>OX421425.1:15248506-17857760 GCA_949126915.1 Musotima nitidalis
CAATCATATTTCGTTTGTTTTTGTATTTATATTTAATTTTGACGTTTTCAAGTAGGCACTATGTAATAGTTTATGAAATAAAAGATTTGAACTTTGAACTTAAAAAATAGGCTTTAGTTATATATCGCGATTGGTGTATAATATAATAGGTAAACAAAATAAATTTCTTCAAACAACGAAAAAGTTATAATTTAAGGCTGCAGTAGGCCTACACAGTTTTTTGGTTCAGCGTCCAACAAGTTATTATTTTTCTTTAAATTTACAAAATTTATAGTCCGAACGTAATCGAGCTAGGGAAGTGTTAAGTTGTTCCTTTTGTCAATAAAGGCAAGTAGGTAAAGGGAAAATAAAGTTCAAACTTATTCCCGAACTAGGCTAATTTTTAACATTTTAAAACCATTAAGTAAAACAGCGAGTTCCCCTAACCAAACCAACAAACAGTTTTAGTTTATAGTATAGTATAGGTTCTATTTTTCTAGTTCCAAGGTGATATAGGAAAACATTTTTGGTTACTTTACTCTGAATCTGTAGTTAATAGGTTGAGAAGATAGTATAAGTTAAATGGGATCTGTATAAGTCCAACTTAATTCGCTTATTGCACTCATGAGTGCATAGAATTTAATTAATGTTTGACAAAATACGTAGTTGCTACTTGAAAAAACACTTACAATTCTCATTTGACGATATTTACTTGTAAAATAAAGATGGATGGAAATACTAAGCGCAGACATACCTAAAACAATAGTCATTATAGAATTTATCTTCATGGAGGATTAGAAAACATACTAAGATATTTTACGTAGAAATAAAAATAAGACTTGAGTCGAGTGCGCTATTGTATTGATAAGCGTATTTGCGTTAGATTTAACTAGATCAGATATCGCACTTCTTTGACAAGCCTGTGAGCGCGGCGTGAACCGCTGCGGGCAAGGCATGACAGCGATCACTGATAATAAGATTGTACAGAAAGTTGGCTCAACCTTACTTCAGCCAACGTCCCTGCACCATCCCGAAAGATGCCATTCGGCGATGGGAAAACGATCGATTATTCAAACTCAAGAGGGCACCTATAGGTGGGGAGGATAATCCAGAATTATTTCAGAGGTTTCTGGGGAAATACCCTCTAAAAAGAAACCTATGAATTTTTTTTATTTTGTATTAACATATTCTTGATATTAATAATTGGCGTGCTGTGCCGTTTGGTGTCAGCCTAGAATAGTGCCACCCCCTCTCAACTTACGGAGAGTCGTAAGTGTCGATGAAGAGAAATCCTAGCGGATTATGGGCAGCAGCGTCATTCGGCATACTGGCTGGAACTGCAAACACGAACCCGCCTGCCCTGCGTGGTGATTATGGGCAGATACCCCCTATAGAATGTAATCTATTGGGGGGGCTAATGTTCAGCAGTGGACTTTATAAGGCTGATTTTATCATGATGAATTAATAATTGCTTGCTGAGTTATTATGAATGAATTTGTAGCTAAGATTATTTCAATTTATCTTTTATCCTTAAACTAATGGTTTTTCCCTGGCAACAAAAGGATCTTTTTAATAACTTTTTAAAAATTCCCTGCCGTACTCCGGAAACCCGGGGATTCCCGGACGGATGGCAGCCCTAGGTATTAGTCTATTAACGTCCCACTACTGCCACGGGCCATCTTCTACAAAACAAGATAAAGAGGAAATAGCTCATTATGGCCTCCTTTTTTTTTACGTCGGTAGCAAAATGCATTTACGCACTGCCTCCCGTCCAAACGGGTCCGAGAGGGGTGTGACCACTCACTCACCACCGGCAGACGCGACCGTCGGCAGTAATACCCACTAAAAATCTTCCGACGACGCCCGCCGCTTGTTGAAAGAAAGGCGGGGGCCAGTACCTATGTTACAGCGTCTGACACCCCGCCTGCGGCCAACGTCCCCCGGTCCAAAACCGGGAGGACCTCCTTTAGAGAGGCGCAGTGAGCGCGCCCCTCCTACCTCCTTGTGCGACTATAGCGTGAGTGGCCGACTTCTTGGAGGATCTCTGGTTAGACAGTAGGGGCCCCCTGCCCCCGCTGCCAAAGACCCTCCTGGCGCTGCTTGACGGGCCCTCCTGGCCCGCCCGCTGCGTCCTCCGAAGGTCCCTCTTAGTTTTCCCCCCGGTATTCAGTACTAAGGACACCCAGAGTCGCCAACCTCTGAGTGTTACCTTTTCCCGGCCTCCGGGTGGTACTCAGCCCCCCCACCACGCCAGGGTGGAGACCTGTCCGGGGAGGAGGGTCTGCTCACTGGTTCAACCAGATTTGACTGAATTTCAGTTATTTCGTAAAACGACTGCCGTCTGACCTCCGCAACCCAGAAGGAAACATAATTCTATGGTTAAACCAGCTGTCAGTCTGTTCTTCTAACACTTCACTGACTTCCTAAGGTGCGCCACGAGGGTTTTGAACCCGAGACCCTCTGAATTTAAAGGCAAGGGGTCTCGCCACTGGGCTATCACCGCTTTTTTAAGTTGATGATACAATGCCAAAGCCTTATAGTAGATAAATCCATTTTAATGGACATGAAAATAAACAATGCATTTTAATTATTCTCCATGATGAGTAATGTATTTCCTTTATTTCATTTTTCAATCTGTTTCCTGGACTATTAATCTTAATCTTAGTGTCGAAGACATTTAATGATATGTATTATTGTAAATCATAACTAGCGTTGAAATTGCCCGTTAAGATGGTTGTAATTAAACCAAGTTCAAATCCTAAACTTACTTACTTTTCGTTCAGATCTTAGGGTACAATTAATGTTCTAGTGGCTTTTCGCCACCCAAGCCTTGGTCTTGTGAGAGGAGCAAGAAAGCCATGCATTGACGTTAGAGGGGTTTGATTGAAAATACGTTTCAAATTGTGTGTTTTCACAAAAGGGCCAGCACGGCGAGTTCACTGTAGGAATGTACACTGCGTGTACTATGAGTGAAAGATGCGTGTACTATTCTTGTACAGTTCGTGTACTATTCGTGTAATACGCGTGTATCAAATAAACCAATTGCGCAAACACATCCTTCTATACTCAACAATTTAGAATATTTCGCAATCCATGAGACGGGGGCGTGCGCCCTGTGGCTCCTGTCATTGGCTGAGTCAAGCAGCGGCACGATACAGCAACAGTCAGTGGGGATTAAACCTATCGCTATGTGGAGTGCTCTCAAGTGGGTATTTACAGCTGAGAGTCTGCACTGCTTACATTTAAGTAATGTTAAATGGAAATTGTAATTTGTACTCAGTATTGTTTTGATTATGTTACTGGAAAATAAACTAATAATCCAACCTCACCTGCAACTCCTGCCGATCAACGGACGAGGCTCTGGCGAACTTAACAGTGCCCGGTAAGCGGCAATAGGCTCGCCACCTATTACGTGGGACCAACTATATAAGCGGCGAAGTGTGGGCGTATAATATGCCTCTGCCTACTCCTTCGGAGAAACAGGCGTGAATGTATGTATGTAAAATAAACAATATTGATTCCACATTCAACTAGCAAGAAGACGACGAGTATGTGAGCAAGCAATAGAATAGTACTCCGGGTATTTTCGGGTGGAGAGCAGAGTATGACGGAAAAAGAGACTATTTGACTGTGTGCGGAATGGTATTGTGGTGATACAGTACAAGCGATGAATGATTCATAATCATTTATTCAAGTTTGGATCAAAAGAGCTCTTGTGAACGTCAAATGAAATCCTGAATCGCGTTAACATAAATCCTCAGGTTTGTCTCCTGAGGAATTATTATTTATAACTTATATATTATTATTAGGTCCTCACATACGAAATTGGCGTTTTAACACTCTAGCCACTTTGTTCTCAAAAATTCGGCGAATTAGTTAGGAATTCAAAGTTCAAATTTCTTTCAATTTAATTAAAGCTTGTCTATTCGAATTTTTAATGTGATAATTCGTTTGTTTTCGCGCCATGTAATTTAGTTTCTACATCGTTCTGTGCTCTACATGTAAATATTTAAATACCGCATTATTTTTGAATACGAGTTCCATCGGGGCACGAGCGCTGCAGAAAAAGTTTCATAGATTAATGATGTGTACTCAAAAGCCACTTACTGTAAAAGAAAACACGATACGTTTTAGGTTCCAAAGCTTGTTCTGGAAATTTTAACCTCCAGAACAAACCTTGAGGACGGCCGGAGACCGTTGTGGTCAATAAGGATTTGAAAGCGGATCAAACCACTTCAGAGTTGGCTGCAGACTTAAGTGTGAATGACAAAACCACCTCGGATCATTTAAAACAAATTGGCAAAGTGAAGAAGCTTGTAATGGGAACCACATGAATTAAGTGAAGCAAACCAACAAACACGCATCGACTGCTGCGTCACGTTACTCAACCTTGACAATAAGGCGGGATTTTAAATCGTACTTGTGATTTAAAAAGGATTCTATATGATAATCGGAAACGTTTATCACAGAGGTTGAACCCAGGTGACCCGGCCAATGTTGGTGTCAACCTCTATAGCTTCCTAAGATCTGGTCTGAAGCAATTAGTTTGTGCTAGTTGAGATCCTATTTAACCTAGTCTGTTGTTTAATTTATTTCACAATCATCTTTATTTTTTTATTTATTCTTTTAAAACAGTTCTTCTCTAATATTCTTAAATAAGTTCAAAATCAGAAGATTGAGACTTTTTTTTTGTATCGCAGTAACAGCTAACGATCGCCCTTGTACTTGTACTTAAGTTTGAAAGTAAGAATTGAAAGTAAGAAAGAAAACAGAAATTTATTCTATTCAGTATCACATATACAACACACATAATGGCTTGCAAGTAAAAATAGACCTTAAAAACCTACAGGATTTCATAGCTTGCTTGCTTAAAAACATTAATAATGTTAAACTAACCTGAAAAAATCCAAAAGAATAAGTAAATACCTAGGAATGTTTGCTATAAATAATCAAGTATATTCTTCTGAGCACACAATGAGTCGTTTAACTCGTTTGTCTTTTACCTACAAACAAATACTTAAAATATCAAGTAGAATATTTGTGGCATTCGTCACGTCATGTTAGCTATCATATGAATTTCTGAACGACTTAATATTCTTTACTTCAGTACTCTTAGAACATACACAAATGTACAAGAAGGGGACTTCTTGGCGGGAAAGTGAAGCGTCATGTCTGCAGTTTTGTTTTATTTTATAAAATTTGTGATATTTCTAACATTAATGTGTAATAATAATAGTGGATTATTAACCATTAAGTGTTGGTGAACATACATGAATGTTGTTAAATCAAACAAAACAGTGCAACATCACTTTTCAAATTTTTTCTCAAGGAGTCCATGTGAGATCTCAGTATAGTCCCACATCTTTACTGAGGACTCAAGGGGCTTAGGGGAGGGTATCTCATTTACCATTTATCATCCTTATCACCACTTATTCTCATTTACTATGAATCATATATTATTAACATATCACTTACTTGACACTGGCTAAATGTGCTAGACGCACGAAGCCATTATTTAAAATAAAGAAAGAAATGTACAAGAACCTAGTACCGGCAATCTGACTAAGCAGCGTTTACCAGCATGTGTTGGGGATTCTACTAAGACCTTAGGAACTGAAGCCAACCTTATCTGCAAGTGGTGCACCTGCCGACCAACAAACGAGGCTCTGGCAAACATAGAAGTTTCCGGAAGTCTGACTGAACATCTCTGACCGGCAGGCTTATTCCAGTAACCATTGCACGCTTTGTTAAAGACCTGCTGAAGTGTATGCACACTGACAAATTAATGGTCAATTTACAAATGTCAATTTGAAGACAAAAGTGGTGACAAAATGTAGACTAGAATAAGGCTCGCGGGAGCTATACGACTGTCAAAGAAAATAGATTGCAGTTCAGTTTTCTGGCGTTAAAATATTGCTTAACAATTGAGTCATTGTAAATAGTACTCAAACTCAAAAAAACGGATAGATATATAATAGATTTTACCTACTCAATATTAGAAAATTTACTTTAAATAAGTAAAGTAAAAGAAGGTTAACCGTGTTTTAATTTCTTTTTTCGACAATAACTTAATAGGAGACAGAATACTTTCAGAACTTTTTGTTGAGAGAAGAAAATCGAAGGAATCTTAAGTTTATCATCTCTAAAGAGATACTGCTATTAAAGTAGGTAATCCCCTCACGCACTAAAGTAAGAATGGTTCTGGTCATACACCAACATTCTTGCCCAGGGAGAAATAACTTATTGATTTTACTGTGGCATTACAATGAAATCAAAAAATCCCGATTTTCACCCAAGGCTTTAGTTTCTAAGTATCTCAGTAATATATATCTAGAAGTCCTTACTTATATAAAGAGAGTAAATAAATTATCCTATACAAGCAAAAAAGCAGCGTAGAATATCGTAGGTAAGTATTGGAAAGTGTAAAGTTTAAGAACGAAGTCGACCTACTTTTATATTCGACAAAGAATGTGCATTACTAGGGCTGCCATCACCTAAATTGCCGACGCCGGATAAACACGGCACAAATGTCTGGATGCGGGAGAAATATGGTTATTTCCCCTTCTAGAGGGGGTACACTGAAACAAAAAATTTTTTTTTGCAACTACTTAAAATCATCGTTATATTTAATAATTGCTTGCTGCTTTTTAAATCAATTTTTTTCTATTTATCGTTTATCTTAAAATGTTTTTTCCTTGACAGTAAAAGGGTCCGAGTTTCTCCCATTATTATTAAAATCGCCTGCCTGACGGATTCCGGACGCCCTTCCAACTAGGACAAATCCAAGGAATTCCAGACGGATAGCAGCCCTATGCATTACCTACAGCACGTTGTGTATTATCTGTATGTCAAGTTTCATTTAAGGCCGTTGGAAAGCATTTCTTACGTCGAATGACTAACACGTTGTCTTTATTTTTTCAGCTTGATTTATTTGGAACTAGCGGACCCGACAGACTTCATCCGGTCAAAAAGATTTGTAAAGTGAACTATTACATTTTGTAACTATTCAATTTTGGAACGTGACATTAAATCCTTCAACGATGTATTCTGTGCTCAAAAGCACACACGTACACTGTTTTGATAGACATGATGGAATTTCAATTTTGAACAGCGTTACTAAAGCGATAAAGCTAAAATTTAATGTACGTTTTAGTTAGAAAACGTTTATATGGGAAAAAGAAAATGGCTGTTTTTAGGGCTTTTCCGACAATTATTCGATTTTTTCTCGCCGTAAAAACCATCCTTGAGCTACAACAAACATTTAAAAAAAAGAATTGGCCAAATTGTTCCAGGCGTTGTTGAGTTATGCGCTTACTAACACTTTTTGCGATTTATTTTTATACATAAAGATGTGATATTATTATTGTAAATTTTCTTAGACTAATTCAGAATTTAGAATACGTTGGACATAGAAATAATTTGCATGCTATTTTAATAGTGAAACATGAGTACTTGTATTGACATTGTGTAAAGACCACGTAATACCATGTTTTGTGCAAATAAATAATTATTAATATTATGTTTGTCTTTTTTCCGATCTCGGGCTAATGGTGACCCGGTTATTTGGAAGGCATGCGTGGGGCCGAAGCCAACACGTAGAGGCCCCTTAGACAATTTTAATTTAATGGTTATGTGACACCAACCAGCGATTATCCCTATGTGCACTATAGAAATACACCCAAAGACAATCCCCGGTTGGTGCTGTACTATTAGGGTAAGATGGAATCTACTATATATTGGGTGAAAAGCTGAAGGACTGGGTATATTGGACTATGGCTAGAGGAAACTACACCTGCCGTCATCATCAGTCTCAAATGATTGTAAATGGCAGGGCGTGACTAGCCAGAGAATTAAAAGGCAAGAGCGCTATATCGATATCCTCGGCTTCAGGGTTTCGAGAGGTGTACACCGTTTTCTACTCACTGCCCAAGAGGACGATTCACGACTTATGCATCTTTCACTTCCACCCTGCGAGCATGTAGCTCTTGCGACTCCACCCTGGACAGCCAATGAAGGCAAGACAGGGATCAGGGTCCTGCTAGCCTCTAGGGGGCCATAATTATTATTGGGCTATTTGTCCGTCTGTGCCACATATTTGCATACATTTACCATAAACTGAAATTAAGTTGAAACAAAGTATCATTGGAAAATATGTAGATAAGTGGTAAGATCAGTGTAGGTAGACCTCCGTAATCTACTTATGATAATAATATATAGACGCACCAAGATAAAGAAAACATAAATTTTTTATCACATATAATTTGTATTTATATTCTTTGAGAATCATATCCACGTCCTTAGGGAATTAGTAAATATATATTCCAACCTCTGTGCTATATCGGTCGACTAAATATGTACTGTTATTGTACAGGACATAATGTTAATGGAAGATAAATAAATAATTCGGAGCCATTAAAATACAAACATAAAAAGTAAAATGTCAGTGAAACGCCAAAAAATGAGTGCAATACAGATTTTTTGCTTTGTTTTGTATCGACAAATCTATATTAGTAGGTATCGGTAGTAGAATTCTCAACGCGAATGTTTGAGAGCGGAGAGCGGATCGATGAAGCAACTCAAGATGCGGGAGACGAGGAGCTAGCAGAAAGCACTCGAACATGTGAGATAACCTATCTTATTTCTATATTTCGAAGGTTAAAGCCGAGAGATACAGTGCTGTGCCCCATTTACAAAGATTTCGCTATTTAAGCTGCGCGTACACACTCCCGCTAACCGTTGCTTTAGCGAAAACCGGCCTTAACTATAAGAGCGAAAGCAAAATGGTTTTATTTTGTATCTAAAGGTATTCTAGTTTATTTTCAAAGTAAAGAAAAAGCAATTGCCGTTGTGGTTAAAGAATCACATTGGGGATTGACAAGATTGGGGGCAATCACATGTCGAGTAATGCAACAAGGGTAGACGTCAAACTGTTGGACCTGACAGCTTGCTGGATGTCGATAGATCAGTCTTTGTACAGTTTAGTCAGTGTACGATTGATCCTATCCTAATGATTCCGAATTGGGGAAGCCTATTTCCATCAGTGGGCGTTCGAGTCGGCTGAAATGATGATAAGGTGATGAAAACAGGACGCCACAGTCGCTGGTAGGTTCACGGAACTTATAGTCTTCATCTTAAAACACCTTTATCCCGAAATGTTTAAATCTATAAAAGGATTTTTCCCAAAATGCCTGAAATTCGAAATATGCATATCATTAAATCTGCCTATACCATCATAAAAATGCTACATTGAGCAGCTCCAAAAATTGCAGGATGCCAGACACATGCCGCAGAATCCGCAAAAAGTCCGCATGTGGAGATTGCCCAAATGCCTTATCATGCAACTTATAATCCGTCACAATTCCTTTCACTTTGATAACCATTACTGGCTTCATTCAAAAAAAGTGCAGTGCGTTTGTTCTGACGGTTCGGTGGTTACCGAACGACTGTCATATTATGTTATTTAGTACAAGTAAAACAAAAACACAAACTAAGTTATTAACTAATAAAGGTACTTACTCAAAATTAATAGCGCGCAATAGTCGCAAAGTTACGTAACCCCCGTACCCGAGACATAGTTCTGGCTGCAGTGACTAAGTTCAACAAGAAGAACCCTCAGGAGAAACTCAGCACCAGCCATCTAGGAATAGGCGGTAGTCGGTCGGCGGTCTTTGTCAGCGAACACCTGACCCCGAGCAATAAGCACCTGCATGCCATGGCACGTAAAAAAGCTAAAGACTTATCGTTTAGGTTCGTGTGGGTCCGCAATGGACGAGTTTATGTGCGTAAGGACGAAAATCACCAGGCTATATTAATTAAGAGTGAGAACAGCCTTAACCTTATGAAATAAGTCGAAACCCTAATGTTTTACAGTGAGTGTAGTTATAGATACCTTATAGAAGAGCTTGATATTTACTATCAAAATGTACAGGGACTAAGAACGAAGATTAATGATGTCTATAAAAATATTATAAATTGTAATTATAAGATTATTGTTTTCACTGAAACATGGTTAAACTCAAGTATATCCAACGCTGAGTTGTTTGATGGTCGGTATGTTGTGTATCGTAAAGACCGTATCTGTTCTCAAAACACTAAAAAGGATGGTGGCGGTGTATTGATTGCAGTGTCGCGAGAACTCTTTTCTGTTCGAGTTCAAAATTGGGAGACAAACGATGCCGAGGATATGTGGGTTACAGTAGAAATCCCTACTAAAAATCATACCGTTAAAAAACTTTCAATAGGTGTGGTTTATTTACCACCACCAGTTAAGCTACCACAACTATCTAAAATATTGGAGTCTTTTGATAATGCTGTCAATAATAGTAATGATGTAGTTATACTTGGTGATTTCAATCTGGGCTTTATCGACTGGCGTTGTGATAATATTTACACGCATATGACTCCGTATAATTATAATGTAAGTTTGGGATATTCTCTTATTGATTTTATGTTATTAAATAATTTACTACAATTTAATAGAGTTAAGAATAGTGATAGTCGTCTGTTAGATTTAGTCCTTGGAAATATACCTAAGATAAGTGTAACAACACCCTTACACTCTTTAAGCAAAACTTATAAAATACATCCAAGTTTACTTGTGAATATTCCTTGTGACGATACTGTTAAATATCTTACCCCGAAACCAGTGGACAAACATAACTTCTATAAAGCCGACTATAAAAATATTTGTATTGAATTGAGTAGTGTTAACTGGTTAAATATTTCAAGTAAATGTAAAGATGTCAATGAAATGGTGAACGATTTTTATATAATATTAAGAACAGCAATTTGTAAATATGTACCTATCAAGAAAGCTGCAAATGTACGTTATCCCCCTTGGTTCAGTAACGCATTAATCAAACTTCTACGTGAAAAGGAAAAACTGCACAAAAATTTCAAAAAGTATGGTAATCCTCGTGACGAAATAGAGTTTCATATTCTTCGTAATCGCTGTCACAAACTGATCGACACATGTTACCAAAATTATAAAAACACCATAGAATTGAATATTGCGTCCAATCCTAAGCTTTTCTGGAGTTACGTCAAACAAAAGCGCGGTAGACAATCTTCATTACCATCCAAAATGCACAACGATAACTCGATTGCACAAAGTGGTACTGACATAGCAAATTTATTCGCTGAACAGTTTGGCTCAGTTTACTTAGATAGCCCTCTTGCTCCTGACACATTAATAGTTTCCAATAATAATAATAAATATATATCAAAATTATCAATTACACAACACAATGTTTCAAATGCAATAAGAAAACTAGACGGATCAAAGAGTGCGGGACCTGACTCGATTCCACCAATTTTCGTAAAATCTTGTGGCCGATCGCTTACGTTACCGCTTTCGATAATTTACAATCGTTCTATTGCTGAAGGGAAATTTCCACATGAGTGGAAAAAAGCTCGTATTGTTCCAGTTTACAAAAAAGGAGATCATGCTAACGTAAAAAATTACCGGCCAATATCTATTCTCTCGTGTTTTTCAAAGTTATTTGAGTCGGTTCTATATCCTGCCATATCAACTTTAGTCAACAGCAGTTTTACTGACATTCAGCATGGTTTTAGAAGTGGACGCTCAATTTTGACAAACTTAGGTACCTTTGTTTCGGACGTAATTCGGGAAGTGGATATTGGAACGCAGGTTGATGCAATATATACAGATTTCAGTTGTGCTTTTGACAGGGTCAATCATTTTATACTTTTGCGTAAGCTATATGCTCACGGCGTGGGTGGATCGCTACTAAACTGGTTCAAATCATACTTGCACAAAAGACCACAAAGTGTGGTTATTAATGGTTTTGAATCCCAATCCTATTATGCTGCATCTGGTGTGCCACAGGGATCCCACCTAGGCCCAGTCCTGTTCCTAGTATTCATTAATGATATAAGTTCTAGAATTAAGCACTGTAATGCGTCACTTTTTGCCGATGACCTGAAAATATACTATTCAGTCAAAACAACAAATGATTCGAAACTAGTTCAAGAGGACCTTAATAGTATTTTGGGTTGGTGTAATGAAAATCATATGACCTTAAACATTGATAAGTGCTCTCATATTAAGTATACCCGCAAAAAAATACCACTTGACACTAAATACGAGATTGATGGAGTTTATTTGTCAGAGGTCAATGAAGTTCGGGACCTGGGTGTGATTATTGATAGAAAGCTCACGTTTATACCACACATTAATAAAACTGTAACTAAGTCTGCCCAAATGCTCGGTTTTCTTAGGAGAAATATGGTAGGGTTTAAGAATTTCAGCACAAAAATACTATTGTATAATTCTCTTGTACGCTCTAATCTCGAGTATGCAAGTACTGTATGGTCACCATATTATACAATTCACTCACAAAGGGTTGAAAGTATACAACGAGCATTTACCAGATATCTTGCTTACTCTTATAGTGGTTTTTCACATAGGAGGCCATATGACCAACGCCTATGTAAATTTAATATGATAACTCTGTCAAATCGTAGACGTATTTCTGACCTCTGTTTCCTATATAAGATAATTAATAATAAAATACAATGCAACAATCTACTAGAAAGTATACATTTGACTGTTCCTCACTCCTATCCAAGACATAAAATAAATAAAATATTCCACTCAGAATTTTCCAAAACCAATTTAGGCCGTCAATCACCAATAAATAGAATTTTGAATGAATATAATAGTGTACAAACTCGCGACCAGGACATTGACATCTTCAGTTATTCATATAGCAAATATAAAACAAAACTTATAAACATATTTAGAATCGGTTTAAGTCTTTAGTCCTAGAATAAGATTATTTTTGTAATTTCATGTTACTGAATTATTAATTTCTTTGTAGATTTCTTTTTTTAATATCTTTTATTTTTAATAAATTTCTTATTATATCCTTTCCGCAAATTTATAGTGAATGTTATGTACACCGTAATTGTCGTACATATCAGATGTAATTTATGTTGTGTGCTTTTTAATTTAAGATTGTGCTAATATGTATGATGTGGTTGTACTATTTTAATAAATAAATAAATAAATAATAATGTTCATAATTAGTTGTACCGAATGGAACGTGAACCAGTAGGCTCAATTCCTAAGGCATAACTATATACCTACTCATTTAAAAGAAATAAAAAATATCCCTTAGGGAAAAATAGGTATAGTAATATTTCACAGAATATTAAAAGCAACTAAATGCCGTGACAATTACTAAGTCATATTGTGGAGATTACCTGAAATTGTGGCAGTTCTAAATTGAGTTACTTATATATTAATAATAAATATAATTTAATGTGTACAATATTAAAATCAAAATTAACATACAATAAACACAAAAGACAAGACAAACGGAAGAGTTTCAGCTCTTGAGAGCATCATTACGTACAGACTATAAGTATATTTACTTCTCTATCGTACGAGTATATGATACTATATATTATTTACTGATAAGTGTTGATGGCCTGGCATAAACTGAAAATGCAGTCAAAAAAGGCTAAGACAAAAAAGAAAAGGAAGATGAACCCATCGTGTCCTCCAGTGGAGATCTGACAATCAAAAAAAACCGAAGACTGTGCATTCTTGTCTACGGTTACAGCCTTTCTTACTCCACCCTCTTTTCAGAACTCTCCCTTACACATTTTGGTGGACCTCAGCTTACTTGGCAAAGACATCGACCAGGAATGCAAAATGCTAGATCTAGGGTGTTATTTAAACTACCGTGATACGGTATCGTCAATTAGCTTTTCACTTCGTTGAACGTGAGTTGAGCGTTGTTTGCAGCACTTGACTCAAGTGCGATCGAGTATTGTTCCATTATTGTTCTTTGTTATATTTATATCTATTATATCTAAATGTTCCGCTGAATTCCTCCTCTTTAACGTTGACGCTATTGATAGACTGTAAAAGCGAGCGGTACACTTTATTGATGATGATGCTGAGGTTAGCTCTCTTGAGGACCTCCTGCTGCATAGGGACATGTTTCTCACAATATCTTTTACCGGATAATCCACGGAAAGTGCTCC
Organism: Musotima nitidalis; assembly: GCA_949126915.1. NCBI lineage: Eukaryota > Metazoa > Arthropoda > Insecta > Lepidoptera > Crambidae > Musotima > Musotima nitidalis. The sequence continues at coordinate 15,262,502 of OX421425.1, forward strand.
AAAAAACCTTTCTTCTATTTAGTCCCGTTATACCCTTTCCTCTCTCGAACTAAACGTGCTCGTCTTAGGAAAAAACCACTTTCATACTGTGCATATTATCAGCAATTGACCTAATAAAATTGGTTAGTCGTTCCTCTGTTCTTATTTTTTTATTTTAATTTATTCTATTCAGGATATCTTATTGTCATTCAGCCTTATAAAGTCCACTGCTGAACTTTAGCCTTTAGTGTGGTGATTTTGGGAAAATACCCTCAATAGATTACATTATATTGGGGGTATTTGCCCACAATCACCAAACTGGACAGGCGTGATCGATCAGCCAGTAGCCAGTACGCAGGATGGCGCTGCCACCCATCATCCGTTAGGATTATTCTTCGTCGACTCTTCTTACTACTCCCCATGAGATGAGAGGGTCTAGCACTATTCTAAGCCGATATCACACGGCACCAATTCTTACAGTAACTAATAATTCAAATAGTATACTTAGTAATTTACACAACTGCATTTATAATATCCATTGTGTGCATTAACTACAACAGATTATCAACAATAAGGTAGGTATTTGCAATGTTTATTGCTAGAAAAGCCATAAAGAAGTTATACGTAAATATTAATATAGTTACATTAAAATATAGCGTTTCAAATTACAATTTAATTTAATATTTTCTGCGTTATTTACTATGAAAAGTATTTTCTCAAAGATTATTTATCATCATCATCATCATCATCATAAAGTTCACTGCTAAACATTGGCCTCCTCAATAGTTTACATTCTATTGGGGTTATTTGCATATATAATCACTACGCTCTGGGTAGGCGGGTCGGTGATTGCAGTTTAGGCCAGGGGGCCTACCGCCGAATTCGATGGATTACCGGTAATCCATCTAGATCAAACTTTGTTTTGCGTTCATTAATCCGTACCGGGGAATCTGCCGACAGCCACCTCTCATTCATGACCTTCAGTCCGTGACAGACCAATAGGTAAATGGAGAACGCCATTTTGTTTCGATTTCTATGAGTTCAGCGGTACGACAGAATCAATTCGAAATCCATTTTGCCTTATAATCGATTGCCATCGAACTCGGCGGTAGGCCCCCAGTTCGCGGGATGACGCGGCTGCCCATCATCCAGCAGGATTTCCCTTTCTTCACTTTTATGACCCACCGTGAGATGAGAAAGGGTGGCACTAATCTAGACCGGCTACACGGCAAGCTTATTATTTGTCTAATAAGATTTTAAAATATATAAAAAATACTTTGATCGATATTACCGTTAACCCCTCATGCTTAAAGCGCTTGTCAGTACTAGTTGGTTTGAACTATTCAAAATGAGGTTCAACAACCCCACGCTCAATCTATAGGCTACGATGGCCTTTTAATTTTGATTGGTATGCTTTTAATATATGTAAATGTATATTAATTCCTTAGAGAGAAAATGTTCCATGCGGACGAATCTGTTAAAAATACTATCATTTGGTTTAGGCTACGAATAATAGCTAAATATTAATTCGTAGGGTCCATTCGATTTCCACGCAGAACAAATCTTTGTGTGCATGAATATGCATATTTATTCTGGTCTGGGTGTTTCTTATATTAAGTATGTATGTACAAAAAAAAGTATTTATGTATGTTTGTCCGTTATTTTGTATTCATAACACAATTTATTAATGGTACTTATCTTGGAACTAAATAATTGGTGTAATTGTTGGAAATTATTTATTTATTATTATTATTTAATTTTTACAAAGGCTTGTTTGAAAGAAATGTATTTTTAGATTCATTTAGATTGACAATAAGTTTAGACATATATAACACCTACATGATTATCAATATATGCCACATTTTATGACAATATTGATTATTTCATATGAATAAGTATAATGTTATTGATTCACATAATTTCAATAAAGGCTACTGATATCTGTCATGTACTGTTTTCACTTATTATTCATACCAAATATGTAGTTAAGTCCTAACTTTCTTAAGTTAACCTGCAAATTATGCATTATAATTATTATCAGTAGAAAGTAAAGTGTTATAATTATGTTATTATTTTACTGTTTTAATTAATAGCACATTTGTAAAGGTTTTCAAATAAAAACGCCCCTATTAATTACGTATGAACAAACTGTTCTAGCAAATTCTTTGGATGTGGCTTAGGTTTAGTACCAAGTATTATTTCATTGTACAGTATAAAAAAATACACAACAAAAGGGTGCCTTAATAAAATTCTTAATTGAAAAAATGTTTTGTTGGTTTCTTTATTTTATTATGACGCCCCATATAGCGTGGAGGTCAGTATATCTGCACTTCACTCGCGAGGTCGTGGGTTCGATGCCCACACAGGACAAATCTTTGTGTGCATGATCATGAACATTTTTTCTGGTCTGGGTGTTCTCCTATGTATCTTAAGAATGTATTTACAAAAAAAAAAGTATGTAAGTATGTGTATCCGTTATTTAGTATCCATAACACAAGTTCTTAATGATACTTATCTTGGAATTAAATAATTGGTGTGATTGTAAGAGAATATTTATTTATTACTTCTTTGATTTCGAAAAGACAATTAATAAGGTTAACATTTTAAAGAGGTGAAATTATTATATTAATAATTCTTCATTTAAACATAATATGTACAAACATAACACAGACATATTTTACAATTGTATATATACAGCATAGGGATCCTAAGATCTGTGAAGCCAAAGCCAACCTCACCTGCAAGTGGTGCACCTGCCGGTCAACGGACGAGGCTCTGGCGAACTTGAGAGTTTCCGATAAGCGGCAATAGGCTCCCCACCATTAAGTGGGATAGTGGCCATAGCTAAATGTGATTTGTTTTGTTATTGGGTAAAAAGAAAATATTCGACTCATGCGAACAAAGGATAAAAAGGACCCCACATTGAGTACATCGTAGTTTTCGAGTACGTTTTCTACTCCGTCTGTTAAATTTAAAAACAATTCAAACAGTTAGGGCCAAGTTGCCTCGATCGCGTAACTTTTTGCCAAATGTAACTTTATGTCCAACGTCCAATTAGGAGTCATAACTTGTCCTGCTAGGGGCACTGTCTTGCAAGTTAATTGCGAGCCAAATTTGGGGCCAGTGCATTGCCCGCTCGACAGGTCGTGTATGGAGATGGAAAGACGACGCGACGTTAAAAGATTGGCGCTTTTGGAAATTAGCTTTCTTAAGTGCTTTTTAGGGTTCCGTACCCAAAGGATAAAAAACGGGACCCTTATTACTATGACTTCGCTGTCCGTCCGACCGTCTGTCACTATGCTGTATCTCATGATAGTTAGATAGTTTATTTTTACAGATGATATATTTCTGTTGCCGCTATAACAAAAAATACTAAAAAACAGAATAAAATTAATATTTGAGAGGGCTCTCATACAACAAACCTGATTTATATGCTCATTCTGGCCCGATATTGAGAACGACAACAAGCAGACGCTTGAAATATTCAAAGTACCTATATTTAGTTATACGCCTTCTTTAGTTAACATAACACTTAATGGATACTATTTCGAATTGAGCATTAGATTTAAAAACAAATAAAGTTCAGTACAATTGTTATGCACAGTGGTACGGAACCCTTTGTGACCGAATACGGCTCGCACTTGGCCGTTTTTTATGTAGTTTTTCCTAAACTAAGACGATTTGTTGAAAGTTGTACAGAATCAGCGTAAAAAGCACGTTTAGGATGTGTGGGCGCTCCTAAATATAAGCATTAATTAGTGCTATTAAGGTATCTAATGATCCTTCGTATTTATATGAAGACTATTATTATATAAAACAGTAAAATATATACTTACAATTACGCCTGTTTCCCCAAAGGGATAGCCTCTGCGGCTTGATATACGCCCATACTTCGCCAATTATATTGTTGGCCCCACATAATAGGTGGCGGGCCTATTGCCGCTTATCGGGCACTGTTATGTTCGCCAGAGCCTCGTCCGTTGTGTGGTATTTTTTGTTTGTGTAGTTACTTACGTAACTTAGTTGCTGTTGGTGTGTCTGTATAACTTATAATGTATAATACCAAATACTACACTAACAATCACCCATCCACTGTCTGACGTCATGAACAACGGGTACTTAATCTTGAAATTATGTTTAAGAGGAATTCATTGATAGATATAAAATACGCAGCAACTGAATATTGTGACGTAATAAATATATAATATCTATTATCTAAAGTAATGTAACAAATTTGTTTAAATATCGTATTTGTACAATTGTTTCAGATTTCTCGAAAAACACAATTATAAGTTCACTTGGTATGCATTTTAATAAAAACATGTTTGAAGTAAATGTTAAATTGAATTTAATGATGTCGACACTAAATTGTATTTTTGGAATATTTTTTTGACGATAATTTAAGACTATTTCTCTCCATATGTATATGGTAATTATGTATTAAATATACCTAACAGGCTACACATCTGATTTATTTTTAAATTTAGGCCAAGCAAGGACAGAATAATTCAATATTTGCACGTGCTCTGTGTGTAAGTCCATTACAAGCCTGCGATTACTAATCAACATCTTCTCGATTCTAAAAGAAAAGAAATATAAAATTACTGCGAGTTTCCATAGTAAACTCACAAAAACGTGCGAGCGAGCCTACTCGCGTGCGAGACGCGCCTCGCATGACTTAAAAACAACGACGTCCATTGTAGCATGACAGTCACAGCAACCTCCACGGCAGAACCACATGCCCTACCTGTCGGCAAACGGCATGACGAGCTGACAGAGCGCGCGCTCGCGGAAAAAAAATCTCATTAAATCAATCTCATGTTCGATATTAAACATCGGAACATTTGCCCAAAAAATAACGAGTGACTTAAATAAAAACTTTTATTTAAAAGTAGAATACGCGCCAAGTTTCGCTTCACATTTGTTTTTTTTATTCCCGGACTGTTGCAGTGAAAATGGGGTTGAAGCCCGAAGATGACAAACGGCCTAGCAAACTGGCCATCATGGATGAGGATGTGTCCGAAGTTCCACGTGAGTACTTTTGTTTTCTCCAGTAGGATACATAAATATTTATACTTAGCAATTAGCTTAATTAAATAAATGTCTATACTTAATGTTTATTTTATGTTGGAGTGCAAACGGTTTAACATTAATTAAACTTTCTCTGAGATTTATACCGGTCAATACCTAATAAAGACTTTACATGGTCCGTATTATTAAACAACAAAATAACTGAGATTCGGCAGGTAGATTACGTTTATAATTAGATTTTAACCAATAATACCTTCAATTTGAATAATAAATTATAAGTTCATTCCAAGCAAATTCCGATCGGTATTTACAAACCAACCTAGTGTTGATTTGAATTGTTTTGTAAGTACATAATGTAAAAGAAACATTAAAAATTATGCACCAAGGTACATTTATCATTATTTTGTTATTATATTGCAATCTTCATAAAACTGCAACAAATACCGAATAAGCCGATCTTTTCTATTAAAGTTACATGTACAAGTTATATATTTTTCACGTAAACTATTAAAAATATATTCTAATATAAAACGTCAAGTCAAAAAAGAAATGCGTATTGAAAGTAATATTTTTAAATTCATTCCGCGACGTAATACTTTTGAGATAACGATAAATCTGTGACATAACTTTTCAAGAGTATAGTTTTATAATGTTGACTTAATACTTAGCTATAATTAGAAGCTACTATTAAGAGCTACAGGGTTAAATTATTATTTTATCTCTTTGAATTACTGAACTAATTAAAAAAATCTTTCATTTTGGAACAGTATTCTATCATTCGTATTAAGTTCTAAAGTTCGTTCTATCATAAGTATTATATGATTCAATAAGCCGTCTTTAAATTTTATCACGTGAGGTAATCCGCAGACATTGGTTAGTTTTAGACAAATTATGTATGGTATTTAATGTCTATCTATATATATATGGTATGTAACCTTATGTCGATATTTTGAGTAAAGTGTGGCTGAAATGCCAAAAATATCTACTAATATATTTTTTAGCGAGTGAAATTACGAGTGAACGGCAGTGTTAATTAGGTATTTTTTAAAATTTTATTTGACTATCCAATTTAACATAACAATATATTTCAACTTATTCTATCGCCAATATAGTTTAATGGAGAATATGACACCTTTTTACATACATATTATGTCACAAATTTAATCATAAGCATAATGAATCCTTCACTAGAGGTTAGGAACAGCTAGAATTTAAGACATCAAAAAGGTATTTAAAAGTGATGATGTTGTTTATGGGCAAATAGCCCCAATAGATTGTAATCTATTCGGGAGGCCAATGTTCAGCAGTGGACTTTATAAGGCTGATATGATTATGATGGCATTAAATGAGATCGAGCTCAGTGGCGTGCCGTTGGAAAGGCCAGCAGTGGATGAAGATAGGCTGATGACGATGATCATGAATATGGACGCGAATGTTGGTTATTTCTGCCATAACCAACATTCGCGTCCAAACATGAGAGTAAGAATAATGCAGTAGAGATGAGAGCACTCAGAAGTGTTCTAGGTGTAAAATTAGGTGATAGGATTAGTAATGAAGTGATAACGGTTGAAGCTGGTGTAAAAGAAGATATAGTGACAAGAATTGAGAAAGGTATGCTTAAATGGTTTGGTCATGTTGAGAGGATTAATGAAAGTAGATTAACGAAAGTGATTTATGATGGACAAGTGATTGGAAGTGTTGGGAGGGGAAGACCACGTAAGGCCTTCCATGACCAAATTAAAAAAAAATTGAGAAAGGGCAGGTCAAAGGTACCCTAAACCTACGGGAAAGAGGCGTGACATTATATATGTATGAATATGGACATGCCTTTCACATACCATAACAGATAAAGATCTCCTTATTCTATAAATAAACATAATTGAGACAAAAAATCGCATCAGTCAATGATAACTTAGCAAATTTAGTTATACCGGTTCCCCTCCTGTTAATCGATGCCTGTCAATCAAGCACTTAGGTTTGGAGTTTTAGATCCGTCGATTAGATTTGTTAGAAGTTGATCATTCTGACAGTGAGATAGATAAAACGTATGAAATTGACATTGATATTTGACAAACAATGTTTATCTTATAAGATTTTTTTATTAGCTATTCTGTTTCTTCGAAATTTTAAATCCATAACTCAGTAGTTCTGTACCTACACTATATATATACATAAGGGACCACCATTTTGTATGATCTTTTAAATACTTTTTCGTCCTTTATTTTCCTGGATCATTTTAAGTTTTAATTTATATCAGGCTGCCATAACCTAAATTGCCGACGCCGGATTAACGCGGCACAAATCCTGGACATTCAGGTGAAATAAGATTGTCTCCCCGGACACCTCTTAAAAAAATTATGGTGCAAAAAAACCTCGTTGTAACTAAAATGCTTGTGGGTTTGTTGTATATGATTTTTAACTAAGATTTATTTCTACATATCGTTTATCTTTAAATATGTTTTTCCTTGACATCAAAAGTGTCCGGACGGTTTTTAAATCCCCTACCGGACGGTCCCAGGGCGGTGTAATACTGAAATTTATAAGTATAAAATTTCATGATTACCTGTTTTATTATAATCATCTTCAGTCCAAGGACTGTCGTACATCGGCCTCCATTGTGACCGCTTGTAGGCCGCATACATCTGGCACGACTTCCTGTCCATCTTGCAGTTAGACGACACACGAAATTGTATGTTTCCTGTCAAATGCTAGCTAGATTAACTGACTAGATAAATTCTAAAAGGAAGACTCTTCATTCTAGATGTTATCAAGTCAGTTTTTGGTGATGTGTGCCCTATTCACTGATACTTTAGCTTGCTATTTCTTTGAGTTATGTTAGTGGTTTTAGATCTTCAACAGATATCCTTATTTCTAATTCGATTTAATCGTGGAACCTATACTACACAGGCATATTGAAACCACATTTCGCCAATGACATCCCACTAATAGGTGGCGAGCTTATTGCCGCTTAACGTGAACTTTTATGTTCGCCAGAGCCTCGTCTCTTATTCGGCAGGTGCCCACTTGGAGGTGAGGTTGGTTTGGGCTCCACAGATCTTGATGGGAACCCCATACACCCTAACCACAACACGTAAGTTTTTAAGTCATCATTCATCAAAATCATTGACAGATCAAATATTCTGATAAATTTAGGTACCGTGGTACCGTTTTACGTAATACAGGGTTCCGGTTAATTTGGTGCTGTAGCTAGCAAGATTAATCTAGAGAGCAAGGCACCTTTCGAAGTAAAGTACAATACTAAGAGGGTATTTAAATAAATGTGCACACGCCATCACGAATGTTTTGAGTAACCAAAAAAATATATATTTGTGGAGCGCTTTGGAAATACTGTTACAGACCTGAAAAATATAGGGTTTTAGTTTAGCACACACGCTACTTCGACTTCTCGCTTTGCTGATTTTGCGGTTATACTGGTCCTTATTGCTATTATAATAAATAGCGTTTTAGTGTCTTCAACGATACTGCATAGCGCAAAAATCTGATATTAACTACTGGATTGTCAGCCGAATGTGGAGTGAAGTGTCCAGTCGCTTCCTATACTCTTTACAATCGCATTCAGTGGCAGTGAAAAAAGAGACGTGATTAAAGTGTGTAACGTTCTTACTGGCCGGTTAGTTTATTATTGGCTAGTAACATTGTAGGTAGCTCTGACAAGATCAATCTCGGTGACGGCTCCGCAGTCCAGAATAAATTGACTTGAGTTTGAATCAATAAAATCCTTATTCTAGATTTACAAAGTGTATCGCTTATCCTAAAAGATACGTGCGTGAAGCTCTAAAACCTTTTAGAAGATGACATTGAAACTATTCGATGATTGCTCGCAGATCGCTCGTAATTGCCACTATAGCAGAACTTCGTATTGTTTTTGCAATAACATGGCATAATGTCACGTCTTTACTTCGTTGTATTTTGTTATAGCACAGTTATTGCTCGCAACTTCGTCGCTAAAACTATACAGGCTAAAATAACTAAAAAAGACAGATAAATATCGTTAAACTGCATCAGATACACACTAAGGGTTCTTACACGTACTACACCATGTTTAGGTGTACGAGCCCTAATATCTCTCTAACTGGTTATATTTTTGTAACATAAAGCCATTCAGATGTTAAAGTGTGATTAATTAATTGTTATTATTATATAAGTAACAAACTTTTAATATTTATGAACAAAAATTAAAAATCCTAAATGTAAAAACTTAAGTTCACTTAAAAGTGATAATTCTATTTTGAAAGGATTTTTTTAATAAGATACTGTTTGTCATATTTATCGTCGCTCTAGTCGTGACTTCATGTGGCATCTCGTAAATGCAATTTTAAGTTTTAATGGACAATGGCTGAACCATAACTATATCACGTTTTTTGTTGAATTATGCCACTAGTTTGCATACATACATATGCTAGCAGCTTACAAAAAAAAAACTCGCAGTAAGCGAGTTCGTAAAAGACTTTATATATAAGTATAAATTGGTATGACACAACTACTAACATTGTACTTAAGAGGTGTATAGGGATCCTACCTCTTGGTAGGAGCCTAAGGAGCCCAAGACAACCTCACCTGCAAATGGTGCACCTGCCGATCAACGGACGAAGCTCTGGCGAATATAACAGTGCCCGGAAAACGACAATAGGCTCGCCATCTATTACGTGGTACCAAGTATATAATTGGCAAAGTGTTGGCGTATAATATACCTCTGCCCCTACCCCTTCGGGAAAACAGGCGTGTATGTATGTTTGTATGTAAAAACAACAAACAATTACATCTAAAAGTGCAGCGTGACTAAAATTCTGTATTCAGTCCATTAAAATAAAGTTAGTCGTAATAGTGAGCGTAACGCGAAATAAGTCACGGTTCTGCGAGAGATTTGTTCGAGTTTTATCTAGAAAATAAAGTTTTAATGAAATTATTGAAGCTGAAACTTTCAGTCGTACCTAATTTCTTATGAATAGGTAAAGTTCTTATTACTACTAATTATTATTCTCTTTAGGACTCTTCTTGTAAAATATGTATTACATAATTTTATGTATCATTATTTTTGGTTGCATACTTTTGATATCGGAATACCGCCTTAGTTGCGATTATCATTATATTCTGAAATGAAAAAGTAAAACTGATATATAGGCGCAGACGCTTGAGTATAAAATGAAGTTATTTTCAAAGGTAATTAAGAATGAGTTCCAATTGTTTTCCCAAAAGAGTAAGTGGCAAGGCTATCGGCGACTGCGCAGAGCGGATTCAATCTGGCTGTTTATATGTCAACTAAACGAGTTAGGTACATACTTAAATTAAAACAGGTAGTATATTTAACGTGTTCCCTCTGGGTTGCGGGGGGCAGACGGCAGTTGCACCATATAATAACTGAAATTCAGCCAAATCTGGTTGAACCAGTGAGCAGACCTCACTAGGCTTACCCTGGACTTTGGGCCCAGGCCCTATGCATAAGTCTAGAGCAACCGGGATAATGCTAGGATATGATGATGACCGGCCTAGAATAGTACCACCCCCTCTCATCTCACGGGGAGTCGCAAGAGTCTACGAAGAAGAGAAATATTATCGGATAATGGGCAGCAGTGTGTCCTGCAAACTGGCTCGATCACCTACCCGCCTATTGTATTGGGGAGGCCAATGTTTAGCAGTGCACCTTAAGGTTTTAACAACATTTACTTGTAACAGAACAACGAGCCGCTCTATAATATGTTCTAGTGTATCATCCTTTTACGAACTAAACGCAGAGCACGCTCGCCTCTTTGTTATAAACCAACGAGCATATTGGTGTAACATTTCGTCGAGCCACGAGTGCGGGCGATGCGCGGTTGCGGGACGCGGAGAGAGAGGGACGAAAGACGCACGCGGTCCGCATTTACCCGTTACATAATGCCGAGCATTCGCAGGAACGTTACATTACATGGAAATGGTTTGAAAACTGAGCTTTTGCCTGTATTGTACCAGAACGTTACATTACACCGAAATGCTCTAGAAAATGTTGTAGTCTAGACCCACCTTTAGAATAAGGCTGCTGCTGAAAACCTTAGTCTACACACCTATTTACTTCTAACTGATACTGTGAACACAGCAGCCTCGATACTATTGAGAACGGTTCGTGCAGTCATTGCTATTGTTGATAAATAGGAGGGTCTTATACGACTAAAATGAATTTAAGTAGTAAAATCTATCGATAACTTAATTGATTTTGCTATTGAGTTATAAATACCAATACGTGTTTGCTATATTACTTACCAAATAGCAGGAGAAGTATACTTTTGAGTTTTTTATTCAATTATTCTTAATTTTTTATTCAATTATTCTTAAGCTTCTCCAGCCTTTACGACAGTTTTAAGATAAGTTTGAAATCTAGTAAAGTTATTTGTTTTTCTATAATGCTGGTATTAGTATTACAATAGATGTTTATTTACCTGATGTTCTTATATAAATTTAACCAATACAGGCATGCAAAATACAAAATGTGATATTTTTCTACAACTTTTTATTTGTAAAAATTACGAATGTAATAGTATCACCGGGTCAATATTATTTAAACAGTCACATCATTATAATAAACAGGACCCAATCGTAATTTTTTTCTAAAAAGACCGCGAAGTTTTTACTTTAGCTAATATTGTGTTGCAATTTAAGGAGTACTTATTACCTACCTACCTACCTACCTACCTACCTAACCTACTTACTACTAATTTCTGAGCTAATGAGACTTACAACAGTTATTGTATATAAAGAACGTAGACATCGCTCTTTATCGTCTCTCATAGTCATAACTCATAATAACAGTTTAAAAACATTTTTTTTCTATTTAGGTACATAAGTTTTCGGCGGTTATTTTTAGTATATTTTTATTAAATGACATCTTAAGAACATGTATTTTATTTAATGAGACAGAGAATTTGTGGCCAGTCGCGATATTTTAATGATGCTTATAAATTTACATCTTATTTGGAAATAAGTGCTAAAATGATTTTTCCTATAATTTTTTTGTTTATAATTTGTTTCTTGGGATATATGTATGTTAATTTAGTTGGCAAATCTAAGACGGATAACGTATGTTCGTATAACGTGGTAACTACGGTATATTTTACATGAACCTTCATATAGATTAATAAATAATTTATCTATCTATAACCTTGTGTGAAGACTGTTTTCCTATTATAAGATTTTTCTTAACTGTGTTTATTTTTTATGTGATACGTCATAATGACTACATCCTGCCTGATGGTAAGCAGTCGATGCTGTCCAAAAAATAATTGAAAGCGCTTCATATCGTGAAATAAGCACGGTATAAAGCGCATCCACTCATGACGGCCTGCTAAAATGCCAAACAATAGTAGTTTGTCTAAAACAATAGTATACATGTATTAAATTATTCGAAATACTTTATTGCGAACGTTCTCGTCATTTTATGACATTTTAACAATTATAAAGAAATATAATGAAAATGTGCGGGCGATCATGAGTGGTATCTGTATCTGAAAATTACACCAATTATTTAGTTCCAAGATAAATATCATTAAGAACTTGTGTTTTGGATGTTAAACGAATAAATACGTACTGAATGTACATAGGACAACACCCAGACCAGAACAATAAAAAATGATAGTGGGTAATGAGTTTAAAATATCTAGGTTTAGTAACTGATATGCCTGAATTTAAATGCATACTTTTTCAACTTTACGTACATACAATCATGCCTGTTTCTCGAAAGGGTAGGCAGAAGCATATTATTATACGCCCACACTTCGCCAATTATATAAAGCCAAACTGAATGATCCGTACTTCTAAAACGCAAGTACTAGCTAAGTACCTAGTGCACACGTGTAAAAACTTAATCAAAACATTTACGACCAATTTATCAACACTATGAAAATGAAGTGCACATTCTCACAGTATAATACGATTTTAACGTGAGAACTTTAATGAAACAAAAGATTGTTATATAGTTTATTTTTAACTCATTGAAATTATAAATACTTTGAAGATTAATTATGTTTTGATTTATATTCCAAATGATTAACGTTATCTTGTCAATGAATCTAATTAGCTTTCTTGTTCTTATCTTGTTTTAGATATCAGGGATAGTTCAAATTCGCGAAACTACCATACGTAAAATCCGCGTATCTGCAATAGATCTAGTTTTACAGGGGAAGGTAAAAAAACTTAATAAGATTCTTATTTCAACTAAGTTTTGGCTCATTTTTATATATTATACAATTTATATATGTTCCATCTCTTGTTGTTTAAAGATTTTTCTGTACGTAATTTAGGCTCTGCGACAATTACGCCCATTTACTTAAATTTTTCAGTAACGCGGAATTATCCAATTCTAGTTACGCGGATTTGCACTATACCCAAAGAGATTAGTAATAGTTAAATGTCTTTGACTATACCCGACGATATCCTTCATCATTTCAGCCATATAAAGTCCACTTCTCAACATTGGTCTCCCAATATTTTACATTTTTGGGGGTATTTGGCCTTAATCACTACGCTTAGCAGGCGGATTGGTGATTGCAGTTTAAGCCAGTTCGCTGGATGACGCTGCTGCCTATCATCCGGTAGGATTTTTCTTCATCGACCCTTTCGACTGGGGAGAGAAGGGAGATGCACTATTTTAGGCTGGTAACACACGGCCACGACACACACACGACACGACATGAATAGGGCTATTTTAGAGATCCTTAGTTTATTTTGATAAAAAAGATTTGAAAAACAATCGGTCACATCTTTGAAGTCTGCACACTACACTTATTCTAAAAAAAGAAAACATTTTTAATACTTAAATTTTAATAACTCGTATGACTCGTAGTAGTAATCTGTCGCGATTGTTAAGCATAGTTCAGAGGTTAATAATTCTTGAACGGATGACCATTTCTGTAGCATTCGAGTCACTCCGTTCTTCGGAAGGCTTGCTAAGCCGGTGCCGGTTTTTTATTTCAACTATATGGTTATCGTTAAGCTCATTTTGAGGTCACATGGAGTAGCTTCAAATAATACAGTAGAACGGCACATACAACTGAATCCACAATTAATCCAAACTGGGTACGAGTGATGGATTAGCCCTGAATCCCCTAGCTAACCTAGTACTGATTCATATAGGGCATAATGATATTCATTTAGACGCCGGGAAACCCCCAACAAGAAGATTCTAAATCTGAAATAAGCTTGGTAAAAAAACAAAGAATTTTTTTTATGGTGAGTAACTTTTTATACGTCAGGGAACCCCCGAACAAAAAAGTTTCGAAATGTCACATGATTCGATTGCAAAAGTCAATTACTAAAAGCCTCATAGTTGTCAGCAAGCATGTCAACTCGATAACGGGTTGCGAAACATCTGCACCCACTCTGATAGAGATATTTGATTATTTTTCAATAGTTACATGAAAAATGCATGTCAAGGATGTGTCTGAGGAAAGCGACAATAAAATGCATAGTAAGTCACGCGCGTATTTAGTTGCATTTTAAGTAGTTGTGCCAATTGGACACGTGCACTTGGAGTAGTCGACCTAATGGACTAATTGTGTCTTTCTTTTTTAACCTTTCTCTTGGAAGGTATTAAATTTTATGACGACCGATATGGCGTGGTGGCGAGTATACCCGCACTCCGCTCCTAAGGTCGTGGGTTCGATTCCCACACAGGTCAAATCTTTGTGCGAATGTGAATGAACACATGAATATTATGTTCTGGTCTGGGTGTTTCCCTATGTATATTAAGTAAGTATTTACGAAAAAAAGTATTTATGTATGTTATCCCGTTATTTAGTACTAGCGCCCCAGCTTCGCACGGGTGGCATGCCAGTATGAATAGTTACCTATATCACATAATTACAGAATGTCTCGATAAAGGCCGCCGCAACCATAATTTTTCGATTTAGCGTAAGTTTATACGTTTGGTATCTTGTACTACCTACTGTAAAGTACTGATCGAAATTATATGATGTAAAAGACAAATTTAATCTACTTTTAATGTCCAAGCTTACTAACATGTTTATTTGGATAAGAATTAATGTTATACATACTTAACATGGCTTCTTAAAAAAACCATTATTTCTAGTACAAAGTAAAAGTTAAAAGGTTATTATGGGTTATTCTTGAGAGGTAGACATATATCATCGCGGACTTCTTTGTGGACTTTTGTAAGTTGTACAATACTATAGTACACCATTTTGACCAATCTCGTAGGGTTTGGCCAGCGTTTGCAATATAAGTGCAAAAAAGTGAGTTGATTTACGACATCACATAAGAAATCTCAAAAATTGACAGTGTTCGACTACTATATTGTGAATGTATTATACACATAAACCTTCCTTAAGAATTACTCTATCTATTAAAATAAACGCATCAAAATCCGTTGCGTAGTTATCTAAGCATAAAAAGGGACAGACAGACGGCCGATAGCGACTTTGTTTTGTACTATTTAGTGATTCATAACACAAGTTCTTAATGATACTTACCTTAAAACCAAATAATAAATCAGGTCTAGAATAGTGTTTTTTACTTAAACTGTCTTTACTAGTATTAAAGACAATAAACTAAAAAAACACTACTGCTGCGGTTATCTGAAACGGTTTTATATTTCTTATAACAACACATCCCTAGTTCCAATGTCAAATTTATATCTACTAGTACCTAATATGCCAAAAATTGTATGCATTAACATAATATAGTATGGTAAGATAACCATATGGTTATACAATGAATAGCTAATTACCATGACGAAATGAGTTAACGCATTTAATTGCCCTTATTATAGTGACATTATCGGCGGTTAGTAAGTTACGATATTGTATAAGGTAACTCGCGTGATTGGTAAATATTAACTTGAATTGTCCTCTGTTTCACTTCAGTTTTGAAATATCGTATACTAGGATATAGCTGAATATTACGTACAATACAAGAAGTCGTTCGTAGCTCTGCGGTACCAGGTGTCCGGAAATGATTACAGATGTAAAGCAAAGTTTAAAAAGTCCTTGGATGGGTGACCGTTAGTGTGGCATTTAATAACTACACATGTGAATAATACAAAAAGTTACTCAGGGCCCGTTTGTCTGATAAAGAGATACAAACAGGAACTTACTTAGACATTATAAAACAGGCACTAAATGATTAAAAGGATAAATAATACATACATTAAGAGGCTTATTACAAAACAATATCTAAAGTTTAACCAGGTTTGAAACTAGTGCTGTCACTGTCTTCATTATATCAAATAAAAGAGACAGCACCACCCCCATTAAGTTTTATGATATTACAATAACATATTTAATAACTTCTAAACAAACTGCCACACATGTTCGACAGATTCAGTCCATGTTAACTAACATGGAATTGAAACATAACCAGATATTATTTAGGTAGTATTTTAAAACCTTAAACCTGCAAAACATGCAATTTAGTAAATGTATCGATCCGGCAACGACATATCTATGAAATATCAGGAATAAAGTTTAATTTATAAGAGCTGACTTATACACAATTAAGAGCATTCTCTATGTGAATATGGCAAACTTGTGTTAAACAATACATGATTGATTTCCAAACAAACATATAAAACAATACACATACATTATCTGCAATCACTCAATGCTTACCGAAGTGAAAGTGGTAGTGATGGATTATTAGTTACATAGTTAGGTGATATGCTTAATGATCACCTTGTATCATTCCTGCTTAGCAGAAATGCAGCTCTGTGCTCCATCAGGTAATCATAGTTGCCAAAGAGTGTCTGGTCGGCCATTTTCGGGAAGAACAGACATGATAATATTATTGATATAACCACAGAAGCGTTTCTTATTGCCTGCCTCTTTGTAAACCTCCTGAATATCGGAGGTCCTTTGGCAAAGGTATCATATATTTATTTACTTTTGCAATTAATATTAAAGGTCTTAGCTAGAAGATAACTACAATAGCGTTAAAGGATTCTTAAGTTGGTATGTATTCAAAACCTACTTTTGCATGACTTAAGAAAAGTTGAGAGAAAAATATATTCAGTTCTCTGTTTATTGATATGAATATATATTTCATATATCGCCATCAGCAACATCACCAATTACCATACCACGACTGGGACCAGTCTTCCTCTCACAAACCTCGTTGAGATATTTACAGGTGATACGCCACGCGGACCCATTTCTGTCGGATTGAATATTACAATTGGACGAAAACTAAAAATAGCAAGCCGAGGTAAAATACAAGTGATTGTACTGATTTTATCAAAGGACAGAAGGTAACGTTTCATGTCGCGGTATAAAAGGATGACGTATGCACTGTAATTAAATTACCGACAATTGGCTGTATGGTTGCATTACTGTCGCTTCTTCCGAGACGGACGGTTGCGCAAAATCAAAGCTGATATTTCCTTTAGATGCAACAGTCGAGGACATATTGAATAACGTGTTGAGCGACCATAATCACATTGATTACTGGCAGTATTTAAGTATCTGCCAAAAAAGTATTTTGGCTAAGTGTGATAGACACGCAAGGTTAAACCTTCAGAGATCCTTCGAAAACCTGTAAAAAAATTATACGTGGAATTAGATAGCGGAACTAATAAATGGACCTTAAATGCCCTAAACTAAACTGTTTTTATTGTTTTTCGTAAATAACACATGTACATACATACATATATATACATAATACAGCAATATTAACAAAAATAAGAACTAGTATCAAAACCGTACAATTTAATATACAAAGTGATCATTATTTAAGCCATATGTAGTCCACTGCTGTTCAGCCTTATTGTAAGCTATTATTATTATTTTTGGGGGTATTTGCCCATAATCA
This sequence comes from Musotima nitidalis, assembly GCA_949126915.1. NCBI lineage: Eukaryota > Metazoa > Arthropoda > Insecta > Lepidoptera > Crambidae > Musotima > Musotima nitidalis. The sequence continues at coordinate 15,280,322 of OX421425.1, forward strand.
TCACGCTGGGCAAGCGGGTTCGTGATCACAGTTTAAGCCAGTACGCAGGATGACGCTGCTGCCTATCCGGTGGAATGTCTCTTGTTGAGTCTTACAAGTCCCCATGCGATGAGAGGGGGTGGCATGTGGCACTATTCTTAGATATCACACGATACTGTGATATGTATATAATAATAAAAATACACAGATAAGCAGCATAAACGAAAAACGTTTTAACCCTCCATTACTTACCTTCGATTCAGTCAAGTTTTGCCGCTTTTTGATAGATAGATACCTATCAAAAAGCGGCAAAAGGCTCGCCACCACGTGAAACTACCATTATAATTGGCGAAATGTGGGCTGTTAATATGCCTCTGCCTACCCCTTCGGAAAAAACAGGCGTGATAGTATGTATGTATATTGCAACATGTCTTAACTTCGACAAAAATTTCATAGAACTGTTGATTTTAACATAAACTTTGTGCAACTGCAGATTGTTATACAACGTGCTTTTGTATGGTTTGGCATTCATCCTGGTTGAATCACTGTCATCATTATATGGCCTTTCTTTTTCGGATGGAAACTCATCACATGACTGTTTCCCGCTGTGGGTGAAGGAGGGTGAGTCAGAGTTTTACTGACTAAAAACCATCAATTTTTCTTCTTTACCCTGCAATGCCCCGCGGTAACCCTTTCGAACATTCCCGCAACATTATTATGTAGCCTACTAGTGGGACGTTCATGAGCTATGGAATAGAATATAATAGAATAGAATTTATTTATTTGTAAAATATAGGTTACATTATTGGATCTTGTTAACAGATTAAATTAGAGACTTACTTTATTTCCACCTTTTAAAAGGTACACAAATGTCATATTGGAGTATGAGGTATATACAATTATTGGTCATGGGTTCAAATATAAAATTTATATAAACATATATCATAATTATTATTATTAGTCAGTATATGGTACAACTGAGCCTGGTAAAACAATGCAAATAAATATTATTAGCATCTCACTCCCTGATTGGAACTTATGTTAGATTATATTTTTTTGTATTTTTCTTTAATGACGAAATATATTCAGTTGTCTATAGTTTTCCGTGTTGGTCATTCATCCTACTTCTCCAGGATCCCAGTTTCCTAAACTCCCGGACTGCCAATCAGCAACAGCCCCACTGCTGGGCTAAGGTACCAGGGAGTGATCAACTCTACTTCCGTCTGGCAGAGAAGGCATCGCGATAATTATTAAACACAATCTTTATCCCTACGGCACGTTTAAGCATATTAGTAATGCTAATAAAAGTTTTAAGCCTACACGATACTGTAAAGAAAAAACCACTTGGCTCATGCATGGTAGCGCATAGTTGCTAATTATCTCTAATATATTATTTAATGTCTAATATATAATATGAAAATCGTGGGCGCGTTGATTTAACATCTGTTAGCAATGCTATTGTGGCCCGAGAATAATAAAATTATACACATTTCGCCAATCATTATGTTGATTCTACGTAATAGGTCGCGAGCCTATTGCTGTTTACAGAGCCTTGACCGTTAATCGGCAGGTGCACCACTTGCCGGGGGGTCTTAGGCGGCGAGGCCAGGAGGCCTCTTCCTCTTCAGGAGTTACGCCATGACCCACAAGGAGGTAGGGGGGCGCTTGACATCGCGTCACTCTGAGGAGGTTCTCCCGGTTCTGACCCGGGGGACGTTGGCCGCAGGCGGGGTGCCATAAGCTACAAACCCAGGCACTGGTGCCTCGCCTTTTCAACAGCAGTGGGCATCGTCGGAATTTTTTTAGTGGGACTGGGGTTTTTGCCTCTGCCGCAGTCAGCCCCACACTTCCCTCCCCATTGATCGGAAGGCAGTGCGTAAACAGCATTTATTTACCAACGATAATAAAATAAAAAGGTGCACCACTTGCAGGTGAGGTTGGCTTGGGCTCGTAAGATCTAGGTATACACCCCAAAAACAAAAATAAGATGTTGTCCTTTTATTTGTGCAGTACAAATTTCTTTCTGCGAAATAAATAAATAATAAATATTCTCTTACAATCACACCAATTATTTAGTTCCAAGATAAGTATCATTAAGAACTTGTGTTATGGATACTAAATAACGGATAAACATACATAAATACTTTTTTTTTGTAAATATATACTTAAGATACATAGGAGAACACCCAGACCAGAACAAATATTCATGTTCATGCACACAAAGATTTGTCCTGTGTGGGAATCAAACCCACGACCTCTCGAGTGAAGTGCAGGTATAATGACCTCCACGCCATATCGGTCGTCAAAATGTTATATAATAAGGCTCAAATTAATATCGCAGTATCCAACAGCAGCCTGTAGAAGCTTGTTTTTTATACAGTTTCAAGAGGCCGCAGCCGTTAGTCACCCGGTTGTCTTAACATTATCCCGGTTGCCATAGCCATAAGCTTAGGGCCCAAGTCTACTTACTTTTTTGCGTGCACACAGAATGTATAAACCATTTAGGTTATAAAAATTAATTTAGAAGATCAATGCAGGATTTCAACTTCATGAATTATAATGATCGCTTTACATCATACTTCTTTATTTTCACTTTCGATTGGCGAAATTCTCCTGATAAATATTATTTCATAGGCATTATTTCGCCCATTAAGTGGGACCAGTAATATAATTGGCAAAATGTGGGCGTATTATATGCTTCTGCCAGGAACAGGCGTGATGATGATGATTTTTTTACATTTTTTTTATGTTGGTTGGTTTGCTTTACTTAATTCATGTGGTTTCAATTCAATTCATTGAATCAAGTATTCACCCGTCATTCAAGCTTCTTCACTTTTCCAATTTGTTTTAAATGATTCAAGATGGTTCTATCATTCACACCGAAGCTTGCAGCCAACTTTGACGTGGTTTGAGAAGAATTCGCTTCCACGATCGCTTTTAATTCCTCATTAACAACTAGGGTCTCCGTCCACCAGGGTTTGTTCAGGAGGGCAAAATTTCCAGAACGGAAGCGTTAGAAAGAAACCGCCAGAAAGAAACCACGATATGTTTTTGGTTCCACAAAAACATATCGTGGTTTCTTTTGCAGTGACTTCTGAGTACACATTATTCCTTCCTCGTAGAACGATGGAATTCGTATTTTTAAAAATTGCGGTATTTTCCGTTATTTTCCACAGAACGATGTTTAAACTAAACAGCGCGAAAACAAATGAATTATCACAATCAGAACACATATAGACAAGCTTTAAATTTAAATAAATTTAAATTTGGAAATCCGATTTTTTTAGATCAAAGTGGCCAGTTCGATAAAACGCCAATTTCATATGTATAAGAACCTTATGTATGCCGATATTATTGTCATATCAATCTTAAAATAATTTAATGCTAATTAGTATTCAAATTAATGCTCGACCACAACAATATTGGTAACGGACTATGTGATTTTTTTAATTAACAATTTGGTTATACCAGCAACATTTTAACCATTGTATGGAAATGAATTATATAATGTATTGTCAGCTGTTAATCCTATACTTAATACGCTAAACATCTGGCAGAAATTGTAAAAACAATATTTGACAATAAATGAGTTCTTATTCTATTCTTAACGAAATTTAGTAAATCTTCGTGAATATAAGAAAGCGATCAATCCATTAGAAATTGATAGTATGAAGAGATATATATTGAGCCCCGCAATTATAATTACCATCATTTTAACCTATTAATGTCCCACTACTGACCACGGACCTCCTCTCACGAACCAAAGAATAATTGAATCAAGTCATGGAACTATAAATATAGTTAATAATAAACAATAATATCTACATACACATTTTATCACATTCCTCCGGCTGCTAGATTTTCGGAAGTCGCTCATTAGGTCAGGGCCTTATATAAAGTCCAACTTAACAATAATCACATATATGAAGAAGGAAAGTACTTCTTATTTTATATTTATTTTTATTTATTGTATTTATATATTCTTTATTGCATATAAAATTACAACTTAAAACATAGTTGTACAAGTAGATAAAAATATTAAATTAAATATTATATATATTATATAATATTAAATATTCACATTATTTAGTTATACTTGGTTTATATTAGAAGCATTATTGAACGGCACCTTTGTCCGAGCAGCTTGTTACTAGTACATTCAGCATAATTGGTAATACCAAAGCGCCATAGTGATCGACTCATGGAAAGCTTTTATGGAAAGTGCAGATTATGTTACAGTGTGCCCTATTTATTGAACTCACGTCCTGCTCAAGTTAAAAGCCAGATAAATAAAAAAAACTTAAACCTAAATTAAAAGTGTACTTTACTGGTTTGTAATTCTCATTTGGCACATGGATAACAATAGTGTCTATAGTTGCGGAAGTATAGTAATGTCAAATTGATGTTTACTTTGTGTAATTATTGTAATTTTTTATATTAATTGTCTAATGTATGTTATAGCTATGATAACATGTTAATGAATATCCGATCCTACTGTACAAAACTTATTGTTTTTTTGTACATCGTAATTATAGTTTTTGAGTAATGTATGTGTATAATGTAAACATAAATAATTAACATATGTAATAACAATATGCGCTTCGGGTACTATCAACTATTTGATGCAAACAGTACACGGGAGGTTGCTCCAAAAAGTTTGGAATAAATTTGACAGAATTTTTCCCTAGGTACCATTAAATTTTGAAAATAACTTAATAAATGACTTATTGGCGGTGTAATAACAGTGGATTATTAACCGTTAAGCGTTAGTGAATGTTTATGAGTGTTGGCAAATAAAACAAAACAGTGCAATATCACTTTTCAAATTCTCTCAAGAAGTCCATGTGAGATATCAGTTAAGTCCCACATCTTTACTGAGGACTTAAGGGGCTTAGGGGGAGGGCATCTCATTAACCATTTATCATCTTTCTCACCACTCATTTTCATTTACTATGAGTTATACATTAATAATTTATCTTATTCTTGACATTGGCTAAATGTGCTAAACGCACGAAGCCATTATTCAAAAGAAAAAAAAACTTAACGAATGACGTAGGTAGCTGACAAATATTTTTTATTTCATTTTAATGGAACGTTAGACACCACGTTTACGGAAAAACAAAACAAAACCATAAACAACTTTATTGGAGTAAGATTAAATCCAAGTTCTTTAGTAAGATTCAAGGACTTTAATATGTAAAATTTTCCATTATACTCGTTGTGCAGGTAAAATAGCTATCATTTGCGTTTGACCTTAACGAATAATAATACATAAAGCTAAATTTTTGTGAAGATAACTCTATGAAACATTGCAGATATAAGAGGAGGAACTCTTCCTCCATAAAGATCGGCTGATGCTAATTACACTGTAAAAATTAGCTTAAGTTGATAAATTGCTTGAAAAGTATACAGTGGCGCATTACAAAACGAGATCAAAAGTTAGACCAGGTTTTAAACTAGTGCTGTCACTGTCTTCATCTTTTCAAATGAAAGTGACGGCACTAGTATTAAACCTAGTCTAGCTTTAGATCTCTTTTTGAAATAAGCCCCCATCTCTCTTATTTATCTTTCGTTTCACACCTTCCTGACATGTTAATGATATTTTCACATAAGTTTTAGTATACATTCGAAAGTTGTTTAAAGAAGTAGCCGATTATTTGTTTGCCATTTCTTTACCGTCTGACGGAGTTTTACAAGATTTCGTATTATCATTGCCACATCATTCAACGACTTTAACAGGAAGGTCGAAAAGAAACTAACTTGAAAAAGGTTTTTATCAAGTTCGATTTCTTTTATTGTGTGAAAGAAATACACAGATAAAATAAAGTTATGTTGCGGTGAATGTTTCGACCACATTGTGTTGTCTTTTAGTTTTACGAACCTTTATTAATTTCTGTGTCATACGTACAGTCAGCGTCAAATAATTGATAGCACCCAAAGCGCCATATATATGGCCGAAATAATAGTAACAATAATAATTCTTTATTTGAAAAAAGTGCACTAGACAAATTAAAAATAAAACTCCCATACTAGGCTAGGCCTGTACCTATCATGGAAGTTTTTAAAGAGGTAATTTCAAGTACATTTCACCTAAAACGACAGCCTTACATCTATATAAAGATTAAAGATAATACAAGTAAGTTATTAGCGTTCAATCAAGAACACTAGTTCTCTGAAAATCTGATATATATCGGAACACGCACTAACGCTCTTGACAATAGACTTGTGTCGATCATTAAAGCGCTTTGGATGGTTCCAATTATCTGATATTGACTGTACAACTGGCGATTTATGACAGTTTCAGAAATTTGAGAAAACAATGACCGATTCTCAAAATATTACGAGAAAACCACTAAAAAGAGGTCCATGTCGACTAGGTCGCAAAAGTTTTTTTTAAATCTTAAATTATTTAGGGACTTTTTTCGTTATTCGACCATGCCAGTCTCATCGTAACAGTTCTATGTACCAAACAGATAAAACATATATAGCCATCTTTGTTGCCTGTTTTACATTGTTGTTAGCCGTATTTTGAGGCCACTTTGGGCGTTGCGTCGATTCGACAGAAAAATATGGTTACGATGTCATTTTGTATATTTCCGAGAAAGCTCTAAAACTTGATCTATAAAATTGGATTTCTTGTTTTTGAGTTCGCTCTTTTGCGTACTAGTTTATATTTTAATGAATTAATCGATGGCTTAACTTAGCCTTATTTGTATAGGACACAATAGAAATCTATAGGCAGTTTGAATGTAATTATATAGGTAATGCTATTTTTTGTCCAAGCCGTCGTTACTCCCAACCTGTGAAACTGATGTTAATATAGGGTTTTTTATGTTTAAAATCTTTTATTAATCAATCATTGCGAACTGCTTCAATTGTTTTCAGAACAGTGGTAGTCTGTAAATGATTATTTCAAGCTATAAGTCCACCCCCAATTTCAATCCTAAGAAGAATACACTATAATTTAGATATTTTTATAGTCGAAACTGTCTAATGCATTCACGAATGTAATTCTCTTTTGGGCATAGCTATAACTTGCATTATAATTTGTACTACGATAAGAATGTAAGATTTCAGTGGGTTGTGAAACATAAAAAATTGTTAAACTTTATCTATCTGTCTTTCAAAGTGATACAGATGCCTAGATTAAAATATCCTTGTTTGTTATGTGTTTAGCATTCTTCTCACAACCTCACATTGGCGGCCAGGGCTGTCTTGTTTCCGTATCTGAGTAACCGTACCGTCTCAAAGTCAAGGGGAATCCTTATTATAAGATATCGCTTTTTGTCACCGTCTTATTGAGTTGTAAAACCACATTTCCCCCGCAATAACTGTAGTTTTGTGTAGGCTTTTATGCGCTGTAGACTTCAACTAGCTCGAAAAAGTATAATTAAAAAGGAACCACAGTTGGAATTAGTTAAACGATTGATAAAACGTCTATTAGGTTGTAAAGTTATCGTCTTTTGTTATAAAAGTAGTTTCTTTGCATTTAAGCGTTTGGTTCGTGTTCGGAAAAGTTAAATAAAGAAGGAAGTATGGAGGGCAATAGCTTGGTGTTAATCTACGATTTCCCACACTTACAGTGGTACATATGAAAGCATTATATTTACATTTGCCTATGCATTCGTTATGTAAGGAGACACCCGCTTTTTAATATTTTACAGATCCAATGATTGTCAGGAGAAAGCTTAAATCTCTTTCATGGTTTTCCAATACTCTTTATATGAAATTAAAAAGTAAGAAATAGGAGGAAATTTTCCACCTGATAGTAAGCGGAAACTCAGGTCTGTACAATCAAGGGATGATTCTCAAATACCAAAAGGTAGCATTTAAGCATACAGCTGATAACCGCAGCCTATGGTCACTTGCAACCCATCGCGATCGCGTTACCGACTTCTGAGAAACCGCTTTACTCTTTTTTATTGGATGTCATGGGTAAACCCACATATGGGAGCGCATTCTACAACCCAAGAGTTCAAGATACATATTTTAAAAGATGTAGCGATACAAAACAAAAACGCAAAATGAGCTGTCTTATTTTGGTACACACCTGCCTCCGCCAATCCGCACTGAGTTCGCGTGGTAGAGTTTAACCTGAATCCCTCTCACCTCAGTCCGTGAGACGAGGACGGTTGCCCGTTCAGTCTATTTAGCCTTATAAAGCCTACTGCTGAACATTTGCCCATAATCACCTCGCTGGGCAGGCTGGTTAGTGATCGCAGTTCCAGGATGACGCTGCTGCCCACCATCCGGTAGGCTTTCTCTTCGTCGACTCTTCCGACTCCCTGTGACATGAGAGGAGGTGGCACTATTCTAGGCCGATACCAAACGGCTCAGTAGTGAAACGTTATTGAACTGAGATGATGATAATACTTTAGTAGCTCATTAAGCGACTGAAAAGTGTACTGGGTTTTCGTTTCTTTTTATCAAAACAAAGCAAGCCAATTTGAACTCTTCTATTACTAATTACGTAAAACACTCTCGTGTTGGCACTACTGTACCTACTGGATTATGATAACGAGCGCTTCAAGTTCAACTTGTGAGGAACTCAAGTGGCCAGTGGTTATGAACAGTAATCCTTCACTATCGAGTCTCTTGAAGCGATATGAACTGCGTTTAATAACTATAACTCTTTTAGCTGTTAAGCTGTAGTAAGAATATTATCAAAACATGTCATTAGGGCTTTCTTATCTTTAATAATAATAATAATAACTTTTTATTTGCACAAACATGGTATACATTTAAATTGCAAATGGGTGTATAGGGATCCTACCAAGAACTACGGAGCCATTTTTTTCTTTTTTACGGAACCCAAGCCAACCTCACCTGCAAGTGGTGCACCTGCCGATCAACGGACGAGGCTCTGGCGAACAGAAAAGTTTCCGATTAGCGGCAATAGGCTCGCCACCTATTACGTGGGACCAACTATATAATTGGTGAAATGTGGGCGTATAATCATTATATGCCTCTGCCTACCCCTTCGGGGAAACAGGCGTGATTGTATGTATGTATTAGGTCGGGGAAAAAGTCTTTTCGCATAACGTAGGTATAAACTTATTATAAAATTTTTTTGACTGTACTATTTGTGTCTGGCTGGTTTTGGTAACATTAAAAAGGTTCCATTATAAAGAAAAGAAAAAAATAAAAAAAAGTTGTTTCCCGCTATTTTTCATTTGTTTTTCTCTCCGTAAAAATGAGTGAATCTAATGAAGAAATTCGATACATTTTAAAATTTTATTATAAAAAAGGCAAAAATGCAACTCAAGCAGTGAAAAAAATTTGTGATGTTTATGGACCTGATGCAGTGTCAGTAAGAGTAGCACAAATTTGGTTCAAACGTTTTCAGTCCGGAAATTTTGATGTTAAAGATGCACCTCGCTCTGGTCGCCCTGTTACGAATAAAATGGACGCCATTTTTGAAAGAGTGGAGCAAGATCGGCATATTAGTAGTTACGATTTAGCTGAAGAACTGGGAATTGACCACAAAACAGTTTTGACCCATTTGAAGAAAGCTGGTTATACAAAAAAGCTCGTTATTTGGGTGCCACACGAGCTCACTCAAAGAAACTTAATGAACCGTGTACTCATTTGCGATTCATTATTGAGACGTAATGAAACCGAGCCGTTTTTGAAGAGATTGATAACTGGCGATAAAAAGTGGATCACGTACGACAAGAACGTGCGAAAAAGGTCGTGGTCGAAAGTTGGCCAGGCTTCACAGACTGTGGCCAAACCTGGCCTAACACGAAATAAGGTGATGCTGTGTGTATGGTGGGATTGGAAGGGCATTGTTTATTATGAGCTTTTACCGCCCGGCAAAACCATCGATTCTGATCTTTACTGCCAGCAACTGATGAGATTAAAGGAAGCAGTCGAGAGAAAACGGCCGGAATTGATCAATAGGAAGGGTGTGGTCTTTCATCACGATAACGCTAGACCACACACATCTTTAGCCACTCAGCAAAAATTAAGAGAGTTCGACTGGGAGGTCCTAGTGCATCCACCATATAGCCCTGACCTTGCGCCTTCAGATTTTCACCTGTAAGGTTGACCTCAAGAGAGGACTGCCAAAACTATTTGTCCCGTGTTTTTGATCAGAAGTCCCAAAGTTTCTACAGTAACGGGATAATGTCTCTGCCCACAAAATGGCAGAAAGTTATTCAACAAAACGGTACATATATATTGTAAATAAATGTAAATAAACTTTGAAAAAAATGTCTTGACTTTTCATACAAAAATACGAAAAGACTTTTTCCCCAACCTATTATGTAAGCTGCAAACTTTTGCAGTTTCAAAGGTACAATAACTCGTATTAGTTGATATAATAACACTTCGTTACTATATCTATTCCTAAATTTATAATAAGACCATATTTTTACTAGAAAAAATCAACCTTTGAAATATAGTATTAAGCAAAATGTCAAAATAAAACACATTAGCATAAACCCATCACCACTAGCCACTAAGCTTCTATAAATAAACCTGCGACAAAGGAAAAGTCAAAATATTATTCAAGTATAGCTAAATAAAGCACTTATGACGTCAACTTAAAAACTATAAAAATATACCAAAAAATAACCTTACTTATTATTCTACTCTATACTCTTATTGCTAAAAATAACATATTATCATAAATTATACAAATTGCTCGCCTGTGGACGTTAGGTTATTATGAGATATATTTTAAATGTAAAATTTAATTAAATACGCCTTGTTTACACTTCGCGAATTCTTAATAAACATAGTTAATTAAGTACCTACTATAAGTTGGCCTCTACGATTCAATGACCATGGTGGACTATTTTTTGTCATTTGAAGGTTCCGTAGGCTCTTTTTTCAAAGTGCTCGTCATAATTACATCCTACATCCTGTCTGATGGTAAGCAGTAGATGCAGTCTATATCGTGAGATAAGCTCAGCAGAAATTTGATTGCAACTTTTTGAGTTCAGGTTCTCATATAGCAAGGTATAGTCGACCCAGGGCCACGCGAAGCCAGTGCGTACTGACGAATACAGGTTTGTGCAGTCTGGCAATGATTTTTTATCCTTTAAACAACATCACAAATGATCACAATACTACGTAATTTTTTTAAGTACAAAATACTCTTTTACTTACCTAAAATTATTTTAGTTCTTGTAAATACCGGCCCTTTTTCTCTACATAACTGTCTACGTAACTTTAAATTGAAGATTATATGTTTTTAATTATTCTGTGTATAAATAATAGCATATTGCAAAACAGCATCTCAAAAAGCTATTTAATGAAGCTTTCTAAGCGGGAAAACATTACATGAGAAGTATTTATAATAATATTAATAAAAAGTAAGAATTATATTATTATTATTCTCTCGTTTCAGCGTTGGTCGTGAAGACATCGTTGTTCTGAGGCTCCTATCTTACCTGAAGATGCCCTGTGTAAGGGCGAAACACGTGTCGTGTTGAATAGTTTCTCGATTTTTCGGGAAATTATAGTAGCGCGGGAATTGTTACAAAGATATTTTTAATCCATCACTTAATTATATTAGTATGTCTATTTTGTCCACATATATTTCCGTAGGCTGAATACATCTAACTCAAATCCACATAGCGACTGGTGATTACGTATTGCAGGCATCTGTGACAGTGACAGATTTCAATAACATGTTTGGGACGTGTTGTTTGTGTTTTAAGGCTTTTAATGTAGTTTAAGTCTCCTGGGAAAGTAACGTTTGATTTTATATACGTAAATTGTTCAAATTATATTTTTTAAATTTTCTTGACACTTGACACTGCCAAATTTTAAATTGCCAATTGGGGAGAAAAAAAAAAGAAAGGATTTTAATGGGTGTACAGTATTTGAACACTGTTGACATCTTTCTAACATTGCCATAGAATGATTCATTTACAAATTCTTTAGTTGGCTTCTATAAATACCAAGACTTAAAAACAAATTAGGGGTCCTAGATTTTCACGTACAATTCAAAAACCCGCACAGTTATGGAACCATAAACAACGAAAATATAATTTTACTTTCCCTAGCATAGTAGAAAGTAGCCAACTTTCAAAAAATTTATATTGAACAAACTACAAATAGTACAGATGCAGTATAGGTTTATCTGCGGCATCTAGCATGCAATGAGTCATTGTGAAAATGTTGTCGCAGCGAATTTAAAATATAAAACGATATCAACACTTCGCAGAGGTTCATTCCCTGACACATCCAAGGAATTTTCTCAAAAGTTACTAGTGAAAAAATATACATCAAAAATTATTAAGCGAAGTTCCAATTTCCTGCATGTAAAGAGGATGATTTTTTAGATTTGTCTAAGAGTCAGTTTATAAATTTCTTATCTCGGCGAAACTGTTCGGACTTTGAGAATAATTTTTATTACCGTTGTAAATTTGCAAGAAAAATCTCAATACTTTTCCGCTCTCTAATGAAATTAAACAAATCGATAAGAAAAATCACATAGAAAGCATAAAGTATTCTTTACATTTTTTCCTTCATATAGTTTTATTTCATTAGTTATATTAAATATTAAGTAACCACAATCAGTGAAAAAACACTCATCATTATGCATTGATATATATTATTTATTATAATACTATTTATTACATTTACTGATATACTTATAGATATTACCTACTTAATCTTTATATATTAATCATCATTATCGGTCAAAGGATGTTTACTGTTGAACTATTTAGGTCTACATACATATTATCGCGCCTATTTCCCCGAAGGGGTAGGCATACTATACCGTCACATCGCGCCAATTATATTTTGGTCTCACGTAATAGGTTGCGAGCCTATTTCCGCTTATAGTAAAACTTTTTTTTTGATTCTTAGAATTCGTCGGACCACTTAGACCCACCACATAAATAAATAAATTTATATTTTGGTGAACTGAGATAGGTCTAAGTTATTATTCGAAATAAAATATTTTCATTTATGTCAACGTCAGTAAATGGAAATTTTGATGTAGATATAATATAATAATATATAAAAAAAAAGTATGTTGAATATAATTTCGTCGAAAACTGGTTTTTGGAAGTGCTTATAAATTAATTGCAGGCAGGGCAGACAAAATCACAAAATATAGCAAATTCGGCGCGTAGTGGTACTGCTTACTACCAGTATAAATATATTACATTTAATGACTGACATCGACACGGTAGCTATGATGAACCTTTTAACGGGCAGAACATGTTTAATTGTTTCATTGGTTTTCTACCTTAACTTAACTCCATACGGTTTAATTTCGATGGGAATATTATTACCACTAAATTGTAAAGGGTTAAAAATACAATTTTTAACATTTCTATCTACTTTAATATTTAAAACAATAAGTATACATTTTAAAAGTCAGCTGCATACTAACTTTATTTCGTAATTATATATTTTTTTTAAATAAGTATAACTTAACTCTTTTGCTATCCTGGAAGAGGATATTTCTCATGCCATACTGTCATGTCATGCATAATTATTATGTACTATACATACATAGTTTGTATTATGAATCTCAAAATTCCGTGGCACGCAATTATGAAGACATGAAAACATGAAAAGGTCGATTATAAACCATCTAGCTAGTAGTACAGCCTACAAACCGTTCTTACAGCGTGATAATTCCTAAATTCGAACAGGAAAATCATATATGCACAAAACCAGATTCTAAGCGGGGAAACCCGGTTGGAAGTTAAAGTTAATAATAAAGTCATAATAATTTAACAGTAGGAGTTTCGGCGACAACGCGAAAAAAGATACGACGTTCATTCATTTTCTAAAACTGGTGTAAATTCGAATTTTTCCTAACTATTGTGGATTTTTAGACAAAACTCCTTTGACATCTCACGCAATTATAGGAAAGTGGTTCTTATATAATTATATTCTCGTGAACTGTGAGTTTCCTTGTTGATTACAATACTCCATAAAAACTTGACACTGCCAAATACTCTAAGCAAATCCAGGTGAAAAAAAAATTGAAGTGAAAACAAGATAGCATATGAATTGAAAGACTTCTTGGCGGGAAAATGAAGCGTTATGTCTGCAGTTTTGTTTTATTTTCTAAAATTTTCAGGGGCTTAGGTGAGGGTATCTCATTTACCATTTATCATCTTTATCACCACTCATTCTCATTTACTATGAATTATATATTATTAATATATCACTTACTTGACAGTGGCTAAATGTGCTAGACGCACCAAGCCATTAGTTAAAATAAAGAAAGAAAAAGCATATGAATTGGCGCGAAATTAAAATTACGTGTGTAATTTTTGAGGTGTCAGTGTCGCGAGTTCAATAATTTTATCTCATCTCAAAAATGTTCAACCCGCGCCAAAATAAGTTTTCACGTTGCTACTTCAAAATCTGCTTGTTTTGTCGATTTCTTGTGTGGAAGGAAACTTCCGACAATTATAGCAACATAATAAATATGCAGTCTTCATGACAGGTTTTTTTGAGTCAAGATGCATAATTTTGTAATTTCAACTTTGTGGACAAAAACGCTTTCGTCCAGGATGCCGAAATTGTGACTTTTTAAAAGTACCCACTGTGACTGTACTGTTATTGTGCCGTGAGGTTTTTTTTGCCGAATATTGGCCTAGAACAGTGCCACCCCCTCTCATCTCACGGGGAGTCATAAGAGTTGACGAAGAGAATTCCTACCGGATAAAGGGCAGCAGCGTCATCTTGCGTATCGGCTTGAACTGCGATCACCAACCCGCCTGCCCAGCGTGATTATGGGCAGAATAGAATGCAGCCCCAATAGAATGGAATGTAAAGGGAAGGCTTATGTTCAGCAGTAGACTTCATAAAGCTGATTTGAGAAGTGTTTTTTAATCGGCTCTATAGACTTTGCTTGGAAAACTATATTGTTGAATTTATATTATTATGCAAATAACTTTATCTATATACTTAGTCAACTCTGTCGATTATGTACTTAACATAATTAACTGAGTTCATAACAAAAAAAAACATTGAATTGCTGGTCTAGAAAATAAATACTTGGAAATATTTAGGCAAATCAACATCATCATGTCTTTGTTGAAAGAAACACATTAACATAAACAGACGTATGGATGAGACCACGTAAGTCTTTATTATGACTTAATTGAGCACCAAATTTTTCCGGACAAAAAAAAGCGCTTTACCAAATTGGCGCTTTTTGATGTTAATGAGCGGCCACTTCTTGTTTCTTTCGGGTCAACGCTCTTTGATCCTTTTTTTATTTATTTTAAACAATCAATAAGGAAGCGCGCGTAGCTCCGCGATACTAGGTGGTCGGACACGATCAACGCAGTGAAGCAGAGTTTGCGCAGGTTAAACCTGGGATGGGTAAACGTTGGAGAGGCATTTTCAATCGAGAACGGAAGTCACGTTAAGCGTCAATCCAAAACTTAACATAACAAATTCAATCTTATCTCCACAGCGTAATCCACATATTACTTTGCAGCTTTGCTTTAGTTGTGAAGAATTTGACGTTTCGATGCGCTTCGACTCTGCCCTAGTATAAATTGACCTTAAAAGAACCTCTAACATGGCTTAATTACTACCAAATATAGTGTTTACCGGGACCAAACACACTTTTACGTGCCTTCTGAAACACCTAAGCGCTAGATAATAAATGTCACAGAAACGGTCTCTCACTTTTAGTACATACCTCAGTATACTCCCGTGATACCGTGGAGTTATTTACGCATAATCATTATTCTTGCTGCTGCCCTGCCCTTGATTCTGCCCTGCTCCCAGTTTATACAGGGTCAGCCATGAAAGTCTTTTCTTTTCATTCACCAAAGTCATCGACTCTTCCACCTGTTTTTCGATCAGTCTTCAAGCACTCAAGCTACGAGCGCTCAATGTTGCAGCTAAATATTATCTAGAAACTGGTAAGCAAACATTACATTGTTTGTCTCATGTCATGACTCACCTCCTCCACGTGTGCCCGTGTACTTGTCTGTCTGTTTGTACGTCCAACAACAGCTGTAGAAAATAAACATACAATACAGCAAGTCTCCGGGAAATATGTGCGATGGAAACACTAGGGGTAAACTAGCTCATATTACAATGTGAATGTACAGAGTGATACTAATTTGAATACAAGTTGAGTTCTTCTTTCACTTATGTTCTTATTATCTGACGACCGATATGGCGTGGAGGTCAGTATACCTACACTTCACTCCAGAGGTCCTGGGTTCGATTCCCAAACAGGACAAATCTTTGTGTGCATGAACATGAATATTTGTTCTGGTCTGGGTGTTTTCCTATGTATATTAAGTATGTATATACAAAAAAAAAATTTATGTAAGTATGTTTATCCGTTGTTTAGTATCCATAACACAAGTTCTTAATGATACTTATCTTGGAACTAAATAATTGGTGTAATTGTTAGAAAATATTTATTTATTTATTAGTCTATTCCTGATTTGTGTTAACTATATTTTGTACTTAGGTATTTTATGTTTTTTTTTGCAACAGTTGTAGTAGTAATCCTAAAAATTTTTTTTAGATAAATCAATTCTGTCAGAAAATACCCCATACATGAAAATAGTCGGAAAATTTGGGCATCACTATTAGGAGCATCCTGTATGTGTATTTTAGTTTAGATTGACGTTTTAGTGTTGGCAGTCATGTCAGTTAGTGATTTTGAGAGTTTGTCAAATTCATACTCATTTTTTTCTCATACAAATTTTCCAAGTAATATTTTATTTTTATGTTGTAAAGAGGTTGTAAAAATTTAAAAGGTAACAGGAAAACGAAAAGTATTATCTTTGTTATGTACCGTTCATTTTTTTTTAGCAGCAAGTAAGTACTACTTTTACAAGTGTTACTAAAATATCGCTTGCCCTCAAGAATATTGTGTTCATTCAATAACTATTTCTTAAGGGAAACCGATTAAAGCTTACAACAAATATCATGTATAGTATTTTCACAATAGGAATTTAATTTTTGTTAAAGGTTAGTGTAAAAAACTGTATGACGACAGCTTTGCAGACGAATTTCGATAGACATCCTTTTTTTATTAACCCCTTTTTCCCCGATGGGGTAGGCAGAGGTATATTACATGCCCACATTTCGCCAATTATGTTATTGGTCCCAAATAATACGTGGTGAGTCTGTTGCCGCTTACCGGGAACTTCTATATTCGCTAGAGCTTGTCCGGTTGATCGGCAAGTGCACCACTTGCAGGTGAGGTTGGCTTGACTCCTGAGGTATTGGTAAGAGCCCTATACACTATTCGTGCATTCGAATTTTGATTTTATATTGTTTTATTCTGTATTTTGTGTGCGGTCTCCCCTGCTCAGTAGTGGGACGTTAATGGGTTGCGATGGTAAAGATGACTGTATTATCCTGGACAATATACATGTAAAACTTCTTGCACTTTATAATTAAAACACGCAAAGAACTTGTTTTTTATGTTATAACGGTACATGTATGTTTGCTTCATATATTTCTATAGCAATTCTCCATAATTTACTTGTTGACACGAATTCTTTGATACATAATGGAAGCCGTCATCCTTTGTCGTATTATTTCAGTAGAAATATTAGTATTCAATGGCATGCATTCTTGCTATGGTCACTTTTCAGCGAACTGTACGTACGACGATAAATAACGAGACCTAGAATGAATTAGTATAATTTATTATGATTGGGTGATTTTAGATCAGGTTGAAGAATTTTCTTGAACTCGGCTCAACATAATCACACATCCACTGGCTTCCCGCCACCTTGCTCCGTGAATAGTTGTTATTTCCGAGCACCAAGTTTCACGGAGTACGAACGCTATAACTATACGAGCCCTTACCGCCAGTTAGTCGTAAGCGACAATTGCTAACTTTTACACAAGATTTTTCTTTAATTTTTTTTAAAATTATTAATTTTTTTATTGCGCTTTTGGATCTTTGTACTTTTATACGATTTTTGTAATGTGATTATATTTTTATGCGCAATAAAGGATTAATAATAAAAATAAAAATCAAAGAAAAATCTTCTGTAAAAGTTAGCAATTGTCGCTTACGACAAACTGGCGATAATGGCTCGTAAAGTCTCGCCTCTGGGCTATCGCTACTCCTGGCTGTCACCTACTAGTTATTTTAACTAGAAATAAACAAAATAATAACTAGAACAAATTATTTTGAGGGACCAATCAATCAGCGGAACTATCTGCGTAAAATTTCAGGAAGTGACACATTTTTCTCCATTTTCCATTCGTAACGCAGCTTATTATAGTTATAATGACGATAAGAGAAACGTGTGTGAAGCCACGTTTGGTGACTCAAATAATAATATTGCCAGCGAATATGTTGCATATACGCCTTCAGGTGAAGTTATTAGCCAATAAATTGATTGTAACTAGTAAAAATATATCGCGAATGCTATATGTAAACAGGTTAGTAAATTTATATGATATCATGTTGGTTGTGAAATTTACGATATATTAATTTTTCCTTTTCATGTAGAAGTTTCTAGAACTTTATGTCATAACATATCGGAATCTGACATATTTATTTAAAGCACAATAACAATTAAAAAATGAGAAGATACAGTGTGTCTATATATAACAACACTTACTTACAATGTCGCACTGAAGTTGATAAAAAGATTACGGTCTGTTAGGTGACCCCTTTTGCACAAAAAAAGTAAACTAAAATTACAAATTAAATTACACATCACCATCTTCCAAGTTTATTTTGGGTCGGCGCAGAAAGTCTTTTTTTTATTCACCACTGTTATTCGTAAATTAAAATGAAATATACTTCATTGTCTTCAAGATTAACATGATCATTTAGATTCGTCAAATTTTTACAAACAAAATAGGAATTCAATAATCTTTTAACAGCAATGAAAGATATATAAGCGGCACCATAACCAAGAAATAAAAGCAAATTGGATTATGTGTCACCCTTTTTCTCGATCATATTATTTTTCATGCACTTAACCCATGCCTGTTTCGGTCGTCACCTTTCCCTCTAGGTAACATTCATATTAATTACATACTCTTCTCATTTTATCAAACCTTGAGTAGGTTTGAGAAAAAGTCAATAAAAATCAGCTTCCGAAAAATTACTTCTGAAAATTCCTAAAAATATATGAAATTGTATGAAGTACGACCTCTCTCGACGAGTCTACCAAGTTTGTTTCAGTTCTTATTCATTTTCGATTAAAAATACGAATTACCGAATAATTCAAAAATATTACAACTTTGGCATAAACTTTAAATTTTTTTTTATAAAGCTCTAATAATAGACAAATTATTTTTAGAATTCATATTTCATTTCTACAGAATATGTGCTTGTTGGCTAAGTGTTTACTGTTAATGAGGACAATTCGTGTACTCACGTTTATCACCTAACACCTTGCTGCTAAATGGGCAAGGTTGAGTAGGCACTTAATAATCACATATTATAGAGTTACAATTTGCTTACTTAATGTATTACTTTTTATGTTACTGGATTTACTTCGTCTGCACAGAAATGCTGACAATAGTGTTGTGTTTTGTCTGGTAATATTAGTATGAGGTAAGTATTAAAATTTTGAGACTGCCCCAAGTGAAATTATTATTGGTAAAACATGATAAAGACATAAGTCAATGTTAATTGTCGAATGTAACCAAATAGAAGAATTGAAGAGCTATGGTCTCCATAAGAGCGATAGCCCAGTGGCGAGACCCATGGACTTCGAATTCAGAGGGTCTCGGGTTCAAACCCTGATGACGCACCTATGGCTTTTCGAAGTTATGTGCGTAATTATGTGGTGTCAAGGAAAAAGGAGATGAGTCAAAAAAAAAAAGATTTTTGCACCTATTGGTACAAAGAGGTTTGTCTAAGAAACATTTTACATTAAATATATCAAATGTTGAAATGCAAAATCTTTTTTTTTATGACTCATCTCCTTTTTCCTTGACACCAAAGAACATATCGCTTGCTTCGTGCCTCGGAAAGCACGCTAAACCGTTGGTCCCGGATGTCATGAACATCTGTGGCAGTCGTGATTAGACTGGTTAGGAAGTCAGTGCATAGAATGATGTGTCCCTTTGGGTTGTGGTCAGATGGCAGTCGCGCCATGCAATAACTAAAGTTCAGCCAAATCTGGTTAAACCAGTGTGTAGACGGTGGGGCTTTACGTCTGGCAACCGGGATAATACTAGATGATGGTCAGCGTGAGCTGCGTACAATAGCAATATATATTACTTATGGCTGTATTTTTCGTACCTCGCGTTCATGGCGACCGCATATTACGCGAGTGTATGTTTGAACACTTTTTTTGATTTTTATTTGACATTGCCGATACTATCTCAATAAAGATACCAATCCATCAATGTAAGAAGAAGAGTATTTACGACTGATAGCCGTTAGCAGATAAAAGTCTTATTCACTCTTTCGCTTTAAACTCTTTTTATTTGTTTGTTTGTTAAGTGGAAAAGGACGAAGTGTCAGACTTTTGCTGAAAAAGGACCATCCATGTTCCTTCTTGAACCTAATCCTTCTTCTTCCCTATGTTCCGGGCCCCTCGCAACCCTTTCGCACAGTCCTGCAACCTCGCTTAAACGAACGAACCCTAAAACAAGAACTTATTAGGTATTTAATATCTGTCATAGAAAAATAAATAGATAGACATACTCTTTATTGGCACAGAAAACAAAGAACAATAATATGTACATTTGAATGTAGTTTTCACAGCAGTTCTAATACTTATAGTGTGCAAAGTACTATACTAAGATAATAATATTAGACGCCAATAAGGCTTTAGAGCACTCGTCTCTTATCTAGTCTTTGACTTTAATCCGTGGCAACTATACATCAAGACGCACATTCAAACAGAATCACTTCCCGCATAAGTGATCTTCTTATCATTATTAATTAGTATAACCAAGGAGCAGGCGGGGGTTGCGGGGAGCTGCTAGTAATAATAATAAAATTGTAAAGAAAGAAAGCGGCTGATTCATTAGTACATACAATTATATTGTTGGTCCCACGTAATAGGTGGCGAGCCTACTGCCGCTCACCGGAAATTTTATGTTCGCCAGAGCCTCGTCTGTTGATCGGCAGGTGCACCACTTGCCGGTGAGTTTGGCTTGGGCTTCTCAGATCTTGGTAGGATCCCTATACACCATATTATTATGATATGTGACGCACCATGTGATATATGATTTATTAATGTATCAAAAAGCATCAATCAACAAAAAAAGTCTTTGTAAGACAATGTTTGATTTTCGGGTTATTTTTTACTTACATTCGGGTAGAATGTTTCGAAAAAATCAGAAAATCGATTATACACTATAAAGAGGGCTACGAATTACCTTATTAATTGTGCTATGTGCAAGCTCGTTAAATAAAAAATATAGTAGACTAGAACAGTATTGTTTCGATTATGTGTGCGTGTGATATTTAATGTGTATCATACACAGGAAATATATTAAGTGTCATTTGATGACCGATATGGCGTGGTGGCTAGTATACCCGCACTCCGCTTCTAAGGTCGTCGGATAGATTCCCCACACAGGACAAATCTATTAGTGCATGAACATGAATATTTGCTCTGGTCTGGTCTTTTTTCTATGTATATTAAGTATGTATTAACAAAAAAAAAATTATATATGTTTATCCGTTACTTTGAATCCATAACACAAATTTTTAATCATACTTATATTGGAACAAAATAATTAATGTAATTGTCATTTATTTATATAAACATTTAATCTGTTAGTTAATTTACTACTTTCAGTAGGTGTATTTTTTATTCCCATCTTCATTCACTACTGAAGCCCGTGTTGTGTTGGGTGCCGTGCCGACTCGTTCAAGTTTTTTGTAAACTAGCTGTCTCAAGCTTGTCATGAAAAAACAATAATCGTGACACAGTTGACGGTAATATACATTAACTAAAATATCACTTGTTTGTTTGTCAACGACGCATGTATAAAGAATGTATCATCAAAAGGCTGATACATTGCTCTGCTCGTAAGTGTAATTACTGCATTGTTTGGCGCGTGTTTTCTTAGTTATATAGAGAATGTAATACAATACATTTTATCTTTGCCTTGACACTTCTTAGTGTACTAGGTGCATGAACGATAAGTCTTATGTTCTGTTCCTAGTCATGTAAGTATCACGTATGAAACTCTTGCGACTTGATACTTGAAGTTAAGCTATGCTCACATTTACCGATTCCATTTTCCCACGTTGTTTCTGATCTGACTAATCACTAATATCACTATATGTCACATACATACATAATATCACGCCTGTTTCCCCGATGTAGTAGGCAGACGCATATTATACGCCCACACTTCGCCCACGTGACTCGTCCGTTGATCGGGCGGTGAACCTCTTGCGGGTGAGGTTGTCTTGGGCTCCTTAGAATATTTTAGATTTATATTATAGACTCGCCCCACACGGTTGACGCCGGCGGCCGCCACACATCAAAATCAAAATGTATGAAACTGCAGGAAATATGCCGGTGGCGTCGTTTTGTGGTTGTGGCCGGTAGCCCGTGTGCGGGAACCCTTAGGTCTTGGTAGGATCCCTATACAAGTCGGGCAAGACAAACAGTAGTAGAATTCTTTATAGATGCCGCTACCATTCGACAGCTTCTTCAAAACATTAATACATAATATTAATGTCATATCACTGTATGTAAATAGTTAAATAAATCCTTAGATCTTGAAAGAAATATACACCACCACTATAATATCACTATATGTCGTTCAGCCAAAAGCAAATTTAGAAATTCTTAACAATGATACGTGATTACAAAGAAACTGAGTAAGAGTTCTAGATGGTAGTTATCTCCTATCACCAGCTACGAGTCTTGTAATTAGGAATCAAAAAAAGAGACAGTATCAATCTTCATGTTCAAACTCTCTCATTTTTTCCAAACATTTGTTTTTTAAGGTGGTCCCCTAAATTGGAACTGATTTGATGGATGGTTTTAATGAACATAACTCATAAGTCGACTGTAGCTATCAATAATGTCGTAAGTAAAAAGCTGTTACTTTAAACAATGTCGTAAGTAAAAAGTAACGACTTATCACTTATGATATTGTTAAAAGAAACGACTATTCACTTTCGACATTGTTAATTGCGTCGAAGTTTGGAGTTTTAAAAACATATGGGGCTTATTTTTTGCGGACCTAGATATAGTTGCAGACTCGGAGTCCAATTTTAAGAAACAGATAGTTAATAGGATCTTGTTTAATAAGCCCACATAAATTTGTAATGTAGACTTTTGTAACTTTGAAAATCTCACAATGTTATGTTTTTGGTTAAAATCTTTTTTTTTGTTTTGTTATGATACCTTATTGATCCTCATTAGTAATACACATAATAGGTTGGGGAAAAAGTCTTTTCGTATTTTTGTATGAAAAGTCAAGACATTTTTTTCAAAGTTTATTTACTTTAAGATTCATTTGGTTTGCTTATAAATCCTGCAAAGTCTCAGGCTATAATTATTGGCAGTAGTGGGATGTCTAAGAGGCTTGCCATTGATTCCTTACCAGGGGTTGAGTATGGAGGTGAAAAGATTAACTTTACCAATAAAACTAAGAACTTGGGTCTTATTCTTGACCGGTCTCTCTCTTGGACACCACATATTAATGAGGTTAGTAGGCGTATGCATTTTGCATATCATTCTCTGAGGCGACTTCAATTTTTTCTACCTTTTAGCACCAAGATTATGCTTGCTCATGCGCTATTACTCCCTATTCTCGACTACGCTGATATTTGTTATTTGGATGCGACTGAGGAGTTACTTAACAAGCTGGAACGTCTTCAAAACTTGGCCATAAGATTTATATTCGGACTGCGTAAATACGACCATGTTTCTGAGTATCGGGAAAGACTAAAATGGCTTCCTATAAGGCGCCGCAGAGATGTGCACATTTTGTGTATGTTGTACAAAATTCTTTACCATCCCCAGCTCCCCAATTACTTGCGTGTTCGTTTCAATGTGCTACCTACTACATCCCGCCCCAAACGATCCTGTGTAACTAAGACCCTTGTTTCTCCTTCCTCCAACACTAAGTATTTCCGTAACTCCTTTTCAGCTCGTGCTGTTAGAATGTGGAACAGTCTTCCCTCTCTGATTCGTGAAAGTCCATCACTTCAGTCTTTCAAAAGTAAACTGAAGAATCACTACTTGTCAAATTCGGCACATAATTAGCACTTTTTTTCCCCCTTTAAATGTTTCATTCGTTATCTTACAATAATGTTAGCATAAGTTGTATGTATGTATCTATGTATATATTTTAATATAATATTAGCATATAAGAGATTTGCTTTATATTTTGTTCTTTTCTTGGACAACATTTATCCCGTACAACTATTTAGTTTACAACTGCTAGGGTTGGCTGGTAGAGATCTCTTCTAGAGATAAGTCCACCTTTGTACATGTTATTTTATATACCTCATGTAATATTTAAAATTATTTTTGTGCAATAAAGGATTATTATTACATTTATTTACAATATATATGTACCGTTTTGTTGAATAACTTTCTGCCATTTTGTGGGCAGAGACATTATCCCGTTACTGTAGAAACTTTGGGACTTCTGATCAAAAAAACGGGACAAATAGTTTTGGCAGTCCTCTCTTGAGGTCAACCTTACAGAACCTAAAGAATTCTGCAGAGACCGAAACAGGTGAAAATCTGAAGGCGCAAGGTCAGGGCTATATGGTGGATGCACTAGGACCTCCCAGTCGAACTCTCTTAATTTTTGCTGAGTGGCTAAAGATGTGTGTGGTCTAGCGTTATCGTGATGAAAGACCACACCCTTCCTGTTGATCAATTCCGGCCGTTTTCTCTCGACTGCTTCCTTTAATCTCATCAGTTGCTGGCAGTAAAGATCAGAATCGATGGTTTTGCCGGGCGGTAAAAGCTCATAATAAACAATGCCCTTCCAATCCCACCATACACACAGCATCACCTTATTTCGTGTTAGGCCAGGTTTGGCCACAGTCTGTGAAGCCTGGCCAACTTTCGACCACGACCTTTTTCGCACGTTCTTGTCGTACGTGATCCACTTTTCATCGCCAGTTATCAATCTCTTCAAAAACGGCTCGGTTTCATTACGTCTCAATAATGAATCGCAAATGAGTACCTACACGGTTCATTAAGTTTCTTTGAGTGAGCTCGTGTGGCACCCAAATATCGAGCTTTTTTGTATAACCAGCTTTCTTCAAATGGGTCAAAACTGTTTTGTGGTCAATTCCCAGTTCTTCAGCTACATCGTAACTACTAATATGCCGATCTTGCTCCACTCTTTCAAAAATGGCGTCCATTTTATTCGTAACAGGGCGACCAGAGCGAGGTGCATCTTTAACATCAAAATTTCCGGACTGAAAACGTTTGAACCAAATTTGTGCTACTCTTACTGACACTGCATCAGGTCCATAAACATCACAAATTTTTTTCACTGCTTGAGTTGCATTTTTGCCTTTTTTATAATAAAATTTTAAAATGTATCGAATTTCTTCATTAGATTCACTCATTTTTACGGAGAGAAAAACAAATGAAAAATAGAGGGAAACAACTTTTTTTTATTTTTTTCTTTTCTTTATAATGGAACCTTTTTAATGTTACCAAAACCAGCCAGACACAAATAGTACAGTCAAAAAAATTTTATAATAGGTTTATACCTACGTAATGCGAAAAGACTTTTTCCCCGACCTAATATTATTACTAAGTATCACAATTAATAAGTGCGAGGATAACGGTGTGGGCATCACGATTATTAATATTACCTTTTACATATGTATTGTGACAGCTGTTTGTTATCCCTAATAAAATAAAATAAAATTACGAAGCAAAATGTAACGTTACACCAGGTTTAAAACTGGTAAAGAACCTGTGGTTCGCACGGCAGAAGGTCATTCTATCTCCAAGTGGATTGGGTTCAAACCCAGCACAGAGGTTTAAAACTGGTGCTGTCACTGTTTTCATATTGTCATTTTGACGACCGATACGGCGTGGAGGTCGGTATGCCTACACTCCACTCCAGAGGTCGTGGGTTCGATTCCCACATAGGACAAATCTTTGTGTGCATGAACATGAATATTTGTTCTAGTCTGGGTGTTTTCCTATGTATATTAAGTATGTATTTACAAAAAAAAAAGTATTTAAGTATGTTTATCCGTTGTTTAGTATCCATAACACAAGTTCTTAATGATACTTATCTTGGAACTAAATAATTGGTGTAATTGTTAGAAAATATTTATTATTTATTTATTTATTTATATTATCAAGTAAAACTGACAGCTGTTTCCTATGTGCCTATGTGGTTCAAACAACGGACAACCATATTTATAATCATTATCATCTCAAGAAACACTGCTATACATAGGCCTCTTCCAGAAACATCCAATGTGACCAATGGTAGGCGACGTGAATAGTGTAATCCTGCAACCTTTATCAAATGGTCCTTCCATCATCTGGTTGGACGTCTCGAGCCACATACTTATCACAGACTGTAAATATGCGGTTAACCAACTTTTCTATGGATGCACGGGTATTGCAAATTCAATACACTTCTCCAATACCCTTTGTGCTTGTGGCTTATAATAATAAGACGTTGCATTCACGAATACGATTGACTCGACATTTAATAAATAAATATTTACCGACAATTACACCTATAAAAGTGAAAAAGTAATGTAAAAAGTTCCATAAACTATTACAAATCAGTTGAAGACGTTAAAATGAAACAATTAAAAAAAACTAAATATAATTTCACTGAAATCAAGAAACTTAGATTCACTTACATCATTCTGTCTATTGTGAATCTTTTATAACCTACAAAAGATTAACTCTATTTTTACTAGTAAAATATTATGTCGTAATTGTACATTGCATACTGCTACTTGTCCTAACATCAGTTAATTTGCAATTTTTTAAAAAATCATAACTACTATAAGCATAATAATAAATCAGCATACTATCATAAGCATATATTTATTTACGCATAATTACGAGTAAACATAACTTTTTATCAAAAAATTAAACAGAAACACTTTTTAAGGGTTAGAAAAAATAACCTCGAACCCATTCAACTTTGGATCATAAAGCCTAATAAACGAATTAACAATATGCTACACCACTTTATGCATATCAACATTATGAATAACAAAATAGTATGCCAAAAAAATTATCTACTTATGTAACACAAATTTTTTTTTGGTCTAGTTATTTCCAGGTTTCATTTATGAATGTATGCATTTACAAAAGTATTTATGTAAGTTTATACGTTATTTAGTATCCATAACACAATTCATTAATGATATTTATCTCGAAACTAAATTGGTGTGATTGTAAGAGAATTTATTGGTGCTGGTTAATAACAATAAGATCCATTGACGATTTGCTCGTCTATTGCTGAGACTATTCCGTAATCACTGATCAGTGAAGGTTCATTTCTTTGGCAATGTTTTTTCTTAGTTAATAGCTATTAATTATTCTGAACAGTGTCAACGGCAATGAGTTTAATTTATTTATTATACAGTACATGCTAACTTACTCTTCTTCATCGCAAAATTTTATCATGCTAAGACAAAACATAACACGATTGCAGATTATTTGGTATTTTGCTGGGAATATTGTATTGTACGAGCACTTTTTGAGGACTAGCAGATTCTTCAGGTATTGTGATCATAATCTCAGCCTCTAGGAGTCCATCACTACCACAAATATCGTATCCGGGACCAACACCTCAACATTTTTCTAAAGTACGGAAGAGTTCGATATTAAATTCCATGCAAACAGTCCCCATCATTTGACCTCGACCTGATCAAACTCTACTTACAAACAACAACAAGTACAAACGCTTTTCATCCGTGTCTTAACTGATTGATAATAATTAGGCACCTAATTTTGGTAGATAAGGTTGTCCCTGTTAAGGAAGCAATACAGTAAGTGGTGAGCGAGGTCATACGTTAGTTATGCTATGGGTCAGATCGTTTGTGGTATGATGCTTTATATATTCTAATGAAGTGTAAATTTTGCTTAGATATAAAGTACTTAGATATGATAAAAATATGTATCTCCAAAAATAATCCCTTTCCTTCGACTGGCGAAGCTGGCGTTTATCGTGAGCAATTTGGTAGTAAGAGGTTGCCGAACAGTAAAGAGATGTTGGCACGAAATGACACGATGCTTTTTCTTCTTCATTGCAATATTTAGTTCTATTGAAATACTAGCATACCTTCACCACTACCGCTTGGTACGATTTGGTTTCTTGAAAAATGTTATCCCGTCGTCCTCTTATGTTGTATTCAGATTATATGTTAGTATAAAATTAGGGTGTATAAGACTCCTAACAAGATCTGAGGAACCAACCACACCTGCAAGTGGTGCACCTGCCGAACAACGGACGAGGCTCTGGCGAACACAAAAATTTCCGTTAATCGGCAACAGATTCGCCACCTATTACGTGGCACCAACAATGTAATGGCGAAATGTGGGCGTTAATATGCCTCTGCCTACCCTTTCGTCGGGGTAACAGTCGTGATATTATCGCTGGCTTAATGGAATACTGGCTTAACTCGAAGAGATGATTTTTGAGACATAGAAAAATAAGATCTTGTTATGAGAACGTATCATACTGGTTGACGCATAACATGCAAAAGCGTTATATTATTAATTAATCATGCTTCTTGTCTTTTGAACGTTTGATTAACATTGATGAGATCTCAGGGAAAAAAAAGACTTAACTTAAACTTAACCTGTCTCGTAATGGGCCTATGTTTCATTAATCCTGCGTTATGTATGTACAAAATAAGCACTTGTGTTTGAAAATAATAATGGAAGTCATTTGTCATGGTTAGGTCAGGGCAAAGAGAAGACACGAAGGCCATGTGAGGGAAAAAAAATTTTGTGGGTGAAGGAGGAGACACCGACGACGTCAAAAGAGATTGATTGAGTTTTTAACAGATAGTATGATCGAGAAGACTGTAGATGAGATGTTGACCGATGTGAATAGAAGGAAAAGATATGTCGAATATTATTAAGTAACAAGAAGACATACTTTCAGATAAAGATATAAGATTAATAATCATGTTTAAGAATACTTCAAAGGTTTTTGTGCTACTTCAATTGAATTTATTTGTTAAGTCATTGATGTCATGACGTCTATGACAGTATAATAGAATGACTGACTCCGCAATGAGAATATAATAGGTTGTCGTAAGTTTGTACTGTTAACTTCTGGATAGTGATAAAGTGTTTCTTCTAAATTGGAGTGTTACCTTTGTGTTGGAGTTGACTGTACATAGTATAATTTGGATGATAATTCTAATTAAAATGTGGAAGTGCTTACGTTCACCTGAGATTCGTATCCTAACATTATCCCGGTTGCCCTAGACTTTAGCTTAGGGCCCAGGGTCTGCTTACTGGTCTAACCAGATTTTGACTTTATTCCAGTTAATACATGAAGCGACTGCCGTCTGACCTCCGCAACCCAGAGGGAAATATCATTCTATGGTTAAACCAATTGCAGGCCGTTAGAAGGCACTGACTTCCTAATAACGACTGCCATGGGTGTTCATGACAGCCGGGTCCAACGGCTTAACGTGCTTTCCGAGGCAGGGAGTAACGATAACTTACGATTTTTACCGCTTGAGATTGCACTCTCACTATGGAGGATAGAGGTAAGCTAAAAATGTCAATGGGGTAAATTAAGCTGACGCTGCAGTTGCAGGTAGGAAGCAGTGGTTTTGCAAGCGCGAAATACTCTACCGTCCTTCGTCGAACTGCCTAATTAAGTTTATACTCTGTTGCTACTCTAACATAACACGATAGTAGACGAGATCCCATTCCCTTAGTCCCTTCCACAACACCCTCGGGCAAGACATACATACATACATACATTCACGCCTGTTTCCCCGAAAGGGTAGGCAGAGGCATTTTCTACGCCCACAATTCGCCAATTACAAAGTTGGTCCCACGTAATAGGTAGCGAGCCTATTGCCGCTTATCGGGCACTGTTATGCTCGACAGAGCCTCGTCCGTTGATCGGCAGGTGCACCACTTGCAGGTGAGGTTGTCTTGGACTCCTTAGGTCTTGGTAGGATCTCTATACAAGTCGGGCAAGACAAGCCGTCTTTAGAGATGCCGCTACCATACGACAGCTTCTTTAAAACATTAATACATATTATTAATGTCATATCACTGTATTTAAATAGTTAAATAAACATTTTATCTATCTATTCGCGCACGCGTGGCTTACCGTTAGTTAGGAGCATGATTCTTTCCGACGTCTACGACAATTATAGTTATCTCGTGGCTAAGATAATTTGCATTAAATGTTAATGAATTATCTATT
Source organism: Musotima nitidalis (assembly GCA_949126915.1). Classification (NCBI taxonomy): domain Eukaryota; kingdom Metazoa; phylum Arthropoda; class Insecta; order Lepidoptera; family Crambidae; genus Musotima; species Musotima nitidalis. The sequence goes on from OX421425.1 coordinate 15,310,589, forward strand.
TTAACCTTCCTCGAGAATCGCTTGGTCCATTGTTGAAGGATGTATGAAAATTCTTACAGTACTCACTGAGTTTTTTGTGTTTAGATATGACTGGTGGTCAAAACACGACAGCGTGATATTTGTTTTATTAACTTTGCTTTTAGGGGCTTAAAAGGGGTGTTATACGTTTCTGGTGTCTGTGTTTTTCTTTTTTTTCAATAAAATTATAAAGGCCAATAGACAATTTTTTATTTTAAATTTTTTTTCGAATCGAAGTTTACAGTTTTTTTTAAATGTATAAATAATATGCTACCATAAAAATAATTTTTTAAAAACATCTAATAGCAGGATATAAGAAATTGGCGATATATGGGCTTATAATATGCCTCTGCCTACCCCTTCGGGGAAACAGGCGTGAATGTATGTAAAGCTGTATAAATATTTGTGAAACACATCTAAGCGTAAACAAGTAAATATATAAAAACAAGTACATGCCTGTTAACTCCATTGTTTGCTGAAATGGCTCTTTACAATGAAACACGTACATTATGGAAATAATGTCAGATGCATGACAATGTACAGTGCAAATATCGTACGAATGATGCGCCTGTAAATTGTAATAAAAATAAATAGGTGTGCATACATGTATATACACTAAACTGAATTAAGTGCAAACAAACGGAATCGTTAAATTCTTTCGAATGCCTGTTTGGCATAGGCAAATTGAAAATTAGATAGTTTATTGTCTCGAATAATAAATAAACTACCTAGGTATTTATTATAAAGAGACAATTTTTATTTTTGGATGTATGTGTGTGTGTATGGTAATGAATAAATTTAAATTTAAATAAAACAATGATTTTAATAATTCTGCCACCTTAAGAATGTTACAGTATCCTTGAACAACATAGGCTATATTATATCTAATACGAGAAAAAAATAGGGATATATAAAACTCCTTAAATAATGTTACCCTTAATTTGTTGTCTTGTTTTAAACTTGTTATAGCAGCCGCCCGCGTATACATATTATTATAAACTTCCTCTTGAATCACTCTAATAAAACTTGAAATGAATAGGTATTTTTAATTCAATTATATTTTTTTTGCAGGAACTGATAATTATTATTTATTTGTACAATTGTACAAGAGTCATATTTTTATACAAAAAATAAATAACTAACACTAACACTACGCCGCTTGGTACCGGAATTTCAGTGCCGCTAGTCTCTGTCTATACTATCTTTATTATACTTATATTATTAAAAGGAAAAAAATATATTTCTGTATGTATGTGGGTACGTTACAAGGCACGTTAAGCGTTTGGTCCCGGTTATCACTAAATGTGGTAGTCGTTAAGTCATGTTAGAGGCCTAAAAATCTAACAGCAGGACGCCATACACCTGCCTTCGCCAATCCGCACTGAGTACGCGTGGTGGAGTATAACCCAATACCCTCACACCATGGTATGTGATAGGAGGAAGGAGGAATCTCTACTAAAACTTCCATAATGTAACCCACAATTTAAAGCGAGGGAATGCCTCTAGTATAGTATAAAAATAAAATAAAAACAAAATCTTTCGCTATTTCTCGTGAACGTCACGCACCTCGCACAAACAAACAACACAAATTGCTTTATTGACTATTTTTATCGAAGCCCTTTCGCTATTTTTTTTCTCGTTATTCTGATTCAATTTGTCGAGAATGGACTATTCAGTGAAGGTATTAGTCACAGACTGATTATAGAAAAAGCCATTTAAAAAAAAATCTAGGTGAGTTGTTGATTTGGTGCTTATTAGACGAGGCCCATTGTTTATTGGTCCATATTATAGGAATTGTTTGCTTGAACAAAAAGCAGCGTTTGACACATAGCGTCAGTTTAATTTTCGAACTGCTTATGTCCTTTTGAGCAAACTTTATGGAAGGAAGTAAATACTGTTTATTTTTCATGGTTAAGGCACTAATTGTATTGTAATGTAAAATTAATATTAATAATTGCATGATGTGATTTCCTGTAACTGAGAAAACACGGTGCCAGTTAACATTTTGATTGATTTTATATATTAGAAATTCTTGTTTTTTAACAAGAAATTCTTTCTTGTTGGAGATCTAAAATAAATTAATAAATAATTTAATATAGGGTTTATTCCAATTCGGTTATAATATTCCAATCGAGAGATTTAGAAATTTTACACTAAATGGCATTAGAAGACAAATTTTGTATTTTTGGAGTTACACAGTTTGAGAAGTAAGGAAGAAAGAAAGCAAAATATTTTTCAAAAATATGCAAAAAATATATTATTAGAAATAAGTACAAAATATAGTTAACACAATTTAAGAATATAATAATAAGAACTTAAGTGAAAGAAGAACTCAACTTGTATTGAAATGGCGCCTCTTTAGCATATGCTATATATCGTCGGACATCACAGAGATGTCACGACGCTGGTCTTCCGTGGGCACCTGTTCAGAAGGTAATATAATAATTAGACTGACGATAGGTATGTACTAAAAGTAAACTTTTCTAGAACTAAATACCTACATATCAGTTTTAAATAATGGTAACAAGCTTTCCGCCCTTCCCAAATAGTATATGGCCAAAATTCTAATTTGTGTTCATTGTGAAGCACTTGTAAACGTAACTTAAATCTAGGAGTCACATCACTAGAACGGGAGCCTGCAAAGATAAGAAGATTGCAAGAAATTCGTCTCTCGTTGCACACCATGATTTCTTGCAATCTTCACTGTAAATCACAGATTTTATATATGTAACTTTTGGATCTGTTAAATTTAATTACAAAAAGTATCTATCAGATATGCGAAAAAGTGAGTAACTGCCGTAATCTTAAGACTGCCAAGCAAAAAACTCAACCTTTTTTTATTAAATTATAAAAGTATTATATGTATTATAACTTATTCTAGAATACCAAAAACGTATCCCAATATCCATGACAACATTGATTTAAAAAGTGTTCTAATATATGTATTTTTGCTTGTAAGTTTTACATATCTGTATTTATTAGTTTTAACTATCTTTATTTTTTAGTTTAGAATTTCGGGTCAACTCACGAAAGACATTCGTGACGTTTATTAACTGTGGGTACCATTTCAGTACCAAAGTCTTGTATTGTATAAAATAACTAAAGTCAAGTATCTTTGGAAGTGCTGAATTAATTTATTTCCTTCCTTCTTGCTATGTTTATATGTTTGTATGTAGCCGTTTCTTAAAAATGTATACATTTACTGCAATCTGGCTGCGGCATATTGGCCCATCGACCTCGGGAAGTGACCACTTTAGCCTGTTACGTCCGTCCACGCACTTGATGAGAAAATCGGGGCCTATTTGTATTGGACGGTAAGTTTCCACCGGCTAACAGTCTCACACTCTTCGGTGACACAGATCTCAATTACAGCACAAAGAAGTTCAAAATTGTATGTAAAGGTGGCCATGTATAGTCCTAAAATTAAGGATCTCATTTGACATCGGAAGTATAAAGTAAAAGTACAAGTAAAAAGTTCTTTATTTCATAAACATAGCACTTGAAAAAGTCAAAACAAAATATAAATTAAACAATCTAAATATTACTTCTTATTATATTACAATGTACCTAATCACGAAGTTTAGATTCACTTAAATGCAAAATAATAAGAATTAAGTGTAAGTGAGTCTAAGTGCCAGTTCCGAGCCACCGTTCTGTGAGGAGAACTGATAAGAAGCTCTTTTAAATTATCAATCAAATATAACAATACAAAGCACACACAGTGAATATTTGAAGATATTGAAAGGGTCCCCCAGAAGCCGTAACCAATAAAGTAGCACTAAGGGAACCTTCCATTTTTTAAATACAAAAATAAGTTCTCTCCGCCAAATTTTCGAAACTGTAGTTAAAAAGCAGTTTCTTCAAAAGGGGTATTATGCTGTAAATAAGTACTTGTCGGATAAATAAGCTTGGGTTTAACATTTTGAACTTGTATTTGTGTAAATTAGAATAAAAAGTCAACCAGATCATTGTCGTGACCATCCCCTATTGTACAGGCTCAGCTCCGTTTCACATTACATACTTACTTGACTCTGGTGGAAGGTTCCCTTAGTGCTACTTTTGCACTACTACACTTGCTTACGTTTTAATGTTTTCGCGAACATACATTTTATTATCGAATATATACTGTCATGCAACCGTTAGTATGCGCCACTCTGAGGAGGTCACCCCATTGGTGGTGGCCCGGGTTACGTTGGCCGAAGGGCGAGGTGTCAGACGCTGCAACCCAGGAACTGGCCCCCCGCTGCTTCCTGTCAACAAGCGGCGGACGTTGTCGAAAGATTTTTAGTGGGTATCACTGCTAGCGGTCGTGTCTGCCGGTGGTAAGTCCCACACAACCCTCTCGGTCCTCCTTTGGCCGGGAGGCAGTGCGTAAATGTATTTTGTTGCCGAAGTAACAAAAAAGTGAGCAAACCCTGAGCCCAGTTTAGGACAACCGGGATGTTGCTAGGATATGATGAAAGTATTAAAATATTTCAAATAAAATCCTTTTTAACAGTTAATTAGGTATACATTTAGTTACATCATAATTATGACTACATTAAGATGATCGAACGATTTAATTGGCAATTATACGTGTGCCACGTGCGTATTAAACGTTTACAAAATTTATGTTGCGAATGCGAACTCATTATGGATATGAAGTACATTTATACGCCATGAGTTTAATAAATTTATGAATGCGGTATAAATAATTAGGCCGAAATGGTAATTTATAATTCTTTTTAATTATTAGCCCATTAAGGTCCCACTTCAGTAGCGGGTCTGCTCTCACGAACGAAGGTGACACCCTTATTGGGTCATACTGATAACCACATGGACCCAGTGCAGATTATGCTGGTGGAAGTTTTCGACATTACGTACGAGTATATCCCACGCCTTAAGAAAATAGAGAACAATGATTTTTGGGTGGCTGTAATATTTTTTAAAATTAGGCAATTGGATTTAACCTAAATATTTATAGATCAATTTATTATGAGCCATGACATGTCTTGCTTTCATTAAAATATTTATTTCTTGGTAGTAATATTTAAATCTTCAGACACTAAATAGTAATATATACATAAAATAACAGCGACATATACATTGAGTATAAATATATAAAACGCCATCTATTAATAAACTATTACATATAATTTGACATTGTCTATCATAATAATTTGAACAATTCTTGTATTATGTAAACTTGTATCAATGTCAATATTTAAAATAGTTATAATAAATAAGGATTTGTAACATAGATGTAAGGTTGTGTAAGTCCATAAATTAATGATTGTATTTTTTTTCTTGCAGGTAAGTTGAAGTTTTGGATTTATTGATCCTAATGTGGTTTTTACTGGTGGTAAGAAATTTTATTTTCTTAATCTGTTTGTGAACATAAATTCTATAATATCTCTATCAATCTCTCTCTAATAGAGAAATTCATAGAAGCTAGTATTATATGAAGTTTAATTTGTAATTCAAAATTATAATTCGTAATAAAAGGATGTGTGCATAAGTAAATGTAAACCTCAAACATAAAAAAACGTAAAAAATAATATGAAATCAGAAAAAAAACTTTACATAAAAGAAAGTTGTGTTAATTACACTATGTATAACTCAAGAACGGCTGAACCGATTTTGCTGAAAATTGGTGGGTGGGAAAACCAAGAGACGAACATTTTTATTCAGTTTCCGTGAGACGTGACATAGAACGTGGTATAACAAAACGCATCATCTCAGCCCATTAACGTCCTACTACTGAGCACGAGCCAACGCTCACATATCTAGGTGCGAAGGTATTAGGTCATACTCCTCCTGCTGTTAGAATTGTTCAAGCCGCCCAATCAGGCCTCTAACACGGCTTAATGCTTTCCACATTTAGTGACAACCGGGACCAACGGCATAACGTGCCTTCCGAAGCACGGAAGCGCTCGATATCAAGTGCCACACAAGCGGTCACCCAAACGAGGACTGACCTCTGTACACTCTGCTTTACTGCGGAGCTACAAGCGCTTGAACAAAACGCAACTGGAATGAAATAACAAAACGCAAGCCCGTCCCGGTTACAAGCTACTTATCATTTTCCCGCTGGAACTTGATTTTACAAAGTAATTATAAGTATATGAAGGCCGCCTTGCCGCTTGTATATAACATAAACATATTTGTCTTGTGTGGATTCCAACTCACGATCTTTGACGATTGATATGGCGTGGTGGCAAGTTTAACCGCACTCCACTCCTGAGGTCGTGGGTTCGATTCCCACTCAGGACAAATCTTCGTGTCTATAAACATGAATATTTATTCTGTTCCTCCTATTCTGGTTTCCTATCTATATTAAGTATATATTTACAAAAAAAAATATTTATTTATGTTTATCCGTTATGTAGTATCCATAACACAAGTTCTTAAATATACTTATCTTGGAATTAAATAATTGGTGTAAGTGTCAGAAATATTTATTTATTTATCTTTTTTAGCGCCATCTAAAACCACGCTGTATCGATCACAACACCATGTCGCTGTGAATAATGGCTTACAATCAATGATAATTGAGAGAAATCATTACATTATTTTCAATAATTGTTTATTTTCTTGCAAATACATACCACAGTATTCAATCTACTTATAAGAATGATTACTTATGTTGCGACAGTAATTATGTTTTGTAATATTACGTGTTCTATTAAATATTGCAGTACACGCGCTTACTAAACAATCTTTTCATAGTAAACTATGTGCGTATTGATAACTATGTAGATCATCATTTTGGCGCTGTGGCGCAGTTGGACAAAAGGTCGTGAATTCCTTTCCTAAAACTAACCTTGACTATTTTCTTGCCCGTTCTTTTACAATCAAGCTCCCGCCCGCAGTTAATGGGCGCGCTATTTTTAAGCTTTGACCTTCATAAGAGCTCTTTTGAGCCAAACTTGAATAAATAATTTTGACTTTGACTTTGTACACTCGCGAGAAACCAAACAACTCAACCGCAAATTCTATATTCAAACATTGTTTTTAAATAAAAGTTACAACATTTACATAAATACAATATGTCATTGGAAAGCTTGAAACTTAAACTCTTTTCGTCTCAAGTTTTATATTATATTTTTTTTATAGTTTATTTAAGTATGTTTATTTTTTGTCTAGTACCCATAGTGCAAGCTCTGCTAAGATTTCGGCTTTGAAGAACTGCGTAATATGTCTAAGAATATTTATTTGTATTGTTATTATAAATACATAAAATTAAAATCTATTGGGTTGTAATATCAGTTAGGTCAGAAGTATAAATGATAGATTTATTTAAAAGCTACGAGCGGTTTGTACTTTACACACATATCGTCCTAAATTACCCCCCTTAGCCTTTTTGTAAGTGTAGTTATAGATTACCATCCTTCCATTCGCTACTTTACTTTTAGCTTCAATCATAATTATTTACATTCTCATACAATCACGTCGGCTAATTGTGTCCACCCACTACTGAGCACGTGCCTAATCTCAGGATCCATGCTATGAGGGTTTCATACCACGCTAAGACTAAGGCCGTGTCCCCAGTAGGCAAACTGTTAGCGGCCGACTGAGTTGCAAGACTGAGAGACCGACGCTGCAAACTGCGTATAGTGAGCGCAAAACTAGCAGACTGTGGACACTCCATTTCAAATATATGGAAGGGCGTACTAAATCGTTACGCCGCAAACTCAGTCGGCCGCTGACAGTTTGCCTACTGGGGACACAGCCTAAGAAAGGATATGCTCCCCTATTTTGTTCCGCGATTATACTTACTTAAATAAACGGTGGTACCATTAATGCAATGAACACACGTACAGTAATTTACCACAACTAAACTCCTGACATACAATCAGCTTCGTGAATTATACGTTACGTTTTAAATCATTATTTACGAACTCAATGTTTTCCACAGTCAGATATATCTTAATTGCTTCTTATTTAAATAATCATAGTTAGTCTGTATAAAGATTGACATAAGAATCGCATATTAATGATCGCGGAAGAAGCTTAAGATAAGATCAGTTGTGGTTAGGGTGACCATTCGGTACTGTTTATCAGACAGCAGTCGCTCCATGTGGAATCCTACCAAGACCTATTTTTTTTTTTTGATTTTCGTCGGTAACAAAATGCATTTGCGCACTGTCTTCCGGCCAAAGCGGGACCGAGAGAGGTGTGTGGGACTTACCACCGGCAGACACGACCGCCAGCAGTAATACCCACTAAAAATCTTACGACGACGCCCGCCGCTTGTTGAGAAAGAGGCGGGGGGCCCGTACCTGGGTTGCAGCTCTGACACCCCGCCCGCGGCCAACGTCCCCCGGACCAAAACCGGGAGGACCTCCTCAGAAAGACGCAGTGGACGCGCCCCTCCTACCTCCTTGTCGCAACCATAGCGTGTGTGGCCGACTTCTCGGAGGGTCCATGGTTAGACAGCAGGCGCCCCCTGCCCCCGCTGCCTAAGACCCTCCTGACGCTGCTTGACGGGCCCTCCTGGCGCTGCTTGACGGGCCCTCCTGGCCCGCCCGCTGCGCCCTCCACAGATCCCTCTTAGTTTCCCCCCTGGTAGCCAGTACTAAGGGCACCTAGAGTCGCTAATCTCTGTGTGTTACCTTTTCCCTAGCGCCTTTTGCGCCCTACCGGGAGGTACTCAGCCCCCCCACCACGACAAGGTGGAGTCCAGTCGGAGGGCATCCTACCAGGACCTAAGAGCCCAAGCCAACCTCACCTACAAGTAGTGCATCTGCCGAACGGACGAGGCTCTGGCGAACATAACAGTGCCCGGTAAGCGACAATAGGCTCGCCACCTATTACGCGGGACCAACAATGCAATTGGCGAAGTGTGGGCATATCTTATGCCTCTGTCTACCCCTTCGGGGAAATAGGCGTGAATGTGTGTGTGTGTGTCGCTCTATATAATAATTGAAATTCATTCAAATATGGTGATACCATTGAGCAGATCCTGGGCCCTAAGCTAAAGCCTAGGGCTACTGGAATAAATCATAAATCTTTATGCATCAAGTAAACAAGTAGGTAGGTACCTAAGTAATACAATGAATACTAATACCCCGTTAGAGACACTGCAATTCGAGAGGGAACTTAAACAACAAAACTACATACTTAATCATTCTATAAACTAACAAACTCTAACTAAAACACAACTATAAAATCAAAAAATAACGATATTTGTACACTATCATTATTATATACAACATTAACTTATAATTTATATAATAAATCACTATAGGCTTTTAAAGGAGTTTGTCGTTAAAATATTCGCGAAGTGTGTAATAATATTTCGCAATCAGTAAGTCTTTTAATTGTTTAGTAAATGGTTTTATATTATCCTAATTTTACCTAAGTGATTGTAATGCCTGGATATGATGATAATTATTTACTGTTTATCCCGATTGCGCTGTAGTTCAATAATTAATATAACTATACTATACTAATATGACTATGGTATAGTAATTAAAATTTTAAACGTTTTGTGCAAACGTACCATACGTTAGTGTAAGATCGAAAGTAGTTCCATGACGGGCAACGAGGTTGCTTTTACGTCGCAATTGTTTTATAATCGTATCAGCCTTTTACCGTTCCATTACTAAGCACGGGTCGCCTATTTCAAACCAAGAGGGATTCAAGTTTATATTCCACTATGCGGATCCGGTGCTGACTGGAGCGGAAGGGTGTGTCAGACTTTTACTGACTAAACACCATGCTTGTTCCTACTTGAGCCTGCTATGTCCCAGGACCGCGGTAAACCTTTCGATAAGACCCACCTTACCTACATACCCAAACGTTTACAAAAGCTATACACAAAAACAGTATGGTAGAAAACCTAGATACCTAGCTTAACAGGCAGGTATACTGGTTGTGGTTTGTGTAAGTGGCTTACCCATTTGCCTTAGGTATACCTTTAGGCCCAATTAAACTACGGTAAAGGAAAACAATGTAGATATGGTTTTCACTTTCCGTATAATGAAAATGATCTTAGACGTCGTGTGGATATACCAGTTATTTATTACAGAAACCGAATTAAGAATACATTAAGCTAATACTCAAAATAGAAACAAACCCACTTTATAAGTGATCAAGTATTTCCACAGAATCTTTTTTAGTGAGGATAAGTATCAAGTATCTCTCAACCTCTTTTTATGTATAGTTAAGCCATAGTATATTTATTAGAGATTTAGAGGCTTATTACAGAACATAATCTAAAGTTAAACGTGCTGTCACTTTTATTTGATAAAATTAAAAGAGTGACAGCACTAGTTTTAAACGTGATTAAACTTTAAATCTTGTTTTGTAATAAGGTAAGCCCTTTAAGGTTATTTTTTGTTATGCTAAATATGTTAAGGGTGTATAGGGATCCTTTTAAGACCTAAGGAGCCCAAGCCAACCTCACCTGCTATTGGTGTGCCTGCCGATCAACGGAGGAGGCTCCGGCGAGCATAACAGTGCACTGTAAGCGGCAATAGGTTCGCCACCTAAAACGTGGGAACAAGTATACAATTGGCGAAGAATGGGCGTATAATATGCCTCTGCCTACCAGGAAACAGGCTTGAATGTTTGTATGTATGTAATATGTAGTATTTTTCCCTTAAGATTACAAGATTGTAGTAACATTTAAAATGTAATGCCTAAGTAACTAATTTCAATTTACTGGTAATTTTTTTTTTTTTGAAATGGTCTACATGAATGCCCAATTTGGGTTAATGCCAATCACCAATCAGCATGATTAAAATAACATACACTACTAAGATAATAATGTTACAAAATAATGTTCTGAGTTTATAGAATGCAATAAAACACTAGAAAATGTTTATTTGGCACAAAAAACAAAACACAGAACAGCAAGAGCAAAATAACTAGTAAATAATAATTTGCTTTTGAGTAAGTAAACTACACATTGGCACTTTTACTTAAACAAGACTTTCTTTGTTTGCAAACAAACGCTTAGAAGCGAAAGCAGGGCGCATCACTTTCAATTTATTCTTTGAAGCACTGTCAAATAATATAAAAATATTCTTTTACAATCGCACTAATTATTTAGCTACCAAGATTATCATCATCTGATTATGATATGTAGACTACATATCATAATTACTATTATTTTTGGGTATACGCTTTTTATTCAAACTTCAAAAATCATTTATTTCATTAACTATTGCATAGTACTTGAAAACGTCAAAATTACACTACACTTAAATCACAAAGCTTAGATTCTACACACATACATGCAACAAAACAATTAAAAAACAAAAAATGACTGACTGAATATAAGTGCAATTAATGATTTATATTTAATTCTATGTAAGTTTATATGTTTTCTTGTTCGTACTGCCTCACAATTTTCTGCTAACCTATGGTTAGCTAGTAGAGAATGCCTTGTTGCATTAAGTTCGCCTTTTGTGTATTTTTTTCATATTTGTGCGATAAAGTTAAAAAAAAACGTATCATTAAGAGCTTATCTTATGGATACTAAAGAACGGGAAAACTATTGCCGCTTACCGGGAAACTTTATGTTAGCCAGAGCCTCGTCCGTTGATCGGCAGGTACAACACTTACAGGTGAGGTTGGCTTGGGCTCCTAAGTTATTGGTAGAATCCCTATTCACCCACATAATATGTTTCTATAAAAACATAGGTAGGTATGTTTTTCAACAAATATTTTTGTTACGTAAATTTTTAAGAAATTGTTAAAATACTATTAGATTTATATTTTATTTATTAATAAAATAAGTTACTTTTAATATATATAATAATATGTATATGCAAACGCATGACCCTTGCGGGGTCATGTTTGTTACCTTCTATCTTTGTTAACACCTATATATGTACAACATGAATGCAATAAAGAACTTTGAACTTTGACATATTATCATGAAATCTGCTTCCCTGATAATAAAATTATTATTCTTAGTTGTTGTTAGTAGGATATAAATTTCAAATGAATTGTGTTATATCTAAGACAGCAATTTTGTAATTTATATTCATATTGTAATTTAAGCAATTAAGTATGTACCTAAATAAAAATAATAATTTAGTATAGCTATGGATGAGAATTACTCGTACTTAAAAGAAAATAAAGTGATATTATGCCGGCCTAGAATAGTCCCACCGACTACAGCCCCCTCTCATTCCACGGAGAGTAAAAGTCGACAAAGAGAAATCCTACCATCAACAACCCGCCTGCCCAGCGTGGTGATTATGGGCAGATACCCCCAATAAGTTTAATCTATTTGGGACTTGTGTTATGGATACTAAATAACGGATAAACATACATATGTACTTTTTTTTTAAATACATAATTAAGATACATAGGAGAACACCCAGACCAGAACAAATATTCATGTTCATGCACACAAAGATTTGTCCTGTGTGGGAATCGAACCCACGACCTCTCGAGTGAAGTGCAGGTATACCAACATAAGTACTTTTTCTTAAGAGATTATCCTAATGCGTGGTTCTAATGTTGGTAATGTGCAAGCAAATCTGCGCGCGGAAGCCAGTTAAAAAACAAAGGATAGCAAACCGTACAATATCATGACAGTATAAATAGTATTACTAAATTCTTTGTAAATAACGTGAGATAAAAGCAATGAGATGAGACGCACTTTTTAATCACTGACAAATACTTGCCTTAACTTTATAGATGTTAGTGCGTATGAAGCATTTGTGAAATTTTATACGATCGACATCTCGTGTACATCAAGGGACTGCAGATGTTCTTGTAGACATATCAAATATTTACTGAGTACGTATATACGTGTGTATATACTTAAGTAATTTTTGTGCTGACGGAAAAACAAAAACATTACGAGCGTCTTGCCTGATTCTTCGATAATGCTTGTTTATATGCCTGCAGTGAATGGGCGCGTTAGTTTTTAAGTTTTATTGAGCCAAACTTGAATTAAGAAAATACTTTTTAATCCGTAGTTTAGCAGGTAAGGTTGCAGTAGTCAAAATAAGCTGTTTGTTACTAGTATATGTCACGTGACGATAAGTCCCAGAGATTTGTCTCGATAGTATAATAATATGTTCTTGAGGTTAATGTTATCTTATCCGCATACCTACTGCCGATTTACGCCACTGTATCCCACTTCGATACATCATGGTTTTCAATGATCAGATTATAGTTTAGATAAGATATACTTACTAAATATTGTTTTTGACGTAAGTATGGAGATCAATGTATTTTTTTTTTGAGGAAATGAGGAAAATGGTACAAGTATCTACTTTCTTCGCTAAAAATATTATAACTATCTCGCTCTTTAATATATTTAATGGATTTTTTTAATGATGAGTCACGGCGAATCTTTTCAAGACAACTTTGCGTTAACGTAACTGTGATGGCATCAATTAAATCGTCGATTAGAGACGATCGATCGTTATTAGGTACTATACATACTGAAAGTAAAAAAGTACACTTATTATTCATCGTATAAATGAGTTTTTTTTTCTTTCTTTTAAATAATGGCTTCGTGCGGTTTGCACATTTAGCCAGTGTCGAGTAAGAGATATATTAATAACATATAAATTATAGTGAATGAGAATGAGTGGTGATAAAGATGATAAATGGTAAATAAGATGCCCTCCCCCTTAGCCTCTTGAATCCTCAATAAGGATATGGGACTATACTGAGATCTCAGTATAGTCTTGAGAGACAATGATTGAACACATGGACTTCTTGAGAGAATTTGAAAAGTGATGTTGCACTGTTTTGTTTCATTTACCAAAACTCATATACGTTCACAAACACTTAACGGTTAATTATCCACTGTTATTACACATTAATGTTCGAAATATCACAAATTTTAGAAAGTAAAACAAAACTACAGACATGACGCTTCACTTTTCCGCCAAGAAGTCCTCTTACATTAATTGATAAAGCTAAAGAGCAAAACGTCAATATTACTTTACGTGTACTGAATCTTATAGTGGATCGCGTTTGTAATACAAAGTAGATTTTGTTGAACTATACCTATGTACTTAAGTCGACTAGTCGCCATACAGTCTGGCGACTCATGTGATCATGTTACACATGTATAGAACTCTAGTTACAACACATGGTGGTTTTGTAAAGATAATTAGTTCGTAACAAGACCTTGTTCATTGTGTATCTGTGTATTTCATCTGTGTATTGTTGGATAGTTAGAAGAGGCGAAGAGATCCATGGGCCTTACTCCGATTAATGTTTTTCATAAAAGAAGCACACATGGCACTCTGTAACTGTATTTGTAGATATTATTTATAATTGTAGTTAGTACCCAGATAATTTATTTTTTTAGGTGAGAGCATATCCTGTGAGTTTCTTACAGAGCAGTGGCTCGGAATTGGCACTTAGATTCATGAAACTGTATTCGTAGATATTATTTATAATTGTAGTTAGTACCCAGATAATTTGTTTTTATAGGTGAGAGCATAGCCTGTGAGTTTCTTGCCAGTTCTTCTTACAGAACAGTGGCTCGAAACTGGAACTTAGATTCACTAACACATAATATTTTTTTGTTTTTAAATTGTTTTGTTGCATATAAGTGAATCTAATCTTCGTAATTTCAGTTCAATAATATTTCGAATGTTTTTAATCTTGACGTTTTCAAGTACTAAGTAATAGTTTATGAAATCAATAATTTTTGTTTTTTTTTAGGTTTGGTTAGGTGCCCCATTCTGCCCCACCGTGGATACGCCTATGATAGTTAGCATTAAATATTACTCCAAATTGATGTCCCATAAATAATATTATAAAGTTTTTTAATAAAATTTACTTACTATAAAAATAAAAAGGAGGAAAAACACAAGGGCAAGGTCGTTTAATTGTTTTTATGTTCCAGTAGTTGGCATAAACTACGGCGTATTTTAAAAACGGCAGTTACCTTCTCACTCTGACAACACAGTGACCCAAAGTTAGCAATATATTTAAAAATAAATAATTCAATTCATTATGCTGTAGGTAATAGTCACAACAATATATACCGATTTCTACGTCATGTCGGTATTCATAAAATCATTCTGGACTAATGTCAATTTTCCCTTCAAACCACTCGTGGCTTCAAATTTATATCCTATTGTTTCTTATTGCACGCACACACACACACACACACGCGCGCGCGCGCACGCACACACACACACACACACACACACGCGCGCGCGCGCACGCACACACACGTATATATATATACATATTATTATACACAGTCTATAAACTAAAATCATAGTGTTAACCTTTATAACTAAATTTGTTCTATGTATATTTTGTTTTACTTACATTCATTGATTGTTTAAACCGAATTATCGTTTAAACGATTGACGACCGAATGGCGTGGTGGCGAGTATACCCGCACTCCACTCCTGAGGTTGTGGGTTCGATTCCCACACAGGACAAATCTTTGTGTGTATAAATATGAATATTTGTTCTGGTCTGGGTGTTTTCCTATGTATATTAAGTATTTATTTACAAAAATGGTTGCCTGTAAAGTCGTTTTTACGGGCGAAGATTTTACGTGACAACGTCTTTTTCTCGGTAGAATATTTATTGATATGAATATAATTAAATTGCACAATAGGAACAAGGAATTGAATGAAAATAAGAATTGCACAAATTTTAACTATAGAAATATATTTTGTTTACTAAAACATTGTACACTAGTGCTGCGCGCGCGGCAGACCGATCATAGTTGAGTGGGAGAGAGACGCAAGGCATTCGCCGGGCCTCTCTCTCGTTCGGTGACTCATCGTAACGTTACCGAGCGTTACACTTTTTCATAAGTGACTCCCAGCCGCAACCTAATTTAAGACGTTGTCACGTCAAAAAAAAGTATTTATGTATGTTTATCCGTTATTTAGTATCCATAACTCAAGTTCTTAATGATACTTATCTTGGAACTAAATAATTGGTGTAAGTGTCAGAAATATTTATTTATTTATTATTTATTTATTTCATAGACTTGCCTAGTTTGGGATTCAGGTAAGATCGCGTGACCATTTCATTTTGGCCCAAGACAATGATATAACAAACCATAAATTCAAAAACTTGCTAACGAAGAAATGTTGGAATGATTGATCTATAGTCAATTAATATTCGGCTTGATTACTTATAAAGCGTTAGCGTGATACTTGGTGGTCGGAACCGTTTACTCA
Organism: Musotima nitidalis; assembly: GCA_949126915.1. Taxonomy (NCBI): domain Eukaryota; kingdom Metazoa; phylum Arthropoda; class Insecta; order Lepidoptera; family Crambidae; genus Musotima; species Musotima nitidalis. Next base: position 15,326,731 of record OX421425.1, read on the forward strand.
GGCAGAGTTCATGGAGTCCTTGGGTCGGTAGCCGTTTGTGCGACATTTGACTTGGAGAGTTTCCGTACCGTTGTTTCCATATGGTTATCATTAAAGCTAATAGCCATATCATTGAGTAGCTTATTGTCCTTATATCCTAGCATTATCCCGGTCTGACAAATCTTCCTGGTAGAGTCACCGACAGACTGACAAATCTTGAGAAAAAACCACAGCAGACAGATTAACTGACAAACCTTGAAAATACTGGTAAACAATCCATTTTGGTTTATTTCTCTCTCTTGATTATAGTACTGCCCATATCTCTCGCATTGTTGTTATTTTTTTTAAATTTGTTTTGTATTTTAAAATTTGATTTATCTAAATAATCTTGTTGATCGTAAAAACAATGAAATACATTTTATTTTATAGATGGACGTAATTTATGATCACTGTATAAATTTATATTTACTGATAAAATGCTCACAAATAAGTCCCTGTTAAACACAGTCTGAGACAGAACCTTGCCAAATTCCACTCGAAGCAAGTCTGAACATGAGGAAGGTTGAATGGTTGGAATATCTTCGAGGCCATGTGTATTAGTCAGAATAAGGGATTATCCAAATAAATCTAATCTAGATAGGTACTATACTTTATTCTATAATATGAATCATTTTCTGCCTGTATCAGAATATAATCAATTTAATTATTGGCACCTCAAACTCAAATGTGTGTAAAATTTTATTACTGATCAGTTGTTTCAAAAAGTAAATTAACCTTATGATAAGATATAAATCAGTATGCTCAATGATTCTTCACCACTGAAGATTGTAGACTATGTTTTTAAAGTAGCCAACTGTGCTTAAAATTCTCAGTTAAACCTCTGAGGACTGTCAATGTCCTTTATTTTAGAAATTCTTCTATGATCTTCACTTAATATAAAGGCAGGTCAAAAGTACCCTAAACCGACGGGCGTGTTTGAGGAGGTTAATGAGTGTGAATGAAGCTAAAAGTGTGTGCCAAGATCGTAGCAAGTGGAAGGATGTGATCTCTGCCTACCCTTACGGGAAAGAGGCGTGACATTATGTATGTACCTATGTATGTATGTAATATAAAAATAAATCTTTTAAACTCAAATCCAACTGTGTTATTCAAATTAAAGTACCTTTACCAAATTAGTAAATATATATATTTACATACATAAGTAATTATAATTCAGCTGTAACTCACTAGTTTTACTACTTTAACTTTTAATTTTATTGTATTTTGTAGTTTTAAATATTTTTTTTAATTCAAAATGTAGTTATAAAGAAGCATTTGTGCTCATTTGTAAAATATAAATAACTTCACTTGAAATCTTGAATACGAATATCAGTGCCGAATATTTAAATCGTAAAATTATTCCTTTGTGCGAGCACAATCACAATGCTAGACGCGATACCGTTTTGTCCTAAAATGTGTCATGCATGTGTTAAGCCGATTGCTATTGTGCTAAGCACCGTTTTATACCGAACGTATTGATGACACAGTGAAATTAGCACAGCACAAATATATCCATATATATTTTTTGCCTTATTATATTAGCCTTTCAAATAAATGCTTAAAACATATTATTATTTTAATGCATGCATAAAAGGATTTTATCGAACTTTAAAAAACCACGTTGCCTCGATGTTAGTAGGTAAAAAGCCATTAGAATTATAAAATCGGCTAAGTGCGAGCCCGACTCGCGCACGAAGTTCCGTACAATTGTACAATCTATAAAATGGCAAAATATCACGTTTGTTGCATGAGAATCCTTTAAAAACTGTCTTACTATCACCGTTCACGAGATACAGCGTGATCACCGACAGGCGGACAGTTTCGGAGTCTTAATTACAGGGCCCTGTTTTACCCTTGGGGTATGGAACAGCCCTCGCCAGTTGCCACAGACAACAAATTCGATATGATATACCTTTTTTTTGGTGGAAAACCATCTATTGGTCAATTGAGGGTGGAGCAGGAGGGTGTGTCAGACTTTTACTGACTAAAAACCATCCATGTTCCTTATTGAGCCTGCTAAGTCCCGTGGCCGCAGTATCAATATGATATACCTACTGTCTCTATTTGTACTATGGCGTCTTGATGTGAACAAAGCCGACAGGATTCAGGTCACAAGTCGTGCAGTTATTTCTCCGGCTTCATCTTATTAATAATGTCAATATTCACAACAGTTACAGTCGTCAGTTATCGCTTCATCACGTGGTAATACTTGTAGAAAGATAGAAAATTCTTTATTGTACACCAAATTAAAATAAAACAAGAAAACAATTGCATAAAAAAAGTGATACAATTGGCGGCCTTATCGCTTACAGCGATTTCTTCCAGGCAACCTTAGGATGGAGAGTGATTAAACGATCTTGTACGACGTGATGCAGTAACAATTTTGGTTTAACCATAGAGTGATGTTTCCCCCTGGTTTGCGAAGATCAGCCGTCTCTTTGTGATTACTGGTATTCAACCAAATCTGTTTAGACCAGTGAATAGACTCGGGTCTTTTACGTCTGGGGTACAATTGGGATAAATGCTAGGATGGAGATGATTAGGTTTTTTTTATCTGTGGTTTTTCAAGAAGGTTCAGCAGTAAAAAGTATTGATAAACTTTAATCTTTTGGACAGCCTGGCTTAAATTTATCGTATGAAGCGCACTATCCAGTATTTTACACAAACAAGGAACCAAATGGTATTTTCGTATATTTTTCCGTTCGCTAGTACCACCAATAGCGCAAAATCTGCTTAGTGTAGGTCTAGAAGCGCTGTGTGAGCTGTACATTTTGTTATCTATTCACCAACGTGCACCGGCGGTGGTCAAGCTACAGTAACATAATTCGCGTTTTATGACCAACAGTCATGTTTATTTATTGGTAGAAAAAACGCGATGTGACTCATCCAACTCATCCTTCACTCAAATCATTGGTAAGGAACACGGTATGACTGTTACTCACTTTGCTCATGCAAAATTTTACCTTACGCACATTGCAATAAGGATATTTGCTTGCAATTGAAAGGTGTGGGCAGATAAATGTAGCAAAACGCTCATATCCGCCGGTTCTTATGTACAATATATATGTATGTTTGTATGTCTATTTATTCATTATGTCTATTTGAACACATGACAAGTAATGTAGTGTAGGTGAAATCATTAAATAAAGGTATGGTAAATTCAGTTCAATGATAACAAAACGCTTATGACGAGGTCATCCGAAATATAGTTAGTGTTTTTCATTTTAAGAACTTTTTTATTTAATCTCGCTCTTTCATTTTTTCGCGCACTACAAGTTTGAAGAACCATCCTCGTACTGTGCAGCCTGTAGGTTAACAGCACTCAAAACAACAATTTTACCTTCAAGGAGTTCATTAATAACAATTACTTATATACATAAATTCACGCCTGTTTCCCCGAAGGGATAGGCAGAGGCGTATTACACGCCCACACTTCGCCAGTTACATAGATGGTCCCACGTAATAGGTGGCGAGCCTATTGCCGCTTATCGGGCACTGTTATGTTCGCTAGCGCCTCGTTCGTTGGTCGGCATGTGCACCATTTGCAGGTGAGGTTGGCTTCCCCCCCGGACAGCTCTCCACCTTGGCTTGGGATCCTTCCATAGATCTTGCAAGGATCCCCATACCCGAGAAATTTTCTTGAAATGTTTTTATTATTATATTCAGATAGTCTGTCTGATTATCTATATACCTACGTTGAAATCAGAGGATAAAGACAGTGCGCTTAGGAAAACTTACAGATTGCCCTTAGGCCGTGTCCCCAGTAGGCAAACTGTTAGCGGCCGACTGAGTTATAAGACTGAGAGACCGACGCTGCAAACGGCGTATAGTGAGCGCAAAACTAGCAGACTGTGGACACTCCATTTCAAATATATGGAAGGGCGTACTAAATCGGTACGCCGCAAACTCAGTCGGCCGCTTACAGTTTGCCTACTGGGGACACAGCCTTAGTACTGTCTACCGGACCTGTGTAGGGTGCAGCGGGCGGGCCAGGAGGGTCTTAGGCAGCGGGGGCAGGGAGCTCCTACTGTCTAACCATAGACCCCCCGAGAAGTCACGCTATGGTCGCAGTTTGAGGTTTACTGCATCTCTCTGAGGAGGTCCTCCCGGGTTTGGTCCGGGGGACGTTGGCCGCGGGCGGGGTGTCAGAGCTGCAACCCAGGTACTGGCCCCCGCCTTTTTCTCAACAAGATTTTTCGTGGGTATTACTGCTGGCGGTCGTATCTGCCGGTGGTGAGTCCCACACACCTCTCTCGGTCCCCCTTTGGCCGGGAGACAGTGCGTAAATGCATTATGTTACCGACGTAAATCAAAAAAAAGGAAAACTTAAGAAAATAATCTATGATGTTTTCGGTATAAAATATTATAAGGTATCAATTCTATAAGAGAAATCTACTGATATTAATATTAGATTAGATATTGAGTTACCGTGTCAAGCACATCATATCAGCCTTATATAAAAGTCCACTGCTGAACACTAGCCCCCCTAATAGATTACAATATATTGGGGGTATCTGCCCATAATCTCTACGCTGGGCAGGCGGGTTGGTGATCGCAGTTCAAGCCAGTACGCAGAATGACGCTGCTGCCCATCATCCGGTAGGATTTCTCTTCTTCGACTCTTACGATTCCCCGTGAGATGAGAAGAGGGAGCACTGTTCTAGGTCGGCACCATTAATGCATAATAATATTATACGTGTTTTCCTATGTATTTCTATGGAGTATAATTTACAAAAAAAAAGTGTTTAAGTATGTTTATTCGTTGTTTAGTATTCATAACACAAGTTCTTAATGATACTTATCTTGGAATTAAATTGGTGTAATGGTCAGAAAAATATTTATTATTATAAATATATTCTTGAGGTACTTTTTATTTTGTTTTTAGATAGTCTGATTACCGTGGTGCATCTACCGATTAACGGACGAGGCTCTGGCCAACATAGAAGGTCCCGGTAAGCGGCAATAGGCTTACGTGGGACCAACAATATAATTGGCGAAGTGTAGGCGTATAATATTCCTCTGCCTTCCCCATCAGGGAAACAGACGTGATTGTATGTATGTAAAGAAAGAAAAAAGAAAAGAAAAAGTGTTTATTTAAATATTTAAATCATGACAACAAATACTTAACATCTGCCAAACTGTAAAACAGTTTGTTGGCAGTTGTAGCTCCCAAAAAAAAAACAGTCATATTATACTTTTACAATGTATATACAATTCTTCACTATAAAACAAATTTCGAAAATAATAAGTATACATCATCCGTCATTAACTATATAATAGGTTGGGGAAAAAGTCTTTTCGTATTTTTGTATGAAAAGTCAAGACATTTTTTTCAAAGTTTATTTACATTTATTTACAATATATTTGTACCGTTTTGTTGAATAACTTTCTGCCATTTTGTGGGCAGAGACATTATCCCGTTACTGTAGAAACTTTGGGACTTCTGATCAAAAAAACGGGACAAATAGTTTTGGCAGTCCTCTCTTGAGGTCAACCTTACAGAACCTAAAGAATTCTGCAGAGACCGAAACAGGTGAAAATCTGAAGGCGCAAGGTCAGGGCTATATGGTGGATGCACTAGGACCTCCCAGTCGAACTCTCTTAATTTTTGCTGAGTGGCTAAAGATGTGTGAGGTCTAGCGTTATCGTGATGAAAGACCACACCCTTCCTGTTGATCAATTCCGGCCGTTTTCTCTCGACTGCTTCCTTTAATCTCATCAGTTGCTGGCAGTAAAGATCAGAATCGATGGTTTTGCCGGGCGGTAAAAGCTCATAATAAACAATGCCCTTCCAATCCCACCATACACACAGCATCACCTTATTTCGTGTTAGGCGAGGTTTGGCCACAGTCTGTAAAGCCTGGCCAACTTTCGACCACGACCTTTTTCGCACGTTCTTGTCGTACGTGATCCACTTTTCATCGCCAGTTATCAATCTCTTCAAAAACGGCTCGGTTTCATTACGTCTCAATAATGAATCGCAAATGAGTACACGGTTCATTAAGTTTCTTTGAGTGAGCTCGTGTGGCACCCAAATATCGAGCTTTTTTGTATAACCAGCTTTCTTCAAATGGGTCAAAACTGTTTTGTGGTCAATTCCCAGTTCTTCAGCTACATCGTAACTACTAATATGCCGATCTTGCTCCACTCTTTCAAAAATGGCGTCCATTTTATTCGTAACAGGGCGACCAGAGCGAGGTGCATCTTTAACATCAAAATTTCCGGACTGAAAACGTTTGAACCAAATTTGTGCTACTCTTACTGACACTGCATCAGGTCCATAAACATCACAAATTTTTTTCACTGCTTGAGTTGCATTTTTGCCTTTTTTATAATAAAATTTTAAAATGTTTCGAATTTCTTCATTAGATTCACTCATTTTTACGGAGAGAAAAACAAATGAAAAATAGCGGGAAACAACTTTTTTTTATTTTTTTCTTTTCTTTATAATGGAACCTTTTTAATGTTACCAAAACCAGCCAGACACAAATAGTACAGTCAAAAAAAAATGTATAATAAGTTTATACCTACGTTATGCGAAAAGACTTTTTCCCCGACCTAATATATCACTACGTAAACTATCAAGAAATAGCTTATGTATAAACAGTCTATAAGGTATTCCAGAAGATAAATCTACTGATATTAATATTAGGTTAGAAATTGAGTAACCGCGGCAAGTTAGAGGGCCGCCATTGGTCAACAGATTGCGTATTGTGTGTTTGCCTTCACAATGCGACTATATTCCCATTTGCATCACCTGGCCACATAACATTCCACATGCATCAACTTTCATAGAAAAAAATGTAAACATTGAGTTTACTCAACTGTGCAAGAGGCTTGAACTCTTGAACAACAATACTTATCTACTGACGATAATGAAATTGAATAATGCTTATTCAATTTGGGTTCTGATGGAGTACTATTCGTGATATTGAGAAGACTTTTCACCAGGCGAATGGATGTGCCCGGAGGCCGGTGCTTGAGATTATTTATGTATATCGTTTTTAACGTAAATTTGCCACTTATTAACCAGGAAAGTCTGTAGCTTGTAGCTACTTAAACCTAGGTTTATGACCAATCATATAATATACTTATATGTTTTTAGGAAAAATACCACAATGAAAGGACTATTAATGAACAGTAATGTCATAAATAAATGTGAAGGAAATGGACTTTGCAAAAATATAAACGAAGTCTTGTACTGCCATCTATGATTTGCGCATGAAACTGCTCGAACGATTTAAAAGTATTTTAGTTTTGTTGACAATTGATAGATGTCTCTACGTGTTTGTTAATTTTTTAGCATTACGGTGAGTGATTCTACTATTTCAATTTACAATATTCTTTATTCGATTAAATGAACAACTTTGTGCTAAAGTAGAAAATTACACTCCGAGAAATTTAAGCCATCAAGTCACCAAGCTTTTTACAAATGGTAATTACATAAAATGAATGAGTATCATCTTAACTTCAAATCTAATATCTGATTAACACTTTCACAATTTATCCCGTATAATTCCCGATAAAAAATGCGCTATGGCATTTCCAGTGCGTTAACAAGGTCAATCGAACTGATTAAAATTTAAAAGGTGTCATAAAAGAGTGGAATAATAAGGCATCTAAAATCTCTTAAAAAAAAAATTATCCTGGAAATTTACGGAAAATATACTTATGAAAAATCAATGTTGGGCGGAATGACGGCATTCACTCAAGACTCGAATTGAAGTCAACACGGCTGCATCGTTGTCTATATCATTCCAGGCCATTAACGTCCCACTACTGACCACGGTAAGGATGACCAAGGTGAGGGGTATTCAGGCCACACTCCACCACGCGAGTGCGGATTAATAGATTATTTTTGGAAAACATCTTGTCAAGATTGTTTATCCTCCACTAATCTTAAATTTTTCGTAAATTTTTTATTGTATCAAATAGCGAAGTACTTTGTTAATAATCTACCGTTATTTATTACACAATAATGTTCGAAATATCCCAAAATTTTAGAAAATAAAACAACTGCAGTTTTGTTTGTTTGCTTTCCCGCCAAGAAGTCAGCGAAGTACTAATAAGTAATATCAGAATCTATCATAATTATCATGCGCTTGCACCTCGCTCTTAGTGTCCATGAACTTCATTTCATACAATCAATCGAACGAAACTGACATCTAAGAGACTAGGCAAACAGCCTTCGTAATATCGCTTAGGTGAATGACCCACGTTTTTTTATAAGGCAAGGTACTTAATGTTGTATTCATTAATTTAATTCACGACTATGCTAAGTTCGAGTACTCCAAATCCATCCTAAATGAATTCATTTAGTGCCTACGCTGGTCAGCATCCTATTAATTATAGAAATATATAAAATATTTAAGTTTTTTGCATAGTAACAATAAGAGCTATTTATTAAGAATATCGTCGGTCTAGTTTTTATAACTCGTACATGTAAACTGCAGAGAGAAAAACTGTTTTTAATACTAGTACCAAGTTACAGGGTGTCACTAAAAGTAGTTTTTTGACTTAAAAATTTTTTTTTATGTTCAAGACGTTTATGAGCAACATTTAATATCAACACGGAAAATCACAATTCTCAGTAAAATATCACGTTCTTACATTTATGTACATTGACAAAGAAGGCTTTTTCTGAAAGGCGATAGCCCAGTGGCGAGACCCCTTGCCTTTAAATTCAGAGGGTCTCGGGTTCAAACCCTGGTGGCGCACCTATGACTTTTCGAAGTTATGTGCGTAATTATCGCTTGCTCCGTGCCTCGGAAAGCACGTTAAGCCGTTGGTTCCGGCTGTCATGAACATTTATGGCAGTCGTTATTAAGAAGTCAGTGCCTTCTAACAGACTGACAGTTGGTTTAACCATAGAATGATGTTTCCCTCTGTGTTGCGGAGGTCAGACGGCAGTCGCTCCACGTAATAACTGAAATTCAGTCAAAATCTGGTTGAACCAGTGAGCATACCCTGCTGGGCCCTAAGCTTAAGTCTAGGGCAACCGGGATAATGCTAGGATATGATGATGACAAAAAAGTTTAAAAATCTACTATAATACTGCCGAGATGTCTCCTTTTCCATCTTGGCGCCCAAAAAAAAAACAAATTTGAAACTATCTTCATTAAAACCATAACTTAGTTTTTAATGTGATCCGTGATAATGCTTATATACTGCCTAATGGAGTTAAGGCCAAAAAAATTAAGGCGCTTCATACTTCATAGAGATATAAAGCGCTTTAGCTAAGTAAGTACCTAATAGAGCGGTAGTAAGCACCGCACCCACTCATGACGGCCTGCTAAAATGAATTTTTACGCCCCGCTTCAAAAGACCCGAGATTATAGGAACTAGGAAACACATTTTTTTAGTTACGACCTATCTAGACCGACGATATGTTGTAGCCTGATCGTTAGTTGTTAATGAGGAATTGGAAGCCATCGCAGAAGCGGATACATCTCGAACCACGTCAGAGTTGGCTGCAGGCTTCGGTGTGGCTGCGGGACTGTCCGAAAGGGTTACCGCGGCCTCTGGACGTAGCAGGCACAAGAAGAAACATGAATGGTTTTTAGTCAGTAAAAGTCTGACAACGCTCCACCCACAGCGGGAGAAGGTCATTAGATGATTTTCCATCCGAAAAAATAAAAAAATGGCTTCGCTGTGAATGTTAAAACCATCTTGGATCAATTAACACGTTAAACGCCATGGCAGACACCGTGTATCTGCCAGTTTGTTTTATCAATGGGCTAATTGAAAAATAACAAAAGGGTTGTCGGACATATGGTGGCTGCCATGGCCCATAGAGCAAACTAGTATTTTCGGCTGGGCGTTTAAGCTGTTAAAACATATTGGAAAAGCAAACCAACAAACAAGCATCGACTGCTTCGTCACGTTACTTAACCGTCACAATAAAGAGATGATTTTGAATAGTATCATAATTTGTGATGAAAAATTTATTCTATACGATAATCGGAAACGCCGGATGGTGGCAGTCCAAAACGCTTTCAAAATGTTGTTATTTCTCGCTTCCGCAGTTTTTTCAGTAAAGGAATCCATGAACGCGCTATAAAATGGCAAAAGTGCATAGATAATAACGGTACATACTATGATAAATAAATTTAAAAATGTAAAAAAGTTTTTTTTTCCTTTTATAACATCAATTTCATATGTAGGAATATGAAATTATATCGCCGCAGGAAGCTTGTTAACCACAACACAATGCATTTAATAGTGCGTTGTAACAACTTTTTCCTTATAGGTACTCGTATCTCCGAATAATATTTTTGTTTACGCACTGCCTTCCGGCCAAAGGGGGACCGAAAGGGGGTGTGGGACTCACCACCGGCAGACGCGACTGCCAGCAGTAATACCCACTAAAAATTTATGCTCATATCTCCGAATAATGTTTCTGCGTAAGACCTTTTTCCTATTTAAACATAACACTATATTACTCCACTTTTTTCGTACTAGATGACACAGGCCACTTGTATTTTATGCTAACCCTTGAAAATTAACTTCCAAGTTAGCAACTCTCAAAAATTAACTTTAGAATTTAAGCAGAGTTCAAAAAGGTCAGTCCTTGGATGAGTGACCGTTTGTGTAGCATTTGATATCGAGTTTTCATGCTTCGGAAGAGACAATAAGACGTTGGTTCTGGTTACATACATACATTCACACCTGTGTCCCCGAAGGGGTAGGCAGAGGCATACTATACGCCCACACTTCGCCAATTACATAAATGGTCCCACGTAATAGGTGGCGACCCTATTTCCGCTTACCGGGCACTGTTATGTTCGCCAGAGCCTCGTCTGTTGATCGGCAGTTGCACCACTTGCAGGTTGGTCCTGGTAAAGATATATTTATTTCATAAACCATACTTGAAAACGTGAAAATTGAAAATAAAAAGAAACGAAAAATGACTACACTGAAAACATAGAGCTTAGATTCACTTCCATGCAAAAAAAAAAGAAGTGTAAGTGAATCTAAGTGCCAGTTCCGAGCCACCGTTCTGTGTGAAGAACTGACAACACACTATTTTTTATTATTACTCTGTGCGGCCTCATGAATCCGCACTTGGTTAGCATGGTGGAGTATGATCGATCACCTAACGTACTACTAGTATCACTGAGCAAGGCTTCCTGTCACAAACCACGAGGTGGTAAATTAGGTTCCTTAAACTTCACCATAACCATAACGTGGTGCGCATTGGCCAAGCATCTAAATCACTTGTCAAAAAAAGTTTCATCATTAGGTGATGTGTGTTAAAGGTAAAGATGATGAATTACGTGTTGGCTTCAGTGGCCCATCGGTTGGGTATTCGGCTTAGAGCCAGGTTGTGTACCAAGTTCAAACTGCTCCAAAATACTTTAGACGGGTAACAACTACTTACCTATTTAAAAACTTTTTTCCTAAAAAATCGATACAAGAGTCAATCAATGTAGTTATAAATATGGTGCAAATAATACTTATATAATGAATTAAACATAGGTAAACGAAAAAACACATGACAGCATATTGCTACTAAAAAAACAGGGCAATTAAAGTTTTTCTTATATTTCTATGCGTTCTTTGTCACGATTCTTTGGAATTTCAGACCAAATAAATCTTTTTACTAGGTCTAAGAGCCGAATGTAATAAAACAATTGACTTTTGACAGTACCTAGATTTGTTCCTACTCATATTATAAACTAGCGGTATCTACTTCCTTCGTTACTACCTTCTTAGATCGTTTTCAGCGTCCGCGCGATTCAGCAAAAAGTGCTAGCAGGTGACGTCAGTGCGAGCTAGGGTTGTCCACCATCACAAAATCTCAGTCAAAAATCTTTGTGTTATAATCTTACAATCACACCAGTCATTTAGTTCCAAGACTTTTTTTTGTATACAGACTTAATATACATAGGTAACACCCAGTCCAGACAAATTATTTATGTTCATCCAACACAAAGACAGGACATCTGTTTGGAAATCGAAATCACGACCTCAAGAGCGAAGTGCAGGAATACTGACCTGTCGCGGGACTGTTCGATAGAGTTACCGCGACTCCGGGTCATAGCACACTCAGGAGGAAACATGCATGGTTTTTAGTCAGTAAAAGTCTTAAACACTCTCCTGCTCGACCCACAGCGGGAGACGGTTATTTGAATTTCCATTAAAAAACAAAAAGAACTAAATTCTTGCAATAGGTAGCACATTTGCGCGGTTGGCCTACTAGTAACTATTAACGTATCATGCCACAAAAAGTTAAAGTATAGCGTACGCAGGTTTTCCAGTAATATAATGTCTAAAACATTGAGTTGGAAACCCTAGTGCGAGCATGCAAGACGCGCGTGCGCCGCCGCCCCGCCACCTCGCCCCGCGCTGCCCCCGCGCACCTCTATATTTACGGGCCGCGGCCCGCGCCTCTATCGGACAGTCGGGCTTCGAACGGCCCAATCTACCTCGCACCTCCTTAACCCTCGCGATGCATCCCCTACACTCAACCCTCCACGTTGGCTCAACCAACGTCACGTAACTCACGTAGTCTCGGTTTCGGTTTTGGTTTATTTCTTGAGTTTTCTTTCCTTTCATTGTTTATTTACAATGGTGTCTCGTACCGGCCACGTGCTCGTGTGGGAGCAAGCAGGGTTGGAAGACCAGCGGCCCCGTAACCAAGGCGGTAAGAAGTACTAGGCGTCCTGGTGACGTCATATCTAAGCCGTGCAGCTTTTCATTAATAATTAAAAAGGTTGTTCTAATCAATAGTAGCGTGGCGCCGATTATGGATAACGGGGTCTCGTATCGGCGAATTTAATTAAGGTTTCCCTATTTTATCTCTATTAGTACCTAGGTACTTAATTTTGCTCGCGGCAAAGGGGATTTATCTGACATAAATTGTTCGTTAAAATCAAAGACATTTAACTATTACTATATTAAATCTCTTTGGTTAAAATTAACGTATGGGTGAAACTTTCGAAAACACCTTTACCACATAATCTGCTTAAACTGTACATGACTTAATCTTAAGGACTAATTTCTTAATAAAAGTCTGAAAATAAAATTTCGTTCTATACCACTTTATCTATTTTACTCTACTTTGGGTCGATAGTTCAGTTGAGTTGCCTTTTAGACAATGCAGATGATGAAATCTTAAAATGCCTAATTTTATATTTGTTTGTTAACATAATTATTATATTTGTTTAAATACAGTTTGATTAAAAAACACATATTTCATAAGTTTTAGAATAATTTCAGGAACTATAGCAAATAGGTTGAGTTTTCATACTTTTGCACGTGAAGCCAAAAGAATTTTGAAGATAAAACCTATTTCACAAGATTAATTTTAGTGACGATTTTAGTACAAGCTGGTTATAACCAGTGGTCGGAGTAGGTATATTGATTTTAGATACTTGCGTCATGAATAGTCATGATATCATAACATGGACATGCATTTCATTGCATGGACATATGAAATTCAGTGCGAGATTCTTTGTATAAATTAATGTTTTAAATATAATTCTTTGTATAAATAAATGTTTTTAAATTGTTACTATTATTTCATCCTTCTTCCTACTATACGAATGAATATTCACATTAAAATTATTTTACCACTCAAAGTCGTTGTCACGTAAAACATTCGCCCGTATACCGACTTTACAGGCAACCAATTTTTTTACTATTAAATTCTGGTCATCTACGCCACTAGCAGCATAGCGTTGAGAGTATTCATACATTTTTAACTAGTTTCATGTAATAATTTCGATGTTTCGGTATTTTTATCATAATAATCCGGAAACTCGGAGGCGTATCCATATTAACATATACGTTTGATGTCAGTGACCTTAATTCAATATACCTACTCCGACCACTGGTTATAACCAAAGAGATTTAATATTAAATGTCTTTGGTTATAACGCACATGTGTCTAACAACTAAAAATACTTTTTTTTTTAAAACCGTCGGAATATTTTAAGATTTTTTTCACAAGAGGCTTGTCCCAAAACAAGATCAAAAGTTAAACCAGGTTTTAAACTAGTGCTGTCACTTTTATTTGATAAAATGAAGACAGTGACAGCTCTAATTTTAAACCTGGTTTAGTTTTAGATCTTGTTTTATAATAACTTAATAATAAGCCCCATAGAGTATATGGAATTAAATGTTAATTATATATTAAATTATTCGTTTCGTTCCGCTTTTCCGTGATGGCGTATGACTTAAAAGATTTATAATATATAATTATGTTGTAGGTATTTGCTTTATTTAGTAAGAATCACATTACTTAAATATAATTAGTTATTAATTTTTTAATAACACAATAGAAATTTAATGTAATACAAGGAAAATGAATGAATTAGTACATTTAGTACTGATACAGCACTAAGGGCACAATTAATACTAATTTCTCTGCATTGAGAGGTAGCAGGCGGTTGCGTTTTTCTTCATAAATAAGCCCAGCTTCAGAAAAAAGTCTTTCGCTATACACACTGCTGCAAGTAGCAGAAAGGTAGATTTTGGGAAACTTTGTTAAATTTGGGTATTGTTTGGCATTAGCTGCCCACCAAGAATAAGGGTCGCACGTGCGATCAATTCGCACTGACTTGAGATAAAAATCAAGGTCACGGGTAATCGCATTTCTTTCTTCACGTTGCACTTGGTCAGTGTTGTTTTCATTTGCTACTTCATCAAAGCAGTCCCAAAATGTGTCATGAGCTTTGCAAGATACAGCTGGCTCTGTCTCTTCTCCACTACTCTTTTTGGCCGGTGTTGAAGATGAACTGCTACTTGAAGACTCCTACGACTCCTGCGACGCCTACGCAAACGGCTAAGTTCCCGCCGAATATTCGGCTATCCGGCCACTTAGTTGGCCGAATATCCGGTATCCGGCCAAACTGCTATCCGTTTCATCTCTAACAATTACCATCAAAAATATTAAAATCAAGAGGTTTATAAAAGAAATTCGAGTTTTTTACTAGATAACTAGAATGTTCATCACTAAATTCAATTCTCTGAAAATACCCATAATCTTGTATCGCATTTAAATAAGAATCATGTTCAACGTGTCAAGTTCACTGAATACATCGTGAATGTATTATAAGAAGAAAACGTGATACAAAAGTCTTGTAAAAAAATGCGGGAAACACGCGTTATGTAAAATGGCTCTCTTCGTGATAAAACGTTATTCTCTCAGAGGCGGCGACGACGTATTGACATTAATAAACATACATATATTTTCACGTACGTAACCATTTTCTTGAGTTAGTTTTATCTTTATCTACAAATCTTTTAAATGCGAAAGATACTTTGTCTTTTTTTTTATATTTTCACACCTGTACCAATTTTAATATTAATTAGCAAAACCTGAGAAAACACTTTATTCTGAAAAAGATTGCCTAGTTCCTCTGCGATTTAACCCTCAGTATTATAACTGCTGGCAAAGAGGCTTAATTCAAGCTAGGACTTGTGAACTTCATTTAAATTTAGGAACGCGACTTTACAACGGAAGCTAATCAAGAGACGTTGATAAGAAAATCGGAAAATTCTGTCTCTCGTCAAGACATTTAAATCATTAGTTTGTGGTAATTTCTTAGAAATATTAAATAAAAGTACTATTTTACATTAGAACTCAGAATGGAATTTTATCTCTCAGGTATTGTATTAGTAAATAGAACATTATTTAGAGACCCGCTTGCTTCCCGTTCCCGAGGGAATAGCGGGATAAAATATATCCTATTTGTTAATCCAGCTTATAAACTACCTGTGTGCCAAATTTTATTCAAAGCCGTTCAGTAGTTTTTGCGTTAAAGAGTAACAAACATACATTACTCACAAGTAGGATTAAATTATCACACAGTATACAACTTCGAAAGGTCTCTCTTTTAGAGAATTTGGCAGCTGCTTTTTAAATAATTGCAAATCTGACACATCATTTTGAATATAGGGATAAAGCTGGTTTTATAGAATATAAAAATATACTTGGACATCTCACAAAGCGCCATCTAAGAGGAGCTTGTGCTATGGGACTAGAGAACAGATAAACATACTTAAATACGTTTTTTATACATACATAATTATAATGCAAATACCCAGACCAAAACAAATAACCATACTCTTGCTCAAATATTTGTCTTGTGTGAAAATCAAACCCACGACTTTAGGAGCGGAGAGCAGATATACTAACTTCCGCGCCACATCAATTGACAAATTTGGCTGTAAAAAGTAACAGACAGACACACAGAGCAATGTTCCCGCTTATAATTAAAAAAATGGGTTTTCGGGCACATTCGTAAAATATAATTAGGAAGCTTTTCCAATTACAATAAAAAATGACTTTAGTAATAACAATCTATGTCTATAAATAAATATTTCTGACACTTACGCCAATTATGTATTTAGTTCCAAGATAAGTATCATTAAGAACTTGTGTTATGGATACTAAATAACGGATATACATACATAAATACTTTTTTTTTTTTTTGTAAATACATACTTAATATACATAGAAAAACACCCAGACCAGAACAAATATTCATATTTATATACACAAATATTTGTCCTGTGTGGGAATCGAACCCACGGCCTCAGGAGTGGAATGCGGGTATACTCGCCACCACGCCATATCGGTCGTCGTATATATTAATATATATATTAGTCTATATTAATGCCTCCTCTACACTACCCTCGAAGTTGAACGAAGTTAGACGAATAGGATAGTGTAGAGATGCACTTCGGTTTACCTCGTCAAACTTTACTTCGCCTCGGGTGACTTCCATTTGCTGTCGGTTTTTGGTGCCGAGTCAAAGGGCCCGAAGTTGCCGCCTTATAGCGAATGAGCTCATCGCGAAGTTGAACGAGTGTGTAGTGTCGCACTTCGGACTGTTGCCGAAGTATCTCGAGTACTTCGCCGAGGAACTTTGCGAATAGTGTAGAGGAGGCTTAAGATTATTAAGAAAAGGAAAGAGATTTATATATTTGTATGTACGAGTATGTTTGTTGCGAATATACTCAAAATCTACTAGACGGATTTCGACAATTCCTTCACTATTAGAATGCTTCACTATCCCTGAGTAACCCAAGCTATATTTATTACAAATATTAAATAGAGATCCTTAACAAAAACCCAATAATGTAACCATGTCAAATATAGTTATAAATCCCTTCATTCATTACACAAGGTACGTAACAGACACTTTTACAGGAAATTTGTATTTTATGGTTTCAGAAAAGGCTAGCTTCTTCTAATTTCAAAGCAGTTCGAAATCTCTACATTAATGACTGTTTCTTTGTAGACACATCGCTGGCTTAATGGGACATAGATCCATTAGTAAACAGGTCAGATTTTAGTTACGTACAGACAGTCTTTTTATTTTTCACTGAGTTCTTATAAATGTTAATCAAACGTTCAAAAGACAAGAAGCGTGATTTAATAATATATCGCTCGTCCATGTGTCTACAGATATGATAATTGATAACGCATGCTTAATGGAATAGTGACTTAACTCAAAAAAGACGATTTGTGGGACATCACAAAAGAATACTTGTCCTACTTTTAAGCGCATTAAATTGATACTGATTTATTAATTAATATTTCTGCTTGTGTTTCGAACGTTTGATTTACATTGATTTGATCTCAGTAAGAAATAGAAAGACTGTATAAGTACGTAACTCAAACCTGACCTATCTATTATTGGGTCGATGTTCCTTTAAGCATGCGATAAGTCCTCATAACAAGATCTTCTTTTATAATGTCCCAAAAATCATCTCTTTGAGTTAAGTCAGTATTCCAGCGACATGTGCGAGTAATAAGACAAATAATTTATTATATATACATTTATATACATTTATATGTATTGCATATTGTATATTGTCACATTACTCGAATCTCAGATAGATTCGATTAATTGCTATCCATGCGCAACGTAATCTATATTTCACCAATTAAACATTTAATTCTATGTTCTATATATAAAATATCCTATCGTACATTATCCTTTTAACGTTATTTTTGAGCTCAAGCCAACCTCAACTGCAAGTGGTGCACCTGCCGATCAACGGACGAGGCTCTGGCGAACATAACAGTGCCCGATAAGCGGCAATAGGCTCGCCACGTATTACGTGGGACCGACTATAAAATTGGCGAAGTGTGGGCGAAGGTATGTTATAGGCATATTATAATGCCTATAACATACATACATACCTTCGGGGAAACAGGCGTGAATGTATGTATGTGTAATTAAATGAGTTAATCATAGCATCACTGACATTTCAGCTTCAGTGTTGCCCGATGCGTGACAATATCGAGACCCAAGGTCGTGTCGTATGACAATAGTTATTGTTCGTACAGACAGACTGACTGACAAACCAGCTGGCCTGCTGGGTACGAACATGATCCCGTTTGTACGGTAAATTTCGTTTTGATTTATGAAACTTCTTTTGAGGTTGGGTGGGTCATAATGCTGAATGCTTGCCAAGAACCATGAAAACTCAAAGTAATATTATGAAGGAGAAAGTTGCGCAGTGAGTCTGTTTGTTTGTACAGCTTAATTTGGCGACACATATGGTGCGGAAATTAGTAAAACTGCTCTTCTCTCCTTTGTGGATTCGACTCCCACAGAGAACATTTGTTAGATTTGAAAAAAACCTGATCAGGGGCCCCCCGCCCCCGCTACCTAAGACCATCCTGACGCTGCTTGACGGCCCTCCTGGCCCGCCCGCTGCGCCCTCCACAGGTCCCTCTTAGTTTCCCCCCGGTAGTCAGTACTAAGGGCACCCAGAGTCGCCATTCTCTGGCTATTACCTTTTCCCTAGCGCCCTCTGCGCCCTACGGAGGTACTCAGCCCCCCCACCTCGACAAGGTGGAGACTATTCGGGGGGGGGGGGTGATACCAATGGCCACACTTAAAGAAGGTTTAAGGCTTCACGGTCCTAAAAACCAAGGAATTGTAAGGTTGATCGTTTGATACGGATAAAACAAAATGTATATTCATTTAGTTTAGTTAAGTTTCAACTGTTAAACTCCTCAATAAATACGACAACCGATATGGCGTGGTGGGGAGTATAACCGGACTCCGCTCAGGAGGTCGTGGGTTCGATTCCCACTGAGGACAAATCTTTGTGTGCATGAACATGAAGATTTGTTCTGGTCTGGGTGTTTTCTATGTAATAGGTTGGGGAAAAAGTCTTTTCGTATTTTTGTATGAAAAGTCAAGACATTTTTTTCAAAGTTTATTTACATTTATTTACAATATATATGTACCGTTTTGTTGAATAACTTTCTGCCATTTTGTGGGCAGAGACATTATCCCGTTACTGTAGAAACTTTGGGACTTCTGATCAAAAAAACGGGACAAATAGTTTTGGCAGTCCTCTCTTGAGGTCAACCTTACAGAACCTAAAGAATTTTGCAGAGACCGAAACAGGTGAAAATCTGAAGGCGCAAGGTCAGGGCTATATGGTGGATGCACTAGGACCTCCCAGTCGAACTCTCTTAATTTTTGCTGAGTGATGAAAGACCACACCCTTCCTGTTGATCAATTCCGGCCGTTTTCTCTCGACTGCTTCCTTTAATCTCATCAGTTGCTGGCAGTAAAGATCAGAATCGATGGTTTTGCCGGGCGGTAAAAGCTCATAATAAACAATGCCCTTCCAATCCCACCATACACACAGCATCACCTTATTTCGTGTTAGGCCAGGTTTGGCCACAGTCTGTGAAGCCTGGCCAACTTTCGACCACGACCTTTTTCGCACGTTCTTGTCGTACGTGATCCACTTTTCATCGCCAGTTATCAATCTCTTCAAAAACGGCTCGGTTTCATTACGTCTCAATAATGAATCGCAAATGAGTACACGGTTCATTAAGTTTCTTTGAGTGAGCTCGTGTGGCACCCAAATATCGAGCTTTTTTGTATAACCAGCTTTCTTCAAATGGGTCAAAACTGTTTTGTGGTCAATTCCCAGTTCTTCAGCTACATCGTAACTACTAATATGCCGATCTTGCTCCACTCTTTTAAAAATGGCGTCCATTTTATTCGTAACAGGGCGACCAGAGCGAGGTGCATCTTTAACATCAAAATTTCCGGACTGAAAACGTTTGAACCAAGTTTGTGCTACTCTTACTGACACTGCATCAGGTCCATAAACATCACAAATTTTTTTCACTGCTTGAGTTGCATTTTTGCCTTTTTTATAATAAAATTTTAAAATGTATCGAATTTCTTCATTAGATTCACTCATTTTTACGGAGAGAAAAACAAATGAAAAATAGCGGGAAACAACTTTTTTTTATTTTTTTCTTTTCTTTATAATGGAACCTTTTAAATGTTACCAAAACCAGCCAGACACAAATAGTACAGTCAAAAAAATTTTATAATAAGTTTATACCTACGTTATGCGAAAAGACTTTTTCCCCGACCTAATATATTAAGTATGTATGTAGAAATAAAAGTATTTTGTATGTTTATCCGTTATTTAGTAACACAAGTTCTTAATGGTACTTATATTGGGGCTAAATAATAGGTGTAATTGTTAAAAATTATTTATATTTAGTATTATTTATTTAATATCCTCAGTTTAACTAAGGACTGATTTTTGTAAACTTTGCTTATGTTTCAGACTAATTAGTCCCGCGGCGTCAAGAGCACTTTAACCTCTGTTACTTCTTACGTTTTACATTTATTTTTACGCATACGTTACGAACATGTTGAAAAAATAGACAGCCTTGCGAAACTCACGAACGTGCTCGACTCGTTCGTGTTCAAATTATGTTAGTAAACGAAATTCTCATAGTTGGGTCCAAATTATATAAGTACATAGTTCTAAAAACAATTTTTAGAAGTAGGCTCTGGCAAATACAAAAGTTCCCGGTAAGCGGTAATAGGCTCGCCACCTGTTACGTGGGACCAAAAATATTATCGGCGACATGTGGGTGTATATTATGCCTCTGCTCCTTCGGGAAAACAAGCGTAATTGTATCTTTATACTTACTACGTACACTTTTTACTTACGACATTATTTAAAGTAACGAATTTTCACTTACGACATTGTTAATTGCTACCGTTCGGTATGTTTGTAAATTTTACACTATTGCGTCTTATTAAACTCTAAAACGTATGATTTTTAATCTGTGCTAAAAATTATTATGATATTACGTGTATAAATCTAGTGAAAGACTTTTTGGCGAGAAAGTGAAGCATCTTATCTGCAGTTTTGTTTCATTATATATAATTTGTGATATTTCGAAAATTTATGTGTAATAACGGTGGATTATTCACCTTTAAGTATTTGTGAACGTACATGAGTGTTGGCAAATGAAACAAAACAGTGCAACATCACTTTTCAAATCTCTCAAGAATTCCATATGAGATTTAAGTATAGTCCCAAATCTTTACTGAGGATGCCCTCCCCCTAAACGCCTTGAGGTAGGGCATCTTATTTACCATTCGTCATCTTATCACCACTCATTCTCATTTACTATAATTTATATGTTATTAATATATCTCTTACTTAACACTGGTTAAATGTGCAAACCGCACGAAGCCATTATTTAAAAGAAAAAAAAATCTAGTGGAAAGGGGAACGTCAAATGACACAAAATTTAGCTTCCATCACTCTCCTACAAAAGAATATCTACCTATTTCAAACAAACCTTATTTTATCACAATTAATTAATTTTGGAGCTCTATTCTCATAGAAAGTGAAATCGTTCGACTGCCTTGCCTTATTCTTGATCTAATAAAATGTTAGGCAAAATAATTATTATCTGTATCATACTTACGTGGTAAGTATACTACTTTGTTTGGAGATTGAGGCTAAAATGTAATTTTTTATTTCAATAATAAACTTTGGACAGCCCTTAGAAATCGTAAGTCAACTTTAGCCACGTGATAATGACGTGGGTAGTCTGTTTATTTTTAACTTCGTTTCATCTCCTCCGTCACATGTGCGTAAGAGGTATATTCCATAATCCTTTTTATTCAAGACTATCTAGACCGTACGTAGACGCTTTCATGCTAGGGTTGTCAAATTTACGATGTCATGAATACAATTTAAAATGAATCTATCCTAAATCTTATAAAATTTTACGTTGTCATAAATACAATTATAGATTTTAAAAAACCATCTAGTTCTTTTTATATTAAAGAGGTCAAGGCCTGGAAGATTCTAAAACAAACAAACAAGCAAACACAATTTTCCATTATATTAGTAAGGATATGGCAGTCTACTTGTAGAGTTCTTTATTTAATTTTAAGTAAAGTTAAAAATAATAATAAGGACTGTTTTGCCGCTAGAAGCTGTTTCTTACTTAAATACTTTTTTTTCTATAAATACATACTTAATATACAAAGAAAGTTTCAGGAACATACAAGGTAGTTTTATTTTATGATTTTTAACAATACGTGTTCACAAAATCTACACATTTTTTCTACTACATTGATGTGTAGGTGACACCAAACCCTACATTTGTAATTTTTTTACAACGATGGTTACACAATACAAATTCGTAGATGTTCGTAGGCATTCACGGCGATGACTCATCTCAAGACGCGTGATCATGTCATGAGTGAGTAGTGACATGACGCATGAGGACACCCACCTCTCCATCATCACCCATGACACTCGTCAAGTATTTTACTCCCGTTGAACAATAAAATAAATAAAACCCAGTCACGTGTCAGTCACGAAGGATCCTGTAGGGTACTGACGGTTCTTCTTTAAATATATATCTTTGCTTTTAGGTTCTAGGGATGTTTTTTAAACCATTAAATATTACCCAAATAATAACTGGTCGTGTTTCCTAAGGATACTGTGGAGAATTTAAATCAAAGTCTTTTATTGCGAACACAGGTTACAGGATAGGTGTTACAGTTTAGATTTAGCTGTGGTCTGCCTCATGGGCGTACAATAGTTGCGATTTCATATAAGACGAAATCAGATTTTATGGATTTTAAAAGTAATACTAACAAGTCGGACTTTGTCAAAAGTTTATAGTGATAAGTCGTTATAATAGTATTTTTCTATCAATAGTTCACATAATTTCAACTTAAAGAGATTTTGGGAACGCAACAGATGTATTTGCTTAGGAATTTTGTTATAGATATTTTTTTTATTCTTTTAAATAATGGCTTCGTGCGTCTAGCACATCTAGCCAGTGTCAAGTAAGTCATATATTAATAATATATAATTCATAGTAAATGAGAATGAGTGGTGTTAAAGATGATAAATGGTAAATGAGATACCTCCCCTAAGTCCATTGAGTCCTCAGTTAAGATGTGGGACTATACTGAGATCTCGCATGGACTCCTTGAGAGAATTTGAAAAGTGATATTGCACTGCTTTGTTTGATTTACCAACACTCATGTATATTCACAAACACCTAACGGTTAATAATCCACCGTAATTACACATTAATGTTAGAAATATCACAAATTTTAGAAAAAAAAACAAAACTGAAAGAAAGTAGCACTTCCAATGATCGTTTTTTTTAATAAGGCATAAATTAATCCATAAAAATCGACATTACATCAAACCCCCAGGCCAACTATGATCTGACCAATGCAATGTAAAGATAAGGAAACGACATAATGACGTGTATAATTCGTAGTCCCCTCCTGTGATTTTACGTTTTTGGAAACAGCCATAGGCATGGCATGGTAGCCACGGTGAGACTGATCTGTAAGCTACCTAACCAAAAACCTAAAAATAAATTATTTTGGTACTAATTATAATTATACATAATAATACTCTTTATTTGTATTATTACATAATATACACAGAATTACATATAATGTAATGTAATAATACAAATAAAGAGTGCTATAGGGTGTAATTTCTTTTATGTAAAAAAACCGAGTCTAGACCGCGGGTATAGTTTGTTAGTTACATATTATTTTAGTCTGCTGCCCTACCACCTAAACCCAAGGCTAGCTACGCCCATGGAAACAGCCTAGGTGGGATACCTACCTGGGAAACAGACGTGACTATATGTACGAGTATGTATGGAAACAACCTTGCTTAATGTTCACACACTGCCAATATTTTTAAACGACCAATCCATAGTACATACATGTTACAGGTTATCTGGTAGAAAATGCCTTGTAGCATTAAGTTCGCCTTTTGTACAATTTTTTTTAATTTGTGCGATTAAGTTTAAATAAATAAATAAATAATTGTGTTGATGGTCCCACGACTCCCACGTAATAAGTGGCGAGCCTATTGCCGCTTACCGGGCACTTCTATGCTCGCCAGAGCCTCATCCGTTTTATCGGCACCATTTGCAGGTGTGGCTGGCTTGCGATCCAGAGATGATGGTAGGTTCCCCGTACACCCCACCAATCCATAGTCGTCATAAATAATATACCCATCAGTATTGGCGAGAAAGAAATAAACATGACAACTTCTTGGTACCTACCCTAAAAATGCGTCATGTTGAAAATATATTGTACCAATTTGTCTGGTTTGCGTGATTCATTTCTATATCCATGCTAAATTTGAGCTTCCTAGTACTAATTTCTTAGCTAAGCGGGTCTGACGGACATGCCTTGTTTACCAATAAACCCTGAAAGTAATACTTATGACAACACTTTATAAAAATAAGTGAGAGTAATAAATTAATCATAAGTATCCATAGAGTCACTACTCCGTATAATAACTATTGTAAGCAGATGCCAATAGCCATTGTAATGAAATCACATTGCCGCATCATGAAGCCTCTAAGTTAACTAAAGCATTTTAAATGCTGAAATATATATACTTAGGTATGCTATGTACTGTTTTAGGTATATATGTAGTTGAATGCATGTTACATACATAATTATTTGTTCTGGTTTGGGTGTTTTCTTATGCATATATAGATAGTATGTATTCACAAAAAAATAGTATTTAGGTACGTTTTTCCGTTATTTAGAATTTATATATTGGATTTGAGAAAACACTAACCTTGAGAATTTTCTTGCCCGTTCGTCCCGCCCGCAGTGAGCCCATTCGATATTTCTGTTTTTTTAAATCGCGTAAACGCGAAAGTTTGTGTGTATGGATTTATGTTTGTGACTCTTTCACTCAAAATGTACTGCACCGGTTGTGGTGAAACTTGGTATGTCTCCAGCTGGTAAGCAGTCTTGGAATAACACATAGGACATTTTTTATTCCGGTGTCCTACGGGAACGGGGACCATATGGGCTGATGTTGGTGACACTGCAGGGCGCTGCTAGTCTTAAAATACGCACCTTTTATTCTATACAGGCCCAATTCGAAAGTCATGATTTTTGAGAAAGCGCGTTCAAAGATTTTTGAGCCCCTATAATTTCACAAAATCGATCATAACTAAATATTTTTTTTTGAGATGTGCCCCTATAGTAGGAAAGCTGATTAAGTCTAATAGCCATTTTAAGTTACCAACCTTTAACGTCCCACTTTCACCACTTCTCAGAACGCTTAATAGAACCCATATATTGGTATAAAAACTTCTACATTTAATAATAATCGAGACAAAAGGCTTAACGTGCCTCCCGAAACATGGAAGCGCCCGGTATTAAATGACACATATACGGTCACCCAACCGAAGAATTGTATCTGTAAACTCAGCTTTATGAAATGTCAATACATATATAAAATAAAAATAAAATATACTTTATTGTCTTTAAGATCAACATGATCATTTCAATTCGTCAAATATTCACACACAAAATGGAAAATCGATTTAGTTTTTTTAACAACTATGAAAGTTATACCGCTCAGGTATCAAATCAGGTCAAGCAAATGGGTTCTTTGTCAGCATTTGTCAAGGTTTGTCAGTTTATCTGTCTGTTGTGGTTTTTCTCAAGATTTGTCAGTCTGTCGGTGCCTTTTATCGGGGGGATCTGTCAGTCAGGGGATTGCCCGTTAGTCAGTCAGTCATTCTGTCGGTGACTCTAACGGTCTATACCGTCACCCATCCAAGGAATGACCTATCTGAACTTAGCTTTACTTTCGTAATCGTTTCCGACCACCTCTATTATACCGTGGAGCTTCGATTGTATAAATTTCATAGTGTCTCATGCTTACCCTGTGGTCAACTGTACCAAGTTATCCTGTTAAGAAGTGATAATAATTTATATAACATATGGCAACTATGACAAGGCACTGTAAACCACTATTCATATTTATTACATCTTATACAGGGGTTATTTATTGTAATTTGAATAGCCAATTTGAAACTCAATGTCTCACAATAAGTCATAAATTTCCACATTACAATCAAAGACCGGAAAAAGAGTCCGCTTTTCTCTGATTTACTGTTTGCAAGTTAGGTAGGTATGTAAGTACTACTTTTTAAGTGAGTTTGTATTTAACTGGCTGATGATGATGATGAACAATTAACGAACTGCGAGTGATGAAGTTATTATTTTTAACATAAAATTGTATAAATAAGTAGTTTCTATAAATCTGCCTTCAACCTGTTCATATTTTACTATAAAATGTTGTCCATTTTTTTCTCTACTAAAGCTACAGTCTTTAGATAAAGATAACACAATTGGTTATAAGGTCGCGTTGATATTAAGTAGGTATCTAAATGACACTGAAAATTAAACTAAAATTGAGTTAAGTAATTTTAATTTTCAAATATAATTATGCATGAAACGTGTACGTAAATCTTGCCAAAATTTTATTTGGAAACATGTAAACTATCGCCGTTTTTCCTGACAGCTGTCGTTTTGGCTTCTGACAGCTACGAGCTTGCCAAATATGAGGCATACCACACACCGCCTAAAATAATTTGTTTTGAATTATAGGTTTGATACTCGATAGGGAAATTTTAATGTTATTATGTCAGCTTTATACAGTCCACTGCTCAACAATGGCCTCTTCAATAGATTACAATAAGACACAATTACGCTGGGCAAGCGCTAGGCGGGTTGGTATTCGCAGTTAAGCCAGTACTACGCTTCTACCTACCCATCATCCGGTAGAATTTCTCTTTGTCGACTCCAACGAAACTTCGTGAGATAAGACCAGTAATAACCTGAACTTATGTATTATGTAGAAAAACAAACGGCAGATACAGTAAATAATAGTCAAATTAAATTTGTAACGAATAGAATAGATCTTTTTGTTTATTATTATTAGTACCGCATATTTAGTTATTATTTTTTGATCCTTATAATTTAAGTTTTAGCAATATTTTGTAAATAATTATAATGTATAAGATGTACCTTCCGCACTGCACCCAAAATGGCCCAGCTGAACACCAGCGCTAGAACACTGGACTAGCATATGCTGAGTTGGGTCATTTTGGTGCATCATATAAACATTTATAAATTGTTTTTAGTTTTAATTTTTAATTGAATGGTGCACCAATTTTTTTTTAATCAATAATTCCCCCAACATAAACAAGAGAATATTTAACTTTAAAGTATAAAAAGAGCCAGTTGCCTTTGGTGGGTCTAGAAGATGTAATGAATGTATAAAATATAAATAGTAATAAATAAATAGATTTTATCCTGTCCCTAAGCGTGATATGGTGTTTGCACGTGCTTTTGGAGTTACAAAATACGTTACAACCTCTAATGTTATCTATAAAATGCGTAAAACTTCCGTTTACTTCGTAACTAAATACTAACGTACCAAAGTACTTACACGAACTTTATGAATGCTTAATTCGTGTTTGCAGTTTCCTAATGTTATCAGGAAAATGAGCAATATAACTGGCCATTTTGTTACTAAATACTGATGTCATTGTGTGTCTCAGTAATTGGCCTGATTTTAGTAAGCTGGACACACTTAACTCACGCTGGTTTGGAAGAAAGAAACGTTTGTATTTTTCTACTTTAAGACGAATACTTATTTTACTAAACGTATAATGAACGACAGTCATTTAATGAAAGAGTTATATAATGAAACTAATAATACATCTTTGAACAGTATAGTTCTTTCTCCTCTCCTTTTCTCACTTTTTATTAATAAAGTTACCAGTGTCATTATATCTTCCTACCACCTGTATGCAGATGACTTGCAGATTCACAGGCATTTTCGTCTTGATGATGCTCACTCAGCTATAGAAGCTGTTAATGCTTGGTCGAGTCAAGTTTTATTACTTCAAACAATCATAACATCTAACGTTTATGATATCGATAAATGACTCATTGAAAATAATTATGAAAAATTCACAGAATGATCGAGTGTTCATGAGATTTAGAATCTCCATCTCCGAATTTGCAACAGAAGCACGATGCTTAGATAGTGATAGATTTTCACGGTTCAATTAAGGGTGCGTTTGTTTTTAAGTGCTTTATTGAGCCAGACTTTAATAATAAAATTGATTTTGACTCTGTATACTTTTTCAATGTAGGTAATAACAAAATTTGTATAAATGTTATAAAACAAGTCTTCGAGTGTAAGTCCTTTGCTCAGTAGTGAGGCGTTTATGTGCTGAGATGATGAACAAAGATTTTCTATTATATTCCATATGCTTGTAAAAGCTTCCATACATAGATTTATCCTTCACCAATGAAAGTATCCTTAAAATCACTTTTTCCAATATGTGATCGATCCTTTTGTTCTCCAGGCGGGCTGGGCACCCGACATTTCGTGACGTTCATGCTGTTCCTGGGCATGGCGAACGCCTACGTGATGCGGACCAACATGTCGGTCGCCATAGTCGCCATGGTCAACCACAGCGCCTTGCCTGTGGTCCACGAAGCTATGGACACCGAGTGCGGAGCTGTCTCCAATAAGACTAGCGTAAGTATTTTATGATAGAAACTTCTCCCCGATAAACTTGTCGAGATTCTTGCTCTATTTTCTCCACTCAAGCTTTTGCCGAAGTAATTGAACATCTTTTTTTTTCTTTGTTATGGACTTACTCAATTAGAGTATTTGCCAGCGTCATGTTATTTGATCGCATCGAAATCGACTGACATATGTAAAACAATTAGGGACGTAGGCCACATTCAGCAGTGGTCTTGCAATGGCTGAGATAATGGCGAAGTAATTTGATAAATTAAGTGATCTTCATATAAATTCAACATTATGCAGCTTGTACGTCATTTAGAAACATTCAAAGTCAAGTACCTATAGCCAGTTACAATCAAGTCATAATACTGCCTAAGACAATATAGACTTTAGCAGAAGAGGGCTATTCGAGCAATTTATAATCTCCCGTGTGGACATTCATTAAGGGAAAAGTTTAAAGAAATTGGTATTTTGACAGTGGCCGGTCAATTCATTTATGATAAGTGATAACCTGGTTTATGTACATAAGAATACTGATCAATTTAGTTAGAAAAGCTGTATACATAACCTAAACACAAGGAATAAGCATAAATTAGTTGTACCTG
Organism: Musotima nitidalis; assembly: GCA_949126915.1. Taxonomy (NCBI): domain Eukaryota; kingdom Metazoa; phylum Arthropoda; class Insecta; order Lepidoptera; family Crambidae; genus Musotima; species Musotima nitidalis. The sequence continues at coordinate 15,356,022 of OX421425.1, forward strand.
CCACTAGGCTCCAAAAGATAAACAAATCTTTTAAAGGTCAATGTGTGCGATTCTACAATAAAATCCCAAGCAACATACAGCAATTGAGCCTAAATAAATTTAAACTAACAATAAAACACAAGCTGTCTTCAAAGGGATACTATTCTATTAAAGACTATTTGGCAGATAAAAATGCTTGGGATTAAACTGCCGTTTCATACAGGCTATTCTAATATGAACAATGACTTGAAAACATAAATATTGTTAAGGTTATGTTATATTGCATTGTATAGCTTCACAGACAAATGAAGATTGTAATTCTAGTACCAAACTAATGGACATATTTAAAAGAGCATAGCCTGTGAGTTTCTTGCTAGGTTCTTCTCGGAACTGGCACTTAGATTCACTTACACTTAATTATTTTTTGTTTTTAAATTGTTTTGTTGCATGTAAGTGAATCTAAGCTTCATGATTTAGTGTAATATTATTTCGATTGTTTTTTTTTTTCATTTGTAATAATGACGTTTTCAAGTACTATGTATAATAGTTTATGAAATAAATATTTTTTTTACTTTTACTAGACGGATTTTTGGGATTTTGGACAAAAAATAACCAGTAATATAACTTGTCTATACTTCTATACGTTGTCAAAGACGTAATGTCTAAAAATCCACCAAATTTACACATACAAACATTAAACTTTGCTCCCGAAGTTTGATTTCCACACAAATATTATCTTGTACATGTATACAATCACGCCTTTTATCCCGGAGGGTAGGCAGAAGCATATTAAATGCCCACACTTCACCAGTTAAAATGTTAGTCGCCCGTAATAGATTGGCGGCCTATTGCCGTTTATCGGGAACATTTGTGATTGCCAGAGCCTCGTCCGTTGATCGGCAGGTGCACCACTTGCAGGTGAGGTTGGCCTGGAATCCTAAGATCTGGATAGTTGTGAGGGAATCAAACTCTGTGTATTATAATAATATGGGCCCGAGCGCTTCACAAATAGAAAACTGTAAATGTTGCAGGACGCATCAGCACAAGACGGCACGTTTGTCTGGCCGTCCATCCTGCAGGGGTACATCCTGTCTTCCTTCTTCTACGGCTACGTTATCACACAGATTCCTTTCGGCATATTGTCCAAGAGGTAAACAGCATTAATTTTAATTATTTATTTATTAGGAAACACTTATAAAATATACGTTATTGTCTTTAGGATCAACAGGATCATTTAGATTCGTCAAATTTTTATACACAAAATGAAAATTATACAACAAATTATACAAAAACAATAAACAATGAAAGAGATATGAGCGGTACTATAATCAGGAAATAAAAGCAAATGGATTCTTTGTCAGAATTTGTCAAGTTTTGTCAGTTTATCTGTCTGTTGTGGATTTTTTCTCAAGACTTGTCAGTCTTAACATGGACTGCATGGATAGGTGTTAAATATTTCTGTAATTTATTTATTTAAATATGGTAATATATACTATTAACTATATATTTTAATTTATTATTAAAATAATTGCCAGGCAATATTCTGTAGTGAATTTTTTTGCAACGTCCTTAAGCGGTGTTACGTGTACGTTTTAGATAGTAAACCTTTTTTCATGTGTTGTTATATTTATATTTTGTCTTTGTCTGCATAAAAACCGTTTTACGCTTAAAATACCATAATTATTATAACACCATATATATACCCTATATAAAAACATATAAATACCCTATTATAACAACATAGAAACACTATATAAACATAAATAAATACCCTATTATAAAAATATACAAATACCCTATAATAACAACATATAAATACCCTGTTTTAACAACATAGAAATACCCTATATAACAACATATTAATACCCTATATAAAACCATATATTTGATACGCTCTGTCCTCAGGTACGGCGCAAGGCTGTTCCTCGGAGTAGGCATGCTGATCAACTCGGTGTTCGGGCTGCTGGTGCCCGTGGCTGCTGAGGCCGGCTACGAGTGGCTCATCCTTGTGCGGTTCATCCAGGGTCTTGGCGAAGTAAGGCTTTTATCTACAAATCATCATTCCATCATTACAGCCCATTAACGTCCCACTACTGAGCACGAGCCTTCTCTCACATATCAAGATGTGAGGGTATTGGGTCACACTCCACCACGCTGACCCAGTGCGGATTGGCGGAGGCAAGTGTATGGCGTGCTGCTGTTAAAATTTAACAAGCCGCCCATTAGGCCTCTAAAATGGCTTAACGACTACCACATTTAGTGATAACCGGGACTAACGGCTTAGCGTGCCTTCCGAAGCACGGAAGCGCTCGATAACAAATGCCACACAAACGTTCACCCATCCAAGGACTGACCTCTGTAAACTCTGCTGTATTTTGGTGATCGTTTCCGACCACCGAGCACCGCAGAGCTACCAGCGCTTCTACAAATTTCACTTCTTATTACAAATTTACTGAGTATTTTGAATATATTCTTCAATATTCACCAGCTTCTTATATATCGACGGTAGCAATTAACAATGTCGTAAGTGAAAATTCGTTACTTTAAATAATGTCGTAAGTAAAAAGTAACGACTTATCACTTATGATATTGTTGAAAGAAACGACTTTTCACTTACGACATTGTTAATTGCTACCAATATTTGTAATATTGAGCAGCTATAGCCTAGTGGCGAGACCCACAGACTTCAAACACAGAGGGTCTCAGGTTCAAACACTGGTCTCCTAGCGCACCTATGACTTTTCGAAGATATGTGCGTAGTTATCGCTTTCTCAGTGTCTCGGCAAGCACGTTAAGCTATAGTCCCGGCTGTCATGATCCTCTATGGCAGTCGTTACTGGGAAGTCAGTGCCTTCTAACATCCTGACTGCTGGTTTAACCATAGAATGATGTTTACCTCTGGGGTGCGGAGGTCAGACGGTAGTACGCTTAGTCCAATGAGCAGACCCTGGACCCTAATCTTAAGTCTAGGACAACCGGGACAGTGTTAGAATATGGTAGGGTAAATGTTTTTTTTTTAATTTTGAGGGGAAAATATTAAGAAGCAGCAAATTTTATGCGTGCTTAATAATTTTCATAACCTTAAGGTTCGTTATTCCGTCACGTAAAAAGTTTGAAATGTCTTTTTTTATACCGTAAGGCACGCAAATGTGATGGAAAGTGCCACTTTCCATTAAATTGGAACCTATGGACGATTGAGGCACCAGTGCAGTGGCAATACTAGCAAATTGCCGACCCTTTAAATCCCGTTAAACGTCGTTTTTGTAGAGCCCTATGCTTTAATCTCTTTTTTAATGTAACCAATAGAAATTACAAAATTAGCACAAATATAATCACCATAATTTTCAGTTAATATCTGTGAATAAACTATTTAGTATAATATAAGGGTATATAAAGTTCCTAGCAAGATCAAAGGAGCCCAAGCCAACCTCACCTGCAAGTGGTGCATCTGCCGATTAACGGACGAGGCTCTAGCGAACATAATAATACCCGATAAGCAGCAATAGGTTCGCCACCTATTACGTGGGACCAACAATATAACTGGCGAAATATGGGCTTATAATATGCCTCTGCCTACTCCTTCGGGGAAACAGGCGTGATATTATTTATGTATGTATGTATGTAATATATTATAAAAAAGCAATAAATAATATAACAAATACATATTTGACGACCGATATGGCGTGGAGGTCAGTATACCTGCACTTCACTCCAGAGGTCGTGGGTTCGATTCCCACACAGGACAAATCATTGTGTGCATGAATATGAATATTTGTTCTGGTCTTGGTGTTTCTATGTATATTAAGTATATATTTGCAAAAAAATATATTTAAGTATGTTTATCCGTTCTTTAGTATCCATAACACAAGTTCCTAATGATACTTATCTTAGAACTAAATAATTAGTGTGATTGTGAGAGAGTATTTTTTTATACATTTTATTTTAATTTACAGGGTCCGATTGTGCCATGCTCCCACGCTATGCTGGCCAAGTGGATTCCACCAAATGAGAGGAGTAGAATGGGAGCAGCTGTATACGCTGGTAAGTAACTTATTGTTGTACCATATTGTTTACAAGGTTCACGAAGGGTTCCGTGCTCTAGGGATCTCTAGGAGTTTTCGCTGTCCTTCCTTTATCAGTGAACTGTGTCTCATAAACCTTGTTGGGTTAAAAGTTTAAACGACTAATCTATAAAATTTGAACTACATATTTTGGAGTGTTTCGAGTCATGCAAGAGCATGTTTTATGGAAAAAACAGGTTTTAATAGTTTTGAAAGGAACAAACGAACTTACATTAATAAATAATAATAAATCACACCAATTATTTAGTTCCAAGATGAGTATCACTAAGAACTTGTGTTATGAATACTAAAGAACGGATAAACATACTTAAATACCTTTTTTTTGTATATATATACTTTATATACATAGTATAGATAGATAGGAGGATACTTGATATACATACATACATATTATATATATGTCACCGTAAAATTGTAAATAACGTTAAATTATAATCTATCCCGCGATATTGTAATCTGTCGAAAAATTGTGATCCGTACAAACTGCTTACAATTTAACGCATTATTTTTCGATAGATTATAATCTATCGAAGACAAACCGTCAGATTGTAAAATGGCATGCGAAAGAACGCACCTCGCGCTCTGATTGGTTGAACTTCATTTGTTGTGAAATGTAAACAAACAGTGTTTTGGTGATTTAAAACAGATTTCGTGTTAATAATAATAACGTATTGTATTATAATAAGTTGTAGGGAGTGTTAACGGACCTGTGATAACCTAAAGAAGTGCAGTTAAATAATAAATAAGAGAGTGGTTGGCTGGTCTTGATGGCAAGACCAGCCAATCATGGACAGGCTTTAAACAGTTGACAATTTAACGCGCGACAGATTGTGATTTAACGGTTTTTCTTTGATAGATTATAATCTATCGAAAAATAATACGTTAAATTGTGAGCAGTTTGTTTCGGATCACAATTTTTCGACAGATTACAATATCGCGGGATAGATTATAATTTAACGTTATTTACAATTTTACGGTGACATATACATACATTTATAATATTAGTAGACATCGTAAGATTATTGATTACGCTAGAGATTTCACAAATTAAAGCTAAATCTGCCTCTGGTTAGCTGAATGAATAAGTATGTATTCAAATGTATTGTAATCTTCCAGGTGCTCAATTTGGTACTGTGATCTCCATGCCGCTGTCTGGTCTGCTGTCTGCATACGGTTTCGCTGGCGGCTGGCCGTCCATCTTCTACGTGTTCGGTCTGATCGGCACGGTGTGGTGCCTGGCCTTCCTGTTCCTCGTGTCTGAGGATCCGGAGCAGTGCTCCAGGATCAAGGAACCAGAGAGGAAGTACATCGTCAGCTCTCTGTGGGGCGCTGCTGGATCTAGTGTGAGTATTCTTCGTTAAGATCTGCTAATAACTGTTTGAAACCTTAACTACAAAAAATAATTTTTAGATCGAATTGTTTGACATCGTGAGAAATTTACTACTATAAATAAATATTCTCTTACAAATAAATATTCTCTTACAATTACACCAATTATTTAGTTCCAAGATAAGTATCATTAAGAACTTGTGTTATGGATACTAAATAACGGATAAACATACATAAATACTTTTTTTTTTTGTTTGTAAATACATACTTAAGATACATAGGAGAACACCCAGACCAGAACAAATATTCATGTTCATGCACACAAAGATTTGTCCTGTGTGGGAATCGAACCCACGTTTACTGGTATACTGACCTCCACGCCATATCGGTCGTCAGATCTATCACTATGCAAAAAGGGAGCATGACACATATTTCGGTATTCAAATAAGATTAATATATTAGTAACACCTGCTCCCACATTAATTTATTTTATTCTTTAATACTCAATTCATAACACTATAAGGATTTTACGTAGACTTGCTAGTTAACTTTTAGTCGAACCAGGGCCGACCATATTAAACACTTTATTGATATTACCTTTTTTTTAATGTGACACGTCATAATGACTACATCCTGCATGATGGTAAACAGTTGATGCAGTCCAAAAAAAATGAAAGCGCTTCATACCTTAAAATAAGCACGGTACAAAGCGCATCCACTCATGACGGCCTGCTAAAATGCCGTTTCACGCCCCGCTTAAAAGACCCGGGATCATAGGAAATAGGAAACACATGAGCCGGCAGCGAATTTCAGAGCTTAGTGGTTTTATTTAATTTTACATTCTATAGAATGTAAAATGTAAGGGCTAATTTTTTTGTTAATTTTTTTACAGTCTCCACCAATCCCGTGGCGCAAGATCCTGACCTCCATGCCGTTCTGGGCCATCATGCTAGCGCACATGGGCCAGAACTACGGCTACGAGACGCTTATGACCGAGCTGCCCACGTTCATGCGGCAAGTCCTTCACTTCTCCATCAAAGATGTAAGTATTCTTTTTTTGAAATCATTTACTCGTTTTAAAATATACAGTAATGACATAATATATATTTCTCGCCAAGCTATAAAGCTTTTAGACGAGATACGCTCGTTTACATTTTCTTATTTTAAATAAATCAATCTAGTAAAACACTACAATATAAAAGTTCTAAGTGCTTATGTATGGCACTGATAATATAATATATCCCAATTTGTATTATTTTTAACATTTTAATAGTATGGATATGCCTGTGGGCAAAAGCAAGATATTAATCGAGCTAACAGCTGACATAGTTCAGCTATTGACTACCGAAATGGTTCCCAGACTTCCTAGCCAAATATAAATTTAGCTGGTCAACCAAAGAAAAGTTATTAAGTTGTTAATATCTTTAGGTATAGAATTTTAAGCTTAGCCATGACTAAAATACTACAAAATCACGACAAATCCTAAAAAGTTATACAACAACCATTTGACATAAACAAAAAAATTACAAAATTCAAACCTCTTCACTTGTATAAGTATGTAAAATATTCCATTATTCTTCTTCCATTTAAATAATGGCTTCGTGCGTCTAGCTCATTTAGCCAGTGTCAAGTAAGTGATATATTAATATTAAATTAAATTAATATTATATATAATTTATAGTAAATGAGAATGAGTGGTGATCAAGATGATAAATCGAAGATGAAATACCCTCCCCTAAACCCCTTGAGTCCTCAGTAAAGATGTGGGACTATACTGAGATCTCACATGGACTCCTTAAGAGAATATGAAAAGTGATGTTGCACTGCTTTGTTTGATTTACCAACAATTATGTATTTTGACAACACTTAACGGTTAATAATCCACCGTTATTACACATTAATGTTAGAAATATCACAAATTTTAGAAAATAAAACAAAACTGCAGACATGACGCTTCACTTTCCCGCCAAGAAGTCCTATTGAAAATGCGCTACGGAGTAAATATCCTATAAAAAGTACTTTAGCCTAGATTGAACTAGCAATACAATAGGTCTCGTTAATGATGCCAAGATTCAATTTGAGTCGCGTCCACGTAACGGCTTGACCTCAGTCAATTGGTTGATGGAATAACTTGCACGAGATCTAATTATGCTCGTTAGTACCTACTGGCAGTTTGCGTGATTAAGGAACAAATCATTTGGGATCCGATGACCGTTTTGATTTAGATATACTTTGAATTGCTATTGTTTTACACCAATTATTTTGTTCCAAAATAAGTGTCATTAAGAACTTGTTTTATGGATACTCAATAAGATTACATACATACATACTTTTTTGTAAATATATATTATAGATAGAAAACACCCAGCCCAGAACAAATATTCATGATTTGTGTGTATACAAAGATTAGTCCTGTGTGGGAATCGAACCCACGACCTCAGGAGTGAAGTGCGGGTATACTCGCTACCACGCCATATCGGTCGTCAAAAGTCATTGTTTATTTTATTTATTTAGTTATTTATTGAATCACCAACATAAGAAACAGCATAAACAAGTAACAAGTAAAATCTATATATAAATAGGCTAACTGCTAAAATCAAAAAATTAAACAATGCAGAGAAATCCCATTCTGCACATTCCTACCAGAATTATTATTTATTTATACACTACATTTAGGGCGACTAACAAAACATACACCAAAAATGAACATAACAAATACAGTTAATACTTAAAAGCTAGGTGCTGTTTTACTTACAAGTCACCACGGCATGCATTGACACAAAAATAAGAAGATACATCTACAAAAAGTTTTACTTATAAAAACACAAAAAAAACATTAAAGCAACAATTATGAATGTATGTGCACCTTTTTTCAGAACGGATTCGTGTCCGCGCTGCCGTACCTGTGCATGTGGCTGTTCTCGATGTTCATCTCAGTGGTAGCTGACTGGATGCTTTCCAGCGGCAGGCTCAACCACACGCAAGTCAGGAAGATCCTCAACAGTATTGGTAAGATAACTACTTTTTACAGATTTAAATCATTGAAATCTTTTGTATATTAAAAATTAAAATTAAAAATTCATTTATTCAAGTTTGGCTCAATAGAGCTCTTATGAATGTCATACTTATAAACTAACGCGCCCATTCACTGCGGGTGGGAGCTTGATCGTAAAAGAACGGGCAAGAAAATCGTCAAGGTTGGTTTTTTCTCCCGCCAGTTACAATTAAAATACATAATATTAAAACAATTGTGTTATGCAGTCACAAGATTTGAAAAAAAAAGGGAGACAGAACTCTTTTTTTACCAATATGAACATAATTACGGATAAACATAGTAGACATGAGCAAACGCGTTACGCTCAACCATATTTTAGGGAGCGCAACGATCCGACGCATGACGCTACCACCGCGGAAACATATAAGTGAGCGTGATATACTCAAGCTGGATAAAAGGATTTAAGTAAAAATAACATTAATATTAGAAGACTGAATTATTTTAAATGTGCTGCAATGTATGTATAAATCCTAATAGGACCTAAGGACCCAAGCCTACCTCACCTGCAAGTAGTGCACCTGCCGAACAACGGACTAGGCTATGGCGAACATAACAGATCCCGGTAAGCGGCAATAGGCTCGCCACCTATTACGTGGGACCAACTATATAATGGCAAAGTGTGGGTGTATAATATGCGTCTGCCTACCCCTTCGGGAAAACAGGCAACTTCAAAAGAAAGTCATTAGAAAGAATCCCAGTTTATTACTTTCCTGCTGCGGGCCGTCAGGCCTTCTCTCACAAACCAAAGTGAGGGGAATTCACACCGAACGAGTCAATATCAAGGTGATTTCTATAATCAGTACATTTGGGAAGAAAGGAGAAAGCGGAATCATATCAAATATTCAGAGAATCGCACTTGTGTCTTGCACAGCAAACAGCGCTGACCGGAATTAAATACCTGATCTATTGATCTCAGTTGGGGGAAAAACAATCATTGTTGATCTTGTGATCGTATGAACGTCGCCGCATCGCTTGCTTACAGTGATCCTGCCTTACACACCCACACATGTCTACATATTTACACACACACACGTTTAACCATACACACACATACATAACCTCAGCATGTACTATTCCAAATACGTTTTTGAGACACTCAAAGAATTACCTACCCATTGTGCCTACATGAAAGAGACTAGACTTCACGACACAGGGGATCCTAGTGTGAAGGCTAGTTAACAAATTATATCTTAATGTATAATATTTTTGAACAATAAAACCACTTGTATTTGTATTACAATATCGCTCAATCGACCAATCAGGCAACATTATTTCTTGCAACGAGTGCTTCTACTAAAAATCTTGCTTTATTTATAGGTGAATACGGACCAGCGGTCGGATTGTTCATCGCGGCTAACACAGGCTGCAGCCCCGCCGCCACAGTCGCCGTGCTGGCCATCGGTGTCGGCCTCAACGGCGGTATCTACTCGGGTTTCAAGGTAACCCATACCTGACTTACTTAATATATATACTTTATCTTACCTCATTATACACCTTACTTACCTTATCTCATTATACCTTACTTACCTTACCTCATTATACCTTACCTCATTTTACCTTACTTACCCTACCTCATTATTCCTTAGTTACCTTGGCCGGCAAATGCACCGTGCGCTCCATGCAGCTTTTAACTACATTGAGTAGATAATATTTGTGATCCCGATACTCGGCAACGAGGGGACGACGAAGAAGAGTGAGCTAGTTAGAATGAATGTAGAATATTATCTCAAGCTCAGACCTGTTCTATCAAAACAAATACGTCACGCGGATTAGAAGAAGCAGGAGTACTATACTGCAACTTTTTTTTTCTTATAAATAATGGCTACGTGCGGTTAGCACATTTAGCCGGTGTCAACTAAAAGATGCATTTATAATATTTAATTTGAGAATGAGTGGTAATAAAGATGATAAATGGGAAAGGAGATGTCCTCCCCCTAAACCCCTTGAGTCCTCAGTAAAGATGTGGGCTATACTGAGATCTCACATGGACTTCTTGAGAGAATTTGAAAAGTTATGTTGCACTGTTTTGTTTTATTTACCAACACTCATGTACGTTCACAAACACTTAAACAATAATCCACCGTTATTACACATTATTTTTCGAAATATCACAAATTTTAGAAAATACTACAAAACTGCAAACATGACGCTTTACTTTCCCGCCAAGAATTCCAAACTTCTAGTTATTAGAATAAAAAAAAAGAAAAGATCGATAGGTAATATTGAAGAATTCGTTATTTTTTTCATAGGGTGCAATTTATTTGTTTATTATTGGCGATAATTATTTTGAATTTAGTTGATGATTTCGAATATAGTTGATGGTGATTTTGAAAAGAGTTGAAGTTGATGACTGCAGTTGATGATGTGACTATAACAACTTTTTCATAAACAGGTGAATCACTTGGACATCTCGCCTCGTTTCGCTGGGATCCTGATGTCGTTTACGAACTGCCTCGCCAACCTCACCGGGCTGCTGGCGCCAATTGTTGCTGGGTATATCATTGAAGGAAGGGTGAGTAATTTTTATGGTAGCTACATAGGCAACTCACACAAGACATTTAGTACCTTCGTAGACGTCTTGCATTCGTCGTTGTGGTGACCATTTTCCATAAGGTGGAGAGTATTCTTAAGTTCCAGTGTGGTATAAAAAAAGAAAACGTCAAATTTGGAGCCATCGAGGTGCCAGATGATCTGCATCCAAAGAATTGAATGCATTAATCTGTACCTACTATGTATTAGTGGGCATATTTATAACATTTGATAAATTTATTACGATTTTTTGAAAGCACACCGATTAATAGGCGTATCTCTTAGGTCCCAATAGATATTAAAGTCGTAGGTTCTTTCTATTCTGAAAATAAAAAAATATATAAGACGTAAAGCGATGTCTAAATATTAATTTCTTCTATTTCATTTACAGCCAAACCAAGCGCAATGGAGGATAGTGTTCTACATCGCCGGTGGCGTGTATATATTCTGCGCGACATTCTACAACCTGTTTGCGTCCGGTCGTCGCCAAGAATGGGACAACCCGGCAGACGATGAGGCCAACGCGAAGAAGGCGGCAGATAAGAAGGCGAATAAACTGGAGAAGAAAGCTGTGACGAATTTAAACCAAGCCGAAACCGCGCAGTAACAAGTCTTGAATAGTTTTGTAACACTCCATAGATAACTTGAAAAAAGGTTCTAATTGTTTTTCTGTTAAGTTTGACATTCGCGGACCTAAAACTGTCCTAATTCTGAAATTTTAATTCTGAAACTGTCTAACTATAATATGCATTGTCAGCCATTATAAAAATAATAGTATTACATTTTTATTCCTGGCAATAATCGTTTGCTCGGTAAATCTATAGACAAATAAAAGATAATCATTGGTTTTATTAAGATTATCTATGGAGATGTCAAGGCCCCATAAAAGTATTTATTTTCATTGGTAGTTGCATTACTTTAAGTATAGAAAAGAATTTGCAGGAACCAAATAAGTCTATATCTTCTTTTGTAACTACATCTACAGAGTGTTGGGTAAATATTTTATAGAGCTGAAACACGGCCATACCATTTATGTGGTTATGTGCAACATATTTTTGTAAAAATATTTCATAAATATCTATAAAATGAATTTGAAAGATTAGGAACAAAGCTACAGGTTTTACGGATTGGTAGCAATCTAAATTACAAGGCATTTTTTAAATGATGCCTTGAGTCAACGTGCTACTTGGGATCTACTACCATTGTTATGAATAAGTACAGGCAATTTACGTACCATCAGGTATAAGTAAGATGCTTTTGATAGAATAACAAGAAGTTAATTAAAAATGTCACACGCATTTGATTTCCTAATCGTGTTCCTGCTCTATAAACGATTTATTTAAACAGTCAGTAAGTGTATTAAGTTTTAAAAAATGACTAGTTATCTCTATATTGTGCAGTTTTACTTTAATATTTTATATGGAAAATGTTAACGTATTAAATGCATGAAGACGCACATCAACGGGGCTGTGATAAAGTGTTAGAAACACAATATTGAAAGCTCTTGTGGGGTCACTTTTTGACGTCTTGTTATGAAATCTAAACTTAGCAATTCAATTTGCAGTTCGTTTAGTGCATAAACTATTGTATTATTTATTGTTTTTAAACTTTCGTGTTGCATGATTTTTATAGTTTATTATAATCAGTATGATATTTTCGTTATACAATGTAATTACCAGTTACGTCATATGACGTACAGTAACTTAAGGGGCAGAGGACTTTAGCAGTTATTACTCTGTGTCGTGACATATTGTCATGTGGGTATATCAGACGAGAAACCTCGATATCGCTAAGCTAAAACTGCAAATTGAACTGCTACGTTTAGTAAATAATGTTATTTATTAAATTAGTCATAATTACCATACAAGTATTGTTATAATTAGTTTTAAAGCGTTAGAGCGTAAGACGCGTAAGGTTAAGAAATAATCGGGTCCAATAATAAATGTTACCGTCCCAGTCCAGTCAGACCTATCAATGTTGGTAGTTGTTAAACTGGTAGATAACGACCATTTATATTCAAAGCAGTGCCATTATTAAGCATTTTGGCAATTACTCGAATACTGACATTTATTCTTCATTACTTAGCTAATTGGGATCGGATTATACGGTACAGTTCGTCATTCACCCAAGAAATTAAAGAAATATTATATCTAAAAATAAATTATTAAGTATTTTGAAGGATGTGCTGGTGTAACCGCAGAGCCTTTATTACAAAAACAGCTATAACTATACTGACTGTACTAAGTACCTACCTATTTATTGTTACTTGGAGATATCAACAAAAAGTATTTAAAACATCTAGAACATTATACCTAGATAGTTCAATCCACGATGACGCATGAATTAGCAATATTGAACTCTATAGATTGGTGTTAAGAGCGTCGCCATGCGTCTTCGCGAAGTGAACTGGCTATATACGCCCGTGTGGATCCATTGCTAAATATAGATCCACCAAAGACACGAGTAACATTGAATAAGTGACAGGCGTAATACTTCCATATTAGAGTTTCATTGGTTTTTAATTTGTTATTTGTATAGATACTGAGAAATCGCTATTATTTCATCACATTGAAACTAACTAAACAAACACTTAATATTATTTCCAAGACTAATGTTAGTAATAAATATAAACGCCCCGAAGCATATTATGTGATCATTGTTTTATTTTAATTAATTGATTTAATGGAACTACGGTAAATTTGCTTGCAGTGATTGTTAGGTCTAAGGCGGTTTACTTTTTAACATTAAATACTACGAAATTAACCCACAGAGTCTTATAATTATAGACGCGAAGAATGCCAAAATTCGTTGTACTTCCCACATACCTGTACCCTAGCTTAATTATTGCCTAAGCTCACTTTTTACGGAACACTACGAAAAAACTGACGGCAATAGACGTTAGATTTTATTTTTGAGGTGTTTGGTTTAACTTTCTTTAGTGTATCTAACTTAATCACTGCACGCAATTTTAGCTACAATAGCGTATAACATAATTACCATTACGAGTATAAATAAGCAGGTATAAAATAAATTGTCCATGTTCGATTTTTTTTTAAAGAATGTGTCAAACACGTTTTCGGCAACAAAGTTGTAAATATGATTTCCAAATAAACTGCGCTTATGTTATAGATACTTTTTAAGAGATACAAAATGTTTTTGCAATAAGGTTTTGTTTTATTTTCACATACTTATTTTACAATTAAATAATATTAAATATACAGGTGTACAGGGATCCCATTATCATCTCAGAAAGAAAAACGTTTTTTCGTGATCATGTACAGAATTAGTCCCAAACGTGCAATATAAAAAACAGTATTACTTGCATATTAAATTTAATAGTATAAAAGTAAAAGAATATTTAACCGACAAAATAATATTAAAAAACAACAATAAAGTTTAAATAAAAACAAATATACCTGAGTATAGGTATCTAACATTTTATTACTATGAAATTTAATGAGAATAACAACTAATAACTACTCGTCGTCAAAAATAAGCAAATATTTATGAATTATTTAATGTACAACTAGATTTAACTAACTAGTAATTAAACAGCGTTCTTCCTGCTTTCTCCTTCACTATGCTGTGCCCGACAGGGTCTACAATTGATACTTTTGTACCTAAGCTACCATCTTGTAAAACACATTGTTGAAACGCAATAAAGTATTGAACTTTAAATAAAAAAGAATATAAAACTGAAGATACCTACCCATACATCATTATGAAAAGATATCTACTCAGCATGTGCCGTAGCATCAAGTGATGCCTCGACGCTGGTTAGACGCTAGTGGTAAGACGCTAGATATCTAAACTAAAATACTATACACTAAACAAAAATATTAGAATATAAAGAGGGCACTGCTACGAAAAGTATTTAGTATGAGACATATAGGTAGTTTGCAAATTAAAATTGAAATCCAAATTAATATTATAATACAGCCACTCATAATTGTTTTGTTGTTGTTAATGTTTGCCTTAAAATTAAATATATATAGGCATTTAAATAATATTTAAAAATTTACACTAACACTGAGTTATTGTCCTTTTGTTTATTAATAAGATAATATAAGCCCAAGCCAACTTCACCTGCAAGTGGTACTGCCGATCAACGGACGAGGTTCTAGCGGACCTGAAGTTCCCGGAAAGCGGCAATAGACTCGCCACCTAGTACGTGGGACCAACAATTATAATTGGCGAAATACGGGCGAATAATATGCCTCTGCCTACCTCTTTGATAAACAAGCGTGATATTACGTCTGTAATTTTTTTAGAAATACATACCTATAATATATTGAAAACACTTAGGCCAAGACAATTATTCGTTTTCATGCTCACAAATATTTTTCTTATGGGAATCGAACCCTCGACATCAGGAGTGCAGGTATATAATGGACACGATATTTTCGTCGTCAATTTGTAAAAACTGTTAAAATGTTCTTCTAATAAATACTAGACACAATATACACTCTATCACACTCTAAGATATATGTAAATAAATCTAAATCACTTGAAGACCGATATGGCGTGGCCGCGAGAGTACCCGCTCTCCGCTCCTAAGGTCGTGGGTTCGTGTCCCTCGCAGGACAAAGCGTTGAGTGCATGAACATGAATATTATAAAAAAAATATTAAAAAAATAGTATTTATGTAAGTTTATCCGTTATTTGTATTCATAACTAAAGTCCTAATGATACTTATCTTGGAACTAAATAATTGATGGAATTGTCAGGAAATATTTATTTATATTATTATTTTATTTATTTACTATAGCTGTAGCTTCTTAAAAGTACTTATGTACGCTGTAATGGGCTTACATTATCTATTTAACAAAAAAAGTTGTCCATACAAACGTACTGCTATAATATCTTAATATCAATGAAAGCATTGTTACAAATGGCTTAATATTGAAGAAAAAAATATTATAATCTAACTCAAACCACAAATAATTAAAAATAATCATTTAATCAAAAATATAAAATTACACTTATGGACAAAAATAATAAAAACTACTTCGCAGTTATTCAACAATTTCTTGATAATGGTGTTGTAAACTAAAGGCACCCGTGCCGCTTCGGCAGGGCTGGCCTAACATAAGGCAGCTCGAAGCTGATCGAATGTTGTCTTTTTTAGAATTGATAACTGCTTCCTTCAAAAACAGCAACGAAGACTCAAAAGACATCTGTTGTAGAGGCGATGTCGACGCCTCCATGCCTTTGCGACTCATCGGCTCAAATATTCCATTAAAAGTCATATAATCAGCAATCAACGACAAATGTCTAGGATCTACAGTAATCCCATACACATTAAACACATTTTGAATCTCTTTAATGATAACTTTATTCGCTGCTTCTATTCCATAAGTGTTCGCTATAGCATGAACATCGTTGCTGTAAAGTTTGTTCAAATCGAGAATATTGTTGTATTTAAACATCTGTAATATATTAATTCCATCGGTTTTGATGTAAACTGTCTCATTTTCTTTGTTCACAATAGCTCGTCTGATGTTTTTGACTTCATATATCACTGACCTTACGGCGGTTTCTCTTAGAGCTTGTGATAAGTCTACTCTCAAAAAATCTATCGGAAATAGGACAGTGAGCTCACACCATCTGTGCTTTTCGGTGTCAAATATATAGTTAGTGGCATTCTTCACTGTGTCATGGCCTATAGACGTCCCTGATTTTAACTCTTCCTTGTTAACCTCCTGTACGTCATCATTTCCTTTTTCTTCTTCATTGTCTAGCTCACCTTCATCATCTGACTTTTCTTCTTCTCCTGATTCTGGGTCTTCATACTCTTGTTCTTCAGACCTCTTCTTGCGAATTTTAGCCTGAAAGATGAGATAAGAGTTGTTCTATAAAAAGTTATTCAAAAAAATTGTTCTGCTGTTTACGATTATTAAGTTTTCAATAGAAAAGAAGTATGACGATAAATCGTTAATATTTAAAAATTTCTAATTGCAAGAGTATTTAAAAAAAATCAAATTCATTTATTCAAATTTGGCTCAAAAGAGCTCTTATAAACGTCAAAACTTAAAAACTAGCGCGCCCATTCACTGCGGGCAGTATTATTAGTAGCCTCACAAAAACACAGTTGGATTGTTGCTTGCGACTTGGCCTGAATAGACCATTTTACTTCAATCTTGATTATAAAAATATAATAAAAGGAAAAACAAAATTATTTGCGCATGCAAACGCCACACCCTCACTACGGGTTTTTTTTGGGAAAACTATTAAGTAAAGATATATACTTACATCGGTATTATCATCATCTTCATTAGGGCCTTCATCGTCAGAACTATCCAAATTTTCTGCGACCTTTGCATTTCCTTCCCCGTCGTTAACCTCGTCATCGTCATCGTCGCCGCCACCAACACGTTTCCGTTTTTTTTCTTTATCAGCTGACCATACTATCCCACCAGTAGCCTTTACCTGCCGACGAATCATAGAGAACATTTCCTCAAAGAATTTATTCTGCATATGTTTTATAATTTGTGCAGGCTTAACCGCAAACTGGGGTTTGTATTGGTCATGCGGTAAAAACACGAATCGCATTGTAGTTTTTAATTCTCTATTTGGACTTGTTACAATTTCACAATCTACATCAATCTTTTCTAGGACGTCGGCCACAGTAACTTTGTTTAACCTCTGGCGAAGCTTTTCTGCTTTATTTTGTTTATTTGGAAGGTCGCTTATTATAGGTATATCCATATTTGGAGTTTTAAGCTTAACTGAAGCTGTCATTAGAATTTCTCGGAGCCTAGGAATACCAAGTGTGACATTCATATCACCTCGACCAGCAAAGTGAAAAGTGTTCAGTGTCATCTGAGTTGAAGGCTCCCCTATAGATTGGGCAGCTAAGAGTCCTACTGGTTCTCCAGGTGCTACCATTGAAGCAAGGTATTTGGCATTCATTACTTCTAAAAACTTTTCTTTATCTGTGCAATGGTCATACAAATTTTCTTGACGATTTTGTAAATATTTTTGTATAATTGCATCTAACTCTTCATTAATTACACCAAACTTGTTTTCTGGTGAAAACTTGCAAGCTAGTGGATCTGGGCAGGACTTTTTGGCATATTGACTCTTTTCATCATCATCTAAAGAGCGCCACATTTCTTCGAGTTTATAGTAATAAACATCTCTGGATTTATTTTTTGGACGTTTATCTAGATTTATATCGTTTTTAGCTTGCATCGAAAACTCTGCAAATCTACTGTGGCGGCGTTTTTCAAATGGGCTTCCATTTTTCTTTTTCCATTTCTTAATAGCTTTATAAGATTTAGCTACATTTTTCGCATCAACATCCTCTTTAAGTTTCTTGATTTGAGATTTGCTGGCTACAGCATTAGAGTTTTTATCTAAAAACTCCATCAGTTCTTTTTTGAGGTATTGACATTTAAGCACATCTAGACCATCTTCGCCATAAGCAAATTGAATAATACTACCGTCCGAATCACGAACTGTATGATCATATGCTACATTCAAACTTTCCAAATGTTTGATTAAACACCTTTGTAGATAACCTGATCGACTAGTTTTAACTGCAGTATCAATGAGACCTTCACGTCCAGCCATGCAGTGAAAAAAGAACTCTTGTGGTTGTATACCTGTCATAAATCGGCCATCAATAAATCCACCAGCTCTAGGAGAAGTATCATAAGGTGGAAAACTTGGTAAAGAACGTCCAGATATCATTAACGGTGGCCTTTTACCTTCTAATTCAATTTGACCAAGTAAACAAGAAATCTGCATAGTATTGACCGTTGATCCTTTAGCACCAGATTGAACCATCAATTGTAAATTATTGTAAGGGAATTTCTCAAGCAGACCTTCTGCCAGACATGCTTTATTTATATTGTTAGTGTATGAGTCAAGCATGTTTTTGTATTGCCTATCTAAGTTGGCCCTAAATTTAGGATCTTTAGCGAACATTTCGCTAATAGTATCTTTAAGTTTATTATCATCTACATCAACCGGTAGGTCTGTAGCTTTGATCGCAGCTAGTCGTCCTGCCTGACGTGCTACGCATATTACATCATCGCGTTTTTTATTTGCTTCATCAACAACTAAAATATCTTTAACACCAAGTGTAAATCCAATCCACTGAAGATAGAACGTAAATACTTTAGAAAATGAACTTAGAAGTGCACTTGAACTATCACCTCCATAAAGTTCATACATACAATGAACCAATCCATAAGGTGTTGCACCATAGTGGGTTTTATCCAACACACCACTAAGAAGCTCTCCTTGTCTAATGATGACTTCTGCTTCTGACATACTATCAGCTTCAGAAAAAGGTTCCCCACCTCCTTTCCAAGGTCTAGGTGGACATTTCTGCCATGCTTTAGAGCTAATCTTTGCTTTTCCTTTCAATGATAAGTATGCCTTTCCTTTAGGTATACTGTTGATTATGATAGTAGATAATATTTGTTTTCCAGACCACAAAACTGCAGGCTTTAATATTGTTGGTGGAAGAAGCTTTATTTCACCTTTGTGATTGGACAATGCCTGAAATACCAATTGCTGATAGTCAAATTTTGAGTAGAATGATCCTCTTAATGACATTTTCACGCCAGATATAACATGATCTTGAATCAAACCACTTAATGGTGTGCCATCCTTTGGAACAAGATATTGATTTCCAACATTCATAATATTGTAAGCTTCACTCCTAGCAATTTCATTTTGTGGAAAATGTGCATTCATTTCATCACCATCAAAGTCAGCGTTGTAAGCTTTACAATTAGCATAGTGTAACCTAAGAGTTTTTTCCCCTTTTAGTATTCTTGCTCTGTGAGCCATCATACTAGGCTTATGCAAGGACGGTTGTCGGTTTATTATCATTATGTCACCATTAATTAAATGTCTATGAACAATTTTTAAACCTGATGCTTTGAAGTCATCAGGAGTCAATAATCTTTTAGCAAGACTCTTTCTTTTCTCAATAGAGTCTGGGCTTATTCTTATAATTCTACCATTCTCTATTTCTAATTTCTCAGCACCTGGATGGACATTAGGTCCATTGATGACCATTTTTCTTAACTCTTCTACATTCCATTCAGTTACAGGTACAGGGTATGTAAGCTTCTTAGCAAATGCATCAGGCACACCTATTTCATCAATATCCACATTTGGGTCTGGAGTTATAACAGAACGGGCTGCAAAGTTGACTCTTTTACCCATCATATGCATGCGAATGACACCAGCTTTTTTCTCAAGTACCTGTTTGAGACCAAGACTCGTAAGCCCTTGTCCTTCAGAACTAAGAAGACTATTGACTGTTCTTTGCAAGTCTTGCCAAGCTGAATGAAGCTTTTCTGGAGCAGAGCTTCCCATAGCACTCTGATAATGATGTCTTGGTTTTTGGTCAAGACTATCAATTGCTTTTTGTTGGTCAGGTGCTGAAAGTACTTGTAAAATAACTCTAGCTGCAATTGCAGACTGAAGAATTTGTTTATAGACGTTTGTCTGTGGATGTTCAACAAATTCTCCATTTACTATATTAAGAGGTCTAACACATATAGGAAGAACAGGTACCACTTCCATAAAAAAAGTGTCAGTTACTGGTTTGCATTTAGCTTGTTTTAAAATAGGCAGACAAGCCTGCAAGATGTCTTCATCATTCTCGGCAATTTTAGTACAATAATTCTTTATTTCATCAGGCATTAATATTTTGATGCCCTTACCTGTACCTTCTGCACTATTGAGATGCATTAGTCTACCTTCAGATGTAGTCACTTTTATTAGTTTTTGTCTACAAAAAGAACAATTTTTGGATGTATTCATAGATTTGAAGTAACTATTTAAAATTTTCGTTCTCAATCTATCAGTATTTTTGCTATGAAATACTTCAGTCACTACGTCCTGTTTCTTTAAAAGTTTTTTATATCTTTTCAACATTTTGCTGAACTTGGCCAGGTCAGTCCAAGAGCAATCCTTCACTTCTGATAAATCTAAAGCCGCAGTGACCAAGCCTGCATCAATCAGTGCTATGTGAACTTTGAGCAACTCTTTCGTACTATCATTCATTTGGATTTTGAAACATTTTAAACAGCTGATTCGAAAAAGTGTGTAAATACTTTTGATGAACAGTGGGTTGACCACAGCCAAGGGTAAATCGATATGACCAAAGTGCCCTTGACAATGCAGCAGGACATTGCTGCATGTACCACAAACCTCACTTCGATCTCTGATCGGCCCCAAAGCTGGGTCATAGAGCCCACCTTGTGTAGGATTGCCCAAAGAATCGAAGGAGATTACGTTGGTTATTTTTGTTACGCTTAGTTTCTTCACATCGCCGTCCGAAAACATTAAGAATTGTATCGAATCTGGGTCAACTGCAGTCATGCCCGTAAGGGCTGACGTAAACGAAGCCATCGAAGTCATTGTGATTCTGTAAAAGGGAAGAGCTGTAAGTCATCACAATTCTGCAAAAAGAAAAAGCCGCAACTTGTCCACATGACTATAACCTACAAACAAGCGTCCAGATTATTGTTTTGTCGTCTTAACTTACCAGTATAGAATATATTTAATGATTAACACATCTCTTAAATTTATTATAAGACTTTCGAAAGATAATTGTAAGCCAGAACACAATTTTTTATTCAATGATTACGATACGATAATAATTCACATCGAACTGTGACAGGCTACCAGTACCAGCTGATGATCACTGTTTGACAGTTATTTTTCATGTTTTTTTTCTTTAAAATTTTGGCTTCGTGCATTTAGCACATTTAGCCAGTGTCAGGTAAAAGATATATTAACAATATATAAATCAGAATGAGCGGTATATAGATGATAAATGAGATGTCCTCCCCCCAAAGCCCTTTAAATCCTCAGTAAAGATATGGGTCCACATTAAGATCTCACATGTACTGTTGTTGCATTTACCAACACTTATAATATACGTTCATAAACACTTAACGTTCAATAGTCCAACGTTATTACACTTATAATTCGAATAACCACAAATTTTAGAAAATAAAATGAACCTTTCTAGCCTCTTTTATGTTTATTAGGTTGTTATGAAATCATGTTATTCTTAGTGACCAATATTTTGTGTAAAGTTATGCTGCGTTGTTGTGCTGCAGTTGTGCATAATATTGCGCAGATGAATAGTAAGTCAAGCTTTGTCATTAGAACATGCAGTCATGAGGCCTTACGTTAAAAACCATTTTGCATACCTTACTTTAACATTTATCATCAATTCATTGCCGTATTCATAATATCAGAAAATCCACTGCTGAAATCTGTAATCCCTCTACTCTTCCAGTGTTACTGTTTGAGGATTATTTTCAGGGAGGTGCATCTACATTTACACATTGTACTAATTATATTATATAATAGTAAATATAGAATTTTACAATATATTTTCAGTACATAAATGTGATGTCAAAATCGCGAGTGTATTTGATTGAATATATTCCGCTCCATGAAATCAACTCTATAGAGTTTACAGCACGATAGATTTCTACCTGCGGTTGCGTCAGTTCACGCTGTTTTAATTAGAAATTATTGTGGGTTTCGATTGTGCCGCACTATTAGTGCGTATAATTATAAATATTAGGTCGGGGAAAAAGTCTTTTCGCATAACGTAGGTATAAACTTATTATAAAATTTTTTTGACTGTACTATTTGTGTCTGGCTGGTTTTGGTAACATTAAAAAGGTTCCATTATAAAGAAAAGAAAAAAATAAAAAAAAGTTGTTTCCCGCTATTTTTCATTTGTTTTTCTCTCCGTAAAAATGAGTGAATCTAATGAAGAAATTCGATACATTTTAAAATTTTATTATAAAAAAGGCAAAAATGCAACTCAAGCAGTGAAAAAAATTTGTGATGTTTATGGACCTGATGAAGTGTCAGTAAGAGTAGCACAAATTTGGTTCAAACGTTTTCAGTCCGGAAATTTTGATGTTAAAGATGCACCTCGCTCTGGTCGCCCTGTTACGAATAAAATGGACGCCATTTTTGAAAGAGTGGAGCAAGATCGGCATATTAGTAGTTACGATGTAGCTGAAGAACTGGGAATTGACCACAAAACAGTTTTGACCCATTTGAAGAAAGCTGGTTATACAAAAAAGCTCGATATTTGGGTGCCACACGAGCTCACTCAAAGAAACTTAATGAACCGTGTACTCATTTGCGATTCATTATTGAGACGTAATGAAACCGAGCCGTTTTTGAAGAGATTGATAACTGGCGATGAAAAGTGGATCACGTACGACAAGAACGTGCGAAAAAGGTCGTGGTCGAAAGTTGGCCAGGCTTCACAGACTGTGGCCAAACCTGGCCTAACACGAAATAAGGTGATGCTGTGTGTATGGTGGGATTGGAAGGGCATTGTTTATTATGAGCTTTTACCGCCCGGCAAAACCATCGATTCTGATCTTTACTGCCAGCAACTGATGAGATTAAAGGAAGCAGTCGAGAGAAAACGGCCGGAATTGATCAACAGGAAGGGTGTGGTCTTTCATCACGATAACGCTAGACCACACACATCTTTAGCCACTCAGCAAAAATTAAGAGAGTTCGACTGGGAGGTCCTAGTGCATCCACCATATAGCCCTGACCTTGCGCCTTCAGATTTTCACCTGTTTCGGTCTCTGCAGAATTCTTTAGGTTCTGTAAGGTTGACCTCAAGAGAGGACTGCCAAAACTATTTGTCCCGTTTTTTTGATCAGAAGTCCCAAAGTTTGTACAGTAACGGGATAATGTCTCTGCCCACAAAATGGCAGAAAGTTATTCAACAAAACGGTACATATATATTGTAAATAAATGTAAATAAACTTTGAAAAAAATGTCTTGACTTTTCATACAAAAATACGAAAAGACTTTTTCCCCAACCTATTATAAAGTACATAGCACATTCAGGCCGGTTACAAAAAGACTTGACAATTTAGGTATGTTCTGTTGATGTTTCTAATAAAAGGATTTAAAGTATTGTTTAGTATCGGAATACAAAGGTAAATACAATTTTCTATGTAAGGTTCTTTCTTGACAAGGGTGGTGCATGCGCACCCGTTGCACCCTTCTGTCGGCGCCCATGGACACTGGGGTGCTTGCGGCTGCGACGATGATAATATTTTTTATTTCTATTAATATGTAACAAAAGGAGCACTTTCCTGTAAATACAGTATTCTGTGAAATATTGTTTTTGCTACTTTTACTGCTGTTTAGGATGTATAAGTTTTGTGACACAACACACTATAGACTAAAAAATACCGTAGACAGAATTCATCTCAAAAAAAAAGTTAGTTAAAATGGCGGCCCTACATGAAGTTGACGTATGTGAAAGTTGGGAGGATATGGACGAGATCGGTGTAAGTTAGCAAAATGCAAGTTTTAATTTATTTATCTGTTGCACTGCCATCTTAGTTATAACCTGACGCCAGTCTAACAAAGGATCATCTAGGTTATAATCTAATGTTTCAGTTAGATCAGAAGATCAAGCTGGTGTCGAGTGAATGCGTGACTGTAAAATCTTTGAAGGGCTGCAAGGTTACAGTTGAGGATAACGCGTGTATAGGATCCCAGTGCGTGATGCCGGAGCCAGCTATTCGTATTTTGAAACGGCCATCTTCGTCTGGAAGTGGCCAATTAAATGGCGAGAACCGAGCACGTCCTGTTAAAACTCTCGAACAAAGACAGAAGGAATACCAAGAAGCGCGTCTCAGGATATTGGGCGAGGCGCGAAGTCCAGAAGATGTTATTGATGATAAGTATGTATTTCCTGTTCCAGTACCAAAGTATGAGTATTTGACATTGAATGTTTACATAATCATTGAGCCTTTACTGTTCAATCATAGTATATAAATTTTTCATTAGAAGGTTAGGTTTTTAGGAATTTAAATATCTGTGCTCTTTATATAATTTATAAATTCTTCCTGTGGACAAGTTGATAATGCAAATATTGTATTAAAGAAAAGATAGTTTTCTTAGTTTGCAAATATAAAACAAGAATATTTAAGTGATATAAATAAGTGCTTGGTTTGTAATGGTAGGATATATTCCAAATATTTTTAACTTCAGAGACTCATTTAAATTATATGCCATTGTGATGGATAAGTTTTAATAAACTAACACTGTAAGAGAACATTCCACCTATTTACTATTTCAATCTGTGAAAGAAAGCTTATTATGGATTTCTTGCTCGAATCTTCTTCACTGCCTGTAGAACATGAATGAAGTAATTTTGACAATCAAACTCAGGCAAAATTAAATTTATGATTTTTTATAGCTTAGTGCTTTTTAGAAACTTCTCTCACTCTTAAATCTTTCTAAATTAAATCCCATTATCATTTTCAGCCTCAGCAGACTGCAAGATAAGCTACAAGCAAATAACATAAATGACAATACTATAAATCAGTTAAGTAACGGCAAAACCAAAAATTGCCAGAATGACAGTAATGCCAAAGGTAAAGAGCGCAAAGTCCTGGCTCGACTCCCACCAGGAGCAAACCCAGCGGGGATATTCCCCTCACCCCCTCCTAGGGGGGTGCTAGTTATACGTACCCCAAGAGGACCAGATGGAACCAAAGGATTTGCAAGGAGGTAGCATATAAAAAGTCAAGTCATATTGTTATTTATAACACAAGCTGTAAGTTCGAAATAAGAACTGCTATTTTAAATGTGAAAATTTGATTTGAATTTTCGAATTCTTGTACGTTTTTAACAGTACAGCTTAACTGTTTGTAATTTATATACTATATGTATAAACATTTAGTAACTTTGTTGATTTACAGAGATTAATTTAGTTATATACTTTATTAATCATTCTGTATTGGTGCCATACAGCCTGTTTGGAATCGTTGTGACAGGTATTTTGGTTAAAATAAACCAGTATAGTATAATTCTTGTTGATGACATGGATGATGGTCATGGGAGAAATTTTAATAAAGCCTAGAAACAGGCTGTTTTATTTGTATATGTGCTATATGGGTTCCGTTACCCATTTTAAACTAAATCAATTTTTTTTTAACATTAACAAATGCTATCCAATATAGATAAAAATACATTGCTAATAAAAAATTATAAGTAGCCATATACAAAAAAGTTTGTTTCTGGCATATTGATTATTAATGTTTTAACTTGTCATTGTTTTTACAAACTAAGGTTGTCTGGTACAAAATTATTTCTTAACTAAATTACAAATGGTTCAGGGTATAACAAAAATGTGAGAGTGCTCATTTCAGGGAACAAGAACACAGTGATAAGATGAAACTGAATTGTCAGTGTAGAAGATATTTCATGTGAACTGAACACTCAAGATGTGAATTGTATGTATATGACCTAGGCTTCTCTTATATACATAGTCCTGTAAGTTATGACAATGGGTTGCAGTGTAAAATCTTCGTCTTTGGAAAATCTTTGATGTTTATTTATTAATAAATCCATGTTGTTGGGCCCATTGACATACTTATATGTTTGTGTACATACAATTGACAATTTTCATAGTTTTATATCCAGTTTTCTACGATGTATAGTATATTTTTAGAGTAAGATAATTGCTAGTTGTATATTTTTAGTTTTAATTGTTTATGAAGTTTTTAATGCTCTTCATTGTATTTGTGATTCAAAAGATCTCAATGCTCAGTTTTAATATTAAAGAATGAATTGTTAATGCTCACAGCGTAAACGAATGGAAACCCGATATTGTGTGTTGGCCAGTATCTACACTAATCTCCTGATGTTGTGGGTTTGATTCCCTCAGAGAACAAATATTTGTAACCATGAATATTTTTTCTGGTCTAGGTGTTTCCTACGTTTTATAAGTATGTTTTTTAAATAAAAAAGTGTATGTTCATCCATTGTCTAGTACCGATGTTATAAACTATGATTAGTTTGGGACTAAAAGCCGCTTATGTGAGATGTCCAGGAATCCTTATTATTTATAAAATTTTGTCTTAACTATTACAACTGGGCATACAGTAGTTTTAGAAACTTTATGGAAATGCCCATAGAAAACTTAATATATGACAATAAAAGTGCTGTGCGGGCGTAAAATCGCTGGCGCTCTGATGTATAGTATGGCACCATTAATTTGCCGTTTAGTCGCTCACGTACAGTGAAGCAGAAATTTTACACACACTGCTGTTTGCGTTCGTTATATCTGAATCGTACGGCACTGCAAAAAACAATGTACTGTGTTCAAGAATAGCTTGTCGTTCGTAGTCAATGACAACTTTGAACTCTTAATTGTACACCAAGCACTAGCGTAAGTAACGTCAGGTTCGTGACTCAAGTTAGTGACACATTTTAAAATTGGTGACATGCATTTCGATAGTTTGAGGTGGCACAAACCATTTCTTGTGTCTTATTAAGGTTTCTATGGAAATACCTAAACACAAATATAATGCTAGGAGTAACCTAGGAGTGATCGGGATGCATGACTGGATCAAACATCCATTTTGATGACATTACTTTGGCTGCTAAACCAGATATTGATATGATCAATTGCTTTTTCTTTCCTATTGAGAGATAAATATAATCTGAAGTTTGCGGCAAAATATCTTAGGTCAAAATACTTTTGGTCAAAATATTCACAATAAAACATTGTATGAAATTGTTCGATTGATTTTGGATTTCTTCTGTAGTAATCAGCTTTATATTTACTAGATCTTTTTATCTGGTATTAAAAAAATTGTCTTTAATTAATCCGGCATAATATTAAGATATTTCATCATGGTATGTAAAATAGCCTTACTTAATAAACATTGTTAAGCAATGAGTTTTTCAAGTAGGCTTATTTACTGTATTAAACAAAAGCAGCATGCCGGCGGCAATTGGGGAGGCCTTCGTGGATTTTTTCTGGATCAGATGACAATGATTTAACAAAGGCAGTCTGTAGAAACTATTTCTACGTCTGGTCTATATATATCTCGCATTGGTTAACAATTTTATTGAGCAAGGCTATTTATTACAGTACCCAGCGGGAAGTAATGCACATCACACTTTAAAAATGATTGCATTGCAGCTTTATATAGATCACGCGGGAATCGAAACAAACGATAATTAATCTAATCATTGGTGGATATTTATATTCGTTTGGTATTCGCGATGATTGATGTGCAACATTTACCGCTAGGAACTGGAAATTCTTTTGGCAAAAGTAAAAGGTCTAGCTGGCTGTGATATAATGTCATATCATTGAAGTATCTCGAAATATCTGTTTGACTGTATCAAACTTGTGTCTTAATGGTAAGTTTACTATCTGAAGATTGTAATATCGATTAATGGTCATTTAACTAGCCCAATGTCTGTCACTAGTAATCGGTAATGATGAAACCAGGGGTCTGTGTCAGATTGGATCGATAGGTAAAGCTATTTCTTATTTTTACGTCACGTTGGATTAATATAGACATTCCTAGAATGTTTAATTCCCAAGATTTTGCCCGGTTAAATCCACTAAAAAAACGTTGTTAGCTAACAATAATTTGATCGTTTCTTCGAATCCACATTTGCATTTGTAGCATTTTGGGGAACGTCTATATTAACGTAAAGGTTTGTGGTCAATTAATCGCAATAGCTCTACCTACTCCGATCCGTGATAATCACTTTACGTCGCTCTAGAGTTGTCACCTCGTAAATGCAGTTTGAAGTATTAAGGGAGATTAGTAAGCATAACAGAGTTTTTATTGAATTATGCCACTATCGTCTGTGTCATTTAACTGTAACTGAAATTCAGCCAAATCTGATTAAACCAGTAAGCAGACCCTGGCTCTAAGCTTAAGCCTAGGGCAAGCGGGATAATGCCAGGATATGATCAGGAGTCTGTGCCATTTAAGTCTGGATAAAGGGACATTGACCCATTTTTACCACTGTACGCAAAATAATAAGCGATAACTATTGTTAGATATAGAAACTAGCTATAGTTACGATGCGACAAGACGATAAAAAAGAAGTGCAGCGCGTATAGCGATAGTAATTAAGATTCGTGGCGAATCCAAATATTGTGTACCCATTGGTAGTGAGGTTTGATGTGAATTTTATTCAGATTTCTAAGACACGGACTTAAGATATGTGCTAGTAGCATAATTCACAAAAAAAAACATGTCAGTGAACTCGTAACTAAACTTAGAAACGACTTTGTACGGTTTGATTTCCTAAAATCAACTAGTAACATCTAAAACGTTTTTTCACTCAAGGTGACACATTGAGCGACGACACATAGTAATGATGATTTTTATAGAACTATCATGTGAATTGAGATTCTCTTTTAAACTTGTACAGTCAGCGTGAGACAGTTGCTATAGTCCGGCAATCTCGTGCACGATCGTCCCGCGGGGTGACAGACGGTGGCGGGGACGAGGTAGCGTCTCATTCTAGCACACGGCTACACACGAAGAGAAGTTTCCCCTTCCCCGCTACCCGCTGACATCTTGTTTACCTCGTCCCCGCCACCGTCTGTCACCCCGCGGGAAGGTCGCGAAAGAGATTGCCGGACTATAGCACCCAAAACGCTCTAAATATCAGAACACGCCCTACCTCTCTAGACAACAAACACGTATGTCGAACTTTTTGGCGGTTTGGGGGTTACTAAATAACGCTGATTGGACATCAACTATATCTTGGTGTATTTAGAGTCTTAATACTAACTGCATTCGCTAAGTATAAACACATTGTGACCTCTGCTTTACTCTACACGTGCTTCACTATTGCCCAATAACCTTAAAATCATGGTGACAGTCTCTGCATTTTACTTTTCACTTCTATTACGACTGCTAAAATACTACAAGCGCTTAGAAAAGCGACTACAAATAGTTTATTTGTTCAGCTATATTCAGTTATTACTGAAACCCTAGAGATATCAATCATAATATATAATGTCTTCTTACAAAATGTATGTATGTATGTATGTAATCTCTGACTGATACACGTAATGTATGTAATACGTGGTCTTAATTTTACTTGTTGTGACGAAGAATGTATTTTTTACATTATGACAAAAAAACTTTATGGATAATTATTTAATGTAAGATAATTTATTTGGTTTATAAAAATAGTAAGAAAATGCACAAGGCAAATCTATTTGTCGTTCATCGAATGAATACCTAGCTACCTAGGTTTGTACTAATCCTGGTACTGTCCAAAACTGTCTATCTGATGTTTCGCCTACTGGATGTGCGCCTTTAACGCGTACAATATTACCGTCTTTTTCCATATAAGTACATTGTTTGGTGCGGTAGATCTTTTCCGCACCCATACCATCAGTGTTGTCTACTCGTGCTTTCTTCTTTGTTTTCTTGGGGTGATTGCTGTGGGTATCAGCCATTTTGTTACAATTTACCCCCCCCCCCCCCCTCCTCTCCTTACGGGTAGGCCAGGCCTGTAAACCCCACGACAACGATTGTGGAGGGATAAACGCTAGAAAACTGACTCCCAATTATGCGATTACAGGTATTTATTACCCTGATGATTTCTTGTTAGGAGAGCTTCAACTCTGAAGGGAGCTCAATCCTGTAATGTATAAAATAAAGTTGTACAGAACTCAACTATATGCGCAGCAAATCTTTATCTAGCTGCTGTACCTATACAGTTTTATACACATGTTGTAAATATATATTATATAATGTGTTCATATTTTTTGAACAAAATTTAGTGCCAATTTGTCATATTTATTACTTGTGCTAGTTTTTTTATGTGCTTCTTTCTTGTTCGAAATCATTTTTTAATAATTTGTATTGATTCATTAACTAAAATCACATAAAATTATTAACTCAACATACTTTTAATTTGTTGTCTCGAAACTATGGTACTGTTGTGTGTAAAAGTGTTTGAATAGATTATTATTATCAGTTATTCGCGCACCTCTTGCATTCTGAGGTCATGTGTTTGTCAATGTACAATCACCATCAAATAGTTGGACGCCCATAGAGTCAGTTCGTCGGGGATAGTGCAAATCCGCGAAACCACCATACGTAAAGTCCGCGTATCTGCAATAGATCTATTTTGACAGGGGAAAGTAAAAATACTTAATAAGTTTCTTATTTCAATTTTGGGCTCATTTTTACACATTCTTTTGTTTTAATATGTTTTTCTGAAAGTACATAGTTTGGGCTCTGCGACAGTTACGCCCATTAACTTTAATTAGCAGTTTTTCAGTTACGCGGAATTATCCAATGCTAGTTACGGGGATTTGCACTATCCCCGACGATATATGATTGGAACACGTTCTACTAACGATCTTGACAACAGAGACTTGGATTGATCTATATAGCGTGTTACATGTTACCAACTATCCATGCGTAAAGCATGAAGCATGCAAGCGTGCAGTAAAGAGTGAACACTATGCATCGGCCTTCGTGCCATATCAGTTGGAAAAATCTAAATCAGTATATTTTTAAATTGGGTAATCTTACCCAATTAAGGATAAGGATTACAATTTATGTAAAAATCTCCTTAAATATCTTTTTCAACTTTATTGTCGTCACGTTGCATTTTGTTACGTATGAAGTGAAATTACATATTTTCACAAGAAATGTGTCGTTTCACACACACCACGTTGATAAATACCACCGAATTTTTCAAATAATGTATGCATAAAATCAAAAAGTGCTGTTACATATACGGCACGACTGTTCGCAATATCCCTTTGTTTTACAAAAGTCAACATTGCATAACTAATTAAAAAATCTTGGGTATCTTTGAAATGACGGGTGAGCATAATATACGGTATGTTTAAAAGAAATTTTCTGCGGCGTACCCTTGCGTTGTGGACTGAGTCAAGGCTTTCCTAAGAGATAACAGCACGGGGCTATTCAAAAAGGGCTTGAAACGGTTTTTAAAGGTTCGGAACTGCGCTAGTGCCTTTGGTGTTGCAAACTGTTGGCTGCGGTGACCACTGTTCATCAGGCATTAGGTGGGCGAAATGTTTGGGTGCCATCATGTGTATCAAAAAAACAGCTCAACAACAACTCGTTTCAGCGTTGGTCGTGAAAACATCGTTCCGAGGCTCCTATCTTACCAGAAGATGCCCTGTGTAAGGGCGAAACACGTGTTGAATAGTTTCTCGATTTTTCGGGAAATTATAGTAGCGCGGGAATTGTTACAAAGATATTTTTAATCCATCACTTGTAGCTCAAATGTTATTCTTTTAATTAATAATAATCTATTCAAATACTTGATTATCCTCTGCCTTGTATTTTTAAACAATGGTATCTCTACGGCCTTTATATGCAGGAAAATGGCAAAAACATGTATTTTGTGCGTTACTTTTTAAGAAATAGGTAATTTTAGTTTATAAATACATATTTTAACCGAAAACACTATTAAAATTGTTGAAAATATTTATTGTTTCACTAAAAGTACTACTATTTATTAATCGTTATGTCGTTGTTCGGATCTTAGCTCAAATATTCTTAGTAAGTACCAAAGCTATAATTATTTGGCATGGTTATTTAAATATCACGTCAACACAGTGATACAACCAAATAATACAAAAAAATTAAAAGAAAAATAATTATCTTTATGTTAATATTACATACTTAACTAGATATATCATTTTTTGTGTAGAATAAATGTTTTAAATTGGTCCTTATGTTAGATAACTTGTCTCTTAACAAGAATATTATCCTGTAGTATCAATAACAACAACCTTTACTACAGGTAATTATGCCCTGTTAGTTTATCGGGGAAAATAATTGAGAGAGGGCTAGTGGTGCCACCTGTAGTTTAAACCGTCACCGAACCCAAGGTTACCGAAAAGATACATACAGGAGAAACCAAAGGAATTTGAATTGAAGTTCTTAGTTGCATCTAAATCGTCCAAGTCCAATAAAACATATACCTAACTGAAAAAATTTTGATGTCTCGGAAATAATGCTTATCCAGCAATACGTTTATCGAAGCCCTTTTATTGTCAGCTGTACAACTGAGGGAACTGTACGATTGTGGAAACTCAAATGTATAAATTCCTCGTACATGCATACATACATTCACGCTTATTTCCCCGAAGGGGTAGGCAGTGGCATATTATACGCCCACACTGCGCCAATTATATAGTTGGTCCCACGTGATAGGTGGCGAGCCTATTGCCGCTAACTGGGCACTGTTATTTACGCCAGAGCCTCGTACATTAATCGGCAGGTGCACCACTTGCAGGTGAGGTTGGCTTGGGCTCCTCAGGTCTTGGTAAGATCCCTATACACCCAATAAATTCTTCGTTTTTTTAATAATCACATGATAGTATGAAAAATGATGCACTCCAAAAAAATATAGCGCTCCACTTGAATAAGCACGGTATCAAGCGCCGACTGCCTGCGTAACCATGTTTGCAAAATGATGGATTAATAAACTATTTTAAACCGACTCATTGCGATGGCCTTTTCTGCAAATTTCACCCGGTGGCGACAAAGAAAAATATCGTGACGCACCAGAATTCCATGACGCTCCAGGGCCTATATCCGCAATGAATCTGTTAATATTTACATCATTTGCTCTTTATTTAAAAATACATTAATAAGATAGAATCTACTAAGTTTCGTATGTGTTAAAATATTGATTACTAAATATGTTTATAGCGGAAACTACTACGAAGATTGTCGTATTGATAACACAGTAGGTACTTGTGCTCGGCTCTTGTATTGAAATCAAACCGGCTTGTTTACGTTATTTAATTAATAGTATCCAACTTTATGTCGTCTATTTGTAAATCTTGCCTTGAAATTTATGCTGGGAACGATTACTTATGCTGGGAACGGGTTAATAACATGTAAGATTGAGAAAACAAGTTTTAGATTTATACATTCCGTTTTAAAGTTAAATTATAGCTCAGTTTGTTGTGAACTTTACTTGTGGATAGGACGTCGTAGTTTAACAGAATGGAACAGTTGAGTGAAAGAGATAAAGCGGTTTTAAGGAGCATTTTTGACCCTACAGCCACTATTGGAGATATCGCTGATAACGGTGACACTTTTAAAGAGGAATCAGGCAAGTTTGAGAATAGTTTTGTTGTAAATAAATAATTAAATATTTTCTTACATTTACACCATTTATTTAGTTCCAACATAAGTAGGTAAGTATGATTAGAAATTTGTGTGAATACTAAATATCGGATAAACATACATGAATACTTTTTTTTTGTAAATACAAACTTAATATAAATAAGAGAACTCCTAGACCAGAACAAATCGCATGCTCAAAGGAACATCGACCCATTAATAGATAGGTCAGGTTTGAGTTACGTACCTACTTATACAGTCTTTCTATTTCTTACTGAGATCGCATCAATGTTAATCAAACGTTCAAAACACAAGCAGAATTACTAATTTAATGCGCTTACAAGTAGTTCTTTAAAAGATCTTCTTTTGTGATGTCACAAAAATCGTCTTTTTGAGTTAAGTCACTATTCCATTCAGCATGCGAATACTCATGTTTACGCACATAAAGATTTGTCTGTTTGGGTATACTGGCCACCACGCCAAATAGGGCGTTGTAAGTTTATAACTACTTAGTAGGTGAATACATATGTACCTATATTAAAACTGAAGCTATTTCGCGGATTTATTACATTCCTACCTATTATAGGTAAATACTAATAGTAAACATTTCTTCGTGACATCGTAGCGTAGGTAATGTAATTGTGTCAAAAATCTCACGAGTAAAGAAACTGAACAAGCATGACATCCTCACACACATTTACAATTATATCTCCTCTGTCTCCTAACATTATATGCATCTTATAAGACCTAAATTAATAGGTAATGTTATTAAGTACCTACACAATATTTTAATAGCGAGCTGGTATTGCAGGCGTCAATAGGCTGCGGAGATCACTTTCCGTCAAATGGTCCGTGTACTTAATTACCACCTAGTGGTGGTTCTAAAATAACCAGCAGTTCTATTATAATCAGCTATTAATAATCATCATGTCAGCCCATTGACGTCCGACTACTGAGCACGAGCCTCCTCTCACATATCAAGGTGTGACGGTATTGGGTCATACTCCACCACGCGTACCCAGTGCGAATTGGCGGAGGCAGGTGTATGGCGTCCTGTGGGCGGG
Organism: Musotima nitidalis; assembly: GCA_949126915.1. Lineage (NCBI taxonomy): Eukaryota > Metazoa > Arthropoda > Insecta > Lepidoptera > Crambidae > Musotima > Musotima nitidalis. Next base: position 15,391,003 of record OX421425.1, read on the forward strand.
GGGCCAGAAGCTACAAACCCAGGCACTGGTGCCTCGCCCCTTTTCAACAGCGGTGGGCGTTGTCGGAAGTTTTTTAGTGGGTAGGACTGCGGTGGTCTGCCGCGGCCGGGAGACAGTTTGTAAACAGCATTTTTTTACCGACGATAAAAAAAAAGAATTAAAAAAAAGGTGTATGGTGTCCTGCTGTTAGAATATTTTAAGCCGCCCATTAGGTCTCTAACATGGCTTAACTACTATCACATTTTAGTGATAACCGGGACCAACGGCTTAACGTGCCTTCCGAAGCACGGAAGCTATTATCAGCTATTAGTAGTATGTATTTTTCAGATTTAAGTTTTCTTATAATATAATAGAATAACGTCAAAGATTTACTGACACTTTAACCTGTGTTTAGTAGATTAGAAGAACTATCATTGAAGAAGATTATAGGGAACTTGCAATTAGTAGGTTCAGCCGTTTGGAAAAAAATTTGCAGTTTCACTGAGTGAAATGAGATGAGTGGTTGGAAGTGGTGGTGCTTAGTTTAAAATATACCCACATGATATACCGACTGTCTGGTCAAGGTAGTAAATGCGGCTGTTCCAGATCGCTCGACGTGAAAACAATTGGGGCGGCCTACGTTAAGGATCACTGCTAAAACATTCATCTATCTACCCACCTTGCCACTTTAGCGCCACTCTAATTTTAACGCCTTGACACCTTTGCATATACTCCTAAATAAATAAAATAAAAATAAAAAATCATTTATTGCTTCCCTTTACATAACACGGTTAAAAAAAGTTTTTACATATTAAAATTGCAACCAGAATTTAATTTAATTATAATTAAGAAGGTCTAGAGAGCAAAAAGCGTATACACACTAGACGGCGCTGGTTTTCAGCCACCCCTGTTCCCTGAGATGTATTTATGGGAAATATGTGCTAGGGGGCCACGCTTAGTTCACAATTCTACTTATTAGTCAGTCAGTATTATTTTAAAAAGGACCAGTATAAAACATGTTAATATCTTTCTCAGCTTGTGTGTGTGTTGGTGAGTGACTGTGAGTGTATGTGTGGTGTGTGTGCAAGTGTGTTTGTTTTGATTAATTATTGTATGATTTACTGTTTTTTTATAGGGTTTATAGGGGTTTTAAGGCCTTGACACCTTTGCATATACTCCTAACCTCTACCCAGGGTGTAAGGTATACCTGTCCTTTACTGTTAATATCTAAGCGAATAAATACTCTGCAGAGCCCACCACAGACGCACACAAGTTGTCAGCATCGTTATGTGCGCAAGGCGTTCAGCTAGCAGAGGCTGGGCAGCAGGAAGAGGCGTTGACGCTGCTCAGTAAGGGAGTGGAGGCCGCCCCAGATCGCGCCGCTGCTTACAATGACCGAGCTCAGCTGTACCGTCTCATGCAGAGGGACGACGGTAGGTAATCTAATATAAATTTTACGCTTCTATGTTACTCTTTTCACAAAATAATGTGATGTTATGCGGTACAGGTAATGCAGATAACGGCACCCTGATCGATAGATAGATAAAACGTTTATTAACGGTTTATTGCTCTACATAAACACACATACAAAATAAAATTATACAAAGCTAAAACAATGTTTAAAAAAAACAAGTAAAACTTACAATAAATATAGAATTGTACGTGTGTTGTAGTAGTGCAAAAAGGTCGCAGCTCACCGATGTAGGTATTGCTCAGCGAGCAAAACGCTGATTTTCAGCTACATACAACCTAGAGAGTGGGTCGGGTTGGTGGTGGGAGTGGGTGGGTGGTGGGTCGTGGGTTCGATTCCCACACAGGACAAATCTTTGTGTGCATGAACATGACAATTTGGTCTGGTCTGGGTGTTTTCCTATAAATATTAAGTATGTATTTACAAAAAAAAAAAAAAAAAAGTATTTAAGTATGTTTATCCGTTCTTTAGTATCCATAACACAAGATCTTAATGATACTTATCTTGGAACTAAATAATTGGTGTGACTGTTAGAGAATATTTATTTATTAATAGCTGTTATTCAGATGCCATGGCGGATTTGGATCGCGTGTTGCAGCTGACAGAGGGCCGAAGTGGGCGGGCCCGGGCCCTCGCTCTGTGCCAGCGCGGCGTTCTGCTGCGCAAACGGGGCGAGGACGATGAGGCGCGCACTGCCTTTATGCAGGCTGCTAAGCTTGGCAGCGACTTTGCCAAGAAACAGGTGATTATTAGACAAAAAAATATAATAATAATAATAAAAATATTTATTGGTGCACCATACAATTAAAAATTAAAACAAATTATAAATGTTTATATGATGCACCAAAATGACCCAACTCAGCATATGCTAGTCCAGTGTTCTAGCGCTGGTTTTTAGCTGGGCCATTATATTTGTTTTATTTTTTGTATAATATACTCAATTTTTATATTTAGCTTTACTAAGAAACAGGTGACTCAGAATCATATTCTAGCACTTTCCCGGTTGCCCTAGACTTAAGTTTAGGTCTCAGGGTCTGCTCACTGACTTAACCAGATTTTTTGTAACTTCAGTCATTACATGACTATCATGATGATCATTACTGTGATCATCATTACTATGATCATTACTGACCTCCGCAACCCAGAGGGAAACACCATTATATGGTTAAACCAGTTGTCAGGATGTTAGAAGGCACTGACTTCCTAATAACGCCTGTTATAGATGTGCTATCCGAGGCACGGAGATTGCGAAAACTAAGCACATAACTTTGAATAGTGATAGGTGCCACCAGGGTTCGAACCCGATACCCTCTGAATTTGAAGGCTAATGAATTTGTTGGCACTCACGGCAATTGGCTCTGAATTTGTCTCGCCGCTGGGCTATTGCCGCTCTAAGAAGTAGGTGAATTATATTAGTGTTTAATAATAACAGTTTATTTTATTTATAATAATGTAAGCGTCATAATCTTAACCCCTTTAATGTTCCAATTCCATTCACGAACCAAGGTGACTTAGGGCATACTCCATCACGGGGACCAAGTCATCTTCATCATCATCTCAGCCCATTAACTACTGAGCACGAGCCTCCTCTTACCAAGGTGCGAGGGTATTGGGTCATACTCCACCACGCAGACCCAGTGCGGATTGGCGGAGGCAGGTGTATGGGTTCCTGCTGTTAGATTTTTTAAATCCTCCCGTAAATAAGGCCTCTAACATGGCTTAACGACTATCACATTTAGTGATAACCGGGAACAACTGCTTAACATGCCTTCCGAAGCACGGAAGCGCTCGATATCAAATGCCAAACAAACGGTCACCCATCCACCTCTGTAAACTCTGCTGTACTTCGGTGATCATTTACGAACACAGAGCACCGTAGAGCTACGAGCGCTTTGCGGACGCGGACCAAGTATATTGGCAGAATAAGCTCAGTTATATTACTTTTTAAACTTACAATATAACGAATATTTGTTCTGTTTCAGGTGGTGGAGCTAAACCCCTATGCTGCTCTCTGTAATAAAATGCTAAGTCAAGTGATGAGGGGCGATAGGGATATCCAGTTGTGACGTTGCCATCAAAAGTTTAATAAAGAAGGTTCTTTAATGGTGTTAATTTAAAGTGATACTTACATTACAAATCAAATTTATGTATTTTGTATCATTTTAACTTCACAATTCCATAAATAAAACACAGAAAATCTAATGGATTAGAAATTTATATTGTTGAGTACAATCGACATTACATCCGAAAAATGCTTTTGAACAAGTCGCGAGAGTAAAATGTCAAACGCGATTCAAAAACGTCAATTTTACATTTTGCAAAAACTGACGAATGTAATGCTACAGACCGAGTACACTCAACCACACGTGGAGTTTTGACAGATGCTTTCAAAATGGCCTCTTGTCAACATGACTTAACCCTCGTAAGTTTTAACTTAAAATTCCCAAACAGCATACTTTTATGACTCCGTTTGTGGTTGACGGTGTACTAACTCTAGTTAAATAGTTAATAATGCAATAGAGTGCCGTTGTGTGCAGAAATTTCTGTTTGAAATGTTAAATATTTTAATAAAAGAGCTTTGGTTGTAAAATTTCCACACACAAATACATTATATTATTTAAAATTCATAAATTGTTTAAATTACAACTCTAGTGAAAGGCGACGGTAGAATAACACGATGAAAAGTGCACTTCAAAAATGTTAGAACCTACATTGACGGGTTTTCTGGCTATCGTATCGTATTAATGTTTACTTTGGCACATTGTAACTTTTATGAGGTATCGAATTTTTTTCGCATTATTAGTCGTCCGACCGGATTCTATATTTTAAGTTTTATTTTTTAAATTAGACAAAAACCCTTCAATGCAGTCTGTGAAAAGGTGAGGTATCACAGAAGGCAGTTACAACGTGGCAACGTTATAGCTAATAAAGGTAATGAAATGTTGCCATAATAAAAATTAAAACAAACATTTTAGACAATAACACTTGCCTAAATTAGCTATGAAAATATTCTATTAAAGTACAATTAGGTATAACTTTCAATGCCATATTTTACTTTTACATAAACAGACTAGTGCATTTATCTACCCTTTAAAAATATTATTTTGTCAATGGCAACTTCTTATTGTGTGGGTTTGTTCTAAGGACTAGTTATTATAGATACTTAATTTGTTTACCTCTTTTTTTAAAAAAGGTAGTTAAATGCAACAGCCCTTTTTAAACTCGTATACAAAAAATATTTGGTGTTGTGTCTTACAGTTTTGGAATATATGCAGAATTTAAATTAGTTAATCGAATAATATTTAATTACTTCAAGTATGAATAGCTACTCAGAAAAAAAGAAAAATATCTTAATATTAATTTTGATCGATGAATTGAATTATATTTCATGTTACGTATTACTGATTTAGTTTGTTTGTTTAATTGCAATTTTCTTGTATAGGTTGGTAATAATATTTTTTTTTACCGTTATTAACCCTTTAAATTTAACTCTAATAGCAAAAATTTTAACATGAAAATGTTTAACAATCGAATAAACCAGTGATACGTAAAACAAAAATATAAGAAATGTGGTAACTACGGAAAGGTGATTTTTTATTTAAGTATTATATTAAATGGATAATATTTCTAAGTAATGGAAAAATATTTACAATTATAATTTGGCACAGGTGATGGTGCGTACAGCGGATTTGTACTCGCTGTTAAAATTCAAATACGACACAAATTCATTAGTAAAATATTTAATTAAAAGTACGCTACGACCTGTATTAACTACGGGCTTAATCTAAAAAACAGTGAAATTAGGCCTATGATTTTTATCAAAGATTTTCAATTCTCAAAATAGTATTCTACTACATTGAACCAACCCATACATCTATAGCATTGAACCAATAAGATGTTCTTTAAAGGATAATAAGGCAGATCCAACTTTGTGATCGTTAAGAAAACAGTAGCTTTGACTTGTGGCTCGCAAGCCATAGTCTGTCGTCAAAACGATTACGGAATGAGTCCACACTTATAATCATGCAATAATCGGGACCAAGACATACCACAAAAATCTCAGTTACTGTAAAAATCATGAAATGTCATTGTGACGTTACATTTGTTTTTAAAAGGCAACATTACACCGCAGTTGCAGTCAACATTTATTTAATATAATAATAATTAATTATTACTAATAATTATTTAAAATGTAGTAACATCGAACTTGATACATATCTCTACTCAAACTATTCAACTAGGTTACACATAGCTAACCTTGTAACTCGATAATGATAAATATTATTATAATTTCAATACTTTAAGATTAAGATACACGTTATAACGCATTTTCTAAAACCTCTGCAAACGCTGTGCAGTGTTGCCATTATATAAAATACTGAGCTTCCTGTGGTATATTATTCTTGTCTATGCTCTTTGCGTTTCGTTTTACGCAGTTCACATGTCACATTTTTCTAAAAGATGCTAAATATAAACTTTTTTTACGTTAAATCTAGTTAATATCCATCTTCTAAGCACGTATAAACTAATTCTCACTGAACACATAACATTAAATAACACTTCATATTATGTGAGTTGCAAAACGAAATAATCCATTTAACATCGTTGGTTAAATAAACTAACATTTCGGCTGTACGCTTTGAATTCCATTAATTTTTTTTAAAATGACAATGTCCACTTCCATACTGCCTCGATAAATTTTTAACAAAATGTTTTAGTGACCAGTATTGTTTCGTGGTTATGTTTATTTACAAGCGAGATCTTATGATTTAAAAGAATATTAAAAAGGTTTTTATTAATACGTAGCTACAAGTTTCCTTAAAACTTTCAACTACATAAATGTCTTATAATGACTAAGTCATATTACAAATTAGATAATGTCAAAGGCATAAGCTAGCAGATACTAACTATATAGATATTCGATAAATTAAAAACAATTATAATAATATATACTATAAAATAATGAAATATTATTTTCTCACTATAACACACCATTCCTATGAGAGCTTTGTTGCACTATTTTAATAATTAAATACATACGATATTAATTCTTTTTAAATATAACCTAATAGTTTATTTTTGTCAGTTTGAATTTACTGAAGCTGCTCCTGTTGTATAAGTAGCAAATGTCGAAATGGATATGTATTTTTGCTCTGGTAAATAACTTGCGACACCATTTTGAACTCTCGTTGCAAAACATTATTACTTAGTACTAAATTCTGATGTTAAATTTGAGTTTTAAAGGGCGTATTTATTAAGATTCAGATTAATATGCGGTTTGAAGCTTGGCCGATATCATGGCTAGTTAATACCAGATCACTGACAATCGGTAAAAAGTAGACTATTAAATAGTGACTTTAGGCGCGAAACACTCTGTCAGTCTGCACTCGACTTCGGTAAACTGTTTGAGGTGCAAATCCACTATCCATATTGTATTTTGATAAGCGGCCCACGTAGGTACTTAGTTAAAATGCCTGAGGTACAAACCAGTCTACTTATACTTATCATCGTACAGCGGCCTCTAGCGCAAGTCTGTATTGGACTTTGATTAGCGGGCCATGGCATGAAGTAATTTGCGACTAGACTTCGTTAATCTGCCTGAGTAGAGAATCAGTCTTCACTAGCCATCGTACAGCGGCCTTTTGTCTGTACCAGTTTGCACTAGACTTCGCAATGCGGACTATGGCGTAAAGGAGTCTGTACTGGACTTTGGGAAACTGCCTAATGTGAGAATCAGTCTTTACTAGACATCGTAAAGTGACATATGGCAAATACCAGAGTGCACTAGACTTCGCAATGCGGTCTATGGCGTAAGGTAGTCTGTACTGGACTTCGTGAAATGCCTGATGTGAGAATTTTTACTAGACATCGTAAAGTGACATAATTATGGCAAATGTCAGTCTGCACAAAACTTCGCAATGAGATCTATGCCGTAAATGAGGCTGTAGTGGACTTCGTGAAACTGCCTGATCAATCTTCATCAGATATCGTAAACTGGCATAGCAAATACTAGTCTGCACTCTACTATGGCGCAAATCAGCTTAAGGTGTGATCCAGTTTAAATGTAACAACCCATTTATGCATTTCTTTTAGTTTTATATATCAAGTCACACAAATATTATATTCTTAGTAAATAAGCGTAAACATAGCTGAGTAAAGATTTCACTTGTGTTTATAATTAAATGTAAGCTACAAACATATTTACTTATTTTACTAATATCTAAGAAATACCAGTGGTAAATAATATATACTTTGTAATAATAATATTCAACAAAACTAAGTTTTATCCAGTAAGCATATACCACATATATAATTTTAACGTAATATTTATAACATAATCTTAAGTAAAGTAATACTTCTTTTAATATAATATCCAATGAGTACTTACTTATTAACTTGCATCATGAGGTTGAAACTCATAATATAATTAAAATATATAGGAATTTCTTTATCTGCTTTAAGCGTGCAGATATTATGCAAAAGCAATTGGAAACTTACTTTCAAAGGATATTGGGGTTTATTGCGTAAGTAATACGAACGATAACGCCTCACACTGTAGGGATGCGCGGGTGAGGGGCGCGGGGGCATGCTACATTGACTCCCTCTCCAGCTGAATTAAATCTACAATGCTGACTCACTTCACAAATAAACCTGCTTATTTGAAATAATTTAAAAAATATTTAATTAAATAAAAAAAAAAAAAAATTGTATAGTTTGATAGAATGTATATACTATTAACAGCTTGGAACCCGGTATTAAAGTTAGTGAAGCCGAAAACTAGATCAACTGGATTGCTCCAGTCAAAACGGGCTTATCATTTTGTGTTAATTTAAATTAGTATTTTATCTGTGAAGACACCCGTAAACCTTTGCTTTACATACTCGGTATACAAACAGGTAAACACGATATACAAGGGCTGAACATAATAATATAGTCGCAATGAACCGTTCCTTTCTGTTACTATCCTTCTCTGTCACTTAGAACTGCCATTTACTAGAGCGAGAAACAAAGCGGGAGTGTGAACGCACGTGGCGAAGCAATATTGGACATAGTTCAGGAGAACTGACTACAATTTTTTGACTTAGTATTAAGATTCTTGGGCTGGACATATTGTATAGAGTGATAAATACTCCGAAACAATCAGACTTAGAAGCATTTATAATACTGGCTCTCATTATTGGTCCTTAGACTCTATGCTGATGCTCAAAGCTTTGCAAGAACGAACGACAGATTTACCTTTGCTATTGCCGGGCTTTAAAAGGAGTGAAATCAGACTGGATTTGACATTAATCAAATTGAAATCTTTTTAACAATTACACGATTTCTGATAAAACACAAAAACTTTTTTTTCTATGCATATAAAATGTCAATAAAAGGTGTTTACATAATTATAATCATGATATCTGATACTAACTTAAATTTTTTACATGTATTAATGTATTTCCAAAATTTTTACTGAAAATGTTTATTGTTGATATGGTCTTATTAACCAGGTTACAAAGGTTTGTGTAGTGTGAAATGAGTCTGCACAATTAATTATCCTATATTAATACTTAAGCCTAATACAGAATGGAAATCAAATTAATATTCTTATTTAATATATTTATGTGTTTAAAAAACACGAGAAATACTACATTTTAATACACACGCGTGATTAGAGATCTGACAGAATCTTAAATTACAATAGAATAGGCATTAATTAATTATATTTATTTAACAAAGAGGATGTATACCACAATCCTATTAGAACGAGTTATAAAAAAAAATATAAACATCTAAAATGTCATTTTATTACAATTCAAGTTTAGAATCGAATGCTTTCTCATTTAAATTCACATTTATTAATCTAGCAAGAGAGTTAACGACTTTTTTTTAACGTATTTTTATTACAATTATTTAAGTTAGTAAGGCTATTATATAGTAAACTTTAGGGCGGATTATATTGTACCAATTCACTAACATACTACCTCATAAGATATAAGCCTTCTTTGACTTTTAATATTATGGGAAAAGCTAAGTGAATGGTACAGTATAAATGGGCTCCTTTTCTGCCATAAAGATGGCTTTATTGTCATGAATCTCATTAGATGGCTGAGAAAATCTCTTTCATGCATTCAAAGGTAACTCGTACAGGTAATATAGGAAAGAGATACACTTATACTAAGAAGTTATACACAATTTAACTCAATATGCTGCTTAATGCTCGCATCATGCTAAATAACACGAATCTTATATCAGTTTCTATGGATCAAACACTTTTCCTTTTATTTTCCATCATATTTTAATTGCTTTTTAATGAGTATAAGTACTGTAGTACAATCAATTACAGCTGCAGTGGAACAAGATCTCATTAGAGTCCCAGCCTGTTAAAAACACAACTTTCAAAAAACCTTTCAATAAAAGGAACATTCTTTTTATATAAAATACATAAATTCCCTATATTTCATTTTGAAATTAGTGTATCGTTGAAACAGATCGCATATAACAGACAAAAGAATAAAAAAAGTTATAGATAAAGAATGGAAAGAAGATAATGATTTGTGGCACCGAAGAGGCATAGAGCATATGCCGAGGAATAAAGACAGGTTAATATAGATACAGCTGATATTCGCCACCATCCAATGAGATTACAGCCAATTTAAACACACACACACGCAAATGCTCAAAATACACACACAGAATGCACACATAGAGTGAATAACACATATTAAACAAGCTCATAAAACGTCAACATGATTAGATCACACTTCATCACAATATACAATCACGATAGAGCAAAACTAGTTCATATTTTCTCACAACAGGTTGCGCTTAGGTACACATATTTTAACGCTATTAAACGATTTATATAATAAATACTGTAGCGAGAAAATATAACAAGTATAGTCAAAATATATAACAAATAAACAACTGACATTAGACAATGAAAACTTAATGGACTTTATACAATATCAGCCTAGCGGGAAAATGCTCTACAAAATGGCTGACAAATGTCATTTTTACGAGTATGTAGTTTCTTAAAAAAAAAATTATTTCGCTAACTAATACCGACGAATGGCGAGATTCAAGAACGCGAGTACCCAAGTCTTTGAAATTAAAAAATAACTTTTAAATGAAGCGTTTAATGAATGAGGAATGAGGTTATATGTAACATTTATACAGCGCCATCCACACGACACGACATCTATTAAATTTATTTACATTGATATGTGACATTATGAATAATAACGAAACGCATCATTAACCATTGTCCAAGCCTCAATCAGTTCTAAGAGGAAGAAATTCTTGCCGAGACAGTTCATTATGTCCAAAGAATATTTGAGTATTTGAGTTCAATTTCAAATGCGGTAGTTAGTATTATTATACATAGGATGCGTCCAGTATCGACACCGATCGGTGTGAAATTCATCTGAACTTGCAAAGCTCTCTTATTCACACAAACATTGAAGGAATTGGCGACATTTTAGATATCGATTAACACTGACAGTTTTAAGAGTACACTGACAGATAGAAAAATCGTTAATTACCATAATATATATATGTCATTATTATGTATAGCAGAAAAGCGTCTCTTAATGAGGCCATCGGTACATACGCTCGACAATCTCAATTATATAAGTGAATGGTGTAGTGCAAATGCACTGACAGGCTTACTGAACGCATAGGTACGTTTTAATGTGATTTGGTGCAAATATTGAACGCATCCACAAAGTTTTTCTATTGTCAAAAACGCTCAAAAAAGTCATGTGACGACTAGACTATGTCGCTTCTTGTCATAAAGTTAATTATCTCCTGTATTATTATCTACTTCGGTAATCAGTCATAGAATGGTATTTAATAAAATAATAAATATGGTCTTACAATCCCACCAATTATTTAGTTACAAGATAAGTATCATTAACAACTTTTGTTATGGATACTAAAGAACAGATAAACATATTTACATACTTTTTTTTAGTAAATACGTACTTAATATATATAGGAAACCCAGACCAGAACAAATATTCATGTTCATGCTCACAAATATTTGTCCTGTGTGGGAATCGAACCCACGACCTCAGGAGCGGAGTGAACCTCCACGACACACCGGTCGTCGAAATAATTATGACGGTAATATTTTAGCGATGAAAACTATTGTTAAGATATTCCGATATTTTTTGAAGAGAAAGGAATAAGTTCGAAGCGACTGATAATATAATATTGTTTGTCTTAACCCTTGCAGTTCAAGTATCAGAAAAGTCAAGCAAAGTGTAGTCACACGGTCTTCCTCTTGTATTTAAGAAACAGCTAAAGACAATCTGCCTAGATAAGCCGATATTAATATACAACAACCTAACTATGACACAATAAGTATCAAAACTGCGTGAGCGACATTAAAAACTATCGAATGGCCCCAAGATTATGATATTTTCTTGATACTTACATAAGATTAGTCGAGATTCCAAATAAACCGTGCGTTGGACTTTAATTACACGCAATAAGTAGGAGTTTGATGTTTACGTATCCATATAGAGAGCCTCTAAACTTAACAACAATGTAAGTATTAAATTTAATATTGCTTTGCGAATATTCGTTGAGTCGTGTTGTGTACCGCACACAATCAAAGTCATAAATTTTTTGACTTATTTAACTAATAAACTTAAATAAATAACGTCATGTCGTTCTGGATGGATGGGAATACATAATCAACTTAAAAAGTAATTACAATGAAACAAAATAACAAGGGAATGAGCAATCTATAACATTTTCCACACATTCCTCGTGTTTTTTTCCCTCAAAACTTTGGACTTGCATATCGATTCCCTTCCGAGTGAAAGATCAGATAGTTTCAGAAACATAGCTAACAGTCGAGAATGAACGAGATGGCGAACGACTGAGGTCGTGAGAGTGACAGAGACAGCCGACAGTAGGAGAGACCCGCGCTCCAGTAACGAAGCTACGTCTAGTTCTAAGTTTAGCTTCTATTGCGGACGCGTAGATACTGAAAAGAGAAAATATGAATATAATAAGAAGATTATTTAAATAATCAACTAATTAATCATTAAAAAGCAGATTTTTTACGCAAAAAGTCCTACACAAAAAATCTTAAAATATTTACATAGAAAGTATTTTTGTGTATTTTACAGCAAGTATCATCATAAGACACGTTAAGTTGTAGGATTACGCACACACCTGCCTCAACGTCACCTTTCCCTCACCTTGGTTTATAAGGGGAGGTCCGTGCTCTATAGAAGGTTGTTTATGGCATGAGAAGGTTCAAAGGCCCTAAGTAAATAAACAAAAATAAGTTACTTAAATCCTTTATATTCAAAAGTTGCCTTACCCGTGTCGTTCAGACGTGCTGCACGTACTCAGGGTTGAGGAACGAGAAGCCCATGAACTCGGTCTGGTCCAGGTTCATCATGAACAGCTTGTCGGTGGGGGTCAGCTCCGTCTTCTCTTGAGTGAACTGCTTGTCGAAGTTAGACACGTCCTTGCGATGTTTCTGCAAAAATAACGTTTTTTTTTATATTAAAGTTCCAGTTCCACGCGCGCCTAAAAGAAATGTCAGTACACTGAAGGCCTGCAAGTGTTACGGGACTGTTCAAAAAGGCCCCGGGACATAAGAGGCTCAAGAAGAAACATGGATGGTTTTAAGTCTTTACAAGTCTGACTTACCTTTCCGCCCCTTCCGCAGCGGGAGACTATCATTTGATGATTATCCATACATAACGTACATACAAATACGCCTGTTTCCGGTAGGTGTAGAGGTAGGCAGAGACATTACACACCCACATTTCGCTAATAGGAGGAGAGAGAGAAAATGTAAATGACTGGTCACACGTAATACGTATTGGGTTCCTAAGGTCTCCCCCCGACACCTCCCGGTAGGGCGGAGCAGCCGCTAGGTAACACTCAGAGACCGGCGATCTGGGTGCCCTTAGTACTGACTACTGGGGGGGAAACTAAGAGGGACCTGTGGAGGGCGCAGCGGGCGGGTCAGTCAAGCAGTGCCATGAGGGTCTTAGGCGGAACCCTCCGAGAAGTCGGCCACACTCGCTATGGTAGCACAAGAAGGTAGGAGGGGCGCGTCCACTGCGCCTCTCTAAAAAGGTCCTCCCGGGGGACTTGGTCGCGGGTGGGGTGTCAGACGCAGCAACCAAGGTGGACTACTGGACCCCCCTCTTTCCTAACAAGCTGCGGGCTTTGTCGTAAAATTTTAAGTGGGTATTACTGCTGGCGGTCGCGTCTGCTGGTGGTGAGCCTCACATTTTTATTCAAATCAAATCAAATCAAATACTTTTTATTTTATAAACTATTACATAGTACTTGAAAACGTCAAAATTATAAAAAAATAACAAAAACAAATAAAATATAACTATACTAAAATCACGAAGCTTAGATTCACTTGCAACCAAACAATTTAAAAAAACAAAAATCTTTAAGTGTAAGTGAATCTAAGTGCCAGTTCCGAGCCACCGCTCTGTAAGAAGAACTGGCAAGAAATTCACAGGCTATGCTCTTTTAAATTATCGATTGGTTAGTTACAATCTTCATTTGTCGGTGACGCTATACAATGCAACATAATATAACATTAACAACATAATATAACATTAATAATTCTGTCCCCCTTTGGCCGAAAGGCAGTGCGATAATGAATTTTGTTACCTACGTAAAAACTCGTAAGGTCTTGGTAGGATCTCTATTTCATCAATAAGGATTCATAGGTCAACTCACGATCTTAGGTTTGAAAGGCGGTTGCACGTCGCGGGCCTCGATGCGCGCCCAGTCGATGCGTCGGAAGAAGCCGTGCGTGCGCACGTCCTCTTCGCCGCGCGCGTTGCAGCCGAGCCGCTTCTGCGGGTTCTTGATCAGGAAGGCTTTGCACGCGTCCTTCGCTTCCTGTTGTTGTTACAATACTGCTTAGAATCGACATTTTACAAGACTTACATGAAAAAACAATAGAAAGAAAGAGAAAAGTTTATTCGTAACCATGAACAAAAAAAGAATCTGTAGGGAGCGATTCGTACTCCCCACCAAAGGGAAGATCATTCACAGAGCGGATGGATGTGCCCGGGGATCGCGGCCCAACCGATGATGGTTGGTTGTTGTTTATATGGTTACGAGCTTGAGTAATTTTGTTTGCGCGATTGAGGATTACAACCATCTTTCTTTCTAAGTTCCGTTCATCGTTTAAAACTTCAATTCAAATAAAGTTTTAAGCATTGTTTGTGTTTAAAACTTATAGAAACACTGAAAAGAAATGTAACGTCCTACAAAGTCAAAATCATTTATTCAAGTTTGGCTCAATAAAGCTCTTATGAACGTCGAATTTAAAAACTAACGGTACAATTTTAACGACTCTTATATTTTTTTAAAATCTACCCTCACCTTACTCAATGTCTTCGGATAAGACACGCTATTATCAGTAATGGCAGCGAATAGTTCTTCTTCATCTTCTCCATCAAACGGAGGTTGTCCTACTAGCATCTCGTACAGAAGCACCCCATACGCCCACCAATCGACAGACTTCCCATACGGCTGATATAAGATAATCTCCGGCGCGATGTAGTCCGGGGTCCCGCAGAAGGTCTTGGTAGTTTTGTCACCGTTAATTCCTTCTTTGCACATTCCGAAGTCAGCTATTTTGATGTGTCCGTCTTGGTCTAGGAGAACATTGTCCAGCTTCAAGTCTCGGTACACTATTCCACGAGAGTGCAGGTAGAACAAGCCTATAGCTATTTCTGCCGCGTAAAATCTGTAAAATGCACGAATCATTACAAGGATATAAAACAACGATTTCTAACATTGGGTGAAGGTAATGCTATGCTTTTAGAGGTTATAATAATCCAAATCCGCATTCATGCTTGAACTTGAATTTGGAGATAAATCTTACATACATCCTACGTAATCTTTTGTTCATACATTCCATTTGAGGTGAGCAGAGACCTTGCTACCTCTATTTCAAAATGATCTATATAGGGTGTATTGAGGGGTCCCACCAAGATCTAAGGAGCCCAAGCCAACCTCACCTGCAAGTGGTGCACCTGCCGATCAACTGACGAGGCTCCGGCGAACATAACAGTGCACGACAAGCGGCAATAGGCTCGCCACCTATATAATTGGCGAAGCGTGGGCGTATAATATGCCTCTGCCTACCCCTTCGGGGAAACAGGCGTGAATGTATGTATCTATATAGTTGTAGCAACTGTTGACACTAGATGAAACCCTGTGGCCTTAAGGTCTTCGCACATTACAACGACTCGACGCCAACTCCACTGCACCACACTCACAATGTGGCATTGAAATGTAAGCTTTATGTTATGTGACTTACGAGTGAATTCGTCAAATTATAAGTTGAAACGACCGCGTCGTACACTCGTCGTAAGCTTTCAAGCTACAATTTAACGAATTTACTCTTAGGCGACATAACATAAAACTTACATTTCAATGCCACACTGTGAGTTAAGTTGGAGTTAAGATGACGTTGAGTCGGTATAATGTGCGAAGACCTTTAGTCGCCTTCTATGACACTCTCGGGCAAGATATAAGGCGATAATATTATTTCGATAATTGTGCCAGTCCCACCACTTATATAAACTTATATGTTATTCAGGCTGTATTGTAGCATTTGTAATATTATTTAGACTGTATTTTGTAAAATTTATTATAATAATATTATTTAGGCAGTATTTAAGCATACGACTATCCAATTGGAAAGTGGTCACCGCAGCCTACGGGAACTTGCAACACCGGAGTCTCCAACTCCTTAAGAGGGATTTGCACTTGTAGCAAAGTTCACTTCTAGCACATACACACAATCACGCCGATTTCCCAAAGGGGGTTGGCAGAGGCGTATTATACGCCCACACTTCGCCATTTATATTGTTGGTCCCACGTAACACTTTAGCGTTTTACTTTAAATACTTTTTAGGTGGCGAGCCTATAGCCGTATGCCGGGATCTGTTAGGCTCGGCAGTGCCTCGTCGGTTAATCAGCAGGTGCATCACTTGCAGGCGAGGTGGGCTTGGGCTCCTTAGATGTTAGTAGGATCCCTATACACTTCTAGCACATCTCTAAATTAAACTTGTCAAATGGTAAGAGGTACCCGCATCTACACTAGAAAAGATCTGCAGAAAAAGAATTCTTTGGAGCTATTAAAATACTCACACAGCGACGGGTTCCTTAAACTTGCCACACTGTTGTATTTGGAACATAAGATCTCCACCATTCACATACTCCATCACAAAGTACAGGCGATCCTGTAAAAAAACATCAATTTAATATTTTTTCTAATAACAATGAAAGAGATATGAGCGGTACAATAATCGAGAAATAAAAGCAAAATGGTGAACAAATTGACAAACCAAATGTAACAGTATCGACTTCTTACACCGAAAAGTATCGTTTAGGTTGATGAGGCAGTTTTACTGATGATGAGTACGGTAGTCCTAAGGTCCGTTCAACGATTGGTCTGGCTCACAACTGTACCGTAGCTGAACTGTTTCGCACAGACATGTTTTTTGTACATTTAGGAGTCCAAGCCAACCTCTTTACTACTCGAAAAACCATAAGGTTAGAACCCCAGGCAATAAACTCACCATAGTCTGGAAGCAGGAGTGCAGTTGCACCAAAAACGGCGGCTTGGTGCTGAGTGCAAGGACTCGTTTCTCCACCATGGTGCACTCCACGTCGTCGTCCTGGATGATGATGTCTTTCTTCAGGATCTTGATGGCATACAGCTCGTCCGTACCGCGGCGTTCAGCTAACATCACCTATAATTTATGATACCATTTATAAGTATTAAATATTTGTTTGGATCTTATTGTGCAAAAAAGCGTTAATACTTTTTATTATGCTATGATAAATAAATATTTCTGACACTTACACCACTTATTTAGTTCCAAGATAAGTATCATTAAGAACTTGTGTTATGGATACTAAATAACGGATAAACATACATAAAAACTTTTTTTTTTTGTAAATACTTACTTAATATACATAGAAAAACGACCAGACCAGAACAAATATTCATATTCATACACACAAATATTTGTCCTGTGTGGGAATCGAACCCACGACTTTAGGAGCGGAGAGCGGGTATTCTCGCCACCACGCCATATCGGTCGTCATAATGATGATCTTTATTTCTAAGATCACAATTACCAGTCTTCATTTATTACCAACATTATATATGTAAAGTCACGCACAAAGGCATATCATATTAATTGGAACTCTCGATAAGAAAGAAATTCCGGCAATAGCGTAGGTATTTAGGTTGACCAGTAATAGTGAACTTATTGCCTTTACTGGCTGTAGGTAAGTAAATTGCTAGCCCGTTGCTAGTTGATACCTTAATTTCAGCATGGTCATATTATTTCCATATATTGGAATACAAAAATCTACTTTATAGTCAATTAAAAAGTTGGTATTTGGTTGTAGAATTATCTTCCATATAATACATCTGTTATTCTTTACAAACCTTTCCAAACGACCCTTTCCCGAGCACCATTATAAAGTTGAAATCAGATGCCCGAATGACGTCAGCAGCGGCCATATTGTGAGGCACTTCGCGATCAGGCGCCGGTGGCGCCCTCCTAGCCCCAACACTCGTCGCTCTCATTTGGTTCTTCAACTGCGCTAAATCAGTACCCTCCTCTGGTACGGGGACGTTGTAGAACTCCCCT
This sequence comes from Musotima nitidalis, assembly GCA_949126915.1. Classification (NCBI taxonomy): domain Eukaryota; kingdom Metazoa; phylum Arthropoda; class Insecta; order Lepidoptera; family Crambidae; genus Musotima; species Musotima nitidalis. Next base: position 15,409,120 of record OX421425.1, read on the forward strand.
TCCTCTTGAGTCAATAGCTTGAACCAACCATCTGCTGGGGCTTTCATCAGTTCTGATATGCCGAAGGATAAGGAGCCCATGAAATCGTTGCGGGAAGTTCGGTCCCAGTCCCATACCTGAAAGTAAGGAACAGAAACTTCTATGGTGTCGAACGTTATATTTACATTTTGATATCCGGATAAGTCAATCCAATTCAATCATAAACTTGTATGATGTTTAAGTACATTGTCCCATAGAAGAATTGTTTAAAAGCAAAAAGATTATTTATAGCTTTTAAGTTTGCTCAAAAATCAGACCTCGACTTTTTAAGAATAACTTTCTCAGAAACCGACAATATAATAGTATGATTATTGGTTCCTTTTATTAATAGATTACATAGTAACAGAGCTCGCTTTGAACCACTTCTTTTTTCTCTTTGAACATAATTGTAATAAAAATTATCTCACCCAATTAACGTCCTACTATTCAGCAGGGGCTACCTTCCACAAATTAAAGTGCGAGGGATTCAGGCATCAACCGGACCCGCGGTGGATTGGCAGTTGAATTATAATGACTGCATAAATTATTTCTAATACATTACTTCTATAAGAAGCCGACGATCCTTATCCTCAGCTTTCAGTTCAAAGCTAAGGGTCTCCTTCCACACGGGGTTGAGCGTGCTGCGGATGGTCTTGGTTTTTTTCTTAACGTTGTCCGCGTCAGGAATCAGCTTCATCTTCACGTAGGGGTCAGACAGGCCGTTCGGGTCCATCGGGATCAGGTTGCGGCCTTGTTTCACTGGAAAACGATACATTGGGTTGTGATGTGTTCAGTCAGAACAATGAATCGATTTTTGTTTGTATTTAAAACTGGCTGGTCCAACTGCTATCATTATGAACTCAATTGTTTTTTTAAGTATTTCAAGAATACATTTCGGATGGAACCTTTTATTAAACACTACTACTTACGGTACGAGAGAGCAATGCAAGGATTACATATTTTTTTATTAATGTTGAAAATTTTAATGTTTTTGGTCAATTTTGTTTCCACCAACACATCTCTTCTAGTGTAGTGGTATTGGTATTGGTAGTGACTTCTCATCTTAAAGTTAGATTAACAATGCACTCGCCATTATCGCCATTCCTGCCTATTTACGTTTTACTACTAGGCACGAGGCTCAGCATACAATCTAAGGTAAGAGAGATCAGATTATACTTCATCACGCTGACCTAGTTCAGATAGGTGGAGAAGTGACAATATGATCGATCACAACCAAATCACAGCTTCATTCTTGATGCTTTTGACTTCGAATTTATTACTTTACTTTCTATATAATTGGATACTAACCTTCGACAGTGAGCTTGTTGCCATGGCACGTGATAACCAGCTGAATGCGCCCACGCCTTTCCGTGTGGTCGCATCCACACAAGTTTGGCACGGACTCTTCGCACCGCTTGTGCACGTTCATGTCGCATGCTAAAGGCAAAATATAGTTATAAAAGGAATTCAAATTGATCTTGTCAATCATTATTGAGGACTTTTTTCCTGTTGAATGCGGATTTCTGCACTTCTTTGGATTGTGTTAGTCTTTTGAATATAGAACAATAGTTTTTTGATACAAGGACTTGGAAACTTCAAATCATACGATTATAGTAGCAAGGGTGCTATACTCTTTATAATTTTCTAAGGAAGGTCATTACTATATAAAAAACACAACTGAAAAAGTAACCTGACATAATAGATAACTTTTTTTAAATTCATTTACTATTAAGAAGGATATTTTGGGAACAGTGTTAATGGTTTTGAAGACTAGTCTATCAGTCAGTTGTAGAAGTCAAGTTTGTAAAGTGGGGTCGATGAAGCTCGGCAACTTGAGATTCTAGGATCTTAAATAATAAATAACACATAAATAAATTTGATACTACTCTCGGGAGATTCTGAGATGATATTGATAATGCAACACATTTGAATGTATACTAATTGAAAATATAACACGTTTTACAGATTTAATTTATAGTTTAGTTGTGATTCCTTGTTTTAACTCTTTTTATATTGTTAGAGTCTGTGGTGGCTTACATCTTCATTGTACACTTATAGACATGGATATTCTATCATATCATAATACAACGTGTAAATTGCATCCTGATTCTTGCCACAAACAAACATCATAACGAAATATTCAAAATAGTCATATACTACTTCAGTCCAAAGTCCAGCGTTGTGAGCTACATTAAATAAACTCTGTATGTATCGGTATGCTGTTCAAAATAGAATGCACGCCTACATGCTCAATTGAGAAACATTGGATTTAATTTTCAAAACTTTACCTAAATAAAATTTTATGTATTCAATCTGCTTTTTACTGCTATTTGCGGTTTAAAATGGCGAGATAATAGTCTGATTTATATCGGTTTTTGATTTATCGTATCGGGTGCAACTACAATTAGTATTATACTGAGAGATACTATGCTCTGACTCTACTCGTATAACTGAGCGATTATTTTATAGAAAATGTTTATGTGGGTTGATTTGAGAGCCCCAAATTGGTAATGAACAATTGTGGTCTTTTTTATTTTTTACTGCTTAATAAAGTTATCATGCTCACAGAGATCTTTACTATTTTATTTATAGACAGATTATTGCCATGATAGAAACACCTTGTTAATTGTCTCGTTAGCACTTTGTGGTAAGCTGAAAGCGCTTATCTTGTGTGATTATGTTTTGAACTTAAGAATTTCCAAACTTTCTTCATATGGTTGTTGTTATAATATTATTGATAATTTTAATCTTCGCTGTACCTTCTTCAAAAGTTCTCATATAACTTTCTTAAATTGGTCTCACAAAAGTTTTCTGTCTTCGAAGCATAATCTCTGGGGTAACGACGACGCCAAAAAGTTTTCTGACAAGCTTCTGGCTTTTGTGGTGAAAATTAACAATTTGTATTCTAATATTTTACATAACATAGTCAATTTCTGTTCAAAAAACTTTGTATGTAAACCCATAATGTGAAACCTATACTATTTATATTTCAATTATACTGCCCGAGAAATCATCTATAAATGTTTGACAAAAGTTTGCAAACATTTCAAAAATATAGTTTGAGCCAGACTTTCTTGGAGTCACTATAAAATATTCGAAATTTTCTTTTATTATATTCAAATTGTCCTTTACACGTTGTTTATGATAAAATAGTTGGTATTGAGATATATTGTTGGACCTTAAATATATTGTTACCCTTGATGCCAACCATAATGTTTGTAACTCAATTCTTAAGCAAGTGATGGATTAAAAATTTCTCGTTTCAGCGTTGGTCGTGAAGACATCGTTGTTCTGAGGCTCCTATCTTACCTGAAGATGCCCCGTGTAAGGGCGAAACACGTGTCGTGTTGAATAGTTTCTCGATTTTTTCGGGAAATTATAGTAGCGCGGGAATTGTTACAAAGATATTTTTAATCCATCACTTGCTTACAATGCATTTTCCGCAAAGTAACGCCTGAATCAATCAGTTACTCAATTCTTTTCTAATGGTGGACAGCCTGCGATTAGAAAAAACAGTTAAACACGATTCAAATCTGTAATATGTTGTTTAGTAATAGCTAAAAGGAACGTTAAAGAACTGTTTATTAAATAATACAGAATATATAATGCTCTACCAAATATACCATTCCCCTGCAATGCAAATAAAATATTATACATTTGACGAGTACTTCAATTTAAAGTTATAACGTAAGTAGTATTCAACATTTCTCGCCAACTGGAAAATAAATTGAAATACTTGAAAATGCAGATGCGAAGTTTGAAGAAACTTGGAAATAAGAAAATGTAGTACTTTAATGCAGTGGTTAGGCAGTGGTTGGAGATACTTACATACATATTCGTACATACTTATAGTAAAACATATCTAACATCAAATAATTGTATTTCTAGGAAAATTATTACATTGAGATTTTCTTTTCTCAAAATAAGCGGTACTGTATGATAATGGAGTTCTCAATCCTTGGTTTTACATAATTGAATTAAATCATGTAGCAAAGATAAAATGCCAAAATGTAGAGAAATATTAATTGATAATTACTGATGTTATCAGATAGGTTGGTTTTGTATTTTGTATTATAAATAGTATCGATTCATTAACGTTTTTTCATTGCTATGTAATAATAGTAATATTTTGTGTATCAATATCATTTGAAGTGAAATGAAGTTTTCTTTTCCACACGAAGAATCATTTAGAAAAGCAAAGCACGTAGCAATACTATGCAACAGAATATTGATCAATTAGTACGACAATGACCTGAACGGTGTTTCATTCATAAGTATTGCAGTTATGAGAGTGATGCGTTTTATTCTTTACTGCAATGGTGTCACCGCTAGCGACTAAGGCATACTTAGAACTAATAACATTCAGTATGTGTTACTTAATACATATAATACATGATTATAATATAACAATTTTTATAACCATAAAAAGTCACCCGCCAGCATCCAGATAAACCTAATAAGGATTTCGTATTGCGAAATATATTTGCAGATGATTTTTAAAATGTAATGTTCTACAAAAAAAAAAAACAAATTTTTAATCCCTTAAAGTTAAATTAGATTCAACGGAATTTAATATTTTCAGTTTGGATAAACTTTTTACTAACTCTAATTTTGCATTACAAATAGCACTTATTAAAGCCATTATACAACTTCCATTACAAATAACACTTATTATTATACAGTTATTCATTCCAATTTACATTCCTCATTGCCTTTTTAAAGTTGTATGCGAAGAAACCACCAAGTAAACCACTGCTGTCCCCATTTGCGTTCAGTGCAAAGTAGAAAACAATAGCGTGCAAACGCGAACTAACTACCTAGTACACATGCAAGAGAACGTCACAACTTGCTACGCAAACAACAAACACTCAGCTTACTTCTACTGTTAGTTAACTCCAGGCTAACTTGAAAAATCGCAGATTAAATACAACGTGCAGAACAAAAGAATTTCATTATGCTTGTGTCGGAAAGTAGATATCTTATTTGAAATCGAATCAGGAGCGAATCAAACATCAAATGCCAAATTTATCGGAGTGCGATACTGGGAACGGAATACATAAAAATCCTAAGGGATTCGTATATTATTTTACGGAACATCGATGCTCGGACCAAGTGCAATTTAGAAAATTAAATCTAGTTTGTTTACATATTGCAAACAGACAGGCCCTTTTCAATCTACTTTTACCATGTGAGCTATTTAACACAATGTGTGTAATTCAGGCACTTCAGTCTTCTAAGGGAATTCACCCCGGGAGCTAGTTTCCGCTGTGAATCACAATTTCTATTTGCATCCATTTCAATACCTCCACATTTGAATCCCTGGACTGCGAGCCCGTGGAGTAACGTGCCACAATGGTCGCAAAACGTTGGGGCAAGAAACGTCCAAGTGTTCCATTTGTGTGGGGCGTAGGCGGCCTTATCAACAAGAAATCACAATTATTACCCATAAAAGGTGAAGGATATCTGATGATGTTAAAGACGAATACGATTCTTCCGAAGAAGGAAAGACGGTTTGCCTTCAGGATCGATTCCGATGATGAAATTAAGTGCTGTAAACTATAGAGTAAGACAAATAGGTTAATACGTTTTAAACTGACGACCGGTGATGTTAGAGAAACAACAAACATTAATTACTTGACTATACGATATAATAAATTTGGTTTTAAACATTCAGCACAAACAAGAAATAGCAAGTTAAATCTATATAAGCATCAGTCGTCAGTCCAATACGCCTTTAATAGCATTAGCATAAAAGTACCACCAACAGTAAATCTGAAAAGAAGAGCTAAGAAAAAGAGCACAAATGAAGCGAGTTAGTAGTCCAAGCGTTAAAGAGGAAGCGTAGAAGAAATTCTGGCGAAGCTTCGTCCATCGTCGTCGGTGTACCTTGGCACTTGAGACCCTGGTGGAGGAGTCCGTACAGCAGAGATCCGCAGTGATCGCAGAACGCCGGAGACGCGTATGTGTGGGCGCGGAAGTTGTGCCGAGTGCGTGTGTCCTGTTGGTAATTTGTATGTGGATGATATTATCATTACTTCTCACAGCTTCCACCAACACATGTCTACTATCGTTACGTGATTTAGGTGATATTCTTTCTTTTGTTAAAATATTGGCAAATGATTAATAAGATGAGTCAGAATAAATGTTGACAATTATAAAAACTAATGAACACAATGACAACGTAAATAAAAGTATAGACTTGTTAAAATAAACGTATAACTAAAAGTTTGAAATATTTTCTATGTTTTTTAGCATTAGCAGATTAATGAGACAATCGAGAAGTACACCTAATGAATATAAGAAAATAAATAAAATATACTTTATTGTCTTAGCGTATTGTACATGCGAATAGTATTCCCCGCAAAAGAATTTGTAACTTTATGGAACACATACTTGGGCATAGCCAGTTTATTCTTATTTCTTAAGTTAAAATTATGTCTTTTACAATTTTTACTGAGAAAAGATAATAGAGTAATGATATTAAAATATGATAAATATATCGATAAATGGGCAATAATTAATTCTGTTAATACACATAAATAACTTCAGTGTATCAGTTCACGTTTTAAAATGAATTTTATAGTTATTCTTTTATCCCTGATATCTTTCTATTATAGCGGAAATCCGACCGTCACCAGTAGATTGATATTAATATGTTATTTTGACGTTTTGTACAATACCTACTTTTAAAAAAATTTACTGTTTCTCATGAAAAACGTAATTAAATTTTGTGAGATTTACAGGTTCATTTCTTTGTTCAATTAATGAATCAACAAATAATCAGAAGTTTATGAGGTTTTTAGGTCTATCCATTGAGTATATAGATAAAACGCATCTTTGTTTATTAGTAGAATTCTGCCAGCCATTTTGCGTATATTGCTGCTGCTGCTAACAAATAAATAATCTTTTATACTGTAACCTTATTGATGGACTCCTAATATTTATTTAATCATCATTAAACTTAAATATCTATCAATACAGGATTAAGTACCCTAACGCTATAGACAAAGATAATATATATTTTAAGAGAGTGCCAGTTCCCACTCCTACATCAAATCTAACGTAACCATAAGTTCAAGCAAATGTTCTGTGACTTTGCAAAGTGGGTGGTGTAATTAGAACATATCTATTAAAAAGTCCTTTAAGCCATTTTCGAGCCCAAATGTTTGGAAACTGAACGTGGCATTAAAACGTGACCTTTACATAGAGTTTACATTTAGACGTGGGCGAATCGCTTAGGAATTTCTCTCACAAAGTCTTAGTTTGTTTTGCTTAACCTGAGAGGTTATTTCATATTCCACCTAAATGCAATGTTGAAAGTAGTTTGAAAATTTCGAGTTAAATACTTGGTAGGTACGATTACTGCAAATTTTATCCGATAGCAGTGTAATATTAGCAAGAGCTTATCAGAACCTATCACCTGGATATGATCTTAAGATATTTTTTGTAACAGCCCAGAACGTACATAATTATTTTTAAATTTTTTTATTTGACTATTCAAAATAACATAACATTTTATTTAAATTTATTCTATCGCCAAACTATATAATAGTTTAATGGCGAATAGAACACCTTTTTTAAATACATATTATGTTACTTATAAAATCACAAGCATAATTAATCCTTCACAACTTAGGAACAGCCAGAATCAAAAACATCAATAAGGTATTTTTTAACCTGTTTTTATATACTGCTGTGATGCAGCAAACAACTTCACTTGGTAGGTGGTCAAATAATTTAGGTACAAGATATTTTCTAGTTCTCTTGCCATAATAATTGCGGGCAATAGTTTCCACGAACAATCTACGAGTCGTTTGTCGCAGCACAACACTATTCGAATTTATAGTTTAGTGCTCCATTTTATTATAATTTTCTAATGCCATTATCATGCGCAAATCGATCCTTACCATTGTAGATATCTGTATGAAATGAATCTAAAATGCTCTGTGTACGTTGCATAAAGTCAAAGCCAATGATACCCATGTATTAGGTTCAATTAAGCTCTTATTAAAGTCAACTTAAAAACTAACACGCACATTCACTGTGGGCGGCACAGCTTGATCGTAGAAGAATGAGCAAGAAAATCGTCAAGACTAGTTTTTGCTTCCGCCTGTTCAAAGAAAATGTTCTTAACATTGAAACAATTTGACAAGTCTTCAAAAACTTGTGTTCTGCAGTCACTAGATTTGAAAGAAAGGTAGAAATTAACTGTGTATATATGCGCTCGTAGCTTTGCGGTGGTCGGAAACGATCACCGAAGTACAGCAGAGTTTACAGAGGTCAGTCCTTGGATGGGTGACCGTTTGTGTGGCATTTGATATCGAGCGGTTCCGTGCTTCGGAAGGCACGTTAAGCCGTTGGTCCCGGTTATCACTAAATGTGGTAGTCGTTAAGCCATGTTAGAGGCCTAATGGGCGGCTTGAAAAATTCTAACAGCAGGACGCCATACACCTGCCTCCGCCAATCCGCACTGGGTCAGCGTGGTGGAGTATGACCCATTACCCTCACACCTTGATATGTGTGAGGAGGCTCGTGCTCAGTAGTGGGACGTTGATGGGCTGAAATGATGATGATGATATTATACGAGTAACATTCTAAAGTGAACTGGTAACGACACTTAATCCATTCTAACTTAAATACAAGGTTATTTTGAAGATCAAAACGCGAATTCAAACAGCTACAACAAATTGTTGGTTCGCAGTAATGTCTGGGGCTTTAGCGGAATTAATTAAAGCACTTCACCGAATCATGTTTCATTAATAACTTGCCGTACCCCAGCTGGATCAGTTTCCTCGCTACTCGATATTTTAATTGAAACTAAATGTTGCTTGAGAAGAACTACTCGTTTTTCATTAATCTTTCTTGGTGGGAGTTTCTCTGTTTCCGACTGATAAGCGACCTCCTTCTTCAGTCTATCTATATTCTAAAGACATAATCGTTTGCTGTTTCTTTTAGTTAAGGACAACACTAATACCGATCAGATATTTTACGTAGTAGTTTGAAATTTTGTAAGAAACTAGTAAAGTTTTGTTCTCCCACTATCACTAGAGTGTTTACCTATACCTAATAGACCCATCAAAAAGCGGACACAGAAACCATTAGGTATACATACTTTCAATTTCTTAGATCTATTAAAACTGTTTTACCCTTTTTACTCGTTTTAGCTGCTAAACTAGCAAAATCAATGTTTGAATGTTTCGAAATATGCCTGAATCTTTATTTTGATTTTTATACTTAACTTTTTTACGTTTACTGTCTTATCTGTTGTCCCTTGTCTAATATGGTAACTATCTGCCGAATTCGACCTTCATTCATCAAGTAGTTTTCAAGATTTGATTAATAATCAGTGAGCGACAATTTTTTTATATTTTACTATAGATCAATCGTGTAATATACCTAAGTATTATGAATAAATAATAAGTCGCTGGAAACCAACCGGATCTAAGGCGTTTTTTAACCCATTAAAGACTATTTAATATCAGATCCTGTTTCCGAAAAATTAATATGAACTGATTTCGTCGAGAATTGATCTATAAAAGAGGCATTTCATGAAACGGCTACTTGCTCTGGCCAATTTGAGGATCAGGCAACGACATATAAACCTAGCACTATCCCGGTTGCCCTAGAATTGAGCTAGATGTAACCAAATTTGGGTAAGCTTCAGTTATAACACGCAGCGACTGCCGTCTGATGTCCGCAATTCAGAGGGAAACATCATTTTAAGGTTAATTTAGCTGTCAAGATGTTAGAAGACGCTTAATTTATATTAATGAATAATTTATATTTATATACAGCCGGGATCAGCAGCTAAACGTGTTTTCCGAGGCACGGAGCAAGCGATAATTACGCCCATAAAGTCATAGGTGAGCCGCCAGGGTTTGAACCCCTGAATTTGAAGGTTATGGCTATTGCCGCTCGATCAGGCAACGAGATATATAAATATGAAGCGTAATAAAAGATTTGCGCTATTAATAAGACAAAGGCCAATACACAAACGTCGTAAAAACGATGACAGATGTAGGCAAAGGACTTTTTAATTGAAGACCGTGTATAGGAATTTGGACCGTGGGCATAACTGCTGCTGGAACTGATTGGAAGATATAAACTAACGATAGGGTCACCCTACCAGACCAGATACGTCGCGTCTAGTACCTATAAGCTGGAGGTCTATGCAAGAAGCATATTCAGCAACGGCTTCATTCTCAGACAATGAGGAAAAGACAACTAATAAATATTATTTAAGCACACAGGAAGATCCACATTACTGAAGGTTTCACCAAATACTTTCAATAAACGGTTTCTAAGAAACCTTTTCAATTGATTTATGTTATTTTCTTGGAGGGAGACAAAATCTTGCTGAGTTTCTGGCTAACTTCTTCTCCAAGCAAGCTCTAGTGAAGAAGCGTTACTGGATTTAAGTGACGTTGACAAGTGCTTCGGAATAAATACAAGCTTTATTAAACGAAATGAAAATTTTTTGAACCGCAATCTCATTCTAAGTCGCTACCATTTATTGCGTCTTTAAAATCGTCAATAAAAGCGTCATTATAGTATTATCCAAGTAAAACAGGAGAGGTTTATGCCGCGATGCCACAACAATTACTACGGCGCGGAGAAAAAACTAACCTTGACAATTTTCTTGCCCGTTCTTTTACGATCAAGCTCCCGCCCGCAGTGAATGGGCGCGTTAGTTTATAAGTATGACATTCATAAGAGCTCTATTGAGCCAAACTTGAATAAATGATTTTTGATTTTGAGTTCATACATGTACCATTAATGAAACAATGAAATTAGATGACAATTATTCAAGTTTTTATTGTCATAAAAAAGTAACGTTTTGCAGCTATGATTGAGATTTGGGACATCGGCTTAACGTGCTTTCTGAAAGTCATAGAATTTATTCAAGTATAATGGCAGTAAATAGACGAATGGCATCCCTGCGAATTGGCGGAGTGGTTTATGCGGCACGCGACACGCGATGCCACACACAATTACTGCGGCGCCCATATATGTACCTCATTCATTTAATTTGACGTCAACATGACAATGTGTGTAAATTTTAGCGAGGCACGGAGTCCTTCTGGCTGTCTATTGTTTTGTGTTTTAAATTGTTACAATACGTAACAATTTTATATGATTTATCTGCTTAAATTGTAAAACTTAATATATCGCAGCTTTGCTACTAAAGGGGTACATCTCAAAAAAAAAAAATAGTTATGATCGATTTTGTGAAAATATAGGAGCTTAAAAATCTTTAAACGCGTTTTCCCAAAAATCATAATTTTTCGAATCCGGGCCCCTATAGTGTGAAAGGTGCGATATGCATTTGATACCGTTGCACGCACTTTTTAATGCTGTAATCTGTTGGGAAACTATGCTTTACATCAATAATCGTATAAGGCCACTTAGTAACGCGAACCTTCAAAATTTTGACATTATCATTTCAGCCATTTGCAGTCGACTACTGAACACAGGCATCTCCAACTGTTCACCGTATTGATCATGTAAGATTACTAGCCCGAACTGCAATAAATGTTCCCGATAAAAAAGAGAGATTTAAAAGTTTGACTGTGACACATATATGTATATGAGATATGTTTATGACACTGATATGAAAGATAATACCAATAATTCAACTGGTAAAGTTTGTTTTTTCTTTTAAATAATTCTTGGCTTCGTGCGTTTAGCACATTTAGCCAGTGTCAAGTAAGAGATAAATAAATAATACATAAATCATAGTAAATGAGAATAAGTAGTGATAGAGATGATAAATGGTAAATGGGATGCCCTCCCCTAAACCCCTGAGTCCTCAGTAAAGATGTGGGACTGTACTGAGATCTCATATGGACTTCTTGAGAGAATTTGAAAAGTGATGTTGCACTGTTTTATTTCATTTACCAACACTCATGTACGTTCACAAACACTTGACGGTTAATAATCCACCGTTATTAAACATTAATTAGAAATATCACAAATTTCGAAAATAAAAAAAAACTGCAGACATGACGCTTTACTTTTCCGCCAAGAAGCCCCTACTGGTAAAGTTAGGACCCTGCGGAAAAACTATTTTTCTTTTATTTTTTGTTTTGGTACTTAATAAAATGTAATACTCACGTCTGAATCGGCGCCCTTGTCCGCGCCGGGACAGGTGAACGTGACGTATTCGTGGCATCGCTTGTGCACCACGAAACTGCACACTGCGGGACAAAAGTATTGTTTTATTAGCTGGTAACTTAAATCGGCCTCCCAGGCGAAGACAGAAGTAAGACAGACGTAAAGTAAAACAAGAAAATAAGCGAAATGGAGTGTAACCAAGATTTGCCACTGAAGTAGGAATTATAAATCAATATAAATAATAAATATTTTCTAAAAAATAAACACCAATTATTTAGTTCCAAGATAAGTATCATTAAGAACTTGTGTTATGGATACTAAACAACGGATAAACATACTTAAATACTTTTTTTTGTAAATGCATACTTAATATACAATAGAAAAACACCTAGACCAGAACAAATATTCATGTTCATGCACACAAAGATTGTGTGGGAATCGAACCCACGACCTCTGGAGTGAAGTGTAGGTATACTGACCTCCACGTCATATCGGTCGTCAATTGTTAACTTTTTAAAGTAATATTAAAATATAAAAAGCAACAATGCTTACCTTGACACTGGAAACCCTGCTTGCCGAATCCCCTGAAACAAACAATTAAAGGTCAAATCGTTTAACTTCTAACTGAGTTTTCTTATTTGTAATTGAATCTTCAAGTTTACTTTAGAGATACTTTACTCTTGTCTACTTGGACAATTTTTCGCCACAAGTTTCTAACATTTCATTTACTTACGTTAATTGAATTGAGAATAATGACTCTAATTTTGGGACATAATTACGCTTCACACAGTTACTTTTATTTTATAATACTCGTATATTGAGGTATAAAGTAAAGGTAAAAATATGTATTAAGAGCTGATTGTATGAACAAACAAAACAAAATAATACGGCTGAGGATTTTACGGAATAATAATAATTAAATTATGGGTGTATAGGGATCCTACCAAGATCTGAGGAGCCCAAGCCAACCTCATCTGCAAATGGTGCACATGCCGATCAACGGAAGAGTATATGTAAAATTCAAAAAAAATTAAATTCATTTATTCAAGTTTGGCTCAAAAGAGTTCTTATGAACGTCAAAACTTAAAAACTAGCGCGCCCATTCACTGCGGGCGCGAGCTTGATCGTAAAAGAACGGGCAAGAAAATCGTCAAGGTTAGTTTTTTCTCCTGTCAGACAAGAAATTGTACTTAGTAGTAAAACAATTTGACAAATCCACAAAAACCTGTATTCTGCAGTCCCAAGATTTAAAATAAAAGAAGAGAATAAAATATGTACGTATGTATGTAATCATACGATCAGGCCAATTTAACGATACGTCTAAAGGTGGTTGAATTGAAACAATACGCATTTCGTACTAAACTTTTTTCTGGTGGTTAAATACGAAGATATCTCTACCTATTTGTTGTTTTAAGTGTTTCTTTGTGAACCTCTCTTAATTGTTTGTTTTGTAAACATTTACATGCACACGTCTTCATTTTTGTATTTCTTCCCTTTCTTTTTCCTTGGTCTGCTGGAAGAAATTTCTTTAGAAATAAGCTGTACCGTTGTACATGTTTTTTATTGTTAAAGTTTCTTCTGACTTTTATATGTACATAATCTTTTAAAAAAATAATATATTATTGGTCCATAACACATAAATAATGAAAAAAATAATAAAAAGGATACAAAATTCAAAAAAAAGTTTTTAAGTACTATGCCACTCTGAATCCAACGCTAGTTCAGTAACTTGTAAACTTACTATTTGAAGGCGATAATGGCGCGGCAGTGTTAAGCTACTTCTGAGGTCAACTGTACCTACAGAATTCCAATTAATTTTTAGCTGACTCGGTATTTGTTGCCCTGTCCAAATTACAAAGAGACTTGACCTTGGAATTAGTTTGAACTAATAAATAAGTACGCCTACTTGACAGATAAAATCACGCCTGTTTTAGGCAGTTGAGCGCTTCAAACACTACGAATACTAGAGTACTTTCACGACCGATATGGCGTAGAGGTCCGTATACCTGCACTTTACTCTAGAGGTCGTGGGTTCGATTCCCACACAAGACAAATCTTTGTGTGCATGAACATCAACATTTGTTTTGGTGTGGGTGTTTTCTATATTTATAAGGTATGTATTTACAATAAAAAAGTATTTTAGTTCGGTTTATCCGTTGTTTAGTATCCATAACACAAGTTCCTAGTGATATTTATCTTGGACAACAATATTCTTTCCATATCGCATGCTTAAAGGAACATCGATCCATTGACAGATAGGTCAGGTTTGAGTTACGTATTTATACAGTCTTTCTATTTCTTACTGAGATCGAATCAATGTTAATCAAACGTTCAAAACACAAGCAGAATTACTAATTAATAAATCAGTATCAATTTAATGCGCTTAAAAGTAGGACAAGTATTCTTTAGAAGATCTTCTATAATTATTGTGATGTCCCAAAAATCGTCTTCTTTGAGTTAAGTCTCTATTCCATTAAGCATGCGATATGTGAATGTATGCTATGGACCATATCAGTACCGATTGCACGAGAAGTAATCTATATTGTACTGTAACCGGATACCACCATTTGACTCCGACTATCAGTTTCATTAAATCTTTGTGATGTCATGTCTTGATCGCTTCGTTGTGTAACAGGTATTATTAACCTAAATGGGCCCTACCATTGTAAGAAGCACCTTAAGGAAACGTAAAAATCGTAAAATCATGTTATAACTACCCCTAGACTAAATACTAGATTTACTTTATTAACTTTGCCAATAACTTGGCTGTAAAACCTGCTTTTATTGAGCAGAACATTATTAATAATTCAAACTTGGAATCTATTACAAATAATTTAAATTTACTCATAAGACAATAGAGGAGTTCTCTTGCAATAAATTGACCAATAAAAAGCCGCTATAAGTACATATTTTTTCTGAAAACCACTGTAATTACTTAATTTGTTTTATTTTTAGCAAAAGAATTAACAGCATCTTAGCCATATGACGTCTTCTGCTGAATATAGGCCTCCCAATAGATTTTCACATTGAGCGATCCTGAGTCGCCTGCATTCATCGGCTTTTCGCCGCCTTGACCAGTTCATTGGTTCATCGCGTGAGGCCGTTCTCTACTACGTTTGCCGGTTCGCGGTCACGCAATAATCAACAAACTTTATTAATTAAAACTAATAATATTTAAAATGTAAGTGTGCTTAATTGCTTTTAAAGGAAGAAGAAAAAATAATTAACGTAAAAAGGATTTTATGGTGTTAAGCTGAACTTATAAAAATAATGGGGCTTATTACAAAACAATTAAAAGGTATAAAACTAGTGCTGTCACTGTCATCAAATGAAGGTCACATCACTAGTTTTTAACCTGGTTTATCTTAAGATCTTGTTTTGTACTAAGCCCCAATGTGTTTAATACAAACCATACTATCCATGAAATGATTGTGCTTATTGGACGATTTATGCACGATTACGTGGCAATTCAATTGTCCAGTCCAATCGGCGTAAAAATAGATAAAGAGATTATCCCAGTCGCCCGTAACCAAGTGGTGTCTCGTCGGCTAGCCAATCAGAGAACGGTTATAGCGTGGATGCGATTTCGAATAACGTTTATCGCTATTCGAAATCGCATCCTATTGCTATATAATGCTATTTCAATTATGTTCAAAGCACCTATCGGATTTGGTCGATTTGGAACCCCCGAATAGGTCCACCTTAGCGTGGTGGGGGGGCTGAGTACCTACCGGAGGCCGGGAAAAGGTAACAGAGGTTGGCGATTCTGGGTGCCCTTAGTACTGACCACCGGGGGAAAACTAAGAGGAACCTTCAGAGGGCGCAGCAGGTGGGCCAGGAGGACCCGTCAAGCAGCGCCAGGAGGGTCTTAGGCAGCGGGCCCCTGCTGTCTAACCACTACTGTTGGCCGCGGGCGGGGTGTCAGAGCTGCAACCCAGGTACTGGCCCCCCGCCTCTTTCTCAACAAGCGGCGGGCGTCGTCGGAAGATTTCTAGTGGGAATTACTGCTGGCGGTCGTGTCTGCCGGTGGTGAGTCCCACACACCTCTCTCGGTCCCCCTTTGGCCGGGAGATAGTGCGTAAATGTATTTTTTACCGACGTAAATAAAAAAAAAAGGTTATAGTCATTATGACGTGTCACATTAAAAAAAAAAACAAAGTGGAGTGCCCTTTTTGCAACCTAATTATAGAACTGAGACAGCAAGGATATTATCTACCTAATAGTAAAAGTCTGGCAAAATAGTCCAACATTTCGATAACATGGAAATAAATGCAAATTCAAAATCAATAATTTATTGCATAAGTATGAATAAATAAGTATGAATAAATAAGTATGAATAAATAAGTATGAATAAATAAGTATGAATAAATAAGTATGATAGAATATGTTTCATTGCAACATTGGTTCTACAATTTCATCAAAGTCCCCTAAAACATGAATAATCTGCATGCTTCGAATAATCCATAAATAAGTATGTAGGTGGCAGAAATAAAAACAATAAACCGCCGGAGGGAAGTGGTTTTCAGAATTTATGTGATTTGGGAAAAGTGACCATATAAAGTAAGACTAAATAAAACATATTTAACAACAGTTGATGTGTCTGACCAATTAACTGAGTGTGCTGAGTTACGTGAAACATGGCGGTTGAATTCATAAAAGAGATAAAGGGTTGTTCTCGTCGCCGTAACGAAGTGGAGTCCGCACAGCGAGCCAATCGGAGGGCAAGGATAGCGAGGAAATGGATATGATACTTAGATTCCACAAATTTATAGTGAAACTTTTTAACGACCGATATGGCGTGGTGGCGAGTCGACTCCTCAGGTCGTGGGTTCGATTCCCACAAGGGCAAATATTTGTGTGTATAAATATGAATATTTGTTCTGGTCTGGGTGTTTTTCTATGTATATTACGTATATATTTACAATAAAAAAGTGTTTATATATGTTTATCCGTTATTTAGTATCCATAACACAAGTTCTAAATGATACTTTTCTTGGAACTAAATAATTGGTGTAAGTGTCTGAAATATTTATTTATATTTTATTTTGATAGAATTTTGGGTGTATAGGGATCCTACCAAGACCTAAGGAGCCCAAGCCAACCTCACCTGCAAGTGGTGCACCTCGATCAACGGAGGAGGCTCTGGCGAACGTAACAGTGCCCGGTAAGCGGCAATAGGCTCGCCACCTATTACGTGGGACCAACTATATAATTGGCGAAGTGTGGGCCTATAATATGCCCCTTCCTATTTTTTTTAATTTACGTCGGTAACAAAATGCATTTACGCACTGTCTCCCGGCCAATGGGGGACCGAGAGAGGTGTGTGGGACTCACCACCGGCAGACACGACCGCCAGCAGTAATACCCACTAAAAATCTAATAATATGCCCCTTCCCACCCCTTCGGGGACACAGGCGTGAATGTATGTGAAATGTATGTATGTATGTAATTTTATTAATATTTGTGTAATTATTTTTAAGTAATAGTGTTAACAGATACTGGTGATCCTAAATAAAATAAAAGATGATTAAACTACTAAGTAGTTATAGTATAAAGTCAACTTTTAAATTATAAACATGCGTACTTCTTTTGTTGTCGTCTTCCATAAAAGTGAGGAAGTTGCTTTGCCCATACCCATTCAGGTATTATTACAGGTATTACCTTCACCAATCTTATCAGCTCATAAATACTTAATGAGATTGGGTCGGATTATTACTCAGGTTGCGACGGTGTACCCGAATGAGGTCGATATAGCCAATTTTGGCGGCGAATATAGAATATATTATCACTGATTGTTGAAATAGTCGAATCAATTTATGCCCTTGTCTTATAACAATGAAATAACTCAACCACAAAAACCCGATATATTTTAAAATAGCTTAACAGATATTATTGATATTGTGTAGAAACTCCTAAACCATTTGATCTACAATGTACGATACAAACGTAAACCTATTTAGTAATAAGTTTGACAATAATAAAACTAAATTGAAAAAAACTTTTGCTTGCTCTTAACTTCTCAGTCTTTAAATAATTGCTACACATAGTTTAGTTATAGTTCCAAATTCATATTAAATAGTTACTAGCACTTTAAAAACTTTCATTTTAGTAATAAATGTTATATTTACCGGAATTGATAAGTATATCAGATGTAGACCCATTGAAAACAATATTATTAATGTGTAATATAAGCAAGTGATGGATTAAAAATATCTTTGTAACAATTCCCGCGCTACTATAATTTCCCGAAAAATCGAGAAACTATTCAACACGACACGTGTTTCGCCCTTACACAGAGCATCTTCAGGTAAGATAGGAGCCTCAGAACAACGATGTCTTCACGACCAACGCTGAAACGAGTGTGGTTGTATAAATAAACTTAACAAACAAAGAAAACTAAATTATAAAGTCAACGGTTTGGCCAGTTACGACGCAGACAGACATAAAATACACGCCTCCTTAATAAGATTTCTAAATAACAATAGCTAATTAAACAAGCTAAATCTAGCTTGAGTTCTCTCAATTCTTTAGAAGAAATTACAGCTAATTTCAAAGACAGAAGTCAGTATAGCAACAAGTAATATAGTTAGAAACCGCTTTCTGTAATCATTGCTCCGACTACAATCCCGACTAAAGTTAGATTACATTTAGACATAAAACTTTTATTTGATATATTTATTTATTGAATCACCAACATAAGAAACAGCATAAACAAGTAACAAGTAAAATCTATACAGAAATAGACTAACTGTTCTTACAATTATAGGTAATTACAGCATGCATAATTACTTAATATTAAAAAAAAATAACAAAGTGAAACGAACAGTAGTGATAAATAAAAGAAAGAAAATTGTAACAATAACCTGGAAGTTACTAAAGCGTGCTAAGGTAAGTCACATTCTCTGATTGAAGACAGTAACTTGAGCAGTGTTTGGAAGTTTAATCGAGATAGGAAATTCTCTAAGTAAGATCATTATTTATTTATTTATTTATTCAGGGACTCCAACAAAGGATACACAGCACATGCAATACCATACAAAATCGTCAGAAGACCTGTGCTCCTTCAGTTACAGGAGAACACATCATGCATCATCTTTTAAACATATTTTTTAAATATAATCTTTAAATATGTTAATTTAAACATGCGGGACAGACGAACAACAGGTGAATTACGACCCATTGTGATAAAATAAAGACAGTGACAGCACTAGTTTTGAACCTGATTTAACTTTAGATCTTGTTTTGTAATAAGCCTCTAGAACTCCCCGTCATCCTAGGCGCATCTAGGGATCTAGAGTCTAACCTAGATCTGCGCACTCGAACTAAATCGGAAGCGCTACGGAATTGGATCGGGCGTCCGCTCGAATGCTGTTACTTCAATTAGTGCTCCTACCCACCTGCGAGAGCATTAAAGCCAATGGCGACTCTGTATTGCGAATCTACATAAAATTACGGCCTAGTTGCTGAAATGCATTAATCTTCATATCTATTGGAATATAATAATAATATAACTTTTCAATCTCTTTAAGCGCGAAGCGCTCGTAGCTTTACAGAGGTCAGTCCTTGGATGGGTGACCGTTTGTGTGGCATTTGATATCGAGCGCTTCCGTGCTTCGGAAGGCACGTTAAGCCGTTGGTCCCGGTTATCACTAAATGTGGTAGTCGTTAAGCCATGTTAGAAGCCTAATGGGCGGCTTTAAAAATTCTAACAGCAGGACGCCACACATCTGCCTCCGCCAATCCGCACTGGGTCAGCGTGGTGGAGTATGACCCAATACCCTCACACCTTGATATGTGAGAGGAGGCTCGTGCTCAGTAGTGGGACGTTAATGGACTGTGATGATGATGATGATGACAAACTCTTTTGGAGTATAGGTCGTACTAGTCTGAATGGATCTATGCTATCCAACGCTGGATAAAAGTAGAGTCAAGAAGATTGTCTCCAGTGGAATATACTTGTAGCAAATATGGATCCAGCGTCGGCTCCAATGCTGTTACTTCAATTAGTGCTTCTATCCACCTGCGAGAGCATTAAAGCCAATGGCGACGCTATATTGCTATTCTATATGAAATTACGGCCTAGTTGCTGAAATGAATTAATCTACATATCAATTGATATAAGTGTAATGTCTATTTAGAAACGTTCCGGCTATAATTGTCGTACGGTCTCAATGGGCTGACTCAGACCTATGCAATTTAAAGATAAATGTAAGAAAACGTTACAAAATCAACCTCCATCTTTATGTCTAGTAGAATATCTATCTTGAAACTATTCCGCAATAATAACCGAGCAGTTCTCAAAGTGTTTCTAATTATCTATGCTGTTCAAAGCTAGATGTAAGTAAAGAGTTACGAAAACAGTGTCCCGAAAATACCTGTAGAAAACATGGATCGATCGTATTCAATGAAGGAAGGAAGGAATGAAGGGTTCCCTTAGTGCTACTTTATTGGTTACGGCATCTGGGAACCCTTTCAATATCTTCAAATATTCACTGTATGTGTTCCGTATTGTTATATTTGATTGATAATTTAAAAGAGCATAGCCTGTGAGTTTCTTGTTAGTTCTTCTCACAGAGCGGGGGCTTGGAACTGGCACTTAGATTCACTTACACCTAATTTTTATTTATTTGCATGTAAGTGAATCTAACCTTCGTGATTTCAGTGTAGTAATATTTAGTTTGTTTTTTGTATTTATATTTTGTTTTGACGTTTTCAAGTGCTATATAATAGTTTATGAAAAAAGAACTTTTTACTTTACTTTTACTTTACTTCGATTAGTGCTTTAATCCACATTGAATTGAGCATTGAAGCCAATGGCGATTCTGTATTGCGAATATACATAAAATTACGCTGAAATGCATTGGAACATGGAATTTCATATCATCTCCTGGGTTACCAACCAGTTTAAGTACTAAGGAATCCTTTCTTGTTAATATGGTCTATCTAGTCCCATTGAGCCTCTAACTAAAATCTATACTGTTTAAAGCTAAATGTAAGTAAAAACTCCACAAAAAGCCATCAAAAATTCAAAAAAATCTTTATGTTCATATCAAGAACAATAGAAAAATAGATATTGTTCTTGATATGAACATAAAGATCTTTAGGCTCTTAATAATATACATACATACATTCACGCCTGTTTTCCCGAGGGGGTAGGCAGAGGCATATTATACGCCCACACTTCGCCAATTATATAGTTGGTCCCACGTAATAGGTGGCGAGTCTATTGCCGCTTACCGGGCACTGTTATGTTCGCCAGAGCCTCGTCCGTTGATCGAGGTACACCACTTGCAGGTGAGGTTGGATTGGGCTCCTTAGATCTTGGTAGGATCCGTATACACCCTATAATAAAATAATCTTTAATGATGGACTTCTAATTAAGATCTATGCTATCCAAAGCTAGATGAAAGTAAAACGTCACTTCAACTGTCTCCCGTAGCAAACGTCTTTGAATATGTTGTATGAATAGTAGCTTAACTTATAAAGTATTTTTGACAAAACTCAATGAGTAGATGCTCACATACTAATACACCGCCAAAAGCGTCAAAAGTTCTAAATTGTTCCTTGTTCGACTTTTATCATCGTTCTAAACGAAGCTCAGTCAAAGGTAATATTGTAATCTACCTTGAAATATAACAGGAAATATTTTTCTTAGTTTGCCGATGTATTTTGCAACATGATATCCTTTCATAATTTTATCTAGCATTGGAAACAACACAAATTTTTGGAAATTCAACTCTCAAAGAGCTAAAACTGGCTACACAGAAGAAGTCGCTTGCATTCTCTAGTCCACGACATAGACACATTATACAAGGCTAAGAGTAGCATACTCTTATATGCAGAAGTTAAGTAATTGTGTTACGCCAGGTGATATTACACTCCCGTCGGGCGGGATCAAATAACGAATTATGACGTCATCTTGTGTACCTACTTGCTCTTTAGAAATTATATTGCAGTCCTTGATTAAAATCTTTGAGGGGTTTGTGAAATTAATTGCTTTCTCTTTTAAGAAGAATGGCTTGGTATACCCGGACTCTTGTCCTAAGGACATGGGTTAAACACAGAACGGGACCAACATTTTCATAAATGAAAATAATAAATAAATATTTTCTGACAATTACACCAATTATTTAGTTCCACTATAAGTATCATTAAGAACTTGTGTTATGGATACTAAACAACGAATAAATTTTTTTTTTTTTTGTAAATACATACTTAATATACATTGGAAATCAACCAGACCAGAACAAATATTCATATTCATGCACACAAAGATTTGTCCTGTGTGGGAATCGAACCCACGACCTCTGGAGTTAACTGACCTACACGCCATATCGGTCGTCAAAAACGAATATTTGTACTGGTCTTTAAGTTTTTGGTCTTTAGGGTTATATGTATTATTATATTGTACACAATAAACTAAGCAGAGCTTATACTATGGGTATTCGTTCTAAAATGATTTTCGTTTTCGTTTTAGGATTTTCGTTCTAAAATGTGCTAAGTAAGTAACTGCCCTGCCCTGTAGACTGTTCCCAATTTTATTTATTTTATTTATTTTTTTATACCTACTCGACAGATTAATCCTTACTTACATTTATTGTAAATTTCTCATGTAAGTGACTGTATGGTTTTTAATGAGATAATCAATATTCTTTAAACCCAAAAGGCAATTGATTAAACATACATACTTGAATCATTACTTCTTTTAATTTTAAATAGTAAACATTCGAAGACAAGCACCATGTTCATGAGATTATACAACTATTTACGAGTATGCATATCTAAATATATTTCCTCTGCGCGAAAAGCCTTTGAAGAGATTAGCGAATGATTCTTCAAAACTCTATAAAGATCTGATTAAATTCGCAAAATAAAATAGCAAAATTCTAAATCATTTGTTTAAGCTCGACTTCATTCCGAAGTACTCGTGAAAGTCACTTGAATCTAGGAACCCACTCCATTAAAACGGAAGCCTGCTTAAAGAAGATGTTGGCAAGAAACTTGGCAAGGTTCTGTCCTCCACCACAAGTTACAATATCTTTATACTATCTTCTAACAGTGTAAGTTTATTTATCAGTCTCTTTTGCTCTAATGTTTTCTAGTTTATTTGATTATTGTCATAGCCGTATTCTTATATATCTTTAACAAATTGTATGTTATGGTGGTGTTTTGTTGTCTTTTTTAAATGCAAAATTTATATGTTATTTTTGATGCGCATAGTTACAAGTTTGTCCTACCTACGTAACATTTATAAGCTTGTACGGAAGACCAGCGCCGCGGTGCCATAGTGACCCCTGGGCATGATATTTTGCTGAGTATAAGACTTTTCGGTGCCACGTGTCTATTATTTTTATTTTTGTTAATCACTGTATCATGTGTCATGGAACAAATTATTTTCTTTCTTCCTAACATTTTGGAGACTTCCGAAATGTCAAAGAAATCTCTGAAACAACTCGGAAATATGAACGTTTCCCTATAAACTGACAACATTTTAAATATATTTCGTCTCATATTCTCCTTCAAATTGTAAGTAGTTTCTCATATATTTTCCCATTTCAAATGATCAGCGTGCAGTACCGAGCACATTGTAACGTTATGCATCCACGACAGCCTTTGTCGCGGCGACAACCGGACACGTGGCGGCGTCGACGCGCGACAACGGCGATATCGCGCGACGCGACAGCCCAGATAGTTTTGTGTCCACTTTTGCTAAATTGTGATTAAGACAACTATTATGAATAACTGCTTTAATGGTTGATGTTTTAGTTTTGATCTAATTCAGGTTAAAAGTTTATGTCCACGTAGCTTAGCGAAAGTAAGTGGTCGCAAACTATCATAGAAGTAAAGCAGAGTTATAGGTCACCTTTGGATGAGACCTTCGATGGTAAGTATGTGGTAGTGATAACTGGCGGCTTGATAGGTTCTAATCTAAAAGCTTAGAAATAAGTCCCAATTCGACTATTTGAAAAACAAAAATAAACTATGTGGCAAATAATTAATAGGGAAACCAATAAAACTAGACACAAAAATAAAAGTATACAGTTAGAAACGAAAGACAAAGAGATACAAACAGACCCTAAATTGGTAGCAGACACCTTTAACACCTTTTTCGCTTCTGTTGGAAATAAACATGAAGACTACTATAAATATGACAGCAACGACCTCGGATACAAACGAAGATAGTTTCTTTCTTAGTCCTGTAAAACCTAAAGAGATAAAGAATATAATAACTAACTTAAAAAACAAAACATCATTTGGCCATGACGAAATTCCTCCTTTCTTGGTGAAGTCCTGTGCCGATATATTAACTATCCCGTATACAATGCTTGTAAATCAATCCTTCTCAGAAGGATTTTTTTCTGATGCACACATGATATCTATTATCAAGCCCATTCACAAAAAGGGATCAACCACAGACATCAATAATTACCGGCCAATAACTCTACTACCAACGTCAGCAAAATGATAAACCGGCTTCTAAATTAAAGATATTGCATGAAAACCAAAACGGCTTCAGAAAAAACCTCTCTACAATTCTAGCAATATACAAATACACTAAACAGATTTTTGAAGCAATAAACAACAAGAAGTTTGCAGTGGGTCTTCTACTTGATATGAGTAAAGCCTATGATAGAGTCCGACATGAAATTCTACTAAATAAATTGTACCAGACAGGCATCAGAGGCATTGCCTACAAGTGGTTCCAATCGTACCTACATAATCTTTACCAGTGCGTAGATATCGAGAACACAAACTTTGAAACAGGTGTACTCATAAACTAAATCACATAAAAAATATAAATAATCTTCCGCTTTTTACTAAAACTTGAAAGACTCGGCACGCAAGGAACAATATCATAGAATAACTTTCCTACTATAGAAATCATATTATCTTAACAAGGATTCATCAGAATTTCAAGGGGAATATGAAATGAAAAGAACACTTGGTCTTCTAAGAATTTCTCGACAAACATTTCTTTACATGCAACGAACGAGTAGCCCCAATATAGAACTCCGCATTTTGTCATTGAATCTGAAATACATTTTACGGATACAAACATATTTGTATTTTATTTTTTTTGGGACGTAAAATCATCAAATGACCTCCTCCCGATGTGGGTGGAGCGGGAGGGTGTGTCAGACTTCTACTGACTAAATACCATCCGTGTTCCTTCTTGAGCCTGTAACACCAAGGCCGCGGTAACCCTTTCGAACAATCCCGCAACAAACATATTTGTATGCACGTAATATTCATTCAATGGCAACCGCGAATAATAATTGTCCTAGAGTCAAACTGATTGAACAGTTTTATAGGACATTGTTTTAACTAACATGTACATGCACAATATACTTGGTCAAAAAAAGCTGTTTGAAACTAAAACTGACAAGGAATTATTATACTAATACACAAGAGCAAATTGCACTAATGTGTTGACAGAATTCGTCTCAGCCCATTTGCTTATACGAGTTTGCTCTTATAAACCAATATGAGAGGGATTCAGATCATATACACGATCACAGTATCCAGTGTGGACCTGTCGTTTGGCGGAGACAGGTATGTGGTGTCCTGCTCTTGGGATGGCCCCAGGAGGAACTTTACATAAAGAGTAATAGAAAAAAGACCGGTTCCATAGCCTTAATGTGCCTTTGATGCAAAGCATAGAAACCCTCGATATCAAATGGTACACGAAACTAACCTCTGCAATGACTCACTTCAATTAAATTCAAATCTTTTTATTTCATAAACTATTACATAGTACTTGAAAACGTCAAAATTATAACAATATAAAAAAACAATCAAAATATAATTATACTGAAATCACGAAGCTTCGATTCACTTACATGCAACAAAACAATATAAAAACAAAAAATAATTAAGTGTAAGTGAATCTAAGTGCCAGTTCCGAGCCACCGCTCTGTAAGAAGAACTAGCAAGAAACTCACAGGCTATGCTCTTTTAAATTATCGATTGGTTAGTTACAATCTTCCTTTGTCTGTGAAGCTATACAATGCCATATAATTTACACTATTTACAATTTACACATTTATAATTTACACATTTACAATATTCATGTTTTAAGTCATTCATATTAGAATAGCCTGTATGAAACGGCAGTTTAATCCCAAGCATTTTTATTGCTGCATGCTGCATAGCTTCAGTCATTTATTCTAATACCCAGTCTAGCGGGCGTCGCGAACGTTTTCATTTTTGTCATAATTATCTCCATTAATTAAGCCTCTATAAAAGATGGCTGCTAAAATATAGAAGATGGTTGCTGAACTATAGAAGATGGCTGCTAAACAATAGAAGATGGCTGCTGAGTGTAGGTGTATCAACAGAAGCTCAGCGATGGCGAGGATATTGCCGCTTCTTATCGGGAACTTATATATTTGTTAGAGCTGTCTGTTGATGGGCAGGTTCACATTGCACTAATATGTTGGCTGAATTTATCTCAGCTCATTGAAATTAACGAGTTTGCTCTTATGAAACAATATGAGAATGGTCATATTCCACGCGTATACCACATGCAGGTGAGGTTGAGTTTATAAGGTCTTAGTCGTATAACATTTCTCGCATCAATTATTAAGAGAATTATCTCCATTACTAAAGTCTCTAGAGGAGGTAGCTCGGCGTATATCAACAGAAGCTTAGCGAGTCCCTTTTAGTGGGCTTTGTACACAGTAACTTCTGATTTGGAGCGGCTAGTTTGTTACCAACTACTGTTAAACTTTGGAGACCATAAAATTTAAACGAGGGAGCAGAATATCAAACACACAACCAGCAAAATACTCCGGGCATTATGTATGAGATAGGAATAAGTTAGGTAAAGCTGGGCAAAGAAACTTAACCTACTAATTTCAGTTGGTAAGTTACTCTTTGTCGCTTAACAATATGGGGGCTTATTCCAAAACGAGATCTCAAGTTAGACCAGGTTTAAAACTAGTGATGTCACTGTCTTCATCTTATCAAATGAAAGGAGGTCGGATTTAATTAATATTTTCTTTCAAAACAGCTCTTTCAAATCATTTTGCACTAGTTAACTAAGAACCACAGAATATGGTGAGCATTTACCAGACCTAGTATTAGAGTAATATAATACTAGGTCTGGTAAATGTTGAAATTTCTGGAAACGAATAAGCCAATATTTTAGACTAGAACCTAGGGGGTGTACGTACAACCCCAGCTCATTAATAATAATAAATATTCTCTTTCAATCACACCAGTTATTTAGTTCCAAGATAAGTATCACTAAGAACTTGTGTTATGGATACTAAAGAACGGATAAACATACTTATGTAAATTTTTTTTTTTTTGTAAATACGTACTTAATATTCATAGAAAAACGCCCAGACCAAAACAAATATTTATGTTCATGCACACAAAGATTTGTCCTGTGTGGGAATCGAACCCACGACCTTTGGAGTGAAGTGCAGGTATACTGACCTACACGCCATATCGGTCGTCATAATAGAATAAAGAAACCAACAAAACATTTTGTTAGGTTTTCAATTAAGAATTTTATTAAGGCACCTTTTTGTTGTGTATTTTTTTATACTGTACAATGAAAAAATACTTGGTACTAAACTTAAGCCACATCCAAAAAATTTGCTAGAACAGTTTGTTCATACGTAATTAATATCATTATCATCATCGTATCAAACACCAGTTTACTCCCCCCTCCCCCCCAGGTTAGGAACCCAGGCTCTAGTTACTGGCTGAAATCATAGGGAATTATAAAAGCAAAGCCATAGTCTTACCCTACGAAGGCTCTAATGACGCCTCCATCAGTTTCCAATCGAGTCAGTGGCGCGTGAAATTGCAGCCGCCCGACCTTCTTCGTCGCTGTTTTATGTTTGCTACATTCTACGCAGCTATATGCACAGGGTATACATATGTTATTTCCATAGTATGATATTTAGAATTTATTTATTTGTTGATTGATATATTTATGTATATATTTTCATTATAATTGTATGTACATGTTTTTGTTAATTATTTTTTATTTGAGTTAATTATTCAAAACCAGTATATAATATATATAATAAACAATTCATAAGTAATTAGGTCTAAACGATAAGATAAGCATATTAATCATAAAAAACCGCAGAAGAAATTAAGTATTTAAAAAATATTACCATCTTTTCTTTATGTAGATATATTTTTATCATCAGCAATGGGTATTACCTGAAACAGAAAAATATTAAATTACACAAAGTCAAACATTTCATATATCGATGCGACTCGATTCACTTTCGGAAAATTCAACCTGTGTTAAAACACCACGTAGTTTTTAATTATGTTACTGTCAAAATGTCAAAACTTTTTAGAGGTTTTAAGCCAATGTTTGCGTAGGTTTATGCCTAGCATATAAATGACGCTTTAAGAAGTCGCTGGCGATCATTGGGTTCATTCTATCAATCAAAAAAATACAATATTAATAACAAATTTTAATGTATTTTTAAGATGAAAGAAAGCAATATGACTTTTCTATTTGTGTATAAGTCACTGAACTCATAAAAGACTGTACTTTGGATGTCACTTATGTAAATATTTTAGTTGATTGTTAGATAGTTCAAGTTCTAACTATTTTTGTTGGGTCTGCAACATAGTGTATATTTAACTGTTACTGTTAACATAGAAAAAAAAACCTAAGACCAGCCCCAGTAGTTCGAGAGATAATATTTCAGAATAAATAAATAAATAAATATTATCTTACAATCACACCAATTATTTAGTTCTAAGATAAGTATCATTGAGAACTTGTGTTATGGATACTAAACAACGGACAAACGTACTTAAATACTTTATTTTTTTGACGTGACAACGTCTTATAAATTGGTTTGCCGGGTGACACTTCAAGAAACTGCGTTACGCTCCGCTCACGTTATGCGGTCACAATGAGAGCGAGTGAGAGGCACGCGTGCCTTTCACTTTTTATGTCTGTCTCTCTCGCTCTTAGGCGGGCTAACCATGCCCGAGTGTTACAGTATTATTTCATCCTTCTTCCTACTATACGAATGAATATTCACATTAAAATTATTTTACCACTCAAAGTCGTTGTCACGTAAAACTTTCGCCCGTATACCGACTTTACAGGCAACCAATTTTTTTTAAATACATACTTAAGATACATAGGAGAACACCCAGAATAGAATAACACTATATTCTTACTATTCTTACTTAACATAGGTTTATTTTATTAATTGATTTACATTATGATCCTATACGAAATCTCCAATAATATAACCAATGTATGTAAAAAGGTGTGCCGTGTGGTAGAATAGTGTCATCCCATCTCATCTCATGGCGAGTCGTAAGTGTGGACGAAGAGAAATCCAACCGGATGATGGGCAGCAGCGTCATCCTGCAAACTGGATCAATCTGCGATCACCAACCTGCTTGCTCAGTGTATAAATACATATATACAATATAAAATATAATAACTATATAATAAATAACTATTGGGGAGGCCGATGTACAGCAATGGACTTTTTATGATGATGTAAAAAGATAGTTCACTCAAGCGAAGCCGTGGTCAGAAGCTAGTTACTATGCAATAATATATAAGAACAAAAATGAAAAAATATGTATGAAGGTGGACTAAGACATAATTTGCAATAATTCAATGAAGAATATAGACACAGATTATGTTCCACTCCCCAGATTTACCATAAAACTTGGAATTACATAATCGTGTATTTACACAGTAAGTAAATTTATTATGTAAAATCTTAATACTTTTATTAAAAGAAATAAAACCTTTTTTGAAACAAAAAATATTTATACCAAACCAAATAGTTTGATTGCGTCGTATCATCTCGGTTCTATTGTTTAGTCTGTTAAAAAGATTTATGCTCTCAAGTTGTCAATTGTAACCGGTCCGTCGAAAGTTAAGTTTCCCGGTAAGGGGCAATAGGCTCGCCACCTAATATTATGTGGGCCAAAAATAAACAGTGGACATAAAAAATGAAATAAAAAATTAACTTAACTTTCGACGGAGCCTCGTCCTTTAATCGGCAGGTGTGGTAAAAAAAAATCCTAATGCATATGATTCTTTTTCACTATTTCTTTTTAGAACTGTTTTAGTTGTTTCAATAAGCACTGAAATTGATGAATAAACTGAGTTTTAATAACTGTAGCTTTATTACGACAGTTAACGAAACAATAGATTACGAAATTAATTGAAAAATTATTTCATTGTTGAAATAAATACTTTTTATTGATAAATCATAAATGAGTTGCCCTCCCCCTAAACCCCTCGAGTCCTCAGTTTATTTCAGTCAAAGTCTCAAGTGCTTATTTCATGCTTCCAATAACATCATTCTATTCGATAAAAATTACGATTACTTTATCTAGGCCTGGAAGTAGGCTATTATTAATGGATACAGGCGATTCAGGATCGCCCAATGTGGAAAACTATTAAAGCAGCTTGTGTTTAGAAGTGAGCGTTATATATGGATGATGAGACTATTGTTATACGAGTATGTTATATTTGTTTTTATTTGCATAATGGAAGAATAATGAAAAACTTGGAAAAAAGCAATAAATAAATAAATAATTTCTAACAATTGCACCAATTATTTAGTCCCAAGATAAGTATCATTAAGAACTTGTGTTATGGATACTCAATAACGGATAAACATACTTAAACACTTTTTTTTGTAAATACATACTTAATATACATAGAAAACACCCAGAACAAATAGTGATGTTCATGCACACAAAGATTTGTCCTGTGTGGGAATCGAACCTCAGGAGCAGAGGGCTGGTATTGTGACCTCCACGCCATATCGGTCGTCAAACAAATAATGTTTATAGTTATCTGTACGTTATACAATAGAGCGTTGTTTCGTCCGTTTATCAAGAATTTTTTTTTTATAATTAAGTAGCGTTAAGAAAATAGACACTCACTTATCAGAAAAACCATTACCCGCATTATGTCATTAACGTATGAAGAGCCCTCATTTTTATCACTCCATAACCCCCAGATGTTAACGAAAGAAAGGAAAGAGGAATAAAAAGTTATAAGTCAGATCACGATGTCCATAAGAGAATCTCTTTCATGGAAACATATTTAGATATAATTTTTATAAAACAGGGAAAAGTTTAGTCATTCAGGGAGTAGTTAGTTAATAGTGTGGACTATTTTTGTGAGGCGTATAAATCATGGTGGTTTTTGCCGATGATACGTTGCCAAGAATATTACAATGTATTAGGTCGGGGAAAAAGTCTTTTCGCATAACGTAGGTATAAACTTATTATAAAATTTTTTTCACTGTACTATTTGTGTCTGGCTGGTTTTGGTAACATTAAAAAGGTTCCATTATAAAGAAAAGAAAAAAATAAAAAAAAGTTGTTTCCCGCTATTTTTCATTTGTTTTTCTCTCCGTTAAAATGAGTGAAACTAATGAAGAAATTCGATACATTTTAAAATGTTATTATAAAAAAGGCAAAAATGCAACTCAAGCAGTGAAAAAAATTTGTGATGTTTATGGACCTGATGCAGTGTCAGTAAGAGTAGCACAAATTTGGTTCAAACGTTTTCAGTCCGGAAATTTTGATGTTAAAGATGCACCTCGCTCTGGTCGCCCTGTTACGAATAAAATGGACGCCATTTTTGAAAGAGTGGAGCAAGATCGGCATATTAGTAGTTACGATGTAGCTGAAGAACTGGGAATTGACCACAAAACAGTTTTGACCCATTTGAAGAAAGCTGGTTATACAAAAAAGCTCGATATTTGGGTGCCACACGAGCTCACTCAAAGAAACTTAATGAACCGTGTACTCATTTGCGTTTCATTATTGAGACGTAATGAAACCGAGCCGTTTTTGAAGAGATTGATAACTGGCGATGAAAAGTGGATCACGTACGACAAGAACGTGCGAAAAAGGTCGTGGTCGAAAGTTGGCCAGGACTGTGGCCAAACCTGGCCTAACACGAAATAAGGTGATGCTGTGTGTATGGTGGGATTGGAAGGGCATTGTTTATTATCAGCTTTTACCGCCCAAAACCATCGATTCTGATCTTTACTGCCAGCAACTGATGAGATTAAAGGAAGCAGTCGAGAGAAAACGCCGGAATTGATCAACAGGAAGGGTGTGGTCTTTCATCACGATAACGCTAGACCTCACACATCTTTAGCCACTCAGCAAAAATTAAGAGAGTTCGACTGGGAGGTCCTAGTGCATCCACCATATAGCCCTGACCTTGCGCCTTCAGGTTTTCACCTGTTTCGGTCTCTGCAGATTTTTTTAGGTTCTGTAAGGTTGACCTCAAGAGAGGACTGCCAAAACTATTTGTCCCGTTTTTTTTATCAGAAGTCCCAAAGTTTCTACAGTAACGGGATAATGTCTCTGCCCACAAAATGGCAGAAAGTTATTCAACAAAACGGTACATATATATTGTAAATAAATGTAAATAAACTTTGAAAAAAATGTCTTGACTTTTCATACAAAAATACGAAAAGACTTTTTCCCCAACCTATTATTTCATAATTTACCTTGATCATCAGACCTCCTTGATTATCTATACACGCTTTCAATTATTTTGATTTTGTGTTGAGTTCCGCTCAACTATTCTTAACTTGCTGCAAAACTAATGGATATAACGGACTGCATTTTTTTTAGTTTATGAAGCACTATTATTATTTACATACGCACTATGTTGTCTTATTTGAAGTTGATTAGGGTTAATAAATCAATTTATTAAGTATTGTGTCAAGATATTACTTGTTCGTTTATTTGGCTTGTCAACAATTGACAGCGGCGATTACAGAGATGTTATCAACTTGATGTTGGCAAGAACATCACAATAGATAGATTAACCGTTTATTTTCTTTAAATAATACAAGTTATATAAAAACATATCCCACAAAACCGTTTGACTGGTTTGTCTGTGGGTCACAGTCTCTTTTATACTATTTTATACATTTCAACTAATTTTATAAATAAATAACTTACAATTTTTCACTTAAACCAATATAGTGATTTTTTTAATTTGTTTTTCACTTATTTTTATTTGTTTCCATTCACAATACATTATGTAATCAGCTTTGATCAATAAAAATATCAAGAAACCTCAAATTGAGTTAATCATATCAATCCTGCTAGCCATTATTTCTTCATCCCACGTTTTTATCGTTCGTTGTGTAAATGCACTCTAAATAAATGTTACATTTTAATTTGTAACATCGAAAGTGCTCCCAATTCCAAGAAAAAAGAATTAAGTTGATTGTGTAGCAGAACTGTTGTAGAAATGACAAATAGCTATTGCTTTCAGCACGACACGTAATTTATGCGGGGAATATATTTAACCCTTATGGCGACGAGCCAAATGATCTTCAATCATTATAATTCTCACACCGAGTAGGCATAATTTTAAATTTAAACTATGTATGCTATTTGCAATTATTCAATGTCACGGATTTGCCAAAAATCATGATGTATATTTGGATTTACGTCACTTTAACTGTACTTGGCAGTACGCACTAGAAAGCTCGTTTATTGATCACGTGTCAACGGAATAGATTGATAGATAGATATAACGTTTATTTCCTTTAAATATTACAAGTTATATAAAAACATATCCAACAAACCGTTTGACTGGTTTGTCTGTGGGTCAAAGTCTTTTTTATACTATTTTATACATTACAACTAATTTTATATATAAATAACTTACAATTTTTCACTTAAACCAATATAGTGCTTTTTTAAATTTGTTTTGTACTTATTTTTGTTTGTTTCCATTCTAATGGCTTCGGGTATACTATTTAAAAGGTATGGAAGCCGTTTTTTTATAGTTCTGTCACCATAATTATTATATACTCTGGGTACATTGAGTTTACCGTCAGTCATTGAGCGAGTATGAGTAGTGTTGTCGACTCAAGTTAGACCATGCTCCCGACTGTTATGGTTGTTAACTGCTATCTAGAAATGATAATTTTTTTTGGATAGTAATTACTTCTTGCAAGTCACTCTAAAAGTTTTTGCGCTGGCAACTTTTATGCAATATTTAAAAGGTTGAGACAAGAGTCAAATTCTCCAGACTACGGTTTATTTTCTCTAACTCAGACATCCATTTTAAAAATGTTGCCGTGTGAAAATTATTTCTCTGTATTTTTCTTATATTTTATTGCGATTTAACTCTGTATGGCATTATATATTGGTTAAAAGTAAAAGTAAAGTAAAAAGTTCCGTATTTCATAAACTATTACATAGCACTTGAAAACGTCAAAACAAAATATACATGAAAAAAAAAAATTTAATATCAACCCTGAAATCACGAAGCTTAGATTCACTTACATGCAAATAAATAAAAAATAGGTGTAAGTGAATCTAAGTGCCAGTTCCGAGCCCCCGCTCTGTGAGAAGAACTGACAAGAAACTCACAGGCTATGCTCTTTTAAATTATTTTTATTGGGCGCAGTCCTGACAATCTCAGTGATGAATTTCATGACATTGCCTTCACTTTACGTTGCATAGTTAAAAATGACAAGCATGAGACCAGAGGTGAGATTCGGGAATCTTCTGGCAAATATATGAATCAAATACAATCAATCGTACACAAACGCTTGGGTGTGAAATGCTGAGCTCGCGTCAATTGGTGCAATGCCATGTTTACCAATTTGAGCGAGTTGGGTGCCACAAATTTGCTATGGGATATTGTAACAGGTGTAGTCACCTGTCACTGTCATGGATTTATTGCTATGATTCCAAAACAAAGCAACAATCAAGCGTATGGTATTTCACACGGATGCTTATATGCGGATAATTGCTTCTTGTTTTTATAAAACTGAACTCGTGGTTTGGAAAGTCTTGATTATATATAACGACCGATATGGCTTGGTGGCGAGAATACCCGCTCTCCGGTCCTAAGGTCGTGGGTTCGATTCCCACGCAGGATAAATCTTTGTGTTCATAAACATGAATTTTGGTGTCTGGGTGTTTTCCTATTTATATTAACAAAAAAAAACAGTATTTATGTATGTTTATCCGTTGTTTAGTACCTATCCCTAACACAAGTTCATAATGATGATCTTGGAACTAAATAATTGGTGTAAGTGTCCGAAATATTTATTTTATTATTATTTATATTTATTATTATTTATACGACCATATGTAGGCCGAAAGTTGTTGATGAACTTCAGAACTTGTACACGGCCACACAGACGAATATATTATTATTATATGTCCTCACAAATGGTGAGAGGTTGATGGCTAACTAACCCTTTGGCTACGTTGACACTAGACCAGATACCATTCCCGCAGTCAACTTCTACTACACCCTCGTATCAGACATGGGCTGGTAGAATTCTTCGGAATGGTCGCTACGACGCGGCAATTCTAAACCTGCATGCAAATAAAAAATGAAAAAGTATTTATTTAGTTTTCTTAGCAATGATTACATAGTATTCTACGTCTACCAAACTGTACAACAGTTTGTTGGCAGATGTAACTCCCTTAATAAAAATGTTACATAACCTAAGATGATTTACTTTTTCAAATTTTACAACTTATCGATCTAATTAAATAAAAAATAAAAAAGGATTACTATACACAGTGACCTAAATGGTAAAATATGGCAACAATTGAAATCATAAGATCGGGGATAATGATTCCATTTTGTTTCCAGAATTAAGAACTATTTACGCGCTCAAAGTTTTTCATTACCAGAAAATTATGTATATTATGCTGTTTCCAAAGCCACCAACTGAGGAGTGTATATTATTATAAATCGAAAATTCATTCAAATTTTTATATTCGTATTAATAAAGGTATTTACGCAAACAGGAGACGACTTTAAGACGCAACAAATTCAATGTGGAACATTTCTACAAAAATTTTTCATTCGTTCGGAAAATATTTAGTGCGTCCTACGTAAGAAAAACATTGTCTCCTCGCCGCCGCCTCACGTCTTTCTGTCTGAACGCAATTAAACTCAAAACTATTAAACGGATTTTTATTTGACGATTTATTCCAATACTGTCTATTGTGAT
This sequence comes from Musotima nitidalis, assembly GCA_949126915.1. Classification (NCBI taxonomy): domain Eukaryota; kingdom Metazoa; phylum Arthropoda; class Insecta; order Lepidoptera; family Crambidae; genus Musotima; species Musotima nitidalis. Next base: position 15,445,248 of record OX421425.1, read on the forward strand.
TGTAATTCTTGAAGGTCACTCCATCCAAATTGGTTTTGGTTAAAACGTAACATTTAGATTCAGGCACCAATTGGCCAATGTTATTTTATTATTCGGCAGTATTGTTGTATTGTTTCGTCACTATTTTAAGATAAGAAATTATTTAATTTGAGCTCCGATGGAACACTGAATTTCGTAAAAACTAAATAATATTTTTTGCTTGAGTGGAGAAGAAAATCGCCAAGATTGTCCTCCCGCCAGCCTTTGAAAACAAAAGACCTAAAAAAACTTACAGAATAAGCCTCTTCAGCAAATACAAGTAAACAAGATATGGGTAGATAAAACCCTACACATTTTTTTATCCAAAGAGGTCAAAACCTAAGCTGTCTTTCCTATTCGTATTCTAATATTTTATGGAGAAATTCCCGATGTAGATTTTTGTTGTATAAATGAATACGCAATGAAAGTTATCTGATTCTCCTACCTAAGAAAGTTACTCGTTCTATAAAGGCATCATGTGTTTCTTAGAAGTCATTATCGTTGTCACAATATTTGAATTATCTTCACCGATACAATTTGGATAGGCTATAAGTATTTTATTATGTTTACATATTACATAATACCACGCCTGCTTCCCCGAACGGGTAGGCAGAGGCATACTATACACCCACACTTCGCCATTTATATTGTTCCCACATAATGGGTGGCGAGCACATTGCCGCTTTCCGGGCACTTTTATGTTCGCCAGAGCCTCGTCCGTTCATCAGCAGTGCACCACTTGCAGGTGAGGTTGGCTTGGGATCATCAGATCTTGTTAACAAGATCTGAGGATCCTTATGATGACACTCGCAGGTAAGCACTTGATGTAGTCCAAAAAAGTAACAGCGCTCCATACCGTGGCGTAAGCACGGTAACAAGGTCTTCGACTAATGACGGCCTGCAGAAATGTCGTTTCACGCCCCGCTTAGAAGACCCGGGACTATGGGAGTCGGTAAACACATGAGTCGGTAGAGAATTCCATAGACGAACAGAGAAACGAAAAAGGTAATTACCTAAAAAAATAATGTTGTCACTTTCAGAGAGTTTGTATAATATATCTCATTGTTAATGTATCGCTTATTTAAAATAATTGATGTGGCGATCTCAGACTTTATATCTGCCACAATTGTATTGTTTTTTAGGGTATCTTACGTCATAATGACTACATCCTGCTTACTAAAAACATATGTGAGAACTCCATATCATGACATGAAGCATGATTGACATTGACTTCTTGGCAGGATCTTGGTAGGAACCCTATACACCTATTTATTAAGATGTCTATAGAGAAAAGTATTGAACACATATTTTCGATTTTAGAGATTACAGCATAGGGTACCTCGAAAAGGACGTGAAACGCGTTTATGCGGTCGGCCGGTATTCCAAGCGCTCGCAGGCTGCGGGAACCACTTTCCGTCAGATGGGCCGCATGCTTGTCGTATATAAAATAAATATGTTTAGGAATTTCGTACAACGGTGGAATATCGCACGCTGAGAACTGAGACTTGTCATTGGCTAAATGTGCTTAACGCACAAAGCCATTATGTAAAATAAAAGAAAAATATAGCACTGTCAGAAAATCATATCGCACGCTGAGAATGAAAGTGACAGATTTCAAAAATTTGGTGAAATGAATTACATATACAAAATTACACAAAAAAGTATACTGTGTTTAAGGTAGAAAAGTCCAATAATGTTATACAAACGATGTTTTTATCTTAATGTTGACATAATAAAGTATGATTGAAAATAAGAAGAACATCTTCAATGAGACCGACACATTTTCGCCTCTACACAAAAAATTTAAAATTTTGAAATGGGTCACTTTCATTCTCAGCTGTTTTTTTCTTTTCTTTTACATAAAGGCTTCGTGCGTTTAGCACATTTAGCAAGTGTCAAGTAAGAGAATATTAATAACATATAAATCATAGTTAATGAGAATGAGTAAATGGTAAATGAGATGCCCTCTCCCTAAACCCCTTGAGTACTCAGTAAAGATGTGGGACTGTACTGAGATCTCACATGGACTTCTTGAGAGAATTTGAAAAGTGATGTTGCACTGTTTGGTTTCAGTTACCAACACTCACGTACGTTTACAAATACTTAACGGTTAATAATCCACCGTTATTACACATAAATTTTCGAAAAATCACAAATTTAAAAAAAAAACAAAACTACAGACATGACGCTTCACTTTCCCGCCAAGAAGTCCGACAGTGCTGTTACACCTAGTCATTCATTTGTTTTTTAAGTGACACAATTCAGCGTGGAAGTTGACCGCCCATTTGTCCAACGAGCCACCCGCCATTGTTATTTTAACAGCCATATAAATTATCATTATGGCAGTCAGTATTGCAATATCTGGCCGAAATTCTGTTTCTTGCAGCTGGCAAGATTCCAAAGACTAACAAGTCGTTTACGTAACTATTCCATAGTATATGTCAAAGATTATTTGACAATGATATCCTTTGATCTCTTGCAATGAGGTGTAATAAGGTTTATAATGACTGCACAGAGACATCATCTCATCTCAGCCTATAAATATCGTACAGCTCAGCTCAGGCCGTTTACAAATCAAGTATAGAGGGTATTAAGGCCATATTCTTTTCGCATTTATAATGGGTTGATATAAATTAAGGTAAGTATACCTTTTTATTTTCGGATGGAATATCAGCAAATGACCTTCTCCCGCTTTAGTTAGAGAAGGAGGGTGTAGAAGGTAGGTATATCTGCAGTCAGTGTCTTCTATCAGAATCACTACGTAGATGTCTCAAGAACTCTTTCGAACTAATCCCACCCTCTCTTTTCCTCTTTATATTGTGCAGTCTATCAGTACTTGAACTAAAAAATGCTCCTTCCTCTGTAAGACCATTAGACTTTTGCTTTAAACCATTCGTGCAATGTACAATATTGATTAATTTATTATCAAGATTTTTTTAGTAAGAGATTCCCCTGTCTGTTGCTATAACAAATGCTCCGAGTCATCGTGTGTCCACTAGGTCAGTCGTATTCGCACAATGATCGCAACCTTCATTGTGCACGCGTCGGGTTATCTCTGATATTACTATATCTATTTTACTTGGGGACATTTAATGAAATCAGTTTAATATGGATATTTGGAATGATTTTTCATGGAAGTTTTATTCCAGAAACAAAAGATCAAGGTAGAAAGATAATTCTAAAACATACCGTTAGCGCGCCTGTCACTTCTTCTACGAAAGTGGGAATATTAACTGATTTATGACCTCATACAGTTACATCGACACAGGTGTTTCTCAGGGATGTCTCATAGGACCCACGTTGTTTCTGGTTTATATCAACGACCCGTTCATGCAAAATCTACCAGAACAAGGAAAATATCCCAGGACTTTCCGATCACACATTATAAGAATTGGTTTTGGTCAGGATTTTTTCCATCACATGACTAGTTTGTGCGTAGCGGGCACTGTGTTAAAATATTCAAAGATATATTTACTAGTTTTTTTACAAACAGGGTCATCACAATCATAACAAATACTACAATAATAAACTTGTTAAAGGGACAGTTAATTTATAACTGCACTCTTAACAGACGCTCGCAATTGCTCATTTAGCACAATCTAGGGGTCACATGAAGAATCTCGGGAGTAAACCTTGAACTGTACGGGTCAATTGTTAATGGTGTCTAGAATGATTAAATTTATGAATTAATTAGTCAGCTAAATATTATTACAACATACATACATAAAACATACATTCACGCCTGTTTCCCGGAAGGGATAAGCAGAGGCACATTACACGCCTACGAGCCTATTGCCGCTTACCAGGCACTGTTATGTTCGTCAGAGCCTCGTCCGTTGATCGGCAGGTGCACCACTTGCAGGTGAAATTGGTTTGGGCTCTTTAGGTCTTGGTAGGATCCCTATACACCTTTTTAGGTAATATTATTTCATTGTACAATAATTTCACAACTGGCATGGCGTGGAGGTCAGTATATCTGCACTCCCGAGGTCTTGGTTTGCCACTCAGGATATATTTGTATCCATGTATAACAAGATTTGTGTTTTCATATCCAATAAAAGTTGTATTTTTAATAAAAGTAATGAAAATAATTTATGGTCTATGGACTGGGATACCCTGTAGGTTTTGATTTCCCTGCGAAATGGTACAAACGTTTAGATTGCGTTCATTTAAAAGATTTACACGGCAGATAGCGTATTAGATGTTAATTTCAACTTGATACTTCTACGCGTTTCCGAGAAAAAGGATCCTTAGAACTTAGTCGTGCAACAAAATGATTCTATAATCGTTCTGGTTAAAGAAATTAGTAATAATTGAGAGTGTGTGAGAGAGAGAGAGAGAGAATCCGAGGATTTTGATTATCTTATAGCTTCAAGGGACCGGGGACATAAGTTTGAGATGTTAATTTCAACGTTATTCACGCGCTTCATAACAGACAGAGGGACAATAAAGTGATCCTATACGTCGGAACACGAACTTTTCCTTTTGATGTATGGAATCGTAAAAACCTCCCATAGACTGGATATTGTGACAAGACAGGAACATGATGCGTGCACAAAGAAATTGGTGAGAATTGTCCGAACTAATGGAACACGCGATGACTCCGAGCATTTCTCATCGCACAGACAGACGGATCCATTACTGAAATTATATTGTTATGGCTCTTTTGTATGTAAGCAATTATGGCGTTCTAATTCTGCTCTTTATAATTTTAGATTCAATCTAAACTGGAGGCTTTTATTACATAGTAGCAGATAACTTATTGGGAAAAAATTATAACTAGAAAAAATCAACCCGTTCGCGGTGACCCAAGTGAGTATTGCTGATGTTGTATTCAATTGCACTGTATAGCATCACGGACAAATGAAGATTATCATTTAAGGAACTAATCAATTGATTATTTAAAAGAGCATAGCTCTTAAGTTTTTGCTAGTTCTTCTTACAGAGCAGTGGCTCGGAACTTGCTCGCTCGTTTGTTTTTTTAAATATTTATATTAATTTTTGACGTTTTCAAGTACTATGTAATAAAAAAAAATACTTTGAGAAACAACGGACTGTGGACATGTAAAATTTTTTTAGTCAAATATTTCACCTAATTTCTGGGTTGCGGACGTCAGTCGCACCACGTGATAACTGAAATTCAGCCCAATCTGGTCAAACCCTGGGCCCTATGCTAGGGCAACCGGGATAATGCTAGGATATGATGATAAAACTTGTCGTATCAATCTCCCCTTTAACAACGCAAACTATTCAAAACGTCTCGATAAAAATATTGCTTATAATACATCGCGATTTAAATCCATAAAATGTGTTTTATAGGGTACGTTCTTCTGTTTGTGGCTTCAATTTATCGTCGAAACATTCCTTATAACTTACTAAGTTTATTTTATCTTCCTTACCTTTTGTTTCTTTCAAATGAATTGTTATTTATTTTAATCTATAGTTATCTAAGCCCTTTTCGTCCTCTTAAAGAATGATTTCCGGGGTGATATATCTCCACACTCGGCGAAGCGCTCGTAGCTCTGCAGTGCTCGGTGGTCGGAAACGATCACCGAAGTACAGCAGAGTTTACAGAGGTCAGTCCGTGGATGGGTGACCGTTTGTGTGGCATTTGATATCGAGCGCTTCCGTGCTTCGGAAGGCACGTTAAGCCGTTGGTCGCGGTTATTGCTAAATGTGGTAGTCGTTAAGCCATGTTAGAGGCCTTATGGGCGGCTTTAAAAAATCTAACAGCAGGACGCCATACACAGGCTCAAGAAGGAACACGGATGGTTTTTAGTCAGTAGAAGTCTGACACACCCTCCCGCTCCACCCACAGCGGGAGAAAGTCATTTGATGATTTTCCATCCCAAAAAAAAAAATATGTGAGAGGAGGCTCGTGCTCAGTAGTGGGACGTTAATGGGCTGAGATGATGACACCTCCACACAAAACATATTTTAAATCAGTTAAGTTGTTTATAGTATATAGGGTGAATAGGACTCCTACCAAGACCTGAGGAGTCCAAGCTAACCTCACCTGCAAGTGGTGCACCTGCCGATCAACGGACGAGGCTCTGGCGAACATAAAAGTGCCCGGAAAGCGGCAATAAGCTCGCCAACGGGAACCATCTCCATAAGGGAACAACAATATAAATGGCGAAGTGTGGGCGTGTAGTATGCCTCTGCCTACCCCTTCCGGGAAACAGGCGTGATATTATGTATTTAAGTTGTTTTAAGCATAATAGACAGAAAAAGTTACTTTCGCATTTATAATATTAGTATGGATGCACATAATTCGCGTGATCATGTCAGCCTTATAATTCCACTACTGAACATGACCTCCTCAATTGATGACATTCGATTGGTGGTATTTGCCCATAATCACCACGCTGGGCAGGCGGTTTGGTGATCGCAGTTAAAGCCAGTACGCAGAATAACGCTGCTGCCCATCATACGGGAGGATTTCTGTGTCGACTATTACGACTTCCCGTGAGAAGAGGAGGGGGTGGTATTCTAGGCCGATACCACACCACATCGCACAATTTGCGTATCCTTACTAATCCTTACTTCCTTACTAATAATATTATAAATGCGAAAGTATCTGTCTGTCTGTCTGTCTGTCTGTTACTCTTTCACGCCAAAACTACTGAACGGATTTAAATGAAATTTGGTATACAGATAGTCTAGACCCTGAGAAAGGATATAGGCTACTTTTTATTGCGAAAAGGGGGTTGTAAATGCTACCCAAAGATACTATTCCACGCGGACGAAGTCGCAGGTAACAGCTAGTATTAAATAATTTTGAATGTAAATTTTAAGTTTTATAGCATTTAATAAATTCAAGTCATTTAAAAATATCATCATCATCACAGCCCATTAAGGTCCCACTGCTGAGCACGAGCCTTTTCTCTCATCAATCTCAAAATATAAGGCTCATCATATAAAAATGCTTATTAAAGAGCATGCATATCAAATTTAAAACCCAATTTGTATTCTTTACACAAGCTAGCCTTCAGTAATACATTCACATTTCACGACTACACTAAACAATTTCGGGGCGATCTCTGTCAAGACTAGTAAATTCTGCCGTATTTTCAGAACTTAGTATACGTCAGCCTTGAGAATTATTATGCTATCATTAGTTAGTTGCAGCTTCAATATTTGCTATCATACTTACAGTGTGTTATCTTGTATTAACTTTTGAAAACGCATTAAATACTTAGGAAAAATTGTTCGATGTGTTGATCAAAGTTTAAACTAAATCGTAGCTGTTTCCAAGTGAAGAAATAACCTCAGCAATAAAATTATCTTAGCCCATTCACGTCCCACTACTGTCAGAGGTCTCACGAATCAAGTTCAGAGGGAGTTAGATCATATTCCACTACAAAATGGATGTTTTGTCGCTATGATGACATACGTGCTGAAGACGGCGTATGGGGTATGGTTATCAAACATACTCCGCCACGTGGATTTTGTGCGGATCGCTAAAGACAACAATCTGAAACCCTCATAAACATTCGCACAAATATAGAAAATAAGTAAATTACAAAATTCTCTATTACAACAACAAACAGTCCACTGGATGTGATTTACGCACGCGTCAGGTGCCAACGTCGACTACGTATTCAATAGGAGTTTAAATTTAAGGATTTACCGGTTACAAATAACAATATACAATCACGCCTGTTACCAGAGGCATATTAACCCACTTTTCGCCAATCATATAGTTGGTCCCACGTAATAGGTTTGCGAGTCAATTGCCGCTTACCGGGAACTTTCATGTTAGCCAGAGCCTGGTCCGTTGATTGGCAGGTGTACCACTTGCAGGTGAGCTTGGATGGGCTTCACAAATCTTGATAGGATCCCTATACACCAAATGCAAATAGAGTTACAATTTGGCATAAACGTTAGTTATTTAAGGATTTATGAATACGTCAAGCAGTGGCTAACAGAGGTCTTTCCTTGGATGGGACCATTTGTGGCATTTAATATCAAGCGGTTCCGAGCGTCGGAAGGCACGTAAAACCGTTGCCGCCCGTAAGTAGTTAAATGTTTTAAGGCGAGTTAGAGACCCTATATGACGGTTTGAAAAATTCTAATAGCAGGACGGCACACACCTTTTTTTTCCGATTGTCAAAATGCTTTTCGTAGTATGCGTACTCAGCCGGCCTGACGGAAATTCAGATGAATCCGGCTTGTCAAAGAAGGGCGAGACCGTGGTCACTCAACAGGCAACATCCGTCTCAAAGATGATAAAATGGGGCGGACCTCCTCAAATGGGTAAGATGGCTGCACCCACTCCTGCCTACAGACGACGCACTGCAACAAATGAGCCAGGACGCCACACACTTGTCTCTGACACTCCGCGTGATAGTACGACTTGCATCTTCACCTTCATTTGTGAGAAAAGGCCCGTGCTCAGTAATAGGACGTTAATGGTCTTGAAGTTCGTGCACTGATGAGTTGACATTATTTTGTCTAGTATTATCGTCTTTAGAGGATATGTGGTCGATGGTTGCCAAACTTGCCAACAAGAAGTAAATTAGAACACGGGATCACACGTTGCACAAACCAATAAATATGTTAGAGGAGAGAAGCGTTTGTGGGCGAATTAATTACTTTCTGTGTGATCATGACGGACGAAAATGTTTTATCGGTTGTTTCTTGTATTTGCTTTTTATAAAAGATATAATTTCGTCTTTTGTTACGTTGTTTGTAGAAGAACCAGCAATAGAAACATTTCATAACTGTCAATCGATAGATAAAATTATTTGTTAACAGTAAACAGAAATATGGCAGCCATTTAAGTACCATTTAAAAAGTTATTGGCGGGAAAGTGAAGCATGATGCAGTTTTGTTATATTTTTCTGTATGTGAGTATTGGTAATAAAAAAAACTGTGCAATATCACTTTTCAAATTCTCTCAAGGAGTCCATAATTATGAGATCTCAGAATAGTCCTACTTTTTTACTGGAGACTCAAGGGGTTTAGGGGGGAAGGAATCTCATTTACCATTTATCATCTTTACTACCACCACTGATTATATAAAAAAAAAATTATGTCTTAGTAATAAATAACTAAGCGACTTCTTGGCGAGAAAGTGAAGCGTCATGTCTGCAGTTTTGTTTTATTTTCTAAAATTTGTGATATTTCTAACATTAATGTGTAATAACGGTGGATTATTAACCGTCAAGTGTTAGTGAATATACATGAGTGTTGGTAAATCAAACAAAACAGTGCAACATCACTTTTCAAATTTTCTCTCAAGGAGTCCATGTGAGATCTCAGTATAGTCCCACATCTTTACTGAGGACTCCAGGGGCTTAGGGGAGGGTATTTCATCTTCGATTTATCATCTTGATCACCACTCATTCTCATTTACTATAAATTATATATAATTAATATATCACTTACTTGACATTGGCTAAATGTGCTAGACGCACGAAGCCATTATTTAAATGGAAGAAGAAATAACTAAGCGTCAAGAGATTCTGGTTAGGTCATCATATCCTAGCGTTATCCTAGTTGCCCTAGACTAAAGCTTAGGGCCCAGGGACTGTAGGGATTAGGTATTAGAAAATTATGCCAGCTTCAGCTAGGCAGAGTGAATTCCTAAAACAAGTAAGTCAGAACCTTCACTTCACGGGGCTCAAACCTTTGAACATACACTGAAGTTACACACAAAATCGGAATCTTATACAATACTTTATAAAATAGTTTTTAGCTGCAGCAATCAAATAGCATTGACCTACGAGCCTTCTGTTCCAACGGTCTAAGCGACCTGTTACGCTCAAACAACAATCTAAGATTAAGCTTTTGGAGGCCTGCCAGTTTAATTTATCTCCGACTCTCTCACTATCCCTTTGGGAATAATGTCTTCAGTTCAGCGCAGATATTTGTGTATGGACTCCTTTGTAAGAATAACAAAAGATTGTGTCAAAACTCTTTGATGATGAATCTTTTTTATCAATTAATTTAAATCAACCAATTAGTTTAACAGTAACGCTTTCACCAGCGCGGTCGGTGACGCGTCGTGGGCCCTGAGATGTTTGCGTTTCTAGATCGTTACATATATCGATACTTTAACCAATTCGCATGATCGTTTTATGTTTGCTTGTGGGCCGCGCTTACAACCCGCGCGGTCTGAAAACGTTACTGTATAATCACACTAACGCTACACAGTGTTAGACATAAGCCTTCCCCAGTTTCTTTAAAATAACCGATTCTGCGCAGTCGTGATCCATCGACTTTCCATAATCTAAAAAAAAAATGGTTGCCTGTAAAGTCGTTTTTACGGGCGAAGATTTTACGTGACAACGTCTTTTTCTCGGTAGAATATTTATTGATATGAATATAATTAAATTGCACAATAGGAACAAGGAATTGAATGAAAATAAGAATTGCACAAATTTTAACTATAGAAATATATTTTGTTTACTAAAACATTGTACATGTAAACTTAAACTTAAATTAACTTAAACCTAATTCTCTAGTGCTGCGCGCGCGGCAGACCGATCATAGTTGAGTGGGAGAGAGACGCAAGGCATTCGCCGGGCCTCTCTCTCGTTCGGTGACTCATCGTAACGTTACCGAGCGTTACACTTTTTCATAAGTGACTCCCAGCCGCAACCTAATTTAAGACGTTGTCACGTCAACATTGTACACTAGTGCTGCGCGCGCGGCAGACCGATCATAGTTGAGTGGGAGAGAGACGCAAGGCATTCGCCGGGCCTCTCTCTCGTTCGGTGACTCATCGTAACGTTACCGAGCGTTACACTTTTTCATAAGTGACTCCCAGCCGCAACCTAATTTAAGACGTTGTCACGTCAAAAAGCCGAGATGAGTTTCTTGAGGCATTCTTCTCAATCTCGTTGCCTTTTTGGAAGCCTCGTTAGAATCACCGATAGGCTGACTGACTGACGGACAATCCCCTCCCCCTTTAGAATCACGACAGGCTGACTGACAGATCCCCCCTATAAAAGTAACCGACAGACTGACAAATCTTAAGAAAAAAACCACAACAGACAGATAAACTGACAAACCTTGACAAAGAATCCATTTGCTTTTATTTCATGATTATGGATAGGTATGGTGGATATTGTTGTTAAGAAAAAAAAAAATGGAATTTCCATTTTGTGTTTAAAAATTTGACGAATCTAAACGATCTTGTTGATCTTAAAGACCATAAAGTATATTTTATTTTATTTATTTTATTTCCGCAACTTTTATTAAGTCATCGGGCCCTCTTTTGAGGGGCTTTCTCGTTGTTATGCACGTCGCCATTGTTTGACCTTATTGCCTCAACAGTCATCAATTCGTCCCGTTGAGTCCCGCCCTACTAATATACACGCAGACTAGCAACTAATTACCCAGAAATACTCTCTAAAGTGCATTAATGATATTAATTACTAGTTTAAAGGCCTGTTGGGAGGCTGGGAAAATTTTAACATTAGAACGGCGCCCGTCTTAGCCAACGAGAGGGTGCGCGTGGTCTGTCAAGCGGACCCTGTCGATTATCATATCATACTCCAATGACCTAACTCCTTCCTACATTGGTTTGTGACAGGGGGCCGCGTGTCCAGTAGTGGGACGTTATGGACTTAAGCGATGTCTTCTATGTCAGGGTTACTCCATTTGTAATTTACAGTACGTTATATTATAAATTATACACGGTATTGTGGGCGCGTCTCGTGTTACTGTTTTGGCAAAAGCTGAAAATCTGTGTTTTGCTCTCTCAGAGCAAAAAAACCCACTGAGCCGTAGCCATTCTGCAGCGCTGCGACACACAAGCACGCTATGCGAAAGCTTCACTTTTAGATTTTTTTTGTTGTTATATATATTTTGTTTAATTATTCTTATTTTGTTTTTGTTGTCTTATATGTATGTGTGTCTTTCGTTGCAACAAAAAGTATATCTATCTTATCTAACTAACATTAAAGAATGTATAAACCTTATTACAAACACAACTGTCAGGAGCTTGTTTAAAAAGTAATTATGTGGGTACGTGTGTACTTATCCCATATATTACAAGTTCAAGATACAGATGGCTGTCACTTCGAAGTACGTACTAGGTAAATGCGCAGTAATTACTCTGTTGCTAGTTCCAGACACGCGTTACTGTTTAGCGAAGTATTTGGGTAATTTACGATTTACTTGCAAACCGACTAAACGGCTTTGTTAGGTACCTACGTCGCCGGATTGGGACGTGACGACACTGATGACCCTATTTTGCGAAGCTTTAAAGATTATACTTACATACATTCACGCCTGTTTCCCCGAAGGGTTAGGCAGAGGCATATTATACGCCCACTCTTCGCCAATTATATAGTTAGTTCCACGTAATAAGTCGCGAGCCTATTGCCGCTTACCGGGCACTGTTATGTTTACCAGAGCCTCGTACATTGATCGGCAGGTGCACCACTTGCAGGTAAGGTTAGTTCAGGCTTAAGGAGCTTGGTAGGGTCCTTATACACAAGGGATAAAAAATAAAATATTTTACAAGTATACATTTGTATATAGAGCTAGTAAGACAGAAAACTTGTTAAGTATCTACAAATCTAAAAACAGACAAAGCAAGTCACTTACAGACAATAACCCTTTTTTAGTCTAGAAATGAATTAAAGTCGTTTAACTTTGGAAATAAAGTATTGAGTTAGAAACAAAATTGTTATACCAATACCAACATTACTTACTACAAAAATATAAAGCATACTCATTATATATTCTTCATTTTCACCCTAAGTGCAACCAATTTACGATCCAATTTTGCAAGGCTTTGAAGTTTATTTTTACGTAATACATAATAGGGCGAGTTAGACAATATATTTTTTACTAATTACAAAACTAGAAATATACATATACAGTGAACAGATATTAAATCGCTATTTTAAAGTTCTTTTACATCGTCGACGTCTGATACCTAAAGCAGGGTCATCTAGCCGTGTAGCATGTAATGTATCAGATACTGTATCAAGTGAGTACATACGCACGTGGCAGTGGTTTGGAGGGAGATCGCAGCGACCAGCCGAGTGGCCGTATTACTGCGAGCACAAACGCGGCTCGCAGTACGCGCGGGGGCGCACCTAGATACCCCTGGACGAGACGTACTCACTTGAAGGTTGGATACGTAACATGCCACTTTAGAGGACGTCCATTAATTACGTGAGGTGTTTTTAAAAATTTGAACCCCCCGCTCCCCCTTGGTGAGATGTGGTCGGACCCACCCCTCACGTGAGATTTACCCAATATTTTTAAAATAATTAAATTTATTTGATTTGTCTTCTATGTACTATATTTTTCTGTGAAATAAGAGGAGAATAATGATACCACGTTTAAGGTGCACTATAACGGATGATGACCCGTATTGATATTGTAATACAAAATTTTACTGTGGTATAAAAATGTATATTCTCTAAATTAAAAAGTTGACGTGAGATCTGTATTGACCCCCGCCTCCCCCTTGGTGAGTTTTGGTGAGATGTGGCCGGACCCCCCTCCCCTATTTTAGACTCACGTTATTAATGGATGCCCCCTTACGTGCTACATAGCATGTAACTACCCTGCTGCCGAGGAGGTTCTCTCGCAAGTGATGTACTAAAAATATCTTTGTAATAATTCCCGCGCTACTATTACCGCTGAAACGAGAGTGAGAGTGAGTTCTCTTGTTTCAGCGTTGGTCGTGAAGACATCCTTGTTCTGAGGCTCCTATCTTACCTGAAGATGCCCTGTGTAAGGGCGAAACACGTGTCGTGTTGAATAGTTTCTCGATTTTTCGGGACATTATAGTAGCGCGGGAATTATTATAAAGATATTTTTAATCCATCGCTTGCTTACAATGGATTTCCGCAAAGTAACGCCTGAATCAAAAAAATATTTGAGGTTCTCTCGGTTTTGATCCGGGGGACGTTGGCCGCGGGCGGGGTAACACAAGCTTTCAACCTTGGCACTGGCCCCTTGCCCCCTTTTCAACAGCGGTGGGCGTCGTCGAAATATTTTTAGTGGGTAGGACTAGCAGGCGGTCACGTCTGCTGAAGAGAGCCCCACACTTCCCTCTCGGTCCCTCTCTGGCCTGGAGGCAATGCGTAAGGGCAAACGGCAAATATTGTTACGTAAAAAAAAAGAAAGGTAAGTACCCTGCTTATGGCGCAAAGACGACTTAAATGTATTTGGGTGTTTTTTGTTTAAATATTTATGTTCTGTTTGCTATGTGTTAGTAAAAAAACTTGGTGCAATAAATCTCTTATGAACGTTAAATAAAAGTTATAAAGACAAAGACAAAGACTTTTTATTTCACATAAAATATGGTACATAAGTGGTCTTAAAATTTAATACAGTCCGCATATTTCACCAGTAACTGGTATGCAAAAATATAATTAGAGGATTCTAATAAAACAAACATAAATTTATTGTTCAAAATATTCACTCAGTGAAAAAAAGCCATTTTTTTAAATGTGCTTTGAATTTATTCAATGGCATCAGCTTAAGGTTATTTGCGAGCCTATTGTAGACTTTAATAGACATGACATAGCTGTTCTTCGCATAAGATGCAGTAGACATGATTGGCAGAGTCAGTTTATTTGGATACCTACTTGTATCTCTACGCTCTTTTTGATACAATTCGGGATGTGACCGAACAAAAATACAAATCTCGTATATATATAAGGATGCAACAGTTAATATTTTAAGGTTTTTAAACAAAGGCCTACAGGATGTCATGATGTCAACATTATAGAAGTAACTAATTATATATTATGCTTGTTTCATCTTCGTAATAATAGCTTTTTGTTTTTATTTGCTTGAAAACGGCAAATACGGAAACTACGAAAACATATTTAATATAAGAAAGAACCTAAAAAGAGCGGCAAAATGAATTCAATTGAAATCGGTCATCGATTCAATTGTAGAATTTAAAGTGGAACTAGAGAAGGATGTTGCATGCCAGTTCTCCTACACAATCTGCTTCAATGGTCGACAGATTCAAACTATCGATATTAAACCGTACCGACTATACCGTAACTTTTAGTCGATAAGACTTGGAACTTTTCAAATTTGAATTCCGCATGACGTGAAACGTAGATAACATGTCAAAGGAGGTTTGTTTTCAAAAACGCTTTTCTTTTATTTCGAGATTTCTTTGTTTTCCTCTTTTATGCATACATAGATACAATCGCCTTTTTACTCGAAGGGGTAGGCAGAAGCGTATTATACGCCCACAAGTAATATTGTTGGTCCCACCCTCTTAATAGTGAGTTGGCTTGGGCTTCACAGATTTTTTTAGGATGTTACATAGTACACCCATCATCGCCTCAGCCCATTAATGTCCCACTAATAAGCACTTACCTTTAAACCAACTCTTAAACAATGATAGAATAGTGTATTGGGGTCGTTTCTGCGAACGCGGCTATAGATTAAAAGAATAATTCCAATACAAATTCGTATATTATTATATCAATAACTTTCTTCGTGAATTTCTGACAATGAAACTCAAACATCAAATTATGATGTGTAGGAAACATCAAGTGCCAAATTTGACGTCAAACACTCAGACTGATGTGGGTCGACGAGTCAATAAGGGCTTTCCGGTCAAAACAAATACTTTTATTTTCACAAAGAAATAACTGTGTGTTATATGATTTTTTCGTCAAAGTTTTTATGTTTAGTTTTATATGGAATAGACATTATAAATGGACCGTCTGAAAATTGCTTGATTGTGCTAGATGAAGGATGTGCTCTTTGCCTACCCCTTCGGGGAAACAGGCGTGAATGTATGTATGTAAAAGAAGAGCTACTTTCAGTGAACGCTTTGACCACTTTGAGTCTTTTATACGTGTGCCTTTTTGAGTGGGCCGGGTCATCATGTCGTCGCAAGCTTTCCCATATGACCTTTATTTATCTGGCGTCGGCCTACTGCTATTTATAGCAGAAGAACTGCTCTAATTATGTTTATGATAACGGCATTTTCTTTTTGCTTTCATTTCACTGTACTCGTAGTCTTAATTTTAGCGTGTCAGCTAATGTCAAATCACATTAGATAGCTATCTATGTATATAGCAGCTATGTGTTATTGTAAGTATAAAAAATACATATTAAATTGATAGTAAACTGAGTTGAAGAGAGCCTTATTATTGTAATAATCTGCCTGTCCCAGAAGGATTGCTGATGCTGATTAGGCTTGAGTGGAGAAGAATTAGGTAAAAAGGTCGCCAAACGATTAAAACTAGAACCTATTTAATGTAAAGAGCGTAGTTTTAGGGAGAGACCTATGTTTAGTGAAGTATGTAAAAAAATATCGTTCGAGACGGGGGAAGGAGACCACGGCCAGTTGAGACGTCCGCCTGCCGGAATATAAGAAGATTGCGTCAGGTATTATATGAGGAATTAAAGGTCTTTTAAGCGGGGCGTGAAACGGCATTTTAGCAGGCCGTCATGAGTGGGTGCGCTTTGCACCGTGCTTATTTCGCGACATGAAGTACCTTTATTTTTTCGGACTGCATCGACCATCAGCCAGGATTTAATCATTATGGCTTGTCGCATTAAAAAAAAAGGGCAAAGATTGTTAATGTATATTGTGTAGTTATTGGACAAGTCAAACCGTCATTGAGAGACATACGCTTACAATAAGTAAGAAAACCGCTTTGGACTGTCTGTCAGAGCTCGAAGACTGCGTAAGACGTCACACAAAATAATAAGTGAGCAGAAAGTCGGCATTTGCTGATTTTATAAGCCATTATTTAGGATGGAAAATGTCCCTGATCAAAGCCGAAAGGTACGTATTCTAACAAGTATTAGGATTATTTTTTTTCATTGAGACCATAGTACAGTTGGTCCCACTTAATATGTGGCGAGCCTGTTGCCGCTTACCTTACCAGTCAGAAGATGAACATTATGTGTGCTTGTGTGCGTATGGCAAGTCTATCTCAGCGTAGACCCAACCTTCTGTAGTCAGCTTGTAGAGGTATTCACCGAGAAACTTTTCCCTTTTGTAGTGAGCCCAAAAGTGGCTTTATTTGAAGCTCACAGACTTTGATTGAACTGTCAAAGTTTAATAAGGATTTTCCCTTGAGCCCTGGCTCGTGAATTTGATGTGTCTGTATCAGTCACTCTTGGGTCTTATGTAATGTGATGAATAACAACTAGTACCGTATATTAGGTACTTGAAGCGGCGATAGCACAGTGGCGAGAGTTGTAGAGGTTAGAGGGTCTCGGATTCCATCAAACCCTGGTCACGTACCTATAAGTTTTCGAAGTTATATGCGTAATCATCGCTTGCTTCGTGCCTCAGAAGGCACGTTAAGCCGTTGGCGCCGGCTGTCTTAAACATCTATGGCAATTGTTATTAGGAAGTAAATATCATCTTATATCCTGACAGCTGGATTACATATGTTTCCCTTCTGTGTTGCGGAGTTCAAACGGCAGTCGCTTCATGTAATAACTGCTATTCAATATTTGTTAACTTAGTGAGCAGACCCTGGGCCCTAAGCTTAAGTCTAGGGCACCCGGAATAATGCTAGGATATGGTGGTGATATGATGACCGTACATTAGGGACTCGGGGCGACTAGAGACCACATTCTTGTAAGCCACCACCAAAGCTACTCAGTGTAGATAAAGGTTGTTGGTTGTTGCCGAAGATACCAAAGCAGTGGCAGATATATTAGCACTTAAACGACCGATATGGCGTGGAGGTCAGTATACCTGCACTAACTTCAGAGGTCGTGGGTTCGATTCCCACACAGGACAAATCTTTGTGTGCATGAATATGAATATTTGTTTTAGTCTGGGTGTTTCCTATGTATATTAAGTATATATTTACAAAAAAAAAAGTATTTAAGTATGTTTATCCGTTCTTTAGTATCCATAACACAAATTCTTAATGATACTTATCTTGGAACTAAATAATTGGTGTGATTGTAAGAGAATATATATTTATTTATTTATTTACTTAAAAATAATTGCCGTGTGGTACCGGCCTAGAATAGTGCCACCCCCCCACGAGGAGTCGTAAGAGTCGACGAAGAGATACCTTTCCGGATGATGGGCAGCAGAGGTATCCGGCGTACTAGCTTGTAATGCGATCGCCAACCCGCCAGCACAGCGTGGTAATTATGGTAAACTAGAAGCGCCCTGCGGTTTTACCCGCGTGGTCCCCGTTCCCGTGGAAATATCGGGATAAAGAGTGTCCTATATGTTAGTCCAGGACTGCAGCTATACACGTACAAAGTTTCATCACAATCGCTCCAGTAGTTTTTGCGTGAAAGAGTAACAAACATCAATCCACACATACAAACTTTCACGTTTATAATATTAGTAGGATACCCAAAATACAATGTAAAATATAAAAAATATAAAATGATAAAAGAAAAATCTTTATTCGGTATCTCGTAGCATAGAAAACATTCCAATGGCTAGGGTCTCCTTGTAAGTAAAGTACTTGAGTTGCCCCGCACTCTCAAAATGACCTCTCTTTAATATTATAGTTATTTGCAGCATTAGCTATCGATGGCTTCCTTTCTTAGAGAGGCACTAAAATATTTTATTCTGGTTATCAGAGACAATGATAGCCAAAAACAATGCAAATTTTTGCTAAATCTTTAAAACTTGGAACTACATTTCTCTGTTTAATTTTATTTAAACTAAACGCAAGTTCACTTAGCTAGTTTCTCAATAAATTACTTAATAACTCATTATCATACCTGTAGGTACAATAATAAGAAATTTTAAAATAAAATAATACCAACCTACCAACATCTTGGAATTCCAAGCAAACCTCACCTTTTTTTTTTTTTTTGTTTTACGTCGGTAACAAAATGCATTTACGCACTGCCTTCCGGCCAAAGGGGGACCGAAAGGGGGTGTGGGACTCACCACCGGCAGACACGACCGCCGGCAGCAATACCCACTAAAAATCTTCCGACGACGCCCGCCATTTGTTGACAAAGAGGCGGGGGCCAGTACCTGGGTTGCAGCTTCTGACACCCCGCCTGCGGCCAACGTCCCCCGGACCAAAACCGGGAGGACCTCCTCAGAGAGGCGCAGTGGACGCGCCCCTCCTACCTCCCCTTGCGACCATAGCGTGTGTGGCCGACTTCCCGGAGGGTCCATGGTTAGACCCTCCTGGCGCTGCTGAGCGGGCCCTCCTGGCCTACCCGCAGCGCCCTCCATTGGTCCCTCTTAGTTTCCCCCCCGGTAGTCAGTACTGAGGGCACCCAGAGTCGTCGGTCTCTGGGTGTTACCTTTTCCCTAGCGCCTCCTGCGCCCTACCGGGAGGTACTCAGCCCCCCCACCACGACAAGGTGGAGACCAGTCGGGGGGAAGCAAACCTCACCTGCAAGTGGTGCACCTGCCGATCAACGGACGAGGCATGTGCCAGAGACACATGTAAGTTCCCATAAGTGGCAATAGGTTCGCCGCCTATTACGTAGGATCAACAATAAAATTGGCGAATTGTGGGCTTGTAATGTGCATCTTTTTTTTTTTTTTTTGTTTTACGTCGGTAACAAAATGCGTTTACGCACTACCTTCCGGCCAAAGGGGGACTGAAAGGAGGTGTGGGACTCATCACCGGCAGACGCGACTGCCAGCAGTAATACCCACTAAAAATCTTCCGACGACGCCCGCCGCTTGTTGAGAAAGAGGCGGGGGCCAGTACCTGGGTTGCAGCTTCTGACACCCCGCCTGCGGCCAACGTCCCCCGGACCAAAACCGGGAGGACCTCCTCAGAGAGGCGCAGTGGACGCGCCCCTCCTACCTCCTTGTGCGACCATAGCGTGTGTGGCCGACTTCTCGGAGGGTCTGTGGTTAGACAGCAAGGGCCCCCTGCCCCCACTGCCTAAGACCCTCCTGGCGCTGCTTGACGGGCCCTCCTGGCCCGCCCGCTGCGCCCTCCACAGGTCCCTCTTAGTTTCTCCCCCGGTAGTCAGTACTAAGGGCACCCAAAGTCGTCGGTCTCTGGGTGTTACCTTTTCCCTGGCGCCTCCTGCGCCCTACCGGGAGGTACTCAGCCCCCCCACCACGACAAGGCTTGTAATGTGCATCTGCCTTGCCTACCTCTTCGGGGAAACAGATGTTAATTTGACGTCAGCTCGATACAATACCCAAAATGTCAGGTGCCAATAAACTGTTTCCTATTTAGTTTCTCCGAGAACTTTTCAATATTCTTGTTAAAATTTTGGAATTACCCACAAGCGACGTGACGTCGAATTGTCGAGCAGCAGAATAATGTAATAGCAAGATGGGAACACGAATGTCTTCGTTAAAAGTACAAATGACGTAATAAATTCTTAGCGCTTTCCTTCGGCGAGCGATCCTTGCCACGGAGCAAATATAAAGGGAGGTGTATTTACTGTTATTATCTACATACGTGCCGTGCCGAGTAGTACCACCCACTCTCACCTCATTTGAAAAGAAAGAAATGTTTATTAACTGCACAAGTAGGTACATAAAATTGTAAAAAAATTCACAAGACTGAAATTGTGCAGTCAAAACGGATTGCTTCGTATTCGTATTTGGAGTCGTAAGAGTTAACAAAGAGAAATGTTACCGTCGATTGGCAGCAGCGTACTGGCTGGAACTGCGATCACCAACCCGCCTGCCCAGCGTGGTGATTGAGGACACTTATTAACAATATAATGTTTACTATTGGGGAGGCTAATGTTCAGCAGTGAATTACTTATGGCTGGAATGATATATACATCAGTGGCGCGCCATTGGAGAGGACTATGTCCAGTCACTACTGCATTAGTCCTCTAAGTAATGTAGGCTGATAATGATGTGACATACATACATACAATTATTATTGCATGTATGTATATATAGGCTGAAATCACACGCTTCCATTTACTTCGATCATGACACACAATTTGAGCTTAAATCACGCTCATTAACATTCTTATGCTTAAAAAGTTCTTAAGGCCGTATATATTCTCCGCCAATCCGCACTTGGTCAGCGTGGTGGAGTATGACTCGAACCTTGGTATGTGAAAAGAGGCTCGTGCTCAGTAGTGGTACGTTAATGGGCTGACATGACATTCAGAATTTTTGTACTGCTGTAAATTCTCTGTAAATGAGATGAAAAAATATATTACACTCCCGACGGTTAAGGGTACTGTTGACCTGCTCATTTTTCAAGACTTTCTGGATTACATCATAAGGTATACTCGTATATGTATGTAATTATTAATATAATGCCAGTGCGGACCCTGCGTAAATGCGATAACTCAAGAAGTCAGACCTCATTGATTCGTTAGAAAATGGGTTTTCGTTTGGTATTATTGTTGATAATTACATACACACATTCACGCCATTTTCCCTGCAGGGGACAACGCAAGGGTATGCGGCAGAAAGTTTCTCCTAAAAAGCACCGTACGTAGTATTATGTCATACATTTAATGAATAGTTAGTCAAGCACTGTATACGGGATGAAGGCAGAACGCAGAGATTGAAGACAAAGCCTAGCTTAGAACTTGAATCACAGTGCACAGTTTCATAAGCCACATCCACCTCGTATTAATTCCGTGATCCTTTATATAAAATGTAACAAATAAGAAAAGTTTCTCAATCAGCTTGTGGCAGGGATGCCGATCCACGACTTCTGTTCGTAATTAGTTCTTTGTTCGTTCACTCTACATTGTCTATAATGTAATATTATATAAAGTAACGTAACATAAACAGTATGTAGGTGAAGTATAAAGGTGCTCTCGTATTTTAATTAAATCTTACAAAGACTTATTGGCGGGAAAGTGAAGCGTCATGTATGCAGTTTTGTTTTATTTTCTAAAATTTGTGATATTTCTAACATTAATGTGTAATAACGGTGGATTATTAACCGTTAAGTGTTTGTGAATATACATAAGTGATGGTAAATCAAACAAAGCAGTGCAACATCACTTTTCATATTCTCTCAAGGAGTCCATGTAAGATCTCAGTATAGTCCCACATCTTTACTGAGGACTCAAGGAGTTTAAGGAGAGAGCATCTAATTTACCATTTATCATCTTTATTACCACTTATTCTCATCTACTATGATTTATATGTTATTAATATAATAGGTTGGGGAAAAAGTCTTTTCGTATTTTTGTATGAAAAGTCAAGACATTTTTTTCAAAGTTTATTTACATTTATTTACAATATATATGTACCGATTTGTTGAATAACTTTCTGCCATTTTGTGGGCAGAGACATTATCCCGTTACTGTAGAAACTTTGGGACTTCTGATCAAAAAAACGGGACAAATAGTTTTGGCAGTCCTCTCTTGAGGTCAACCTTACAGAACCTAAAGAATTCTGCAGAGACCGAAACAGGTGAAAATCTGAAGGCGCAAGGTCAGGGCTATATGGTGGATGCACTAGGACCTCCCAGTCGAACTCTCTTAATTTTTGCTGAGTGGCTAAAGATGTGTGTGGTCTAGCGTTATCGCGATGAAAGACTCTCGACTGCTTCCTTTAATCTCATCAGTTGCTGGCAGTAAAGATCAGAATCGATGGTTTTGCCGGGCGGTAAAAGCTCATAATAAACAATGCCCTTCCAATCCCACCATACACACAGCATCACCTTATTTCGTGTTAGGCCAGGTTTGGCCACAGTCTGTGAAGCCTGGCCAACTTTCGACCACGACCTTTTTCGCACGTTCTTGTCGTACGTGATCCACTTTTCATCGCCAGTTATCAATCTCTTCAAAAACGGCTCGGTTTCATTACGTCTCAATAATGAATCGCAAATGAGTACACGGTTCATTAAGTTTCTTTGAGTGAGCTCGTGTGGCACCCAAATATCGAGCTTTTTTGTATAACCAGCTTTCTTCAAATGGGTCAAAACTGTTTTGTGGTCAATTCCCAGTTCTTCAGCTACATCGTAACTACTAATATGCCGATCTTGCTCCACTCTTTCAAAAATGGCGTCCATTTTATTCGTAACAGGGCGACCAGAGCGAGGTGCATCTTTAACATCAAAATTTCCGGACTGAAAACGTTTGAACCAAATTTGTGCTACTCTTACTGACACTGCATCAGGTCCATAAACATCACAAATATTTTTCACTGCTTGAGTTGCATTTTTGCCTTTTTTATAATAAAATTTTAAAATGTATCGAATTTCTTCATTAGATTCACTCATTTTAACGGAGAGAAAAACAAATGAAAAATAGCGGGAAACAACTTTTTTTTATTTTTTTCTTTTCTTTATAATGGAACCTTTTTAATGTTACCAAAACCAGCCAGACACAAATAGTACAGTCAAAAAAAATTTATAATAAGTTTATACCTACGTTATGCGAAAAGACTTTTTCCCCGACCTAATATATCTAACTCAACCCTGGCTGAATGTGCTAAACGCACGTAGCCATTATTTAAAAGTAAAAAAAAACACTTACAAAGAAAAAGTCAAACTGAAATTTATCAGAATATTGTGACAATAACTGTCTTTTAGTTACGGGACTGGTCAAAAAACAGTTGGGTTCGATGCCTACATAGAGTGCACATCCATTAACATCAACAATTTTATGCTATGTATTATTATAGATTATTATTTCATCATTAGCATTATTTCAGCCATTTGAAGTCCACTGCTGAACCAAGGCCTCCCCAATTTTTACGTTGATCGATTTTTTACCGCTTGCATTGCTTCCCGACGCCTTGAACATATCATCGATCAATCGGGTGGGAGGCCGCCCTATACTACGTTTGCTGGTAGCCCTTGACAAACCTTAACGCCCCATCGGTCGTCGGTTTTTGAGCTATGTCTATTATTATTTACTAGTTATATCATGTTAGTTTTAAGTACTATATTTAGAAAGATGTATGTTTAAATACAAAAACACAGAAATTATTTTCATTAAATGAGTGCTAAAATATTTATTTAGGTGACCCATATTTTATAAATCATGAAAAATGAAGCTTTTACACTTTATTTATGGGTACTTTAAAAAGCGCATGTTTCAGGAGTGGGCGGTAAACGGCACTTGAGAAGGGATGGGCGGTGAGTGACGGAAATATTGTCGGCATCTGTCTGTGTCATTTAGATAAGGCGGGAATCATGCTAACGATTATTCGTTACTTAAACACATTAGATTATAATTATACCTAGAAACTATACAATAAATATTCAAAAACAATTACATAACTTTATTTTTCATTTAATACATACATTCACGCCTGTTTCCCCGAAGGGGGAGGGAGAGGCATATTTTACGCCCACAATTCGCCAATTATGTAGTTGGTCCCACGTAATAGGTGGCGGGCTTATTGTCGCTTACCAGGCACTGTTATGTTAGTCAGAGCCTCGTCCGTTGATCGGAAGGTACACCACTTGCAGGTGAGGTTGGCTTGGGCTCCTTAGGTCTTGGTACGATCGCTATACACTTAAACACATTTTTTAATCATACCTAGAAACTAAACAATAAATATTCAAAAATGATAACATAACTTTATGTGTCATTTCAAAGATTATTTTATTTTACTATATTTTTTTCTTTTGGGTGTCTATAGATCGTACCAACATCTTAGAAGTCCAATCCAACCTCACCTGCAAGTGGTGCACGGACGAGGCTCTGGCAAACATAAAAGTTCCCGGTAAGCGGCAATAGGCGCGCCTCCTATTACATGCGACATGGGAAAATTGTTGGCTTTTAATATGCCTCTGCCTACCCCTTTGGAAAAACAGGCGTGATTGTAAGTATATTTCTTTTCGAAAATAGTATTTAGGTTATTATCATACTCATCTCAGCTCATTAACCACTACTGAGCCAGGTTCTCTTTTCAAGAACCGACGACCGATATGGCGTGGTGGCGAGTATACCCGCATTCTTCTGAGGTCGTGGGTTCGATTCCCACACAGGACAAATATTTGTGTGTACAAATATGAATATTTGTTCTGGTCTGGGTGTTTTTTATGTATATTAAGTATGTATTTATAAAAAAAGTATTTATGTATGTTTATCCGTTATTTAGTATCCATAACACAAGTTCTTAATGATACTTATCTTGGAACTAAATAATTGAAAATATTTATTAAGAACCAAGGTGAGGGGGGAGTCAGGTACTCCACCAAGCTGAACCAGTGCGGATTGGCGGAGACAGGCTTCTGTGTCGCGTCCTGTTGATACAATGGTTCAAGACGTCCAATAAGGTCTTTGACTTGGCTTAACAACTACCACACATAGTCATAACCACTTTTATATGCTTTTCGAAGACCCGAAGCACAAACCCAAACGCTTACTTACTAAGATATAACAAAAATGTGTGAACATATCGTTAACTTTTAAATCGCTTTTTTATCGACTATTCCTTTGATGGGTTCAATTAAAACTCACGGAATTAATGGCCCGATTTTCCCGTGGAGACTGTAGAGTGAACGAGAAATAAATTACCTGAAACAATATGAAAGTTTTAATAACCAATTAATTAGGTAAACGCAACATAACGTACATTATTTTACCTAATCTTTTGTAATTAACGACGCCAAATAAAGCTTTTAGAAAGCTTTTTAAAGAATTAGATATATTTGAAGGATCCAGTCTATGTAGTAATCTACATCTCAGCACATTAAATTCACTAATCAGGCCTCTTTTTGCACAACGAAGTGATTGAGGTTTAGGTTATACTCCACTTCGCATATCCAGCGGAAAATGGCGGACACAGATGTGTGATGTCATACTGTTAGCTAGTTTTGATCCAATAGGACCCCCAGCTAAATAAATGAATATATAAATATTTTCTGACAATTATCTACACCAATTATTTAGTTCCAAGATAAGTTTCATTAAGGACTTGGAACGGCAATAACCTCGCCACCTATTACGTAGGACCAGCTATATGATTGGCGAAGTGTGGGCGTATAATGTGCCTCTGCCTACCCCTTCGGGGAAACAGGCGTGAATGTATGTATGTAAGAACTTGTGTTATGTTTACTAAGTAACGGATAATCATCTACGTAATATATGTACATATGAAAACACCCAGATCAGAATAAACATTCATGTTTGTGCACACAAAGTTTTGTCCTGTGTGGAAATCCAACCCACGACCTGAGGAGCGGAGCGGGATATACTCCACGCCATATCGGTCGTCAATTTGGTTTAACAATTGTTCGACGGCAATGGCCACCATAGTTGAATGATACAAACTGGGACCACCGGATTAAAAGCTCGGAAGTGCTCAAATTCAAATCCCACCATAGCAATCACCATAGAACAGAGAGAGTGGGAATTACCCGTCATGGCATAACTTCAGTGGTGAAAAGATCGCCCTTAGGGACTATTAATTACGTTACACGTCACAAGGGGAATGGAAGAGATTCTAAATTTCGTGACGTCACATTTCAAAATCCAGGTCCTTTTAAAAATGAATATGAATGAAATGTTTTAATGTAATTATTTCTTGCTGTATAATTGCAAAATATGTGTGTACGTCATTATGGATGTCCCCTTATCAAAGCCAGGAATAGGCTATTTACTCCAAGTTATAATTATACTCCTACCAAGATCTGAGGAGCCCAAGCCAACCTCACCTGCAAGTGGTGCACCTGCCGATCAACGGACGAGGCTCTGGCGAAAGCGGCAATAGTCTCGCCACCTATAACGTGGGACCAATAATATAAATGGCGAAGTGTGGGCGTATAGTATGCCTTTGCCTACCCCTTCGGGAAAATAGGCGTGATATTATGTATGTATGTTTTTATAATATCGATACAAAATAGGTTATATACATTTTAGATAAAATTTGCGGCAAACATTTTGAAAAACTATTTGTAAAACTTTTTGGTAATAAAATTGTTAAGTTTCGTTTTAAATATCCAGCCAAAATGAGTACTTTGAAACAGCAAAATAATACGTGGTCGGTAGCAAGACTATCGCGTCAAATTGCCCCTTTTCTGTTTGCATTCAATTTGTAACTGTTGCACCTTCTTGAAGCCAATTTGAATATCTCGCGCGGTCCGCTTTTACCGTTTCCTCTTTCGTACAATTTTGCATAGTAATAATTCTGCTATAGAGTTCAAAAAAAGCTTTTAGACAACATTGGTATCTGTTTGTCAATTGACTTTGTACTAAGAAAAGTATTAAGCTTTCAAAAATACCTGTTTTTGTTATATTTTTCAACAACTAAAGTGAGAATAAAAATATAACGGGGTGACAACATTTTAAATTATGTATTTAACAATGTATCGAACTTTAAAAATTACCTGCTTTTCATATATTTTTCCCAACTAAAGTGTGAATGAAAATAGCATCTGGTGACTGTAAAACTGTTCAGCTTTCCGAACGCATACGCCTCTCTATACAAATAACGTTATTTTATATAGACTAAAGCTAAACAGAACTGAATAAGTGTGCTCCCTTACAGATAGGATGAACAAAATGGCTGTAGCCATGCTCTCCGACCAAAATACGTATATTTTGCATCCCGCTATTTGATTTCCACAGCACTTTGATGCGCATTTTGGTTGTCAAAGCCGTAATGAACGCTTTCGTGCATGCAACTCTAAAGAGTTTCCACACTGGTAAACCGACCTCCGTGGTAAATTAAGTGGTATATTTTACTCTTGCTCTCTTTGAATGAAGCTAGTAATATTGTTACATGTTTTTTTACAAAATATTTATTTTTTAAAGCAGTCATTTCGTAATAATAGTTTTTTAATTCCAAAGCTAGACAAGCAGTTGTAGGTACTTATACAGAACTTTTTTAATTACACTAAAACTCAATTCAACTTATTCAAATGTATGCATATGCATATATGATTTAAACCTCGCAGGATAGCAATGGCGGATACAAAATAAAATACATTTTACTGATTTATATCGCGGTTTATGTGCATTAAATCAAAAATCAGTAAAATGTATTTTAATCAAAAAACATTTTGCCGTCATGGCTGTCCGTTTCGACTTTTAACTTTTGTTCTTTGAACATAACGATTAACAGGCTTACACGAATCAATATATCACACATCAGTAGAGACTGCAAAATAATTAACCTAGCGCCTCTATCAGAAAATTCAAGCGCCCAAGCTCGCTATCTTCGTTATATATACAAAAAAGACGGTCGTCTTTAAAACAAATCCTTCTTTACGCATCAAAAACTTTTTGCACGACAACCGAACCGAATATAATTCCGAACGATGTCAAGCAAGCAAGACCAAAGAGTTTTGTGAACTCTTTTTAAATTTAATTTAAGAACAGCTCAAAGTTCGCGCGCGTTTCGCCATTTCAAAAGTTTAGTGGAACAAAAAAGTTTTGTAAGTTCTCTATGGTCTGGTTCGGGCGGGAACATTGGCAGGGTCACTTCCGACGGGCGTCTATGTCATAGTAAACACAAATAAGTAGGCCAACTCAAGACCCGAGCGAGCGATAAAAGCACGTCGCTTATATATATGCAAAAATGCATGGTCAAGCACAGCGGGCGGCGCGTACGTTAGTGCGGACGATATAACATACAGCAGCACCTTCAGCAGCGATATATTTTGGCAGTGTGCTCGTAGGACGACGCATACGTTTGGGAACGCTCACATACATACGTTCGGTGCGTAAGAAACCGTACTTATTTGCTTCTACTATGTCCGTGTTTAAAGGAGGCGACCCACATTTCGCACGGGGGTTAACAGACCGGCAGAATGCAGCGGGTCGATCTGCGCGCGCCGCAACAGGTGAACGAGATACGCACTCTTTACACAGTAAGATTTATGGACGGGTACGAGACGATATCGATTCGACTAGAAAAATAAAATAATGCGTCTTGATACCACAAAAAGACTGGTGATAAGACAAAGCTCTGTTTAAGTTGAAAACGCCTTTTGCAATTTGGTGAAGGTCACACTTAAAGATAAGTTGACATTTTTGTTCTCATGTTACATGTTAAATAAAATCTCATACAATTGTTTTAAATTCTGTAAATACAATCAAGTAAATTAGTAAAAGAATGAACGAGGGCGTAGCCCATCAGTTGAGTTTTCGATAAGGAGCCAATTGGCACAGAGTTTAAATTTCTAACATTTTACTTGCCAATTTGCACTTGAAACTAAAGTAAAAGGGAGTACAAGAGTGAATTGATGTATACTGTTTGAATCTAGGTATTATATTATAGGCATAATCATCTCAGCCCATGATAACCCACTATTGTGTATGGATCTGGGTTTCAGATTTATTTTTTTAAACTTTATCGCACAAACTAAAAAAAATGTACAAAGGGAGTACTTAATGCTCAAAGGCATTCTCTACCAGTTAACCTTTGATTCAGATCATACTCAACCATGCAGTCCTAATGTCCGTCCGAATTGTCGGAGGCCGGTGATTGA
Source organism: Musotima nitidalis (assembly GCA_949126915.1). NCBI lineage: Eukaryota > Metazoa > Arthropoda > Insecta > Lepidoptera > Crambidae > Musotima > Musotima nitidalis. The sequence goes on from OX421425.1 coordinate 15,474,521, forward strand.
CGTTGTGCTGTTAGAATTTTTCAAGCTTGTCAATATGGCCACAGTACCTATTCTTTGATATTTGGCGTGAACGTGGATGTTTGTCTCAGTCTGAGTGTTTCCTACCTTAATAGTGTTTTTTTTCATAAGTAGTCCGTACTATGCACAGTATAAGCTCTTATTCATTTGGGTCTAATTATCTATCTAATGATGTTCTTTTTATAGCTGTTGAGCTAAAACCGTCAGAACCAATTTCAACACCAATTGTATTAGTCATAAATCTTTAAAATCAATCATAACGATCGTGACATGTAAACGATATTTTTGCGAGCTAGCCAGCCTTCCCGTGCTCGTAGATTAATAATTGAATGGAAGAGGTCCAAATTATTTATCGGGGCCAATTGTTACACTGTGCTGCCTGCATGGCAATGATTACCCTTTGCCGACACGTGACACAAATTTAAAAAAAAGTTTTAACAATAAATTTGCCTAAAACGATATGCCTTACTTTTTTTTTCTCTGTTTTGGAGTTACATGTTTAGAGTTGACAATGTCAAGTAATCTTATAAATCAAGTTATTTACATACGAATTCAACTTTAAGCACTTAAGTCTTTTAGTTACAGTCAGAGGCAAGAAAATTCCTTCAAAGTCCTACCCCAGTAAAGTAGTCAAGGCTTTACTAGAGGCTTTAAAGGTTTTGGAATAAACAGGGTAAATCACATATTACGGTAACCGGCGAGAATATTTAGTTTCAAGCTGTTTAATAATAATATAAACTATTTTACATAATAATATGTTAGTCTAAGCCGCGAGCACAGATAATATAGAGGGGGAGGGAGAATTACATCTCCACATCACCACAGAGTACACAAACAAGGAGGTTGACGCACAGCGCGAAGGGGTGATAGTTGAATTATGTTTCTGGAGCTCATGCTTATCATCATGCAGCTCATCTTGGGAGAATACGTAGTCGAAAACGATCACCGAAGTTAAGCAGAGTTCCTATAGTTGGGGGACCGCATTTAATAACGAGTGGTTATCACTTGCTACTTGAAAAGTTGTAAAAGCAAGATGCCAACCACGAGGAGGCAGCTATCCAAATCCTTGGTCAGCGTGGCCAAGGTTGACCCGAACCCTCTCGCTGGGTTTGTAAGGGGGGGGGGGGGGAGTAAGTGCTAGTTTCAAGCTGTTTAATAATAATATAAACTATTTTACATAATAATATGTTAGTCTAAGCCGCGAGCACAGATAATATAGAGGGGGAGGGAGAATTACATCTCCACATCACCACAGAGTACACAAACAAGGAGGTTGACGCACAGCGCGAAGGGGTGATAGTTGAATTATGTTTCTGGAGCTCATGCTTATCATCATGCAGCTCATCTTGGGAGAATACGTAGTCGAAAACGATCACCGAAGTTAAGCAGAGTTCCTATAGTTGGGGGACCGCATTTAATAACGAGTGGTTATCACTTGCTACTTGAAAAGTTGTAAAAGCAAGATGCCAACCACGAGGAGGCAGCTATCCAAATCCTTGGTCAGCGTGGCCAAGGTTGACCCGAACCCTCTCGCTGGGTTTGTAAGGGGGGGGGGGGAGTAAGTGCTCACTGCTTTGAAGTAAAAAAATTACGTAAATTATAAGTTCTCACACATATCCTAACATTATACCGGTTGCCCTAGACTGAAGCTAAGGGCCCAGGGTCTCCTCACTGGTTCAACCAGATTTGACTGAATTTCAGTTATTACGTGTAGCGACTGCCGTCTGACCTCCGCAACACAGAGGGAAACATCATTCTATGGTTAAACCAGCTGTCAGTCTGTTAGAAGGCACTGACTTCCTAATAACGACTGCCATAGATGTTCATGACAGCCGGGACCAACGGCTTAATGTGCTTTCCGAGGCACGGCGCAAGCGATAGTTACGCACGTAACTTCGAAACGTCATAGGTGCCACCAGGGTTTGAACTCGAGACTCTCTAAATTCAAAGGCCCCTTGCCTTCTCGCTACTGGGCTATCGCCAACGTAAATTTTAAGTTGTAATGAATAATTTAAGTTATACCGTATAGTATAAGTTAAAGTTGTAATAAGAACAACTTTACAAAACATCAGCTACCTACAAATGAAAGTCTCGTCACAATACTCGAAATAAACAGACAGACAGTAACTATGTGTTACGTATATAAGTGCAGTAGGTAATATTGTATTTCCGGGCAGATTAGCGGGAAACAAAACTTGACGAGTTTGTTGTCCAATTGTTCTCAACTCCTGCCCGAAGTGAATGGGGAAATAGTTCTTAACTTGACAGTCATAAGAGTTAAGCTCCCGCCCATTGAAGCGGAGCGAGCACGCGCCGCGGAGAAACGGACAAATATTAACCAATGGGATTTCATATAATTTTCGATTCTTTTCTGTCCGCGATTCTTATTGGTTAAAATTTATCCGTTACTCAACTCTGCCGCCTGTCTCCATCTCAGTAGATATGCAGCCTTATTGTGTCTAATTGACTTTAAACTGTGTTTAGTAAAAACCTGATATAAACAAAAGAAAAAAGTTTAGAAAACAAATAAACAAATTTTTAAAACATATAAACTACCGCGCCCGACATAAATATATAGATTATAAAGAATCATGTATCTTTCACAATGTTCTAAGTCTTAAAGATAGAAGAAATCTCCTTGACATGTCGTTTCTGTATAAAGTCTGCCACGGTGCAATCGAAAGCATTGAGCTCACAGGACAGTTCCTGCAGCTTCGTGCTCCTACGGTCCGCACCAGACATACTGCTTTGTTCAATCTGCCACTCACGCATACAAATTATTACAAAAATTCTATTGTTCATCGTTTGCAAAATTTATATAATAAGCAATTTAACTCTATAGACATTTTCAATGACAATTTTAAAACATTTAAACAGCTGGTAATTCAGATATTAAATAATAAGGTGTAAGACTCAAACACAAACACACATACATTCAATCACACACGCATACATTCACTCACACCTACAGTACACACATTCCCACACTTTTTTCTAATTTTATATATATATTTTTTTTTTATGTTATAGAATAAGTTCTGCTGTCTTTTTTGGAATATATAGTAAAATGTAAATCCGTAATTAGGTGTAAGGATAAATTTAACGTGTTATGTATTTAATTTATAAGACCTGTGGATTTTGTAATAAAATAAAATAAAAATAAATAAATAAGCCGAGCTAAAAGGTCACAAGATCGTGATGAATGTAGGCCACCTACAATAGGTCACGCTGGATATTTATGGGGTATGCCTATGTGCAGCAGTGGACTTCCTTGGGCTGGCAATGTTGATGATGAAGCCGAGCTGATAATTTTTTTATTTTATACCAAAGAAATAAAATAACAGTCCACATTTTAAGTATTACACGTAACGAAGTATTCTTAATTTAGCACAGATTAATTACTAATTGATAAAAAAAACACTCATTAAAAATTGTTTTATGGCCTAAAAATAAAACTCAAATATGACCTATTAATTATCCTCTAACAAATATTATTGTAGCCCCATCAAATGTACCTATATTCGCATAAGCAACTTTACAAAAACTAATAAATATTAATAAATATTTTCTGACAGTTACACCAATTATTTAAATCCAAGATAAGTATCATAAAGAACTTGTGTTAGAGTTACTAAATAATGAATAAACATACATACAACCCTTTGTAAATACATACTTAATATACAAAGGATATAAAATATATAGTATACATTTAAAAATATAAATATTGATGTTGATACCACAGACAATACCATACAATTTATCGATATAACTTGTATAACCATAAATTGAGAATGAAGTACGAAAAACTAAATTGCTCCACAAAATAATTTATTCAACTTACAAGACATCATTAGATGTCTTACAATTTGTCATTAAGTCACTTCATAGGCCCAACAATACGGACAAACGATGACTTATTACTCAGCGAAGTTTCCAGAAAACTCCGAAAAAGTTTGGGATTCGAGCAAGGATTTTGGCTAGGTCTAAAACTTGACTTTCCCGCGCATTTTCTTTAAGATTAATTATTTATTTAACCATGAAAAGACGCTACGATGTTTTTTTGTTAAGATATTTTGAAATAGCTTGTAGATTTTATTAAAATTGATTATAGCAATACCCTCTCACCTTGGTATGTGAGAGGAGGCTCGTGCTCAGTAGTGGGACGTTTATGGGCTGAGATGATAATAGCAAACATTCAAGGTTTGTCGTGCGGCACCGGTTTTGAAAAAGTGCCACCCCCTTTTCATCTCACGAGGAGTCTTAAGACTCGACGAAGAGAAATCCGACCAGATGATGGGCTACAGCGTCATCCTGCGTACTGGCTGGAACTGCAACCGCCAACCCACCTGTCCAGCGTGGTGCTTATGGGCAAATACCTCCAACATAATGTATTGTAATCTATTTGAGAGGCTAATGTTTAGCAATAGACTTAATAAGGTTGAAATTATGATTTAAAGGTCCTTTTAGTAAAGACATAATACACAAAAATAATATAAACAGGCAATCCAACGCGAAATACTACTTTAGGTTATGTCTAAAATAAGTATTTTCAGGTAATCAAACCAACGACCAAAGAAGAGATTAATCTCACTAATTCTTTACGGAATGTAAATTAATTAATGATCTCTTCTCTTAATTGTGTCCAATTATGATCCCGGGTCTTTTAAGCGGGGCGTGAAACGGCATTTTAGCAGGCCGTCATGAGTGGATGCGCTTTATACCGTGCTTATTTCACCACGTTATAAAGCGCTTTCATTTCCTTATTGGACTGCATCGACTGCTTATCATCAGGCAGGATGTAGTCATTATGACGTGTCACATTAAAAAAAACAAATTATACTCATAGACGGGTAAGGTGAGGGCCTGGTGATAGATCACCACACAAGGAGTACCCTAGTTTAGACACTAGTCCTTCACAAAAGTAGCTTATGTTTACTTTAAGGAACTTAAATATGTACATGTGTTTTAACAATTGTGGAAAGAAAATAAATAGATAAAAAAATGAATTAAAAGAAGAAATTAGAAGAGATAAATTATTTATTTGTTGTAAGTTTTATTTATTTCTCTCTTTTTATATTGTTTTAGTTTTATTTTTGTTTATATTTTGTATGTGTGTTCATTTAGTTATATCTTTCTATCTAAGATACAGACTGCAAGCACATACACATGTTGGCTATATCACCATCCGTGCCATTTCGGTAGTTAATTTTTTAATATTAAAATATTTGATAAGATTAAATAATTGTAAGCAGTTTAGCGACTAATTAGGTTGTGTTTACTATAGTTAGTTACACTTTGACTAGACAAAGTTTCAATATTATCATACATATTAATACGAATTACAAAATACAGCATAATAACTTTATATTTAAGTTAGCTACATACTATACAAAATACAAATTTTATTCATATAAGTTTATAATTTCATTATATTCTTATTCCTTAGTATCAGTTGTTTATACAAGAAACTAACCATAAATGATTTTTAAGTCGAGTTCAGTTTGATATATTAATGTTTGCTACGTGAGAGGGTCGATACATTTGATATTCATAGCGCCCCGCCGGTCTCACAGAAAACACTTAAGCCTTGGTTAATGGATTTCAGACCAGCTTCTGCTAGATAATAAACTTTGACAAATTGCTGGGTTAAGTTTGCAATATGAATTACGGCAATTAAACTTCATATATATCGCTTATATAACATTTAAGTGCTCTTTTGATCTATATATTGACGACCGATATGGCGTGGTGGCGAGTATACCCGCATTCCACTCCTGAGGTCGTGGGTTCGATTCCCACACAGGACAAATATTTGTGTGTATAAATATAAATATTTGTTCTGGTCTGGGTGTTTTTCTATGTATATTAAGTACCTATGTATTTACAAAAAAAAAAAAGTATTTATGTATGTTTATCCGTTATTTAGTATCCATAACACAAGTTCTTAATGATACTTATCTTGGAACTAAATAATTGGTGTGAGTGTCTGAAATATTTATTATTATTATATAATTACAAAATCTATCATTAAAGAATATTCAGAAGAAAAATAATAGTGTTTAACGGTTTGTTTGAATCGTTTGCTTTCTATTAATAGTTTATTTAATAGTAATGCTTAAATTTATGTCATCTGTTAACATCAACATATCTTTAAAAGGTATATTTATAGCATATAAAAACCATTTTGTGTGTATTGTACCATTTATGTTATAAATTTCAATTGTAACTTACTGCAGATTTTGTATAAGTAATTGTCGATTATAAGAATATAATTATTGCATGCTGTGCTTATAATAAGTAGGGGCAATTTGAAGTACGTTATATAAATTAAGCTCACACAAAGTTATGTAACTAATTGTACCCAGTTTTATAAGCCAAATAATAAAAAAACATAAAAAATATTAAGAGGATTAAATGAATATGAATATGTCGAAGGCAGATTAAAGTAATTCAGCATTTTCAAATTATGAAGAATGGTGAGTTTTTTTTAAGTTCACTAAAAGCAAGTGGTAAAACGTTTCTCATACATTCACAATTTGTACAAGTAAGTAATTTAATCTGCCTTCGACATAGTATATCATTAAGCAAGTGATGGATTAAAAATATATTTGTTCGCTCTCTCGTTTTCGTTCGCAACGAGACTCTCGTTTCAGTGTTGGTCGTGAAGACATCGTTGTTCTGAGGCTCCTATCTTACCTGAAGATGCCCTGTGTAAGGGCGAAACACGTGTCGTGTTGAATATTTTCTCGATTTTTTTGGGAAATTATAGTAGCGCGGGAATTTTACAAAGATATTTTTAATCCATCACTTGCTTACAATGGATTTCCGCAAAGTAACGCCTGAATCAATAAATTATATAGTATATCATTATTTCTCAACCTATTAAAGTCTCTTTATTGCCTGGTTTCCTTACCTGGGGGAAAAATTGCTTCCCGTATGGTCTATTTGCTCGTTGGTAATTCAGAGTTCAGGTACCTATATATTTCCCAAATCTCACCCTAAGATACTTAATTCTGCCTATTCAGTCACGTATAACTTCGAAAGTGCCAAAAGGTCTTTTCTCTCAAACCATAAAGTTTTATCACATATCCCAAACTATGTTCCTCGTACACATAACCTATACTATCCTAGTCAGATTTAATATGTTACTAAGTTACAATAATTAATACCTACACTATAAACTAGCAGTATATACCTACACTCTACACGTATATACTACATACCTATATTATATTTAACACTACATACAAAGCTAGTACATATACTGGCAACATATTAAACTTAGTTTAAGTGGCCACTCAACCTTAGCAAATAAACCGCTGTGCCGTTTCCGTTGAGGTTATATGAATGTACCCTTTTGTTTTTGTAATTTTTTATATTATACAATAAAATTTAAAAAAAAAGTCTTAGATTCATTATCCAGCAAAATCTTTCATTAATTTTTGTAAAGTCATGATTGCTAATAAACATGGAGCAGGGCGGGAGGATAATGGCAGTTATACAAACAGTGTGCTAAATAAAATAAACAAGCTAATTCATCAAAAAAAAAAACGGGCGAGAAACGGTTTTTAATGGGTCGGCAACGAGCTAGTGATGTCCCTGGTGTTGTGCAAGCGCCCATAGGCTGCGGTAACCACTTCCCAACGGCGGTATAAAAAAAAACATTAGTATGGAACAAACAATACTTCTTGGCGGGAAATTGAAGCGTCATGTCTGCAGTTTTGTTTTATTTTCTAAAATTTGTGATATTTCTAACATTAATGTGTAATAACGGTGGAGTGTTAACCGTTTAGTGTTTGTGAATATACATGAGTGTTGGTAAATGAAACAAAGCAGTGCAACATCACTTTTCATATTCTCTCAAGGAGTCCATGTGATATCTCAGTATAGTCCCACATCTTTACTGAGGACTCAAGGGGCTCGGGGGAGGGTATCTCATTTATCATCTTTATCATCACTCATTCTCATTTACCATCGATTATATATTATTAATATATCACTTACTTGACACTGGCTAGATGTGCTAGACGCAGGAAGCCATTATTTAAAAGAAAAAAAAACATAATACAAACGCACGGACAAGTCTAATTTTAAATGGACTTTGTTATATTCATGCTCCATATTCAATGCTATACACAAACGGTAACCCATCCAATGACTGAGCTCTGTAAACTCTGCTTTACTTTCGTGATCATTTTGACCTCAGATTTGCAGGACCTACTATCACCTAGCTACGAGAGTCGAGCGTTTTAACAGTAATTTTTAAAAACAATTTAAGATTTTTCGTGCACAGGGAAATACAATTTATTGTAGTGCTATTCTAGGAAAAATGTGTTCTTAAATGTATGAATCTTTTTTAGAGACCAATACAACATATTTTTGCCATAAAACAAAAGAGAACATATATATTATTCCCGCACCCCATCGCGTGAGGTATCGCGTCCAATGAGGTGGCTTGCGGGATAAATGTAAGTTCTATTTCATATTTTTTTAGTAATAACTCTTTATACAAACGTAGGTTTAAGTCCGCAAATTTTCTCTTATATATTATTTGAAGATACATTATTTAAAAAAGTGTTAGGCTTACGTAAGTACGTACGAGATCTGTGGAGGGCGCAGCAGGGGGGCCAGGAGGGCCCCTGCCGTCTAACCATGGGACCTTCCGGGAAGTCGGCCACATACGCTATAGTCGCACAAGTAGGTAGGGGGGGCGCGTCCACTGTGCCTCTTTCAGGAGGTCTTCCCGGTTTTGGTCCGGGGGATGTTGGCCGCAGGCGGGGTGTCAGGCGCTACAACCCAGGTACTGACCCCCGCCTTTTTCTCAACAAGCGGCTGGCGACGTCGGAAGATTTTAGTGGGTATTACTGCTGGCAGTCGCGTCTGCAGGTGGTGAGTCTCACCCCCCCTTTTCGATCCCCCTTTGGCTGGAACGCAGTGCGTAAATGCATTTTGTTCCCTACATAAAAAAAAGGGTGAAGTATGATCTTACTCCCTCTCACCTAGGTTAGTGAGAGCAGGCCCGTGCCTGAATCAAAATCTGTGAATTCTAAAAAAAGCTATATCAGATGTCACATACCGACACGTCATAAAACAAAAGTATTTTTAATATTCGAGTTGAATAAATATCTCTCTCAGGTTCAATAAATCTCTTATGAACGTTAATTTGAAAATAACACGCGTCTTCACTGCGTGCAGAAGAATGGAAGATTGGAGCAATTAACGCGAACTTAGATACTCACGCGCTCATTCACTGCGGGCAGGCAAACTTGTCGCGATTTTTATTTGGGGACCTATTCTTTTTCATACACGCATGTATGGAAAAGAATAGGTCCCCAAATAAAAATCGCGACAAGTTTTGTTCTTCCGCCAGTACAAAAATTACTCAACATTTATCAATATAATTTTTTACCCTTTCATACCTTCTCGAATTGAGAATTTAAAAAATTCTCGTGGACAATATAATATAAGTTATTTTGTGCCAAGACAGAAAATTATACCGAGCTCAAAGAAAACGGTTCTTCAAAGAACTTACTTGGAAAATTGAATTTTACAACGTAGCATAAAAAGGATAGGTCTTAAAATAAGAACAATATGGCCACGGTAACGGCGCCACAGTGAACAATTGACAAAGACAGTAGAACAAAAAGAAAACACGTTTTATTACAAGAACTTTTTTTACAGATACACAATTATGACATTAGTGAATAAAACGTAGTTTAAACTAAAAGGTTTATTTTTTACTTTCCTTATCCACGACCATGTCAAACCGATAACCGCTGGAAGAGACGTATCTTGCCCCCGCCTTTTTCTCAACAAGCAGCGGGCGACGTCGAAAGATTTTAGTGGTTTTACTGCTGGCAGTCGCGTCTGCCGGTGGTGAGTCTCACACCCCCTTTCGGTCCCCCTTTGGCCGACTTGCATTTTGTTACCGGCGTAAAACAAAAAAAAGGGCATAGAGAACTGACTCTCGCTGGAAAAGAAAAATTCTAGACTGGAGATCCTTCGACAGAAAGCGTGGTGTGAGGCATCCCCTCGCAAGATGGACTAACTATCTGGCGAAGGACGCAGAATTCCAATGATTGCAGGCCGCCAAAAATCGGTTACGGTGGAAATTAATGGGGGAGACCTATGTTACCAGTGGATTTACTCAGGCTAATAATAAATAAATAAATAAATATTTCTGACACTTACACCAATTATTTAGTTCCAAGATAAGTATCATTAAGAACTTGTGTTATGGATACTAAATAACGGATAAACATACATATATACTTTTTGTAAATACATACTCAATATACATAGAAAAACACCCAGACCAGAACAAATATTTATATTTATACACACAAATATTTGTCCTGTGTGGGAATCGAACCCACGACCTCAGGAGTGGAATGCGGGTATACTCGCCACCACACCATATCGGTCGTAATGATGATGAAGAATTCTGTATTTGACGACCGATATGGCGTGGTGGCGAGTATACTCGCACTCCGCTACTAAGGTCGTGGGTTCCATCCCACACAGGACAAATCCCAATGTATGTTAAGTATGTATTTAAAAACAAAATATTATATCTGTTAATCCGTTATTTAGTATCCATAGCACAAGTTCTTAAAGATACTTATCACTGAATTAAATAATTGGTGTAATTGTCAGACCATATTTATATTTATCAAAAAAAAAAATTGTTTCCGTTGTGTAGTAATCTATCCATTGTGCAAATTCTGCTTTTGTTTTTGGCTAGACAGCTGTCAGTAGGGTTGCAAAACTATTATTTAATTACTTTCTATTGCAGCCTTCTACAGGTGCTTTTCTGAAAAACATATCTGAACTAACCAACATTCAACATGAAATATTGAAGTTACAAAGTTTGCTAATTAAATCCAGCTGCGGCAGGGTTTATAATGAATTACATTTTAAAGATGGCGCCGTACCCAATGCTCCGTCTTCGAGAAGCTTCTCTTTAAGGACTATTCTTGTAAGATAATCTGTTTCTTAGAATATAAGTCGTCTCATGAACTCTATAAGTACGTTGTAAACTAAAATACGTGAAATTATTAGTAACTTTGTAAAGACATAAGTGAGTTTGTGGGAAATATTTGTGAGCATATAAAATATAATTCTATTATTCAGACTTATCTGCGCCGATTAAAATTTACGAGAACGGTATTATCTAGCGCGCCTAGTACTTATAGGTAGGTTAACATTTTTATTTAATTCACACATTAAATAAACCACAACAGACAGATAAACTGACAAACCTTGACAAATTCTGACAAAGAACCCATTTGCTTTTACTTCTTTATTATGGGTACCATAATAAATCTCATATTTCTTTCATTGTTGTTAAAAAAATATTTCAAATTTCCATTTTGTGTTTAAATGTTTGACGAATCCAAATGATCATGTTGATCGTAGAGATAATAAAGTTTATTTCATTTTTATTTAATAACAAAACCAAAAAACCTTATGTCAGATTCTTGCGGAAAATGACAGATAAAAATTTTGTTACAAAAAGCTTACGTAAGCCCCAGATTTTTAAAAGTATTCAGGAGCCTATATTTATATTAACGCCTTTTCTAACAAAATATGAGTTTTACAGTATGTGTATTAAACTCATTACAAATCTGTGTCATAGCGATGCAAAACGGAGACTTAAATGATTTATACGTAACAACAAAATTTATTGTATTGGGTATAGTTGCAATAGTTGAGGTGTGACAGCCTGCTAGTAGAATTTCAATTGCAAGTCGGCCAATAGGGCCACTGGCTTATAAACTGCCATACCTATGTAGTGTTATATTGACGAATTTCTTGCGCGTTCTTTTACGATCAAGCTCGCGCCCGCAGTGAATGGGCGCGTTAGTTTATACGTATGACATAAGAGCTCTATTGAGCTGAACTTGAAAAATGACTTTTGATTTTGATATCGTAATTTCCATTAATATTTTCGCCCGCAGTGAATAGGCGCGTTAGTTTATAAGTATGACACTCATAAAAGCTGTTTTGAGCCAAACTTGAAAAATTACTTTTGATTTTGATATATTAATTTCCATTCCTATTTTTTATTCGGAATGGCAATGATTGCCAATGTGAAAAGCATTTTTCGCCTAGAAATGTATTTTAATTGATTTTTGATACGTTCCAATATGACTACCGCACGTTTCGTCACTTTTTGAAATGAAATAAAAATATGCAAATTACCGAAGCGGTATAACATTGTACTGGAAAAGTAATTAAGCACTTTTAATTAACTTTCCAGAGACAATTTGTGTACCGTCCGCACGCACCGAATATTCTGCAATGTAAGCGATATTAATTTACTGAGTTCAAACCTGTGTTCACATCTGCTGCGGGCGACATTTGCAATTCGAATATCCTATTCGATTTTGAATGAAAAAAAGGTATAAATACCTAATGTTTGAATAATTATTATCGCATCAGCCCATTAAACTACTCACTACTACTGAACACGATCCTCCTGACATCTGGTTTAGCAATAGAATGATGTTTCTCTTCGTTTTGTGGAGGTCAGACGACAGTAGCTCCATGTAAAAAATGAATTTAGCCAAATCTGATAAGACTAGTAAGCAGACCCTGGGCCCTAAGTTTACTACTCCGTGTAATAACTGAATTCAGCCAAATCTAGTAACATCAGTGAGCGGACCCTTGGCCTCAAGTTTACTGCTCCGTGTAATAACTGAATTCAGTCAAATCTGGTAACATCAGTGAGCGAACCCTGGGCCTCAAGTTTACTGCTCCGTGTAATGACTGCATTCAGCCAAATCTGGTAACACCAGTGAGCAGGCCCTAAAAGCTAAAGATTAGGACAACCGGGATAATGATAGGATGTCATGACCGAGAACGATCCTCATCACACGATTCAAGACTTCTGGTCAATGCGATGCGGATTTGGGGAAGAAGGTGTGTGTTGTACAAATTAGGGGGAAAAACTAAACAATATAGAAGCCTGTGGTCGCATAAAGTACTTTTCCTTTATTCTTTTTCATGCAAAACATACAATCACGCCTGTTATATTTACATTTCGCCAATTATATAGTTGGTCCCACGTAATAGGTGGCGAGCCTATTGCCGCTTACCGGTAACTCATATGTTCGCCAGAGCCTCGTCCGTTAATCGGCAGGTAAGGTTGGCTTGGGCTCCTCAGATCTTGATAGGAGATACACACCATATATTCTTATCATTTATAAATTTCGATAAGTGAAAGTGATAATAGATATATTTCATTTTCGCATGCTGTTATATAAGCGCCTTATGGGGGCTTACCAATGTTCAATAGCATTGGTGAAGACGCAGCCTAACAGGAGCCAATGAAATCCCTCGATTTAATTTTATCACGGCCACGGTAAGGACAATTAATATTATAAGTACTGTATTAAAATGGAAGCGCTCGTAATTCTGCGGGATTTCGTGGTCGGGAGCGATTATTAAAGTTTATAGAATCGTGGATGAGTGGGACTTAGTTCTTTTTTTTTTAGAATAACCTGAATAAATTGCAACAGTTGTATACTCATTGGCTAGTATTGGTTTTGTAATTAAGTCGACAACACTGATAGCCGGTAACACTTTCAAAAGAGTTTATGTTGGCATCTCACTGCATCCAATTATACATACTTTTTATATGAAATAAATAATAATAATAATAATTAAATAACCCTTGGTTTGTAAAAGGAGGATTATTTATCAAACCGCTCATTAACTAAGCAATAATCTTTAAAATATTTAAATAAATTGTTTACCTCCATACAAACTGGTTTTGATAATAAAATTACGGTCTGCTTCAAAAGACATGTGGAGCTTGTAATAGAGTTAACCATATATGAACATGTTTTGTTTGTTTTCGTACATACATTCACACCTGTTTCCCCGAAGGGGTAGGCAGAAGCATATTATACGCCCACATTTCGTCAATTTAATAGTTGGTCCCACGTAACAGCTGGCGAGCCTATTGCCGCTTACCGGGCACTGTTTTGTGCCCGGTTCCCCTATCGAGGAAAACAGGCGTGATTTTATGTATGTACCTTTCGGACTTAAACATATTAAAAGAATTTGTGTTCCATTATTGCTGTTAAGTTACTCACTCTTACAGTGGAAGACATGGCTTATTACTAAAAATATCGCTAGAGCCTCGATGTATCGAACTATATTTTTTTTAATGCTAATCATATGGGCTACCTATCACCAAGTCACCACAACCTATAGATACTTAGCCCTGGAAGATAACGAACAAGAAGAAAGGTGGATGGTTTTTAGTCAGTAAGAGTCTGATATACGGACTCGAGGAATACGTGGCTTTACCCACTGCGGATTATTTCTCATCCCTAAAAAAAACTCCAATGGAAACTTGCAATACATATTTCTTTCTTTTCTTTCTTTACAAGAGGCGTCACTGGTGGCAAGATTTTTAAATACCGAAAAAATACCAAGTCGACTTATGCACACGGACTATATTGCAGACAGCCATCAGATAAGTACCAATTTTAAACATAAGCCTTAAAGTTTCAGTTTCAAAGCCTTACATAATTAAACACATCTAATTTAACTTCCAACGCGTCGTCTCGTCGTCTCCCGCCTGCAAACACGAAGGGTGTGTTACAAAGCAATTACCAAATGATCCTTGAGGAAATAATGGCAAAGTCGCTAATTTACAGCGTTACAATTACAAAGTGGAGCCTCACGAAACGCCTGCCTCAGCGAGAGGGTCCTCGCAATTGCAAATAGGACAAGACGACATTTCCACTTGCGTACGTCAATAAATTCATCTAGAGATAGTCAAGGTGACTATGTTTTTTAAATTATTAGGACAAAACAACCGACATTTCTACTTGCGTACAATAAATCCTTCTACGGAGAGATAGTCAGGGTGACTATTTTTTTTAAATCATAGCAAAACTAAAAATTTCAATTTACCATATTAAAACGTATTAACACACAATTAAAATACTATCGTTTCCTGTCTCCCGGCAGCCGTCTGCTATCTTATAGATTAAAGAAAATTTAAATTGGCACATTTTTAATACAGTGAAATACTTTTATAAAATTTAAACTCTAATTTCGAAGGTTAAAACCAATTTCGGATCGCTGCGCCATGTTTTTAAGTAATAAAATGGTGAGGATAATACTTTTTTGTCGTGTGTCACTTAGCCATTACCAAATGTTTCTTATGGTAATCTTAGCAAATTGGCTAATTTACAATGTTATAAATCCTCGCGAAACGCCTGCCTTGGCGAGGTGGTCATCGCAATTGCAAATAGGACAAGACAATCGCCTTTTCCAGAAACTTCCATACGTACGTCAATAAATATGCTACTACGGAAAGCTTATCAGGTTATAATTCTATAGTTGTGATGTTCTTACATCCATTGCAAGAAATATATATACAAAAATGTACCGAATACAAAAAATATCAGAGCACAATATAGATATACATAACAGATTAAAGAAATTCCTAATTAACACGGCACACTTCCCTATACAGGTACACAAATTTCATACGATGAATTACATTTCTTTAATTCTTGTCGTGTGTTACCAATCAATCACCAACTGATCCTCACGGAAATAAAAGGATTTTTGCAAATCTTAAGCGTTATAAATAAAAATCCAAGCCTCATGAAATGCCTGCGCAGACGAGAGATAACAAAATAAGACAAGTCAATCACCATTTCCAGAAACTTCCGCCTGTCAATCAATATTCTCGAACATTACAAATTTTGAGAATTGTAAATTCTGCAACTTCATCATCATCATCATCTCAGCCCATTAACGTCCCACTACTGAGCACGAGCCTCCTCTCACAAACCAAGGTGCGAGGGTATTGGGTCATACTCCACCACGCTGACCCAGTGCGGATTGGCGGAGGCAAAATTCTGCAACTTAATAATATAAAAAGAAACACTTAATACCACTTCAGAAACGGCCACAGAAGGGAGAAGTCTTGTATCTATTCTTTGAATGGCCGATTCACAGAACATATACAAGATAAACTAAGCGTCAAAGCGTATGAAATAAACCAAGAAGCAACATTTATTTACAAAATAAGTAAGGATTGTGATCAGATAACACAACACTGTCCAATCGTAATACGGTATAACATATGCATATACCGTATTACGACCCAATGTCTCTGCGTAATAAAATCCCCATTTATATGGCAACTAAATACCTAAATATATTAGGTAGATTCCCGGGCCGTAGTTACATCGACGGGTGGTCGTCGGTTGTTACCAATCACCATGTTAGGGCGACAGGCGGAAAATCGTTTTTCCATTGAAACAACTAGCACCCCGCGGCGACTGGCTTCCACTGGAACACAGCTTAGCCTAGATTCTTTATACACGGGGTGTAACACGTCTGTGCCATAAGAAATAGATCTTTAAATACTACTTGTAGAAAATTGGCTTCCGAATTCGGCGTCGCCCGCGTGTAATTCTCCTTTTGCATTATATGTATTGTGGTAAGTTATTGATTCAGGCGTTACTTTGCAGAAATTCATTGTAAGCAAGTATTGGATTAAAAATATCTTTGTTACAATTCCCGCGCAACTATAATTTCCCGAAATATCGAGAAACAAGGCATCTTCAGATAAGATAGGAGCCGCAAAACAACGATGTCTTCACGACCAACGCTGAAACGAGAGTAAAAAAGTGTATTGCGGTTTACAGGCATTTTCAACATTAAAAAGTAAATTAATGCATTATAATTAGTCTTCAATTATCCTTATTAAATAGTTTCAAAACAAACGCAACCTTCCAGTGTGGTGTTTAGTATATTTTCGTATACTCTGAGCTTTTAGGTTAATTTCAGAATGTACAGATTTATAAAATCATCGTTTTTTTATATATTAAATGTAATATTTCATGGTCTCTGCTTAATATATTATTTTAGACTGTTTTACGGTTTTAGAGAGAAAATTGATGATTTGTATAATGAAAATGTAATGTACATTTAAAATGGTTTGCTATTGCAGTAAATAAAACACGATATTGTAAATATTAAGAAAACATACTAAATGTGTTCTATTGCCAATTAAGCCAGATATTTTCTTTAAATGCCTTTGAAAATTAAACTTTTTCTCTCTGTGTCATAGCCGTTTGACACATCCTGTATTTCAAACGCTGTTGCAACTTAAGTTTTATTTTATAAAGAAAACTAAAGTAAACTTGCCAAGTACAAGCTAGAAAGAGGTTCTAACTACACAGATCCGATAAATTTATTCTTACAGATAGTTGGAATAAGACAGATTTTGTACTGAGCTTATGTTTAACATAGCACGTTTCTTAAATCTAGTTAACATGTCAAGAGTGTTATAGTAAAAAGATAAAATTAAATTATCACCTCTCGATACATGGATTTCAAAGTAAATACATGTATACATTAAACTCAATTGATTCAAGAAATAACATTCTACATTATTGCATGTGCAATCAAAAGCTACATAATTATTATGTGTATTTGAAAACATTTTAGTAAACAGTAGAAAAGAATTGAATTATTTATACTATGAATCTATAGATAGATAGATACACGCAAAGACTTACTATATTAAATCTCTTTGGATGAACGTAATTTCTTTTAAATAATACAAGTTATATAAAAACATATCCCACAAAACCGTTAAACTGGTTTATCTGTAGGTCACAGTCTCTTTTATACTCTTTTATATATTAGAACAAATTTTATAAATAAATAAATTACAAATAGTGTTTTTTAAAATTTGTTATGTACCTATTTTTGATGACTAATAAGTTAACTAGTATATTTGTTAATTTCAATAATGTATTAAATACAAACTCTCCATGATATGAAAGTGTATACTTTTTTATTTGTTCACTCAGTCATTTACTATCTTGCATGTTTACCGAAATTTTCTTGATTTTCACATGTGAAACTAATACGAGTAATATAGTATACAATTATATTGATTTCTATTTATTTATTCGAAAAACCAGTAAAATAAACAATTATACAAAAAACACACTAAACAGAAATCTAAGTGAGTTTTTCAAAGAGATATTTTTAATTTATTTGTCTTAGATTATTGGCTATGGATACTTTTTATTCCATAAAAAAGGTATCTCGGTCAGTAATAAGGTCCATTGACCTTTCACACGAAGACGGGTACTGGTAGTCAATCAAAATTTCAACATGACACGGTCCATATGTAAGGACCAATGTCTGTCCATATTGGTCAACATTTTTATGCGGATTAACCGGACCGTGAGAACTATTTCGTGTCGGCAATAAAATAGTATTTCTAGATGTATAAACTGCTTCGGAATTCTAGATACGCGCGTCTAAAGTTTTTAGGAGTAATGGAGCTTACTGCGGCGATCTCTTTAAAGTGGTTTAAATTTAAAGGTTCATAAGTCATGAGTATTGTTATATCCTTTATTGCACATAAACATATATCATAATAAACAGTGAAAAGATGTACAAAAACTTATTTCTATGAGAAATCTCTTCCAGCTAATCCTAGCAAAGTGTCTGAGATTAGTGTATTATTCAAATATATACATATATTCACGCCTGTTTCCCCGAAAGGGTAGGCAGAGGCATATTATATGACCAAACTTCGGAGATTATATAGTTGGTCCCACGTAATAGGTGGCGAGCCTATTGCCGCTTACCGGGTACTGTTATGTTCGCCAGAGCCTCGTCCGTTGATCGGCAGGTGCACCACTTGCAGGTGAGGTTGGCTTGGGCTCCTTAGGTCTTGGTAGGATCCCTATACACCTCCCAATTCAAATGTATATGTATATATACATAAAAGAAAAACAACTAAACTGTACCAAAATTATCACTTTATTTAGGCTAAGGTTTCACAGCTCTAACTTGTAGTTTTAAATGAAATATATTTATCCTAATTGACTCCCATTTCCCGCACACTAATGATGCTCAGGCCTTACATGTTAATGGATCAGACCCACTATCCGCCCGGAATTCACTAACGCGGTATTAATATTCATCGTTCAGTGTGTATTACTCCTCAATAGTAGCTACTTTAATTTGGTTCATCCATATTCAGTTGGGGACTTCTTGGCGGGAAAGTGAAGCGTCATGTCTGTAGTTTTGTTTTATTTTCTAATATTTGTGATATTTCGAGCATTAATGTATAATAACCAGAGTTCGGATGAGTGGTGTCATTACATGCAATAATGTAGACATGCCTTCTTAAGTTAATACTGAAATTAACAAGCCTTCTAAATAAAGAACATTTTTTTTAATTATATTTTTTTTAATAAAATATCGGTTAGTTACGACTTATAATTGAAGTAAATTATCTTTTTTTTTTTAATTTTCATTGGTTAGTTTATTCTTCTTCACGTCCAAAATATAATATTAATGTGCCGAAAAACTCCTTTCGCAATCCACAGATCCGCATTTAATTTAGCGAAAATTAGCGAAGCAAACTTAAGCATGCTTATCGTATTTTGAAAATAAGATTTTATTTTAGTATTAATTTAGGAAGTCATGTCCATATTATTGCATATAATGACACCCGCTCATCCGAACACTCGTAAAGTAAAGTAAAAGTAAAAAAAATATTTATTTCATAAACTATTATACATAGTACTTGAAAACGTCATGATTACAAATGAAAAAAAAACAATCGAAATAATATTACACTAAATCACGAAGCTTAGATTCACTTACATGGAACAAAACAATTTAAAAACAAAAAATAATTAAGTGTAAGTGAATCTAAGTGCCAGTTCCGAGCCACTGCTCTGTAAGAAGAACTGGCAAGAAACTCACAGGCTATGCTCTTTTAAATATGTCCATTAGTTTGGTACTAGAATTACAATCTTCGTTTGTCTGTGAAGCTATACAATGCAATATAACATAACCTTAAAAATATTTATGTTTTCAAGTCATTCATATTAGAATAGCCTGTATGAAACGGCAGTTTAATCCCAAGCATTTTTATCTGCCATATAGTCTTTAATAGAATAGTATCCCTTTGAAGACAGCTTGTGTTTTATTGTTAGTTTAAATTTATTTAGGCTCAATCAGTTGCTTGGGATTTTATTGTAGAATCGCACACATTGACCTTTAAAAGATTTGTTTATCTTTTGGAGCCTAGTGGCAGGTACAACTAATGTATGCTTATTCCTTGTGTTTAGGTGATGTACACAGCTTTTCTTACTAAATTGATCAGTATTCTTGTGTACATAAACCAGGTTATCATAAATGAATTGACCGGCCACTGTCAAAATACCAATTTCTTTAAACTTTTCCCTTAGTGAATGTCCACACGGGAGATTATAAATTGCTCGAATAGCCCTCTTCTGCAGCACAAAGATAGTTTTAATGTCTACCACTACAACCCCACAGAAAAATACCATAGGACATAACACTATGGAAATAGCTATGATAAACTAGCCTAGCTGTTACAACATCTGTTAATTGGCGAATTTTCTTTACCGCGAATGCTGCAGAGCTAAGTCTACTCGACAATTCACCAATATGTGGGCCCCACTGTAGCTTAGAGTCTAAAGTAATCCCTAAAAACTTGGTAGTATCCACAAGGGTCAACTCATCCTCCTTTACCATAATAGTAGAGTTTGCCTGTCTGACGTTAGGCGTCACGAATTTAATACATTTCGTTTAAGCCCCATTTAATAGCAAATTGTTAACGTCAAACCAGTGCACCACCTTCGAGATCGCACTGTTTACTTCGTCTAAATTCTGATTTCGTTTTAACTTAAACAATAATGATGTATCATCAGCAAACAAAACTATCTCGTGGTTTTCTTTAACAAAATATGGCAAATTATTAATATAAATCAAAAACAAAAACGGACCGAGAATCGAGCCCTGCGGTACCCCCATTTTTACGTAATAACGGTGGATTATTAACCTTTAAGTGTTTGTGAACGTACATGAGTGTTGGTAAATAAAACAAAACAGTGCAACATCACTTTTCAAATTCTCTCAAGAAGTCCATGTGAGATCTAAGTATAGTCCCACATCTTTGCTAAGGACTCAAGAGGTTTAGGGGGAGGGCATCTCATTTACCATTTATCATCTTTATCACCACTCAATTTAATCTTATACAAAATGTTAGTACTGTTACTAATAATAATTTTTTGACTTCTCCCATTTTAAACTGAGAGGCAAGACAAAGGCCAGGCCCTTGGACCTAAACATAATACACCAAAACATCCAGGGCCTGACTGGCAAAGACCTTGATTTTGAACTGTTTTTGGAATGTCAGGATACATCTGTCATTTGTATTACTGAGCACTGGCTTAAAAGCAGTGAATTAAATTTTAACATAAATAATTTTACATTAATAAGCTTTTTTGTACGAAAAACCGCTATTCATGGAGGATCCATGATATTTGTCAAGAACAGTTTAAAATGTAAAGATCGATTAGACATTGTAAATCTTTCTATAGAGCGTAATATTGAATTGTCATGTGTGGAATTGGAAAAATTTGTTATAGTATGCGTGTACCGGCCACCATCTGGCAACTTTTCTACCTTTGAATTGGCTATGGAAGATGTATTAAAAAAATTAAAATCCAAAAGTAAACACATTATAGTTTGTGGCGACTTTAACGTTAATCTTCTTGAAAAAACAGTGACAACCACACGCTTAATTTCATTATTTCAAAGCTTTAATTTAAGAAATCAGTTTTTAGAGCCAACCAGGATAACAGCACATAGTGCAACTTGTCTAGACAACGTATTTTCGGAATGTAACCCGTCTTTTAAGGATCTATTGAGTTGCCTACCGTCTGACCATTGCGGGTTATTAGTGTCATTTAAATATAATCAGCCGGAAGTTCCTAAGTTAATAAAATATAGACCAATAACAAATAATCGTTTGGAGTACTATCAAAACAGTATAGATAAAAAAATTGGTTCAGTCCCATTTTCGCACAGCGATCCGGGTGTTCTTTATGCTAATGTTTTTGGCTTAATTAAAAATGAGTTTAATAATGTTTTTACCCTTAAGTCTACTAAACGTTTTGAGAAGCTTCAATTTTGTGAATGGGCTACAACAGGTATATATAGGAGTAGGCGGCGACTTTATGAATTGTACAACTTAAAGAATTGCAATCATAATCCAGGTTTTATTGAATATGTTAAAAGATATTCTAAGACATTTAAAAGGGTATGCATTGCAGCAAAATCCGATTTCATAAAAAATAAAATAAAGTCGTCGGATAGTAAGATCAAAACAACGTGGAATATTATAAACCGCGAATCTGGCAGGCGTGCGCCCAAAGATAATACCTTTGTCCTTAAAGATAATGATATAACTGTAGAATGTAAAGCAGAAGTAGCTAAAATATTTGGCGACTTCTTTGCGAAAATACCAATAGAGACAACTTCAAGTCTAAATTCGTCTCCTTTAGTTGCTGTATCACTTCTTTCGGAATATGTACCAGTCTGCAATTCCATCTTTGAATTTAGATATATCACATATGTAGATATTTTAAAATCCTTTAAAGAAGTAAAAATTAAAAATACGGGTGATTTTTGGGATCTGTCCACTAAAGTAATTCAATCAATAATACATTCTATTGCCCCATACCTTGCGTTCATATTTAATGAATGTATTAATCAAGGGTCCTTTCCGGACTTAATGAAACTGAGTAAGGTTATTCCTTTACATAAATCCGGTTGCAAAGAGGACAAAAGTAACTATAGACCTATTTCAATCTTACCAGTTTTAAGTAAGGTCTTTGAAAAAATTATTCTTAATCAGTTAACATATTACTTTAATTCACAAGATCTTCTACATAAAAAGCAGTACGGTTTTAGAAAGAGCCGTTCTACGGCAGATGCTGGTGCAGCTTTAATGCAGCATATTTTTGAAGCTTGGAAGTTATCGCAGAATGCTCTAGGAGTTTTTTGTGATCTGTCTAAGGCTTTTGACTGTGTTGACCACCAGACTCTAATTCTTAAATTAAAATACTATGGTATAGGAGGCTTAGCCCAAAAGTTATTGTCATCATATCTTTGTTCACGAATTCAGACGGTAGATATTAACGGAACTAGATCACCCGGGTCGTCTGTGCGTATGGGGGTCCCTCAGGGTTCAATTTTAGGACCATTTCTCTTTTTAGTTTATATAAATGATTTGCCATTTTTTATGAGTAGGCGTTGTGAGATGGTATTATTTGCTGATGATACTTCTTTAGTATTTAATATTGATCGACATAAAAAGGACTTTAGCGATGTAAACGATGCCCTTGCAGAGCTGCTTCGTTGGTTTACTGTTAACAACTTACAGCTAAATGCTAAAAAAACGAAATGTATTAAATTCACTGTTCCAAACGTAAGGAAACTCGAAACAAATATCATTATTGACGGTCAGAAACTAGATTTAGTAGATTCTACTGTTTTCTTGGGAATAACTATAGATGAAAAACTTCAGTGGGGTCTACATATTGATACTCTTGCTGGCAAACTTAGTTCCGCAGCTTATGCTATTCGCAAAATTCGCCAATTAACAGATGTTGATACGGCAAGAATGGTATACTTTAGTTACTTTCATAGCCTAATGTCTTATGGTATTCTTATGTGGGGACTAGCAGCAGATATAGAAACAATTTTTATTTTACAGAAACGGGCTTTAAGATCTATTTACGGACTAAGCTCACGGACAACTCTTAGAGAAAAGTTTAAAGAAATAGGTATCTTGACTGTTGCCTCTCAATACATTTATAATAGTATAATATTTATAAAACGAAACATAGAAACCTATAACAGGCGCTGTGATGATCACAGTTTTAATACTAGAAATAGAAATAAATTATTAAATCCATTTTTACGCCTGCATAAAATTCGAAAATCGTTTATGGGGCAGGGTATACAATATTATAACAAAATTCCAAAAGATATTTTAGATTTGCCTTTTGAAAAGTTTAAGCAAACCGTTAAGACATCACTTACCAAGAAAGGGTATTACACGGTTAATGATTACGTTAATGACAAAAACGCTTGGATGTAACATTTACAATGATAAAAGTTGTGTTCTGCGGCCCTCTTTACAATATAACGATTACTTACATACATTGTCTATGTAATTTTATAATTTTATTAGTTCTGTCTCCTTTTTTTTTAAATCTTGTGACTGCAGAACACAATTGTTTTAATATTATGTATTTTAATTGTGACTGGCGGGAGAAAAAACCAACCTTGACGATTTTCTTGCCCGTTCTTTTACGATCAAGCTCCCGCCCGCAGTGAATGGGCGCGTTAGTTTATAAGTATGACATTCATAAGAGCTCTATTGAGCCAAACTTGAATAAATGAATTTTTAATTTTTTTTTTTTAATTTTTATAATTTATATGCTATTAATATATCTCTTACTTGACACTGGCTAAATGTGCAAAGCCATTATTTAAAAGAAAAAAAAATATATATTCAGTTGTGCTTCCTAGTGGTTAAAGGTCAATTTGATTTACTAAGAGAAACATAGGTTTTCTTGTAGACATTGAACAGCCATCATCATCATTTCAGCCATGTAAAGTCCACTGCAGGGGGCCTACCGCCGAATTCGATGGATTACCGGTAATCCATCTAGATCAAACTTTGTTTACGTTCATTAATCCGTACCGGGGAATCTGCCGACAGCCACCTCTCATTCATGACCTTCAGTCCGTGGAAGACCAATAGGTAAATAGAGAACGCCATTTTGTTTCGATTTCCATGAGTTCGGCGGTACGACAGAATCAATTCGAAATCCATTTTGCCTTATAATCGATTGCCATCGAACTCGGCGGTAGGCCCCCTGAACGGTGGCCTCTCCAATAGTTTATTATATTGAGAGGGTATTTGCACAGTGGTGTGGGCAGGCGGGTTGGTGATCACAGTTTCGTACAGGCTATTCTAATATAAATGACTTAGAACATGAATATTGTTAATGTTATATTACATTGCACTGTATAGCTTCACAGACAAATGAAGATTGTAATTCAAGTACCAAACCAATGGATAAATTTAAAAGAGCATAGCCTGTGAGTTTCTTGCCAGTTCTTCTTACAGAGCGGTGGCTCGGAACTGGCACTTAGATTCACTTACACTTAATTATTTTTTGTTTCTACATTGTTTTGTTGCATATAAGTGAATCTAAGCTCCGTGATTTCAGTGTAATAATATTTCGATTGTTTTTTTATACTTATATTTAATTTTAACGTTTTCAAGTACTATGTATAGTTTATGAAATAAATAATTTTTGACGTTGACAGTTCCAGCCAGTACGCAGGATGATGCCGCTGCCCATCATCCGGTAACATTTCTCTTCGTCGACTCTTACGTTTCCTCGTGAGATGTACGGGGTTGGCACTATTCTAGGCACCATAATTTAATATTAAAATATAATATGTATTAAACGCTAATGCTCAATAAACATCGCATACCTTAGACTTCAGTTAAGGTAGGATGGAATAATCTATTAAAGCGATAAGTCACCTTTGTATTTGTTGTATGTCAGTATTCCTATTCGGCAACTACAGTCATTAAATTATATTTGTAGTTTTTTTAAATTGATAATTGTGAATTTTTGTGCCTAAGTGTTGTAGACATTTCATTTAGCTTTGTTTAGTTACGGCAAACATGGCGACAGTAACTATAAGTGTCATTTATTTATTTACAAATAAATAAATGACTTGATTTCAAAGTGTTTATGCTTTTATCAGCACAAGCTCTTGCTCAAACTCAGCTCAGTTCAAACATACTTTTAAAGAATTACTGAAAAAATCTTGAGAAGTCATTATCTGACGAGTCTCCATATTATAAATAACTATAATTTTCGAGTATCTTACATATCTAATTCTTTCTATGTTTATATGTTTTCTTGTTCGTACAGCCTCATACTTTTCTGCTTACCCAAAGGTTAACTGGTAGAGAATACCTTGTAGCTTTAAGTTAGTTTTTTGTACATTTTTATAATTGTGCGATAAAGTTTGAATATATAATGCTATGCTTGGGATTAAATGTCACCAGGTAGAATGATCTAACATATATCCCTATATATATAATTATTCAATCAATTAGCCTCTTAATTAAAAGTTAAGATCTAAATATTTTCGGACATACAACACGAAGACAAAACTGAAGTATTTCACGATCACTTCACAACAGACGGACAGATTTACAAACATTCTGACTGATTTATAAACATCCCCACTCAAGTTCCATGCAAACGTGCGTAATTATGTATGTAATTCATCAACTGTTCACTTTATTCGTTACGTACATGGCAATAAACATGATTTATGAATTTCATTAGAGTTTGCGATTAAAGTGTTTAAATAAACAGTCTTTCATTCAAATGGAGAATGATGATTTATGAATGAAATCAAAGTAAGAAATAATACTTATTTGGTTTTAAATACGTATATTACAAAACGGCTAGACAAAATTGTAAATGGATGCATTTTTGTTTGTATAAAATACAATGCAACTTATTAAGACTCCCCAGTTTTGGATAATTGCGCAAGCTTGTGCTTTGGGTACAAAAGAACGAATATACTTCATCATTTCAGCCATTTAAGTGTACTGATAAACTTTATAGATAAGATAAGTGTATAGATAATAATAATAATTTATTTCTGTATGATAACTAGCCTAATTATAATATTTTACGAACATAAATTGGGTTAGTAATGCAATTAATTAAATTGGTATCTACCTAAACTAAGTAAACTTAATTACTTGTGTCTTAGGTATCCACAATAAATACGTGCTAGTGCTTATTTGACAAAATTCCTTACAAATAACAATGGAGTGTGCTTACGCAATTTAATTTATTTTTTGCAACATTTTACTTATTCTATGTAGCATTATTTATATTACTTAAAGACTATCGTACTACTTAACAACTAATAATAAGTACTCTGTTTCTGTGTAGTTTTGGTTTTTAACCATTCTCTAATAGATATATCTGTATGTACCCATAATCAACACCATTCATCCATTTTCAATTAAGTTTCCAAGTGGTTAAAGGTCAATTCGATTTCCTAAGAGAAACATAGGTAGTATAGGGTAGTATAGCCAACCTCACCTGCAAGTGGTGCACCTGCCGATCAACGGACGAGGCTCTGGCGAACATAATAGTGCCCGGTAAGCGGCAATAGGCTCGCCAACTATTACGTGGGACCAACGATATGATTAGCGAAGTGTGGGTGAGTAATATGCCTCTGCCTACCCCTCCGGGGAAACAGGCGTGAATGTATCATAATTTCAGCCATATAAAGTCTACTGCAGAACGTTGGCCTCCCCAATAGGTTATTATATTGGTATTTGCCTATAATCACCACGGCGGGCAGGTGTGTTGGTAATTACAGTTCAAGCCAGTATAGTGCCAATGCCAAACCCCTCTCATCAACGTCGTCGACGAAGAGAAATCCTACCGGATGATGAGCAACAGTGTCATTCTCCGTACAACAATGCGGCTAAATTCCCCAATATAAAAAAAAAACTTATAGTTATGGATATACTTACATAAAATAGTATGCTGATCTATATAAAAATACACACACATATCTACACATATATAAACACAAATACATACATATTTAAAATAAATAAATTGATGACATTGGGGTAAATTTCATCGATGATCATTCTTACACAACTTCTGGTGTAAGAAAATGGTGGAGGCCTATATATATGTCGTCAGTCGATATCTAATGGCTTAAATGATGATAATATTGACTGCAAAATTATCTATGAAAATTCATTACAAAGGCATAGCCAGCCAGCTTAAATAAACTAATATCAAAGAGCCGACGTAGATACGTGATTATATCAGTTTCCTTACAAATAATGCAGCAGTTCTGAAGTCTCGGCACAATGGAATGGCTGCACGACGCTTACCTGCAAAGAGATGATATATTTTAATACTTCGAATAGCGTATAGAAGATTCAAAGAGGTCGAATATGTAGAGGTTGGTATTAAAAACTTCATGGTTTAAAATTATGGAACGATTCATCTGGTTTACAAAACTTAATACGAAGTTTTGGCGCTAACGCTCAAAAAACAAAAAGACACATCGCGGAGGTATTTTATTTTCCAAAAACTTAAACTAAAAACTTGAATATACACAAAATCCACTATATTTACACATAAATATAGTGATTTTTATGTCAATGTACACTATTGGTCAATCTTCACTATTTTACTAGGGTTTGACTCTGAATTAACTCGACTATGACGGAATTTACTTTGACTTCGGCTTTGACTGTATTGATTGACTAAAACGCTTTATGCAAATAACTTGATAAATTTTACTACTTGACACTGGCAAATGCTCTAAACGAGTGAGATCATTAATTAAGATAAGAAAAAAAAGTCATAAAAAATAAAATAAAAATTGGTTAGATTTTTCCTTTTAATGACATTCGCATTCAACAAGGCCGAATATTTGTCTAGTTCTTGTGGAGTATTCAAACTTTGAATATGAAAACAAACTTTGAATATGACAACAAACTTTGAATATGAAAACAAATTTTGAATAATGGAACGACTTTTAAATGACATTCGCGTTTAAAGAGGTCAAAAATTTATATAGTTCCTGCAGAATATTAAAAACGTAAGGCTCATTACAAAACCAGATCTAAAGTTAGACCAGGTTTGAAACTAGTGCTGTCGACTTCTTGGCGGGAAAGTGAAGCGTCATGTCTGCAGTTTTGTTTTATTTTCTAAAATTTGTGATATTTGGAACATTAATGTGTAATAACCGTTAAGTGTTTGTGAACGTCCATGTTTGTTGGTAAATGAAACGAAATAGTGCAACATCACTTTTCAAATTCTCTCAAGAAGTCCATGTGGGATCTCAGTATAGTCCCACATCTTTACCGAGGACTCAAGGAGTTTATTTAAAACAAAAAATAAACTAGTGCTGTCACTGTCTTGAACTTATCGAATGAAAGTGACAGCACTAGTTTTAAACCTGGTCTAACTTTAGATCTCGTTTTGTAATAAGCCCCTTAACATTTAAATTTGGAAAACTTCTTGGCGGGAAAGTGAAAAGTCGTGTGTTCTGACACAAGGGTTAACCCGAAATCTGTTTGATGTTTAGCGGTTAGCGTACCTATTTATGTAAATAAATGAATCCCAATGCAAGTAGCTATGTTAAAATTTAGAAAACAATTACACCTTACGCCTAGAGCCCCAACTATCGCGTTCTTTGTGAACAGCTTTGAGCTCTGAGCCAGCAGAACCTTGTCTTATCGGACTAGGTAACACAAAGAACTATTTAAATATCGTATCTTTAGAACTTCTGCTAATAAATGCATTTATTGCTTATTATTATCAACAGTCGAGGAGTGTATATATAGGTTCAAATAAAACTGAATATGTAACCAAAATGGTTTCCACTCAGCTATCTTGTCATTTGGGTACATCAAAAAGAAAACACATACATACATCAAAGGTATCATGTGCACGAAACAAACTATTTTAATCTCATTTAATCACTAGAATCTCATACAATTGTTTTACTATTTATATTAAATATCTAGCAAAGAATAGGAATTTTCTTTGTGCTCGGGCTATTTATCATGTGTTATCTCCCAATGTCCCAGGGACACACTCCATCATACAGTTCTGAATATCTAATAAGTTTGCTTAAACAATTCTTTTTTGTTTCTATATCGCTTCTTTTGTTTTATGTTTTGGATTTTATTATTAAACATGACTTTCTCTTGTTTATTCTTTGTGACGTAATGTTTTTTTATCTCCTCGCGTTTATGTTTACACGAATGTTGTCAAAAAAGGGGCTTGTGCTTCTACTTTGTGTGTACTAATTATATGTTGCTCGCAATAATATGTTGTCAGATATGTAGGTACATCGTGTTTCGCTTAAATTAAGGTTTTCCTTCGAGAATATAGACTGGCAATTTTAAAATGGATGTGGAAACGGTTTTTGAAGGTCGGAAACATTTGACAAGATTCCATACTACTTTGCAAGTACGCCGTATGTTTGTGCCATCTTGTGTTATGAA
Organism: Musotima nitidalis; assembly: GCA_949126915.1. Taxonomy (NCBI): domain Eukaryota; kingdom Metazoa; phylum Arthropoda; class Insecta; order Lepidoptera; family Crambidae; genus Musotima; species Musotima nitidalis. Next base: position 15,504,537 of record OX421425.1, read on the forward strand.
AAAAATACAAAAATATATACATAATGTCACGCCTTTTTGCCGTAGGGGTAGGCAGAGATCACCTCATTCCACTTGCTACGATCTTGGCACACACTTTTAGCTTCATTTACACTCATTAACCTCCTCATACACGCCCGTCGGTTAAGGGGAACTTTTGACCGGCCCTTTCTCCAAAATTTTCTGATTTTGGTCATGGAAGGTCTTACGTGGTCTTTCCCTCCCAACACTTCCAATCACTTGTCCATCATAAATCACTTTCGTTAGTCTACTTTCATTCATCCTCTCAACATGACCAAACCATCTAAGCATACCTTTCTCAATTCTTGTCACTATATCTTTTTTTACACCAGCTTCGACCCTTATCACTTCATTCCTAATCTTATTCCTAAAATATTTAAAAAAAAAAATGTAGTTTGTAAAGATGATAAGGAAGTTTTAGCGCCAACGTGGAAAAAGATACAACGCAGCCATGTTTTATTTTCCAAAAGTAGTTTTTAAAATTTGAGTTTTTATGTGTAAATGTAGTGGAATTTTAGACATAACTTCTTCAGCATTGTACACAAGCGTAGGAAAGTAGTATATATTGCAGTGATTTTTTTCCGTATTGATTCAAAAACTCTATAGAAACTTCTAGAAAAAGTCTTCACTAGTTTATTGGAGTAGTACTGTGACTAGACTGTGACGAACTGTGACTAAATAATGAAAACGCTGCACATTGTTGCAAATTACTTAAATTATCTAATTACACTGGCAATTACTCTAAACTAGTAAATCCATACTAAAGAAAAAAAAAAAGATGATTAGAATCTAGTTAGCAGATACTTAAAGGTTTAAACTTAAAGATTGGAATTGTTTAAGAATAGAAAACTTTGACTTTCGACGATCAAATTAATTGCTGTAACAAACATGCTTGTACCTATGGTGTCTTTATAAATTACCTCAGCGTAATATTAATTGTGTAAGCCTCCTGAAGCCGGTTAATATTATTAAAGGGAGTGTTCTCGAAATTTCTTAGTAGCAAACATAAAAAGTGCTTTGCCGAAGGTTTTATATATCACAAAGAAAAGTGTCGCAAGTTTTATTACTCTCGTAAGTAACACGTCAAAACTCATTTTTCTGGCTATAAAAAGGCTGGGTATAATGCCCGGCTACAATAAATTTAATACCTTTAATAAATCTTTAATAATAATCCTTAAATGCACATAAAACGTAATAGATTACATAAGGTATTTAAAAACTAAAAGTAAAAAGGTGGACTTCTCTCTAAAAGAGATCTCTCCAGCCAATCCTAGCAGTTGTGAAATAATTTGTAGGTACGGGATTAAATTTAGTGAAAGATCTATGTTAAAAAAAAGAAAATACAAAATCTTATAAATATATATATCTATTATATAGTATTATATATATATATATACAGTACCATATATACCTACTTATATATATATACATCTAAATAATAATATTATGATTAACAACGTAATAAAAATTAAAAAAACGTGTTAAATAAGTGCCAAATCTGACAAGTAGTTATTCTTCAGTTTACTTTTAAACGACACATGTTCGATGATTTATGTGAAAGTGAGGATATTTGTTACGTTTAAATATATTCATAGTTATATCAGCCCATCAAGGTCCCTCTATTGAGCACCTTCTTAGATACCAAAACGGTCATCCATTCAAGAAATGACCTCTTTCGACCAATATTTGTTTTTCACGAAAATGGCGACATAGAATAAAATCTAAACAGGACGATGTTTAAGAGCGTATCACGTCACGACAAGAAAACATGCCGTTCATATTTTTAATACATTAAAGTAAATAGGAGCCCATACTGAGAACGGAATTGGTTCTAATAAAAATAAAAGTGCAATTTGCTTAGCAGGCATTTGTATTCCAGGCCACGATCTCGGCGTACTCTCGACAGGTAAGCGTCGTCAGCTTTTGTATATGGTTACAAAATACGACGGTATTATTTTGTAAACACCTACTGATATTAGCTACCCAGTCCAAAGAGAATAAAATAAAGCAGTAAATGAAAATTTCCCTTTCACCAAATCCAAAAGGATTTGGAAAAATGGCAGTTTCAGAAAGGAAAACAAATGAAACGATATGTTCTGTGACGAACATCGGTTATTAATATTATAGAGCCTATTCAATAAAAGACAAGGATAAACTAATAGTTGTATTTAATTATATTAGTTTTTTTTGTAACATACAGCACAGTATAAATAAATAAATATTTTCTGACAATTAAGACCCATTATTCAGTTCTCAGCTAAGTATCATTAAGAACTTGTATTATGGATCCTAAATAACGGATAGACATTCTTACATACTTTTTTTGTTGTAAATTAATACTTATACACATAGAAAAACACCGAGGCCAGAACAAATATTCATGTTTGTGCACACAAAGATTGGGCCTGTGTGGGAATCGAACCCACGACCTCAGGAGTCGAGTGCGGGTACACTCGCCTCCACGCCATATCGGTCGTCAAAAATGTCGGTAGTACAATAACTCTTATCATATCTTTACGGTAGTGGCGTCATGCGTAGGTTCGTGGCAGGTTCTCGAAAATATGGTTGAGCGAAGAAATTATGGTTGAGCGAAATTATGGTTGACAAGTTAAAGTGAACTGCTGCCACTGGGGACTAGTCTGCTTTCTGTTGTTTTCAAAGTATGGAGAAATATATTTTCTTAAGAATTCCTACATTGATAACTGTGTTTAGTGCTAACTATTAAATTATTCTCGTACGGTAGGCAGAAGTAAGCTTGTATATCTTAGCCCAATTCTTCTCGAGTCGAGCTCCTGTCAGTAAGTAGGCGAATTATTAGTTGTTCAACCAAGGGCCTGTTTCACTATGTCTGATTAGGAGATTATTAGGCAGTTGAAATTATGGTTTGGTATGGATTATCTGTCAAGTAAACTCTACTGAGAACTTTCTTGAGCTTTGTGAAACAGGCCCTAAGGATGAAAATTATCCGCAAAGGTTTCCCTTTTAAGTGAAAGTGGGTGTTTGTTGACGGCTGAGGGAGACCGCTAATCCTTCCCATCTGTCACTTTTTGACATCTGCTAGATTAGTGGGAATGAACAGCAAATAGTTAAGCAAATAGTAAGCCGGCTGGAGAACTCTATACGTCTTATTGATTTCTTGTAATAATTGACAGTTTGACAGACACTTTGTTCGCGACATTAGTTTATTTATTCCTCATAGTAAGCCAATAAGGAAATATAACACGAATTAAGGAATCATACATACATACATTCACGCCTGTTTCCTCGGAGGGGTAGGCAGCGGCATATTAAACGCCCACATTTCGCCAAATGTAATGTTAGTCCCATGTAATGGTTGGCGAGCCTATTGCCGCTTACCGGTAACTGTTATGTTTGCCAAGCCTCGTTCGTTGATTGGCAGATGCACCACTTGCAGTTGAGGTTAGCTAGGCCCTCCTTGGGATCTTGATAGGTACCAGCAGTACAGAACACACTATATTACGGAATTATTATTAATTATAATTATGTAGGTATATTATGTGATGGTTTAAAATTACATTGTGACAATTCCCGAGAAACTATTATCTCTTAAAAAATAACTAATGCCAGAAGGCTTTTAGGCTCCTATTAAATCCAAAATAATTAAATTGTAAGTAACTGTAACTCCAGCAGACGAAATCTTGAGCAGACGCTAGTTTCATATAAATCATTATATCCTAGCATTATCCCGGTTGCCCTAGACTTAAAAGCTTAGGGCCCAGGGTCTGCTCACTTTTTTTATTTGTTTTACGTCGGTAACAAAATGCAAAAAGGGGGTGTGGGGCTCACCACCAGCAGACGCGACTGCCAGCAGTAATACCCACTAAAAATCTTCCGACGACGCCCGCCGCTTGTTGAGAAAAAGGCGAGGGCCAGTACCTGGGTTGCAGCGTCTGACACCCCGCCTGCGGCCAACGTCCCCCGGACCAAAACCGAGGACCTCCCCAGAGAGGCGCAGTGGATGCGCCCCTCCTATCTCCTTGTGCGACCATAGCGTGTGTGGCCGACTTACCGGAGGGTCCATGGTGAGACAGCAGGGGCCCCTTGCCCCCACTGCCTAGACCCTCCTGGCGCTGTTGAGCGGGCCCTCCTGGTGCTGCTGAGCGGGCCCTCCTGGCCCGCCCGCTGCGCCCTCCACAGGTCCCTCTTAGTTTCTCTCCCTGTAGTCGGTACTAAGGGCACCCAGAGTCGCCAATCTCTGGGTGTTATCTTTTCCCTAGCGCCTCCAGCGCCCTACCGGGAGGTACTCAGCCCCCCCCACCACGGCAAGGTGGAGACCAGTCGGGGGGGGTCTGCTCACTGGTTCAACCAGATTTGACTGAATTTCAGTTATTACGTGGAGCGACTGCCGTCTGACCTCAGCAACCCAGAGGGAAACATTATTCTATGGTTAAACCAGCTTTCAGTCTGTTAGAAGGCACTGACTTTCTTAGATGCCATAGATGTTAATGACAGCCGGGGCCAGCTTAACGTGCTTTCCGAGGCACGGAGCAAGCGATAGCTAGTTTCATATAAATATAGCGTGGATAATCGGTTACATATAAAAGAAATACAAATAAGAAATAAAACCATTAATAAAAGTAGAGAAATAAAACACTGGAAACGAGGGTGAAATATGCGGAGAGAGGCATAAAAGTATTCAAAGAATTAGCAAAGATATATGGTTACTGGAGGACGTTTGTAAAGCGCCTCTGACATATGGCGGCGGGCTGACACCTCCTGATATATGCCCCAGGATTACACTAGCTTTTGAAAGGACTAGGAATTATTTGTCTCTTATATATCGAATATTCCATTTTGTCTGTGAATGCTTGACGAATCTAAATGATCATGTTGATCTTAAAGACAATAAGTATATTTTATTTTATAAGTACCGGCCTAGAACAATACCCTACTTTCTTTCATCTCACGGGGACTCGTAAGAGTCGACGAAGAGTATGTTTATTAAATATGGATTTATAAAAAAGTTATTTAGTATTCATAACACAGGTTCGTAATGCTACTTAACTTGAAACGAAATAATTGGTGTATTTCTCAGAAAATTAAGATAAGCTTACATTACACGACAGCCCACGCTCCCTCTGTGAGTTCGTTTGTACTTAAATCTATAAGGGATTAACTGGGTGTTGCGAATAACATAGACGTAATCCCTTTCTCCATACAATGGCTACTTTGATCTGTTACATGTCTTTAGATCTGTTTAGGTTTTAAGACTAAAAAGGGGTTTAAACGGATCTATTTTCGCCGTGTTACACATATCTCTTTCCCACGGCTACTTTGATATGTCATACGTCTTTTGATTCTTTTATTTGGTTCGTTCATGTACCCCAAGATTTTAAAACTACCGCCCGATAAAATAATAAATTGTAAGAAATACCTAAGAAATAAATAGTTTTTTATGTAGATAAATTACACCAATATAAATATAAATAAATATAAATAATCTCTAACAATCACACCAATTATTTAGTTCTAAGATAAGTATCACTAAGAACTTGTGTTATGTATACTAAATAACGGATAAACATACTTAAATACTTTTTTTTTTTTGTAAACACATACTTAATATACATAGGAAAATACCCAGACCCGAACAAATATTCATGTTCATGCACACAAAGATTTGTCCTGTGTGGGAATCGAACCCACGACCTCTGGAGTGAAGTGCAGGTATACTGACCTCAACGCCATATCGGTCGTCAATAAACAGCATATATCCATTTGAAGGTATAAATAAAAAACAATTTTTGGAAAAACATTATGTCCAAAACAAACTTGGATTACTAACTAACATTTGAATAAACTACATAATAATAACTAATAATGTTTAAAAAAAACAAACAGCAGTAGGTGTACTTAGTAATAAAATAAAATACAGCAAGTAATTAAATAATCACCAAAATTTCTAACTTATTCTAAAAAGTTTATAAATGTACATAATATGAATACTTGCTATATTTATTCGTCATACTAAACAGTATGGTTACTGAAGCGATATTCAGCTAAACGTTACTACTTTTTTCTGCGTGACCTAAGTCCCTTTTACAATATTTATAGTAATCCCTTTACACGGCGCCTCTCTAAATTATTCATTAAAACCTTTTCATATATCAGTGACCTCACCTGAAGTACTATTTCACAGGACCTTAATGCGGCCCTTTTTAAAGGGAAAACGAGTCATGCTCGCCTTTTGATCTTTCACGTAAAAAAAATTAAAAGCGGTATTTTTGTTATAGACGCTTTGGTTATTTCATCTCTGCTACCTACACTTGGTAACCTTTACACTTTAATTTGGCTTATTTTATGTGTGTTATTTTTTTCTTAACCAGCGAAAACATTGGAGATGTTAGATGAAGGGTAAGCAGTGTGTAACGCAAATAACTGTATATAAGCTTTTATTTAGTTACGCTTACCGGTCAGGGTATGCATAGATCATTTTCATATCTGGTGTGCAAGTCACAGCCATGACTATAAGACTGGGTATTCGAAAACTATTATCGGGAATCAAAGGTCTCATAACATTAACTTGAAAACTAATGCGCCGATTCACTGAGGGCAGGTACTTGAGTAGAGTACTAGAGAAAACTTTTTTTTTTTAAAGGAAAACATACAGTATTTACGTAACACAAAAGTAATTTACAGTATATAGCACATAATACCATAACAGTTTCCATAGAACACATTAACAATTTATAAAGATTTATTAAAAAAAAAAAAGGAATTCAGGCATCTCAACAATTATACTGAACAATTGTAACCTTTATTAAAATAAATGAAGATCTTAATAATATTTACAACTGGTCCAAGTTGAACTGTCTTACAATAAATCCTTTAAAAACTCAAATGGTTATAATCGGGAATAAACATCAAATTAAAAACGTACTCAACTGCGAAAACATAGTTAAAATAAACAATACAAAAATAGAAATAGTCGAAAAAGCTTAGGACTTATAATTGATAAAGAGCAAAAGTACATACAACATATTAATAACAAAATTAAAACAGCCTTCTATAAATTGTAAACCTTATATAAAATTAGACCGTATATCAAGGAAGAGCTACGACACCGCTTAACAGAATCTCTTGTGCTATGTCACTTCAATTATTGCAGCTCGACTTATGGCCCTAGATTAACACAAAGCATGGAATATGCTATACAACGTGTACAAAATGCTTGTATACGCTACTCATTCAATGTCCCAAGGAGAGAATATATAACACCATATTTAAATCAAAAACATATATACTTAACATGAAAGCTAGAAGAGAACTACAATTTGCTTGTACAATAAAAAAAATATTTTTCAACAAAAAACCTGAATATCTATTTGAAAAACTAAGCTGCAGGAATGGTGTACGCAGTACTACAAAGGATCTGCTATCTATTCCTAGACATAAAACTGCGCGTTACAGGGGTTGTTTTAGATTTTTATCAGCAAGCATCTAGAACGACCTACCTCCGCCTTTCAGAGAGAAAATGAGCGTAGGTACGTTCAAGTTAAAATACAAAACTGCGTTAATAAAACGGCAACTTGCTGGTGAAAGTATAAAACATTCATATGTAAAAGATTTAAATTAAATTTTTGAAACAAAGTTATATATACTCGTACATAATGTAAATGAATAAATATGAATATATTATAAATAGATATATTATAATAGATAGAGTTATAATCCTATTACATATATTAAGTTATGATACTTACATGTGTTAGAAATACAGCACACACAAATACATGCACATACCTTTGCTTAAAATACCTTGAGACAAGAGTGAGAATGATAAAATCGTAAATATTATTTTATTTTATTTTATTTTCTTTGGGGGGCTTACAGCTAACACTGCTATATAATTTTAAAACATATATTCTAAAAGCCAATAACAAGCCTCCACATACAACACTTGGCTAACATTAACTAGAAATGTACATTTTAATTTAGACTAATAATCAATTTAAACAGTTAACATAAAAATTCACTAACCTATACTAAGTGAAGTAGTCTGCAGACAGAATTTTATTAATTATAGATATATTGCTGCAGTAGATATCGAGGGTATCAGAATGATTATTATGAGTTGAATTAAAAAGCTTGCTAACGCGAATTAAGTAGGAGTTGCCACGATAAACACTACGGTGGGTTGGAACATGGAGTAGATATCTCGGACGACAATGTCGGGGAGGTACATTAATATACAGTTGACACAGAAGTTCAGGACAATTAACTTTGGATTGAGCAATTTTCAACAAATAACGCAGATCAAAAATGTTTCTACGCACATCAAGAGGAAGTAAATGAAATTTCGCACAGCGCCGTTTATATGAAAGATATGGAATTTTAAATTTAAAACCTAGATACCTTGTAAATTTTTTCTGTAATTTTTCCAGCCTTTTTGAATGCACAGCATAATTAGGATTCCACACTTCACTGGCGTACTCCAAATGACTTCTTACAAGAGCACAATAAAGTACCTTAATGGCCTTCATAGTGGTAAAAGAAGAGCTACTACGGATAACAAAACCCAGGGATGAGGAGGCTTTTTTAGCTATTTTGTCAATATGATGTTCAAAAGTGAGCCGATCATCAAGAATAACACCTAAATCAGAAACTTTATCCACACGACGCAATGGCGAATTATTAATAGTGTAATTATAGTGTAGCTTATTTCTATTTCTACTGAAGCTGATGACTAGGCATTTATTGACATTGAGATCAAGATTAACAGATTCACAGTATGCGACAACCCAGTGAAGATCTTGTTGCAAAAGCATGGTATCTGAATGATTTTTAATTTGCCGATAGATCTTCATGTCGTCAGCGAATAGCAGAAAATCAGAGTTATGAATGCAGTCACCAATGTCATTAATAAACACCACGAACATTAAAGGGCCTAACAAGGATCCCTGTGGAACTCCAGATGGTATAGTAGTCCACGAGGAGGTAAAACCGTTTAGCACCACTGCCTGTGTGCGGTTTTGGACATATGATACGAACCATCTATATAAGTCACCTCTTATACCCAGAAAAAAGAGTTTACGAAGCAAAATAACATGGTCGACCCGATCAAAAGCTTTGCTAAAATCGGTGTAAATGGCATCAACCTGGGTTCCACCATCCATATTAACAGAGATAAAATCTGTAAACAATAAAAGGTTAGAAACTGTAGATTTACCCTTTATAAAACCGTGCTGATTAGGACAAAATCTAGTAGCCAGGCAAGAATAGACATGGTTGTGCACTATACGCTCCAGGATTTTAGCTAGAAGGCAGAGTTTGGATATTGGGCGATAGTTTTCCACCTCACTCTTGGATCCCTTTTTAAGGATGGGAGACACGAATGCTAATTTCCACCTAAAAGGCACTACGCCTTCTGTCAAAGATCTTCTAAAAAGCAGTGTCACTGGCTCCGCTAAGGCATCGGCGCATCTGACTAAGAATATAGCAGGAAGATCATCTGGGCCGGCTGATTTATTTAAATCAAGAGATTTGAGGTATTGGTGAACAACCTTGGGATCTAATTCAATTGAGTTAATCAAAATGCCATTATCTGGAGTGTCTTCGGAGGCCTGCAAACTGCCATCAGAGTGGGATGATCGGAGAAAAGTAGAGTGAAAGTAGGCTGAGAATAACTCACAGATGCCCTGCCCATCATCACTAACATTTGAACCATAAGACATGTTAGACGGAAAATTGCTATTACTGCGCTTTTTTTTGATGTAAGACCAGAACGCTTTTGGGCTATTGCAAATGGATGACTCAATCTTAGCCATATAGGCATTGTAACAAATTTTTTCAACCTCTTTGGCTCGATCACGTAAAAAACTGTATGATAAATGATCAGAGATGTTACCATAAACCCTAAATTTGCAAAAATATTTATGCTTCTCTTTAAGTATTTTAATGAGAGCTAAGCTATACCACTGTGGATACCCAGATTCGCTTAAGAAGCGTTGGGGAATGTAGGAGTCTCTAATTTGAGATAAAATGTCATAAAACGAATTTAAGGCGTCATCTACACTACCTTGCATTAATAGTAAATTCCAATCAACCTGCCCCAAGGAAGACAAAATTTTTCCATAGTCGCCTTTGGTATATTGAAAGACCAATCGCGAAGGAACCTTGAAAGACTGAAATAGAATGAAATCAAGATGAATGATCAAGGCTGGGTGATAAGAGTCTTCAGGAATCAACGGACTAGCGCATGCAGACACCGATACCGACTTGTTAGAAATAACTAGGTCAAGAATAGTTTCAAACTTATTACATATCATATTAAATTGTTCTAGATTACAAAACTTTAGGGTATCAATGAAATAAGTAAACTGGTTTGTCATAGGGGCAAGAGGTATAACAGACATACCGGAGTGATTCCATTTTATAGAACTCATATTAAAGTCACCGAGTATAATAAAATCGTCACTCGGATGGCTATTAACAAGATCTGACAGTTTCTCAAGGTAAGTGTATAATTGAGTAACGAAAGTGTTTCCCTGGTGTTGCTCACAAAGGTATAAAGTACAGAGATGAAGACGTTGAGAGGAGTTATTCCTATTATTCAATGATAAAGATATCCAAATGTCCTCAGCGCTGGACTGCCAAGCAGTATTACTTTTAACAGACAACTCACGGCGAACGGCTACCAATACACCGCCACCACGCGACTGCGCCGTGGCGACATAGTCCCGATCGCGTCTAAAAACAATGTACCTGTTATCAAATAGCTCCGAGTCCAATATTCCTTCGATTAACCAAGTCTCAGTCAAAGCAATAATGTCATAACTGCTCATGGCTAGATTTCTAAAAAATATTTCAGTTTTAGTTCGGAGGCCCCGAACGTTCTGGTAATAAATATTTAAAGAATTAAAATCGAATGCCTAAACTATAATATAATAAACATAAATGTAAGACGCATGTAAGTATATACAAGAAAACAATCAACCCGTAATCGCAAATACAACTAAAACAAATAAGCATATAGGCAATATAAAAGTATACTGTAACTGAATGTATCATAAACGCAAATATTATAACTGTATAAGCATAATCTCGTAAATATCTACAAAAATAATCTGACTCCATGCCCCAGACCCTATGGAAAAGAAAAGTGCATATAACCAAATTAATAAGTTCATTACTAGAACAAGTAATACAAATCAATAAAAAGTTATTCAATACTGTAAACTGTGCAATCTCCATAATTAAAAACAAACTGATAAAGTAAGCAAAAGTTAACAACAAAACATTACTATAAAATAACCACATAGTAACAAAAAACCACAAAACAAGCATTTTCGAGAAGTTGTAAACATATTCATTACATCGATACCACGACATTATCACATGCAACTTAATAATAAATTTATATTTCCAATGAATGACTTGATGATAGTGAACAAAAGACGACCAGGCGACAACAAAAGGCGACCCGACCGCAGCCGAACAAAAGGTCCAGGTAAACGGATGTAATCCGACTAAGTCACTTAAACTTTTTAGCAAAAACAAAATCGTTTTATTACAATAAATGTTTGAAAAGGCACTTAATTTATCATAACAAATAAAATTAGAAATATAGGGGTCACAGAAAAATATGTAAAAAGATAATAAAAATATTAAATTATGTATGTAAAATATAAAAGTTATCTTATATTTTCCAGATCCCGATCCGACTTTATCATAAAAACCTTAGAAGTAGAATCGCGCCTTACGAAGATCTTCATGTGCTTAACCCAAACATATTGATATTTGTGTTCCATGGCGAGCACTTTCACTTTGGATAGTCGCATCTTGTTAACGGCTGTCAGATGGTCGTTTATAAAAATCCTTCCAGAACCAGAGAGACCGACGTCCTTAGGCAGCAGTGGATTAGGCGCAGCACGTGCTGCAGCCACGAAATCCTCCTTAATATATCTGCTCGTGAATGAGACGATAATGTTTTTTTCGCCTGTTTTGTTCGTTGGTACCCTATGAATAAAATTAATGCTGCTCTTGTTGACTGGATAAGAAATTCTCTTGCCTAATACATTTAGTATATCAAATAGGTTCTCCCTATCCTTTAAAGGCACACCCTTGATTTCGACGTTGTTACTTCGAAGCCACTGCTCAGTATCATGAAAGTCGTTCTCAAGTTTACCAATAACCTCATTTAGTCGTGCAGTTTCCGGCTGTGACTGTTCTATTTTCTCTATTCTTCCTTCTAATGCCTGAACCTTTGCCGGCATTATGGCCGCTGATGCCTTCAAGTCCATGAGCTCCTTGCGGATCATCTGTATTTCAGATGATAAGTTGGAAAGCGGGGCCAACTTGATATTTATGTTCACCAATTCTTGCATTACGGACTCAAGCGAAAGTAATGGTGACGCCGTCGGAGAAGTTGGCTGCAAAGGTGCCGCAGTACTAGGGTTACCAGCCGTTTTACAATCGGGACATCTCCATGTCGCCTGACGGCCACCGCCCAACTTACGGTATCCTTTCTCCGAGACCCCAGAGCAGGCAAAATCAAAGTGCTTGAGACACGCTGAGCACTGAATAGCGTCTGAAGCATTATCACCACATCTTGCACACACAACCATGATTTATAAAACAAAAAGTACAAAAGATTGAGAATCACTGGAAAGTATACGGCAAAAGTTACACGTCCTACTCAGAGTGCATTGAAATATGAACTGATATATTATGTTGAAATAGATGTATATTTTATTAACCAGAATTCAATTACCTAAATTATATATTGTTCAATATTAAGTTATTATAATTGTATTTTTTTATGCTTCTTTATTTTATGGGCGTGGGCCCTGACAATTTTTGTTTAATAATGTGTAGAATGGGGGCGGCTGCAAACCAGCGTTGCTCGGCGTAACATATTAGGTCGGGGAAAAAGTCTTTTCGCATAACGTAGGTATAAACTTATTATAAATTTTTTTTGACTGTACTATTTGTGTCTGGCTGGTTTTGGTAACATTAAAAAGGTTCCATTATAAAGAAAAGAAAAAAATAAAAAAAAGTTGTTTCCCGCTATTTTTCATTTGTTTTTCTCTCCGTAAAAATGAGTGAATCTAATGAAGAAATTCGATACATTTTAAAATTTTATTATAAAAAAGGCAAAAATGCAACTCAAGCAGTGAAAAAAATTTGTGATGTTTATGGACCTGATGCAGTGTCAGTAAGAGTAGCACAAATTTGGTTCAAACGTTTTCAGTCCGGAAATTTTGATGTTAAAGATGCACCTCGCTCTGGTCGCCCTGTTACGAATAAAATGGACGCCATTTTTGAAAGAGTGGAGCAAGATCGGCATATTAGTAGTTACGATGTAGCTGAAGAACTGGGAATTGACCACAAAACAGTTTTGACCCATTTGAAGAAAGCTGGTTATACAAAAAAGCTCGATATTTGGGTGCCACACGAGCTCACTCAAAGAAACTTAATGAACCGTGTACTCATTTGCGATTCATTATTGAGACGTAATGAAACCGAGCCGTTTTTGAAGAGATTGATAACTGGCGATGAAAAGTGGATCACGTACGACAAGAACGTGCGAAAAAGGTCGTGGTCGAAAGTTGGCCAGGCTTCACAGACTGTGACTAAACCTTTTTTTTTTTTTTTTTGAGTGGTAATGCATTTACGCATACTTTGCACTGCGGGGACAGCACAAAGTTATGTCGGGCTCCCTGGCCGAGATGGTGGTGGCCAGGACTACCGACTAAACCCCACTATTTCCTGCTCCGCGTAAGGTGCCAAGGAGGTAACAGAGTGACCTTATCCTCCGTTGGCACTGCACGCCTGCCTGTGTAACAGACCCTTCGTCATATTTTTTTTTCTTTTTCTGCCCCTGTATTCGGTTAACATTTGTGCCGCTTTCTACTCCTTCGGGCTGCAAAAAAAAGCGCGAGTGGGATGTTCCCCGAACTTCTACCCGCACGCCCGGCTATGTGGTTAGCGCACCAGCGTACGCACGCCGGCGCTGCCCTCTCCTTCGTCGTCGGACGTAATCCGCAGTTGGGCTCTCTTCCCTAGCTCGCTCGTCTGCCTCTTTTTCAGACATGACTTTCTCGCAGAAGCGGTGCACTGCCTCCCATGACTTTTCGTTACGGACCATTGCGCTGACCATCGTTTGGAGCGAGAGGTCATGACCAATAACCGCCTCGAGTTCTGCTCTAGAAGACGCCCATCTTGGGCACTCCTCCACAGTGTGCTGCGACGTATCTTCTGGTGCTCCACACTGGTGACAGATAGGTGTCCGCTCCCTCCTTGCCACGTTGCATAAGTAACGCCCAAAACAACCGTGACCTGTGAGGACCTGCACGAGGCGATAAGACAGCGCACATCCCCGTCGTCCCAACCACTCTTTGAGTACTGGCCTGACAGCCTCGATTGTTCGGTGTCCAGCACTTGGCTCTCTGAGCCTGTTCTCCCACTGAGTGTGTACCACCTCCCGAGCGTCCTTTCTCCAACGCCGTACTACTTCATACGGTGGTGTACTTCCATGGCTCTTTGCCTCTACATTTTTTAAGTAAACCACTTGTAACGACTCAGCCTCCAAATCCCAAGGAGGGGTCTCCGCTAGCACACACGCCACTTCGTACGACACTGTGCGGTAAGCCCTAGCAGCTCTGAGTGCCATGATTCGCTGTGGGCGACGCAGAAGTGCCCTGGTATCAGCTCTAAGACAGTCTGACCATATAGGCGCACCGTACAGAGCGACAGACCGAATGACGCCTGCAAACAAGCGTCTGCACCTCGTATTTGGTCCACCCAGATTCGGCATGAGCCTACATAGAGCAGAGGATATCCTGGACAGCTTCGGAGCCAGAGCCTTAAAATGCCCTCTAAAATTCCACCGGCTATCGAGGACTATTCCAAGATACTTTATCGTCGACCCGACACCGATGGATACCCCGCTGATGACGAGGTGAGTTCCAACTGGCGGCGCTTTCCGCGGTCCGTGAAAGCAAATGGCCTCTGATTTACTAAGAGCCACTGTCAGCCCCAGCCTCCTAATTTTTCCGACAATTTGCGCCGCACCCGCCGTTGCACGCAAGCTTGCCTCCCTGTAGGACTTTCCACGCGCTGACAGCAACGTGTCATCAGCGTAACAAGTGACTTCTACTCCCCGCAAGGTAGAGCCGCGGATCACCCAGTCGTAAGTAATGTTCCACAACAACGGGCCCAAGACTGAGCCTTGTGGAACACCGCAGAACACTTCTCTAAAGCCCCAACCACCTATCACGGGGTACTTTACATATCTCCTGGACAAATAGGCTAACACGGTTTGGCAAAGATAATGTGGAACCCCAAAATAATAGAGGGCCTCCGCAATACACAAGTGTGGCAGGGTGTTAAAGGCATTGGAGATATCAAGAGACACCGCCACCATGTACCCGCCCTTTGCTACCTCTTCCTGCGCCAGTGCCCTCACCCGCGCTATTGCGTCAATGGTGGAACGACCCCGACGAAAGCCGAACTGATTGTCGTCTAGATTTGGGCCGGTCTCCTCGAGATGTTTATTGAGGCGGGCAGCAATGACGCGCTCAAACAGCTTACCCGCTTCATCCAGTAGGACAATTGGTCTATACGCCCCAGGGGAGTCCGTCGGCCGTCCATCTTTTTTAAGCAACACCAACCTGCCTTCTTTCCACCTTGATGGGAAGCGTCTTTCCCTAAGGCACGCCGAGAGTAGTGCACGAAATCTCTCCTCCAACCCATTATTTAAGGCAACTACCCAAACTCGGCCTGGAATACCATCAGGGCCGGGGGCAGTGTTTTTTCCTCGAAGCCTAAGAATGGCGGCTCCCAGTTCCCCTTCTGTCACTTCTGGTACATCCCCCGACTCCTCAGTAACTGTTGCTGGCCTTAACCTTAATGGGGGTACCTCCTGGCCGACATGTGGAAATAGCGATTCCACTACCCTATCCAACATCTCCCTTTCCATGGTTAGAGAAACCGGGGGAGCCCAGGGGCGAAGTTTGTTCATGACCAGTTTGTATGGTCTACCCCATGGATCCTGCTCCAGTGTACAAAGAAGCTCTTGCCAAGCTCTGTTCTTTGCTTCTCCAATTTCTACCCTAAGGGACTTTTTAGCTTGCTGGTAAGCTGTATACAGGCGGGTCTCCTCACTGTCATCTCTTCTCCTTCTTCTACGACACCTTGTATATTGGCGTCTCGCGGTGACACACTCTGCGCGTAGCTGCGAAAGTTCATTTGACCACCAATAGACCTGGCGTTTGGGCGTAGTGGACTTGATGCGGGGCATGGATGCGTCGCAGATTCGTGATACCGACTTACTTAACCACTCTGATTCTCTTTCCACTTCGATGAGGTCGGGCTTGGGCGTGCAACTTTCCACCAGAGAGGCGAGAATGCATTTGTCACGATCAAGCTTCTTCTGTGCCCACCTAGGACCCAGATTCGACACCCGGCCAAGGTTAGCCGGTTGGGTAATGGAGGCGTTGACATCAAAACGAATGTATCGGTGATCCGATAGGGTCTCCTCGCTCTCCATTACCAACCAGTTTTGAATACGGCATGCTAATGCCGCACTCGCAAACGTAACGTCAACAATAGAGCCGCCCTGCATCCGCACACACGTGAGAACTGATCCCCTATTCGCCACTACCAGACCATTGGCTGCGAGCCATTCCTCGAGAACTTCTCCTCTTGGGTCCGTGGATTGACAGCCCCACTGCACGGATTTGGCATTCAGGTCTCCTGCCACCACGACCGGCATAGGTCGACACCAGCCTAGTAGCATGTCCAGATCCGATAAAAAAGCTTCAAACTCAGCCAAAGTTCGGTTTGGCGAAAAATAAGCTGCAACTATAATTATATGTCCACATTGCGCTGCGACAAAGCCGTGGCCTCTTGAGATTCTGCCAAACGGAGGTGATCCAGCATTTATGTTAGTCACCACCACAGCCACCCCGTCCAGATCTCCCAACCAGTTGTCTCTTAAGAGAACTACATATGGCTCTGTGATTACCGCCGCATGCACCAACCACTGCGCTATGCTCTGAAGTAGAAGATCCTGCGCCCTAGCGCAGTGGTTGATGTTCGCCTGGATAACTGTAGTGGCCATCTAATCTATTTCAGCCATTTCCACCTCCTCTGTCAGCCCGTTCGGTGGGCATGTAGACGGATGTTCCGAGATGTCCATAGCCGCCTTGCCTTTTCTCGCCACCTTTTGTCTGGGAGCCGAACATATTTTACTTCCCAGCCGGTGGTTGGACTTTTTGCCAGATTCTGAACAAAGCGAACAGTGCGGCTTCGCGCTGCACGTTATCGCACGATGACCTATCTGGCCGCATCTATAGCACTGCTGACTACGGTCGACAGCTGCTGTGCAATGTGCTTTTACGTGGCCTGTCTCTAGGCAGCGGAAGCAGCGTCGCTCTCGCGGGTCCAGTAGTTTAACTCTTGCCGAAACCCATCCCACTAAAAGTCTGCCATCCACCACCTTTTTTGCCGCTAAAACCGGGCAACTGACCCATACTGCATTAAGACCTGACTTCTCGCGCCGGAACGTGCCCACTCGCACCTGATCCACTGCACATTCTCCTTTCTTCGCTATGGCAAAAGATACTTCCCCCGAAACGACGGAATCGTCGAGACCACAAATAAGAAGTTCGGCACATTTCACTGGCCTGGAGATCTTAACGTCCTCCGTCCCTTCAAAGAACTCCCGAAGTTTCCCGGCAAGCCGGTCCGCTTTCTCCTCTGTTTCGCTTCCTGGGACTTCTAAAATTAGAGCTCCAGTAGCGGCACATCGGTAGCGTACGCCATCCTCAATGCTAATGCTGCGCAAATCAAGTTTTCCTTTCGCGTCAGCCATTACTTTGGCATAAGTAAGTCCGTTCTCGATAGCTCCCTGCTGAAGAGTGACCACTACTGCTGCTGATTTAGGAGCATTCAATTTCGCGCTGTTCAGAAGACCTTGGGCTCGGGCAAGCTGTTTTTTGCCCTTCTTTTTCTTGACTATGTTCCAGCCTCCGTTAGTGGGTTCCCGCGGCAGCACTGACGCGACACTAACGACCGGCTCTATATCACGATCATTAGGGATTCTCCTGCCGCTTTCTCTTTTGTTCGTTCTCCGTCTATTGATATGATCATTAGAACTCTGGGAATTTGAAGTAGGAGTTGTGGAATTTAAGGATGCCTTTGCAAGTGTAGGATTTGCCGGAACTTTAGTAGAAGAAGCCGACAGCGAAGACGGTGCCACAACCCTCTTAGCAGAATGCGCCGCCAATGGAGGGCGGAGTCTCGGCTCCGGACCCAGGCGTGGTTCCAGACCCTCTATCCTTGCATTCAATCTGCTGGTCATTGTTGCCATTATTCTGGCTTCCATCTCTTCGAGCGGAGAACGCGCGCTTGTTGGTTTCCCTAGGACTGATTCTGGTTCCGATGATGTGGCCGGAACATGTTGAAGGGAAGCTTTTAATTGTGTCATCTCTATTTGAAGAGCATTCATTTGAGCCTCCAGCCTTTTATTTGCGGCCTCTAACCTACAGTTAGCGGCTTGCATCTTCTCAGTTTCCTCTGTCGACGTGCGTGCTAAGAAGATCGAAGTGGCCTGCTTGATCACTCCGACGGCTTCATTAAGGGCCTTCTGATAAGTCCCTTTAAGATGCCCCGATGTTTTAGCCACCTTTTCGATAGCCGCTAAGCTAACGTTCACTTGGCTGAGCAGTTCAAAGGCAGGTCGATCCTCTGCACAAGCCTCGATTGGGGCATCAGACATTCGAGCTAAAGCAACCCTGTTTTGGCTCAAAGCCTCAACAATCTGGCCCATTTCCACCTCAGAATCCACTTCTCGCTTGTACTTAGCTTTCGCCGTTTCCGCCCTTGTTTTACCAAGCCCAGCGTAATCCCCCGTTAGCAGGGGGTGGCCTCTTTGTTTCCCTCTCTTGTTTGCAGCTATTTTTGGCGATGGGGTGGCATCATCGCTTTGCACCTCCTCCCGGCACCGCTTTCCGAAGTTCTTTGACTTAGCCCGCCTCGATACCCCAGATGAATCGGACTCGACCGTCCTCATGGAGGTAACTGATGTATCGGACATGCAGTCCTCTAGTACCATCACCGCGCCACTCAATTGCGGACAGGGCGCTTTGTCCAGACTAGTTTGGCTCCTATCAGAGCAACTCTCCTTTCTAACAGTTGTTCCTCTGCCTAGCGGCAGGAAGCGGTCTTTGCCCCCCTCAGATACGATGGGGCTGACACCCTCCGAAGAGGACGTGAAGGATTCCCCTGCGTTGCAGGTACCTTCCTGAGGATTTTTTGTTTTTAGACTCGCCTTCATGGTTTTTTTTTTTTATTTCCTTTTTTTAACAGGGTGAGGTCCCTGTTCCGGCGCTTGGAACTGGACACCCTCCAGCTATTCATCCCATCGCCACGCCGGTAAGCTTAGGATTAGGGCGTTGATAGATCGACACATAATCTCTCTTTGTCTCTCGGCACCTCCTCCAACGAGGAGGTAGGGAGACAAATAAACACACACACTTCTCAAAAACACAGCGCAACTAACCAGAACGCAGCTAAGCTGCAAGCTGGCCATAAGTAAAAACGTGACCCCCTACTCCTGGGCCGCTTTCCAGGTACGATATGTAACTGGGGGTGCGCCCCGAGACCCACCAGTTTTGGTCCGCGCCGGACAAGCCGGTACCGCTCATATCTGAGCGGCGTTCCCCTATCCGCCACCTGGGGACGCGCCTGATGGAAGACTGGCAACTCCACACGGGGACTGTGACTAAACCTGGCCTAACACGAAATAAGGTGATGCTGTGTGTATGGTGGGATTGGAAGGGCATTGTTTATTATGAGCTTTTACCGCCCGGCAAAACCATCGATTCTGATCTTTACTGCCAGCAACTGATGAGATTAAAGGAAGCAGTCGAGAGAAAACGGCCGGAATTGATCAACAGGAAGGGTGTGGTCTTTCATCACGATAACGCTAGACCACACACATCTTTAGCCACTCAGCAAAAATTAAGAGAGTTCGACTGGAAGGTCCTAGTGCATCCACCATATAGCCCTATCCTTGCGCCTTCAGATTTTCACCTGTTTCGGTCTCTGCAGAATTCTTTAGGTTATGTAAGGTTGACCTCAAGAGAGGACTGCCAAAACTATTTGTCCCGTTTTTTTGATCAGAAGTCCCAAAGTTTCTACAGTAACGGGATAATGTCTCTGCCCACAAAATGGCAGAAAGTTATTCAACAAAACGGTACATATATATTGTAAATAAATGTAAATAAACTTTGAAAAAAATGTCTTGACTTTTCATACAAAAATACGAAAAGACTTTTTCCCCAACCTATTACGTCGGGTAGCACAAGCTGAGCCACTACCTTTTGTTTTCTTTTGTTCTTTTAAGTCTATTAAGTGTCTTATCCTTTAATATTTATTTACTTTGTTATTTTTTTTCATATTTAAATTGATTTTTCATTTGCTTAGGTTTAAATTTTAATATGAAGAAAACAATAAAATAGTTTTTATTTTATTTATTTTATTTTTTATAAATATATCTTTCTTTATTAATAAACAAGCGGCGATAGCCCAGTGGCAAGACCCAAAGCCTTTAAATTCAGAGGGTATCGAGTTCAAAACCTGGTGGCGCACCTCTGGCTTTTCGAAGATATGTGCATAAGTCTCACTTGCTTCGTGCTTCGAAAAGCACGTTAAGCCATTGTTCCCGGCTGTCATAATCATCTATGGCAGTCGTTAATAGTAAGTCAGTGCCTTCTAACATTCTGACAGCTGGTTTAACCATATAATGATGTTCCCAATATTGATGTTGGGTTGAGGTCAGACAGCAGTCGCATCATGTAATAACTGAAATTCAGCCATACCTGGTTAAACCAGTGAGTCGACCCTGGGCCCTGGGCTTGAGTCTGGGGAAACCAGGATAGGATATAAGGAGAGAGTAGAATGGCCGCGGGTTAACATCCAGAGACAGGAAACAATATAAATTCAATTCTGGTAGCCTGCAAGATTAATTTGCAGTTCTGAGGTTATTATAGCCAAGAATCAGAGTATTCCGTATAATATACGTACAAAGGACAATAGCCTGCTATTGTATGAAACTTGATTAATTCAATCCAAAGGGTTTTTGAGAACAAATCACAATGGTACATATTACATTGCGTTCTGGTATTGTAATGTTCGGGATTAGTTGGTTTTAGCTCTGTAGGGAACTTGGTTAACAGTTTATTTAATAAATTAGTAGCTGGATATGGAATCTCATTCCGTTTGAATGTATGTAAGTTTACGTTGCAAACTGAGAAATTCGTTAACTTTAAAAAAAATAAAAAATATTTTTTTTTAAACGTGTATGTCCGTTTGAATGTATGTAAGTTACTATGTAAGTTTACGTTGCAAACTGAGAAATTCGTAAACTTTGATAAAAATGTAACATTTTTTATTTTTAAAACGTGTATGTGTGGTATGCCATTGCAGAGGCTTATGTCCAGCTGTGGGCGAATATAGGCTAATAATATATGTCAGTGAAACAGTGAATAGATCCCTCTCACTGTGGTTAGTTTTTTTTTCTTTGAAATAATGGATTCGTGCGGTTTGCACATTTAGCCAGTGTCAAGTAAGTATACTAATAACATATAAATTATAGTAAATGAGAATGAGTGGTGATAAAGATGATAAATGAGATGCCCTTCCCTCTCAGTCCTCAGTACAGATGTGGTTCTATACTGAGATCTCACATGGACTTCTTGAGAGAATTTGAAATGTTGCACTGTTTTGTTTCATTTACCAACACTCATGTACGTTCAGAAACACTTAACGGTTAATAATCCACCGTTATTATACATTTATGTTCGAAATATTACATAGTTTAGAAAATAAAACAAAACTGCAGACATGACGCTTCACTTTCTCGCCAAGAAGTCCTCAGGGACAGACGAAAGCGACTTTGTTTCATACTGTATAGAGATAAGACAAACTAAAACTAAGAAGGTTTCTTTAGCGACAGCCTCCTTTTTGCAACGGAGGTTCAAATCACATTTCACCTGAAGGCTATAACGGATGAGTCAATGAATCGTGACGAGAAACCCATTTACGGCATATCGGGCTCGCCCAAATCGAGATATCGCTTGCTTACTCGTCATTTGATTGATTACGTGCCTTCTGGATGAGATATGAGGTTTCTTAGAAGGTTAAGTGCCATAGACCACGCATCCTAATAGACGTGTAAATATACACGACAAGACAGTTTAAATTTAAATACTAATCAAATATCTCGTCATGTTTATGAGAGAAGTTTTGGGAATGAAAATAAATATCACTTATTACACGTAGGTGTTCTTTGTTCTTGTACACACGTTATTTGTGCGTAAAACAGTTTTAATAAATGAAACTTGACCCTAAAGTCGACTTTCACTTCAGCTGTTTCAGAGGATTACTATCAAATACATCCATGATAGAAGCTAGAACATTAGGAGACAGAACCCTGACGAGTACCTTGCCACCTTCTTATCGTACCAAGCTCGTAGTAGCAGACTGTCGCTTCGCAATTATATTTGAGTGACTTTCTCAACTGCTTCCGATGAGTTTCCTAAAGAGGTTGACAAAGGGAATTTTTGCCATTTTCACAGTAATAGGAGCTCTTCAAAAACAGCGTGAAACGGTTTATGCAACAAGCTAGTTATATAGCAAGTTAAGGTAAATAAAAAAGTATTTTATTTTTTAACTGCCGAATATTAGTTCATTGTACCTACATAGCAAAACAAACCTAAGTATTATGAAGGTGAGTGTACTCGCCCCGGGTCGGTTCAGTGGAGCGAACGCTTTGATCACAATTAACAGATACTCTAACCAACCTGCTCCTCCACAACTACGTATCAAACGAAATAGCAACCAATTGTAGCAACTATCGCCCGCAACTTGGTTGTTGCAAAGCGGGTGAATTCTCGTCACTAGCTTCGATGATAAGTTGTCAATGTTTCCATTGATTAAACGGTGAGGATGGAATACAAACTTGATGAGTTTCTTGTTCGATTATTTCCATTCGTTTTCAAGTCATCTTGACATTCATAAAGCTCATATCTGTTTATTTTCTCGTAGTTTTATATAATTATAAATGTATATTATTATATGTAATATTTTTTTCATATCTGTTTTATATTCATAGTGTAGCAAATAGATGTAAGTTAAATTTATGAACGAAATTCCTACTGCCGAATATTCCATTCCAATTAAACGCAAGTCAATTGCAATCCCTATTCGGCCCTCCACAGGACAGGCTTTGCCTAGTGTGGGGGCTACATATATTATATATATATTTATATTATATTTATATATATTATACATTGAAGCCTGTTTCCCCGAAGGGGTAGGCGAGGCATATTATACGCCCACACTTCGCCAACTACACTGGACAGCAAATAAACTGGGCCACCCGCTACCTTGGAACTCTGATTCGATTTTCTCAAAAAGTATAAACCTCACAACTATCAAACTTACACCTACAAAAAGTGCGTTTCATGTTGTTTGAGAAATGACCACAAATTTATCCAAAGTACCCTCAATTCACATTGCAATCAAGCAACAAACACAATACCAACGATTTGCTCTGTTTTGACTAGAGTTTGCGATTAGCGTTCTTTTTTTCTAAATGAGGATATTCGGATTTTTCTTATGGTTTCTTTAGTTGCCATCCATTAATTGCTTCAGACGCGAGTATTTTTGCTATTTTCTATGGTCAATAATGGATACGACGCCTCAAGAAGCAGCTCAAGCTGTAGCACTACTTCAAGCAGGCGTTTCGCAACGTGAAGTTGCTCGGAGACTTCGAATCAGCAGCTTCTTACAGACGATACTTAGAGACTAGAGCATTCGATCGCCGACCATGTATGGGCAGACCTAGGGCTACATCAGCAGCAGATGATCGTTATATCCAACTTACTGTTTTGCGAAATCGCCGCCTCAACGCAGTTGAAGTCCAACGAATTCTACGTGACGAACGCCAAGTGGTCATAAGTTCAGATACCGCTAGAAGGAGACTTGCTGAACGAAATCTGGCTCCAAAGAGAGCTGCTACAGGCCCAAAATTGACCGTAGCATACCGTAGAGCACGACTTGAATTTGCTCGAGAGCATAGGGATTGGACGTTAGAGCAGTGGCGCAATGTACTCTTTACTGATGAGACCAGGGTGAGTCTACAAGAAAGTGATCGACGTCAGAGATACGCACTTTTTGTAGGTGTAAGTTTGATAGTTGTGAGGTTTATACTTTTTGAGAACATCGAATCAGAGTTTTAAGGTAGCGGGTGGCCCGGTTTATTTGCTGTCCAGTGTATATAGTTGATCAGACGTCATAGATGGCGGGAGTTCAATTCAAGTAATATATAAACAGTTTAGAATTGAACGCATTCATATGATGTCCATATATTAGGTACATAAATAAATATTTCTGTCAGTTACACACTTATTTACACCAATTATTTAGCTCCAAGATAAGTATCATTAACTTGTGTTATGGATACTAAATAACGTATAAACATACATAAATACTGTTTTTTTTGTAAATACATACTTAATATATGTAAATAGAAAAACACTTAGACTAGAACAAATATTCATGTTTATGCACATTAACTAAAATTAAAGTTAAACTAAAATGTTATTCCACTTTGTACAGATAATTATGTAGAAGGCTCTAGATTGAATGCTGAAAGGATTGCAATATCGTTTACGTACATACACATACCACGACACTTCTTTCATACGTTAGAATATCTCCACGCTGAATTATTGAACCCCTCGTACTCGTGTGTACGTGGTATGCCTGGATTCAATACATCAGAACCGGAATACAGTAGGAATAGGTAAGTATCATTTACATTAATTGCCTGTGTTTTCTTTAGGGTTGCTTATTTTGGTTCTATGGCATGCATTTTTTATGCGACTCGTCTGTCATAGCAACTTCTTTCTGCCTGATGGTGAACATTCGATGCAGTTCTAAAAACTGAGAGCAGTTTAGCTAGTCCGTGGAATACGAACAAAAACAAGCGCACACATTCAAGATGGCGTGCATATCGTTTTCTTCAGGGAACAATTCTGATAGCAGACACAATTTTTATTTGAATTGAATTAAAATAAAGATTATTCGAATGCAAAAAAGGATTACATTATATTGTGGGTATTTGACCATAATTACCACGCTGGGCAGGCGGGTTGGTGATCGCAGATTCAGCCAGTACGTAGAATGATGCTGCTGCCCATCATCTGGTAGGATTTCTCGTCGTCGACTCTTACGCATCGTGAGATGAGAGGGGATAGCACTACTCTAAGCCAGTACCACACGACACACTGGACCATTTTGGTCAAACAATATAAAATTAGCCTTTATAGAAAGAAATTAATATTATAAAGGTATTCATTTATCCAAGAAATAAATTTAAATAAAACTAAGAACTAAACAAAAAATACAACTAAGTTACAATAAAAAAAATGTCTTAAAATGATTGTTTTGATCATCATCATCTCAGCCCATTAACGTCCCACTACTGAGCACGAGCCTCCTCTCACATATCAAGGTGCGAGGGTATTGGGTCATACTCCACCACGCTGACCAAGAGCGGATTGGCGGAAGCAGGTGTATGGCGTCCTGCTGTTAGAATTTATCAAGCCGCCCATTAGGCCTCTAACATGGCTTAACGGCTACCACATTTAGTGATAACCGGGACCAACGGCTTAACGTGCCTTCCGAAGCACGGAAGCGCTCGATATCAAATGTCACACAAACGGTCACCCATCCAAGGACTGACCTCTGTAAACTCTGCTGGACTTCGATGATCGTTTCCGACCATCTAGCACCGCAGAGCTACGAGCGATGGTTTTGATAGGAAAAAGTAAATATCTATTCTTGTAACAAAGGCCTTTATTCCAATACTTGATTGGGTACAATAGAGCTCAAGGCAATATTTACTCAGTGCTTTGGGTGAATTCTATTGTCTGACGAGTTGTAATACGAAATGAGCGGCGATGGCTTAGTGCCGAGACCCCTTGCCTTTAAATTCAGAAGGTCTCGGGTTCAAACCCTGGTAGCTTACCTATGAACGATTTTCTCGACGCTTTTACTTGTACTGTAACTTAACTGGCTAAAAGTACCTGTAGGAACATAGACAAAGACGCGGGCGAATGTTATTTTTTTATTAAGAATCATGATCAAAGCCGAAACCACCGGTTTTAGATACATGTCTCTTACACGCTTTTTATCTCTAAAAAAAATGGTTGCCTGTAAAGTCGTTTTTACGGGCGAAGATTTTACGTGACAACGTCTTTTTCTCGGTAGAATATTTATTGATATGAATATAATTAAATTGCACAATAGGAACAAGGAATTGAATGAAAATAAGAATTGCACAAATTTTAACTATAGAAATATATTTTGTTTACTAAAACATTGTACATGTAAACTTAAACTTAACTAATTCCTATTTGAGTGATTTTGTTGAGGATAGGACGATGATAGGAGAAATATGAAATGAAAGGAAGTGTTTCTGCTGTAATGTGTCTTGCGATCATAGTTGAGTGGGAGAGAGACGCAAGGCATTCGCCGGGCCTCTCTCTCGTTCGGTGACTCATCGTAACGTTACCGAGCGTTACACTTTTTCATAAGTGACTCCCAGCCGCAACCTAATTTAAGACGTTGTCACGTCAAAACCCTTCTTGTAGGAAACCAAGCGGTAGAGGTGTGAAGGGATGCTAATGCGAAAATCTTGTAAGAAGGCTGCGATATAAACAGGATTATCTTTATATCCTGTTTTAAAACACAATATACTGCTTTTCCTTACGATAAGCCTAACTCGTGTGCTTTGGATTGAAAGTTAACATTTTTTTTGTGATAATCCAACCGAGCCGTGGAAGAGTAATACAAATATTACTTATAAAAAAATTTATTGCAATGTTCAATAAATGCAAAAACCTACATTTATAAACCGATAATTTTGTTAATCTGGTAAGATCCAAACCCAAGATAGATATGAAACTAAAAAAGGCTGGAAGTGCCCATCGGTTTCGTTTGTTCATCTTGATGGAGAAGGTATCTCAACTCTTGACCATTTTATTCAAAATCATTCCATGAAACAGTTTTCTTTGAGATTAAGGTCATTGATATTATATTTATTAGAATCTCCCATTGTACTCTAAGCCATATCGCTAGCCATGTAATGTGATCTTTAATTAAGTATTTATTACTACAGCTAACAAATTTATTAGTTAGTCATATTTTTAGTTATAGTATATAAAGTTAAACGTTTTGAAAAGTTATTTATTTATTTCTTACAAACCTTAATGGTAACTGTCACCAGTAACGTAGGCAACTAGCTACTGATCGGAGTTTTATTAGCGCATCTGATGGGAAGTGGTTACCATAACATTTGCAACCATTATTAACAAAACAAAACATGGACTTCTTGGCGGGAAAGTGAAGCGTCAGATCTGCAATATTGTTTTATTTTCTAAAATTTGTGTTCTTTCGATCATTAATGTGTAATAACGGTGGACTATTAACCGTTACGTGTTTGTGAACGTACATGAGTGTTGGTAAACGAAACCAAACAGTGCAACATCACTTTCAAATTCTCTCAAGAAGTCCATGTGAGATCTCAGTATAGTATCTTTATTGAGAACTCAAGGGGTTAAGGGGGAGGGCATGTCATTTACCATTTATTATCTTTATCACCACTCATTCTCATTTACTATGATTTATATTATACCTCTTACTTTAAACTGTTTTCCTTCACATGTTTAAAATTATTTGATGTACTTTTTTTTGTAATAACTGTTTGTGCCAGAAAAAATAAAAATAAAATAAAACTGGCTAAATGTGCTAAACGCACGAAGCCATTATTTAAAGCTCAAGCTCATAAAGAAAGCTCTGAGTTCTTTGGCGAAGTTTTCCCAAAAGATGACCGTATGAATTACATACATCGATAGTGTTAGTAAAATATACAAGTGACTTACAGATAAGGTGTCCGTCATATTGCAAGCGTTCATACGAGTAGGCGGTAGTAACCAGTACCTAGTGGTGTAAAAAATCATGTTGCATAGCCAAGTCGAGCCTAATCTTAGTCGAATAATCGGTTGTTAACCTTTTTCACTGGCATGTCATAAAAACCCTCTTTCACTATTAGTGTCCTTTTCACGTGCCGTAACACTATAAACACTATCAAACCGCAGCCTTTAATACCACATAAATTAACTTTTATTTTATGTAAATTTCCATTTTTCGCATGACCTCAGCACCTCGCCGTATTTATAGCCACTTAACTTTGCTGCCAACGGTTTAACAAATTCGTTTACACCACCTTTCTACAATGCCCGACACTCCGCACTGGACCCGAGGGTCTCACTGTGAAATGTGCCGAAATAAGTAAGATTTAAGGCCTTTTTTCTAGTGTACCCCGCCGTTCGTCCAGCGCCCTCGAATAACTTACACCTCATAAACTTGGCCGAATGTTTGCTCCCAAATACTTTTTTGTTGGATTTTTATCGCGAAACATTATTGATAATACAAGGGTTACTTTCGAGTTGGTGTTCACTTGGAAACAAACAATATAAGTAAACATTAAGGAACGAAAACGCGAAACATCATTTTGATTGTGGCAAATAAATAAAATTTATGTCTGAGTGTGTACGTCAGAATAAGAGCATTTTATTTAATGGATAACTAGGAATTCTAACTACCCTGTTTTTTTATCTTTAATGACCCTAATACTCCTGAGTAAGTATTTGTAATCCCCAATTCAGATTCTTACTCTCGTCTGCTTCGTTCCTCTAAAAACCTTCTTGATACACTTCAAAACAATACAGGGTTCATGTCAAACTAGTTTGGAGTTAAGGCCATCCAACTTTAGAACTCTGATATATCAGAAACTGAAATACCAGATTGGCAAAATCAAAGCAGAAAAATAATTTATTGTTTTTTAAAAGAATGATCATTGATGAAATTTTCCTATTTGTGTGTGTATTTATATGTAGATCAAAGATGATCTACATATAAATACACACTTTTTTTAGGATATAAAGCGTACTATTTTATGTAAGTATATCTTTTAGTATTTGCTCTTGCTCATATCGCCTTTAATGTTTCTGGTTCTGCTAACCCCAAGGTTGACTGGTAAAGAATGCTTAATGGCATTAAGTTCGCCTTTTGTACATTGTATTTTAATGTGTGTGCAATAAAGATTAAATAAATATATGTCAAAATAATAGGGTGCTTCTAAAACAAACAAATTTAAATCTATATCAGAATAAGAATACCTCATACAAATATCTATGTTACTTTTGTCTGTCTGTCAGTTTGTTGTGGTTGATCTCCACAATCTGGACCTTCGAACTATTATTAATTAATAATTATCACCGAGGAATCATAAAATAACGGTGGTGCAATAAAAACAAATTTTAATATAATTTTTTTGTAAATAAAACTAAAATTACAGTAGCTATCATAAACTCGTAACTAATCGTTGGAACCTCTGGGGCTTGTAACAAAATAAGATCTAAAGTTAAACCAGGTTTAAAACTAGTGATGTTACTTTTATTCGATGAACTGAAGACAGTGACAGCACTAGTTTTATACATGGTTTAACGTTAGATCTGGTTTTGTAATAAACCCCTCTATCTTTCACACTGTGATTAGTTGTCACGTATTATTAGGTACAAGACGATTTAGTAACTTTTAAAGTAAAAATGTAGTAAATAAAACTAAAATTGCAGTTGTCTCAGTAAATCGTAACTAATCTTAGATTCTCTACCTTTTCACACTGTGATTAGTTAAAAGATGATTTAGTTACTTTCACAAAAATATATCAAATGTTAAT
This sequence comes from Musotima nitidalis, assembly GCA_949126915.1. Lineage (NCBI taxonomy): Eukaryota > Metazoa > Arthropoda > Insecta > Lepidoptera > Crambidae > Musotima > Musotima nitidalis. The sequence continues at coordinate 15,534,394 of OX421425.1, forward strand.
CAAAAATCTCGAACAGTAAAATAGTTTAATATAAATTCAGAGAAATCCCAACTGAAGAATTTACAAAAAGCTCTCAGCTGGACTCGGTAACAGATTTTTTCAACTACGAGGTAGGTCAGTTAATTAGCTCATTTGCTAAAACTAGTCTTCGCTCCGGCTAAATGCAAATTCAGCTGTCCCCATTGCTTAGGTTCGTTGTAGGGTTGCCACCTTATTTGGGGATAATTAAAAATTATTTCATCATTATCATTACAGCCGTGCAAGACCCACTCAACAAAGGCCTCCTCAATTAGGTTCCACATTCATTGATCTTGTGCCGCTTTGACCAGTTCACTGGGTGGGCTCTGCTTTTCTAATTACATTGTACTTAAAGTACAATGACTAAACTAATAAAAGACCGATATGGCGTGGTGGCGAGTATATCGCTCTCCGCTCCAAGGCCGTGGGTTCGATTCCCACACAGGACAAATTTGCGAGCATGAACATGAATAATTGTTCTGGTCTGGGTGTTTCCCTATGTATATTAAGTATTTATTTAAAAAAAATAAAGTGTTTATGTATGTTTATCCGTTATTTAGTATCCATAACACAAGTTCTTAATGAAACTTATCTTGGAACTAAATAATTGGTGTGATGGTATTAGATTTTTTTTTAATTATTATTTATTTTTAATACTCTAAAATAGACACACTTCTCTTTTTCATGAAGATAGCTTCGAATCTAAATACATAAAATACAATTATAATATCACGCACATGTATCCCATATGGAATGGGCAGAACCTTGCTTCAATTATTTAAAAGTTATCTATAGAGTTGTACTATAGATCAATTTCAGCACAGAGATCTCTGATGAATTGTGATCAATAATAAGAGGTAGTCTGTTCACCCATATTGACACTAGACCAGCATGAGATTTTAGTTGCTTTTTAGGACCCTCTGGGGCAACGGAGACATGTGTTGCTAGACATGTGTTGAGACATGTGTTTTTGTAAATACAAGTTCATACTTAATATACATAGGAAAACACCCAAATATTCATGTTCATCCACACAAAGATTTGTCCTGTGTGGAAATCGAACCCACGACCTCTGGAGTGAAGTGCAGGTATACTGACCTCCACGCCATATCGGTCGTCTATTATCCTATCTGTTTAACGCTTAGATAAATAACTGTCTATACATATAAACCTATAAGACATACGTCTTTTGATAATTATGCTTTTTAAATATTGTAGCAACCCTAGTTCGAAGTGAACCAGACGGCATTATACAGCGACAACGACACGAACTTGAAGCGAATTAAAAAGAAAATTCAAAATAAGTGAAGTCTACATTTTCTTTCAGCGCTTGTGTATCTGCATTTATTAATGTCCCGGACTTTCTTTCGATGCATGTGTTTTGTAGATACCTATTGAAACGCATAAAATGTTACGTCATAATCTAAAAATGCATTATGTTCATATCCATAATCGCCGTTACTCTTCATAGCATAACTACATAACCCATAGTATTTATTATAAGGCCGAAAATGTAAGTTTTAACCATGGCAAGGCATTATATTAATAAGCAACAAAAGGCATAATATTTAAAAGGAATAATTATCAAAAGACATACCTAAGCGTTTATTCCACAGAAATGGTCTATAAGGGTAAGCAAAAAAAAATCTTCTTACCTAATTTCTCCTGTTAGGTAGGCTTACCTATTAATGGCAGCCTTTAAATTATCAAGACACAAACCATTCAATTTATGCATTGTAGGGTTATGCGTACTAAAGATTGCTTGGTAAAATTATTACAAACATAGTGATTATGGTTTTCAATATTATATGTTTCAACAATCCCGCATATGTTATGCCAAATAATATTATTTATGCCTTTTGATGTATATCAATCGAAATTATGACATGCGTTTCAAAATGTCGCCGTTTCCCTGCTTCTGTTCCTATTATGACTATAGTATTTTAAGCAGGGTGTGAAACGGCGTTTGTGCAGATAGTAGGAGTGGGTGCGCGTAATAACGTGCATATGTCCTCGTTTTAAAGCGCTTGATTATTTTTGTATTTAAATCTCGACACGTAGATGATCCTTTCGTTTTATATTGTCGACGAGCCCGCTAAAAAAATATGAATAGTTTAGTATGACAATTATTATTTATCAAGGTAACGGGGCCGCACTGTTCGATTATTGCCTGTTTGATATGTCTTAACCTAAAAGATACTAAAGCATAAGTCGGGTAGGGCCACTTCAATCAACTTAAAAATTAATTAAGTAAAAACAGCCAAATAAATAATGCTCAAAAAATACAAAGGAGAAAAGAAAATTATCACTTAGTCGCTCGGATTAATAATTCCGTAAAATAAACAAAATGGCGTCTTTCCCGCCCGTCAGTCACTTGTTTTCTCTAATTTCTTTTTATAAGAAACGTTTTAGGGAAATTGGATTAAGGCGGAGTCAGGAAACACCAGCCCAGCTCGGCGCTGGAAATCCGGAGTTGCTTAATATTCACCAAGGACAGAGGAGGTGAGAGTGAGTATATAGATGTTTAAAGACAGCTAGTCCATTTTAAACATACGCCAGATCCACCACTAGATCTCACTACAGTTAAGGTTGACTGTTCCTTTAGAAATAAGCCCACCGTAGTAATTTTTTTTTACAAAACATAAACTTTTATTTTGTTAAGTTTTAAATGTACAATGTACAATAAAGGATTAAAGACATACTTATCACCTCAGCCCGTAAAAGTCCCATAACTGTTTTCTTTTATATGGACTCACTTATTTATCAAATTAGTTGACGCTGGCAAATACTAGTAATTGTAATATAATAGCATGCAGAGACTTCGTAGTTTAACCGAAGTCAATTCCGTCACAGTCAAGTTAAAGTATCCCAGTAAGACAATGAACTCTAGAAGCTTCCATGATTTTTTTAGAATGAACACAGAAAATCACAATTCACGGTAATACAACTTTCCTACAATTGTCGAAAAACCTGATCAAGTGATCAACTTACGTCAAATCGACAATCTTAAAATAATCATTTGCGTTGACGTTGTAATAATAGCCTTTGTATTGTTTGTATCGTCATTTTTTAAAATAAACATAGGGCAGTGTCTGTTGTGACTATAGTTAATAAAGTGAATAGTTACAAATGGACAGAGTGAGCCTTCTTTTACATATGCACAGTGGCTAGATTGGTCCACGTGAAATAATAATATCGTCACTTTTCGAAATAAACAAAGGGCAGTCTCTCATGTGACTATAGGTAAATAAAGTGCATAGTTACACAAATCAACAGAGTGAGCTACCGTTAACATATGGACGGTGGCCAGATTTGTTCACGTAAAATAATAATGTAGTCACTTATCGAAATTAATAAAGGGCGGTATCTCATGTGAGTATAGTGAATTAAGGTGCATAGTTACAAATGAACAAAGTGAGCTGCCTTTTACACATGGGCGGTGGCTAGATCCGTCCACGTGAAATAATAATGTCCTGCCCTCGCTCCATCTTTATTTTTATTGCGGCTGTAAAAATAGTTGCGTGAAAGTGGGTACGTTGCGATTCTCCTGTATGTACGGGAAAACGTTATTCTGGATTCTAAAGAGCACAATTTCAGTGTCGGGCTCATGTGTAATTCAAATAAGTGTTATGTGTTTTTCGTTTTCACATTTTTGACATGTCGATAATTGTACAACACCTAATATTTGCGTTGAACTATTTGTGATTCAGAAATGACCGTTTTACCGTGTCGAGCTTATATGTTAGTCAAATAAGTATTTTTCGGTTTAAAATTTCTGACATATCGATAATTGTTTTGTTACTCAGAGTAGAGTGAAGCTATGTTGAATAGAAAGGAGAGCACTTATTGAAAACTAGCGTCAGCTTAAAACACTGACACATGCTGAACTACATCCCTGTTTTCCCAGCTAGCAAATAAATATTTTGAATTTGAATTTATTGTCGAATTAATGGGCAATTTAAAACAGTGTTATGTGTTTTTCGGTTTCACAATTCTGACATATTAAGTGCTTGTTGGTTTCACATTTCTGACATGTCGATAAATTGTTAGATAAGGTCCGAATTTATTTGAGCTATTTTAGATTTAATAAATTTATTTAGTAATGTTGTTGTGTTTTTCCGTCTTACATTTCTGTCATATCGATGATTGTTAGACTTGGGTTGAGCAGTTTTGAATTTTAAAGAGTTCACGGTCTGCGTTGCGTCTGCTCTTCTAGGATTAAATAAAGTATTTTTCGAGTGTCGAATTCATGTTAATTTAAAACGGTATATGAGTTTTTCGATTTTACATTTCTTATAAAAATGTGTTCTCTCTGGTCTGTGTAGGCGAGCTTTGTAGGTAGAAACACTTTTCGCAGTTTTAATTTTATATGTAATTTAATACCGTATTATGTGGTATTTGCGCATGGTATTTGGTTTCAAATACATGACTGATCGATAGTTGTACGTCCTAGTCTTTATTTAACTTATTTACGTAAGTTTGTGTATGTGGAATTTTTTGTGTTCTTTTTCACCATGGTTTGAGAGATGATGCCCGTGCCGTTTCAGGAAAAAACAAGTGGGGAATATCCCAGTGGTTTCTAGTTTGTCCCAGTGGGCTGAGATGATGATGTAAGTTTCTGTGTGTACTTATTTTTTTAAATAAATCACCGGTTGGCTCTTTTGCGATAAACTAAATTTGATTAAAAGAAAACTATAATTTAAAGTGTCGATTTGTGAATCGAAACAGTATTATTTATTTGTTGGTATCAATTTTCTGACACCGCGGTAATTGCAAATACATTTTCTCTTTGTGTTGAGCTATTTTGGATTTTAGAGAGCGCGCACATTTTCAGTGTCGAATTCACGTGTTCAATTCTAAACTATATTTTGGTTCCATTTTCTGACATTGCGATAATTTCCATTTCACGTTCCCTTTGAAGCGTAGTATTTTGGAATTTAAAGTGCAATTTTTTTTCTAATTTATTTAATGTGTAAATACATACACGTTTTTTACGTGTATATCGGTAATTTTTGCCGTGCTCAGTAGACAGAGGATATCATTAATCGTGTCTTATGTGTAGTGTTGTTTTAGATCTAAAACCACAACTTTTTAAAAATTGATTATCACTAAAACATTAAACTGTTTTATTTTAGTGTTCTGAAATTGGGATTTTTGTTAAAGCACAGTCTAGCTATTGAGCGGTTTAGTATAATTTCTACCCTTTGACAATCTGCTATGGTGTTTTGGGGCGCCAGAAGGTTAAGTCGCGGCAAAATTGTGGTTAATAGTAGTATTTTATTGAACTTAAAAAACTTACAAGGCTAAAAGTATAACAAAAGTTTCGACATAACAGCTTGATAAAATAAAAAATAAAATATACTTTATTGTCTTTAAAATCAACAGGATCATTTAGATTCGTCAAATTTTTGAACACAAAATGGAAATTCGATATTTTATTTTACCAACAATGAAAGAGATTTTAGCGTTACCATAATAAAGAAATAAAAGCAAATTAATTGTTTGTCAGAATTTGTCAAGGTTTGTCAGTTGTGTTTTTTTCTCAAGATTTGTCAGTCTGTCGGTTACTCTTATAGGGGAAATCTGTCAGTCAGCCTGTCGTGATTCTAAAGGGGGAGGGGATTGTCTGTCAGTCAGTCAGTCTGTCGGTGACTCTAACGAGGCTTCCAAAAAGTCAACGAGGATGTGTTCCGGAATTAATCACTATTTGAGCCTGTCGTATTACCACATTGGCCATTAGAACAGTCTGAGCTATGGCTTTACCACTGTTTTATAAAGGTATTTTGTCCTAAATGTTTATGTGAACTTAACTAGTGGTACCAATCAAGTTTCTGTCTTTGAATAATACGCATTGTCTAGCTATAAGTAACCTTAGAAGTAACAGATATCGACAGAGTGAATGGATGACTGTTGCCGAGTATTAAATCTAATGTACACAAAAGATGGGTATTTATGACGACGATGACGACGACCGCTATGGCGTGGAGGTCAGTATACCCACACTTCACTCCAGAGGTCGTGGGTTCGATTCCTACACAGGACAAATCTTTGTGTGCATGAACATGAATATTTGTTCTGGTCAGGGTGTTTTCCTATGTATATTAAGTATGTATTCACAAAAAAAAAAAAAGTATTTAAGTATGTTTATTCGTTGTTTAGTATCCATAACACAAGTTCTTGATGATACTTATCTTGGAACTAAATAATTGGTGTAATTGTCAAAAACTATTTATTTATTTACAACCAAACCGAAAAAATTACAACCTAAAATCATATTTAGCATAATTATTATACTAAAAAACAAGATACTGATGGGCAGCAACACTTAGTGCTCTTAGGGTCACTAAAACTTTCAATGAAAGTCTAAGACACAACCAGAATTCTGCAGAGGCACAACTCTCTGGGTCATAGCTGTCTATAATAAAGGACAAAGGCTCATGTACAATAGCCTTCTTTCGGAATTATATGTAGATAACGGAGCCGTAACATAGAAACGTGTAGCTATTCTTATTTTATTTATTTAACTGATACTAAAGCCATGAATAACAGCGTAATTAGTAAATTTTGTACAAACTCAAAAAATACGTGACTTTATATTATATATGAATTACCTTTTAAGCCTCTCTTGTACTTAACCAACTCCAAACTCGTTGCACAAATTCGCTTTGGCCATTTAGAGATATTGTTTTTTTCTCACTTACCTGAAAAGAAACAAAATACAAATTATAACTCTCTTCTGTAATAATCAGTAATAAGGCAACTGTCGGGACTTCTTGACGGGAAAGTAAAACGTCATGTCTGCAGTTTTGTTTTACTTTTTAAAATTTGTGATATTATTTAGAACATGAATGTGTAATAACGGCGGTTTGTAAACAAACATGAGTGTTGGTAAATGAAACAAAACAGAGCAACATCACTTTTTTAAATTCTCAAGAAGTCTATTAGAGATCACAATATAGTCCCACATCTTTATTGCGGACTCAAGGGGGTTTAGGGAGAGGGCATCTTATTTACTATTTATCACCTTTATCACCACTTATTCTCATTTATTATGAATTAAATATTAATAAAACATGTTTTACTTGATATTGGCTAAATATGCTCAACGCACGCTGCCATTATTTATAAAGAAAAAACCATAATCTCAGCCCATTAATGTTCTGTAAGTTCCCTCTAATTGTTATTAAGACTCTTTTGCCCTATGAGACGCTGAGTTCCCACAATATAATAAAGAAGGTTTAAGTCATAACCATCTCTTCCCATTTCTTCATAGCTCGTAACATCTGGAGCGGACGTTGCCGCTGGCCTTTTTTTCTCAAAGTTTACTGAGAGAACCGAACCTGGCAACAAATGTTTACAGCAGCATCTATCAAAATTCTTTTAGTTATGGGAAATTGTTGCTTGTTTCAAAAACTATTCTTCTTAAACATATGTACTTTCTAGCGTCCGTGAAAATTTCTTCAGACATCGGCTACGTGTCGTGTCTTAACTGCTAACTTTAATGAAATTATAAATACAAAACGTACTTATGAGCCGGTGCACGGTGTAGTAAATCGTCGTCTCTCATTAGTAAGACCAAGGATTACTCACTGCTGTTGGGCCCACTAATGAAAACCCTAGAATACTTTTCTTTATATATAAATTAGAAATAAATTATTAAGCGCTCCTCACCGAACACGAACGAACGAACCCCATAAAGTCCAAAGCCAAATTTCAGCCCATTGCATTTATTTATTTATTTAATCTTTATTGCACACACAAAAATACAATGTACAAAAGGCGAACTTAATGCCATTAGGCATTCTCTTCCAGTCAACTTTGGGGTTAGCGGAGACATTAAAGGCGGTGCGAGTAAGAGATAGTATTAATAGTTTTGATATATCTACATAAAATAGTACGCTGATTGCATTCCCACGATAACAACGAACGAATTAAAAGGCTTCTTCAAAACTCCTGGCAGACCTATTCCCTTGTTTCTAATTCTAATTACAGACCACAATCTATTATTTGTGAGCGGCAAAGCAATATATTTTACTTCCCCAGACCGTCATTGTCTTATTGAGTAATAGAAACGGTAAAATGTAATGATCCCCAAGGAGGTGGCCGTAACAACGTACTCGTAAAATTTACTGCCATGAACTAAAGGGGCCTCTCTCTCTAACATACCGAGGTGGACAGAGATAGCTAGTACAGTTTTATGAGGAATATTAGTTTTGTAGTCCAGCATTATTGACCTATAGAACATGTTTGCTGGATAATTAACTAATTACGTCTAAAAGTCAAGTACTAATTTTATTTATGTGTATGTCTAGATTTTTGTTACACAATTACTATTTTACGGCCGTGTATATTGTGCAACATGTTCACAGAGGTCTAAGAGAAGATTTGTGTTTCTCAAACAAAAACATTTACTTAGGTGGTGTTTAAAAAAACTTAAACGTCAAGCTTTCAAATGCGAGCGATGATAGCCCAGTGGCGAGACCTATAAACTTCTAATTCAGATTCAGAGGATATAGAGTTCAAACCCTGGTGGCGAAAATATGACTTTTCGAAGTTATGTACGTAATTGTCACTTGCTCTGTGCCTCGGAAAGCACGTTAAGACGTTTGTCTCGGCTGTCATGAACATCGATGGCAGTCGTTATTAGGAAGTCAGTGCCTTCTAATAGAGTGACAACTGGTTTAACCATAGAATGATGTTTTCCATTGGGTTGTGGAGGTCAGATGGCAGTTGCTCCATGTAATAACTGAAGGTCAGCCAAATCTGGTTAGACCAGTGAGCAGACCCTGGGCTTTAGTCTGGGGCAACCAGGATAATGCTAGGATATGATATGATGTCAGACTTTCAAATGACATATTGTTTTTATTTAAATGTTGTATACTTTTACTTAAAACGTGGTATGAAGACGCTTCAAAACGGTACAAAAGGGTGCACATCCACTCATGACGGCCTGCTAAAATGCCGTTTCACGTCCCGCTTGAAAGACTCGAAAAAAGACTCTGTGCTAAAAGTGAACTTTAGATTCCACAATTTAGATTAATTTTAAGAATTTTCAGTCTTGCCCACCTTAAATGGGATACATACATACAATTTATGTATTCAAAATTTTAAGTGTAGATCGACAGCAATGTTTTATGTGTCAAAAGTTTTGGGATTCCATATGATCCAAAATATATTTTCACCCATTCATTTATTTACATTCCCCACCTGTGCCAAATTTAAATTCGCTATCGTCACTGTTTCTAGATCTCTAAGAGTGGCATATTTTATTTACAAGAACACTTTTTATTTTCGTTCCAACAAGCGCCATTCGCGTCATTTTGTCATAGATTTATATATCTCCTGTGTAACGTTACCAGTCGCGATGACCCTCAACTGTAAAGTTCACTAGATACATTTCTTACTCGACGAGATGTCTTAATACACTGGTCTTACAATCTGGTATCATTTACCTTTACACAGTTTCATACAATTTTTGCACTAGAAAACGGACGAGTTATATTTGATTAATGTTCCACAAATATTTTAGATACGACACTAACATTTCACTTTAGTTTTATTTTCGCAGTAAATATGTGACAGAACAATATTTTAATCTCACGCATCCGGTCTGACTGCGTGCAATAATGATAAATACGTTTGCGCAAATGTCGTAAAACTGTCTTGTATTCACTTATTATAAACTATTAAAAAAATCTTATTTAAAAAAAAAACTTATTTCAAATTCATGTACTCAAGTTTGGCTCAAAAGAGCTCTAATAAAGGTCAAAACTTAAAAACTAGCGATTCGGTCTTAAGACATTTAAATGTTCACACATTTTTCGATTTCGTCAAAAAAATATTTTCGCTAGTGTAAACAGAGCCTCAGAATCAATAACTCCGAATCCGTACCCTCAAACGCTCTCAGACAGGACCCTCAGGAAAATCAGTAACCTTACCGTACCCAAGACAGGTAATAATTAATCAATAATACCCAGATTTCGGGGCTGAACTGGGTCAAGTGTGGATAAGTGGAAAAACCTGTGACTGTGTCGAGTGTTAATTAATGGCGTTGCCGTCAATACTAATGGAGGGATCTATTAGGATTATTTAGGACCCTATTAGGAGATTATATGACGACCAAAACGGCCCTGAATATTCTATACCTGCACTCCGCTTATTTACCGATATATTTTTTTGGTACTTGTCTGGTCTTTTCGTTTTGAAGAATTATGATTTAATAAAAAAAAAACACACACACACAACAAGGCCAAGCACAGATGCTTAGCGTAGATTTGTACTAAATAGTCGAAGTATGACATAGATTTTTTTCTTTTTTCTATATGCCACATTATTATTATTTTTTTTGGAGTTTGGGCTAATGTACTCAATTATAATTAGTCACTAGAGGTCGTAATACAATATATTGTAACCTCCGTAATATTGCGATACATGTTATATTATTAAGAATTTCCATATCATGTACAAACAGTGCTGCCAGTAGATTTTTCTCTGTCTCAACTCTCTAAATAACACAATTTCCTGTGAGTAAAATAGAGTTACGTTATACAGTACAAATATGGTATAACACGTATAGTGAAACAGTAAGCGAGAAAAGTTTAAATGTAAATCTAACTAGGGGCTTCTGAAGAGCAAAATATAATTTCCGCTGACGATGAATGCAGTCGGCATCGCCGCGAGCCCAAACGAACTCAATTTGGGTTGCATTGCTACTTTTTATATCACATTTCTCGAATAGAAATGTAGACTAAATTGTTTACCACGCTAAAACTAAGCTTTATGTATTTATGACATGATTGGCGAAGGATCGCCTCGATCTGTAAGAGTAGACGAAGAGACACCCTTTTTTTAATATTCGGATGGAAAATCATCAAATGACTGTCTTCCGCTGTGGGTGAAGCGGAAGGGTGTATCAGACTTTTACTGACTAAAAACCATCCATGTTCCTTCTAAAGCCTGTAACACCAAGGCCGCGGTAGCCCTTTAGAACAGTTCCGCAACACGAAGAGACACCCTACAAGATGATAAACAGCAGCGTCATCTTGCATACTGGCTTGAACTACAATTACTAACCCGCCTGTGCAGCTTGTTGATGATGGGAAAATACCACCAATAGAATGTAATCTATAGCGGAGGTTAATGCTTAGCAGTGGACTTAATAAGGATGACGATGGCGAAGGACCAAAACAGTTAGCGCTTTTGGGGACTGGTTTTCAGCAGTGGACGACAATTGGTTGACTGATTATGATGTAGGATAATAAATAATATATAGGAAGGTAACAGACTGTTACAGTTTCCTCATAAGTCTATTAGGTCATTAGACCTAAATATAATCATGAAGACCAACGTATCAGCCTACACCCAAGCCCGTACCCACCCAACTACTCATAAATAAAAAAATGGCAAAATCAGCTATGTCTCTGAATATTTTTTATCAAATTTTCGCTGTTTTTAAGATGTGAAAAGTTATTACATATTTTGAATACTAATAGTTCTAAATATTGACGATAAATACGTCAACAGTGTCAAGATTAATCTATGAATGTTGTTCAATTAAAGTTCATTTAAAAAAATGGCTTGTTGATGAGTTTTTTATTCACTGAGTGAATATTTTGAAGAATTTATGTTTTTGATATAAGAATCCTCTGATTATATTTTTGCGTAACAGTTATGCGGACTGTATTAAAATTTAAGACCACTTATGTACCATATTTCATGTGAAATAAAAAGTCTTTGTCGCCGATACCGCAAAGCCTAAAGACTCTTTAATAAGTGCGTTCTTCCTGTCATGACGTACGGTGCCGAGACGTAGACATTAACTGTACGGCTGGTCCAACAGTTTTAAATCACTCAGCGAACTATGGAGAGGGCTTTGCTAAGTATTTCTTTGAAGGATCGGATAAGGAAATAAGTGATCCGACTAAAAACAAAAGTGACCGACATAGCCCAAAGATTAGCAAGCTGAAGTGACAATGTAGCTAGACGCAATGGCAATGTAATTAGACGACCGATATGGCGTTGAGGTCAGTATACCTGCACTTCACTCCAGAGGTCGTGGGTTCGATTCCCACACAGGACAAATCTTTGTGTGCATTAACATGAATATTTGTTCTGGTCTGGGTGTTTTCCTATGTATATTGAGTATGTATTTATAAAAAAAAAAGTATTTAAGTATGTTTATCCGTTGTTTAGTATCCATAACACAAGTTCTTAGTGATACTTATCTTGGAACTAAATAGTTGGTGTAATTGTATGAAAATATTTGTTGAACAACAACCGGTGAGGGTAGACGGGTTCTGCAGTGGAGACCACTTCTCGGTAAGCGCAGTGTTGAAGACGATTAGCTGAAGATCAGCTCAGTACCGTGCCATTGGAGAGGCCTATGTCCAGCAGTAGACGAAGATAGGCTAATGATAACGATGATGATGATAAAAATGTAGTAAATTAAATATCTCAAATTTTACCGAAATATATATTCTAGAAAACACATGCGGTCACAAAATAATCCAAAGTCAACTTACAAAGAAACAATGATACCGATCTATATAAGAAACACAAAAAATACAATTCCGTTTGTATTTTTTACTGTTTCTATTATTCCAGATAAACTTGCAAAGTCACGCTAGACGCACAGAATAAATTAGATTTTAATTATCTACGAGTACATTAGCTGTATCATCGAAATATTAGGTTGGAACTCCTCCTATGCATCGTCACTATGACACTGTACCTTACCTAAAGCTGGTTGCCCATAGAGATATTAACGACGTATGCAAGTAGTTTGTATGGAAAACTTGCCTGATACATTTGCCAGTCGTATTTTTCTACATATAAAAATCGCGACAGAGCGTAGTGCAGTGGGCAAACTGCCTAAAGGTGAGTATATCTATGATATGTTCTAGTGTATCATCCTTTTACGAACCAAACGTCGAGCACGCTCGTCTCTTTGTTATAAACCAACGAGCATATAGGTGTAACATTTCGTCGAGCATATAGGTGTAACATTTCGTCGAGCCACGAGTGCGAGCGATGCGCGGTTGCGGGGTGACGCGGAGGGAGAGGGACGAAAGACGCACGCGGTCCGCATTTACCCGTAACATAACGCCGAGCATTCGCAAGAACGTTACATTACATGCAAATGCTTTGGAAACTGAGCTTTTGCCTGTATTGTACAATTCGTAAGAACGTTACATTACATAGAAATGCTCCAGAAAATGTTGTAGTCTATACCCACCTTTAAATAAGCGATTGCAAGCTCAAGACGCGAAGTCGCGAGTGACACGTCCCTTTACGCGTCGTATACGTTCGTATTACGCGACAAAATAAGACAGAAGGGCTACCTACGGTTTGACGTTTTTGAAAGTATCATGCTGTATCACAAGGTGAACCAAAAAATGCTTTGCAATGCGGAGTGACATACTGTTTATATGAGTAGACGCTTCTGTTTTACGCAAATACTCGTACGTAATGATTGAAGGTACAGCTACGGTTTGACATTTTTGTAAGGTGTAGCATTGTCGTACCTATTTGTAGCGTGTAAGAAACGTGTGCTTTGTCGTATGCATTAGCCAACTTATTCGTACTTACAACTGTAGTCCATAAGAATTCAGTCCATATAATCAAGTAACCAGTTCTTTTCATAGTACGTGTCTAGGCTGAATCCCGCTTACCTTTATTGGTGAGAGCTGCCCCATGCCAGTAATAGGACGTCAAGAGGTCGACGACTGTGCAGACTATCAGAACTCGAACCAACAAATTTTGTAAGTCATGTCTGAGTAAGAGCATAAAGCTCTGAAATTCGCTGCCCATGTGTTTTCTAGTTCCTATAATCCCAGGTCTTTTAAGCGGGGCGGAAAACGGCATTTTAGCAGGCCGTCATGAGTGGGTGCGCTTTGTGCTTATTTCACGGTATAAAGCCGGAAAGATTTTTTTGGACTGCATCCACATGGACCTTCAAGCAGGATTTAGTAATTATCGTCTATATGATTATGTAGAAGTGTCACATTAAAAAATAATGAACTCCGATGATAATCGAAACTTATGTCTTAGTAGCTATTTATAGACATTCCATTTTAACACATAGACGTTATGCACTTTTATGTCACATACATACACATATCCTAGCATTATCCCGGTTGCCCTACGCTTAAGCTTAGGGCCCAGGGTCTGCTCACTGGTTTAACCACTTTTTGGCTGAATTTCAGTTATCATGTGGAGCGACTGCCGTCTGACCTCCGCAACCCCGAGGGAAACATCATTCTACGGTTAAACCAGTTAGAAAGCGCTGACTTCCTAATAACGACTGCCATAGATCTTCATGACAGCCGGGACCAACGGCTAAACGTGCTTTCCGAGGCACGGAGCAAGCGATAATTACGCACATAACTTTGAAAAGCCATAGGTGCGCCACCAGGGTTTGAACCCGACACCCACGCACTTTTAAGTCGTTTCTAGCAATACTGGCAGGTTATGTAAAAATATAAAACGACCACAACAACACACTTCTACAGAAATAACAATAACAATTCAAAATAACAATGGCATAATCAGAACAGACAGTTGAAATACGTACGTAGATACAAGTATAAGCCGTGGTACATAAAATGGGCCGATTTCTGGCAAAGCGGAGAACGCAGTACTTCTGAACAGGAAACATTGGCGGCCCGCCAGATAATCCCAATTACGGCGGCATCGTGGAGGCAACTTTCAACAATGAGCTGCTAAAGCCTTCATATGTTCTGTTTTTAGTATAACATGTGATATAATCGTTGCTTACGTCTTTATTTTACCAGCGATGTGAAGTGGAAGTAAAGATCTTCTTGGGTTATATATTAATAAATCTCCTCCTACGCATATTCACACACTAACATGTAACACACAAGGAGGACACACCACTCCACACCTACTTTTTAAAGTATTTAAGGTGTAGTCGTTTTTTTACAAAACTTTTTGTTTTTCTATTTATTTATTAGTAGAACTAAGCCTCCAATTAACCTGTAACCTTCACGTAATTAATAAAATATCTTACATGTTCATAAGGTCAATACCGCCAGACCAAACTAAATGGTTGGTAAAACCGTTACTTACCATCTAATTACAAATTTAGGCATTACCCAGGCCCTTGACATGTTGCGTGTAAGTTTTGTTACCCCACGCCACAAAAGACAGAAATTATAGAAGGCTCATCATCATCATCATCATCTCAGCCATCTGACGTCCACTGCTGAACATAGGCCTCTCCAATAGATTTCTACATTGAGCGATCCTGAGTCGCCTGCATCCATTGGATTCCCGCCGCCTTGACCAGATCATCGGTCCATCGCGTGGGAGGCCGTCCTCTAATACGTTTACCGGTTCGCGGTCGCCATTGCAGAAACTTGACGCCCCATCGGTCGTCGGTTCTTCGAGCTATGTGCCCCGCCCATTGCCACTTCAGCCTGCAAACTCACCTCGCTATGTCGGTCACTCCAGTCCTCCTACGGATTTCCTCATTTCTTATTCGATCACGTAGGGACACTTCGAGCATAGCTCTCTCCATTGCACGCTGAGCGACTTTAAGCAAGTTAGTTCTAGCAGGCTAGTTCATGCATGGACTTAATTTTTAATAGTTACACAAGCTCGATCGCAGTGCTAAGGTTGTAACTATTTGTCCTACGTTAGCAACAAACGTGGCAATGATATGCGACAAGTTACAGAAATGTCAAATCGTAATAGTCAGTATCAAATAGTAGTAGTGTCAAATAGTCACTCACTATCTAAAAAATGTTAATGCAAACCAGAATATAATTAGGAGACGTTTATGTAAACAAATTATTACATATTTTAAAATAAAAAGCAGGTCAAAAGTACCCTTAGCCAACGGGCGTGTATGAGGAGATTAATGAGTGTGAATGAAGCTAAAAGTGTGTAGCAAGTGGAAGGATGTGATCTCTGCCTACCCCTACGGGAAAGAGGCGTGACATTATGTATGTATGTATGTGTCACCGTAAAATTATAATTTATCCCGCGATATTGTAATCTGTCGAAAAATTGTGATCCGTAACAAACTGCTCACAATTTAACGCATTTTTTTTCGATAGATTATAATCTATCAAAGACAAACCGTCAGATTGTAAAATGGCATGCGACAGAACGCACCTCGCGCTCTGATTGGTTGAACTTCATGTTCCCCGCTCAGCCGCCCGTCGTCGGCATCTTCGGTTGTTATTAGTCAAATTCATTTGTTGTGAAATGTAAACAAACAGTGTTTTGGTGATTTAAAACAGATTTCGTGTTAATAATAATAACGCATTGTATTATAATAAGTTGTAGGGAGTGTTAACGGACCTGTGACTAACTCACATTTATTATTTAACTGCACTTCTTTAGGTTTAGGTAGGGGAACATGAAGTTCAACCAATCAGAGCGCGAGGTGCGTTCTGTCGCATGCCATTTTACAATCTGACGGTTTGTCTTGGATAGATTATAATCTATCGAAAAATAATGCGTTAAATTGTGAGCGGTTTGTTACGGATCACAATTTTTCGACAGATTACAATATCGCGAGATAGATTATAATTTAACGTTATTTACAATTTTACGGTGACATGGATACTAAAGAACGGATAGACATACTTAAATACTTTTTTTTTTGTAAATGCATACTTAATATACATAGGAAACACCCAGGCCAGAACAAATATTCATATGCATGCGCACAAAGATTTGTCCTGTGTGGGAATCGAACCCACGACCTCTGGAGTGATGTGCATTATGAAATAGAATTATTATAAATAGATACTTCAATGTTACTCACTAATATAAGTACTGCCTGATCAGATCATGACATGCTTGGGCGTTTTATAAAATGTCGCTGTTTATAAATGAATCCTCGAACAGTATCCATCTCATTTTCACCCTTTAGGCGACAGGGGCAGATATTATTTAGGTAGTATTATATGTAAATAAAATGTCATTAAACCTAAAATACTATTTAATTTGTCGTGTTATATATAATATATTTATTAAGCATACACGATCTGACGATATAAACGATTAGGCTACGAAATTATCCTGTTGTCCTGTTCAGTTGATTGCAAACTCCGTTCATGGATTAATAATAGTCCCAATAGCATTGAGGGATTGGAGCACATATCTGAGACATTGCTGTGAGCTATCAGAAATTCATGGAATTTGCGATACAGTACACTACTTGTATCTGCACAATTCCGCGCTTAATCGTAGGATATATCATCTGATTTCCGATACAATGTAACAACGATGCATGGTTTATTATACCTAATTTATACCTAAGGAGCTAAAGCCAACATCACCTGCAAGTGGTGCACCTGCCGATCAACAGACGAGGCTCTGACGAACATAATAGTGCCCGGTAAGCGGCAATAGGCTGGCCACCTACTACGTGGGACTAACTATATAATTGGCAAAGTATGGGCGTATAATATGCCTCTGCATACCCCTTCGGGGAAACAGGCGTGAATGAATGTATATGTGTCATCTTCATCGTCATCATGATCAGCCTATATTTCGCATGCTTAACGGAACATCGACCTATTAATAGATAGGTCAGGTTTGAGTTACGTACTTATATAGTCTTTTTATGTCTTACTGAGATCGAATCAATGTTAATCAAACGGTAAAACACAAGCAGAATTACTAATTTAATAAATCAGTATCAATTTCATGCGCTTACAAGTAGGACAAGTATTCTTTAGAAGATCTTCTTTTGTAATGTCCCAAAAATCGTATTTTTTGAGTTAAGTCACTATTCCATTGAGTATGCGATTTGTCTACTGCTTTATGCTGCGTAAGCCTCTCCAAAGACACGCCACTATTAAACATATCATCAGCCTAATTATCAAACTGCTTATGTCCTTTAAAGCAAACTTTATAAGAGGAAGTAAAAACTCTTTATTTTCCATAGTTAAGGTACTAATTGAATATAAGTGTTATTTCAATTCATTCATAACTAATTAAATATTAATTTTATGGGACTTGAGAGATTTTACACTAGACGTCATTAAAAGTCAAACTTGTTATTTTTGGAGTTACGCCCTTTGAAAATTCGACTGACGATATACGAATACTTGTAACCAGTGCATTGTATCTAGTTTTTATTGTTTTGTATAATTGCCATTGTGTATTTTCACTTAAAATTTTTTTTTTTTGGGAAAAAATTTATAAAACAATATACTTATTATTTAATACAAAATTTTTGCTATTCAACATTTTACATTATGCAATACTTTTACTTGTACGAAAAATTTTATTTAGTTTAATTTATTTCTGATGTCTGCAGGTAAACTGTTGAGCTTAGGGGATACGGTTTTTGAGAGTTCTATCCCCGTACACATTCGTAACTTTGGGAACAATAAATGTATCCGCCGTCATCGCTCTTGTGTTATAAATATTATTTACATTTGGTTATCGCGGCCCTCAAGGCTCAAGAATGGATGGTTTAAGTCAGTAAAAGTCTGACACACCCTTCCGTTCCACCCACAGCGGGAGAAGGTCATTTGATGATTTTCCATTCGAAAAAAAAGAAAAATAGAGCTACTTTGTTGCGTTTCAGTATACAAAAAACTTAATATTGTTAACACAAAACAAATTTAATTCCCAGCTAACATTGTGCGAAAGCCATTAACCCAATTACTTCCTGCTCCAAAGTTTCTGTAAGTTTGAAGCGATAGTGTAATTTGTGATGGCCTCATTTTCCTGTATTTTGGTGGTTATTTACGTTTATTTCATTAAATTTGAACAAACTTATCTTTCGTTACATTAATTACATTACATTAATTAGTTACATTAATTTTACCGCCTAGACCAGATCATCGGTTCATCGGGTGGGAAGTCACCCTTTACTAAGTTTGCTGATTCGTGGTCGCCATTGAAGAACCTTAGCGCCCCATCGTCGTCGGTTCTTCGAGCTAGTTTAAATTAAAACACCGTAAATTAAATGCCTCAAATATAAATGCAGAGGAAACAATGACGTAGCTTTTACCCTTGGAGAATCCCAATAATATGATGTTCCGTATATTCCCGTGTGCTGCAAATAAAATATGCATTATGATAATGAAGCAATTGTTCAGTGGACATGTCTGGCCTGTGGTCCAAGTTGAAAAAGGGAGTGTGCGAGGGCGGGGAACTAATTAATTACCCTCCAGTTTGTTTGAAAAAAAAAAAATTGTCTTGTAGATTAACAAGACCATTTAGATTCGTCAAGTTTTTACAAAAGGAAATATATTTTTTTAACAACAATAAAAGAGATATGAGCGGTTATTGAGTTATGTTGTTCTGCGGTTATGAGATATGATTATTGAGTTATGTTGTTCTTTAATAATAACTTTATGAAGCAAACCCTGCGCCGGTAAGGTAGGAACCGAGATTATTAGATTAAGAATAATAATTACATTTAAATGTACACAATTTTTACTAACTTGGTGCCCATAGGCCATATAAAATATTTTGAAATCGGCCAGAGTGCAATGGAATGAGCTATGCCCGAAGTGTCCCTACGTGATTGAATGTAACGTGATACAATGATGTAATTTGTAGGAGAACTGGAGTGAGCGGTATAGCGAGGCGAATTTGCAACCTGAATTTACCAAGAACTGGAGACTGATGGGGCGATTAGGTTCGTCTAAGGCGATCGCAAACCGGCAAACGTAGTAGACGGCCTTCCACCCGAAGTACCGGAATATTAAAATGATATTTGTATGCCAGAAAAAAATGCTGCAAGTATATTATGTCTTAAAATATCACCGAAGTTAACCATCGTTCACGTCACTGGGCGTGACATTACATAATGTCACGCCTCTTTCCCGTAGAGGTAGGCAGAGATCACATTCTTCCACTTGCTACGACATTGGCACACTTTTAGCTTCATTCACTCATTAACCTCCTCATACACGCCCGTCGGTTTTGGGTACTTTTGACCTGCCCTTTCCTCCTCTCCCCCTCCCAACACTTCCAATCACTTGTTCATCATTAATCACTTTCGTTAGTCTAATTTCATTAATCCTCTCAACATGACCAAACCATCTAAGCATACCTTTTTCAATTCTTGTCACTATATCTTCTTTTACACCAGCTTCGACCCTTATTACTTTACTCCTAATCCTATCACTCAATTTCACACCTAGAATACTTCTGAGTGCTCTCATCTCTACTGCATTAATCTTTCTTTCATGTTTCTTCTACCATAACCAACATTCGCTTCCATACATTAGTGTCATTAAATTCAAAACATACTACTGCTATGCTATAAACGCTTAAAGTCTTAAATAATAAAATGTGAAATCATTTGTAAGATGCACCACAGCCCTGAAAACTAGCCCCGGGGGACGCAGCGGCGGCCATATAGAAATTTCCATAATTGAAACTTCCATTACCAAGTATTAGTGACGCTTTGTACAGCTAGTATAGCGAATAGATGTGTTTAAGTAACAAGACTGTTGGTTTTATTGATTTCATTATTGTTAATTATAGTTGCAATCATTGTTACTTCAAACATCTGTTCGGCTGCTTGTCAAGCTTATATCCTGTTATTCTAGTATGACGTGACTAATATTAAAAAGAGAAATGATTTGTATTTTTGAATGTATGTAATAAACTTCTTGGCGGGAAAATGAAGCGTCCTGCCTGCAGTTTTGTTTAACTTTCTTAAATTTGTGATTTTGCGAACATTAATGTTTAATAACGTTGGATTATTACCCGTTCAGTGTTTGTGAAGGTACATGAGTGTTGGTAAATGAAACAAAACAATGCAACTTCACTTTTAAAATTTTCTCAAGATGTCCATTTAAGACCACATGTTTATTAAGGACTGAAGGGGTTTAGGGGGACGGTATCTTAATTATCATCACTTATTCTCATTAACTATGAATTATATATTATTAAAAGATTCCTTACTTGACACTGGCTAAATTAGATAAAAGCACGAAGCCGTTATTAAAAATAATAATAATAAATAAACACAAAAACTAAACGACTTATTTTCTTTTACCACTTGAATGCTACATTTCCCTGAGTAACATAGGCTATATTTTAATTACAAGAAAACATTGGGGATGCCTATTAAAATACAAATATTGTAACCCAAGGTGTAAAATGCTTATTAAATACCTACAGAAGGAAAGCCAGGGCGCGCCACTATTAATTTACACATATACAAATTAATGCTCATGACAGCTCATATTTAAAAATATTTTCCAACTAAGCAAAGAAGTACTACTAAAATATATTAGACGGGATATTAAAAATGTAATATATATTAAATTAAATTCAAGACTAACGCACACATACGTACAGGTGTACGCGCATATATACACACTCACACTCAAACAAATACACACAAAACTAGATAAGCACACTTACATTTAACCGTTATGGGGCACCATCATGTCAAAACGAGTATTTCGTTACTTACTGGGACTGTCTTTAAAATAACTTGAAATTGACTTCAATAAAATTGTTTTTATTTATTTATTTTATACATATGTCACCGTAAGATTGTAAATAACGTTAAATTATAATCTATCCCGCGATATTGTAATCTGTCGGAAAATTGTGATCCGAAACAAACTGCTCACAATTCAACGCATTATTTTTCGATAGATTATAATCTAACGAAGACAAACCGTTAAATCACAATCTGTCGCGCGTTAAAATGTCAACTGTTTAAAGCCTGTCCATGATTGGCTGGTCTTGGCAACCACTCTCTTATTTATTATTTGACTGCACTTCTTTAGGTTATCACAGGTCCGGTAACACTCTCTACAACTTATTATAATACAATGCGTTATTATTATTAACACGAAATCTGTTTTACATCACCTAAAACACTGTTTGTTTACATTTCACAACAAATGAATTTGACTAATAACAACCGAAGATGGCGACGACGGGCGGCTGAGCGGGGAACATGAAGTTCAACCAATCAGAGCGCGAGGTATGTTCTTTCGCATGTCATTTTACAATCTGACGGTTTGTCTTCGATAGATTATAATCCATCTAAAAATAATGCGTTAAATTGTGAGCAGTTTGTTTCGGATCACAATTTTTCGACAGATTACAAGATCGCGGGATAGATTATAATTTAACGTTATTTACAATTTTACGGTGACATATGCATATCATCAGCCTTATTATCAAACTGCTTATGTTCTTTAGAGCAAACTTTATACGAGGAAGTAAAAACTCTTTACTTTCCATAGTTAAGGCACTGATTGAATATAAGTGTTATTTCAATTCATTCATATTTAATTAAATATAAATTTTATGGGACTTGAGAGATTTTACACTAGACGTCATTAAAAGTCAAACTTTGTATTTTTGCAGTTACGCCTTTTGAAAATTAGACTGACGATATACGAATACTTATAACCAGTGCATTGTGTCTATACACCCCAGTTAAATGATATAGGTGCAATATCATTACACATATCTGCCACGTCAAATGTCTTATATGTCAACTGCCATATGTCTTCTAGCGCCATATGTCACAGAATTCGGCAGTGGCATTCTCATTCAGCGCACGTGCGGCCATTCCTAACCCGGGGTGTTTTAAAAGGGACGTGGGCGTGAAATGGCAATTTCGCTGGCCCAGTACATCGTCCCATCGCCATTGAAATATTACCGAATGGTGGATCTAATAGGCATACCCTGTGGGAGCACAGTTTGACTTATTTATGAGTTTATTCCGGATATGTTACGACTTTATAAATGGTATTGTCAAGTAGTGTAGTAAAAATCTGACAAAAAGCTTTTACATTGACATTACAGGCAGAAACTGGAATTTAAATTGCACAGGTGACTTAACCAACATTTCAAAAAAAAAACTTGATATTTTTGCCACATACGAAATATCGTGCGAACCTGTAATCTTTTCAATATACCCAATCAAATGCAATGGATTAAGCCTAACAATCTCAATAAAGGCAATGAGTATTTATTAAAAGAAAGAAAATAATTTGAAAGAAAACAATTTATTCTGTGACACATGATATATTGGTTTACAAAAATACAAAAATAAATATTAACATACATGTGTATGTGTATGTGGCACCGAAAAGGCTTATACTCAGCATATGCCGAGGGGTCACTATGGCCCCGCGGCGCTGGTCTTCCGTACTGTTTGTTATCAGTATCGTATTACTTTCATACTTTTATAGGCGTATAATAAAAAGCTTTTACACAGATCGGCTGTACAAAACCAAGACCTTGCGTCTAGACATATTTTTAAGACATGTTTTCTAAAATAATTATTTCCACAATAATTACGAGTTGATAGTAATTTACAGAATGTATTTTAAAAAAATGTCTCTTGCTAGGTTTTGTTTTTGGACAGCCATTGGCTTAACCAATATTTCAAATAAATTTGTATATTTTTGTCATATAATAATAATAAATATTTCTGACACTTACACCAATTATTTAGTTAAGATAAGTATCATTAAGGCCCATAGTACACGGCGTATTTTAAACGCGCCGACGACGCGCAGATACGACGCGTATACGCGCTTCAAACGCAATTCGAACGCAACCTAGAAACCTAAGCACACGGGGCGATCGTGAAACGCGCCTCTACAGCGCTTATACGCGCAGATACAGCGCGTATACGTGCAGTAGACGCGCGTAGCTTTTGCGTTTTGATTAGAGACTCCTCTTCTTATACTCGCTCAGCACACAATAAACTATTATTGCAACTGAGGCGCGGGCGACGATGCAGTGGTGGCGTGAGCGCCTCATCCCCTGCCCCTACTCTGCTCCTTTGCTCGCGCGTATACGCGCTTCATGCGCGCGCTTGTTTCATCAATGTAAACGCAACAAGCAGCGTCCACGGCGCCGAAGACGCACGTTTCTGAAACGCGCGTCGTCGGCGCGTCTAAAATACGCCGTGTACTATGGGCCTAAGAACTTGTGTTATGGATACTAAATAACGGATAAACATACATAAATACTTTTTATTTGTAAATACATACTTAACACGTTGACTGCCAGCCCGGTCACCGGTGACCGGACCCCGTCTTGTATCTACGCGCCGTGTTGGTCACCGGTGACCTCAAGACAGACCTGTTTTCACACTTGTATTGTGGGCCATAGGATACAGATTCCATTGATATTCTGTTAATATACATAGGAACACACCCATACCAGAACAAATATTCATATTTATGCACACAAAAATTTGTCCTGTATGGGAATCGAACCCACGACCTCAGGAGTGGAGTGCGGGTATACTAGCCACCACGCCATATCGGTCGATTATTATTACAATTAGATATTCCATGCGATTCAGTGACCTTTTCACCATGCCCAATCAAATTCAATGGGTTAAACCAAACAATCTGAATAGAGGCCATATTCATATTCAGCCGATGTTGGTGAGAGCCGGCAGCCTGTTCTTAACAGATCATTGAGCCTGTAACTGGGAATTTCGTATCCAATTTGTCACATACTATGTGTACACATTGCGATAGGGAGTAACGAATCGGAAAATTAGATAGCAAGGATCGTGTCCGTAATCTATCAAGGAGGCGCATTATAAAATGTTTCACGTCTATCGGAAAGATTGGGGCCAATATTTTAGCTAGAGGAATAAAAAGGTATCTCATTGTTAAGATCAATAGACTGCAACTCATTATCCAGTTCAAATCCCAACTATAAACCGACCTAATTCGAAAGTCATACCTATATACATATGGCTACATCCCCAAGGATGTTCATTAATTACGTGAGTCTCGAAGGGGGGGGGGGGGGGGAGATAGTGGTAAGATTTCACGTGTATTATGTTTTTCGTCAAATGCATTTTTAAACCAAAATACCAACGTGTTAGTCCTTTATCTACGATCCGATCCGTCGATACGTTACGATCGGTCGATACTTTAGACCTGGTTAGTCTTAAACCTCACCACATATCAACAAGAGGAAGGGAGGGGTGTCCAAATAGCTAAAATAACATCACGTGATTAAAAAACAGCCCCTTTTCGAAGCTATGTGCGTAATTATTGCTTGCTCCGTGCCTCGGATGCACGTTAAGCTGTTGGTGTTATCAGAACATCTTTGAGAGTCGTTACTGGGGAGTGAGTGCTTTTATTGTGTTTCCCTCTGGGTTGCTGAGGTGTGTGTAATAACTGAAATTCAGCCAAGCCTGGTCAGTCCAGTGAGCAGACCCCAGCCCTAAGCGTAAATGTGTAGGTCCTACAATGTCATCGCTAAGGAGTTGTATATATTTTCAATTTCGCATGCATCATTTTAAAAAAAATTTAATTTATTTAAAAGTAAATTGTAGTGTATAAAAATAATTTGTGTGTCTGTGTATTTTTTTATACTTGATTGAATATGTATGTGTGTAGGTACTTAGAATAAGTAAATGCCGTGTTCGGCTGTAATCGGAGTGCAGGTTTTATTATATAGTATTTAGTTTATATAAGAATAATGACCCCTGATTTGTATTCTGTTGCTATACCACAAATAAATAATTCTTGGTAACCCATCCAAGGATTGACCCCTGTGAACCCTGCTTAACTTCCCCGATTGTTTCCGACAGCTATATCTGTGTTGTGGTCTTAATAAAACTTGCTCCTAAATTGTAAAAATATTTTGAGGCCACTTGCAATTTAGGTATGGTGCATACTAGGTAACAAATTTCTAAAATAATAATAATAATAAATCTTTATTGAATTCAGTAAACAATGTACAAATTAAATGATTCCATAGGCTTCCGAACTAGTAAAGATACTGTATTTCAGCAGCCAGTGGCATCTTCCAAACGATATAACAATAAAAATTGACTACTTGATGAGTGTGCGTGCGTGCGTGCGTGCGTGCGTGCGTGCGTGCGTGCGTGCGTGCGTGCGTGCGTGCGTGTAAAATGACTGTAATGCTTTGTAGATACAAGGTATATAATAAAATAGGAGAAGGTAGAGGAACGGACGGAAGAACACGAAAAATGCCTCGCAAAAGGTAACCCGCCCTAATTCTGTCCTTTGTATATTTACAAAGCCCTTATTACTCTCAACGTTCGCTTCCGACCTTCAAGTCATGCTTTAGTATTATCTGCAAAATTACCTCATTGAGGACCAATATGTCTGCCGATGTCGGTATGCCTATATTCCTTTCGTGAGTTCGATTTCGACGTAGGACAAGCATATATGTAATCAACATCATGGAGTACCTATGACTTGAAATGGGGAAATAATTCACATTATCACACAAAGTTATTCTGGTAGAAACTTTTTTGAAACTTAAAATATTAGTATTTGTATCAATAATTTAATTTAATGAGTTTATTTATTGTCATCGCAGTTTTAAATCTTTGCTTAATATTTGTACATACGTACATTTGGATATAGAATTTATTTAGTTTGCACTTGTTAATGCTTTGCAATTAGCGTGACGGGGTTAAGTCCTCCATATAATTTCACTTTGTAACAGAAATGATTACAAGTGAAAACTTGTAATTGGCCATGTTATAAACATTAATCTAAGATATTATTGTAATAAGCCGTAAGTTTTCCTAAAATTGTAAAATAAAGTAAATAAATAAATGCTTTTAAACCGAAGCTGTGTCATCGTAAAAAGTTTCTAAAGCTAAAATCGGACCACAAATGTATACAAGACATACAGCAAATATACACTAGCTTAGGAGCTTATATTTGAATAATTCCGTCACTTAATAACCACAATCCTTGGTAACGTACAGAGGAGCTCTTGTACACTGTAGTATACATAATGAATTGACATGCCCCGACAAAGACTTCTTGCTTTGCTTACCCTCTAAAGGCTATTAAGGCCTCGTTTCAGCGATATGCTATTTACAACATGGAATAATTATTATTCCAATGGCCCCAGACTCAAGCCCAGGGTTTGCTCACTGGTTTCACCAGGTTTTTTTTTTTTAATTGTGACACGTCATAATGACTACATCCTGCCTGATGATAAGCAGTCGATGCAGTCCAATAGGAAAATGAAAGCGCTTTATAACGTGAAATAAACACGCTATAAAGCGCATCCACTCATGGCGGCCTGCTAAAATGCCGTTTCAAGCCCCGCTTAAAAGACCCGGGATCATAGGAAACAGGAAACACATGAGCCGGCAGCAAATTCCAGAGCTTAGTGGTCTTGCTCAGAAACGACCTCCCAAAGTTCTTGGTTCGAGTGCTGATATTCTGCACAGTGTGAGGATGGTTTCGAAGACCAGCACGTGTTGTTCGGGAGAGGAAAGGAGAGGGCGGGATGAGATCGAAAAGCTCCTCAGAACACTCGCCGTAGTAGTTCCGGTTAAAGACACTGAGAGATGCAATGTCTCTACGCAGCTGTAGATCCTCGAGTGAGGCTGTTACCTCAGCATCCCCTATAATGCGAACCGCTCGCCGTTGCAGTCTGTCAAGTGCGTCGAGGAGGTATGGCTGAATTTCAGTTATTACATGGAGCGACTGCCGTCTGACCTCCGCAACCCAAAGGGAAACATCATCATATACAACGGCTTAGCGTGCTTTCCGAGGCACGGAGCAAGTGATAATTACACACATAACTTCGAAAACCCATAGGTGTTTGAACCCGAGACACTGTGATTGTGAAGACTCTCAGGTCCTGACCCCTTTTTTTTCTTTTTGTTTGCGTCCTTTAAAAAATGCATTTACGCACTGTCTTCCGGCCAAAAGAGGAGTGAAAATGGGTATTGGACTCACCACAGGCAGATGTGACTGCCAGTAGTAATATCCACTAAAAATCTTCTAACGACGCCCGCCGCTTCTTGAGAAAGAGGCGGGGGCCAGTACCTGTACCTAGGTTGCAGCGTCTTTCACCCCGCCTGCGGCCAACATCCCCCGGATTAAAACCGGCGCAGTGGACACGCCCCTCCCTGTGCGACCATAGCGTGTGTGGCCTATTTCCCAGAGGATCAATGGTTAGAAAGCAGGAGTCCCCTGCCCCCGCCGTTTAAGACCCTCCTGGCAAGCCCGCTGCGCCCCCTACAGGTCCCTCTTAGTTTCCCCCCGGTAGTCAGTACTCTAATCGCTAACCTCCGGGAGGTACTCAGCCCCCCACGCCAAGTTGGAGACCTGTCCGGGGGGTCGTGTCTCGCCCCTGGGCGATTGCCGCTGAGTGTGAATCATATTTCATTCAAATTTTGAAAAAAGCAAAAGTTTTCATAATGTAATGTTATTCCTTTACAAAAACACTAATAATAGATTTAAATTAAACTTTACAACATTTATATCAGGCTAACACCATACTTCGGCTATGATTTATAAAGATATTGCGCGAAGTACTATTCTTGTGCAGACGAGCAGTAGATATTACGACATAATTTTAAAAAAGCCGAGAAGAGTTCTTGAGGCATTCTTCTCAATCTTGTTGCCTTTTTGGAAGCCTCGTTAGAGTCACCGACAGACTGACGGACAATCTCCTCCCTCCTTTAGAATCACGACAGACTGACTGACAGATCCCTTCTATAAAAGTCACCGAGAGACTGACAAATCTTGAGAAAAAACCACAACAGACAGATAAACTGACAAACATTGACAAATTCTGACAAAGAATCCATTTGCTTTTATATCTTTATTATGGTACAGCTCATATCTCTTTCACTGTTGTTAAGAATAAAAATTATGACATTTCCATTTTAAACATAAAAATTTGAGAAATCTAAATGATCCTGTTGATCTTAAAGACAATAAAATATATTTTATTTATTTTATTTAACGAAGTACATATAAAATTAATAAGAGCCTCCATCCCACCCATATAATAGGCGGAATTTGGGGCGTGAGTTATATTATATTTGATGACAAATTAGATAAGGTAATTATGGCCATTATCAATATTGAAGATCCGTTTAATACAACCTACAACTGTATATGAGTTTATAGCTTTCTGGTCTTTGAAACGTTTTGTCCGGAACCTTAGAATGAAACGAGTGAGCCAGAATCGGGTCTGCAATTGATAAGGAAGAACATTATAAAATGTATTACATCGACAGGAAAGATTGGTGCAAATATTTTACCAAGTGGAAAAAGGAAAGAAATGGAATGGTTTGCCCTGAATAAGGAATGAAACGAATTGGAGAATTATAGAGCCAGAATCGGGTCTGCAATTGATAAGGAAGAACATTATTAAATGTAAGTATTACATCGACCGGAAAGATTGGTGCAAATATTTTACCAAGTGGAAAGAGGAAGTAAATAGACAAATCACAAGTTCATTAGCTAACAAATGATACGCGATTGTTTTATTACAGAATAGCATTTAAAGTGGATCTGATAAAACTTTTACAATATGCTATATTCTACATACATACATACAATTACGCCTGTTTACCCGAAGGGGTAGGCTGTTATACGCCCACATTTCGCCAATTATATTGTTGGTCCGACGTGATAGGTTGCGAGCCTACTGCTGCTTACCGGGAACTTAGATGTTCGCCAGAGCTTCGTCCGTTGATCGGCAGATGCACCACCACTTGCAGGTGAGTTTGGCTTGGGCTCCCCAGATCTTGGTCACCCTATATTCTAAAATAAAAATATGCTACCACTAAATAACAAATGGCATAAATGCTATCAGAAATTTGTTACTATCTTAAAAATCTGCCGATCTACCTAGTGGTAACCTGGTAATCAGCCCAGAGTTGTGCCACCCCCTCTCATGACATAGGGAATCGTAAGAGTCAACGAAGAGAAATGCTAACAGATGATGGTCAGCAGCGTCATTCTGCGTACTGGCTTGAATTGCGATCACCAAACCGCCTGCCCAGGCTGGTGTTATGGCCAAATTCCCCGAACAGAATGTAATATATTGGGGAGGCCAACGTTCAGTAATAAACTTATGGGCTGGTATGACGATGATGATAAATCTTAAAAATCTTGATCTTGAGAGAGAAACTTGCCGAGTTACTTGTCTTATTGTTCCATACTCAAGCTTCTGCCAGTAGTGAAGGAGCGCATTTGTTGTTGTTGTTTTCGAGAATTGAGTTTTGTTGATGTTCACAATCCTTTTTATGAGACAAATTTAAACAAATAATGTTGACTTTGGAATGCTAGAATTTTTGGTCATCTACACAAAATAATTAGATTCTCACATAAAGTACACGTAAATGTTCTTTCTACTAAATTAGGAACATTACACTCGTAACATTAACGTATTATTGAAATTCAAAAAAGTATATATTATAAGTTTATTTTTATTAAAACAAGCTAAGTTTGTATACCCTTAAGTGGACGCGAGCTTTTTGAAGCTTTGGCTATTGGCAAAAACAACCAGCCTGTGAGTTTCTTGTCAGTTTTTCTCACAGAGCGGAGGCTCGGAACTGGCACCTAGATTCACTTACACCCAATTTTAATTTATTTGCATGTAAGTGAATCTAAGCTTCGTGATTTCAGTGTAGTAATATTAAGTTTTTTTACTTATATTTTGTTTCGACGTTTTCAAGTGCTATGTAATAGTTTATGAAATAAAGAACTTTTTACTTTACTTTACAACAACCACGATCTATGTAATAACGATTAGGCACCAAAAGGTAAGCTCCAAAAGGTAAATTTACGTTCATATTTAATTTTTTTTAGTTGCAAAAATAATTGACGCAGAAATAATAAATAATAATAACATATTGCATATACAAAATTTACTTCGTACATTTCAGATGAGAGATTTAAATCGCAATTCTAAATCAAGTCTGCTTATTTAAAAGGGTTTATTTATAATTGTTGTTCAATCAAGCTTCTGGCCAACGTGAAAAAGCTTAAGTTATCACCCAGTGATAGATACACTCTATCGGAGCCCTAATGTTTGTTGAATACAACAAATTCATTTTCTGCTCAGAGATAGGCGTTCTGTAACTCACAACACCCTATAAAGTTGATCAACCAACTCCATAAAGAAAACAATTGAGAAATTGAAATAATATTTATTTCATACTCCCTAACATTCGACGATCGCTATTATCCCCATTTCCTCATCGAAGGAAAATTATAAGGCGGTTCCTCTTTCAATTCGCGAAATCTCCGAGATTCGGTAAGACAAATGACTATGCCGTCTTTGTGAAACGATTCCCAATCTTCAGGAGACAGGAAGAGGGAGTATAGTAGCTTGCAAGCTGAGATTTGTGAGTCGACAGAAAACCGGGACAGGTGAGGACGGCTGATTAAATGTCTTTCATGAAGGTTCTGTGTCAGTCAATTTGGAGAGTAGTTCCTTTCGCGTATTTAGTATGGTTTAAGTAAAGCACCAATCGCCTTGAAAGGATGTAGGGAAGAACATAAAACAGAGCAAGATAAATTGTGTAATATTTTAACATACTTAATATCACGCCTGATTCCCCAAAGGGGTAGGCAGAGGCATTATTGAGGTCTCCCCGGTTCTGATCCGGGGGACGTTGGCCGCGGGCGGGGTACCAAAAGCTACAAATCCAGGCACTGGTACTTCGCCCTTTTTCAACAGCGGTGGGCGTCGTCTGAAGTTTTTTAGTGGGTAGGACTGCGGTGGTCGCGTCTGCCGCAGTGAGCCCCACACCCCCTCCCGGTTTCCCCCTTTTGGCCGGGAGACAGTGCGTAAGCAGCATTTCTTTACAGACGATAATAAAAAATAAAAAAAAAGGCAGAGGCATAGTTATATGCCCACGTTTCGCCAATTATATTGTTGGTCCCACGAAATAGATGGCGAGTTTATTGCCGCAAATTTTATGGTCGCCAGAGCCTCGCCCGTTGTTCGGCAGGTGCACCACTTGCAGGTGAGGTTGGCTTAGGCTCCTTAGATCTTGTTAGTTAAGGCGTATAGCCTTTATATTTTTATCTATACAAACAATGAATACAACTAGTGCTGTCACTGTCTTCATTTTATCAAATAAAAGTGACAGCAATAGTTTTAAACCTGTTTTAACTTTAGATCTTGTTTTGTAATAAGCCGCAGTGTGTTTGTTTTCTTTTTATAAAATGCATATGAAAGTAATTCGAAATTCGTTTTTGTCTGCCTGTCTTTTTATTTTCATAATAAGCATGTCGCGATTGTAGCGTTCACACTAGGTACTAGGTGGTCGGCAGCGATTATCGAAGTAAAGCAGAGTCCACAGAGGTCATTGCTTGGATAGGTGACCGTTTACGACCACCTGAGGCCCTGCACGTTACGCAGAGCTATAAGCGCTAAGAGCCCGAGGTGATGATGAATCAGCCCCTTAACATTTCCCTACTGGTCTTAAGTCTCTCAAGACCAAAATTATAGGGATTCATACTCCACCACGCCGACCCAGCACGGATTAGCAAACACAGTCCGAATTAAGTTTGACGGCAAATTGGTAGCGCTTTTTTTGGCAGCGCCCGGGGGTCTGAAGCGGCGGGGGCAGGGGCCCCTGACGTCTCACTATAGACCCCCCCGCGAAGTCGGCCACATACGCCGGTGGTCGCATAAGGAGGTAGAGGGGGCGCGACACACTGCGCCTATCTGAAGAGGTCCTCCCGGTTCTGATCCGGGGGACGTTGGCCGCGGGCGGGGTGTCAGAAGCTTCAAAGTTTGGCACTGGCCGCCCGACCATTTTTCAACAGCATCGGGCGTCGTCGGAAGATTTTGGGTAGGACTGCCGGCGGTCGCGTCTGCCGCAGTGAGCCCCACACTCTCGGTCCTCCCTTTGGCCGGGAGGCAGTGCGTAAATGGTTTTTATTACCGACGTAAATATGAAAAAGCGCCTTCTTTTAAATTATTTTGGAACGAGATTTGACATCAGTCTGTCTGGCGGAGCGTCGTGTCGACGAGTTTTTACGGACGTCAGTGGCGAGCCACCACGAACTAGTCGAATCGACCTTGCTTGCAGTAAACTTACAAAAAGTGCCTTCAAGATTTTAAGAAAGAAAAGCTCTTCGATAAGGATAAATAATTTACTAACAATCGCGCATATAAAAGACAACAAATTAACATTCTTACTTTGACTAAAAGCGCAACACATTTAAAACGCTACACATTTTGCAGAATCTATCTGACCGCGTGTGGACCGAGTTCTATTTCGAACAGATTTCCTTCTGAGTGCCGCAATATGGGAAATTGAAGCCTCAGGCTATATATATCCTCTATGCATCGAGCTCGTCGGTAAACAAACTGCATTTTAAATCTCTGTTCAAAATAGAATCCAATTTATATGCCGATACCTATATCGATTTATTAGTAAACTGAGGGAAGTGCTGCCAAAACCTTTTTATCCATTTAGGAGATGGATTTCCCAAAAGTCATAATACAACTTATACTATTTTCTTATATCACCTGTTATTTCAATCCAAGATAGGTATTATTAAGAACTCGTGGATACTCAAAAAGTGATAAACATCCATACTTTTTATGGTTGTAAATACATATAGGAAACATCACACCCAAAACCAATATATGAGCTCATTCACATATCTGTCCTATGTGGGAATCGAATTCACGAACCTCAAGCGGAGTGCAAGTCCGGTATCTGCGTGCCATATCGGTTGTCAAACATATTGCCATGCCTTATTTCCGTAGGAGTTGGCAGTGCTCACATTCTTCTATTTGCTACGATTCTGGCACTAACTTTTTGGGCTCTTACACACGAGCAGAATGTCGACGTCTGCCGTCGCCGTATCAACAGCCTGCTTCAGGCCCGTCGCTGGCTAGTTTCCGACAGGTGACGGCGACTGCATTCGCTTCTGCTGTCGTCAATGTGCTGCTCGTGTGTTAGAGCCCTTAGCTTTATTCATGCTTATTAACATTCTCATAGACTCCTGACGGTTTAGAGTCCTTTTCTTCTTTTTCTTCAAACCTAATGGATTCCGTTATGGAAGGTCTTACGCGGTCTTCTTCTCCCAACATTTTCATCTCCTCTTCCATTAAAATCGCTTTAGTTAAACTACTTATTTATCCTCTTAACATAACTAAACCATTTGAGCTTGACTTTCTCAATCTTATTTCACACCACAAATATTGAAAACTGATAAAAAACAAAATCCATCCGTTTTTACTTAACTGTCAAAATGACACGAAGTTTTCGCTTGTCCCAGTTATAATTGAATACTAATTAAATACATACATACAATCACGCCTGTTTCCCAGAAGAGGAAGGCAGAGACATAATATACGCCCACACTTCGCCATTTGTGTTGTTGGTACCACTTAATAGGTAATAGCGAGCCTATTGCCGTTTACCGGGAACTTCTGTGTTTGTCAGAGTCTCGTCCGTTAATCTGCAGGTGCACCACTTGCAGGTGAGGTTGGCTTGGGCTCCAAAGAGGATGGTAGGATCTCTCACCCAAACAAGTTACAGGCACGTTTATACGAACAGATATTTATCCTGGCATTCGAACTACCTCCCATTAATTTAATTTAATTCCACTTTACGTCTACACAGCAAAACTCACATGTAGGGCCTACCCTAAACCTGGCTTGGAACTCTTAAAAGGACCAATGGCAAACAGTAGCTCGTAATCTAAGTCGTGTCCACGAAAAGGGACAAACAAATATTGTTGCTTCACCATAAGGTAAAGTGCCCTTCCATGTCCGTCCTTGTATTATTAGTATTAGTGGGATCTTATATAAATACAGACTTCGTTCTGTAGGGAAAAATAAAGGTATTTGCGCCAGTTAATATCGGAGGTAAAATTTGATTAGATTGTATCCCCTTTTTTTTTCAAATTTTGTGACTGCAGAACACAATTGTTTTAATATTATGACTGTATTTTAATTGTAACTGGCGGGAGAAAAAACCAACCTTGACGATTTTCTTGCCCGTTCTTTTACGATCAAGCTCCCGCCCGCAGTGAATGGGCGCGTTAGTTTGTAAGTATGACATTCATAAGAGCTCTATTGAGCCAAACTTGAATAAATGAATTTTTAATTTTAATTTTTTAATATCTTTAGTTATAAAGATACATATATACAGACATACTAACACGCCTGTTTCCCCAAGGGTAGGGAGAGACCTGTAATTTACGCCCACATTTCGCTAATTATAGTTTAGTCCCACGTAATAGGTGGCGAGCGTATTGCCGCTTACCGGGAACTATAATAATCCTTTGCACATAAAACATAAATAGATTACAAAAGGTATTTAAAAACTAAAAGTACAAGGGTAAAACTATGTTCGCCTCGCCCGTTGATCGACAGGTGCACGGTGCACTTACTTGTCTTGGGCCCCTGACGTCTTGGTCGAATCCGGATACAACCTTATATAGGTTACAAAGGTGGTTATTTTAATGAGAAACGTATATAGATTTAGTTCATGGTATCTTAAAGCCAATGTGTTCAGTTTGTGTAGAGCCTACATATTATGTATTCTAACATAGACATATTGGCATAGGGTCTATACGGCCTCAATTTCGTTCAAGCGATTTATGATATTGACAAAAACTATAGTGTATTTGAGACTGTAATGTACAAAATATACTTTAATATGTACTTTTTTCTTTAAGCGGCAATAGGCTCTCCACCTATTGCGTGGGTCCAACAATATAATGGCGAAATGTGGGCGAATTATATGCCTCTGCCTACCTCTTCGGGAAACAGGCGTAAAATTATGTATGTACGTACTTTTTTATTATAACGGTTACGAATGCATTGGTCCCGGTATTACTAAATGTGGTAGTCGTTAAGCTAAGTTAGAGGCCTTACTTGGCGGCTTGCAATAAGGAGAAGTCCGTTAATTACCTGAGCCAATTTTGGTGAGCTTTCGATCCCTCCTCCATCTTTGGTGAGCTGTCGTAAGATTTTTATCGAATATTTGTGTTCATGTCAAGTCAAGTCAAGTCGAAATTATTTATTTCATAAACTATTATACATAGTACTTGAAAACGTCATAATTAAATAATTTATTGATTCAGGCGTTACTTTGCGGAAATCCATTGTAAGCAAGTGATGGATTACTATATTTGTAACAATTCCCGCGCTACTATAATTTCCCGAAAAATCGAGAAACTATTCAACAATATTCAACAACATTTAATTTAATTTAATTCAGTCTTCTAATATTAATGTTATTTTTACTAAAATCCTTTTATCCAGCTTGAGTATATCACGCTCACTTATATGTTTCCGCGGTGGTGGCGTCATGCGTCGGGTCGTTGCGCTCCCTTAAATATAGTTGAGCGTAACGCGTCTGCTCATGTCTACTATGTTTATCCGTAATTATGTTAATATTGCTAAATAGAGTTTTGTCTCCCTTTTTTTTTTCAAAACTTGTGACTGCAGAACACAATTGTTTTAATATTATGTATTTTAGTAATATATATAAATTGTTACTGGTGGGAGAAAAAACCAACCTTGACGATTTTCTTGCCCGTTCTTTTACGATCAAGCTCCCGCCCGCAGTGAATGGGCGCGTTAGTTTATAAGTTTTGACATTCATAAGAGCTCTATTGAGCCAAACTTGAATAAATGTTTTTTTTTTTATTAAAACACGACACGTATTTTTAACCCATCACTTACGTCATAATTAAATATTTAAATAAAAACAATGAAACATGAACTTACATAAATGTGTTGGTATCCACACGAGCTAGTACATGAATATATTTTTTTGCAAATACATTTCCTATGTAAAGTGACAATATCCTGTTAGCTCTGTTTAGTTTAAGTGTGGAAGTTCAGAGTTCTTTATTGCAATTATGTTGTAAAATACAGATGTTAACAAAGATAGAAGGTAACAAACATGACCCTGCAAGGGCACAGCAAATACATATTTTTATATAAAATTACAAGTAGCTTTTTATTAAATTAAATCGTAATAGTATTATAACAAATCCTTAAAAATAAACGTAACAATCATAACAAGAAGCACTGTGTGATATTTCCAGAAATAATTATTTATTTAATAAATAGTTTTTGCATTACATAATTTCTATTGTATTTTTCCTTAACATATCCACTTATCTCATATCTAGTTTAGAAAATTTTAGAATTTCAATTTGCAGGATTTTAGTAGTTACCGTTTAATATAGTTTGTCAGTGAACGCTGCAGGTATTTCGCTTTGACTAGTCAGCCGACTCACTTCTCTCTATCAGATATGTCATCATTATGTTGTTCCTATTAACGTTCCTCTATTGTACACGAGCCTGCTTTGACAAAGGTGAGAGACATACATAGTGTTGCGTTTTGTTGTCGCCTCATAGCCCTTTTTTTTGTTATTTACGTCGTTAACAAAATGCATTTACGCACTGTCAAAAGGCCAAAGGGGGACCGAGAGAGGTGTGTGGGACTCACCACCGGCAGACACGACCGCCAGCAGTAGTACCCACTAGAAATCTTCCGACGACGCCCGCCGCTTGTTAAGAAAGAGGCGGGGGCCAGCACCTGAGTTGCAGCTTCTGGACGGCCTGTCCCCCCTGGCCCGCTCGCTGCACCATCCATAGGTCCCTCTAAGTTTGCCCCCCCCCCCCTCCCCGGTAGTCCAATCTCTGCACCAATCTCTGGGTGCCTGGGTGTCAGCGTGTGGTCCCAGCCTCCGGGAAGTACTCAGCACCCTAACCACGCCAAGGGGAATACCTGTCCGTGGGGGGTCGCCTAATAGCCCTATCTGTCTCTTATTAACTACAAGTACTTGATCATCATCATCATCATCTCAGCCCATTAACGTCCCACTACTGAGCACGAGCCTCCTCTCACATGTCAAGGTGTGAGGGTATAGGGGGGTAGGGTGTAGGGGTAGGGGAAGTACTTGATATTTAATGTCAAATGCAGTAGAGATGAGAGCACTTAGAAGTATTCTAGGAACAAAATTGAGTGATAGAATTAGAAATGAAGTAAAAAAGGCCGATGCTGGTGTAAAAGAAGATGTAGTGACAAGAATTGAGAAAGGTATGCTTAGATGGTTTGGTCATGTTGAGAGGATGAATGAAAGTTATTTATGATGCACGAGTGAATGGAAGTATTGGTAGGGGAAAACCACGGTCGACTTTCCATGACCAAATCCAGAAGGTTTTGGAGAAAGGGCAGGTCATAAGAACACTGAGCGTGTATGAGTAGGTGATAAGTGTGAATGTGAGTGACACTAAGAGTGTATGCCAAGTTCGTAGTAAGTAGGTTTGAACTACCCCTACAGAAAAGAGGTGTGACGTAATGTATGTATTTAATGTCATGTAATTTTTCTACTGGAGGCAGAACATAACTTGACCAGTTACTTGCACTACTCTTCGCTATCCACCTTCTTTTTGCTTATAGTCAATGGGCGCGTTAGTTTAAAGACAACTTTTTATAATAGCATTATTGAATCCTTGAAAAAATTACTTTGTCTCAACAACTGCTACTAATCCGATTCGGATTTGGTTTTGGTAAATGGTGTATTTCTATTCTTCATAATAAGTTGCCAAGTGATGTCCGGGACAGTCCGTCAATTGTGTCTTTTAAGACAAACTTAAAGAAGCACTTGCTATCGAGCTAGTCATTATGATTTTTGTTTATTTTTTATTTTTCTTTGTATTTATTTATGTATATAAGTAGGTTTATATATCTGATATGTATCTTATATCATATTTTAGTTTATGTATATGTGTAATATTATCATATTGTAGTGTGTTATTAATGCCCGCTAACTATCTCCCACTTCAGTTAAGGTTGACTGGAAGAGATTTCTTTTAGAAATAAGTCCACCTTTGTACATCGTCTTTTTCACATAAGGCTTTTTTTTTTATTGTTTGTTTTTTTTGTGCAATAAAGAATATAATATAATAATTTCTTGTCTGTCAGAAACTGTGCGTAAATAAAAAAAAAACAATGATTAATAGTCAACAAGACTATCATATTCATGGATCTGTATTTTGTTGGGTTTGTAATATATTATGACTTAGGCATCTACCCTCTGAAACAACCTTTCCAGCCTTTGACCCTCTTGCCCTACTCAAATTTATGCGAAAATTATATCGCCCCTCTTATCCTGAGCACTATGAAAGTATAAACAAAGGATGGAAGTAAAAATGGGCTTTAAAAATTACTGTGATATCATACATGAACCCTTAAAACTTTTTTAGTTGTATAAAGTTGATTTTTATTTACCTTGTTGCACATGTTAAAAAAACAGGTGGGATCTTGATAAGGCAAGAGATAGGCTATGTACATTACGATGGCCTCCTTCTGCGAAGTTGTGATGTCGCAGAAAGAGGCCTCAGAGCGGGAGAGTCCAGCAGCGCCAAGGGGGTCTTAGGCGGCGGGGGCAGGGGGCCCCTACCGTCGCCGGTGGTCGCATAGGGAGGTAGGGGGGCGCGACACACTGCGCTACGGGTGTCAGAAGATTTATACTTTGACACTGGCCCCCGCCCCCTTTTCAACAGCGGTGGGCGTCGTCGGAAGATTTTTAATGGGTAGGACTGCTGGCGGTCGCGTCTGCCGCAGTGAGCCTCACACTCCCCTCTCGGTCCCCCTTCGGCCGGGAGGCAGTGCGCAAAGCCATTTTGTTACCGACGTATTAAAACTTAAACGTAAATAAATTTTTAAAAAAAGGCTATGTAACATTAACAACTTTTGAAGCTTTAATCGTTTGTAAATGCTCATTTTAGCATGTTGCAGATAACTTATTTAAGACTTAGGTAAGACTTAGGATCGTATAATAATCCTTAATTTATTTTCCTGTATTTGAGATTTTTATTCGACTTGTTTATCCTCTAATAGAGATAGGTGGGAGATTGGTAATTCTACAAATGAAATATAGCCTGTTTCGATCATTTTACAACACTTAAAAATATGTATAAAGATTAATTCAAAAAAATAAAAATCATTTATTTAAATTTGGCTCAAAAGAGCTCTTATGAAGGTCAAAATTTAAAAACTAGCGCGCCCATTCACTGCGGGCGGGAGCTTGATTGTAAAAGAACGGGCAAGAAAATCGTCAAGGTTAGTTTTTCTCCCGCCAGTTACAAGAAAATGTACTTAATAGTAAAACAACTTGACAAGTCTACAAAAACCTGTGTACTGCAGTCACAAGATTTAAAATAAAAGAAGAAAATAACTCTTTTTTGAGTTATACGAGCATGATTACGAAAAAAGCAGACCAGTCCCCACTGGCGGCACCCGATAATGATTTTGAACTTGTTCTACGGACTTTCGGAGCTGTAAAAAAACACAGTAGTATTTTATTATTAAAAACTAGTGTAAATAAGAGTTTTTATGTGGAAATAAGTGAATTTTGGGACATAACTTTTCTGGCAATGTATATAAATCTAGCAAATTAGCATATTACGGTGAATTGTAATTTCCATGTTAATTCTTAAAGTCCCTAGAAGCCTCTAGTAAAGTCTCCACTATTATACTGGGGTAGGCTCTGTCTGGCGAACATAACAGTGCCCGGTAAGCGGCAATAGGCTCGCCACCTATTACGTGGGACCAACTATATAGTTGGCGAAGTGTGGGCGTGTAATGTGCCTCTGCCTACCCTTTCAGGGAAACAGGCGTGAATGTATGCGTGTATGACTCTAACTTGACTCGACTATAGCGGACTTTACTTGACTTTAACTGTTACTGTAACTGATTAACGAAAATGAAGCATTTATGCAGATAACTTGGTTAGTTATATTACTTGAAACTGGCAAATACTCTAAACCAAGTGAGTCCATATCTGAAATGAAAAAAAACTAGTTCTTCCTTTTGAAGAGATAGGTGGGACCTCGGTGCTATAAGGGCTAGTTAGTTAAAGTAAAAAGTTCTATAATTACATAGTATTTGAAAACGTCAAAACAAAATATAAGTTTCAAAAAAAACTTAGATTCATATACATGCAAATTAATAAAAAATAGGTGTAAGTGAATTTAAGTGCCAGTTCCGAGCCCCCTCTTTGTGAGAAGAACTGACAAGAAACTCACAGGCTGTGCTCTTTTTGTATCTTTTATCGTTTGACAAAGCTTTATGTACGGCTTCCCAGCCTTTACCATTGTGAAATGCAATTACTAATACGAAGATTACAGATAATACTTGCGAAATGAACACAAGTAAACAAGGGCGCGTGGCCGGCAACAGCCGTTTATAAGCGTAAGCGTAAAGCCGCACTAAGTGGATCGCATGGCTTCCGAAGCCCTGGCGTCCTCGCTCACTAATACCCAGTGTATGATGTCGCCAACGAGTGCGAGGTGACTGACATGTCATGGCAACTGTCGCAGCTGATGGTTCACGAGATATTTTGCTAAGCTAGCTTGGAAACGCAGTCCAAATATAAGGAACAGAAGAAAAAAATATGTTTT
Source organism: Musotima nitidalis (assembly GCA_949126915.1). NCBI lineage: Eukaryota > Metazoa > Arthropoda > Insecta > Lepidoptera > Crambidae > Musotima > Musotima nitidalis. Next base: position 15,575,569 of record OX421425.1, read on the forward strand.
AATGGCGGTGAAGAAACACACTCACACACAATTAAATTAATTTTAAAAAAAAATTATACGTTTATTGGGCATACCATTCTGATTGTACACTTTGCTTGTAGAATAACAAAGAACACTAATACAACTAGTATTAAAACTTACATACACGCACATAAATACCAACTGCTTTTAAACTAACGCCTGTTTCCCCGAAGGGGTAGGCAGAGGCATTATTATATGCCCACATTTCGCCAATTATAATGCTGGTTCCACGTAGTAGGTGCCTATTGCCGCTTACCGGGAACTTGAATGTTCCGAGCCTCGTCCGCTGATCGGCAGGTGCACCACTTGCAGGTGAGGTTTGCTTGGAGTCGAAAGTTCTTGGTGGTATACACCTTATTGTTTAATATTTTTATTATACATATGACATTTTTATAATTAAAAAAGGTTTCTGGCAATTACACCAATTATTGTTCTAAGATAAGTCTTAAAAAACTTGTGTTATGGATAATAAATGTATGACCTTTTTTTTGTAAATACATACTTGATATACATAGGAAAAGACCCAGACCAGAACAAATATTCATGTTTATGCACACAAAGATTTGTCCTGTGTGGGAATCGAACCCACGACCTCAGGAGCGGAGCGCCGGTATACTCGGCACCACGCCATATCGGTCGTTCAACTAACTGTCAAGTAAACGCCAATGGGAACTTATCGCATGTTTAATGGAATAGTGACTTAACTGAAAAAAGACGATTTTTGGGACATTACAAAAAAAGGTCTTCTAAAGAATACTTGTCCTACTTGTAAGCGCATTAAATTGATACTGATTTATTAATTAGTAATTCTGCTTGTGTTTTGAACGTTTTATTAACATTGATTCGATCTCAGTAAGAAATAGGAAGACTATATAAGAACGTAACTCAAACCTATAATAATCTATTAATGGGTCGATGTTTTTTTAAGCATGCGTTATATGGACAATGTAAAACAGTTTTTTACTTATAGGTAAAATTTGTGTTATAAATAATGTCTTACTGTGTGTTTATTCATTGTTTACTTCACTATCGTATTGGCAGTCAAATAAGCGGCAAGAGTTAGGATCCCTGCTGCATACCCCATATATTTGTGCTAAGGTTTTGACGGCAAGACAAATTTGTGATGGTTAAGCGTTTTGTAAATGATAAATCTTATTTTTACTTGCCATCGTAACCAGTTACCGTTTTTTTAACATAAAGCAGTGAACATTGCCGTTTTTATAACCTAATAGCATCTTTACGCGAGTTCGTCTTTTAGTTAATATTATCAAATGGGAACATAGAACAATCGTAACTCCGCGGTACGCTGCTTTCGAAAACGATAACCAAATTAAAGCAGAGATCAAAGAGTTCTATACTGGTGTTTGTATGACATTTAATATAGATCTTTTTTGTGCTTGGGAAGGCTCATATAGCTGTTGAACTCGCTTATCACCATATGTGGTAGTCGTTAAGCCATCGCGTTATGAAGTATGTTTTGAATCCCTTTTACCATGGTTCGTGAGAGAAGGCCTGTGATCAGTAGTGAAAGTTAATGGGATATAATAATATGTAGTAGTCGTTAAGTTACCTAAGTAGGCCCGTTGAGCGGCTTTAAAATCTCTAACAGCATAACGCCAAATCTCTGCCTATTTTTTTGTTTTACGTATGTAACAAAATGCGTTTACGCACTGCCTTCTGGCCAAAGGGGGGACCGAGAGGGGAGTCTGGGGCTCACTGCGGCAGACGCGACCACCGCAGTCCTACCCACTAAAAAACTTCCGACTTCGCCCACCGCTGTTGAAAAGGGGAAGGGAGTGCCTAGGTTTGTAGCTTCTGGCATCCCGCCCGCGGCCAACGTCCCCCGGATCAGAACCGGGAGGACCTCTTTGGCGAGGTGCGATTTGAATCCCTCCCCTACCACTGCGGCCAATGCGTAACTGGCCAATTTCTGAGGGGGGTCTATAGCAAAACGAAAGGGGCCCCTGCCCCCGCCGCCTGAGACCCCCCGGGCGCTGCCTGACGGGCCCTTGTGGCCCGTCCAATGCTCTAACAGCGTAACGGGAGAGAGAGCGGATCCCGCTAAGGGTGATGTCGCAGAAGAAGGCCATTGCCTCCCACGCCTTTTCGCTGTCGACCATCTTTTGCATGATGGTTGGCAGCGAGAGAGCCACTCCAGCCACATATCTCCATCTGCTAACCCGCACTAGGTTCGCGTGGTGAAGTCCATCTCCATCCATTAGTCCATGGATCTGGATCCCTTTCACCATGGTTTGAGGGAGAAGGCCTGTGCTCAGTAGTAGGAAGTTAATGAGATGAGATGATAAAAAGGCGACCTGCTACGTACCGCCGAACACATGGAACAAGATGGCGTTCTCCATTTAGACACAATTTTTTAAGGATTGGCGTGATATTTGACACTTTTATTTTATTATATTACAAAGTATTTATATTTACGTAAAAATGTGTCATCGAAACGCAAAACATAATCATTTATTCAATTAATCGCTTCAATATCAGTCTGCTTATTGGTGTGTCACGAATTGAAGGTCATGAATAATCTATGGCTTTCGGCAGATTCCCCGATACGGATTGATGAACCTTACAATATTTAGATCTAGATGAAATAGCTGAAATTCAATGAATAAGGCGGTAGAGCCTGTAGTGTTCTTCATTTAGTGAAATGACGAGTTAATTCTTAATGTTTTCAGTTAGAAAGCAGCACAAATTGAACACGAAACTTGATAGACCGGCGGAGTGACGCGCGCCACATTCAATTGATTCAAGTTTAGAATTATTTATTTGAGAATCCATTTAACAGCCTCTGATGAAACAGTAGGTACATTTATATCGCATTTGCGGAGTAAGAATACGTAGTTTATAATCACTTCATTGATTTAGCAGCCATACGATTTAGTACATACATACATTATATCAGGCCTGTTTCCCCGAAGGGGTAGGCAGAGTCATATTTTATGCCCACATTTCGAGGATTATATTGTTGGTCCCACTTAATATGTAGCGAGCCATATTACCGCTTACCGGGAACTTGTAAGTATCGTTTATATTGTAAGTAGATAATTATAATAAATTTCAAATTTCATAATATTATATTTCATAAAATATTACATAATACTTTAAAACGTCAAAATTAAATATAACAGAACAATCGAAATATGATTACACTGAAATCACGAAGCTTAGATTCAATGCAACAAAACAATTAAAAAACAAAAAATATTTGAGTGTAAGTGTTTGTTCCGAGCCACCGCTATGTAAGAAGAACTAGCAAGAAACTCACAGGCTTTTCATAAATAAGTTAGTAAGTTGGTTGATGTAATAGCAAATAAAGATAATTACATTTATTTAATTTGCTTTAGGAGTGACCACTAAAAAGGTTAGTTTTCTCTTTAAACAAAGGAACATCAAGCGTTGTCTTTAAATGGTATCTCATAAGTTATTGAATGATGGTGGCAATTGGGTGTATAGGGCTCCTACCAAGATCTGAGGAGCCCAAGCCAACCTCATCTGCAAGTGGTGCTCCTGCCGATCAACGGACGAGGCTCTAAAAGTGCCCGAAAAGCGGTAATAGGCTCGCCACGTATTACGTGGGACCAACAATATAAATTGCGAAGTGTGAGCGTATAATATGCCTCTGCCTACCCCTTCGAGGAAACAGGCGTGATATTATGTGTGTATGTAAAACTTAATAAATTGTCCACCAAACCTAACACTAATTATACATTAAAAATATTCCTCAGCCCCCGAATTCCCGATTCAGTATCCGTCATATAGTTTATTAAATTCCTTAATTAAACGGGTTGAATGCTAACATAAATCTTGCATTACAAGCAGCTCTCGACGGAATGGAAGCTCGGGTTGAATAGAAATCGATTCGCTCAGCGCTAATTAAATTTAATGTCATTACATAAGAGAGGTATATCTATAACTGTGATGTATGTTAAGGAAGCATCTTGTATCTGTTTTAAGTTCTAATAGTATTAGAACTAAGATTCATAAATTAGGGAAGTAAGATTAAAGAAGACATTTAAACACACAGTATTATGTACCTATAATGTATGTATATGTACCTATTTGACAGGTAACATTACCATTAGTTGTTGTTATTATTATTGATATATTTGTTTAAATATTTTTGTTTTGTTTTTGTGTAACGTTTTTTTGTAACTGTATAAACTATTTGTTATGTAATGTTATTTTGTCAATAAAAAATATTCTTATTCTTATTCTTATTCTATACAACCCAAGCTTTGTAATAAGAAGTTCTACAGTTTATAAACATATTTACTTTGGTTTATTATTATTATTATTTTTAAGTATACGTAATTAAGTTATAGACTTATTTGCTAAGGATAAGAAATGTTCCTCATTACTGTTATTTTATTATATTTTTTTAACATTATATACCTTTTTTATAAAGAGTGCTAATCCCGCCGACAAACTGGAAAGCAGTTTGGTGGGTTTAAAATGTATATATAAGGTTTTAAGTCTCAATAAAGCATATTATTATTAATAACTAGCGGCCCGGAACGTGCTTCGCTACGTATAAGGCATAGTAATAAAAAAAATGATTATTAAGTTCATTTATTCAAACAAAAAAATATTGTAAATTGCTAGCTATTTAAAATTACAAATGACCCAAATGATATATTGTTTATATATTATATTTATCAGCAAAGAGTAAAAAATAAAAATTACTATGGTGGGTTTTGTTTTTCTATTTTGAGCATGAATAAATAAACAGTTGGGGGTTCTGGAACAGGCAACATAAAGTTGGCCATGTGAAAAACATTTTGCCATCACCAATTTCTAACAATTGTATTGAAAACTCATGGGCAGTTGCATCATTACGTAGGTGAATGCGCATATTAATGTTCATTGTAAATTTTCGTACTCCAAAGAACTGATGACTTCAAACAGGCGTTTATTTCATCAGCAGGAGTTGATCGAGAAATGACAGGCAATGTTTGACGAAAGTCCCCTGACAGCAATATCAGAGCACCACCAAAAAGCTGTTGATTACCGCGTAAATCTTGCATTGTTCGATTAAATGCTTCTATTGATTTTTTATTCGCCATTGTGCACTCATCCTATAAAATAATTGACGTTAATCGCAGAACTTTTGCCATAGCAGAATTTCTCGAAATATTGCATGTTTGAGTTTCAATCACCTGTACATTCAAAGGCAATTTTAATGCAGTGTGCGGTCCGACCACCTTCTAATAATGTAGCAGCAATTCCCAAAGATGCAATGCAATTTTCTGTTCCGATCGAATAGTCGCTAAAATCAATGATACAACGAAAGTTTTGCATTAGAATTGAACTCCTGCTCATATTGCAATTCACTTTTTAAAAAATCATGTATCTTACGATTTGGTGCGGTCATACCCAATTATGCTAATGCTTTATTTAAAATCTTTAGACACATATCTTCAATTATTATTAAAGCTTCGTTGTACATTTCCAAGGTAATCAACAAATCGGGATTTCTTTCATGATGACGCATACGAATTAAAATGTCTTCTGCCATAAAATGTTCATATTTGTTCAATAATTTTGGCATACGATCGAGAGCAATTTTGAACAATTGAACTAATGCGATATGCTGATGGAAAAACCTTGGATGGTCTTGTATTTGAAACAATTGCACAACGTTCATCCAATTCACGAAAGTTAGCCGCATCACAATGTGGACATATTGCGTCCATCATTCCAATGTATCCGTATATACTATAATCAATCTGACTGTTGTAATTAAAAGCAGCACGCAGCAATTCATCCAAAACAGCACTATGTATTCTTGATCGCCGTGCAATCGCCGGCCTATGTTTTGTCGTCTTGCTCATGGCATTTTACCTTCACTCAACAACTCAATAATATTTTGGAAAATATAAACACAAATCAATAACAACAATATTTTTGAAAATATAAACACAACAAAGCAATAATTATCGCTGATAAAATGAAATGACATATGATGACATTAAATTTTTTTGATATAACTAACGTCACCTTTGGCATTAAATTTGTTTGATAAGGTTCAAATTGGCTTTTAAGTATTAGTACAAATTGTTTGTATATGGGAGAATAGAAATATGTTGATTTTACACTTTTTCAAGATTTTATTTTTATTTTCTCTACGTACAAACCTTCTCTGGACTTCCACAAATAATTCAAGACCAAAATTAGCCAAATCGGTCCAGCCGTTCTCGAGTTTTAGCGAGACTAACGAACAGCAATTGATTTTTATATATATAGAGTAATTATTCTAAGTATATAGATATATTCGCATGCTGAATGGAATAGTGACTTAACTCAAAAAGACGATTTTTGGGATATCACAAAAGAAGATCTTCTAACGAATACTTGTCCTACTTGTAAGAGCATTACATTGATTTATTAATTAGTAATTCTGCTTCTTAGAATAATAACACCTAGAACGATAGTTCCCTACAAAGCGGTCTTTCAAAAGCGAGGCAAGAAAATAATCTATGTGTGCGTAAGATACTTGTATTTACGCTCGACGAAACGCACACAGTGAAAAAAATCATGTTGTCATTTCATTCCATTTTCCCTAAAAGTAGGGAAGTTAAAACTTTTACACTTTAGCTTAGCTATTCATTGCATTTAGTTTATGCGAAAAACCACTTACTTTATAGTTTCATTAAAAATGTATATATATTTATCCTGCCTGGGGTGAATAATTTTTCACTAATTATTTATTTAATATATTTAGAGCTATGAAACTCTAAAATTGTTATAGTTAGTCAACTGTTTTATGTAGATAGACCAGAATCGAATAAAACTATTACACCTTTTTAAGATGTGATTTATGCCATATCAATTGAAATCAATCAATGAAAAAAATAAAGATTTTTGTGTTATCGTATATTAAAGAAATTATTCCACGCGAACAAAGTCGCGGGCGAAAGGTAGCAGATAATTGTCAAATAACATTTGTGCAATTTAATTATTGAGACGTGTTTCACTTACAACAAAATGTAGGAGTTTTTTTTCCCTTAATGGCAACATTTTCATTAACTGTCACGTAACAAATATTGAAATTATTTTTTTCATTTTAATGAATGTTTTACTTCATAATTTAAGTTCAAACGCATAATTTACCCTGTAACGTTATGTTAATATGTTTCTTGTGTTTTTCCGACGTATTGTGATATCCGTTCATAGCGCAAACCGTCATTTTTAATAAAAATATCAGGAGTAGTTTTCAATACGACACGACCTTGAGCACTGACGGGCCGCGTAACAAACTTAGCCAAAATGGCTAGGTTTTAGTTGCCTCACTTTGACGACGCGTACTGGGCTTCTAGGTGTTATTATTCTAAGTTCTGCTTGTGTTTTGAACGTTTGATTAACATAGATCCGATCTCAGTAAGAATCAGAAAGACGACCTATCTATTAATGGGTTAATGTTCCTTTAAACATGCGATATGTATATTTGTATTTCATATATTATAATGTAGCGCAAGCAAATTGAATAATGTGTCGTTTTACAAAACGACAAAGCAATGTATGGTAAAGATTTTAACTTTACAAAAAGAAAATGATTCTCGAAGCAAATAATGAGATTGTTAGCTTACCTTGCAAAATTATACAACTGCGAAATTTTGAAACCTGGACTCAGGCATTATATAATCTCTCGTTCATATTCCACCTCCAAGTAAAAGAGGACTCGTAGCGAAACTACAGCTGTGATGTAACGATTGTCAAAGTTATTTAAGTTAGGCTCAATAAAGCTTTTATGAACGTCAACTTCAAAACTAAGTGAATGGGCACTGCGGGACGCTTTTTTTATCTTCTTTGAGTTCTGACAGTATTAAAACCTGGCTACAGGCATTTAATAATCTCACGACTATACATGCCACACTTATGTAAGAGATGACTTCTAGCCTAGCTATAGTTGAGATGTGACGTAACGGAGCATTTTATATCTATTTTGGTTTCTGAAAGGCATGGAACCAGGCGTTACATGCATAGTCGTAATATTACGATCAAATATCCCACCCTTATGTAATGACTCTCCTAGCCTATCTATAGCACGGGAAGAGTCTTCTATCTGTTTTGAGTTCTGAAAGTTTTGAAACTAGGATTCATGCATTATATAACCTTACGCCCATACATACCTGGGGTGGGCACAAACCTGGCTACAGGTATTTATCATATAATATAATTTAATTTATTGAGATGAATATCTATAGGTATTCTCAATAGATTAAATTATAATAATAATAATAAGTGTATAGGTATCCTACCAAGACTTAAGAAGCCCAAGCCAAACTCACCTGCAAATGGTGCACCTGCCAATCAACGGACGAGGCTCTGGCGAACATAACAGTGCCCGGTAAGCGGCAATAGGCTCGCCAACTATTACGTGGGACCAACTGTATAATTGGCGAAGTGTGGACGTATAATATGCCTCGCGTAGATGTATGTATATTATATATGTACATTCTCTAGGGGGTCTTTGCCCATAATTACTACGCTCGGCAGGCGGGTTTTTGATTGCAGTGCAAGCCAGTACATAGGATGAAACTGCTCCCTATCATCCGGTAGGGTTCTCTTCGTCGACTCTTAAGACTCCCCGTAAGGTGAGGGGCGGCACTATTCTAGGCAAAATACACACGGCAAATTATAATATACAAACATAGAAACAATTTTAAGTCACAGCATATTGGATACCAAATAAAGAACCTTATGCAGTTGTGGCAAAGTTCACTTTTGACACAGGGAGCTGTGGGTGAGGTCGTCCTTTAGTCGCCTTCTAAAACACCCTGATGCAATACATTGGGTGGCGGGGTCATATGGCAAAAACGAGGAATCAGTTGATCCAAATCCCGCCTGGTTTTAGAAGCACTGATTTAAAAACTCACCACGAATTTAAACAGACGTATTACTATTTTTGTTCGTGGTTGGCGTGCATGTACTTGTACTGGAAATGAGTTCTAGTTTAATAGAAGTTGAGGCTGTAACATTACAGAATCCCAGAGTACAGCAGCCGATTGTGCTTACTTACTATGGGCGGGCATACAATAGGTCTCGAAGTGCTCGTAACTCCGCTACACGGTTTGAATTCGACCCCTTTTGGCTGTAAATTGAACGATCTACATTGGCCTGGACCGCTTCAAATCTCTATAATAAAATTCTAAAGCCATACTAAAGCCCAACCTATATAAAGTTTACATACATTTACGCCTGTGTCCCCAAAGGGGTAGGCAGAGGCATATTATACGCCCACACTTCGCCAATTACATAGTTGGTCCCACGTAATAGCTGGCGAGCCTAATGCCGCTTATCGGGCACTGTTATTTTCGCCAGAGCCTCGTCCGTTGATCGACAGGTGCACCACTTGCAGGTGAGGTTGGCTTGGGCTCCATAGGTCTTGGCCTGATCCCTATACACCCTATATACATTTTTTTTTTTTTTATTATCGTCATCAGCCTGTCTTCATCTTATCTGGATATAGGCGTCTACAATGGCCACTGAGCTCAATCTTCAGCTCTTTGCCTCCAACTCAGTTCATTAAATTAAGCTCAAAATTTATTAAGATTTTATAAGGCTACCATTTTATTATAATATTCAGGCGAAAAGTTTGTTGGGCCCGTTTCATTGCGGGTGGCGTTTCTCTGCTTTTAAAGCATCTCAGGACGTAAGTGGCATTAGGCCCGCCATTACATGGGACTATATAATTGGCGAAGTGTGGGCGTATTAATATGCCTCTGCCAGGTTGATCATTCTTTATCCATGGGAGAATGTTTGATGGTGCACGCTACCCATTTGTATCTACATAAAAAACAGAGGCGTACCACTAACTATCCTATATTGGACAAAAAAACAATAACAAAAAAGCCTTACGTGAAAAAGACGAAGCACAAAGGTGGACTTATTTCGGAAAGAAATCGCTTCTAGTCAACTTTAATTGAATTACCGGGCTTTGAACTCACGGCTTACTAATTTCATAACTAAAATTGTTTTTACAACACAAAATATGTATTTCGGTGAAAATATATAAGCTGCTTATCTATCAAGAGCTGTTATAGCATTTAATTATTTCAATTTTCTTTTTTACGCAAAATCCTCTCCACCCACAACAAACAGCATCGGTTATTAAATTACCTAAAGTAGAAAAGAAACATGTTCAAAGAAAAATAAGCATTTAATATTTCCACATTTTATTTACATTTAATTTAACTACCTTCAGTACCGTGAACAAGCGTCTCTCAGATTTTGCGTTCTGTGATGTTTGTGTAATGAGCTCCGGACGGCGGCGGCCGCTCTGTACCTACTACCATAGTCAAGTTAATATTATACTAATATTATAATAACATCAAATGCTGAGAAATAATTTTGTATTGTGTTTCATCTGCTGCCTGCTAGGTAAATTTTCGCTTCATTTTCTTAATGAGAGAGAAACATAAAGTAAAAGCAAAAATTGTTTCTTAAATTTCTTACATTTTCGCTTCTGTTGAAAGCTTAAAGCTCAAGAGGCAAGGATTACTGCTCTTAACATATAGCTTGCAACCGCTTTAATGGATTAACAAACGTATACAAGCGTCCACGAGCTAGTTCTTCCCGTAGTGTTGCAAGTGTTCATAGGCTGCAGTAACCACTTCACATTGGCCGTAACAAAAAAGTAAAAATCAATTATTCAAGTTAGGGCTCTTGTGAAAGTCTTAACTTAAAAACTAACGCGCCCATTCACTGCGGGTGAGAGCTTGATCGTAAAAGAACGGGCAAGAAAATCGTCAAAGTTGGTTTTTTCTCCCGTCAGTTACAAAAGAAAGTACTTTATATTAAAACAATTTGAGAAGTCTACACAAACTTATGTTCTGCAGTCACAAGGTTTCTAGATTTCTAAGGAATACTTTAGGGCCTTATCATACTGACGGTTTACGAGCGTTCTCAAAACGGAGCGGATCCGTAGCGAAGTCGTTGCGGACGCGCATCCCGACCACTGCCACATTTCAGTCTTTAACGAAATATGAATGTGACAGAACGTACACGTATAAATCATTACGGCATCATTTTATCGGAAGATTCGGATATTAATGCAGAGTTATTTATAAGTGAAATTCTAAGTTGTTACGTAAAACAATACAAAGTAGTCGCTCTCTTTCATCAGATTTTTTTTATCCATTAAAAAATCGACGTTGTGTTCGTTTACGTTTCTTGCGTTTTCGAAGTAATAATTTCACTGAGTATATCGTAAATACTAATAAGATGTTGCGTCATATGTTCGCTGCGCGGCCGCAACGTCGTCGCTACGCATGCGCACCGCTTTGAGAACGCTTATAAGCCGTCAATATAATAAGGCCTGTTTCTTTTAAATAATGGCTTCGCGCGTTTAGCACATTTAGCCAGTGGCAAGTAAGATATATTAATAATAACATATAAATCATAGTAAATGAGAATGAGTGGTGATAAAGATGATAAATGAGATGCCCTCCCCCTAAGCCCCTTGAGTCCTCAGTAAAGATGTGGGTCTATACTAAGATCTCACATGGACTTCTTAAGAGAATTTGAAAAGTGATTTTGCATTGTTTTGTTTCATTTACCAACACTCATGTACGTTTACAAACACTTAAAGGTTAATAATCCACCGTTATTACACATTAATGTAAAAATATCAAAAAATTTTGAAAATTAAACAAAACTGCAAACAATTCGGTTTACTTTCCCGCCAAGAAGTCGATAAAGCCCTTATGGTATTAAAAATAATGTATATTTGTGCAGGTCCTACTGTCGTTATTTTGCTATGACCGCACCTAAATTGGCTGCTCCTTTTGGATGTTCTGAAGTGTATCTAGCTGTTTTAATTGCTAAAGTGGCGATGTCTAACCCTGCATCAATAAGTTATGAACTAATTTCGTACGACATAAATGCAAACAATATTAAAAACAATGACTATTAGCAATAAGTAACACTCTGCTTTTAAGGTAGGTACTAGCAAAATTGCAGTTTATTAAAAGCTTAAGAAAGTACCTACATAAAACTACAAACACCTTTTTTTTGTATGACTGTTTGCTGATTTCATAAAGACTAACTTACGTTACAAATATATCAAAAATTATACAAACAAAACAGTGTGAAGGTACTAATATAAAAATATATAAAAAATAAAAAAACTTACTAAATAAAGACTCGTTAGAAAATCCCGGCTAAAAGATTGGAAAACGAACAAGTGTGACTCTAGTAAACATTGAATTATTATCATCATATCATCATTATGTCAATACATTGGGATTTTCGCGCCCAACGCATTTTTGTCCGTATTGCTGTTTGATGTAGTTTACTTCTAGACAAGTAGACAGATTTTATCGAGATTTATATAAGTTATGAGTAAATATTATAACAAATAATTTGGAGCAGTTTTTATCCCCATTTAAGACTAATATAGTTATCATTATATGTTTTCTCAATCATACAGCTGACGCAATTAATGCAATGCAGTGCGTTTAGTATTTTATATTGTACTTTGCTGTTGTGCGAAATGGGACGCTTACAGATTGTTCTGCGAAAGGAAAAACTAGAAGGAAAAGAATTACAAGCGCTCGCTAATAAATTTGTAAAACAGTAGAAGTGACTTGCTGTTATATTTAAATATATATAGTGAAATGTTCAAATTATTTATTAATTTAATACCGAACCCTTAGAAAATCCCGGCTTCGCACCCAACTGATAATTTTGAGCAAAAGTTGGACCAATTTTAACTAAATTGGGATTTTTGTAACCTATACAGGTTGATGGTATAAGAAGTCGTAGCGTGACTTTAAGCGTCTTTAATTCAAAAAATAAATATAATAGAAACAAAATTGACTCTTCTGACCATTCCAGTTAAAAATTGGATAAACAAACAAGCGCATTTTTGTCAGTTCATCAATTTGTTTGTTGTGGTTACTTTTCAAAAAGCTGGACCGATTTTAATCAAGACTTTCACTGGCAGATAGCTGATATCATTAAAGCAAATTTAGCCTACTTTTTAACCCAATAAGTAAAAAATTACCTGTACATTAAAAATATACTTACAAAACCGAATTGAATCTATAAATGTATTTATTTATCAAAAACCCGTCTAAAAGATAGGACAAACAAACAGGTGTGACTCTAGTAAATATTGATGGTACAATTTTTATGTCAATACATTGGTGTGCCGCCGTCCGGTTTTCGCGCCCAACAGCCCCCTTTCCGGTCCGTTGATCCGGTTCAAAGACACTCATTTATACAGCCTGTCGCTAAAAGCGGTTATGACGTCAGAAACGGCTGGTTTTATTTTTTTTACGATTACACTTGTGTTTTTTTATTATAAAATGTTATTTTAGTGCGTGGGTTAGTTAAATTGTTTGAGGTGAGAAATTATGTATTTTAAGTGAAAAGTTAATAGCGTTTGCACTGGTTAAAGTACATATATAATAGTATATAAACACAGAATATAAGCAGCGTATATATATATAAAGCTCTATTTTGGAAGGGATGTAAAATCCTGAGGGCTTACACAAATTCAACGAAAAACTTAACTTTGCTATCCATTTCGCGAGATACTGTTGTACTTAGATAAAAAAGATAGGTACAGTTTTTCGTTGGACTAGAGTTTGCCTCTGGTTGTCACTAGTCGTTAGGCAGAAGCAACATGAAAGTAAGACTAATGCAGTAGAGATAAGAGCACTCAGAAGTATTCTAGGTGTGAAAATGACTGAAAGGATTAGGAATGAAGTGATAAGGGCCGAAGCTGGTGTTAAAGAAAATATAGTGACAAGAATTGGAAAGGTATGCTTAGATGGTTTGGTCATGTTGAGAGGATGAATAAAAGAAGACTAACGAAAGTGACTTATGATGGACAAGTGAATGGAAGTGTTGGAAGTGGAAGATCATGTAAGATTTTCCATGACCAAATCCAGAAGATTTCGGAGAAAGGGCCGGTCAAAAGTACCCTAAACCGACGGGCGTGTATGAGTAGGTTAATGAGTGTGAATGAAGCTAAGAGTGTGTGCCAAGATCTTAACAAGTGGAAGGATTTGATCTCTGCCTACCCCTACGGGAAAGAGGCGTGACATTATGTATGTATGTTAAGCCAATATTTACACGTAATCTGTTTTTGGATGTATGCCATTACCATTAAAAAATAAATAGAGGGCAACATATTATCCCCGGAAATAGTATCTAGTATGAGCTGAGGACTGCTGATGGTCTTACGTGGTCTTCCCCTCCAAACACTTCCAATCACTTGTCTATCACAAATCACTTTCGTTAGTCTACTTTCATTCATCCTCTCAACATGACCAAACCATCTAAGCAAACCTTTTTCAATTCTTGTCACTATATCTTCTTTTACACCAGCTTCGACCCTTATCTCTTTATTACTAATCCTATCACTCAATTTCACATCTAGAATACTTCTGAGTGCTCGCATCTCTACTGCATTAATCTTACTTTCATGTTTCTTCTGCCATAACCAACATTCGTTTCCATACATTAGTGTAGGTACCAATTTGACATAGGCCACTCTAAATCCTAGATTGCCCTGATCATTCAGCTTCCAAACCATTGGTCCACTTTATGTCGGGCCTACAATATTAACATCATCATATCATCCTTATAAAGTCCACTGCTGAACATTGGCCTCCCTAATAGATTCCCCAACATTAAATTCTTCTATCAGGCAGGCGAGTTGGTGATCGCAGTTCAAGCAAGTACGCAGAACGACGCTGGTGCCCATCATCCGAAATTATTTCTCTTCGTCGATTCTTACGACTTCCCGTAAGATGATAAAAGGTGGCACTATTCTAGTCTGGTACCAAACGGCACCGGCCTAGAGTAGTGGTGGAGTAGTAGTGGTGGAGTAGTAGTGGTGGAGTAGTAGTGGTGGAGTAGTAGTGGTGGAGTAATAGTGGTGGAGTAGTAGTGGTGGAGTAGTAGTGGTGGAGTAGTAGTGGTGGAGTAGTAGTGGTGGAGTAGTAGTGGTGATAGAATACCTATCGGGACTACGTTTGTAGTCCATAGAGAACTTTTCCACCCTAAAGGATCTTGTCGCTCACCCATCCATTACCAGTTCAACAGTGCAAAATATTACAATAAATGATGATTTAAATATGCCTGCGGTTCATAAATATTTTACCGCAAATATTTTACTACAAAAAAATACAAGGAAAATAACAGCAGCATTACTTTTTAATTAGAAAGGCCTTCGCTGTGCCTCTGGGCGCTTTTTGTTACAAGAACCACTTCAGAGAGGGGCCTTGTATAACCTTTAAGCCCGAGATTTTAAGGCATATTTTCGGATAAAACTGTGAGTATATAACTCCGTCGACTGTATATAAAAAATATTATTACGTCCTGTTCGAAATAGCCAATTGAGCGTTCATTAAACCGAGAGCACGGGTCCAAAACTTTTTAACAAGGCGCAGAAAAAATTGTTTTCAAAAAATATATTAGCAATCAACATACATACATATATATAATCATGCCTGTTTTTCCGAAGGGGTAGGCAGAGGCATATTATATTCCCACATTTCGTCAATAATGTTTTTGGCCCCACGTTATAGATGGCGAGCTTGTTACCGCTTACCGGGAATTTTTATGGTCACCAAAACCATGTTTGATGTTCAACAGGTACACATATATATAATTTATATATAATTAGCAATAAACGTATATGAAATTTGTTAATATGTACTTTCTTTTGCTCCCACTAAACAATGTTTTATTCATTGATAAGCTTTTTAGGTATTTCTTATTTACATTACATAACTATATTTAGCTCCGCGATTTCATATAAATACTTTCAGATTTCATATAAATTCATATAAATTCATAAAAATACTTTTTATTGCACTTTCTTCTATGCTGCAAGTAAAAAAAAAATTTTAGAAGTAAAAATACAATTTTTGAAAGTATTATGTCCAATAAGTTCGATAACACGTAAAATGTTATATAATTAACTAACCATGTACTTTATAGCTCTGTTTACTATATTTATAGTTACTTACACTTAAAATGTAATTTAATCTTACTTAATACTTTTTCATCTTTATGTAATTAAGATGCTATTTTTATCAATTGTAATTAACATTTCATAGAATTGATTTATGTTTTTAGTGTTTTATTGTATGATTTGACATTGTAATATTAATTAGTTTTTATATTTTTTTTTTTTTCTTTATTTTAAATAATGGCTTCGTGCGTCTAGCACATATAGCCAGTGTCAAGTAAGTGATATATTAATAATATATAATTCATAGTAAATGAGAATGAGTGGTGATAAAGATGATAAATGGTAAATGAGATACCCTCCCCTAAACCCCTTGAGTCCTCAGTAAAGATGTGGGACTATACTGAGATCTCACATGGACTCCTTGAGAGAAAATTTGAAAAGTGATGTTGCACCGTTTTGTTTGATTTACCAACACTCATGTATATTCACAAACACTTGACGGTTAATAATCCACCGTTATAACACATTAATGTAAGAAATATCACAAATTTTAGAAAATTAAACAAAACTGCAGACATGACGCTTCACTTTTCCGCCAAGAAGTCCGTTTTTATAATTGTTATTTTATTGTAACAACTAGCATGCCGCCGGTGTGTTGGATGCATTGCTCTGTAAGCCGACTTGTATAACTATATTAAATAAATAAATTAATTAATGTGCTATTCTTATATAAAGAAAGAATAACTCAACTTAAATAAATACTCAACATTTACAAACGTCTTCCTATTCTATAACTCGAACAGTTCTTAAACTAAACGCCAAAAATAAGATCTCTCATAAATTCTTTTGTACCAGTAAATCAATTCAGATGTTATGTTCCGAATGCCCTTTCATCTTTGAGGGTATCCCGGGGCATATTGCTGGAAGATATTACATAGGCTTTTTGCCCTTGACCCAAAGGGTCTAATTTGAGGGGAGTTTCAGCAAAATCCCGGTTTTTTAAGCATTTCCCGCCAGTCTGTACAATGAGGTTTTGTTGAGCTGTAAATATTTCGTTTTGACGTTTACTTTTATACAGTGTAGTTTTAAGAGATGTCCAGATTTTTAAAGATTAATCACACCTATCTATCGGGATCCCCTATGTATGTGCCGCGATTTTTTATATCTTTGTGTTAGGTTTTATTTTTAAAAAAAAATATCGTTAGTCACCGACAGACTGCCGGACAATCCCCCCTCAATCACGAGAGGCTGACGGGAAAATCCCCCTAATAAAAGACATCTACATACTGACAAAACTTTGAGAAAAAAACACAACAGAAAGATTAACTTACACGCCTTGACAAATTCTGAAAAAGAATCCATTTTGATTCTGGTACCGACGATTACATTGTTGTTAAAAAAATGTATTTCCATTTATTTGTAAAAAAATTACGAATCTAAATCGTGTTGATCTTACAGACAATAATATATATTTTTATAAGGTTTCAAAATAAAACTTCAGTTTTTCCTGTTCTCTCCCTTGCTTCGGGTTGTCTGGATGTACCCGTAGTTATAAGTTATTTTTTTTCTCTGAGGAATATATCTATCTAAGGATAGAGATAATTTCCACCACGATGAACTGAAGATATTCCTGATTCAATGACTCAGAAACATTCCAGTGATGCACACCAAATCGGGATCGGATCCGAGATCGTTTAACATCGTTAGGGGAAAATTTCTATCTCAAAAACTCAATACGCTTATTTCCTCGAAACATGAATAAAATTAATATGGGATACAACAAAAGATATCCTTATTTATCTACATATGAATATTTATATCGTTGCGTATTTATTTGACGACTGATATGGCGTGGAGGTCAGTATACCTGCACTTCGCTCTTAAGGTAGTGGGTTCGATTCCCACTCAGGACAAATCTTTGTGTGCACGAACATGAATATTTGTTCTTGTCTGGGTATTTTCTATTTATATTGTAATGTATTTACAAAAAGAAAGTATTTAGGTATGTTTATCCGTTATTTAGTTTCCATAACACAAGTTCTTTATGATACTTATTTTCGAACTAAATAATTGGTGTAACCGTATGAAATTATTTAATTATTACAATATTAATGAATACTTACTTAAATTATATAGTGTGATCATAATCATAATCATCTCAACTCATTAATGTCCTACTGCTGAGTACGGACCTCCTCTCACTAGCCAATGTCATTCGTGTTCGCACTCCACCATGCGTGTTACATTCAGTTAAGGTAATATTAATGTATTATGCCGTGCTTCGGAAGGCACAGACAGGTAAGCAATTGGTCCAAGTTATACATACATACATACACACATACATATTTCCCGACAATCACACCAATTATTTAGTTCTAAGATAAGTATAATTAAGAACTTGTGTTATGGATACTAAACAACGGATAAACATACATAAATACATTTTTTTTTTGTAAATACACACTTAATATACATAGGAAAACACCCAGACCAGAATGAATATTCATGTTCATGCACACAAACATTTGTCCTGTGTGGGAATCGAACCCACGACCTCTGGAGTGAAGTGTAGGTATGCTGACCTCCACACCATATTGGTCGTCATCGCTAAATGGTAGTCGTTTAGCTATGTTAGAGGCTTAATTGGGCGGTCTGAAAAATTCTAACAGCAGGACGCTACACACCTGCCTCCGCCAATCCGTGCTGGGTCAGCGTGGTGGAGTATGACCCAATACCCTCGCAACTTGGTATGTGAGAGGAGGCTCGTGCTCAGTAGTGGGACGTTAATGGGGTGAGATGTAATGTGTCAATGGAGTGTATTCATTAATGGCAATGAATAATTATTTCCTCTTTTTACTAAGTAAAAAAGATGCAATCAAATATTATGTAATACCTATCATTATGTTTTGTATTCTGACAAATAAATGATTACAGCAAAAAACAACACAGAACTTTTAACAGGCTTCATATCATATTCAAATCACAAATTCAATTTGCCAATATTGGAAAATTTCCACACCCCGTCCGGTTCCAAATATAACCCCAGGTTTTGTTAAGTTGTTTTTTTTCTTACTCGTCACTAGTATTTGCACGTGTCAAGTATTTTAATTCGTATAAATCCACTATACCACGTATAACACTTGTGTACGTTATTGAAGATCTCCTGAGGTCGTGGGTTCGATTCCCACACAGGACAAATATTTGTGTGTATAAATATGAATATTTGTTCTGGTCTGGGTGTTTTTCTATGTATATTAATGTATATGTATTTACAAAAAATATATATATGTATGTTTATACGTTATTTACTATCCATAACACAAGTACTTAATGATACTTATCTTGGAAACTAAATAATTGGTGTAAGTGTCTGAAATATTTATTTATTTTATTTTATTTATTTATTTATGAGTAAAAATCTTATACAGTGGACACACGGTATTGAGAGAAACGTTTTGCAGGGCAGTGTCGTACCATCGAACTTGTCGGACTTCTATAATCCCAGCCCAGAACCAGGATACCCTCAGAGCCCCCGCCCCGCCTTAGACCCAACTGGCCCGCCCGCTGCGCCCTCCATAGGTCTCTCTTAGTTTTTCACCGGTAGTTAGTACTAAGGGCACCCAGAGTCGACGGCCTCTGGGTTACCTTTTCCCCAGCGGCTCCTCCGCCGTACCGGAGGGTATTCGGCCACCCCTGTTTTTTTTTGATTTATGTCGGTAACAAAATGCATTTACGCACTGTCTCCCAGCCAAAGGGTGACCGAGAGAGGTGTGTGGGACTCACCACCGGCAGACACGACCGCCAGCAGTAATACCCACTAAAAATCTTCCGACGACGCCCGCCGCTTGTTGATAAAGAGGCGGGGGGCCAGTACCTGGGTTGCAGCTCTGACACCCCGCCCGCGGCCAACGTCCCCCGGACCAAAACCGGGAGGACCTCCTTAGAGAGACGCAGTGGATGCGCCCCTCCTACTTTCTTGTGCGACCATAGCGTGTGTGGCCGACTACTCGGAGGGTCCATGGTTATACAGCAGGGGCCCCCTGCCCCCGCTGCCTAAGACCCTCCTGGCCCCCCTGGCCCGCCCGCTGCGCCCTCCACAGGTCCCTCTTAGTTTCCCCCCGGTTGTCAGTACTAAGGGCACCCAGAGTCGCCAATCTCTGGGTGTTACCTTTTCCCGGCCTCCGGGAGGTACTCAGCCCCCCCACCACGACAAGGTGGAGACCAGTCGGGGGGGCACTCGGCCACCCCACCACTACTACCTGAGACTCTCTATAGTCCGGAAAATAAAATGCTGCCGCGATATGTCTCTTTTCGGGTTACCTATTGAAACGCATAAAGTTTTTGGCCATAAACTGAAAATGCATAACGTTGATTACCATAATCGTCACTTGCCACACCGCTATAAAGCATAACGTTATAACGCATAACATCATGTCGCCGAATTTTGAAACGCAGAATCATTAAAAGGCACAATTTCGATAAGCATAGGTAATGAAATGCATATTTTTTGTTGGGTATAATTATACTTACTATTATTTATAAAAAATTACAATGATAATAGTCAGGTGGGCAATTTGTATATGACTATTACAAGAAAATACTTTTTAATGGTGAGAAGAAATAAATAACTACAACCTAACACAAAAAGAGAAGTAAGCTGCGTTTCAAAGTATGCTTCATAAAAATATGGCAAATGAAAATAAAGATTTAATAAATAATAAATAAATATTTCTGACACTTACACCAATTATTTAGTTCCAAGATAAGTATCATTAAGAACTTGTGTTATGGATACTATATAACGGATAAACATACATAAATACTTTTTTTTGTAAATACATACTTAATATACATAGAAAAATACCCAGACCAGAACAAATATTCATATTTATCCATACAAATATTTGTCCTGTGTGGGAATCGAACCCACGACCTCAGGAGTGGAATGCGGGTATACTCGCCACCACGCCATATCGGTCGTCAAATGTCATTTATATGATTATTGCTTGTATAGTTATGCCTTTGAACAACTCTGCTTTATTAGGGTTATGCTTAGTAATAAAATGTTATGCCAAATTATGTATGCCTTTTGAAATTATGGCAATAAATAGTATGCGTTTCGAAGTATCCTCTTTTCGAATGGGCGCCAAAACTCTTTGTTGTGTTTTATTTCAGTCGTCGACCAATAGATTTTTGTATAACTGTTGATAATTACTACTAATAACCTCTTTGGCCTGCTTAAGCCCGTTTAAGTTTTAGCGTGCTTGTCTCCAAGACAAGCACACTAAAGACTCACCCACTCATGACGGCCTGCATAGACACCATTTTACGCCCCTGCAAATTATAGAATAAGAAAAGAATAAGAATAAAATTATTTATTTGGTCCACAAATTAGGTTCTGACATTTAAAGGCATAGTAATGCCAACAGAAAACAAAACAAATAAAAAAAGAAAATCTTAAATAAAATAAGTAGACCAGTAAAAAGGTCCCCTTCTCAGCTCGAAGCTGTGGTTATGAAACCATAGCGCTGGTATTCCGAAGGGGCCTAAGTTCACTGTCACGGTCAATCCACAACACAAATAAATAGGTTAGCTGGAAAACACACACACATCAGTACTACCTCAATTATATACAACACCAGCGTTTATTGACCAAAGCTGATTTTAGACATTCGATTAGCAGCCAACAGACACGTTAGATAACGTCGGCTACATACAAATACGAGAGATCGGCAAACATTGTATAGGAAAGCTGTTCGGAAAACCGTGGTGTGAGAACAGTCAGAGCAGGCACGTACGCTGAATAAATAAAACGGTGTAGGGCCATTTCTGCGCAATTCGTGTTCAGGGAGGTAGTGATGGGCTAAGTCAAGTGGCCTCTGCCAATTCGCTTTTACCTTAGGTGGACGCCTTTATACATCAGAAATATGTTTATAGGCATTTATGAATAATAATAATAATCATTTATTGCAGGCAATAATGTAACAAAAAGTTTGATAGCCACAGAGGCCCATATCGTAAATACCTAAATCTAAATATTTTTTATAAATTATATGATGATTGTGAGTTTTATACGTGTATCAGTCAATAAATTTCCGTGCAATGTCTTGTGTATTTTAAAAGATTATCTTATCTTATCTTTTCTTATCTAATCTTATCTTATCTTTAAGGGGTCCTGTGTAAGCAAGTTTTCATTTAGCACAAAAAACTCAAGAAGAGAGGCGGCTAGCTCACTTTAAAACTAAACTTAATCTCATAATACCCTTATAAAAAAATAATAAATGTTAAGAGAAATTTTAAACTAATTCTGGAGTTTCTAAGAATATTTCATAATCTATTATTATGAAATATTCTTAGAAAGATTATATAAGATGTTAAGATTCGTCCTCGGTGTTTATTTTTTCTTTTAAATAATGGCTTCGTGCGTTTAGCTAATTTAGCCAGTGTCAAGTAAGAGATATATTAATAACATATAAATCAGAGTAAATGAGAATGAGTGGTGATAAAGATGATAAACGGTAAATGAGATGCCCTCCCCCTAAGCCTCTTGAGTTCTCAGTAAAGATGTAGGACTATACTGAGATCTCACATGGACTTCTTGAGAGAATTTGAAAAGTGATGTTGCACTGTTTTGTTTCATTTACCAACTCATGTACGTTCGTACGCTCGTACACCTGCCTCCGCCAATCCGCACTGGGTCAGCGTGGTGGAGTATGACTCAATACCCTCACACCTTGATATGTGAAAGGAGGCTCGTGCAGTCAGTAGTGGGACGTAAATGGTCTGAGATGATGATGTACGTTCACAGACACTTAACGGTTAATAATCCACCGTTATTGAACATTGATGTTCAAAATATCGCAATTTTCGAAAATAGAACAGAACTACAGGCATGACGCTTCACTTTCCCGCCAAGAAGTCTGTCCTCGGTGTTTCTTTGATATTGTATAAATGTTAGGCTTTAACTACACTTTGTCTTTTATTTATATATTTGAAGGCAGCTATCCGCCTTGGCCAGGTTTGGCCATAGCACTTTGTGTTGAGTAAACCCTAGAAGCGGTGGCTTGGCGATTACGTTTGTAAAAACAGGGACGTTCCACATGACGTCGCCGACCATCGACACGACACGACGCTCCGGCAGACAGACCGATGTCAAATCTCGTAAAAGGAGCCGTTAAATACCAACGCGCCGTTATATTTCTTTAAAAATAAACTAAAAATTGAATTCAGCACTTTAAAATACAACAGTGGTCGTATGGTTGTTAGATTAATTGGCTGATCTCTATCATCTCTCTCTATCGGTGAGAAACAGGCCGCTTATTGAAAGGGACGGATATGTGCACATCACTTTACTGATTTTATTAATAAATGTAACTAGACTGTTTATCTCCTGATAGATTGCGCTGTAGGACATAGACATCATGATCATCATCTCAACGCTCCACTACTGAACACTAGCCTCTTGTAAGAAACTAAAATGAGAGAGATTGAGGTCGTACTCCATCATCATATCCTAGCATTATCCCGGTTGCCCTAGACTTAAGCTTAGGGCCCAGGGTCTGCTCACTGGTTCAACCAGATTTGACTGTATTTCAGTTATTACATGGAGCGACTGTCTGACCTCCGCAACCCAGAGGGAAACATCATTCTATGGTTAAACCAGCTGTCAGTCTGTTAAAAGTCACTGACTTCATAACTCGTCGGTACCTAGGTCGTACTCCACCACGCGGATCCAACGCGTTTTCTTAAGGCAGGTATGTGTGTTCTTAATATTAGTATTTATCAAGTCGCTTGGTTTAACGACTACCACATATTATAATTATGCGTGTTCAGTACAACAACGCATTCAGGGTGCTCTTAGGGTTGCCATGGAGATGTAGCGCGTCGGGGATGTTCGCGGAAGCGTGTGTGGACGGCTTCGCCGCGATCATGCGGAAGCGTTGCGCCTCCGCGATGGCGCGTTTGCGCTCTTCCCCTAATGGCATCCTGAATGTGTTTTCAGATCGATGGGACTCTCCCCTTCTACGAAATTGGGTAAGTGTGCAGATACACTTATCCAAATAATATACTATAAAAAGTTGCTTTAGTTTGTTATTTATAGTAGAAGTAGATAAATAATATACATACTAACATTAGGCTAAGTCATACTTGTACTAACAAAATTTGGATTGTTATTTATCTGAAATGAAATGTTTGAATTGAATTGAATTGAATAATAACCGGGATCAACAACTTAAAAGTATCTTTCGAAAAACTATCTGATATGTCATAAGCTATTTATGATGTTATTTACTAAAAACTTACATACATCACTATAAAGTACAGCAGTGGTTGCGTAAAGCTGCTTTCATGTAGATTGGCTGATAGGGAATTCTACGAGTGGAGAGGTTCAGAAACAGGCCTCTTATTGGGAGGGACGGCCGCTTCAAAATCACTTTACATATTTACCGCCGAATTCTATGAACCCTCGGATGTGTGACTGGATTTTAAATATGGGCGGAGTATCTCTTTGATACTTTCTATTTTTGGAGTATAATATTTCGTTTATTTATTACGAAGATGTTCATGCCCACTTTCATGCCGACATAAACTTAACTAGATCTTTTGTACATCTTAAATAATCTCACACAACGCTATCTAGCCCTAAGTAATAAGTCTTGTACTATGGGTGCTAAACAAACGATTAACATACTTTATCGTTATTACTTTAAATGTAAAATGATACACAGTCAGTTTTAACTAATAGGTTTTGCGAGATCGCTATGATCTGTTTTGTGATCGATGTACGTAATTGTAATAAATAAATAACAGTATCTAATTTTGACGACCGATATGGCGTAGAGGTCAGTATACCCGCACTCCGCTCCTGAGGTCCTGGGTTCGATTCCTATATAGGAAAAATCTTTGTGTGTTTAAACATAAATATTTGTACTTGGCTGAGTGTTTCATATGTATAACTAATTATTGATAAAAAAAAATAATTAAGTACGTATTTCCGTTATTTAGTATCAATAACACAAATTCCTAATTATACTTATCTTGGAACTAAATAATTGATGTAATTGTAAAATAATTATTTATGTATAATAGAAATCATTCGATAGAAGTATGGGTATATAGGGCTCCTACCAAGATCTGAGGAGCCCAAGCCAGCCTCACTTGCAAGTGTTGCACCTGCTAATCAATGGACGAAGCCCTGGCGAGCATATAAATTCCCGGTAAGCGGCAATAGACTCGCCACCTATAACGTGGGATCAATCAATATAACTGCCGAAACGTGGGCGTATAATATGCCTCTGCTTACCCCTTCGGGTAAATAGGCGTGATTTTATGTAGAATCCTACTTAATATTATAAACGTGAAAGTTTGTATGTGTGGATGGATGTTTGTTACTCTTTCACGCAAAAACTACTGGAGCGATTGTGATGAAACTTCATACGAGTATAGCTACAGTTCCGGGCTAACATATAGGACACTCTTTATCCCGATATTTCCACGGGAACGGGGACCACGCGGGTAAAACCGCAGGGCGCTGCTAGTATAGCATATTGTAAAAGATTTAACAGATCCAACTTAAATGCTATTCTTTAATAAAACAATGGCATAACATCTGTACACTTATAAACTTGTGATTTGCCTATTTCTTTCCTTTCTCAAATTATTGCACTAATCTTTCTGTATGAAACTGGCGAGATTGTATGTATTTCATAGAAAGCAAGAAAGAAAAATATTAATTCAATACAAGTTGCAAAAAAAATTACATAAAATAAGACCAAAATATAGTTAACACAAATCAAGAATAGAATAATAAGAACTTAAGCGAAAGAAGAACTCAAATTCAGAAAAAGAAAAATAAGATGTATAGAGAGAAGTAAATGATTTACCTAATTGTATATATATACAATTAGGTAAATTATATAAAACACAGAGCTGTTAGGACTTTTGAGAGTTTCATAGATACAGTTTGTATATAGACTTAAATAAGCGGAATGTTTGTTAATAAATCAAATCTAATCAAATACTTTTTATTTCATAAACTATTACATAGTACTTGAGAACGTCATAATTATAAAAAAATAACAAAAACAAATAAAATATAATTATACTAAAATCACGAAGCTTAGATTCACTTGCAACCAAACAATTTAAAAAACAAAAAATATTTAAGTGTATGTGAATCTAAGTGCCAGTTCCGAGCCACCGCTCTGTAAGAAGAACTGGCAAGAAACTCACAGGCTATGCTCTTTTAACTTATCGATTGGTTAGTTACAATCTTCATTTGTCTGTGACGCTATACAATGCAACATAATATAATAGAAGTCATATTATTACTAACAACTAAAAGAATTAAGCTTCCGACCTTGTTCCACATGAGGGACGCTCAATATGCTGCCATACTTGGAATTTCCCCTAATGTTACCCATTAACAAAAATTACTGTCTCTCATACGTTTCATTGCCAGCACACAGCTTGTTGTTATGGCTTCAAAGATATAATGTCAGAGGGCCTACTCTAATTCAACGACAACGAAACTTCGTTATACCTATCTCTTTCACTCTCTAGGTATATCTTTATCGAGTGAAAGGGATGGGTATAACAAAGTTTCGTTTTCGTTGAATTAGTAGGCCCTCAGGCTTATAGTGGTCCTTGCTATCTATGGGGGAATGTAATTGGCCTTTTTTTTGACAATTACACCAATTATTTAGTTCCAAGATAAGTATCATTAAGAACTTGTGAAAGATACTAAACAACTATACTTAAATACTTTTTTTTTGTAAATACATACTGAATATACATAGGAAAACACCCAGACCAGAACAAATATTCATGTTCATGCACTAAAAGATTTGTCCTGTGTGGGAATCGAACCCACGACCACTGGAGTGAAGTGTAGTTATACTGACCTCCACGTCTTTCTTTTTTCCTCTACATATATAAGAATTAGAATAAAATGATTTATTTGGTCTACACAATTAGGTAATCGAAGCGCTCGTAGCTCTGCGGTTCTCGGAGGTCGGAAACGATCACCAAAGTACAGCAGAGTTTACAGAGGTCAGTCCTTGGATGGGTGACCCTTGGTGTGGCATTTGATATCGAGCGCTTCCGTGCTTCGGAAGGCACGTTAAGCTGTTGGTCCCGGTTATCTCAAAATGTGGACTACCACATTTTGTTATTTTAACGACTACGTTAAGCCATGTCAGAGGCCTAATGGGCGGCTTGAAAATTTCTAACAGCAGGACGCCATACACCTGCCTCTGCCAATCCGCATTGGGTCAGCGTGGTGGAGTATGACCCAATACCCTCACACCTTGATATGTGTGAGGAGGCTCGTGCTCAGTAGTGGGACGTTAATGGGCTGTGATGATGATGATGAATTAGGTAATTACAGTTATTCATGTAGTTTAAAAGGCATAATAATGCCAACAGAAGACAGAATAAAAATTCTAACTAGAATACGTAGACCAGTAACCCCTTCTCAGCTTCAAGCTATATCTATATCTGTACTTAGTTAAAGTCAAGTCAAAGTCAAAATTATTTATTCAAGTATGTCTCAATAGAGCTCTTATGAAGGTCAAAAGTTAAAATAGCGCGCCTTAAGCCACTTCATTTTAAGTGGCTTAAGAAATAGCTCTATTATAGACATACAAATTTCACCCGTTATTAAGACGTGATATTACGAGTCCTTAAGTCCATGTGACCTTTAATGTTGATGCAATGTTCTAAATATGCTTTCCCTGGGTTGCAGTATCTATTATTAACTTGCCGCGCAGTTTAAAGCCTTTTTTATTTAAAAAGATGGACAGCTTTATAAATAATAATTATCTTACAAGTGACATTACATTTAATCACAGCACTAAACTTGTGGTATTCAAAATCCAAAATCATTTATTCAAGTTTGGCTGAAAAAAGCTCCCATGAAGGTCAAAACTTAAAAACTAGCGCGCCCATTCATTGCGGGCGGGAGCTTGATCGCAAAAGAAAGGACAAAAAAGTCGTCAAGGTTAGTTTTATCTCCTGCCAGTTACAAGAAAATATGCTTAGTAGTAAAACAATTAGACATGTCTACAAAAACCTGTGTTCTGCAGTCCCAAGATTTAAAATTAAAGAAGAAAATAACTCTTTTTTTAATTATTGATACTAAATAACGGATAAACACTTATTTTTATAAAAAACTTGAGGACATGGAAAAACAAACCACTTGATATAGCGCACTTCTAATTCTCAAAATACGTAAGTGTCAAAAACCCAAATTTGATTTAACTATGCCACTATACCGTTTTAAAGACCAACGTTGATAAGGACATTTTACCATTTACTAAACAATTAAAAGACTTACTGATTGCGAAATGTTATTACACACTTCGCGAATATTTCGACGAAAAACTCCATTAAAAGCCTTTACTGATTTATTACATAACTTATAAGTTAATGTTATATGTATAATAATAATATTTTTGTTTGTTGTTTTTATATTTGTGTATTAGTTTTTAGAATATATAAGTACCTATGTAGTTTTGTAATATGTTTAAGTTCCCTCTTAATTTGCAGTGCCCCTACGGGGTATCAGCTTTCATTGTATTACTTAGGTACCTATTTGTTTACTTGATGCAATAAAGGTTTATGATTTATAATCTTACCTGAAAATGCCCTGTGTAAGGGCGAACACGTGTCGTGTTGAATTGTAACCGATGTTTCGGGGAAGAACAAGAACGGCATGAGATCGGCGTGCATTCAAGACATTAGGTGGTCTCACAGTTTAAACGAACAGTATGGCAAGCCAATTACATTTCGACGACCGATATGGCGTGGTGGCGAGTATACCCGCTCTCCGCTCCAAGGTCGTGGGTTCGATTCCCACACAGGACAAATATTTGTGTGCATGAACATGAATATTTGTTCTGATCTGGGTGATTCCCTATGTATATTAAGTATTTAATAACAACAAAAAAAAGTATTTATGTATGTTTATCCGTTATTTAGTATTCATAACACAAGTTCTTAATGATACTTATCTTGGAACTAAATAATTGGTGTAATTGTTAGAAAATATTTATTTATATTTATGTGACATTGATATCCCTACAAAAAGTTGGGCTACTAAGAAATTTGCATGGACTCCGTGACACGTCAATTAGATAACAGATACAAATATGAATAGGGTTACCAAGATCTTAGGAGCCTAAGTCAACCTCACCTGCATGTAGTGCACGTGCCGATCGACTGACGAGGCTCTGGCAAATTTAGAAGTTCCCGGTAATTTTTGTTTTCATATGTTCAAATTTTACGAATCTAAATGATCTTACTCAATACTCAATTCTTTATTGCGTTCCAACAATGTGTTACAGGATGGTAGTTTAGGTGCAAAAGTATCAATTGTGGACCCTGTCGGGCACAGCATAGTGTAGGAGAGAGGAGATCTTGTTGATCTTAAGGACAAGAAAGTATATTTTATTTGTGTATTAAAAAAATATATGGAAGACTTTGTGTGAACACATCCTTATATCATCGCCGATTTCCGAACAGTTACAT
Organism: Musotima nitidalis; assembly: GCA_949126915.1. Classification (NCBI taxonomy): domain Eukaryota; kingdom Metazoa; phylum Arthropoda; class Insecta; order Lepidoptera; family Crambidae; genus Musotima; species Musotima nitidalis. Next base: position 15,605,066 of record OX421425.1, read on the forward strand.
AACAAAATACAGTGCGGTAATTTATTCCATCATATTTGCATCCATAGATATTCCTTTCGAATACTCATATCCGTGCTTGATTAAATTTTCGGAGGAGGAGGCGTAAAAATCGATCACCCCATATGAAAAGAGGCACACACCGGTTTGTATAATAAAGTTCAGGCAACACTCGGGACCCGGGTAGGGTTGCCATGCATCCGGATTTGTTTGATCGTCTCTTACTTTGTTATAACCTCCATCCACAATCTGAGATTGAAGCCAATCTTAGATAGACGCATATCTATTAGAACAAAGGATAAAAGAACCACACTAGTCGCGTGGTTATTTTATCTAACTAACATTTCTTTTATTTATACAAACTAACTGAACTATACATAAAAGATCCAACTGTGGGCCTTTGACTCCGGGTTTCAATAGTTCATAAATTTTTAATCCTAGGATTGTATATTTAGATGCTTTCTATTAAAAGGATAGATTTATCATTTCCAGACAGCCAAGTTTGGACCGAAAAAGGTTATATATCATCTGCGCTCAAAATGGCGACGTGTAACATATGTAGCGCAGAACGGACTGTGAACATTTTTAACGTGACAAATTTTTGTGTAACAAAAATGGTTCACAGACTTGACAGCTTTTGTTTAGTGAAATGGTGACCCTAGCCCCGAGCCGCCCATAAAATACCCTTCGGTTGGTGGATGTTTGGGAGATGTATCCGAATACCTACGTCGTTTGTTTGCCCCCGCTGTTTTACTTTCAGCACGAGTATTAACATAAAACGCGCAAATTCTCCAAATATGTTGATTCGTACCAATTTTCGTATAAAAGTGAAATAAAGTAATTGCTTTTTTTTTCATTCCATTTTTATTTCGATGCTATATATACATTTTGACGAAGTTCTTTGTAAGCTAATACTATTTGACGGTTAAGCAAGAGATTAAAATACAAAAAGAAATCTTTTTTGCACTTTAAGACATAATTTTAATTTATTCCAACATTATTTTAGGTGATTGCGTAAGCAATATTATATGCAGCAGTAATAACATACCGCAATCATTAGTCATTTGTTCTTAAGTATTTAATATATAGATATAGAGTTATAGATATAGAGTTATATATAAAGAGTGGTTACAATAGCACATCGTACGATACGATAGTGTGCTACGCTCCGTTACGACCTGCTACGGCAGCTGCGACTGCTACGGTAAAGTTCTTTTCTAAACTGTATCTCTTTGCTACAATCTACCTTCAAAAGTATCCATTAATGGTTAGATCATTACTAATTGTTAATGAGATTACAATTAAAATATATCAATATAAAAAGACATAGAACTTCCTCATTTGCAATTTTAATTGATTAATGCTAATTACGTTATTATTATTTATATATTAATTTACCGTGTATAAGTAACAAATGATCTGACTTTTTTATTATGTGACACGTCATAATGACTACATCCTGTTTAATATTAATCCTGGTAAGCAGTCGGTGCAGTCCAAAAAAATGAAGGCGCTTCATTTCTCCATACGCCCGATACAAAATTTTACTAGATAATTATTTAATTGTCATATTGCTGTGTTACTAAAACACTTGAGTATCCTTCCTTCAATACTAAATTCTTCCGTAATTCATTCACTGCCCGTGGTGCACAGTTGTGGAATAAGTTGCCAAGTGATGTCCGGGACAGTCTTTCAATTGCGTTTTTTAAGACAAACTTAAAGAAGCACTTGCTATCGAGCTAGTCATTATGATTATTGTTTATTTTTTTTTCCTTGTATTTATTTATGTATAGTTAGGTTTATATATCTGATATGTATCTTACACATATACATATACAAAAATATAATATTTTTTTATATGTATATGTGTAATGTTATTATTGTAGTGTGATATTAACGCCCGAGAGATAGTTCTCCCACTTTAGTTAAGCTTGACTGGAAGAGATTTCTTTTAGAAATAAGTCCACCTTTGTACTTCGTCTTTTTCACGTAAGGCCTTTTGTTTTTGTTATTGTTTTTTGTGCAATAAATAATGTATATATTGCTAGGATTACTTAATATTTTCCCCGTGACTGAAGTGATGGAACGTCCTACGGGCTACGTTCGACATCAGGTGGAAATGAACCGGAACGACGCCCGTCCTGCGGCCTACCACGGAACGCGGTCAACTTTCACCGCAAATCGATAATGCCGCAGATAACACAATCGTTCCACTATGTGGGATGAGTATGGGGTGACTACTTAATGGTAAAGAACCATGTGTTATTGTGCGAGCGCGCGTAAGTGGGTGTTTTTTTGCTTTCGTGTGTGCATAAATGTATGCGTGAGTGCAAGAGACTGCCTTAGACTGACTACCTCGGAACTGGCACTTAGATTCACTTACACTTAATTATTTTTGTTTTTAAATTGTTTTGTTGCATGTAAGTGAATCTAAGCTTCGTGATTTAGTGTAATAATATTTAGATATTTTTTTTTAATATTTTAATTATGACGTTTTCAAGTACTCATGAAATAAATATTTTATTTACTTTTACTTTACTTTTACCGCATCCGCACGTCTTCAGCATTCAATTCTTAACTAACTCTTTATAAATCACTAACGTATCCTCGCCACTAAAGACTGTATATACAGTATATACAAATTTGACGAATCTAAATGATCCTGTTAAACTTAAAGACAATAAAGTAAATGCTACAAACAAGAACGAAGTCATAAACAAGACACCGTTTCAGCTCCCGTCGATACTGCCTCTTTCCTCCACCAATCCGCACTGGGTCCTGTAGTGGACGATGACCTTATTCCCTTTCATTGTGGTTCGTGAAAAGAGGCCCGTGCTCATTAGTGGGACGTTAATGGCCTGGGATGATGATAAATGTTTTCCTTGATGTAAGGTCGACTTTGATGCAAATGTCATACGAAATTTAGTTGATCATGTAAGTCCTTTGATGTCGTGGCCCGTTCGTGGCCCGTTCGATAAAGCTTTGTTCTAATTCATTGGGAGACTAAGAGAAGCTCGTTTTTATCACTGGACGTTCTTGGTCTGACCAAGATTATTAGTAAGTGGGACGTTAATGATTTGAGATGATGATAAATGTTTTCCTTGATGTAAGGTCGACTATGATGCAAATGTCATACGAAATTTAGTTGAACATGTAGTACTTTGATGTCGTGGCCTGTTTGACAAAGCGTTATTGACAATACATTGGGACTAAGAGAAGTTTATTTTTACGTTCTTGGTCTGGCGAAGATTATTTTATCTATTTCCTAGCAAAAATAATACAATAACAGCGGGATATACCTATAGAATGACTAAAGCATGACGCCAGTAGCTCTTATATTTAGTCTTCATTCTTTTTTGACACAAACACGCCACGTTGTTACATCGAAAAACTTATCGCGAAGACGGCAAACAAAAGGTCCTTCCCCGAACACTCACGCCGGGATTGGAACCCGAGACCTCTTCAATCAACGCCACAAACAAGAACAAAGTCATAAACAAAACACCGTTTCAATTTGCGCGATAATGCTTCCCTTGTAGCAAGGTCGACTTTGATCCAAGTGTCATCCGGGATTTAACAGATCATTGCGAGGCTTTCGCAGGCCCTTTGATGTTATCCTGGCCCGTTTGACGAAGCTTTGTTCTAATACTTCAAATATACTTAGGACAAAGAAATACGGGTCGAAATACGAAGGGTGTTTTGTTTAGTTATTTGCGGAATTTGTGTATAAAACTCATTATAATGTTGGCTCTTGTATAACAGTTTGTTTAATTTGAGAAAAAAGGTTTCTTGCCTCTCAGCCTCCTTATGTCAATGTCTCTAATGTTAGTTTTTGTACAACATAGGTACATATCGATTTTTTGGGAAATTATAATTGCGCGGGAAATGTTGGAATGATATTTTTAATCCATCACTAATTGTACACTAAAAATAATCTATCATGCTATCAGGTGTTGCAGCGCGTTGTGTATACTTATAGTGCAACACTCATACATAAAGATAATATAATTTTTTTTTTAATTGTAGGTACTTAGCTGAGTTAGTAGGCACCTTTAAATCGTCTTCTACATACCTGTAACAGAAATAAAAACATAATTAGTATGTACAAATTTAAAAGCATTTAGCACGTGTCAGTTATTTCACCGCCAAACAGTAAAGCTTATGCTGTACTGTGTTTCTCTTTAAAATCAATTTTGTATCATAACGATAGATCGAAAATTGCTTCAGTAGTTTAGGCGTGACGAAAAGACAGACAGACAGGCAGAGTTACTTTCGCATTTATAATATTAGTAGGATTTTACACCTTGGTTGACATTATTGAAAATTTTATAGGGATCTCTTAATGTTTCTAGTAAATTATTGGCCTACGTTACTCAGGGATTCTAATGGAGAAAAAATTATCAAAATTTCAGTAGATTTTTAGTTGAGAAACACAAAAGTTAAAAAAAAATTCAATCCTCTTTATAACATTCATAGTATAACTATAGACGATGTCTAGAAAAGTAATAACTCAGCTCGTAACAATAGAATACATCTTAAGGTAAACAAACAGAATAAATACTTCCAAACAACAACAAATCTAGCGTCAACAGTAAGCAACGAATCAGCGCGCCAATTTCGCCAGAGACTCTTGTTAACAAACGACTGTTTATCGCACAAACATCGTTAAACGGGCACGTAATTCATTTCAAATTAGTCTCGAAGCTAATTAGCGCTCCTTGGGGCTGAGCTGTGCAATACGTATATTTAACGGGAATAAAGTTGGTTCATAAATGTTGGTAACTCCTATGAGATACGCCAAGTTCACTGAGCTTGTCGGGACTAAGTTTTGGACGATAAGTAAGGTCCATACCTATAGTCGGGAATGAACTATTACTCGCAAATTTTACGCAGGATATGGTGTGGAGACCTTACTAGTCTTTATCATGGTCTAAATCGAGGCCAGCTTTCCTGCATTCTTTTCTCCACTTCGTACGGTCTTCGGCATCTATTGTCGATAACCCAGCCGCGGTACTGTAGCGCAAGTGGTGTGTTCGCGGAGTCACAAGTACGAAGTAACAAACCAATGGATATATTTAAAAAAGCATCGCCTGTGAGTTTCTTGCCAGTTCTTCTTACAGAGCGGTGGCTCGGAACTGGCACTTAGATTCACTTACACTTAATTATTTTTTGTTTTTAAATTGTTTTGTTGCATTTAAGTGAATCTAAGCTTCGTAGTTTAGTGTAATAATAGTTCGATTGTTTTTTTTAATATTTTAATTATGACGTTTTCAAGTACTATGTATAATAGTTTAAGAATTTTTTTTTTTACTTTTTTGTTTATTACTTTTTACGCGTGGACGGTTTCCACGCGATCATGCGCAAGCGCTGTGCTTCGATGCAGACGCGCGTACGCGCCAGCGCCATCCTGACTGCCTGTATCACCCGGTGGGACTCTAAATTAGTAGCACACTGGATAGGTCTACATGCGAAACCTGTCTAATCAGTAACTAATTTTATTGTATTTTTTTTACTAACAATAGGCTAAGAAAATTGTTACTAAGAAAATATGGAAATATATGAAATAAAAAAATATTATTATTAGCACACAAGTCTCTCTTTACGACGTTAATCCAGCTCTTCTGAGTCTGTAATTTTGAGCATTTTTTGTGGTAATTAATTTCACACTAGTCTCAAAGACAATTAGCGCTCCTTGGGGCTTAGCTGTGAAATATGTAAACTTAACGGGAATAAAGTTGGTTAACAAATGTTGGTAACCCCTATGAGAGATACCAAGTTCGCTGAGCTTATCAGGGCGAAGTTTTGTATGATACGTAAGTTAGGAATGAATTTATCATGTATGCATTAAATGGGGGCGGGTACACTCGTTCTTTGCTGCAAAAGTCGTGGAGTCGATTCCAACACAGAACAAGTACATATTTGTACGAACACTGACAGATATTTTTTTTAAATCATTATAGGTTATTAATGTTTGGCTCAATAAAGCTTTTATGAACAATAATTTAAAAACCAACGCGCATGGGCATCTAGCAGTTGGTACCCGTTAACACTTTTTATTTGTTTTTTTTTTGTTAATATGTGGTATCCGTTAAGCCAATTTACTTGCCTCCGCCAATCCAAACTAGAGCCGAATGCTGAATTATAGTAAATCAACCGCCAACTTTAATTTGTGAAAAGAGGCTCTCGTCCAAAATTAGGACCTTAACCCGTCTCCGGAGTGGATTGGGCTTAGATGATGATGAACGTCATTTAAACTTATACGTAACAAAAGCCGCGGACATGACCTAGTTTTTCATAAGGTCAATTAAGACAGTACAGCTTAGCTGGTTAAGTACAGGTTTCAATAAATCACCTCGTTAGAAATTCCAGCGGGCGAAAGGCGAGGCAGATCTAATCAGAACTGGCTAACTCCAGTGATTACCGGCTAAAGCGATTAGGTGCGATAATGGCCGAACAATAGAGCGGGTAACGACCTTTTTGGCCCTTATTTACTGTACATTTGAACCAAACAATACCATCAGAATAACATACATAATACACATATATAATATTACGCCTGTTTCCCTAAAAGGGAGGGAGAGGCATCTTTCGCCAGTTATATTTTTTTAAGTGATTGAAAGTATTGGGAAGGGGAGAAAACGTAAGACCTTCAAAGACCAAATTCAAAAATTTTTAAATAAAAGGCAAGTCAAAAGTACCCTAAACCGACGAGCTTGTATGAGGAGGTTAATGAGTGTGAATGAAGCTAAAAGTGTGTGCCAAGATCGTAGCAAGTGGAAGGATGTGAACTCTGCCTACCCCTGCGGGAAAGAGGCGTGACATTATTTATCTATATTTTTTTATAATTGTTTGCCTAAAAATCTTTAATTGATTAATATGTGCATCCTAAACCTCCTCTGATTGTTATCGTGTCGTATATTTTAAATCTGTGCATATAAAATTCGTCATTTGCTGTTCTGAGTTTCAAACCAAATTTTGTAATTTATCTATAAGAGCTGTAAATTTTAAATAAAAGAAAATCAAAATAAAATAAATATAATGTAATAGGTGACAAGCCTGGCTTATCGCGAATTTTTATGTTCGCCAGAGCCTCGTCCGTTGCCATCAACTCGTCATCTGCCGAACGGTGCGGTCTGGTTGTGAGTAGTAACTATAAGATGAATTTTCGACTACATAAATAAACTTGTCTGTGGTGGCCTGTGGAGAATCGAACATACGACCTTTAGATTTTAGCTTTTAGCTCATTTTTCTAGTCTATCCTTGGATGGGTGACCGTTTGTGTGGCATTTGATATCGAGCGCTTCTGTGGTTCGAAAGACACGTTAAGCCGTTGGTATTATCACTAAATGTGGTAGTCGGTAAGCCATGTTAGAGGCCTAATTGGGCGGCTTGATAAACTCTAACAGCAGGGCGCCTTACACCTGTTGCGGGACTGTTCGCAATGGTTACCGCGGCCTCGGTACGTAGCAGGCTCAAGAAGGAACATGGATGGTTTTTAGTCAGTAGAAGTCTGACACAAACAGTGGGGAAAGGTCATTTATTTTCCATACAAAAAAAAAAAAAAGGACCCAAGGACCCACAGATCTCCAGACCTCCGCCAATCCGCAATGGTTCAGTGAAAATAAAATTAATTTAACAAATTAAAATGAAAAATTATTATTATAAATATAATATAATTATAAATATAATATTAATATTATAATTATTTGTATTGATCGATACGTTCTTACGATCTTCAATAATGTAACTCATGTATACAAAAAAAACATGGGTCACGCGGGCGTAAGGTGCTGAATATCAGCCATGGTATTGTTGGAAATGTATATACACACAATATGGATATATATTCTGTGTGGGACCTCGGGAGCGGACTGCAAGTTTTCTTATATGGGGGCACGGCAGTGCCCTAGCCAAGTCTCAAGTCTATATGCTATAATGATGAATCATATTAAAACAGCTTTTTTCAGCGCAAGAATTTCTAAAACTGATTCAGTAATTTTTCAGCCAATTAAATACATATGAAGATTATAAAAAAAAAATCACTTCATAAGTATAGATGAATATTTAGATAACGAATTCTCAATGGGCGGTATTTTTACATAATTTAGTGGCAATTAACATGAATCGACATCAATAAAGCTTTCAATAAACCCAAAAGTAAACGCCATTATCGTTCAATTACAGAGAGAGCCCACGAAATCCTTGAACAAACTAAAAGATGTGTTTTAAGAAAAACCCTTTGTATATTTTTCTTCCAATTGGCGTGGCGCGTGGAAAAGGCCGACTGGAAAAAGGGTTGTTCATATATAATTTTATCGATAATATATCGACATTTTTGCTTTCCATAGACAGTAGGAACTACCTCCAACTGTGCGTGGAAGGAGAATATGCCCCTTGCATAAGCGGTCATTACCCTATTATTATCCCGGAACTGTCCTAGAATCACGCTCAGACACAAGGGCCTGCTCACACCGATTTGGCTGAAATTCAGTTATCACACGCAGTGACTGCCGTCTGTCCTGCGCAACCAGTCAGGCCTGGGAAACATCATCCTATTGTTAAACTAGCAATCAGGATATTAGAAGGCGCTGGTCCTAATAACGACTGTTTGTAACAGCCGGGACTAACAGCTTAACGAGGCCCAGACCAAGGGATAATAAGGCACATAACTTCTAAAAGTCATGTTATAAAGGTTCGCGACCAGTATTTGAAATATAAATCCCCTGAGTTGCAGTCAACTGGTCCCAACACCGGGCTATCGCTGTGATATACTTACACCAGTGATGATATTTTTCAATGCCGAACATCACTATTTGCAGAATTTATTAATCCCGAGCATCGTTATTTGCAGCAGCAGCTGGCACCGAAGTCAACTCTTGATATAAAGCGCTTCAGTGCTTCGGTAGGCACAAAAATAGTACTCAAGTCTAGTTATATGCGCTTGTGGCAGCTCCGAAAACCGCCCCCCCGAACAGGTCTCTCACCTTGGCGTGGTGGGGGGGCTGAGTACCTCCCGGAGACCGACGACTCTGGGTTCTTTAGTACTGACTACCTGGGGGGGAAACTAAGAGGGACCTGTGGAGGGTGCAGCGGGCGGGCCAGGAGGGCCCGCTCAGCAGACCAATATTGCTTTAAAATAAAGATAAAGTTGGAACGATACTATTAATTTTATCGATACCTTGTGGCTTGCGACATCCCTAGCTTAGAAATATAGATGATATTTATTTTAAAGGAGGTTTTATTTGTACACCCACAAAGAACCTCTTGAGAAATACATCTAAAGTAGACACGTAGGTACTTCCAGCTGAGTAAACATATGGGGAAACACAAGCAATTTTTATAATAATCAATAGTTTCATATCACCAATGTTTGTTTTTGATATGATTATTTACAAACGAACAGACAGAAGATTCTTTGTTGTATACGAATGTAAAAATAGAATAAGAAAACAATTCCACAAAAAAGCGAACCATTATATATTCATTAATGCTGTATTTGAATGTATACGAGTATGCTGTTCCGTGCTTCGGAAGGCACGTTAAGCCGTTGGTTCCGGTTATCACCAAAAGTGGTAGTCGTTAAGTCATGTTAGAGGACTAATTGAGCGCCACCTGCCTCCGCCAATTCGCACTGGTCCTCGTGGTGGAGTATGACCCAATATCCTATCTCCACCACCACCAGCTTCACCTAGGTGCGTGAGAGGAGGCCTGTTCTCAGTTATCTTTATATCCTAGGATTATCCTAATTGCCCTAGATTTAAGCTTAGGAACCAGAGGACGTCTCATTGGTTTAACCAGATTTGGCTGAATTTCAGTTATGTGCGTAATTATCGCTAGCTTCGTGCCTCGATAAGCACGTTAAGCCGTTGGTCTCGGCTGTCATGAACATCTATGGCAGTCGTTATTAGGAAGTCAGTGCCTTCTAACATATTGACAGCTGGTTTAATCATAGAATGATGGTTCACTTTGGGTTGCGGAGGTCAGACGGAAAAACAGTCAGCACCGAGATAATGATGATGGCAAACGGCAATAGGCTCGCCACCTATTACGTGGGACCAACTATATACTTGGCGAAGTGTGGGCGTAAAAGATGCCTCTGCCTACCCCTTCGGGGAAACAGGCGTGTATGTAGGTATGTATGCAAGTATATATGATGATGATGAGCGGGACGTCCAATCAAATATCATTTATTTCATAAACTATTACATAGTACGAATGAATACGTCAAAATTAAATATAAATATAAAAAAAAATCGACATATTATTACTCTGAAATCACGAACCTTAGATTCACTTATATGAAACAAAACAATTTAAAACAAAAAATATTCAAGTGTAAGTGAATCTAAGTGCCAGTTCCATTATTTGCATTGCCATCTTCTCATTGTTCATGATAGTGTATATTCTAAATCCCTCTCACCTTAAATAATGCTCATGCCAGAAATGGGACAAGAGGCGTAGATGATAATGATGTAGGGAACTACAAAAAATTAACTTCTTACTGTCTACGAACTTTCTATGCTGCTACGACAAGCTACGGCTCGTAGCAAAATGGGTGCACACACATTCTAGTACAATGAATGAAGATTTTTTAGTTGGTTTAATTTTTTTCACTCTGAAAGCAAATATCAGTGAAATTAAACTATTACATACACATTATCTACATACATACATAAACTCACACCTGTATCCCCAAAGGGGTAGGCAGCGCCCGACACATTTCGCCAATCATACTTTTGGTCTTTTGGTCCCACGCAGTAGATAGTGAACCTACTGTCGCTTACCAAAACCTTGGTTGCCAGAGCATCGTCCGTTGATCGGCAGGTGCACCACTTGCAGGTGAGGTTAACTCGGATTCCTAAGATTTCGGTTGGCTCCCTACACACTTAATAATTGAACTATTAATTATTATAATTAAACTGATATAACTTAGGCCGCTTTTCTTTCTTAAAATATACGCTTGTATTGTTGCGATCGGCAATACGATATAAAATAATAGATACTATTTTATTACAGAAATAATTTACACAGCCTAATAAAACTTAGTTCACTGTACTCGCATGTACCACCATACTGCTACGAGCCGTAGCTCATCGTAGCAGCGTAGAAAGATCGTAGACACTATACAGTTCACATTTCGTAGGTACATAGTTATTGTTTGAAATAGTTTACATAGTTTATAGTTAAATATTTATATAAAATACTTTATTATAGTAAATGTTATGTACACCGTAATTGTTAAGTATATCAGATGTAAGCCCATTAAAATTAAAATGTTTTTATAAGGTGTAATATGCTTAATGTGGTTGTGCTATATCTATATATATAATAGAAAGTCGTGTTAGTTACAGCACTTATAACTTAAAAACGGCAGAACAGATTTGGATGAAAATTGGTAGGCAGGTAGCTTAGAGCCAGGAGACGGACATAGGATACTTTTTATCCCGTTCGACAGCGTTCCCGTGTGACTTGACATGAAACGTCAATATATATAAAAGAAAGTCGTGTTAGTTACAGCACTTATAACTCAAGAACGGCAGAACAGATTTGGATGAAAATTGGTAGGGAGGTAGCTTAGAGCCAGGAGACGGACATATGATACTTTTTATCCCGTTCGACAGCGTTCCCGTGTGACTTGACATGAAACGTCAGTCACTATAAAACGTGATATAACAAAAAAGAATCAGACTTGGAATAACAAAAAGCAAATGACAGCTATGTAATGACGTATGGATGACAATTTGATATTTGTAAGAAATCAATATTCAAACTATTTCTGACTTCTTGGCGGGAATGTGAATATGAGTTTTGAAATAATTTTTTAGGTGAATTGAAGTGAAGTGAAGTTTAATTAATAATGCCGCGAACAAGACTATCGAATCTTTCCCGACAAAGCCGTAATGCCAGAAGAATACGAAATACTGGAAATGAAAGGACTGAAGAAGAACAAGAAATTGCACGTGAACATCGCCGCAATAGTATGGCTCGACTTCGTGCTTCTCAATAAATAATAATAAAACAAAAATGTCGTGTATCACAAAGTACTTAAGTGAAGAGCAACTTTGTATTAAAATACAGAAATAATAATGAATGATTAATGTAGGTATTTAATTTTTTGTAATTTTTCCAATAAAATAAAAACACAATCTGCTTATGTATTGCCATTAAGGCGGAACAAAGTTCGCCGGGTCAGCTCGTAAATAAATAAACTCAGCTCTTTAATCCATCACTAACATAGGCATCAAAGGTCAGAGAGATTCAGATTATCTATACTAAAACGCAGAAGAAGAAAATGGTCCCGCTCATTATCCAAGTCAAAATATTTTATTTCATCATCATCATCTCAGCCCATTAACGTCCCACTAGTGAGCACGAGCCTCCTCTCACATATCAAGGTGTGAGGGTATTGGGTCATACTCCACCACGCTGACCCAGTGCGGATTGGCGGAGGCAGGTGTATGGCGTTCTGCTGTTAGAATTTATCAAGCCGCCCATTAGGCCTCTAACATGGCTTACCGACTACCACATTTAGTGATAACCGGGGCCAACGGCTTAACGTGCCTTCCGAAGCACGGAAGCGCTCGATATCAAATGCCACACAAACGGTCACCCATCCAGAACTGACCTCTGTAAACTCTGCTATACTTCGGTTATCGTTTCCGACCACCGAGCACCGCAGAGCTACGAGCGCTTCTATATTTAAGTTTAGCATAATATTTTATTTAAGTTTGGCTCAATAGAGCTCTTATGAAAGTCAATTAATACACGACGAACATAGATTTGAGTATAGTTGACCTGGCGGTGCTGTGTGGTACCAGCCTAAAGGAGTGCCTCTCCCTCTTATCTCACAGGGAGTCGCAAGAGTAGACGAAGAGAAATCCTACGGGATGATGGGCCGCAGCGTCATTCTATGTACTGGGGCAACCAACGCGCCTGCCCAGCGTGGTGATTATGGGAAAATACCCCCCCCCCCCCCATCGAATGTAATCTATTGGAGAGACCAATGTGGATACTGGAGACTTTATAAGGCAGATATGATGACCTGACTGCGGGACTGTCCGAAAGGGTTACCGCGGCCTCTGGACGTAGCAGGCACAAGAAGGAACATGGATGGTTTTTAGTCAGTAAAAGTCTGACAAACCCTTCCGCTCCACCCACAGCGGGAGAAGGTCATTAGATGATTTTCCATCCGAAAAAAAAAGAAAAAAAAAGATATGATGACCTGGCGAGTGGAACCAATGGTTATAGGCTTTCAAGTTACATGAAGAGTAAACGATCTATTGCGAACGATGTTTGCTGAAGAATCTTTTGTTTGTTCGCCCGTTTCCTTTGTTCGCGGCGAAGCTCCATTGTGTTTTTAGAACTACAAACATTTTCCAGAACTTTTTGCTGTACTGAAAACAACTGACGTTATACAGAAATATTATATGGAACATGTTGGTTGTTTTGTAGCTTTGTTATAAAACTAGCTGTTGCACGCCATGTGTCTCACGTAATAAATAATAAAAATATGGGGACAGTAGAGGAGTAAAAGTTATAAACACGAATACTGGGTGTTCTCCTATGTATATTAAGTATGTATTTACAAAAAAAAAAGTATGTAAGTATGTTTATCCGTTGTTTAGTATCCATAACACAAGTTCTTAATGATACTTATCTTGGAACTAAATAATTGGTGTAATTGTCAGAAAATATTTATTTATTTATTTATTATTTACTGAATATTTCAAAACTATTGAAACATTTTAATTCATTTTCCTTCTTTTTCATTCGTGTCGATGATAAGTTAGTTCAAATTGGCCAATACTTTATCAGCCCAATGTACTGCCATATTGACATTAAAAGTGTTCAAATATTAAAGTGACGGTAGTCTTATATTTGTGACTTGTGGTAAAAACTATCATCTCAATCTACCAGTATCTACGAATTGAAGTACAGGATCTAAATATCAGGATAAAAATAGTTGAAACCGCAATTTTAATCCAAATGATTAAAGACGTTTAAATAAATAAACTTGACTTAATTCTAAAGCACTTGTGAAGGTCACTTAAATCTAGGAGCTCCACTTCACTAGAACGATAGTCTTCTCTAGAAAGTTCGCGAGAAACTCGGAAACAAAGCAATAATAAATGCTCATCACCACTGGTGATACTAGTACAATACAATATACCTGCATCTTTCTTAAAGTTAGCACACAAACAAGTGGTTCCTATAATATCTCACCTTGTAAATTTGTGCTTCTGTAGCGGAGTTTTCCCTGATTTGTTAAAACAAGCCACAATCACGCCTGTGTACAAGTGTGGAGATAAGAAGGTCCTGTCTAACTATAGACCCATTTCACTTTTACCTGCACTATCAAAAATAATAGAAAAACTAATTAACACTCGACTTATCTCTTATCTCAACAAAAATAAAGTACTCTCTACATCGCAGTTTGGGTTTAGGCAGGGTAGATCCACGGAAGATGCCATTCTTGCATTGACAACTATTGTTACTGATATAGTAGACAGAGGAGGTAAATGCTTAGCTGTGTTCCTTGATATTAAAAAGGCATTCGACACGGTATCAGTGCCCATACTTCTACAGAGGCTTGAATTCATCGGAATACGTGGAAAACCGTTAGATCTTTTTGCACAGTACCTGTCGAATCGAAAACAAAAAGTAAAATATGGAGGAATAATTAGCTCAGAGACTACGGTGACGTATGGGGTCCCACAGGGCAGTGTCCTTGGCCCTACACTTTTTCTCATCTATGTCAATTTCCTTTGCGACATGAAACTCGACAACGGAAGCATAATCTCATACGCTGATGACACCGCCATTGTATTCGGAGCAGAAACATGGGATAGTGTTCGTAAAGTGACAGAAATTGGACTATCCAAAATAGCTTTCTGGTTAAATTGTAACCTTCTAACGTTAAACATCATGAAAACTAATTACATTTGTTTTACAAAATCAGTACGCAATCAACCATCAGAAGACTTCAATATTAGGATTCATAGTTGCTCGAATCCTAGAGACTGCTCATGTATCTCAATAAATAAAGTTTCCCATTTAAAATATTTAGGCTTAATGGTTGATCAACACTTGTCTTGGTATTCGCATGTGGAGTTGGCTATGAACAGAGTTCGTAAGCTGATATATATTTTTTCTGTGCTAAGGCATGTTGCCTCCATAAAACTCTTGCAGCAAGTGTATTTCTCCCTGGCACAGTCAATTATATCCTACTGCTTGCCAATATGGGGTGGAGCGGCTAAGACTAAATTTATCGAAGTAGAACGTGCACAAAGATCTCTTCTGAAAGTCATGTTTTTCAAACCTATTCAGTTCCCCACGGAAGATATTTATAGGCTAAGCGACCTTCTTACAGTCAGAAAGTTATACATCTTGCATTCTATTATTAGACAACATAAATCCCTTCCTTTTGTAACGCTAGTATCTAGAAGAAATAGAAAATATAATGTCGCCCCCATAGTCACTGTAAAATCGACCTTTGCCAGGAGACAATTTACATACAGAGCATCAAGTTTATATAACAAAATACACAAAAGGTTAAATATTTACTCCATGACACTTTCCAACTGTAAGAAAAATGTGACTGCTTGGTTGAAGGAGTTGAGTTATGATGAAGTGGAATCCCTTTTACATTATGAAATGTAGGTAGTGAAAGTAAAAGTTCTGACCCCACGACATTGTGAGGGTTAACAAGCTCAATAACACACGCACACGCGCACACGCGCACACGCGCACACACACACACACATACACACACACATACACACACACACACACACACACACACATTCACACAATTAGCTCCACGCACATTTGTTAAAAATGTAATTAATTTAATTGTAATGCTGAATTATGATGTATACTTATTAATCTTATTGCTTTAAAATTATAATATTTTTTTTTTTAGGTTATTTGTTAATTATTATTATTACTTAGTTATCATTATATTTTACTTTTTATTTTCTTTGGTTTGTGTTCAGTAGCTTAAAAATGTTATGTTATGGGAGAGCGAAGTTTCCCAACACAAGCATCTCTATGCTTAAAGGGAAGTTTCAAATAAAATGTCAAATATGTTTTAAGTTATTGAAATAAATAAATAATTAATTAAATAATTAAAATAATCAAATAATTAAATTAAAATAATTAAATTAAGTATGTACACATACATACATACATATACGCCCACACTTCGCCTATTACATAGTTGGACCCACGCAATAGGTGGCGAGCCTATTGCTGCTTATCGGGCACTTTTATGTTCGCCAGAGCCTCGTCCGTTGATCGGCAGGTGCACCACTTGCAGGTGAGGTTGGCTTGGGCTCCTTAGGTCTTGGTAGGATCGCTATACACCCAGAGGCAGTATGTATTAAACTAAGCAAGTGATGGATTAAAAATATCTTTGTAACAATTCCCGCGCTACTATAATTTCCCGAAAATTCGAGAAACTATTCAACACGACACGTGTTTCGCCCTTACACAGGGCATCTTCAGGTAAGATAGGAGCCCAATGAAACGAAACGAAAGTACAATGGATTTCCGCAAAGTATCGCCTGAATCAATAAATTATGTATTAAACTAGATGAATGAGAGTTAAATTAAAAAAAGTGTGTAACTTAAATCATTTGTGTCAATTAATTCAAGCGCTCCTAGAAAAGACCGTAGCATTCAAAATACCTTTTCCAATTCACAATAGATTAAAATAATGCGATTGTTACTAAAATATTCAAATTGTGTTCATTACGTGGAGTGTGCTCCCGTTCTAGAGAGCCATTCCCTCACTGCTATAATTGTCTGTCGAACTTCGCAAATGGTGTTTAGACGCTAACGAGAAATTTGATTCGAAATCTTTGACTTATTTTTGGTTATTATATTTGCTTTTATCAACTCATTTACTTTGATGTATATTTAAAAAAAAAAGTATATTTTAGCTCGATTTTAGAAATGTATTTATGGATGACCTCTATCATCCATAAATTACGTCACACGAATTTCGCGAAGATTTGACCCCCCCTCCGTCCTTGTCACAGCTGGTCACACTAGTGAGACTCTCTCCTCCATAGTGTGATGTCACATTTTTGGCAATTATACAGCAAGAAATAATTACACTAGAACAGCAGTTCTTTACTTTTTAATAAGATCTGGATTTTGAAATGTGACGTCACGAAATTTAGAATCCCCCATTCCCCTTGTCACACTTTGTCAACCCCCTCCCACCCTCTCAATGTGTTACGTAATTTATGAATAGCCCCTTATAAACTAGCTGCCACCCGCGACTTTCACCATTACTTCGTTATGCTTGTTGTTTCGCAGTATCTTGTCGATGGCCGCAAACAATCACTGAAGTTAAGCAGAGTTCACGTGTCAGTCCTTTGGACCCTTTTTTGTGGCATTTAATATCGAGCGCTTCCGTGCTTCGAATGGCACGTTAAGACGTTGGTTCTAGTTCAGACAAGTTAATGGGATGATGGGTCTTAGGCGGCGGGGGCAGGGGGCCCCTACGTTTAACTATGACGACCGATATGGCGTGGTGGCGAGTGTACCTGCATTCCACTCCTGAGGTCGTGGGTTCGATTCCCACACAGGACAAATATTTGTGTGTATAAATATGAATATTTGTTCTGGTCTGGGTGTTTTTCTATGTATATTAAGTATGTATTTACAAAAAAAAAGTATTTATGTATATTTATCCGTTATATAGTATCCATAACACAAGTTCTTAATGATACTTATCTTGGAACTAAATAATTGGTGTAAGTGTCAGATATATTTATATATTTATATTTATTTATAACTATAGACCCCCGAGAAATCAGCCACATACGCCGGTGGTCGCACAAGGAGGTAGAGGGGCGCGATACACTGCGCCTCTCTGAGGAGGTCCTCCCAGTTCTGATCCGGGGTACGTAAGACGCGGGCGGTGTGTCAGAAGCTTGGAACCTTGGCACTGGCCCCCCGCCCCTTTTTCAACAGCGGTAGGAGTCATCGGAAGTTTTTTAGTGGGTAGTACTGCGGTGGTCGCGTCTGCCGCAGTGAGTCTCACACTCCTCTCTCGGTCCTCTCATTAACCGGGAGGCAGTGCGTACATAGAATTTTTTTACCGACGATAAAAAAAGTTAATGGGATTATGTGATGAAAACCATTGTCTCTCAACTATTGTGAGTCAGATTTAGATCACACTCCATCACGCAGACCCTAAACGGATCAGCTAATGGCCGCCATATACGCTGAAGTAATTTGATAAAACAGGCTGCTTCAGACATTTTGTTCTTGAAAGTCTTGAACAAATATGAATTTTCGTATTTTTATTCGATCCCACAGGCTGGTTCACTTACTGGCTAACCAGCCAGTAACTTGAATGTTAATGGCGGCAATAAGGTAAATCCCTTGCGGATTGCCAGAGGACTGACGTCAGCCAAAATTATTACCAGAAAAAAAATCTAAAATTACATTCAATAAGAATTATATTTAATATTTCTGCTATATTATCGTTTCTTTTTTACGAAACAAAAAGCTCAAATTGGAAAAATTTAATTAGAATGGCCGCTTTCACAAGGCTTAATTAAAAATAAATATTGAATAAAAAGAATAACGAATTGTTGGCAGAAAAATTTAAAACTGTTACACAATTTCTATAAATAAAACAGGGTCAGTAAAAGCGTTTTTAGCGTCGGGAGAGAGTTAAGCAGAGCTCAAATAGGTTATCATGGATGGGTGATCGTTATTTTTTAATGCGACACGTCATAATGACTACATACCGCAGGCCAAAAAATTAAGGCGCTTCATACTATTGAGTACCGATGTTCAGTAAAACGTAACGGGTGTATCCTACCTAGATCTAAGGGGTCCAGGCCAACCTCACCTGCAAGTGGTGCACTTGCCGATCAACGGACGAGGCTCTGGCGAACATAACAGTGCCCGGTAAGCGGCAATAGGCTCGCCACCTATAACGTGGGACCAACTATATAATTAGCGAAGTGTGGGCGTATAATACGCCTCTGCCTATAGGCGTACACAGGCGTTAATGTATCTATGTATGTATGTACAGCAAAACGGTTGTGTTGTATACTACATCGGGCATTTCAGTTCTTTTGTTCTCTAGCCCTTGTAAATATAATATATCATCACTAGAAACTGTAAACACTAGTTATGTGGCTATCGCTTGCTCCTCGCCTCGGAAAGTACGTTAAGCCATTAGCCCGGCTGTCATGAACATCTATGGCAGTCGTTATTAGGAAAGATATAATATGCTTCACAAATTTGGAACCCCCACTATAACATTTACATTGATCGTATTGAGGGCATTCAATGTAAATTTGAGTATTTATTTAGTTTGCACTTGTTAATGCTTTGCAATTAGCGTGACGGGGTTAAGTCCTCCATATAAGTTCACTTTGTTATAGAAATGATTATAAGTGGAAACTTGTAATTGGCCTTGTTATTTACGTTAATCTAAGTTTATATTGTAATTAGCCGTAAGTTTTCCCAAAATTGTAAAATAAATAAAATAAAATAAATGTTTTGCCTTTTAACATCCTGACAGCTGGTTGAATGATGTTTCTTCTGGTGTATAGGGATCCTACCAAAATCTTAGCAGCCCAAGCCTCTGGCGAGGCTCTGGCGAACATAAAAGTTCCCGGTAAGCGGCAAAAGCAATATAAGACAATTTTTAATTTATAAGCAAATTTAGAAGCGCTCGTAGCTCTGCGGAACTCGGTGGTCGGAAACGATCACCGAAGTACAGCAGAGTTTACAGAGGTCAGTCCTTGGATGGGTGACCGTTTGTGTGGCATTTGATATCGAGCGCTTCCGTGCTTCGGAAGGCACGTTAAGCCGTTGGTCCCGGTTATCACTAAATGTGGTAGTCGTTAAGCCATGTTAGAGGCCTAATGGGCGGCTTGATAAATTCTAACAGCAGGACGCCATACACCTGCCTCCGCCAATCCGCACTGGGTCAGCGTGGTGGAGTATGACCCATTACCCTCACACCTTGATTTGTGAGAGGAGGCTCGTGCTCAGTAGTGGGACGTTGATGGGCTGAAATGATGAAGCCAATTGCAAAAGCATTATGGGCCAGCAATATAATTGGCAAAATGTTGGTATATAATTTGCCTCTGCCCAACCCTTCAAGGCAACAGGCGTGATCGTATATATTAGGTCGGGGAAAAAGTTTTTTCGCATAACGTAGGTATAAACTTATTATAAAATTTTTTTGACTGTACTATTTGTGTCTGGCTGGTTTTGGTAACATTAAAAAGGTTCCATTATAAAGAAAAGAAAAAAATAAAAAAAAGTTGTTTCCCGCTATTTTTCATTTGTTTTTCTCTCCGTTAAAATGAGTGAATCTAATGAAGAAATTCGATACATTTTAAAATTTTATTATATAAAAGGCATAAATGCAACTCAAGCAGTGAAAAAAAATTGTGATGTTTATGGACCTGATGCAGTGTCAGTAAGAGTAGCACAAATTTGGTTCAAACGTTTTCAGTCCGGAAATTTTGATGTTAAAGATGCACCTCGCTCTGGTCGCCCTGTTACGAATAAAATGGACGCCATTTTTGAAAGAGTGGAGCAAGATCGGCATATTAGTATTTACGATGTAGCTGAAGAACTGGGAATTGACCACAAAACAGTTTTGACCCATTTGAAGAAAGCTGGTTATACAATAAAGCTCGATATTTGGGTGCCACACGAGCTCACTCAAAGAAACTTAATGAACCGTGTACTCATTTGCGATTCATTATTGAGACGTAATGAAACCGAGCCGTTTTTGAAGAGATTGATAACTGGCGATGAAAAGTGGATCACGTACGACAAGAACGTGCGAAAAAGGTCGTGGTCGAAAGTTGGCCAGGCTTCACAGACTGTGGCCAAACCTGGCCTAACACGAAATAAGGTGATGCTGTGTGTATGGTGGGATTGGAAGGGCATTGTTTATTATGAGCTTTTACCGCCCGGCAAAACCATCGATTCTGATCTTTACTGCCAGCAACTGATGAGATTAAAGGAAGCAGTCGAGAGAAAACGGCCGGAATTGATCAACAGGAAGGGTGTGGTCTTTCATCACGATAACGCTAGACCACACACATCTTTAGCCACTCAGCAAAAATTAAGAGAGTTCGACTGGGAGGTCCTAGTGCATCCACCATATAGCCCTGACCTTGCGCCTTCAGATTTTCACCTGTTTCGGTCTCTGCAGAATTCTTTAGGTTCTGTAAGGTTGACCTCAAGAGAGGACTGCCAAAACTATTTGTCCCGTTTTTTTGATCAGAAGTCCCAAAGTTTCTACAGTAACGGGATAATGTCTCTGCCCACAAAATGGCAGAAAGTTATTCAACAAAACGGTACATATATATTGTAAATAAATGTAAATAAACTTTGAAAAAAATGTCTTGACTTTTCATACAAAAATACGAAATGACTTTTTCCCCAACCTATTATGTATGAATGATGTTTCCCTCTGGATTGCGGAGGTCAGAGGGCAGTCGCTTCATGTAATAACTGAAATTCAGTTAAACCAATGAGCAAACCCTAAGCAAAGGTACTCAAGTATAGGGCAACCGGATTAATGCTGGGATATGATGGTAATGACATTTACTAGTAAATATCATAATCATCAGCCCAAATCATCTGCTACAGATGATCTCGCAATATTTGACGATTATGAACAGCAAAACGCATATCGTCAGAGATAGTGCAAATCCGCGTAACTAGCATTGGACAATACCGCGTATCTGAAAAAATTTGCTTATTTAAGTTAATGCGCGTAACTGTCCATGAGCCTAAATTATGTATCAGTAAAAAAAATATAACCAAAGTTAGAACATATAACTAACTACATTATGTGTAAAAATGAGCCCAAAATTAGTTGAAATAAGAAACTTATTAAGTTTTTTTACCTTCCCCTGTAAAACTAGATCTATTGCAGATACGCGGACTTTACGTATGGTAGTTTCGCGGATTTGCACAATCCCCGACGATATCGAACATACAAGTCCTAGACTGAATCAGTATGCATATGCTCTATACTCGTATATGTTGCGAAAAGTTGAGAGCATGAGTACGTTACCTAGTGCTTATCACGCGCATGTAGGATCAATATTGCGTTACGGAATTTTATTTTGGAGAAACGCTGTAGATAAAGACATTGTATTTAAATCGCAAAACATGTATTCGTTCAATGTTTATGCTCAATTAAACAGATTCCTGTAAGCCGCTATTTCTTGAGTTAAAAATATTAACCTTTCCTTTCGCTATATATCTATGAAGTGGCAATATATGTGAGGAAACATTTAAAATCTTATGACACTGTAAACAGCGAAAGACATAAGAATACCTTCAAATGTCGTTTTGTAAAACAACGAAACTACAGAAAAGTGTTTTTATCTTAGGAATAAACCTTTATGATAAATTGCCTCAGAGTTTGAAGACTCTCTTTTGAAAGCTTTAAACACAAACTGAAGCAATTTTCAATAAAAAAGGCCTTTTACTCTGTAAATGATTTTTTTAATAATAAAATAAATTGATAATTATGTGCAACTTTATTTAAAAACAATATTAAAATTGACTTACACTTTAATCTGACATAAATTGTAATTGTCTCGTTCTTAACTAATTTGTACTGAATTTGCAGACCTAAAAAGGTTGAAAATTTCAAACAAATGTATGTTCATAACATCTTAAAATTGTAATGAACCCATGTTATGCAAATAAATGATTTTATTGATTTGTACATCTATTTTGTGGACGTTTCATGCTATGTTTTTTATAGAAGAGTCTTCATTGCAGAACTTTTCTGCCTCAAGGGTATTCAGTTTTTCGCCAATATGCGCTGCCCACTACCACTTTGGCTTAGATGTTAATAATGCCTAAATTTTCAACATTAATTGGTTAATTTTCTTAGTATTTTAGTTAGTTAACAAACTAGGACAATTTCAAATAAGATGTGACATTAAATTCGTGCGTAGATAAAATTCTCCAATATCCCTATTGTCCCCTATTGTCGTCTTCCCAGACGACATACTTATTCTGACAGTTAATGACCATAAATATAAATGCTTTTATACAATAATATATTTCTCTCCACCGTATATTGTTAATTTAGTTACTGAATAAAAGTTGTATAATTACTTATTATAACTTAGTAACTATCCTTATTAAAGCTTCCGTTATCGAGATCACACCGCTGGGAGTGTCTCCTGTAAATAACGCGAGACAATGCGACACAAACGGACAATGGGCTTCAATCCCCGCTGTCGACACTTTGATCTCCGAAACAACTGTGGCAATATGATTGATGAACACGTACAGGCAACGTCAAACATTTTGTACAGTTGTGATGATATTTAAATAAGGATAGCAAGAAATATTTTTAAGTAAGGATGTAGTTAAAAGTTATGTTGTGAGTTATTGGACTGCGTTATGAACTATGCTTGATTTAGAGACTAGAGAGAGATTTTTTATATTTTTAATAAACTAAAGGTATCGACCGTAACCTAAAGTAACCGAAGCGCTCGTAGCTCTGCGTTGCTTGGTGGTCGGAAGCGATCACCAAAGTACAGCAGAGTTTACAGAAGTCAGTCCTTGGATGGGTGACCGTTTGTGTGGCATTTAATATCGAGCGCTTCCGTGCTTCGGAAGGCACGTTAAGCCGTTGGTCCCGGTTATCGCTAAATGTGGTAGTCGTTAAGCCATGTTAGAAGCCTATTGGGTGGCTTGAAAAGTTCTAACAGCAGGACGCCATACACCTGCCTCCGCCAATCCGCACTGGGTCAGCGTGGTGGAGTATGACCGAATACCCTCACACCTTGATATGTGAGTGGAGGCTCGTGCTCACTAGTGGGACGTTAATGGGCTGAGATGATGAAAGGCATACCGAAAAATAAGTAATCATCCTTATTAAAGCCTCTGTTATCGAGAACGCGCCGCTCCCCCGGGTGTCTTTTGTAAATAACGCGAGACAATGCGACACAAACGGACAATGGGCTTCAATCCCCGCTGTCGACAGTTTGATCTCCGAAACAACTGTGGCAGTATGATTGATGAACACGTACAGGCAGCGTCGAAGTTGTTAACAGTTTTGATGAATCATATTTATTATTTACTCATTTCCTTCAGGCTTATAAATAAATTATAAATATTCTTAGACATCTCACCCAGCTCAATCTAGCCTTAAAATTCTATTTCGACCTTCATTTTGAAGCTAGCACTATACAAGTTAGTTCAATTTAATGTAATAACAAAGTAATCAAAGGTTGTACTGTGGGTACTAGATAACGGTTAAATAAACTTATATTTTTACAATGTAAGCCCATTAAAGTACCACTACCGTGAGAGTGAAGAGAGTGAAGCGCTCGTAGCTCTGCGGTGCTTGGTGGTCGGAATCGATCACCGAAGTACAGCAGAGTTTATAGAGGTCAGTCCTTGGATGGGTCACCGTTTGTGTGGCTTTTGATATCGAGCGCTTCCGTGCTTCGGAAGGCACGTTAAGCCGTTGGTCCCGGTTATCACTAAATAGCAGGACGCCATACACCTAGCTCCGCCAATCCGCACTGGGTCCGCGTGGTGGAGTATGACCCAATACCCTCGCACCTTGATATGTGAGAGGAGGCTCGTGCTTAGTAGTGGGACGTTTATGGGCTGAGATGATGACGGTGAGAGTACGACAGTTTGTACATACTTACAATTACAACTCACCTTGTCATATCCGGTATCTATGTTCAACTGCCAGCATATTTTATTGCCGACTGTACACCTGGATTGGGCATACACTAGAGTACCTTTTATAATAACAATAACTCGCTCACCAATTGTTGCAGTCGGCAATGAAACAATGAACTGTCTTCATTGATAACGAACGACCTAAACAGAATAGGATCGATCTATGGATGAAATTTACTAATCCCTTTTTGCCCGAATTTTTGGTACAAGATAAGCAATCAATCAGCTGCCGAAATTGCCAATATTGCCGTCTACTGACCATAGGCCTTCCCTAAAGAGCGCCCACCATCCCGGCCCTCTTCAGAACTCAAACATCTGCTACCTGTCACTTTTCTCAAGTCTAGTAATATAAGTAATTAACTATTTCTCTTCGCAATTAAGATTGGCTAAAAAAGATTTCTTTTAGAAATAAGACCACATTTGTTCTTGCTCTATTTAACATAAAGTATTTAATAAAGGGTAAATAATATGAATGAACGTACATGGGAAGTCTAAGCAGCGATAGCCTAGTGGTGCGTGTGGGAGCCTCATAGCGCTCAAACTCAGTGGGTCTCGGGTTCGAACCCTGGTAGCGCTTAGGCGTAGACTTTTCGAAGTTATGTGCGTAATTATCGCTTGCTCAGTGCCTCGGAAAGCACGTTAGGACGTTGGTCCCAGTAATGGTGAACATTTATGGCAGCCGTTTATGGCAGTTAGTGCCTTCTAATATTCTGACAGCTGGCTTAACTATAGAATGATGTTTCCTTCAGGATTGCGAAGGTCAGACAGCAGTGGCTCCATGTAATATTTGATAGGACCAGTGAGCACACCCTTGGCCCTAAGTTTAAGTCTAGGGCAACCGCGATAATGCTAGATAATGATGAGCATGGGAAGCCTTAATAGAGATGACCGCAGCATGTAGTTTTATATCTTATAAACCTCAATATTTCTAACGGTATTAATAATAATAATACTCCTACAAAGATCTAATCTAAAAATGCTGTTTACGCACTGTCTCCCGGCCAAAAGGGGGAGACCGGGAGGGGGTGTGGGGCTCACTGCGGCAGAAGCTACCACCGCAGTCCTACCCACTAAAAACTTCCGACGACGCCCACCGCTGTTGAAAAGGGGCGGAGCACCAGTGCCTGAGATCTAAGGGGCCTAAGCAACCTCCTGCAAGTGGTGCAGCTGCCGATCAACGGACGAGGCTCTGGCAAACTCAAACGTTCCCGGTAAGCAGCAATAGGCTTGCCACTTATTACGTGGGACCAACTATATAGTTGCCGAAATGTGGGCGTATAAAATGCCTCTGCTGCCGAAGGGGTAGCCTTCAGGGCTACATACGTATTTGCGTGAAGACATCCTATTGCGGTCCTAATTCGGTTGAAAATATTCATACAAAAACAGACATTTACTATTGAGCTTTGTACTATGCACATACAATAGTCAATTCCAGTGAGCCAGCAGAGCTTAGTGCAACGAACTGATGCGTATAGCTTTGTGAATGCACAAGGCTGCCTCCACTAAATGTATTTGATTTCTCTATTTATTGCATGCAGCTATGCTATTCTTTACAGTTAACAATTTTGATTTTAGTCACTGTTACTGTAGCGATGTGATACAAACGTATATTCACTTAACGATTTGATAGCCGGTTGACCACGCTAGATTCGATATGGATTTATAGTCTGATGACGTACAATAGCATAATTTTTTTTTATTTTTCGGATGGAAAATCATCAACTGTCTTCCGCTGTGGGTGAAGCGGAATGGTGTGTCAGACTTTTACTGACTAAAAACCATCCATGTTCCTTCTTGAGCCTGTAACACATAGGCCGCGATAACCCTTCCGAACACTTCCGCAACCCCGGCAGGCTTGGCCTCCTCCCTGGGGGCCCCTCAGTGTGCTGACATCTCTTTAAACACGAACGCGCCTTCGACGCGGCCTGTCGCCTTTAGTAGACGGGCGGCGAGTTACTCATTACCCACCGCCCAGAGGCCAGGGCCTACGGTGGCCGGGAGTCGTCTCGCGAAATGTATTAAAACCATGCTCTTCGACAACGAATGTAGTAAAATACACATGCAGCCTATTGTCGATATTGGTCTATATTACATATACATAGATAAATCTCTTACAATCACACCACTAATTAAGTTCCAAGATAAGTATCGTTAAGAACTTGTGTTATGGATACTAAATAACGGATAAACATAATATAAATACTTTTTTTTGTAAGTACATATAAACTTAATATACTTACACCGACTGGTGGAGCTAGTATAAAAAATAATGTTATATCTAAACAGTAAGAATTTAGTATTTAATGAGTCTTTGAAAAGTTTTATTTCTGCAGTCACTAAATTGGGAAAGAAATCAAGAAGTTAAAACAGTTTTCCTCGGGTTGTTGGGATGGAGAAAGTCAACGTAAATTAATAACTCAAACTCAAGCGCAATAAGCAGACAAGACAATCTGTATTGAAGACGGACAAATGCAATTAATTCTATATTAAAATCCGATAAATCCTTCGGCCGAATCAAGTTCGGCGAAACTTTGTCATCTTCGGCCGTAACTCTTAACTCCATCCTGGAATTAATGAGCGCGGAGAATTCGCGAAGCAGACATGAAAAGACTTTTTTAACGACAGCCCGCCGAGGCGTCAAATCCTTAAGTCCTCCAAACTAATTAAAGTTCCCGATAAGGGGATCGACTTTTCGAGTAATCAATCTCGTTTTATTAAAGGCTGGTTTCAATATTCTGTCTCTTTAGTGGATTGATCAAACGTAATTAAACTAACGTAATGAGTAGTAAATACAGCTTCGCTAATAGTTCTAGGTATTTTGAAGCAATTACCGCAGTAAGGCAGAGTTCACATGGATAGTCCTTGAATGAGTGGCCGTTGGATTCATTCAATCATTCAACGTTCGTGGTGCGTTCTTATGAAAACCTCCAAGGTTTCGGCGCGGGATCGCGCCCGTAAATACGGGCACGGACAGCCAACCCAATGACGCGCCCGTAAATACGGGCGCGTCATTGGGTTGTCTGTCTTAGCCGATGAGTAAGTCCGGGGGTGTCATGTCCAGTAGTGTCGCGATCATAGTTCTGCGATCAGTCATTTAATGCTTCGGGAGACACGTATAGATATTTTTCCCAGTTAAATTATTCGAGTATTACACGAGGTAGGTGAGAGAGAAAGAAAGAAAGAAAGAGAGAAAGAGAGAGAGAAAGAGAGAGAGGAGGTCCGTGCTTAGTGTTGTTGTCTAAGTGAATGTTGTCTCACCAGTGAGACTCGCCACTGCTACAGTGGTGGCTAAACCTGCATTCCGCTGTAGAGCCTAGCAGTTGTTAGTTTTATTATTTTTACTGACATTACCTACCTATTTTACTAACATTAGCAAAAATAATAATTGTTGCTAACACTATGGGCTCTGACGGAAATAAAATTATTATTTAGTATAGAGGTAGGTTATTACATTAAGATGACACGCAATAAATATTAATTTTAGAATTTGTATCATAATTTTGTAAGTAATCTTAGAATGTATTTGTATGTACACGATCTGCCCACATTTATGTACTTCAATTTTATTTATTTATTTATAAATCCCTAGATAACCTTGATAGAAGGGTTTATTGATTTCGCAATAATCCACCCGTATTACTTTTACATCAAAGTCATACAAATTTTCAAGGTATTGAATCTTTATGGTCAACACTAGTAAGTTTGAGCCAAGTTCTTCTTCACCTGTCTTTCTCTTGCATTGCTTTTAAAAACGTTGAATGCCATCAGGGGGCCTACCGCCGAATTCGATGGATTACCGGAAATCCATCTAGATCAAACTTTGTTTACGTTCATTAATCCGTACCGGGGAATCTGCCGACAGTCACCTCTCATTCATGACCTTCAGTCCGTGACAGACCAATAGGTAAATAGAGAACGCCATTTTGTTTCCATGAGTTCGGCGGTACGACAGAATCAATTCGAAATCCATTTTGCCTTATAATCGATTGCCATCGAACTCGGCGGTAGGCCCCCAGTCCCAGACATAATACCACACCAATTGTTTATAGGACGTTGTGGCGTTCAAAAACTTAATAATAGAATTGAAGTGCAGTAGATGATTACATCTACTAAAATTCAGAGTAGAGATATATTTGTACGCCCCGTTTAATACTAACCGTACGCCTCCTTAACCTAATACTAAAATACAGTCTCCATAATACTAAACTGAGTATTCATCATCAAACGAGCGATATAAAGTCCACTGCTGAACATGGATTTAATAGATTACATCTTTTGGTGGTATTCGCCCATAATCACCACACTGGGCATGCGGGTTGGTGATCGCAGTTCAGGCCAGTACGCAGTACGCTGCCCAGCATATTTGTTATGATACATACATACATTCACGCCTGTTTCCCCGAAGGGGTAGGCAGAGGCATATTATACGCCTGAACTTCGCCAATTATATAGATGGTCGCACGTTATAGGTGGCGAGCCTATTGCCGCTTTCCGAGCACTGTTATATTCGCCCAAGCCTCGTCCGTTGATCGGCAGGTGCATCACTTGCAGGTAAGGTTGGCTTGGGCTTCGCAGGTCTTGGTAGGATTCCCCCCGAACAGGGTTCTACCTTGGCGTGGTGGGGGGGCTGAGTACCTCCCGAAGGCCGGGAAAAGGTAACACCCAGAGACCGACGTCTCTGGGTGCCCTTAGTACTGACTACCGGGGGGGAAACTGAGAGGGACCTGTGGAAGGCGCAGCGAGCGGGCCAGGAGGGCCCGATCAGCAGCGCCAGGAGGGTCTAGGTAGTGGGGGCAGGGGGCCCCTGCTTTCTAACCATGGACCCTCCGGGAAGTCGGCCATACACGCTATGGTCGCACGGGGAGGTAGGAGGGATGCGTCCACTGCACCTCTCTGAGGAGGTCCTCCCGGTTTTAGTCCGGGGGACTAGAACCGGGAGTGGGTATTGCTGCTGGCAGTCGTGTCTGCCGGTGGTGAGTCCCACACCCCCTTTCGGTCCCCCTTTGGCCGGAAGGCAGTGCGTAAATGCATTTTGTTACCGACGTAAAACAAAAAAAAAAAAAAGGTCGTCTTGAGAGATGCGATGCGATGGCAGTATTCTAGGCCAGTACCACTGGGCAGAACCGAAAAATCCTGCGTAACTAAACAAATACTGGTAATATACACAATATTATGGTAATTCAAAATAAACACAATAGTCACGTTTAAGTAATTGACTTCCTTACTATTCGTGACTATGTGAGTGACAAATGTTAATGTTTTCTTTACAACTAAATATTGTCAGATCTCAACGAGTACAAAACTAATAATAACAGAAGACAATAGTCATGCAAAACCATTGTTACGTTTTGAATAACCATACCTTGATCGAATGGAATTTGTGTGTCATGTGTTTATAAACAGAAAAACCCAGTAGTGGACGCGACTGATGTTAAGATAATATTAATTTTTATTAAGCTATTAAGTCGAATTATAATAGCATTTAGCTACATCAACAAATTTAACGACTATTATAAATACAGGGTATACAGGGATCCTACCAAGACCTAAGGAGTCCAAGCCAACCTCACCTGCAAGTGGTGCACCTGCCGATCAACGGACGAGGCTCTGGCAAACATAACAAGCGACTATAGGCTCGACTCCTATTACGTGGGACCAACTATATAATTGGCGAAGGAGGGCGTATAATACGCCTCTGCCTACCCCTTCGGAGAAACAGGTGTGAATGTATGTATCATAGCAAATATGCTATGCAGCGTCATTCTGTGTGGTGATGGGCAAATACCCCCAATATTTACTAACTAAACTACTATTAGGGACGCCAACAAGGTAATCTTTTGGCTTTAAGCTTTAGGCTAACTTTACATTAGGATAAATTAAGGCTATTAGGTAAAAAGGTAATTCTCAGTAAAACCTTATCATGCATTTCGAATAATAAATGGATTTGACGAAGTTTGTTTTCAATTATTTCTTCAAACATATTTTTCCTTATTTTTGGCAAAAAGAAAACGCTCAATATTTTTTTTCCAAATTCATTAATTACAGGTTAAATTAAAACTTACTTTACATTAAGTACTCTATGCTTGCAATAAGAGAATATATACATATAAAAACATAAACCCGACAAATATTTAAAAAAATATACTTGATGACCTTCAAACATACGGAAGATTCGCTGGCAACTTTCCAACGGAACCTCCTCAACTAAAATCTAAAAAACAAATTTACCCCGAGAGTTGTTTCAATTTAAGATAATAAATAAAATTAATATTTTCTGACAATTACACCAAATATCTAAGAGTTAAGAACTTGTGTTATCAATACTAAGTAATTAATATAAACCGAGATATTTACTACCGATATGGCGTTGAAGCGAGTATATCCGCACTCCGCTCCTAAGGTTGTGGGTTCGATTCCCACACAGGACAAATCTTTATGTATGCACAATCATGAATATTTGTTCTGGTCTGGGTGTTTTCCTATGTAGACTAGCAGCCTTACTAATAAAAAATGCTTAAACCGCTACTTAACGAGTGAATAGTTACCCTATGATTAAACTTTGAGTAAAGTTATACACGAATTACACAAAGACCCTACCAATAATTATGGTATTAGCTCTGAATAGTTAAACGTCTACTTTACATGGTTTAAACATAGCATTGGCAATATTTTTGCGTTACGTTTAGAAACCATATTGTTTGATGTGTTCATGGAACTGCAAATAATGCTATTTAAATTACAAAACCACATTAAGGATGAAAATAATTTATTTAAATTATTATTTATTATTGTTTTGGATATATTACATAGTAATTTATAAAATTATTGTTGATCGTTCACCTGAACCTACTATTGGAGACTTCAAAACGAACATCATCCTTCCATGTTTTTGTTTATGAACTGCCTGGCTGTCAATAATTGTCACTTCCGATGTGTAAGTCTAATTATTTTATTGATTTTTCAGTCCTTTAGTTTTTCATAGAAATTTTATAATTTATATTTAAGCAATGGCGAATAAAGTTACACACCAAAAAATGAAGAAAAATATAAAAGATATTTTTTGTGATAAGTCAACTATCTACTTCTATTTTGTACATTGTCTTTGGAAAATATAATATAAAATTTTGATTCGTTATGATTGACAAGAAACTTTCATATATTTTTCGATTGCTCGTAACTTAAGTCCTCTATTTCAAATCTAAGTAAATTTGATAAACTGTATAAAGCAAAAAATATTGAAAACCAAGATACGAACCAAAAATGGACACCTGTCATACACTTACACAACAGATAAACTACGGTCCGTGAGTGAATAAGCCCTGTGTAATTTTTCTTCTACGCTAAAACAGACATATACAACCGATTTGTCAAAAATGTTTTTATTGGTAGCCCGATGGCTTGCATCACCTGTATAACGGATATATACACCTGAGCTTATCTTTATTAGTAAGGCTGTAGGAATGTATTTGCAAAAAAAAAGAGATTTATGTATGTTTATCCGTAACTTAGAATCTATAACACAAGTTCTTAATGATACTTCTCTTGGAACAAAATAATTAGTGTAATTGTCGGAAAATACTTATTTATTTATTTAGATTTTTATCCCGAAAATCCCTGCTAAAATAAGACTTGCGCAGATCCAGAATTTTTTCTTTCGTTGAAATTCATCTTTTTGCGCTATTTATTATAATTGCATTGCGCTATTTATGTAGAATATTATAATTTCAGTTTGTCGAATTATTTATTTATGTTTATTCACAATCGTTTTAAGCCTTTAAAGTTTTCAACGATTCCTAAGGTTAATGTGCGGAGAATATTTCAAGGTATTCAATCGCCTTTTGTATTTATTACTTGCTAGGCAATCTATACTTTCTACAAAACAGTGCCTGGTAAGCGGCAATAAGCTCGCCACCTTTACGTGGGACCAACTATATAATTGGCGGAGTGTGGGCGTATAATATGCCTCTGCCTACCCCTTCGTGGAAACCGGCGTGAATTTATGTATGTATGTGTATACTTTCAACAGCATTTTGAGGACAATTACTGCACAAACTTACTGTTCTATCCAAAACTATTGGATTAGAATAGTCACCGGTCAGATCAGTTAAAATAAAACTGTCTAAACCTAATTTAAATTTACACTAACATAATTTAAGAAAAATTGTTACTGACATTATGATATGAATCCAAAAAATCTGAAATAAATTATTTTAATTTAATTTATGTGTACAACAAAGATTAATTACATATAATGCGGGTATCTTAGTACCTTTTCATTGCGTGTTAATTTAAATGAAGTATAGTGACTTCACGCTCTCACAACTCAATGTATGACTTCGTTTTAATATGTAGAGGCGTGTTCAGTTGCCAACAACTTTAATATTCCGTTTGAAACTTTGTAATTGAATGAGGACTGTGCCTTATAACTTAATATAACATCATCTCAGCCTACTTGTACAATATTCATACAAACCAACGTGAAAGGGGGAATTCTGTTCACATTATGTCTCGTTTTAATTTTTCAAGCCGCTAGAGGCCTTACCCTATTTTGCCTTAAAGGGTGGGGTTAGTGGGGAACCACTGACTGTGTCATATTTATTTATGTATTAATTTCGAAGGAGCTATCTGGACGGGCAAAACCACAGGGTAAGCCACTGTACATACTTTTGCTTACGCAGCGACCTACATTTGGGCGCACGCGCCACCTACTTACTTACTTACTTTATACCTTATATAATTACGTACGTCAATAACTGTCCTAACAGTCACTACTCAAGAGAAGACTTGCCAACTAACTAAACTACTTGTAATTTACGTTTATTAGACTTATATAAACTTTTGTGATCTTTCTCTTTGACGTGCTCATCCTAGTACTTCAACTATCTACTCTACAACTATCGTTCTGTATGGTGTTACGTGGTAAATTAAGCTGCACACCGTACACTATCTCTATCTGGACTATCGGCGCTTTTAAAAAATCGTAATTATTTTATCATTCAGCCCGGTTGTTCCTAAACTTCCGCCAAATACTCTTGGTCAACTCTTACATGCCGTGAGATGCAAGGCGGTGGCTGTATTCTAGGCCGGTACCACACGGCAGAACTGAAAAATCTGCGTGTATTACCACTAAGTAACTAAACAAATACTGGTAATTTACACAATATTATGTTCATCATCATCATCATCTCAGCCATATGACGTCCACTGCTGAACATAGACCTCCCCAATAGATTTTCTCATAGAGCGATCCTGAGTCGCCTGCATCCATCGGCTTCCCGTCGCCTTGACCAAATCATCGGTCCATCGCGTGGGAGGCCGTCCTCTACTACGTTTACCGATTCGCGGTCGCCATTGCAGAACCTTGACGAATATTATGGTAATTCGAACTAAAAACAATTGCCACGTTTAAGTAATTGACTTCCTTAATATTCGTGACTATATAAGTGACAAATGTTAATGTTTGGGCCAGAGTCTGCTCACTAATCTGACAAGATTTATTTAGATTATACGGGCTTGGGAAACATACATTCACAAAAAGTTGACCACATGGTCTGGATTGATTCCCAATTACCTACGAATATCACGGTGTGGGTGCTCACACAGGAAAACATTCAGGCTGCTGTGCATCCGGTCCTTCGGGGAGCGATGGTGCCCTTATTTACGCATATTGAATTGGAAAGAGTGCTAAATTATATTAGGGTAACGTAGGCACTGACGTCCTTAATCTTTGAGATGACAGATGACTGACGCGAGACAGGAAAAAATATAATTCTAACTGTGTCTGAATTTTGGATAGGAAGGTCCAATGGTATCTTATTTTTTCACACCGATCTTTAATAATTTTTATCCCTTATACGATATCATTTGACATTGCGACAAACCTCTTTGTTTTTTTAATGTCAAATAAAACAATTAATATATTAATTGTATATAGAAAATGATAATATACAACATGGCACAGAATTAACGCACACCCTCAGACACCCCAATTAGAATATTTAATTATAATTAAAAAACATGCAAAATAATTTTACTTTTATTTAATTAAATATGGCTTATTTAAGTTACTAGTTATACTCATCGAGGGCAAATCGTATGGGCATATTAGCGCTTTAGCCTACCGACCTACACACACAGAGAGACACGCACGCACACATCGCTTAGCACCGAAAAGTGCCGCAAAAAAAATTTAAAAAAAAAATATATTAAAAAAATTACCTATTTTTTAAATATTTTTAATCAATTGAGTAGCCGATTTATAACAAACTACTTTCTTGGTGTAACCCTTATTCTGTTACATGTTGTATATAAAGAAATAATTTTTACAACTGCAAAATGTTACTAACGTTTTTAATCAATAATGTTAATAAATATAAACAATAAAAGTAAAAAAACTTATATTGTAGATCATATAACATACATTTTCACATACATAATATCACGCCTGTTTCCCCGAAGGGGTAGGCATAGGTATATTATAAGCCCACATTTCGACAGTTATATTGTTGGTCCCTCGTAATAGGTAGCGAGCCTATTACCACTTATCGGGAAATGTTATGTTCGCCACAGCCTCGTCCGTTAATCGGCAGGTGCATCACTTGCAGGTGAGGTTGGCTTGGGGTCCTAAGATTTTGGTAGGAGCTATTGCATTGTCGGAGAAAAATAAGTTATAAAAGAAGTTCGCATCCAAGCGGAAGGAAATCAGTAGCAAATAAAAAATTCTGCTAGTCAAAGTTAATTTGCTCAAACATTCCCAAGTCCATTTAACTTGTTAATGTTCAAATTAATTTATGTAGATAGTGACTTTTAATTGGCGACTGTAAAAAGTATTTTTAATGTTTGTTTTAAGTTGTTTCTGTATATAGCTCGTTTGAAAAGCATTTTTTGATGTCTGTTTTACTTATTTTTTAAAGTTTTTAACTGTTTCTTAATGCCATTTAAGATTAACTAAGCAAATACTGGTAATTTACACAATATTATGGTAATTCAAACTAAAAACAATTGTCACGTTTAATCAATTGAATTCCTTAATATTCGTGACTATGTGAGTGACAAATGTTAATGTTTTCTATACAACTAAATATTGTCAGATCTAAACGAGTATTAAACTAATATTAACAAAAGACAATAGTCATGCAAAACCATTGTTACGTTTTGAATAACCATACCTTGATCTAACGGAATTTGTGTGTCATGTGTTTATAAATAGAACAGCCCAGTAGTGGATGCGACTGATGTTAAGATATTATTAATTTTTATTAAGCTATTAAGTCGAATTATAATAGCATTTAGCTACATCAACATTTCAACGATACCTACTAGATGTAGGTATATGCTACTTGGTTAAATTAGCAGCAACCATGGGAGATTTTCTACAGTAGCGTAAGTGGCCTAGTGATCTAAGACTTAGGCTAACTTATCCTTAAATAGACTACAGTCTCCTAATACAATTCATACATACATACATAAAATCACGCCTGTTTCCCTAAAGAGGTAGGCAGCCATGTTATACGATCACACTTCGCCAATTATAAAGTTGGTCCCACGTAATACGTGACGAGCCTATTGCCGCTTACCGGGTACTGTTATGTTCGCCAGAGCCTCGTCCGTTAATCGGCAGGTGCACGACTTGCAGGTGAGGTTGGCTTGGGCTTCTCAAGTCATGGTACACCCTCCACCCAATATTATTCATGACATTCAATAATTAATAGAATTTTACCTAAATTGTGTTTATAATTTATTATTATTATTAATACTTTTATCGACAATACTTTTAGAAATAAGAATTGTATCAAAAGTCATCAATGTTTAAAAATAATTATAAAATTTGGACTTAGCTGTAAAACGTCCTGCTAGATCATAATCAAAAAAGACGACATTAAACCTCTTTGAACTAAAGTCATCTAATAACTATACTCAATATGGCTTTGAATATAAGGGTCTGTGTCGCAAAGTCTTTATAAATTTCCATTAGCGTTTACTTGACAGACAGTCTTTACAAAACTGTCATTATAACTGCCGTGAATCTCCTGATCAGCCATTTTGAATCTTTTGGTCTCAAACTTTTGAATTCTCGTTTTACCGCTACCAATGTTTCAAATGCTCGCGACGAACATGTCATGTTAGCCGAAGTAATGATATATTTTTAGTAATTAATCTCCCTTCTCTTCTCTTATGTGCTCGTAGCTCCGCGATTTTAAGTGTACGAAAACAATCACATAAGTGAAGCGAAGTTTAGAGAGGATTTTTAATGGCTACATCTTGCCTGATGGTAAGCAGTAGATGCAGTCCAAAAAAGGCGCTTCATATCGTGAAATAAGCACGATACAAAGCGCACCCACTCATGACGGCCTGCCTAAATGCCGTTTCACACCCCGCTTAAAAGACTCGGGATTATAGGGACTAGACAACACATGAGCCGACAGCGAATCCCAGAGCTTAATGGTCTTACTCAGAAACGACTAACCAAATTTCTTGGTTCGAGTGCTGATAGTCTAGACAGTATGTGGATGGTTCCTTAGACCAGCACTGTTGTTCGGGGGAGGAAAGGGGAGGGCGGGATGAGATCGAAAAGCTCCTCAGAACACTCGCTATAGTAGTTCCGATAGAAGACACTGAGAGATGCAATGTCTTTACGCAGCTGTAGATCCTCGAGTGAGGCTGGGGAGGGCGGAATGCGATCGAAAAGCTTCTCAGAACAGGTTCCTTAACTGCATTTTTGAAATATTCTTAATTCAAATTTAATTTGCCTTTATTCATGTGAACGTCGCTTGAGTCTTCAGGCACCACTTTACCAGAGCGGGTGCTTGCTTCGAGAAAAATTGAGCATTGGGCAAGGTACGGTCTACCGTCGATACTTTTGGACAAATCGGTTGAAAAGTTCTCTTAGAAACCGTAATCAATAAAGACGCACGATGTAATTCGCTGAGCTTTGACATATTCTTTCTTATTCTTCTTTTGTTTTTGTAATATGTACATAAATATTAATCGTTGCCAAAATCGCCCCGTACTCCCCACCTTTTACGTATACTTCTTCTATGCCTACCCTTTCAGGAAAACAGGCGTGATTGTATGTTGCCAAAATAAACGTTTTAATTTTCACAGCGAATTGTACGTTACAGCAACGTTACGCATCGGTCAGACATTCTTTTTCTCGATGATTCGATTAATTCTTGGTAGGTCCCGAAGTTATCCGATTTGCCGGTGTATCGAGTGCTAACGCCGCTGATTCGATTAGTCTCGGCTCTAGATTCGACTCGAACATTCGATTAAGTGCGATTATGCTCTCTGCTGGAGCAGTTGTTTATTTAATTAGTCTTCTGATAGGGACAGGATTATTGTTTATAGCAATAACGATATTTTATTATTTAACTTATTTGTTAATGTGAATAAAAAAATGTTTCTATATCTACAGTAAAATCATTATTTTTACATTGTGTTATCATTAGAAGACTTATAACGTGGATCTAAAAATAATCTCACTTATTTTATATACTAACTAGCAGCGCCCTGCGGTTTTACCCGCGTGGTCCTGGTTCCCGTGGAAATATCGGGATAAAGAGTGTCCTATATGTTAGTCCAGGACTGCAGCTATACACGCACAAAGTTTCATCAAATCGCTTCAGTAGTTTTTGCGTGAAAGAGCAACAAACATCCATCCACACATACAAACTTTCACGATTATAATATTAGTAGGATAGTATACGCCCCTGATTACACGTTACTGGATTCTTAGAATGGAGTAATAAATATACATACATATAACAATCACGCCTGTCTCCCCTTAGGAGTAGGCAGAGGCATATAATATGCCCACATATCGCCAATTATATTCTTAATCCCACGTAATAGGTGGCGAGCGTATTGGCGCTTACCGGGAACTGTTATGTTCGCCAAAGCCTCGTCCGTTGATGCAGGTGCACCCCTTGCAGGTGAGGTTGGACGCACCTCAGTATTTAGTATATACGAGTTAACCTAAAACAGGAGCCACTAAGATGATGCTGATTTGATGACTTTGGTGAAATTAAACCAACACAGTTGTTTTATGTAACAATAAAGACAATTAAGGAATTATTGAAACTTTTAAAATTATTTAGAAAATATATTGAACTTTAGGTACTAATGATACTTTTAATTAAAAACAAACATTGGAAAGTAACTGAAAAATAGGAATGTGCTAGCTTATCTGACTTTTTTTTATTATATACTTGACAAAACTTTTACTTATAAGTCGACAAAGGACTTTAGTGAAATCTGCCATATCGCTTCGAATGTAAATTATAATAACACAAAATCTGGGCTCAGTCTGAAAGATTTTGAATTTAAATTGAATAACACATGAAAATAATAATAATAATTTCTTTATTCCACATATAGTTCACAATTTTCTTACAAAAACCCTGGCTTTTTGGAAGCTTTTAGTCATATAACTGTATTTCAGCAGCCAGTTTCTTCCCACTAAACCAACCCAAATATAATCAAATTTACATTGTATGCTATACTAGTAATAAGCAGGTCAACTAAGAACCAAGTAATGTAAGTTAAGACCTAGGTAAGCTTAAATAATCATGAATTGGGCCACGTAACACAACTCCCTGTTGTGTTTCGTGGTGGTAACATTAATAATACTTACTAATGTACACATTATCCCCTGGAGACTTACGTGTAGAGTTTATAACATTCAACGAACTATGAGAAAGTTTTGACTATTTACATATTTTGAGTGGTTTTCGACTAATATGAAGCATTGATAAGAAGGCAGCAGGTAAACAGATTGTTCAAAAGGTCGTTGTTTTGATTCTGACTTCAATGGGGGACTGACAAACCTTAAAATTTGTGCTGTCACCAATTTAGACTTATAGCATAAATGCAAAAGTAACTCTGTTTGTCTATCTGTCTCGCTGTCATGCCAAAACTAAGCCAATTGAAATAAAATTTAATACACAGATAGTCAAGAGCCTAAGAAAGGGCATAGGCAACTTTTTAATGCAAAAAAAAGATTGTTGAGGGTAGAAATTAAAAAAGGGAAAATAAGGGACCAAGGTTTGTATGGAAAGTCTTCATTTTTGAAGCTAATAGCGTGAAATTAATTTGTTAGGTTTATTATGGGTTTCACACTTTCGTAACATGCAAGA
Source organism: Musotima nitidalis (assembly GCA_949126915.1). NCBI lineage: Eukaryota > Metazoa > Arthropoda > Insecta > Lepidoptera > Crambidae > Musotima > Musotima nitidalis. The sequence continues at coordinate 15,644,929 of OX421425.1, forward strand.
TTTTCGCAATTCTCATGTAATGAAACTTCTTTACATGAGTTTGATAAGAAGTAAACTAGAAACTAGTTCGTGTGTGTGGAGCCCACACGAATCAAAATATAAACTGGTTTTAGAAAAAATACAGAAAGCCTTCTTGAGATACCTATATAAGAGAATTTATGGATACTATCCATTTCTATATCTGTCAAATTATTTATTAGGAATGTTAGGTATGTGCTCGTTGGAGATGAGGCGACATAAAGATTTACTTTTATCAGCAATTAAAGTGCTGCGTGGCCGGATCCAGAGCCCAGAACTCCTGGAACTAATATCTCGGCTTAACGTGCCCGACAATTACGTTCGACAAAGGACTTGTCGTGAACGCCGCTTGTTTGCGCCACCCACGTGTCGCACTGCTGCGCACCATCACTCCCCGATTGCCCGAATGCACATCGGCCTTAATGCTTTCCTGTGTCAGTACCCTGACTGTGACATATTCGTAGATAGCTGGGAATCAATCCAGGCAAAATTATCGTCTTTTTGTAAATATTTATGTCCACTTTAATTATATTTTTAACTATATATGCATGTAAAATTACTCACTAAGTTAGTTATTGTGATTGGGCTAGTCCCGTGTAACTAATACAAATAAATAAATAAAATAAAATAAATTATTAGCTGATATAATTATGATATTTAAAGATTCTCAAACAAGATGCGCGATATAATCGAATTAGACGCGGACGAAGTCGCGGACGAAGTCGCGGGCGAACCACTAGTTTTTCAATATTTCAGAAACATTTTCCTGTAAAGATATGGGATGATAATTCTTCCCATCATATCCTAGATAGGCCAGGATCTGCTCACTGGTTTGACCAGATATGACTGAATATCAGTTATTACGTGGAGAGACTGTCGTCCTGACCTCCGCAACCCAGAGGGAAACATCATTCTATGGTTAAACTAGCTGTCAGGATGTTAGATGGCCTTGACTTCCTAATAACGGATGCCATAGATGTTTAAGGCAGCCGAGACCAACGGTGAGTGCTTTTCGAGGCACGGAGCAAGCGATAATTACACACCTAACTTCGAAAAGTAATAGGTGCGCCACCAGACTCTCTGAATTTAAAGGCAAGGGCTCTCGACGATCCCTCTCCGCTGGGCTCAGTCGTTAAATAAATAGGATGATAATTGCTGGGATCATTCTTTGAACCAGTTTTGTGTGCTAGAAATCCCGCATCTACAACGCAAAAGTCACAGATTCTATGATTAAGTTAAATAGATAATGACGGATCAAAATTATATTGCTTTTTAAACCCTGTTATCCATTTCATCTAGAACTGGCGTGCTATCAAGTTGTAAGTGTGTGTATGAGTGAAGCTGATGAAAAAGAAATTTCCTGTAAAATAAGCAATTCTTAATTGTTTTCAACTTCGAACTATCTCGATGCGTCTGCATCCACGGACAAGCCATAAAGAATCGTTCAGTTGACCTAAAATCCTGCTGAGCAAATCCTGAACAACAAACGATAAATAGGTATTTAATGCATTCGCAAAAAGGGTATAACTAAACACTGTAGCTATAGCTGTTTTAAACGCGTCTCTAAGATCCTAATTTGCATACAAATAAAAGGCGAAGCGACATCTACATCTTTCAATGGGATTTAAAAACGATTTCATTCCAAAACAGTCGCAAAGGAACGTAAATCGAAAAAGAAACGAATCGCAGATAAACATCGGAAAAGTGCTCATTAAGTAAAAGCATGTATAGACTACAAGATTGCCTCGTTTATCTGTTTAACAAGCAAAATGATTGTGAGATTTTTCGGGATTAAATCGGTACGTTCTGAGCTCGTTACGAAAAGATTCTTATTTTGCTTGATATTAATTTTCCATGAGTGTCAAGATGAACGAGTCGAGAATATAAGATGAGGATATAGCTGGAACAATATAGATGCTACCTTAAATATATCTTTTCTGTCTAATAGACATAATCTCATAGATGTTAGTAATTTTTTTTCTTATCATGTTTCCATTTAAGTTTGACCTACTACATCATATGCATGTTCCACGAGGCCTGCTCATGTACACCATGTGGATCAAACAGACTTAGAACTTCTGATATTTATGACTCAGGGAAAACATTGAATACACAAAAAGAAAATAGGCAGTGTCGGTTAGAGTGGTTAGGTGTTACATAAAATACTAGGACTATATAACATAGCGACTAATGTCTCAGAATGACAATCATAAATAAGATATTTAAATATTTTATTCTGAATAAAATAGATTGATCACAGCCTGCCAATTTACTTTTGATGACAAAGATGATGCTAATACTATTCTCAAGGAAGTCATTTCAATAGGGGATCAAAATGTATCAAAGCTTTTTTGGATCTTGCTAAGGCATTTCATTCCATCTTATTTAAAAAACGTCTTACGCAGCCAACACCAAAATTAAGTGCCGAATCAAAGAAGCGACCTCAGCGGCGTAATCATTCATTCATTCACACTTTCACAGGGCAGCATTTTAGGACCTACACTCTCCCTGCACTATTTCAATGATTTTGCATCTACTAATGATACTGTCCTCATTTGGTTGGATTATACGGGTCTTGGAGTTGTACGTAGATTAGTGGTAAATACAATGCTGGCTATAACAAATTAATCAAGAAATATTTACAATATCTGTCTCAGCAGTTAAAACGCAAACGAACCAAAAATACACCGTCTCAGTGTAACCGCCTTTCGTCGTTTGAAACAACCATTATAATTTTCGCTGAGATTTCTCAACCATTATACTCGTAATACCGCGGAGCATTTTACCCCGGGTATACTTAGCGTAAATACGCCACCTAAATAACTGCTGTGTTTGACACGATTACTAAAAGTTGATTTTTCTTAAAGACCTATTGGTGAAACCGTAAATGCTGTTGACGCAAAATAGAAGTGTCGTACGTTTAACAAGTTAATATAACAATATTTTATGCTTGGTATGGCTTTCAGGTACGTTTGAGCTTAATCTTACTTAAATAGTAAATTTAACTAAAATTTGTGTTATGTATGGAGTTTTACTGTCTTTTATTGTGTGGAATGTTGAGTGAGTGAATGTGTGTGTGCGTGTGTGTGCGTGCTTGTGTGTGCATGTGTGTGTGCGTGTGTGTGCGTGAGTGCGTGCGTGTGTGTGCATGTGTGTGGAAGTATGTGTGTGTGTGACGTTTGTTATAGTTACTGCAAGATGGTGCAACCCAGCCGAAGTGTATCACAGTGCGCTTCAAATTTTTTGGGGTCTTATTTGTTTTTTCGGTCACTGCACTAATAGTATAGCATAGTTCTCCTATGTCTTTTTTCATTTCAGATTCTATCACGAAGGGTCACCTATTCTAACGTAATTCTCGAAAACCTCGCATAGCCTTCATAATCAGAGAGTATCGGGTTCAAACCCTGGTGGCGAACTTATGGCGTATCAAAGTTATGTGCGTAAATATCACTTGCTCCGTACCTCGGAAAGCACGCTAAGCCGTTGGTCCCGGCTGTCATGAACATTTATGGCAGTCGTTATTAGAAAATCAGTGCCTTTAACATCCTGACAGCTGGTTTAACGATAGAAATATATTTTCCTCTGAGTTGCGGAGGTCAGACGGCAGTCGCTCCATGTAATAACTGAAATACAGCCATACCTGGTTAAACCAGTAAGCAGACACTGGAACCAAGGCTTGAGTCTGGGGCAACCGGGATAGTGCTAGGATATGACGGTTAATCGGAAACCTAAATTTGCGTAAAAAAGTCGGTTTACTGACGACAGTTGATGGAATGGTAGCATTTTTCAAAAGAAAATTTTAATTTCATTTGTTTAATAAAGCAGCAGCTGTCCACGCAGACGCATCGCTCACTCAAGTAGGAGAGAGACGGATGTCGAACGCTGCCGAACGCAAAGGCCGATTGTGCTTCTTTGTCGCTCGTTCCGCGCTCTCGCTTGCACTTCAAGCCTTACATGGAACGCCTCAGAGCGAGGTAACGCCGCATGAGTCATGTTTTTTCGTGCGTGCAGCCGGCTCTATCGAATTATAAGACGTTGTCACGTTAAAAACATTTTGACGCTAAATGTAATATGATTTACGTCACTTAATAATACGCGAGGGAAGCAAAAATCTGTCATCCTTCAGCTCTTTACAGAAGCTCGAAACGTAAGCACGAACGGAGCCTTCCAACGTTGCTGTAATTAATCGCTTTAGTACTTAATTACCTGGAAATACGAAAAGGAGATTTCATTCTTTTGAAAATATTTATTTAGGTCGATCGAAAATATTAAGCAGCAGACTTTATAGGATATTGCGGGACTGTCCGAAAGGGTTACCGCGGCCTTGGTGTTACAGGCTCAAGAAGGAATATGGATGGTTTTTAGTCGGTAAATGTCTTATACACCCTTCCGCTTAACCCACAGCGGAAGACGGTCATTTAATGATTTTCCATAAAAAAAAAAGCATGTAAAGATTGCTTATTACGGTTTTGTAGATAGATAACGTAAGCAAGTGATGGATTAAAAATATATTTGAAACGATTCCCGCGCTACTATAATGTCCCGAAAAATCGAGAAACTATTCAACACGACACGTGTTTCGCCCTTACACAAGGCATCTTCAGGTAAGATAGGAGCCTCAAAACAACGATGTCTTCACGACCAACGCTGAAACGAGAGTTGAATTGAGAGAGGGAATTGTTACAAAGATATTTTTAATCCATCACTTGCTTACAATGGATTTCCGCAAAGTAACCTGCCTGAATCAATAAATTATTTGATAGATAACATGTTTAACGCTTGTTATTTCATTCGTTTTATTAAATAAGCGCTTAACAAGTTATATTCCTTTACTCACGCATATCGCCCACCTGATAAGTAGGCATGGCGATCTGAAATCGATTAATCGAAGAATCGATTTTTGGAGCCAATAAGATCGATTTTTTAAATCGATATGTAGTACTGAATCGATTCGGTGAATCGATTTTTCACCCTTGAAAATCGACGTTCGATTTTTTTTGTGTTAACCATAAAACTATTTACAATTAATTGAATGTACTCGTATTATGCTAGTGCTGCCGGTTAAAGAATTAATTATTCAAAAACTCGCGAGATGGCTGTATGTTTAGATTCCTTCGCGTCTATTGAATAAAAAAAGTTAAAGTTTGGATATTAAGCATTGGGAACTATAAGCTACATTATCTATTAACTTTGTAAACCATCTTTCTTAACCATTTTCTTAACTTTGTAAAACTTCTAAATGTAGAAAATAAATGTCTTGTTTTATACTTGATCTGTTAGTTTGATATTATGGTAATAAAAATATTTTTTATTATCGAATTACCTGATTTTACTGATAAGAGATCGTTAAATTATAATACGTATCTTGTTTTTAATAAAATAGATTTATATTACATTATAAACGAAAATTTGGAAAAAAAAAAAGATCGATTTTTCGGAAATCGATCTTATAGACTTCGATTTTTTAGTGAATCGATTCATTAGGTCACGATTTGAATCGATTCAAAAATCGATCTTTTTCGGAAAGAATCGCCATCCCTACTGATAAGCAATGGTTACCCCAGCTGGACGCTTGCAATTTCATTCTAGAACCCAAGGGTTCGCAGCAAAAAGTTTCTAAAGAAACGTACCCTACGCGCTCCTGCCTCCAGCTTTGAAGTGCATACGTGTCTTTGCTGAGGTTACCAAGGTTATGTGACTAAAAGTAGTAAGTTGTAATTTGACTAAATTTTTTCCACAGCCGAAAAGGTACTGAATGGGCTGAGACGATGATTTTTTTTTCTTTGAGTGTTTGCTATATATTTCAAGAAAGTATTTTTAAATTTATTTAAATCTGAAGATAATATTCATGCGAATAGTTTTTCGGATTCCTTTCTTTCTATCTTTCTTTCTAATGTCGCAATGAGATTGTTAGTTAGACTTACGCTTGTTGGTTTCATAATAGGTCCCTTTTATTCTTTGTGTAAAGTTTTATCTTTGGATTATAAAAAATATCAAAAATTTTATACTCGCCGCCGTTTGATGTCTAACAAAGTCTTTGTCTAAGGTTCAGTCAGACTGGAATTGGTTCGACAGGCCAAGGTCTGGCCTTGATCTGGAGAGGCTCTCGACGGTGAGGCTGTCGGGCCATCGTGAAGAGCCAGAGGCCTTTTATATTTAGCTTACTTTAAAACACTCTATAGCATTATAGAGTTCTCAATGAACTGATTTAAGTACATTATGAATAAGTAGAATAGTATGCATTTAATACTTTTTTGAAATTACTTACTTCCAGGATAAGTATAACTTATCCTAACACAAGTTCTACTTGTGTTAATATCGCACGTACTTATGCAATTTTGTCAAAATAAATGTGATTATGAGAAAAATACGAATATACCAAACTGTAAGATGTTTCGATTCACTGTGAAATGAAGTCTTAAATAAAGACTTAAATATTACTTATTAATTTCTTAAATTAATAAGAACTATGTTTTATAACAGAATATTTAATTTGGAAACGCTTCTCTTGGAAGATTAAATTGTTTGCAGAAATGACGTTGTAGCACCGGGGGTGTGATATATAGAAAACCCCCAGACTAGAACAAATATTTAATTTATTCACACAAAGATTTGTAATAATGTATGTATGTATTTGGAATGACTGACCCCCTCGCAATATCGGTCGTGGAATCGAAATACTTCATTAAAATAATTAATTTTTTAAAACTACTGCAAATATGAGGGTCTGGTTAAAACAATTCAGAGTTACGTACGTGCTCACAAAGGTATCTACCATTACAGAATGATCATGTATTTTCAACTTCAAACGACGCGTATTTGCGTAGCCACTGAAAATACAAGGAACAAAAGATGGCCGCGCACAAGCATACTCACTGAATTGGAACACCGTCTATTTTCTTTCAGTTTTATTGAAGTTAACTTACCTGTAAAGAAAACAGTTTTTTAATAAATCAATCAAGTTAAAGTCTTTTATTCACAAGAACTTAAGTAATATTTATTAAAAAAAAAATCACACTAAACCAGAACACTGGCATAACAATAATAATAAAAAGAACAAAAGGAAAGGCAACTACCTAAATACGTAATATATTTATACAGTTATTTCAAAAATATCTTACAAACAAAAAAACAGGACTTCTTGGCGGGAAAGTAAAGCGTCATGTCTGCAGTTTTGTTTTAATTTTCAAAAATTTGTGATATATCTAACATTAATGTGTAATAACGGTGGATTATTAACCGTTAAGTGTTTATGAATATACATAAGTGTTGGTAAATCAAAGAAAGCAGTGCAACATCACTTTTCATATTCTCTCAAGGAGTCCATGCGAGATCTCAGTATAGTCCCACATCTTTACTGAGGACTCAAAGGGCTTAGGGGAGGGCATCTCATTTACCATTTATCATCTTTATCATCACTCATTCTCATTTACTATGAATTAGTTATATTAGTAATATATCACTTACACTGGCTAAATGTGCTAGACGCACGAAGGCCATTATTTAAAAGAAGAAAAAAAATTAAGTCGTTACTTCAGTCTTCAACTTAAAATACTTTTGTTTCATTAACTATTACATAGTAGTTGAAACGTCAAAATTTAATATAAATATAAAAAATTCAATCGAAATATGATTACACTAAAATCACGAAGCTTAGATTCACCTACATGCAATAAAATAATTATAAAACCAAAAAATATTCAAGTGTAAGTGAATCTAAGTGCCAGAACGAATTGCTATATCACGATTTATTATTCTGCATTTAAGTCGTTGTCTGATTTGTTTATTATGCTTTCACGCTTCAATTACCAAGCCAATTTTGTTATAAAATGTTGTAATATAGTTGGATATGTCTCATAAAAGCGCATTATTAACCTAACATAACGCTTAACTTGCACATAGTCATCTTCTATTATCACTCTTATTTCTAAACCTGTATTTTAAAGTGAGTGAGTGAACGGACAAGTGAATGGAAGTGTTGGGAGGGGAAAACCACACAAGACCTTCCATGACCAAATCCAGAAAACTAAACCGACGGGCGTGTATGAGAAGGTTAATAAGAGTATAAGAAGCTAAGATGTGTGCTAAGATCGTAGCAAGTGGAAAGATGTGATCTCTGCCTTCCGCTACGGGAAAGAGGCGTGACATTCTGTATGTATCAATCAAATGAATACATTTGTATTTTATTTATAAGTTATTAGATATACGTATATTATTACCCAGTACTTATTTTTTCTTACCTAATAAACCAAGAATCTATGAAATTGGGGTTAAAGATATTAAATATATAAACCAAGGTCCAGGGTTATTGAGTGAACTTTAGTTATTACATGGAGCTACTTCCATCTGCCCTCCACAACCCAGAGGGAAACATCGTTTTATGGTTAATCTAGCTTTTAGATTATTAGAAGCCACTGACTTTCTAATAACGACTGCCATATATGTTCATGACAGTCGGGCCAACGGCTTAACGTGCTTGCCGAGGCACAAACTGCCGTTTCATACAGGCTATTCTAATATGAATGACTTAAAACATGAATATTGTTAATGTTATGTTATATTGCATCGTATAGCTTCACAGACAAATGAAGATTGTAATTCTAGTACCAAACCAATGGACATATTTAAAAGAGCATAGCCTGTGAGTTACTTGCCAGTTCTTCTTACAGAGCGGTGGCTCGGAACTGGCACTTAGATTCACTTACACTTAATATTTTTTTGTTTTTAAATTGTTTTGTAGCATGTAAGTGAATCTAAGCTTCGTGATTTAGTGTAATAATATTTCGATTGTTTTTTTTCATTTTTAATTATGACGTTTTCAAGTACTATGTATAATAGTTTATGAAATAAATATTTTTTTACTTTACTTTACTTTACAGTGCAAGCGATAATTACGCACATAACTTCGAAAACTCATAGTTGCGACAGGATTTGTACCCTAGACCTTCTGAATTAAAAGCCTATGTGTCTCACCACTGGGCTATCTATAAAGATAGCTTTTATTCCTTATTCTTAATTTGGCACGTAAAAAAAATAATTATCTTAATTTATTCCTTTCTTGGGGCTCTGAAAATGGCCTAATGAAGTATAATATTGTCAAACATAAATCTCTTGTAATTTTCTCGAGCCCGGGCCTCAACAGAATTACGAAGTTTAATTTTGTTGTTATTCCTTATTCCCTTTGGTTATTAAATTAATTTCAGTAGGAGGTTTTGTGTGTAAGTAGTAGGTAATTTTGACCGTACTATGATGTTGAGGTTCGAATGCTAGCCTTCGCATTCGACTTATCGTGAGTTCAAATCCTGCTTCGTAATTGGTTGGTGAAAGTATTTTTTCTGCGACAAAGACTAGCAACCTTTTTATATTTCAGTTAGTTGCTTAATTCTTTGCTTATTATCAGTAAAGCTGTAGGTGCAGTTAAACCAGGTTTTGAACTATTGCTGTCACTTTTATTTAATAAAATGAAGACAGTGACAGCACTAGTTTTAAATCTTTTAACTTTAAATCTTGTTTTGTAATTATCCCCGTAATATCTAAGGAGATCACAAGTAATTTTGAAATACATAAGTTTGAAACATTATCATTAAATAGTAATTTAGCCCCAAACTAAACACAGCTTGTACTATGGGTATTAGACAACGAATAAATATATAGGACACACCCAGACCGAAATACATATTGGCACACGAATATTACATTTGGACATTTGGGCAAGTATAACCAAATTTTTTTTATTGTGGGACACAGCTTTCTTACATCATTGTAAACCATTTTTTTAATGATGGCCCACTGTGGCATATTTCATAGGTAAACGCATACTACAATAATAATAACTAAAAACAATTATATACAAATTCAACACCAAAAAATAAACTAAACAATTTTCTTAAAAAACCAATTCACTTTTAGGCTTTTAACAAAACAAGATCTAAAGTTAAGCCAGGTTTAAAACTTAAATTCTTATTCTTTCTTAAAGTCTTAATTTTATCAAATAAAAGTATTCAGACAAAAACTCACATATAGCATAATAACACTTGTCAATTACGAATTGCTTCAGATTTTTTTATGTTACGTAAATGTATAATTATGCATAAAAATAGTGACGTTACCAGCCTAAATGAAGAACTGCCTGCAAGCAGCTCCCGGCATGCCATTATCGCCACTTCCCACTTATAAGTGACGTTCAGAAGTGCTGCGACAAGGCTACGACTTTTATTGTGAGTAAATAATTAATAAATATGAATATCCTCTTTCAATCACACGAATTATTTAGCTTCATGATAAGTATCATTAAGAACTTGTGTAACGGATACTAAAGAACGGATAAACATACTTATATACTTTTTTTTTGTAAATACATACTTAATATACATAGAAAACACCCAGACCAAAACAAATATACGTGTACACAAACATTTGTCCTGTGTGGGAATCGAACCCATGACCTCAGGAGTGGAGTGCAGGTATACTGACCTCCACGCCATATCGGTCGTCATAAGGTAAGGTAATTCTTTTTGAATTACACAATAACAAGTGTTCCTGTATATGCCATCGAGCGATCATTTAGACAGTTCCAGACAGTGCTATAAAATGGCGCTTCTTACATATCAGCTCACAATTTTTTTTTACCAATTTAGATTCCAGAATAGGACAGCAGGTAGCTGTATAATTATGCATAAAAATGGTGACGTCACCAGCCTAAATGAAGAACTGCTCCCGGCATGCCTCAGTCGCCACACCCCACTTAAAAACCCATTAGGATGCCGTGAGCCGCGCCAAACCCTGAATATTCAAAAGTGAAGAGGAAATATTGAAATTATTTCATTTATGAACCCCTTTCGCGGGTATCTGAAGTAGTTTGAGGGTAATATGATAAAATGAAAAAATAAAAGTGAAATAATTTTTTAAATCGAAGTTTGGCTCAGCTAATGCTCTTATTAAAGAAGCGCTTGTATGTTAGGCGGACGGAATCGATCACCGAAGTAAAGCAGACTTTATGGTCAGTCCTTGGATGGGTGACCGCTTCGTGATTTCAGTATAATTACATTTTGATTGTTTTTTTATATTTGTTATAAATTTTGACGTTTCAAGTACTATGTAATAGTTTATGAAATAAAAATATTTGAAGTTTGAAGGTTGTGTGAAATATCGAGCGCTTTCATGCTCCGGAAGGCACGTTAGCCGTTGCCCCGGTTATCACTCAATGTGGTAGTCGTTAAGCCATGTTAGAGGCCTAATTGGGAGGCCTGAAAAAATCTAACAGCAGGACGCCATACACCTGCTTACGCTAATTCGCACTGGGTCAACGTGGTGGCGTATGACTCAATACCCTCGCACCTTGGTATGTGAGAGGAGGCTCGTGCTCAGTAGTGGGACGTTAATTGGCTGAGATGATGATGATGAATGCTCTTATGAAAGTCAGATTTAAACTAACGCGCCCATTCCCCATACAGTTCAAGTATTTGTGTTGAAAATCAATCCGTATATCCTGTAAGGTCGTTTCAAAAATATATTTAATTTTTATTGCGTTTTTAATTGTGGTGTGTGGTACCAATCTAGAATGTGCCATCCCCTTCCATCTCACGGGGAATCATAAGAGTCTACGAAAAGAAATCCTACCGGATGATGGGCAGCAGCGTCATCCTGCGAACTGACTTGAACCGCCTGGCTAGCGTGGTGTTTATACCCTTAATAGAAAGTAATCTATTGGGGAGGCTAATGTTCAGCAGTGGACTTTATAAGGCTTATATGATGGTTCTCTAAGTAGTTTTTACCCATAGAATAAGATCTGCTTAGCTCTGCGCTGAATGGCGCTGTGTAAAATGTCCAAGTAATATATTTTTTTAATTAATTAACAACCAAAGGTACAAGTATCAAAGCAGCACGCTACATTTGTGATTCCCTTTCCCCTTGTATGTTTCGTTTGTGTTTTTTGTTAGAGAAAACCCAAGCTCAGTAGCGAAATGTTAAAGAGAACAGATGGCATACTAAGAAAATTAATAAACTAACGAAAACTTGTTCTTTCATCTAATAAAAGAATAAAATTAAACCAATAAACATTTAGTCATTTACATCTTCCTTTTAATCTAAGTAGCAGGTTCTTTTATAATCGCACTGGCTTCGCCGTAAAAATATAAAGCCTGGACTACACTGTGAAGCGATATGCGTTGCAAAAGTATAAATAACAAATAAATAATTTCTAACAATTACACCAATTATTTAGTTCCACAATAAGTATAATTAAGAACTTGTGTTATAGATACTAGATAACGGATAAACATACTTAAATACTTTCCATTTTTTTTGTATTTACAAATACCCAGTGTATAAAGGAAAGATTCTAAACATTTAGTGGGAGACAGAATTCTGCTGAGTTTCTATCTAACTTTTTCGTCGCAAGCTCTCGCAATTTCATGATAGGCCTAGGCGTTTCAAAAGGCGGCTCTCGATAAATTCAGTTGAAGGTTATTTTTTGCTACACTAAAGAAAATATGGATAGGACCAGATATTATTGAGCTGCTCCTATATAAGTGACAATAAATAAATATGCCTGAACCTAAAATAATAGCTGATTAACCGCGATATAATATACGATCGGACAAAGACATAATACACACAAGCTCTACAATGACAACAGATTTTACGGTTTTGCCGACCTATTAATATCCTGTGCTTCCTTAAAAACGGTCATCATCATCATCTCAGCCCATAAACGTCCCACTACTGAGCACGAGCCTCCTTTCACATACCAAGGTGCAAGGGTTAAAAACGATACAACTCCATTACTGACTGATGAGAGATGTATTATCACTTTTCACAGGATTCTTCGCGCAGTTCTCACCGCATCGCTGTTCGCTAGTCGTGTAGCCGCACCCTTAACGGCGGTGGTCGGCACATCACAAAGGCTAAGTAACGCTTTATTACCCGTTGTTATTTTTATGAATCATTTTATTCACTAATGATCTGCTATTACGTGGTAAATGGCCCTGAGTGAGCGTCGGGTGTCTTATCGTTGGATTATCATGGAAAAACTAGGTATCCCAGCGTCTAAAATACCTAGTACATAGGTATTATAGACGTATAGGTTTAGGGATCTTTAGGCCAACCCCACCTGCAAGTGGTTCACCTACCAAAGGCTCTGGCAAATGTAAAATATCCCGGCAAGCAGCAATAGTGTCGCGCAACCTACAACGTGGAATTAAGAATATATTTGGCGAAATGTGAGCGGAAAATATGCCTCTGCCTACCCCTTTGGGGAAAAAAGTGTGATTATACATTTACTGTATGATGTAACATATATTTAACGGGTGTATAGGGCTCCTACCAATACCTCAGGAATATAGCCTACCTTACCTGCAAGTGATGCACCTGCTGATCAACGGACGAGGCTCTGGCGAATATAAAAGCTCCCGGCAAGCGGCAATAGACTTGCCACCTATTATGTAAGATAAACGACATAGTTGGCGAAATGTGGGCATGTAATATGCCTCTGCCTACCTCTTAGGGAAAAAAGACGTGAATGTATGTATGGACTAACACCTCATCAGTCAGCCCGTTACCATGGCTGAAAAAAGAGCGCGAAACTACCGGGTCCTCTGCAGAAAGCATCCGATCAGGTACCACCAGTCTTAACTCAAGACGTCATTAAACCGATGACGTCTTGAGCACCTTGTCGCATGACGTACACTAAACGCGGTCTTTACTCTTGCTCGTGTAGACCCATCTTCCATCAGTCCGTCTTCTTCTTCAACTGAAGCGTATCCACTGATGCGCAATGCCGGAAACTTTAGTTCTCTGGCGAATGACTTCATTACGAATTCTATCCGCAAAAAAAACCCCGAGCATCACGCGCTCCATCGCACGCTGAGTTACTTAAAATTGTGCATTGAACTCCAACCGCAACTTTTTATAGAAGTCAAAATAACAATTTTTTTTTTTTTGGAGAAATCTTATTTCATAATTAAAATTGTCTTACGCAAATACAAAACGGTCTCACCAGATTCAGCTATGACATGGAGCGACTGCCATCAGACCTCTCCATCACAGAGGGAAACATAATTCTATGGTTAAACTGCTGCTGCCAGGAAGTTAGAAGGACTGTCTTCCTACTAAAGACTGCCATAGATGATTATAATAGTTAGGGCTTAGCGCGCTTCCCAAGACACAGACCAAGCACTAATTACACGCTCAACTTCCAAAAGTCATATACCATAGACAAAACCCCCTGAATATGAAGTTAATGGCTGTCGCTACTGGGCTTACATTACTCGTATCTTGTAGTTTTTAGTTTTTGCTAATAAAGAGTATATCTATATACATATTATCTTTATCCTAACTTAACTACATACTATTACTAGTTATTTCTTTGTGAACACAGCACTGTAAATGGAAAAAACTTTTCCTTTGCCTTACTCTCTGGTTGTCTATCCACCCTTATAGTTAAGTAATCCTGTCACCATTATGGAATCCAATTAGGTAAGTAATGCGAGACCCGCGGGAATTCTGAATAACGAATTTGGAAAGTGTAGCGACACCGTACAAGCGATGAACGGAACGTAAAAGATGAATGAAAATCCTGAATCGCGCAAATGAAATTTCTCAAGCTCGTAACTACTACCCCCGCCACATCCCGGATGGATGTGCCCGGGGGCCCGGTGGAAGATCTTCCCTTTAGTGGGGAGCACGTCATCCGCTCCTCACAAGAGAAAACGTGTAAAATTGGTATACTAAATGCATTGACAACGGCAATTTGTACAGATAATTTATTAGTCAGCAAACAATACATTAAGTTCTAAGCAAGTGATGGATTAAAAATATCTTTGTAACAATTCCCGCGCTACTATAATTTCCCGAAAAATCGAGAAACTATTCAATACGACACGTGTTTCGCCCTTACACAGGGCATCTTCAGGTAAGAGCTCAGATAGGAGCCTCAGAACTTGTTCTGAGGCTCCTATCATGATGGATTAAAAATATGTTACAAAGATATTTTTAATCCATCACTTGCTTACAATGGATTTCCGCAAAGTAACGCCTGAATCAATAAATTACATTAAGTTCTTACATCAATATAATTGCATTTTGCATTCTACCAATACAAATATTCATCATGTTCATCATCAACTTATTAACATTTAAACTTATTTTATTTCTACATTCTAATCATAATCATTGATTCACTAAATTTGTTACTGAAGTACATTATATAAGTTAGTGCCGCACAGGTATTGTTATAGTTATATCATATTTAAAAATCTATTACATTCATGAAGTTATATTTAATTTACATTCATTGAATTAGATTTTATTACATAAATTCACGCCTGTTTCCCCGAAGGAGGACGCAGAGGCATATTATGCGCCGACACTTCGTCAATTATATGGTAGGTCCTACGTAATAGGTGGCAAGCATATTGCCGCTTACCGGGCACCGTTATGTTATGGCAGTCGTTATTAGGAAGTCAGTGCCTTCTAACAGACTGACAGTTGGATTAACCATAGAAAGATGTTTCCCTCTGGGTTGCGGAGGTCAGACGGCAGTCGCTCCATGTAATAACTGAAATTCAGCCATACCTGGTAAAACCAGTTAGCAGAACCTAAGCCCTGGGTGTTGAATCTGGGGCAACCGGGATGTTGCTAGGATATGATGGAATAAAACTCTACATAAAAATGCAAAAATTTCTTATTTGATAGTTTGTCACTATTTGCCACCTAATGGATTCTGCGTCTTGTTTTTCAATATATGTACACAGAATCTTAAGGCGCTATGACAAAAAAATCCCGTGGTTCCTTAAAGATGCGATAAAATTTTCACAAACTATGCACAAAAACCTCACATATTCTTATCGTAAACCGAGTTATTCTGAGTAACTATAACTTCTGCATAGTTTATTTTATAACTAAAGTCAGAATAACAAAGACAGTTTGCGGAATTCACAATCAAAAACATTAGAACATACAAACATACGCGATGTGTTGCGAACGGGCCCACCTGTGATAACAAACGTACCGAGTTCGACTCACGCGTTTTAAAGAAAATCTAATGAATGGTTCTCTGTTTGATGCCTCAAATCATAAACTATATTACTACTTTTTGGCAAGTCTGGTCCGGATTAAGGTTTTTTTTAATGTGATCATAATGCCCGATGGGAAGCAGTTTATGCATTTTTTTTTGGTTTAAATAATGGCTTCGTGCGTTTAGCACATTTAGCCAGTGTAAGTGATATATTAATAATATGTAAATAAATGAGAAAGAGTGATGATAAAGATGATAAATCGTAAATGAAATGCCCTCCCCTAAACCGCTTGAGTCCTCAGTATAGATGTAGAGTCCTACATACTGAGATCACATGGACTTCTTGAAAAAATTTGAAAAGTGATGTTGCACTGTTTTGTTTGATTTACCATGATCAAAGTTAACGTTTAATAATCCACCGTTATTACACATTAATGTTAAAAATATCACAACTTTCTCGCCTAGAAGACCAGTCGATGCAGTTAAACTTTATTTTTAAAAATTAAAACCTTTTTGGAAGTGCGGTCAATTGACCGATGCCATTATCTGACTGCGACATTCTGTCTTGTGAAGCTTCACCAAGCAAAGCAGGGCAATTAGTTATATCGGGACAGTTGATGATGTTTATGATGATGATTTGATTTGCACAAAATAGTAATTAGTAGATCCGTAGTAAATCAGCTAGATAAAATAGCTGATTTTATATTGTACAGCATAATACGAGGGTAAGTTTGGTATTTGCATCAGTACTAAATGGGCGTGTTAATAACTGTCACACTGTCTTAACAATTGAACAACTACTACATATAGGCTACTAATTACTTAAATTAAAATGATTCATTTTTATAACCTAAAAACACTGAAGATTACCTCTACGTAGAAAAACGCATAGTTAACCGTTAGATTTTTACACTATAAAGAAACTACTTACTACCGCTACAAGCTTATTACGTAAAATATACTTTGCAGCAATTTGGGGAAAATTGCACTCACTTAATCGTTTACCATAAAATTACAATAGGGTGATGTTTTAACATGATGATGATGCAGTGAAAGATAAAGTTATGCTTTAAAAAAACATGCCTTATGGCAATTATGAGAATGAACATTATCCATTGCTATTATCAGTAAATGCCATTTATTAAGTAATCGGCTAGAATACATTATTTCAATACGAAGCGCATGTGTCTATTTTTCGATGCGGGCTTTATCTTGAAACAGATAGTGGTCCCATTTTCGAACAATTATTTATTTCAATTCGTTTTGTTAATCCTAATACCTTATCTGCTACCGTGAAATACATTATCAATCAGTTCGTCTTCACAAAACAATACTTGCCTTGTTAAAATAAAACTTTTTTATGATTGGAATCAACCTTGAAAAAAAAAACAATATTATTATAATAATACTTATTGTAATAATAATAAGGGTGTGTTGGACTCCTACCTAGATCTGGAGTGGCCAAGCCAACCTCACCTGCAAGTGGTGCACCGGTCGATCCACGGACGACGCTTTGGCGAACATTAGTTCCCAATAAGCGGCAACAGGCTCGCCAACTATTACGTGGAACCAACAATATAACTGGCGAAATGTGGGCGTATAATAAGCCTCTGCCTACCTTTTCGGGGAAACAGGCGTGGCATTATGTATGTAATAATAATAAAGCGTTTATTTGCACAAGACATGGTATAATATGAAGATTTTGTATAATAACGAGTGCTCATGTTTCGCTAGTAAGATAGTCTAGTCTTGTCTTAAATACAATAAAATCAATTAAAATTATAATTATTACTATATTATATCTTATATTATCAAACAAGCACTGATTTTTTTGCTTGCAATTTAAACTTGCTACATATCTATACATGTGCTGTTATAATTTCTGATAACGCTTCTTTGCGTCAAACAGTTACGTTATATGGTCATAACTTCGCAATTGAACAGCAAAACGATTTCACAACTCTTAAATTTGAACCTTGTTACTATGGAACAGTTAATATTTTACAATATACACTGACATGGTTATATTTCCGTCGATCGTACGTGAAGATTGATGACGTTACGGGTCGCGGTATTTTGTAGGGCAAAAAATACACAAGTTTGTACCTAGAGCCCAGGCGGATAGATCAATCAACTTTTTATTATCTTATACTTAATGCGGGTAGCTATCAATTTTTTTGTTGACAATTATGAAAGTTATATGACAGCTAAACCTTTTTGTGATTCATATTAGCAGATGGTATAGTAACACGTGGAAAAGGTTTTTATAATAAATTTTATTCATATACTGCGCGTAGTAACACTTCATGCCTAGGTGTCCACGGAACATCAGCGTCGTGACATCCTATGGTGTCCGACAGTGTGCTGAGTGGACACCGTTTCAGTACATGTTTTAATGTTGTATTTTGCTTGTGTAAATTTAATTGTTTTATTTTTCTGTGTACTTACTACGTTTATTTGTACTGAATAAATTTAATGTACTTTCTTTCTTTCAAATGCATAAATGAAAGTGGCAGTGGACCGATCATTTCTGCCATAGGCCCGATAACCGCATGGGTAGACGGGTTCTGCAATGGAGACTGCGTCTCGGTATTTGGACATCCTCCGGCTAAGTGGAGCGACGACATACGCAAAACAGCTGGCAGCGGTTGGAGACGAAAAGCTGAAAATCGAGCTCAGTGGCGTGCCATTGGAGAGGCCTATGTCCAGCCGTGGACGAATGCTCATGATGATAATGATCATCATCTCAGCCCATTAACGTCCCACTAGTGAGCACGAGCCTCCTCTCACATATCAAGGTGTGAGGGTATTGGGGCATATTCCACCACGCTGACCCAGTGCGGATTGGCGGAGGCAGGTGTATGGCGTCCTGCTTTTAGAATTTTTCAAGCCGCCCATTAGGCCACTAACATAACTTAACGACTACCACATTTAGTGATAACCAACGGCTTAACGTGCCTTCCGTAGCACGGTAGCGCTCGATATCAAATGCCACACAAACGGTCACCCATCCAAGGACTGACCTCTGTAAAGTACTTCGGTGATCGTTTCCGACCACCGAGCACCGCAGGGCTACGGCCTCTCCCATTAGCTTCCAATGTGAACGACTGCAAGCGGCTTGCACCGAAAGATATCCAGCGACCTTTATCGGGTCGTCCATCTGCAAAATGCTCCCACGCTGTTTCTTACGGTCTTGGTTTCAGAATGGCCCGTGCTGAGAAGTGGGATATTGGACAATTGACTAAGATGATGAAACAATGGACTTGGTAAAAAGCATCACAAAAAAGGTCCTTTTTAAATTTGCAATATTAGTAAGCTTAATAACAGTAAGTAGGACCAATTCCATTTTAATTCCCAAGGACTTTGTATACCAGCGCCTACACACTCAGCGACAAGGAATTTCTTAAATTTTCAACACATTTTCAACCTACACATACTGGCATAATCCCTAAGGGCGAGGCTAACAATTCGCCTCATAAAATGTATGAAACGGTGTATAATAAACTATATGTGCACGAGGCTCCGAGTATAGGGCCTCAGATGTAACTTAAAAGACGGCGTCCAGAAGGAATTATGCTTTCGGTGTAGATAAACAGTAATCATCATCTCGGCTCGATATATCCCACAACTGGGGGCCTACCGCCGAATTCGATGGATTACCGGTAATCCATTTAGATCAAACTTTGTTTTGCGTTAATTAATCCGTACCGGGAATCTGCCGACAGCCACCTCTTATTCATGACCTTCAGTCCGTGACAGACCAATAGGTAAATGGAGAACGCCATTTTGTTTCGATTTCCATGAGTTCGGCGGTACGACAGAATCAATTCGACATCCATTTTGCCTTATAATCGATTGCCATCGAACTCGGCGGTAGGCCCCCTGACCCGTATCCAGTAGTGCAACTATCTTTTCTAAAGAATCATGGAGAGAGGGTGTCAGGTCATACTTTACCACAAAGACCCAGCGCGCATTGGTGGAGGCAGGTGTATGCTGGTAGAACTTTACAAACTGCCCTTTGAAATGTTAGGTATTATTGGGACTGAACGTCTACTACGAATAGTGCTAACCGGTAACAATAACCTTTTTACACATTATAACAGCCTTATAAAGTTCATACATACATACATTCACGCCTGTTTTCCCGAAGGGAAGTCAGAGGCATACTATACGCCCACACTTCGCCAATTAATAGTACCACGTAATAGGTGGCGAGCCTATTGCCGCTTACCAGGCACTGTTATGTTCGGTTATAAGGGGTAGGAGGCATATTACATGCCCACATTTCGCCAACTATGTCGTTCATCCCACATAATTGTTGGCGAGTCTATTGCCGCTTGCCGGGAGCTTTTATATTCGCCAGAGCCTCGTCCGTTGATCGGCAGGTGCGCCACTTGCAGGTGAGGTTGGCTTGGGCTTGTCAGGTCTTGGTAGGATCCCTAAACACCTACGCTGGGCAGGCGGGATGGTGATCGCAGTTCAAGCACTGGCGTACTGATGCAGGATGGCGCTGCTGTTCATCATTCGGTAGAATTTCTCCTAGTCCACTCACACGACTCCCTGTGAGATGAGAGGGATGGCACTATTCTGGGCCAGAACCACAAGGCACATTTTGACTGTTTAGTACAAAATTAAATAAGTATCTAAAGAAACACACTAAGAAGAGCTTTTGCATTGGGTACGGATCATTATTGTACTAGTATATATTACTTGTATATATATTGCAGGCATATTGAGAACTACTATGTTTTATAAAACATAGTAGTTATAAAACAACTACGTTGGCAATGTGACGAGTGATAGGATAAGGAATAAAGTGATAAGGGTCGAAGCTGGTATAAAAGAAGATATAGTGACAAGAATTGAGAAAGGTATGCTTAGATGGTTTGGTTATGTTGAAAGGATGAATGAAAGTAGACTAACGAAAGTGATTTATGATGAACAAGTGATTGGAAGTGTTGGGAGGGAGGACCACGTAAGACCTGCCATGACTAAATTCAGAAAAAATTGGATAAAGGGCAGGTCAAAAGAACCTTAAACCGACAGGCGTATATGAGGAGGTTAATGAGTGTAAATGAAGCTAAAAGAGTGTGCCAAAATCGTAGCAAGTGGAAAGATGTGATCTCTGCCTACCCCTACGGGAAAGAGGCGTGACATTATGTTTGTATGTATGTACGTTGGCAATTTGCCAATGCGAACATTTCTGATTTTATAGAAATTTTTGCCTTCTAAAGCCATTCCTGGGTTACCTTGCGTAGTTATACAAAAGACCCCGCAGAGTAGGTGTCATAATTAAGTTGCATTGTAAATAAAAACGTTCACAATTTGCCCATTTTAGCCTGCAATCTGCTCTACACATATGTCACGTTGTGTATTACCGTAAAACGTTAGTAAAATTATGTTTTACGCATACAGCGATAAAAGTGATAATGCAATGAAACAAATACCAACACTTACTTCATTATTTCCATTTATTTCAACAACTGCAAGACAAATATTGATATTTCACAACGTCCTTTCAATTGCATAAAGGTCTCTAATAGACCATGCGTGAAGTCGTTAACATACTAGTTAATGAAAAAAACCAAAACCTATTTTTTACTCTCGTAGAGTGTAGTTTAAGTTGATTTTTGCTCGAGTCATCGGGAGTAGTACGTACGAAGTCAAACATTTGGACAGTGACAATGATGAATGGGGATTATGAGCGTACCATAGTTCAGTGATAAGGAGCAATAGAAGTCTATCGGAGGTTTTCTGCGCGTATATATTATTGCACTCTCGCGTGAAAGGCACGTAGATTTACAGTGACATAAAACAGTTTACAGTCAGTCTTTGGATAGGTTACCGTTTGTGTGGCATTAAAATTCGAGCGCTTCCGTCTTGGGAGGCACGTTAAACCTCGATCCCGGTTATGGCTATATGAGTTTGTCGTTAAGCCAAGCTAGATTGTCGGGCAGTTTGAAAAAATCTAAAGGCAGGCACAAAAATTTAAGACAGATTAAAAAAACATATGAGCATAATTATTATAAATTCAGCTTAGACCGAATCCAGTGCTTGTCTATTGTCCGTCATCGATGTGGCGATGATAAATAATACTGCCAAGTCAAGATGTTGTACTGCTGTCATCTCACTATGGCGCATTCGTGAAAGAAACATTAAGCCGTCGATATACAAACAAATTGACATGACATCGATATTCAAGTCGATGCTAACGATTATTTAATTTTAATATTTAGCACAATCATGTGCCATGTTAAATAGTCTTAAAGGATGACAATCGTTATTTGCTTTTAGAATTTAACAGCCTTACCTACAAACATAAAAATAAGTGTATAGTGGTGTAGAAGCCTTATGTTTAATTTCAAAATAGATAGTTACTAATACTACACGTTACATTATTGAAAAAAAAAAACAATCCATGCGGTCTTATTGCTAATAGCGTAAAGCAGAGTTCCCAGAGGCCAGCCGTTGGGTTGGTGACCGTTTACTATTAAAATACCTTATATATATAACATATAATAGGTTGGGGAAAAAGTCTTTTCGTATTTTTGTATGAAAAGTCAAGACATTTTTTTCAAAGTTTATTTACATTTATTTACAATATATATGTACCGTTTTGTTGAAGACTTTCTGCCATTTTGTGGGCAGAGACATTATCCCGTTACTGTAGAAACTTTGGGCCTTCTGATCAAAAAAACGGGACAAATAGTTTTGGCAGTCCTCTCTTGAGGTCAACCTTACAGAACCTAAAGAATTCTGCAGAGACCGAAACAGGTGAAAATTTGAAGGCGCAAGGTCAGGGCTATATGGTGGATGCACTAGGACCTCCCAGTCGAACTCTCTTAATTTTTGCTGAGTGGCTAAAGATGTGTGTGGTCTAGCGTTATCATGATGAAAGACCACACCCTTCCTGTTGATCAATTCCGGCCGTTTTCTCTCGACTGCTTCCTTTAATCTCATCAGTTGCTGGCAGTAAAGATCAGAATCGATGGTTTTGCCGGGCGGTAAAAGCTCATAATAAACAATGCCCTTCCAATGCCACCATACACACAGCATCACCTTATTTCGTGTTAGGCCAGGTTTGGCCACAGTATACACCGCGCAGCACACTTTGGTGGCGTGCCCTGCGTGGGCGGGGCCGCGGTCGACGTTGGCCGCGGCCCTGGGTGGAGTGGCTCTTTCGCTGCCGACCATCATGCAAAACATGGTCGACAGCGAGACGGCATGGGAGGCGATGGCCTCCTTCTGCGAAGTGGTGATGTCGCAGAAGGAGGCCGCGGAGCGGGAGAGGGAGCGGGACCCGCTCTCTCTCCGGCTACGCAGTTGGCGCAGCGGGCGGGCCAGGAGGGCCCGCCCGGCCGCGCCTGGGGGTCTTAGGCGGCGGGGGCAGGGGGCCCCTTCCGTCTAGCTATAGACCCCCCAGAAGTCGGCCAGTCACGTCATGGCCGCAAAAAGAGGTAGGAGGGGCGCGACACACTGCGCCTCTCTGAGGAGGTCCTCCCGGTTCTGATCCGGGGGACGTTGGCCGCGGGCGGGGTGCCAGAAACTACAAATCCCCTGGTGCTGACCCCCCGCCCCTTCTTCAACAGCGGTGGGCGTCGTCGGAAGATTTTTAGTGGGTAGGACTGCGGCGGTCGCGTCTGCCGCAGTGAGCCCCACACCCCCTCCCGGTCTCCCCCTTTTGGCCGGGAGACAGTGCGTAAATGCATTTTGTTACCGACGTAAATCAAAAAAAAAAAAAAAGGTTTGGCCACAGTCTGTGAAGCCTGGCCAACTTTCGACCACGACCTTTTTCGCACGTTCTTGTCGTACGTGATCCACTTTTCATCGCCAGTTATCAATCTCTTCAAAAACGGCTCGGTTTCATTACGTCTCAATAATGAATCGCAAATGAGTACACGGTTCATTAAGTTTCTTTGAGTGAGCTCGTGTGGCACCCAAATATCGAGCTTTTTTGTATAACCAGCTTTCTTCAAATGGGTCAAAACTGTTTTGTGGTCAATTCCCAGTTTTTCAGCTACATCGTAACTACTAATATGCCGATCTTGCTCCACTCTTTCAAAAATGGCGTCCATTTTATTCGTAACAGGGCGACCAGAGCGAGGTGCATCTTTAACATCAAAATTTCCGGACTGAAAACGTTTGAACCAAATTTGTGCTACTCTTACTGACACTGCATCAGGTCCATAAACATCACAAATTTTTTTCACTGCTTGAGTTGCATTTTTGCCTTTTTTATAATAAAATTTTAAAATGTATCGAATTTCTTCATTAGATTCACTCATTTTTACGGAGAGAAAAACAAATGAAAAATAGCGGGAAACAACTTTTTTTTTATTTTTTTCTTTTCTTTATAATGGAACCTTTTTAATGTTACCAAAACCAGCCAGACACAAATAGTACAGTAAAAAAAATTTTATAATAAGTTTATACCTACGTTATGCGAAAAGACTTTTTCCCCGACCTAATTTATATTAAAATACCTACTAACTTAATGCGAATAATAAGATTAAATGATTCCTAATATTGCCACAGGTATGCCAATAATTGCTGGATTAGGTGCCAACAATATATTAGGTCGGGGAAAAAGTCTTTTCGCATAACGTAGGTATAAACTTATTATAAAATTTTTTTGACTGTACTATTTGTGTCTGGCTGGTTTTGGTAACATTAAAAAGGTTCCATTATAAAGAAAAGAAAAAAATAAAAAAAAGTTGTTTCCCGCTATTTTTCATTTGTTTTTCTCTCCGTAAAAATGAGTGAATCTAATGAAGAAATTCGATACATTTTAAAATTTTATTATAAAAAAGGCAAAAATGCAACTCAAGCAGTGAAAAAAATTTGTGATGTTTATGGACCTGATGCAGTGTCAGTAAGAGTAGCACAAATTTGGTTCAAACGTTTTCAGTCCGGAAATTTTGATGTTAAAGATGCACCTCGCTCTGGTCGCCCTGTTACGAATAAAATGGACGCCATTTTTGAAAGAGTGGAGCAAGATCGGCATATTAGTAGTTACGATGTAGCTGAAGAACTGGGAATTGACCACAAAACAGTTTTGACCCATTTGAAGAAAGCTGGTTATACAAAAAAGCTCGATATTTGGGTGCCACACGAGCTCACTCAAAGAAACTTAATGAACCGTGTACTCATTTGCGATTCATTATTGAGACGTAATGAAACCGAGCCGATTTTGAAGAGATTGATAACTGGCGATGAAAAGTGGATCACGTACGACAAGAACGTGCGAAAAAGGTCGTGGTCGAAAGTTGGCCAGGCTTCACAGACTGTGGCCAAACCTGGCCTAACACGAAATAAGGTGATGCTGTGTGTATGGTGGGATTGGAAGGGCATTGTTTATTATGAGCTTTTACCGCCCGGCAAAACCATCGATTCTGATCTTTACTGCCAGCAACTGATGAGATTAAAGGAAGCAGTCGAGAGAAAACGGCCGGAATTGATCAACAGGAAGGGTGTGGTCTTTCATCACGATAACGCTAGACCACACACATCTTTAGCCACTCAGCAAAAATTAAGAGAGTTCGACTGGGAGGTCCTAGTGCATCCACCATATAGCCCTGACCTTGCGCCTTCAGATTTTCACCTGTTTCGGTCTCTGCAGAATTCTTTAGGTTCTGTAAGGTTGACCTCAAGAGAGGACTGCCAAAACTATTTGTCCCGTTTTTTTGATCAGAAGTCCCAAAGTTTCTACAGTAACGGGATAATGTCTCTGCCCACAAAATGGCAGAAAGTTATTCAACAAAACGGTACATATATATTGTAAATAAATGTAAATAAACTTTGAAAAAAATGTCTTGACTTTTCATACAAAAATACGAAAAGACTTTTTCCCCAACCTATTATTTAAAGGTGACAATAAATGGGCTACAGGTCTATTTTGACAAAAACGTGACTAAGTGGCTAATAGTGCAACAGATGCAGTGAAAAGCATAGTCGATATGATCCTCACAATACGTAGATTAATCTGAATGCATAATCAACAATTTCTAAAGGAAATATTAACATTTTCGAAAAGGTTCCTTGAAATGTATTGCTTAAAGTGCCAATAACATTTGTCTAACAGTATTTTTTGAAGGTTTTTCTTAAATAAATTAACTGTCAATTTTTTTATGTTATATATAAAAATCTGGTCCCATACAGAAAACGCTATTCCGCATAAGCGTTGTATGGCTCGATCTCCGTTTTGATTCGAAATAAGCAGTTTTGAATGTTATGCTTCAATTAAAACGTGATCTTAGAAAAATGCTATTCACCAATTATTGTAAACAGTAGCGTTGTCTAAATAGTTAGTAATTTTATTTATATTTTTTGATAGCGTATTTATGAATACCTGACAATTTACCCAAACAGTGTTTTTAAACTTGACTTTTACCATCAATTTTGAAGCTGAAATATTCTGATACCAATCAAAATAAAAGAAAAACATTTTTTACGCATATCTACATATCGTCACGCAAATAGTTGGTAAGAAATAAATTTGTGATTCTTTTTATACGAAATTAAAATTCATCTAAAATGAAATTATAAAGAAATTACTGTTGGTAAACAGGCAAAATTCACCACTTAATTACTTTTATTCACAAAAAGTTCTGGGCAAACGTAAAAGAACCACGTATTATCTGAAGTAAAATTAAAATACAAAAAGACGCATATTTTATGTTTTACAACACTCCGCGCAAAATGTTAAAATCAATCCGCCTTTGGGCTCTTCAGAGGGAGTGCTCTGCCGTAAAAGTTTTAAGCTTGTATTAAGTTATGTGCGTGTGCATGCGTATGAGTATATGGGTGTGTGTATTTGTGGGTGTGAAAGTCCCATGTGGCCTAAAAATCCTTAAATTATGTGCCCCTATGGGATGTTAGCATTATACTATAAACGGCTCATAGATCTAAGTCAGATTGTAATCAAAATGTTGTTCTGAAGATGATATTAAATGATTGTCAATTGAATAGTATATAAATATATCAGTATTAAAAACAAACATAAACAACCTATACTCGGGAACAAACAATCATTCGAAGCTGATGTCGTTGAATCGCTGATTTCATAATCATGGGGACCACTAGACCAGATTCTTGACCAATGATTTTTGACAAAACCAATGATTGACCAATGATTTTTGACAAAACCAATGATTTTTGCTCTCTAAGCACTTTTCCTCGCGAGCACAAAATTCACACAACATTGTGAATTTACTGACGATTCCACTGTCTGCATAAATTTAATAACCAAATGGATAGTGGCCGCGACGCCCTCACCGGAACTTCAACATTTATCTACAACCAAAATAGCTCGACCAACAATGATACGCGTAAAATATACATTTAGAAACGACGCCGTAGTGGGTACTCACTCCCAATACACGCTGTCAGGTATTTTTTTTTAAATTCATGTATTAGTTACACGGGTCTGGCCCAATTACAATAACTAACTCAGTGAGTAGTATATATATATATATATTTATTAACTCTTTTACATGTAACTGTAATAATATATAATGTGACATTGTTGCTACATTTTATTAAATGTTTTTACCTATACCAACTGTTATAATATTGTTTATATCTACTGACATCATTTGATACAAACTCAATAAATAAATAATAATTTAATAACGGTAATTTAATAATAGTATATTACTAAAAGAATTATAATAAGAATTATAAGGCGCCCTTTCTCCTCTCTCCTACACCATGCTGTGCCCGACAGGGTCCACAAATGTACCAAATTATAATATTCACCACCTTATAAAACCATTGTGGAACGCAATAAAGTATTGAGTATTGAGTAATTTTACAAGCATATAAAGTTAAAAATATAATTAAATAGGACATTTATATTCACAAAAAGATAACTTTGCCTGGATTGATTCCCAGCTATCTACGAAAGACACAGTCAGGGTACTGACACAGGACAGGAGTGCGCAGCAGTGCGACACGTCGGCGGCAATGTCAAGGACTTTTTCGGCCAAATAATACAATGTTACATAAGAGAAGCGCTCTTGAAACCGCTAGATTACGTCAGTTTTCGACTTTGCAAACACTTTTCCTTAACTCGCTCAACATTTCAGTGTAGATATATGTTACCGGCCAAACCCGATTTTAGGACAAACTAGTATGGCCTAGTCCAAACTAATTTAGGTGGGCTGCAACTATAATAAAATGTATTTTAATAGTAAGAAAAAAAAACAACCTTAACCTAACCCAAAAAGAGAAGTATAAGTATCTCTTTTTTTTTATTCTTTTAAATAATGGCTTCGCGCGTCTAGCACATCTAGCCAAGTGATATATTAATAATATATAATTCATAGTAAATGAGGATGAGTGATGATAAAGATGATAAATGGTAAATGAGATACCCTCCCCTAAGCCCCTTGAGGCCTCAGTAAAGATGTGGGACTATACTGAGATCTCACAATAAAAAATATGACAAGTGATGTTGCACTGCTTTGTTTGATTTACCAACACTTATGTATATTCACAAACACTTAACAGTTAATAATCCACCGTTATTACACATTAATGTTAGAAATATCACAAATTTTAGAAAATAAAACAAAACTGCAGACATGACGCTTCACTTTCCCGCCAAGAAGTCCTCTTTTTGGGTTAGGTTGAGGTTATTTTTTTTTTACCGTTATAAAAGATTTTATGCAGCCCACCTAAATTAGTTTGGACTAGGCTATACTAGTTTGTCCTAAAATCGGGTTTGGCCGGTAACATATATATCAATTTATGAACCAAATTGATAGTGGCCGCGACGTGCTCACCGGAACGTCAATATTTATCATGTGTGTTTAGATTGTGTTGCCACTTTTTGTATCTTAAATTAACTAGTATTTTAATTCGTTTAGACAATTTTGTTGGTCCGTTCTTGGATTTTGTAGTAGAATGCCTCAAAAGTTACATGAACCAGTAAGTTCGACCTCAATCTGAATAAGCGTTTAGACAACCGAAATAGCATATTTATATAGCAGTAGTTTATTTATATTATTCATAATAAGTATATTTAGTTATTAAGTATCCACAACACAATTTTCTTATGATACTTATCTTCGAAATAAATAATTATATAGGTGTATAAGTAATTATCCTACCAAGACCTAAGGAGCCTAAGACAACCTCACCTGCAAGTGGTGCACCTGCCGATCAACGGACGAGGCTCTGGCGAACATAACAGTGCCCGGTAAGCGGCAATAGGCTTGCCACCTATTACGTGGGACAAACTATATAATTGGCGAAGTGTGGGCGTATAATATACCTCTGCCTACCCCTCCGGGAAAATAGGCGTGACTGTATGTATGTATATACTTATTTTTTATTTTTTTTTATTTATGAAATAAATAATTGGATTGTAAAATAATTAGTACTATATTATATTAGTATTAGTAATAAGTACTATATAACAGTTGTCAAGCCAAATGATGCGAATATAATGAAGACCCATCTAGTATTTAAAGGATCAAAAAAAATAACCTTGAACCTAATCAAATTCGAGTCGATTTTCATTCGTCATTTAGCAAATTAGGCCAACTCATATAGGCCAAGTATTGATGAAGCATTTAAAAAGTTTGCTTATCTTAACCTATGTTCATAAGGTGCATCTGGATTGAAGTCGGTTTTTTGAATCCCTAACAAATTAAATAAAATTTATAGGAAAAAATATTCAGATGCACGTAAATTCACGTGGGAACTCTTTGACTAACTATCAAATTTTTAACCATAACTTTCAACACAAAATTTATAAATCAGCATAAGTTCGTTTTGGTCTTTGCTAATCCGCTTGAATAAGGATGTCAGCCTCTTCAGTGTGTCTAATTTCCTCTGTTGTCTTACAGCCGAAGTTGATAAACTAAGTAACTCATTTGAGACAATACAATTTGTAAACTGATACTGTAAGGAAACAGGCTAAACCGTTTTCAATTTATGTACCTCCTAGATGCTCCATTTTTAAAAACAAAATAAATGACTATCTTAATCTAAGTTCATGTGGGCTAGACCCTCTTTGTCTAACTTCATCTCATTGCGATTAAAATTTGTACTATAACTTGGAACGGTAAGTTTTTCAAGTAAGTAAAATAGTTTGAACTTGTTTTAATCTTTGCTAATCTACTTGAAAAAGGATGTCAGCCTCTCAGTGTGGGTAACTTGCCCTATTGTCTTACAGCCAATGTTGACAAACTGAGTAACTCATTTGAGATAATACAATTTGTTAGCTGTTGCTGTTAGGGACTATGCTAAACCTTTGTCATACTAAACATGATAAGAATACACATTTATTTATTTATTTAAATCCTAATTACATTACTTTTACAGAAACTTAATCCTAAGGCAATAATGTAAATAATAAAAATAAAATATCAAATTAACTTAGCTTAACTATCTTATCCTAATAACAACTAACTACCTATAACATAATACCCTACAGATGACCCTTGTGAATTCACTCAAAGAACACGAAAACAAATCTATTTCTCCTGCTACTGCATTAAGTACACGCAGTGCCCGCGTAAGATGCTTCATTTTGCATCTGAAGTTACAAACAAAATTTTAAGCATTTCAGGAGCAAAAAAAGGTAGTAACATTTGTGATCACTCAATTTGTTAATGCTGTTAGAGAGGATATATTAAGCCTTTGTCAAACTGAGCATGATGAGAATATGACAGAATTGTTTAGGTGATCTACTTTGCATTACTATTTAGGTTCTTATCTATTATAACATAGAGAAAATAAAGTTGTATAATATATGCACCTAAATTTCTCGTGAGTATCACACATAAATTCACGTCTTTTTCCCCGAAGGGGTAGGCAGAGGCATATTATACGCTCACACTTCGCCAATTATATAGTTGGTCCCACGGAATAGGTGGCGAGCCTATTGCCGCTTTCCGGGCACTGTTATATTCGCCAAAGCGTCGTCCGTTAACGGCAGGTGCACCACTTGCAGGTGAGGTTGGCTAGAGCTCTTTAGGTCTTCGTAGGATCCCTATACACCCATAGTGTGAGTATCATTATGCTATATTGTTAGTCGAGTTAAATTATGACTCCCTGCGAAACCTCCAATACTGTAAACCAAAAATGTAGGTCACGGGATTAAGGCCTCTAACTATCATCATTTCACCCATTCACCCATATGAAGTCCACTATTGAACATACACCTCTATAATAATTTTCCACATTGATCATATTTGTAGCGCTCGCATTTACCGGCTTCCCGCCACCTTGACCAGATCATCGCGTTAGTTTTAAGAACAACAGCGTTAAACTTAATATTTTATTTATTGAATTGTATTAGATTTTAAGACAATTTTGAAAAAGCCGAGATGAGTTTTTTGAGGCATTCTTCCCAATCTCGTTGCCCTCGTTAGAGTCACCGACAGACTGACTGACGGACAATCCCCTCCCCCTTTAGAATCACGACAGGCTGACTGACAGATCCCCATATAACTCAAGACCATATTATGTATGTAACTTCCATGTTTTTAAAGCAAATAAATGATTTGATTTGAAACACTAACCGACAGACTGACAAATCTTTAGAAAAAAACCACAACAGACAGATAAACTGACAAACCTTGACAAATTCTGACAAAGAATCCATTTGCTTTTATTTCCTGATATACCAGATATAGTACCTACCGCTCATATCTCTTTCATTGTTATTAGGAAGAAAATTATGGAATTCTCATTTTGTGTATAAAAATTTGACGAATCTAAATGATCCTGTTGATCTTAAAGACAAAGTTTTTTTTTTATCATCGCTCTATCTAGTGAGAGGCCGTGCTTTACTACGTTTGTTGGCAGAGTAACAAAGATAATAATTAACCTAAAACTATTTTAATGAAGTGATTAAAGCAAAAAGTATGTATGTAAGTACTCGGATAGTAGCAAGTGGAAGAATGTGATCTCTGCCTACACAACGGGAAAAATCCGTATGTAGGGTAAACAGACAGTCATTGGACAATTAAGCGAATAACATAGTTTGAAGATTTTTTTTCCTTCGACTATTTCA
This sequence comes from Musotima nitidalis, assembly GCA_949126915.1. Taxonomy (NCBI): domain Eukaryota; kingdom Metazoa; phylum Arthropoda; class Insecta; order Lepidoptera; family Crambidae; genus Musotima; species Musotima nitidalis. The sequence goes on from OX421425.1 coordinate 15,676,989, forward strand.
GTCTCTCATAAACTGTAGAGATATTTTGAAACTAGACAGAATGAGCTTTTTTAAGAATTATTTGAAAATGTGTAATTATAATAAAAAATACATCCGATTATATAACATTATCTCATAATACAGAGGAAATTAACTTATATTATATAATAAAAACGCAATAAGCCAAATGTTTTCTTTATTTTATGATCGCTGGAATAATATATTTGGCAAAGTAATATCTGAGACATTGTTGGGACGAGTTTTTGCCATCTTTGTCACTGTTCTGTATAAAGGGACGTAATATTTGTAAGTAACATACGAAATGTAATACACAATCGTATTAGGCCCTGGCGCTACAAGTCGTAGTGCGGCAAGGGGTTTATTTTAACTGAATCCTATTTGACGACACATATGTCTGACCAGAGGTCGTGGGTTTGATTCCTAATAGGACAAATCTTTGTGTGTATCAACATGAATATTTCTTCTTGTCTGAGTGATTGGTTTACACAAAGTATATATTTATATAAAAAGTATTTATTTATGTTTTCCGTTTATTTACACAAGAATTTAATGATACCTATCTTCACCATGCGCCGGCAGAGAAATGCAACGCCGTATTTATTATCTTATAGAGAAACGACTCACCATTTTTTTGTGCTAATAGACCCCAGTACAACGTTCTTATTTTTTTGGACACACGCTGCTTATGGGGTATTTAATACCCTAAAAGTTTCGGTATGACGTCACTATGACTACCAGTATATACACAAGTTTTTTAAATTTTTTTATATTTGTTTAGTAACATTAATTTAATAACAGTGGTCATCGTGTCCGACAAAAATCATGCTGCGTATGGAGTGTCTACCACCCGGAAAATATCGACAAGACGTCTTTCACATACGCAGCAGCAGCAGAATTTATCGCATTCAATAGTTTAGTCGGACTTGTCGCAAAAAAGGTACTCACAATGATTTACATTTGTATGTGTCAACAAAATATAAGATCGTTGTACTGGAGACTATGATAGTCAGCACATTATTTTGCACGCAAGCATACTCTAGTTTTATTAAAAGAAAGAAAAATCAAGCAACTGACAGGCCGGATCATATTCAACGCAATAAAAAAGAAAGTCTTTAACTTCTTTTGGTGAAAATGTTTTAAAATTGTAATATATGTATATTGTTAATGTGCCAATTATAAATAAATTAAGTCGACAGAGGATCGTTTTTGGATGTGTGACCGTTCGCCTGGCTATTTAATAACGACCTCTTGCTTGCTCCGGATGGCAAGGTAACCGCTGGTCCCGGTTATCACTAAACGTGGTAGTCATTAAGACAAGTTAGGCCATGTTCAGCATGGGTGGAGTGGCTCTCTTGCTGCCGACCATAATGCAAAAGATGGAAGACAGCGAGGCGGCGTGGGAGGCGATGGCCTGCTTCGGATCCGCTCTCTGGAGTCTCTGGGGTCTTAGGCGGCGGGGGCAGGGGGCCCCTTCCGTCGAGCTATAGATCCCCCCAGAAGTCGGCCAGTTACGTCATGGCCGCACAAGGAGGTAGGAGGGGCGCGACACACTGCGCCTCTCTGAGGAGGTCCTCCCGGTTCTAATCCGGGGGACGATGGCCGCGGGCGGGGTGCCAGAAACTACAACCTAGGCACTAGCGCCTCGCCCTCTTTTTCAACAGCGGCGGGCGTCGTCGGAAGTTTTTTTGTAGGTAGGACTGCGGTGGTCGCGTCTGCCGCAGTGAGCCCCACACCCCCTCCCGGTCTTCCCCTTTGGCCGGGAGACAGTGCGTAAATACATTTTGTTACCGACGTAAATCAAAAAAAAAAAAGGCCATGTTCAGCGTCTTTGCTCCACCTACTGACAATCCAGTCTACACAGGATAATATAGAAGATACAACAGATATATAGAAATGTAAAAATATCGTTTTATATTTGTATTAGAAGGGCGGTGCAGGAACACCAGCGCTGCTGTATTATTAGATGCAGCAACATTATGCTGATGTATCGCCCCTTTGACAGGTAACATTACCTATGTTGTTGTTTTTATTATTGTATTTTTTTTTTTAATATTTTTGTTTTTTTCTGTGTACGTTTTTTCTTTGTAACTGTTTAATTTGTTTATGTAATGTTACTTTGTCAATAAAAAATATTCTTATTCTATTCTTATTCTTAGAAGGTCGTAAAATTCGCTTATGAATTGGGGTTGGAAAATGTCAACTTATGATTGGTATTTCAGTACTCAGAGTAAATGTCACGAAACTTAATTTTGTTGAGTAGGTTATTGCGATTTAGTAGCCAACTAATCAAATATGTAGAAATTTGGTTTATCAGCTCTTAGAAATCACTATGTATGGCCTTAGGCATCATCATGTCATCTAATAGAAGTACACAGCTAAACATAGGCTTCCGTTTCTAAATTGTTTTCCATGTCGAGTTGTAAGTTAAATAAATTGCACGCCCGCAACACTGTTGTTACTAATGTCATGAATGAACACCAGCAAAATGTTCTTAGCAATAAAGATTTATTATATTCTATTCGAGCGATCTCAAGCCGCCTGCAACAGCAGACTACCCGCTGTTTTGACCAGGTCATCAGGTAGGAAGCTGCCTCTACTACGATGGCCAATTCGCGGTCGCCATTGGAGAACTTTAACGCACCATCGGTTATCGGATCTTCGAGCTATGTGCCCCGCCTACAGCCACTACAGTTCTTCTAGGGATTTCCTCATTCCTCATTCCATTATCAAGTGGAGACACTCCTAGCTCCTTCTATTGCATGCTGAGCTACACTGAGCTTCCTTATAAGGAAGAGTCAGGCAGCACACATCCAGCTGGATTTGTGTGACTATTTTAAGAGTAAATTGCATTGTCCTATTGTTTGTGTGCAATAAAAAAAGATACAAATATATCTTTCATTGTCTGTTATTCTACCTGTTATTGTTGATTTATTAATCAAATCTTTGTTTTGAGCAGTGAAAAAAAATGCATTCAGGCTACTTTCTTTATAATAGTATTATTATTATTATTAATCAACAGACAGGCAGTTTGAAAACCGATTGGGCCTGTATCCAATTCATCTGCATCTAGTTCCTCTTAACCGGTTGCATGTGTTTGTCCAGCTTGTTCTTGAATGAATAGTACATGCTCTTACTAAAGTAAATATATACTTTATCGAAATGTATCAATTAAATACAATAACCATTATCATCTCATTACGGTTCCACTTTAAGCATAGGACTCCACTCATGAAAAAAGATGAGAAGGTATTGGGTCACCATGTAGATTGACTACGGATTGGTGATGACAGAGGAATAGAATTATATTAAAAGATAATAAAGAGGAATAACAGGGGCCGAGAAAAGTGGATGATGGATGGGAGCAGGTACAGGATAGGATCTGGAATAGAAACACACCAATAAGTATTTATTTACAAACAAATTAAGAAACTAGTACATAGACAAAACTGGATTTTTTTATTTTCATCACTCAGGCAATGATATACTACCAACGGTGCTCATTTTGCATTTAAGATTGGCTGTATATTTGAGTGCCAACTTATATTAAAAGTTATTCCCTAGGTTAAGTTAAAATGTAGAAAAATAATAAAACAACAAAATAAAATCTTATACAATCAAAATTCTTGTAAAGACAACTAAATGGTTTCAATCAAAACAGGAAAATAGTTTTGTACAAAGTTATACAGTAAAATTAATCAGGACATTGAGCTGTAAATGATCGGTAAATTGTAAATTATCACCAGTTGGACATGGATAATTAATAATGGTAATAAGAGATATGTAATAGGAAATAAAATAAAAGTATGAAGTTTAATTATATTGAATTTCTCTGAAAACATCTGATTAGGTCATTTTGATAGTTCAAATTACAGTTCTGTGTGGGACTATCTGCCAAGTAAACACTAATTTGAATTACATATATTTGGACATTGTGAAACAGGCACTAAACCTGGGTTAAATGTGGTTTATAGCATGATTCTATAATAACATTTCAAATACTTTATTGTCTATCTGTCTCGAATTATCACCTAGTACAAGAATGTAATGTGAATTTTATTGCAACGCTGAGGATAAGCCTGACTTCTGTTAGGGTTACTAGCAAACCAATGTACTTCTCCCAGAATTAGGCATTAATTAAGTATATAAGGTTTCATCTATGGTAGTCATTATTAGGAAGTCAGTGCCTTCAGCTGGTTTAACCATAGAATAATGTATCGCTCCAGTTTGTGGAGGCTTGCTGCCAGACTGCTGACGCTCTATGTAATTACTGAAATTCAGCCAAATCTGATTAGACCAGTCAGCAGACCCTGGGCTCTGAGCTTAAGTCTAGATTAACCGGGATATTGCTAGGATATGTATTGGTTTCGCTAAGATTTAGAATACATACGAAAAGCAGTAATATATAAGTCAGATTAGAAGGACAGCCCTTCTGATTTTATGATCTGATTTACAGATTACTTTATAATAAGAGGAGATTTATAGAAATATTATGAATTTTACTTTTTTCAGGGACAAAAACTTCCTAATGCCTTTCTACAACATTGGAGGGAGTGTCCCTTAATCATTTTGTATTTAAAAAATTATGGGAAGTGTATTTTATCTATAAATGATATTTAGAGTATGTACATAAAAAAATTGAGGATGCTGCGGACAGCCAGTCATAAGATCAAGGAGATATATCATATGAGAAGATTCATTTAGAATTGGTTTTTATTTGACATAAAATATATTGTAATAAACACATATTACTCATATTACATTTTTTAAACAATTTCTGTAATGACATGCATATTGTGTTGTCACTACAGATAATATTGTTTTTTTTTATTTAGTCAACAAGGTTTACACAACCATTGACCTTACTAGTGAAAAAGAATAATAGACTAAATTTTAATAATATTAAAAAGTCCCAGTTTCATAAATCTTGGTCTGTAATATACTTTAGTGTAAATAATTTACTGTATTTTAATTATATTATAGTCCTAATGTAGAATCTTTTTTTTTTTGCAGATAGTTAAAGTTTTTCTGGGAAAGTAACATTTGATTTTATATCAAATTATAGTTTTTTTCGCCACTTGACACTGGTCATCTTGGCATGGCATTTAAATTGCCAATTGGGGTGAATAAATAAAAATACTATAGCTAGTGGGATTGTAAAACTAAGTAATTATTTTGAAACCTTTTTTGAGTCAACTAATTTTATGTAGTAGGTACTCAATGTTATACTAAAAAAAAACATTTTTTACAAACATATATATAGATATAACAGGTAAACAATTAAATAAATTTTATTCATAGTTTTCGAAAAAACGCAGCTAGTTTCTAATTCTTATAAGATTTTTTAAAACACTTATACCAAAATTTCAATTATTTAGCAGATGATCTAATCTATGTATGACAACAATATTATAATGAAATGCATATTACGATAACAATATAAGGACCGACAGGATAATAGAATGCCATTGTTTTCATTCAAACAAAGCCCTTCAGCCATTATCAAACAAACATAAAATTAATAAAACATACATACTATTATATGACAGAAAGGGCATTTTGCTGATCTAAACCATCTGTTATCTACTATCATAAACTTATCCACGAGCTGATTATGGCGCCTCCGCATTGTAAACAAATGGTAAAAACTATTTATAAATCTGCAACAAAAGATGTACCTACGATTTTGAGAGCATTGTAATAAAACTTACCATATGAAATCCTTGCAGTGGGAGCAGAACGTCGGCTGCTTGAAGAATCTGGGCATGAACTTGTGGTCTTTCACGAAGTAAACATTCTTCTTTTTGAGAGCACCCTTTCGGCCCCGCAAGCGCATCGCCTGATCCGTCTTCATCTCGACCCCCTCATCACAATTATTTTCCTCGTCCGCCATCTCGTCAGGCGATCACTGAGGACCCCGGTTAACTTCGAAAATAATTTATATCTCACTAAATAAATCGCAGAACCACGCGAAACGACGGACGGACCACCGTCCTCAACCGAACGTCATTGCGATTTGTCTGTCAAATTAATTGCGAGCGCAGCCGAGAATAATATTGAGCTGTCAAGTGTCAATGTCAGGATCACTTATTAATTGCCAGATTGATACTGCTGGTTACCCATAAAATAACTATATATGCTTTCGAACCTTTAAAATGTTACAATACAAATTATCTTGAACAGCTTTTCATAGACAAAGTATTTTTTATCAGATTGGTCTAAGGCTCCCTAATTTCATAAATAGTAATTTTTGCCAGATGCTTTTAAGAAGAGACTCCCGTGCGCACGTGCTTTTTGAGCCCAAGTTTGAGCAGGCAAATGTCCTCTACTGCGACGTAACATGCATGCATATTTACAGTATATAACAATATATTCCCAATATCAATCTGATTATAATATCGCTCACACATTGTAATATAGAAAAGCAGTGACATCAAACGAAGGCAGCCACTATTAATAAACTATCTTAGCAATTAGGATGCATTGTGCTTTTCTAAAATTAAAATATTTCGATATGATTATTGTCGATAGATATTTCAGTTACACCCGCACGCGGAAACAGATCTACTGATATAAAAAAGGCCCTTATTTAAAAGTTTGAGCAGCAAATAGGATAAAATAGATTCACAAAAACAATTATGGTTTTTTTAGAATTTAACGAAATGTTATTTATAGTTTTCTTAAATATATATATATATATATATATATATATATATATATATATATATATATATATATATATATATATCGTCGTTCTAAATAAGATAGCTTATAAACAAAATGTTTTTGATGAAATTAGACTTTTATGCAGAAATCGTCAATAGGGTATTTCCGGAGATAACTTGCAAATTGCTTATAAGTGACACCTAATGATAAGCACTGGTAATACTTTTAAAATAATATTTTTATCTCTCTAGCAAAGTTCGGCAGTTTGCATATACGACCAATACATTTGGACCGACAATACATAATTATGGGCTTGACTGCATACGAATCCATTTCAAATCCATTTACAGCGTCATTGTACAACATGTCTTGACAACATATGTATTTCAAAACTCCTATAGTCCCGAGAATTTTAAGTAGGGCATGAAATGGCATTACAAGCGACGGCTTGTACTAGCTTGTACCGCTTTTTTTTTAGGTCTGCGTAAACTGCTTACCATTGCTATGAACATAAAATTTAATGTCCCTTTTCCTTTCTAATATATTCGCTTTATAACTTACTTTAAGGTAGGCATGCCTGTACTAATATATCATCATAAAATAATAAAATAAAAAATAAATATCATGCCTGTTTCCCCGAATGGATAGGCAAAGGCATATTTTATGCCCATATTTCGCATATTATATTGTTATTCTCATATAATAGGTGGCCAGCCTATTGCCGCTCATCGGGAACTTTTTTGTTCACCAGAGCAGCGTCTGCTGTTCGGCAAGTGCACCACTTGTAGGTGATGTTGGCTGGGGCTCCTCATATCTTGGTTAGGATCCCTGCACACCCATAAATAAAAATGGTAATCAATAAAAAAAAATTCACATATTTATGTTATCCCTGTACTAATGACTTCTAGTGCCAGTAAAAACTTGGCGAAAACCCGTTTTGCATCTTTAAGTGATTTTTGAATAAAAAATTACAACGAGATTAGTAAATAATATAAAGTAAGTACAGAAAAAATATCTGTAAGTTCTTCATTTATAATTTGATTGGCGAAAATTTAATAATTTTCGATTTTAGGTTCAGCAATATTGTTTTACAACAGACCCATTAAATTTTTCCGTCCATGCCAAGCTGATCAATGTAAGATAGCAACTCTCCCCAGATTTATTTTGCTGTCGTCCAGAAATGCATAATGTGCATATATAATACAAAAGTATTGCATGATTTTGTTTGGCAAATATTCGTTCTATTATTTTTAGAAGACAAAGTTTTGAGCGTTTGATAAAAATATTTTTCTGATCAGGTATTTACTTTAAATAATATTTTGATCTCAAATAGTTGATCACATAGCGTTCGTTTTCAAACTATAAACTGTCATTGAGACAAGTGACGGCTTATGTAAAATGACGTTTGTCAATTGAAATTTTGAAGGTGTCCGTTAAAATTTCGTTTCAATTGCTAGTTTGTATTTCGGGTAATTGTATTAAATTGTTTCAAATAATTCATTTAGGAAATGTGAGTTTCATGTTATCTTTCATGAACGTTCATTTGTTCAATAACTTCACATTTACGTCGAAATGAGTTCGGGAAATTTGGAAATGGACCCCATTAAGATGCTGTCCATGGTGGCGCAATTTGACGATATAAACCGTTTGAACGGAGTCCTCAACGACGGGGATGCTGAAGAATGTGAGTTTCTAAGCATTATTCTTATATTTTCTCTAATATAGCCTAGATTTATTTACCGTTTTAAATATAAACAATTTATAAAGTTACATATTAACAACTTTCGGTGTGATGATAATATCCAACGATGCTTGTAAACACTTGAATTTTTTAAAAGAATTTATACGCCTTTTTAAAAATACTGCTATTTACAAATTATTGAGATAGACATATAGTTAAAACCTTATTATTTTTGTAATGCTGAAGGAATATAAAGTATTAATCGACATTTGCTATTTGGGTGGCCCACAGCCTTACATAATTATTAAAGACTGTTGTATCTAACACAATGTGCAAATTAATCACTAACTGGTATGAAATTTCCTGGTAATTTTTTTAAATCATTCCATTATAATTTTTAGGTTTTCAGGAATTTTTAAAACAAACAGAATGGGTACGGGCTCAGTGGGCTTCTGCAGAGGCGGAGGCAGTTCGCCTGCAGACTGAGCTGGACGAGGCTCACAAGACCCTGGCCAAGTGGGAGGCGAAGTTTGCCCATGTTCGGAAACTTCTTGATGGAGAGAAAAGGGAGCGGAATATTGTGATGAAGAAATACACTGAATTGGTGATTTTTTAAATTTGGGTGTATTATGCTAAATGGTAGTGGTTCAAAGCGTAGAGCCAAAGATCACGCTTGAGTGTTGTGTCATTAAAGATGCTAATATCCAACAGTGAGGATATGCTAAGAACAATGTTTTTACCAAACTTAGTTAGGGGGCAGGAAGTAATCGCTTTTAAATGCATCAGCATTGCCAAGCATCCCGAGTTTTGTATAGAAAGCGAAATGACCCAATTTGGTATTAACATCAATCGTTGATTCACAATTTGTGGAAATTATTATTTATCTGCTAGGTTTTTCTTTGATAATAATTGTTATTGTATTCATGAATCAGTATAAATGTGCTTTTATTGGCATTTTGGCTGTTTTTCTAGATATAACTTGATGGTGAACTGAATTTGTAATAATGCTTTAACACTGTTGTAAAAAATGTGTACAAATATTGATACTGTTGACATTTTCCCTATTACATTTTTTTTTGCTTTTTGCTAATATTTATGTCTTATTACACTAATGTGAGAACACCTTTATATGTGAATTTGAACATTCATTACACTTAACCATAACTTAATAATTAGGAATTTTGAACTTAATAATTACGAGCATTGTTACGCATTTTTAATTAGCATCTGTCTGTTAATGTTATCTATCCTGCAATACAGCCCTGTATCTTCTTATCTTTTTAATCTACATTTTGCAGAGTAAACTCTTAGAAATGGCCCGTGACTTGCTCTTCAATGACAACCGGAACAAGCTCAATGACGAAACATTGCAGAAACTTGCATTTCTGAATGGAACTGCCCAACAGGATCACAACGCCAAGCTTAGCGGTGTGCCAGAACTTAACTCCACTGGTATGTTGATTATTTCACTTGCAGAACTCAGTATACTGTATTGCAAGCATTATAGGCTGCACTGACCATTTTAGGCAGAGGCGCTTAATTAAGTGGCACCATGTGCTATAAAATAAAATTTTACTATTTTGTTTACAAAGAAGTTTTTGAAAAATGGAAGGTTTTAATATGCTGATCTTAAAGATATTTTTACCTACATTGAACTATTGAACAATTCAATAATTATTGGTAGTATCATAGTACATGCATGAGATTTTGCATTATTCTAAACATTGACATGGCAGTTATTTATTTTTTCCTTTTATACTATTTGTTTTCTCTTTTTGTTTTCTTTTTCTTTTTATTTGTGTTCTTTTATTACGAATGATATTGTTTAATTACCATTTACATTGTTTGTTGTGTTTATAAATTTCACTTTGCTTAGATTCCTATGTATAATTTCCAGGCACACTTCTATCAGAAATGTCATACTCCCGCTCAGAAGACGACCTTGACATATCGCTGGCTTCTACTCGTCGCTCGTGGGTACAACGTGGCGGCTGGAATCCGCCCGCCCAGCCTGTCAACAAGAAGAGGCGGTCGTCTTCATCATCAGCTACCAAGGTGAGAAAATACTTAATCAATTAATGGCCCACTCGTAGCTCGTGGGTCCAACGAGTCTGCTGGAATCCGCCCAAGAAGTTAATTAGAAGAGGTGGTCTTATGCTCTGCAGCTGCTAAGTGTAAGTAGGTAGACAATATTTTACAAAGAAATGACTTAGATTTATTCTCCTATTTTGTTTATAATTTATTTATTTATTTACTAAATTAAATTTAATTTATTTGCTACTACCATATCCTGCCATGATGATAAGCAACAAATAAAATCATGCAAACTAACAAATAAAAGAGCTCCACCCCAGCGCACCCACTCATGACGTCATTATCGGCCTATCTTCGTCTACTGCTGGACATAGGCCACTCCAATGGCACGCCACAGATCTCGATCTTCAGCTCTTTGTCTCCAACCGCTGCCAGCCGTTTTGCGTATATCGTCGCTCCACCTAGCCGGAGAGCGTTCTACACTACGCTTACTGAGCCGTAATTTCCACTATAGAACACGTCTACCCCAGCGGTTAATCTTACGGCAGATATGACTGGCTCATTGCCACTTCATGCTCCGCTTAAAATACCTGGCTCGTTACGAGCTGACGACAGTAATTATTCTAGTAAAAAATTTAATTAAATTGATCCTTATTCTGATGCTCATTTTTTTTCTTCATCAGACTGTAGAGCTTCAGGGTGGCAAGGTGCTGGCCACTGCGACCACTACCCTTACTTTAGAACGTGCCCACACCAATCACGACCTCAAGCCTCCACATAACTTTGTAAGTATTGTTACTAACTAGAGGAAGAGATAGTACAAAGATTTTTGAACCACATACCGTTAATATTACTGGTAATTTATTTCGATTTTTCCCAGTAGTCCCTTCTAGCCCTGTCTCCCGGTGTGACAGCTAGGAATTGTCTTCCCAGTTGTCACCAGGATGACAATTTGTGCCACATGCTCCTTTTGAAAGTTAACTAGAAGGGACAAATGGGAAGTTTGTGACAAATGCTTCGATTAACAAAATAATTTTTATTACCATAGATTCAGCTTTTTTATTTGTTATGTTACATTGTCATCCTGGTGACAACTGGGAAGACAATTCCTAGCTGTCACACCGGGAGACAGGGCTAGAAGGGACTACTGGGAAAAATTGAAATTGGGAAGTAATAATCGATTTATTTGGAATAACAAATAAATACATTATGTGGGTTTTTACTTAACGTTTTCATTTACCTTAAAAGTAGCAGACAGCATTATTCACATAATAATGTATGGATTTGGCTAAATTGAAGAAATAAATTTAACTCATTAACTTTTAATTGCCACCAGATTATTAGTAAATTAAAGAATGTATGGGGATAATAGTTTTCCATAATCATTAACGTCCCATTTCTAACTACGGGCTGATTCTCACGAATGAAGATGAAAGCATCAGATCAATTATTTTTAATTTAATATTTTTTTAAAGTTAGCAGCGAGGATAATATAAGTAAAAAATAATTTGTTACTATTAAGAACTTGTGTTATAGACACCAAAGAACATATAAACATACTTTTATACATAAGAAACACCCAGACCAGAACAAATATTCACTCAAGCAAACAAAGATTTGTTCTGTGTGGGAATCGAACCCACGGCCGCAGGAGTGGAGTGCAGGTTACTGACCTCCGCGCAACATCGGTCGTCAGACACCATTTTGGACTGAGATATTTTGTGTTACATAGGAGCCTATATCAGAAAGCAGTGACGAAGCCCCTGCCGCGGCCACTGGTCGCAAGTCATCTGCCCGGATCAGTTCCGAGCGACGAGTGTTGCAGCCTTGCACTCCTACCGCACCACCCAAAACTGGTAAAAACTGGATATTTTATATTACATTATCATATATTATATTTATATTTTCATGTAGTTTATATATGTTTATTAACTACCGCACCGCTTTAAAGTTTTCTGCTAACCCTAAGGTTAACTGGCAGAGAATGCCTTATGGCATTAAAGTTGCCTTTTGTAATACTTTTAAGTGTGCGATAAAGAAATAAATTACTTTTTATTACCATCGGACATTTAAGGGCAATTTGCAATTTTATCCTTAAGTAACTCAACATAATATTATATTTCGATTTCTTTATTCTGGTCCATTTTCTGAAACTTAGATTCGTTAGTAGTAACCATTCTTTTTTCTGATCTAAAAGCTTGATTCATTCGTAACCATTTAAGAAAACTGAAGGACGAGATGAACAAAATCTTAATATTAGGACGAAGCACTTGTGAATGTCACTTTAATGTAGTAGCGCTATTTAACTTGGACTAAAGCTTACTCACATAGCTCGAAGAACCGACGACCGATGGGGCGTTAAGGTTCTTGAATGGCGACCACGAATCAGCAAACGTAGTAGAGGGCGGCCCCCAACGCGATGGACCGATGATCTGGCCAGGGCGGCGGGGAGCCGGTGGATGCAGGCGGCAAAGAATCGATCTACGTGAAAAGCAATTGGGGAGGCCTATGTTCAGCAGTGGACTTCAATGGCTGAAATTATTATGATGATGATGATGAAAGCTTACTATGCTTAGTATGCAAATAAACATTGATTCTATTTTAAGATGTTTATATGGTTCGCCTTTTTAGCAAAATCAATGAAACCTATACAGCTAAAATCTTATAATGGAATTTTCTTGTGTTTTGATCGTATGAAAATTTTAAACTAAAAGAAATAAATTTTTATTTCCGACATTTTTTAAGTCTTGTTTTTTCTGGATGATTACAATCTAAATATTTATATTTTTTAGTTTTGCAGAAATTGTTTTACATGGATTATTTATTTATTACCAATATGAACAAAATAAAGTTTAATAAGTACTTATACAAATGGAATAACAAACCTAAAAAATAAATACTTTATAACACTTGTATAATATTAAAAGGGATTATGATATTTTGCAATTTTAGAAGTGAGATTTTTATTTCATTAAATATTGTTTAACTAAACATGACGCAAACAAAAATATTTCACAACTTTTATTTGTTATAATTTTTTGTTTTTTAATTTATTTACCCGTTATTGTTCTCAGATTCAGACAGCGTATCGGAGACACCGGTGGCGGTCCAGCGGACCCCTTCCGTGGTATCGGCGGCGTACGGAGGATCGCCCCGCGCTCGCCCGAGGCAGCATAACTTCGTCGCCAAGAACTTCTACAAGAGGGAGACTTGTGGTCCTTGTGGGAAGACGTACGTATTATTTGAGATATAGCCTGTTGTATTGTAAGTATACTGTTATGCTTGCAAAATTTGATCTATCTATCTATGAATATTTGTTCTGGTCTGTGTGTATTCCTATGTATATTAAGTATGTATTTACAAAGAAAAAAAAAAGGATTTAAGTATGTTTATCCGTTCTTTAGTATCGATAACACAAGTTCTTAGTGATACTTATCTTGGAACTAAAGAATTGGTGTGTAAGAGAATATTTATATTTATTTAATATCTTGCTACACGCCAGGCTTTAAAATCGACGGTTGCAATTAACAATGGCGTAAGTGAAAAGTCGTTTTTTTACTTACGACATGGTTCAAAGTAACGGCTTTTCACTTACGACATTGTTAATTGCTACCGTCGAAATGTCCGAGCGCAGTGATCTATAAATAATCTATAATATAACATCAATAAGAATAGTTACGTGGCAAAAAGTGGGTCTACTAAAGTCACTATGACGAAAAGATCGAACAGAGTAGAGCTCCATTGTATGTTTCATACATGTATAATAATAATTCTTTATTTTTAAACTAATTACAAACATATGCAATAAGATATAGTTTTAATGACTAATTATGAACCATTGCATGTGAACTAGATAAATTAAAATCTGCTTCGAACAGCAATTCCATTTACAATGTAATGTAATGCACTTAAATTTAGATATTTTCACAATTCTAATTTCACATATGAAATTGTCCTTTTAAATATGATGGAAATGTTGAATTAATGAGTCGAATCAAATAAAAGTTGATGTATCAGAATGAGTTTTTTTTAACGTATTGTTTGTTTGGTTGACAGAATAAAGTTCGCGAAAGTAGGCGTGCGTTGCGAGACTTGCCGTGCGCAGGCGCATCCTGAGTGTCGCGCATTGTTGCCGCTACCTTGCGTGCCGCCGGGAGCTAACGCACGCCGCGCCCAGGTAACTTAACACTAATGCCAAATGCGCCTGTTAAATCCGCAAAATGTATAGTAAATAACAGGCCGTTTGCGACATTGTATTTTTTTAGGTTATTAGTAGCTTAAGGGCCAAAGGCCAGTTGAATCTTGTCAAAGTTAGCTATTTTAAAATAAAAATAAAAAAATGTTAGTGTTTATAATTAAATTTTTTATTACCTTACAAACTGATTCTTAATTTTTTTTTGTTTTCTATGGATTTTTAGATAACACATCATCAAATAACCGTCTCTAGTTATCAGTCGAGCGGGCAGGTGTTACAGGCTTTTACTGACTAAAAATCCATATCCCTTCTTGTCCCGAAGCCGCAGTAACCCTTCGAACAGTCCCGCAAAATTTTTTTTTAACTTGCAATACATATTTTTTCAGGAGGGTTGTATTTCCGATTACGCGCCAAGTACGCCCCCGATGGTTCCAGCGTTACTGGTGCACTGCATCAACGAGGTGGAGAAACGAGGCCTCACCGAGCAAGGGATCTACCGCATCTGCCCTCTAGAGAAGGACGTCAAGAAACTAAAGGTATGGTTATACTTACTTTAAATAGTTATATTATCTACTAGCCTAAGGAACTTTAATGCTGAACATTTTATCGTAATTTTCCAATTTTTTGTGTCTGTCTGCTCGATAGCGTTAGTTTAAAAGTATGACATTCATAAGCCAAACTTAAATAAATTACTTTTGAATTTTTTGAATTGATATTAGGGTACATGAGGGTACATAGGGTGTATAGCGATCCTACCAAGACCTAAGGAGCACAAGTCAATCTCACCTGCAAGTGGTGCACCTGCCGATCAATGGACGAAACTCTGGCGAACATAGTGCCTGGTAAGCGGAAATAGGCTCACCACCTATTACGTGGGACTATATAATTGGCGAAGTGTGGGCGTATAATATGCCTCTGCCTACCCCTCCCGGGAAACAGGCGTAAATGTATGTATATGTATATTAGGGTACTGTGCAGACTATCAGCACTGAAACTAAAAAATATGTTGGATCCATCCTCTGTAAGATCAATTTGCTTTAGGATTTTCTGCCGACGCTTGTGTTTACGCTTTTGATTTGTGGACTGCATTGCTTGCTTCAAGCAACAGTTATTAGGGCAAGTCCAGTTTAATTAAACAATGTTTCCTCTAGGTTGCCAAAATCAGTCGCTCGTGTAATAATCTGATCAGCCTAATTTAATGAGTAGAATTAATGAGCAGACCCTGAGCCCTAAGCGCAAGTATAGGGCACAACAAGAAGAATGCTAGGATGATATAACTGACGATATAATGCTAGAATGATATTCTGACGACCGATATGGCGTAGAGGTCAGTATAACTACACTGCACTCCAGAGGTCGTGGGTTCGATTCCCACACAGGACAAATCTTTGTGTGCATGAACATGAATATTTGTTCTGCTCTGGGTGTTTTCCTATGTACATTAAGTATGTATTTACAAAAAAAAGTATTTTTTATCCGTTGTTTAGTATCCATAACACAAGTTCTTAATGATACTTATCTTGGAACTAAATAATTGGTGTCAGTGTCAGAAATATTTATTTATTTATTTATATAATAAAACAAAATACGTCTTCTCTGTTTATCCTCAGGAGCGTTTCCTTCGCGGTTGCGGTTCCCCCCAGCTGTCTCATGAAGACATCCACGTACTCTGCGGTTGCATCAAGGATTTCCTCCGCTCACTACGGGAGCCCCTGGTTTCCAGCGCGCTGTGGGCTGACTTTATGCACGCAGCCACCCTGCCCGAGACCAGCGATGCCACGGCCGCTGTAGTTCAGGCGGTCACGCAACTTCCGAGGCCCAATCGAGACACCCTGGCCTTCCTGGTTCTGCATTTA
Organism: Musotima nitidalis; assembly: GCA_949126915.1. Lineage (NCBI taxonomy): Eukaryota > Metazoa > Arthropoda > Insecta > Lepidoptera > Crambidae > Musotima > Musotima nitidalis. Next base: position 15,693,418 of record OX421425.1, read on the forward strand.
CAGAGGTATTTACAGTCGAGCGTCATTTCACTTCGAGCCATTAATAGATAGGTCAGGTTTAAGTTACGTACTTATACAGTCTTTCTATTTCTTACTGAGATCGAATCAATGTTAATTAAACGTTTAAAACACAAGCAGAATTACTAATAAATAAATCAGTATCAATTTAATGAGCTTACTAGTAGGACAAGTATTCTTTAGAAGATCTTCTTTAGTGATGTACCAAAAATCGACTTTTTTGAGTTAAGTCACTATTCCATTAAGCATGCGATATAGTAAATAACACCCAAAGCGCTAGAAAGATTGACATACTCTCACGATATTGTCAAGACCGTTAGGGCGTGTTCCGATATGTATTGCGTTTTGGGTGCCACCAACTTTTTGCTTATTGTTAATTGGTTTCCTCTAAGACCTGATTTGGCCGCAGTAGTAGAAGTGGTGACGCAATCCTATAGAGCCACTATCCAGGGGCACTATTTGCCAATTGATATTTTGTTTTCGATAATCTTTACGTTGATCTTGATGGGTATCGTAATGGTCTTCGTTCCTATAATCTAAGCGATTAATATGATACGAGAGTCTTAAACTAGTGTGTCCATCGTCCATCGATATGGCGTCCGCTCCTAAGAGCGTGGGTTTGAGTCACACACAGGACAAATATTTGTAATAAAAAAGGTAATTATACCTTTTTTATTACATTACAAACTGACACTTAATTTTTTTTCCTATTCATATATTAGATAAGACATCATCAAATAACAATCATAAAAAATCTTTGTGAGCATGAATATGTTTTATGAATATACATACATACATTCACGCCTCTTTCCCCGAAGGGGTCGGCAAAAGTTTATTATTTGCCCATACTTCGCCAATTACATTATCGGTCCCATGTAATAGGTTGCGAGCCTATTGCCGCTAGCCGCTTGCCGGGATCTGATAAGTTTGCCAGAGCCTCGTCTGTTGATCAGCAGGTGCACGAATTGCAGGTGATGTTGGCTTGGGCTCCTTAGATGCTAGAAGGATCCCTTATATGCTATCTTTGTATTAAAAAAACAATAAAATTCTCCAACAGGGTAGCAGAAAGTCCAGAATGTGAGATGGGTGTCGACAACTTGGCCAAGATTTTCGGGCCCACCATCGTCGGATACGGAATGACACAGCCTGCTGAAATGTATACCGCTACTGCACAGATGTTCAATGTAAGATACTGGTATTGTTTCTGTCTATTTAGATTTAAATGGCAGTTTATGAACTATTTTATTTCGAAAGTTCAAATATTTTATAGGGATTATTGGTGACTGGAAAAGTGAGATGACAGATGTCTTCATAGACAAATTAATATTTTTTTGTAACTACCGTCACTAAAAGATTAATTATTACACACGTTTGGATTCACAAAAAACTTCTAAACGGCGGGATAAAAAGAGTTCTTTAAACCGCGATTAAAATCCGTAAAATGTGTGTTATCTGTTTTATCATTGTTTGCTTTGGTCGGTAGGTAATGAAAGTTCTGCTACGACTGCCCGCCGAGTACTGGGCGCAGTGGGCGTGTCCGGCCGCGTCGCCGCCCCAAAACAAACCACGGGGATATTTCTTCTCGCCGGCTGACACTGGGTAAGATAACACTAGATACATCATAGGCAATGCATTTTATATAATTTATTGAGTCAGGCGTTACTTTGCGGAAATCCATTGTAAGCAAGTGATGGATTATTTCCCGAAACATCGAGAAACTATTCAACACGACGCGTGTTTCGCCTTTACACAAGGCATCTTCAGGTAAGATAGGAGCCTCAGAATAACGATGTCTTCAGGACCAATGCTGAAACGAGAGTCAACGAGAGTTTTAATATGATTATTATTCCTAAAATTCCCGGTATGTGGCATTAGGCTCGCTACCTATTGGGACAAAGTATATAATTAGCGAAATGTGGGCGTATAATATGCCTAACCCTTCGGAGAGACTGGCGTGTTATTACATATTCAATAATTTATCTTTTCATTATTTTTCAATTATTTATGTTTTCATATTTGGATAACCTTATTTAGGGGCTACCATAAATTACGTCACACATTAATGGGGTGGGAACAAGTGGTTGGGAGGGATCCTAAATTTCGTAACGCCACATTTCAAAATCCAGGTCCTATAAACATTTTGGAACTGCTGTTTTAATTTAATCATTTCTTGCTGTACAATTGCAAAATATGTGACATCACACTAAGGAGAAGGGAGTCTCACAAGTGTGACCAGCTGTGACAAGAACGGAGGGGGGGTCAAAAGCTCACGAAATTCGTGTGACGTAATTTATGGATGATCCCTTAGCGATACCAAAATTAATTGAATATTGATTGATACTTTGTCAATATACTTGCACTACGCTCCTTAGCGTGGGCTCTAATCCCATATAAGCAAATCTTTGGTTAAGTAAAGTATTCATAAAAAATAATGTGTTAATCTGTTATTTCGACGACCGATATGGCGTGGAGGTCAGTATATCTGCACTCCGCTCCTGAAGTCGTGGGTTCGATTCCCACACAGGACATTTCTTTGTATGCTTGAACATGAATATTTGTTCTGGTCTGGGTGTTTTCTATATAATTATATTAAGTATGTATTTAAAAAAAATGTATGTTTAGTTTCGTTCTTTAGTTTATAGATACACAAGTTCGTAATGATACTTATCTTTGAGCTAAATAATTGGTGTGATTGCAAGAGATTTTTTTCTTTTAATATTGACTCTGAATTAATGCGACTTGTTTCAGAATTGCAAGAAAGAAGAGGAGTTATTTCCAATGACATTGTAAGTTTCTTTATTCATTAGTTACATTTATATCAGCTAAGTCTAAGACGGATGTCGTAAACATATGTTTTTTTGTAAAATAATCATTTTGTAAGTGTTTCTATTCATTTACAGAAATAAGGTCCTAATTAACTAACGCTTAGTTAAAATACTTTTTGCATTTACGTTTCTTCAGTTCATATTGAATATTAATTTAAACATGAAAATCTAGTTAGTAAATACAAAGCTGTACTGTTTTTCTAAAGTAAAAAGCCCAATTATTATTTATTTAAAAGATGGCACTTCATGGCTTACGCAGTTGACGAAGTCTAGTTAACAATACCTGTATATCTAGTGCCCCAAATAAAACTTGTTTTAGTATTGCTCTAATATTTTTTTTATTATTCTAAATTTATTTAGAGCGCTATAAATATACCTAAATGTCGTTATACTACACTCGCGAGCAACCAAATCGACTCAACCGCTAACTCTATACTCAAACATTGTTTCAAGTAAAAGGACTACAATATTTAAATAAAAACAGCGGTTATTTTGCAGCGAAAAATTAGCGGTTGAGGCGATTATGTTGCTCGCAAGTGTAGCTTCGTACTACATTTTGCGATATGGAAGATCACGTAAAGATTTATAACGCTGTTCTGGAAAATTACAGTTTTGATATCTTGAGCGCTTACACATTTGAGTACGATTTATGATACCAAGCCTTATTTATTTACTGTTTGGTCTTGGAATTGGGCTTAATACTAGGTTTTCTTAAAATAACACCTTATTTTTATATGAAATATCATATTTTTGAAAATATTTGTTTACTAAATTCCTTTTTTTTTGATGCAAAAGTTAATATTAGTCACTTTTCGTTATGGTAAAATTACCATTATTTTGATTGATTTCATGACATATATACTTTATAGTAATAATTTCTAACATTTGACTTTATTTAGCATTAAATATTTTTTAATTTATGTTTAATCATAGACAGTAAGTTCAAAGATCTGTACTTAATTTTGTATTAAGTTTTTTTTCTTTAGTTATATTGGTTGTAAAAATAAATCATTGTTGTAATATACCATTAGTAATAGTGGAAGCTTTATTTTATTTATTTGCTTTTGGGATTAACAAAATTAATTGGCCAAGGCTTGAATTCCTTCTATGCTAAAGTCACACACTGTAAGGAATGTCTCTATACCAGTGCATACCAGTAATTTATACAGATGTATAGCCATAGTATAGATAGAACTCATAATTAATTGCTGAATGTGTAAAAATGCACTCATTACAATATACCAGTATAACCCTTTAACGGGCAGAACATGTTGAAATTTTTCATTGGTTTTCCACCTTAACTCAAATACATAAGGTTCAATTTTATGGTGGGAATATATTCCCACTGCCTGGTTAAGGGTTAAATTACAGTATATTTGAACGTACGACATACGCGACTAATGGCAGCATAAAAGGAATTCTAGCTTTAGTTCTGTTTACTTATAGTAAAAAAGTAATATAAGAGCTCTTTTGGGATTGTTTTTCTCAAACCAATGCCACAATTTACTCATATGTTTTGTGTCGTGTGAGTAAATGATTTATACTCACGCATAAGACATATAATTAATTCATTTATTTTTGTAATAATTAGTTACCAGTGGCGAAGAATAAAAAACAATAATTAATATCGGCTTCCAAATTTTACATCGCTGACCTTCAATACTAGCATAATTTATTTCTCGGGTATGTTTGATTGTTTTATCGGACAGATTATGATAGGCTTGGGGGTTTCATAATATGCCGCTTTTTATAGGTCCATTTTTGATATATTTAGGCCATTCTATAAGTTGTCTGTTTGAGTTTAAAAACTATGTATCAAAAATATTACTACTTATGGTTATGCCTTACGTACGTAAGATACTAAGGTTATTTACTAGGTTAATAATAATAATATCTCTTCCAATCGCACCAATAATTTAGTTCTAAGATAAGTATCATTAGGAAATTGTGTTATGATACTAAATAACGCATTAATATATTTAATATTTTTTTTAACCACATACATAAAATAAGGTAGACATTACATTACAAAGAAAGTTGCTAAGGAGTCTTATTCGCCACTGATAAATAACTTAGTTTAATATTTCCGTAGTTGTGACGTCACACCACCGCCTATAACAACAGTTTGTATCAAATATGCTTGCTTGTGTTTGTAGGCTTGTATTTATTACTTTATTATAATATTGTTATAATTTTAATACCCCATTTGTAAGTGATTTTGATGTTATTGTCACTAATGGTTACATACAGGGTTAAATTTCAGTCGTAATAGTTACAAATGTAAGCGATTCTGTTAAGGCGCCGAATATCTGTGTCGACAGTTAGCACCCACTTGAAACGGACCTGTTTCACGATTTTTGATTAAGAGATATTTGACAGATAAAATTACAGTTTTGTATAAACAATCTGTCAAGTAAACGCTGATGGGACATTGTGAAACAGGCCCCCAAGTCTACCTCGAGTTAACGGAATTAGTAATAATGTGTTCAAGTATGTAAAGTACTGAGCTACTTCAGTTTAATAAATAATACTACTTGTTTGTACTCTTTTTGTATCGGGTATATGTTTTTGTAGTGCTTTAAACATTGCACACAAGCCGCTTGTCCTTTATTTTATAAACTATTTATTATGCCAGCGGGAAACGAAACACATGGCAACGTTATTTATTCATGACAGAAGAGAATATAACATTCAAAAATGACTTGATATTGAAAATCAAAATAGATTCAGCGTCAAAAGCGTTATTTTATAATAATAAATATCCTTGGTCTTTTTTTTTACGTCAAACTTCAAAACTTTTTGTTTCATAAACTATTACATAGTACTTGAAAACGTCAAAATTTATAACAAATATAAAAAAAACAATCAAAATATAATTATACTGAAATCACGAAGCTTAGAATCTAAGTGCAAGTTCCAAGCCACCGCTCTGTAAGAATAACTAGCAAGAAACTCACAGGCTATGCTCTTTTAAATTATCGATTGGTTAGTTACAATCTTCATTTGTCTGTGACGCCATACAAACGGTCGGTATCAAAACGCCTTTACGCACTGTCTTCTGGCCAGAGGGGGAACCAAAAGGGGAGTGTGGATAATATCCTTGGCCTCATGCAAGAAACTCACCCTAATCAGCCCCAGCCCCTAAACTATTGTAAAGTTGTACTATGTATACTGTAGATGGATAAATATAATTATTTATATAGTTTGACTGTAAGGCTGCCATCCGTCTGGTATTCCCCGGACATGTCCTAGTTTGAACGGCGACCGGAGTTTTAAAAAGTGTCCGCAGGAATCCCGGACACTTGTTGTCAGGAGAAAACCTTTTTTTTAAAAGATAAGCGATAAATTGAAATAAGTCGTAATCAAAAGTTCATTTAGTAATTATAACGATGTTTTTATTTTGTTGCAAAAATTTTTTTTAAGAGGTGTCCGTGGAAACTCCCATATTTCGCTTAAATGTCCGGGATTTTGCCGTGTTTATCCGTCGTCGGCAATTTAGGTGATGGTAGCCCGAAGTTTGGAGACAAATGTTTTACTAGCAAAAATCAACACGTCCGCAGTAACCCGGATAGGAAACGAAATAAATATTTATTTTAAAATTAAAGCTGAATTATATGTATTTTTAGGTGCAATTAAGTTAGATTAGGGTGGAAATTTAATAACTTAGATGACATGTCCAATACAACTGGTTTTTGTTTGTCATTACCTTTTGTATTTGAAGAATATTTAGTTTACTTTTCGCTGAATATCTTCTGTGAATAAATAAAATACCCAATTTCAAGAAACAGTGTTGTAAATATTAGCATAGCTTTTGGTCATGGCTTAGATAAGTTTGTGATATTCTGAAAAAAGTATCTACATAGATAGATACTACATGTATAGATAGGTATATAATTATAAACTTTGACAGTTAAAACATTTTTACTATAAAAATGTAAGTATTTTGTTTAATAAAATGTATGCTTTAAAGTTACATATCGTCAGTCTAATTTTCAAGTATTTTCAAGTATCTCTCAAGTACCATAAATTAATATTTAATTAGTTACGAACGAATTGGAATGACACCTATATTCAACTAGTACCTTAACTATGAAAAATAAACAGTTTTTACTTTTTCCTATAAAGTTTTCTCAAAGCAGTTTAAAAATTAGGCTGACAATATATCTGTCAAACTCATTTTATACTGTTACTATAACTAGCTTAGCTACGCCCACGGTTTCATCCGCGTTAGTTCGCAACAAAATAATAATATTTTCCGTTTTTGCATTATTTTTAATTTGTACTAGTAGTTTCTGAGTTTTCCGCGTTCAACTAACCAAGATAAAAAGAAGCCAAGTACCCTCAGTTTCTTTATAATAATTGTACTTTTGCCCATACGTAATAATGTTCGTTTTTGGTCAATGCTTTACCCAGTGAGGCTAAAAAGTTTATACACCTGCCAAAAATAAGTAGAAACAACAGAAAAATAAAAACAAATCTATTTTTGTTGTAACCTCCTTGTAATATCTTATAGATCTTTTTTAATATAATTTAGGTGTCTAGCTGTTTTGTAAAATAGTGACACCCGTTTAGTATTTTAAGGTATTCATTGCATCACTCGACTAGTCATCATCGACTAGCTTACTTAGTATAAATATTAGTTTAATAACTTGCAGAAGTAAAGGTTTAACTTTAATTTGTGTTTATTATTAAAATAACCCTTTGTAAAATGAAATAAATCTCTTAACCACAAGTTTATTTTACTTTATTTATCTACCTCTCATCAAAACGACCGTAATCATTTTATAATAAAACATTTTAGAGCGACTGATTGATCTAGACTAAAGAACGTGTGCAGCGAAGAGACATTATAAATGAGACAGGAAAATAAACTGTATGTAAGTTTATATATGTTTGTATATTAGTATAAAGCTTAGATATCGATAAATAAATTATCGCGCCTTATAAATGCTGCGCGATTATGTACTTTACGCCAATGATATTTAAGTCATTAGAGCTTATTTTTTTGTCGCATTTAAAAATACTTTTTCGGAGATTCAGTGTAGTACTAACCACAAGAATTTTATTCTTAATTTGTAATTTTGTTTTATGTTAATTTATGACATAACTCACAGTAATCAGACAAATGTAAATGTAATATGTGACTAATTATAAACCAAAATCGGGTTAATATATATTTTTTGTTATGAATGGAATATCGAATTAATTGAACAGTTGTAATTTTTATAGCCAAAAAGTAGTTTTGCGTCACTCGGGCACTCAACTATACACATATATATTCTTTATTGCACAAAAAAAAAGCCTTATGTGAAAAAGACGATGTACAAAGGTGGACTTATTTCTAAAAGAAATCTCTTCCAGTCAACCTTAACTGAAGTGGGAGAGATAGAAGAACTTTAATTCTCTTCTAGCACATTCACAGTCCAGGTGGAAATGATACTGCGTCGTAGGTCGTACTGGCGAGGATGAGCAAGACTAGATTTTCAATGTTTCTTGATAATATTATACTGTTTAATGAAGTGCCTATAGCTTGCGTGAAAAGGCCATTGGGAGACAAAATTAACAACAAATAATATAAACAAAAATATCTATTACATTGCACTTGATCCTATGATAAAAATTATTATATTTTTAAAAAAGGTTTTCATAATTTTATATCAACGATGCGGTGTCGACGTATCATTGATACCATACTTGATTCCATAAGGGCGTAAGTGATATAGTAAATAGTTGAACACATACATTTCTTTAGGTTTCATGTAGTGGAACGAAATAGCGAAGTTAGAACAACAGTCGAGGCCCTGTAAATGAAAATGTGCTCTTTAATAAGGTGCCTAAGGCTGCGTATTCACCAGAGATGTGTAAAAGGGTGCGTTGCGAGTTATGTGTGAACCAATAGAATCGCTGCGCTGATCGAATCTATGTAAATGCAGCGATTCTATTGGTTCTTAACGAAAACATTCCTCGCAACGCATCCTGGCACATCCCGGGTGGAAACGCAGCCTTATCATTAATTTATGGACGTCACTTCTGAATATTGGCCTCCATATACGGACTATCCCATAGAATATACCATTCGAATCTAAAAAGTTGGCTCAAACTCCACCAGTGGGATACGTTAGGAAATCCCCATATACTTTCAATGTGATTTAAGAACCTGTATATTTATAAGTATTTTGTTTAAATTTTGGTTCAGACTGAAAAACCAGCGCTGGGTCCACCCTATGTGCCTGGCATATGCTGAGGCTGACACGCACTGCCACCATCTTGTTTTTTAGAGTGGCAATAAATATATTTTTATTTTATTTATTTAATATCTCCGCTCATTAACGGCTAGCACGGAGACTCCTTTCGCAAAGCAAGGGGAGAGGGTATTTGGTCAAACTCCACCACGCGGAAAAAGTGACGGGTAATGGAAAGTAATAAAAAAAAATACATATGTTATCCCAGTACTGATGACAGTGTCAGCTAGCTAAAGATCGTAGCAATGTAGGCTTGGTTTATGGTATAATGTTAGGTCCCCCCCGACTGGTCTCCACCTTGGCGTGGTGGGGGGGCTGAGTACCTCCCGGAATCCGGGAAAAGGTAACACCCAGAGACCGACTGGGTGCCCTTAGTACTGACTACCGGGGGGGAAACTAAGAGGGACCTGTGGAGGGCGCAGCGGGCGGGCCAAGAGGGCCCGTCAAGTAGCGCCAGGAGAGTTTTAGGCAGCGGGGGCAGGGGGCCCCTGCTTGCTACCGACGTAAAATTAAAAAAAATGGTATAATATTAGGCCCCAATCCAAAATTCTGTCAGTAATCGTTAAGACATTCCATAGCTTTTAACATGGCTAAACAACCACTACACATAGTTATAACCAGGATCTACATCTTACTTAACGTGCCTCCCGAAACACGGAAGCGCTCACCCATCCAAGGAGTGCTTTGTAATAAGTATATGTAAAAATGATCTCTGTATAAATACATACTTCATTCGTCTGATAGTAAATATATCTCCAGTACCAAAACGAGTAATTTTGGCTAGGAAAGAGGTGGTCTTCCGGAATGAAGGGGAAGAAACGGCCGCGTCCCATCGCGTCGCGGCTGTCCATTGCTTTCACTCCTACGTTGTGCAGGCACTTTCCTGGACATATAAAGAATCAAAAATGTATAACTATTAGTATATCATAACATACAGAACAATTACGTAAAACATAAGTAAGTACAGTCTGCGTTAAATATTTGGTAAAACCTAAAGTGCCAGACTTCAGATCAGGATCGCTTAATGTGGAAATCGATTTGGGAGGTCTATGTTCAGCAGTGGACGTCAAATGGTTGAGATGATGACTAATGTGCACGGGCACGGTGCAACCCTAAGATGAGTGTGATTCAGATAATTTTCCACCACGCGGATAGAGTGCGGATTGACGGGGGTAGGGCACACGTCCTGCTGATAGATTTTTCTCTATCCGTCCAATATATCCTCTAATTTGACTTTAAGGCCACAACATAACCGGGACCAACAGCTTAGCGTGCCTTCTGAAGAACAGAAGCGCTCGGTACTATATTCCACAAACGGTCACCCATCCAAGGACTGACCTCTATACACTCTGTTTTGATTTGTTTTTTTTTAAATATGAGTATAATCCCATATTGCACCTTTAACAATAGATACGAAGTGACTTATCTCTAACAGAGATCTCTTCCAGCCAACGCTAACTGGAGTGATAAATTTGTAAGTGGCATAACAATTTAGACAATAGCACAAAAATTTTGTGACTAATAAAATAGCAATAAAACTACATAAACTACAAATAAAATATATGAACTATAATATTATTGTATAGCGCAAAAGTTACGAGCGCTTAATAGTTATTAATATAAATTATTAAAATACATGGACGTACCCATTTCTACATCCTCGTCTCCATCATTCGCCATGCTGCAGATAGTTGGTGTCGGCAAGGCAATGTGCACGAATCGTTGTAGTGCTTTCTTGCTGATCACGTAGCCGGCACCACCACTCATGAACCCCTACAAACAGGTAGTAGTAGTAATATTAAGAGATTTTTTGCAATTTAGTTAAAAAGTGTCTTGTTGACAAAATGGTAAAATAGTACTGGAAAAATTTATGGACTTCGTTTTAATCCATCTAAATCCCAAGTCGTTGTTATTGGTAGCCAGGAGGTAGGAGGTCTACAATTGTATGGTCTGCATTTCCCCATATTTCTTTAGATAATGTAGTTATTCCTTTTTCTGATGTCGTCAAGTATCTGGGTGTCCTGATTGACAAGAACTTATCTTGGACAAGAAGTAGATATATGCATAAGCAAGATCTTTAAAACGGCTTCAAAATATCCTACCCATAGCAACCAAAAAGGCCCTTGCGCAGTCATTGCTTCTCCCCATTCTTGATTATGCAGACGTTAGCTATCTGTATATCACACAGGACCAGTTGAGTATGCTTGAGCGGCTTCAGAATGTCTGTATCAGATTCGTGTTTGGCATTAAAAAGTATGACCACGTTTCTAAATTTCGTTCCAGGCTTGAGTGGCTGCCTATTCGACTTCGCCGTGATGGTCACATTCTTTCTCTTTTATACTTTACTCTATTTCACCCTTCAGCACCTAATTATCTTAAAGATAAATTCAGTTGTCTGCATTTTAATCATTGTAAGCACTTAATGCCAGCGGATAACTTAATACTGTATATGCCTATGAATGTTTATTCGTGGTTCTTTTTAAGTGTAATTTATATAAGTATATAATTGTTGTTAATTAGAGCATTCTATTGCGCTACCCTACGTGTATATTTCTTATCATGTCCTGTCCATCTCAAGGTTGCCTGGAAGACATTGCTGTGAGCAATAAGGCCGCAAATTATTTTAATGTAATCTTTCCATTGCTATATTTCTCTTTATTTTGGTGTACAATAAGTGTTCATTCATTCATTCATATAATGCGCAGGTATGCAAATAAAGATTTGATTTAACCCCACAACTAAAGCTATTTAGACTTTAAAAGAAAATTATAATAATAACAATGTTTATTTCTCTTCACAGTGTGTTCACAACTCAGTATGGTAAATACAGGAATAAAAAGATATTTTTAGGTAAGTCTGACCTGTTTTACGAAAGGTTTGAAGCGACACCCAAAATATAACGGCTCGTTTGCATTGTAGCCAGACAGCATGTACCGCAGGTTTTCCACTATGACAAACCTAATAATAGAAAACTATAGTCTAAAATTTAGTAAAATAGTATCTATAGATATGTAATAAAATATAAAACAGAATTTCAGTACTACGCTACTTTATTGTGCTAGTTCATACTAGTTTATTGTGTACAATATCGGGAAATAGTGATCAATATTAAATGTATATTTTTTATATAAATAAATATTCTCTTACAAAGTATTTAGTTCCAAGATAAGTATCACTAAGAACTTGTGTTATGGATACTAAAGAATGGATAAACATACATAAATACATTTTTTTGTAAATGAATAGGAAAACACCCAGACCAGAAAATATTCATGTTCATGCACACAAAGATTTGTCCTGTGTGGGAATCGAACCCGCGACCTCTGGAGTGAAATGCAGGTATACTGACCTCCACGCCATATCGGCCGTCAAATATAACTATATATACAACAAAACATATAACTAGATGGCACTCAAGCATACGGCCCACCTGATGAAAATTTTAATTTTTAACAAACTAAATTTGTTTCATATAATACACAAAAATGTAAATAATTATTAGTTTTATTTTAAAAGTTCCGATTGAGTTTTGTGGTGAATACCAAGGGCTGCGGGACTGTTCGATAGGGCTACCGCGGCCTCGGGACGTAGCACGCTCAAGAAGGAACATGGATGGTTTGAAGTCAGTAAAAGTCTAACAGAACCAGTGGAAGAAGGTCATTACATGATTTTCTATCAAAAAAAAAAAGGCTTTAAAAACCGTTTCACATGCAAATATAAAAGATGGTTGACCAAAAAAATAGAAGAATGTTTCAAAAAATAAAATTCGAAATTCAAAATCATTTATTCAAGTTTGGCTCCGAAATTAAAGAGCTCTTAAGAAGGTTGAAACTTAAAAAATAGCGCGCCCATTCACTGCGGGGGGAGCTTGATCGTAAAAGAACGGTCCCACCAGTCACAAGAAAATGTATTTAGTAGTAAAGCTATTTGACAAGTCTACAAAAACTTGTGTTGTGCAGTCACAAGATTTAAAATAAAAAAGTTTTGAAATAGGAGAGCCGTAACGTACGTGTCATCGTCAGCCTTGAGGAACCAGTCAGCGTCTCGACGATGCCGCTCATACACGTAGCGGAATGCCTCCTTTGTCTTCGCCCACAGGTGGTCTCGTCCTTCGCTCACTGGCAACTTCACCACCGGCAAAACGCTGTCTGGAAAACTTATAATTCAACTACTTTACTGAGGACATAACCCCTTACTTAAGATTATTGTCTTGTTGTTCTCATCAATATTAACATCATCAACACAAGGATGTACTCCCCGACTGATGATGTAGCTTGAGTATGTAATGCTCACTTAAATGTCTTTGCGGTGGTGGCGTCATGCGTCGGGTTACGTTCGCTAAAATATGGTTGAGCGAAACGATGGCTGGTTCATGCGTCATATTCGTGAACGGGTGCCGCCAGTGGGGACTGGTCTGCTCATGTCTACTATGTTTATTCGTAATCATGCTTGTATAACTTAAAAAAAGAGTTATTTTTTCTTTTATTATAAATCTTGTGACTGCAGAACACAGGTTTTTGTAGACTTGTCAAATAGTTTTACTACTAAGTACGATTTCTTGTAGCAGGCGGGAGAAAAAACTAACCTTGACGATTTTCTTGCCCGTTCTTTTACGATCAAGCTCCCACCCGCAGTGAATGGGCGCGCTAGTTTTGAAATTTTGACCTTCATATTAAAAAGCTCTTTTAAGCCAAACTTCAATTAATGAATTTGACTTTGATTTCTGGCGGCCTGCATTCAAAGTTAACCTTGAGACCATTATAAGTTCAGTTCTTTATCGTTTTTCTACCGCGAGAAATTTGGCTTTTTCACTTTTGATTTTTTTTTGCGTTCCAGAAAAACAACAACAACCCTACAAGGAACTATCCCTTACGGTGGGAGGAGGGAGATAATGCCCCCGCATACCACACACCCGGTGTGTGTGGTTATGTCGGACTTGAACTGACTAAACCTCTCCCGTCTTTAGTATTTCTACTGTGAAGGCGACATTTAAAGCGGTCGGCACCTGGGGAGGCACCGACGCGGTTTTACTTTTGCCATGACGGTCTGCATAAATACCATTTCACGCCCCGCTTAAAAGACCCGAGCATATAAGACCTGGAAAAGATATGCTCTAAAAGATATTTCTAAAACTAGCTTGTGTAGCACATACATACATAAAATCACGCCTGTTTCCCCAAAGGGATAGGCAGAGGCATATTATACGCCCAAATTTCGCCAGTTATATTGTTGGTCCCACGTAATAGGTGGCGGCCTATTTCCGCTTACCGGTAACTTTTATGTTCGCCAGAACCTCGTTCGTTGACCGGCTGGTGCATCATTTGGAGATGAGGCTGGCTTGGGCTCCTTAGATCTTGGTAGCATTGTGTAGCATCTCCCCGGGATTAAATAGAAAATGTATTTAACACACTTCATATTAATCACTGCTTTACCATAGAAGGCACTAAGACAAGCAATGTCCCCAGGCAGCTGGAGGTCTTCAAGAAAGGAGTAATCTTAAAGGAACCAACCTTTTTGATAGGCTTAGGCTCCTCAGATTTTAGTAGCAACTCCCCGGGATTAGATAGAAAAATTCTTTAAAACACTCCATATTAATCACTACTGCTTTACCATAGAAGGCACTAAGACAAGCAATGTCCCCAGACAGCTGGAGGTCCACAAGAGAGGCAGCAGTAAGATATATTGAGTAATCTTAAATGAACCAACCTTTTTGAGAGGCTTAGGCTCCTCAGATTTTAGTAGCAACTCCCCGGGATTAGATAGACAGCTGGAGGTCCACAAGAGAGGCTGCAGTAAGATATATTAAGTAATCTTAAAGGAACCAACCTTTTTGAGAGGCTTAGGCTCCTCAGATTTTAGTAGCAACTCCCCGGGATTAGATAGACAGCTGGAGGTCCACAAGAGAGGCAGCAGTAAGATATATTGAGTAACCATAAAGAAACTAACCTTTTTAAAAGCTTATTGTTCATGAGCTCTCAAAAAGGATAGTTTTCCCATCGGGGAAATAGGCGTAATTTTATTTTTTCTCACATGCACATGACTGAGAAGGACAAAACCTTTTGAGTTAGTTTAGTGTAGTGTCAGTGAAGTGTAATACTGCGACTAAGAACACATTACTAAAGTGTATTCGCCTTAATAGAAACAATAAGAATAGTGTTATTGAACAAATTCTTACTTTTGAAATACTTAGTAGTTTATGATAAAAGAAAGTTACTAATTAGTCTTTACATAAGCTAGATTGTACTGTATATAAGATACCTCCTTTCAAAAAGGAAAATATTTTGTATAGGTAAAAAAAAAAAAACATGCAGTATGGTAAACTAACCTTTTTGAGAGCTCATGAACAATATCTTGTTGCATCGTCGGCCCCATGTGGCCAGTACATGGTCAGCTTTGCTCCGATGGTTGCCAGGGTGCGTCATCACCCAACACAGCACCCGCACTTTCTTCGACATCTCTAGTGCTACTCTGCTGTCTTCTCCGTAGAAAGAGGCGTTGGGGTTATCATAAACCTTGTACAAAGGAATCTTGGCTGATATCCTTTTTATACGAGCATTTCCAACGGCGCCAGGACTTAAAATATACTTTAATCTGTTAATAATACGTACCTTCTACTCTTATAAATAAATAAATATTTGCTGACAATTAAACAAATTATTTACTTTATTAGGAACTAGTATTATGAATACTAAATAACGGATAAACATATATAACTTAATATAAATACTTAGGAAATTTGTCCTGTGTGGGAATCGAACCCACGACCTCAGGAGCCGAGTGCGGGTATAGTCACCTTCACGCCTCCTCCGGTCAACTTACCTATATTAAGAGGACAAACTTTGATGTAAAAGTATTACTAATTACCTACATTGAGCTAATCATTCAGTTTTAAAGAAAGAAAGAAAAATAATTTATTCTGTGAACCATCACCATCAGATCTTACTACAGCTTTCATAAGTTAACAAAGGTTCTATATACAACTTTCTTCAAAATCGGCTGTTTATTAGAATAGTTCACTGAGGTCAGACATCGAACGCTTCCGAGATTCGGACGGCACGTCAAGCTGATGGTACTGGTTATCACTGCATGGTAGTCGTTAAGCAGAAATATTTAACCATTCATAATAATCATAATATAATAAATATTTCCTGACAGTTACAGCAATTATTTAGTTCCAAGATAAGTGTCATTAAGAACTTGTGTTATGGATACTAAACAACGGATAAACATACTTAAATACTTTTTTTTTATAAATACATACTTAATATACTTACATAGAAAACCACCCAGACCAGAACAAATATTCATGTTCATGTACACAAAGATTTGTTCTGTGTGGGAATCGAACCCACGACCTCTGGAGTGAAGTGTAGGTACATTGACCTCCACACCATATCGGTCGTCAATCATTGGGCAGCAAAATTCTAACAGCAGAACGTCACACAACAGCCTTCGCCAATCCGCACTAGGTCTACGTAACGTGTATGATCTAAAATCCTTAATTGTTTAAAGTGTAGTAGGTGTAATAATATGCTAAAATCATCAAGGATTACCTTTTGAAAACAATTTCTCGGTTGCTTAAACAAGTCGTATAAATATATGAAACACAAAATCCTGTACAAAATCCTATAAGGAGGTTCAAGATTTGAGGGTAGTTCACACGATTCTCTGCTTGGGTGCCGGGCTTTGTTTGAGACATTGCACTTGGAATAAACACATTTCCATTTCGTATTCGATAACATCTGCTAAGCCATATTAATGGTTTATTAAAAACGGAATTACTTATTACTACTGATCGGAGTAGGTAGAGCTATTTTCTTTACTTGCCATACGTGTTATATATATACTGATAGTATGGGTACTCCCGGAAAGTCGGATTTTAGTCGGTCAAATTAGGGTGTGTGATCCTATAGTTCATTAGTTGCTAAAAGTACATCCATTGTATTTGACAAGATGTTGCAGACATTTACAAGCTATGTATAAACGTTCAAAACTAGACACAAAAGTGCATAATTTAAGTACTAGGACCTAATAACCTTAATAATTATTTGATTATGATACTGAACGCAAGTTCATTATCTGTTTTTACAAAAACGTATTTACTACCCTACATAAGCGTTTTATATGAAATCTAGCAACTGGCGAAACGTTGCCGCAGCTAATATCTTCACAGTTTAATGTTACACTAATTTCATTCATTCACACATAGCTACACAATAACATCACATCACGCACTCATTTTTGAACCATTTTTTTTCTCTCACGTTCATGAAACGCCATGCATCCGCTAAGATAACGTATTGGAAGTGTAAACTGTTTTTGATGGATAACTCCCCGAAGGTTAGATGCAGATTCTGAGTGTTTGACGACGTGTAATTGTATCAAAACCTGATCAACTCAAATAGTGAATGGGCAATGCACACCACATTAGATCTAAAGAATAGTAGGTAAGTAAAGAAAGCTTACTGGAATCTCAAAAATAAATTGTGAAAAGTCCCCATCGATCCCATATTTTATTAACTTGTTTTCAATTTATCCAAACTAACATCAACATTTGCAGTCAATGAACCGAAATAGCTGTATCTACTCCGATCACTGCTTCTTACTCAACAGCGCGCAAAATATTAAACGTCCATAAAACTAACCTACTTTTCATCAATTAGTTAGAAGTTTTTCACATTTATGTTGTTTATACTTTTGAGTTCGTTAATAATATTATTATTACAAGGGGAGACAATGTACTTACTAAAAAGGAGTACAAATAAAATTTATAGGGGTGTATAGGGATCCTACCTAGACCTGAGGAGCCCAAGCCAAACTCACCTCGCAAGTGGTGCACCTGCCGATCCACGGAACAGAAAAAACAGTAAACTGAAATTACATAATTTTCTTAGAATACAATTAAAATATTACTTACCGATGGTACGAAACACCTCCATTTATAAGATTTTTTCTCCTACTATCATTTTTGCACCATAAAATGGAACAATACGGCGTATTTTTTAAAATCAAGGGAACGCAACGACTACCAACTCGACGTGATGTCAGAACACAACTGCGGCTTGACTCAATGAAGTAAGCGTAACAGCGCCTACTTGTGACACGCGCGATACGCCTACTTAGCACTTCCACTAGTTTTTTCTGTTCCGTGTGCCGATCAACGAGGACGAGGACGAGGCTCTGGCGAACATAACAGTGCCCGGTAAGCGGCAATAGGCTCGCCACCTATTACGTGGGACCAACTATATAATTGGCGAAGTGTGGGCGTATAATATGCCTCTGCCTACCCCTTCGGGGAAACAGGCGTGAATGTATGTATGTTTGTAAATAAAATTCATTTAATTCATGATCATCCGTTTAATTCAAATCAAACAAAATAAAAATTGAGCAAAATTAACAGACTTAGATATTATATCGTAAACCGTTAGCTAATTTCTAAAAGTATTTTGTATATATATTTTTTAAAGCAAATAAAATAAAATCATCATAGTCAAAAACAATGCGAAAGAAATATATTACTGAAAAATACGTTTATAATAATATCAAATGTATAAACGCTTTTAAATGTTATAAGAACATGTCAATGTTCCTTTATCTAAAATATCCTGCATATAAAAATAACCTGCACTTTACTAATGTCAAACACTCGCTGCCCGCGGGGTAATAAAACGTGGTCTCTCACTTCCCCTCTCTCTCGACGAGAAAGAGAATGAGTGAGGGGGAGAGATTAGAGACGTAGTAAGTGTATGAGCCAGTGTTTGACATCGATAATAAATTATAGACTTTTAAATGAGAGTCGATACAATTTTGTGTAAACTTAAATTATAAGCAAGAAATACAATGCCAATGATTATTATTATTAATTTTTCGCATTATACAAAAAAAAGTCCTATTTATATTTTATAAATAGGACTTTTTTTTGTATATTACCTACCTATTTATTATCAATAGGATAAAATTATGATCAATATCTAAACCGAATTAAGAGTTAACAAGTGTGTTTGTATAAGCACAGATTAATATTTTGTAGTTTTAATTATGTGGAGCTGAATTAAGAAGTGCTAAATATATATCGAACACTGCCATAAAGGATGTATCTACTACTGACGGCATGTACTGATTATTAACAAAACAACATTAAAATTTTTGTATTTCCTTTTCAAGCTGATAGTATTTCAAGGTCCATTTATCGCCATTCCAGGGGATATATTAATACGATAAAAAATTACTCTTCATACATATTTGATGGTTGTAAGGAGTTAAGGTTACGTAAACAGATTTTAATGACTGTAACACTAAGGCAAAACAGTTCTTAATTTGATATAAGCTAAATTTGATTTAAAATGCCATTGCGTTTCAGTCATTTGTTTGAAGTTGAGAGGGGCAGAACGATGTTTTAAATAGATTTAGCAAGAAACAGGAGTGACCGGTGTGCAAACACCCTTAATACTGCCTTTTCAGAAATTATAGCGATCATAATTTTACCCTGCGTCCTTCTTCCTACAGTGTCCATCACTATTTAACACTAGATCACCCATTTATTATATATTTATACTATGGTTTGTGTATTTTAATGATGACTTAGCTAAAACAATAAAATTTACAATATAATGTATCTCTTAAATTATTATAACAAAGTCTTTGGTAATCAGATGCAATGCTTGTAAACTTAAAGACTAGATGCCATGATATTTGTACACAATTCTGTTGCACTTGTTTATTTTAAGCAATAAAAGTAGCAGCTCATACGCCGAGAGACACATTAAATAAAAATTTAAATAAACAGTGACAAATGAAATATTTACAAAGTGAGCAATTGTTACACAGTATTGTTACAATTCGTTACAATATAAATGGCGAAGTGTGGGCGTATTATAGTAAGCCACTGCCTACTGTCTAAACAGGCGTGATATTATGTATGTGTGTATAGCAAATTGCCTTGGACGCAGTAACACATTATCGTGTCAACCGAAGTGCGACATGGAGGGGGGGGGGGGGCGTAGCTATAGCAACTACGCTATGCTCGCCCTCTTTTATTATTCACTTTTTTTTGTGTGGACTACCGGTTGTTTTGTTTAAATTACCTGCCGCGGTTTGTATATCTTAGTCTGTTGT
The DNA here is from genome assembly GCA_949126915.1 of Musotima nitidalis. NCBI lineage: Eukaryota > Metazoa > Arthropoda > Insecta > Lepidoptera > Crambidae > Musotima > Musotima nitidalis. The sequence continues at coordinate 15,713,618 of OX421425.1, forward strand.
GCCTACCCTATATTGCTATTATTCTGTCTATCGTAAGGTTGCCTGAAAAAATATGCTGTTAGCAATAAGGCCGGCAATTGTACCATACATTTGTTTATGTGATTTGATTCATTTTTATGTTTAGTGTACAATAAAATGTTCAGTCATTTATTCTGATAGCTAATCTGGCTGAATTTGTAAGCAATCTTTTTTAATTACAATACAACAGAAATGTGCACTTTTTTAACTTAAAGTTTTATAATTCAAAGACTATTGCAAAAAAGATTACAAGCAGTATTCAAAACGACATACCTACTTAAAAGTAAATTCGAACTTATAATGAAAATATTCACTTACAGTAAATAATAGATAATAATTGTTTTTGAAATCACTATTCACTTAAAATATAAATAAACCCTTTTCAAATAAAGATAAATGCTGATAACGACCCTGATTTAAAATAGTTTTACTTATTTAAGGGCTGATTTTTCAATCATCAGATATAATGAATCCCTCCAATAAAATATAATACGACCTAATTAGAAATGTTATTGTCTTTTTCAGAATAGTTTTATAAATGTTAATTTTATATTCAGTTGTCTTAAAAAAATTTAATTGTAAATTTTTATCTGGCAATTGAAAAATCAGCCCGTATCCTTTAAAAATATCTTAATTAATTCTTATTTTATACTGTTATTATTATACTATGGCAAGAAATCGACCAGCCTCTTAAATTACTAATAGAAAGGAACTAAAAATTCAAATTCTAATAATATTTACAATAATATTATGTTAACCTTACTTTTTGGTGATTAACTAATTGGTATACTAGTTATTGACCGCGGCTTCGCTCACCTATCCTATACTAATTTGACGAATGCTATGATGTGGAGGTCGGCACATACATTGTTTGGTTTCAAAGATCGTGAGTTTATTTCTCATACACGAATATTTGAATGCATGAAAATGGATCATATCCTAGCATTATCCCGGTTGCCCTAGACTTAAGCTTAGGGCCCAGGGTCTGCTCACTGGTTCAACCAGATTTGACTGAATTTTAGTTATCACGTGGAGCGACTGCCGTCTGACCTCCACAACCCAGAGGGAAACATCTTTCTTTGGTTAAACCAGCTGTCAGTCTGTTAGAAGGCACTGACTTCCTAATAACGACTGCCAGCTGGTTCACTTAGATGTTCATGACAGCCGGGACCAACGGCTTAATGTGCTTTCCGAGGCACGGAGCAAGCGATAATGCATGAAAATGGATTAATATCCTTTAAAATACTTACCTTTTAAAATAATTTTGACTTAAAACTTAGTTAGGCTGCACTTATGAAACCTTCAAATACAAAGCCAGATAACAAATCTGTTCACTATATGACATAATGCTTACTATATGGGATTCTGTCAGCTGTATGATATTCTGCTTACATCTATCTTTTTAAAAGTGAGCACTGAAAGGGTTATTGTTTACGTTAAGTATTTAGTTTTTAATATTACATTTTATTTAGTAACATTTAAATTGAATTGCGTCATCGATTGGTGTTGTCAATTTGGTTTGCGTCAAGTTACGTAAAATGTAATTAGTTCTTACAACCGTAACTAGATGTCGTGGATTGTAGTTCAATCGCGGTATCAAATGTTTTCGGATTTAATAAGATCAAATGAGATGTAAAATTCATATAGCCATAAAAGCACAGTTAAAATACTTCCAGTAGTTTCATTTCATGTTCTACTTGTGGTACAGTACAAATAGTTCATCCAAGTAGGTCAACTTTCCAACAGTTGTTTTTCAATGTCATTATAAATCTTATTTATTATCTTAGGCCAATGTATGATAACTATATTTAATTCTAACTAAATTATATTATAAATTTTAAAAATAATAAATAAAACAAAACATGTACAAATTACGTAAATAAAATAACAGCACAAATGCTTTTTACAAATACAAATACAAATACAAAAAGTTTATTTCCTCAACAAGTACATTTTTTTTTTAAATCGTGATTGGAGCCTCCATTTAGACTAGAGAAAGTCTGTGTTAGGAGACTCCGCACTTCCATAACTTCAATACAATAATTGTTAAAATACTTAAGAATCTAGTTAATATGAATCTAACTTTTATTTAGTTGTGTTTAATCGTGTATGCCTTTGTGAGGGTGGTGTGTATGTGAGTGTGGTGTGTATGTGGGTGTGGTTTTGTATGTGGGTGTGGTGTGTGTGTCGATGTGGTGTGTGTGTGTGCATATAAGTGTGTGTTTCTATGTCATATTTTTAATAACAGTTCAGTATCGTCATAAGTTACAGGTTTAATCCAACTTATTAGTGTTTTTTTGCATTCATGTATATGTTTGTTATATTTTTTGGTATATAAAATTAAATTATTATAATTATATGGTGTAAATAAATCTCCTCAAATTCAAACGAACGTATTTTTTGAGTAGCGAGCTTGTGAGACGTGTGAATTAAGTGAGTTCTATTTGTACACTCATTTTCACTTCTTCTCGTCTTATACACGTGGAAAATATTGAGATTCACAGATAAACAGATCTTTTTGCAATATTCTTGCAAAAACTGACCAAATAGTCTTGATCAGTCAATAATAAATTCAGTATTATTTTCAATTATGCTTTATATATTAGATACATATTATGCTTTAGTTCACAGCACAAAACCACAGTACATAGAAAAACCTATGTAAAAACTAATTTATATTAAACGAAACTACACAATCGCGTCAAATCCCATGATATACTATTATAAGTGGTCTATCTGATTTGACAAACTTTCAATATCAATACTTTAATTTGCAAACCCGCTAACTCTATACGAACAAATTTTGCAGGAGACTTTAAGAGTTAGTGTTATTTTTATTCTTAAATTAATAATCTTAAATACCACTTCAGTATAGAAAATGAAAGAATTGTGATTGTTTCGGAGGTATTGATTTTGCAAATTATGTCCAAACATTACTGCTAACCGTTGAATTGAAAAAAATATTTCGCCGAAATGTGAAGTGGGCTGGTTTGCGAATTAAGGTATCGATATATGTACGTGCATCAAAGTATCGGCTAGGTTAAGCCTTTCTAACAATGAAACAGACAATTCACACACACTTTTATGTAAAAAAAAAAGTGTATGTACGCAGGGCCTATATTTAGTGACGGAAAATACAAACGAATTTATCGACACTAATGCCGCTGATGATAAATATTTCATACGTGAATACGTTCATGTTGCAGTATTTAAAAAACAACAGATGCGCGCGGACTGTAAGTAGCGTCACTTCTTGGCGGGAAATTGAAGCGTCATGTTTGCAGTTTTGTTTTATTTTCAAAAATTTGTGATATTTCTAACATTAATATGTAATAACGGTGGATTATTAACCGTTAAGTGTTTGTGAACGGGTGTGTAACGGTTGATACAATAACAAAAAATCTAACGTTCACTTGACATAATTTCACTTAATATAATTTTGTTTAATATAACGATCAGTTGTCATAATGAATTGTAGTTATAATTTCATTTCACCTAATTTCTTTTGATATAATGAACATTTCTTATAATGCACATTTGACATAATATTCATTTAGTATATTATTTATTTACTATAATATTCATAATCTATAGGTTAGGTTAGAAGGGGATGGCGGGGTCGTAGACCCCGCCATTCCCTTCGTGGTTTTTTTTATATAGCTACCGTCGACTAATTAGGTTAAAAGAACATGAGGTTAAATGAACATTATATTAAAAGAATATTATGCATTATGAAAATTATATAATATGAACTTTATACTAAATGTTATTATATCAAAGAAAGATTATATCATATAAAACATTAGATCATATGAAATTAGGTTATTTGTTATTATAGCACATGAAAATTATAACATATGAACGTTATTTCAAGTGAAATTAGAGCATTTGTTATTATATCAAACATTACACACCCTTTGTGAACATAGATGAGTGTTGGTAAATGAAACAAAACAGTGCAACATCACTTTTCATATTCTCTCAAGGAGTCCATGTGAGATCTCAGTATAGTCCCACATCTTTACTGAGGACTCAAAGGGCTTGGGGGAGGGTATTTTATTTGCCATTTGCCATCTTTATCATCACTCATTCTCATTTACTATGAATTATATATTATTAATATATCACTTACTTGACACTGGCTAGATGTGCTAGACGCACGAAGTCATTATTTAAAAGAAAAAAAAGTTGCGGCTTTTAACTTCGACGATTGGTCAAGGTTGGCCGCTGCTAAATATATGCATTTGCGTTATCCATTGGATATTTAAGTCTGTGCTCTGACCTCAAGACAGGTGCCTATTCTGCCTATTGGATAATAAGGCCCTGTTTACACTTCTCATCATATGAACGGACACACTCAACATTATGACTAGCGTTTCACGTCAATCGTCCGTCTAATCATCGGCTAACTGAAGCCTTGTAAAGCGCGGATTCCCTAATAGGATATATGCATGTCCTTTATAAATACTCTAAGCAGAAATTTTTCGATTGTGTAATAATATTTTTGTAATCAGTGAAATATAATTTTAATATGACTAAATTAGCAATGTTATCATCGATGTACTGAATGGCGTATATAAATGCCATTCCTCATTCGGTCTTCTTATATATTTTCTAAAAAGCCATTGAAAAGTCGACTCTGACTAATTTATTTCGTCTAAAGATATCTTGATTACAGTATTTACTTATCTTATAATTACTGCAGTTATATATTTTATATTATGGTAGAAAACTCATAAAACATGGCCAGCCTATTTAAGGGTTTTTATTTGAGCTAAATATAAATCACATGCATATGCCGTAACAGTGAGGGCAGTGAGTTATTATTATATACCGGGGCCTTATCCTGTAACTTAAAATCGAATACCATCACTTTTACTTTCATTTGTATAGTAACCATTGATTTGTTAAGACAAGTACTGTTCCTGTGGCTTTGAAAAGAGCAAGCAATGGTTATAGACTATAAGGTAGTTTTTACACTGAATCACAGAACGTGTACGTTGAAGTTATAAAAAACGCGCTTTGTCAGTCATCTTGTGTCAAGCGGGTTTTCTATACGAACAGAAATACTTGCAGAAACCGTATTAGAGCGTGTTGCAATGGGTCCAACACCTAAGTTACATAATAAGACACCTGTATACAATACCATACGTTATTCCGTGGTTATATATAACATTTTTTTCTATACTAAACATGACGTAACAATATTATAAACTATTTCCTTATAAAATATCTAATGTACTTCAATTTCTTTGGTATCGTTAGTTCTAAGTATTTTAGGCAGGTCGTCCTCTCCGAACTTGATGCCGTAAGGTCGCAAATGGTATATCAAATAATCTAGTACGTACATCAGTTTCGGGTCTACGTAGTGGAAGGATATGGCGTGGTCTGAGCAGCAGTCCAAGCCCTGGTAAATAGAAAAATAATATTACTTTTTGTGACTAGACATGTCTGTAAGTTGTATAGTTTTTAATACGCATGGAGGTAGGTTTAAGTCGACTAATGTGAGATGATTTTGAAATGAGGGGGTATTATTTTTTGCTCTCACACATACAAACACAAAAACACAGCAACATTCACGGACCTAATCACACACACACACACTAACACGCACTATTTTAAAGTTAGCTAAAAATAATGTAATTTTCGGAACATGAAATTCTAAGATAGATACATACATACATTCACGCCTGTTTCCCCGAAGGGGTAGGCAGAGGCTTATTATACGCCGACACTTCGCCTATAATATAGTAGGTCCCACGTGCCTATTACTGCTTACTGAGCCTCGTCCGTTGATCGGCAGGTTCACCACTTGCAGGTAAAGTTGGCTTGGGCTCCTTAGGTCTTGGTAGGATCCCTATACACCCTAAATTTAAGGATATAGGCAGATTTACTGTCTATTACTTCAGTCATGTACAGTCATATTTAAGTTTATATATTACCTTTTAAGTACTAATAAAGTATGTAAAACTGTATGAAATAAATAAATGTAATATCATAATAATGTGGTTATTATAAAACCGCTGAATTAATTACAAACTACTATGCTACTTAAGCGCTATTTTGAAGGGATTTGACGAATCGAAGAGACGCTTTTGGAACTGATGTCCCATATATTGACGACCAATAGCGTGGTGGCGAGTATAACAAATCTTTGTTTCCATTAATATGAATATTTATTCTGGTCTTTTTCTCATATGTAATGTCACGCCTCTTTCCCGTAGGGGTAGGCAGAGATCACGTCTTTCCACTTGCTAAGGCTATCTTGGCACACACTTTTAGCTTCATTTACACTCATTAACCTTCTATACACGCCCGTCGGCTTAGGGTACTTTTTTTTTTTTGTTTTACGTCGGTAACAAAATGCGTTTACGCACTACCTTCCGGCCAAAGGGGGACCGAAAGGGGGTGTGGGACTCACCACTAGCAGACGCGACTGCTACTGCCAGCAGTAATACCCACTAAAAATCTTCCGACGACGCCCGCCGCTTGTAGAGAAAAAGGCGAGGGCCAGTACCTGGGTTGCAGCTTCTGACACCCCGCCTGCGGCCAACGTCCCCCGGACCAAAACCGGGAGGACCTCCTCAGAGAGGCGCAGTGGACGCGCCCCTCCTACTTCCTTGTGCGACCATAGCGTGTGTGGCCGACTTCCCGGAGGGTCTATGGTTAGACACTCTCCACTCCACAGGTCCCTCTTAGTTTCCCCCCCGGTAGTCAGTACTAAGGGCACCCAGAGTCGTCGGTCTCTGGGTGTTACCTTTTCCCTAGCGCCTCCTGCGCCCTACCGGGAGGTACTCAGCCCCCCCACCACGACAAGGTGGAGACCAGTCGGGGGGGAGGGTACTTTTGACCTGCCCTTTGTCCAAAATTTTCTGGATTTGGTCATGGAAGGTCTTACGTGGTCTTCCCCCCAACACTTCCAATCACTTGTCCATCATAACTCACTTTCGTTAGTCTACTTTTATTCATCTTCTCAACATGAACAAACCATCTAAGCATACCTTTCTTAATTCTTGTCACTTTATTTTCTTTAACACCAGTTCCGACCCTTATCACTTCATTTCTGATCCTAATTAAGTATGTATTTACAAAAAAAAGTATTGTATGTTTATTCGTTGTTTAGAAACCATAACACAAATTCTTAATGACTAATATCTGGTGTAGGTAATTATCAGAAAATAATCAGATAATTTACTCTCGTTACAGCGTTGGTCGTGAAGACATCGTTGTTCTGAGGCTCCTATCTTACCTGAAGATGCCCTGTGTAAGGGCGAAACACGTGTCGTGTTGAATAGTTTCTCGATTTTTCGGGAAATTATAGTAGCGCGGGAATTGTTACAAAGATATTTTTAATCAATCACTTGCAGAAAATATTTATTTAGTTATGTGATATAAAAATTTTAATATGCAAATTTAGACTATGACATGTATTGAAAGCTGTGTAAAATTTTAATTATTTGTTTGTTTTTGCAGTACAATTATAAATTACCTCGTCAGAAGGATAGTAGATGTACTTCCAGTACCAAAATCCCTTGTCCTTGTTGGGGAACAGATGGTCCTGAGGGACGAACGGGAAGAATCGGCCACGGTGCAGCGAATCTCGGGAGTCTATAGCCTTTACGCCGATCTTGTCTAGGCATATCCCTGAAATTAAGTTTTTGCCGTATAATTATAATTTTCGTCTGTGTGTCTGTCAGTGGAAGACCAACCAGTTTAAATATAAACCTTGCATGAAATTTGACACCTGTAAAGTTTATAATTTGGATTAACACATGGGATACTGACGACACATGGGATGATGACGACCGATATGGCGTGGAGGTCAGTATACCTGCACTTCACTCGAGAGGTCGTGGCTTCGATTCCCACACAGGACAAATCTTTGTGTACATGAACATGAGTATTTGTTCTGGCCTGGGTGTTCTCCTATGTATCTTAAGTACGTATTTACAAAAAAAAAGTATTTATGTATGTTTATCCGTTATTTAGTCGCCATAACACAAGTTTTTAATGATAATTATCTTGGAACTAAATAATTGGTGTGATTGTAAGAGAATATTTATTTATTAAGAGAATATTTATACTTTTTATCCCGGTATTGCCACGGATGGATGTTTGTTACTATTTAAAGCAAAAACTACTGAATAGATTTCAATGAAACTTTACAATAATGTAGCTTACACATTGGAATAACACAAAGATATCGTGTGAAGTAATAATCCTGCGTAGAATTCCCGGGAATCAGCTAGACATGGGTGGTTCCTGAATGAATTATTGAAGTATTTCACCTATCTATTCCATATGTACCACTCATTCGCTTCCAAAGCATTTCATTTAGTTCACCTATTCGGATTAGTTCGGATATATATGTTAGTACTGAGAGAGAGCCAGTCGCACGTGACCCCTCCCAGTAAGCTAGTATCATACCAAGTTAGTATGTAATATTATCGGTTTTATAATTTTACGATTGTAATTATTCTAGAATGCCGATGTCTTATAAATATTTCAATAGTATATTAGTAGTCATTAAAATAGATCTGTCTACCCACGATGCATAAATTATGCAATGCCATTGAACTGAATGCGGAACTTAATGAAATAGTGTGTGAGTTGGATGTCTTGAGATCAAGTAAACTAAATGAACTAATTGAATTAGATGAGTGATACATATCTTTAATTCCCACTGAACTATATCACTCACCCCACGATGAACGATTGTATAATAGTCATTAAAAAAGATCTGTCTACCCACGATGCAATGTAATTGAACTGAATGCGGAACTTTATGAAGCGTGTGAGGTGGATGTCTTGAGATGAACTATCGATGATACATATCTTTAACTCCCACTGAACTATATCACTCACTCCACGATGAACGATTGTATAGCACCAGCTATACTCTATTCACCGAATGAACCAAGCGAGGAGCTTTCTCTGTCTGACATTTCTATATAAACAGATAAGGACAGAAAATTATTTAGCTCCGCCCAGGAGCGCTTGCGACAGGTTTGAAACCTTAGGGCTCGTTCACATTGCTAACGTAAACATATTTAGGCATAGCTGGCATATATTTTTTTTAATATCAAAGATTTCTGATGTTTGCACAGTTAGACAGGAATTTTAAGGTAGGATTTCCAGAAATAAAATAATTCCAAGTAAAAGAGTACAGTATACAAGCCGAGTTTACACAAAGTCTAGTTACAAAACGAATAGTCTAAAAAACAAGCCAGGTCAAAAATATATTCGCAATGAAGGAGATCCGTGGGCGCAAAGGATACGTCTAGACAGCAAGGAGTGCAACGAGAGACTAATTGTGACTTGCATTGTGACCGCGCCGTAAGCGTCTTATCTGCAACCAATCATGTGAAAGTGGCGAATTTCGGTGCTTGGATCATTCGGCGAAGAGAGTATAGTACAGGTCCTGTACTTAGTGCAGACTCCAGCTCTCACTAAGGGACGACTTATGCCATTGTAATTGTAATAGTTTATCTTATGAATCCTATTGTACCTTTTTGAGAGAAAATAAATCGTATTATTATTATAGTATTTTTTATTTATTTAATCAGAACGGAATACACCAATTACACTAATTATCAAAAACAGTAAAAGTTAAATATTAGGTCGGGGAAAAAGTCTTTTCGCATAACGTAGGTATAAACTTATTATAAAATTTTTTTGACTGTACTATTTGTGTCTGGCTGGTTTTGGTAACATTAAAAAGATTCCATTATAAAGAAAAGAAAAAAATAAAAAAAAGTTGTTTCCCGCTATTTTTCATTTGTTTTTCTCTCCGTTAAAATGAGTGAACCAAATGAAGAAATTCGATACATTTTAAAATTTTATTATAAAAAAGGCAAAAATGCAACTCAAGCAGTGAAAAAAATTTGTGATGTTTATGGACCTGATGCAGTGTCAGTAAGAGTAGCACAAATTTGGTTCAAACGTTTTCAGTCCGGAAATTTTGATGTTAAAGATGCACCTCGCTCTGGTCGCCCTGTTACGAATAAAATGAACGCCATTTTTGAAAGAGTGGAGCAAGATCGGCATATTAGTAGTTACGATGTAGCTGAAGAACTGGGAATTGACCACAAAACAGTTTTGACCGATTTGAAGAAAGCTGGTTATACAAAAAAGCTCGATATTTGGGTGCCAAACGAGCTCACTCAAAGAAACTTAATGAACCGTGTACTCATTTGCGATTCATTATTGAGACGTAATGAAACCGAGCCGTTTTTGAAGAGATTGATAACTGGCGATGAAAAGTGGATCACGTACGACAAGAACGTGCGAAAAAGGTCGTGGTCGAAAGTTGGCCAGGCTTCACAGACTGTGGCCAAACCTGGCCTAACACGAAATAAGGTGATGCTGTGTGTATGGTGGGATTGGAAGGGCATTGTTTATTATGAGCTTTTACCGCTCGGCAAAACCATCGATTCTGATCTTTACTGCCAGCAACTGATGAGATTAAAGGAAGCAGTCGAGAGAAAACGGCCGGAATTGATCAACAGGAAGGGTGTGGTCTTTCATCACGATAACGCTAGACCACACACATCTTTAGCCACTCAGCAAAAATTAAGAGAGTTCGACTGGGAGGTCCTAGTGCATCCACCATATAGCCCTGACCTTGCGCCTTCAGATTTTCACCTGTTTCGGTCTCTGCAGAATTCTTTAGGTTCTGTAAGGTTGACCTCAAGAGAGGACTGCCAAAACTATTTGTCCCGTTTTTTTGATCAGAAGTCCCAAAGTTTCTACAGTAACGGGATAATGTCTCTGCCCACAAAATGGCAGAAAGTTATTCAACAAAACGGTACATATATATTGTAAATAAATGTAAATAAACTTTGAAAAAAATGTCTTGACTTTTCATACAAAAATACGAAAAGACTTTTTCCCCAACCTATTATAATATTAAAATCTCACACATAAAAACTTCTTTTATCTCATTCTCTCACAATACCTCAGACACACTGGCAAAATCTCAGGCCATCCATCCGCAAACAAATCACAGTCGGGTGCAGCATCATATATAGTATACTAACCCATTTCCGCGTCTTCAGCTCCCTCATCGCTAGCCTTGCAGAGATGTGGCGAAGGTAGTGCCTTGTTTACAAAACGGTCAAGCGCAGCGCGACTTAGCACGTACCCCGCCCCACCGCTCATATATCCCTGTATACATTAAACACATAAAATATTCCAGCTTTAGTTATGTTTTATATGAATACAGTTAATATTGTATATAAGGATCCTACCAATATCTGAGCAGCCCAAGCAAACCTCCTGCAAGTGGTGCACCTGCCCATTACCGGACAAGGCTCTGGCGAACACAGAAGTTCCCTAAGCGGCAATGGGTCCCCACCTATTACGTGGGGCCAACTACACACCCTTCGGGAAAACAGCCGTGATTGTATATATGTAGTTAAAATAATATGAATAACTTATGTATTGATTAAATGAGTTTACAACAACATATTATAAATTTACGTACTCAGATGCACTAACACTTAATTTTTTTGCATGTAAGTGAATCTAAGCTTCGTGATTTCAGTGTAGTCATATTTCGATTGTTTTTTATATTTCATTTTGACGTTTTCAAGTACTATGTAGTAGTTTAGGGGCTATCCATTAATGACGTCACACGTTAAGGGGGTGGAAGGGGTTTGACGAAGTGTGACAAGGGGATGGGACAGATCCTAAATTTCGTGACGTCACATTTCAAAATCCAGGTCCTATAAAATTTTTGAAACTGCTGTTTTAATGTAATAATTTCTTGCTGTACAATTGCAAAATATGTGACATCACACTAAGAAGGAGGGAGTCCCCCAAGTGTGACCAGCTGTGACAAGGACGGAGAGGGGGGGGGGGGAATCAAATAATTACAGAATTCGTGTCACGTAATTTATGGATGACCCCTACCAACCAGAGGGCCTACTCTAATTCAACGAAAACGAAACTTCGTTGTACCTGTCTCTTTCACTCTCTGGGCATAACAGTATCGAGTGTAAGGGATGGCTATAACGAAGTTTCGTTTTCGTTGAATTAGAGTAGGCCCTCAGTCTTCTGTCAACATTCGTTTGTTTCATAGAGATATGTAGACTACATCCCAGTTCTTTACATGGCGACCCTGTCGAAAAGGTGTTGCCTCGCGGGCCCTGCGTAACAAAATCCGTAACCTACAGGAGTTTGGAATAAATAAATGATAACTAGCCAACTTCATCATATCAGCCTTATAAAAATGTGCATATTCGAAATTAAACTCAAATCAAACTGTGTTTGTTCTATGTTATTTAATCTTAAGTACCTTTACCAAATTAGAAATATAATATACATAGTAATTGTAATTCTGCTGTAACTCACTACTTTTACTACTTTAACTTTTCATTTAATTGTATGTTGTGGTTTTAAGTAGTTTTTTTTATTGTTAAGTTTCTGCCTTTGTGTGACTGTTGCACACGAAAGTTATTAGGTCTCCACGGAAGACCAGCGCTGTTGTGGTCCTCCACTGCAGCACATGCTGAGTGGATTCCTTTTTAGGCATACTATATGTAAACATATGTGTAAAAATTGTTTACTGTTTTGATTTCTGTTCTTTGTTTATATGTATTTATGTCTAAATAAAATTTTATTTCATTTCATAAAGTCCACTGCTGAACAATGGCTTCCCAATAGATTACTTTCTATTAGGGATATTTGCCCATAATCAGCACGCTGGTTGGTGATCGCAGTTCAAGCCAGTACGCAAGATGACGCTGCTGCCTATCATGCGGTAAAAAAATTGCTGCTTATCGCCGATAAAATAAAACCAATATTAACAAACAAAGTTCCAACCTGTCGTGTGAATGGTTTGAAGCGACATCCGAAGTGTATGGCATCCATAGGGTTGTAATCCGCCAGCATATACCTCAGATTTTCCACTACTACGTAACTGAAACAAAAATAGTTACTTTTAAGCAATTATATTCTTATTAAAAGAGGTAGATCGCACTAGCCCCTGGTAACTGAGGCGGCAAAATTATGACAATTGTCGTATTTTGATTTAGCGCTATCCTTTACTAAATCCAAAGTGCATTATATTTTCTTTTTTCCTTATATCTAAATCAGATAAACTGACAAACCTTGACAAATTCTGACAATCTTGATTATGATACCGCTCATATCTCTTTCATTGTTGTTAAGAAAAAACTATGGAATTTCCATTTTGTGTATGAAAATTTGACGAATCTAAATGATTCTGTTGATCTTAAAGACAGTAAAGTATGTTTTATTTTATTTTCTATAATATGTTACATACTGTTACATTTGACGACCAATATGGCGTGGAGCTCAGTATACCAGCCCTCCGCTCCTAAGGTCGTGGGTTCGATTCCCACACAGAACAAATCTTTGTGTGCATGGTCTGGGTGTTTTCTATGTAATATTAAGTATGAATTTACAAAAAAAAGTATATAAGTATGTTTATCCGTTATTTAGTATCCATATCACAAGTTCGTAATGATACTTATCTTGGGACTAAATAATTGATGTAATTGTTAGAAATTATTTATTTATTATTTATACTCCACCATCGCTCGATTTATAACCGAGCAGTGAATGTGTATTTGTACCAAAGTTTAAATGGTTGCTTTACAGTTAAAGTGATGGCGATGTTGATAGATTTTGATTAGATACTAAAGGGGTCAATAAAACAATTATTAAGGTTATCTCGTACAATAATTCTATATTCAGTGTGAAATTACAATCGGGACCGTGCAAATGCAAAATCCCCAAACCGTGTCCAAAGATTAATAGAACTGAGATTATTGGGAGCCATTTGGGTCGCCTTGAATTTGGTCCTTATTCATATGGTGATGATAGGCAGGTGTATAGGGATCCCACCAAGATCTTAGCAACCCAATACAAACTCACCTTTTTTTTTTATTTACGTCGGTAACAAATTTACGCACTGTCTCTCGGCCAAAGGGGACGACCGCCAGCACACCCACTAAAAATCTTCCGACGACGCCCGCCGCTTGTTTAAAAAAGAGGCGGGGGCCAGTACCTGGGTTGCAGCTATGACAACCCGTCCGCGGCCAGCGTCCCCGGGACCAAAACCGGGAGGACCTACTCAGAGAGAAGCAGTGGACGTGTCGCTCCTATCTCCTTGTGCGACCATAGCGTGTGACGCCTCCTTCTCGAGGAGACTATGGTTAGACAGTAGGGGCCCCCGCTGCCTTAGACCCTCCTGGTGCTATTTGACGGGCCCTCCTGGTCCGCCCGCTGCGCTCTCTACAGGTCCCTCTTAGTTTCCTCCCGGTGGTCAGTACAAACGGCACCAAGAATCGCCAACTTCAGGTGGAGACCTGTTCGGGGGGAATCCAAACTCACCTGCAAATAGTACACCTGCCGATCAACGGACGAGGCTCTAATAATCATGAAAGTTAAACGGCAATAGGCTCGCCATCTAGTACGTACGTCAAAGATGCCTCTGCCTATTCCAGTGTGCGTGTATGTATGATACTCACGTATCATCGTCAGCCTTGAGGAACCAGTCAGCGTCTCGACGATGCCGCTCGTACACGTAGCGGAATGCCTCCTTGGTCTTCGCCCACAGGTGGTCTCGCCCTTCACTCACTGGCAACTTTACCGCTGGCAAAGAACTATCTGGAAGAAGTTCTCACATTCACTACTCGAAATTATACGGTAACAAACAGTAAAGTTTCTGAGTCATCTATTAGCTTCTGTTTTACTTGCTTTACAAACGTGCCAACAACGCACAAGGCTGGTGGCCTGTTACATAAGTTAAATAATAAGATGAGGTTCGAGAGCAAAACTAAATGCGTCCTAAAATCCGAGCGTCATCCTTTTATCGATAAGGACTAGCGACGATTCCTTGTTACATTCCTGTGAGGTAACACAAGTTTGCTTTATAAAAGTCTATTTTTTGAATTTATTTCATCTATATTGTTATTTTTTGTTTATTAATGTTATTTTATTTTTTAATGCACAGTTATAATAATTTCGTGAATAACGCTATTGGTTACATTATAAGTGACTGTAAATGTGTGATTTATATGTAAGCTTTATATTGTAATTGTTGGTTGTTCTAAATAAATAAAATAAAAAATAAAAGCAAAAAAAAATATATTTATGTATGTATATCCGTTATTAAGTATGCATAACACAAGTTCTTAATGATACTTATCTTGAAACGAAATGATTGGTGTAATTGTTAGAAAATATTTATTTATTATTATTAGACCAAGAGACTGTTGAAACATAAGCATGAATACTTACCATTCTGCGAGCTCATGAACAGAATCTTGTTGCACCTCTTCCCCCAGGTAGCTTTGACATGGTCAGCTCTTTTCCTGTGGTTATTCGGCTGAGTCATCACCCAGCAGAGCACCCGCACTTTCTTAGCCAGTTCATCTGCCACCGTTCTATCTTCATGTTTATGTGCTGGTTCATCGCTCCCATGATCTATGATGGCTGATATTGGGTGCTTTTCCAAGTCTCTTGATGAATCCCTGAATATCAATTGGCTGTTGGTAAACACTTGGTGGAAAATAATAATATGATAGGCGTTAAAGTATGAAATTGCTGATTTATTTCTGCTCACTTCTATCATACCCACAAGTTACACTACATAATATTTTTAAGCTAGTAATGAAAAGACATTGCGTCTCGAATTCATTGACTTTCGGAGAAGTTAAAATTTTAGAACTACATACAAAATTTTGAAGTGAAAATTTTTAACTTCATTTTCACACACGATTTTTCTCATATTTTTCAGGTGCGGTAGGTAAAAAAGGTATTAATACTTCTTAAAAAAATATATACGAAAACTCTTCATACAAAGCGGCAATTTCACAGTTTAGAAGCCAAACTGAGCCTAACCATAAAGCTATCAAGAAATGTATGAATGAAAATGACATGCGCCTTTTTCGAAACATGTTCTCATGACTAGAATATTATGCTCAGACTTGTCCCTGCAGTGAAATTTGACTGACCTAAGTTGCAGTATTGTTTGAAAGAGTTATCGCGGCCCTGGAAACATGAGAGTGCGTTTACACCAGAGAAATGAGAGGATCGTTGCGAGGGATGTATTTGCTAAGAACCAATGGAATCGCTTCATTTACCTAGCTTCGCTCAGGGCAGCGATTCTATTGGTTCTTAACAGACACGTCCTAGCACATCTTAGATGGAAGAGCAAGAGCCTCAAAAAAGATGTTCCATTAATGGTTTTTGCTCAGAAAAAGTTTAAACCGAATAGAATTTTCCATCAGTAAAAAAAACTAAGTCAATGGGATGTGGTGTTGATTATGATGGGCCCAATGAATGTTCTTTACACACCCTATTATTTTAAAATACAACTAATTAAATATTGTCTTATTGTCTAGTAATCATAAACTAAAAGCCAATTTAATTCAGTGCCATGTATCAATAAACATACTCAATAACAGCAAAATATAAACGTGTAATTTAGCTTTAAAATTAAAAAAAAAACTAGCTAAATGTGCTTGTGACAAATACACACGATAAGAAAAATATGAAAACAAGGCGTAATGAACAAAATACAGAAGGCTATTATATCCTAATTTATTAATATTAATGAACAGAGTACAAGCTATTTTTCAGTTGTTTCAACTGCCTTCCGGTTTACTAGTAATTGCAACAAGCAGTCGCCCGTGACCTGTTTAGTTTTAATTTGTGTCAAAAAGTATACTTAATGAGGCATTATAGCATCAATTATCTGCCAGTAAAAATCCCGTCAAAATAGCTCCTTATCAAAAATACAGACAACTGAGACAATATTGTGATAATTGTTATCTTTTATGTGCTTTATTCTGTTCATATGCATTTAATAAAAATCTCTTTGACATCACAAACAGACTGTTTGTCTAAGTCTAAATGTCCAAGTGACTCACTCATTTTTTTTTCTTTTTTTTCAACGGATATCGAATTAGGTCCTTTATATTCCACCAGATAAATTATTATCTTTTCATGCCAGGCGGCTACATGGTTTACAATGAATTAAATTTTCAACGATGGTTTGCTTTAAAATGGCAAAAGCAACACTGAATATGTATGTGTATGTGTTTTTTGGAAACAGCGGACAAGATCTGTTATTTCTAGTTTTGTACTGAACCTGTAGTTTACACACGCGAAGAGGGCGGCCGGTATTACAACGACGAGTATACGAGCCATAAAAATACATAAATACTTTAGTATTAGCACCAATACAATTATTGGCGCTAACATACATGCAATCACGCCTGATTGGTTGATTAGAGTATTACTGCTGGCGGTCGTGTCTGCCGGTGGTGAGTCCCACACACCTCTCTTGGCCGGGAGGCAAGTGCGTAATTGCGTTTTGTTACCGACGTCAAAAAAGGGTACATATCAGTGCCAATATGTATGCAATTGTAACCTTTTCTCCTCAAATATATGTTATTAATTATTCCTTATAAAATTTATGTAGTTTCGTGTCAAAAATTTATTTTAGTTAATTTTATAAGATATTACAAGAAATTGTGGACCAATGAATGACAAGCACAATAAAGGCTGGTCCCAAATATATCACCAACCTCACCTTATTGCGAACCTATATATATAACCGAACTTATTTCTAGTATAGAAATTGATAGTCTACAAAAAATAATTGCCAATCAAAATATAAAAAAGCGATAACTATGGTCGGCTTTTCATAGTTTTCCATTTCTTATAAATACTTTTTATTGACAATTATTTTATAAAAATATCCAGTTTAAAAACAATTTAAAGTTTTATCTACATTCCATTCAGGCTCGAAGGACCGAAAAAGAATGTCTTATTTAAGTAGTTATAACTAATTACTGACTTTTTATGTTTTAAACTTTAAGGGGCTTATTACAAAACGAGGTATAAAGTTAGATCAGGTTTATACCTAGTGCTGTCACTGTCTTCATGTTATCAAATGAAAGTTATAGCACTAGTTTTAAACCTGGTCTAACTTTAGATATCGTTTTGTAATAATAAGACCTTCTTAGTTTATTTGTGACATCGTTAAAACTTTGAAAGCCATCTTCTTTCGCCGGCTTCGGCAATAGAAAAAACTACTGTTTGCCGGTCATTTCACATTAGCGTGATTTAGTGTCTTTCAGCCCTCGCAATACATTTTTCATAAAACTTGACACATCAATGACATACAGGCAAAGAGCAGACATAAGCACTCTTATTATGTCTTCTAAAACTCATTACTTAATTACTTGTAGCGCAACTAAAACATAACTATAAATATTTAAAAAAAACTAATAACTAATATGTACATTAATTGGCTTCTTGGCGGGAAAGTGAAGCATCGTGTCTGCAGTTTTGATTTATTTCTAAAATTTGTGATATTTCTAACATTAATGTGTAATAACGGTGGATTATTAACCGTTAAGTGTTTGTGAACGTAACTAGTAACGTAAACAGTGCAACATCACTTTTCAAATTCTCTCAAGAAGTTCATGTGAGATCTCAGTATAGTCCCACATCTTTACTGAGGACTCCAGAGGTTTAGGGGAGGGCATCTCATTTACCATTAATCATTTTTATCACCACTCATTCTCACTTGTTATAAATTATATGTTATTAATATATCTCTTACTTGACACTGGCTAAATGTGCAAACCGCACGAAGCCATTATTTAAAAGAAAAAAAATTACATTAGTTATAAACACAATTACTTAGCAAAATAACAAAGTCATGCTTAATTAAAAAAATTACAAGCTTTATGATTAATTTAGCAGAAACATGCAGGTTTCAGTAAGCCGCAGCATGCGTGCTTTACCTACGTTGTGAACTAACCTGTACGACGACCACACTACATCACGGGGATACCCCGAAGATGTCAGTAGTATGTACGCAAAACTAAATCCAGCCGATATTCCAATCACCAGGGTTAGCACAAATCGGCGACCCATCACCCGAGCCTCTGCCTGTACAGGGGAATTGTCCAACAACTTATACATATCGCAATTACGGTGCTACAACGTCACATAAGCATTTTGTGTCAATATTGATCCTAGTATACAAAAAAAAACTAATATAAGCTTCCTTTTATATGAGTTTTAGAGTTGTTGTTAAAATATAACTACTAAAATATACTTTATAAGAGAATGACAAATTTTCAAACGCATATTCTGAAAAATTACAGGAGTTACGTTTCAGCGCCATAAGTGCGACATATAAACTTTTTAGAAGTTAACTTTTTAAAAGACAATATTTCCCGCCATAAGTGTGCTCTCACTATGACTCGTGTTTGTCGCGTACTGCGTTAACGTGAGCGAGTGTTACATTTTAACAATTTATTAGCTTAGGTGCATACCGAACTATTAACTGAATATAACGTTTACGTATATACAAACAAATACAATTGTTATGTCTGTATAATATAATAAAAGTACTTACCTAATAAATTATTTTTTATGTACCGAAAAATATTATTTTTTGTTCGTTAGTTACATGTTCAGAGCCTTAAAATAATAACAAGTTTCCGGAACAAGTTTCACGTCCTTTTTTTTCCGCCTGGAACCTTCATTAGCAAGTCACTGACATTATAAATATTATTAATGGTTATTGATTGAATTCTTAAAAGTTGAAGTTGACTGCACGTCAACTTACAACTAGGATTGTGCTAGAAGAAACAATCGCGTACGTATAATTTACCAAAAGTCGAATATTTATGACTGACCTATTAGTTATTCCATTCAAAGTGATAACTTTATTGAGGCAACATAGATTAGTTAAAATTACAGGAACGTTAGCAATAAGAAAAGAGGTTTAAGCAAACCATCACCAAGTCCCACAGTCCACATCATATAAGGGTCCTCTATTCAGCAAACAGCGGTCACAGCGAGATATCCCAATAGAAAGAGGTGTTAAATATTGATTAGATGTACCTATGTTTCAATTAAGCAACCGAGTAAGCCACGAAAGATCACAAAGTCATTAAATAGTAACATGGAGAAAAATGACCAACATAAAATTATAAAAAGGGTCTTTCATTTAACGAGCTAGCTGCGGTCACAGCGAGAGGTCCCAAAAGAAAAGGATGTGCTACATAGTGGGTAGGAGTAAAAAGCAACCACAAAACCACTAAAGATCACTAAGTCATCCCATAGTTACAAAGAAAAAAATACCCACATCATATAAGAGGGGTCCTCCATTTACCGAGCTAACTGCGGTCACAGTGAAATGTACCAATAGAAAGGATGTGCTAAATAGTGTGTAGGTGTAAAAATCAACCGCAAAACCACTTAAGATCGCAATGTCACCCCATAGTTATATGGAGAAAATTTACCCACATCATATTATATTAGATAGGTATTTCATTTACCGAACTAGTTGCGGTCACAGTGAGAGGTCCCAATAGAAAAGGATGTGCTAAATAGTATATAGGTGTAAAAAGCAACCACAAAACCACTAAAGATCGCTAAGTCATCCCATAGTTACAAAGAAAAAAATACCCACATCATATAAGAGGGGTCCTCCATTTACCGAGCTAACTGCGGTCACAGTGAAATGTACCAATAGAAAGGATGTGCTAAATAGTGTGTAGGTGTAAAAAGCAACCGCAAAATCACAAATATCGCAATGTCACCCCATAGTTATATGGAGAAAATTTACCCACATCATATAAGACGGGGTCTTTCATTCACCGAGCTAGCTGCGTGCACAGCGAGATGTCCCAATAGAAACGAATGTGCTACAGATTGGGTAGGTGTACCTACGCTTCAATTAAGCAACCGAGTAAGCCACGAAAGATCACAAAGTCATTGAATAGTACCATGGAGAAAAATTACCAACATCATATAAAACGGGTCTTTCATTCACCGAGCTAGCTGCGTTCATAGCGAGATGTTCCAATAGAAACAAATGTGCTACAGATTGGGTAGGTGTACCTACGCTTCAATTAAGCAACCGAGTAAACCACGAAAGATCACAAAGTCATTAAATAGTACCACGGAGAAAAATGACCAACATCATATTATAAAAAGGGTCTTTCATTCATCGAGCTAGCTGCGGTCACAGTGAGATGTCCCAATAGAAAAGGATGTGCTAAATGTTGAGTAGGTGTACGCATCAATTGTGTAAATTGCATTTATTGTCGACCCAAATTGTTCGTTGCGTGAACGTCATAAAAGTTATGACAATTGTTGTTAGTTTATTTTTCAAATAGGTACTATTTATTTACTATACACATTAATCACATTGTATACAATCTCTTTAGTCCATTGTCCTATCAGAGCTGGAGTCTTGAGTATGTCCACTTTGTACGTAGTCGAAATAGGAAAGTGTTAACTAGTTGAAAACCCAATCTTATTTCGTTCAACTGCCTTGTATGTACGGAAACCTCAAACTTTATTTAAACAGGTGGAAATTAATTGGAAATATAGGTTAACCCATTAGAGGTCAAACAAAAACTACAAGGATTTGCATAGTGAAGTTTTTATTGTTGTGTTACAAACGCAGCTCAAAAGCATATAAAAAAGGAAATATACTGAAAAAATATATTTTCACGAACTTTCAGGGGTGTACTCGATTGAGTACAATGACCACCTATGTATGAAATTTTTGAAACGCAAAGTATTTTGACGACCGATATGGCGTGGTGGCGAGTATACCCGCATTCCACTCCTGAGGTCGTGGGTTCGATTCCCACACAGGACAAATATTTGTGTCTATAAATATGAGTATTTGTTCTGGTCTGGGTGTTTTCCTATGTATATTAAGTATGTATTTACAAAAAAAAAAAAAAAAAATAGTATTTATGTATGTTTATCCGTTATTTAGTATCCATAACACAAGTTCTTAGTGATACTTATCATGGAACTAAATAATTGTTGTAAGTGTCAGAAATATTTATTATTTATTTATTTATTTATTTATTTATTTTATGCACTTTTTACATTGCCAGCGAACCCTGGCGTGGCAAACAACGCATCTCAATTGGTTTTCGATTCGCTGTGGATAATGTCCAATACCATCGTGATACAAATTTTCATTGCAGATGAAGGCGCGCCTTTCTTGCCACAGCTTTGCTCAAATAGAATCGTATAAAGAAGCGACGAAACATTAGTTGATCCATGAAGTCATCATTGCACAATACATGCAAACGCCAAGCATTAGCAATGGTCATATCGGTCATATAGTTTTTTATTTTCCGCAGTACAAATCGAAGCTGTAGCAATAAACCGTTGAACTAGCTGCTACTCAATTTTTGTATACGTTCCTAACGGGTTTGCCACGACTATATTGTTTGAAAGGATAATGCCCGAAATATTTTGCCATGGACTCATCAATTGAAATATTTTCATGGAAATTTCAATGGATTTATTTAACGGTCTCACCTTGAACAGTTTGTCCCTAGAATTTGTTGCTTCATTGTTATCGAACAGATGAAGATCCCTTTTGAAATCACGAAACCTATGCCTTGAAATTGTATTAGAAACTACCTGAATGCTAACATTTTCGTCTAAAGATCAGCACATAGTTTCTCGTGGTAGTTTGTGGTATCCAGACAAAAGAAGAATGTTTAAAAACTTTCCGAACTCCGCAGAATTCAGTTGGAACGCGTGCCTGTTCTTCTAAGTAGCGTAGAGAACACTGTTAGACTCAATCAATTCAATAACATCCTCGTCAAGCATTTTTTCAAATAACTGTACAGGGTTTTGTCCGCTCAGCTGTTCACGCACGTTATTCGTTCGCTGATATTTTCGCGAAATTTGAGATGGTGTTGAATACGACGGTAAACGCTTGCACCAGTCAGGAGTGTTTATGGGACGTAGATTTTTGACAAGCTCATTTACCAATCAGGGGTTCGTAGTCACTGTCGTCACAGCTTTCAAAGTTATAATTTTTCCATAGGTAGAAAAAATTAACAACATCTTCATCAGTTACAGCACTCGGATCAGGTGGTATAATAGCCCAATCATATTCAGCATAATCATCACTTTTTGCTAAAATAGCTCCGATCGCGTCATCTAACCCATGATACATATTTCCAATGTTAAAATGTTGGCGTTTCATTGTGAGCAATCTGTAAAAAAACCGGTTTCTTTATACACCTAGGTGGTCATTGTACTCGTACGAGTACACCTGAGTTCTGAACAAAATATTTTCAAGTAGGCTAATATTGTGTTACTAAATCGTTATTTATTTCTTACCTTGATATGTTTACCACACGTGAAATTCACAAATTGTTACTTTTCACTTGTTAAAAATTAAATTTTCATCGACAAACACTCTCAACTCGACACGTCGACGGTAGTGTAATCTTAAAAGTCGTTTATTTAAGCTAATTATTCAACTACCCTCATTTGAAAAAAAATTGTTATTAGCGAATATCTTATTTATTGGTATTACCCTCAAATTTGCTATTCAATAAAATAAATAAAATAATACGTAACTTTATATCACTGTACTCGCACGAGTACAGTGACCTCTAATGGGTTAATAGTCTAGAAGTGTCAGGCTAGAAAAGTGATCGAGATACATGTTGGAGTTATGTAATAGGGAGGTTGTTTGCAAGCAGTGAGTTTATGGGAGCCAACACGCGATTTTCCAGTCTTTATGAATGAGCGACACGCCAATCGTAATCGGTCTAAGATGTTGCGATCAATATATACGAGGACTTTCAAGCAAAATGCAACAACAAAGCAAATACAGGGAAGAAGTGTTATATTAACAGTGTTATATTCGCAACATCATACGCGGGGCGGGGCAAGCATGTAAGACCCGGCCCACTTCTAAATTGGTACGTGGTTCAGCTAGCTGACGCTAGATGTCATTACTAAAGGGATGTATTGGAAAAAAGATTTGATTTATTATTTACGCTATTATATTAAACGTGGCACATGAGACGAAGTATCCCGCCTACTTCTACATTGCTATGTGGTTTTGCTAACTGACGATAGATGTCATTGGTAAAGGGACGTATTGGAAAACGTTTAATTTCATTACTCACAGGGGCTATTTTAATCCAGCTGACGACATAGCTAACACCTATACAAGTAGTATTAACTTGTTAAAAAATAGCACTTAATCCTTGGCCACAAATACAAATAATATAACAGTGTTAATGGGTTAAGAGCAGAATGATTAAATAAGCCACGCCCATAGTCAGCACGTACGAACGTCAAAGATTTGCTATACATGTTAATTGATTTGTATTAATTACAGCGATTTTTGACTGCACAATGCAGAGATAATGAGAGCACACTTACGAAATATCGCATTTTATATTTTTAAAAACACAAGCAAGTGTTCATTAATTTCAATGACCGCCACCACTAAAGAAGGAATCACAAATAAACACAAAACACTGAGCAATTTGTTTACAATTTTCTGGTGAGAGTTTATTGTTTACAGCTGTAGTAAGCATTCTGTTTACTGTTTATTAAAGTAGATAACTGATTAAGATTCCAGGCGTGAGGTTAGTTACTGTTACTTCTTATACATTCTGCTGAGTGTTGTTTTGATAATAGATGTTAAATGGATTAAAACAAATTTTGTGTTTTCAGACATTGAATCTAATCATGGTTCCACGAATTATTCGAAACTTTGATTGGATTCCGCGGGTCTATTAAAACTGGCCAAAATGAGAACCACGTTTAAGCCCGGAAATATTGGCACATAATAATAGGAAAAAAAAAGCACAATGCAAAGGACGCGTAAAAGATGTTTGATAAAAGGGGGACCCTTGGGGCTCAGTACGTATTCTTTGGAAAAGAACAGTACGCGCCTTCTTTCTTTTTTAAGTTGCTATCTATCTTTGGGCAGAACTCAGAAGTACTCCATGTTGCGCCTTATTTGCGACTTAGAAAGCAAATGTCGTTTGTGTGAAGTGCCTACCAAAATCAACAAGCTTTTTGGATGCCATGTTGATCTTATGGTTTGAATGACTGCTGAACTAAACGCATTAACGTTAAAATTAATCAATTTCTTGGGCTGCCGGGAACAATAATTCATTCTTATTAAGCTTTATTCTGATTAAGTAGAGGACAACTTCTATTCATTCTATATTTAAATATAGAACAAAAAAAACTAAAAACAACTCACTCTGTGGTTTGAGCCTTCCTAAACGAAAATATACACAGATTAAATATTATGCCACTTTTCATTTGTCTTTACGTATATAAGAAGTTTTCACTCATAAAAAGATAATTGCAGTATGCATGTACAGTCCTTCGTGGCTATCAATTACTGTCGGAAAACACAAAATCTGCGAGTAGCAAACCTTCAAGGCTTGCTTATAAAAGCTTTAATGACATTACAACATAATCAGCAACAATATTTAATAATGTGCTGGGTTATTTTAGAGTCAAATGTTATCTTATCACTATGTCCTGTGTACACACAGTACAAGTAGGTATTATTCATTCATTCATAACAAATATCGACTACTAAACAGATTTATTAGTAGGATGTTAGAGGTAATTGGTAAGATTGTAAGTTATTAATGGCAATCATTATAAAAATACATACTGGCTGCACTGACTCTGCCATTTCTTTCTGAAATGTTGACATTATAAAACATTTATGGTAAAACTGATAGGTACTGACTTTATGCAGAAAATTGGTTACATTATTACAGCATACAATTAAAATTGGTAATTTTACGGATCATAAAACAAGTTTATGCAATGTACATGAACAGAAATTCCATTTAGATATGTTTTTTTTATCTTTGAATGTACTATATGACATACAATACAGTGTCGCCTTCAGCAAGCCTAGAATCAGAGTAAAGCTCGACATTCACTGTCGTAAAACTCAATTAAAAATGTTGAAGCTTTCTTAAAATTTTACACTTAGGGTAAATTTTATATTGTACCCAAGCATTATCCCGGTTGCCCTAGACTTAGCTTAGGGCGCAGGGTCTGCTTACTAGACTAATCAGATTTGGCTGAATTTCAGTTATTATATAATAATAATAATAAAAATATTTATTTATTTTCTCCCATACAAAGCAAAGAAACTTAAAGCTACTTAAACGTATTACAAAACAACTCAAAATAAGAGGTGTACAATTTTACCAAAGCTTGATATTATATGGGAGACTGGTGCCCAAACTAGGTAAATCCTGTGTCTTGGGTCACCAGGTCTCATCCCTGTCATATGAAGCAACTGCCGTCTGACCTTCACAACCCACAGTCAATAATTAACGAGTAACTTCAAAAAATCATAGGTATTGTTTTAAGGTTTTGAACCCAAGACCCCCTTAATTTAAAGTCTATGGTCTTTTGCCACTGCTCTCAGCTATGATCCTCAGCTTTTTGAACTTGAAAGACAAGCTTTGGAAGTCTAATGTATGAAGCTTATAACAAGGTTCAAAAGAAAGAAGTGCTGGTAACATGGCACAGAGCTGTAAAGTAAAGCCGCATACATTAAAGAATACATGTAATAGGCCGAACCCCCTATGGGCTTATAAATATTTTGAAAGTGCTTCCGTGACTTGGTCGCACATTAAATAAAGAAAGTCTGAGTCCAGTAATGGGACATAGACTAATTCAAGGCTTGTCTGAGACAAAACAGTTCAAGAATAAATAAATGATTTTTTTCTGTAAATAAATCAGATGTTACACACATTATTTTGTATCATAAACACTCAGCTCTGGAAGTGGTATAATAATACATTGAGAATTATTTAACACATCAGAAAGCTGACCTCTATCTCTACATTCTAACCCTTGTATACATTAAGTTTATGCCAATGCTGTATAAGATGTTTTAGCATATAATTTTTTTTTTTTTCCAATAAGGACTTGCAACTCACATTGATAGTCTATTAAATGGCAGGAAACCATTATGAAATTTCATTGTGCTATGTCTTAAGATGTCATGGTGTATTAATGGCTGTTTTCCTCATATGAGACATGGCTTTTAACTATATAATATTATTGTTGCTCATTGACTAATTTGGTGACCATTGTTATGTTGGTCACTCACATTGGCACAATCACATTAAAATTCTGCAAATTAGCTATAAGTAGCATGACAATACTTCATAATCAACAACATTTTATAGAACACTCCATACTCATTTATTAAAAAAAAATTCATCATTGCATAATAATTAATAAAACATTTCATATCAAAATAAATTACAATAGAAAAAAAAAACAAAAAGTCCGAAAGTATGACAATTAAAATAATAGAAGTCTTTTTTAAAAAATAGAAGACAAAAGCTTTAATAAGCTGTCACTTTGGATTACCTTCAGACGAAGGTAATTTTTGTAAGTTAAATCCATGGATTAAAAAATAGAGACATTTAAAAACAATTGACATGGGAACAATCAAATGAAAATCTGTGTAGTGATAGTGTTTCAATTTCAAATAAGTCAATTATACTTTTTATAATGGTTATTAAATGACTTATCACAATTCTTAAAAGCAAGAGTTATGCTATTAATATTGTCATGTCATAAATACACAACTTGTGCTTAAAGTCAATGAGACTGACTGATCACATGATAACCAGCAAAATAAATTTATTTAAAACAAATGCCTAAACTTAATTAAGTTTTCTTAAAGCAATGTACATAACAAAAACTAATTAATCTACATAAATTATAGATACACCTTATTTAATATTTTACAGTCTATTTTAACAATCTTAATAACTTGAAATTTCTGGTAGATTAAAGTTTATTTTGAAGGTGATCCTGAACTAGTGGGACAACCCACAACCTCCGGAGCAGATGGCAGGTATACTGATCTCCAAACCATTTCAGACGACAAAGAACATATCGTCATTGAAGTACTAACACCACGGAAGTCAAAAATAGCAACTTTTCAGAAGAGAGAAAAAAATGCATAATTTGGTATAGATGATACAAAAAAATAATAAAAATATACTTTAATAATATTAATTTACTGTTTGTGTATACTCAATTACAGTTCTATTTAATGTAAAATAAAATAAATTTAAAAATATATTTTTTTTTAATTCACGAGTTTCTATTGGCCACTACGTGTTTCTGATTGGCTGAAACGATGTGTTTGAAACGATTTGATTCTGTTTCTTTAGAAAATGGGATCAAAATAGCCGAAAAGTGACTTACGTGGTGTTAGAACTTCAACGACGATATGAAGATAAGTATATCAAAAAACCTTATTAAATTATTACAATCAAAAATTTATAAGTTTTAAAAAGATCCTTAGAAGATATATAATATGAATAAAAGAGAAATTGATTTTATCATTATTGGTAGATTGTAAAGTTGTTATAATTATTAAATATAACAATCTCCCATGTAGGCACACAAATATTTACATTAAAATGTAAATGCATGTATATTTGCTACTTTTCCTTTAATCAAACTTTAATCAATCGAAACAGGGCCTGTTTCACGATGTATGCTTATAAGATACTTTACAGTTAAAATTACAGCTTTGAATGGAATTTCTTTTAACTAGAAAATGCTAATTGGATCTTATTTGGACATTGTGAAACAGACCCTAGGTTTTAGAGTTTATCATACAGAAGAATGTAATGCAAAGTAAGAAACAACCAATTATTTTCATAATGTTATGTTAGAGCTGTACCTGCTATTCATATTTAATTTACATCTTTTTACTTTTTTTTGTTTGTTTTTAAAGTAATAAAGAATAAGTAAGTACTCACTGTCATGATGATGTCCTCAGGATTTGTTCTCGGGATAATGATTTGTCACAGGGGTAGGTATTAGTTGTCCTGATCCTTTGTACTTTTGTTGTTTGTCCATTTAAACTTAGAGAAAAAATTGATTTACAAATTTACGCATTACGCCTTAAGAAACTTTATTTCCGTAAAGAGTTCATTATAAGAACCCATTACTGGAATTCGGGAATTTATTTCCTATTTATCCATAGAGTATATTTATCCCTACTTCACATCAGTGTTCAGTCAGACGACTTGATCTTGAATTGAAAATATTGAAATTCGTCGGTCGGACATGAAACATGTCAACATTTTGACTTTATTTTTTTACTATTTGTTCTGTATTTAAGTAAGACTATAAATTTATCTTCCTACAGAAACCATTTTTTATATACATGGATAAATAAGTAATACAGAATACAAAATTTAAAGTTACGGAGGGCTCTGTAAAGACTAACTGCAAATTTTACAAGCAAAGCTATAAGTCAAATATTTATTTTGTACTCATAAATAAAGACAGTAGTATTTTCAGCTTATACCTCAAAGAATTATTAATATCGAACTTATAAGGAAAACAATAGCAAATGTTATTGTTTAAAGTAAAATGTATTAAAAAAAAGGTCAGTCTGTCTATGGTACTACTACCTAGTTTGTTTGTGACTTTGTGACACAGACAGACAGAACACAATTACTCCCCTCTTTGTGATATGAAGTGAGTGCTAAGTGAAGTTGCAGTTGTGGTTATAAAATAAACTGTAGTGAAAGGAGTGTTTTATAATTATTTATTTGGCAATTAATTTATTGAATTCTTCATTGCGTTAGATTACACGATGAGTCAAATTAGTTAAAATGTGGTTTATTTAATAGTGTGCAAGAAATGTTATCTTTTGTTTTTAAAAACATCAATACCTAACCAAGTATCAAAATGTTACGTATTTTTATTTGCTACGCATTACTTGTTTTTGTTTATTTTATGCCAAATGTTACCGCCAACCGAAACAAATACTCGCAATTTTGTAAGGACATGGACCATAAGCGAAGGAGTTTAAGCTGTAGTACTCAGGTTTGAATTTACGCAATTATATCTTATTGATTTTTTTTGTACTCAAGTGTGGGTATGTTCTTCGATTTCTATAAACAATCCCTAAGTGTTTATAAACTTCCCAAATGCGGAAAGTTGAGATTTTTATTATGTTTGTTTCAAGATAATAATATCTTTTACATATATCAAGTTTTAATGATCTAGATAATTACACAATCAATAGCACAAGGATTTGTCAGTATGAACGAATGTTTTCAAAAGTATGCTTCTGCTTCTTGATCATAATTCATACTGTTGCTTACATTTTGAAACAAACCTTATGTTTACTAAGTAATTATTAGCTAGCTAGACAGTAGCTTGATTTATTTGCTATAATCACAGCATTCTTGAAAGCTTTATCTATGTTATATAATATATCCAAAATTCTGCACCTGCAACAATTACTAGATCTAGTTCAAGAAAACTTACCCATTGATTATTATTATAGTAGTAGTAGATAAATAATATACATACTAACATTAGGCTAAGTCATACTTGTACTAACAAAATATGGATTGTTATTTATCTGAAATAAAATGTTTGAATTGAATTGAATTGAATTTCTTTGGATATCTGTTGAAATTGCATGATCACCTGAATTTACAGTTCACCGGCCAACAGCCAGTAGAATCAGACATATGTCAAGTCGAGCACTACGCCTCGGACAGTGCAGAGTGCAAGAATATAAACTTCGGCCCAATAAGAACTAACTCCCAGATCGGAGGAGTCAGTCTGAAGCCCTACCTGCTGGATCAGGGATATGTGTCCTCAAATTTCACTGTTCTGAACATAACATTCACAAATATTAAATGGAAGAGTAAGTATTTCTATACTTCTTTTTTAAAGACATGTCTAACAAAGATTAATAAAAATTATATATAAGTTTGTTATTAATTACTACAGATCAATGAATGGCAATTATTTCTAAATGTCTTCTATATAGATTCTATGATATAAAATGTATTTAAATATATTGTATCAATAGGCTTTAGAATAATTTGTCCCATAACTCATCAAACTTAAAACTTTTTTTTTCCAGGAATGAAATTCAGATTTCAACCACGTAACTATCAGAAAAATCATTGCCGTGATATAGTCTTGTCCAACAATTTCACAGTGGATGCTCATTCAGTTCTCTATTATGACTGTTACTGGTCAATAACTGATGGAGATTACCATAACACAAGCCATATTTTGGATTTTGTAGCTGTGGATGACAGTACAGAGAATAGGGGACAGTATTACTTTAATATTCCTAACAATCAAATGTTGAGTAAGTTGTTATTGTAAATGGTCTTTTATTTTGCTTTTTTCTTAATTAAAAATGTTTGGATTAACAATACAGTGTGTTAGGTAAACCATGTTCTTTCTAGTACCTATATGCTTAGGTGCCAACCTAGCTGTAT
Organism: Musotima nitidalis; assembly: GCA_949126915.1. Classification (NCBI taxonomy): domain Eukaryota; kingdom Metazoa; phylum Arthropoda; class Insecta; order Lepidoptera; family Crambidae; genus Musotima; species Musotima nitidalis. Next base: position 15,744,769 of record OX421425.1, read on the forward strand.
ATTAATTTGCCCTGTGCTAATAAGTTTTCAATAAGAAATAAAAAAGAAACTAATTTTACTCACTATATTTCACCTATTTCAGGTCCCTATGTAACGGAAAATGAATGGAAACCTTTTCTTTATGTAGAAATCCTTTCTAGTGCATTACGTTTACATATTATGCCTCCACCTGCTCAGGTCAAAATATACGGATACAAAATAAATGTCAGGAAAGGATGTGGAAAAGGCATTGAAGATTGTCATGATGAACTAGTGCTTACCACAAATATAAAAAACTATACTGAAGAAGCCATGACTGATTACTATTACATAGGAAACTCTGGATTGCTCTATTTTGTTGTGACACCTCTACATGATCATTGCTCTGGAACCGAGAGTACCTGCCAAGTTGTGACCAGCCCTACTATTACAATAAGTAAGTTTCCTGTTAAATTTATTGTAAAGTAGGGTAGTTAACAATAACTCAATGTGCTGCGTGGTACCGAATTTTCAGGGGTTCAAAACATTTTATTTGAATAAATTATTATAAAGTTCGAATTTTAATCGCTGTCATCTGTACTAGAAAAAGATGATTCGTCGGAAGAGTCGAGTCAGCTGTGTTTATGATAAAACTATCTATTGTATTATCAATCATGTTGTCAATATTGCTATAAAAATTGTCCTCAACTTTTGTAACATGATCCACACAATTTCGCCAATGGCGGACCAGATGTTGACAACTGCGGTACTGAGTGCTTTCCTGTATGTGCTGTTGTCGACCAACTGACGCCATAACTGCGCGTACGAGTGATAAGGACAGTACAGTAATAATCCCTCGCTATCGCAATGTAACTCAGTGACAGTCCGCTTGCTTAAGTTTTTTATCTCGTCTGGTTGGCCTTACTTTAAACAAAAGTTATCCAAAATCTAAAATCTCCCAAAAAATCCAAAGCATTTATTTAAAGTTAAAGTCAAAATCATTTATTCAATTTGGCTCCATAGAGCTCTTATAAAAGTCAAAACTTAAAAACTAGCGCGCCCATTCCCTGCGGGCGGGAGCTTGATCGTAAAAGAACGTGCAAGAAAGTCGTCAAGGTTAGTTTTGTCTGCTGCCAAATACGAGAAAATGTACTTAATAGTAAAACAATTTGACAAGTTTACAAAAACCTGTTTCTGCAGTTACAACATATAAAATAAAAGAAGAAAATAGTCAATTGTTTATGTCGGATTAATTTAATATATATTATAATATTTATTTGTTTGCATTCCCGTGTGGTACCGGCCTGAAATAGTCCTACCCCCTTTCAACTCACGGAGAGTCGTAAGAGTCGACAAGAGAAATCCTAACGGATGATGGGCAGAAGCGTCATCCTGTGTTCTGGCTTGAACAGGGATCACCAACCTGCCTGCCCAGCATGGTGATTATGGGCAAATAAGAACTAATTTATTGGGGAGGCTTATGTTCAGCAGCGGACTTTATAAGGCATAATAAATGATGATATTTATTTTAAAAAATTGTGTATACTGTTAGCAGTGGTTAAAATATGCTGATGATAATGATTATTTTTTATCGCTTAATATATTGTTTTCAGACGCAGAACAGCAAAATCTAAGTATTTGTATCGCCAGTGTAGCAGGGCTGATTGTGTCGGCCCTTTTCGCCTATTACCTAATGCTGCGCTGTATTCGCCGCTATTGGTGCAAGGATTATATGCGCACATCAGGTAAATTGTCACAATCCGTTTATGAACATTACTTATTATTTAGTGTGATTTAGGTCGCAATTAGAAGGTATGTTTAATAGTACAAATGAAGATTGTATTTAAAATAACTAACTAATTGATAAATTTAAAAGAGCATAGCCTGCGAGTTTCTTGCTTCCTTCTAGCGCTGGCTCGGAACTGGCACTTACAATAAAATTAAATATTTTTTGTTTTTTAATTGTCTTGTGGCATGTAAGTGAATCTAAGCTTCGTGATTTCAGTTTAATAATATTTCGATTGCTTTTTTATATTTATATTTAATTTTGACGTTTTCAAGTACTATGTACTAGTTTATAAAGTTTGAAGTCGAACAGCTGCGCGCACGTGTTCAGGGAAACAGTGTTGTTTTTTTTTATTATAAAGCTTTTATTATAATACAGATCCCGGCGGTAAATATTGCACCTCTACCTTTTAAGGGAGGAGTTTTACAGTTGTTTATAAGAACTGTAAAACTACTTAGTTTTGAATTTAAATTCTGATAAAAGATAATTCTAATTATAGATGGACATAAAAATTAGGTTTCGTTATTCGGAAAAGCGATGATTGACGATGTGCAATATATTCCGCCAAGTACTGTACAATAATTGAAATGGGGTCATATGTAGTTGCAGCAATATTCACTTTTCACATAAAGATCTCTAGTTAAAATCAAATGATGAACCTCCATTTTCCAACAGATTACATCACCAATAATTTCGACAGTAGCAATTAACAATGTCGTAAGTCAAAAGCTGTTACTTTAAACAATGTCGTAAGTTTAAATTAACGACTTATCACTTATGATATTGTTAAAAGCAACGACTTTTCAGTTACGACATTGTTAATTGCTACCGTCGATTTACCAACGCACCTCATTATGAATAACTTATTACAGGTCAAGAAATCCCTAACCCACCGAAGGTCCTAGTCATATACCCTTCAGCGAACAGACTCCACGCTGAGTGTGTGATGTCATTTGTATCTTACCTACGTTCGGAGTATGGATTCGATGTGATGTACGAAGGAGACATTATGACCAGCACGATGGATGGTGACCCTTACAAATGGGCAGTGGAGGCTGTTAAGGTGGCCACTCACGTTCTCTACATGGTGGGACCGGCAAAGGAAGTCAACTTCAACATTAACCTCTGCGAGAAACCTATTATTGGTATGTAATTCTTATGCTTATTATACAAGTGTTCATTGCTATTTGCGGTCGCCAGACCTATAGTTAATTGCTTATATTTAGTCATATTTAGCGGGACAGCCACTGCTAATAATAATAATAAATCATTTATCTGGAACAAACAATTTACATTTACACCTACCCACCATACTGTTCAATAGTTGGTGGGATCAGCACTCGACTTCCAATTTGGTTCCATACATAATGCAAAATTACTTACAACGTACCTACACGTATGTGTATAAATATACTAAATCAGAGCGCGAGGTGCGTTCTGTCGCATGCCATTTTACAATCTGACGGTTTGTCTTCGATAGATTATAATCTATCGAAAAGTAATGCGATAAATTGTGAGCAGTTTGTTACGGATCACAATTTTTCGACAGATTACAATATCGCGGGATAGATTATAATTTAACGTTATTTACAATTTTACGGTGACATATACACACACTAATAAAACAGACAAGAATAAGCATATGTATATATAATACATTGCATACATGCTGCTCCTTCTAATTGAGAAAATATGGCCACACTTCTGTCGATTAACCACTTTCGATGGGTCCAGCAATTCGGTGACCAGAGGGCTGATTGGATGGGATAGAGAGCTCCTTGTGGATTTGGCAGAATCGCTCAATCTACATAATCTTACGCCCACATATCCTAATTGGGGTGGGCTGAAGTCTTGCTACAACGATTTAGAAGAGATTTATATAGTTGTAGAAAACATTTGCACAAATATCTCTAGATGCAACGTATCAAATGATGGCAAGTGACATTAAACGAGATTCCATTCCCCCATTCGCTTTTTACAATACCCTTGGGCAATACCTACATGGGGTTGTAGAATATTTTGGCGTTGCCGCTTTCATACGGCACGGAAATTAGTTTATATGAATTTATATACATTTTTATAATCCCAATTCCATGGAGAGTCCAGTCTTTTCTAAGGAGGAAAAGGATCAGGCAAACCAATAGCAAGCTGGAGCATGCTCTCGCAGATTTACGTCAATAATACTAATGTTTGTTTTTCAATCTCTTTTTCTCTCCTCTTCTAAGCAATCCCTCTCTAGTAGTTTTAAATAAAAAAATATGTTCCAGGTGCCCACAAAGACGTAGATATCCTCCTATTGAGACATCTGAAATCATACCTCGGTTCTCAAACCCCAAAAGACATATCAAATGTGCACTTCAAGCATTCCGACGGCACAGTACCCATTGAGACTTGCCACGGCAGAAAATTCCGACTACTCGACGATTGGCAAAAACTAATATCTCACCTTTCAAAAAATATGTTACCCAGGAAACAGATAATGAGAACGGAGAAAGGTAGATCCTTCATTGAATATTTGAATAAAGCTGAGAAATTACTCGACAGCGTCCGTGAAAAGGAAAAAATGCTGGTGTAAATTTATTGATATAATATGGCTCAAGAAGTCATGGAAAGACTTAATATTGTTGTAGATGTGTTGTTTATTTGAGAGGTTTAGTAGCACAGCATATCAGTATCTTGTTCATTTGTTGATCATTATAGACTTAAGAAGATTTTCTAAAGGACACAGGTTCTAATTAGGACACTCTATGAGCTATGTTAAACAATAATGTGTTAACCCACAAAGAAACAAAATTCCTGTTAGTGACATCTAGCAACCCGGGACAGTACTACTCAACGCTCGAAAAAATTACCAAACCGGTACATACAAGTGTGGCACTGAAAATTTCGGGAATTAAGGACTTCCCTGTACTGTCCCGGGTTACTAGATGTCACTAACAGGAACTTTGTTTTTTATGGGTTAACACATTATTGCCTAACACAGCTCATATATCCATAGATTGTATTATATAAAAGGATTCTGATATGCTGTAAAATGGAAGCATTTAATCGTTGACTGCTGGTTCATATGATATGATATGATGTTCATATAGTTGATATCGAGATTTAAGACTTGCTTCAGAAGTCTGATGCTAAATGGATTATGGAAAATTTTGTCTTTAAACAGACATAATATATAAAAATGTTAAAATTATCAGTGTTAGGAGCATATTTTGTGTGTAATTAGAATCTGTAATAAAATACTATGTACTTGTGGACGATGCAGATTTTATAGTATTTTTACAAGTACACCTTTGACAATTACTAAAATTGCATGTGCTATTGTTAATGAATATATCTGTTTAAAAATATATATGTTAAAATTTTCAAAAATGTGCTCCAAAAAAATAAAAAAAAATATTGTAATTAGTAATATTTTTGTGGATATTTATGATTGTTGTCAATGTATTCAGACCCTTGTCTTCGACTGTAACTTCGTGCTTTAAGTAACTTGTAAATATATTCTACTTATAATTTTTTTCTACTTACATATTAAGGAAGTTGGATATATAAATTGAGGAAAAAAATATTATTAAGTTGCCGTTTCATTTTGTATTACAACAAAAATACTTCAATTGTCTTGTGCATATCTTTAAATGTTCTGCACGTTACATTTAAGTTGTGCACCCTGTTTATAAATACTTAATGTTAATGTATTTTAACGATTTCTCAATGTCAAAATGTTAAATTATTGACTCAATTAAGCTCTTACGAACGTAAACCTAAAAACTAACGCGCCTAATCACTGCGTGGACGGAAGAACGATTGGGCAAGAAGAATTCAGTTCTACAATCGCTAGTTATAATAAAACTCTTGAACGCGTTGAACAATTATGAATTTAAAAATATATATTTTTGTGCAATCATAGTTTATTTTTCATAAAAAAAAAAATATTTATTTAAAACTAATTCATGCCTTTTGTTTTTTTTTAATTTGTTGATTTAATTATGGACTATCATTGCTTTTCGGTGCTCGTACCAGATTTGTATTGTATGATAAATCAATCAAAATGTTAGCGAAAATTTGGGAGTCTTTCTGAAAACGCAGCAATGTTATTGTATTTTAAATTGATACGAATATTTTATTTATGAATTATCTATTTTATTTCGAATATTTTATCCGTGACTATTTGGTGTGATATTTATTAATGTTAAGGCTCTCACGCCCGTATTTTTACATCGCACTCAACTGAGAGGGTAGTATTGAGTTGTCACGTAAATATCACGTGTTTAATCTTTAACGGGCAGAACATGTTGATTTTTTTCATTGGTTTTCTACCTTAACTTAACCTTATAAGGTTCAATTTATGGTGGCAATATATGTACCACAGCCTGGTAAAGGGTTAAATGACAGGAGCACGTGTGGTACGTTTTAAAATAGATTTCTTGCCGCGTACTCTTGGTTTATGTAATGGTGAATTTTCTCAAGAGATAACATTAAGAAGCTCTTAAAAAAAGGCGTGAAAAGTAATGATAGGCAATGCGCTCTGGTATTGCGAGCGTCCACAGGCATTTTTTCGGATAGGTAACCGTTTCCGGATAACCGGATAGGTATCAAAGGACCGTTTTGCCGCTATGGGAAGAGCGAAAGCGAAAGGTTGCGTCAGACTTTTACTGACTAAAAACCATTATGTTCCACCTCGTGCCTGATTGGCCCGAAGCCGCGGCTCTAACAGACCCGCAAGTAAAATTTCTTACACCCCATCGCCATTGTGCTGTTAAACTTTAGCTAATATACCTAAGTATTATTTAATATGAGGGATACTTTAAAAGTAAATGTCAAATATGGTACTACTGTTATTAGTGTACAAAAGAAGTTATGTCAAGTACATCATCATGCGACAACTAAAGTCCCCTGACACAGTTGGGTGAAATTTATTAATACAGGTATATTTTTGGCCGTTGACAGGTAATAGATAAGTAGGCAATTTTTAAATGTCCTCCCCGAAAAATTCTTGAACATTTCAACCAGAACGCAGTATTGCGATACTGCATTGACGACCCATATGGCGTGGAGGTCAATATAACTGCACTCCGCTCCTGGGTCGTGGTTTCGATTCCGACACAGGACAAATCTTTGTGTGCATAAACATGAATTCTGATCTGGGTGTGTCCTATGTATATTTATACTTATCTTGGCACGAAATAATTGGTGTCTTTATTTATTGCCAAGTCTATTTAATTTCGAATATTTATTCCGTGATCTATGAACTATTTGGTGTTATATTTATTAATGTTAAGGCTCTCACGCCCGTATTTATACATCGCACACAACTGAGAGGGTAGTATTGAGTTCTCTGAATTAAATATGAATTCTGATCTGGGTGTGGCCTATGTATCGGTATATTATACTTATCTTGGCACTAAATAATTGGTGTCTTTAAGAAAATTTAAATTTTTTCACATCTGTAGAACTGACTCGCCAGCACTGATCGCCCTCTTAAAGCGTCGTTTTCCATTTTAAAAAGATTGCCCCTTATCCACAACCTATGTAACTGAATCCCAGTCTATCAAAGCTAAGTGTTTGTAACTTGTTATTGTTAATCTCATATGGTACAGGGCCCTAATTTTACTAACTTGAGAAATGCTTAACGTCTTCATCTACGTTACGACGTGTGGGAATTTAGCCGTTAGTTTGTTGCCATAAGATATAAATTTGTTTTATGGCAAGAAGCTGTGTACCTGGCGCTTATAATTCAAAAATAAATTGTTTTATTCTCAACTAAAACCTTCACGAACTTCAAAGAGCTAGAAGTGTGGCGCCATATAAAATTTACGTGTGTTCTATCATTACTACAGGACTTTCAATTACTAAGCTCAATATATTAAAACCTTACGATGTATTTTTGTAATAAACTGATACTATTACGAATGTCTTTTATTTTGAATTGTTCCGTTATTAAGTGAAGATATTTCTCATTCAGAGGGTCTCGGGTTCAAACCCAGGTAGCTCACCTATGACTTTTCGAAGTTATATGCGTAATTATCGCTTGCTCCGTGCATCGGAAAGCACGTTAAGCCGTTGGTCCCTGCTGTCATGAAGAACTATGGCAGTCGTTATTAAGAAGTCAGTGCCTTCTAACATCACAGCAGGTTCAACCATAGAATTGTGTTTCCCTTTGGATTGTGGAGGTTAAATAGCAGTCGCTCCATGTAATAACTGAAGTTTATACCAGGATAATGCTAGGATGTGATGTTCCGTGATTCAGCTCACTATAAAGTGGGAAATATGCTATATCGTCGTTTGATCTTACTAATATTTTAAACGCGGAAGTTTGTGAGAATTTATGGATGTATGTTTGTTCACTCTTTCACGCAAAATGTACTGGACGGAAGTAATGAAACTTGGTTACTAACATCTGGAATTACATTTATTTTTTCTGATATTCCTACGGTAACTGGGACCCCGTGCCATTTTATGTGACGATTATGAACACCGCGAGTTGCTGTGTCAACTAAATCCTAAGGGGCAGCGAAGAGGATTTATTAACCTTTTGTCGTGACCTCAGCGCCAAGCACAGTAAAAAGAAACATAAATACCTACAACAAATAGAGATGTTCAATAGTATGTCCCCTTCAATCACAGGACTGGCTAGATGGCGCATTCGGTAGTAATCCTGTCCTATGCGCAAGAGTCGTGGGTTCAATCCCCACCCAGGAGAAACATTCATTGTTCTGCACTGGGTGTAAATATAAGTAATATATTTGTAATACCACTGTTGTTTCTGATATCCGTCACAGAAGTGCTTGATGAGACTGAGACCTATAAACAATTTTTTACTAATTGCATACAGTTATGCTACCGTGGTATTGCTGGTAGACCATATTTTATTTAGCTTAATCACAACACTAGAAGCTGTCAATATAATTCTTCCAGCATAATCATTATTATATTCTGGAATTATCCCGGTTACTAATTAAGCTCAGGGGCTATCCATAAATTACGTCACACATTAATGGGGAGGGAGGGGGTTGACGAAGTGTGACATGGTGTGGCAAGGGGATGGGAGGGATCCTAAATTTCGTGACGACACTTTTCAAACCCGAGGTCATATGAAAATTTTGGAACTGCTGTTTTGATGTAATAATTTCTTGCTGTACAATCGCAAAATATGTAACATCACACTAAGGAGGGAGTCCCACAAGTGTGACCAGCTGTGGCAAGGACGGAGGGGGGGTCAAAAAATTACGGAATTCGTGTCACGTAATTTATGGATGACCCCTAAGGGACCCAGGGTTTGCTTAATGGTCCAACTAGATTTGGCTGAATTCAGCTGTAAGTACTTCAAGGATAATAAAAACAAATAAATACACTTATACTTTGGTTATCATTGGTTTATTTATATCACGATACAATATAGACACATAAATTTTGGAAATTGGTATGCATTTGCTATTGAGCATGTCACACATTCGTATTTTACATAAAAATCATCATTTTAGTAGGTATCACAATTTTATTGAAACAAACAAAACGCTTTTGCCTGGCAGACGTGTGCCTAGAAATTAGTAAGTATAGTCCGTGGGTACAATAAGCTGAACAATGAACTTGGATGCGCCGTCAAGAAAAAAATAAAATGCGTTATTTTTTTTTTCTTGACGGCAATTTCATATTGGCCAGTGTCAAGAGCCAAGAAATTTAGAAAAATACAATTAAAATATATATATATATAAACAACTACATAGAATAAAATAAAGTTGCTTTCCTCTGTCTGTCCATATGCATGCTTAGATCTTATCTACGCAACGAATTATGATGCGGTTTTTTTAATAAGACTTCCAGAGAAAGGTTTATATGTTGGTCACGCGAAAAATGTTGCGGGCGGCCGGTAGTGTTTTATAAAACCAAACGTAACTTTCCCAGGAGGACTTTAAACAAATTAATCACAAAATATCGGGTTTTAATCGAAGTGCGATATTGAGGATGGGGCGCAACTATAGCAACGCGGCGACTACACTCGCGCGCATGCGTCAAGTCACTTTCTTTTACTTACGATTGTACCTGCGGAGACAACCGCCATTTTTGTTCAACTTACAAGCCGCCGACTATACGAATAAAAGTGTTTTGTTTGTTTGAATACCTATACTCTTATTATATAATACACATTTACGAGCAAATGAACGTTAAGTAATTTTATTTTAAATATATGGAAAATTTAACAAAGGAACATCAATCTAAACTGTGCTGTCACATTTAATAACTCATTCATTAAAACCAATATAATATAACAAAAACTGTAAATAAGCACAGTCAATTAACAATATTTACAAAATTAACATTATTATTATATGGAACACGTCAATATCTATTTTAATATAGAAATCGTCAGTTAATTACGAAAAATCTTAAATAGATTATTGGTAATCACTTATAGTCAAATTTGCGTGCATTTCGCGACGCATATTACTATGAAATATATATTAATATGTCTGCATTTAGCTCGTGAGGTCTTGGGTTCGATTCCCACATAAGACAAAAATGATGGTGAATGAATAAGGTTTTTTTTTCAGAATGGGCGTTAGCTAAGTACCTATCTAGGCAAGATTGCTTTGCTTAGTTTTGTAAGATGTCCAAGAATGTACCAACTGCAAGTCCATCCTAAATTCGCTTTACTACTCAGACCATAGTGTAAAATTAATTTACCCACATTTACAAATAGAGTTTGCGATAAAATAATTTATTAAACTAGAATCGAGCTCCTAGTTGGAAATGAGTCGTTGCTATGTTACCAATAATTTATTCAACACTTTCCGCAGTTACTGACTCGATGTCTAACCCCAACTAAAATGTAAACACACATATAATAAGCATTGTTTACAACTAACTTTTCCTTCGACGTGATGACAAAAGCCTAAACTCGCTACTTCATACAAAGGACTGTACCCTCTTTAATTTTCATATAAAATTAGTTTATCTTTTCTATGGAAGCATGATTACAGGCAGTACAGTAAAAATTCAGCATATTATGCCTGAATTGAGCAAAAAAAAAAACTGCTATTTTAAAGTTGTAACCCACAACTTGTGAGCGCATTGACTGTCTGTTGTATTTATTGCCAAGAGTAGTGCCACCCCCTCTCATCTCGCGGGGAGTCGTAAGAGTCGACGGAGAAAGTCCTACCGGATGATGGGCAGCAGCGATATCCTGCGTACTGGCTGGAACTGCGATCACCAAGCCTGCCCAGCGCGGTGGTTATGGGCAGCTAACCCCAATAGAATGTAAACGTTATATATGAAATATTTTATGATATTCTACATGTCTTTTATATATTATTTAGTATTATGTTAAGTAGAAGAATAGAATAGAATTTAGTAATCAAGTTATGTAGAAGCACTTTTCGAAATGAGGTCAACTCTATTAAGGCTGAGGCTACAATAGATGCGATTTTATATTTTACATCTTAACAAGCTGTGTTTTAAATTCTTCCGCGTTTGTTGGCAGCATTATGCATTCATAACTTATATGTAGAATGATGTCTTTTCTTAGTCTTTGGTAGAAGTCTAAAATAACTAAATACGAGTACCTTCTACTCTCGAGAAAAATTTACAAAATGACAATATTCAACGGCAATTATGTGGGTAATAAAATAATATCAGACTAAAACAAAACAAGATACAAAGACACAACATACAGTTATTATGTTCATATATTCATTAATGAGAAAAGGAGAAAATAAACAGTCATAACAATTTTAGGGACACAGATTTAAAAATAGAATTATAAAAAATAAAAATAATGCTGTAATTGGGTTGCCAGGGAAAAATGGCTTCCGTCTCCTTTTTTAATTCAACCAAAACGGTCTAATATAAGCGTGAGCGATTCTTCTTCATACATTATTTCTCTCCAATTAACGTGCTACTAAGAAAAGGTTTGATATAAGACTCAATTCATTCAACTTTACACTGTACAGAAATACATAACCATGGAAAAGAAGGCGCCAAAAGAAGGAAGTGGGTTGAACAGAAATATCATCCACCGTTTTGTACTTATTCATCTTATTAATTTCATAGGATTTCGATACAAACATTCTACATCGTTTTACAATTTAATTTGTCAACGCATTAGTCCCTCACCTTTAATTGGCTCCTGAAATACAGTTTCTTTACTAGTTCGGAAGCCTATGGAATTATTTTATTTGTATATTGTTTAATGGATTCAATAAAGATTTATTATTTAAAAAAAAAATGATTCATCAATACTATGCTATGCTATAGACGTCGCATCGCGAAACACTGTAGCCTCAGCCTATCAGCTTCACTTAGACGCAAGCCTATATCGAACAAACTTTTTGCTTTGCGCATTTTAGGAAAGTTAGGCATTATATTATTTTATTATTTCAATAATAAAAAAAATCACATAATCATACATTTACAAGGTACACGATTTGCACTACAGTTTGTCATACAATACCCCACATTGGAGACCTTACCTTGAAGACCGCTACCGTCTTCACGTGCTGAAAAAAAAATTTGTTAAGTTAAAGTTTGTCATAGTTTTAGCCACTAATATATCTAAATAAATTAGTTTCGATCTGATTATAATCTTAATCATCCGTGCCGTTAAATGTTAAATTGCTAGACCTTCTATCACAAAACAAGATAAGAAAATTCAGGTCAGATTCCGACTGCTATCGGCAGAGGCATTTATGTGGTGTACTGCTGTTAAATTTAAGCTCCTTATCAGGCATCTAGATTGTTTTTTGAGGTCCACCTACTATGTCGATATTAATGGTTATCATGTATCATCAACTGAACACCGATACGGCGACCGATATGACGTGGAGGTGAGATTACCAGCACTCCGATCCTGAGCTCGTGGGTTCTATTCCCACACAGGACAAATCTTTGTGTGATGTGATTTTGTGTGATTGATCAAACATGAATGTCTGGTCTGTAGGTTTTTTTTAATGTATATTAAGTAAAAATTTACAAAAAAAAGTATGCATATACATATATACATACATTCACGCCTGTTTCCCCGAAGGGGTAGGCAGAGACATATTATACGCCCACATTTCACCATTATAAAGTTAGTCCCACGTAATAGGTGGCGAGCCTATTGCCGCTTACCGCGCACTGTTATTTTTGCCAGAGCCTCGTCCGTTAATCGGCAGGTACACCACTTGCAGGTAAGGTTGGCTTGGGCTCCTTAGGTCTTGGTAGGATCCCTATACACCCTATATATAAAAAAGTATTTATCCGTTATTTTGTATCCATAACACAAGTTCTTAATTATACTTATCTTAGAACTACATAATTGGTGTAGTTGTCAGAAAATATTTATTCATTTATCTCAGCTTCATTAAGTCCACTGCTGACCACATATAAGGTCAAAGATAGACAGATAGTAATATTTCAACTTATGTGGATTATACCAACTTACATGATCTCCAAACTGCTGTCGCTGTTCTTAGTGGCCTGCTCGCCTTCACTCGAGTTGGAGCCACCAGACTCAGAGCGATGGCTGCGGCTTCTTTGTGGTTTCTTTTTTTCCTCGCCAGCCACTTCGGTGGAAGTTGCTTCCTCGGACTGTCTCTGCCACGCAGGTATTGAGGGCTCAGTACGTGTTTTTATGGAGGGGAATTGGTTTCTGGAATTAATAAATTTATGTTAGACGTAGCCACCATTTAGATAGATATTCATAAAATCAAGTATGCATATCGTATATCTATATGCATACTTACAATACTATATGTATATTGTTACACAAATAAACTATCTACTTAAATATCATCTTTGAGTCTTATAGTTTCCACTAAGCTTTCGCAAAAGTATGTGACTGAGCCTTTTCGAATTCTACCACCAATTTATTAACCCATATGCAACATTTTATGTAGCTGCTGAGAAAACACAATCTATACAAAATAAAACGTCAATTGAATCAAGCGTTTTGGGAAGTATATAAATCAAATAAAAATTCATTTATTCAAGTTTGGCTTAATAAAGCTCTTATGAATGTCATACTTATAAACTAACGCGCCCATTCACTGCGGGCGGGAGCTTGGTCGTAAAAGAATGGGCAAGAAAATCGTCAAGGTTGGTTTTTTCTCCTGCCAGATTCAAATAAAATACATAATATTAAAACAATTGTGTTCTGCAGTCACAAGATTTAAAAGAAAGGAAGACAAAACTCTTGAGACAGAAGACAAAAGAAAAGCTCAAATAGTTATAATAACATCCTCAATTTAGTGATTGTAAACCTATTTATGGCAAATAAATGAATTTGTATTTAATAACTTGGAACGAAGTTATCTTAAGCGATTCTTTTACCAATGCTGCAATAAATTACCACTAAACAAAAAAAACTTATAACTATGATTCATAAATTCTGTAGATGATTAAAAAATAAAAAATTCTAAATGCTATAAAGATTATTTTAGATAAAGAACAAAATTTATAATTTTAAACAATACCTACTTATGTTGCCATTTTAATTACTATACAGTCGCACTTACCTTCTTATGATTAAGGTTGCGTTAAATTTTAAGTTAGTCATTCATAAGAGCTCTATCAAGCCAAACTTGAATGAATAATTTTGACTTTGTTTTGTTTCAATTTTCTTATCTCTTTTTATTTTGACCTATTTTACGGTCAATGACCTGACAAATAACAAATTCTATGGCGTCTTGGAAAAGGTGTTATGTTTAAATTCACCAGCATTTTAATTTTATTATATATTTATTATCATCATCATCTCAGCCATATGACGTCATCTGCTAAACATAGGCCTCCCCATTAGATTTCCACATGAAGTGATCCTGAGTTGCCTGCTTCTTCCGACTTTTTGCCGCCTTGACCAGATCATCCATTCATTGGTAATAGTAAAAATAATAACCCCAGTAATATCTCATTCAAAATGTTATTTTAGAAAAAATCCTACTAATATTATAAACGTGAAAGTTTGTATGTGTGGATGGATGTTTGTTACTCTTTCACGCAAAAACTACTGGCAAAAACTACTGGGGCGATTGTGATGAAACTTTGTACATGTATAGCCCGATATTTCCACGGGAACGAGGACCACGCGGGTAAAACCGCAGGGCACTGCTAGTTATAACATATTACTCACCTACTAAGGAGTATTCCTTTCACGGATGCTATATCAGACTTAATATTGTCTAATTGTGACCGTAATGAGCTTTGATGAGCAGTAGTCTGCATTTCAGATCGCAGTAATGTCACGTTTGAGTTTAGTATATCTAAAGATTTACGGAGATCTTCTAAGCTTTCTGCTGTGGATTTTCGTTTTGGGTCATCAACAAACAGAAGGTGTCGTACACAATTCTGAAATAAACAAAAAGTATTTAAATAGTTTTTAATATAAAAAGTACTGAAAGACTCTTGATAAGTATTAGGTGGAAGAGACAAGCCCTGACAATGAGACCTTTTTTTTTCGTATGGAAAATCATTAAATGACCTTCCCCCGCTCTGGGTGGAGCGGGAGGGTTTGTCTGGCTTCTACTAACTAAAAACCATCCATGTTCCTTCTTTTAAGCCTGCTACGTATCGAGGCCACTTTCGGACAGTCCCGCAGCCCCAGCAGGCTTGGCCCCTCCCTGGGGGCCCCTCAGTGACAATGAGACCCTGAGAATAGCTTACTCAATGTAAGCTTATAAACCCAGGGCAAGTTAGTAAAGGCAGGTTGGTGTCCTGCAATACTGTATGTGTACTGTATCTTACCATATTGTAATATCACATACAAGTGTGATTTGCTCATAGTCTTAGAACTGATCGCAAATACACACAGGAAAAAAAAAAAAAAAATGGTAAACCACAGTGATACCATCCAACCACTGTAATGATATAGTGTTAACACAGCAGGTCTGATGTGCATAAATTCCCTCCTATTCCTATTAAATTTTATTGTTAAAACTTTAATAAAGAATAGTACAGTTTAATAATTTCATAATGAAAACCCCCAAAGTGAACTGGCCAGGAATAATTTTAGAGCAAACTAATTAAATACATACTTTATCAGTAATTAAGCAGATGATATATTAATTTTAAAAACACAACAAAACAAAAGATTCATTGCAATAACAATGATACTTTTGTAACTAACCTTGTAAAACCAGTAACATCCATAAGCAAAACCTCCATAGATGATTAAAGGTAAGATGTTATCTCTGAACCAGGATCTTTGGGATTGGTGAAAGAACATAAGCTCAGAGGTAATAGATGGGACATCTATTAGCTCTCCACATTTTTCTAAAGCTTTTTGTATTTCAATTTCAGTCAGCCCTTTGCTCCGTAGAAACCTTTCTTTGCTTTCAATAGTACATCTTTGTACACTTGGATTTTTCAGAAATTTCACAGCTGTAGTAATCTGAAATTAATGAGACTTTGTAAAGTACATAAGACATAAAGCAGTCTTTGTTAAAAAAGGACTAAATCAGTGGTTTGAAGCACAAAATACCTAAAATATTATACTTTAACAATGTAATCAATTTAGGAATTAACTACGGTATGCTATACTTTGGTCCGTGCGTAAGTTTCACAATTTATACTTAGAAAGAGCGAAGGTCAACGATAATTTAATCCATGCATGATTTACCAATTATTAGTGAACTATTAACAGATAAAACTTAATACTGATAGTATTTAGGTAGTTTAAAATACAGTGCTGAAAATGTATGGAAATAGAAGAAAAAGAGTAATAATAAAAAATATATACCAAATTCTCCCGAACTTCGTTGCTTGCTCCCACTAATGCCTCGGTACTCATTTTTTTAATGGAGATTTTTTAAAGACAAAACAAAAATCAGAGAATATGTACCACAAATAATAATAAGAATTATTATAAACCCATTTTTATAAAAATCTCAAAAAATACAACTGAAATGAAAAAAATCGTGCTGAGGCTAAAATGATAGATTGATTTGATACACAGAGTATCTAATCTATCTACATAGTACTTATCAAAGATTAAATTTACTGACTCTGACAGCGACATAATGGGCTTGCTGGCTATTATTAGTATCATCAATGTTTTGACATCAAGATATTATGCTGCTAACTAAAATAGAGAGACAATGCACAGTGGGTACAAATTTCGTGAGAGCTTTTTTAAGACATAATCGTATAATATCCTTGAAATATAAACTAAAACAGTGTTTTAATCATTATCGACACATTCGTCGAAAAAAAATAATTATATTCAACATCGTATCATGAATGTTTTCCTATATTATACTATCTTTATTAACATATATTGACACACAGATTGCTTAATAATAAATATAATAATATAATAAATATTTCTGACACTTACACCAATTATTTAGTTCCAAGATAAGTATAATTAAGAACTTGTGTTATCGATATTAAATAACGGATAACATACATAAATACAATTTTTTTTTGTAAATGTATACATATTATACAATCAGATGCGATTTACCGAGCTTTCTCTATTCATTAACACAAGCGAGGTAAATTATTATTAAAATCAGAAAGTAATTATTACTTTCGCAACTTCGAAACAATGGGCATAAAAAAAAGAAAATTCGTATAAGCTAACAGGTAAGTGAACTGAACTGATTGCTTAATGTCATGTGTGATACTCTGACAGTATAAAGATTTTCCTAATAAATCGCGATTTAAATTCATCGCTAAAACTGATTTTTGATAATTTTAACCTTCTTTTATTAAAAACGTGGGCTTACATTTTCTTAGACTCAAACTAGTGCCAAAACAAAGGTGATAATAAAAATAATTTAAAATTATGCAGCTAATATCTCTACTTCTAAGTTTGACCCTCTTTTTGTGGCTCATGTAATGACTGTATCCAGGTACAAAAGGTTTAAATTAAAATAATAAAAAAATAAAGTCAAATGCATGTGGATTGTGGACGTCAAGTCAATCAATGTCAGAATCACTTGCCAATTTGGCTCCGCGGCATGCGGCAGCTTTTGTCAGTTGTGCAGCAAATTTAAATAAAATAATACCTTTTAAGGTCCGTATGTCTTCGACATTTAGTGTCTGTATTTTTTTATATTTGTGTAGAATTTTCTTCTTGATAGATTTAAATTACCTGTTGTACTTTCTTCACACTTTTAGGTTGCTTCTTTTTGAAACTTCTATTTGTATTCAGAAGAAGACAGGAGTATTAATAAGTATAAGATGACTTTTCCGGACGAAAATACTTGTTTAAGTTACGAGAACAATATTGGAAATACAAATAAACCACAGACTATTCAGCAAGCTTACGCAAATGGTAAGTTTTATTTTGTGTCTTTCCTCAACATCTTCTAAACTTCAGCCACGTATTACAGCTGAAATATACATAAAATTTATTACTATGAAATTACATTTATTTCCCTTTGAAATTATGGCTTTTTGCGTTTAGTACATGCAGCCAGTATCAAGTAAGAGATATATTAAAAATATATAAATCATAGTAAAGAAGAATGAGTGGTGATAAATGATAAATAATAAATGAGATGTTCCTCTGAAACCCCTTGAGTCCTCAGTAAAGATGAGGGACTATACTTAGATCTCACATGGACTTGTTGAGAAAATTTTAAAAGTTATTTTGCATTGTTTTGTTTCATTTACTAACACTCATGTAAATTTACAAACACTTAATGGTTAATAAGCCACGGTTATTACACATTTATGTTTGAAATATCACAAATTAAAAAAAAATACAGACATGCAGACATGATGATTCACTTTCCCGCTAATATTACATATTGATATTATTCAACAAAACAAAGAATAAATAAATAATTGTTTATATTTTTATAGAACTTTGTTCAAAACTATGGAGCTATTGAAACTCAATATGAAAGGTCATAGGGAATGCAATACTGAATAACATGCAGTGCATGTTAAGAGATGATGCAATACAACAATAAAATTTATTTTTCATAGAACAAGTTACAATTTTTCTACCACTTATACCAATACAATTCTAAGCTAATTTAGAAGTATGTATTTACATTATTTTATTGTACTTTATTGTAATAAAAGTAAAAAGTAAAAGTAAAAAATTATTTATTTCATAAACTATTATACATAGTACTTGAAAACGTCATGATCACAAATGAAAAAAAAAAACAATCGAAATAATATTACACTAAATCACGAAGCTTAGATTCACTTACATGCAACAAAACAATTTAAAAATAAAAAATAATTAAGTGTAAGTAAATCTAAGTGCCAGTTCCGAGCCACCGCTCTGTAAGAAGAACTGGCAAGAAACTCACAGGCTATGCTCTTTTAAATATGTCCATTAGTTTGGTACTAGAATTACAATCTTCATTTGTCTGTGAAGCTATACAATGCAATATAACATAACCTTAACAATATTTATGTTTTCAAGTCATTCATATTAGAATAGCCTGTATGAAACGGCAGTTTAATCCCAAGCATTTTTATCTGCCATATAGTCTTTAATAGAATAATATCCCTTTGAAGACAGCTTGTGTTTTATTGTTAATTTAAATTTATTTAGGCTCAATTGCTGTATGTTGCTTGGGACTTTATTGTAGAATCGCACACATTGACCTTTAAAAGATTTGTTTATCTTTTGGAGCCTAGTGGCAGGTACAACTAATTTATGCTTATTCCTTGTGTTTAGGTTATGTATACAGCTTTTCTTACTAAATTGATCAGTATTCTTATGTACATAAACCAGGTTATCATAAATGAATTGACCGGCCACTGTTAAAATACCAATTTCTTTAAACTTTTCCCTTAGTGAATGTCCACACGGGAGATTATAAATTGCTCGAATAGCCCTCTTCTGCAGCACAAAGATTGTTTGAATGTCTGCGGCACAACCCCACAGAAGAATACCATAGGACATAACACTATGGAAATAGCTATGATAAACTAGCCTAGCTGTTACAACGTCTGTTAATTGGCGAATTTTCTTTACCGCGAATGCTGCAGAGCTAAGTCTACTCGACAATTCACCAATATGTGGGCCCCACTGTAGCTTAGAGTCTAAAGTAATCCCTAAAAACTTGGTAGTATCCACAAGGGTCAACTCATCCTCCTTTACCATAATAGTAGAGTTTGCCTGTCTGACGTTAGGCGTCACGAATTTAATACATTTCGTTTTAGCCCCATTTAATAGCAAATTGTTAACGTCAAACCAGTGCACCACCTTCGAGATTGCACTGTTTACTTCGTCTAAATTCTGATTTCGTTTTAACTTAAACAATAATGATGTATCATCAGCAAACAAAACTATCTCGTGGTTTTCTTTAACAAAATATGGCAAATCATTCATATAAATCAAAAACAAAAACGGACCGAGAATCGAGCCCTGCGGTACCCCCATTTTTACAACAGACCCCTGAGATCGCTTTCCATTAACCTCAACCCTTTGAATCCTATTACTTAGATATGAAGTGAGAAGATCCAATGCGGAGTTTCTTATTCCGTAATATTCTAATTTTTTTATCAATGCTTCATGAGGAACACAGTCAAAAGCTTTGGACAGATCGCAAAAGCGTCCAAAGAATTATCCCAAGCATCAAATATATGTTTTAAAAGCTCAACACCTGCATCGGTTGTAGAGCGACCCTTAGTGAATCCAAATTGTTTTGAATGCATTAATCCATTTTTATTGAAAAATATTAACATCTGGTTGTAAACAAGTTTTTCAAAAATTTTACTAAATGTAGGCAGCACTGAGATAGGTCGAAAATTTGTTGGGTCTGTTGTACTGCCCGATTTATATAATGGAATGATTTTACTTTCTTTCATTAGATCGGGAAATTTGCCGCAATCTACACATTTATTAAATATTAGAGCCAAACTGTGCGCCACCGAAACAATGATAGGCTTGGTAACTACTATGGAATTGCCCCAGAGGTCTGCAGCTTTCTTAACACTAAGAGTATTGAATGTCTTAATTATATCCATAGATGTAACATGACTAAACGTAAAATCTACTGTACATATACTCACGTTATCTTTCAAAATAGACTCCGCTAAAGTGGGCGAACAATTTAAATCTTTTGTGATAGACACTGGAATATTAGTAAAAAAGTTTTCGAAAGCATTGGCTACATCTAAGTCAGATGTAAGAGTTTTTTTATCAATGTTAAGTTTAAACTCAGTATTATAATTTTTACTTTTTCCCGTTTCACTATTAATAATATTCCAGGTCATTTTAATCTTATCATCACAATTTTTTATTTTAGAGCTTAAATAATAAGACTTGGCCGTATGACATGCTTTTCTAAATATTTTAGAATATTTT
Source organism: Musotima nitidalis (assembly GCA_949126915.1). Lineage (NCBI taxonomy): Eukaryota > Metazoa > Arthropoda > Insecta > Lepidoptera > Crambidae > Musotima > Musotima nitidalis. The sequence goes on from OX421425.1 coordinate 15,765,768, forward strand.
CTTACATAATTATAAAATTGTTCACTGTTGTTTAATTTTTTCTCATCATACAGTTCATACAGCCTCTTTCTACATTTATGTAGCCCAGGAGTAGCCCATTCACTAAAGGTAGCTTTATTATTTACCTTAACCGTTCTGGGAGTAAATATTGATTTAAATGTGTTAGAAAAGCTGCTGAAAAAATCATTATATAAAAAATTTGGGTCACAGCTTTCATCTATAAAAGGTAAACTATAGCATAATAATTTACTGTTAAACCTCTCAAAACGATTATTGGTTTTTGGTACAAATGTAATAGTTTTTTTAGCTACAGTTTCATTTTTACAAATAAAAGACATTTGTTGTCCGCAATGATCTGAATCTAATTGATTAATAATTTTTTTATTGTTATCACTTAGCATAATATTTGTAAAAATGTTATCCAAGCAAGTAGCAGAAGTAGCAGTAATTCTTGTTGGCTCCAGAAACAAATTAACCAAATTATGAGATTTAAAAAGTGCCTTTAATCTTGTACATGGACTGGAACACTCTAACAAATTAACATTAAAATCTCCACACACAATAACTTTTTTATTACTTTTGTTATTATGCACACAGTATCTAACTTAAATAGTATTTAACCCGTCCCCGTCATGTTTATACCTGTCTTCAAATCTGGTGATGAAAAACTAGTAAAAAATTACAGACCTATTTCCCTTTTGCTTATAGTTGCCAAAGTTTTCGAATCCCTCCTCTGTCCTACTCTGGCATGGCACATTAAACATTCTGTGTCTACTCGTCAGTTTGGATTTATGAAGAGTCGTTCTACTGCATCCGGTCTCGCTGAGTTTGTTTCTGATGTTAGTCAGTCTGTTGATAGACGTCATCCAGTTGATGCAATCTACACAGATTTCAGCAAGGCTTTTGATAGGGTGGATCATGGCATTCTGCTGTCCAAGTTGATTGAATTCGGTTTTGGTGAAAGCTTGGTCAGGTGGTTCTCTTCTTATCTGGCAGACAGAGCGGCAAATGTTGTTGTGGAGGGTTTTATTTCGGATTCATTTCCTGTGCTCTCAGGCGTACTTCAGGGGTCGCATCTCGGTCCTACCCTGTTCATTATTTTTATCAATGACATTGTGTCGGTTGTCAAGCACTCCAGGGCCTACCTCTTTGCAGATGACTTAAAAATCTGCAAGGAAATTAAGTCACCGGGTGATGAGGCACTTCTTCAGGAAGACTTGGACAGTCTGACGGTCTGGGTTGATAATAACTTAATGGATCTAAATGCTGATAAATGTCATTTTATTAGATTTACAAAAAGCAAGTCACCAGCATTATGCACATACCACATTAATGGGAGAACCCTTAAAGAAGTAGATGAAGTTCGTGATCTGGGCGTAATATTAGATAAAAAGCTATGTTTTCACAAACATATTGATCATATTGCCTGTAGGGCCTTCAAAATGCTAGGTTTTGTGATACGCAACTGCAAGGAGTTAAAACCCCCCACCAATATACTACTATATAATGCATATGTTCGATCGACGCTAGAATATTGTAGCCCTGTATGGTCACCTCACTATGAAGTGCATGCTAAAAGATTAGAGAGTGTCCAAAAAAGATTTTTATGGCACATTTCATTTCAATCTGGTTTGGCCAAGCAATTGTCTTCGTATGATGCAAGACTTTCTAGATTTAAAATGTCAAGTCTTGCTGACAGGAGATTAATGTTGGACCTTTTGTTTTTATTTAAGATCTTGAGAGGTGGACTGGATTGCCCTAGGCTTTTGTAACAGCTTCAGTTCAACATACCTTTTAAACTACCTAGGCAAGATAAATACCTACCCTTTAATATCAAAGGATCCAAAAGCAATCTAGGCCACCTCTCAATCATAAACAGGTTGCAACGACAGTACAACGTACTTAATAATAAAATAATGGATATTGATATACATTCAAATAGTTTATATAACTTCAAAAAATATATATTAAAATTCTTTTCTTGTAACTAGAGTACTACCAGTATAGCAATATAGATTTACCTCACATTGCAAGTCGTGGCAACCTGTAATTAAATCTGCACTTAGCTCTTACTCCTTGCTTACTTATTGTGGTTGTTTTAGTGTAAGATTTGTTGGTTGTCCTTAATAAATAAATAAATAAAAATAAAATATAATTCATTACAGTTGAAATTACAGAGCTGTTAAATATGTTGTAGTCTTTTATCAATATCTAAAAAAGATTTACATATTTTTTTTGCATAATTATATATGCAGTGGAGATATTCTTCTTAGTAGACTTCATTTTAGTGAAACTAAATCTATAAAAAAAAAATTCTTCTAATCCAAGATAAGTATAATGAAGAACTAGTGTTATGGATATTCAATAACGGAGAAACATGCACTAATACTTTTTTTGTACGTTCATACTTAATATACATAGGAAACACCAAGACCAGAACAAATATTCAAGTTCATGCACCCTGAGATTTGTACTGTGTGGGACTCTAACTGACAACCTCAGGAGTAAAGTGCAGTTATACTAACCTGCACACCATATTGGTCATTAAAATTACAATACTTTACTGCCAGGGTCTGGCCTACTTGGATGGTCACTGCAGCCTATGGATGCTTGTGTTAGATACATAGATAAATTATATATAAATATATAAGGCTGAAGCAAATAGACTTACCTATTTAATCAAATATGGTAAGATATATAAGAATAAGTTAATAAAAGACCGATTGAAGATTGGATATCAATATGCTTTAATTTAGACTAAGCAATAATTCATTTTATCTTTAGATCAGGAAGAATATTTATAAAATATGCTAAATAGCTTATGTGTGGAAATAATGAAAGATAATTTAAACAGCAATATTTATAATTCATAACAGTAATATTCAACATTGATTATATTCATTATAATTATATAATGTTAAGTTATTTGGCAACGAAATAGATCATAATATACTATCTATAGAAATAGCCTTATAATAATTTAGGCAGCAACATTAAGCCATTAAAGATTGCTTATAATGTGAAACAGTATCTGAAATAGTATATAAATACAGAAATATATCATACCTTAACTAGTACCTAGTAGTGAACCCCTTGCGAGTCAGGCGGCAACTGTCTGTGCTTGCCGTCCGCTGCTCTTTTATACCGATGCGAAAACAAGTGACGTCACTGAGTAAGCTAGTCATAACTCGTACTGATTTATTTCAACTTTTTACTAATACAACATTTCTTAAGTTATATTTTAAAGTATTAAATCATTTTAAAGTAAATTGTTATTACTTTTACATTTCTATTGTACACACAGTATCTATTGCTTGCAAAACCACGGTTTTTTTTCTTTCTTTTAAATAATAGCTTAGTGCGTCTAGCACATTTAGCCAGTTTCAAGTAAGTGATATATCAATAATATATAATTCATAGTAAATGAGAATGAGTGGTGATAAAGATGATAAATCGAAGATGAAATACCCTCCCCTTTTACCCCTTGAATCCCTAAGTAAAGATGTGGGACTATACTGAGATCTCACATGGACTCCTTGAGAGAAAATTTGATAAGTGATGTTGCACTTGTTTGTTTGATTTACCAACACTCATGTATGTTCACAAACACTTAACGGTTAATAATTCACCGTTATTACACATTTATGTTAGAAATATCACAAATTTTAGAAAATAAAACAAAACTGGAAACATGACGCTTCACTTTCCCGCCAAGAAGTCCTCAAAACTAGGGTTATCAAATACAAACCTTTTTATGTGATACAAGACACAGGACATTATAATTAACATTACTGATGTTCCGAATATCCATATCCGCGGATATCCGAATGAAAAGAATAATCCGTATCCGTAACTTTTCACTCTGATCTTTTACGGATCTTTTTCAGGTTTATTATTATTAGCCTTTATTGCCACCTTTCACAATATATAAGTATGTCGTAAGTATGTATGTTGAAATAACATGCTAGCTAATTGTTGTTGTTGGCGTGTTTTGCGACACAAAGGCCTCCTCCAGCTCCGTATCCGTAACTTTTCACTCTGATCTTTTACGGATCTTTTTCAGGTAATCAGGTAAAATTAAAAAAAACTATAATATTTCATTCAGAGTATTTATAGAATCAAATATTTGGCACCTTTATATTGCAAACATTTCGATAGATAGAACTTGATAATTTCCATTATAAAAGTTATAACATCCTTTTATGACAATAAAAAAACTAAAACTCAAATCTTCTTTTTTATATAATTTCAGGAATTATAGCAAGTTATTGAATCATGATCACTTTAATGTCAATCGGGCGCCGACACCAATCGAATAAGAAAATAAAGATTCGTATCTGCGGATATACATTTTTAACGATCCGGCACATCTCTAATTAACATATAGGTGTATTATACAAAACAAGCAATAAGCAGGTACAATAGTTTTGCCAAATCTCACTAGCCCGTTGTCCACCCTTTAAAAAACCGTTTCATGCCCTTTTTAAAGAGCTCAGAGCCTGCAATCTTATGATGAAATCAAATCAAATGTACTATGAAATACAAATAAAACTATAAATGAAAAAGTTAATATAAACACTAAGGTGTCCCAGCTGCTCCAAAAGGGATGTAGTTCAGCATGTGTCAGTGTTTTAAGCTGATAGTAATAATATAATAATCTCGTAAAATAATCATAATAATAATAATAAGTATAAATAATATCTCGTTTCCTCGAAGGCGTTGGCAAATGCATATTATGTGCCCACAATTTGCCAATTATATTGTTGGGCCCACGTAAAGGTGGCGAGCCTATTGCCGCTTACCGGGAACTTATATGGTCGCCAGAGCCTAGACCATTGATCGGCAGGTGCACCACTTGCAGGTGAGGTTGGCTTGGTCTCCTCAGTGATAGGAGCTCTATACACCCGTCTCGTAACAACTCACACATAAAACCACAGTTATATACATTTCATAAATCTTTGCCCGTTGATGACCTGATGACATATCAATATAAGCAATCAATTAGATTTGTGTCTCAATCGTCTTCATTGTCTGGTGGTTAACTGGCAATTGGCTTCTAGCAGTTTTTGATTGAGACCTGGCGAAGTCGGCTGTGCGAAATGTGGTTGATAATAAGTGAGTGATATCATACTAATATTAATATTATTATTTTACTAATGTTATGATTTTTCCGAATTAAAAAAATATCCGGTATTTGTGCCGTATTTATGTGGCCACCTATTACGTGGGACCAATCGAAGCGCCGTGAGGGCGTGTGCCACTTGTTTTAATATTATTGTTCTAAGCTGTATTTAAGCCGGTACCGCAAAGCTTAAAGACCAAAGTCTTTAATGAGTGCGGTTTACCTGTCAGGACGTACGGTGCCGAGACGTGGATATTAACGGTACGGCTGGTCCACCAGTTTAGGCTGCCTGTCCACTGAAGCGGAGCGAGGCAGCAGAGTGGAGAAACGGAGCAATATTAACCAATTTTAGAAAACACCCATTGGTTAACATTTGTCCGTTTTTCCACTCCGCATCCTTAAAGTCGCTCAGCGAGCTATGGAGAGGGCTATGCTAGGTTTGTCTTTGAAGGATAGGATTAGGAATGAGGTGATCCAACAACAAAAGTTACTGACATAGCCCAAAAGATTAGCAAGTTGAAGTGGCAGTGAGCCGGTCATATATGCCGTAGGACCGATAACCGATGGGGTAGACGTGCTCTGCAGTGGAGACCACGTCTCGGCTAGCGCAGTGCAGGACGCCCTCCGGCTAGGTGGAGCGTTGACGTACGTAAAACAGCTGGCAGCGGTTGGAGACGAAGAGCTGAAGATTGAGCTCTGTGGCGTGCCATTGGAGAGGCCTGTGTCAAATTTAGGCTGATGATAATGATGAAGCTGTATTTTGGCATCCACTTTGAGCGCTCTAGAGGGAGTACCCTAGAACTTGTTATAGCAAATAGTATAGTTGTTTACGTTTAAAATTATCCATTCCGATATGACGTAGAATTGTATACATAACTAAATATTTAACCAATTAAACTGAAAGATTTTGAATGCCCTGCAAAACGGAAGAAAATAATGCTCTCTTTTTGGTGTCGATTTTTATAGGATCGTACACACAAGTATTAAATGTTGATTTCATCTCGATATCTTCAAGCGTTCCCGAGAAAAAGAGGCTTGACAGGCAGACCGACGGACAACAAAGATATCCCATAAAGGTGAAGTTTTTCCTTTTGTAGTAGTGAACCAAAAAAAATTCTTTCTAGCCGTAAACCAGAGAGAATTGCAAATTAATCAATGTGAAATATAATACGCAACATCACAATATACCTATACGAAGTTTATACTTCCATACTAATATTATAAATGCGAAAGGAACTGTCTGTCTGTCGCGCTTTGACGCCAAAACTACTGAACCAATTTAAATGAATTTTGGTATACAGATAGCCTAAAGGCTGAGAAAAAGAAATATAGGCTAACGGCATACTTTTTAATAATATAAAAAGGTGATAAGGAGTAGAAATAGGGGATCAAAGTTTGTATGGAAAGTGTTCATTTTTGAAGTTAGAAGCGTGAAACTATTTTGTAAGGTTTTATTATTAGCTGATATAACTATGATATTTAAAGTTACTTAAACAAAATGCGCGATATAATCGAATTTGACGCGGACGAAGTCGCGGGCGAACCACTAGTAAACCACCTCTAGATACTTGAGAGCGTATTTACCTAGACTATATGAGCAAAGTTAAAAGAGACGAAAAATAAACATGCTCCTTATAAGGAAAGCGCATTCTAGAATCTAGAGGCATCACATGACATACATTGAATTGCTGACTGCGTTGTGTAAATTACGCACGTGTATAAAATATGAGAAATTAAATTACAGATTATTTTATTTGATACTGACTGAAGTTGCTAAGCAGAATATAACATTCCTAGATGAAACTTATAACTTTAAATCAAAAAATACTAAGTAATAAAATAAAATTGTAATTCACTTTACAAGTATTTATCATAAAACTGATTATACATACTTACAGTAGGTAAGATTTCGTTAAACTCAGAATCGAAGACCCTTTTTATATTGTTTGGTTTGTAAGAATTCGCGATTTCTTAGTGTAGTAATTTTTTTTTCAATGAGTTAGTTTATAAATTTTTTCATACATGTTTAGACTTACGTTTTTAAGCATCATTTATGTAAAATTATTTTTTTTTTAAAGAGGAACACCTTTCTCTACACTCGATGATTGGCCTCTGGGAACATGCATAAAAAGTGTATTGTATAAATAATTTGATATTTTGAAAAAATATCCTAACGTTTCGTTGGGAACATGGGGTATCGCGGAGCTATTAGCGTTTTTATAAGCATATTATTATTATAACTAGCTTATGACCACGGTTTCGCTCGCGTATTTAACATTTTTCCCTACATGGTTTATATTAATAAAATTGCCTATGGACTGTATCTATTAGTAAAATATTCTTATAAATTGGCCCATTCGTTTCGAAACCTATTCAATGGAAACTAATATTATAGATAATAGAAGTATCAGATAAGATCGCATTGTCCTCGTAAAATAAATAAAACATATTTTGTTTAGGAGGGATAAAGGCAGGAGCTTCTAGAGTAGCAGAATTGACATATGGCGCTTTGTCAAGACGCAAAGCGGCTGAGGAGGGCGTAGCGCGGTTGGCACGCGTTCTGTCTGCGCTCGATTTGACTGCGCTGGGCGTGGGCAGTACGCTTGGCGTGGGTGTGTACGTGCTGGCTGGAGACGTGGCGCGGAATTATGCCGGACCGGCAGTTATACTGTCGTTTCTTTTAGCTGCAGTTGCAAGCGTAATGGCAGGTTTGTATTATATTCAATTCAATTCAATGTTTATTGCACTCCATAATGTTTTACATTAGGTCTTACATCTACACAAGTTACAACTATGGACCCTGTTGGGCACGTCAAACTTAGGAGAGAGGAAGCATACTAGGTCCTTTCTTTACAATTTTACACAAAGTTTCCATTTTTATACCCTTGGCGTGGGCGTTTACGTGCTTACATACATTGACATAGAGCGCCATGTCAAGACAGCAAGCGGCTGAAGAGGGCGTTGGCAGTACGTTTGGCGTGGCCTGTACGCTCGGAGTGGGCAGTACGCCCTGGGCGTGAGCGTGTACGTTCTGTCTGGAGCCTAACTTGGAATTATGACAGGAACTAATGTGTATTCTATGTTTGTAGTACTTTTTTCAACTTTCTGAACTCGTCTTTTTCGGCAACCAAGTCTTCCAAGCTACGAGCACTTCCGATAAAAATAGGGAAATTCGGTAACACCTTCAAAGGCTGACTTTTATAGACACCAGATAACTTCAGTAATTGCTTCCGACCTCCTAGTCTCCACGAGTGTTACAGGTTCGTGTATGAGCATATAAAAATAATATTACTTTATAATGTGGTGGACGACTACAAATACAAATACAAATTATTTATTCAATATCTGTTTTTTACAATTTCTGTGTTATAATTGAGGATTTCTTTCAAGTAAACAAATACTTGTGTCAGATATCCCCGTTCACTACAGACTACAGAAACACAGGATATTAAATAGCTTCAACTGTATCTCTATACCCTTGGCTATGAAGTTTCATGTCTCCTCTTTTATTTACAGGGCTCTGCTACGCCGAGTTCGGTGCTCGCGTACCGAAGGCCGGCTCTGCGTACGTTTACAGCTATGTGTGCGTTGGAGAGTTCATCGCATTCATCATCGGCTGGAATCTCATCCTCGAGTATATCATCGGTTTGTATATATCCAGTTGCAACATCCTCTAAGCCTTCTCATCGTTAATCTGAGGACGGCGCTGCATGCCGTTTGCTTTTATTTACCGCGGTTTCGTAATTTACTGATTTGTGTGCATTATAGACTTATAGCCTTAATTACCAGCTGGAATCTTATCATCGGTTTGTGTACGGGGTTGACTGCAGAACACAGGTTTTTGTAGAATGGTTGTTGACAAATAGTTTTACTATTAAGTGCATTTTCTTTTAACTGGCGGGAGAAAAAACTAACATTGTCGATTTTCTTTAATGATCAAGCTCCCGCCCGCAGTGAATGGGCGGGCTAGTTTTTTAGTTTTGACCTTCATAAGAGCTCTATTAAAGCAAATTTGAATAAATGATTTTGACTTTGACTATACTACTACTTTTCTAGGTGCTGCATCAGTGGTTAAGGCTTTGAGCGAATACCTTGACTCGCTGGTGGAGAAGTCAATGTCGACATTCTTGAGAGAACACCTGCCTATAGACAATCCTCACTTGGCGCAGTACCCGGATCTCTTCGCCTTTGCCGTCATCATGCTTTTCTCTGGTAAGTTGACTAAGAGCGGCTTGCACAACAGTTCTTAATTTTATGTATAATAATAATAATTTTGTTTATTTATATCCCAAAGAGAATGTTTACAATTTGTACATTTTTCCATATTATAGGCGCTACAGTTATCAATATAATATAATACATTTACACTTAAGATTTGTACGATTTGCTTTGAGTATTTCTATAATTATGCTTTAAACAGCTGGCACTTAAACTGGGACAACCCGTGCTATAAGTACCAGCAGTCTTCCCAATGTCACCATCAAAATATTGTCATACAGAATTAAATCTGATACAAATCATATAAGGGTATTATTTGTGCGTGCATTTAAAATGTCATTGCATTTCTTTCATTTGTTTGAAGTTGAGAGGGACAGAACTTTTAAATTGGTTTAGCTCTAATCAGAATTAAGTGATCGTTGTGCAAGCCGGTCTAAGTCTGTTAGTTGTTACTTCTTTTTCCGTATTTGAGCGAAACATATCCAAAAGCCAATTAAACATTCATTTCATGGGATATTTTACTAATTCAACATCTCAGCCCATTTATCATCATTGGACGTGTCAGTATTGAGCATTGGCCTCTTGTCCGAGGTGAGAGGAACCCCCTAATGGGGCACTGCACACTCTAAACTGCAAGAAATATGCCGGTGGCGTCGTTTTGTGATTGTGGCCGGTGGCCCGTGTGCGGTAACCCTTAACGATTGCCACAAGTAACTCTGTCTTTCTGTCTCACTTTTACGCCAGAACCACCGAATCAGTTTAAATTAAATTTGGTACACAGATAGTGTAGAGCGTGAGAAAGGATATTTTACTGCGAAAAAAAATTCGTAAGGGTAGAGGGGAAAGTGTTCATTTTTGAAGTTAGAAGCGTGAATATTTTTTGTTAGGTTTATTTTTAGCTTATTTTAATATGATATTTCAAGTTACTTAAACAATGTGCACGATATAATCAAATTTAACGCGGACGAAGTCGCGAGCAAACCACTATTTTTATATAATATATAATTTTTAACCGTATAATGTAAAGAGAAGCAATAAATGATTTTTTAAATTTATTTTTTATTTATAATTCCAAACAATCACACATCGAAGAACTGACCTCCTTTATTTGAAATGAAATGAAATAAAATAAAATTTTATTTAGACATAAATACACATAAACAAAAAACAGTATTTAAATCAGTAAACAATTTTTACACAGTTTACATATAGTATGCCTAAAAAGGACTCCACTCAGCATATGCTGCAGTGGAGGGCCACAACAGCGCTGGTCTTCCGTGGAGACCTTATAACTTACGTGTGCAACAGCCACATTTGGTGATCGTTTCCGGAATAGTCGGAAACGTCGATTACCTAATATTGCGGAACTAGCTAGAGATTACTCCTTTATAACGTTACGCAATAACTTGTTATGAATTAGGTAATTTATTGTACAGTGGCACTGGCTTTCGGTGTAAAAGAGTCTACGAGGTTCAACAACTTCTGCACGCTCGTAAACCTGTGCGTGGTGCTGTTTGTCATCATCTCCGGCTCCTTTAAAGGTAACTCCTTCAAACCATATGCCTACCTCGAGAATTATTTTTCCTTAATCCTAAAAATATCCTCTGATGGTTCGAATGTTTGTATGGAAAATAATTAATAGCTCAAGTAAGGGATATGGACGACCGATATGGCGTGGAGGTCAGTATACCTACACTTCACTCCAGAGGTCGTGGGTTCGATTCCCACACAGGACAAATCTTTGTGTGCATGAACATGAATATTTGTTCTGGTCTGGGTGTTTTCCTATGTATATTAAGTATATATTTACAACAAAAAAAAGTATTTAGGTATGTTTATCCGTTGTTTAGTATTCATAACACAAGTTCTTAATGATACTTATCTTGGAACTAAATAATTGGTGTAATTGTCAGAAAATATTTATTTATTTATTGATTATTTATATACATAGATATACTTTGATATGACGAGTGGGTGTAGAACTTATCGTAATTATTTCTTTTTTCCAAAATATGATAGATTAACAATATTCGGAACATACATACAATCACGCCTGTTTCCCCGAAGGGGTAGGCAGAGGTATACTATACGCCCACACTTCGACAATTATGTTGTTGGTGGTGTACGTAATAGGTGGCGAGCCTATTGCCGCTTACCGGGCACTGTTATGTTCGCCAGAGCCTCGTCCGTTTATTTGGCAGGTGCACCACTTGCAGGTGAGGTTGGCTTGGGCTCCTCAGATCTTGGTAGGATCCCTATACATATTTGGAACACATTATTTATAATCCCGTAAACCCGTTGTAGTAAACTCTAAGCAAGTACCAGTGAGTTAACGTTAGTACATAGGAGAGGTTTGAACACGGTGCCAATTGGTTCTTAAACCCTTTAAAGGGCAGAGCAAGTTAACTTTTTTCTATAGATAATGATAATAGCTCTTTTCAATTTGGGCTGCAACGGAGCACTTATTAATGTCTAGATAACTTAAAAACTTACACGCCCAAGCGGGAGCTTGAATAGAATAATATTTATTCATTGTCATAACTGTGTACATGATCTTGCCAAGAATAATGGTACCGAATCAACAGTTGTTAACAATAGTTTGTTGGTTGAGTAAAGAAGAATCTTGCAAGAAACTTATTGTATTGATTTTCTACCTAAATTTAACGGCATAAGGTTCATTGTATGGTTGCAATAATATTAATATAATAATTTATTTCTGTAAAATGACTAGCCTAATTACAATATTTTACGAACATAAATTGGGTTAGTAATGCAATTAATCAAATTGTTACCTAAACTAAGTAAACTTAATTACTTGTGTCTTAGGTATCCACAATAAATACGTGTTAGTGCTTATTTAACGAAATTTCTTACAAATAACAATGGAGTGTGCTTACGCAATTCAATTTATTTATTTACTGCTACTAATAAGAGGTATTTTGGTTATATGATTTACAAATGATTTCAGCGGATAGCCGAAATTGGCGTATACCAGCATCGGAGGTGCCCAAAGACAAGGGCCATGACTTCGGTACCGGCGGATTTGCCCCATACGGCGTGGCGGGCATCATACGGGGCGCGGCCGTATGTTTTTACGGATTCATCGGTGAGTTTATTAAGGCCAGAGAGCATCCCTTTCACTCGATAAAGAAACACCTAGAGAGTAAAAGAGATAGGTATAACCTTTATGAAATGTTATAACCTTTATGATTAAGTCACCGATATGGCGTGGTGGCGAGTATACCCGCACTCTACTCCTGAGTTCGTGGGTTCGATTCCCACACAGGACAAATCTTTGTGGAAATAAAAATGAATATTTGTTCTGGTCTGGGTGTCCTATGTATATTATGTATATATGTATTTACAAAAAAAAGTATTTATGTAGGTATATTTAGTATCCATAACACAAGTACTTAATGATACTTTTCTTGGAACTAAGTAATTGGTGTAAGTGTCAGAAATATTTATTTATTATTTATTTATTTATAACAGTTTCGTTTTCGTTGAACTAGAGTAGGGATTCAGGAGATCGGTAAAATTTGGTTAATTTTTTTAACAGCACTACGCCAAATACCTGCCGCAGCGAATCCATACTGGATCCGTCCGCGTATGACCCAATATCCTCTCATCTTTGTTCTCGTGAAAGGAAGGGGCTCTGCAGTAGGTATTATTTCCGGAGCGGAACCTTTTAATCGAATCGTATCTACCATAGTTTGATTCGGAACGAAAACAGCTTATTGCTGTTTAAAATGCCTTGAATATTTTTATACAGGCCGTGCAACGGCATATATCGCATGCTTAATGGAATATAGACATAACTCAAAAAGACTATTTTTGGGACATCACAAAAGAAGATCTTTTAAAGAATACTTGTCCTACTTGTAAGCGCATTATTGATTGACGACCGATATGGCGTTGAGGTCAGTATACCTGCACTTCGCTCCAGAGGTCGTGGGTTCGATTCCCACACAGGACAAATCTTTGTGTGCATGAACATGAATATTTGTTCTGGTCTGGGTGTTTTCCTATGTATATTAAGTATATATTTAAAAAAAAAAAGTATGTAAGTGTGTTTATCCGTTGTTTAGTATCCATAACACAAGTTCTTAATGATACTTATCTTGGAACTAAATAATTGGTGTAATTGTCTAAAAATATTTATTTATTTATTTAATATTTATTTATTTATTTAATATTTATTTAATATTTATTTTTTTATTTAATATTTATTTAATATTTATTTATTTATTTAATATTTATTTATTTATTTAATATTTATTTATTAAATTAAGTAATTCTGCTTGTGTTTTGAAAGTTTGATTAATATTGATTCGGTCTCAGTAAGAAATACAAAGACTGTATAAGTACGTAACTCAAACCTGACTTATCTATTAATGGGTCGATGTTCCTTTAAGCATGCGATATATAGGCCGTCATGAGTAGGACAGCGTATTACCTTGAGCTTGTTACCGTGATTGTTCCACGACATGAAGCGCATAGCGCAAGCGGACTGCATCGACGGTTACCATTAGGCTGTATGTCATTAAAGGTGAGTATAGAGTACAACATTTATTTGTAACAGAACAACGAGCCGCTCTATGATATGTTCTAGTGTATCATCTTGTTTCGAGCACGCTTGCCTCTTTGTTATAAACCAACGAGCATATTGGTGTAACATTTCGTCGAGCATATTGGTGTAACATATCGTCGAGCCACGAATGCGGGCGATGCGCGGTTGCGGGGGACGCGGAGGGAGAGGGACGAAAGACGCATGCGGTCTGCATTTACCCGTAACATAACGCCGAGCATTCGCAGGAACGTTACATTACACAGAAATGCTCCAAAAAATGTTGTAGTCTATACCCACCTTAAAACGTTTTACATCTCTTTTTCCGTGTGTAGGATTCGACTGTGTAGCGACAGCAGGGGAAGAGGCGAAACGTCCCCAGAAAAGCATTCCCTTCGCGGTAGTGGCCTCTCTACTGGTAGTGTTCCTCGCCTATTGTGGGGTATCTGCCGTGTTGACGCTACTGCTGCCTTATTACATGCAAGTAAGTGATATATAGCTCTGATATATAGTAAATCATTGTGTCGCCTCATCTCTAACGAGCACATGCCTAACATCATTCCTAAAGTCAGTTAGACCCGGCGAATGTTCATATTAAAATCAACGTTTGCGATCACTGCCCCTTTAATACCTACTCCGATCCCTTTTAAACACTTACATATAATTTATTGATTCAGGCGTTACTTTGCGGAAATCCATTGTAAGCAAGTGATGGTATAAATATCTTTGTAACAATTCCCGCGCTACTATAATTTCCCGCAAAATCGAGAAACTATTCAACACGACACGTGTTTCGCCCTTACACAGGGCATCTTCAGGTAAGATAGGAGCCTCAGAACAAAGCTGTCATCACGACCAACGCTGAAACGAGAGTCAAACACAGTTGACTATCTTACCTGAAGACACGTGTCGTGTTGAATAGTTTCTCGATTTTTCGGGAAATTATAGTAGCGCGGGAATCGTTATAAAGATATTTTTAATCCATTACTTGCTTACAATGGATTTCCGCAAAGTAACGCCTGAATCAATAAATTATTTATAATGTAAGTTAATCCATCACTTGCATACACATTATTCCAATTCCACCTTTATATAGAATGCAGTTTTCAGTCCTTTCATTAATGGTTTTTTCTTCAGGATGAGAAAGCTCCCTTCCCTTGGGTCTACACACAGCTGAACTGGCCCTGGGCAAAGTATGCAGTGAGTGTTGGAGCTCTCTGTGCGCTGCTATCCAGGTAATATAACTACTTGTCAAATGAGCGTAATACCTAATAAGGCAAAATGTGAACATTCCAAATATGAATAATGTGTTCATACTTTAGACTTAGGATTTTTGATATTTACTTCTTTTGTTTATTTTTATTTTATTTTGTCGTCGCATCAATGCTCAGGCAATGCTGTGGACAATTTTATAACGTATCGGGTACCCACAGGACAGGCTTGCCTAGTTTGGGGCCACTGTAACCTCTATTTTGTAAACATAATGGCAATAAACAATTTTTTTTTAATGATGAGTGTATCGCGATACGTCCCCCCGCAAAATGGACTGCCGATCTCATAAAGGTTGCAGGATTACCATGGATGCAGGCCGCCTACAATAGATCACGCTGGAAATTAATAAGGGAGCAGAAGTCTGTGTTTAGCAGTGGACTTCCTTGTACTGATGATGATGATGCTGATAATAATGGTGATGACGATCATGATGATGATGATGCTATTATTGTTGTTGTTATGGGGGAGCAGGCGTCTGTGTTGGACAGTGGACTTTCTTGTACTGATGATGATGATGCTGATGATGGTGATGGTCGTAATAATGATAACAAATAATAATAATATTAATTTTTCGCAACACACACAGCAGTATGTAGATGATTATATGATGTTAGTCCTGTTTAAATTAGTATAATTTCTACTAATTAAAACAGGACTAACATCATATAATCATCTACATGTTGTGCTAAATGTTGTTTCTTTGTATAGCTTAATGGGAGCGGTATTTCCTCTGCCGCGCATCGTGTACGCGATGGCCTCAGATGGTCTTTTGTACCGGCAGCTCGGTACAGTTAGCGCCAAATACCAAACGCCACTAGCAGGGACCGCGCTAGCAGCAGTACTTACTGGTATGTACATAGTCTACTGATTGTATACCATATACGAATACAAATTTTTCATACAGGCTATTCTAATATGAATGACTTAAAATATGAATATTGTTAATGTTATATTATATTGCATTGTATAGCTTCACAGACAAATGAAGATTTGAATTCAAGTAACAACCCTCTATGATATTAGATATGATTATGATATTATATTTATGAGGATAGCTTGTGAGTTTCTTGCTAGTTTTTCTTACAGAGCGGTGGCTCGGAACTGGCACTAAGATTCACTTACACTTAATTATTTTTTGTTTTTAACTTGTTTTGTTGCATATAAATAAATCTAAGCTTCGTGATTTTAGTGTAGTGATATTTTTTAAAATGTTTTTTTATATTTAATTTTGATGTTTTCAAGTACTATGTGTATGAAATAAATATATAAATATATTTTTTTTTAATTTTTTTTTTATTTGTATTAGTTACACGGGTCTGGCCCAATTACCATAACTAACTCAGTGAGTAATTTTACATGCATATATAGTTAAAAATATAATTAAAGAGGACATAATATTCACAAAAAGACGACAATTTTGCCTGGATTGATTCCCAGCTATCTACGAATATGTCACAGTCAGGGTACTGACCAATTACAATAATACACTAATAATTACAATAACTAACTCAGTGAGTAATTTTACATGCATATATAGTTAAAAATATAATTAAAGAGGACATAATATTCACAAAAAGACGACAATTTTGCCTGGATTGATTCCCAGCTATCTACGAATATGTCACAGTCAGGGTACTGACCAATTACAATAATACACTAATAATTACAATAACTAACTCAGTGAGTAATTTTACATGCATATATAGTTAAAAAATATAATTAAAGAGGACATAAATATTCACAAAAAGACGACAATTTTGCCTGGATTGATTCCCAGCTGTCAACGAATATGTCACAGTCAATATTTTTTGAGTTCGAAACTTTTTTATATGATACAAGACACAGGATATTATAGTTAACATACAGTTCTAATTAACAGAAGCAATGATAACTGAAGTATTAGTTTATTGTATCCATATAAAGGATTTCTCAGCAATAGTGTTCTTTTTCCTACCTACCTACGGATCCTACCAAGACCTAAGGAGCCCAAGCCAACCTCATCTGCAAGTGGTGCACTTGCCGATTAACGGACGAGGCATATATGACGATAAGAACATTTAATGTTAAGATTATTCGTTATTAATATTATAATTCCATTAGTCTGGAGTACCTTTTTTTTTTTGATTTACGTCGGTAACAAAATGCATTTACGCACTGTCTCCCGACCAAAGGGGGACCGAGAGAGGTGTGTGGGTCTCACCACCGGCAGACACGACCGCCATCAGTAATACCCACTAATAATCGTCCGACGACGCCCACCGCTTGTTGGGAAAGAGGCGGGGGGCCAGTTCCTGGGTTGCAGCTTTGACACCCCGCCCGCGGCCAACGTCCCCCGGACCAAAACAGGGAGGACATCCTCATAGAGACGTAGTGGACTCGCCCCTCCTACCTCCTTGTGCGACCATAGCGCGTGTAGCCGGCTTTTTGGAGGGTCCATGGTTAGACAAGACCCTCCTGGCGCTGCTTGACGGGCCCTCTTGGCCCGCCCACTGCGCCCTCCACAGGTCCCTCTTAGTTTCCCCCCCGATAGTCAGTACTAAGGGCACCCAGAGTCGCCAAACTCTGGGTGTTAGCTTTTCCCTAGCGCCTTCTGCGCCCTACCGGGAGGTACTCAGCCCCCCCACCACGACAAGGTGGAGACCAGTCGGGGGGGGGGGGGGGTAGTCTGGAGTACTGCGACTAGGAAAACGAAAAGAAATGAAGTTTGATATTATACACCTTTTTTCTTCAAAATTATAGGGATCCTACTAAGACCTAACCTTACCTACAAGTGGTGCACCTGCCGATTATCGGACGAGGCTCTGGCGAACTGGATAACAGTGCCCGGTAAGCGTCATTAGGCTCGCCACCTATTACGTGGGACCAACTATATGATTGGCGAAGTGAGGGCGTATAATATGCCTCTGCCTACCCCTTGGGGGAAACAGGCGTGAATGTATGTATTTACTATTGATATCATGCAAAGTGGTTCGCACGGCTCGTTTACAGACAGATAAATGAATATTTTTATCCGTTTCAAACTCCCTAGCATAAAATTTGGCCTAAATTAGGGAACGGTGGCACTGTGTGGGATCAACGATCATATTTATTTATACAGGTACTCTGGCGATGTTGTTCGAGTTGAAACAGCTGATTCACATGATGTCCATCGGCACACTCTTAGCGTATTCTATGGTAGCTTCCTGCGTGCTCTTGTTGAGGTAAGTAGTAAATAAATTATATCTTATATCATCTTAAGCGTACTTATAATAACTCAACTTTCTGCTGCCTATCCTTTGTGAGGTTTTTACAAGTAATTATAGCGTAAGGCGTGCGTGGAGACACAGTACAAGCGATGAATGAAACTTACATATGAATGAAATGAAATGAAATCCTGAATCGCGCATACAAAATTCTTCAGGTTCGTCGCGATTTGTACAACACCCGACCATCATCGGTTGGGCCGTGGCCTTCGTGGCGAGCAGATCCATTCGCCTTTTTTTGTTTTGTTTTACGTTTGTAACTAAATTCGTTTACGCACTGTCTTCCGGCCAAAAAGGGACCGAAAGGGGGTGTGGGACTCACCACCGGCAGACGCAGCTGCCAGCAGTAATACCCACTAAAAATCTTTCGACGACGCCTGCCGCTTGTTGAGAAAAAGGCGGAGGTCAGTACCCGGGTTGCAGCGTCTGACATCCAGCCTGCGGCCAACGTCCCTCAGACGGAAACCGGAAGGACCTCTTGTGCGACCATAGCGTGTGTGGGCAACTTCTGTGAGGGTCCATGGTTAGACAGCAGGTTCCCTCTGCTCCCGCTGCCTAAGACCCTCCTGGCGCTGCTTGACAAGCTCTCCTGGACCGCCCGCTGCCCCCTCCACAGGTCCCTCTTAGTTTCCCCCCGGTAGTCAGTACTAAGGGCACCCAGAGTCTCCAATCTCTGGGTGTTACCTTTTCCCTAGCGCCCTCTACCGGTAGGAGCGGGAGAGGTGGAGACCAGTCTGGAGGCACTAGTTTTAAACCTGGTCTAACTTTAGACCTTGTTTTGTAATAATACCTTGTGTATTTATAAATAAAAATATAAAATAGTATCTATATCAAGCAATTTTTTTTTAACAGATATGAGAAGACCCAATCCTCTCACAAAGTTTCTGAATCCACGAAGCTGTCAGTGCGCGCGATATTGAGACAACTGGTGAATGCGGACCAACACACGGCACCCACTGCACTCAGCGGCGGACTTGTCTCCTGGCTCGTCACTTTATACGGTAAGTTGTGACGGATGCAACAGTGCTGAGTCAATTACTTGATGATATTGTACTCCTTGTAACACTAAGTTTCTTTTCGTAAAAAAGTAAGTCATTATGATATAAAAAAAATTGATTACGTCCTTGATGCATTATATCGAGCGATTTATTTAATTAATTTATTATTAAATAAATTAATTATTGTTATTAATTATTTTATTTATTTAATTTATTGGTATATACTGCAGTCTTTTGACCAATTTAGTGGCCCTATTTGTCAGCTTAGAAATTTTTTACAATAGAACCGCACAATCCTGCGTCCTGTCGCCAAATTTGCGATATGGCGTGGCAGCGAGTATACCCGCACTCCACTCTGATGACGTTGGTTCAATTCCCACACAGGACAAATATTTGTGTGTATAAATAAGAATATTTGTTCTGGTCTGGGTGTTTTCCTATGTATATTAAGTATGTATGAAGAAAAAAAAAAATTATGTATGTTTATCCGTAATTTAGTATCCATAACACAAGTTCTTAATGATACTTATCTTGGAACTGAATAATTGTTGTAAGTGTCAGAAATATTTATTTATTATTATGTATTTATTTATTTATAATGTGCTCTGGGTTCGCATGATTGAATGTGACCAGAGACTGTTCCTTAGTTTGTGAAAAAAGGCTTGACACCATTGTAGGATTTATAGTACTTAATAATGATGATAATGACTTGATACAGGTGTATGGAGCTTCGTGGTAATGTGGGGAGTGATGCACCTGGGGAGTGGAGACGAGGGTTGGGGGGCGCCGGGGGTAGGGGCGGCTGCGGCGGTGCTGCTTGCTCTGCTATTCGCCATCTGGCGGCAGCCCGTGTCCGAGAAAAAACTCGCTTTCTCAGTAAGTGTGACCTTTGGCTAGAGTACTAGCTAGGACCACGTAAACTGAAAATGATCAGTATCTTTCAAATTCTTGATTAACTTTTATAACGACCGATATGGCGTGAAGGTCAGCATGCCTGCACATCAGGCAGGAGGTCGTGGGTTCGATTCCCACACAGGACAAATCTTTGTGTGCATAAACTTAAATATTTGTTCTGGTCTGGGTGTTTTTCTATGTATATTAAGTATGTATTTACAAAATAAAAAAAGATATTTAAGTATGTCTATCCGTTCTTTAGTATCCATAACACAAGTTCTCAGTAATACTTATCTTGGAACTAAATAATTGGTGTGATTGTTAGAGAATATTTATTTATTTATTTATACTGGACTGGTGGCTAGTGCCACGTTATATGAATTTCATCATGATCTTTTAAACTTCAAAATCTTTTCCTATTAATAATCCCGGGTCTTTCAAGCGGGGCCTGAAACAGCATTACAGCTGGCCGTCTGACATGCGTTTTTTGTACTGCATTAACTGCTTACCATCAGGTTAGATCGGCTGTCCAAAATTAGTCCGGCAATCTCGTGCGCGACCGTCGCGCGGGGTGATAGACGGTGGCGGGGACGAGGTAAACAAGATGTCAGCGGGTAGCGGGGAAGGGAAATGTCGTCGCCACCTCGTCATCGCCACCGTCTGTCACCCTGCACTTCGTCCACGCACCTCGCCCCCGCACCTCGTCCCCGCCACCGTCTGTCACCCGTCACCCCGCGGGACGGTGGCGCACGAGGTTGCTGGACTATTATGGCAAGAGACATATTTTTTAAGACACGTTTTCTATAATCAATATTTCCAAGATGATTACGAGTAGTTATTTACAAAAAGTGTTAAAAAAAACGTCTGTTGCTAGGTTTTGGTTTTGGACAGCCGAGATGTATTCATGCCACATTAAAAAAAAACTATAAAAGCGCTCGTTGCTCTACTGTACTAGGTCTCTCGCTCTAATCGATGCAGTCGAGCAGAGGTTGGACATAGAAAGGTTGACCATTTTGTGTGGCACTTAATATCGAGCGCTTCTAGGCTTCAAAATCAAAATTCATTTATTCAAGTTTGGCTCAATAGAGCTCTTATGAATGTCATACTTATAAACTAATGCTTCGAGAACCACTTTAAGATATAGGTCAGAGTTTGCACGAATGTGGTAGCCACTTACCTGTCTCCAACAATCCTTACTGATTCCACGTGGTATTATAATTAATATAATTTAACTCCCTCTCAAGTCTCAACTTGGTAAACCATGTTCGCCATGTATTTTCGTTTCCAAGTACCGCGGAGCTACGAGCGCTTCCACAAAAGGTAATAAATACGAAAGGGAAGGGAATAAAAATCAAAATCAAAATTCATTTATTCAAATTTGGCTCAATAGAGCTCTTATGAATGTCATACTTATAAACTAACGCGCCTATTAACTGCGGGCGGGAGCTTGATCGTAAAAGAACGGGCAAGAAAATAGTCAAAACATGAAATAATGTACTATAAGTGCAAACCCCATTCGCACTTGGCCGGTTTTTAATGGTGTTGGTAAATAAGTGGTTGATGTCAGGTCCCGCTGGTGCCCTGGCTTCCCGGGCTGAGTATCATGGTGAACGTGTATCTGATGCTGAACCTGGATCGGATGACGTGGATCCGATTCGCGGTCTGGATGGCTGCAGGTTAGTCATTTTGTTTTTATTTATTTCTTTTTATTTACAAAAAGTGCAATTTAAAAAATACATTTTGTTCTTATAACTATTATCCTCGCCAAACATTTCGTTTAAAGGTGAGAAGCGCTCTTTTCTCTTTCTCACTAACTTACTAAGAACTTTATCTAAAGTTAAAAAATAAAAAAGATACATACATGTTACAACATTTTATGTACATACTTCATAATTCCAGCATTATCCCGGTTGCCCTAGACTTAAGTTTAAGGCCCAGAGTCTGCTCACTTTTTTTATATATATATATATATATTTTTTTATCGATTACAAAATGCATTTACGCACTGCCTTCCGAACAAAAGGGGTCCGGAAAGTGGGACTCACCACCGATAGACGTGACTGCCAGCAGTAATACCCACTAAAAAACAACGCCCACCCCTTCTTAAGAAAGAGTCGGGGTGCCAGTACCTGGGTTGCAGCGTCTGACACCCCGCCAGCGGTCAACGTCCCCCGGGCTAAAACCGGCCGAAACACTTTAGAGAGGCGCAGTGGACGCGAGTCTTTTTAACACTGTAGTATTTTCGGTAAAAGACACTGAAAATCAATGTCCCTCTAAGTCGGAGGTCCATAACAGAAGCCTCTTCTTACACTGAGCTCTTGCTGAAGTTACAGCACCATTGTTATTTATAACACGAACCATTAGAAGCCACTATTGAACCCCTCGTAACTGAAAACCTAATTAGCACTTAAAATAAACACGTCTGATTTGGCTTTTGTATATATTTAATTCGCGAGATACACATGTGATCCAAATGTTATGAATGCACCTTATACGTTTATTTATATGTTAAAGTCCAAAAATAGTAATATTCATTAGAATCGACCTATAGAATAAAACTACATACATAAATTCACGCCTGTTTCTCCGAAGGGGTAGGCAGAGGCACATTATACGCCCACACTTCGCCAACTATATAGTTGGTCCCACGTAATAGGTGGCGAGCCTAATGCCGCTTACCGGGCACTGTTATGTGCCCTAATAACATCTTAGAAGCACAAGCGAACCTCACCTGCAAGTGGTGCACCTGCTGATTAACGAACGAGGCTCTAGCGAAAATAAAAGTTCCCGATAAGAGGCAATAAGCTCGCCACCTATTACGTGGGACCGGCTTTGTAATTGGCGAAAAGTGGGTATTTAATATGCCGATGCCTACCCCTATCGGGGAAAACAGGCGTGATTTTATGTATGTACCTTTCGTTCGTAAACATTTTAAATGGGTGATTATGTGTATGCATGTGTGTAAAAGCATGCATGCGTGTGTATGTATGTATATCTATGCATTCATATTTCTGTTTTGTAAAGACGTGTTTGTTGTTAACCTGGCTCTTAATTTGTATTTTCCTTTTTTTATTTTTTTGTAATGTCTGTTTGTGCCATAATAAATAAAAATAATATAAATAAATTAAAAGAATTCGTGTTCTATTATTTAGAGTTTACAGAGGTCAGTCCTTGGATGGGTGACCGTTTGTGTGGCATTTGGTATCGGAGCTTCCGTGCTTCGGAAGGCACGATAAGCCGTTGGTCCCGGTTATCACTAAATGCGGTAGTCGTTAAGCCATGTTAGAACCCTAAATACGCCATACACCTGCCTCCGCCAATCCGCACTGGGTCAGCGTGGTGAAGTATGACCCAATACCCTCACGGTTACCTTGGTATTTGAGTGGAGGCTCGTGCTCAACATTTTGACGTTAATGGGCTGACATGATGGTGTTCTTTTATTGCTGTTAATTTACTTACTCTTACTGTGGAAGAGATGGCTTATTACTAAAAACTACGTTAAAGATTGGGAATCGCAGTACGAGTAGGAATGTATATGAAGCTAGTAGCACCGAAATCTGCAAAATCTAAAATGAATTTACGCAATGTCCCATTTCATTCGTTTGTAAACTTTCTTAATTCTTGAATTTGTTTTTATTTTATAAATTTTTTTACCTATGGAATTCGCTATGATTAAGGGATTATTTTTGGACATTCGAAAACAAACTTAGTTGTTTACATAACAACACTGAATACATATTAGAAAAAATCAAACGTTTCTTTTCTCGATAAAACTGAATTGAATTTGACTCAAAGTTTACGAGTCTGGGTTAGACAAAAACATGAGAATCATAAGGTCAACTATAAATTTTTGACAAGATTCCAAGTATAGTATTTTACAAACAGATCGTTCCTTACAAGTTGTGTATACTTGCGACAAGTAATATACATGCATACAAGTTGTAAATGCGACATCTTTTATACTAGGTGAGACACGAAAACATTGTCTATGATCTGTCTAATACATCGCACCCCCGGTGCTACAACGTCACTTATGCAATTTTGTCAAAATAAATCTGATTATGAGAAAAATTATGAATATACATCTTAACGAAAACGAAACCGTTTTAGTGTGAAATGAATCTAAAATAAAGGCTTTAATATTACTAGTTAATTTCTTAAATTAAGAAAAACTATATTTTATGACAGGATATTTAATTTGAAAATACTTCTCCTGGAAGATTTAATTGTTTGCAGAAGTGACGTTGTAGCACCGGGGGTGCGAGTCATGTAATATACCTTGGTGAAAACGAATTTAAACTTTGCAAACTGCCAAATGTTAACTGTAGGTATCGGTGCAGTAGATTCTGAGTAGATTGGTTGTGACGGACAGACAGACATGAGTTCCGTTTTTTTTATAATTTATAAAAGTAAACAACAAAGTATTATAAGATCGATGTTGTGTGCTTTAGAAAGCTACAATATTAATAAATAGACAGGCAGTTTAACGTATACCTATGGGCTCAGTTAGTAGACAAATTTCAAAATTGCTTAAGAAAAATGAAATAAGTACGGCGTTCAAAACTAAAAACTCACTTAGTCGTCTTTACAATAGATAGGATCGCATAGAAAATAGTGAAAAATCGGGTATTTATAAATTAACTAAGCCTAAATAAATTTAAATTAACAATAAAACGCAAGCTGTCTTCAAAGGGATATTATTCTATTAAAGACTATATGGCTGATAAAAATGCTTGGGATTAAACCGCCGTTTCATACAGGCTATTCTAATATTCTAATATGAATGACTTAAAGCATGAATATTGTTATATTATGTTGCATTGTATAGCGTCACAGACAAATGAAGATTGTTACTAACCAATCGATAATTTAAAAGAGCATAGCCTGTGAGTTTCTTGCCAGTTCTTCTTACAGAGCGGTGGCTCGGAACTGGCACTTAGATTCGCTTGCACTTAAATGTTTTTTGTTTTTTTAAATTATTTGGTTGCAAGTGAATCTAAGCTTCGTGATTTTAGTATAGTTATATTTTATTTGTTTTTGTTATTTTTTTATAATTTTGACGTTTTCAAGTACTATGTAATAGTTTATGAAATAAAGTATTTTTGACTTTTGACTTTTTTGACTAACTTGTGAGGTTTGTCGCGGTGTCTATATAGGGCAAACTGGACGCAACTTTAAAACCAAGTGTAAATAGCATATGGCTGCTTACAGGCATAATTGTCCAGACAAATCTCATTTTGCCAAACACCTTATCGACGCTGGGCACACCTTGAGTAACAATCATAATTTTTTTTTTAATTAGAAATAATTAAATACAAAAACATACTGCTGAACGAACAAAATACGTTCTCTAGAGATTACTAGATCACCTTTATTACGTATGGTCCAGAAATTTCATAACGGTCTCTCTGACTCCGACCGAGATGACGTGGCGGACGTTGATGACGGAACCCTTACCCACGGGTATAAAAATACGCTTGAATACGCATTATCTCCCTCCTCCCACCGTCGGGGGGGTAGTTCCTTGTAGAGTTGTGGTTGTTGCTTTCCTGGAACGCAAAAAAAATAAATCTGCTGCTCACTCTCGTTTCAGCTTTGGTCGTGAAGACATCATTGTTCTGAGGCTCCTATCTTACCCAAAGATGCCCTGTGTAAGGGCTTAAATCATCATCATCATTTCAGCCATTCGAAGTCCACTGCTGAAAATAGGCCTCCCCAATTGCTTTCCACGTAGATCGATTCTTTGCCGCCTGCATCCACCGGCTCCCCGCCGCCCTGACCAGATCGTCGGTCCATCGCGTTGGGGGCCGCCCTCTACTACGTTTGCTGATTCGTGGTCGCCATTCAAGAACCTTAACGCCCCATCGGTCGTCGGTTCTTCGAGCTATGTGCCCCGCCCATTGCCACTTCAGCCTGCAAACGCGCTTCGCTATGTCGGTCACTCTGGTTCTCCTACGGATTTCCTCATTTCTGATTCTATCACGTAGGGACACTCCGAGCATAGCTCTCTCCATTGCACGCTGAGCGACTTTGAGCTTCCTTATGAGGCCCATAGTCAGGCACCACGTCTCAGTCCCATACGTCATCGCTGGCAACACACACTGGTCGAAGACTTTCGTCTTGAGACACTGAGGTACTTTGGACGAGAAGATTTTGCGTAGTTTCCCGAACGCAGCCCAAACGAGCTGGATTCGACGATTGACCTCTTTCTCGAAGTTGGACTTACCTAATTGGACTTTTTGTCCCAGGTATACGTACTCGTCGACAACTTCGAGGGCCGAGCTTCCCACTATTACTGGGGTAGGCACAACATGGATATTTGACATGATTTTGGTCTTATCCATGTTCATTTTAAGACCTACCCTTCGGGAAGCTCTGTCGAGGTCTCCGAGCATTGTGCCCAGATCCACAAGCGACTCCGCTATGACCACTATGTCGTCGGCAAATCGAAGGTGAGTCATATACTCGCCATTAATGTTGATGCCGTAGTTTTCCCAGTCCAGTAGCTTGAAAACATCCTCCAGAGCAGCAGTGAACAGTTTCGGTGAAATGACATCACCCTGTCTCACGCCTTTCTGCAAGAGGATAGGATTCGTGCACTGGTCCAGTACTCGTACGGACATGGTGGCGTTTCTGTATAAACTCCTCAGAACTTCGATATACCGATGATCAATGCGGCATCGCTGCAGGGACTGAAACACTGCCCAGCTCTCGATCGAATCAAAGGCTTTCTCATAGTCCACAAACGCTAAGCAAAGTGGCTGGTTATACTCCTCGGTCTTCTGTATAACCTGCCGCAGCGTGTGAATGTGGTCTATGGTTGAAAAGCCTTTTCGGAAACCGGCTTGTTCGGGAGGCTGGAAGTCGTCAAACCTTTGACCGAGACGGTTCGTGATGACCCGTGAAAACAACTTATAGACGTGGCTCAGTAGCGTGATTGGCCTATAATTCTTCAAAAGGGATTTGTCACCTTTCTTGAAGAAAAGGACAACCACACCACTGGACCACGCCTGTGGCGTACGTCCCTCGAGAATGACGGTATTGAAGAGCTTCTGGAGTACCTTAAGTACTGGTGTACCACCCGCTCTCAGAAGCTCTGCTGTCATCCCGTCTTCCCCCGGTGCCTTGTTGTTTTTTAGTTGTTTCAGGGCCATCCTAATCTCGTACAGGCTGACGTCCGGGATGTCTTCGGTGGTATGTCGAGTTAGTTTGGCTCTAGGGTCTTTAGCCAAACAAGTAGCGGGATCTTGCGTACTGGTATACAACTGTCCATAAAACCTTTCGATCTCCCTCATAATCTCAGGTCTCGACGTGACTAGACTGCCTTCGTTGGTCTTCAGCTGTGTCAACTGACTCTGACCAATAGACAGATCCCGTGCGAACACTTTTGAACCCCTGTTCCTCTCTATTGCATCTTCAATACAATTTGTATTGAATTTGCGAATATCGAGTCGCAAGGATTTCGAGATCTGTCTATTGATGAGCCGGTAAGAAGACGCTTCCGCTGAAGACTGCAATCGCATGTCTCGTCGCGCTTCCATGAGATTAAGAGTTTGAGTCGACAGTTTATTGGTTTTAGTTTGTCGGGTCTTATAATGTTTGGACCCGACAACGTGGACAGTCTCAACCAGCCCGCCGCTTATATCGTCAACGGTTACGCAGTTCTCCAGACCTGCGAAGCGATTTTGAAGCTCGAGCTGAAAGTTCTCGGGGTTTTGAATATGGGCAGCTGAGGGTCGGAGCGTAGACCTCATCAAACGGGACCTTTCAAGCTTTATATTAATATTCAATGTGCCCCTTACCATTCGGTGATCGCTACCGGTTTTCACCCTGGCGATCACAGAGACATCATTGAATATTTGTCGCTTAGTGGTCATGATGAAGTCTATCTCATTCCTCGTGAAACCATCGGGGCTCAGCCAGGTCCATTTCCTGTGTGGTGGCTTCTTGAAGAAGGAGTTCATCATAAAGAGGCCCTCCTTCTCCATGAAGTCAGCCAACCGCTGTCCCCTATGGTTCCTTCGCCCTATTCCAAATTGCCCCACTTTCTGCTCGTCACCGCTTCGTTGGCCTAGCCTTGCGTTAAAGTCTCCCATAACAACCGTGTAGTGAGTCGGTGAAGTATGAATGGCGGCAGAAATGTCATCATACAATATCTCCACGTCCTCGTCAGGGTGTGCCGAGGTCGGTGCGTAAACCTGAATTACCTTCAACGAATACCGTTTGGTGATTCTGAGTATTAGGTACGCTACCCTGGTCGACACACTCCGAATAGACACGACGTTGTTACGGATAGACTTCCGGACGATAAAACCGACACCACCTTGGGACAGGCGATCGCCCTCCCGGTGGTAGAGCAAGTTGCCGGACTTAAGGATTACCGTATCCTCTCCCTGTCTACGGACTTCGGATAACCCGATAATGTCCCAGTGCAACCGCTCTATTTCCTCCTCCAGCTCGTCAATCTTCTCGTCGGTCCTCAGTGAGCGCGTGTTATAAGTTGCCAGGTGCAGAAGTCGTCGTTTTGGGTGGTAGCCGGATCTCTGCCGGTGATTCTTAGCACCCCCTGCCCCGCCGTTACCAAGACCGCTACCGTAATCTGGAATAGCGGGGCCGCCGGGGACTGGGGGCCGTATACGCGTGTGTGCCATTTTCCATTTGGGGGTATTTGCCCATAATCACCACGCTGGGCAGACGGGTTGGTGATCGCAGTTCCAGCCAGTACGCAGGATGACGCTGCTGCCCATCATCCGGTAGCATTTCTCTTCGTCGATTTTTACGACTCCCCATGAGATGAGAAGGGGTGACGCTATTCTAGGCCGGCGCCACACGGCATAGGGCTTAAATAAATTCTAATAATTCTCGGAAAAGCCCTAAAAACAGCCCTTTACTAAAACGTACCGTCAATTTGAGCTTTATTGTTATTGCGTAAAGTTCATATTGCGAGCACTCAAAGTTGAAGCTAAGCAAGGTGTGTTCCGAACGTCGAAGAGTCAATTTGCGCTTTATGAACGCTATATAAAGTTGAAATCCTTCAATCAATCATATCTATCTAAACAGTGTGCGTGTTTGAGTTGGAGCACAGAATACATCGTTGGAGGATTTAATGTCACGTACCAAAATTAAATAGTCACAAAATGTAACAGTTCACTTTACAAATATTTTTGACAGGACGAAGTCTGCCGGATCCGTTAGTAATATTATAAAAATAATAAATCTGTAATTATAATTTGATGTATCTTGTCTTGTTGTTAGAATTTAGGCAATAAATTAATCAGAATTTCAGTGAATCCAATAGAATACTACAGAATTTAAATTTTTTCGATATATGTTACATGGGTCCCTATCGGATCGCCTAATTTTTTGTACGCCTAATTTGTAAGGCACCCAAACGAAAAGCCTAAAATTTTTTCGCCTAATTTCACTCTTCAGAATCGTGTTTGCCCTAATTTCACTTCGCCTAACTTTTTATCGCCACATTGTCATTTACCAAATGCGTCATTTGGCAGAACAATTCGTAATCCCTAAAGTTTACAATTCCTTAATATTAATTCGCACAAAATTAAAAATCATAAAGTGCAAAACGCCTACTCATTTTTATGCAAACATGCAGCATGCAAGCAGGCATGCATCATGCATGCAGACATGCAACATGCGTGCAGTCATGCAGCATGTAAGCGTGCAAGCAGGCATGCAGCATGCAGCATGCATGCAGGCATGCAGCATGCATAGTTTCCGTCACGGCTTCGGCGCTGCGGGACTCCGGCGGTCCCACGCGAGCTTTTCGTCGCAGATGGATTTCGCTCACCAACGAGTCTTCGGCTTGCCTCAGCCTCGGCGGCGAGCTTAACCCACTTGCTCCTTAGCTCGCGGGCCGCCTCGCCCCTCCGCGCCTACGCGGGCTTATATTGCTCTCTAGGGTAGGGCAGACAAGACTACGTGGAGTCGGGTTTGCAGCGATTCGCTTCTGTCAATTTATTTTCTCAATACAATTCTATGCTTTTATTCCAATACATTATTGGCACATTTCATTTTAGATATGCTAAAATTAGTGCTTTTACAAATTTGCGAAATAATCGTTATGCCAAAATAAAGTTATGCCAACATAGTTTAGGCTATTTGACATTAGACATTCTAAAATTAGGCCTTTCAATTCTTAGGCCAAACTATAAAGGTGGCAAAACTATTTTTAGGCGAAACAATAATTGTACGTTTTAAGTTTAGGCCAAAACGGTTTGGCCAAACCATATTAGGACAAACAATTTTAGGCGAACCAAAGGGCACCCATGTTACATACCTGTAAAATAATATATAAATTAAACCACTTGGACCAGTATCAATATCGTCTATTTTACAAAGAAACTTACAGGAAGTATTCTGTGAGTTTGTCATATACTGTTATGTCAGCGTTTTGCTCTAAATACCGAGACCCACCATACCGCTTCAGCAACTGAAATATGTGCGGATATAGCACAAAGTGTGTGCTCTTCCCAAAGGAGAAATCCAGATGGTTGAACATTGCTGGCTCCATCAGCTTATAGCTTACAACGTTCGGTAGCTGTCGCCGCAACAGGGCCACGTCGTCTATCGTGGACACCAGGTCGTTCTTACCCACCACCAGAGCCACTCTCATTGACACTGCGTGCAAATTATAATTTGGAGCATTCACATTCCCATACTTCACTAAATTCCTAATCGGACCGTAGTCGAATTTCGAAAATCGCATTTTACTTATAATTTGCGAGAAGTGTTCCACTACTTTAAACGAGTTAGACGACGGAAAGTGGGCAAAAAGCACTCGAGCTAAATAATACGAAATTTCTTTACTATCGTATCCGAATATGGGAAAAGCAAAACTTTCGAGACATAAGTTATAAGCGACCGCTTCATTGGAACACACAGTCCGTATAGACACATCGGTAGTCGAAGATTGCCGGTTGACCGCCACATAATTCAGCATCTTCGCCGCACTTATAATTACCGGTGCGAGGATGTTTGCCGCCAATGCGGGCTTCGAATTGTGCATGTAGCAAATCGGTGCAAGTGAAATAACTATATTTATCTTGCTGTTATACTTCGGTCTGGTGGCGCCGAGAATGTAAAATATAGTTGTTCCAACGGAGTATCCGATAGCGCTCAGCTGTTTCTGACCGGTTTTGCCGAGGATGAAGTCGATAGCGGCGGGAGCGTCGTAGGCTCCCAGCTCGTGGATGCTGTAGTCCCAGAAAGCGTCATCGTGGTCAGGGTGCAGCGTTACGTGGCGGAGGCCGTAGCGATTGCCGCGGTAGTTCGTAAGCCACACGTCGTAACCCTGGCGATGTAGCGCCACCGGGAGTGACGTCTCACCCAGTATCATCCAGTCGTCTGCAGAGCCAAAGTTTCCGTGAACCATCATCACCGGCTTGAACGGATCTCCCGGGATTCGGAACAACTTTAAGATGTACCCGTCCCCTGTGATTATGTCATATTCCTCGCATATGCCAGCGTACTTCACTGCTAGTTCCGTAAAGTTGAGCATCGCATCGTCCGACCACCTTTTGTTGTAATGCCATTTGTTTTGATGTGACGCATTCGCTTGTTTTTGTAGTATAAAAATAAGGAGCGCAAATAAAATATTTATTCTCATTGTGTATCCCGAGCAGCACCGGTTCAAGTCAGGAGTCGGCGCTCACTAAACGGAAACTGATTTTGCTGCTGATGTTGAAGCAATTTACTTAATAGGACTGTTATGATTATATTCATGTTCACTTATATATAATTAAACCCACTACTTGAGCAAGCGTGTTAAGGGCTTAACTTATTTATTTCATATAGCCTTTATGTGAATGCATTAAGGTTTGATTTAGCAAGTAAGACTGGCTGATGTTTTTTAAATGGTCTTTTTACTTTGTAGTTGTAAGTACTCTAAGTGCGTGAATTATACAATTATTTGTAACGAGAGCCGGATTGCATTTAAGAACATAACTAACGAAAATACGATTATTGTTTTAAATTTTTGAGTATATTATGTAGTTTCGATTATGATTGATTGATTCATCTGCTAAATTAAATAATTTGTAACATTATATACCTAAACCACATGTAACGCAATAAACGAATTAAATTGGAATTATCAAATCTTTGAGTAATCTTAATGAGTTCGAACGGGCCTTAACAGAGCACTGTAAATTTTTTCACCTACTGGATATTTTTTAATATATTTTTTTACGATTTTAAAACGATTTTTTTTTAATAATGTATTATTTTTTCAACGTATTTCTTTAATCAGTGCATACAATTAGAAGAACGTTGATCCTAACTCCTGAAGATAATTATAAACTTTTTCGTCAGATATACTCGGACATACATACATTCACGCCTATTTTTTCGAAGTGAGAGCAGAGGCATATTGTATGCCCACATTTCCCCAATTGCTTAATTGGTCACACGCTATAGGTGGCGAGCCTATTGCCGCTTATCGGGAACTTTTATATTCTCCAGAACCTCGTCCAGTGATCAGACGGTGCACCACTTGCAGGTTAGGTTGGCTGGGGCTCCTCAGATCTTGGTAAGGTCCCCATATACCCCATGTACTCGTATCAAGATATAATTTAAATAATATCTAATCAATTCTAATCTGTTATTTTCTTATCGATGTGTGTTATGTATTTTTTGTGGCGCACAATTATCTACCATGCTCTAAAATCTCGATTAAACATAAAATTTCCCGATGAGCGGAAATGCACTCTGCCTACCCCCTTTGGGAAAACAGGCCAACCTCATCTGTAAGTGGTGCACCTGCCAAACAACGTACGAGGCTCTGGCGAACATAAAAATTCTTGGAGAGCGGCAATAGGCTCGCCACCTATTACGTGGGACTAATGCAATTGGCGAAATGTGCCTCTGCCTATCAGTTCGGGGAAACAGGCGTGATATTATGTATGTATGTACATATAATACAGCCAGTCCAGAACAATTATTCACACATATTTACTCTGTGTGGGAATCAAACCCACTTAGAAGTGGTGAGCATTAGGTAATACCGATCTCTGCGTTTTAAAAAAAAGGTCTTATTCTGACATTACAAACAAACTCTTTAAATTTATTTATTTGTACAGATCTGTCGAGGAAACGTAATAAATGGTAAGGGCTTTTTGAAGAGCCGCAGTATATAAAAGCATAATACCCCATGCCTGTTGTTTCAGGTCTGCTCATCTACGTGACCTATGGCGCCTGGAACAGCTCGGAGAGAAGACGCGGTGATTCAAGCGGCGCTGGAGTTCCATTAGCCGAGTTACACAGTGATAGTCGCTCGGCACTGCTCGCCTCAGCTAGTGCCAACGGTCTCGCACACACGGTAGGCTGACATCCGGATACCGCAAGTGGACCGACCAGTCCTACTACAGTAGTGTCTTTTATATCGAGTATGTGATTACCAGTGGTAGATTCGATTGGGTTCAACGGTCTAACAAAATGTATTACTATGGATATTCCTCGGAAACTACAGTACTGGTTAGGTTAGTTTTTTTTTAATTTAGTACAGAAATATAAGCCAGATAAAAAAGATAAGCCCAATTAGTAAGTAAACTTTTTTTATGGAAAGTACTTTCCAGAGAAATAGCTAATCATCGTTTAATTTGACATTTCATAAAATTGATTTATGTTTTAGTGTTGTATTGTAATTTGACATTGCAATATTTATTAATTTCCATAATTGTTATTTAATTGTAACAACTAACATGCCGTGCGTTGAATGCACTGCTCTGTAAGCCGACATGTACAATCGCATGCTTAAAGGAATATCGAACCATTAATAGATAGGTCAGGTTTGAGTTACGTACTTATACAGTCTTTCTATTTCTTACTGAGATTGAATTAATGTTAATCAAACGTTCAAAACACAAGCAGAATTACTAATTAATAAATCAGTATCAATTTAATGTGCTTACAAGTAGAACTAGTATTCTTTAGAATTTAGAAGATCTTCTTTTGTGATGTCCCAAAAATAGTCTTTTTAGAGTTATGTCTATATTTCGTTGAGCATGCGAAATATTAAATAAATAAATTAACCAAAAATACCTACTTCAATTATTCGTGATTATACAGGATGTAAAAAGACTTAGATCAATTCCACAGGCTACGTACGCGCTAGGACTGTTGATATTTTTTAAAATATCGTATTCTCGATATATCGATATTTTAAAATATATCAATATCGGAGTTTGATATATCGAAAAAAAATATCGATATTTCGATAGATCGATATTTTTTTTGATTTTATTTTATAGGCTTCGTTTAAAAAAAACAATCCTAAGTCGGCTCAGAAATTATTAACACAGTTTTTAATTCAGTATATTTATTAAACAAATTAAATTATAAATGTATGAAAATGTTAGGTTCTTAACAATTATTGAAAGAAAGAAAGAAAATAAATTTATTCAGTACAAATAAACATAGAAATTGAGTACACAAAAAAGCAACGATTAAGTTTACACAAGCAAAATACAATATTAAACCATGTACTGAAACGGTGTCCACTCAGCACACTGTCGGACACCATAGGATGCCACGACGCTGATCTTCCGTGAACACCTAGGCATGAAGTGTTACTACGCGCAGTATTTGTGAAATCTATCTAATAATAATAAATCTATTTAAATAATTAAAAATAAATGATCATAAATATAATTATAAAGTAGTTTGGGAATATTATAATAAAAAGTTTAAATAAAAGTATTAAGTATACATACGAATATATTGAGAAAGAAGAAGAACGAGTAGTAGTGAAATGCAGATAACTTAACCAAATCGAAGTAAGACAGTGATAAACTACGAATGACACAACACAGGTATAATTAATCTTTTTGCGAAATCAGTAAATATTGTTTGTATTTAAATTTAAAAGTTTTAATTGAAGCACTATTTATTATTGGTGGGGGGATGTTATTCCAGCATTTCGTAGCAGAGTAACGGAAACTGCCACGAAATGCTACTGTGTTGTGTCTAGGCACCACGAGAATAGGAGCAAATCTTGCTTCACGTCGAGAAAAATTTAACTTCTCAAACAGATACACCGGTTTTTGAGCCTTTACTACACCAAACAGCAAACACGCAAAATGCAAAGATCGTCTCGACTGCATGTTCAGTAAATTTCTTTGGTTTAGATAAGGAGTCACATGGGCGCGACGTGGTATCGAAAAACAAAATCGAATATTGTTGAATTTTTATTAAACAACTATGCATACCAATATTTCTCAGTAAGAGTTTTCAACTCTACAACTCAACAACTAGATTTTAAACAAGCTAAAACACGTTAATTACAACAAGACAGTAATATTTTTTCATAACCTCTCTTTTTAACTTTGCTCGTTTTTTTTTATTGGTTTAACCGGCCATGGTTGCAATGACCTTCAGCCGAATTAATCACCGACTACAGAGTAGTACAGAGACAGACCATACATAATGAAAACTTATTTTTAAAAAATATCGACCGTCGATGTTCATATTTCAATATCGAAGTATCGATATATCGCCCAAAATAATATTAGTAATAAATATCGATATTTCTAAAAAATAATATCGATATTTCGATATATCGATATTTTATCAACACTAGGACTGTTAGTACGCGCTTTATACCTCACTAGCAGCCCGCGGTTCCGGCTTCGCTCGGATATTCGACTTTTACAGCTGTAGTTATGAAAATAGAAACTCCTTCCAATTCAAAGTGATAATAATAAAATGAATCACATACATTAAATTTTAAAAATCCGTGCCGCACTGAAAATTTTATAATTCGACACAACCATCAACGTTGTCTACCCTCACGTGTCTGCCCGTTCGGGTCGCGCACCTCAACATGAGCCCACCCCTCCACCGCCGTCGCCGCCGCCGCGCGCCGCCACTGTCGTGCTATGCGGACCGACTGACTGACACAACGACGGAACGCAGCCGCCGCCGCCGCCATCTCTGCCCTCGGCATTGTAAATGCATCTTGTGTATTAATATTAACATAAAAGTGTTATGATATGTATATATTCGGAATCCTCATTTCATCAGCTTTAATTTGATATCCATTTTGTTTTATGTTTATTGGTCTATGTCGGTAGGAACGTCGAGTAATTGAAAAATAAGATATTTCGTAAATGAAACTTGAACACCACTAAAATCGTTATTGTGGCTAAACCTTAAAGGATAGACATATGCTATCGCAGACTTTTTTATAGAACTTTTTGAGAAGAATAATTCCCCCATACATTGTTATTCTGTATTTTGAGTTATTTCAGCAGCGCACGCAATGCAAGCCTCCAAAAAGCTCGTTTTTCTTCCGTCCGTCTGATAACTGTTACGATTACTCTAATAATTTCTTAAGTAGGTACACCTAAATTATACACCTATAGAATCCCTGGAATGTCTTCTTTCCATTATTGAAAACCGCATAGCTATTGATATAGTAGTTTTTGAGATCCTAGGTAACAAACACATTTTGGGCGCCCTTCGCAACTTCATTTTATACTATGTATAGATAACAAGAGACGTGACCTAAAAATTCTCGTTGGGAACGATTCACATTTCTGGTGTTAAAAAACTGCAACTACAACATGTAACAGAATAAGGGTTACACCAAGAAAGTAGTTTGTTATAAATCGGCTACTCAATCGATTAAAAATATTAAAAAAATAGGGAATTTTTTTAAAAAAAAATTATTTTTTATTTTTTTTATTTTTTTTGCGGCACTTTTCGGTGCTAAGCGATGTGTGCGTGCGTGTCTCTCTGTGTGTGTAGGTCGGTAGGCTAAAGCGCTAATATGCCCATACGATTTGCCCTCGATGAGTATAACTAGTAACTTAAATAAACCATATTTAATTAAAAAAAGTAAAATTATTTTGCATGTTTTTTAATTATAATTAAGTATTCTAATTGGGGTGTCTGAGGGTGTGCGTTAATTCTGTGCCATGTTGTATAGTAGCATGCAATAAAATGCGCCTCGTTTCTGTGTGGCCCAAGCATGTTGTCATTATTTTAAGAAACAAAACCAAAAACATTCAAGGTTAAAATCTTTTATTCCAAAAAATAAATAATATAAAATAAAATATACTTTATTGTCTTTAAGATTAACATGATCATTTAGATTAGTCAAACATTTACACACAAAATGGAAATTCCATATATTTTTTTAACAACAATGAAAGAGATATGAGCGGTACCATAATAAAGAAATAAAAGCAAATGGGTTCTTTGTCAGAATTTGTCAAGGGTTGTCAGTTTTTTTGTCTGTTGTGGTTTTTATCAAGATTTGTCAGTCTGTCGGTGACTCTAACGAGGCTTCCAAAAGGCAACGAGATTGAGAAGACTATTACATAGTACTTGAAAACGTCAAAATTATATATAAATACAAAAAAAATCGTAATATGATTACACT
This sequence comes from Musotima nitidalis, assembly GCA_949126915.1. Taxonomy (NCBI): domain Eukaryota; kingdom Metazoa; phylum Arthropoda; class Insecta; order Lepidoptera; family Crambidae; genus Musotima; species Musotima nitidalis. The sequence goes on from OX421425.1 coordinate 15,803,482, forward strand.
GAAATCACGAAGCTTAGATTCACTTACATGCAATATAACAATTAAAAAACAAAAAATTATTAAGTGAAAGTGAATCTAATTGCTAGTTCCGAGCCACCGCTCTTTAAGAAGAACTAGCAAGAAACTCACAGGCTATGCTCTTTTAAATTATCAATTGGTTAGTTAAATCATGCCTTTGACCTTAATATAAGGCTGTTAATTTCTCAGGTTTTGTCTCAAATGATCTTTAATCACTTACTTCTGTACCTCAAGCTCAAACTTAACTTCTAGAGCACTATTGAAATTGGTTTAAAATTATAATTAAGTAGGTACTTAGTTTACTTAAGAGCGGCTGCATATTGCAAGACGGTATGCTAATTAGACGATCATGCCTCTGTTAATATGCTTTCGCATACACGATTTCTTTGTGTTATTATGAAGTACTTATACTGTTTTTGTTAAGGAATCTCAAGGGTATAAAGTTCCTTGGAAATTTCACCAAAGAGTGATAAATAGAGTGTGTAGATAGGAAGTCACGTATTTGCTTTCAACTAAAGTTTTGAATACACTGTTCCTTAAGATTCATGTAGACAGATATATTGTTCAAGTTATAGATTAAATCGCAAACCAACTCATTCCACAATTCGGTGAAAATATTTGTGGTGAGGTTAAATACAAACCCATAAATCACGTATATTTTTTGTACCTACAAGATTTTTTTTAAATATTATCTTCGAATACAGGTGAACAGTATTGATCCATCGTCCCGTGAGGATACGTGAAGGACGAACACGCTGTTTTTTTTACATCGCCTATTTGACGATAAATTTAATACACGTGATATTTATAACACGGTAAGCCAGTAAACTGCCCTTGATTACAGAATGTTTCATAGCAGTCTGCAATGTACGTAACGAGTACTACAATACGTGGCTTTCTTGTTTAAATTTTAAGATTTGAATGTTGTAGTATTTACCAGTATTTTTGTTGTGATTTTCAAAGTGTTTTTATTTGTGTCGTGCATTTTATAATTAGTGAAATAAAAATTATTATGACTTGTAAAAAGACACAACCGAAAACAGATATATTGACACAGTTCGACGCATTATATTCGAGGTGGTTGTTTTTTTCTAATTCTTTATGGAATTACAGTGTTAATGTGACCCACTGTACAAAAAGTATTTATATTTTTATTAAATAATTTATTTATTCATAAGCACAGTAATATTATTTTTATGTAGTCGTCAATATTTGATTTTTTACGCAATTGACTGTTGTAAGACAATAAATGAAATATTATAAATATTTTGATGCATTTCACTAAAACGCTTTGATGTATTCTTTTTATACGTTATATAATACGTTTTATAGTGTTTGATGTGCTAATTTAATTTATTCGAATATTTTCAAGTTTATATAATAATAATGTTAGAAAACAACAATAAAATTGTCTTTTACTTCTGAAGTAATTTCTGTTTTATTATTTACCTAATACCACATATTATAAAATATATAACGTCTGAAGCAGGTCAAAAGTACCCTAAACCGACGGGCGTGTATGAGGAGGTTAATGAGTGTGAATGAAGCTAAAAGTGTGTGCCAAGATCGTAGCAAGTGGAAGGATGTGATCTCTGCCTACCCCTACGGGAAAGAGGCGTGACATTATGTATGTATGAAGTGGCGTGGAGATTTTTTTATGTGCATTGTTATAATGACTACATCCTGCCTGATGATGGTAAGCAATCGATGCAGACCAGAAAGGTGCTACATACCGTGGAATAAGCACGGTAACACGGTTGGGAATCACATGCGCCTGCCGATAATTCCTAATTTAAAATAGGTACCTATAATAAGTATAGGGTGTATAGTGATTAGTGATCCTATGAATACCTAAGGAGTCCAAGCCAACCTCACCTGCAAGTGGTGCACCTGCCGATCAACGGACGAGGCTCTGGCGAACAAAACAGTTTCCGGTAAGCGGCGATAGGCTCGCCACCTATTACGTGGCTAACTTTATAATGGCGAAGTGTAGGCGTATAATGTGCCTCTGCCTACCCCTTTGGGGAAACAGGCGTGAATGTATGTATGTACCCATAATAAAATGTACCTATCATAATAGATCCGAAAGAAGCAAAAGCGTTTATGAAATACATAAAAAAACATGTTTATGGCATGGAGACGGGGTTGGCAGATACCCCTGGATCACCGCGTTCTTCCCTTTTGCCATCAAGAGGGGCTTTTTTTGTGAGTATTCCGCCTGTTAGTCTCACTTGATCTGAATTGAATTCCTTGCCTTTACCAGTAGCTCATGCAATTGCACTGACCATCATGTCAGTCCAATGAGAGAAAATTTGTATAATGTTTGGCCATTAGTCTCAGCCAGGTGCGTGCACAGAAATTTCGGGCAAGACATAATTGGCAGATCCGAGAGACTAGCCAGTAGATCTAAAGTAGGTATGCTGTCTTTTTTGCTTGGTTGGTGTGCATGCCAACAAGTTAACAAGGAAACATTCTAACACTCCCTGCGGCTTTGATATTATAGAGTTGGTAATAATACAATAAGTCAATTTTATAGTCGATAAGGTTTAAAGAGCAATGGAAAGAACATAAGGTTCTTTCCACTGCAATGCACTGACACTGAAGTGGAAATGGGCTGGTCATATTTCACACTGTACCGACAAACGATGTACGATCGAAACTACCACTGAAACTGAAACTGGACCACCATCGGGAAAAGGAAACGTGGGAAGACCAGATAATAGTGGCCCGAAGACATACAAATAGCAGGGAAAAAATGGATGCAAAAAGGGGAAAATAGAGAGCAGTGAAAGGAAGAAGAGGAGGCCGCTAACCAAATAGGGGTCTATATCTCAGAATCAGCAAGAAAATAACACTTAACCTAAATATAAGTGAACATACTAAAAACATTTTAAATGTAATTTCTTAATGATATGTGGAATAATGGGTTTTGTTAATGCTAACAGATAACAGAAAACAAAATCAGTATTTAATCTAATATTAACTGCCCTTTTTTCCATTCTACGTAATCCTGAGTCACCTAAATATTTACGCTCCAAATTCAGAACTCTCTCTTCTACTCATTCTAGGCAGCTTCGCTCATGTGACAACTTTCTCCTTGCCACTCCACAACACAGTTCAGGTTTTATGTCGAACTCTTTCTGCATAAAAGCTATTCAACTTCGGAACTCTCTTCCTATTGATATTAGGTTGGCAGAAAGCAAGCCTACTTTTAAAGGGTTGCTTAAAAAATTCTTTTTTGAGGAGTTATCATCTGGTTGAGTCTACATATCATAATTACTGTTGTGTATAGGTATATGTAGTTTATTAATAACACATATTTAATTCTATGTAAGTTTATATGTTTTCTTATTCGTACTGCCTCATACTTTTCTGCTAACCCAAAGGTTAACTGGTAGAGAATGCCTTGCAGCATTAAGTTCGCCTTTTGTACATTTTAATTTTAATTTGTGCGATAAAGTTTAAATAAATAACTGGGAATAAAATACAAATAACAATATTCCGAATACGTTAAAAAGTTACAACTTATTTGGTACTAGTGGACCTGAAATGTATTTGTTCTTTTGATGCCTGTCCGCCCATGTCCTCCCATGCCCTCCCTCCCTTTAAATACGACGTCGTAGTCGATAGTCGATGTGACAACTCTATTGTAATTCTAGACAATCTATTTTCAGAACGTGACCCATCTCTTAGGGATGTATGAAGTCCGTCTGACCATTGCAGCTTAATAGTATCATATGAATATAATCAGCCTGAACTGCCTAAAATAGTTCAATATAGACCAGTCACTAATAAACGTTTAGAATGCTATCAGAGTAATATCTAATAAAAATAGTTTCAGTCCCATTTTCGCACAACATACATTCACGCTTGATTCCCCGAAGGGGTAGGCAGAGGCATATTATACGCCCATACTTCGCCAATTACATAGTTGGTCCCACGTAATAGGTAGCAAGCTTATTGCCGCTTACCGGGCACTATTATGTTCGCCAGAGCCTCGTCCATTGATCGGCAGGTGCACCAGGTGCAGGTGAGGTTTGTGGTAAATAAGACACAGCTGTTAGCTTCACATGTATATTGAGACTGCCTTTACAATATAACCGCCGTCGGTCGGCACGACTGTTTCACATGTACCCACATATATATATCTTAATACTAAGATATGCAACACCTTCACTCTTAAATTATTACCCTCTTAAATACTTAAAGTTTACATATTTCTATGACTTTAATATCTATACACTTCCCCTAAAAAAAAAATTACACACTAAGAACACGCATTACATAATCTTATCGACAATAAAATAGGTCATCCATACCCCACCTTTTCACGCGGTTGCGCGTGCGCTTACTTCTTTGATTATTACCTAGATTAGGACTCTGACCCGTCTCCTGCACATTGGGGATGTTCTCCGGCGGCCCTGTTGTTGCCAGGGGTTCATTATCATTTTGTGTTTGTGAGCGGGAGGTGTCTTCTTCTTCTTCTTTCCCTTTTTAATGTTTTGTAATCTAACAATAAGGCTTCCGCGGCAAAATGTAAGTACGTTTGCTCCGGTGTATCCACTTCTTCACAATTAGCTTCTTCCTTGTAATCACAAGCAAGATAAAACATCTGCCGTATTTTAATCTGTTCGAATGTACTGAATATCAAAATCACACGCCGATAATTTAATGGCCCACCTTTGCAGGCGACTAGCTGCGGAGCTCGGAATACCAGCGTGTGGCCCAAATATTGTAACTAACGGCTTATGATCAGTACGCAACGTAAATTTTCGACCATAAAGATACTTATGAAATTTGTCTACCGCGAAAATAATAGCTAGCTCTTCTTTATGTATCTGGCTGTAGTGTTGCTCCGCGGCGGTAAGCGCCCGTGACGCATACGCGACCACCCGCTCGGCGCAGCGGACGCGCGGCGGATGCTGCATGCCTGCTTGCAAGCTGCATACCTGCTTGCAAGCTGCATGCCTGCTTGCACGCTTACATGCTGCATGACTGCACGCATGTTGCATGTCTGCATGCATGATGCATGCCTGCTTGCATGCTGCATGTTTGCATAAAAATGAGTAGGCGTTTTGTACTTTATGATTTTTAATTTTGTGCGAATTAATATTTAGGAATTGTAAACTTTAGGGATTACGAATTGTTCTGCCAAATGACGCATTTGGTAAATGACAATGTGGCGATAAAAAGTTAGGCGAAGTGAAATTAGGGCAAACACGATTCTGAAGAGTGAAATTAGGCGAAAAAAATTTAGGCTTTTCGTTTGGGTGCCATTACAAATTAGGCGTACAAAAAATTAGGCGATCCGATAGGGACCCGTTTTAGTCCAATGCCAATGTTTTCCTTTTTTAAGTAATTCATATTGAGGTGTGATATGTGTACTCAAATTATTTACAAGTTTCCCGTAAAAGTTTACCATACCGAGAAAAGATTTTAATTCCGTCACCTTAGTTGGTTGAGGCATTAACAAAATAGGTTTTATTTTATTTGGGTCGACCCGCACCCCGTTTTTATCAATGATGAATCCTAAATATTTAACTTGGCTCGACATAAATTCACATTTCTCTTTTTTAATTTTTAATCCGTTCTCCTCCAAAATACTAAATACTTGTCCTATTATTTCTAAATGAGATTCTATTGTTTTACTTAATTAATATATCATCATAGAAAATAACAACATCCGGTACGTTTTTAAATAAAGTCATCATAAACTTTTGAAAAATACCGGGACTGGAAGAAAGCCCATACACAAGTCTATTATATTGAATAAACTGCCGTTTCATACAGGCTATTCTAATATGAATGACTTAAAACATGAATATTGTTAATGTTGTATTGTATAGCGTCACAGACAAATGAAGATTGTAACTAACCTATCGATAATTTAAAAGAGCATAGCCTGTGAGTTTCTTGCCAGTTCTTCTTACAGAGCGGTGGCTCGGAACTGGCACTTAGATTCACTTACACTTAAATATTTTTTGTTTTTTTAAATTGTTTGGTTGCAAGTGAATCTAAGCTTCGTGATTTTAGTATAATTATATTTTATTTGTTTTTGTTATTTTTTTATAATTTTGACGTTTTCAAGTACTATGTAATAGTTTATGAAATAAAAAGTATTTGAAGTTTGAAGTATATTTAAATAGTCCCCGATGTGTATTTACTACCGTATAGTTCCGGGAGGCTTCATTTAGAACCAACTGAATTTAAGCTTGCGATAAATCAATTTTTGTAAAATAATGGTTACCACTTAAGTTACTAAATAAGTCATCAACTTTCGGAACGGGGTACCTATCAACCAGTAAAGCCTTATTAATTGTCACCTTATAGTCCGCGCATAAGCGAATCCCTCCGTCCGCCTTCCTCGCGATAACGAGCGGCGTAGCCCAGTCGGATCGCTCCACCGGCTCGATGACGCCGGAACGCTGCATGACGTCTAGCTCGGTGTTGACTCGCGCTAGCAGCGCATAGGGTATAGGCCGCGCTCGACAAAAAATGGATTCGACTCCCTCCCGCACATGTAACTTAACCTCTTCCCCGGTAAACTTTCCCAATGTGCCATCGAACAGGTTGTTATGCCGGGAAATAATATCATGGGAACTGCCATAGATGTTCATGACAGCCGGGACCAACTGCTTAACTCTTATGTGAGTGCCAAATAAAACACATTTATTAGAGTGACAAGGTACCCGGGTACCTTACAGTTTATACGTAATGTAAACAATCAAGGTCTGTTTTAACGTTACCCTCACTTTGAATATGGTTATTCTCAAAGTTAGCCATAAAAATATCAGCCATTAATGAAGAGAGGGGAGATCCCATAGCCAAACCTTCTTTCTGTTTGTAATAGTGGTTATTAAACCTGAAATAGTTTTGTTCCATACAAAGTCTAGTTAAATAAATTAAATCACCCATTTCTCCTGGATGTGTACATTTTCAAAAAGGCTTTCCAGTATTTTTAAACACTCTTCATACGGTACATTTGTGAAGAGGCTTTCGACATCTAAAGACACTAACTTGAATAGTTTCTCGATTTTTTGGGAAATTATAGTAGCGCGGGAATTGTTACAAAGATATTTTTAATCCATCACTTGATTATTATTTTAGTCAAGCTAAACAGTTGACAGTGATGTGAGGCGATTAAAGCGAGGGAGGGGTGGAGTGCGGTACATGGTTATTGGCGCGCAAGAAACACTTGAATCCATTCAATGCATCGTGCTATTCGGTCTTGATATTGAGACTTGACTGTTTTCTGTGTTCGTATTGTACGAGTTTACTTCTTCTTTGTGAGTTTATAATTATTTTATTATGAATATTGAAGCGAGTACTTCTAAATAAAGATCATGTGTTCGAAGATATAATGCAACAGAATTACAAGCGAATAGCAGAATCTCTCAGTGACGAAGGTGAGTTTGTTGCTTCTGATAATGAACACGATTATATTCCTTTGGTTGAAGAGGGTGGATTATCCGAGTACCTCGTCACTTACATAAGGGGTAACGTGCTTTCCGAGGCACAGAGCAAGCGATAATTACGCACATAACTTCGAAAAGTCATATGTGCGCCACCAGGGTTTGATCCCGAGACCCTCTGAATTTACAGGCAATGGTTCTCGCCACTGGGTTATCGCCGCTACCCTCCGATCCGCAGATCTACCCTCATTATTATTAAATCAAAATCAAAAGTCATTTATTCAAGTTTGGCTCATTAGGGCTCTTATGAATGTCATACTTATAAACAAACGCGCCCATTCACTGCGGGCGGGAGCTTGTAAAAGAACGGGCAAGAAAATCGTCAAGGTTGGTTTTTTCTCCCGCCAGTTACAATAAAAATACCTAATATTAAAACAATTGTGTTCTGCTGGCACAAGATCCAAAAGAAAAAAACAAAACTCTCTATAGCAATATTACCATAATTACGGACAAATGCAGCAGACATGAGCAGACGCGTTTCGCTCAACCATATTTTAGGGAACGCAACGACCCGACGCATGACGCCACCATCGCAGAAACATATAAGTTAGCTTGACATACTCAAGCCACAGGATAAAAGGTTTTTAGTAAAAATAACAATTAACAAATAACATTTCAAGAATAAATGAAATGTGCTGCAAACCACAATTTTGTTACTGTAAAGTAGTATATCATATGGTATCTGTTAAGCTATGCAGCCATCAAAACAATTTCCAATAAATCGTCTATTAAAAATAAAATTATAAAATAACATAGACAATCAAAGGCGGATCCAGCTTTGGCGCCAGGAGGGAGTCACATAGTCGTAGTCAAGTCAAGAACTTAGTTTAATTTTGATAACAATAGATATAAGTAAATAGTAGATATGTATTTTATAAATGTACGTAAGTGCTGCACTTAAAAATATTTATTCCTTATTATATATACACTTCAAAAACTTAACACATAGGTAATTACTTGTATATACACGTACATATTGTCACCTTTTAGTGACATTCAGAGAAGTACCATCACGCATGGAATAAGGGAGCCTATTTATATTCCACTACAGGTCGCCCGCGGCTCCGCCCGCGTTGATGTCGGTTACCGCTGCAAAATGCCTACCCAGGAAAGACACGGTCAGCAAAATGATTCCCAGGTCAATTCACAGACACCGACACTAACGTCGACGACGCACGCAGTCATCATCCGCAGGCTGCATAGATTGTCTTTATGTGGATGTTAAAGTTGTTAATGGTGAAAATATTTTGATGTAATTAATACTAAGTTTTCACTCCTACCGGCAGTCTCGGAGTGCAACCCGTTGTTTTGGGATAGATAACCAAAGCGATTATTGTAGAGCTTCTCTAAACAACATTAAAATTTGACTTTAAATTATTTTCAGGTAACAAAATAAACTGATGGTCGGGAGCCCCGACCCGTGATAGGGCACCGTGCAGCAGAAATCGTAATAATTTAATTTCGCCATAACTTCAAAACCAAACGTCCGATTTTGATCATTCCTATACCAAATATTATCTACATAAACTGCACTTAGTGATGAAATTTATTTTGATAAGGGTTAGTTTCAAAAGTAAAATAAATGCGTTTAAATGTAGCCCAAAAAAAAATTCAAGATTTAAAAAAAAAAAATGGTTGTTGTGCCTCACGCGACATAGATAGGTATAGTGTAACGCTAACTTTTTAGTAGATATTTATAAGATCTACAATTAATTCATTCATTTTGTAGTTCTATCTTTTATAGTTTAGGCAGCGTACGAAAAATGAGTAAATGTTCTGGTTGATTTTTTTACAAATATCTTACGGAACCCTATTTTTTTCCAAATTAAAATTAATTTTACAATTAAAAGCCTATGTTACTCAGTGATAATGTAGCTTTCTAATGAAAAAAGAATTATTAAAATCGGTCTAGTACTTTTTGAGTTTATTCGTTACATACAAAAATACAAATCTTTCCTCTTCATAATATTAGTGTAGATAAATGTGCTGAATGATTTGTCATAATAGTTATAGGCGTGTCGAGGTGTAGTATGACGCAAAACTGAAGAGGTGGGACGACAAGAGTTTCCAACAAAAAAATAGAATCATTTGTCTGATTGTATACATATATTTAAATTACAAAATCAATTTTTCTTTTACGTCTTCTCCCGAAACGCGTTATTACGTCATTTACGTCAATGGAGAGGTACCTTTTTATAGATGTGGAGAAGTGCCAGTCCGGTATGGCGATCTTCAACTAGTTATTGGTAATCTTACCATTGATTTGATTCTGCGCAATGTAGAAAAAGATCATTCTGCTGTCGCTATACTGACAGGTAGCCAAAAAAAATTTTTATAATCTTATATTATAAAAATTATATATAGCAGTATACATATCGATGTCACAATTTTAAATAAGATCAGATCATTGGTTGTTCTCTTATTTTTTTAAAAAAAGCTTTAATATCAGTGTAGTCATGACGATACACTTGATTTAATTGTGTAAATTTATCTAAGATTTTAGGTTATGTTGGTAAGCTTTAATGCTCTTCAATCTCCCTCCTGCAAAAAAATATATAAGTAGGCACGAGTACATAAGTTACGCAGCAGCCTTTCAGTAAGCAGGTACCTACGTACGATATCTACCTATGAGGTTATTGATGTTAATGCTTATAAGCAATAAAATAACAATAATAACATTTAAATTAAAACACACGAACTAGGGTACTGAGAAACTGATTATTTACTATTTCTTGTAAGTAATGAATTCGCAACAACAATTTTTCATATATATTTTTTAATTATATAACAAACTATAATTTGAAATTAAATTGAAATAAAAACAGTGCAACATAAACCAATCCCGGTTTAACCGTGCACTGCCATTCGTTCATACATTTCATAAATCTGGTATTGAAAACAGATTAATCAAATATACAAAATTAAAATATAACTTTCATAAAGGTACACTTATAAACACATTATAGGTAGACAGACATTTAAGTTTTTAACTGAGAACTATATTATGTGATGTTGAAGTTTAGTCGTTCCGATTTCGATTGAGGTTAGGTCTAGGGACCTAGGCGCTCGAGTGTCACTCGACTCGAAATGTGACCTTAGATGAAAAGTGGCGGGTGGTGGCGCGGTAAAATTAAAATTTTTGATGCGTTCGTTCTGTTCCCAAACGGTTGTCATCATGCAAAGTTATTATATGAAATATTTACGGTTGTTACATAAAATTTGTATGGTGACAAAAATTCTAATAAAATCATTAGTTTCAATTAGTGGTCCATCTAAGTCCTTGAACCAGCCCAGGGGGAGGTCATGACCCCCATGACCCCCTCCCCTGGATCCGCCGTTGTAGACAATGTATGTAAGTAATCGTTATATTGTAAAGAGGGCCGCAAAACAAAACTTTTTCATTGTAAATGTTACATCCAAGCGTATTTGTCATTAACGTAATCATTAACCCTTTCTTGGTAAGTGATGTCTTAACGGTTTGCCTAAACTTTAAAAAAGGACAAATCTAGAATATCTTCTGGAATTTTGTTATAATATTGTATACCCTGACCATAAACGATTTACGGATTTTTTGCAGGCGTAAAAAAGGATTTAGTAATTTTTTTATTTAGTCATCATCATCATCATCTCAGCCATATGACGTCCACTGCTGAACATAGGCCTCCCCAATAAATTACCACATAGAGCGATCCTGAGTCGCCTGCATCCATCGGCTTCCCGCCGCCTTGACCAAATCATCGGTCCATCGCGTGGGAGGCCGTCCTCTACTACGTTTACCGGTTCGCGGTCGCCATTGCAGAACCTTGACGCCCCGACGACGACCTTGACGCCTATGTGATCGAATCAGAAATGAGGAAATCCGTAGGAGGACTGGAGTGACCGACATAGCGAGGCGAGTTTGCAGGCTGAAGTGGCAATGGGCGGGGCACATAGCTCGAAGAACCGACGACCGATGGGGCGTCAAGGTTCTGCAATTTATTTAGTACACAAACAGCAATTTATTTCTATTTCTAGTATTATAACTGTGCTCATCACAGCGCCTGTTATAGGTTCCTATGTTTAGTTTTATAATTATTATACTATTATAAATGTATTGAGAGGCAACAATCAAGATATCTATTTCTTTAAACTTTTCTCTAAGAGTTGTTCGTGAGCTTAGTCCGTAAATAGATAGGTCTTACAGCCCGTTTCTGTAAAATAAGAATAGTTTCTATATCTGCTACTAGTCCCCACATAAGAGTACCGTAAGACATTAGGCTATGAAAATAACTAAAGTATACCATTCTTGCCGTATCAACATCTGTTAATTGGCCAATTTTCCGTATAGCATAAGCTGCGGAACTAAGTTTGCCAGCAAGAGTTTCAATATGCAGACCCCTTTGAAGTTTTTTATCTATAGTTATGCCTAAGAAAACAGTAGAATCTACTAAATCTGGTTTCTGACCGCCTATAATGATATTTTTTTCGAATTTCCTTACGTATGGAACAGTGAATTTAATATATTTCGTTTATAGATTAGCAAGGGCATCGTTTACATCGCCAAAGTCCTTTTTATGTTGATCAATATTAAGTACTAAAGAAGTACCATCAGCAAATAATACCATTTCACAACGTCTACTCATAAAACATGGCAAATCATTTATATAAGCTAAAAAGAGAAATGGTCCTAAAATTAAACCCTGACGGACGTCTGTGCGTATAGGGGATACGCACAGACGACCCGGGTGACCTAGTTCCATTAACCTACCGTCTGAATTCTTGAACAAAGCAATGATGATAATAACTTTTGGGTTAAGTCTCCTACACCATAATAATTTAATTTAAGAATTAGAGTCTGGTGGCCAACACAGTCACAAAAAACTTCTAGAGCATTCAAAGATATGCTGTAATAAAGCTGCACCAGCATTTGCCGTAGAACATAGTATCTGTGGTCAATTAAAAATTCTTAATAAAATTATTCATTTCGAGAAATGAAATGTTAGAATTATAACAAGTCTAATTATAAATTAATAAGTTTAAATTAAATAACATCAGAACATCCAGGGCCTGACTGGCAAAGACCTTGATTTTGAACTGTTTTTGGAATGTCAGGATACATCTGTCATTTGTATTACTGAGCACTGGCTTAAAAGCAGTGAATGAAATTTTAACATAAATGATTTTAAATTAATAAGCTTTTTTGTAAGAAAAACCGCTATTCATGGAGGATCCATGATATTTGTCAAAAGCAGTTGTAAATCTTTTTATAGAGCGTAATATTGAATAGTCATGTGTGGAGTTGGAAACATTTGTTATAGTATGCGTGTACCGGCCACCATCTGGCAACTTTTCTACCTTTGAATTTGCTATGGAAAATGTATTAAAAAAATAAAATCCAAAAGTAAACACATTATAGTTTGTGGCGACTTTAATGTTAATCTTCTTGATTAAAACAGTGACAACCACACGCTTAATTTCATTATTTCAAAGCTTTAATTTAAGAAATCAGTTTTTAGAGCCAACTAGGGTAACAGCACATAGTGCAACTTGTCTAGACAACGTTTTTTCGGAATGTAGCCCATCTTTTAAGGATCTATTGAGTTGCCTGTCCTGCCGTCCTGCCTGCCGGATCTGACCATTGCGGGTTAATAGTGTAATTTAATTATAATCAGCCGGAACTTCCTAAAATAATTGAATATAGAATGTAACAAATAATCGTTTGGAATACTATCAAAACAGTATAGATAAAAAATTGGTTCAGTCCCATTTTCGCACAACGATCCGGGTGTTCTTCATGCTAATATTTTTGGTTTAATTAAAAATGAGTTTAATAGTGTTTTTATCCTTAAGTCTACTAAACGTTTTGAGAAACTTCAATTTTGTGAATGGGCTACAACAGGTACTTATATATCGGAGTAGGCGGCGACTTTATGAATTGTACACCTTAAAGAATTGCAATCACAATCCAGTTTTTATTGAATATGTTAAAAGATATTCTAAGACATTTAAAAGGGTATGTATTTTCATTGCAGCAAAATCCGAATTCATAAAAAATAATTTTTTTTTTTTTTAAAAATTAAAATTCATTTAATCAAGTATGGCTCAATAGAGCTCTTATGAATGTCATACTTATAAACTAACGCGCCCACTCACTGCGGGCGGGAGCTTGATCGTAAAAGAAGTCTCGTAAAAGAAGATCGTAAAAGAATAAAATAAATTTGATCAAAACAACGTGGAATATTAAAGATGATACTTTTGTTCTTAAAGATAACAATATAACTGCAGAATGTAAAGCAGAAGCAGCTAAAATATTTTACGACTTCTTTTTACTTACTCTTCCGCCCATGTACATTCGAGAATGTTGTATGTTTGTGAAAACTCATCCCTATATTTTTAAATTCAAAATTGCTAATAGCTGCAGTATAGCGAGACATCATGGTAAGCTGATGTTGCCAAATAATAATAATAATAATAATAATAAATCTTTATTGAATTCATTAAACAATGTACAAATTAAATGATTCCATAGGCTTCCGAACTAGTAAAAATACTGTATTTCAGCAGCCAGTGGCATCTTCCAAACGATATAACAATAAAAATTGACTACTTGATGAGTGTGCGTGCGTGCGTGTGTGTGTGTGTGTGTGTGTGTTCGTGTGTGTGTGCGTTTGTGCGTGTGTTTGTGTGTGTAAATGGGTGTGGTTTTGTATTTATTGCAACATCATTTCTATTGACTCATAGTCTTTACATTTTAGCCACACAAATAACACTTTTACGCACACACAATGTTATAAAAGGAATTGTTATCCAAATTGTGTTAAGATAATTAGTAAGTTACCGAACTCAATGAGAGAGCTTAGTTTACCCATAATTAAAATAAAACTACATTTATGGCTAAAAACTAAATGTTTTTATATTTTTACACCAAAATTGATATTATATAATTTAATGTTATTAATTATTTTGACATAAATTTTATTTTATTATGATTATTACAATGACTTTTTTTTCCACTTATTTTATATTGACATTCACACGCCCTGCGTTTGGCAAAATATATATTCTATTATATAACAAAACAATCACATGATTTTATGTAAATTTCATTTCAATACAATTGACATAAGAACTTTAAGTTAATATGACCAATAACAGGTTTCCCTAATGCACCAAACATATGTGATTGGTAAACAGAAACTATTTCAAGTAATAAATAACAAATGAAATATAACAGAGGCAGTTGCTGTACAGTGCCAATAACTCCTGGTAATTCTATGGATATTGAGGAACACCGTATTTAACAACATACGTTAAATACGTGTATTTCCCCTGTTGTTGTTTCTGCACAAACAAATATAAAGATTACGTTAAAGTGTCTTTTAACATTTTCAATTATGTGTGTAAAAAGTTGAGATTATAAAATAATTAGTGAAATTGATGAAATTAGTTGAATACCTCATTAGGGTCAGTAGAAGTAAAGACTTTTAAAGTTAATACTTGCAAGCATACAAAATAATCAATTAAATTGAACATAGTAAAATCACCCTTATAAATTACTAGCAGCACCCCGCGACTTCACCCGCGTTGTACCCATTTCCGTGGAAATAACGGAAGTAAAGTATTATATGTGTTAATCCAGGCTAAATACAAGCTGCGTGCCAAATTTCATATAAATATGATAAATAGTTTTTGCACGAAAGAGTAACAAGCATACATACTCACAAATTTTCGCATTCATATAATATTATCGTGATTTCAGGGTTGATATTAAAAACAATTTTTTCATGTATATTTTGTTTTGACGTTTTCAAGTGCTATGTAATAGTTTATGAAATAAAGAACTTTTTACTTTTACTTTTATTAATAGGATATGAGCAATACTACTCAAACTTGTTACCTGTGAAGTTGAGTTAAATACAATTCCACTGTCTATTAAAGAATTCATAAGTGTCACCATTCATTATGAAATTTAGCAATAAATTTACCAAAAAATATAATTATAGATGCCTTATCATATTTTGGATATTTGAAAAAAGTGGTGTCTTAATTATGACGCAAACGCCAAAACTTTACGTGAAGATGACGCAGCTAAGCAAAAAATGTATATTGATTGTTGGACAGCACCAGATTGTCCCTTATAATGTTTGTTACTACACAATGTTGTATCAACGGATTTTCTATCATTGAATAGTTAATTTAGTCATAATATCTGAATTAAAAAAAATCTTTCATTACATTCAAATGGATCACGAATATATCTTTTCATACCATGTTTTATATTATTTAATTGTGTAAACAAACAGTGAAAAATTATGTAATACAGATAAAAATTAAACATATTGATATAAATTTGACACCAACATCGCTTACCACATATTTATAATGCAGATAAATAACATAACTCAAGTCTAACGTGCTTTGCCATACAAAGGACAATTAAATAAGGAATATAATAAACTGAACCTCTAAAAAATACTTTTTTGATCATCAAAAATACTGATCTAGCATCTAATAGGGGATTAGGTGCTCCATCAGAATTTTTGTGATGTACAAAAAGGTTAGGTTAGGTTGGTAATTTATTAATTTTGATGACACATTAAATATGAGCCATTAAATAAAAGTAATGTTTCTTTCGTATTAGTCAAAGTTACAAATACTTTACTTACACGGAGATTACACATTTGAAATGCCAATAAAAGAATACCTGTTTGGTTACCCAGGTGTTTGGTTGGGTACCATAGTTATATTAACAAAAGATGTAGATATTATTATTAATCTTTTCGTTTCATTCATATATTACTTAAGTTTTTTTGGACGATACAAAAATATTTTGCATTTTTTTAAAGTTATATTTAAACATTTATACATAATAATTATACAGATTTATAGTTAATATTATTTTGTTCAATTTGTTTTCTATAAGTTTAGTACTTCATCCTTTTCAGTTCAAGCGTTCGACCTGTAATTTATAATCTATAACTGCACTTTTATTCAATGACACAAATGAGATGTTGGGGTGGCTCATTGCTGAAGAATCGAACACCGATTATTAAGATAAAATATAAAGAGTTGACTTCTTATTTTACAATAAGTTGCACTGTTGAGACCGGTCATTACCAACAAAACCTAAACCATCCAGTTAGTTTTAACATCAGCTTTATGCTTTTCAAAACCAGGGAACATAAAAGACACTTTGATAACAAAATTTCCAAAAGTATTTTTATATCTAAATGAAGTTGTTTTCTGGTTAACAGGTTAATCATGATACTGAAGAAATAACTTATACTATGAGTATTAACTTTGATAAATGTATAGCTTTATATTTCACGTTTTCTGTAAGTTTTTTACATTTTATGTATTACATACACAGACACAGACATCACAAAGAAAATCATACTGACTGCTTTTCTGGTTAGACAGCTATTTGGATAAATTTAAATAACAGATTGTGATTAGGAACATATATGTAAATTACATATATGTTCCTAATCACAATCTAGGATATTAGGTGAATGAGTTTCAATTTACAATAATCCTATTGTAATAGGTATGTTTGTCTCTCTTTCACGCAAGAACTACTGAACGTATTTGAATAAAATTTGGCACGCAGCTAGATTATATACAGGATTAACATTTATGATACTTTAATCCCGCTTCTCTTAAGGGAACAACGACCACGCAGGTGACACCGCGCTGCTTATATTTATATAAAACAAGAGTTCACTAATTCAGCATCCAGAGGCAGAGCGGATCTCGCTCTCCAGCTTTTGTTTTGTATACAATGGACAGAAATCGTCGACATACATATGTGTCCAGAATGCGAAGAGATCTTCAAGGTATGCGGTGATGATTCTGATTGGTGAGATCATGATACAAAAATAGTATACCAGGTTTTCTATTATCGTCGAAAGCTGAAGGCTACTTCTTATTGCCTTAGGGAGAATACTTCGCTAACAACTCCAATATGTGTGGATACAAAACGATGGGCGCGCTCTTACCGAACAAGAAGTCCAAATGGTTGTACTTTTCTGATTCCATGAGCTTGTAGCTGACGACGTTTGGTAAAACATTCCGCAACAAATCCACATCCGGCACTGTCGCAAGCAAGTCATTCTTACCTACGACCAACGCAGTCTTCATCGTCACACTCTCTAAATCGTATTTGGGCGCATATACAGTCCCATATTTCGCCATGTTCTTCTTAGGGCCGTAGTCATATAACTTAAAGTTTTTAAATTGGGCGTTCTGTGCTTCATGTCTCCAATTTTTAAATGCGAATGACGAGGGTATATGCCCCATAATCGCTAGAGCTGTTGAACCAGAAAGTTCCTCTCTGTCGTCTCCAAAAAAAAGGAACATGGTGTCCATACATTTTAAAGCGACTTTTTCACTACGAGTACAAAAAGTTTTGAAAAATATATCTGATATAGAACCTTTTCTGTTCGCGGCCACATAGTTCAAATAACTTGGTTTATCGTTTGATAAAAACAGTGTGATTGGGTTATTTGGGGTTATAGAATTGTGAAGGAAGCACATCGGGGACAAAGATATGGCAATGTTTATTTTTTCATTGTATTCCGGTCTCATAGCCCCGAGAACATAAGTAATCGTCGTAGACATTGAGTATCCTATAATGCTTAACCTAGGGTGACCCGTCTCAGGCGGTCGGGCCCATCTTAGAGCGATGGGTCGGCCGTCGGTGGGGGTCGATGACCTTCCGACTCACGCAGGTACTTTCCGGGCACGGGTGCTTTGGGAAGTATCTGTGTGACGTCGCCGGGGGGGAGTCGACCCGGTGTTGCCACCACTGTGACTGCGCGATGGATGATGCGCAGCACACTTTGGTGGCGTGCCCTGCGTGGGCTGGGCCGCGGTCGACGTTAGCCGCGGCCCTGGGTGGAGTGGCTCTCTCGCTGCCGACCATCATGCAAAAGATGGTCGACAGCGAGACGGCGTGGGAGGCGATGGCCTCCTTCTGCGAAGTGGTGATGTCGCAGAAGGAGGCCGCGGAGCGGGAGAGGGAGCGGGATCCGCTCTCTCTCCGGCTACGCCGTTGGCGCAGCGGGCGGGCCAGGAGGGCCCGTCAGGCAGCGCCCGGGGGGTCTTAGGCGGCGGGGGCAGGGGGCCCCTTCCGTCTCGCCATAGACCCCCCCCGAAGTCGGCCAGTTACGCCATGGCCGCACAAGGAGGTAGGGGGGGCGCTGCAAATTGCGCCTTCCTGAGGAGGTCTCCCCGGTTCTGATCCGGGGGACGTTGGCCGCGGGCGGGGTTCCAGAAGCTACAAACCCGGGCACTGGTGCCTCGCCCCTTTTCAACAGCGGTGGGCGTCGTCTGAAGTTTTTTAGTGGGTAGGACTGCGGTGGTCGTGTCGGCTGCAGTGAGCCCCACACCCCCTCCCGGTCTCCCCCTTTTGGCCGGGAGACAGTGCGTAAGCAGCATTTTTTTACAGACGATAATAAAAAAAAAAAAAAAAAAAAAAAAAAGGGTGACCCGTCTCATGTAGAATGTGCTCGATTACAGCGGGTATATCATAGGTGCCCATCTCATGGTAGCTAAAGTCCCAGAAAGGGCCGTCAGTGTCCGAGTTGAGAGTGATATGGCGGAGGCCGTAATGGTTGCCCCTGTTGTTACTTGCCCAGATATCGTACCCTTCTTTATACAGCGCTAAAGGCATCGCCTTCTTACCCAACAAGAACCAGTCGTCCGACGAACCCATGTTTCCGTGTAACAAAAGCACAGGCTTCTTGCGGTTTCCAGGAATATGAAACACTTTGAGAACATAACCGTCTTCTGTGACCACGTCGTGTTCTTCACAACTCCCGATATACTTGATGGCCAGTTCGGTGGTGTTTAATATAGAGTCGTCTGACGATATAATTTTTCCATTGTCCCTTGTTATAGCTTCTATAAGTATTAATTTAAAAGAAATAGTGCACAATATTAAAATTTTTGTGTTCATTTTAGCTTCCCCACAATGTCACGTCTCTTGCGCTAGTTTGCAATGACTGCAGAGAATACAGTTTTCACACGTATATATAACCCACCAGCCTCTTGATTGACGTGGCCTTTTTGCAGTTCTACCCATAAATAGTCGACACCTTTTATTTAATTTATTTAAATTGGCAAAATACGTCAATTACAAAAACGTTGTCTTGTGTTTCAGGCGATTTGACTGTGAAGCATTTATGTAATAACTATTTAGAATAATAGCAAGAACTTTGGAAAAGCTTAGGGTAGCGCTTTCATTGCGTTAAGACATAGCGATTTTTCTTTAATTGACATTGTCCTTATTATTTCCAATTTACTTGATAGGGAAAATCCACCGTATGTTTTTACGACTGATAATAATTAATATCTATCTAGATTTCCGGAAAGGCGAAAGATTTATACGTTTTGAAGGGAAACCAGAGTTAACTAGATCGGCGACATGTTTCTAAGGGATCCTGAACACATACGGAGGCAAACCATGGACGGGAATACCAAGCGTTGAGCAGACCTGGCGGCGGACAATCATCGCGGAGACAAAGAAAATAGGGAAGACCCGAGACGAAATCAAGCACAAAGCTCGAGACCGAACACAATAGCGGCGCACTGTGGACGCCCTTTGCCCCATCTATGGGATAAAAATTATAAGAAATTAAATATTTTACACATTTCTATATTTCACTGATTACTCAACTTATCAGCAACACATCTTGCACCGGTAGAACTGTTATAAGCTATGTCTTAATGCACTGAATATTATACAGAGCGTCATTTGAATAATACATTGATAACTCTATTTAAAATATTACTCGTTACTTCGACATTGCTCAAGTGTTTCATAAGGGAAATTTATTCGGCACCGGGACATACATATGTATATTAGATACACCTATATCTGATATTAGTGGATAGAAACATTTATTACATATCAACCAGCGGATATTAAGTAAGCGGTGTATCCTATCCTGCGCCCGCGCTTACGACGACGTCACGTATAGTCAGCTGTGCGGAATGCCGTGGTTATTACGGCGGACAGCGCTTAGTATTATCCATAAGGCACTTTAGACCAGTGCCTAGGGGCCCACTATGACCAGGCGCCCAGAACTCCTGATTCAAAAACGAAAAAAAGTAACATATGTTAAAGATTATTTTTATGCAACAAAACTCAAACCACCTCAAAACTACTCTCGTTTCAGCGTTGGTCGTGAAGACATCGTTGTTCTGAGGCTCCTATCTTACCTGAAGATGCCCTGTGTAAGGGCGAAACACGTGTCGTGTTATAGTTTCTCGATTTTTCGGGAAATTATAGTAGCGCGGAAATTGTTACAAAGATATATTTAATCCATCACTTGCTTACAATGGATTTCCGCAAAGTAACGCCTGAATCAATAAATTATTTATTTTGGTTTACCCATTCAATCGTCATAATTATTTCGATATTGTGGAACTTAATTCATTTTCGTAACGTTGGTATTACTGCTTTGGTGTACATGACAGGATTGGGAGAATCCCCGTTTTGTTGGAAACGTATGGTAGGTAAGGAGAATGACATATAAGTGGTGGTAAACTACCGACGCACCTTAAGAAAATTAATCTCCTCGCACACTACGTTCAATGTGCAGCGCATTCCTTGAGTTTGGTTAGAGGACGTGCTGCTGAGAGCTGCGTTGAAGCAATTTCATTTCTTGGGTTAGTACAGGCACTATGCACTTTTTTTCGGCATCAACTCATCGCTGGGAAATTATGCTCAAGCATCTTGAAAACGATAATGAACATAAGCAGTTCTCGTCATTGGTTCTAAAAAGAGTATCAGACACGAGATGGTGTGCAAGGTCTGATGCGCATGGTGGAGCGGCTTCATCCGGGCCTGAAGGCTACCCGCTGGAAGGTCCTCAATACCCTGCTGGAGCCGCTTCACGTTAGGCGCATAGTCCTCATGGACGAGGCCTCGGCTGCCTTTATAAAGGAGAATTGTGTATGCTCAACACCGGGATCGACAGGAGCACATTCAAGGTGCTGGAGGCGCAGGACAGACCTGGCGATGGGTCTGTCGATGCCGGGGTCGAGGGTACCGAGGAGGCTGAGGTTGTCGAGGACGACCTCGGTCTGCAAGACCAACCAGGCGGATCGGAGGAGACAGGGAGGATACCGTCTGGATTGGTAGGGCCTCTTGGGGGAGAAACCATCTCCGAGTACATGGAGGATGTATCTTCTCCAAGAGGCGTTGATGATTGTCTGGGGGCCCTGGACGAACTGGAGTTGGGCCTGTCCTCGCCGTTGGACACGAGAGTGGACACGGACATTGGAGACGAATAGGACTTCCAGATGGACAACTTAAGGTGCGTGCAAATTAATTTACAACATTGTAAGGCAACTACCGCCCTTCTGGCACGGGAGCTGAATAATAAGAAATTCGCCCTGATTCAAGAACCCTATATTTACAAGGGTCAAATTCGAGGCTTCAATGGGCTCAATGGTAGCGTAATGTATTATTGCTCTTATTTCGCTTATCTTTGTCTATGTCAAAAGAGGCATAGATGCGTCTCCTCTTGCACAGTTTTGTTATAGGGATCTGACGGCAGTCATGGTCCAAAGGAGGAGGGATGGTGGTGGGCGGGGCACCATTATTGCCTATGCCTACCTGCCCTTCGAAGAGGCGGAACCTGTATCAACCAAGCTACGGGAACTGGTAAATCACGGCAGACACAGCGACCTAGAACTCATTGTGGGCTGCGACGCCAATGCGCATCATATTGACAGGGGCAGCTCAGACATCAACAGCAGAGGAGAGAAACTCCTGGAATATCTGGTGAGTTCGTCTTTAGACCCAGCCTAGACATATTTAAATGTAACTTTATATACTTAGTACCTACATGACACAAAGAATGCAACCTGGAATATTAAATTCTTTGTTTCTAGGCTGCGGTGCTGATGGAATGCAATTCAATGTCAACCCAACAGCTGAGAAAATGAGTCAGGCTACACAAATGCCGACACTGTCGAAGTCTCATTCAATAGGCTCAATGTCACAATACATAGTGAAAATATCGAAAAAACATAAAATTGATATTCAGGTTGCAAAATATGTTTACGCGATCTGGATGCTTTATCTGGATTTATCAAGATGATGCAATTATCTCGACAGAACTATTTGCCACCAAACAGAAAAAATATAGGCATAAAACTGCTGGATGAATTATGTGACACCGTAAAATCAAATATGGAAAAAAATTTGAAAGGAAAAGTGGTTTGTATGACTCTTGATGGTTAGAGTAACATACGTAATGAGCCTATTGTGTGTGTGTGACCTTAGTGTGACCACTACTGAAAATGAATATAGCGTTTACCTCA
Organism: Musotima nitidalis; assembly: GCA_949126915.1. Taxonomy (NCBI): domain Eukaryota; kingdom Metazoa; phylum Arthropoda; class Insecta; order Lepidoptera; family Crambidae; genus Musotima; species Musotima nitidalis. Next base: position 15,826,287 of record OX421425.1, read on the forward strand.
AAGATACAATAGACACTTCTATCAACAGTCACACTAGTAATTATCTCTTAATTTTTTTGCCAAAGTTTTGGTAGCTTCGTAACTGACAACGCCGCTAATGAGGCAAAAATGCGAAGACAATTAACGAAATTATAAGATGATCAGATTGGCGATGTTATAACATAATATGGGTGTTCTGCTCATTTAATTAATTTATTTGCCGGGGATATTGAAGAGGCGGAGATAAAAAGCGATGTAAAAAAAATTATTAAGTAACTATTTCAAATATCAACATTTTCCACAAGCAAGGTACAAGGAGGCTGGTGGAAAAGCACTTGTACTACCTCAAGATATACGCTGGAAAACATTGGCAGATTATCTCGAAACCTACCTGAACAACTGGCACTGTCTTGTAAAAGTATGCAGCGAGCACGGGTCTGTATTAGATTTAACAATCGTAAGGAAGGTCCAAGATGTTGAGTTCAAAGAAAATGTTGAGAACTATCTCACAATGCTGAAAAATGTAGCCATTGCTCTCGATCTCATTCAGAAAGATCTGTGCGTTCTAACTTATTGTACACATATATGGAAAGATGTACTCTCATCGGATTGGTTGCCAGAAGAAGCAGATAAACTTAAACTTACTGATGCTATTGTTGACTTGGTAAGTTCTTATTTTGTCTCCTTTTTCTTTTTACAATCAAGGTGTAACATGGAGAAACGGTATATCTGGGATACAATATTTTTGTTTATTGATCTGCAGGTTGTAGTACAAGATTTGCAAATTGTTTCACATTATGGGCTCATTGATTTTCAATGATTTACCAAAACTGGTTACTATAATATCTTAAAACAATATTTAGTTTCTCAATTAATATTATTATGGTGTAACGTAAATAAATCGTATATCCGATATGCCATTCTTTTGTTTGTAAATCAGCTGGGTGTATTACAGAATTTGCAAATCACGAAAGGGGCAGGTGGTTTGGTACCTTGGTGTGGACAGCGCAGTGAGCGGACCAGGAGGGCCCGCTCAGCAGCGCCAGGAGGGTCTAGGCAGTGGGGGCAGGGGGCCTCTGCTGTCTAACCATGGACCCTCCGGGAAGTCGGCCATACACGCTATGGTCGCACGGGGAGGTAGGAGGGGTGCGTACACTGCGCCTCTCTGAGGAGGTCCTCCCGGTTTTAGTCCGGGGGACGTTGGCCGCAGGCGGGGTGTCAGAAGTTGCAACCCAGGTACTGGGTCCCGCCTCTTTCTCAACAAGCGGCGGGCGTCGTCGAAAGATTTTAAGTGGGTATTGCTGCTGGCAGTCGTGTCTGCTACATAGACATTTACTAAAGGAAAAAAATTAAAGAAATTGGTATTTTGACAGTAGCGGGTAATTTTTTTTTATGAAAACATGGTGTATAGATACAAAAGAATATCGATAAATTTAGTAAGAAAAGCTATATACATAACCTAAACACAAGAAATAAGCTTAAACCTGCTACCTGGCTCCACAAGGTAACTCATTTAGAGGTCAATGTGCGCGATTTTACAACAGAATCCCAAGCAATATACAGCAATTAAGCATAAATAAAATAAAATTACCAATAAAACGGAATACTATTTTATCAAAGATCAAGGCAGTTTAATCCCAACCATTTTTTTATTGCAGAAAATAACTATAATAACTGCCGTTTCTTGCAGACTATTTAAATATGAATGACAAATTACATGAATATTGTTAATGTTATATTCTATTGCATTGTATAGCGTCACAGACAAATGAAGATTGTAATTTGAGTACCTAACAGGGGATCTTAGGCAAATGCCTAAGATCCCCTGGGCGCTGCCGGAGGGGCCCTCCTGGCCCGCCCGCTGCGCCAACGGCGTAGCCGGGGAGAGAGCGGATCCCGCTTCCTCTCCTGCTCCGCGGCCTCCTTCTGAAACATCACCACTTCACAGAAAGAGGCCATTGCCTCCCACGCCATCTCATTGTCGACCATCTTTTGCATGATGGCCGGCAGCGAGAGAGCTACTCCATCCAGAGCCGTGGCAAGCCTCGATTGCGGCCCTGCCCACTCAGGGCACACCACCAACGTGTGCTGCGCAGTGTCTATCGCGCAGTCATAGTGGTGGCAACACCGGCTCGATTCCCCTCCAGCGACGTCACACAGATACTTCCCAAAGCACCCGTGCCCGGAAAGTACCTGCGTGAGTCGGAAGGTCATCGACCCCCACCGACGGCCGACCCATCGCTCTAAGATGGGCCCGACCGCCTTGAGGATACGGCGCCTCGAACACTCGGCACTCCTCAAGAGCTGCCGCCGCCATACGCCGAGAGTGTGAGCGTCTCTACGTCACCGGCCACCGCACTAAAGTGCCCGGTGCAGGGCAGAGACCCTGGCTCCGGAATTGCGTGCCACGCCAGACAACCGTCGAGAGAACCTCGGCGTCGAAGTCCCACAAAAGAGACCCGGCGAGCGCGCATGCCACCTTATGAGAGATGATGCGATACCCCCTAGCGACACAAGTCGCCATGACCCTCTGCGGTCGCTGCAGGATCCGTCGATGGCGACCCGATACGGAGCTCGCCCAAATTGGGGCCCCGAACAAGGCTTTGGACCGCACCACTCCCATATAAAGGCGACGGCAACTGCCGCCACTTCCCCCGAGATTGGGGAGCAGGCGAGATAGAGCTCCCGCCGTGCTCACTAACCTCGGTCCTAGGTGCCGAAGGTGAGCTTCGAAGTCCCATCTGCTGTCGAGAAGGACGCCGAGATACTTCAGCGTGTTCCCGTATGGGAGTTCCTCCAACCACAATACTGGAGCTCAGAGGCGGCTGCTGCCGGGGACCATGAAAAACGATAGACCCGGATTTGTGCAGTGCCACCTCAAGCCCCAGCCGCCGTATCTGAATTATCTGAAGCAGCACGACGTCAACTAATATATTATTTCTGAGTTTTTTATATGAGTTTATATGATTATTTCTGAGTTTTTTTGTTTCGACAATCTTAGTTCACGTGAATTGTAAGTTGACATTTATTACTTTAATAAAACATTCACGTACAACGTTACCTATTAGTTGGGCATAACGTTGTACGTTTCGAAGCAAGTGATAATTACGCACATATCTTCGAAAAATCATTGGTTTGCTTGACCCTCTGAATTTGAAATCTATAGATCTCGCCACTGGGCTATCGGTCATCGTCAAAGTTTGTATGAAAATTAAGTAGAACCCCTATGTTGCAGAAATGGAACTAAATTTGCAAGCACAACCTTTGCTTTGACACTAGGTATCGTCCGTGACGATGGCTCAGTGTAAGAACTTACGTCGTACGTAAAATTAACTTTAAACCCATAAATTCAAGGTAACTAATGACGAAGCAAATTTTGTACAACAATGTATTTTTTTATTTGATGTCTGTCCGCCCGCCCGAGTTCCTCAAGGCTCAATCCTAGGTTCTTTTTTAATTCTTGTGTATATAAATGACCTTTTTTTTTTATTAGTAAAAACTGTGAAATGGTGTTATTTGCGGTTTTCCATAATATTTGAAACTAACAAACACAAAAATAAATAAATAGCGCACCTTAGGCGTTGCTTCATTGGTTTAAAAAAACTAAATATGTTAATTTTACACTTCCCAATTTAAGAGATGTTGAAACTAATATAGAATTAAATAGTCAGAGGTTGAAAATGGTCGATTCAACCTTATTTCTAGGTGTAACATCTAGATAAAAACCTTCAATGGAGACCGCATATCGAAATATTCGTGAGATAACGGATGTCGAAACTGCTAGAATAGAGTATTTTAGCTACTTTTTCAGGGCTCCTACCAATATCTTAGGAGCCCAAGCCAACCTCACCATCGGCAATTGATCGGCGGGCTGCAATAGGCTCGCCACCTATTACGTGGGACCAATCATATAAATGGCGACGTGTGGGCGTATTGTATGCCTTTGCCTATCCCTTCGTGGAAACAGGCGTGATAATATGTATGTATGTATGCACAGTTTGATGTCCTACGGTATTTTGTTGCGAGGATCTGCCGCTGAAATTGAGACTATTTTTGTTTTTATAAAACGAGCTATACGTTTTATTTATAAACTGCAGTCTAGATCGTCCCTTAGTGAGTTGTTGCGGAAAATTGGTATTTTAACTACTGCCTCGCAGTTCATCTTTAAGTGTATTTTCTTTGTACGGAAAAATATCAATAACTATTCTATATATGCTGTGAAGAAATAATACAAAATCTATGTACAAAAGTTAGCTGGAAAATATTGTTTCAGAAATACAATTCGTAACAAACTACAATCAAAAAGCAGCATATTTAAGAAATTAAGACCCACATGAAAATACCGTTGATCCATTTGACTACCGATATATCTTGTCCTATCCGCTCCTAAGGTCGTGAGTTGTGTGCATAAACATAATATTTATTCTTCTAGGTGTTTTCCTATGTATAATATGTATATGACGGCGCATCGCTAATATGTCGTATTTAAACGGCTGCTGTCAGCTGTCACCGATGACAGCATCTACTGATTGGTGACAGTTAACATCAGACGTCAGAATAAGAGTGACAGCCGTCACTCTAGCGGAACGTCAGGCGGGTAGGAGCACGGCGGCCATGTTGAAGGAGACTTTTTTTGAACGACAGCAGACCGTGCATCACGCGCTAGACGAATCGCTAATATTCTGTTTCATCCTCGTGTGAAATACAATTATTTTCTGAAATTAGTTACTGATTGACTTTAGTGAGGACATAGAACATTTATTTTGGTGAATTAAGCTTTGTGAATCAAATTATAGTGATTTGGATCAAAAATCGAGTCTCGTGCGCGCACGCAACCGAGTACAACGCGTAATGTGTGTGTCACTTATACATCGCTTACGATAAGTTTTTAAAAATGTCGGTCACGTTAAAGTGTAACAGTTGTAACATCGTTATAGATGAATTACTTGCGTATGTGCAGAACAAGATATCTATTTGTGATGAGGAAACGTTAATTCGAATATGTGTGTCAACGTTTAGTGGTGACGAAGTTGAGAGATCAAAATCGTTACTATTCGAATCTTTGCCAAGTGATACACGAAAACCTGTGCGTAAAGGGCAAGGTAAAGAAAACCGAACCCTCAGTGACATTATCAGTGTGTTTAAATCGTATCCAGATTTGATGCCGATATTTGTGGCTCAAAACTTGGATAGACTCCCGCCTATTACCTTCGATCATTTGGATGTGTCCGATCTTCTTAAAAAACTTTTGATAGTGCAAGAGGAAGTAAAGAACATAAAGGCGTCTTTCGTCACATTAGAACAGTTGGAAAACATAAGGAGGGAGTGTCAGACTAGTTGCTATAATCATATGAGTAACATAGACAACTTAAACTCGTGTGTTGGTAAAGATGCATACGAATTAAATAAAATTAATATTGTTAATGAGTCACAAAACAGAAGAAGTTGCTCGTCACCGCATAATTGTGATATCGAGGGTACATCGAAACCGTTGCATGTTACAAATGTGAACGGCGCGCTACAACCGTCACCACTACAAGTGCTAACGAGTGAGAGCGAGACAGATATACGAGTCGTGCAGTTGCCGATTGAGCCCGAACAGTCCACGAAGGCCGTCGTCGCCGCTGCCGTCAACATGAGTGAGCGAGAAATGGAGTTTCATTCGAGCGAAGAACGAAAACAAACCAATATGTCAGTACAAGCGTGTAATTCTGTGTTACTTGGCACGCAGCCTAAAGATGGACAGTGGACTAAGGTCAGTTATCGCAAACCAAAATACAAGAAGCGTTTAAGAGGAAGCTTTGGTTTGGCGAATGACACTTTAGGTAGTTTTAAGGCAGCTGAGAAAAAAGTTCCTATTTTCATTTCTAACATACATATAAATACAAGCGAGAGCGACATAACTGAATACATTTTTTTCAAAAACAAAGATATCGATTAAATTGGAAAGAATACGTTCAAAAAGGCAAAGTTCTGAGCACACATCATTTAAATTCTTTGTGCCTGCTTCTAAAGAGTATATGTTTTTGGATGGCAATTTGTGGCCTAAAAATATAATCTTTAGGCGTTTCGTACACTACAAGTTCAGGAATTCAAGTACTGAAGACGGCCTTCTACCAATACATATAAATGGATAAACAGTTATGTAAACTAGTGACATTTAATTGCAAGAGTATTAAGCGCTCCATTGATAATATACGTGATCTGTGTAATAATCACGATATAGTAGCTCTGCAAGAAACTTGGCTGCTACCTGAAGAGCTTGTATACCTACACAGCATCAGTGAAGACTTCGGCTGTACGGGAGTGTCGGCGGTGGACACTGCCGCGGGAATTCTACAAGGTCGCCCTTACGGGGGGGTGGCCCTTCTTTGGAGAAAGAGTGCGTTTAGCAGCGTGTCGGTAATACCGTGTGACAACCCGAGAGTGTGTGCTATACAAGCAGTGTGCAACGAAAGGTCAGTGTTAGTGTTTAACGTATATATGCCTACGGATGACGTTAACAATGTGCCGGAAATGACGGATTGTCTCAGCTTGGTGAGTTCCATTATAGATCACTATAACATTGAAAGCTGTTATATATTAGGAGATTTTAATGCCCACCCTAATACGAGGTTTTTTGCGGAATTAGTAGAATTTTGTCGTGAAAGTGAATGGAACTGTATAGATACAGATCTGTTAGGCATTGACTCGGACACTTATACCTTTGTGAGTGAGGCACACGGTTCGCGTAGGTGGCTGGACCATTGTGTAGGTACGAAAGCAGTACGTGACTCTGTAGTATCAGTTAATGTTATATATGACGTATTTTGGTCGGATCATTATCCGCTTGTAATTAATTGTATGTTTGATAAAATTAGTCCTAAGTATTTAAATTCGAATGTAAATTATTTGGAAAATAATGTCAGATGGGGAATTAGAAATCCTGAACAAACGCTGGTTTATACTTTGGCATGTAATGAGAGATTGAGACTAGTCGACTTTCCAGATGAGCTTAGAAACTGTTGCGATAAAACTTGTAATCAATTTAGTCATCGTAATACTATCGACAATATTTATAATAATCTTGTGTGTGTATTAAGAGAATCGGCTCTAATTGATCGGGTCGCGAGTAGAGGAACCCGGAAAAAGGTACAAGGGTGGAACAGGCATGTCAGTGACGCTTATAAGGAAGCAAGGTTAAGGTTTTTTGTGTGGCAAGAGTCTGGTAAGCCCACTACTGGTCCTTTGTATGCTGAGATGTGTGAGACCAGAAGATTATTTAAGTCCCGACTGAAATGGTGTCAAGCACACCAGGAACAAATAAAAATAGACATTCTGGCATCACTTCATACAAGGAAAGACTTTAGCTCCTTCTGGAAGCACACAAAGAATCTTAGCAATAGACCGGGTCTACCGGCATCTATTGAGGGTGTAAGCGATACGACACGCATTGCTGACCTCTTTAAGGAGCACTTTAAAGTACAATCACCTCTTGGTCCCGCAGTGTCTGTGCCTGGCTGTGCGGATTGTCATGAACTGAGGACTAAGTTTACAGCCAAAGACATAGAAAATGTTATCAAAACTATGTCAAGAGGCAAATCCCCAGGTCATGACGAGCTAAGTATAGAGCACCTGAAGTTTGCGGGGCCTCATTTACCAAGAGTGTTGGCAATGCTGTTTACCTTGTGTGTGAGTCATGCGTACCTACCAAGTCAAATGACAAGAACAATTGTTGTACCGATAGTTAAAAATAAAACAGGAGATAGCGCAGATATAAAAAACTATAGGCCGATATCTCTAGCGACTGTTATAGCAAAAGTATTTGACAGTCTGCTTAACAAACAGCTTACAAAATGCATTAAGTTGCACGACAACCAGTTCGGCTTTCGGGCTAGGTTGTCCTCAGAGAGTGCAATACTAAGTCTTAAATGGACTGTCAAGTACTATTCGGACCGAAAAACTCCTACCTATGCTTGTTTTCTCGATCTGTCCAGGGCTTTCGATTTGGTCTCATATCCTATACTGTGGAGTAAACTTGAGAAAGCTGAAGTTCCAGTAGATTTAATAAATATTCTAAAATGTTGGTATGAGGGTCAAATTAACCAGGTTCGATGGGCTGGTGTCTTATCTGACCCGTTTGGATTGGAGTGTGGAGTAAGACAGGGTGGGTTAACCTCACCCACTTTGTTTAACTTGTACATGAACGAACTAATAGAGGCGCTTAGCGGAGAAAGAGTCGGCTGTTACATAGACGGAGTTAGCGTTAATAACATTAGTTACGCCGATGATATGGCTCTGCTGAGTGCTTCTGTTTGTGGCCTTAGAAAGCTAGTCGCAATATGTGAGGATTACGCTAAGCGCCACGGTTTGATTTATAATGTTAAAAAAAGCGAGGTCATGGTCTTTGGTGCCAGCGGCTTAAAGTGTCCTGAATCTATACCACCGGTAACTTTGAACGGAATACCCCTAACTAGGGTTTATACATTTAAATATTTAGGACACGTATTGACCGCTGACATGAAAGACAATGCCGATATTGAGAGAGAGCGAAGGGCTCTGTGCGTTAGGGGTAATATGATAGCTCGCAGATTTGCACGCTGCTCACAGAGTGTTAAGAAAACTTTGTTTCGTGCTTATTGCACATCTTTCTACACATGCAGTCTGTGGGCTGATTATACCCAAAGAGCGTACAGTGCCCTTCGCGTTCAATATAATAATGTATTCAGGTTGATGATGGGATTGCCCCGTTACTGTAGTGCATCAGGGATGTTTGCTGAAGCGCGTGTGGATTGTTTTTCTACGACAATGAGGAAACGAAGCGCATCCCTGGTGCGCCGAGTGCGGGCCAGTTCCAACATCGTCCTGAAATGTATAACAAGCAGACTTGATTGTGTGTATTTAAATAATTGCTGCTTGCGCTCCACTTCCTTGATAAAGTAGTGGCAGTGAATTGTGTTGTTGTTGTTATTATATGTAAACTAACATAGGTATAAGGAATATTGTTACTAACACTATGAGTCACCGTTACTTGATTAATAAATGATATGATATGAAAACTCGAGTGTTGATTTAAAATAACGATCCCTTGCCCAAATACCCACGCCTTACCAACTATGGCGGATTCTGATGAATGCCCTCCTGTGCCTACATATACATACCCACACACAATATCACGCCTGTTTTCCCGAAGGGGTAGGCAGAGGCATATTATACGCCCACACTTCGCTAATTACATAGTTGGTCCCTCGTAATAGGGTGTGAGCCTATTGCCGCTTATCGGGCACTGTTATGTTCGCCAGAGCCTCGTCTGTTGATCGGCAGGTGCACCACTTGCAGGTGAGGTTGGCTTGGGCTCCTTAGGTCTAGGCAGGATCCCTATAATTTATGTATGTATTTACAAAAAAGTATTGATGTTTGTTTGTCCGTTTTTTAGTTTACATAACAAACGTTCTTAATGACACTTATCTTGGAACTAAATATTCATTACATTTTTTAGTAAATACTGAAAGCAACAAGCTGTAGTTTTATATTTGCGAAAACAAGTAAATGATGTACAGACAATTATTATTGTTAGTAATATGAATTAAGAACACAATATATTTTGTTCATAAACCAATACAATTCAATTACTGTGTTCCTTATGACGAAAAGCCATGTCATTAGTATAAATTTTTACGTTGACGCTTTTTTTTAATTGACCTATTTTTCTAACGTCATTTAAAACCCAATTGCCGACACGAAGTGAAATATCATGGTTAACGACATATCTCCTGTACACATTAATTTTATTAACTTCCATTTTATTTTACCCCTTTAGAAAAACGATGTTTTTGCAGACAGTACCCGGGAACTTACTAAAGTTCAAATGCAAATCTTTCTTTTAACAAATAAATAAAATAAGACAAACGATAAAACTGACCCGCTATCAAATAATAAAAGAGTGGCTCACCAGATTACATCTTTAAGGTACCTCTCAATAGCCCTTACTCGCACTTCTTTTCTTGCAGTACCTCTTCCTTCACTCTTCCCTTATTGACAATTATTTATTGCTACGTGTCCTGGATTACCACAACTCAACAGGTTTTCGTACGGTACATGAAGCATTCTGGAGCTAAGGCGTCATCATCGAAGATTACTTTCGCTTCTTATTACATTCAGCTAGTCGATGTCCATAAATATCATACTTGTGACATTTTCCGGTAGATACTGCCGTAATTCGAGGTCATGTGAAATCGTGTTTCTGAATATCATAAGTAACCGTTTGTGAAATGCCGTTTTTGTTATGAACAGCTGAGATATGGCGGTAATAGCGTGTAATGAACTCATCTTTTTGATGCAAAAGTGATGATACAAAACCGATGATCACAAGCTTTCTGCGTTTGGGTCTAATCCAATTAGGCGTTGTAATATTTTGGGCCTAGTTAACCCTGTGTCGAGTAAACCCTTTTTTTTTTTTGGATGGAAAATTATCTAATGACCTTCTCCCGCTGTGAGTGAAGCGGAAGGGTGTGTCGGATTTTTACTTACTTAAAACCATCCATGAGCCTGTAACACCAAGGCCGCGGTAACCCTTTCGGACAGTCTCGCAGCTGTGTTGAGTAAACCCTGGACGTGGAACTTGGGCGATTTGTTGAGTTCATGGTGACTCGCCGTTGACGTTTGTATGAACAGTAACGTTCAACATGACTGCGCCGACCATCGACACGACGACGCTCCGCCAGACTGACCGATGTGAAATCTCGTTCCAAAGTAATTTAAAAGTAGGCGTTACCAACGAATATATTTTACGTAGACATAGGTACAAAAAACTAAGAAACAAAAATGGGTGTGATTATGCTCGACGCTGAATGTGAAGAAATCATACAAAATCTATGTACAAAAGTTGGCTGGAAAATATTGTTTCAGAAATACAATCCGTAACAAACTAGCAGCATATTTAAGAAATTAAGAACCACATTAAAATACCATTGATATAAATGGTAAAGGAGAATGCTGCGGTCAAGGCTGTTTGCTTTACGATTTATATTTAGTTTTTTTTTGCTTTGTTGCATAAATAAATTGTCTATCATATTATAGTTTACCTTTGGATTAGAAGAAAAATATGAGGCAGTACGAACAAGAGCACATATAAACTTGCATAGAATTAGATATTGTATTATTAACAAACTACACATAAAACCTTTACACAAAAACTCAAGAAAGTATTTTTTTAGTAAACTTTCAAAGTATGTTCACTGTCTGCAACTTTTGTTTTTTTTTGTTTTACGTCGGTAACAAAATGCATTTACGCACTGCCTTCTGAAAGGGGATGTGGGACTCACCAGTATTACCCACCAAAAATCGTCCGACGACGCCCGCCGCTTGTTGAGAAAGAGGCGGGGGCCAGTACCTTGTTTGCAGGTTTGGTTGCAGCTTCTGACACCCGGCCAACGTCCGACTTACCATAATATAAGGCCGCTCACCGCCCACTTAAGCTTATAGTCACCACTGGTCAGCAATATTACAGACTGTCTGCGGAACGAAACTATTGAACGTGAATTGCAATAGCAACTAATACTGAGAAATAGACCTTGCTGGCTGCATTCCTATATCCTAGATTTATCCCGGTTGTCCTGAACTTAAGCTTCGGGCCCTGATTTTAGCAGATTTTCAGTTATTACATGGAGTGATTGTTGTTTAGACATAGAATGACAGATATGTATCATAGAATGATGTTAGCAGAAGTCAGCCTTTTTTTTTTTGATTTACGTCTGTAACAAATTGAATTTACGCACTGTCTCCCGGCCAAAGGGGGAGACCGGGAGGGGGTGTGGGACTCACTGCGGCAGACGCGACCACCGTAGTCCTACCCACTTAAAATCTTCCGACGACGCCCGCCGCTGTTAAAAAGGGGCGAGGCGCCAGTGCCTAGGTTGTAGTTTCTGGCACCCCGCCCGCGGCCAACGTCCCCCGGATCAGAACCGGGAGGACCTCCTCAGAGAGGCGCAGTGTGTCGCGCCCCTCCTACCTCCTTGTGCGGCCAAGACGTGACTGGCCGACTTTTGGGGGTGGTCTATAGCTAGACGGAAGGGGCCCCCTGCCCCCGCCGCCTCATACTCCCCGGGCGCGGCCAGACGGGCCCTCCTGGCCCGCCCGCTGCGCCAACGGCGTAGCCGGAGAGAGAGCGGATCCCGCTCCCTCTCCCGCTCCGCGGCCTACTTCTGCGACATCACCACTTCGCAGAAGGAGGCCATCGCCTTCCATGCCGTCTCGCTGTCGACCATCTTTCGCATGATGGTCGGCAGCGAGAGAGCCACTTCACCCAAGGCCGCGACCAACGTCGACCGCGGCCCTGCCCACTGCACTTTTTTAATATATAATAATAATCATTTATTTGCATAAAACATGGTACAATAGTTGTTGTTACATTGATGTATATAGGCGTCTCACATTTTTGCCAAAGTAGCGTGCAAATATTTTACAAATATAGGTCTAAGAATAAAATTGAAAGCAAGTATATAATGTCAAACAGTCTACCTAACTATTCTATTATTATTCCAGTCATAAAATGAATTAATAGAGTATATATTGTAAACCTTTACTGCCATAAAGTGCGCATTCTTTTGAAGGGACAAACTACACTTAGGCACACATAAACGATTGTCAGTCCTACTCCAAAGGCTCTTTACTCTAACGTCTTTGTGAGTTTCAAAATATTCGTTGTGCTGTTTCACAAACATTGCCAGCTGCTTGATATATAGACCAGTTAGCGTTAATAATTTTAACATTCTAAATAATGGGCGACAACATTCCAAGTAGTGAGCATCACATATAGTTCTATAATATTATAACACATTATAACACATTATTATAACACATTTTTTACAGTAAGATTCACATTCACAGTAAGATCTAAATGGGTGCCAAGTTCAATGGTCAGTCCTGAAATTTATTATAAGTGACAGTATAACATATCATATCTTCTTATAACAGAAGATAATGTATTGTAGCCTAAAGTCAGTCTTGGCTAGTTTTTATTAACGTACCAACGAATTATTATGTTCGATCGCTAGTTTCTACCAACAATCCAAATTTTCGGACTTACAAAATAAGAACTCATAGCTTTGTGGTGCTCGGTGGTCGGAAACGATCGCCGAAGTACAGCAGAGTTTACAGAGGTCAGTCCTTGGATGGGTGACCGTTTGTGTGGCATTTGATATCGAGCGCTTCCGTGCTTCGGAAGGCACGTTAAGCCGTTGGTCCCGGTTATCACTAAATGTGGTAGTCGTTAAGCCATGTTAGAGGCCTAATGGGCGGCTTGAAAAATTCTAACAGCAGGACGCCACACACCTGCCTCCGCCAATCCGCACTGGGTCAGCGTGGTGGAGTATGACCCAATACCCTCACATCTTGATATGTGAGAGGAGGCTCGTGCTCAGTAGTGGGACGTTAATGGGCTGAGATGAGATGAGATGAAAATAAGAACCGACAAATACTTGTAGGTAGAGCTTGCGAAGACTATAATTCATATATGAAAACTAGCCAAGACAGACCTTAGGCTACAATACATTATCTTATGTTATAAGAAGATATGATATGTTATTTATTTATTTATTTATATAGCACAACCACATTAAGCATATTACACATTATAAAAACATTTTTATTTTAATGGGCTTACATCTGATATACTTAACAATTACGGTGTACATAACATTTACTATAATAAAGTATTTTATATAAATATTTAACTATAAACTATGTAAACTATTTCAAACAATAACTATGTGTTACAATTATTTAAAGACTGGGAAGTTAAGAGCAAACAAAAGTATTTTTTAATATAGTTTTAAAGTTGTCAAACCTATTACCAAATATGTCAACATTTGAATCTTGATTTTGGAGAGTATTGTACTGATCGAGGATTCTGTTAATAGGTGATTTACGACCCAAATGTTATACTCAATATATGAGCCAAATTTGATACGTTTATGTGAAATAGTTTTTGATTTATGAGGGGGTCAAAAGTGGCTCCAAATAGTTTGTGTAATATTACATACGGTGCGGCTTGCCAGTTCTGTTTCTTGAACTTGGCTTGACACGCTACCGCGTGTCTAGATGTACTCGAAAGCAGCAGTTATAAAATGAACTTTCAGAGAGCAATATTGACAGATTAGACCATTCACAACAATAAACCATTAGTTGAGAAGAATAGCATACATTATTGATAAAGCAGTCCCAAACACCCATAGCTTACAGAATATTAATACAGAACAGAACAGAAAATAAATTATAACCGAAAAAAATCATAAATACACGGATTGAAAGAAGAAATTACCAAAATTTTTTTTTATGTGACACGTCATAATGACTACATCCTGCCTGATGGTAAGCACTTCATACCGAGAAATAAGCACGGTAAAAAGCGCACACACTCATGACGGCTTGCTAAAATGCCGTTTCACGCCCCGCTTAAAAGAACCGGGATCATAGGAAATAGAAAACACGTGAGCCGGCAGCAAATTTCAGAGCTTAGTGGAAATTAAATAAAGTTTACATCGATTTATAAGCAAGTTTCTTCAAGAAGATTCCCAACAAATGATTCTCACTCGGCTTAGGCCCGTGAGACTCGTTTTTGAAATACTTACAAACATTATATAATAGTGATTATGGACGGTTGATACCTGAACTAGGAACTATCTTAGGTTATCAACCCTTCACCCCATAAGGTGCTCTTATATCGAAAAAAATTAAAACAGAAGGTTCCCCGGGCGGCGATAAGCCCGCACTAAGCCACTGGAGTCAACCACAAGTTAAAGACGCATAGGAACAGTCTCACAGAAGCAGATGGCCACGAAAACTAAGGCTTTAGTCGCCTTGCTTTCACATCAGATGTGATGTTCGACTGAATATATACCATTATCTTAGTCGCCTTTAACGACACCCTCAGGCAGAACATGTGGTGGTAACAGTAAAATAGTAAAAATTCCGCTAACAAAGAGGTTGATTGTGTTAATAAGTTGAATATTCGACGACCGATCGGACATCGGACAATGAAGCTGAATATAATTTATTAGAAGACGAAGTATAAAGTGATGCCGACGTAGAGATGATGATAAAAACCATATTTAAGACGGGTAGATTAACAATATGTTTTAAGAGTAATTAAATTAAAAATTATTGTATGTATATTAAAAAAATAGGATAAAAAAGGATTTAAAAAGGATGACATACTAATACAACAAAATTGAATTCAGAGGGATTCAAGTACCTGGGCTGAGGAAGCATTTTCCCCATGGAGGATACCTTTGACAGTTTTTCTGAAATGATTAAGTTTTGGTCAAAAAATATCAATTTGATGTATTAATGACATTTTGTTATAAGTTCGAGCCATTCGTACCAGTGGGTTAAAATATAATATATAATTTTTTTGGATACCCAAAACAAAAACATTAGTTGTGTTAGATCTACGGGCACTAAATTTAATATTAAAAGATAATTGGGACAGAAGTTCAAGAGAGCATGTAAGGTAAATCTTTACTTTACTGGACTATCGCTGAATGTCCATGACGCAACAGATCGCTATAAAGAAACTGAGTAAAAAAAGTCTGAATCACGTTAAGCATGTTAACCCTAGGGTAACCATAGGGTAGGGTAGGATAGATAACCATATCTCACTGTACACTAAAGATAACCATACGTCGACTAAACGTGCGAATGTTTGAGTGATCATATGTTGGATTATGTATATACTAGGTTTATGAATATGATATTATAACTTAATGTATATAATTTCGTTGTGAGTAAATGAAAAACATTATAGTTTAATTATCTTTTTGTTAGAAAAAAAATCGTTAATCTGATCGTCTTTTAATTCCGTTAATTGTCTTCGCATTTTTGCCTCATTAGCGGCGTTGTCAGTTACGAAGCTACTTACATTGCAACCAAAACTTTGGCAAAAAAATTAAGAGATTAATTACTAGTGTGACTGTTGCTAGAAGTGTCTATTGTATCTTTGAGGTAAACGCTATATTCATTTTCAGTAGTGGTCACACTAAGGTCACACACACACAATAGGCTCATTACGTATGTTACTCTAACCATCAAGAGTCATACAAACCACTTTTCCTTTCAAATTATTTTCCATATTTGATTTTACGGTGTCACATAATTCATCCAGCAGTTTTATGCCTATATTTTTTCTGTTTGGTGGCAAATAGTTCCGTCGAGATAATTGCATCATCTTGATAAATCCAGATAAAGCATCCAGATCGCGTAAACATATTTTGCAACCTGAATATCAATTTTATGTTTTTCCTTTTTCGATGTTTTCACTATGTATTGTGACATTGAGTAGGCTCAATGAAAAATAGGAGAAAATGAGTCAGGCTACACAAATGCCGACACTGTCGAAGTCTCATTCAATAGGCTCAATGTCACAATACATAGTGAAAACATCGAAAAAGGAAAAACATAAAATTGATATTCAGGTTGCAAAATATGTTTACGCGATCTGGATGCTTTATCTGGATTTATCAAGATGATGCAATTATCTCGACAGAACTATTTGCCACCAAACAGAAAAAATATAGGCATAAAACTGCTGGATGAATTATATGACACCGTAAAATCAAATATGGTACATATTTTGAAAGGAAAAGTGGTTTGTATGGCTCTTGATGGTTAGAGTAACATACGTTATGAGCCTATTGTGTGTGTGTGACCTTAGTGTGACCACTACTGAAAATGAATATAGCGTTTACCTCAAAGATACAATAGACACTTCTAGCAACAGTCACACTAGTAATTAATCTCTTAATTTTTTTGCCAAAGTTTTGGTTGCAATGTAAGTAGCTTCGTAACTGACAACGCCGCTAATGAGGCAAAAATGCGAAGACAATTAACGGAATTAAAAGATGATCAGATTGGCGATGTTATAACATAATATAGGTGTTCTGCTCATTTAATATTCGAATAGCTATGGCAAGGTTCATATGATTTGTGCACTATATATACCTCCGAATCAACCATATGCAGATTATAAGGCGTTTCTGAACGCTCTGGAAAGTAAATTGCTTTAAAATTTGGTGGACCGTTTTTATATTGCTGGCGATTTTAATATTTCTTCTCTGAATTGGGAAATAAATAACTTTTCCTGCATTGTTCCAACTTAAACACGCGAAAGTGGCGAAACAGATAATTACATTATCAACTTCTTATCGCTAATGCAGAGCACTCAGTTAACTATATTCAAAACATAAACAACCGAACCTTGGATTTGTTCATCTCCAATTCAGACCAGTGTGTTTGCGATGCCGTGGTTTCTTGTTTAGTTCGTATCGATAACCATCACCCTCCCTTCTGCGTATTCATTTCTCTTGATGTGGCTTTTAAAGTTATGTCCAAGAAAATTTTACCAATATTTCGTTACACAGAAGCTGACTATGCGTCTTTAAACAGTGATATAAGAGCAACTGATTGGCCTTCCATTCTCAGCGACCTGTCGGCAGCGGATGCTGTTGATACCTTCTATGAAAACCTGTACACAATTATTGCTAAGCATGTTCCACTAACACAGGATAAGTCAAAAAAATATTCAATTTGGTTCTCACGTCCACTGATTCATATTTATAAAGACAAAAACAAATCCTGGGTTAGGTGGAAAAAGTATGGTAATGTTGCGGATTACATGGAATTTTCCATTTATCGCCGTAGGTTTAAGAAGGTCAGTGAAGCATGTTATAAGCATTACATTAATTCTATTGAGGAAGGCATGCAAAAGGACTTAGAAAAGTTTTGGTCATTTGTCAAAAGAAATAATAATAAAGGAGGTTTTCCTACTACAATGACATACAATGGCATTAAATCTGATGATCCCGAAAAAGTTTGTAATTTATTTAGTGATTTTTTTAGTTCTGTTTACGAACGAAGTACTGTGGGAGCATCTAGAGGTGACCACGTCTGTTCAGAAAATGAAAAATGTTTATCTGTGATCTCCGACATAGCATTTTCAAAGACAGATGTGGTAAAGCTTCTGAAATCATTGGACATCGCAAAGAGTCCGCGTCCAGATGGAATACCTCCTCTTTTTCTTAAACTCACCGCTAACAATATCAGCTCTGCCTTGGTCATATTGTTCAATAAGTGTTTATCGGAGGGCATTGTTCCGAGTGTGTGGAAGACGGCAAACATTACGCCGATTTACAAAGTTGGTGCTAAGGACGATGTAATGAATTATAGACCTATATCGCTTTTGTCTGCTTTGGCGAAGGTTCTGGAGAGACTCGTTCACGCTGCAATATATCCTCGTCTACCACCTACCACAGCAGCACGGATTTGTGAAGCAACGGTCAACTGTGACCAATCTTATTATTTACAGATTTTTTATTTAAAAGTATGGACCAACGTACCCAAGTCGACAAAATATATACAGATTTTTGTAAGGCTTTCGACAAGGTAGATCATGAAATTCTCCTTAAAAAGATAGCCTATAACGGCATACGAGGCAACCTTCTGCGTTGGTTCAGTTCATATATAGAGAACAGGACTCAAAAGGTAGTCATTTACGGTCACGCGTCAGGTACCATACAGATTTCTTCTGTCGTCCCACAAGGCTCTATTTTAGAGCCTTTGCTTTTTGTTTTATATGTCAATGACATTGATAAGTGTTTTAAATATAGCAAATTTTTACTATACGCTGATGATTTAAAAAAATATAAGCAAATTAAATCCTTTTCGATTGTCACGATCTTCAGGAAGACCTTCAGCGACTAGATGATTACTGTATATGTAATAAATTACACCTCAGCATAAATAAATGCAAAGTTTTTACCGCTACGAAAAAGAAAAATATTATCAACAATAACTACATACTTACTGAGTGGCAAAAAGTTAGAAAAAGTTGATGTCATTCATGACTTAGGCGTACACCTGGACGCTCAATTACATTTGGATAACCATATTAATCGCTTTATTTCCAAAGCGTACCAGATGTATGATTTTGTCATGCGCACATGCATTCATTTTAAAAGGCCAAGTACATTTTTTTTATCTATTTAAGACCTTAATAAGATCGCAGCTGGAGTATGCTTCCGTGATCTGGCAACCATTCTATAAAAAATATAAAATTGATTTAGAGTCGGTTCAAAGAAAATTTCTAAAGCGTGTCAGTTTTAAATATTGGCGATCTAAATTGTCATATCGTATACTTCTATATAAAAGTTCATTACCTACCTTAGAAACTAGAAGATTACTCTTTGATGCAGTTTTATTATATAATATCTTAAATCATAACCTAGACTGTAATGACCTAACCAAAGATATTTATTATCAGCTCCCTAGTTTTTCACATCGTATTCGTGATAAATATCCTCTGGAAAGTTTTGATGTTCCAACCGTAAACACTCATGCCGGGCATCGTGCTCCCCTTAATAGAATCTAGCCACATATAATAAGTACCTTAACCAAGTAGATCTTTTCTTCCTATCGTTAAATGAATTTAGAGAACAAAGCCAAAAAAGCCTTGCTGAAACAGTGAGCCCTAAACCCGATCTTAAATCTTGAATATAATATATAAAATAAGTGTTAATTAGTCTATTGATTAAATATTAATATAGTTTTTCTTTTTGGATAGTTATTATTTCTTCTTGCTATTTAATTTTGCTAAGTTCATATATTTTTTTGATGAGTATGGGTGCCCTTTGGTTCGCCTAAAATTGTTTGTCCTAATATGGTTTGGCCAAACCGTTTTGGCCTAAACTTAAAACGTGCAATTATTGTTTCGCCTAAAAATAGTTTTGCCACCATTATAGTTTGGCCTAAGAATTGAAAGGCCTAATTTTAGAATGTCTAATGTAAAATAGCCTAAAATATATTGGCATAAGTTTATTTTGGCATAACGATTATTTCGCAAATATGTAAAAGCTCTAATTTTAGCATATCTGAAATGAAATGTGGCAATAATGTATTGGAATAAAAGCATAGAATTGTATTGAGAAAATAAATTGACAGGCTTTAAAATAAAAGGCTTTTCGTTTGGGTGCCATTACAAATTAGGCGTACAAAAAATTAGGCGATCCAATAGGGACCCGATGAGTATATATATTATTTTTTGAGTTTGATGTTTTTTTTTGCTGCTGAAATGAAATTTTGTGAAATATATATGTGTATGTATTTATATATGAAAATATAAAGAAACGCCTTTTACCAGTTTATTAAGACACCTGTTAACTTAAGAATTTGTATGAGTTAGTTTCTCATGTACTCTGGTTTATTTCTCTTTTTGATTGCTTACAACTCTGTTTTGTATTCTAAAGCTTAGAGTAACATGTGAACAATGTTACTGGTTATACCTACAGTTATTTAATACATTTGAGTCATATGCTGTACACTAGTTTTAAGTGTTGTAAGTAATATATATTGTGTAACTGTTGTTTGTTCCTAATAAATAAAAAAAAGAAAAAAAAAGAAGCAAGATTTAAAGCCGCAATGACACCAGCACATTTTGCTGCTTATATATTAGACCCCAATTATAATGGAGATGGCTATCAGAAGAGGAGGGCACATTAGGCATGTAGTTTTTGAATTCAAGCTGTCGGAATGCCATGAAAGATGTCCTGTGTACCGTGCGAGTAGTAATCCTTTCAAAATACTAAAAAGCGCAAAAAAGGTTAAATATAATAAATAAATACTAAAATAAAACAAAATAAGCTAAAAACTTTTAACTTAACCACTAAAAAGCAAAAATAACTTACAAAATACGTAATTTATAACACTTTTCTCTACTTACCTACTAACTACTTATAAATCTCTCCTTACTAACTATTTTGACGACCGATATGGCGTGGAGGTCAGTATACCTACACTTCACTCCAGAGGTCGTGGGTTCGATTCCCACACAGGACAAATCTTTGTGTTCATGAACATAAATATTTGTTCTGGTCTGGGTGTTTTCCTATGTATATTAAGTATGTATTTACGAAAAAAAAAAAGTATTTAAGTATGTTTATCCGTTGTTTAGTATCCATAACACAAGTTCTTAGTGATACTTATCTTGGTACTAAATAATTGGTGTAATTGTCAGAAAATATTTATTTATTTATTTATTTTATTTTATTTATTTACTAATAATACCAAACTATTATTTTTTGTGTTAACTACTGCTTTGTTTTTTTACACTAAAGAAATACACCTAAGGACAATCCCCGGTTGGTGCAGTACCTACTATTAGGGTAAGAGAGATTCTACTATGGCCGCGATATTGGGTTGAAAAGCTAAAAGACTGGGTAAATTGGACTATGAGACTACCAGACACCTGCCGTCATCATCAGTCTCAAATGATTGTAAATGGCAGGCGGTGACTAGCCAGAGGATTAAATGGGCACTCCAAAATAGCCATAGTGCAACGGCAGGAGCGCAACATCGATATCCTCGGCTTCAGGGTGTCGAGAGGTGTACGTACACCGTTTTCTACTCACTGCCCAAGAGGACAGTGCGCCAACTCACGACTTATGTATCTTTCACTTCCACCCTGCGAGCATGTAGCTCTTGCGACTCCACCCTGGACAGCCAATGCAGGCAAGCCAGGGGCGAGGGTCCTGCTAGCCTCTTGGGGCCCACTCCGGCAAACCAGGGACGAGACCGCAGTCCTACCCTCTGAAACACTCGGATTTACGCCCGTGGTGTCGCCACTCACCAACAGCTCGCCACAAGCATTATTATTATAACAGTACCTACATACTTTGATCAAATAAATTAAAAATAGTTTACCTTTTTCTTTGTAAATATCAATTTCATATTGGGACCTCATATATGCTCATCAATAGTCAGAATCCTCACGAATCCGCACTCCTGCGGCGAATGTTATCTGCTCAGGGCACAGAGAACGTAACACACGAGAAAATTAATGTGTACGATTCATTGATTTTTGAAATGGATCAATTTCGTATACACTCTTCTTTCTGTTTTATTAAATAAGACAGTCTTGTTTCGATTCATTTTTCAATTAAGCATTTTGTTAAATCAACAATGGGATTGATGGTATAAAAAATCAGATCGGTTATCTGGTCACTACTAAACATGGGCGCGCATGTGTTCAAATACATAGGTGCATTTGAAAAAATGTATGACAGACGTAAGCCATCTTACATTACTTGTCTCGTAGGTTAGGTTATCTGTGGCTCCCGAAGGTTCGAGGCGCCGTATCCTCGAGGCGGTCGGGCCCATCTTGGAGCGATGGGTCGGCCGTCGGTGGGGGTCGATGTCCTTCCGGCTCACGCAGGTGCTTTCCGGGCACGGTTGTTTCGGGAAGTATCTGTGTGACGTCGCCGGGGGGGAATCGACCCGGTGCTGCCACCACTGTGACTGCGCAGTCGACACTGCGCAGCACACGTTGGTGGAGTGTCCAGCGTGGGCGGGGCCGCGGGCGACGCTTACCGCGGCCCTGGGTGGAGTCGCTCTCTCGCTGCCGACCATCATGCGAATGATGGTCGACAGCGAGACGGCGTGGGATGCGATGGCCTCCTTCTGCGAAGTGGTGATGTCGCAGAAGGAGGCCGCGGAGCGGGAGAGGGAGCGGGATCCGCTCTCTCTCCGGCTACGCCGTTGGCGCAGCGGGCGGGCAAGGAGGGCCCGTCCAGCCGCGCCTCGAGAGTCTTAGGTGGCTGGGGCAGGGGGCCCCTTCCGTTTAGCTATAGACCCTCCCAGAAGTCGGCCAGTTACGCCATGGCCGCACAAGGAGGTAGGAGGGGCGCGACACACTGCGCTTCTCTGAGGAGGTCCTCCCGGTTCTGATCCGGGGGACGTTGGCCGCGGGCGGGGTGCCAGAAGCTACAAACCCAGGCACTGGCCCCCTGCCCCTTTTTCAACAGCGGTGGGCGTCGTCGGAAGTTTTTTAGTGGGTAGGACTGCGGTGGTCGCGTCTGCCGCAGTGAGCCCCACACTCCCCTCCCGGTTCCCCCCATTGGCCGGGAGACAGTGCGTAAACAGCATTTTTTTACCGACAATAAAAAAAAAAAAAAAAGGTTGTCTGTGGCTCAGGACTAAAACCGTTCAATACAAGAATTAAGAGCAAAATCTTAATAATAATACTCATTATCTCAGCCCGAGCACGGACCTCCCATTATTAACCAACGTGAGAGGGTATTGAGTCATGCTCCACAATCATTCCCATCATCATGCGAATCCAGTGCGGCTTGGCGGAAGCAGTGGTGGGCTGCTGTTAGAACTAATTAAGCCAACCAAGAGTCTTAATGTTCTCTCTGAACCAGAGCACTTACCGCTTCTAGACTGCTGTCTACTCAGGGTTAAATTTGCTAAGAGTGAAATCTTTATGAAATAATATCTTTAAAGATGTTAAGTACCGTGATAACAATAAAGATAAGAAACTAAAAATATCGCGTCGCGTCGTATAACGTACTCGAAGCAACACCGTATTTTATTTCTCTGTACATAATATTCAAAAAATAGTGGTAAAAGTTTAAGTTCTGTGTCGTGTTGTATATCGTTTTAAAGGTCTTAAAAAAGGCTTTGTAAAAGTGTTTATTCCACTTCTGGACTCCACCTGGTTCGTGAGTAATCATTAAAAACATTTTAAAATAATATTTAAACGGGCGGCGTCCCTGACCTACGTTAACTCGCGGATCGCCCGCTGCTCTGACGTCACCGCCTGCAAGCAGCGTACAACTTAGCCACTGCATCGTTTTACCGCTACACGGCGTTGCTTTTCACTAATTTAGACAGCTTTCTAGAAGATACATTTAAATTCTCTGCAATGAATAATAAATGTGCTGGCTGCCCCAACATTTTAAAAGGTGTAAGCTTTTTGCTCTGCTCACGCTGCTCCGATAAATACCATTATAGCTGCGTGAACTTTAATAAGAACGAATTTTTAAGTTTCACTAAAGAGTTCAAAAGCAATAGGATTTTCCCGTGTTGTCGTTGTAAAGAGCCGGACACGCCGATACGCAGTCCGGTGCCACCATCAACATTGAAAAACACAGGACCTACTGAATTACAATACGATAACGTTACACTTCGTGCCACAGTAAGAGGACCTACCATCGTGGACACTGTAAACGTGCCTAACACCTATTGTATGACTCCTGATATCATCCGAGACATCATAAGAGAAGAACTTGACAGAAAATTTAAGACAATTGTTTCTGATATACAATCGAAACTAACTACGATTGATGAATACCTCAACTTCTTCAATTCTGAACACGAACAGACAAAGGTAGATATTCAAAATCAGAAAACTGAAATCCAGAATCTGAAAAGTGAAAACGAGCACCTACGCAATACTACTCGAGATCTGTCACATCAACTGCAACAACTGGAACAGTTGTCGCGCTCTAACAACCTCGAAATACAGTGTGTTCCCGAACACAAAAGCGAGAATCTATACAATACTGTACTTCAATTAAGTAAGACCGTAAAGTGCCCCCTATCAGATACCGACATTCAGTTCTGCGGTCGCATCGCTAAATTCAACACCAACAGTCCTCGCCCACGCTCGATTCTGGTTAAGTTCAGCAACCGCCGATTGAGAGACACCTTCCTAGCTGCAACAATTAAATACAACCGAAACAATTCCGGCGACAAACTGAACACGGCCCACTTAGGCAACGGCGGAGGAAAGAAAAACGCCATTTTCGTGACTGAACATCTCACTCCTGAAACTAAATCTCTACACGCCGCTACTCGACTTAGAGGCAAACAGTTGAACTATAGATTTGTTTGGGTGAGGGACGGGAAAGTGTTTGTTCGTAAGACAGAGAATTCTAACTATATACATATAAAAAACTCTCAAGCTTTAGATAATTTGTCATAAGTATTTCCGCAGAATATTATTATTTATTTTATTGTACTGATTTTGTGTGGACTTATTTGTATTTTTATTAATCCGTTTTTTTTTTTTATGATTCAACTTTACTATCAGAATGTAAGAGGTTTGAGAACTAAAACTGTAGATTTATTTAACAGTGTCGTTTGTAATAATCGTGATATAATTGTTTTAAGCGAAACATGGTTGAACAGCAGCGTTTTCGATTCAGAGCTGTTTGATGACCGATATATTGTGTACAGGCGTGATCGCGAAAGTAGTGGATTTCATTCCAAAAAGAATGGGGGTGGCGTTCTTATTGCTGTTTCCAAACGCATCTATCTCCAGACGCATGCAAGGCTTTGAATCAAATTGTGAGGACTTATGGGTTGAACTGGATTGCTTAAATAATACAGGCAAACTTGAACATTTGTATATCTGTGGAGTTTACCTACCACCCCCTGTTCAAAAACAAATACTTAAAGAGTTTATTGCTAATTCCGATCTAAGGATAGAATGCGGTAATATGAATAGGATTTTATTTGTAGGTGACTTCAACTTAGGCAACACAACATGGGATTCCAATGATGATAATTTACGAAATACAAATAATAGTATGCTCTCGACTATGTTGTTGGATTTTACCTCGCTGCATAATCTAAAACAATATAACAATGTGCCCAACAACAAAAATAGAATCCTGGACCTGGTTCTCAGCAACGTAGAGATCTCAAACCTGAACACAAGCAGTAATCCACTATCTTTAATCGACCCTTTACACCCTCCATTGGAATTTACAGTATCTCTAAACACGGTAAATACCTTAACCCCAGTAGATAACTATAGGTTTTGTTTTCATAAAGCAGATTATGAACAAATTGTTAAATATCTCAATGAGATCTACTGGGAAGAGGAGTTTTTGTACTGTTCTGGAATAGACGACATGCTTTCCATATTTTACTCTCATATTCACAATGCCATTAAAAAATTTGTTCCCAAATCATTGCCAAAGTCAAAAAAATACCCAATCTGGTTTTCAAAAAATTTAATTAACCTGCTAAGAGAAAAGCTAAAGTATCGTAACAAACTTCACAAATTCAATAATAATCCTCTTGATATACTTAGTTTTAATTTAGCGAAGAAGCGTTCTGAATATCTTATGCGCTATTGCTACAACAATTATATTGCAGGACCCGAACAGAGTCTGCGCTCAAATTCTAAACTGTTTTGGTCTTTTATAAAATCCAAAAAACAAAATGAAAGCTCCTACCCATCTCAAATGATCTTTAATACCGTAACTGCCAAAAATGGCCCTGATATATGTAATTTATTTGCGGCTAATTTTTTATCAGTATATAATAATTTTAATATAGCTCCTGTCATGTTTGCCCCAAATCATAATATCGAATTATCGAACAATTACTTAAATACTATCAAATTTAAATATGACCAAGTTCTTAAGGTGTTAAAAAGACTTGACCCACACAAAGGGGCTGGTTCTGATGGCATTCCGTCCAAATTTGTAGTCAAATGTGCAGCTGCTCTGGCGAAACCCTTAACTTTAATTTTTAACACGTCTCTCACAACCGGAATATTCCCTACAGAATGGAAATCAGCCTTAATGATCCCATTATTTAAGAACGGCGATAAAAATTTGATTAAAAACTATAGACCGATTTCGATCTTACCTGTATTTGCAAAAATTTTTGAACAGTTACTTCACCCTATTCTATCCTGGCATCTAAAACAACATATAGACATACACCAGCATGGTTTCATGAAAAATAGATCTACAACTACAAACCTCACTTCATTTATTAATGACATTTCTTCCCAGTTAGATAACCGTTCTTCTGTTGATGCTATCTACACCGACTTCAGCAAAGCATTTGACCGGGTAAACCACGAAATTTTGCTTACAACAACAGTACTTAACAATAGTGAACAATTTCATAATTATGTAAGGAAATATTCTAAAATATTTAGAAAAGCATGTCATACGGCAAAGTCTTGTTATTTGAGCTATAAAATTAAAAATAGTGATGATAAGATTAAAATGACATGGAATATTATTAATAGTGAAACGGGAAGAAATAAGAATTATAATAATAAGTTTAAACTCAACATTGATAGCAAGACGCTTACATCTGACTTAGATATTGCCAATGCTTTTGAAGACTTCTTTACTAATATTCCAGTGTCTACTACAAAAACTTTAAATTCCTCGCCTACTTTAGCGGAGGCTATTTTAAGAGATAATGTAAACATTTGTACAGAAGAGTTTATGTTTAATCATGTAACACCCATAGATATAATTAAGACATTTAATACTCTTAATGTTAAAAAGACTGCAGACCTCTGGGGCAATTCCATCGTAGTTACCAAGCCTATCATTGTTTCGGTGGCGCACAGTTTAGCTATAATATTTAATAAATGTATAGATTGCGGCACGTTTCCAGATTTAATGAAAAATAGTAAAATCATTCCACTATTTAAATCGGGCAGTACAGCAGACCCAACTAATTTTAGACCTATTTCAGTGCTGCCTACTTTTAGTAAAATTTTTGAAAAACTTATTTACAACCAAATGTTAAGATTTTTTAATAAAAATGGCTTAATGCATTCAAAACAATTTGGATTCACTAAGGGTCGCTCCACAACCGATGCAGGTGTTGAGCTTTTGAAACATATTTTTGATGCTTGGGAAGATTCTTTGGACGCTTTAGGTATTTTTTGCGATCTGTCCAAAGCTTTTGATTGTGTTCCTCATGAAACATTGATAAAAAAATTAGATTATTATGGAATAAGAGGCTCCGCATTGGATCTTCTTACTTCTTACTTAAGTAATAGGATTCAAAGGGTTGAAGTTAATGGAAAGCGATCTCAGGGTTCTGTAGTAAAAATGGGGGTACCGCAGGGCTCGATTCTCGGCCCGTTTTTGTTTTTAATTTATATTAATGATTTGCCACATTTGGTAAAGGAAAATCACGAGATAGTATTGTTTGCTGATGATACATCATTATTATTTAAAATAAAGCGATATCAGAACCCAGACGATGTAAACAATGCGATCTCAAAGGTGGTGCACTGGTTTGACGTTAACAATTTATTATTAAATGGGGCTAAAACGAAATGCATTAAATTCGTGACGCCTAACGTCAGACAAGTAAACACCACTATTAAAATAAAGGAAGATGAGTTGACCCTTGTGGATACCACCAAATTTTTGGGTGTTATATTAGATTCTAAGTTACAGTGGGGCCCACATATTGGTGAATTGTCGAATAGACTCAGCTCTGCTGCATATGCGGTAAAGAAAATTCGCCAATTAACAGACGTTGAAACAGCTAGGCTTGTTTATCATTGCTATTTTCATAGTGTTATGTCGTATGGTATTCTTCTGTGGGGTTGTGCCGCAGATATTCAAAATATTTTTGTACTGCAGAAGAGGGCCATACGAGCAATTTATAATCTACCATGTAGACATTCACTAAGGGATAAATTTAAAGAAATTGGTATTTTGACAGTGGCGGGTCAGTTTGTTTATGAAAACCTAGTATATGTACACAAAAATTTTGATAAATTGAGTAAGAAAAGTGATATACATAACCTAAACACAAGAAATAAGCATAAACTAGTTGTACCTGCCACTAGGCTCCAAAAAATTAACAAATCTTTTAAAGGTCAATGTGTGCGATTCTATAATAAAATCCCAAGCAATATACAGCAATTAAGCCTAAATAAATTTAAATTAACAATAAAACGCAAGCTGTCTTCAAAGGGATATTATTCTATTAAAGACTATATGGCTGATAAAAATGCTTGGGATTAAACCGCCGTTTCATACAGGCTATTCTAATATGAATGACTTAAAGCATGAATATTGTTATATTATGTTGCATTGTATAGCGTCACAGACAAATGAAGATTGTTACTAACCAATCGATAATTTAAAAGAGCATAGCCTGTGAGTTTCTTGCCAGTTCTTCTTACAGAGCGGTGGCTCGGAACTGGCACTTAGATTCGCTTGCACTTAAATGTTTTTTGTTTTTTTAAATTATTTGGTTGCAAGTGAATCTAAGCTTCGTGATTTTAGTATAGTTATATTTTATTTGTTTTTGTTATTTTTTTATAATTTTGACGTTTTCAAGTACTATGTAATAGTTTATGAAATAAAGTATTTTTGAGTTTTGAGTTTTTTCAAAACTCGATACTCTTGGCATAGGAGAGCCCATGTTGAGTTGGTGTCGATCGTACCTCACGGACAGAACTTCCAAAGTGGTTGTTAATGGGTATTGCTCAAACACCTTCACAATCAATTCAGGAGTTCCTCAAGGTGCACATTTAGCTCCCCTGCTATTCAATGTCTTCATCAATGATATTGGTAAATGTTTTTCGAATTCAGAGTACATTCTATTTGCAGACGATTTAAAATTCTTTAAAGTTGTAGACAATATGACGGACTCTAGGCTTCTGCAGGCAGATCTCAATAGTTTGGTTTACTGGTGTGAGAAAAATATGATGGATCTGAATGTCTCTAAATGTTACCAAGTCCATTATTCAAGAAAAAAGATAGTTGCAGAATACACATACAAAATCAGGAACGATGTATTGACGAACATTGACACTATAAGAGACCTCGGAATCTGGATAGATAGTAAATTGAAATTCAATGTGCATATTGATAACATTTGTTCGAAAGGTTTTAAGAATCTCGGATTTGTAATACGTAATTGTAGAGATTTTAAGTCGGACAAAACCAAAATTCTACTTTATAACTCCTTTGTTCGCAGCGGTTTGGAATATTGCAGTGTAGTCTGGAACCCATTCTATGACGTTTATAAAAAAAGATTGGAAAGCATACAAAAACGGTTTCTATGGCACTTGACGTACACATGTAACATGGGAAAGATCTTATTGAAATATGATGATAGGCTAGATTACTTCAAGATTGAAAAGCTTTCAGATCGAAGACGCTTGCACGATTTAATATTTCTTTGTAAGTTGGCGAATGGCACCCTCGACGTCCCTAAACTATTGGAACACCTTACCTTCTCGACTCCGCTCAAACTCCCTCGTGCATCGAGGTTTAAACTCTTAGTGGACAGTCATAGCCATTCTAATCTGGGTCAAAACGCTCCTATTAATCGTCTAATAAGAGAGTTTAATGGTGTAGCTAAAACTAAGGACTTGGACCTATTCGAGGGTGGTATTCAGAAATTTAAAAAGGATCTGCTTTAGTTATCCGATTATTTTACTTATCTACCTATTGTTTGTTTCCTTTTCTTATTTGTAATGGATTTTTTTAATTTTATTATTGACATTTTTCATAATATTTATTTCTGTAAGATTAATATCCAGTTGTTTTATTTTGATTTTTGACATTTTATGCTCATTTAGTTTTATACTTAGTTAATCTAATACTTAATAATTTAATTTTATATTTCATTTTCAACTTATTTCTAGGGTGTTGCTTCTTATTTAACACTTGTGGTCTTCACCTATAATTGTAATGACATTTAGCAATAGAATTTAATTGTGTGTAATATACTTGTACTGTGTTGGTGTTTATTATGTTGGTGTTCAATAAATAAATAAATAAATAAATAAATAAATAAATAAATAAAAGACTATTAAAAAAAACTGATTTTAGGAAAACATTTATTCAAAAACTCACTACAACATAATTATTATTTTGACATCTCCGTTAGATCACAGTTTGTTAATGCATACGTCTAAAACTTAGAATTAATTATAGTAACTTAAAAATAATAAATTAATCACATTTTAAAATATCAATCACTCAATTATCACATTAATTAAATTAAATATTGTTATCGTTATTTTTCTGTTTTTATTTACCATTACGTACGGGATGGTACAATAAGACAAGAAATAATTATAATACATAAAAAATGCGCGTTTATGTGCGTACGAGTTCAGATGTTATCATTAAAGAGTGTCCGCTGATTTTTTATAGTATTAATTAAAATGATTTTTCTATTTTGACTATTCAAAATGTAGATATTTAATACCTCATATCAGCCCCTTATGGTGAAAAAGGGTGGACTCCATCTACTCAACTTCATCATCACCATCATCAGCCAACATTTGTCCACTGCTGGACATAAAGCTCTCCAATGGTCGGCCACGGAATTATCGATTCTGCGGCAGATATGTGACCGGCCCACTGCCACTTCAGCCTGTAATAAATAATACTGGGCTATATGCCGTGTGGCACCGGCCTAGTCTAGTGCCATCTCCTAAAATCTGCGAACATCAACCCGCCTGTGTGGTGATTATGGGCAAATACCCGCAATATAATGTAATAATAAATGGCAACACTAGCCGTGTTCAGCAGTGGACTCAACATGGCTGATAATGATGATGTCGGTAGCTTAAATTCAAACAACTTAATTTAAATAAAATAATGTTAAGTCATAATAAAATAAAATGGTTTAGTAAGTAGGTCCTGAGAAATGAGGTTCAGAACTCATTAGTAGGCAAACTGTCACCTTGGGCCTTAGGTCTATTTTGCGCTTTGCGCCATAATTGAACAATTAAAACGCGACATCTTGATGATGGCACTCCTATCGTTTAATTACAAACTTAGATAATATGCTTAAGTAAAAATTACCGTATTTTAATATAAAATGAGCAATTTGATATGAAGTATCACCTACTTAAACTATACCAACTAAAAGATAAATAATGATTTGTTTTGACAAATAGTAGCACAATTATTGTTTTATAAATAATGGAGGTGTACCCACATTCTTTATTTTCCAAATGAATATATATCAATATTACATTACGCAATTTATTCGCTTGGTCAAATAATCATTTGAAAAGTTATCAAATTTTATTATGTCAAATAGTTGAGTTGCTTTCTAAACGATAGGTTGAGGTAATTTATTTTCTACCCATTATAACACATTTATTTTAAATAATATAATATAATTGTTATTCTGCCTAAATAGAGTTATAAAATAAAACATGACCAAGTATTTATTTGGTACAAAAAATCTTGCCAAAAAAAGTTGCTAACTGAAATCGCGTTTGACAATCTTTTTTTTCCACGTGAAATTTTACCTAAAATAGTTTCGGTACAATGTGATACTTTGGAAAAGATATTTATTTTATAATACAATCTTAAAACTTACTCTATTACCTAAATAAGTACAGTGATTTTTCTTAATACATTAGTACATTTACAGTGGTTGATATAACTTGTCATCTATCTCTTCACATAATAACACAAAAACTTGGCTTAACGCTACGCTTAATCCCGAAGCTAGGAAGCGATGTATTATCACAAGCGCGGGTCCACCGTTGTGGTTACGATGGGTATGCTCACAACCATAATAGACTTGTGTTGTGACTCCGTATTTTAAGATATTTTAATGATATTATTTATATTCAATGTAAAATTAGAGTTGCCATATCTAAAACGTGGCCATGAGGCCCACAAGTACGAAAACCCGGTTGAATATTTTTAACTTCGAACTACAAATATAAGACCCCTCAGACGCTCCCCAAGCGTTTTTTAAATTAGGATAAATCTGGGGAAACACGGACGGATGGCACCTTGATTACGAAATAAAGACGAGAATTTCGGGAAGTTGTAACCATAACGTTTTTCGAAGGCTATAATCGCGCCTATTAATAATCATTGCTACACAAACAGTCACCCATTCAAAGACAGACCTCTGTGAACTATGATTAACTTCGGTGATTGTTTCCGATTACCCACCATCGCAGAGCCACGAACACTTTCTGCAAAGTGCTCGTATTAAGCGACTGCAATGTAACCCTGTATACCTAATTTATTGACATAATTTTGTCTCTATAACATACCTTCACGCTTGAGTATACAAACTTAAATTAATTAAAAATCATAAGGTTAGTTAACTTTGTGGAACTGTAAATAAATTAGCCGTTACTTTTTTCATCTCACATGGTGGCAAGTATTAGCCTAAGGACGCTGGCAATACCAGGGTTTAACTAATGTGTTGCTCACCCTTTGAAAACTGTTTCACGCGAAGAACCTCATGCTGTAATTCCTTGGGAAATCTTTGCCAAGGAGCTTATTCCACAACCCAAGGGTACGCAGTAGAAAGCAAAAGTAAGTGGAAAGAAGATAGGTGGCCTTACTGTGTAGTCTCTCAAAATTTAGTCGTGATTTGATTTTTTCCATCATACTTCTCATTGGGTGTATCTGGTAAGTTCTTCTTATTCAATGTACTGTTTTTCAAGCCGTAGAAGAAATATATAAGGTAACCTGAAAGAAAAGAAAAAGATAATACTATATGTAACCAATTGGAATATTAATAAATAAATAGTACCTAATAAATATTGATTGGCGATTGCCAGAAGCGCTTTTGCCAGAATTCGAGCGCTTTTGCCAGAATTCGAGCGCTTTTGTCAGAATTAACTTTTTTGGTAAGTACATACATATATATGGAAAACAACAAGCGTCTTATTTGTAAGATACCCATACATACTATCACACCTGTCTCCCCTAAAATAGGCAAAGGCCTATTACAAGCCCACATATAATAAGGTGTATAGGAATCCTACCAAGACCTAAGGAGCCCAACCCAACCTCACCTGCAAGTGGTGCACCTGCAGCATAAGCGGCAATAGGCTCGCCACCTATTACGTGGGACCACCTATATAATTGGCGAAGTGTGGGCGTATAATATGCCTCTGCCTACCTCTTCGGGGAAACAGGCGTGAATTTATGTATATATAACCAATAATGCTAATCATTATCATCATCAAAGACATGAGAAGTCCACTGTAAGGTTATGCGTCATCTAAAGTATTTTTGCAAAATACTTATTACTAATATATTAAAAAAAAAATTACTTACCAACTATAAGCCAGATACCGAACCGGACCCAGGTCTGGTAGTCTAGCTGCATCATCAGGTAGACGTTCATACACACGCTCAGGTATGGCACCAGTGGCACCAGCGGCACCTGGAGTACAACAGTTATGTGAAGGTCTTTTTTGGGATACCAAAATATACATATACATAATCAAAAGCAGAATTCTTGCTACAGCTAAGTACCGTAAAACGGGGTCAATAAAGACGCAGGGGTGAATAGATACAAAACTCGAAAAGTTTTTTTACAGACTTTATCAAAGGATTTAAAAGAAAGAAGTTCCCAAATTTATATTATTTTAATACTTTGGTAGCTTTTTTCTTAATATAGCAACACTGGATTAACGTTAGGTTTGACCAACATATTAAAAAATAATCATAAAGTGAGTTCTCGAATGCTGGTGAAAAGAGATCCTATAAAACTTGACTATTTTCATTGTGAAAGAAAGTGTTTTGTGCCACCAAATTTGTTAGTGTTATTCCTAGGATTCTTGGGACCCACATTAATGCAAATGTAAGTGCGATTTTGCTTTGAATGTTGTAATATTTGTTAAATTGTAAGCCAAGCAATTTCTGTTTTTTTTTTGAGGTTAATAGATACGGGTGAGGGGCGAATAGATATGTAGTATGGGGTCATTAGATACGAAGTACGGGTTTAATAGACACGTAATAGGGTTCTATAGAAACGAGAAAGAGGTGATTGGAAACACATGTGTTAGGGCTGCTTACTATTGAGATATTATTAGTTTTTTTTTAAGAAATAATATTTTTTGGGAATTTTACGATTTGGACATATTAATAATAAAAATATAATATATACCTAGTGCTATAAATCCCAATTTTATGTACATTTAATTACCTACCTGTTTGTAACATTTTTTTATTATAGGTACGAATCATTATGCCGCGAAATTATAAGCCTAATCCAAGAGGTAAGAGGTACAGAAAGTACGACGAAAATAGTATAAATGAAGCTGTGGCCGCATATGCCCATGGCAATTTTTCTTTAAAGGCGATAGCCGAGAAACACAGTATCGATAAAAGTGTACTATATAGACACAATGTAAAGACGATGAAAAAACAAGGAGGGCAAACTATTTTATCAGAAGAAACTGAAGAGTGCCTGATAAAGTACATCAATATATGTGCAGAATGGGGATACCCGTTAGATGCAAAAATCGGCCAAATCCCATTGACCAAATCGGCCGAACAGTGCTTAAATTTAAAAATAATTTACCTGGGCCCGACTTTTTTGCGAGTTTTCTCAAACGGCACAAAAACCAAATTTCCCAACGACATAGCCAAAATATTAAGAAAAAAAGGGCAGAAGTTTCACCAAATACGATTAAAGACTATTTTAAAGAATTAAAAGAGTCATTGGTAGGCATTGATCCGAGCAACATTATAAACTACGATGAAACCAATTTAACCGATGACCCAGGCCGAAAAAAAATTATAACCAAACGGGGAAGCGAGTACCCAGAGAGCCATTTACCATTAAGTACTGAGCAGCTTCTTACACAGTGTCTGAATTATTTGCAAATATGAGAGGCGTACCTACCTAATGATCACAATGAACTTTTCGGTGATGTGGAAATTGCCAACCCTAGCATATTTTTCTATTCACCTCATATCTCGTTTCTATTGAACCCATGTGCGGGGTCAATATAAACGACCTATATTTTTGTTTTCTGTGCAGTAATTAAGGAATAAATGCCTATTTTTATAACTGAAATTTATTTAAACAACTAAGAGATATGAGAAAAACGCCATACAATGTGCTCTTGGCTAGTCAAAACATTTATAAAATTGACGTTAAAGTTGAAAATTGTATCTATTGACCCCGTTTTACGGTATTTAAAAGTTGCAGCAAGGGTATCATTTAAAACAGTTGTATCTGGGTGAAAGGTTGTTAGCCTTCGTCTACATTAGCACTACACGCACCCATGAAACCACACACGCAACCTACACATACAAACAGAAACACACACACACACGCGCACACACACACACGCACACACACACACACACACGCGCGCAAACATACACAGACACACGACACGTTTTATTCCGTTTTTAAATTTCGTAATATAAGTGTTTTCTTTTCTATTATTTATCAGTTTATTGTTTAAACTACTTCATAGTCTCAGTCGAAACGGAGCTCTTATAACTACATTATGTTACTTAAATTGTTATTCTCTTTTTGACTGCTGCAACACAGGCCTGCGAGCCATAGTTTACGAATATCCTTGTCACATTTATTTTTCTGCTAATAAAAATTATTAATAGATGAGATTCCACGCATGCTAAAGTTTACTCCAAAGTATGTACAGTGAGCAGCATCAGCAGTCTTGAGAAAAAGTTGTAAGTATCTATAGTTCGTCTGTGGTATCGTACCGTGAAGCTGAGGTCTCGCACGCTGGACGTTGGCTGTCTCCACAGTACAGTCAGCAGCACCAGTAGCGTTGCGCCCAGTACTCCGAGAGCTGCTCCCGCGTTACCTTCCCAACGCATCAGTGCGCAAGTTATTAATGCCACCAAAACTGGAACAACAATATTGTATTAATTTTGTGAAGTTTATTGTAGCAGTTTTCTTCTTTTATTTTAAATCTTGTGACTGCAGAACACAGGTTTTTGTAGACTTGTTAAATTGTTTTACTATTAAGTACATTTTCTTGTATTTGGCGGGGGAAAACTAACCTTGACGATACTCTTTTACTGTTTACGGTAAATAATCTGTCTCTTAACGCAAGTAGAATTAAATGTGTTAAGTTCTCGTTGCCAAATGTTACACAATTTTCGACTTACTTGAAAATGAATGGCAAGAATATTGAGTTATTAAATGACACAAAGTTCTTAGGCATTAAGATAGATTAGAAATTGCAGTAGAACCCCCATATAATGGATTTGTCCGAAAGGCTTAGCTCAGCATGATATGCCATTAAAAAAGGTAAGACTTCTAATGGACGAAGAAACAGCTAGATTAGTTTATTTTAGCTATTTTCATAGCATTTTGTCATATGGTATGTTATTGTGTGGATCTGCTGCGGACATACATAATATATTCGTACTACAAAAGCGCGCCATTAGAGCTATCTATAATCTTAAGTCCAGAGATTCTCTCAGAGATATGTTTAAGGAAATTAACATTCACGGTTGCATCACATTATATATTCGATAATATAATGTAAGTTCCCAAAAACATTAATCCCTTTGATAAAAATTCAAAAGTACATAATTTTAATACTAGGAATAGAAATAAGCTCTTTCTGCCAAATTGTCGACTTCACAAGACAAAAAATTCATTTTTGTTAATGGTATCAGATTTTATAATAAAATTCCGCAGGAAATAATTGATCTACCATTGGCAACTTTTAAAACTGTAGTTAAAAAGCAGTTTCATCAAATCGGATATAAACTTGGGCTTAACATTTTCAACTTGTATTTGTGAAATTAGAATAAAAAGTCAACCAGAGCCGGAACCGCAACCATTGTCGTGACCATCCCCTATTGTACAAATTCAGCTCAGTTTCACATTACTTGACTGTGATAAAGGGTTCCCTTAGTGCTACTTTATTGGTTACGGATTCGGGGGACCCTTTCAATATCTTCAAATATTCACTGTGTGTGTTTTGTATTGTAAGTTTAAATTATATTTGAATAATCATTTAAAAGAGCAGTTTCTTGTCAGTTCTTCTCACAGAGCGGAGGCTCGGAACTGGCACTTAGATTCACTTACACCAAATTTTATTTATTTGCATGTAAGTGAATCTAAGCTTCGTGATTTCAGTGTAGTAATATTTAGTTTTTTTATATATTTTGTTTCGACGTTTTCAAGTGCTATGTAATAGTTTATGAAATAAAGAACTTTTTACTTTTACTTTTTCTTGCCCGTTCTTTTACGATCAAGCTCCCGCCCGCAGTGAGTGGGCGCGCTAGCTTTTAAGTTTTGACCTTCATAGGAGCTCTTTTGAGCCAAACTTTAATAATTGATTTAGACTTTTGAGTAGAATATTTTTTGTCACCAAGGAGACGGATCGAGACGGACGGTTGACCTGCGAAAGGGCGCAGAGTGACGTTGGATGTAGGCCGCTTGCAATCAGTCACATTTAATCGGGGACATCTTTGGGTTGGTAATGATGACCAAGGATCATGATGAATGAACGAACTGATTTTACAATATCAGCTCATGTTTTAGATATTCTACAAAATTTCTTTCCCAGTTGAATAACAATTCAAGTTTTACACTTTACGTGTTATTTTATTTACAGTGGTGCGTAGGCAAGGGACTATATAACTTTAGGCTGGGCTGCACAATCTGACATTAACTGTCAAAAGCTTTGTAGAAGTCATTTATTAAGTTCCCAGAAGGGTATTCAGTTAAGTTTATTGAGCTGTCTCTTTTGCTCTAATATTTTCTTGTTTATTTGTTTTTTTTATTATAGCCATAATATTATATATTTTTAACAAATTGTATTTTTTAGAGGTGTTTTGTTGTTTTATATATTGATATGCAAATTTTATATGTTGAAATGTTTAACTTTGGTGCGCATAGTTTCAAGTTTGTCCTACCTACGTAGTATTTATTAGCTTGTACGGAAGACCAGCGCCGCGGTGCCAAAACGACCTCTCGGCATATGCTGAGTATTTAATAAGCCTTTTCGGTGCCACTATTAATTTTAATGTATCATGTGTCACGGAATTAATTATTTTCTTTCTTTCTTTCAAAAGCCAGTTAAACTGCAGACCTACAAAAATACCAGCTATAGTTACGGGTTAATTAATTAATTTTCTCTAAGCGTCTGGTTAATGAAGCGTTTCCAAGGTATTAAGAAAGGTACAGAACAGACTTTATAAGACTAGCAGTAAACCCAGAACAAATCACAAGGCAAAAAATACTCACAGAATATGAAGATGGTAGCTTTGGCGATGTTGCCAGAGAGCTGGGTGGGATGCTTGAGGCCCAATATGTTGAAGGCCTGTTTCATCACCGCGCCAGGAGTCTCCGGCACAGGCTTTGAACCCAGCATCTGTAGCGGCGATTCTTCTTCATATCTGGTTTAGAAAAGAAATTAATTAAAATTTCGTTTGCCCACGTATGGGATTGTTACCGTGCTTGTTCCACGATATGAGTCGTTACCATGCTTGTAATTCATGGTATTTCACGTGTCGTTTAAAGTCACTTTTTTTTTTTTGTTACATTTTAGCTGTCCGTTGTTTGAAATCTTCAATTTTATTAGGAGTTAGTTCAATTATAAATTTGAAAAGAATATTTTGTACGAATAAAAATGAATAACCGAAATGTAGGTCTTTTGAACTACTGCTCCAAATTCTTTCACTGTGTTTCTTATTATGTTCTGTTGATGTTCAGTGTTCTGTGATGTTGTGCTTTGTATGAAAGAAAAAAACCATACTAATATTATAAATGCGAAAGTCGATCTGTGTGTTTCGCTTTCACGATAAAACAACTGAATCAATTTAAATAATATTTGGTACACAGAGCCTAAGAAAAGACATAGGCAAACTTTTAATAAAGGGTAGAAAAGGGGAAGAAAGTTTGTATGATCAGTCTTAATTTAAAAAAAAAATTATAGCTAATATAAATATGCTGCGTAATATGCGCCCGAGTTGTCAGGCCGTTTTCCACTCGGAAACTCCAATTATATTTAGGAATCTGTAGGTCTAATATTTTAGCAAATTATTTTTGATTCTGTATCCTGAATAAAAAAACGAATTAAATAAAAATTTTAGTTACTTTAAAATGAAACGCGCGTACTCAAATTTCACGCGAGCGAAGACGCAGGCGTTTAGTTAAGAAATATTTAGGAACGGTTACGAAGTTAGCCGGGTCAGCTAGAGGTTTATAAAATGGCGGGTTACCTCAGAATGAGAACACTGGTAGCAACGATGGTGTAGGCGAGAAGAGTGCCGATGGACATCATGTCAATCAGCTGGTTCAAGTTGAACACTGCCGCCATTGTGGCTGAAAAACAAATGAATAAATTATATTAAGGCGGGTATGGACTAACGAAATGTAACACGCAGTTAACTACTGTTCGCAATGTAAATTAATTCCTATTGTGTGGACCTCTGTTTATGTTACATTGCGGTATGCCAAACCAACTTATATTGATGGTAATATAAAGACTTGAAGAAGATAATAAAATAAATAAGTATACATAATAATATTTTACAAACCCACGACAAGAAGAAAAAAAACAAAAGAATATATAAAACAAAAGAATATATTTTTCTTCTTTTTGTGAAAAGAGGTTAACAAGAAGGTTGGTTAGGGCCGTCTTAGTGGTATCGTAGAAGGCGCTTCAACATCCGCCATTACAGTCACATCAACTATTTTTGTTTAAAGAATAAGTGTTATTAAAAGAACTTGTATAGTGGGTATTCAATTGCGTATACATACTTTTTTTTGTTGTTAATACATAATCATAGTTAATTGGTAAACCCTGACCCGAACAAATATTTATTACTATAGATTTGTTCTTGGTGGGAAGTGCTGATATTATTATACTGATTTCCACACATTCTCGATCGTTAATAAATAAAATATTTCAGATAAATACACCAGTGATCATTCATAACTTGTAACTGAAAATTTAAAAACTCCACGGGGAGCATTGTTTTAACCTATACCACAGAAGAGTGTTTTACGTCAAACTAACTCACCAGAAAGCAGTCCACTAACAGCAGTAGCCAACAACGGGGTTTGGCTACGTGGGTTGATGGTAGCCAGGGGTCGGAACAGCACACCGTCAGAACCCATGGCGTACAGCACTCGTGGTAGCGGGAACATGGCTCCGAGGAGGCTGGTGCATAGCGCGAAGATAGCCCCGATTGTCACCA
Source organism: Musotima nitidalis (assembly GCA_949126915.1). Lineage (NCBI taxonomy): Eukaryota > Metazoa > Arthropoda > Insecta > Lepidoptera > Crambidae > Musotima > Musotima nitidalis. The sequence continues at coordinate 15,866,801 of OX421425.1, forward strand.
CCCACTTCACCGCGGGCAGGCCGGCTTGAGTAAACACGTAGGGGAACGGCGCGTCCGCATCCTGTTTTTAAACAACGATTAATCTTAAGTTAAGTAATAACGGAGGCAGGTGTATGGCGTCCTGATGATAGAATTTATTAAGCCGCCCATTAGGCCTCTAACATGGCTTAACGACTACCACACTTAGTGATAACCGGGACCAACGGCTTAACGTGCCTTCTGAAGCATGGAAGCGCTCGATATCAAATGCCACACATACGGTCAACCATCCAAGGACTGACCTCTGTAAACTCTGCTATACGTGATCGTTTCCGACCACCGAGCTCCGCAGAGCTACGAGCGCACATATACTAACCTGCAAATAATAGGGCCACATCATAGTGAGAACAGTAGCGATGCTGAAGTAGGAAACGAAAATGATGATTAAAGACAGCACTATGGAGAGAGGGATATCTCTCTTGGGGTTCTTGGCCTCCTCTCCCGTAGTAGCCACGCAGTCGAAGCCCACGAAGCCGAAGAAGCACTTCGCAGCTCCAGCCATCACGCCAGCCACTCCCCACGGCATAAATCCACCTGCCCCGGCAGAGGCACGGTGTTCTTCTGGTATGTCCTCAAGTTTTATTCTCCAATTTGCTGGGTTACCTGGAACAAAAGTTAATGGTCAGAAAATAGAGCAATGTTATCGAGTGGGCAACAATAGCGTAATACTAATTCGACTATTTGAAACGTATCACGTATTTGAAATCCAGCCGAATGGAACAACCAAAAATGAATGATCGAAGAGTTAAAGGTCACAGCATCACGCTGCAAGAAGGTTGCCCGCGATGGTTGAATTAGAAGTTTGCAGGGGAGGCCTATACGCAACAGGTTACGTTTTTGGGCCAATTACTTTTTTTCGATTGAATAATCATATTAAGACCGCCTCCCGCTACGGGTGGAGCGGATGGAAGTATCAGACTTTTACTGACTACAAACCGTCTTTTTTTCCATATGACTCGTCATAATGACCACGTCCTGCCTGATTAAGAGCAGTCGATGCAATCCAATAAAATGAGAGCGCTTGCTTGCGCTTGCGGTTGCGCTTGTTACCGTGCTTACTCTACGGTATGAACCGTAGAGTAAGCACGGTAACAAGCGCAACCCCTTATGACCGCCTGCATAAACGCCGCTTCATACCCCGCTTAAAACTCTGGGCCCGCTTCTAAGCGCCGGGACACATGGGACGCCGGCGGAAAATTCCAAGGCAAATGTTTTTACACAGGAACGACTTACCAAATTTCTAGATTTGAGTGCTGATAGTCTGCGCACTATGTGTATCGTTCCTAAGATCAGCACGGTTATTCCATGTTTTTCTACCTGAGCCCATTATGTTCCGGGACCACGGTATCTTTTCAGTATACAACAATCTCGCAACCCTAAGATAATTATTAGCAGAGTAGCCAGTACACCAAATAAACTTACTTTTGGCGGCTCCAGCCACGACGACAATGATGACTGTAGCCAAGTTCAGAGCTGTAAACACGTTGTTCAACTTAGTCGACTCCCGCACGCCGATACTCAGCAAAACTAAAAAGTGAACAAAGAACATAACATAACATTGTGTTAATGAATATATAAACATTTGTCATGGTGTAGAATTTTAAAACTTTGCAAGTGGTACGCCTGCCTATCAACGGACGACGCTCTGGTGTACATATCTGGTTCCTGGTAAGCGGCAGTAGTGTCGCCACCTATTACGTGGGGCAAGCAATATAACTGTTGAAATTTGGGCGTAAAATATGCCTCTGTCTACCTCTTCGGTAAAGCAGGCGTGATATTTTATTTTATAGAAATTTATTTATTGCTTTTCAATTAAAATGAGATTCAAACTTTCAAATTATTAATGTGCTATATAGGCTATGTTTGTGAACAAACTTTACACATAACAAAGTCGTGTTAGTAACACTATATATTTGTAACTCAAGAACGCCAGGAGACGGACATAGTGTGGATATACTTTTTACAATAACAAAACGTAACTGACAAGGAGTAACAAAACGCCAATGACATGGAATAACAAAACGCGACAGACATCAAAACAAAAAATACATGACCACTAGAGAATTATTAACATACTTGAGATTTTTATTATGTTTTATTGTCCATATAAAAATGAACTTAATAAAACCAAAATGGATTTATAAAAGTATACAAAAAAAGGATATTTTCTTTGCTTGTCTTTTAACAGCTTTACATAACACAGTCTTATATTAAGCAAATTTATAAGTATGTATTGACATAAATACTGCGCCGATTCGCACTCTGTCTGTGTGGTGGATAATGACCCAAAATTTATGCACCCTAGTTTATGAGATAAGGTCCGTACTCAATGGTTGGACGTAGAGAGGCTTAGATGATTGACATAACAGTATTTAAGTAAATATGTTAATCTAGTACAATAGCGCGTTAGGTACATGTCCGAGGACATTATTATTATTTTACTAGACTAAGAAACACTGCCACATTGTTAGTAAAGATAAAAGAATATCACGTGTAAAGAAACGACTGATGTCAATACTTAATGTTAATCTTTGAATAACAGTGATTTGTGTCATCTCCATCAGCTTATAGGCACTTGAGATAACAATGGCCTATTGTCATTGTAACATTTATTCTGATCTACTGTTTAGATTAAATATAAGCTATCTTCTTTGGTGCCGTGTGTTATTGGTCTAGAATAGTGCCTCCCCCTCTCATCTTACGGGGAGTCGTAAGAGTCAACAATAGAAGGCAGCTACGCCCCCCTGTGTACTGACAGGAACTGCGACCTCTTTAATATAATATAATCTATTGGGGAGGGGTTTATAGGGATCCTACCAAGACCTAAGGAGCCCAAGCCAACCTCATCTGCAAGTCGTGCACCTGCCGATCAATGGACGAGGCTCTGGCGAACACAACAGTGCCTGGTACAGACAAAAATACGAATTGAGCACCTTATAGGGGATTAGACGGCCGAGTTAGTATTTCTGGTGCACAATAAGGTTAGGTTGGCGATGTATTATTTTTGACGACACGTTAAATACAAGCCAATATAATTTCAGTTAAGCATAAATGACCTAGTGTTATTATTGCTCAGTCCATCACAGCTTCTAAAAGTCGAGCAGACGATTAACTCTTTGTTTGCATACCTAACTAACTACATAAAAAATTACCCTTGTTACTGTCGAAGATATTAAGAGCATTATTGTGTTTTCGTAACTGTCTGATGAATAAGCGTTGCGAAACTGTCATAGCGTATTGTCTTTTTTGTACATGCAACATTTTTGGACAATAAACGTCGACTGCTTGGACTTGGAGTTCAGTAAACTGGTATTTTGCTCGTAAGCCTCACACAGAACAAATATTTGTGAGCTTGGACACAAAATGTATTGCATAAAAAATAATTTAATATTATGTTGATCATCATATCCAAGCATTATCCCGGTTACCCTTAACTTTCATACATAAAATTAAGCCTTTTTCCCCAAAGAAGTAGGCAGGGGCATATTACACGCCCACATTTCGCCAATTATATTGTTGGTCCCACGTAATAGGTGGCGAGCCTTTTGCCGGTTGGCTTAGGCTCCTAAAATGCCAGGAGGATAAGGTCTTTCAGGAGGATAAGGTCTTTCTGTCACCTTCTTGGCACCTTACGTAGGGCAGGAAACAGTGGGGTTTAGTCGGTAGTCCCGGCCACTATCATCTCGGCCGGGGAGCCCGACATAGCTTTGTGCTGTCCCTGCGGCGCAAAGTATGCGTAAAAGCATTTACCACTATAAAAAAAAAAAAAAGGCTCCTAAAATGCCCTAAACTTTTCTTAACTACATTATCTTGTATCTGGCAAGAGAAAAACTAACCTTGACGATTCTCTTGCCTGTTCTTTTACGATCAAGCACCAGCCCGCAGTAAATAGGCGCTCTAGTTTTTAAGCTGACTTTCATAAGAGCTCTATTGTGCCAAACTTGAATAAATGATTATGAAGCGTAGGGCTCAGGGTCTGCTCACTGGCGCACTAGATTTAGCTGAATTTCAGTTTTAGAAGCACAGAAGTGCTGATTTTAATTACCGCACAAAGGAACACCTATCCAAGGATAGATTCTGCCAACATTTCAACAGGCGAGAGTCGTTTCCGATCACCCAGAACCGCGGCGTGACGAGATTTTAATTTTGCGCAATAAATTTTCTTCGTTGCAGTTCTAGATAAGAAATCTGTTATGTAACACATTAACTGCTGTTAATTGAATTTTTCATTGATAGCGGTATACATTTTCTTTTAAAACATACCGTACGCACACCTGTCGTTTCTAAAGTGTAAGGATGAAGTTGATGGCAAACGGTAGGATTTTAAAAAGAAGCCGTTAGCGTAATTCTATACGAGTACTTTATCTCATAAAACACACTAAAATATAAGCACTAGAATCACACTCAAGTAAGGAAAATCTCTCTTAGAATTAATGATGAAATACCACTTGTAAGCCTAGGATATTCGGCAACTCTCATTGCCTAAGTGAGGGACCGTGGTAGATAGGGGTTAGTAGATAGGGTAGATCGGGGCTATAGTGGAGACTACAGCTCGGTAAGCGTAGTATAGGACGTGCTACGACTCAAACGGCTGGCAGCGATTGGAGACGACAAAAAGCTGAATATCAAGCTCAGTGGCGTGGCTCTGGAGAGGCCTATGTCCGGCAGTGGTTGTAGACACATCATACATACATAAAATCACGCCTGTTTTCCCGAAGGGGTAGGCAGGGGCATGTTATACGCCCACACTTTGCCAATTGTGTTGCTGGTCCCACGTAATAGGTGGCGAGCCTATTACCGCTTACCGGGAACTTCTATGTTTGCCAGAGCCTCATCCGTTAATCGGCAGGTGCACCACTTGCAGGTGAGCTTGGCTTGGGCTCCAAAGTTAATGGCAGGATCCCTGTACACCCGAAGACGAATTGAACTCGAAGTGGACGACGTCTGATGTTAATGACGATAGTAAGGGAAATGATAGTTATATGTCATACATATAAAAATATTTCATTTACCTACTGACACTATAACTTACAACACATTTTTGCGAATATTTAAGCTACATTTTTGTTTGTGCATAGTCAACATATCCTCAGCGTTGCACTTCTGCAACACTAATCACATTGTTCTTCCAAACTTTCCAAAAAAAAAAAAAAAGAAGAAAAGTGTGACTATGTGAAAGCGAAGTTGTTGCATACTTATTCAAAAGTTTTTTATTCAAGTTTGGCTCAATTAAGCTCTTATGAGTGTCATACTAGCAAACTAACGAACCATTTACTGCGGGTGGGAGCTTGATCGTAAATGAAAATGCTAGAAAATCGTCAAATTAGATTTTTTCTTCCGCCAGTTATAATAAAAATACCTAATATGAAAACAACTGCACTTACAAGATCGAAAAGAACAGGAACAAAACTCTCTCTACATTAACATAATTACGGACAAACACAGCAGACGACGCGTTTCGCACAACCATATTTTAGGGAACGCAACGAACCGACGTATGACGCCACCACCGCAGAAACATATAAGTGAGCGTGACATGCTCAAACCACAAGATAAAAAGATTTTATTACAATGTAAAATTTGTTGTAAACTTACCAGTAATGACCAACACCAGTCCAAAAGCGAAGAAGTCGGGATACTCAGCCAAGAAGGACACGTTGATAGGAGCAATCTCTGTCATGGTCCTCGCAATGGAATTATTGCAGAGGCTGTCGATGTAGTTGGCCATTCCCTTGGCGACGCTGGCGGTGCCGATCACGTACTCCAGGATGAGGTTCCAGCCGATGGTGAAGGCGATGAACTCTCCCACACTGACGTAGCTGTAAACGTACGCCGAGCCTGCTTTCGGTACTCGTGCTGCAAATTCCGCATAGCATAGTCCTGGAATAGATATAAAGTACCACGTTTTTTCAATACATACATACAAAATATTACGCCTGTGTCCCCGGGTAGGCAGAGGCATATTGTATGCCCACATATTGCCAATTATATTGTTGTCCCCACGTAATAGGCGGCAAGCCAAATGCCGCTTATCGGAAACTTTTATATTCGCCAGAGCGTCGTCCGTTGATTGGCAGGTGCACCACTTGCAGGTGAGGTTGGCTTAGGCTTCTCAGATTTTGAAAGGGGTCCCTATACACCCTTTAATTTATGAATCAAACCGAAGGTATCATTGGGTGTCAGACGCTGCAACCCAGGTACTGGCCCTCGCCTTTTTCTCAACAAGCGGCGGGCGTCGTCGGAAGATTTTTAGTGGGTATTACTGCTGGCAATCGCGTCTGCCGTTGGTGAGCCCCACACCCCCTTTCGGTCCCCCTTTGGCCGTAAGGCAGTGTGTAAATGCATTTTGTTAACGACGTAAAACAAAAAGAAAAAAAAAGTGTGCAGACCCTGGGCCCTTAGCTTAAGTCTAGGTCAACCGGGATAATAAATTATGATGATGAGAGTTACAAATATCTGTGGTATGACTTATTTAGTTTGGAGAGATAATTTTAATACGAAAATGAAATAAACTGACTGAAAATATTTGTTATTTTCATTTAAATGTTGACAGCGGTGAACAATCCGAACTTATTGTTACTGACAATATTTACATACGAATGTTGAAATTTTTGCGTTTTTTCTTTACTTGTCCTAAATTTGTCTTTTTCATTTAGCACTGTAACACGTCACTTCAAAATGATTCTTATTTGCGATGGTAAGAAACCCATGTTAAAGATTATTATTTGTTTCTTCCCATCCTTGCTTTATTTACTCCCATAGAATTACAAAAATCTGATGTTTCCCTTTGGGTTTTGGAGGTCAGATGGCAGTTGCTCCATGTAATAACTGATGTTCAGCCAAATCTGGTTAGAGCAGTGAGCAGATCCTGGGCTTTGGGCATATTATATTCAGTTATTTTTAAGTCACATACCCACGCAATATTTAAACACAAACAAAACGGGTGTATTCTGGTATATTGCGAATTGTAGAGTTACAAACTGAAATTCAGTAAAAATCTGGTTTAACCAGTAAGCAGACCCTGGGCCCTAAGCTTAAGTCTGGGGCAACCGGGATTATAGTATTGCAAAAGTCTGTAGATTTCTTTTTTTTTTTGGTTTTATTTACAGTATATAATTATTACAAGTAATATGTATATAGGGTGTTTGCTATATATCATGTGTATAGATAAATAAAAAAAGAATTAATATGTGTTTATCCGTTGTCTAGTCCCAAGGTCTGGTCTTAGATCGGAACTAGGTAAAAGAGCTGTTCGATGTTTCCATGAACATTCCATGTTTTTTTTAAGTGCTTGTTTTATGGTATGGAGTGCTTTAACCTTTTGAGGATAGACTGTTTAGCATCAGGTAGGATGTAGCTATTGCGACGTATCAACTATACAACCTTTTAATACCCCTACTACTTGAAGCAAAAAATAATAATTCTAGGGTAGAGTAGGTCTACATGTGACACCCTGCGAATGCGCATAGCAATTAAGGAAGGCTAACTAAAAGTATTCCTGACTTATTCAATGCATTATACGATTGTTATCTGTTGACGGCTGATATGGCGTCGTGGCAAGTATACCCGGACTCCACTCCTGAGGTCGTGGGTTCGAGTCCCACACGGGACAAATATTTGTGTGCATAAATATGAAAATAATTTCTGGTCTGGGTGTTTTCCTATGTATATTAAGTATGTATTTACAAAAAAAAAGAAGTATTTAAGTATGTTTATCCGTTATTTAGTATCAATTACACAAGTTCTTAATGATACTTATCTTGGAAGTTTATAATTGGTGTAAGTGTCAGAAATATTTATTATTGTCACTGGACTTACCCGCAAATGCCGAAGCAATACCGGCGACTAAGAAACTGAGCGTGACAGCGGGCCCTGCAACGGTCTTGGCGACGGCCCCAGCCAGCACGTAGACGCCCAAACCCAGCGTACTGCCCACGCCCAGGGCAGCCAGGTCCATCAACCCAAGACACCGGGCCAGCGGGGTGCTGCCGTCATCGTCTTCTTTTAGACGCTTGCATCGGCGAAGAGCCGCAAACAGGCGAAGGCAACCCATCTGGAATAGAACATATGGACTTCGTTAAAATTATGGACATAACATTGAAAAGTCTTAGGTGCGCCAGGGTTTGAATCCTAGACCCTCTGAATAAGAAGTTTTGGGCCCCTCCACTGGGCTATCGTCTCTTATAGGTAATCTTAATAATTTATTTATTTAATTGTATTAGATCTTAAGACATAATTTGAAAAAAGCCGAGATGAGTTTCTTGAGGCCTTCTTCTCAATCTCGTTACCTTTTGGAAGCCTCGTTAGAGTCACCGACAGACTGTCTGACTGACGAACAATCCCCTCCCTCCTTTAGAATCACGACAGGCTGACTGACAGATACAGACTGACAAATCTTGAGAAAACCAAAACAGACAGATAAACTGACAAATTCTGACAAAGAACCTATTTGCTTTTACTCCTTTATTATGGTGCCGCTCATATTTCTTTCATTGTTGTTAAAAAAATATATGGAATCTCCATTTTGTGTGTAAATGTTTAACGAATCTAAATGATCATGTTGATCTTACAGACAATAAAGTATGTATTTTTTTTTTCTTTCATATCTATGTGATTTATTGTTGTTTGGTTTTATGAACTTGTGAACTATGAAAGGCTGTAAAACTATTTCTTTTTATTATAGATTTATTTTTGCATCGTCCCAATCATAAATTAGAATACAGTTTTGGATTGTGAGTTCATTCCGGAATATTGTTATTCTTCCATATAAATACTTTAACAAAAAAGTAAGATGTCTAATAAGTTAATAACCCAAACTTCAAAGACACTTTTCCCGATATTGTCGGAGTAATGTAAGTCGATATTCAGTATTCAGACCATTTAGTTTTAGTAATTAGAACATTACTTGCTGTAAATATTTTGTATCAATCAGCAGCAGCTTTACATTATAAGCATACAATTAGAGTAGAAGCACTACGTAAATTGATATGTGAATGCCCTGATCGCACACAATTAGTTCTCAATGTCCTTTAACAGACGCAGGGTTGTCAGATATATATTTGATTCGCCTCATATAGTTTTTGATGAGTGAAACAATACACACTACCATCAATGTTTAATCAATAACAATTTTTGTTTTATACTAAACTTCTTTTAGAAGGAATTGCCAATGTCACTTAAATCTATGACAGCTCCTTCATTGGGGCCTGAGTTTCTTACAAGAAGAAATTATCAAGAAACTCGGCGAGGTTCTGTCCCCTACCGAGACATATAGAAGAATAGGTTGGATTCAAATAAAACTAAGGTCACTGTCAAGTTTATGTTTTTTTTTATTTAGGCTGATTTTGGGCCCTAAGCCCAAAGTTTAAGTTTAGGGTAACCGGAGTAATGCTAAGATAAGAGGTTGACGTACATTGAAATTTTCGAAAACCCATGGAGAAAAAAAGTACTCAAAAGTATGCCGATCTACTTGTATATGTGGCGAGGTGTCAGTAACCTACCTGAACTCAGTTCAAATATTTGTTGCATGATCATAATGGCTACGTAAATTAAATATCTATGAATGCACAAAAAAAAAAATGTGATTATTTATTTTGGTTACCAAGTATGCATTACGCAAGTTCTTAATAATACTTCATTGGAACTAACTAGGTATACAGTGATCCTACCAAGACCTAAGGAGGCCAAGCCAACCTCACCTGCAAGTGGTGCACCTGCCGATCAACGGACGAGGCTCTGGCGAACATAACAGTGCCCGGCAAGCGGCAACAGGCTCGCCACCTATTACGTGGGACCAACTGTATAATTGGGGAAGAGTGGATGTATAATATGCCTCTGCCGATCCCTTCGGGGAAACAGGCGTGAATGTATGTATGAATGTATGGATCTAACCGTGTTATTTTATGAGTATTATTATTTGTTAAATGCCTTTTGACAACCCTGACGCCAGTAAATCACGGGCAATTACCGTGACTGGCAAGGATCATTATATTAATTTACATGAGTGGACGCTTGCTCACCTACCGCGAACATGACAATTGTCAAATGCGTCTCTATTTTAAATGATTAGTTTCCTGAAATGTAACGTGTTTGAAGTTTTTGCAGGTATATTGACATAATAATATTTATTTAGAGGCCTCTTAAAAGGTGCAGCTGACCTTGTAAATTATTTTAGATATTTATTAGCTATATTTCACACTATTCATATTAATAATTAAAACTAAAAGGGTTACTAATAATTTTTCAGCGATATTTTTCTATAAATATTTGGAGATCATCAGCCACCAGAAGTCCAAAGCTGAACAGAGGCTTCCCCAATTGTTATCCACGTCGAGCAACCTAGAGCTGCCTGCATCCACCGACTACCCGTCGCCTGTTTTTACCACATCATCAGTATATCGGATGGAAGGCCGTCTTCTTATACGTTTTAGGATCCAGTTTATAAAACAACAATTATAAGTGCAGTTGATGGAGGGGATTCCAAGACTTAGTTTCTGATTACGGGCCTGGTAAGAAAGTACAAGGTAATGGCGAGTGCATTTGTCGGAGTGTGCCCACGTTATGTATATATATATCCTTTATTGCACATAAACATTCATAAAAAAACACAGTAACAAAAACATGTACAAAGGTGAGCTTATTTCTATAAGAAATCTCTTCCAGCCAACCCTAGCAGAAGTGTCAGAGATTAGTGTGTGGGATCATAATAAAAAATAATATAATAATATTGGGGGGAAAAATAATAATAACAACTACGGAAACAAAAATAACTATGGAAACAAAAATGAAAAAAATCTTAGAAGAACTGGAGTAATTTGGAAAACTGTGTTTAAGTACAGGCTGTGCATCAAAGTTCTTCTATGGCGCGAACCAGCAATTTTAGTACGACCTCCCCGTTGGACTGATTATATGGCCAAAGAAGTAGGTATTATAGGTGCAGGCGCCTCGAAATAAGGGAAGCCTATATTTAGCAGTGCATTTCGTGTAGCTAAGATGATAATGATGATTGAGGAAGACCAGACTACGCCTAAGGATAAAGAGATGACGTTTAAGGACTAGTCAGACTTTAATTCAATTTTAATTTTGACGACCGATATGGCGTGGAAGTCAGTATAACTGCACTTCACTCCATAGGTCGCGGGTTCGATTCCCACACTGGATAAATCTTTGTGTGCATGAACATGAATATTTTTTCTGGTCTGGGTGTTCTCCTATGTATATTACGTAAGAAAAAGGTATTTAAGTTCATCCATTCTGTAGTATCCATAACACAAGTTCTTAGAGATATTTATATTGGAACTAAAAAATTGGTGTGATCATGTCACAAGAGAATATTTATATATTTTTTTAATATATTAATTCCATAATATCTTATCATAAAATATTGAAAACTAAATGCTACAAGACATTCTCTACCGGTTAACCTTTGGGTTAGCAAAAGTTTGAGGCAGTACGACACGAAAACATAATTATTAGACAATTATAATAAACTACTTAAATATACAAAATTAATAATTATTGAGACTTAACTAGATGAATCTTCAAAAAAGTATGTATTTATTACAAAAAATTAATAAAATATACTTTATTGTCTTTAAGATCAACAGGATCATTTAGAAACGTAAAATTTTTACACACAAAATAGAAATTTGATATTTTTTTAATAACAATAAAAGAGATAGAAGCGGTGCTATAATCAAGAAATAAAAGAAATTGGATTCTTTGTCAGAATTTGTCAAGGTTTGTCAGTTTATCTGTCTGTTGTGGATTTTAACTAAACCTTTAACAAACTAAAAAAGTTTAACAGGGACGAAGTTCTATGTACTTTAACACGGTTTTCCAAATTACCCACTGTCTTTAATGAGTAACTGCAGCAACAAAAGAACCTAAATGTCTTATTCCTAGACGAATGTTTAACGATTTTAATTACCGTAACACGCAGCCACAAATGAATCGACACGAAGGTATTAAGCGCTATAACCTTATCTATGTTAACACCACTAATACCAGTTTTTATTACCATGAAACAAATGAAGACATGAGTTGATGAAGGTGATATGTCACTGATTCATAGTTTATCAGGAACAAGTTTTAAAGTTCTCATTATTATTTTGTGGATATTTGTTTATATGAGTAACTTTAAGTTAGTAATACTGGACTATATACTAAATAATGTTGTGTATTTTTGTGTAGTCGGGAAATAATAATACAAAGTTAGAAATAATAGCATTTATTTTAAAAAAATAGGAACATAACACCTTTTTCCATAGGTGAGTTTACGAAAAAAGTAACAAATATAAAATGAATGAGCGTAGTAAGTAACATAAAAACCTTCAAAGTGCCTGTTTATTGGTATGAAATAGGTTTAATCGCATTGCGCAAGTATTGCTTCATAATAATAGCGGTATTCAGGCTTAATAAATGGAAGTTGATCCTTTATATTAGCTTTTTTTTCCGACGAAACCGTCCCATATTTTCTTCCGATGCGTTGAATGTCAAAATTCTCGCCAGCAACGTTTTTTTTCAATATGTCGACCTTTTTGAAAGGAGTATATTCGTCATAGCTCTCTTTGTATAGATAAGACCCATATTCCTCTACACGTATCCATCGGATCCCATCTCTAAAAGAAACCTTCTCTTTATTAACATCTTTTTTTCGGTTTATTAGATGAAGCTTATTTTGCAAATCGTCAATCTTTCGAAAGTGGTCTGTCATATCAACAACAACATTGTTCCGCGACGCTTTACAAATAATTTCCCTGTATTGATCAGGTGCATAAACAGCTTCGTGTTTTCTTAAAACTTTCTCAATTCTGCCAAAATCTCTATCTGAATCCAGATACGAATGGCCTACCTCGGGAAACTTGTGATCTATTACTTTAAAATAGTGTTTTCTTATCAAATACTGATACAAAGCAATCATGTTAAAATTTTTGTTCTGGCCAGCGCATGAATCCGACCATATTAGTAAATGGTCTTTATTTTGACATGCTTTATCAACCTCTATAAATCTTAATAAGGAACTAGCTACCTCACAACTCCCACGGTCAGCTACATCCTCTGTCCAAGTGCAGCAAAATGCCTTCTCTTTATTCCCATCAACAACATGGATTCCTAAATTATAGAACCAAATCTGTCTTAGGTAAAACGCTTTACTAGTTGGTATCTTTGGTAGAGGCATTGTCTGTTGCAAATCCACGGTAATGTAAAGTAAACTATTGTTTTCAGCAGGTCGTCTTCTGTCCGCAATCATTGCTTCAACAGCGGCATGGTAATTTGATAGGTGCTCATCAGTTGAGCCCCCGGCATCACATGTAGAGCATGTATCGCTTCTGGGGTAGCCAAATGACAAATTGAATTCCGTCACAAATATTTTATTATATGAGGCTCTTGTTATTTTAAAACGCGGAGGCAACTGCTCTTCTCCACACATCTCTAAGTAAAGACAGTGCATTTTAGTTACATTTAGTAGTGGTGACAAGTATAGTTTGTGCATATTTTTGTTACGCGAATAGTGGGATTGGTCAGCCGGAAAGCTTGAAATATGTTGCTTAATTTTCTCTTTCACATCATCACCTAACTTGTGAGGTCTGTTACTGTGATGGCCTCGGCGATCTGGAGGTGGAGCTGCAACGCCTGTTTTAATCCGATCTTTTATAATATCAATCTTTTTCCTTCCAATAACATATAACCCACACAAACCCAACTTGCAAACTTCAGTGGTAACGCCTTTATTTGTGATAAAATATTTATACGTTGCCGATTTATGTTTAAGAGCATTTTTACGTTGTCTTGCTACTTGCTGACTTACTATGCTTCTAAAAAGTAGAGCATTTTTACTATTAGAATCAAGAGAGTAAAAATCTTTGAGAATCGCCTCTCTTTCTTCAATGCCAAATTTATTAGAGCAGGCTAGCCTGCATTTCTCATGACACAAAACTCCTTCTTTCACAACTTTTTTTGGCACCAAACTGTTTCTGTAGGACCTATATTCTAATCCTCTTTCTCTCGCTATTGCTGCCGCTCTTTTCTTCCAAGTTTCACATTTTCTGGGTCTTTTTTTTGACTTGTTATCCTTCGGCGGAAACACTTTACGTTTTTTATTTAAATTGTCTGTAATATCTGCTACATTATTTGAAAGTTCTTGGGTTCGACTAGTTGACGCTTGGTTGTTAACATCTGAATCTATTGGTTCTTGTATAAAATTTGAATCAAATTCAATAGTTGAACTTGAGCTCCTCGAAATTATATTTGGAATATATACTTCATCACTGCCAGTAGAAAAATCAGATAAATGATCATCGTATGAATCCGGAATAACAACGTTTTCTAATGGTGTTATATGCCGTCTATTTAGCCACGTTAGAGAATCGTTATCTGAAGGTTCTATTACATCGGGACTGGCTGAATCAAATAGAGCGGTATTTTGATTTATCGAAGATTGTGTACAACCTGTAATAAAAATAACCAATATTGTAGGGATGTTTCATAAATAATAATAATAAATCTCTATAATATTTTACGATACTTAAATATTTTTATTGCCTCGATACTAGTAGCAAGGTAAGTTAGCAGGCAACATCACATTAATAGGCCTTTCAAGCTAGGTGATACTGTGCAAAAGAAAATAAAGCCACATTCTTTCAAGTTCTCCTGCAAACCAAAATATGCACTAACTATACTATTAAATGTTAGTAAAATGCACGGTGTTTACTGAAAGAGGTGATAAGAAGAGCAGTTTTTTACATATAAACATTTAGCATAGTAAGTAACAGTTTAAGCATATTAAGGTTAGTTAGGCATAACATTAAAGCCAACAAGAAAAGTGGTTAAAAATTCAAATCAAACATCCAACCCAAAAACGTCCAGCAAAAAAATTCATATTCCTAATTAAATCAATGCATGTTTTCATATTCAACTCAAAGCTGTTTGTTAGCAAATGATACAACAAAGGTAATGTACAATACTGTTTGAATGTTAACTATGGTGATATTATATATCATCACAAGTCGGTATTTACTATACCTAGGTACTCGCCTTTGTTACATTGTCAAACCGGATACATTTTAACCTAAACATACAAAATGAACAAAGTATTACATAAATATAACAACTTTCTATGATTTATAGGTACTAGTTATCGAAATATTTTTGATATTGTTACCTACTATAAACAAAACAACAACAAAATGTAATATTACTTACTTGCGTTCTCGTTTTCAAGGTTATTTTCATTGCACTCATTAAATTCGTAAGTTTCAATGCAATTTATCGCTGCTTCCACTAATCTCTTAGCCCTTGACATTTTATATAAATTAGGATTCATCTGCGGTGTTTAAACTATTTTTATTCTAATAAAACAAAGGAACGAAACACGTTATGAACTGACGCTGTCAAAACTAAATGCGTTCTAACGTGGATGAAGGAGCTATGTATGCGACATAGCACGTTCATCGCAACGCGTGCCGCCAAAATTCTCTGTCTCGCTTACACCTTTACGAAAGAAAAAGTTATGTGCGCACTTGACTCTTTCATTCATTGCGCAATTAAATGAATTTATTCGTTATAAGTACGGGTCTATGGTTAAGTGCCCTTAACACTTTCATACATTTTTGTGACTAACGACCTCCTGCACATAACACTTTCATACACAGGTTATCTTCATTTTTAGACATATTTCAACAATGTTTGAAAGAACAAAATGCGTGTAAGGACATAACACCTTCATTTATGATATAAAGTGAAAAAATAATAAAATGTTACATATCACCTTCATCCACTCATGTCTTCAAATATGTCTGCAGATTATCCTCATTAAAATAAAGTGTGGTTTTTAAATTAGTAAATATACGTAACAAATGATGCGTATGGATAACGATGCGCATGTGTCGCCGATAAGACTAGGTAGGCGGTGACAATTATCGAGGCAAAGAAGCGCAAAAGAGACCAGCCTCAGGTAGACTAATTGTTTGATATTTTGATGGAACGCTGACATGATAACAATAGAAGTAACATTTTTAATAGCCCGGAAAAAAATAGGATCTCTCCTAATCTTATTTAGTCAATATATAGTATAAAACAAAGTCGCATTCCTCTGTCTGTCTTTCTGTCTCTAACTATGTTTAGATTATTAAAACTACGCAACGGATCTTGATGCGTTTTATTGAATAAACTAATATATTTTTCATAGATTTTCCAATTTGCCTCACAATAATGGCTTCCGACAAGGAAATTAGATGTGTGTGAAATTTTGAATTCGGTGATCGGCCCAGCAGAATAAACACGATCGAACAGATACACGAAGTGTCTATATTGGGATCTACGGAATCCTGAACCACATCATCAGTGTTTCGGGATCAGACAGACACACAAATTGTTTTCTTTTCCATCGGTTTTCAATTCAATTCAAATTCAATTCAATTCATTTATTTCCCAAAATATGGTATACAATATCGTGTTATAAATAATTACGATGATCGGCATATTCTGCCACCGTCGGCGGGGACATGTTGGATGTACATTCCGGTTTACATTACAGTCAATTAATTAATTAATAAATAAAATCACTAGGATCCACGGAATCCTGAAAACCGAGAAAAGATCAACCTCTCTCGATATCTTGTATTACAATGTCACAAATTCTTGGTTATTGAAACATTAATCCTGTCACAATGGAACACGAGATACATTAAGTATCTTCAACTTATCTGTCAAGTGTGTCTACCTCATTTTACAATAGCACCACTTATAAAACGATTAAATAAAGATATAGTTATTATGATAATTGTCACTAATTATACTGTGAATACTCTTTGGTCGGAAACGATTATCAAAATAAAGTAGAGATGCCTAGGCACACCACCCTTATTGACTTCTAACGTTGAATTTACACCATCTATTGAGATTGCGATCTAGAGATTGAAAGCCTGGTATTATAAAACACAAGCTGTCTTCAAAGGGATACTATTCTATTAAAGACTATATGGCAGATAAAAATGCTTGGGATTAAACTGCCGTTTCATACAGGATATTCTAATATGAATGACTTGAAAAAATAAATATTGTTAAGGTTATGTTATATTGCATTGTATAGCTTCACAGACAAATGAAGATTGTAATTCTAGTACCAAACTAATGGACATATTTAAAAGTGCATAGCCTGTGAGTTTCTTGCCAGTTCTTCTTACAGAGCGGTGGCTCGGAACTGGCACTTAGATTCACTTACACTTAATTATTTTTTGTTTTTAAATTGTTTTTTTGCATGTAAGTGAATCTAAGCTTCGTGATTTAGTGTAATATTATTTCGAATGTATCTTTTTTTCATTTGTAATCATGACGTTTTCAAGTACTATGTATAATAGTTTATGAAATAAATAATTTTTTTACTTTACTTTACTTTACTTTACTATGCCTTAAAATAAAAACTATGATTTTTGTATAGTTGGCTGTGACTACAAACGTTTTTGGAGACTGGATCTGGATGTGGGAATGTATATCGAGCTCTTCCGTGCTTCGGAAGGAAGTAAAGTCATAACTATGGTGGATTATGCCGATTTTTGTAGTTTTCCGGAGGTTTTTTTATTAAGATGTGAGTAAGAGTGATGGGAGATTGCTAAAATTGGGTTTTTTCAATTTGATTAATCTTTGTCATCTTGTACGGAAAAGGTATGAAAAAAATAGACATAAATCTACATTATATGACACATGAGAACGTGTGGTTAAAATAAAATAACCCGTTTAGTTTTTCAATATTACATACGTAAAGATGCGTCTTTTTATTCGGCTATTTTACTTCTAAGCTATTAATAGCAAGTATTTTTAAATTCCTCTAAGTTATTAGTAGGTTAAATACCGAACAGACCGTTTGTTTGTTTATGCCAATTTCTTTGTTTATTATATTTGATGAATTTTTTTATGCAATCGATGTACGAAATCCATCTGGAATCCCTTCTGCCGCGGGCGCGGAGACTCCTTGATAGGTTTCTGAACGTCAGCGACCTCTGAAATATCAGCGCACACCGAGAGTTTTTCAATAATCATCTACGACAGCTTGTGAAGTTTACGAACGACTATTCGAATATGACTTGACAAGCTATATTTGACAATTGCAATTTAAATGGAATAGAATTAAAATGTATGGAGATGACTTTGATCGGACTTCTTGGCGGGAAAGTGAAGCGTCATGTCTGCAGTTTTGTTTTATTTTCTAAAATTTGTGATATTTCTAACATTAATGTGTAATAACGGTGGATTATTAACCGTCAAGTGTTTGTGAACGTACATGAGTGTTGGTAAATGAAATAAAACAGTGCAACATAACTTTTCAAATTCTCTCAAGAAGTCCATGTGAGATCTCAGTATAGTCCCACATCTTTACCGAGGACTCAAGGGGCTTAGGGGGAGGGGATTTCATTTACCATTTATCATCTTTATCACCACTCATTCTCATTTACTATAGTATATCTCTAACTTGACACTGGCTAAATGTGCAAACCGCACGAAGCCATTATTTAAAAAGAAGAAGAAGACTTTGATCGATTTTAATGTCAGTTTGACAGGAAGGGCAGGATGTATCTCAGGGCCAATTCAAAGCGCTGACTTTGATAGAAGCGTCAAGAGTCGAAAGACCGACGTCTAGCGATCAAGAACTTTTTAGTTGATGATGTGTTTTGTTAAAAAGGTCGATCAACGTGGGAAATTATTAAGGAGAGGGCTCCCATTGTCCAATTCAATGCTGAACATAGGCATATTCAGAAGTGGACTTTGTATTGCTGTAAATAATGATATCGCGATCCCGAATTGGCTATCTTCGACACACTATTCAATCCTTATGTAAAGGAAAGTATCAAAATAATCGATCCTTGGATTCAAACTTTAGGAACTGTTGAAAACAAGATAGGCTTCGGTTACAATCTCGGATAGCAGAAGATTGACATCATAAGTTACATGACAGAATATGCTACTGCGGAGTAGAACACAGACGCAATACCCAAAAACAACCAAAAAGTTTCATCAATCTAACGCCGTACCTTGTTGATTGTTATTAATTTACATTATTAAAACATTTTATTATCACAGAAGCACATGGTATTAAAAAAAATACAGACTCACCTTATTAAAAAAACAGATCAAATCTCCTTTTGAATGAAAACGACAGAATCACGTCGTGACTGAGCTTCAAACAGTGACTGTGATGTACTAAAAGTGTCTTGTCATATCAGTAATATTTGCGCTAGAGCAATCTTTATTGCTTCGGTTAATCCTTCTGCAAATCACTATGTGAATACTATATATATCATTTTACATTGTCTGTATAGTTTCCAGCTAAATTGGTGTAGGCATATAGGAAGTGCATAGGGATCCTACCAAGGACTTCTGAGCCCAAGTCAACCTCACCTGCAAGTGGTGCACCTGCCAATCAACGGACGAGGCTTTGGCAAACACAAAAGTTCCCTGTAAGCGGCAATACGTGGGACCAACGATATAATGGGCGAAGTGTGGGCGTATAATATGCCTCTGCCTAGCCCTTTGGGAAAACAGGCTTAATTGTATGTTTGTATATAGAAAGTATCATAGAACTCGTCCAACGCATAGACGACTTACAAATAAACTATATGACCTTATTGCAAACTTGTAAAGACTCATTACATACATGGATTATCTTATGCCTATACATGCTATTCAGATCGGCAGAAACCTTGTCACCACTACTTGAAAAAGCTCTAAGTACTTAGATTTCAGTTCTAGATACCTTCAAACTTAATTTTTGTCAAACGTCAAAATTAAGTATAAAAACAATCAAAATATGAATACAATGAAATCACGAAGCGAAGATTCACTTACATGCAACCAAAAAAATATTTAAGTCTAAGTAAATCTAAGTGCCAGTTCCGAGCCACCGCTCTGTAAGAAGAACTGGCAAGAAACTACAATGAAATCACGAATCTAAGATTCGCTTACGTGAAACGAAAAAATATATTTAAGTGTAAGTAAATCTAAGTGCCAGTTCCGAGCAACCGCTCTGTAAGAAAAACTGGCAAGAAACTCACAGGCTATGCTCTTTTCTCTCTATGTATAACGTTTAAAATGGTAGGAGGTATCCATTCGCCCACATTGGCACTAAAGTGTTTCTTAATACGCCTACGGGCAAGAAACATGGGACGGCAGAATTAGTTGGAGGTGCCGCTAGCACTAAAGAGTGAAGACTAAAGCAAACTAGAAAATTTTAGAACAACATCTATAGCCAACTGCAATTTAACGCAATAGTAGGCTAAATTAGCCGGAACTAATAGACGGAACGACATTGAATGTAATAATGACTTTAATCCTTCTAGTTGTTGCCAGAAGAATCAAAACCTGATTAATATTTCCGGAAACTTGTGCAATGACAAATGTAGTTCGTTAGTTTAAGCCGAATCGCTCAATATGTCCGGGATTAGACATAGTTCCTTGGTCTTAATCAAAACGTTCAATATAGGTATTATGTTTCTCTGGAGGACATTTCCACACATTTCTTTATTGCAGTCGAAATTTTATTAATACGGAACTTGGACTTTGAGAGAATCTTTGTAAAATTTATTATGACATAACAATCATTTGGAAATACCTCATATAAAATTATTTTAGCACAAATATCATAGTACTCATTTATATGCTTACAGATATTGTGTGATAATCTCCGATCAGGTGTATAGGAATCCTACCCAGTTCTTAGGACCCCACGCTAATTTCCTTCCGATCAACGGAAGACGACAAGCATAAAAGTTCCCGGTAAACGTCGATAGGTTCGCCACTGATTAAGTGGACGTGTCATATGCCTCTGCTTGCCCGTTCGGGGAAACCGACATGTACATCTATATCTATGATATATCACAGATAAGTGATATAAAATATAAATCAGACAAATTCGCGTGAAGAGACAATACAGAAAAAATGTCAAAAACAAAATGGAAAAATGTTAAATTATTATGTTTGTCGACTGACTGTGTTTGTTCTTGTATTGTTTGTTTGGAGGAGATAATGTTTAAGAACGTGGCTGCAGTAACCTCTCCGGAGTGAACTTAGTCGACCTTAACTCCAGATTTTTAAGACTTTTACATAGGTACTTTAGAATTATTCTAACTTGAGTCAGTCAGTCAGTTTTACTACAGTTGCGCTGCAAACGGATATGTTTCAGTGCAAGAAGTAATTTGAGTCGCACGAAATTCAACTCACATGGCTGATGCTGTGTATTTTCCGACCTTACGTACGTATTTATCCCGGTTGAGCTAGGGTCTTACACTACCACCTAGGACTCCACCTTGTCGTGGTGGGGGGGATCCCTAGAAAAAGTAACACCCAGAGGTTGGCAACTCTGGGTGCCCTTAGTACTAACTACAAGGAGGGAAACTAAGCGGGCCAGGAGGGCCCCTTACAGCAGGGTCAGGAGGGTCTTAGACGGCGGGGGCAGGGGGCCCCTGCTGTCTAACCAAGTCAGCTACACACGCATTGATCTCACAAGGAGGTAGGAGAGGCGCTTCCACTTCGCCCCTCTGAAGAGGTTCTCCCGGTTTTGGTCCGGAGGACGTTGCAATCAGGTACTGGCCTCCGCCTTTTTCTCAACAAGCGGCGGGCGTCGTCGGAAGACTTTTAGTGGGTATTACTACTGGCAGTCGCGTCTGCCGGTTGTGAGTCCTACACACCCCTCTCGGTCCCTCTTTGGCCGGAAGGCAAAGCAAGTAAATGACAAGATTGATTGATAACTTTGGATGGCTAGAAGTGCTAAGTGAAATGTTTAAGTTTATTTTTATAATTTATTTAATTACAAGCTGACCCGGCGAACTTTGTTCCGCCTTAATGGCAATAAATAAGCAGATTGTGTTTTTTTTATTGGAAAAAATACAAAAAAATGAAATACCTTAATCATTCATTATTATTTCTGTATTTTAGTACAAAGGTTGCTCTTCAATTAAGTACCTTGTGATATACGACATTTTTTGTTTTATTATTATTTATTGAGAAGCACGAAGTCGAGCCATAGTATCGCGTCGCTGTTCACGTGCATTTTCTTGTTCTTCTTCAGTCTTCATTTGCAGTATTTCTTATTCTTCTTGCATTACGGTAAAGATTCGATCGTCTTGCTAGCGGCATTATTAATTAAACTTCACTTCACTTCAATTCACCTAAAAAATTATTTCAAAACTCAAATTTTCAACCATACCGAGTTTTATAGTTCACTTCACTGTTTATACTAATGGTCAATGGCACTATCATCATAACATTATAATTGTTATTTATTATTTAATAAAAATAGTTTCATTCTTTCTTTAAAATAATGGCGTCGTGTGTCCAGAAAATTTAGCCAGTGTCAAGTAAGTGATATATCAATAGTAAAAGAGATAATTCGTAGTGATATTGTTTGATGATAAAGATGATAAATAGTAAATGAGATACCCTCCCCTAAGACGTGGGACTATACTGAAAACACACATGGACTCCTTGAGAGAATTTGAAAAGTGATGTTGCACTGTTCTGTTTCATTTACCAACACTCATGTACGTTCACAAATACTTAACGGTTAATAATCCACCGTTATTATACATTAATGTTCGAAATATCACAAATTATAGAAAACAAAACAAAACTGCAGACATGACGCTTCACATTCCCGCCAAGAAGTCAGAAATAGTTTGAATATTGATTTCTTACAAATTTAAAATTGTCATCTATACGTCATTACAATCATAGCTGTCATTATACGTCAATTACATAGCTGTTTTGTTATTCCAAGTATGATTCTTTTTTGTTATACCACGTTTTATAGTGACTGACGTTTTATGTCAAGTCACACTGGAACGCTGTCAAACGGGATAAAAAGTATCTTATGTCCGTCTCCTGGCTCTAAGCTACCTCCCTACCAATTTTTACCTAAATCTGTTCTGCCGTTCTTGAGTTATAAGTGGTGTAACTAACACAACTTTCTTTTATATATATAGATGTTCATCCGTTACCTATGTAATGTATATAAATATCAAAGGTTATTATTATTCAGTTCACATTTGAATGTAACCTCGATTGAGTAGTCAAAACAAAGTATTATAAATGCTGACCCAAAAGTTGCAAATTTATGATCCTCTTAAGGAAAGCCGCTGGCCTCTAGAACGATCTTTAACAGTTAACCTCGGCTAAAAATTTATGTATTTTATTTTACCACTCGATAATCGCAAG
This sequence comes from Musotima nitidalis, assembly GCA_949126915.1. Taxonomy (NCBI): domain Eukaryota; kingdom Metazoa; phylum Arthropoda; class Insecta; order Lepidoptera; family Crambidae; genus Musotima; species Musotima nitidalis. The sequence continues at coordinate 15,890,045 of OX421425.1, forward strand.
CTATGGAGTTTATATTACTTACTAATAAGTAACATATATTTCAAGCACTCGTTGATCCGTAATACTGGATTAAATTTTTATTTTATGATATTATATTATTAAACATATAATTCATATATTTATTTGGGAGTATAGGGATCCTAACAACATATAAGGAGCCCAAGCTAACCTCACCTGCAAGTGGTGCATCCTGAGATCGTAGGTTTGATTCCGTGTGAGATCTTTGTGTGAATTAGCATAATTATTTGTTCTGATCTGTGTGTTTACCAATGTATATTCAGTACTTATTAATAAAACAAAAAATATATATGTTTATCCGTTGTTTTGTATCCACAACAAATATTCTTCATGATACTTATCTTGAAATAAATATTTGGTGTGATTTCCAAAAAATATTAATTTATTTACAGAATGCTTAGACGCGAAGTCAAGTTAGATATAATTATAAATTGAAAATAGGCTGCAACCAGTAATTATTTAGAAAGGAAGAGGAGGTATATATAGAAAAGAAGAGGTATATTATAAAGAAAGGAACCAACTTATGTTATTGTATCGATGTGTAAAATAATAAATTGATTAAAGTATTGCACAGTGACAATAATAAGGAGGATATATCTGAGTGACATTTACGAATATAACAAAATCAAACGATCAGGTTTTTTGTCAATTCTACATCACAACACACACTGAGACTTATGTAACAAAGAAAGGAATCGACTTATGTTATTCTATCGATGTGTTATAATATGTCGATAAAAGTATTGCACAATGACAATAAAAAAGGAGGGTATACCTAAGTGACATTTACAAATATAACAACGTCAAACGATAAGGTTTTTTTTTTAATTCTGCTTCACAGCGCACACTGGGACTTTCTCGCCGGGCGTGACTAGAATGTGTTGCCATAACATGTGTGTCTGCGACTCAAGGTGCTTACTAAGAACAACATACAAAATACATTTTTGTACTAGAATTAAGTGTAACTTTGGGTCTATAATGCAACTTACCATTTTCTCGAATACAAAATCGTCAAATGACTGTTTTCACTGTGGGAGTGTGATGTGAGTCAGCCTTTTCACTGACTAAAAAGCAACCATGTTCCTTCTTTAGCCTGTTATGTTTCGGAGCCACGGTAACCGTTTAACACTGGCGGCACCCGTTCACGAGTATGACTCATGAACCATCGCCAACACCGCAAAGACATTTGAGTGAACATGACATTCTCAAGCTACAGGATAAAATAATTTTAACAAAATAACAGTACAATTAATTAAACGTTTCGTGTACCATATTTATATATATATATAATAATTATAATACACATATTATATATATAATATAATAAATATATATATTAATATAATTTATTCAAAGTCAACTCTAAGTCAATAGATCATCATTTTATAAACACTATTACATAGCACTTGAAAACGTCAAAATGATATATTAATAAAGACACAAAATAAAACTACACTGTAATCACGAAGCTTAGATTTACCTACATGCAAAAGAAAAAAGTTCCAGTGAATCTAAATGCCAGTTCCGAGCCACCGCTGTGTGAGAAGAACTGACAAGAACCTCACAGGCTATAATTATATGCTTTCTTCCAGAAGCCAGTTACCAATAAAGTAGAACTGAGGGAACCTTCCATCACAGTTAAGTAAGTAAATATTTGACGACCGATATGGCGTGGAGGTCATTATACCTACACTTCACTCCAGAGGTCGTGGGTTCGATTCCCACACAGGACACATCTTTGTGCGCATGAACATGAATTTTTTGTTCTGTTCTGGGTGTTTTGCTATGTATCATCATCTCAGACAATAAACGTCCCACTACTGAGCACGAGCCTCCTCTCACATACTATAGGTGCGAGGATATTGGGTCATACTCCACCACGCGGACCCAGTGCGGATTGGCGGAGGCAGGTGTGTGTCCTGCTGTTAGAATTTATTAAGCCGCCCATTAGGCCTCTAACATGACTTAACGACTACCACATTTAGTGATAACCGGGACCAACGGCTTAACGTGCCTTCCGAAGCACGGACTGCTATGTATATTAAGTATGTATTTACAAAAAATAAAAGTTTGTAAGTATGTTTATCCGTTGTTTAGTACCATAACACAAGTTCTTAATTATACTTACCTTGGAACTAAATAATTAGTGTAATTATCAGAAAATTAAAATGTGTATGACAAAATATTATGGTACAAAATATGTCAAATTGTTACTGCTTCACCTGTTACTGACTGTACAGTACAGTACAAATTAGTATTGGAACTCTGACAACGGAAATTACATTGCAAACATCATATTTAATAGCAGTCAAGTACCTACCATAATGACTGCAAATTAGGTACATAAATGCAAAGCCGAAGAGTAAAGGTTTTTATAGGTAATGGTAACATACATATATACATAGATTCACGCCTGTTTCCCCAAGGGGTAGACAGATGCATATTATACGCCCACACTTTGCCAACTATACAGTTGGTCCCATATAATAGGTGGCGAGCCTATGGCCGCTTACCGGGCACAGTTCTCACGCAAGACAAATCTTTGTGTGTATGAATATTTGTTATAATCTGGGTGTTTTCCTATGTATATTAAGTATGTATTTACAAAAAAACTATATTTAAATGTGTTAATTCGTTCTTTAGTATCCATAACACAAGTTCTTAATGATACTCATGTTGGTACTATATAATTGGTGTGATTGTAAGAGAATATTTATTCATTTATCATATGAACTAGCCATTTGGCCAATTTATTGAATGGGAAATGCCATTTAAACAACATATTTTGAAATACGCATTGTTAACAAATGTATATTTGCTTAATAATGTAATTATTTATTCAGTTGCCAAATTATAGCTTCTTCCACTGTTGTAATTTTATTACTAACTACCTTTTGCCCGCGACTTTATTCTCGTGGTAGTGACTTCCGGCAGATTTTTGTTTTACCCACATAGTTCCCGTTCTCGCGCGATTTTTGAGAAATTCCCACTCCTGCTGGATTTCCGGAATAAAAACTATCCCATGTCCTTTCTCGAGTTCCAAACTATGTCTGTATCAAATTTCACACAAATCGGTTCAGTAGTTTAGGCGTAAAGAAAAGACAGACAGACAGAGTTACTTTCGCATTTATAATATTAGTAGGTAGTAGGATAGAAAGCTAAATTATTTAGATACATAATATAACACAATTTGTGTGTTTATTTGTGAGTAACACAAGTAATTAAGCGACTTAAATTAGGGATTCTCATTTTTTAAACTTTTAGGTTGAAAAATCATCAAATTACCTTCTCACACAGTGGGGAACGGGAGGGTGTGTCAGGCCTTTACTGACTAAAAACCATCCATGTTCCTACTTAAACCTGCTATGTTTCAGGGTCGCAGTGACCTTTCGAACAGTCCCGCAGCCCCGGCAAGCTTGACCCTCTAGGGATCCGTATAAAAACGTAATAAATAATTCATAAATTGCTGACGCGATTACAAAGTCCGAAGTATAAAGTATTGCTCAAACTATTATTTTCCTTTCTTCGCAAATATTACTTTTCTTTTCATCATCATCATCACAGCCCATTAACGTCCCACTACTGAGCACGAGCCTCCTCTCACATATCAAGGTGTGCGGGTATTGGGTCATACTCCGCCACGCTGACCCAGTGCGGATTGGCGGAGGCAGGTGCATGGCGTCCTGCTGTTAGAATTTTTTCAAGCCGCCCATTAGGCCTCTAACATGGCTTAACGACTACCACATTTAGTGATAACCAAAAAAAAATTTAAAATTTAAGTGATAACTTTTCTCTTACTTTACTTTAATAACTTATTGCAAGTCATTTCACGTTTGTGTTGTTAAAGAGTTTTGTAATCAATTGATTGTAAAGTTGTAGGTGTATGCTGTTGGTTGCACAAAAACCTTACTGCTAGTCAAGGCTAGCGGCAAGGCCGATTGTGACTTTTTCCTGCTGTTTTGTCTCAGATTAAAACTAAAAGGTAAGTATAGTGATGATATTATGCGTATAAATAAAATATGCAAGAAGCCTTTTTTTTAATCATTTTATAATTCAATGAGTAAGTATAATTGAAATTTAATAAAATTACTGAGCATGGAAATCTACAGAAGTCTGCGCCGGCGCGCGGTGATTCGCTTATTTTAAACTTTCCTTTTAAAGTAATATTATTAAATTAAATAATTCGAATTTTGCTACAGTTCCATACATACATACATTCACGCCTGTTTTCCCGAAGGGGTAGGCAGAGGCATAATATACGCCCACACTTCGACAATTATATGGTTGGTCCCACGTAATAGGTGGCGAGCCTACTGCCGCTTACCGGGCACAGTTATGTTCGCCAGAGACTCGTCCGTTGATCGGCAGGTGCAACACTTGCAGGTGAGGTTGACTTGAGCTCCCTAGATCCTTGTAGGAACCCTATACACCCACAGTTCCACACTACAGTTCATATGCACACATTTATGTATAATTATACATAGTTTATTTATTCTCGCAGAGCCTATACTATCCAAAAAGTGTCCTTGACGTCAGTGACATGAGTGCTAATGATTTTTTCCAAAGGATGCCGAAAACCGTGCAAAGTGGAAGTAAAAATACAAAAAGCGGACCCCGCGCCCGCAGCCGGGATAACGATCGGATGATGGTGGAGCAGACCTTGACTACATACAATTACGCCTGTTTTCCCGAAGGGGTAGGCAGAAGCATATTATACGCCTACATTTCGCCAAATTTATTTGATCCCACGTAATAGATTGCGGGGCTTTTGCCGCTTCTGTCGTCCCTTGATCGGCGGGTGCACCACTTGCAGGTGAGGTTGGCTTGGGCTTCTAAGATTTTCGTAGAACCTGCATACAAGCTTGTACCATCGGTACTGTACAATGGATAAACGTACGTAAAATGTTAATAACTATGTTAATTTAAGATTGTGCCGATAGCAAAGACTTAATAATTTTTTGATTATCACACTTACTATTTAGTTTCAAGATAAGTATCATTAAGAACTTGTGTTATGGATAAACATTCATAAATACTTTATTTTTCCTAATAATACTTACCTAATTTGAATAGGCAACACCCAGACCAAAACAAATGTTGCATGCACATAAAGATTTGTCCTGTGAGGACATCGAAGCCACGACCTCAAGAACGGCGTGCAGATATTACTGATATTCACGCCATATCGGTTATTGAAACTATAAATACCTGCATTCTGAGTAAACACGCTAGTACTCGTTTTAAGGCTTCAAAATTGTGGAATATTAAGTAACTACGCCATCAACAGGTAAAATATGCACGATGATATTGTGGAAACTTATCGTCAACTCTATTAGGTAGTAAATTTTTATTGGTTCTTGACTAAGACATTTATTTTTGTTCAACAATAATAGATTTATGTTCAGGCATAATATGTAGTACAACTTAACTTCATTTGCTCTACAAACCTGTGTTATATTGGCAACAAAAACTTTGTTCATTGGTATACGTTGCAAAAGTGTTATGTCTAAAAATTCACTATATTTACACATAAAAACGCGAATTTACTCTAGTTTTGGGAAATTAAATATAGTCGCGATGCATCTCTTTCTCTGTTGGCACCAAAAGTATAAATTTAAAAAAAAATGTTTTTTTAAAATAAACCAATACAAAAACAATCCAAACAAAAAAACGCCAAAAAAACACAATAAGTGTATTTTTTTTAAATAATACCTTCGTGCGGTTAGCACATTTAGCCAGTGTCAAGTAACAGATATATTAATAAAACATGAACACTCACATACGTTCAAAAACACTTAGTGGTTATCCACCGTTATTACACATTAATGTTCGAAGTATCATAAATTTCAGAAAATACAACAAAGAAAATTCCTGATGGCTCCATTTTAATGTTGCTTCTGAAGTACGCAACCCTTTGGCATGCAATGTCACACAATGCCCCTACCGTCTAACTATAGACCCCCCGCAAAGTCGGCCACGCTATGTTCGCATAAGGAGGTAGGGGGGGGGGAGCGTTACACTGCTTCTCTAAGGAGGTCCTCCGGGTTGTGATCCGGGGGACTATGGCCGCGGGCGGGGTGGCAGAATCTTTTGGCCTTGGCCCCCCGCCCCTTTTCAACAGCGGTAGGCGTCGTCGGAATATTTTAGTGGCCGCAGTAAGCACCACACTCCGCTCTCAGTCTTCCTTTGGCCGGGTGGCACTGCATTAAGGCATTTAGTTACTGACGTAAATTAAAAAAATGGCAAAGTGTGGGCGTATAAAAAGTCGTGAATGTATGTAAATTTAAAAAAATTAAAGATAGCTCTCTCGATGTAGCTTTTCGGATAGGTGTTCAGCTGATTTTCATTTCAAGAATTCTGATTTCTACCGAAATGGTCCTAACAGAGTTCTGAAGAAGTATAGAAGGGAGGGAGGAAAGGAGATCGAGAATGCACAGACTTTAGTTTTGTTGGCATCAAACTCAATCAAGGTTCCATATTTATATTCAGAACACTATCAACATTTGGGAGGTCGTTTCTGAGCAAGACCACTAACCTCTGCCGGCTCATGTGTTTCCTATTTCCTATGATCCCGGGTCTTTTAAGCGGGGCGTGAAACGGGGCATGAGCGGATGCGCTTTATATCGTGCTTATTTCACGTTTTAAAGCGCTTTCATTTCCTTATTGGACTGCATCGACTGCTTATCATCAGGCAGGATGTAGTCATTATGACGTGTCACATTAAAAAAAATTATATATTTAGGTTCAGTTGGCAACTAGCTGCTATGCTAGCATAAAGGATTTATCTTTTTTTTCTATATACTTACACACATTAGCCATATGAGAAATAACATCAGTGCTGTCCATTAAATATAATGAACCGGCAATTCTGACATGTTATAGCGTTTTTTGGCTTAACAATACAACAGGACGCTCAAGAGCGTACCAACGTATAGTCGGTCGCATATCAAGAGTGACGGTTTCACGCATCATAATCCTAAATAATAATAGTCAATTTTAAACTATCATTTTACAATTGCCAAAATGACGACAGTACACACTACAAAGCAAAAAGTGTTTTTCAACAACTCTCAAATAATATTAAATACTTGGAGAACATGCCTAATATACACTTATACCTATGCAGTCTATATGGCAAAAACACTAGCGTGTCTAAAGCAAGTTTGTTTTGGTATACGATAAAATTATTTAATAGAAATATGCCATGCTGAGTGGCAGAGGACGCAGATGTCAATTGTTTCAAAGGCGGGTTTTATGCCACTTGCACATAGCACTGAGATCTTAGTAGCGCAAAAACTTGTTCTTCGTAATTTTAAAACTTCGTAATTTTCGTTGACTAGACAACTTAACAAACTATGATTGAACAATGACATAATTCTAGTGTTAATAGAAATATGCCTTGCTGAGTGGCAGAGGACGCAGATGTCAATTGTTTCAAAGGCGGTTTTTATGCCACTTGCACATAGCACTGAGATCTTAGTAGCGCAAAAACTTGTTCTTCGTAATTTTAAAACTTCGTAATTTTCGTTGACTAGACAACTTAACAAACTATGATTGAACAATGACATAATTCTAGTGTTAATGTAACTTACAGTATCTATCGATTTGGGATAACCAGTAATGAAACTGTAAATGTTTTAAATAAATAAAAAAAAAATGATGAAACTCAATGATGGTATACAAGGTCATTACAGAACCAAGAACACATTTGGAACACAAATTTGAGAGACAGCAAGTATCAGTAACATTGGAGTATTAGAGGAATTATGAATGACAATGACTCTAAGAAGAAGACAAGACTGTCAAGATGTTTAACTACCGAATATATGCTTTTTCCACTGCATAATACGGCACACTATCTAAAGCAGTGGTTCCTAACCTTTTTAGTCACTACTGACCAACTATCTTTTTTTTTGGGATGGAAAATAATCTACTGACCAACTACTTAAGATGTTTTCTGAAATGCTGAATTGGCCACTTCGTTTAGCCCAGGAAATTGAGAATTTTAGACAATAACCAGTTCCCTTTTAAATACCAGGTTAATTACCTGGGGCCTTACCATGAGCTCTTATAGCAGTATTATTGCAGTTGTGGAAAAGAGACGGGTGTAGATACGCCACTACACGCGTCTCGCTTTCTCAACTGCAATAATACTGCTATAAGAGCTCATGGTAAGGCCCCTGGTATTGGTTAGGAACCTGCGATCTAGAGCTTCCTGTCGTTTTGACCAGATTATCGGTCCATCAAACTGATAGGACTGATCCTCTACTAAGTTTGCAGGCTCGCCAATGAAGATCCTTACGCCTTAACAGTTTTTTTTTCAATTTGGTCGTTCACTCTTATTACCATGATTTCCTGGATAAATTCTATATCACGTCCATTCAAATAAATAATAAATAATATAATAAATATTTTCAGACAATTACACCAATTATTTAGTTCCAAGATAAGTATCATTAAGAACTTGTGTTATGGATACTAAGCAACGGATAAACATACTTAAATACTTTTTTTTTGTATATACATACTTAATATACATAGGAAAACACCCAGACCAGAACAAATATTCATGTTCATGCACACAAAGATTTGTCCTGTGTGGGAATCGAACCCACGACCTATGGAGTGAAGTGCAGGTATACTGACCTCAACGCCATATCGGTCGTCAAAATTCAAGGGTTTCTAAGACCAATTTCATCTAAAGAGGTTACACACTAACTGGCAGAATTACTGTTGCATTAGTATAGACTCTGCATTACAATACGTTGATTAAAAATGAACAAGTATTCGCTATTGATACCTCTACACTATGCTTACATATTCGTTAGAAGTTTTCAAAACAAGACTACACAATGGGCGAGAATTGGCTTCGTAAGTATAGGATTCTTTGACTTATGCGCATTACATTTTTTTTAAATGAAATGAAATTTATAAAATTATTGTCGTAATATATATTCATTCTTGATTGGAAATTATGTCTCAGTCGGTATAAAAATATAATTTTAAAAATAACTTCAGACTTTACGATACGATGGTATATTTTTGCTTATTAATTAAATGATATTTTTTGGTGTCATTTATTTATTTATGTTAATACGGTTTGAGAAACCAATTAAATTTACACACATTAAAATTCAGATAATTTGGCTAATAACAATTCATAATAAAAATAATAAACAAACACAAATATATAGGAATACTAAACGTGAGACTAAATTTAGATTATATTGCTATAATAAATAATAATTGCTATAATTGTCATATTAAATATACTATCTACTAATAGAAGTATAATATGCCACTGCCTACCCCTTCGGGAAAACAGGTTTAAGTGTATGTAGCTAACCTAACAAACCCACAATTTGCTTCAAAAGCCACTTGCTTTAGGTAAACTAAAAAAAAAATATACTTCACAATTTGCCCTGTCGTTTTGAAAAACGACGCATTCTAGAATGTGCTTGCGACATATAAACGTAAAAGTGAAATTCACTTACAGACTTTATTGTACAAAGAATGCCAATAAGCCTTGAGAAAAGGACGTTCGACTTGTTTACTACAATCTTGCGAATCTGAGAGCCAACATGTTACAACGAACGGAGTGACAAACTGTCAGCGACCTACTTTCCCAAATACATAAATTAGTGGGTAAATAATCCTCTAATAGTCATTCCCGACGCGCTTGTCGCTCCGTTAATCGAATACTATAACCGGAGTCAAGCAGTGTCCATAGTTGTCAGTCCTTGGATGGGTGATCATTTGTATAGAAGAATGCCACACACGTACCTTCGCCAACTATTAGGTACGCGTTGTGGAGTATGATCTAAGTCCATCTCATATTGGTTTGTGAAAGGAGGCCCGTGTTCAATAGTTGGGCGTTAATGGGATATTATTTACCTTTATTACCAGAACAGTTCTTTTATAAGGACAGTATACTATCAGTTAAAGCGGTTACAACCCAGAAGCCTAGAATATGGCAGCTCTTTAAGCGTACATGATGTAATCATCTAATCATACACTCGGTAGTCGATATATATATTTGGGAAGGATTGTGGTCAGCTTGGGGTCCATTTCGGGATTGGACGATCTGCCTCCATCGGTTCCTGTTTAGCGCTTCCCTCACGACATAATAGTGCTTGGAGGTCAACGAGTCCTTCACATGATCGGTCCATCTTGTAAGAGAGCGACCTTTTGATCGCTTCCCTTCAGTGTTTTCAACAACAATCAGCTTTTCAAGACTTTCGTTGCCTCTTTGTAGATGAAGTATGCAAGTATGCGCTGGGAGCACACAGTTGACAGTCTGGTCTTAATGTGGAGTTGTGATAAGATCGATACATTGGTGCGTTTGGTGGTCTATGGAATTCTTAACATTCGCCTCCAGCAGCACATCTCGATTCTCGCATCAATCCTCCATTCAATAGAAAAGATTATAGCTTTGGCGACCGATATGGCGTGGAGGTCAGTGTAGGTACACTTCACTCCAGAGGTCGTGGGTTCGATTCCCACACAGGAAAAATCTTTGTGTGCATGAACATGAATATTTGTTCTGGTCTGGGTGTTTTCCTATGTATATTAAGTATGTATTTACAAAAAAAAAAGTATTTAAGTATGTTTATCCGTTGTTTAGTATCTATAACACAAGTTCTTAATAATACTGATCGTGGAACTAAATAATTGGTGTAATTGTCAGAAAATATTTATTTATTTGGCTTTAATAAATACCAGTATTTATTCATTTCAACTGGTATTCAATCGTAACTGTATTTTTTTAATAACAGCTTTGTGCGGTTACTACATTTAGCTACTGTCAAGTAAAAGTTGTTTTAATAATATGTAATTCATATTAAATGAGAATTAGTGGTGAGAAAGCTGATAAATGGAAAATTACATGCTCTCCCCCTAAATCCCTAGAATCCTCAGTAAAGATGTGTGATTATACTGCGATCTCACATGGACTTCTTGAGAGAATTTGAAAACTGATGTTGCGCTGTTTTGTTTTATTAACCAACACTAATGTACGTTACCAAATACTTAACGGTTAATAATCCACCGTTATTACTCATTAATAATCTAAATATCACAAATTTTAGAAAATAAAACGAAACTGTAGCCATATGACCCTTTACTTTCCCGCCAAGAAGGTTTTTTTTAAAACCACAAGGTTCCTCATACTGCCCATTTGTGGTAATTGCGAAAGATAACCCACGAATTTGGAGCAATTCTCTTTCAGTAAAATCAATAATACCACCATTTGTCAATTTTCCTAGTCGCTTTGTAAAACAACGCAATCGACAATGTGCCTGCGACAAAAATACGATATAAGATATGTTTGCATTTCACAGTGCAACTTTTATAGTCGCGTTTGGAAAGTCGGTGCCCAGTTATGTAAATGAATTGGCAAAGGATTGTGAAGTAAACCTTGATTTAAGAAATCCTACTCACTGGTTTGATTTAAGGAGATGGCTCATTGCAAAGAAACATAAAATTTAGAGTTTCCTCCTTAATAGGTGCAAACATGTGGGACTTTACATTAAAGTCTCCACTGTCCGCCAGCCATGTTTTTCTCTTTTTCTCATGAAACATAAATTGCTATTACCGCAAAATATTGAAAAACATAATAAAAGACAGTGTAAAGAGAGAGAGAGAGAGTGCAGTCTCAAGTAGAGGCAGGTGCAGGCAACTCCGCCATCAATCTTCTAACCATTTCTTGCTACGTTATCCTTGAGTAAATTAGGCTAAATGTAATCCTAGAACAAAATCCTTATGAAAAGTCCAATAATATGACCGAAAAAATAAAATCTTTCATAAAACAATTACATAATGAAATGAAAAACACCAGGCACAGATTTTTTCGGTTAAATCCATTTCGGTACAATCCTGTCCCAAGCGTGTTTTCTAAAGGACGAAGTCCCATTCAGACTCGACTATTACATAATTTACTGTCTGTATTGAATCAAACGCAGTGAATCCTTTATGCTCAGAAGCCTTATTATATTTTGTGGCATTTGATATTAATAGCTTCTTTAATGATCTAAAGACTTACAATTTTTCAATCAGAACCAGTTCAGTTTAAAATTATCACTTGTATTTCTCAGGGAAAATCCAGCTATAATTAAGTGATTTTACAAACAATAACTTTGCAGTAATAGCTTGCACGCTGTTAAGCCAACATACAATACACTATTTGCTAGTGTTGGTATTTCTTCATCTTCCATGAATCATTCCGCCATTTAGAATAAAATACAGAATTGTTGAGATCTGCTATGCGTTAATATAATAGTCTTATTTATTTGTCTTTAATTTTATAGCATATAGTCCAGCAAAATTTTTACATTACATCAAGGAATAAAAAAGCAGCCTGGTAGGCAGAAATTGACATATATACATAATTTACCTCCTGTTTCCCCGAAGGCAGGCAGAGGCATAATTTACGCCCACATTTCGCCAGTTATATTGTTGGTCTCACGTAATAGGTGGCTAGCCAATTGCCGCTTGCCAGGAACTTTCATGTTCGCCAGAGCCTCGTTCGTTGATCGGCATGCACCACTTGCAGGTGAGGTTGGCTTTGGATCCTCAGATATTGTGTATAGACACCCTGTGAATGGGGATCCTAACAAGATCTAAGGATCCCTGTGACAGTCGTAGGTAAGCACTTGATATAGTCCAAAAAAGTAACAGCGCTCCATACCGTGTATGCACGGTAACAAGGACATCCACTAATGACGGCCTGCAGAAATGTCGTTTCACGCCCCATTAGAAGACCCGGGACTATGGGAGTCGGGAAACACATGAGCCGGTAGAGAATTCCACGGAATTCGAACAGAAACGAAAAAGGTACCTAATAAAAAAATGTTTTCATTTTCAGAGATTTTGTCTAATTTATCTCATTGTTAATGTATCGCTTATAGTAAATATAATTGAAGTGGCGATCTCATATTTTATATTGTTTATATCTTCCATAATTGTATAGTTTTTTTAGAGTATCTTACGTCATAATGACTACATCCTGCTTACTGAAAAAATATGTGAGAACTCCACATGAAGCATGATTGACATTGACTTCTTGGCGGTAAAGTGAAGCGTCATGAATGCAGTTTCGTTTTATTTTCTAAAATTTGTTCGAAATATCACAAATAACGGTAGATTATTAACCGTCAAGTGTTTGTAAACGTACTTGAGTGTTGAAAAGAAAAATAACAGCGCAACATCACTTTTCAAATTCTCTCAAGAAGTAAATGTCAGATCTCAGTATAGGCCTACATCTTTACTAAGAACTCAAGGGGTATAGGAGAAGGGCATCTCATTTACCATTTATTAGATAGTGGCACCTATTAAACAATATGACTGGTATTGTATATTTCAACAAAATTCATATAAAGTATTTATTCAAAAAATCATTTATAAAAAAAAACGTTACACACCCGCATACACTCTGTGCATGCTGCTTAACCTCGGTGATCGGATCCGATTACTTTGGAGCGGCGCCTTCATCATTATATGTGTCTCAAAATATCGACAACATAAAAATCTCTGTCTTTTCAAGAGCCACACAGCCTTATGGTATTATAATATATTTATTATTTCCGGGTGGGTACTTAAAGGTTCATAAATCGCTTATATATTCTTTCGTTAGTCCGATTATGAAATAAATTGACAGGTACTGTCAGCATCATGGAGTTGTTAACATTCATAGCGCCATAAATATCTAATGTAGGTACTTACCGCTTTTAGCGAGAGAGTAAGGTAGTGTTACGATTATATACATCGGCGCTTCGGGTGCTACAAATTATTTGGCGCTGACCGTACATGTTTCTTTGTACAGTATTAATTACAATTTGTACACATGTGAAGCCTGTGCACGTGATATCACATTCTCTTTACTACATAGTAGGTAGGTAGTATTTACTGAAATATTAAAAGGCTTGGATAAACGGCGCTGACCTTGCGCCCACTGTCGAAAAGGGCGTCACAAGGGATTCTAGACGACCTTCGGGCATTGATTACGAGAAATCATAAATATAGATATTGGAATAAAAAATACCAAGGGCCTTTCTATATACGATCTGATAATAATCTGGTGGCAACCAAAAACTTGTAAGTTTTATCATTCAGGAGTAATACGGTAAATGATTGCAATTGAAAAGAACAGTAGCATATTTATTGTATCTTTGATATTTATATTATCTTAAATGTTATAAATTCACGTAACTTTATTTCAGAATTTGTCGTTAAATATTAACATGCTTGTAATACGGTAGGAGGAGTAATAATGGTTGCAATTGATAATAACAGAAGCATATTTATTATATTTTTGATATATTTTAAATGTTGTAGATTCACGTAACTTTATTTTACAATATTTTGTTAAATATTAACATGTTTTACGGTAGGAGGAGAAATAATGGTTGCAATTGGAAAGAACAGAAGCACGTTTATTCTATTTTTGATATATCTTAAATGTTATAGATTCACGTAAATGTTCTTTTTTTTCAGAATTTGTCGTTAAATATCAACATGCTTTAATTTATCCCAGTTGTACCCTAGATTTTCAGTGAGGATTCAGAGTTACAAGGACATACTATTTTTAGTTAACGATGATGAAGAAAAAAGGTAACCCAATTATAGCCAAGCCACATGTCTACGACGTAATATTATAAACCAAGGCTGGTAATACGGAATTCCTTGATTGCTATCAGTTTTCCATTTGGCCATGGTTTTGTGAGCGTTGACTACGCGGGTCCACTTCGTCGGTGTATTGCAATTATAAAAAGACATGTGGCATTCGGAGACTGCCGCGGTAAAGCTATTACATAGCATTTTTTATCAACTTATGCAATTATAATTATTTATTTATTTTATTTATGCAGTATTTTTTTCTTCGATATTAATTCAAGTTACAATTTGAGCGTGGCGATCGATAAAAAAAATGTTGCCACTCGATGCAACCAATGCCACCTAAAGGCGGGTTGCTAAACTAAAAAGACAAGAGTGAGATTTTAAGTCATTAAAAGTTCTGCTATTTATCGATAGATGGAATCTAAAAGTATCACCGCTGTGCCGGTCGGAGTGTGTGTTAGGTTTTTTCGTTACGGAATTTCTGGATTCGGTCTCCAACCACGCTCAAGGCCCGCGATAAAAGCTATGCAATAGCTTAAAAATAATTTGATTGGTTTTAATATTTTAATTCGTAGTAAATTTATAACTGTAGCTGATAACTCAAAGACCTTAAAGTGAGGTTTAGAAACGTATTTTCGTGAGCGAAAGTTTAAGTCAATGTTCATGTATGCAAACTAATGTTCTTAATTATTCTATTGTCTTCACAAATAAGAGCAGATGGTATGCCCATAATCACCAAGCTAGACAGGCGAGCATATAATTGCAGTTAAGTACAAGGACCATGAACAAACCTTGGTATTAAATAAAAATACCAGGAAGGTTTTAATCTAGATTGAATCGAAAGCAAACTATAAAATTAACTGCCCGACCTATATCGGTCCGAAAACAATAACCGCTTGCGCGATCTAACAGCATTCACTGTCATCTATTGGTAGACTTATGAACTAATATTTATACTTAAAATATTTACAATACAGTTTTGAACACCGCAGGATGACGCTGCTGCCCATCATTCGGTAGGGTTTCTCTTCGCCGGCCCTTGACTCCCACGATTAATTTTATTAATATTGTTTCAATAAAAAGTGAATGAATAAGTAAATTTTACATTCGTTACGGTTAATCCAATCAATTTTGCGTTGAATGAAGCGTTTGCAGGCTTCTTCAGATAAGTACCTACCTGCATACTTTTTGCCGTGGGAAAATCTATGATATGAGTACACGATTAAACACTATACAGATATGTACTAAATATTAGATAACAGAACCGAATTCCCCCAAAGAGAAGCCTCGGGCGAACTAATATTATTGTGTTGACTGTTTTTGTTAGTAAAATAGGAGTAGTGTAAAATAATATTTTTTTTCCTGAAATGAATAACTATTTTACAACACGTCATGAATTTAGTTCTAAGGTCATTAGTGAAAACATGTGTAATGGATAATCAATAAAAGATGAACATTTCGACGGTAGCAATTAACAATGTCGTAAGTGAAAAGTCGTTTCTTTTAACAATATCATAAGTGATAAGTCGTTACTTTTTACTTACGACATACAAATACAAATACAAATTATTTATTGCTAAACCATAATGTGTACATAGGTGTTATACAATTTTAGAACCAATTTTATGGACCCTGTCGGGTACGCAACTTTAAGACTGAAGAGAGGGGAGTTGCAATCAAAAATACTTAAAACAAATAAAAAAATAACATTAATAAGACTTGTTAAAACAAAAACTTACATCATTTAACTTTTTTAATTCCACTAACTATCTCCAAAAATTGTTTAAAGTAACAGCTTTTCACTTACGACATTGTTAATTGCTACCGTCGATTTATAAATACTTTCCTTTTGTATGTATACCTACATTATTATTGGAGAACATAAACATAGAAAACTACCAGACCAGAAAAAATATACATGTTCATGCACACAAAGATGTGTCCTGTGTGGGATTCGAACCCGCGATCTAAAGAGCGGAGTCGCTGATCGTCAAAAGGAAATAATCTTAAATGAATGTGTCCCTTAAGCTTTTAGTCTATTTTATAAATGTCTCTTTTTTAATGTTTCGTACAGGAACATTATTATTAAATAACTATCTACTAATAAAAGTTACCATAGCCATTAAATAACATTTTAGTAACTTAAAGCATAAAATTGTAAATGTTGTTTAGTAACTAATCCTATAACTTCTAGTAATTTACATATTAGACAATTTTTTTTTTCTGACAATTACACCAATTATTTAGTTCCAAGATAAGTATCATTAAGAACTTGTGTTATGGATACTAAATAACGGATAAACATACATAAATACTTTCTTTTTTTGTAAATACATACTTAATATACATAGGAAACTGGGTGTTTTCCAGAACCGAATTTCCGAAGAAATATTCATGTTCATGCACACAAAGATTTGTCCTGCGTGGGAATCGAACCCACGACCTTAGGAGCAGAGAGCGGGTATTCTGTATATAAATACCCGCTCTCTGCTCCTAAGGTCTAAAATAATAACTATAATAATAAAATAATACTAATTATAACTAGATCTTCTACAGCAACCTGTCGCATATAATACGAGAAGATCTCATTGTTATAGCAATGTGGTTTTGCCTGTTGTTACTAGAGTTTATTCTATTAGTTACTGAGTACTGACTTACTAAACTCGTAACTAATCCTAAAATGTGTGGTAAATTACATACATAATAAATGTGCACTCTGTAGTATCTACGAGTAATTATCGCAATATTTACAAAAAACTTACAAACTTTTTTCTATGTGATGTAAAAAAAATTGAATTAAAAGTTTGACATTAGTCGGAAATTTAAAATTATATTATACCTACTTGGAAACTACGTAAATGTGGTAAGTTGATTCTGATTATTATTGGATTGTCCATTAATAATAGATTTAACAAGAAATTGAATACAAATTAGACAAAAATAATTAAGGTTTGAGATAAAATATCGACACAGGAATTGAAAACTAATATAATAATTATTTATTTGTAAGTTACCGACATAGCCTAAAATGAGTAAGTAAGCTGAAGGGGCAGTGGGCAGGGTACATTGCACATAGAACTGACCTCCGTTGGGGTAAAATAAAATAAAAAAACGTTCTAAAATGGAAACCATACCAAAAGAAAGCGTGGCCTGGGATGTCTATTCGCAAGATGGACGTACGAAATGATAAAGGTGGTAGGATAATAATAATAATAATAACAATAATTTATTTCTGTATGATAACTAGCCTAATTACAATATTTTACAAACATAAATTGGGTTAGTAATGCAATTAATTAAAGTGTTATCTACCTAAACTAAGTAAACTTAATTACTTGTGTCTTAGGTATTCTCAAGAAATACATGTTAGTGCTTATTTGACAAAATTCCTTACAAATAACAATGGAGTATATATGGAGGATATATTGGTAAAATCACCCAATCCTCAATCCAACCTCATCATTTCAGCCCATCACGAATCTCAGTGAATATCAAAATATTTATTTCTAAAACAATGTTGTACACTATATGGTCTTATAAATAAATTGGTTTTAAACCTAGACCCTGATTGACGAAACCCAGTTAGAGAGAGGGTCATACTCCATCACTGCTTTACTTCCGTGATAGTTTTCGACAACTGCTGCGAGCGCTTTATTGCGGATTTATACAAAACTGATAACATTGTTACAATACTTGTTTCTATACCCTTTCTTTTCATACCAAAATCTTTAAAAAACATTAAATTAAAAAAATTAAGAAAATATTATGAAAACAGCTTCCTTTTTAAAATCACGTCAACGATAATCAATATATTACTATTTTACGATAAGACGTCTTAAGAAAATTAATATTTGTTGATGTAAAAATATATTATACTATTGCTTTATTTGCAAACATTATTTACAACTACAATCAAACTGTCACGGTGACATAATTATTCTTATGCAGTAAAACAATAAAAAGAAAATTAATATCAAACCTTATTCGCGTCGAAAAAAAGAAAAAAGAAAAATTCACCTCAATATCACATGCACTGAAATTAATTAGTTATACTCTTTGCACAACACACAATAATTACTATTGACAACCCGTATAGTTTTAAAATTATTATCAATCAATTAGTTCGCAATCGTACGTTCGACAAGCATTGCAAGCGTGCGCGCGACCACTATGCGCAGGCGCCGGTCACTGTTTAAATGTTTAACTATGTAGAATAAAACTCAAGACTTTACTGAAGTGAAGGTTGGCAGGTGTAGAGAATGCTATCAATACGGTCTGAAGTTATTTAGACGACATACTTATTCGATATTTGTTTGTTTTTATTTTTTGTTTATACAATATCAACATACGACATACGTAACACGAAAGTAGGCCGATATGGCAGTAAAGTTTAACAGTCAATAGATTTTCAATCTTACCGGTTGTGCATTGGTTATTTTGCTCAATGAGATTCACGTTTAATTTTTTTTGTTAATTACGATAAACATGTTAAAACCGATTAGCTTTCTCGTTGTGCGTTACAATGTTACCTTAAATTGTATCTCAATCAAGGAAAACGATCCATACCATACACGATCTTTGCTCCAAAAATCGTGAGTTCGATTCTCATGCAGGATTAATATTAGTGAAGTAACTAAAAAAAATATTATAAAGACCGATATAGCGCGGTTGTCATGCACCTGAACACCACTCATATGTGGGAATCGAACCCAATACCAGTTCAAATATTTGTGTTCTTGAATGGGAAAACTTATTTTGAATGTAGGTAGGTATATAATATAATGCAACCTGCAATATTTAAAAAAAAAATAACTAAGTTTTTTTATCAAGTTCTTAAGTATGTTTTAAGACAAAAAATACATATAGTTTTAACTTAAATAAATCATATTATATTAATAATTAGTTATTGAAAAATCAATTATTGTCTATGACAAGATGGGCTGTATAATGGCATTGTCTAGTCTGCCTAAGTTGGTACTAGATTATCCAATAGGCAGAAAACGCACATGTCTAGGGCCCCGCATCGGGAATTTAATTTTATTTATTTAACATTCATACATACATAAATTGACGCCTGTTTCCCTGAAGGGGTAAGCAGAGGCATATTGTACGCCCAAACTTCGCCAATTATATAGTTGGTCCCACGTAATAGGTGGCGAGCCTATTGCCGCTATTCGGGCACTGTCATGTTCGCCAGAGCCTCGTCTCCACCTTGGCGTGGTGGGGTACTGGTACTGACTACCGGGGAAGAAACTAAGAGGGACCTGTGGAGGGCGCAGCGGGCGGGCCTGGAGGGTCTAGGCAGTAGGGCAGGGGGCCCCGCTGTCTCACCATGAACCCTCCGGGAAGTCGGCCACACACGCTATGGTCGCACGGGGAGGTAGGAGGGGCGCGTCCTCTGCGCCTCTCTGAGGAGGTCCTCCCGGTTTTGGTCCAGGAGACGTTGGTCGCAGGCGGGGTGTCAGAAGCTGCAACCCAGGTACTGGCCCCCGCCTCTGTCTCAACAAGAAACAAAACTGCAAACATGACACTTCACTTTCCCGCCAAGAAGCCCTCATACCTACTTAATCAGGCTGTCTTCTGCTGCACATAGCATCCCAGATGGTCCTTACAGACATAGACCGATAGACCTACCGTGTATTATTATCATTATTATGTCAACCTTTTAAAGCCCTACTGCTGAGCACGGGCTTCTGACGAATCAAGGTGAGAGGGTAAAATAAAAAAGAAAATATACTTTATTGTCTTTCAAATCAATATGACCATTTAGATTCGTCAACAAGGTATTGGGTCATATTCCACCAAGTAAAGGTATTGGGTCATACTCCACCGTGCGGACCTAGTGCGTACAGGCAGAGGCAGGTATGTGGCTACCTACCATTTAACTATCACAAATAACTAATCCACATATGTTTCAAAAACTTTCCCCCACTAGAAAAAATCCAACACGTACACAATATAAGAACCGATTATGTAATGTAATATGTAATACTGCTTTAGTAAAAAAAAGTTTCTTTGGCACTGCTTCACAAATTTTTAACAAAATACCTAATGTAATAAAATGCATGACCTTGCATGAATTTAATAATCTTTAATTAAAATACTACTTGAAAAATGTTATTACCAAGTAGATGAGTTCCTAGATGATAAGACTTTACTGTAATTTTAATTATAATACATTATTAGTCTAATATTCTTTGTTAATGTTTGTATGTCTCAACGACAAAACATAGCGCACATATTTAGTATGCAACACCTTAATGTAAAATACCTATGTTTAACAAATTAATAAATTCTATTCTATTCTAATGATAAACCGTCCGTGCATTCACTGCGAAAATGGCAAATGCATTATCATGTTATAAAGTCATTCAAACTATTAAAATGACTAATTGTTATTAATTATTGAAATGATGATAAAACAATTTAAAATGAGACTAAGGCCTCCAAAGCAGTTGAAGTGGGTACTTAGAAACACGTTGGCATCGCTAGCCTACTTTGAAAGATTTCTATTACCCAACCACCAATACATAGAAAAGAGGTTCTACGAATCTATAAGGTGTAAGGGTTCTTTGACTGTCCGACATCCGTATTGCCAAGTGTGAGTTGGACCGCCACACGATGTTTGTCTTTTCGTCGTACAAGATTTTACCGAAATTACAAAAATAAATCTCTTTAAATATTTTAATCATTATTAACTACTGGTTATAGATGTTAGGAGCGCTCGTGGCTCCGCGGTGCTCGGTGGTCGGAAACAATCACCGAAGTAAAGCAGAGTTTACAGAGGTCAGTCCTTGGATGGGTGACCGTTTGTTTGGCATTTGATATCGAGCGCTTCCGTGCTTCGGAAGGCACGTTAAGCCGTTGGTCCCGGTTATCACTAAAATGTGGTAGTCGTTAAGCCATGTTAGAGGCCTAATTGGGCGGCTTGAAAAATTCTAGCAGCCGGACGCCATACACCTGCCTCCGCTAATCCGCACTGGGTCAGCGTGGTGGAGTATGTATGTATGATGAGTGATTGTATGTACTTATGTATGAAATAAAAAAACTTAGATTTTAGTTATTCCCAACGATAGATAGTCATCAAGTTCTTTTTACAGCCTGTATAATGACACGATTTATTTTACTTGAATAGTACTCACTAAAATCACGCTACCAGACGGCAATTGTATATGAATTGCAACGCAAGGATTACCTTGTAAGTGACTATTATAACTTGACCTCTTGGGCTTTACCGCTACCAGAGGCAGTATGGACGGCTGTGGGTCAAGACCAACTGACACATTATTCTCGTGCACGCAATATTAATTGTCATCGCAGCCAAGAGCTCAAGCAGCACTGGTATAGCACTCGCGCGGTACTCGTCAAGCTGATGCAAGGCTAACATAACATAGCAACAATAACATCGTCTCAGCCAGTCTACTTCTGCAAATACCTTCTCAATTATTTTGACATGATACATAGTACGAGTAGATACAATTTGCGCCGCCTGCATTCACAGGCTTACTGCTAAGGGATCATCCATTAATTACGTCACACGAATTTCGTGAACTTTTGACCCCCCCCCCCTTGTCACAGCTGGTCACACTTGTGAGACTCCCTCCTTAGTGTGATGTCACATATTTTGCAATTGTACAGCAAGAAATGATAACATTAAAACAGCAGTTCCAAAATGTTTATAGGACCAGGATTTTGAAATGTGGCGTCACGAAATTTAGGATCCCTCCCATCCCCTTGTCACACTATGTCACATATCGTCAACCCCTCACTCCCCATTAATGTGTGACGTTATTTATGGATAGCCCCTAAGTTGCCTCGATCACCTGTCAATTAACGGGGCGGCACATCGACAGCGGCCAGAGGTTCGCTATCCTTCTCTTTCGCTTCACGGTTGCCGTTGACGAACCTTAACTCCCTGGTGGGTTATTTCCGAGGAATAACAGCATGGGGCTCTTCATCATCATCATCATATCAGCCATCTGAAGTCCACTGCTGAACATAGGCCTCCCCAATTGCTTTCCACGTAGATCGATCCTTTGCCGCCTGCATACACCGGCCCGCCGCCCTGACCAGGTCAATCTTCATTCATCTTCATAAAGGGCATGACACGGTTTTAATAGGTTGGCAACGTGCTAGTGATGACCTGAGTCTTGCAGGCGTCCATAGGCCATCAAAAAACATCCGGTTCGTCCAGTCAACTGCCACTTCAGCCTGGAAATCCGTCCAGAATTCAGTGTAGACGAGAAGTTAAATATACGTGGAAATGCAATAAATATACAGCACGCGATCTCAGATTCTGTGCCTCAGCAGCTGACAAATCTTACTATACATTTGATCTGAACATTGGCTTATGCTAAAAGAGCTAAGGCGAATTATCCATATTTATATTTTAGAATAGCTAATATATGTAAGTAAGCCACTACGTTTACAGAACAGGTTCAGGTCAGCTGAGCAGAACCGCGAAAAACCTTGACCCAGTTTGTCTGCTCGCTGTTTATACAGATTTATTATAATTCCACCTTAGGACTAAAAGTACTAAAACAGCCACTAGTAAACTAATTACTAAACAACATTATTTAATTATTTACTGCTTTTTTTAGTAAGCCATTCCTTAGAATAGTTGGATTCATATGGTTATTTCGATTCATCACTATCATCCTTTTGCTCTGCTCTCAGTTTATGCTGTTTATGGCTTATTTATGTTTATTTGGGTTTGGCGCAGTATTTTCATCATTGACATATGAATCGAGAAGGGGTGGTTCTCGATCATAACCTAAACATTGTACCTAAATTATCATTATTTCGAATATTCGTAAAATATCAGTTAGGTTATTCCATTGTACAACTAATATGCAAACTAAAAATAAATATGAATGTGAATATTCATTAATTAATTTAATTTTTATAGCACACACATAAAAATACAATGTACAAAAGGCGAACTTAATTCCATTAAGCATTCTCTACCAGTCAACCTTGGGGTTAGCAGAGACATTAAAGGCGGTGCGAGTAAGAGATAGTATTTATAGTTATGGTTTATGTCATGAATTGTAATTATTTACATAAAATAGTACGCTGATCTACATAAAAATATACACACATACACATATATAAACACAAATACTATAATATAATATAATACATATTTAAAAATAAATAAATTGATGACATGGGGGAAATTTCATCGATGATCATTCTTTCAAGAAGTAATCGAAAGTTAAGTTTTTAAAAGCTTTTTTAGCCAATCTTATATTTGGAGGATGAAGATCCAAAGTTGGATGGCCTTAACGCCAAAGGAGTTTGACATAAACCCTGTACTGTGTTGAGGTGTAGCAAGCAGAAGGTGATAAAGGTTAAATTGTGTTATCTGAGAGCATTTAACACAGCGCCATTTAGTCAAATTGTGATTCATCTAACGTGGTCATTTTGTGCGCCAAATGTGAATCGTAAAAGGAAAATATTGAGAATTGTACAAATTACAGGTTTTAGAACATCTGTTGATTACATAATTATTCAACTGTATCATTAATTTATTCATAATGCACTATATTATGTTACGTTATAATTTTTATTTAAGACGAAAAATATTGCGTCAGTTTAATTATTACTTGCGTAGACTGTCGTGGCTCCACATACGTGTTTGTATATTGGAATACACAAAAATATTAACTATCCGATATTAGGTTCTAAATACCAGGTACTAGAGTACTAGCTATCAGGGTACTAGGAACCAGGTACTAAGGGGTACTAGGTACCAACTATGTACCAGGTGGATACAGGTAGGCGGGAGGTACCAACCGAGCTGGATTCGACGATTGACCTCTTTCTCGAAGTTGGACTATATTACCAAGTATTACCATTAATATGTTAATTTTCCTATTTTTCATTGCATATACGTGCTATGCTGATTGTTTATAATAATAATTTCATAAACAATTAGCATAGTAAGGGAAATTATTTAAAAAATTATAAAACGTAATTGACTAGCTGAGTCAAATCACAAATTAGTCAAGTTTATTGCCAATAACTCACTTTGTGGCGTAAGATCTTTACTTAGTCACCTACGCGTACTACTCCCAGCAACGATGAGACATGGTGGGGCGTTTGCTCCACCTTAGCTCTGAGCTGTGGGCTACGTAACCAGACCTATAATATAAATAATCTAGGTACTAACTACAGTTATACGTAATATCTAATAATAGGGTGCAACCTTCTTTTATGAAAGAAATTACCGGGGTAAGACCGCGCGGTTATAGTTACATATTATTTTATCATAGTTACATATTATAGCAAACGCTAGTTACATATTATTTAAGACTGCTGCCCTATCCTGAGCCCATGGCTGGCTACGGCCATGCCTTTTTTTTTTTGTATGGAAAATCATCAAATGAACTTCTCCCGCTGTGAGTGGAGCGGGAGGGTGTGTCAGACTTCTACTGACTAAAAACCATCCATGTTCCTTCCTTTGAGCCTGCTACGTATAGAGGCCGCGGTAACCCTTGCGAACAGTCCCACAATCCCGGCGGGCTTGGCCCACCTTAATGCCCCTTAAAGTGATGCCCCTGCTGATCAATGAACGAGACTCTGGCGAACACAAAAGTTCCCGGTAAGCGGCAATAGGCTCGCCACTTATTAGGTGAAACCAAATATATTGCAATTTCATGGTTGCATGTTCGTTAGCGATAGCCCAGTGGCGGCGATACTAATAGACTGCAATTCAGAGGGGTTTAGATGGTTGGAGGTGGGGGACGGGTAGCTAGTTTAACCATAGAATTCTAGTCACCTGATACAGGCAATTTTTGCTTACAAGGTGACTTTGATCATACACTATTATGTAAAAATTGGATAATGAAATAAAGATATTATTATTATTATAGAATGATGGTTTCCTCCGGGGTGCGGAGGCAGTCGGCAGTCGCTCCGTGTAAAATAACTGATATTCAGCTACATATAGTTGGACCAGTAACCAGACTCTGAGCCCTATTCATTCGTCTCTGAGTCTAATGAAAATTATGATCAAAATCCATTCAGTGCTTCTTTGCGTGAATGAATAACAAATATACATATTAACTTTTTCGCCAATAATACTTGCCAGAAGCAGCGATAGCCCAGTGGCGAAATCCATAGACTTATATCAGAACCCTCTGTTTCGAACCCTGGTCACGAAAGACTGCTCGAAGTTATGTGCGTAATCATCGTTTGCTCTGTGCCTCAAATAGCACATTAAGCCGTTGGTCCCGGCTGTCATGAACATCTATGGCATTCGTTATTAGGAAGTCAGTGCCTTTTAATATTCTGACCACTGGTTTAATCAAAGAATGATGTTTCCCTTTGGGTTGTGGAGGTCAGATGGCAGTAGCTCCATGTAATAACGGAAGTTAAGCAAAAAACAGGTTAGACCAGTGAGCAGATCCTGGGCTCTTAGCCGGCAACCTGGATAATGCCTAGATATGAGGATGAATACTCATTGTCAATATGATTAAACTAGTACAATCAAGTTAAATACATACACAATATACACAGAAAACACCTAGACCAGCACACAAATAATTAAAATAAATATTTGTCCATGTGGGAATGCTGTGCGGAGTGCGGAGTGCTGGCCTCCACCTCAACGCCATATTGGATGTCATAATATATGGATTATTTGTCAAGGGAAGCTGGCCCTTAATTTTTTTCAAAGGTCACGCCTTAACTAAGCGAGGCGAGAGGGAATGGGATGCTGTTGCCTCCTTTTGCGAAGCAGTCATGCTAGCAAAGGAGGCGACGGAACGAGAGAGGCAGAGTGCCTTTCGTCACGGATCCAGCCGCCGCGGGGGACGCCCGAGACGTCGGGAGCCGCGAGACGACTCCCGGCCACCGTAGGCGCTAGCTTGTGGGCGGTGGGTAATGGGTAACTCGCCGACCGTCCGCCTGCTATAGGCGACAGGCCGCGTCGACGGCGCGTTCGTGTTCCACGCGCCTCAAAGAGATGTCAGCACACTGAGGGGCCCCTGGAGAGGGGGCCAAGTCTGCCGGGGTTGCGGGACTGATCGAAAGGGTTACCGCGGCCTTGGTGTTACAGGCTCAAGAAGGAACATGGATGGTTTTTAGTCAGTAAAAGTCTGACACACCCTTCCGCTTCACCCACAGCGGAAGATGATCATTTGATGAATTTCCATACGAAAAAAAAAAAAAAAAAGGTTTTGATAGACACGGTAATAGAATTAAGATATTTGATAAAGTGCCAACGGTAGACAATATCATTGAGTTCATTTATATGTACAAAAATTTAAATATTTTATTATTTTAATTTATATAAGAGAGTGTTTAGTATGTACCATCAGTATGATATGATGTTAAAATGTATTTTTGTAGTTTACTCATTGTAGAACCTTAAGAGCAATAATTCAAACGCGAGACTTTGCTATCAATTTAAATATTTTTAAATAGACTTGTGTAACTCATGAGCGAGTAGTTCAATTGAACTACTTCTAAACAGTGAACTCATTGAACGAGTTCACATTGGCGGTGCGTTTTAGTTCCCAGTTCAGTTAAAGAGTTCAGCGGCTTGTCGCTCCCGCTTTTAGATCCAATTGGTACCTACAAATTAAATACTGAGTAAATAATATTGAAAAGTATAAAAGTAATTGTTAATTTTCTAATTAGTAGTCTCTACATTATTATGTAAATAGTAAACTGTTAGAAGTAGTGTAATAATAGTGTACCTAATTAATTGTCAATATGTAAACAAAAACATGATATAAAAACAAAAAATTTGCAATACAAAACAATCAATTTAATATATACGCCCACTAAAGTGATATTTTCATATTTGTTCATATTTATCACTTTAATAGCCAGTTCTAAGCCTGATTAAAGTATGAAAGAAAATCGAATAAATTCTGAACTAGTATAGTATTCGCAAATGAACTCAGAGCGATATGAACTGTAGAATCACCGGAACTGTAGAACCAATATAGTCTAGTCGCTCTGACTAACTGAACTAAGAAGTCTAAAACGAAAGGAACTAATGAACTCACATAGTGAACTGCTAAACTTGTTGAACTAAATCAGTAATGTGAACTGTCGTGCCCAAGTCTAATATGAAAGTTTGTAGTTTATTCCTCGTAGAAACTTTAGAGCAATATTTTAAACGCGAGATTTTGCTATTGAAATTTAAGTGATCTTATACTTTATTTGTTGGGTATTTGTTATAATCGATATCGGTAAGCAATAACCCAAAATATTTTTATATCTTCTACAATCAACAGCGACCAAAACCGTTCAATGTAAATTAGTGAATTATACTAGGAGCCCAAGCCAACCTTAGCTAAAAGTGGTGCAGTTGCCGTTGCCGATGAACGGCCGAGGCTCTGGCAATCCTAAAGGCACCCAGTACGCGGCAATAGGCACGCCACCTGTTACGTGAGGCAAACAATATAGTTGGAGAAATGTGGGCGTATAATAAGCATATTTCTATCCCTTTTGGGAAAAAGGCGTGATAAAAAAGTATAATGAACAAAACACGCTTAATCCGTCTGTCTATCAACGGATAACTGTATCGAGGTCTATCTATTGTCTAAAATACTAAAAGTCTACTACCTATCTACTTACTATCTAAAAATCACTGTATTATACTGATAACACAGTGATTTTTTCCAAGAGGGTGCAATTATAGTGCCGCTTTATTATATTTGTGGCTCGCACTTATAATGCATCTCACTGCATGCATGCATGCACACACACACGCACACAAACACGCACACACACACCTTGATTTTATAATTAATATTTTTGTATAAATGTTCGTACTTCACTGACAATTGGTAATGTACTATTGTAATTTAGCCGCGGGTGAGAGGCCTGGTGATCTAAGACACAGGCAGACTTTTGCCTAATTTAGACTCCAGCCTCCCGCATTTCACTAAATATTGTTTGTACCTAAATTGTGTCCATTGTGTATTAGTGTATGTGGAGGAAATTAAATGATTATTATTATTATTATAATTATTATCTCGTTCTTCGCTTTGTACATCACCATTTCGCATACTTAAAGGAAAATCGACCCATTAATATATAGATTAGGTTTAAGTTACGTACTTATACAGTCTGTCTATTTCTTACTGAAATCGAATCAATGTTTATCAAACGTTCAAAATACAAGCAGAATTATTAATTAATAAATCAGTATCAAATGCGCTTACAATTGGACAAGTCTTCTTTAGATGATCTTCTTTTGTGATGTCCCAAAAATCGTCTTTTACGAGTCATTTTGAGTTAAGTCACTATTCTATTAAGCTTGCGATATCTTGGATCTTATTTCCCCTTACTTTTCCCTGCGCTGACGCATCTTGCTTATTAATTAATGGTTTTAACAACTAATTTGCTTAAATTCAGTGGTGGAAACTACTGCCTGTTCAATTAAAGATAATGTTTATTTTAGAGTTATAAAAAGAACATAGCCCCCCTCCCCCTCCAATGTCCATTAATAACAATAAGTAGTTTATTTAGGTAAATTATTATGCCCATGCACAGAAAAGGAAACAACAAATAAACAACATAAATACTATTTAATTTATCAAATAATTATATATAGGGTGTATAGGGATCCTACCAAGACCGAAGAAGCCCAAGCCAACCTCACCTGCAAGTGGTGCACCTGCCGAACAGCGGACGAGGCTCTGGCGAACATAACAGTGCCCTGTAAGCGGCAATGGGCTCTGCCTCTGCCTACCCCTTCAAGGAAACAGGCGTGATTTTATATATAAATAATAAATAAAATAAATATTTCTGACACTTACACCAATTATTTAGTTCCAAGATAAGTATCATTAAGAACTTGTGTTATGGATACTAAATAACGGATAAACATACATAAATACTTTTTTTTTGTACATACATACTTAATATACATAGAAAAACACCCAGACCAGAACAAATATTCATATTTATACTCACAAATATTTGTCCTGAGTGGGAATCGAACCCACGACCTCAGGAGTGGAATGCGGGTATACTCGCCACCACGCCATATCGGTCGTCAAATGTATGTGTGTATGCAAATAATATATCATTTCTGTATATTTTAATTATATTTACAGTATAACTATTATTTCGTATTTAAGTAGATTTATTTATGTCCTTTATTACATTTCTCATACTTAAAATACATCTCGTCTCGTCTTCGCTTTGGAACACAAACAAATCCGAATTCCCTATGATGCGATCTTACTCTACAGTACTTACTTAGCTAGCTAAAAGGTGCTTCACATTTGACCTAGTTTCTTAAATTCATGTCTACGTGCGAACTTCATATTTGTACAAGTCTATTATTTGTTGAAGCTAGCATAAAGATATTAAACAAAACAATTTAGAGATTAAAATCGCGGTTTATTAACTCTTTTAATAAATATCTAAAGCGTTCGAGAGTTCGCGATTAAATTAGTTGCGTAATAAAACTTAATTTCAATCTGTAACATTCGTTTTGTCTACACATTCATCATTTCAGCCGTAGGCAGTCCACTGCTGAACATGAGTCTCCCCCAATTGGTCACATTATAATATGATAATGGGGGTATTTGTCTATGATTACCACGCTGGGCAAGCGTGTTGGCGATCGCAGTTCGAGCCAGTACGCAGGATGACGCTGCTGCCCATCATCCGGTAGGATTTCTTTTCGTCGACATAAATATAACATAAGGAGTTTTCCCTCATTTATATTTATATTCCTCACTTAAGACAATTAAATATTTTAGATTACCCTGAATCGATACCCTACATTATAGTAATGGTCAACAACATGAATTGATAGACATAAGGATCTAATCAAATTTTTGCTGGTTATCTGATAAGAGCTCAGTGAATAGGTAAACATAGCTGACAGCTGGTAAAGGAATGCGTTGACGTAGAGGCGTCTTTCAACAAGGTTTTTTCACCCAAAGTTGGAAGATAATTGTGGAATAAAATTAAAGGGTAATTTACAAAAATAATATACTTCTGTTTGACTTGGATCAGGCAGGTACTATGGATTAATTGCACCAAAGCTGAACGAATTTAATTCAGCCTTAACATTAAGGCCGATAAAATGTTGATATATTTATCAATATATTGATATAACAGATTTGTATGAAGCTATAAACAAAATCTTACTTTAAATTTATTTTAAACTATAAACAAGTTGGTGCAAGGCGCCCTAAAGAAAAGCGTATGCTGAAAACAAGGTGATTGGGGCACTTCACGCCTTCGTGAGCAATCAGAAAGACCCCGATAAAGCACGTCTGGCAGTTCATAGAGCTGTGTTGGTCCCTACACTAATGTATGGAAGTGAATGCTGGATATGACAGAATAAACATGAAAGTCAGATAAATGCAGTAGACATAAGAGCACTCAGAAGTGTGCTAGGAGTGAAATTGAGTGATAGGATTAGAAATGAAGTCATAATGGCAGATGCTGTTGTGAAAGAAAATGTAGTGACAAGGATTGAGAAAGGTATGCTTAGATGGTTTGGTCATGTTAAAATGAAAGTACATCATACATCATACAAAAGCACGAGTAAATGAAAGTGATGGGAGGGCCAACGATTTTCTTTGACCGTAAGGTTAATGAGTGTGATTAAAGCTAAGAGGGTAAGCCGTGATCGTACACTCAGAAGAAGCAAGTGAAGTTTTTTAACTTGCTCTGCCGCCTTTTTCCGCGACAAACTCCGTGCGTCCCAAACCCCCGGCAGCATTCACTCTTTGAAGTGAAATGGCTTACATAACCTCAGGTCACTGATAGCACCAGAACGTACGTAGTTCTATATACATATCACAAAGTATTAGATTCATAATATTGTCAATGACATACGTTTTAGAATTTTAGTTATGTGTCACTACACAAATAACTCAAATTTTCGATAATTAAAATATGTTCTTAGATATTTAGCTTTTATCTACTTTAATAGATATCTGTATGTAAATGAAATGCGTTTGTAAAGCGCTCGTCGAAAATCTAGGAAACGATTTTACAGGCCAGCAGGTCACATATTAATAAATAGCTTTAATGTTCAGGAAAAACCGCCATGACTAGTTTCTTGCCCGATTCTTTTCAAGCTCTCGTCGCTTACGGAGTGAATTGGCGCGTTAGTTTTGAAGTTGACGTTCTTAAGAGCTTCATTGAGTCAAATTTTAAAGATGATGATTCGATTTGCTTTGATTTGAAAGTTAGTCCCAATTATGTACCTAATTATTGATAGGTGTTCGTTATAACTAATACCGATGCCTATAGACATTAGCTAAAATAAGCAGAGAGGACTAGATGTTTACCAATTACTTTATTAGTAATTTTATCAAATTAAGAGTAAATCCGCCTTTATCGATATCAGGCTCACCCATTATCAGCAATAACATTTGTTTTGATTTTATTACATTGCATGGAATTTTGCGCACAGTCATGCCATGCATGCTGTAATGCCTATAGCATGGCCATTCGTCGCCATCCTGATGTAAATAAGAAATCTTTCTTATCTTGGTTTGTCAGAGTTTGTGAGATTACCTAACAAAGAAAGAAAAAGAAAGAAAGAAAATATTTATTCAATACAAGTTGCAAGAAAAAAAAAACATAAAATAAGTACAAAATAATAGAAACACAAATCAATAACAATAAGAACTCAAGTGAAAGAAGTACTCAACTTGTATTGAAATGGTGCTCACTCAGCAAATTGTCGAACATCACAGAGATGTCGCGACGCTGATCTTCCGTGGGCACCTTCTCAGAAGGTAGGTAATATTAACGCACAATATTTCAATATATTTGAAAGACATAAATAGTTTCTGTTGAAATATGTTAACACAATAAAGGTCAGTAGGTCAATCAGAATAAGAAAAATAAGATGTACATATAGAGAAAAAAGAAATGTTTATATGCAATTAAGTAAATTATATAAATTTAAATGAAGATGAAAGACACAACCCAAAGCTGTTAAAACTTTTGAGAGTTTATAATAACACAAGCATATTTTTGCTTAAAAGGTAGCTAACCATTCACTAATATTGTATTAGACACTAAGTTAATGATTATTTCATTTTGTATTTGTATTTGTATTACATTTTGTATTTGTATTTTAACTTTCACAACCCAGGTTTCAAAAAAATTATAGACCATTTCAAAGTTTGCAACCATTAAGCACAGTCCTCTACTACTTCTGTGAAGGATGCCTTACCCTGTGGGTGTAGTCTATACTACTTAGTGGTAGCCTTTGCAAAACCTGGTATTTGTTTGTTTTACCTGGAAGTCGTTTCTTGATGGCTTTCCACAACGACGTAAGGAGAATGCCAAAACGGCCAGAACGGCCCAAAAATCGATAATACTTCAAAAAGAGTTAGGTATGTTGGTACCCTTTTTTAAGAACATAACAAACTAGCTTCTGTTTTATCTATTTGGCGTTTTACCTTGAAGGATATAGATTTAGTACATTTAAAGGCACCGATTATAATTCTGGAAAATGTGTACATCTAATTACTGAATGTATGTTTCTTTCAATTATTACATAAGATCCAAATATAATAGTCTGCATAAGTCGGCATAGCAATTTGGGATAGCTAAGAGTATACGTACTTAACTTATTAATATAGTAAAGTAGAATGTTTATACACGATAAACTGTCAACCACGCAGAAAAAGCCACGGGATGAAACTAGATAGCAAAGTAAGTAAGATAACTGTTGTTTCACACAAAATCCACACTACAAATACTAGATGCTGATCCTAATAAAAATACACCTCTATCAGGAAAACCATTGAAAAGATCTTTTGATTATTTTTTATCTTATCTCACTTCAATGTTATCACTGTTCAGTTTCTTAGACGCTCTCAGTAAGCGTAGTGCTACCTGCCTAACTGTTTAACATTAATTAGATTACAGTGCCATGTGAGGTTTTAGAAGGTTATTACGCTCTTTTGGAATACGCGAGAGTAATATTGTAGGTAAGGCATTCCTTTGTTATCGAATTAAGCTTTAAACTAGCTTTATCTGCAAAAGAATTTTATTATCAAAAATATTTTGTCATTCTTTCTTGTAGATAGTGGTTCTGTTTGCTACGCTTGTATGTTATTGGTGCGGTTATTGAATTGAACTAGGCTGTTGATCACTTTGAGACATAGAATTGGAAATTTTTCTTGTCATATGCTCCATTCCAACTTTATTCCTCATCAAAATATGAGCTTCTTACCGTCCTGTTACTGGGTTTTGGCCTTTTTTTCGAACTAAAATGAGAAGAATTCAGGTTATTATCAACCACGTAGACCCAGTATGTATTGATGGCGAATTGTGGTAAAAATTGTACAATTCGCCCAATTGGGCTTCTGACTCAGAGCGTCTAAGGGGCGCCGCACATGATGGGTTGGGTTGGCAGTTTCAGTTCGGCAATTCATTTAAAACTAAAACTAGGTATTTATAACCTTACCTATTGAAATTACCGAGTCTTATGTAAATCCCCTACATACATTTGTATTATCGATCCTGGCACTTAACTTCATTCACAGTCATCTTACCACCTATTGCCACAAGAAAGTCCCCAGGTATATCACGCGCAGATGAGGTTGGCTTTTTTCCCTTCCTTTCTCCTTTCCTTACTTTTTTCCTCTGACACAGAGTCTTTAGTGGTCTTTATTTTCTTTTGTGCTTTACTGACTTTTTTCTTCTTGATTTTTTGAAAAATTTCTATGTCTATTACATTATTATCTCAACTCATTTCTATCAATTACAACTCTTGCTACACTAATAAGTTAATAACATACTGTTTAAATGTTTCCGCAGACTTACCTTATATTATCTCTTGTAAATTTGTTGATGTCTACGTTTTACTTCATTTCCGTCTTTGAATCATGCCTCTGCCTACAGAATTACTGACATTCTAACAGGATGTGTGTTACTGTTTCCTCCTTGGGTCACAGATGCATGATGTGCGGGGAGCTCTTAAATCAGTTCAGGTACTTTGAGAATCCACCATGCCCCGTCAGTATTTGTGTCGACACCTGACTATGTTCCATCTTTCTTACTGTTTGGTACGAGGCAATTACGTCCGGGAAGAATAAATTGGTGATTTTGCCTGCACGTTCTTCCTTGTATTTTTGACTCCATTCGTCAAGGGACCGATTCGGATCAGTCTCCTGACGAATGAAATCGGACACTTGTCGTAGGCCGGCTTGGTTTTTAATTTCAGAGCGGCATTTTTTACATGTTCGTCCGCTTTCTCATTTTCTTTTAGACCAGCGAGGGCCTTCCCCAGAAAAGGTGGACCGATTAGCCCTGCTTTTGCGCGTTATATATTTTTTTAAATTTTTTCTTTTGATTGCCAGCACATGGCAAGCCTCCATATTTACTACAGTCTGGATTGCGAATCTAGAGACTTTGTACATTCCGAAAGATTCGCGCGGGCTCTTGAGACTACCTACTTACGACGCATATCCCCAGTAATTCAGCCTGGTAGACGGTACTTGGTCGAGACAGCTCCATCCCACATTGACAAATTTGTTCCGACCTTGTCCTCGATCTTGCTTCCGTCGTGAGGTTGGCTTGGGCTTGGGCAAGTTTAGCACTTACCATTATTTACTTAATTTCTTAAATATACAAAATGAAACACATTTCACATAATTATGACGGTTTTTAATAAAAATTAAAGACTATGTTTTATAGTTTAAAAATCTACTCAATATAAAAATATTTAATGATAGATAATACCTAATTGTAATTTCTGATGAAAGGGTTATTTAGATTTTACATTATTATTATTTGTATGGTTATGTTGACAAATATTGAGATGTAGAATAATATAAATTATGTAAGTATTCTTTAAAATCAATTTTGCTGCATAATTTACTGACATTTTATCATTTTGTACACGGACGTACAA
This sequence comes from Musotima nitidalis, assembly GCA_949126915.1. NCBI lineage: Eukaryota > Metazoa > Arthropoda > Insecta > Lepidoptera > Crambidae > Musotima > Musotima nitidalis. The sequence goes on from OX421425.1 coordinate 15,925,548, forward strand.
AAATTATATACGGACAAAAAATATATACGGACAATTAAGCGTATTTAATGCTTTATTTCTATCAAAGCAGCGATAGTCCAGGTGAGACCAGACAGATTGGAATTCAGAGGGTCGCTGGTTCAAACCCTAGTCGCCAACATATGACTTTTCAAAGTTATGTGCGTAATTATCGCTTGCTTTGCGTCTCGGAAAGAACGTTAAGCCGTTGGCACCGGCCACCTTTGGCAGTCGTTATTTGAAAGTCAGTGCCTTTTAATATCCTGACAGTTGGTTTAAGCAATTTAACAGGGTGTATAGGGTTCCTACTAAGACCAAAGAAGCCCAAGCCAACCTCACCTGCAAGTGGTGCACCTGCCGATCAACGGACTAGGCTCTGGCGAACATAACAGTGCCCGCTAAGCGGCAATAGGTTTGCCTCCTATTACGTGGGACCATCTATATAATTGGCGAAGTGTGGGCAAATAATATGCCTCTGCCTACCCCATCTGGTAAACAGGCGTGAATTTATGTATGTATGTATGGTTTAAGCAAAGAATGATGTTTCGATCTGGGTTGCGGGAGTCAAGCGGCAGACAGTAGCTCCGGGTAATAACTGAAATTCAGCCAAATATTTTAAAACCAGTGAGCCGACCCTTAAATATCAGAATCATATGCCCAGGATAATGATAAGGTGATGATGCATGCTTTAATAAAAATAAAATAAACAAAAAAACATTTATTGCTTCCCTAAACATAATTTACATTACCTATACGATTAAAAAAAAGTTTCTATATATTACAATTTTAACCAGAATTTAATTTATTTTAATTACGAAGGTCCAGAGAGCAAAAGGTGATGGCTCAGCTTGTGCTGTCCAGCGTATACACACTAGACGGCGCTGGTTTTCAGCCACCCCTGTTCCCTGAGATGTACTTATGGGAAATATGTACTAGGGGGCTACGCTTAGTTCACAATTCTACTTATTAAATAAACGAGTTTACAATTGTCCTAAAAACCAGTATGAAATGAAAATGTATGTTAATATCTCTCTTAGCTTATGTGTGTGTTTGTGAGTGACTGTAAGTGTGTGTGCAATTGTGTTTGTTTTGATTAATCACTGTATGATTTACTGTTTTAAAGGGTTTTTATGTAAAATAGTTCTTTAGTTCTAAAACTGTTACGTAAGTGTTCCTTAAACTTTCAGCAGTAAGTTGTAATTTCAACAATTCCGATTTATATTTATTTTTGAAGGATCCTGTGCTCGGTTAACTTTATTGTTGTAGTGCCCTGACAGGGTTCATGTGTCTTACAATTTTATTGTACCATCTATACTCATGAAAAATTAATGAATAAATTATTAACCCTGAACTTTTCTTTCTCGCGAGAATTTATTAAATTTTTTAGCATTGGAACATTCAAAACAGCACTGATTTTCTCATTTACCATGAGCAAGTTAAGTACACTATTATACATTCGGTATAAGAGGAAAATGTGAGTACTCGCTCATTGTGTAACAAACTCTAGATTAACAGCGATAAGATTATAACTAGTTATTTCAGAGAAGTCTGAAAATCATTTTGTACAAATAAACTGTAGATTGGTGGGTACATGTCTGTACACGTTTTTTCACTTTTCTCTTAGTTGTAATTTTCTTAGTTAAAACAAATATTAATTGCTACAAGCTTGGCTACGGATATATAATTAAAAAAGCATGAAAAAATTCTTAATATTACGTTTACGTGTTTTTAAGTCGGCGTGTTTCCTAGCTTGTAAAGTCTCGTGGTGCATTGGGCTCCTTCCAATATGTTAGGAGTCAAGCTACCTCACCTGCAAGTGGCGCACCTTCTGATTAACAGGCAAGGCTCTGGCGATCGTAACAGTTCCCGGTAATAGGGTATAGGCTCAAGGTGGGACCTACAATGTAATTCGCGAAGTGTGGGCGCATAATATGCCTCAGCCTACCCTTTTTAGGAAACCAGCGTAAGTATATAATAATAATAAATATTTCTGACACTTATACTAAATATTTAGTTCCAAGATAAGTATCATTAAGAACTTGTGTTATGGATACTAAATAACGGATAAACATACATAAATACTTTTTTTTGTAAATACATACTTAATATACCCAGGAAAACACCCAGACCAGAACAAATATTCATATTTATACACACAAATATTTTTCCTGTGTGGGAATCGAACCCACGACCTCAGGAGAGGAGTGCGGGTACACTCGCCACCTCGCCATATCGGTCGTCAAAGTATGTATGTTTATGTAGTCTCGGGATGTGAAAGGGAAAGGGCGTCATTACTCATTAGTGGGTGCGCTTGTTCCACGGCAAGGAGCGCTCTAGTGTTTTTGTAATGCATCGACTGCTTACCAACAGGCAGAATATCACATCAAAAATATGAACTAAGCGGAGACGAGAATCCGGAATAGTACCATTGCCAGAGCAGAATATCCTTTTAAGATCTTATTATAGTTTTAAGATTTTGATACCTAATAAAGTTTTAAATTAAGTATAAATAAAAATTATTTTATATTTATTGATTTTATTATGTACGGTGAAGATATGATTAGTGCTATTTTTTTTTATTACGTATTGTAAAGAGATTAGAAGTATAATATAACCTAGACTTTTTGGAGAAATATCTATCAGATGTCTGTGACACCTTATGTCAGTAACTTGGATCTAATCCCTCTTATAGAAAGTGCTATGAAGATGGTGAAATGTTAATTATTTAATTTTCTGAATCTGCAAAACGCAAATATTATTTTCTTGCATAATTCGGAGTGCATGCAGGTTAGTAGTGTGGGTGTTTACAATCACTGTCGTCTGTTTAGAGTATGTTGGACCTCTCTTTTCTTCTAAAACTAACGGTTTGAGTCCTAAGATCAAGTAAAAAAGGTTGAGTCGTGTAGTCTTCTTATCCCTACATTTATACAATACAATGTAAGACTTTGTTGTTTTTAGTTATCATTGTTTAATCTTTATTTTTCTTAAATTGTTATGGAAAGCACTGTCTCCTGGCTCAGGCAACTATGAGCCTAAAATGTGGCTCCGTTAAATAGATTTATGTAAGTATTTGTACAGAAATAAAGAATTTAATGTTGCGGGCTGTTATTATATACATGGTTCTATGTTTAGCCAAACAAGCGCGCACTCCTGGTATCTAAAAAATTGCCGTTGTTGTTGCCGTTGTGGACTATACATGCTTTTCTGCGAAAATAATATGTTTGTTATAAATTTTTACTTTTGCTATTTGAAGAGCTTTAGGTCCTTGAAAACTCGTACTGGAAGTCAGGAAATGTGTAAAATTCTGTTTATATGCAAAATAAAGGAGTCGGTAAATATTATACGAAACACCAAACTACTATCCCATCATTAAAGGGCAAGTCAAAAGTATCTTAAGCCGACGGGCTTGTATGAGGAGGTTAACGAGTGTGAATGAAGCTAAAAGTGTGTGTGCCAAGATCGTAGCAAGTGGAAGGATGTGATCTCTACCTAACCCTACGGGAAAGTGGCGTGACATTATGTATGTATGTATCAAACACATCATAACGATCACGTCAGCTACAAAAAAACACATAAGTATGGCACTTCCCAATTTTTTCCCGTTTGGCCGTGTGGTGCTCATCTCATGGAGAGTCGTAAGAGTCTACGAAGAAATATTCTACCGGAAGATAGGCAGCAGCGTCATCCTGCGTACGGGCTGGAACAGCGATCACCAACCCGCCTGCCCAGCGTTGTGATTATGGGCAAATATCCCCAATAGAATGTGAACATTTGGGGAGGCTCATGTTCAGCAGTGGACTTTATAAAGGTGATATGATGATGATAAATTGTTTTCCTTATCGATCGATCTTGAGCCGCATCCATCAGCTTAACTCTGCATTGACCGAGTCGTTATGTCTGCTCAAGGCGGCGGCAGCTAGGTAAAGTAGCTAGCGATGCAACTGTCCATCGACTGGGAGGCCGTCGTAAGTATACGTAATTTGCTGGCTTACAATCAATACACTAAACGCGTGATATTTTTGACAGCAACGGGGAAGCAGTCCAAATGCGGTATCGGTGCGGCTGTGACCAATGGCAAGCGGCAAGTGGAGGGCGTTCAAGCAGGTGGTGCAGAGGAGACGGATATTCGAACCTGACCAATTGGAAATCAGCAACCTAAAGAGGTGAGAGATTGGATCCTCGCACAAACTTGTTCATTAATGGCAAAGGCATATAGTTATCTGGATATTCGCAAATCAAAGGCTTGAGTTGGTGGTTTTTGTAGCAGTGGTCATGTAGACAGACATTATCCTAGTGCCAGATATTCTGCCGTCAAAAGGTTACTCAGTTTCTGCTGCTAGCTAAGGTACTGGGCAAATGAGACTAACCAACTGATGTCTCGGAATCACAAGCGTAATGCAGTGTCGATTGGGACATTTCTGGAATACTGGGCATGCGTAAATAAAAAAAAATAAGGAAATTTAAACTATTTAAATTAAGTACCTATCTATATTGTCGAAGACCCACAGCAACAAGAAACAACAAAAGAAACATCAGATGTCCAATTATAGGTCTTCACAAATAACATTGCAAAGAAAAATAGAATACAGTGGACCCCCGGTAATCCGACAAACGTGTTGCTCGGCAGTGTCGGATTATCGAATTTGTCGGATTACAGAGTACCACCCCAAATCCCTTATAGTCCGCATTGTTTTGATAAAGAGTACCTTGCAATTCGACAAATTACAACTCCAAACTAAAAGATTATTATGAAGTGGCGCGTACAAGTTGCAATCTGTCTATTCATGCATCAGCTTTATTTGTTAAGATTTTCAAACACAATGTTTTGTTCCTACATTCAACAGTGATAAGCACGTCGGATTACAGGGGGCGGCGGATTAGACAGGGGCCGGTTTACCGGGGGTCCACTGTATATATATTATAGTTTAGTCTATTAGTGGTAGTAATGGTTTTCCCGATATTTACCTACGCTGCAGGGACGTGAACGCTGCAGGAAATTAAAAAAAGAAATAGACAATGGAACTGGAGAAGAATCGAGCAGTGTCTGTCAGTTTTGGTTCAGGCTCGAATTCTCAGGCCACGTCTCAGGACGGAATGATTGCTTCATCATCATAACAGCCCATTAACGTCCCACTACTGAGCACGAGCCTCCTCTCACATATCAAGGTGTGAGGGTATTGGGGTCATACTCCACTACGCTGACCCAGTGCGGATTGGCGGAGGCAGGTGTGTGGCGTCCTGCTGTTAGAATTTTTCAAGCCGCCCATTAGGCCTCTAACATGGCTTAACGACTACCACATTTAGTGATAACCGGGACCAACGGCTTAACGTGCCTTCCGAAGCACGGAAGCGCTCGATATCAAATACCACACAAACAGTCACCCATCCAAGGACTGACCTCTGTAAACTCTGCTGTACTTCGGCGATCGTTTCCGACCACCGAGCACCGCAGAGCTACGATTGCTTTATAAAGCGCCTTATTGTTGAAGGGAGAGTACCTCTACTCTACACGCATGTTCGCGCGGAAGGTCACTCATGCGTTGGACATATCAAATCAAGGCTGCCTGCAGGAGTTCCTTTGCATAAGTGCACTAGAAGCACTCATAACAGAGAGAGATTATTATTTATTTTTTTATTCATGTATTAGGTTACACGGGTCTGGCCAAATTACAATAACTAACTCATTGAAGAGATGGCGTGGTGTTGAGAGGCGAGTCAAATCGGCCCATAATTAAATGGCTACTCCATTGTAACCACGACCGCTCTGACAAGAGCGTTTCGAAGGGGAAGATTCGCTAGTCAAACTGAACACATGCTGATTAAATGCTTGGTTCCAGATGCCTAACAGGCTGGGACCTGACGGCGCTGGGCGTGGGGAGCACCCTGGGCGTGGGCGTGTACGTGCTAATTGGGTCGGTGGCTTTGCACCTGGCGGGGCCCTCCATAGTCCTGTCATTCCTCATTGCTGCCTCAGCGTCGCTCTTTGCTGGTAGGTACCTATCTCTTGCATTTCGTAAATATGTAAGGTTTTTATTTTACACTGGCACTCAAGCATACGGCTTACCTGATCAAGGTGGTCACCGCTGCCCATTACAGGCTTACAACACCAAAGACATCACTAGCACGTTGCTAAACCTTTAAAAACCGTTTATGAAGAGTCTTATGCTGTAATCTCTTTTGATAACCTTGCCAGGGAGCTCAATTCACAACCTAAGGGTTTATTTTGTTTGTTTCGAAAGAAACTTTCCCCCACCTGTCTGTTCTATGTTCAAGGATGAGCTCCCTGCCGGTAGCGAGCGGTGCGATGAATCAAAGAAATAAATTTATTCCATACAAATTTATAAGTATTTTTTTGATTAGTTTTTTATTTATTTATTGGGACAAACAACAAGATAAACTTTGGTACAAAAGAAAAAATAAAATTACATAAAAATAAACTGAAAGCTTTCATATAAAAAAACATAAATAAATACATAGTGTACTAACAAGCTTATATTTAAATGGGGCTAACTCTCTAGCATATTATCGAACGTCTTTAAGATGTCACGGTTGAGATCTACTTAATATCACTGGCAATTTGTAATTGTATTTGATAAAGTTATATCTATTACATAGAGGACCATCTTCAAGTTGTAAGTGGTCCTACCATAAATGATATAGATGAAGCAAATAATTAAGCGATTGAGTATTCTGAACACAACCAAGGTTATAATTCTACTGTTCTTGTAACGTAAAGACCACTCAAAAACCGCGGCTGAAACGCATAATTTCGTATTCTATTATCTCAGAACGATGGCGCTTCAGTATTTACGTACCTGTGTGGATAGTATTAATCTTATCATCATTTTGCATAATCTATTTAAGTTAGGCTTTTTTCCTTTAAAGCTTTTAAAGCATTTGCTTCTGATAAGCAATAAATCAAATAATTATGCCAACGCTGAAACAAGAGTGAGCAGAAATATATTTTTAATCCTTTACTTGCTTACAATGGATTTCCGCATAGTAACGCCTGAGTCAATAATTTATTTAATAATTATCTTGTTTAAAACTATCTTACTTAATCTAATAAATCAGCTTTTATTTGAAATCGTTAACACTTTACTAAGACTAAATGTCTTTACTGCAAATCTTATCCACGTTAGTCTAATTAGATAAGACCCATACTGTGTAGGAAGAATTGTGTATCATATAGATATTTGAGTTTTAAATTGAATTGTTTCTTGTTTTCGTTTCCTCGCCTTATCTTTGCTTAACATGAGGTAAGCCTTAAACAGCAACGCAAACTGTGTCAATAAAGCTGGCGTATTGTTATAACAAACTACTTTAGATCTTAATCCAATGCTAAACGCCTCAAATTATTAGACGCTTTACCCAGCGTAACGATGAAGTTAACACAACTTTCAATTCTTTATTACACTACATAAGCTTACATTAGGGGTAAAAATATGACAATAAGTATGTTTCTTGACCCTGTCGGGCACGGGTATATTTAGGAGGAACTCGGCTTAGGTTAGCAGAATTAGGGCCTTAATATGATTGTTGTCATATTAATCTTAAAATGCTATAAAATTGTACTTTTTTTTCGGATGGAAAATCATTAAACGGTCAAATCCCATCAATGTTCCTTGTTGAGCCTGCTATGCCCCGGCCGCGGTAACCCTTTCGAACAGTCCTGCAACCCCGGCAAGAAAACTATATAGATAGAAACAACAGCTTGGTCTTCGAATTAATAATTAGAGCTATTAATATTTATGACTTGATTCATTACGACGCCTCATACTCTTATCTATCTTATTATCTAGTAAACATGAATCAGTAATAAGTTATTTGGCGCTTATTTGTTACTAATCAGAAACAATCACACAAGTTACGCAGAGTTCACTGATGTCAGTACTTGGAAGGGTAAACGCTTGTGTGGCACTTAATATCGAGTGCTTCCGTGTGTGTTCCAATTCAATCCTACAAAGCTCCATTTATTAATGTATATTTAATAATCAAAATATATTTATGATATTATATGATAAAAAAAACAGTTTTTATTTCAGTTTCGGATGTAGGTACTATTGGGATTAGAATCTAGAGTAATAGAATTGTTTCGGAAACTATTTCCGACTTTTTGTGACCCATAATTTTAAACAATGAATTAACTAAAATATTATTTTATGGAATAGACTACTGATGAAAACTTTTATAACAATCATTATCTTTATTCAAACAAAGTTCTACCATGATCACTATTTTTCACATGATATGATGATTTTTCCATTAAAACCACGTTATTTGCATCATTGTCCTTTTTCTTCTCACACAGAAAAATGCTCAAACCCACTTTTGACATTACGAGGAGGTATATTGTAGGCATTTAGGCTTCTTCGTTCTTATTTCGATATCATCAGACAAACTTAGTTGATCTCTCTTTTTGTTCATTGATCGCCCAAACTTGCATTAACTTTTCCCTTCTTAAAATTTGAGGTCCTTCTGTTTCATTGGGGTTGGCTTATGCCATATGCTTATGCTCCTAAACTCTTTTGTACAATAACCAGCTATTGATAAGAGTAACATTAAGAAAATGATTAATAGGCATAAATGTCATTTTCTTATCCAGATTTTTATTTTATATTTTCCTAGGCACAAATTTCGGAGATCCACCCCACCCATATTCTGGTTATATGTTTTGATTACATGGAGACAATCTATTTGTAAGTCTTTTTTCTTTTTCTTGCAATATCTTCTCGCTGATTCTAACGACTGGTCTGTTATTGCATCACATTACGGTGACGAAGTCCGTGTTATCATAATTTTCCACCCATTGCACATTGCTCTGAAAAACCTTTCTGAAACATTTCATTTTTCAACTCCTTTTGAGGTATTTTTCTAAAGGACCTTTATTAACGAGTTCCTAGCGACTGGATCCCTTCTATGGTCAAATGTTATCTCTGCAGATGTATACTATTAATCAAATAATAATTTGTAATTTTGATTCTGTGGCATGCACCTAGTTATGATATATAAACCTTATTTTTTCCTGTTAGTGACAGTCACAGAGTCAGAGAATGTTGTTTTACAAGGGAGTGCATTACTCATAGCCGATGATCTTCTAGAAAATCGAGACTGTCTCTAGCACCTATTCTTGAGGACACATCTAATGTGCTAGGCTGAGGATCTGATATTTCTGTCTGGCGAAATTTTCTATTAATACCACCTTCATTGCCGGGAGACAAAAACTGGTTTCCTTGCGTTGTTTCCACTTGGTAATCCAGACTTAAAGTTTTGGATAGACTCGGCTCTTTTTATGTCTTCAAGGAAGGAATATTCAATAAATTATATATCTTTTTAAGTAACCTTTTCTGCGACATAATCTGCAAAAAAATCTAGTGTTCCTATGAAAAGTTGTAATAAAAGTGTATTACTAAAAAATTGCCCTAAAGTTCAACGCACCGTAAGTAGAGCATAGACTAAAATGTGATTTATCAAAAAGTTTATTTGTAGTATTATAAAAAACAACTTACCTTTGCAAAATATATCGTATGTAAATATAAAACACACAAATTTTTATTTGAGTCAAAACTGTTCAGTAACTATTATTTGAAAATAATAGTTTTGACACGAACGGCTATCGTAATACTTTCATACAAATTTTACGCCAAGTGCCCAATAACAAAGACAGTAACGGCATCTATTCGTAAAGGCTAATACGACTACATCAATAAACGTTTGAGGCTTGTTATATAGTGGTCGAATATGACCCTAACCCCACTCACCTTGGGTTGTGAGAGGAGGTCTATGGTCAGTTGTGGGACGTTAAAGGAGTGAGAAACCTACTGATGATCACTTTTATAGTACCTACCTATTTATATGAATGTATGAAACGTTTTTTTATGTTTCAGGGCTATGCTACGCAGAGTTCGGCGCGCGAGTACCCCGCGCAGGTTCCTCTTACATCTATACATACGTGACGGCCGGGGAACTGCTGGCGTTCATCATCGGCTGGAACAACATCCTCGAAGCTATGTTTGGTCCGTTCTTATAACTATGTTTTTATTCTTTACTAACCCGGAAAACTTTGTGTCACATTTTTAAACGCATCTTTAAATAATTAGCTACCAAGCACTGGAAATTTAAGCAAGTGATTGATTAAAAATATCTTTGTAACAATTCCCGCGCTACTATAATTTCACGAAAAATCGAGAAACAATTCAACACGACACGTGTTTCGCCCTTACACAGGTCATCTTCAGGTAAGAGACCTCAGAACAACGATGTCTGCACGACCAACGCTGAAACGAGAGTTCTCTCTCGTTTAATCAAATTATAGTAGCGCGGGAATTATTACAAAGATATTTTTAATCCATCACTTGCTTACAATGGATTTCCGCAAAGTAACGCCTGATTCAATAAATTACTGGAAATTTATTAAAATTTAAAAATGTGGTAATATTGAAGGGTACTTTTTTCTGCTTTTATTTTAAATTATGAGAAATGACACTTTGTTTCCTTTACAGGAACGGCAAGTGTGGCTCGCGGGCTGAGCATGTACGTGGATTCGATGTCGGGACGTGCCATGTCTAGCTGGTTCGGGGCGGCGCTGCCCGTGGCTGGACCGGACGCTCCCCACTTTGACCTGTTCGCCTTTTCAGCTGTGCTTATATTAGGAGGTAATTAGTTTGTAAATAGTTTTCCTACAAAATAAGGGTTAAAGTGTATAAACAGAACAATGAACAGTGAAGTAAAGAAACAGTGGAGGCTAAGCAATAGAGTCCTATTTCGACTATCCTTCCCTCCGTCAATCTATCTGGATGTGCAGGAATCCTTTAATTTTAACTCCCCAAAAATACCTTTACGTTTTCCCCTCCGCTCGGGGGGGCAGAGGGGATATGTGGGACTCGCCGCCCCAAAGATGGCAGAAGGGGCGGAATACCCGTAGTGGGTACTTTCCCATATTTGTGCCGGGTCATGGCGGGACTCGCACCAGCATTACATCACCATGACCAAGATCGCACGCCCGGCAAAGAACACCATATTATCATCATCTCTGGAGCTTAAGCCAACCTCACCTGTAAGTGGTGCACTTGCCTATTAATCCACGAGGCTATGGCAATATGCTAGATTCCGGTAAGCGGCAATAGGCTCGCCACCTATTATGTGGGACTAGTACAATTGGCGAAGTGCTAGCGTATAATATGCATCTGCCAACCCTTTTGGGGAAACAGGCGTAATTGTATTTTTTAAAATAATTTATTCATTTAAGTTACAAAGGAATGGTACATAAATTATATTCCCGTGTTATATGCACATGTTAATTATATGCAGCTCGTCGGCGGTCTTTTTGTGAGTCTATGTAATTATGTCGATTAAGTATGTATGTATGTGTCTGTCTGTCCATCTGCGGACTATATCTCATAAAACGAAAGGAATACGGCTTTAAAAATTGAGTTTATTTCATTTCCGCTTAAATTTGATAAGAAAATAATAAAGAAAGGGAACCACATTTCGCCAATAATATTATTGGTCCCAAGTAAAAGGTGGCGAGCCTATTGCCGGTTTCCGGGAACTTTTAGGTTAGCCGGAGCCTCGTCTGTAGATCGACTGGTGCACCACTTGCACGTGAGATTGGCTTGGGCTCTTAAGATCTTGGTAGGATCCATATATACTAAAAATATCCAATGTAATGATTATTTAAAATATTTATGCTATGTACCATTAGTAGCTTGCCGAGCAGACGTAGTATATACATGTTGGTTAGCAGTAAGAGTTGGTTAGTAGATAGTAGGGGCCCCCTGCCCCCGCTGCCTAGGACGCTCCTGGCGCTGCTTGATGGGCCCTCCTGGCCCACCCGCTGCGTCCTCCACAGGTCCCTCTTAGTTTCCCCCCCGGTAGTCAGTACTAAGGGCACTCAGAGTCGCCAATCTCTGGGTGTTACCTTTTCCCTAGCGCCTCCTACGCCCTACCGGGAGGTACTCAGCCCCCCCACCACGACAAGGTGGAGACCAGTCGGGGGGGAAACATTTTGGGCCTGCTGTTTTAATGTAATCATTCCTTGCTGTATAATTGCAAAATATGTGACATCACACTGAGGAGGGAGTCTTACAAGTGTGACCAGCTGTGACAAGGACGGAGGGGGGTCAAAAGTTCACGAAATTCGTGTGACGTAATTTATGGATGATCCCATACTTGTCCTACTTGTAAGTGCATTAAATTGATACTGTTTTATTAATTAGTAATTCTGCTTGTGTTTTGACTGTTTCATTAACATTGATTCGATCTCAGTAAGAAATATAAAGACTGTGTAAGTACGTAACTCAAACATGACCTATCTATTAATTGGTCGATGTTCCTTTAAGCATGCGATATGCTCTTTTAAAGCATTTTACCTGTTATAGTCATTAAGTATTTTGCCTGTTGCAGTGGTTCTTTCCCTGGGCGTGCGCGAGTCGTCTTTGGTAAACATTGTGCTGGCCGCTGTCAACACGGTAGTCGTACTGTTTATTGTCATCGCGGGATCCTTCACCGGTATGTACATAAGTATATGAAATTGCATTGTATAGCGTCATAGACAAATTAAGATTGTAACTAACCAATGGATCATTTAAAAGAGCATGGCCTGTGAATTTCTTGCCAGTTAAATAAATTATTGATTCAGGCGTTACTTTGCGGAAATCCATTGTAAGCAAGTAATGGATTAAAAATATCTTTTTAACAATTCCCGCGCTACACACATTTTATATAGTGGTGAATCGGAACTGGCACTTAGATTCACTTACACTCAGATATTTGTTGTTTTATAATTGTTTTGTTGCATGTTAGTGAATCTAAGCTTCGTGATTTCAGTGTTTTATACTTCGATTGTTTTTTGAATTTATATGTAATTTTGACGTTTTCAAATACTATGTAATGAAATTTTTTTAACTTTGAACTTGGACTTCTTGGCGGGAACGTGAAGCATCGTGCCTGTAGTTTTGTTTTATTTTCTAAAATTGTGATATTTCGAACGTTCATGTGTAATAACGGTGGATTAATCGTAAAACGAGTGTTGGTAAATAAAACAAAACAGTGCAACATCACTTTTCAAATTATCTTAATAAGTCCATATGAGATCTCAGTATAGTCCTACATTTTTACTGAGGACTCAAGGGGTTTAGGGGGAGGGTATCTCATTTACCATTTATTACCGTGTATCTCCACTCATTCTTATTTACTATAGTTTATATGTTTTTAATATGTCTCTTACTTGACACTGGCTAAAAATGCAAACCGCAGTAAGCCATTATTTAAAAAAAAGAAGAGAAAAAACTTACAACTTATTTTATCAACTACTCCACCTTTATACCGCGTGTTATCTAGTGCGCACGTCAGACTACCGCTTCTCTCTCTCTTGCGTTTTCATAAACTCTCTTATACAACGCCACCTCAATTTCTATTTTCATTTGTAGACACTTGTTAGAGCAGTGAACTGGTTTCCAAAGGTCGTAAGTTCGATTCCCACGACGAGTTTTTTTTTTCCATAAAAAGAAATCGTTTCATACTGCGCCATATGTTTGGGTTCAGTCTGAGGCGCACAGCCTAAATCGTGAATTTCTCCGAAGCGACTCCTTGCGTGTCCGTTAATGAGGCATGTCCTCATAAAAAAGTTTATAAAATTCAACTACATCTTCCAAGTTGACAAAACCTCGTACTATGCTTCATAATGCGTGGCTTGCAATCGCGGATTACAATCACAACCCCAGACCTAAGTAGCAGTAGACGTAGCAGGCACAAGAAGGAACATGGATGGTTTTAAGTCAGTAAAAGTCTGACACCCTCCCGCTCCACCCACAGCGGGAGAAGGTGATTAGACAATTTTCCATTCGAAAAAAAAAAATGACCTGGTAATTTTTGGGACGTTCCCGCTTCTGCGGGATTTTCGGGATAAAAACTATTCTATGTCCTTTTTCAATGTCCAAACTATGTCTGTACCAATTTTCACACAAATCGGTTCAGTAGTTTAGGCGTGAAAAAAAGACAGACAGACAGACAGACAGATAGACAGACAGACAGAGTTACTTTCGCATTTATAATATTAGTTTGGATTTTTAGCAAACAGTGACAACTGGAAGATCCCATCTTCAGAGGTCCCCAGTGGTTTTGGTGATGGTGGTTTTTTCCCGTACGGTGTTCTGGGCACGTTCCGGGGAGCTGCCGTCTGCTTCTACGGGTTTGTGGGGTTCGACAGCATCAGCGCGACGGGCGAGGAAGTAAGTCTATATTTTATTTCATCGTCATTACCAATTCTGCTATATGACGTCTGGTGCTGAACATATGTGTTTATCTGGTGTGTAGCTGCAGAATCGTAAGAATTTACAGACAGGGACAGCATATAGTTATATAGGTAATTTGTTGGGGGCAAGAAGCGCTCTAATTTAGCAGTTAGCCTGTGGGCATTTCCTCAAAGACCGTTATATCCTGGAGAGTTTAGAATAACCATGGAAAAGATGAGGATAAGTCCTTAAACCTAGGCCTCCCCAACAGTATCCTACGTTAATCGATCTTGGGGCGCCCTGACCATATTATCGGTTCATCGGGTGGGAGACGGTTCCATACTACGTTTGCTGGTTCGCGTTCGCCATTGAAGAACCTTAAAGCCTTTTTAGTCGTCAGTTCTTCGAGCTATGTGCCGTGCTCACTGCCACCCAGCTTGCCAATCGCAGGATTGGCAATATTTTGATGTTATTTTTGTAAACTGTGATTTAGATTTGTACCATTATAATACACAAAGTGACACAGACATTTATGTAGGGCCAGAAAAATAAGACAAAAATGTAACCAAAGCTACTTCTTGATGAAGTAGCGCTCATGGTTTACTAATGTTTGCCAAAAACGAATGACAAATGTTAATTCGAAAAATATCATTATTAAAACTAATAATGAGACAAAATTACATCTTGCAAACATACTATTTTATAAATAATTGTTCTATATATCGCATCTTCGGTAGAGAAGGGCATAATTGCAATATTAGCAATTTTACAGGAGAGCCATTTTAAGTTTATTTTTGCCCTCAATTTTTTTTTATTTTACTCAAAAGTAATTCTCCTGTACATGAAGTAAACTATACATTATGGTGTCTTTGTCCCACCAGTTGAAAAGGCATTTTTAATACACTTTACGTACCTAACAAATTTTTACAATTTTGCCCTTGTCTTACCGAATATATGAATGTCGTACGTTTCAGGTGAAAGAGCCGCGTCGCACCATTCCGCTGGCCATCCTCACAGTACTGCTGATCGTGTTCTTGGCTTACTCTAGCGTGGCCATAGTCGTTACCATGATGGTACCCTACTATCTGCAGGTAAGCAATATTACATGTTTAGGTAAATTATAATAACAGGATGATCTCAGCTGTTTGATGCTGTAAACGGGATTCCTCATCACAGGCTAAAAGGTCAGAAATTATTTACTCTTTATTGCACATAACACGAAGCGCTCGTAGCCGAAACCGAACGAAGTAAAGCAGAGTTTACAGAGGTTCCGAGCGCTTCCGTGCTTCGGAAGGCACGTTAAGCCATTGGTCCCGGTTATCACTAAATGTGCTTGATAAATTCTAACAGCAGGACGCCATACACCTGCCTCCACCAATCCGCACTGGGTCAGCGTGGTGGAGTATGACCCGATACCCTCGCACCTTGGTATGTGAGAGGAGGCTCGTGCTCAGTAGTGGGACGTATATGGGCTGACATGATGATGATGATGATGATTGCACATAAATCAAAAATATCAAAACATTAAAAAAAAGGTAAGTGTACAAAGGCGAACTTATAACTATAACAGATCTCTTCCAGCCAACCTCATGAGGAGTCAGATAGATAAAACAAGGATAGGTAAATTGCACATACTCCACCATGCGGATCCAGTACAGATTGGGAGAGGCAGGTGTTTGGAATCCTACTGTTATTTTTTTTCAAGCAGTCCAATATGACTTTTAACTTGGTTTAACTTCTAACGAACGTCGGAAGTGAGGATTAAGGACTGACCTTTTTTACTTCGGTAATCTTTTCTGCGGAGCAAACAGTGCTTAAATAAACATTTAGTTGGAATATGGCATGAAATTTGTAATCTTGAGTTTAAGTGTACTAAAATCTTACGAGTCCAAGCCGGTTGGCACCTGCTAGTGATGCACTTGCCGATCAACGGAAGAGGCTCTCGTAAACATAAAAGTTTCCGATATGCGGCAATAGATTTGACGCCGTGTTACGTGGGACCAACAATGTATTTGGCGAAATACATACATACAACGTTTATCCGGCATTCCGGCACGCCCACAATTTGCCAGTTAATGTTGGAAAGTCCCGCTGCGAGTTTATTGCCGCTTACTTACTTCTCGTTGAAATAATATGCCTCTGCTCACCGTTTCGGGAAACAGGCTTGAATATATGTATGTATTTAAGTAGCTGTCTGGTTGTAATTTCAGGACACGACTGCATCAGTGGCGGCTGCCTTTTCGCTGGTGGGCTGGGAGTGGGCGCGCTGGGTTGTCTCAGTAGGAGCGGTTTTCGGGATGTTTGCTAGGTAACTAATCATTTTGTTCTCGTTCA
This sequence comes from Musotima nitidalis, assembly GCA_949126915.1. Lineage (NCBI taxonomy): Eukaryota > Metazoa > Arthropoda > Insecta > Lepidoptera > Crambidae > Musotima > Musotima nitidalis. The sequence continues at coordinate 15,942,113 of OX421425.1, forward strand.
AATAATTTTGCTTTGATAATGACACTCCTAATATAAGTCTTATTTTGTTGTAATGCGGCTACATCAACCATGTATGGGTCCTGCTCTAAGTATAGGTATATATTTTTATTTGATGTAGCTCATTTATATTATAAACAAATATGATATAACAGAAATTTTAAAAAAATAAGTTAATTAAGGAAAAATAACGTAGTACAAAATTACTTTTGAACTATTGCTTCTCATTCACAAAGACAGACCCATTGTTACATACTTTTTTTTTTTGATGGAAAGTCATCAAATGACCTTTCCCCTCTGGGTGGAGCGGGAGGGTGTGTCAGACTTCTACCGACTAAAAACCATCCATGTTCCCTCTTTTGAGCCTGCTACGTGCCGAGGCCGCTGTAACCCTAGCGAACTGTCCCGAAACACAGAGTTCTCAACTAAATATTTTATTTCGCTGTTAGCTCAATGTGGCGTATCGATAGTCACACAATGAGTTCCATAACCAATATACTATCACTATAATCATTTTGGCTTATTTTTAGTTAGTTCTGCTTAGTTATTTAGTAAAAATATAATTTAAAAAATATAATTAGGGTGGATAGGGTTCCAATCAAGATCTTAGGTGCCAAGCCAACCTCACCCGCAAGTGGTTCACCTGCCGATCAATGAACGAGGCTCTGGGGAAATAATAGTTTATTACAGTGAACCATCAATGAAATAGGCGAAACGTGGGAGTATATGCAGACGTGATTGTATGTCATCATCATCATTATCTCAGCCATCTGAGGTCCACTGCTGAACATAGGCCTCCCCAATAGATTTCCACATTGAGCGATCCTGAGTCGCCTGCATTCATCGGCTTCCCGCCGCCTTGACCAGATCAGCGGTCTATCACGTGGGAGACTGTATGTATGTATAATTAAACTTATCTTGTATCTCTAAATATAATGAAATAAATTGTACAGCTTGTTCGGAGCCATGTTTCCGCTGCCCCGACTGCTTTACGCCATGTCTTCCGACGGGCTGATGTTCCCGTGGCTGGCGAGGGTCAGCGCAGTCAGACAATCGCCTGCCATCGCCACCGCCATTCCTGCTGTTGTCATTGGTAAGTTACATATATCTAAAGATATAAACTGCTACGAATAAAATACCACTTCATTTTATTTTAACCTATATCATCTTTTACTTTGCTTTAGGATTCTTGTTTTAAGGAAAAGATGCAGTCGTAGACGCCAATTTGGAAAGGATCTTTTAATGCTGAAGGTCAAAGACAGACAAAGACTTTCTAGTTCAAATCTTCTTGCTAAGTGTGTCTCTCGTCTTTCTATGAAAGTAAAATCTATTCGAACTCATGTTTTAATAGTTAGAGAGAGTGCGCGAATATATACAGACACCACTGGGTTGATCTGCAATGGGTCCGGTACTTAGTTTCCAACGACAAAGGCTCTAGCGAAAATCTTCAAGAGTGTAATATCACCAAGCCGAAAGCTGCCGCAGCGATAAATATATGTCGCGATGTTATTCGAAACAAGTACCAAACCTTCTGAATGTTTCGGTGCTATATACGAGTCTTAAGCGTGCGATGTATATAGATTTGAAGATGGCATACTCATGTATGATACTGTGCAACTGATACCGTCGCATGTATGTCGCATTGTATGCTTACCTTTGCTCATTGCCTTTCAATCCAAGGGCTTTAGACAGAACTGAAATTGAATATTTTCTGTCTTCTGACAGTTTATACCTACGCTACCTCAAAAATAATGACTTTACATTAAATATATAGATATATATACCTACACTAATGTATGGAAGCGAATGTTGGTTATGGCAGAAGAAACATGAGAGTAAGATTAATGCAGTAGAGATGAGAGCACTCAGAAATGTTCTTGGTGTGAAATTGAGTGATAGGATAAGGAATGAAGTGATAAGGGTTAAAGCTGGTGTAAAAGAAGATATAGTGACAAGAATTGAGAAAGGTATGCTTAGATGGTTTGGTCATGTTGAGAGGATGAATGAAAGTAGATTAACGAAAGTAATTTATGATGGACAAGTGGATGGAAGTGTTGGGAGGGGAAGACCACGTAAGACCTACCATGACCAAATACAAAAAATGTTAGAGAAAGGGCAGGTCAAAAGTACCCTAAACCGACGGGCGTGTATGAGGATGTTAATGAGTGTGAATGAAGCTTAAAGTGTGTGCCAAGATCGTAGCAAGTGGAAGGATGTGATATCTGCCTACCCCTACGGGAAAGAGGCGTAACATTATGTATGTATATATATTTAATGTATACATCCATAATGGATGCCCAAACGCTGTTATGTTTCCTAAATCATCTTCATCATCATCTCATTACATTGGCATAGAGGGAATACTCTAGTTGAACGAAAATGAAACTTCTTTACTCTCGAGGTATATCATTAGCGAGTGAAAGGGATGGGTATAACGAAGTTTTGTTTTCGTTACATTAGAGTGGGCCCTCAGGTCTCACGGATCGAGGTAAAGGGTAGGTTATAAAGTTATACTCCACTAATAATAAAACGTGTATAGGATCCCACTAAGATCTTGGGAGCCCAAGCCAACCTCACCTGCAAGTGGTGCACCTGCCGATCAACGGACGAGGCTCTGGCAAACTTATATGTTCCCGGTAAGCGGCAATAGGCTCGCCACCTGTTACGTGGGACAAAAAATATAAAAGGCGAAGTGTGGGCGCTTAATATGCCGCTCCCTACCTCTTCGGAAAATAGGCGTTATAGTATGTATGTAATCCACTTACATACATACTTAATGAAAAACATAAATATTTATTATTCTAATTCAACATCTGCTTTGTGGTTTTAGCTTTGCTGGCTGGATTTTTGGTGCTGGATCAACTGGTCATGATGATGTGCATAGGCACACTCTTCTCATACACCGTTGTCGCTATTTGTGTCGTGGTTTTGAGGTAAGAACTATTCCTTTCCATAAAGGTACGCAACTGTGAGCAAACTTCAAAAGCTTTAAAAAAGGTTTAATTAACACAAGTGGTTTTTGAATATTTTGACAGAAATAAATAATACCTAAATAGTTTTACACCAATTATTTAGTACCAGGATAAGTAGTATTAGAAACTTGTGTTATGGATACTAAGTAACGTATAAACATACATAAATACGAATGTATAGAGATCCTACCAAGACTTAACGAGCCCAAGCCAACCTTACCTGCAAGTAGTGCACCTGCCGATCAACGGACGAGACTCTGGCAAATATAACAGTGCCCGGAAAGCGACAATAGGCTCGCCACCTATTACGTGGGACCAACTATATAATTGGCAAAGTGTGGGCGTATAATATTCCTCTGCCTTCCCCTATCGGGGAAAAAGGCGTGAATGTATGTATGTAATACTTTATTTCTTTTGTAGAAACATACTTAATATACAATCGTACCAATAATCTTAGGACGAGTGCGGGTATACTCGCCACGACGCGTATCGGTCGACATAATGTGGTCCTAGACAAGTATTGAATTAAGTAGCGCTTACAAATATGTCAGTGTCCGTGGTTCAAAGAAAACCTGCTTCAGCGTCTTAATAATATATAGCGGTTGAGTCATCACATTAATATTATCATAATTATGCTGCCAAAGTACCCTACCTTAACGAACTCCTTGTATTTGCATATCTATGAAGAACACGGACACATCTTATGAACTTTTCTTATTTTCGTTAGCCAAAATGGTGAAGCTACAATAATTACAATAATTCATCATCATCATTATGATATCCTAGCAATATCCCAGTTGCCCTAGACTTAAGCTTAGGGCCCAGCGTCTACTCACTGGGTTGAACTGACTGACCGACTGCCGTCTGACCTCCGCAATCCAGAGGGAAACATCATTCTGGTTAAACCAGCTGTCAGTCTGTTAGAAGGCACTGACTTCCTTGCTTTCCGAGGCACGGAGCAAGCGATAATTACGCACATAACTTCGAAAAGTCATAGGTGGGCCACCGGGGTTTGAACCCGAGACCCTTTGAATTTAGAGGCAAGGGGTCTCGCCACTGGGCTATCGCCGCTCTCATGTGTTCACAATAATTCCTGCTTTTAAATAGCTGAGATTAGGACAATGAATGACTTTTTTGAATTATTTTAGGTACAGATCAAGCAATGTGTCTGAGTCCAAGCCGAGCACATTCAAGCAGCTCGTGGGTCGAGGCGTCAAGACAGCTTCTAAGACGACCTCCTGCATCACTGTTATCGTGCTGTTTGTTTACAGTAGGTTACTTTCCATCATCATTCTTTTTATTTTATTATATTTAGGACAACAAACAGTTACATAATATATAATATTAAAAAGGCTAAAACTAAATTTGGTTCATTGAGTAACCAGCGTCTTTTTTCACGACAGAATGTTAAACTGTTAATTCTTAGCAAAATGTTCGATTTAAATTATGTGCGTGTGTTGTAAGGCTCGTTTCTTAAATCCCTTTTAAAATATACTTAAGATTTTGTGATCACCCTGCAACAATTGTGAAAGTTAAAATCAGACTTTGTGAAAGCCAAATAAGCGAGTTATTAACTAAAAAATTGTAGGGTCGGCAGACTAAAACATATAAATCACAATTTTTTTTATTTTTTTGCTTAAGTCTTATTCATAGAACGAACCATCGATCGATAAATAAGACTTATTTGTATGACTTATGTGTTTTAGTCTGCCGACACTAGAATTAGTTCCTCAGTTTTCATAGAAGATTGAGTGCAAGCCTGTAGCTGACAATCTGTGGACTCTACAGCAAAAGTCTGTTCGGCAAAATTAAAGGTGACGCCTAACAAAAATTGTGAAAACAATAATATTTTGCAAAACTGTGTCCTTCTTCGTATAATATTTGTTCAATGATTGATAGAAGATTGAGGTCCCATCTGTAACGGCCAAAGCATGGACACTAGAGAAAAATTCTATACGCTAAAATATAAGACGAAGCCTAATAAAAATTGTGCACACAAAAAATGTCGCAAAACCCTGTCCTTTGTATAATATTCGTTCAAAGTTCTCGTACACGTCAAAGTTTATTATTGAAACGAAATGAAACCTTTAACTTATAGGTACGGTTAGTAAATAAATAGTGAAAGCAAGAACAGGTCACCATTTCTTGTTGTTTTCAAAGATAATCGGGGCCTCAGCCTTCCAGTTCTCTTGTATTATTTGTTACTCTTGACGTACTTATAAAAGGCAAAAAATTGTGTATTTATATGAGAAAAAATAAAAATACCCTTCAGTCAGTTTTATTTTTATTTACTTAATTAGGAAAATGGGGTGACCAAAAACTTCTCCTTGTTGCAGAAAATTGGTAAATATGATGTCATAAGTTTCATACATTTTCGCGGATCAAACACCGAACCGTTTGTGTGGCATTTAATATCGAGGGCTTCCCTGCGTCTGAAGGCACTTGTCTTGGTCTTGGTTATCACAAAGCTATTTTAACAGCCTCATTGGGCGGCTTGACCAGCTCTAACAACTAGACCCACATGCTATGACCCAATATCGTCTTACCACGGTTTGTAAGGTCCTCAGAAGGTCGTGCTCAGTAGTGGGACTTCAATGGATTGAGATGATGATGACAATTATATCAGTATCTTCATAGCGTTTGAAATTGTCTTTTAACAGCTTAAACGCCCAGCCGAAAATACTAGTTTGCTCTATGGGCCATGGCAGCCACCATATGTCCGACAACCCTTTTGTTATTTTTCAATAAGCCCATTGATAAAACAAACTGGCAGATACACGGTGTCTGCCATGGCGTTTAACGTGTTAATTTGAATATAAGGGTTTTTTTTTAATTCTGGTTTCAAGTAATTTATTTAGCGGTCCATAAGGAACGTTCCATCTTAAAAATATTAACAGTTTCGTTCAATAAAGTTAGAAGACCGCGAGAAATATATTGTTTTTCTATTTGAATAGCCCAAAAAATTCCTCTGCTTAACATAGGCCGCCATAAACTTTTTATAGTACATTTTTTTATCATATTTTTTTAAGTCAGGTAAAATGTAAGTATCCTACTATATTTCTCTTATACTTTTTAAATTATTTACGGGCCCTAATTTGGTAATGCAAAAGCGCTCGATTTGAGTATTGAAAGCGTCTGGATTTACAGATATGCAACAAGAAGAGCAGATGACTTCGAAACGTCAGAACATATTTTTATGGCTGGTTTTATCGTTATGCTTTTTGGCAGCAACGTTGAGGCGATGGCGCTCTAAAATCGCGTAATGGTCACCTGTTCTTGCATTCACAATTTATTTACTAACTAATTTTGAACGAATATTAGGGCAGGGTTGACGACATTTTTTTGTGTGCGCAATTTTAATTTGGCGTCACCTTAGATTTTGGCGATAAGATTTTTTTCTCTATTGTCCATACTTTGTCGGGTACAGGTAGGCCCTCAATCTTCTATGAAAACTGAGGGCCCATTTTGGAAGAACATTATACGAAGAAGGACCGAGTTTATTTAAATCGTTACTTAAGCGCGCGAAAATATGACTTTTAGATGTATGAAGGTCTGTCACTGTGTTAAGGTTTCTAATGTCATATCTCCGATAAATTCTCGTTTTATGTCATGCGTCATCTGTTTTGCTATCTGAGATATTAACGGATTGCTAGACAGTTTAAACTGTACTTCCTTTGTTTACATTTATTAAGTTTAATATTCCCAGCATTTTCGCTTATCAGAAACTCAGCAGGTCAAAAGTACCCTAAACCGACGGGCGTGTATGAGGAGGTTAATGAGTGTGAATGAAGCTAAAAGTGTGTGCCAAGATCGTAGCAAGTGGAAGGATGTGATCTCTGCCTACCCCTACGGGAAAGAGGCGTGACATTATGTATGTATGTAGAACACAGTACTGTGCAAAAGATTTGACGGGATTCAGATCAATCTAAGGTTGTGATGATATCTACTTAGTCATCCACCATCTATAAACACTTACACCAATTGTTTAGTTTATCATTAAGAACTTGTGTTATGGATACTAAATAACGGATAAACATACATAAATACTTTTTTTTGTAAATACATACTTAATATACATAGGAAAACACCCAGACCAGAACAAATATTCATATTTATGTACACAAAGATTTGTCCTATGTGGGAATCAAAACCACGACCTCAGGAGTGGAGTGCAGGTAAACTCGCCACCACGCCATGTCGGTCGTCAGTATATTATACATAAAACATGCACAGATTGTCTACAAGCTGTTGGTGGCGATTCACTTAACTTAGATTGGGCTGCCCTATACAGCTTCTTCCAAAAAGGACTCAATCCACCCCAAGAGCTGTTATATATGAAACTTTAACTTTAGCTTCTTGTTGCCAGTTGGGGTTTGTGTCGCATCTGCACTGTCATGGCGGCTAGGAGCTGGGGCGGCGGCGCCAGGTTTACTGGGCGGAGTAGCTGCTGGCCTTATACTGTTGATGTGGTTGCAGCCACAAACACCGATCAATCTATCGTTTAAGGTAATATATAGGTAAAATATTCTCTTTACCATATTAGCTTCACGAAAATGTGATGGCTTTGTAAATTGATCCTGGATTAAATGTCTACAAAACTTTGAAAAATATCTTTAACATGACACGGTTTTGCACAAAATTGTGAAATAGTAGCAATTTGGAAATAGGAATATTTATATTTTTTTAATGAGTATATAATTGAGAGATTACTCAGCGTTGGCTTCTTTAAATTTCAAATATTTATAAAGTAACTAATTAAAATTTACCATTTTCAGACTCCGCTCGTACCCCTGATTCCATGTCTCAGTATCTACTTCAACGTTCATCTGATGATATTCATCAGCTACCAGACTTGGTTACGGATCATTATTTGGATGTTAATCGGTAATATGTTTTGTAAATTACAAGCACATAAAATATGTAATATTTGAAACACAGTTTTAAAATTATTTTGTTCCTTTCAGGTATACCAATTTACATAATTTGTGTTTGCTGTTACAAACAAAATAAAACGGGAAACTTAGAAGAAAATTTACAAAATTTTTCACACACAAATAAAAATGGAAAATCTCCGATACAAATAGTAGTAGAATCACCCACCCCTCCAGGTACTATGACTAAAGCTAGTAACATCGGAGGAGATCAAATTGACAACCAAGAACCTATACAAGGTAGCACAAACGAGAAGGTTCTAAAACATGTTGAAACTAAGAATGAAATCATGCCGTACGAGACTGAAGAGATAATGATACAGCATGCAGCAGTTATCGAAACAAACGAACAAAAGGAATCAAAAATCATAGATCTGTTAGATCAAGTATTACAAGCAGAAGAAGACACATATGGCGAAATAGTAAGCTTGAAAGACGAAAAAGAAGAAGATCAAGATTATAATAAACAAAGTTTTAAGATTCATAGAAAGTCAGTAGATGAACTATCTAATACTGGGTCAGAAGCTTCTTTTGGCCTAGACGTACTATCTAAATATGATGTAATAGCGGAAGTGCATAGAGAAGATTTGCCAAAAGTGACAGAAGAAAGACTTGATATGGGAGAGGCAGAAGTACTTGATGACAATAAAGAAATAGCTGATTTAACCACATCCAATGATAGCGAAACCAACTCAAGAACAGATGAGTCAGGTTACTCAGACACTTTAGACAAAATAGCGACTCCTATAGGTGCATCAATAGAAAATGTTAATGATGAACTTTATATTCCCCCACCTCCTCCTTTTGACGAGAGCTTTTTCGCAAGTAGTTCTTATAAAACACCTTTCGTGGTTCCTAGGCAAGATTTAGAAGAAAAATCTTCCGAAAAAGCAAATGAAGATCAATCTACAGAGCAAGACCAATCGATTCCACCTCCACCCCCTTTTCCCTTGGACAATAATTTTTTCACTAGTAGTAATTTTAAAAAGTCTTACACGGTTCCCAAACGGCCCTCAAAATTGATACCGCTTGAAATAGAAGAGGAAAACAAACCTAGGACAAGCATTCTATCAACCGGTTCTCAAAACGAAGATAATCTGGTTTTCGGTAGCGATAGACAGATAGATTTTTTGTCGAAGCTAAATAATTTATTTCAGACAAAGATGATATTAGAGCCGGCCAATGTAGTCGATGAACAAAGAAAGAGATCTAATTCTACTGGTAATGTGGCAGAACGATCAGATTTTTTAGAAAACGAAAACAAATCATCTTTGCTTCTTGATTTACAGAAAGAAATAAGTGTACGCCAGGCAGAGCCCATTCGTCCTAGTAATAGAGAACCTGACAAAAAACCTGAAACTCCTGAAGATAGCGACGAAGATGTCAGTTTAAGTAGGGAAAACCTAAAGTCAAAACTTGAAAATATTTTTGCACATGGCGGTCCACAGCTATTAAAACCAAGGTTAATGAAATCGAATCCCCCCACTCCTGACGAGTCATATCAGATAGATTCTGCTAGTCCAGAAAGTGTTCCGAAACTACCTAAGATGGATAAAAATGATACTTTAAAAAGACAGAAAGCTAAGTTCGGTGAAGTGTTGAACTCTATTCGGTTAAGTTTACAAGACGATGAGAAAGTGTGAGTTTTTAGTGGTTAGACAAACGTGTGTACTGGACAATTTAATAGGTTGTGATTGAATATATTATTATCACGTACAAGGCTCAATATAATTAATAATAACATTAATATTTATAAAGTGTTCTATATGGTATTTATGATTGTGTATAATTTTAACATGTTTGTATATTATGTAAAGCATTAGTAAATAAAAGAGATGATATTTTAGAATTCTTATTTTTTTGATTTTCTATTTAAATATTAAGATCTTTTGATTATGTATGAAATGTAATTGTAGTTTGACAACTGAACTTTTGCTGGCATATTATCCTAAATACACTTTGAATACCATATGTTATATAATTTTCTTTAATAAAATGAATAGATGGCATACAAAAATTTAACCGTTGTATTGTGAAATTTTCCTCGACATATGGTTATGTGGTTAGGGATAAAATTTGTTTGTATCAATTAATATTCTACAACAAAAAGTCAGTAAAAATAATTAACTTTATTATATAATTCCCTGAAAAACTTTGAAAGAACTTTAAAAAGATTAATCCGCTTGGGCCTTTTTCACTCTATTCAAAAAGAGAAAATCAAACAAAAACGTAGCAATAGCTTATAGTTTTTATTAAAATAAAATAGTTTAACAACAGACGAAAATATTAAAAATTTCAACTAGTTTCTGATGTATACAGCTCGTCAACTAACTCCTCGAGTTGCATCTCCTTCGCGCATTGTAACAACAATTCGTCGATTAAATTTTCCGAGATACTGCAACAATAAAATTGTGTTAATATTGTCACGACACACATTTGCAAAAAGTACGCGTTTAGGTTTGTTACCAATGAGTTTCTACTCTAACTTTCTTTATTTCTAAAGAATTCAGTTTAACTGTCTAATTCAAACCTTAGAACACTATTATATTAGGATTTATTTGAAAAAGTACTTCTTAACTTTTTGCTAATTGGCTCAGGCCTCCTCAAACGAACCAAAAAAAAAAAAAAGTAAGTAAGTAGTTAAAAAAGTCTACTACTAAACGTATGCCTTCCCAATAGTTTATTATACACCTATATGGTTAGTGCATAGTGGTCCTACCAAAAACTTTGGACTCTAAGTCAACCTCATCTCTAAGTGGTGCACCTGCCAATCAATGGACGAGGCTCTGGCGAAGATACAAGTTCCCGGTAAAAGGCAATAATTTCGCCACCTATTACGTGGGACCAACAACCCAATTGGCGAAGTGTGGGCGTCTATTATGCCTCTGCCTACCGCTTCGGGGAAACTGGCGTGACCTATGTATGTTACAGCATTATCAGGCGACAGAATGTCTACTCGTAATACTGCGCAAGTGCCGAAGCGTCCTCTGTCGTAAAAAGTTATGACGCAAAACAACTGAACAACGTGTCTCACCTGCCAACAATCTCCCATGGTTTCCCAACGGTGCAGTTAGCGTACAATGGGCTGGACAGCATGTGCTGCACAAACTGCGTGCGATATTGAAACATCCTCGCAGCTGCTCCCTCAGAGACGCCCAACGCTAGACGGAGTTTCTCCGTGTTGGGATGATGAGTCGCCTGGTATAAGGCTTTAGGCACTTTCTTCTGTATTGTCTCCTCAAGAATCTATATTGAAATTTATTAGACGCAGTGAATGGGCGTGCGAGATTTTAATTTTGACTTTCATAAGAGCTGTTAAAATAAGAACAAGGGCGATTATTAACTTTAAACAATGTATTTAAAACGCGTAAGTAATTATTACAATGACAGTGCACAAAGTATGTAAACAAGAGAGGGAGCCTTGCTAGTTGACAGTACAAGCTCGGTAGATAAGTGAGTTTGCTATTTAATTTAGCGTAGGCGTCCATACTCCTAACAAGAGCTCTATTAACCCAAACTTGAATAAATGATTTTGACTGCTGAACCTATAAAAGGTCAAGATTGTTTATCTGAAGTCTGAATGGCAGCAGACTGTTCTCATAACAGTCCAATCTCATTGTCATGTTAGCCTTATAAAGTCCACTGCTGAACATTGGCCTCCTGAATAGATTAATAATAATAATTATAATAAAAATCTTTATTTCGGATTAACATCCATAAAAGTTTATTAGTAACAGTGAAAGACTTAAGATCTAGTGTTAGTAAAAAATATTCTATCTTAACTAATATATTATAACGTACCGATGGTTACTTCACCGCATATAGATGCACCCAACGCTCTAGCAGCGGCGAGTCCCATCGGTCCGCCAATACGCACAGGATGCTATTGGTGCTGCCCCGCATCCTTCCAAGCATCGAGGCGCAACGTTTACGCATTATTGCAGAAAAGCTATCTACGTTAGCTTCCGCAAACATGCCCGACGCGCTACAGAACCGTGGCAGACCCATCAGCACCCTGTACGCATTGTTGTATTGGACCCTCAGGTCGCTGTATGCCCGCTGGGTATAACTGATCCATAGGCTGCACGTGTAGAAAGACTGACAGTATGCTTTAAAGAGCGTCTTTTTTACTTGATCACTACACCGTGCAAACCCACGAGCAAGCATATTCAAGCGGACAGCCAACGACCGACGCTCCCTTTCTATGTCCACATTATCCCGCATATCATCCGTGACCCAGTGGCCCAAATACTTAAAACGTTCTACTCTATTTATTAAAGTACCACACAAATGAATGTCTGGTACTACCTCATAACATTTATTGCTAGCTTTCAATACCATAAATTCACTCTTCGTTGGATTATATTTGAGCCCATGGGCCACAGCGTACGACTCACAAATATGAAGCATTCTTCTCAATGCACCGATCGAAGGACTCAACAGCACGATATCATCGGCGTAACTTATGTTATTTATACACAACCCATCAATATGACACCCTATCCCTGTGCTGCTGAGTTCCCGGATCAAATCATTGATGTACAAGTTGAAAAGGCGAGGGGAGGCCAACCCACCCTGCCTTACGCCACACTCCAGCCTGTACTGTACTCATCTGAGAAAACCCCAGCCCATTTCACATTATTTCTTTGGTTGTCATACCAATATTCTAAAACAGACACTATCTCCCCGGATACTGTAGTATTGCGTAGCTTTTCCCACAATTTGCTATAAGACACAAGATCGAATGCCTTTGAGAGGTCCAGATAGCAGGCATAAACTGGTGTTTGCCGGGATGTATAGTAATGGACAGTCTGTTTGTGAGCCAAGATTACACTTTCTGTTGAAAGACCCGCTCTGAAACCGAATTGCTCATCATTCAATCTAATATGTTTCTCTAGGTGGCTGTCAATGAGACTGTCCAAAACTTTAGCTATAATTGATGCCAGTGAGATAGGCCTATAGTTAGAGATATCAGATAGATCACCAGTTTTATTTTTCGCAATTGGTACAACTACTGTTTGAATTAACTTTTCAGGCAAATAAGTATGATCAAGACACAAATTAAACAACATAGCCAGTAGTCTCGGTAAATGATCTCCGACATTCCGCAGATGCTCAATGCTGAGACTGTCATGACCCGGAGATTTACCTTTTGTCATACGCTTTAATACAGCAAGCACTTCTTTCTCTGTAAACCTTATATTTACGTACGAGTCACAGACGTCCCAGCAGTGGGCATCATTGGGTTCATTGGACTCTCTCCTAAGGGAGAGTTGATTTTAAAATGCCGCATAAATGCATTAGCTATCTCTTGAGTTTCATGTAATCCCCCTACACTCACGGGAAGGCCCGGCCTGTCGTTATTTTTACTTAAAAAAAATCCAGGCCACAATGACTTGAAATATAACATTTCAAGTCAATATAACATTTCTTTCATAATCAGAACATACATTTTCTAACTCATCATCTTAACCCTTTACAGGATAGTGGTAAACATATTGCCACCATATGATCATATCCTAGCATTATCCCGGTTGCCCCAGACTTAAGCCAAGTGCCAAGGGTCTTCTCATTGGTTTATCCAGATTTGGCTGAACTTCAGTTATTACATGGAGCGACTGCCATCTGGCCTTATATTGAACATAATCCCCCAATAAATTAAAGGTAGGAGGGGCGAGCCCACTGCGCTACTTTGAGGAGGTCCTCCTGGTTTTGGTCCGAGGGACGTTGGCCGCGGGCGGGGTGTCAGAGCTGCAACCCAGGTACTGACGCTCCGCCTCTCTCTCAACAAGCGGCGGGCGTCGTCGGAATATTTTTAGTGGGTATTACTGCTGACAGTCGCGTCTGTCGGTGGTGAGTCCCTCACCCCCTTTCGGTCCCTCTTTGGCCGGAAGGCAGTGCGTAAACGTATTTTGTTACCGACGTAAAAAAAAGGTGCAAAACAAATGAAAAATGTCCTTAACAGGGTTCATAATCTCAGTCTCATTAACGTCCGTCTACTGAACACGGGCCTCATCAAACGAATTAAGATGAGAGGGTATTGTGACATACTGTATGGCTCATACGGGGAGTACGTAGGTATATACCTCAAGGACCTAGTATGGACAGCCGGAGGCAGATATGTGGAATACTGGTGTTATGTTCTAACAGCAGTATTCCACGTATCTGCCTAGATTTCTTTTAGAAATAAGTCCGCCTTTTTACTTCGTCCTTTTCACGTAAGGCTTTTTATGATACTATTTTTTTATACAATAAAGAATATATATACGCACATCCAGTTCTTAAAAAACGTAAATGTCAAAAAATCGAAAATAGACCGAACTATGCCATAAGTGAAGCGCTCGTAGCTCCACGGTGCTCGGTGGTCTGAAACGATCACCGAAGTAAAGCAGAATTTACAGAAGTCAGTCCTTGGATGGGTGACCGTTTGTGTGGCATTTGATATCGAGCGCTTCCGTGCTTCGGAAGGCACGTTAAGCCGTGGGTCCCGGTTATCACTTAATGTGGTAGTCGTTAAGCCATGTTAGAGGCCTAAATAGGCGGCTTGAAAAATTCTAACAGCAGAACGCCACACACCTGCCTCCGCCAATCCGCACTGGGTCCGCGTGGTGGGTATGACCTAATGCCCTCGCACCTTGGTATGTGAGAGGAGCTCGTGCTCAGTAGTGGGACGTTAATGGGCTGAGATGATGATGATGATGCCACAAGTTTCCAATTATGTAGTTGCCGTGCTTAAAGATATTTTTATTATTAGTAATTCGAAAACTGTCCGATAGAGAGCGCAAAACACTAAATCGAGTAGGTTATCGTAGTTATGACAAAAAAATCTTAAAACCGTTCTTCTACTGCAAAATTGACAAAATTACATTAAGGTCTTTTAAGATCTAGATGTGCAAATTATGTGTTACACTTCAAGCTGCCCGCTAATAATTCTAACGCTATTAAGCTATTGCATAGCTTCTATCGCGGGCCTTGAGCGTGGATGGAGACCGAATCTAGAAATTCCAAAACAAAAAACCTAACACCCCCACTCCGACCGGCACAGCGGTGATACTTTTTAGATTCCATCTATCGATAAATAGCAGAACTTTTAATGACTTAAAATCTCACGCTTGTCTCTTTAGTTCAGCAACCCGCCTTTAGGGGGCATTGGTTGTATCGGGTGGCTAAAATTTGTTTTCTTATCGGTCACCACGCTCAAAGTGTAACTAGAATTAATATCGAAAAAAAATACTGCATAAATATAATAAATAAATAATAATTATTGCATAAGTTGATGAAAAATGCGTCTTTTATTAACTATTAAACGATACTAAAGGGTACGTTTCCTTACCCTGAGAAGTTGCGGCGTAGTCGGCGCCCTAGGGCTCCCGGTGATGCAGTGGAGTTGTGCGTTCTTCGCACCTGACACACGTTCGCTGCGCCCTCTACAAAATTAATAAATAAAACTTTCTTTAGAAGCCACATATAAAATTTGCGGATTAAGTATGTAACGAAAACTGGTTTCATTATTTTTTAATTTGGCGCCATCCGAGACATACACTGTGACACTGTCACACTTTGTGATCTGTGGTTTGTTTATACCATCTTACAAAAAAAACTTATAAAAATATAATATATTAAAATATATCGCAAAAAAAATATAAAAATTCATCATGAACTTTCTGACAGCAAGCTCAGTTTCAACGGGTTGGTTGTTGTAATTAGGTAAATTTTGTAATCTTATGTTTAAACAACATAACAAGTAGCGCCATCTATCATTGCGTTGGCAAAACTTCGTGCAATCTGTACAATTTAGATATTATATTCTTTTAAGCACTCTGGTTCTATTTTTGGGTCGTGAGAATGTGCGCTTAACAAATAAATAAAAGTTTATCTTAAAGACATTTACTATTTCATCTAACCATTTCAACATATATAAAATGCGTATTCGTTGGTACATGCTTTACATGTATATATATATATTCTTTATTGCACAAAAAAACATTAACAAAAAGCCTTACGTGTAAAAGACGAAGTACAAAAGTGGACTTATTTCTAAAAAAAAATCTCTTCCAGTCAACCGTAACTGAAGTGGGAGAGATAGTTAGCGGGCATTAATATCACACTACAATATACATTACACATATACAAAAATATGATATAAGATACATATCAGATATATAAACCTACTTATATTACATAAATAAATACAAGGAGAAAAAAAATAAACAAAAATCATAATGACTAGCTCGATAGCAAGTGCTTCTTTAAGTTTGTAAAAAAACCCTGTTTGTCCCTTCCGGGACAGTCTTCCTTCAATCACTTGGCAACTTATTCCACAACTGTGCACCACGGGCAGTGAAAGAATTACGGAAGAATTTAGTATTAAAGGAAGGATACTCAAGTGTTTTAGTAACACAGGAGCGCTTGGGACGGGATGTGGGAGACAGGTATGTAAACCGAGATCGTAAATAAAGGGGGAGTTGAAGAAAAATCAGAATTTTATAAACGAGACAAAGGATATGCATATCTCTGCGAAGCCGAATTGGGAGCCATTTTAGCTTAGCGCGGTATTCCGCGTATGTATGTATGTGAGTTATAAATCAAAGACATTCAAATATATATTAAATCTCTTTGGTTATAATGAACTCAAACTGAAAAATCATCATAATGGCGGCTAGTAATAAATGAAATAATAATCCTAGACCACCTTTACCCAAATGTAACAATGAAGTGACATAGATATTTTTCAAAATTTTAACCTACACAAAAATATATAAACATTGACATTCTTTGGAATCCAACCCAATATACATATAAAGAGGCAAAAGATATAACTCAATTGCACAAAATATCAGTCTTCATAATGTCTCTGGTGTCTATGCCATAGTAAAGTTTCATTAAAATTCATTTTGTAGTAGAAAGATTACCAACCGTCCATAGATAAAAAACTTACGTTTAATATACCTATTAGTGGGATAGAAACTTTCGCGTTAAGGTGGGGAGTTACATATGTACCTAAGATCGCTAAAATTCAGCCTCGACCTTTTACTTCTAAGTATTTTTCAATAACTCCAGGTTATTAGTAGATGACATACCGAAGAGACCGTTTGGATGTTTTTGCCAATTACTTTATTTATTACTAGCAGTCGCCCGCGGCTCCGCCCGCGTGGATGTCGACTACCGCTGTAAAATGCCTACCCAGAAAAGACACGGTCAGCAAAATGATTTCCAGATCAATTCACAGACACGGACACTAACATCGACGACGCAGTCATTATCCGCAGGCTGCATAGATTGTCTTTATGTGGATGTTGAATTGTTAATGATGAAAATATTTAAATCTAATTAATATTTAGTTTTTACTCTTACCGGCAGTCCCGGAGAGCAACCTGTTGTTTTGGGATAGATAACTAAAGCGATTATTGTAAATCTTCCCCATAAACAACATTTGACATTAAATTATTTTTAGGTGACAAAATAAACTGATGGTCGGGAGCCCCGACCCGTGATAGGGCGCTGTGCAGCAGAAATCGTAATAATTTAAGTTCGCCATAACTTCAAAAACAAACGTCCAATTTTGATCATTCCAAGACCAAATATTATCTACATAAACTGCACTTAGTGATGAAATAATTAATTTTGATAGGGATTAATAGCATAAGTAAAATAAATTCGTATAAATATAGTACAAAAAAAATCAAGATTTTTAAATAAAAAAAAGGGTTGTTGTGCCTCACTCGCCATATATAGGTATAGTGTGTCGCGGACTTTTTAGTAGGTGGTATAAGATCTTTAATTGATTCATAATTTTGTGGTTCTATC
The DNA here is from genome assembly GCA_949126915.1 of Musotima nitidalis. NCBI lineage: Eukaryota > Metazoa > Arthropoda > Insecta > Lepidoptera > Crambidae > Musotima > Musotima nitidalis. Next base: position 15,959,820 of record OX421425.1, read on the forward strand.
TTTTATAGTTTAGGCAGCGTACGCAACTGTTCTGGTTGATTTTTACACTTTGAGTCCGAAAAACCCAAATATTTTACGGAACCCTATTTTTTTCGAAATTATAATATAGCCTATGTTACTCAGTGATAATGTAGCTTTCTATTGAAAAAAGAATTATTAATATCGGTCCAGTAATTTTTGAGTTTATTCGTTACATACAAAAATACAAATCTTTCCTCTTTATAATATTAGTATAGATTACATTGACTCCCCCCCCCGTATCACCCCAGTGACGCTTACATGGAGCCTACATCGCATGCTGGCTAGCTGAGCGGCACCACGCGACTTTTTTCTAATACTTGCATTTTTAAACTCGTGATATTTTCCTAATGAAATGTCCGAATTGAATAATTCAAAAAGTTATAGAAAGGTATTGAAGCCGTCTTGAATACAAAGTAATTTTTTTTGATAAGGATTAATACCAAGGTACAAATATAGAGCCTTTTGAAGCGGCGGCATATAAATTAAATTTTTAGAATAAAAAACCGCTTACTGTGACGTAACTATAATATTTAGACATATGCTGTCGCGACACTTTTTGTAGATAATGATGAGTACTGCAAAGTCGTAGTACATAATTTAGTTCTATCATCAATAGTTTTCGCTGCGCACGCTATGTAAGGAATTTTTCAGGTAATTTTTTTACACCTTGGGTTACATTATTGGATTTTTAGTAAGGATCCCTAATTTTTTAAAAAATATAATATAGCCTATGTTACTCGGGGATAATGTAGCTTTCCAAAGGTGAAAGAATTTTTGAAATGGTCCAGTAGTTTCGGAGCCTATTCATTACAAACAAACAAACAAACAAACAAACAAATCTTTCCTCTTTATAATATTAGTATAGACTAGCGGTCGCCCGCGGCTCCGCCCGCGTGGATGTCGGTTACCGCTGCAAAATGCCTACCCAAGAAAGACACGGTCAGCAAAATGATTCCTAGGTCAATTCACAGACACCGACACTAACGTCGACGACGCAGTCATTATCCGCAGGCTGCATAGATTGTCTTTATGTGGATGTTAAAGTTGTTAATGATGAAAATATTTAATTGTAATTAATACTATTGTAGAGCTTCTCTATAAACAACATTTGACGTTAAACTATTTTCAGGTAACAAAATAAACTGATGGTCGGGAGCCCCGACCCGTGATAGGGCGTAATAATTTTATTTCGCCATAACTTTAAAACAAAACGTCCAATTTTGATCATTCCGAGACCAAATATTATCTACATAAACTGCACTTAGTGATGAATTTATTTTGATAAGGATTAATAGCATAAGTAAAATAAATGCGTTGAAATGTAGTTCAAAAAAAATTCAAGATTTTTAAATATAAAAATAGTTGTTGTGCCTTACTCGACATAGATAGGTATAGTGTGTCGCGGACTTTATAGTAGATATTTATAAGATCTACAATTAAGTCATACATTTTGTAGTTCTATCTTTTATAGCTTAGGCAGCATACGCAAAATGAGTAACTGTTCTGGTTGATTTTCTACACTTTGTGTCCGAAAAACTCAAATATCTTACGGAACCCTTTTTTTTTTTTAATTTTGCCTATGTTACTCAGTGATAATTAAGCTTTCTAATGAAAAAAGAATTATTAAAATCGGTATAGTACTTTTTGAGTTTATTCGTTACATACAAAAATACAAATCTTTCCTCTTTATAATATGTAGATGTTTGATAAATTTTAATATGCAATCGAAATTAAAATAAAGGTCCCCACTAGGGAAGAATGGGAGCAAGGGCCACCTACTCCTGATGTAAACAGCCTAGTGTGGTATACTGATGGTTCCAAAATGGAATCTAGTACGGGCGCGGGTGTTTATTCCATAAACCATGAAATTAGCCTAAGCTTAGGCGAATATGCTACGGTTTTTCAGGCTGAAACATATGCAATAATCATATGTGCTATGAGGATCCTCGACCTGAACATCAGGGACCGAGTGATTTACATACTCAGCGACAGTCAAGCTGCACTCAAGGCTATCGCCTCAGTGCAAGTAGACTCAAGGCTGGGCTAGAAGCTGCTCAAACCCTTAACAGACTGGGCCGGACAAACAGGGTAACCCGCATGTGGATACCAGGCCACGCCGGATTTAAGGGGAATGAGCACGCTGACAGGCTTGCCAGACAGGTCTCGGAATCGATATTCACGGGACCGGAGCCATGCATTGCACTCTCTATGAGTACAATAGCCACGACGCTAAAAAAGTATGGTGGAGAAACAGCTATCGGAATGGCAGCTGCTACCGGCGCTTAAGCATTCAAAGGCCTTCATCGGGGAGACAGGAAGCAGCTGGTGTAAGGCCCTCTGCGAAGGTAGCAGGAAACAAGCCAGACTGATAATTGGGGCTCTAACAGGGCATTATGCCACAAACTAAATGCTCCACAGGATGCGACTAGTGCAATCACCGCTATGTCGTAGATGTGGTGACGAAGAGGAGTCTATGGAACACCTGCTGTGTACCTGTGACTCGTTGGCTGTTTGCCGAATGAGTCCCCTGGGGGTGGCCTACCCACAACCAATAGACTATGGGCTCCAATCTGCAAAGACTGTCATAAAGATGATGGTAACAATATTTGGAGATTTGGAGTGAAAGGCAAGGGATGCTGAAAAAGATCCGACATAAGGGTCAAAGTGCGCCACGGTTAGTCTGTGGCCCCCGCGATAAGATAAGATAAGATATATGCAATCGATGCACGAAATCCATCTAGAATCCCCTCTGCCTTGCTAGGCTTCTGAAAGTCAGCGACATCCACTGCCCCCTTAATAATATTAATATAGTAAGAACAAAGGTTAACTAGGTCCTTGACTTCTTGGCGGGAAAGTACAGCGTAATGTCTGCAATTTTGTTTTATTTTCTAAAATTTGTGATATTTCTAACATTAATGTGTCATAACGGTGGATTATTAACCGTTAAGTGTTTATGAATATATATGAGTGTTGGTAATTCAAACAAAGCAGTGCAACTTCACTTTCCAAATTCTCTCAAGGAGTCCGTGTAAGATCTCAGTATAGTCCCACATCTTTACTGAGGACCCAAGGGGTTTAGGGGAGGTTTCTCATTTACCATTTATCATCACTCATTCTCATTTACTATGAATTATATATTATTAATATATCACTTTACTTGACACTGGCTAGATGTGCTAGACGCACGAAGCCATAATTGAAAAGAAAAAAAACTAGGTGAAAGTAACACTACCTATTGCATTTACTTAATTACATTAGCGAAAGTATAGCCAGACTCTAGGGTATGTGGTGATATCATCTCTGTAATTAATGAGCACATTATTTTGTTGTTTATGTCCTAGCCGCTCCGGCACATAGGGTGTGCCGCGACGTACGTCTAGACATAGTGTGACATGAAAGTATTTGAACGACTGATGGAGGTTGGATTTAATTTTCTTACATTACATAGGTTGTATGATTCCTACACCACCCTTTTCGTTCATTGGAGTTGCTTTAATAATCTTATAAAGAATAGAATAGAATAGAATATTTTTATTTGCACTTGATTGAGGTACATTACAGTTCTTGTACAATAAAATAAAGCTCATTCAGCCAACAACGGTAGCATGCAAATTATAATTAAATTAACACATCAATTTTTAAAAGAAAACTATACTTATAAATCATTAAAATGTCAAAAATGGGAATTATCAACTAGACATAATTAAATTTTTAAATGTGAAAATTGCGAATTAGCAACTAAACATTATTGATGTCAAAATACGGATACCCACAAGTTATTCATAAGTACAATCACAAAAATAATAATAATAAAATCGAAATCATGTCACTAAAAAACTAAACAATTTGTGTTTGTTAAATTTAGAAGCCTAAATCTCTGAACCAATTTTTGAAAGTTTAACCTTGGTGTCGGTTACTATTTCGACGCTGGGAAGGCAACCTTGCTTATGCACCAATTGACTACTTTACAGGAGAGCAATTCAAAGAATTACATTAGACAATTTCCAAAAAAATATAAATAATTTTGTTTTTTGTCAGAATGTCAAAAATGGTCAGAATTGGATGAAACCGAGATCTGCAGATAGAAAAAAATCAGGCGATTCGAATGATATATATAACTAATTATCGCTAATTTGGCGCATAAGCAAGGTTGTCTTTCCAGCGTCGATTTGTTTTTTCAGTTCAGTTTTTCATAGCTCCTATTTGTTACAAAGATGATAAGAGCTCTTAAAGCCAAAACCTCAGATCTTCATTATCATCATCATCTCAGCCATATGACGCCCACTGCTGAACATAGGCCTCCCCAATAGATTTCCACATTGAGCTATCCTGAGTCGCTCGCATACATCGGCTTCCCGCCGCCTTGAACAGATCATCGGTCCATCGCGTGGAAGGCCGTCCTCTATTACGTTTGCCGGTTCGCGGTCGCCATTGAAGAACCTTAACGCCCCATCGGTCGTCGATTCTTCGAGCTATGTGCCCCGCCCATTGCCACTTCAAACCTGCCTGCCAACTCGCCTCAGATGCAATTGTAAGAACATACAGTTTACGGGTAAGAAGTATCTTGGTGACATACATACGTAATCGCACGCCCAATAAACCTTAAAACACTTATTCAAAAGAGATCTATGTCATTGGAGCAAGGTTCACTTTCGGCGTAGAGATCTTTAGGTGGAACGTGTCAAATGATGAGACCTTTGCCCACATGGATACATGACGCGATCTCATTCCCTTAGCTGCTTTTCACGACACCCACAGACAAGACATGGGATAAAAGAGTTCTTTGGAGACGCCGCTAACACACGACATCTTCGTGACGGCTATTTTTTCTCGAGTTTTGCATAACAACCATTAGTTCCATCCAACTATCTACAAACTAAGTCGCTATATAAAAACATCAATCAAGCAACTTTGATGAAAGTCTACATCATCATCGTCATCTCAGCCCATTAACGTCCCACTACTGAGCACGAGCCTCCTCTCACATACCAAGGTGCGAGGGTATTGGGTCATACTCCACCACGCTGACCCAGTGCGGATTGGCAGAGGCAGTGTGGCGTCCTGCTGTTAGAATTTTTCAAGCCGTTCTATAAGGCCTCCAACATGGCTTATCGAATACCACATTTAGTGATAACCGGGACCCATGGGTTAACGTGCCTTCCGACGCACGGAAGCGCTCGATATCAAATGCCACACAAACGGTCACCCACCCAAGGACTGACCTCTGTAAACTCTGCTTTACTTCGGTGATCGTTTCCGACCACCGAGTATGGCAGAGCTACGAGCGCTTCACGAAAGTCTACAACTGATATCAAAACAGTGATCTCAGCGTTACGCCAGCTTGTCACGGAATCGTGGATAAATCTAGAAATCGATATCCTGCTTACTGACCTTGATATGGATAGGAAAGGGAAGTTCGGGCAGAGCAGACATGCATGGTCGCGACGGGGGTGACTGGTACGGGATACTTGCAAGGGGATCAAAACATTGTTTATATCTGCCTACTGATTACAGTAATAATTTGTTTTTTCAGCGCCAATACATTTCTTGCTTTTATTTTAAAGCTTTGAATGATTATCGTAAAAATAAACATACATACATAAATTCACGCCTGTTTTCCCGAAGGGGTAGGCAGAGGCATATAATCTGCCCAATATATGCATGTGCACCATTTGCGGGTGAGGTTGGCTTGGGCTCCTTAGGTCTGGTAGAATCCCTATACTTATGTAAAAATAGACGATAGGTAATAATATACTAGCTTACATATATAATGTATGTATATATAAAATGTATGGACTCGATACAAGCCGACGAGTCATGTCCATACATTTGATAACTATAAAATTTCGTGTTCGTTTATCAAATTTAACTTTTTCGAAGCCCCCAGATCTAAACCGTCCTATATGTTCCATGACGTACCACTACATAATTATATCGGTAAATTTGAATTTATATAATCAAGGTACCGAATGCAATTTTGCATCGAAATATCTTCGCATTGTCTTGGTGACATTGATACTTAGCTGATGACTTCAGCCTTCACGCTTTGGATGGAGTTGGACAATGGGTCGTCGAGGCTCACGATTGGAAGCAATTTCCTAAAACGACGTGCTATCGCCTTCGTTTATGAAATTTCACCTCATCTATGCACCAAGATCCTCGTCTAACTGTCCTAGATATTCCATGACGTTTAACGATAAACATGCATACATATCATGAAAAGCATAAATAAAAGCTTGAGTCTAACTATCCTAGCATTGCCTCGGTGACATTGACACATGTGTTTTCATACAGGACACATTTTGCGAAAGGGACTTTCTATGTCTAAACCTTTCCGATTTTCCATCACGTACATATAATGAAGGTCAGGAATGCAAGCTTGCATCAAGCTGTCATTGCATTGTCTTGGTGACATTGATACTTAGCTGATGACTTCAATACGCGTGACGCCTTGGATGGAGTTGGACAATGGAACGTCGAGGGTCATGGACTGGACATGGATGGTACTTTCCCAAAACGGCGCGCGATCGTCTTCATTTCTCAAATTTTATTTAGTCTAAGCACACATATCTTCATCACCACCATATCCGTGCGAGTACTGAACCAGTGCACGAGTCCTATCCTTTTGCAGAAAGGCGTGAGACAGGGTGATGTCATTTCACCGAAACTGTTCACTGCTGCTCTGGAGGATGTTTTCAAGCTACTGAACTGGGAAAACTACGGCATCAACATCAATGGCAAGTATATGAGTCACCTTCGATTTGCCAAAGACATAGTGGTCATAGCGGAGTCGCTTGTGGATCTGGGCACAATGCTCGGAGACCTCGACAGAGCTTCCCGAAGGGTGGGTCTTAAAATGAACATGGAGAAGACGAAAATCATGTGAAAATCACCCGGCGGCAAAAAATCGATCTACGTGAAAAGCAATTGGGGAGCAGCCCATGTTCAGCAGTGGACGTCAAATGGCTGAAATGATGATGACACATATCTTCTACTAATAGTACTCCTGTGTTCTAAGACTTACATTAGAGGTGAAATTGAATCAATTTAATGAATGTTACAAATACAAGCTTTTATCGAACTATAATCGCATTGATTTCGTGACATTGATACTTAGAGCTTGTCCAATTGACGCGTTTTTACTTCGCGATCTTGATACTACTCATATTATGCTCACACATTTCATCCTCATGCAGTTGCGCGTTTCTAATACATACATTTCTAACGCGCGAGACAACTCGTATTAAACGGGCTATCTAGACAAGCTAGGTACCTGATGATTTCAATACGCGTGACGCATTGGATGGAGTTAGACAATAGGACGTCGATGGCCACGACTGGGAATATTTTCCCAAAATGGCGCGCTAGCGTAATGTTGCGGATGTGCTAAACGCACGAAGCAATTATAAAAAAATAAGAGCTACGAGCGAGACAATTCGCGTGTATAACAATTTGTTTTATAGATTTAATGAAGCGAAATCATTTTTATGAACGAACAATAATTATCTACATATTTTTATGTGATAAGTGTATAATCAAAAATTTCCAGAGATAAAGAAACATGTTATTGTATCGTAGATTAGCTATAAACTCTCTAAGCGCAACCACTGTTGCTTTGAAGTTAATTGTGGCATAATATGTAGTGGACTTGTAAATGTTGCCGGTACAATCGTAAAGCTAAGCTATATAATAGGTTGGGGAAAAAGTCTTTTCGTATTTTTGTATGAAAAGTCAAGACATTTTTTTCAAAGTTTATTTACATTTATTTACAATATATATGTACCGTTTTGTTGAATAACTTTCTGCCATTTTGTGGGCAGAGACATTATCCCGTTACTGTAGAAACTTTGGGACTTCTGATCAAAAAAACGGGACAAATAGTTTTGGCAGTCCTCTCTTGAGGTCAACCTTACAGAACCTAAAGAATTCTGCAGAGACCGAAACAGGTGAAAATCTGAAGGCGCAAGGTCAGGGCTATATGGTGGATGCACTAGGACCTCCCAGTCGAACTCTCTTAATTTTTGCTGAGTGGCTAAAGATGTGTGTGGTCTAGCGTTATCGTGATGAAAGACCACACCCTTCCTGTTGATCAATTCCGGCCGTTTTCTCTCGACTGCTTCCTTTAATCTCATCAGTTGCTGGCAGTAAAGATCAGAATCGATGGTTTTGCCGGGCGGTAAAGCTCATAATAAACAATGCCCTTCCAATCCCACCATACACACAGCATCACCTTATTTCGTGTTAGGCCAGGTTTGGCCACAGTCTGTGAAGCCTGGCCAACTTTCGACCACGACCTTTTTCGCACGTTCTTGTCGTACGTGATCCACTCTTCATCGCCAGTTATCAATCTCTTCAAAAACGGCTCGGTTTTATTACGTCTCAATAATGAATCGCAAATGAGTACACGGTTCATTAAGTTTCTTTGAGTGAGCTCGTGTGGCACCCAAATATCGAGCTTTTTTGTATAACCAGCTTTCTTCAAATGGGTCAAAACTGTTTTGTGGTCAATTCCCAGTTCTTCAGCTACATCGTAACTACTAATATGCCGATCTTGCTCCACTCTTTCAAAAATGGCGTCCATTTTATTCGTAACAGGGCGACCAGAGCGAGGTGCATCTTTAACATCAAAATTTCCGGACTGAAAACGTTTGAACCAAATTTGTGCTACTCTTACTGACACTGCATCAGGTCCATAAACATCACAAATTTTTTCACTGCTTGAGTTGCATTTTTGCCTTTTTTTTAATAAAATTTTAAAATGTATCGAATTTCTTCATTAGATTCACTCATTTTTACGGAGAGAAAAACAAATGAAAAATAGCGGGAAACAACTTTTTTTTATTTTTTTCTTTTTCTTATAATGGAATCTTTTTAATGTTACCAAAACCAGCCAGACACAAATAGTACAGTCAAAAAAAATTTATAATAAGTTTATACCTACGTTATGCGAAAAGACTTTTTCCCCGACCTAATATGATCATCCCGTAAGTTGGGGCCCGTATACTCAATAAGGTAAGGCGGTTTTTCACTCCTGCGCAGCGCTGTTTGTTGTACAAGACGCAAATGCGATCGAGTGAGTAGTTCTACTTTATCTTTGGGACGGTTCTGTTAAGTACCTCCTCGACGCACTTGACAGACTGCAACAGCGAGCGGTTCGCATTATAGGGGACGCTGAGGTCTCTCTCGAGGATCTACAGCTACATAGGGGCATCTCCTTTCTCAGTGTCTTCCACCGAAACTATTACGATAAGTGATAAGTGAAGATAAAGTTACCAAGTTCAAGGATTACGTGTCCGCGCTATACTGCGAGGTCGGTGAGCACACAGCACATAGATAATATTTGAGGATTTTCTTTTATTATCTCAATCAATAATAATAACTGATTATATTCCACGAAAAAAATTAACCTCATAATGTTTACTAGGAACAATGTTTAGTATGATATTTTATCAATAATGTAACAAAGTACAAATAACACATTCAGGGTCAGGGCTCTTAACAACATTGAGAGCTGGAAAAGTATTATAAAATATAGACTTTAACTGAGATAATCTATATTTGCATTCGTATTCAGAAAGTCACGTTGAGCCGTTGGTCCCGGTTATCATTAATGTGGTTGTCTCTAAGCCAAGTTAGAGGCTCTTATGGGCGACCTGAAATGTTCTAACAGTGGGACGCCACACATATGCCTTCGCACTCCTAAGCTATGTCCTCGTGTTGGAGTGTTACTTCTGACATTCTGTGAGATAAGTTTCATGACTAGTGGGACGTAACATTTCTAGCATAATGATGAAGAAAACATGTAGTTCTTGTGTAAAGTTCAAACAATCAAATCATGTATTGCATATCACATTGGATGGTACGTAGCAGCGATAGCCCAGTGGAGGCCCATCTCCCTCAAATTCAGAGGGTCTCGGGATCAAACTCTGCTGGCGCACCATGTGTATGGGGTTCCAAGATCTGGGAGCTGAGTTGGCTAGGTACCTTACCTGCAAGTGGTGCACATGCCGAATAACGAACGAGGCTCTGGCGAACATATAAGTTCCTGGTAAGCGGCAATTGGCTCGCAACCTATTACTTGGGACCCATAATAGTTGGCGATATGTGGGCATATAATATGCCTCTGCCTACTGCTTCGGGAAAACAGGCGTATTATGTATGTATAAAAATATTCTTTAAACATAAATACTTAATATTGTAAACAAAGATAAACTAAAAGAGGCATTTAAGGCGATTGTTTATCCGTTTAGGGTTTGATTTTAAGTCAGTCAGGAACTAATTATTGTTTATTAAAAATACAACTATATATTTTTATTCTTTTCTACACCCCCAGTTTTCATTTAATTTTAATCACTCTCCATCCTAAGGCTGCCTGGAAGAAATCGCTGTAAGCGATAAGGCCGCCAATTGTATCACTTTCTTTTGCAACTGTTTTCTTGTTTTATTTTTAATTTGGTGTACAATAAAGAATTTTCTATCTATCTATCTAATTCACAGCACAACAAGTCTGTACAGAAAAAAAATTTTTAGTCACTCGTTTATTAGGTTTTTTGGTACGGGAGACTGCAATGTAAAACAAGTCAGGATACCACGAGCCCGGAGGTGCAAGCTTCAAGCATAGTTAAATTAAATCTTCATAATTATGGTTACTTTAACTAGAGTGTTCGACATAGCGAAGAGCGTTTGCAAGCTGAAGTGGCAGTGGGAGTGGCACATAGCTCGAAGAACCGACGACCGATGGGGCGTTAAGGTTCTTGAATGGCGGCCACGAATCAGAAAACGTAGTAGAGGGCGGCCCCCAATGCGATGGACGTATGATCTGGTCAGGGCGACGGGGAGCCGTTGGATGCAGGCGGCAAAGGATCGAACTACGTGGACAGCAATTAGGGAGGCCTATGTACAGCAGTGGACTTCAAATGGCTGAAATGATGATGATTATGTTTATTCCGGCTGGCTATTATTTGCCAACGACGAATGTAAAGAAATAATTTAAATGTTAAGTAAAACTGAACGAACCCAGCCGCATCTCCGCCGCACAGCTGCCGCACGATTCTCGACACCTCGCATCTCTCTGGGGTCAAGTTTACAACCTGCAACAATTTTTTTATAAGTGTTACTGTATATTTGACTACCGACACGCTTGGCGGGAAAGTGAAGCGTCTGTAGTTTTGTTTTATTTTCTAAAATTTGTGATATTTTGAACGTTAATTTGTAATAACGGTGGATTGTTAGCCGTTAAGTGTTTGTGAACGTACATGAGTGTTGGTAAATGAAACAAAATAGTGCAACATCACTTTTCAAATTCTCTCTTAAAAATATTTTTAAGGTTATGTTATATTGCATTGTATAGCTTCACAGACAAATGAAGATTGTAATTCTAGTACCAAACTAATGGACATATTTAAAAGAGCATAGCCTGTGAGTTTCTTGCAAGTTCTTCTTACAGAGCGGTGGCTCGGAACTGGCACTTAGATTCACTTACACTTAATTATTTTTTGTTTTTAAATTGTTTTTTTGCATGTAAGTGAATCTAAGCTTCGTGATTTAGTGTAATATTATTTCGATTGTATTTTTTTTTTCATTTGTAATCATGACGTTTTCAAGTACTATGTATAATAGTTTATGAAATAAATAATTTTTTTACTTTTACTTTTACTTCTCAAGAAGTCTATGTGAGATCTCAGTATAGACCCACATCTTTACTGAGGACTCAAGGGGTTTAGGGGATGGCATCTCATTTATCATTTATCATCTTTATCACCACTCGTTCTCATTTACTATGATTTATATGTTATTAATATATCTATAACTTGACACTGGCTAAATGTGCTAAACGCACGAAGCCATTATTAAAAAAAAAAGGCTACCGATTTGGCGTGCAGGTACAATACAATACGATATACCTGCATTCCGCTTCTGAGTTGTGGGGTCGATTCCCACACAGGACAAGTCTTTGTGGGCTTAAATATATGAATATTTGATCTGGCTGGGTGTTCTTATTTATATTAAGCGTGTATTTACAACAAAAAAAAGTATTTATGTATGTTTATCCGTTACTTAGTATCCATATCACAAGTTCAAAATGATACTTATCTTGGAACAAAATAATTGGTGTGATTGTAAAAGATTTATAATATATTAATTAAGTAATCACTGCATTTCGTCCTTCTATACAGGACTCCTTTACCACATTACATACGCTACTTTGAGAGGGGACTTTGATTCCCATTCATAAGTTCTGGATTCGTTTCAGAATGCCAAAGCAAGCGTCTTCGCTGTTATTGGTTGCCATCACACTCGCCAGACGTCCTACTACATATGTGACTAACCATTTACATATATAACTCTCAATAATATTGAGATAAATGAGAACCATAGTGCAATAATGCCCAAGAAATAACCTCAAAAGTCTTCAAAGGTGTTTCACAGTCAAATCACCACCAAGATCGTGCGATTTAACACCGTGCGATTTTTTTCTTTGGGGTTTTGTGAAATCACGGGTTTATGCGAATAAAATATTCCTGAGCTCAAGTTGTCTGGAAGAGATCGCTTTTAGCGATAAGACCGCCTAGATTGGCTTAAAAAAAATGTTTTTTCAATATTATAATCTGTAGTTTTTAAGTTTTTTGGTCGATAAAGAGTGTATCTATCAATCTATCTTTCTTTATTTTGGTGATTGATTCTGACATTGTATAATGGAGCTACGGGCGCAACAACATTAAAATACATTTATGATACACATATGTTTTTTTGCATCACTGATATACCTACCTTCTGCTAAGTTCAGATGCACGGAAGTAAACTGTATCGGAAAATGATAAGATCGATAAGTGTAACGAAGCAAGAAGTAATCATTAACTGGTAAGTAAACATGTGAAACGGAATGAAAGATCAGATAATCACTATAAGGTTCTAAGAACAGCAGATGTGGTAACGACCCCGTTTTGATATGACCAAGCTTGGAAGGAGCCGATGATTTAATTAACAATACTGAAGATTGATTGTAGGTACTATCAAAGAAACCATTATGAGATCAAAACTCTCTCAGTAAAATATTACGGCAGAAAGGTGACATATTTTATTTCTTAGAGCGGATTTTGTCATTCATATTTCACTTTTCTTGTCATTATAATAATCGCACACAACTTTAAAATGGTAATCCTTTGTATTGGTATTTATTGCTGAAAGTCTAATCAAATAACTTTTTGCAGGTCAAATTAGGTGACTTGTAAAGATCTATATATTAACCCGTTCATCCAGGATATCATCACGTAGCTTATAATCAACCCTGATCGCTTTAATATAAGTGACCATTGATTGCTTTATTTAGAAACGTTTAAGAAAATTATGCCGTTTTGACTGGTGATAAGTATTATGTTATTTTAAAAAAGGAAAAAACTAACTGAAGATTACAAATTACTGTAAAGTATTTAAAAGGGATAAAATGATACACGATTCAAATCTATAAAATGTGTGCGAATAGTAAGTGGCGATAGCCCAGTAGCGAGACCCCTTGCCTTTAAATACAATCTCTCTCGTCGGTCTCGGGTTCAAACCCTGGTGGCGCATCTATGACTTATCGAAGTTATTTTTTTTTTTTTTATTATTTTATTAAATCACAAGGGAAAACATACAGTATTTAAGTAACACAAAAGTAATTAACAGTAAATAGCACACAATACCAAAACAGTTTCCACAGAAAACATTAACAACTTAAATTGATTTCCTGAAATAAGTATTTAAATTAAACTAAAAAAATATATTAAAACTTAAATACACATACATAATATAAACATAAATATATATATATACATTGAATTGCGCAATATTGGATATAAAGATATCAATGTGACGGTACTTCAAGTTATAGATGTTCATTGCTCTATTCCCAAAGTTATGTGCGTAATTACCGCTTGGTAACACGTTAAGCCGTTGGTCCCGGCTGTCATGAACATCTTTGGCATACGTTATTAGGAAGTCAGTGCCTTCTAACATCCTGACAGCTGGTTTAACCGTAGAATGATGTTTCCCTCTGGGTTGCGGAGGTCAGACGGCAGTCGCTCCACGTAATAACTGAATCCATTAAAATCTGGGCAGACCCTGGGTCCTATGCTTAAGTCTAGGCAACCAGGATAATGCTAGGATATGATGATGATGTTTTAATAGTAAGTACGTAAGCAACTAAACGCGTAAACACCACAGAAATATATTTCAATAATCTAAAGATAATAATAATCTAAGAGATCTATTTCTGTGACGCAGACAAATGCAAAAAGGCTTCACAGATTTGAATGTAATTTCGTGAGTAACTGACTTTTACTGAATACAAGGAAAGAGACTTAAACATGACTTAATGCACAGTAATAAAATTTTAACACGCCCCGTTAAACATGGGTGGGACTATTGACAATGTGTAGCCACTAACCATAGGAAATAAGATACGATAAAATATGTTACGTTTTATAAAAATATATATTTAAGCAAACGAATAAGTTACATTTACTTAATAATTTCGTAATTTTCGACTTCATTTCATATCTGTAGATTTGCTCCTTACCTACTTTATATTAGCTTTGTGTAACAGAAATCAGATTAATATAATGTAATACTATTCTTTAGTACTATAATATTGTACATTAATTTTAATGCTAAAGGATCCTACCCAACATCCTTGGACCCCAAGCCAACCTTCACTGCAAGTGATGCACCTGCCGATTGACGGACGAGCTTTGGCAAACATAATAGTTCCCAGCAAGCGGCAATTGGCTCGGCACCTATAACGTTGCACCAACAATATAATTGGCAAAATGTGGGCGTGTAATATGCCTCTGCCTACCCCTTCGGGAAAACAGGCGTGATTGTATGTATGTATGTAATTTTAAATCATATGATTAAATAAGGGGTCACTTTATGGTAATGGTAAATGCACAATGGAACATGCTTACGTCATCTAGATAATTTAAAATGCCGGTCCCATCTTGTCTAGGAAGGGAATGGTGCGACAAGGCGACCTCGAAACTCTCCCCATATTTCAGGGCACCCACACAGCCATATAATTATCGTATCAAACAAGACCTATAGACGCAACGATGAAACGGTAAGAAAACTACATGACAAAACTGTCTTGGTTCTGGTGTGACTAGTGGCGTGCTCACCATACATTCAAATAAGCACTGCTTTGCAATCAATGAACAAATTTTTTTTCTTAGATTCCGATACCTCCTTTATCGTAACCACATAGTTTCCTGAAGCTACTAGCGCTACAAACTGCATACCCTAACTGAATTTTCATTGCCGGCGTCTGGTTATGACATTTAAATATATACTTTTACGCCTGTTTCCCCGAAGGTGTAGGCAGAGGCATACTATACGCAAGCCTATTGCCGCTCACCGGGCACTGTTATGTTCGCCAGAGCCTCGTCCGTTGATTGGCAGGTGCACCACTTGCAGGTGAGGTTGGCTTGGGCTCCTTATTACTATATTTCAGTATAGATAGTTCAATCCACGATGACGCATTAATTGAGCAATATTGAACTCTATAGATTGGTGTTAAGAGCGTCGCCATGCGTCTTCGAGGCCATACCATTTATTGGAATATATGTCTAGTTTTATAATCCATATAGATGATTCATTTTAATACTTAGTTAAATAAGTGACCAGAAATATCAAAACACAACCCTGAAACATATACTTTCGTTCGTCATCTATCTAGTTTATAATGCTAGTCTCGTCTTGTCTAGGAAGGGACAAGGTGAACCCGAACCCTCCCCATCTTTCAGGGCTCCCAGACAGCTTTTTCCACCCCATTTCGTATCGAACGGGGCTTATAGATACAACGCTGACATCATGCGACTATATTGTTTATTGTAGGAAGGAAATTGAAAGAAAGGAAGAAAGAAAAAGAATTTATTCTGTGACAACATCAGAAGAAAACAGATACATTATATTTAAGTAACTACTTGAAGAGTGTCACAGAAAAGGTATCCACTTAGCATAAAACCGAGGTGTCACGAAAACGCCTCGACGCTGGTCTTCCGTAGATACCGTTTGTGCGAGCACTGCTATGACACATTCATTCCTTACATTGTAAAACACAATACATACATACAGTTACAGTAGCATACAAATAACACATAAGCTTGCAGGGAACCTAAGTAGCAAATGTGAGAGGACAGCACAACCGATGACGAGCACATACATATTCATTGACATTTCTGCTGGTTCAATAAATATTTCCTATAATTGCAACGGAAAGATCCAACAGAAATTGCGGGACAATGTCACCAAAGTCCACTTAGCTGAATCAATTCTTCACCGCAACTCTTACGGTGTCCACAGATGTGTGATTCAAAGACCATATTATTCCTTCCTTAGGGGAGGAACCCCCCTAAGGAAGGAATAATCATAAGGAAGTTTTGCTTTTGAAGTTGTTGAGTTGTTTGTGTATCAGGGACTGAGTCCAAATGGGTATATTATTTCTTGCAGCTTAGACTCTTGCTCTTGCTTGCTCAGCTCTTGATGATGATGTATGATTATGACCACCGAAATGGCGTGTAGGTTAGCAGTATACTTGCACTCC
Organism: Musotima nitidalis; assembly: GCA_949126915.1. Taxonomy (NCBI): domain Eukaryota; kingdom Metazoa; phylum Arthropoda; class Insecta; order Lepidoptera; family Crambidae; genus Musotima; species Musotima nitidalis. Next base: position 15,976,420 of record OX421425.1, read on the forward strand.
GCTCCTGAGATCGTGGAATCGATTCCAGCACAGAACAAATCTTTGTGTGCATGAACATGAATAATTGTGTTGAGGTGTTTCATATGTATATTAGGTCTGTATTTACAAAAAAAAGTATTTAAGTATGTTTATCCCTTCCTTAGCATCCATAACTCAAGTTCTTAATGATACGTATATTATTACTTGGAGCTAAATAATTCGTGTGATTAAAAGTGAATATTTTGTTTATTAATTTATGATGATGGTGAGTTAATTAAATAGTTCTGTGATCCTTGGTCCCCCATATCTTTCAGCGCACACTCATCATCTGTGGCTATGTCGTCAGTGGTTGATATATCGGCTTAGTCCCGTAGTGCGGAACACAACACTAACCTCGCCATATCAGAAAAAGCCTCCCCAGAATCGTATGCGACTAATGCCGGGCAGAAATCAACAAGTGTAGTCGACTAGTGTGAAAAGCAAACAGTGCAACAAGGTCAAAACATCTCTCTAGATTCTTCAGAACCTATTGAAACCGCATAACTCATTCATATTAGTATCATTCGTATTAATCTTAAGTTTTGTGGACATAAATATATTATTATATTATATGTAGCGGTTTCGTCATCATTGTAAAAATTAAATGTTTGAAAGCGAAGCTTCGTCCTACAACAAGCAAATGGTGCGACAAGGTCACAAGGTCGGAGCTGCCATCCAGATCCTTTAGGTTACACTCACATAGAAACGAGTCGTATCGTACGTGCTAGGGAAAAAGACAACTGTAGTATAGTAAGCAAATGGTGCACCAAGGTCATTTACATCTATCCAAATTATTCAGAATCTGTAACAACCGCAAATCTCATGTATAAGCAGAGGTTTCATCATAAAATATAGCGCTTCGCATTCAACAATGCCGTTGTGTAGGAAGCAAATGGCTCGACAATGTCGCATGGTCTAAGCAGTGCTGCAGATCCTTTAGGTTACATTATGCGAAGCGATTCCTATCATACCCGACCAATTCTTATGTAGTCAAAGTGCTGCGTAGTTGTAAAGAGTAGGGAGACAATAGTGCAACAAGGTCAAAACATCTCTCCCAGATTATTTTCAATAACATCGCCATGCAAATGCGGCGATTTCGTCATACGATACAAAGCTTCGCATTCAACAATCATGCCGTACTAGTGTAGGAAGCAAATGGTTCGACAAGGTCGCAAGGTCGGAGCAGCCCTCCAGATCCTTTAGGTTACACTCACACAGAAGTGATTCGTATCGTACGCGACCTGCGAAATCGCAAATGCAGTGGTTACGTCACCCGATAACGTTTGGTGTTGTCATCGCAAATGTTAAATTTACTCGTATAAACAAAATATGTTTACAGAGAAACTAAATAAAACATACATGATAAATACCACTAATTATACTAAGATAATAATAGATTGAAGGTTTTGAGATTTTTGTAAGTGTACCTACTAGACTTTAAGTAGTTTTCGTAGTATTTATAAAATAATATCAGAAAGCACGTAAATCATTCAGAAAACATTTTTTTTCTGATTTTTCTGCACGTAGATAAGGATTTCATAATTTTTTTTTTACTGAAAATTATGACCTAAATAACCAGCGTAAATAACCAATTATTTCTCATTTCTATCTATAAATGCAAAATAAAATAAGGAGTATTATTTTTAGCTATTGATGCCAAGATATAAATTCGTGACACTTTGTTTACGTGAGGATTTCATAGCATTTATATTTACTGAAATTGTACATTAAGTAACTTGCATAACTATATATTAAATGTTACATGTCATATGAGTAATATTACATGTTAGCTTTCGCAACGCAGCAACCCACGCATTACAAAAAATCTCGGCAAATTCCTTACACTGGCCACACCGGCATCATCTATGGGACTCGACAAGCGTGGCCGTCCCCAACCCAACCAGTTGCCTCAGTGACAACGTGAAGTGCGAACGCGTCATTAAACCACACACAGCCGCACACGAAAACATGGCAAGTGTTTATAAACTTTTATAACTACACATTGTAAAGTGTATTTTTAGATCAATTTTATTTATAACACATTGTGTTAGGAATTATGTGAAAACTTGTGGTGTTGGATTTTCGTTTTAAGACTTGATGTCAATTTTATAATTTAAACGTAAGAGTTTTGAAGGATATTTGAACTTATGTTTGCGAAAATAAATCAGTAACACTTTGCTACGTTTTCACGTCAGAGCTGCTAAACCAAATTTGACTAGCTTTGGTGTACAGATAAACTAGATCTTGAAAAAGGCAGGCTATTACTCCTAACACATATAAAAAAATATGATGTGGGCGAAGTCGCGGTAAAATATTTAATAAAAAATTAATATATTTTTGAGATACGGCCAAATGTAATGTTCTTGAGTTTATAAGAAAAAATAAACAGACTGTATGTAAATATCACTAATCATGTAGATGACTAGCGGTCGCACACGACCTCGTCTGCCTGACGTAGCCATTGCTCTTTGCTCATGGAACCTCGAGATTGGGCGGTCGGGAATTATCACAGAAGTTAAAAATCAGTCACCGAGGCCAGCCCTAAGATGGGTGATCTTTTGTATGGCATTTGATATCGAACTACGAAGGCACGTTAGAACATTGGTCCAGGTTGTCACTGTATGGTGTAATGCAAGTTAGGATTATTTGATGTTTTCAAAGTCACCTGCCTTCGTCAAACCGCACTTTTTTATTCGGATGGAAAATCATCTAATGATCTTCTCCTGCTGTGGTTGGAGCGGGAGGGTGTGTCAGAGTTTTACTGGCTAAAAACCATCCATGTTCCTTCTTGTGCCTCCTACGTCCAGAGGCCGCGGTAATCCTTTCGGACAGTCCCGCAGCCCCGGCAGGCTTGACCCCTCCCTGGTTCCGTCAAAACGCACTAGGTTTCGTGTTGGAAAGGCAGTAAACTACACAACTGGCTATAATAAACGATGAGGCTGGAACTAAGCTGGCCGGCCGATATTTTACAACGTGGTTACAACCTTTGTTTTGTATTGCGTTCATTCTGTGTGTGACCAGATTTTCTTTCTTAGTTAGAGAAGGGTGGCCTGAGAACAGTAGTAAGACGCTAATGAATGTCTTTCCCTAGGTTAGGGCTTAAGCTTTGTTTTGTTTATGTTCCCGAATTTCGTCAAAATCGACAAATGACTAAGTCGTGACTTCATATGTGTACTTTTACATTTCTAATATTAGGACTGAACGCTCAGAGTCGAGAGCCGTCTCAACTCTATAATTATGTATGTATTAGTAAATATTTACACATATCGTTATAATTATTGATTTTATGGCAGATGAGGTGCTAGAATTAACAAACAACTTATATTTTTAGCAACTATTCACCGTTTCGTTTAATTACATACCTACTACGTTCTATTTCTGATTGTTTAAAAGTCACGATGACAAATTTATATTCTTTTGTACGACCTTTTTGTGTGAAAGAGCTTTCATTTGAATAACATTTCTATTTAAATAACATCTATGAATGCGACTGAGGTCGAAGCGAGTCGAGTGACTGATCTTTTAAATAATGCAATTTATTGCTTTTCTTATTTATTACTTTTTGCACATATTTTCTTGTGTTAACAATTGTATCAAACATTCTTTAAAGAGCTAATAACATAATGAACTAAAATATCAACATCACTAGCCTATATTCGTTTACTACTAGTACACATTAGAGACCTCTTTAATGGCACGCCAATGACCTCCATCTTCAGCTCTTCGCCTCCTATAGTATATTTACTGACCTGTGATCTCGACACGTCTACCCCAGACCTGTTTGCAGTTGACTCGTTGTTAGTTCTTATGCCATTAAAAAATCAACATTAGTCTTTTAATAAAAATATTAATTTGGTTAAATGCATTTACCTATTTTCTGGCCACAGTTGAATGATAATTATAATAGCATGCACGTTGACAGTTGCACATAAATCATAGAATCGTTAGTACAAACACACATACACTACTCTTGAACAAAACGAGCAATGGTTGTTCAAGTAAATACATCAAAGTTTAACGTGGACGTAAGTTGAGAAGCGACTTTGAAACAAGAGCTTTAAGTTTACCATAAGGTCATCATACCATAATAATTGTGGTCGTCAAATGAGTCTATTTAAAAAAGGCAATATTATCAAACTTATGTTATATTTCTTATTTTAGATCATGTGATTGTACAAAAAGTATTAGTAATACCTGTATTGATAAGATATTGCCGTATGTTATTTATTTGGAACCTTTATATTTGTTTCTTCTTTATCCGTGATAATTAAATATGCCTACTACTAACACATTTCGAATTTGTCCCGCGTTATGTTGTATGTATTTGTGGTAATTTGACGAAAGATAGGACTCAGCGGAAGTACCTGTAATCGAATCGCTAGGTCGTAGGTTTGATCCGCATACAGGACAAATATTTGTGTGCATCACATTAATATGATATCAATATGTCTGGGTGTTCCTGTAGTATAAGTATGTAGTTAACAAAAAAATTATTCATAATAATAATCATACATAATGATAAGCCTCTTTCCCGTAGGGGTAGGCAGAGATCACATCCTTTCACTTGCTACGATCTTCGCACACACTCATAGCTTCATTCACACGCATGAGCTTTCTCATACACGTCCGTCGGATTAGGATAATTTTGACCTGCAATTTCTCTAAAACATTCTGAAAATTAAGTATGTTAATGAATTAAAAAATGTTTATCCGTTCTTTAGTATCCATAGCAAAAGCTTTGCTTAGTTTAGGGCTAGATGTTGCTGTGTGAGATGTGATTTTTTAAAAAAATAATACTATTATTTATTTTCACTGCTCTTTTGTACCAGCTGCCGCACAGTAATTTTCCTATTTATCATTTCCCTATCAATAAACAGTTCTTAAATGCTGGTGGTGCTAGCTTCCATAACCTGTGGTGACATTTTGTCATCAGATGGGTTGTATGCTTGTCTGTGATATAAAAATATACATTTTCATACATACATTCACGCCAGTTTCAAGTTGAGGGCAGAAGCATATTGTACGCCCACACTTCGTCAATTATATAGTTGGTCCCACGTAATAGGTGGCGAGCCTGTTGCCGCTTACCGGGAACTGTTATGTTCGCCAGAGCCTTGTCCGTTGATCGGCAGGTGCACCACTTGTAGGTAAGGTTGGCTTGGGCTCCTTAGTAGCATCCCTATAATATCAATTTTCATTTCTTTTGGTTTTCCTAATCGCAGGTACCTAGCCCAGACTAATGGAATTATAATATCAATAACGAATAATCTTAACATTAAATGTTCTTAATCATACCAGAGATTCATATTGAATAAAACTATTTTTGGTAATGGAAACAATTATTAATGAATAGGCTTCGTTCACACCGGCAGCAAGCGTGGGGGTGTATTCATGATTAGCTTTATATGGCCAGTCACACTAATCTCTGACATTTATTGATTTGACATATGCCATTTATTGGTTTGACATAGGACATTTATTAATTTGACATATGACATTTATTTGAAAGATGTAGCAACATCGGCCGTGTTATTTTCCAATGTAGACAAAAAAAACTATTGTGGTTAGTAATTAATTGTTGTAGTATTTTTGTGTTGACGTTGTGTTCATATTTTTTGTTATTGTTGAATGTGTTTCTCTTTATCATTCTCAACTAAGCAAAAAACAAATATAGGTGTATTATTAAAAAAAACAAACGTAAACAAATACATACTTATATAAATACATAGCAAACACCCAGCCAAAAACAAATATATGTAATCATGCTCAGAAATATTTGGTTCAAATGGCAATCGAACTCACGACCTCAGGAGTGACCTACAGGTGAACTGATTTCAACGTCATAACGGTCATAAAAAAAATGTCACCATAGGTGTTACATACATAAAACCACGCCTGTTTCCCCGAAGGGGTAGGCAGAGGCATATTATGTGCCCACACTTTGCCAATTGTATTATTCGTCCCACGTAATAGGTGGCGAGCCTATTGCTGCTTACTGCGAACTTTTTTTATCGCCAGAGCCTCGTCCGTTGATCGGCAGGTGCACCACTTGCAGGTGAAGTTGGCTTGGGTTCCAAAAATGATGGTAAAATCCCTTTGCACTGTAGGTGTTCTCCAACTCTAATATGTAGTAGCGCCATAAATAAATCAAATCTAGATAGAATATATACAGAAATAAAGATACTATTAACCAAATTTTGACATATGTCAAACTATAAAGAAATTTGAATGAAATCGAATCTTATATTGCAAACCAAGATACAAAGATATTAACATAGAAATAGCATAATACGAACATTTAATGCAAGTGTTTACTTTTCCTCTACATCCATTATGCAAATCAGTACGTAATGACTAATTCCAAATATGTGCAATACAAGCTATCGACTACAAGCTAAGACAGCCGATCGCCAGTAAATGTACACTGCTTGTCTCATTCCATGCACTATGAATATTTAAGTTTCTATTCTCATGATCGCTGGCGCCGATGTAATTTGTCATCCAATTACATCCAGACTGGCAATGATTTACTCTGTAGGTAGATAGTTAAATAATTCACCCATGTGAGTTTACATCATTTAATATTTTTACGCCCAAAACTCCGTCAGCTTGAACTTCAAACTTTAAAAAAATTTGATTCCATTAACTATTACATACCAAGTACTTGAAAACGTCAAAATTTATTATGAATATAAAAAACAAACAAAATACTGAAATCACGAAGCTTAGATTCACTTACATGCAACCAAACAATAAAAAAAGAAAACTTGGAAGTCGGTTTTGCTTCAAGTATGTCCAGAGTTAGCGCGAAAATTTTATGTTTTCCCGCGGTTAAGAGTCTAGCTGTGTCCAAAATCCAAGTCATGATCTATCAGCGTGCCAACTTTCTTACAAATCCTTCTAATAGTATTTGCGTGGAAGAGTAACAAACATGAACGAATACTCATAAACATTAGCAGTACTTGTTATATCGTCATTCTTATTTTCAAACTGCTTATGTCCTTTTGAGCGAATTTTGTAGGCGGAATTAAAAACTGTTACTTTTCTTAGTTAAAAGGCTCTAATTACATTTAGGTTTTATTCTAATTCGTCTATAACTAATTGATTTATGGGACTTGTGAGATATTACAATCGATAGTTCTCGAAATTTTACACTAGATGGCATTAAAAGTCAAACTTTTTATTTTTTGGAGTTACGCAGCTTGAAAATTAGTTAGTTGGGGTTAGTTAGTAAGACGGAGATTAAGATGTCTTTTAACGCTCTTGCAAATGTATGTAATTTTTTAAACAACTTTAAAAAAAATTAATCCCAAAAATGTTCGAAGTTAGTATATAATAATGTTTTAAGTATTGTCTGTAAATTAAATTGTGCAAATAAAAAATAAAAAAGTATTCAAAGCAAACGGTTCAATGATGAGCATAATTATGTCAATTTGACAAAACATTCATACATTTTAAACAATTGGAGTAAGACCAAAAATCTATATCTACTAAACTATAAATAAATAAGCGACACCAAAATATAATCGTCATTCTGTCAATTCTTAAAAAAAATTTCTGTCAAGTCTTACAGAGGATTTAAAATTAAAATGGGCGAAGTTTAGGCGCCAATTGATTGATTGACAGTCATCTGTTAATGTGACTTTTGTTTTGATTAAACCGGATTAATTAAAACGTCGATAATTTTTAAGAACAGCGTTGACAAATTAATGTCACTTGTGGTTTTTGTTAGTTTTACAATTATTATTCATGAGCTTATTATATTAAATTAACTAACTTTAAAACTGTATTTAGTCTATCTCTAGTGAAAACTTCCAAAACTCATTTCTTTTCAAAGGTTATTAAATCGTCAATATATTTGTTTTATATATGATTGGTTTAGTCGTATTACCTACTTATCTATTTACTATTGTAGAGTTTAAGGCCAAATGGCTAAGAGTAATGAACAACGAACCTGAAATTGCATTTGTTTCATATGGTTAAATGTCATGCGTCGGGTCGTTACGTCCCTTAAAATATGGTTGAGCGAAAAGATGGCTGGTTCATGCGTCATACTCGTAAACGGGTGCCGCCAGTGGGGACTGGTCTGCTTATGTCTACTATGTTTATTCGTAGTCATGCTCGTATAGCTTAAAAAAGAGTTATTTTCTTCCTTTATTTTAAATCTTGTGACTGCAGAACACAGGTTTATGTAGAATTTTTAAATTGTTTTACTACTTAGTACATTTTTCTTGTAACTGGCGGGAGAAAAAACTAACCTTGACGATTTTCTTGTCCGTTCTTTTACGATCAAGCTCCCAGACAGTGAATGGGTGCGCTAGTTTTTTGGTTTTGGTTTGAGCCAAACTTGAATAAATGATTTGGCTTAACTTGACTATACTAACATTGAAAATATAAGGGTCCATTTAGGCCCACTGCTCCGCAGCCAGGTTTAGTCTTATGTTATGATACTATAGAGGAGACATAGGACAAGGTTTAGCATAAAATACCTGCCCAACAATATCTAACATGTCTCTTATTACATATAGTTATTATTGTATGTATGTACTTGTTTCTGGCGAACAAAACTGTGCCCGATAAGCGCCAATAGACTCCCCACCTATTACGTGGGACCAAATATATAATTGGCGAAATGTTGGCATATCATATGCCTCTGCCTACCCCTTCTTCCAAACAGGCGCGAATGTATGTATGTACTTGTTTTTTATCTACGACCTGGTATTAAAACACAATTAGGAAGTCTATGTTAAAAGCCAGCGATAAATAGAAACTATTAATTTTAACACATATGATAACAAATAAAAAACATGATAACAGTAAAATAACTATAGATAACTAATATATCAATAACAAGTTAAACTATAAAGCGGATAATGATAGGATTTAAAGTACCTAGGTATATTAGATATTTGACATAATATAATAAATAAAAGAACCTGTTATATAACTATAAATATGTAATAGCTTTATATCTTAATTTATTGTGGTATAAAAGAGAATGTTTTGCAAGTCATTGTAGCCATTAAAAGCATTGGTGTATGGTTAAAGCAAAAGTCAATTTGATTATTATAGATAGGCTCAATTAAGCTCTTTCGGACGTCAACTGACGCGCTAGGTAATGTAACGTAAATGGGTCAGTAATTATGTTGAAATAAAGAAGCTTACCTACATATACATGGAAGATTAAGTCATTAAGGGTTACCGCACACGGGCCACCGGCCACAACCACAAAACGACGCCACCGGCATATTTCTTGCAGTTTTCATACATTTTGATTTGTAGCGTGTGGCGGCCGCCGGCGTCAACCGTGTGCGGCGAGTCTATATAAAATGTATGAAATATGCCGGTGGCGTCGTTTTGTGGTAACCCTAACACTACTCGAGTGGTCGTGTACATACAAACATGCGACAATTATCTTAAGGTTTCCAAAAATAAGTATTGAAAATGAGATTGAAATTTTTGATCTCGTGATATGTGTGAGTATGAGCAGCATTTTTTATAAGAACACTGAGATATATTTAGCGAATAAACCTCCTCAATGTGTACTTGAATATAATAAACTTAGATCAACTAGATCTAAAATGCGATGGAGAAATAATCAAATAACACACTGATTAAGACATCACCACATATAGCAATATATCATATGTATAATGTATCTATTTCTGGTTAATTGGCTGCGAAATACTTTAGATGATTATTCTTACGTACTTAGCTACGGTCATTAATAGCTTGAGTGGTCGCGCAAACGAATGACTCAATATGACAGCAAGGCCTAAAACTACATAAACTAAACGGCTCCCTTCATAATTGTAACTTTAAATCGATCACACTCATTAACAGTTTGTCCAGCAACCACTGAACAATAAGTACAGATTAGCTCACACCGAACCTAAAGAAAATGAGCAATGGTTGTCTACATAACAGCGTTCGTAGTCTACTAAATACGCGTGATATGGCTTAATATGTCACTCTAAATCAATTACGATAGATTGTACTTTGACGGTTTATACAATAATCATTGAAGAGTAAATACGAATACACACACATTGACATAGAAAACGCGCAATGGATCAATTGAATTTCATATAAGCTTTGGTAAGAATCAAGGGCTATTTAGGATTACAATAAAGAATCAATGTAATAATCATAATTAGTTGATTAACAATACGTAGTAGGAGTTGATGTGACGTAAGCAGATGCAAGCGCATCTGGAAGCTATCGGGTTGCCGATAAAGTTCCCACAGTACATGCCGTACATGAATCTGTTCATCTATTTAAATCACATGCTATTTGAACGAATAATAAGCTTGTATGTTAAAAATCTTTGGATCGTTGTGTAAAATCGGACAAGTGACTTGCAATAGTTTCGTACGATAAATATGTTTCCTATAGATTTTTCTGTTGCCTATAAATAAAAGTAAGTTCGAGACGAGTCCGAGACGAGTGGTCGGAGTTCTCCCTTCATCTTAGCACATTCTCGGTTGCCCTAGAGATAAGCTTAGGGCTCACTAGCCTAACCAGATTGTGGTCCAAATGTTGACCGAAATTTAGCAAAGAAGACTGTTGTATATGTAATATAGAAAACCTCCTAATGAGCTTTTAAAGAAGTGCGAATATCTATAACTTTCGGAGTGTTGTGACTTAATAAACTACCTCAATTAAACGTACACATTTTTTCGCTTAATTTATTGCAGATGACCAAATTGGTTAAAAGAGACCTAAACGGGACAACATTTTGCAGATTTCGCAATAAATGTGCACTCGCCGTGCACAAGCAACGCAGTTATATCGAAGGGCAAATATTTGGGAACCCGTTCTGTTAAAGTTACATTTTACCTCAGTGACATTGCACTCATCGAAAACATGGTATCATTTCGCGCAATTTGGGAATATTACATACACAAAATTATAGTTCCATTCATTACTTTTCAAATTTCAAAAAGAAGAATCCGGGCCAAGCAACGAATAACAATATTAAACTTCGAGGACATAACAGACGTGAATTTATTCGCAAGAAAATCACCACTAATACGCGCTTCTCATAATTACAAACACTAGCAAGCAATAATATCTAGCAACAGAGATTCATTATTTATGTTGCTACAACACACATTGGAGTCCTCACTCAGGTCTTTGCTATTACTAATAATGTTTCAGTTGTAATGGGAGCAATATCTTTTAAAAAAAAACTTTTAGAGTCTACCGGCAGTTCGCCACCACATTACAGAGTAACAGAGAAAAGCTCAATTAAATTTTAAGAACTGGCAACTGAAGCAACATAAATAAAATAATATCAAAAATGTAATAAATAACAAAAGGAAATTAAAATACTTCAAATTGTGAACAAAGTGTTTATATTTACAACTCAAAATATATAGTCGACTGCAATCTTTCATATTGACCAAGAATAAATTAGTAAAATATCATTAAACTAACAATATAGGTAAGAAATAGAAACATGATATTAAAATAGTTATCAGAATTTATAATTTCATATAATATTAATAAAATTGAACACAAGATACACAGTACCGCAATTAAGTGATCGTCAATAAGCCTATTATAATGTCTCATAAAGCGGAATCTATTTCGGAAACGGCAGACCGGCGAGGTGGCTAGTCAGATACACACGACCCCAATACCGCCAGAATTATCCGTAGCGTAAGAGCTATTCGCGCTAAAAATCAGATTGTTGCTCACGTGCTTAGTCACGCACCTGGATTATAGTGTTCGTTTAAAAAAAAGACGTTTACCCACGCGGTCAGAGCATAGATTATGATGGTTATTTAAAAAAAATAAGCTAAGAAAAGTAATTTAAGAGCTATTAGCGCTAAAATTCGATTGTGTTTGATTAATGTTTAATTTAATAATATATCGTGATTGATTTTGAAAACAAGAGGCTTAAAAGTTTCTTCTTCTATGTTAAATGTTTTAGCTGACAAAATTTGTACATGTAAATTTCTTAATAATTTATAATACACTACACATCAAGTTTAGTAACTGAACAATTTTCCAAAAACAAAATGCAATTTCTAAATCAGATATCAAATTTGTTTTTTACATCCTAAATATTTGATGTACTTATTTAAGAAATCCTCCATTTACGTAATATTATTATTGTTAATTCTAGTGAAGTTCAAAATTTGCAGTCGAAATTTGAAGACTTCATTTAAAATCATATAACATTAGGTGCACAAAATATCCTAACAAAAGAACTATCAATACTATTATCGTTATAAACTAATAATAAAATGGACTCATTACAATCAACATTTCTCGAAATTAATCGGTTTACTTATCACTGATAAATGCCTATTTCGCGTTAAATTATTTACTTCCTGAACAAAATATATAACCCTACTCGTGAACACTTATCACTTAATAAAAACCGCAAATTCATTTGCATCATCATACTTTTGTCTAAAAAAAGATAATAATAAACTAATAATTTAGCTCTGTTGGCTACAAAATTTATATAATAGCGGTGTATATAAGTGCAGTTGGAAAGACCTATTGTCCAGTACTGAGCTGCTATTGGTTGATGATAATAAAACTAACAATACCTAGTAATAATCTACAGAAAGAATAAAATTGTGAATTTTATGAGGATTGTGTAAGTAATCATAAAGTATTTGATAACTATATAAATCTATTTAAGATATTTAGATTTCTATGCTGGTAACCAAACACTATGGGGCTTAAAGTAAAACTAGGTTTAAAACTGGTGCTGTCACTTTTATTTAATAAAATGAAGACAGTGACAGCACTAACTAATTACTCTTTATAACAAATAACGAATGTGTACTCGAAATTATACACTACTTTCTTCAGTTCAAAGCAAAATCCCGAATAGTGGACGACAGACAATCTCATAAACACTTTGTGCGATATCTGCTCTGAGGACGGTCGGATTAATTCTGAGAGTGAGAATCTACAATGCCGCCCACACTGCCTCTATTTCGGTTCCCGGATTACCGAGGCCATTGCAGGAATGCAGGGTCATTGTCGTAATGAATATCAATAAAAAGGATGCAGAAGTTAACATTTAAAGAGACTTCACTGAAATTATAATAATAAATTGACAATTTAGAAGTACTAATAGTAATAAGAACACTAAAACTTGTCTTAATTATATAATGGACGACAGAAAATTTATGTATCACTACTGTTAATTAAGAATTTACAGCATAAAAGGAGATTCCATAATTACAGAACTATTACTGTGATGATTCTACAAAAAGAACATCTTTTAATACGAGTTTGTATGATTTGGAGTTGTTTAAATCATATACAACTTAAACTTATTTTCTTTTTTATACTATTATTTCTCATCACTCTATAAAAAGTCTGATGACTTGACAATTTTATATTCGTATATCGGCATTCGCATACTATTTATAATTTTAAAATACAATGTAGCTCTTTGTATGACGCCAATCTCAAGTAAAATAATAAATATTACATTGCGATTAGTAGCCGTACATATCTGAATACATCGTATCGATTTTACAAACTGAATAATTGAAATCGATTGAATTTCAATTGAACTGAATGAATCAATTGATAAAACATTGTTACGCAAGAATAATACTAATGCTGTAGATTACATTTGAGTAGTTCGTAGCTTTAGAACAGATTACGAGAATTCCTTCCTTTGACAGACATTAAGAGTGGTAAATTAGGAATGTTACGAATAATTTAGATATAACACTTATTAAACTAACAAAGTTATCAGTAGGCTTTAGAGATTTAGACTTTCTCAAGATTTTTAATTTGTTTGTTATTGCGTTGTAAACGAATTTTGTGCACGTGTCTATTTTTATTTTTCCTATTTCGGTCTGCTGGAAGAAATTCATTTTAGGGATTAGCAGTACTGTTGTTAATATCTTTTGTGACTTAAAATTTATAATCGTTTCTGCGTGCGTTAACTATTAAATAAATAAACAGATATACGAAATAAGTATTAAAATAAAAAAGTCAGTGGAATATTTATCTTCAAAATGTATGTAAGATGCAATGTTTTGTAAATTTCTATGAAAACTAGTGATCACCGGTTAAGGTCAGTGTGTTTCGGATGATACACTACAACAATGTCTAAAACTATAAGGTTCATAAATCATTCATACCGATGAGACATATGAAGGTCATTTCCTACACAAACAATAAGTAACCATCGTGCTTATAAAATTAAACAATTTATGTGACAGGAAACCGGTAAGTTTATCACTGGTGTGCCTGTACACCTGAGAATAATCGACACCTGTTTACAAAGCGGACGTGCAAAAATCACAGAAGAATTATAGCAAATTACTGATATGAAGTTTATTTCGTCATACACGCACACATACACAATAATGAGTTAGATAATAAGTATGAGACGTAAATTTATTTATCAATTCTCAAGAACATTACAATAAATTCACAAATGAATGTCAAAGATCATGTTGAAATTTATAACTTGTAGTTTGCATATCGGTGATGTGATGCACTAATGCTAAAGTCCGCTGGGTTGTGAAATTACCTATACATACATACAAACACGCCTGTTTCTCGAAGGGGTAGGCAGAGGCATATTATACGCCCTCACTTCACCAATCATATAGTTGGTCCCACGTAATAGGTGGCTAGTCTATTGCCGGGACCTTTTATGTTCGCCAGAGCCTCGTCTGTTGATCGGCAGGTGTACCCCTTGCAGATGAGATTGGCTTGGGCTTCGTAGGTCTTGGTAGGATGCCTGTACCTAGTGTTTTTTAAGATGCCCTCTTTCAATATCTTTAAACTTATTTAAATTACATAATTGTTGTTACAATGCTTGAATCGGTAGTGTGTCAACGAATACAATGTAACCTTATTGTATTGAAAGTTGACGTCATCTCGCACGAGAAAGCACGTGGTCTCCTCTACAAATGACTTGCTACAAAAAAAATACATTAACATTAATGAAGTCATCATCAACTAAGAAAGTTGTTTTTGTTATAGTGATGTTTCAGATCATGTCATTGGCTTTTGAGAAATCTCTATTGTTTGTTTTGTTGATGGCAAAATTATGTTATTCACACGGGGTTATACATTTAAGCAGTTTTCAATTTCATTATTCTCATATAAAATTTGGAGAGTTAAATTATTGTATAATGCAAAATGTATCAAAACGGCCGTAGTATTCGTTCCTCAAAAGAACTTAATTCGCGCTTGATTTTGATTAGTGTTAGCACTAAGCACTAAGATTTTACAAAAATCCGTTCGTTTATGTAAATAATCGTCATCATCATCATCATCATCACAGCCCATTAACGTCCCACTACTGAGCACGAGCCTCCTCTCACATATCAAGGTGTGAGGGTATGGGTCATACTCCACCACGCTGACCCAGTGCGGATTGGCGGAGGCAGGTGTGTGGCGTCCTGCTGTTAGAATTTTTCAAACCGCCCATTAGGCCTCTAACATGGCTTAACGACTACCACATTTAGTGATAACCGGGACCAACGGCTTAACGTGCCTTCCGAAGCACGGAAGCGCTCGATATCAAATGCCACACAAACGGTCACCCATCCAAGGACTGACCTCTGTAAACTCTGCTGTACTTCGGAGATCGTTTCCGACCACCGAGCAAAGCAGAGCTACGAGCGCTTCTTGCAAGTTGCAAGAGTCACAATCTTATTTCGCATTTATCATATCAGTAAAGATTTAAATATTTTAATTCTAAAGGTGCGTAATATAGTATAGTGATGGTGTGAGTCACCACACCATGGCGACGACGAGTAAAGATCGACTCCCGCCACCTCGACCTTGCGGCTCGCCCTACATCCCACTCGTATATATTTTACTGCCAAGTCATGTACTTTGGCGGTTTTGGCATTTTTTTACCGTTTACATTTTTTTTGACTCCTCAATTCGACTGTATTCAATATTTTAAACCATTGTTACGTATAAATAAGTCTAAAAAAATTACCCAGTACTGCCACCGTATTTTCAATAAGCCTTTTTTCCCGAAGGGGTAGGCAGAGGCATATTATATGCCAACACTTCGCAAATTATGATGTTGCAACCACGTAATAGGTGGCGAGCCTATTGCCGCTTACCAGGAACGTTTATGTTCGCCAGAGCCTTGTCCGTTGATCGGCAGGTGCACCACTTGCAGGTGATGTTTGGCTTGACTTGAACCCAATACACACTTCAAATTATAACTTGTAAATTGCCAGAAACACAGTTTTCTACATAGTAGATTCAGATTTGACTAGAAATTTGATCACTTCAAGAGCAAACAAATTTTTTACTTGATAATCTTTGTTCACTACCTTTGTAATATTTTTTTCCGCGACCCTACTATAACTTGGGCTCTATTCAGCGCACGCGTCTCATTGTTGTATATATCACATCACACACACACACGTGTAACCGCCGAATATGATACAGTACTATTACGTACGTGACTTTTAACTTCCCTTACACCTTTTGGAAAGTTCGACCTTTCTCGAGGTCATTCAAGGACGATAATCGGATAACATCGAGCATTTTCATTGTCATATTTCCAGATAGCGAACACTGGCAGAGTAAGTGGGTTGATAAGACACCGTTTTAGGGTTTTGTACTCAATTTATGTCAAAGGTACCCTATTACTAAGTCCGTGATGTTTATCATTCTGTCATAGTAGTATGACAATACACTATATACTAAGATCATAAAGTGTAAAAATGATTTGTTTGTTTGCATTGAAAAGGTTTCGAAACTAACGGTCCTTTATAAAATATTCTATCTCTAATAGAAAGCTATATTCTTTGCGAGTAATATAGGCTATATTATTATGGGATTTAAATTAGGGATCCCTACCAAACCAACAATAATGTATCACAATGTGTAAAATATTTAATTATCAGCTACCGAAGCGAAGCGTGGGCGTGCTACTATCTCTCATAAACTAATTGGTTTGCAATTATCTAGAGTTTGTAGTTTCATTGCCATTTTTGAATCTTGTGTAGGAGCCTGTCTCTCACTATGGCAGTTCTTTATTGTTGTTCCCGTTTCATCATCATCATCATTATCATCAACATCATCCGCATTATCCCGGTTGCGGCCTTTCGGGTCCGGGGTTAGCTTTCCATCCTTTCTGCCTCCACTTCGCTCGGTCTTATTATTGTCCTCGATTGTATCACCGTAATATTTACCTGTCAATTATTGAGTTCCCGAATAAATCGAAATACGATTTATTTTCCGCGAATCCTATTTATCTCAAATCACAAGGAAAGAATTACTAGAAGCAAAACAGTGACGACAAACGTGCATAACAATACTACGACCAAAACTATCATAATCTAATTGAATCTCCAATAACCTTGTAGTTCATGCAAAACTCTACATCGATCTATCGACACCACTCTAGTTTAGGCAGTGTGACGTCACGAGTACCCAAAATAGTTCAGATGCCTTAATACTCCTGCTTATATTAAAATAATTAATTAATAATACTTGACAAGTTTCTTGGCTCGAAGCTCTTGTTCGCAAAGAATGAGCATTAGTTTTAAGTTTCACTTTCATAAGTGCTTAATTATATCAAACTTGAATAAAATATTCGGACTTGAAAGTTCAGGGAATTAAATATAATAAGAGTATAAGGATAGGTCCTATATGGAGTTGTTTCATATGCCAGTTTGCACAATATAATATGAATACTTACGCGACAACAATAAAATACTGGTAAAAGATGAATGATGAATAAAAGAGGTCAATAGGGATCCTACTAAGACCTACGGAGCCCAAGCCTCACCTGCAAGTGGTGCACCTGCCGATCAACGGACGAGGCTCTGGCGAACATACCAGTGCCCGGTAAGCGGCAATAGGATCGCCACCTATTACGTGGGATCAATTACTTGGCGAAGTGTGGCCGTATAATATGCCTCTGCCTACCTCTTCAGGAAAAAAGGCGTGAATGTATGTATGTAAAAGATTATAAAAACATTAATCCAGATTGGGGAAAAGCTGTGCCGAATTAAAATATCCAAATAATTACTTTATTCCCTTTTGTACGTTTTCTATTTCATTTGAATGTATTACTAATTTGAAATTAAATCCTTGTTGCAGGCCGACAAACCAGCAGTATGTCATAGCTGTAACGCAGTCATCACTGGCAGAGTAAGTGTACACATACCTATTACCTAAACAAATAAGCGGTCAGTCACGGCCTGCGTGACCCAAAGAATATATAAGTTGGCAGACGACTGCGGGAAGACAGGATACAACATAATTAGAATTGTGTCTCCGTACTCGAAGCTTGAAAGGATATCGACATTGGAGGTTACATCAAAAATTAATTCCTTAGGTCTTTTTCGACTCCTATCTTTCTTCTTTTTTTGTTTCCCTTTTCTCTTTTATAGTTTCGGGTCTTTAAATCGTGACATTTTGGCAGGCCGTTATGTGTGGGTCTTTTTGTTAACATATTTATCCAACGGTGTGCAGCGTTTTAATTTTTTTGGACTGCTTACTGATGTAGAGCAGGCAATATTAAGTAACTATGATGTGTCCGATGAAAATAACCAAATCGATTTATTTAAATTTTTAGTGCTCAGAGGAGTATATCGTTTATCTAATAATATGCGACACTGCCCATAAACATTATTGTGCCAATCATTTAAGCGTAAGCGGTTTGCACCGCAGACCCTAGTCACTAAGAGTCGTTAGTGGTTCATTAGTTAGTCTTGTATGACTATTTATTACCTAGTCTTACATTCATATCAATTTCCTTTCTAACGGAACAACGACATTTAGCTCATTCAGCAATGCTCGTTCATATATTTATGATTTCACTGTTCGTGTTAGACTAGAGTCTTTTTGTTTTTTTATGCGTTAACGCACACACACAACACACAACAACGACCTTTCTTATATTGTTAGTTAAAATTAATTTTCTGTTATTGATTATGGATGATTACAATTTCTCATTTCTCCCTTAAAAGTCATCATCAGCCAGTAGCAGTTCTCCCCGATTGCACACTACGGGGCGTACTGTGTGCTATCTTGGTCTGATTCAGCTCTTGCCAAAAACATTACAAAGATCTTCCCTCTTATTTGACGACCAATATGACGTGGTGGCGAGTATACCCACTACAAATCTTTGTGTGCATAAACATGAATCAGGGTGTTTTCTTATGTATATTAAGTATGTAATTCAAAAAATGTTTATCCGTTCTTTAGTATCCTTAAGATTCACTTACACTTAATTATTTTTTGTTTTTAAATTGTTTTGTTTCATGTAAGTGAATCTAAGCTTCGTGGTTTAGTGTAATAATATTTTGATTGTTTTTATTTTTCATTTTTAATTATGACATTTTCAAGTACTATGTATAATAGTTTAAGAAATAATTTATTTTTTTTACTTTACTTTAACACAGCTTCTGATTGATACCTATCTTGGAACTAAATAATTGGTGTAATTGTCAGAAAATATTTATTTATTTATTTGCCTTCTTTTTGGAAAGTCATCAAAAAACCGTCTCCTGCTGTGGGAGGAGAAGGTCTTTTAGCGACTTAAAACCATCCATGTTCTTTCTTGAGCCTGCTATGTCTTGGGGCCATGGTTACCTTTTGAAACAATCCCGCAACCGCTTCACTATCCTGAGATCGTTCTATACTACGTGTACCAATAAGCTGTCTTCCTTTAAGAACTCAATTATTCCAAGCGTTGCAGGTTCTGCGGCTATCGACGCTGCAGCTACTATAGCTTGCTAATACGATGGGATAACTTGGATTCTATTTGACGACAAAACATCAGCTATAGTGGTCTCTACAATCACTCAAGTCTACTCATTAAGAAAAGTGACTAATAATTGTATGTTCCTTAAATTAACAAGATAATACTCATTGCAGAATTGTAGTATGTCAGCGATCTTCAACCGATAGGATAAGATCGATAGTGAATTTAAAAAAAAAATATAGTGAGCGCACGCGTTGAATTCATTAACCAAACCAAACTTTGACCATGAGTTAAATATTTTATCAGCTGATCGAAACCGGGTCAATGAGCTAGCTTATAGCAGGTTGCACGTAATGCACGATGAACACAGGCCATAGATAAAACAAACAGACCACATCACTAAGCCTACCTAGGCGAAGATATCAGAAATAATATCGGTTATCAGCGCGATACGACTCGAAGTAGGTATCAATTTATCAGAAGTTATGGATTTCACAATGTCCGCTTAGTGGCGAGTGCACAAGATTATTCATAGTTATTTATACCAATAGTTAAATAAAACAATAAAACTTTATCACAAATTTCATATTAGTGTCTGCTCGCGACCTCGTCGGCATAATCTATCACATCGTTCATTATATTTCTTATACTTATTATTTTTTGACCGCATGGGTGAAATCCTCCTTTAGTTCATGCATCAATCCATCTCCATTTTGGGCATTTCAATACAGCTGATCTCTTCATATCATCAAGCCAACGAATCTGCGAGAAAGTTTTGTTGCATTAATTTTCTTTTCTTGCTCAGCCTTTTTCTATCGCATGGATGAATGCCACTTTTAGTTCATATCTCCTTCTCGATCTTGGGAATTTTCAACCCCGCTGTTCTTTTAATGTCTCATAGTGCCAACTGCAAGAAAGAATGAACGCATTCTTTTTTAAATTCTTCTTTGTGAGGGCGATGCAAAACTTTCAACGCTGCTTGCTGTATCTGCAGATGCAGCAGCATTACATACTTATAATTACATAATGTATCGCCCTTTTGACAAATAACATAATATACTGTTAAATTTGTTATTTTACTTTGTTTTAACTTTTTTTTTTGAATTGTTTGTGTGTATTATTGTCAAATTTTGTTTTTTTTTGTGTTATTTAGACAATAGTATTTTCTACTAAATTCTTAATCATTTTCTACTTCATAGGAGTAGGCCTCCTTTAGTTCATACTCATTTAGCTGTTCTCCTAATATTATCGTGCCAACACGAACACATTCTGCCGCATTTCGATGCAGAGCTAAATTAAGTAATTTAATCTTGAAGAACATCCAACTCACAGAATAACAGAATATATTCCTTATTTATATACCTATATTAAACAGTTCATATAAATTGCACCAATGTCTTAATGTGAAATGTCTTATATGCAATTACGAGTGGATGAAAGAGCACTTTCTTAGCCATCAATCAAGTCTTGTCCTTTGCTACGATGAGTTCACTGCTGCTGATGCCAAACTGCCAACAATAGGCATCCTTGACCCTGCTCATCAACGTAAACGACACTAAATAAGATGCAAATGAGACAGTGATTTTGCACATAAGAAATTAAAGGGCAGTGATTATTTTAGTGTGCTAGTCACAACAAATGCATTTTTTTTTTCAAATCTTTTCTTCTTTGATATGTCTCGATTAGAGTATTTTTCCAGTGTTAAGTAATTTGATTAATTAAGTTATTTGCACATGAATTCAATATTACTCTAGCTCTCGTAAACAACATAAGCGCTGAGATTAAAAATCTTATTTATTAGGGGATGAAAGACTAGTACAATAAGATATAGCGTATAACGCCATGTTGCCAATATATAGTAACCTTGACCCTGCACATGTGAAACTTCTCTAGTAAACAACAGACGCTCTGAGATTACATGTCACAAAGTTTTTTTTTTGCACATATGAAATGAAAGGACAAGCCATTAGGCACCTTATGGTTAACTGGTAGTTCCTTCGGCATTAAATTCGCCTTTGTAATTTCTTTTTTGTGTGCAATATAGATTAAATAAATAAATTAGTCATTGATCAAGACGTGTCTACTGGTATAATGTGGCGTAAAGCAACATGTTGTCAACACACAGTAACCTTGACCCTGCACATCTTATTCTTATAAACAACACACGCTATAACATAAGATGTCACAAAGTTTTTTCGTTAGTCGAAGATGAAAGAGCAAGCCATTAGTCATCGATCAAGACGTGCCTACTGGTATAATGCGATCGCGTAAAGCGATATGTTGCCAACACACAGTAACCTTGACCCTGCACTTCTTACTCTCGTAAACAACGCTCGCCACAAATATTTTTTTAAATCGTAAATCAGAGCGCTTCTGCGTCTCAGTCGTTAAACAGATCTGCAAGTTATTGATCGATAGTAGTTTCCTGACCAGTAGCTATTTTAATGCAGCTGACTTAAGGACTGCAGTGCTGCATACGAACTATTACCTTAAATATCGCGGTAAAATAAATGCAGCGCTGTCAAACATCTCACAATTGTCATGTACAAAGTAAACTTGCAAAAGATACAAATATTAAATTTAAAACATCTTAAACATATACACAAACCACAGTTGAAAGTTGCATTTACGTCGGTACAGTTCAATTTAGAAGATTCGGAAACAGGGTGTCCTTGACCCTGCACATTGTTGGTAAACAACACACTTGCTTTTAAAATGAGATACAAAACAAAACACACGAATATTTAAATTGACAATGCATTATAATATATATTGATAATATTAGATAGATATTGTTGATTTTTCGATTTAGTTTCATTTGTTATCATCACATCCTAGCATTATCCCCGGTGCTCTTTAGCAACTGAATAAATTTTAGCTGTTACATGGAGCGACTACCGTCTGACCTCCACAACCCAGAGGGAACCATCGTTCTATGGTTAAACAAGCTGTAAGGAAATTAGAAGACTGACTTCCTACACCCGGCACCAACGGCTCAAAGTGCTGTCCGAGGCACACGAGCAAGCGATAACTACACACATAACTTCCAAAAGTTCAACTATAACTTTTTAAAGACCAAGATTTGAAAACGAGACTCTAAATTTGAAGTCTATGAATCTCGCAACGGGCTATTGCCAGTTATTTAGTTGAAATTGTAACTCCAAGCAAAAGCTAATAATTAATATCTTCCATAAGGCATTGAAATCTCTTTCGTTGAAAATAATTCATGGTCAAAATAAACAATACAAACCTACAAAGAGTTTGCTAGATAATCCCCTCAATCAACACCAGGCAAAACCCTGCGACGATGAATGACAGCAAAAATTGCAAGCATTCGGAGGTTGCTCAGAAATGGGCATTAACACATAAAGTGCGAGTGACATTAGAGTTAGCTGCGCAAGCGCACCGAAACGAGGCAAATCACATCTCACAGGCGACATAAGGCTCGATGGACGGTCCTTATACAGACAAGCCCATTTAGCCATACCACATACCATCGCGTTATACTTTTATGATATTAACACTACTCTAATAAAACGATTAAAAGACATGGACGTTAATATATTGGCTAAAACAACTTTAATTGGTCACAAAAAAGTTTGTTATCAATTTAAGGACATATCATTAACACTTCTTGAACAAAACAATACATAAACATAGTCATTGAAGCAACTTTAATCGATCAGAAACATTCGTTATCAATTGTTGTTATTATTCGTTTTAAAATTGTTAACTGTAATATGTTGTGTTGTTATATTTTATCACCTTTATTGTTCTTTATGATATTTTTTGTGCTTTGCAATTAGGATTTTCTCGCCATTCGCCAGTATATTTCTAATTTCAATATTCTTATTGCAGCTATGTCTTATCTTAATGACAACTTAAAGTAGCAAATTGAGAGAAAATCAAATGGACATGTACATATTAGTTTCGTCTTTAAAATATAATTCTGTGACAGAGCCGTTAAGGAAAATTCCGATGGACACTGCCATCGTCACCCAGAGATATTAGTCGTCATGACTCGTACAGAGTAATTTTTAAATGGACAACAAATGTAGCAACGAACATAGTATATATTTTTAGCCCTTTCAGGTTTGATTCGCACACCAGACAACCTTGTCTGGATGTTTTGCATATATATATTAAGAATCTATTTGGTAAAAATTTAAGATTGAAATTATTTTCCGTTTCATCCAACATACAAATACAGTATTAAATTCTCCATACTTGACGATCAAGTTTACGTCATAATTATTTATGTGCAGTAATATTTATCTAAGTATCTCCTTACTACAAAGAATACCAGATTATTTACCACATAGAGTATTTACCACAAAAATTAGACATGTCAAAAAAAATATTTTTTTGTAATTTCAACACTCTAACGGAATGAAAATCTGGAGGATTACAATATAACACACGGGGTATATAATACTAGTAGATAGGTAAGGCACTAAAGATAACACAGATAATGGCCTGAGGACAATTTGCGGCAATTCTGCAATGGTTATTTAAACCACCGGCGCTGATTAATGTGTCAATAAGGATAGTTTGCTCTACATTAAACAAGTGACGCCATCGTCTCTGTCTGTCGCAGACCTATCGTTAAGTCAGGTATATCGTGATAATCCTGGACATTTTTTGTGACCAATCATAAAGACCACATTAGGTGGCGAGCCTATAGCCGCTTATCGGGTACTTTTATGTTCGTCAGAGGATCATCGCCGTTTATCGGCAGGTGCACCACTTGCAGGTGAAGTTGGCTTGAGCTTCTCAGATATTGGTAGGAGCCCTATAAGGTGTACCATACCACCATATATTAAAAATATCTTAGTAACAATTTCCGCGCAACTATAATTTCCCGAACAATCGAGAAACAATTCAACACGACACGTGTTTCGCCCTTACACAGGGCATCTTTAGGTAAGATAGGAGCCCCCCCCCCCCCCCGACTGGTCACCACCTTGTCGTGGTGGGGGGGCTGAGTACCTCCCGGTAGGGCGCAGGAGGCGCAAGAGAAAAGGTAACACCCAGAGATTGGCGACTCTGGGTGCCCTTAGTACTGACTACCGGGGGGGAAACTAAGAGGGACCTGTGGAGGGCGTAGCGGGCTCAGCAGCGCCAGGAGGGTCTAGGCAGTGGGGGCAGGGGTCCCCTGCTGTCTCACCATGGACCCTCCGGGAAGTCGGCCACACACGCTATAATCGCACGGGGAGGTAGGAGGGGCGCGTCCACTACGCCTCTCTGAGGAGGTCCTCCCGGTTTTGGTCCGGGGGACGTTGGCCGCAGGCGAAGTGTCAGAAGCTGCAACCCAGGTACTGGCCCCCGCCTCTTTCTCAACAAGCGGCGGGCGTCGTCGAAAGATTTTTAGTGGGTATTACTGCTGGAAGTCGTGTCTGCCGGTGGTGAGTCCCACACCCCCCTTTCGGTCCCCCTTTGGCCGGAAGGCAGTGCGTAAATGCATTTTGTTACCGACGTAAAACAAAAAAAAAAGGTAAGATAGGAGCCTCAGAACTATATTCAAATTTTTCATTCATCACTTGCTTACAACGAATTTCCGTAAAGTAACGCCTGAATCAATAAATTGGACAAATCTCTGTGATTTACTGTGTTCAAAAACCCTGTGAAAATGTTATTATGTTTAATAAATCAAATTTTAAAAAAATAAAAAGATGTTTGAAATCAGCCACAAAACATATATCTATATTCTAATACTTTGCAGAGAATGTATTGCTATGACAAAACGCAAACATAGTGGTTACTCATTACATTCATACTGTGCCTTACCTAGTTCATTAGATAGTCGGTAGTGTCTTAAACCTATCAGTTTTTCTTGCTTTCTTTTGGCTATTTTATGTAGCGATATTATAAATTTTATCAGTAATACGCGTGTAACACATTCAATAAAATAAATATTTTCTAACAATTACACTAATTATTTAGTTCCAAGATAAGTATCATTAAGAATTGTGTTATGGATATATATAAATACTTTTTTTTTTGTAAATAAATACTAAAGACCAGAACAAATATTCATGTTCATGCACACAAATATTTGTCCTGTGTGGGAATCGAACCCACGACCTTGGAGCGGAGAGCGGGTATACTCGCCACCACGTCATATAGGTCCTCATAAACATGATAAGACGTCGCGCCGCGCCGTGGCAATCTACTTGAATGAGCTACTATGAAGCTTGTCGTAGATTTACACAAAGTGAACAAGAGCCCAAATTATCAGATGATTTTGCCCGTTGTATCTGACAACAAATTCAATAAAGAAGTTTTTTTTTGTGACACGTCATAGTGACCACATTCTGCCTGATGGAAAGCAGTCGATGCAATCCAGACATTAGGAGCGCTTCGTACCATGTATCAAAACATTTTAATTTATATGAAGCTTGTCGTAGATTTCCCCATAGTGAGTAAGAGCCCAAATTATCAGATGATTTTGCCTGTTGTATCTGACACCATATTCGATAAAGTTTTTTTATGTGACTCGTCATAGTAACCACATTCTGTCTAAAGGAAAGCGGTCGATGCAATACAGACATTACGAGCGCTTCGTACCATGTAACAATCACGATTACAAGCGCACCCGCTCATTACGGCCTGCATAGTAGCTGACGGTCTTCTTAAAAGTCCCGGGACTATAGGAGTTGAGAAACACATGCGCCGGCAGAGAATTCTACAGCCGAATCGTCTTACATAGGAACAACTACATAATTATATATATTATTATATAATATTTCTGACACTTAATTATTTAGTTTCAAGATAAGGATAACGGATAAACATATATATATTATTTTTTTTTACTACTTACTTAATATACATAGTAAAACACGCAGACCAGAACAAATTATCATATACACACAAATATTGGTATAATACTAGGACTACTTACTAAAAGTTCACACCTAAATCGTAATCTAAGCCCATTAACGTCTCACTAGTGAGCATAGGCGTCCTTTACAAATTATAGTGGAACGAATTGAGGTCATACTCCTGAACGTGGATCCAGTTTTTTTTTGTAAACTATGTTTTTAGTTTGAGTACATTTGTAACTGGCGGGAGAAAAAACCAAACGTGGCGATTTTCTTGCCCGTTCTTTTACGATCAAGCTCGCGCCCGCAGTGAATGGGCGCGTAAATTTTAAGTTTGACCTTTATAAGAGCTCTATTGAGCCAAACTTGAATGAATGATTTTGAATTTCGAATTTGAACTAGTATACTTTTTGTTAATAGCTATGTTCCCTCTTATCCCATTTTTAAATTTATGTGTAAAAATTGTTCACTGTTATGATTTCTGTTCTTTGTTTATATGTTTTTATGCCTATATAAAATTTTATTTTATTTTTATTTCATTTCATTATTCACAGATCGTGAAAGCCCTGGACAAGAAATGGCACCCAGAGCACTTCACGTGTAACACGTGCCGCAAGCCAATCGACAGCGCCAAGTTCCACCAGCATGACGGCGGCGTGCACTGCGTGTCCTGCTTCGCTGAGCATCATAGCCCACGCTGCCATGGCTGCGGGGATCCCATCACTGACGTGAGTACTTTCATTGCCTTAAACAGCGCTTTTTGTCACATCAGGTGTAACTTATAAGCTGTCTTTTTCATTAGCCTTCTTCGTAAAATTTGCGAAAACGATTTATAAAAGACGAGTGAATGGATATTGTTAGAAGGGGAAGTCCGAAAAACACTTTCCCTAGACCCAGAAAGTTCTGGAGAAAGGGCAGGGCAATACATAAAATCTCATCTGTTTTCCCTTAGAGATAAGCAGAGGCATATTATACGCCCTATTTTAATTGGATAAGTCTTCAATTACCTTGATAAATGTTACTCTAAATTAGTAACGGCGGGTATCTAATCTTGAAGCTTAGACACAGTAACATAGATGAAGTTCGATGAGTACAGGTTTAGATGTAGGCAGGGCGTAGGTATAGCAGGTACAATTGGTTCCAATGTTGCAGGAAACAAAATGTCACTATCAATGCGGCGTCAAATATATTTATTTGACGCCCTATTTTGTCGCATAAAATTTTATGTCATAAATACGCATTGCATATTTTTACCATCCATAATAATCGTTACGCATAATAGTCATTAGGCATAACTGGTAAGGAATAATAATACAAGGCATACACACTTTAAGCATAACAATTAAAAGGCATACTATCACAAAGCCGAACTGAAGAAACGCATACAAGTATATAAGCATAAATGAACAAAACAATAATTGCTCAAAAGAAACATACAGGGGGGGCTACTGTTGTAATAAAATACTTTTTAATGGTAAGAAAAAAAAAATAACCTCAACCTAACCCAAAAATAAAAGCATGTAAAAAAAAGTAAATCATTAAACTAACATAACATAATTACACTAATAAACAAAGCATGAAATAAATACTTTAAAATAACTAAATAATGTTTCCATTACCTATGGCTTCATATCATACATGACACAAATATTTATTATGCGTAAAACCAATATGCCTAAAAACATTATGATACACAAGAATAGGGCAAACAACATTGGGCTAAATAAGCATTATGCTAAGTAATACAGTATGTCAAGTAACCATTATGCGAAAAGACGATTATGACTAAAAAAAATATGTTAATAATACCTAACCGGTTATGCCTAACGAAATTAGGACCAATGACATTATGCAAAAAAAAGGGTCCCTTAGTATTCATTGTATTACTTAGATACCTATTTGTTTACTTGATGCAATAGAGATTTATGTTTTATTACTCAAGCTCCATAAATTCAAAATCATTTATTCAAGTTTGGTTTAAAGGAGCTCTTATGAAGGTCAAAACTTAAAAACTAGCGCATATACAATATATAAACCGTTAATTATAATCTAAAATCCTCTAAAAGCATTCAAAAGACAGCAGGATAATACAAAATTACACGATGACCACATTAATTTCGGGAATTTCAGTACAACACAAGTAACGCAACTGTCATTAGATGACGCACCAATCGCCAAAACGGGTGGCCGACGACGACCGCCCGACACGGCCACTGAGCACTAAATTGAGTGTCACTGTCAGTCGCACCGCCTACGAAGTAATCGCACGTTTGTGTATGTACCTAATAGGAGTGATAAACACTATGTCGAATTAATTGTATCTTGCCGATTTAAATTTAGCACCTTACAACATTTCTTTATAAGGTTTTGGAGAAAGGGCTAGAGAGGTCAAAAGTACCCTAAACCGACGGGCGTGTATGAGAAGGTAATTAGTGCAAATGAAGCGAAGAGTCTGTGTTGGGATCGTAGCAAGTCGACCTATATATACGTTAAAACTAATCTTAGTAACACTCTTATAAATTTTATCATCTTTGTGATATCAAAGCAAAGCATAATATTAATAACAAAATAATTTTTTTCTAGCAATTATACCAATTAGTTAGTTCCAAGATAAGTATCATTAAAAACTTGTGTTATGAATACTAAACAACGGATAAACATACAATTTTTTTTTTGTAAATACACACTTAATATACATAGGAGAACACCCAGACCAGAACAAATTTACATGTTCCTGCACACAAAGATTTGTCCTGTGTGGGTATCGAACCCTCCACGCCATATCAGTCGTCAATAATAACATGAATCTATCGCTTTTACTTATAATCTAAATAAGTAATCTAATAACTTCGTAATTTCATAGCTTTTGTTAGGAATTAACAAACTTTGATACGACTAAGTATAGATAGTTACTTTACAAGGATAACATTTTATAATCCATTGATATTATTTATTACAAAACAAAACGTATTAATACTAAAAACAAGTGATTTTAAGCGCCTAAGCTGACCTTGAACTTTTGAATCGTACAGGTAAATCATTTCTATACATAAAAAGCTGCGCATGATTCATAACGCAAATAAGGAAATGCCTCCATTGAGTTATGTCTCTTTTCTTTTGGGTACAATGTTGAGGAAGAAACGATATTCATTTAAATTAGTCTGAATCAGAGATTTTTCAAAGAAGGTACCACATGAAGCAAAAAAAACAGTTTTGGCATTTTGTATAATTATTACAAACTATTATTATCATTTATTGCACAAAAATAATTTGCAGTATTACATGAAGTATATAAATTAACATGTACAAAGGTGGACTTATCTCTAGAATCTCTAGCAGCCAACCCTAGCAGTTGTAAACTAAATAGTTGTACGGGATTAATGTTGTCCAAGAAAAGTGTAACTAATAAAAATTAAAATACGAACAAAATATAAAGCAAATCTATAATAATAATAAATAAATCTCTAGCAGCCAACCCTAGCAGTTGTAAACTAAATAGTTGTACGGGATTAATGTTGTCCAAGAAAAGTGTAACTAATAAAAATTAAAATACGAACAAAATATAAAGCAAATCTATAATAATAATAAATATATAATTATGTCTACGGATAAATATTTGAACTCTTTATTGCATTGTGCAAAAAGTTTACGCAAAATAGGTATTGAATATAAAAAAGACATATACCAAGACTTATCACTATAAGAGATACCTTCAGCCAACTTCAGGGCACTTACGTGATTTAAAACAAGTTAGGTATATACATGATGCAAATACACAGTAATTCTTCTGGAAATCCAACAGCGACTGTCTGAATTGACCCTTAGGTACCATAAGACACAATGATGTATTAACTCTGTCGTATTGACCCATTGGCGTGGGTATAATAATAATTTACATTTCAGGCAGAGCCCATAGTATTAGTAACAATTATTCTTATTTGCGTAAGTCAGTAAAAATAATAAAACTAAAATCTGCTAGGCTTTACCGCGGAATGCAGGCTTAGCCATCGCTCTAGCAGTGGCGAGTCCCATCTGTCAGTCAACACTTCGCTATTACTTTTTAAAAGGTTGCTATTACCTACATAGCTGTAGCAAACTTCACTTTCAGATAGATATGTCTAGATGACGCGTGGTGAGAGGTGGCTAGTTCTTCGCCCACATTCACACTAGACGAGACTCCTAACGTATTAAACGATAGTTAGTCAAATTAAATTATTGATTCAAGCGTTACTTTAACTTTAGCGTTTATTCAAGCGTTCAAAGAAATGGAAACAACATTGTGGTTCCAAATCAAAAATTAGCTTTGTACTCAAAAAATGTATAATGTATGTGTGTAAAAAATTTCAATAAATTATCAATAGACATTAAAAAAAGGCCACATAATGAATTTAAAACAATATTATTTAAACTTATAATATAATTGATAAACTGTATTATAACATTAATTACTTTTTTACTGATATATTTTGAATACATTATAAAATTGCTTGACATTGAAGCGTATTTGTGACCGTCAACTATAATTATCTTGTTGGATTTGTGTTTGTGTTATATGATTATTGTTATTTTATTTTATAATTTTTAAATTTTTGTTTTAATGTTTTATGTTATAATTTTGCTCCTACATTTTTATATTATTTTATATATTTTGTACACAATTAATTACTTATATGAATTAACTAATATTTTCACGTCGAAAAGCGACAGAATATGTTGGAATAAGAAACCTGAACACGTATCCGATAACCATATTCTATGAAATAAATAATTTATTATTATTACAAAGATATTTTAAATCTATCATTTGAATAGTTAGTCTAATAAAGTAACCATCCATGCATTCATATGCATGACACGACAGAAACATTTGTTTAGCAAAGAAGCTAATTTACGTCAAACCGCAAACCTTCCTATTGCTTCCTACAAATTGCTTTGTGATTAAGTGAACGTTCTAGAACTAACTAATCAACCTATTTGAACTGTATTACTCACACTGTGTCTATTTTTAATGTTTTACTAAGAGTATGTGTTGGCCCTTCTGATTTTATTTAGCTGTTGAATTTATCAGAATTATTATTAAATTTGTACACAATAACAATATTAAATAGATAAAAACGATGATTTTTCTAAATAGCTCTGGCGTTGTTAGGACTTTTCTCTTTCTGCAGCCCTAGCCGCCTGTGGTTTAGGTTTATCCTACTACATGCATTTTTTTATTCTATCACATAATAGTTGCATGGTACTTCTATGTGGTTTATCAATATTCTTAAGTATATAAATAAAATATTAGAATTTATTAATATTGATAATTACATGCTGTCCCAAACTAAACAGTGCTTGTATTATAGGTACCCCCTAGACAAAGAATACTTTACTATTTGATTACATATATTTAACACATTATTAATAATGGTTTTTGGGGGGATATCGCTAGAATCTGTAAAATAAATTCAAATATACTCCCGTTTTGTTTTAAAATTTATCAATAGAAATTATTCCATATCACATAATACATACTACATAAGAAAGTGTTAATTCCGATCCCATTCGCTGGTAATCGGAAAGTGGGCGTTAAGTATGGTAGTGACAGCACATTATACGTTGACTCACACTACGGAACAGCACCTCATAAGGACAGATCTGACACGACCGAAATTGCTAATGGGCCGCTGATATTTTCCTCATCAGGTGGATGTTCACCATTCATGTGTGGGATGGCGGTTTTAATTTGATGTTAGGAATGTTGGCTAAAGCAGTTTTATTATAGTTCATTAAGTTAAGAGTAGTTAAATTTTAATTATAAATTGTAGTTTATTGTATGTTGTTTTTACATATTTGAAATTACAATTTATATTTGAAAATTGTACATAATTTATCTTTACAATCAATTAACTATATCTGAATGATTTTTAAACATGTATTATTTTGCGGTCGCCTACTGAATCGTTTTCAAAACTATAGATACTTTATATTTTCTTGGGTTAAAAAGTAGCCAAGTTACTTTTTAAAATGTTAGCCATTTCGCAGTTAATATCTCTTCAACATAAGTTCAGTCATTTCGGAGAACAGCCACAACAAACAGAGAGAGTAATAAATTAAAAGTAGAATTTTTGTTATATAGTGTATAACTAAAAGCACTTATTTTGAAAAGCAGACACATTAATTTCCATTACTCGTTTAAGTGATTTAACCGCATATGTAATTAATAAGTTCTTTACCGATATTGTACAAATTGTTTTGTCAACCATTTAACAATTGCATACTCATCAAATGTAATGTACAAAATCCTTGATTGGATTTGATTGGACTTATTTAACTCATGATGGCATTCTGGTATAAAAACACTGCCGCAAATGGTGGCGTGCCTCAATGGTTCCCATTGTTCTAACCGATGACATCATGCCGGCATAATGGCATTTGGAGAAAAACATCTCATCAACTAACTTACTAATCAAAATTCATTTCGAATTTTAGGCATGGCCGACTGAGTTGAAGCCTTTCTTTTGTTTTTTATTATTAGCATAATTATCTTAGCAATATCCCAGTTGCGCTAGACTTAAGCTTAGGGCCCCAGGGCTGAACTTTAGTTATTACCTACATAGAGCGACTTCCGTCTGACCTCCGCAACTGTATCTACCCCCTTTCTGTATTTACCCTATTTTTTCTTGATTTAAATCTTGACATGTATTTTTTTATATTGTATTGTATAATTTTAGATACTTCAAATTAATAATTAATAATTATATTGCTATTTAATCAGGGAATCATAAAACCATTTTTTGCACTAAATGGTATAAATGTGTTGATACTCGGTCTAAAGACCTCAATATAATTACCATATTCTGTTACACATATTTGTACAAAAAGATAAATTTGTATAAAGAATAAAACAAAAAATATATTCCTGTATTGTACTAATTTAAAACTGAACCACAAGACATTTACTAAAATTATCCCATTTGGTACAGTGAATCGGTAATTGGTAACGGTAACACGGTGTACTATGCATAATTAACGCGCATAACTATGCGCAAACATACATTTGGGCGATTCATTTTGATATAGATAGATAACCAATCAGAATAACATGTTATTGTTGTACCAATATTGGAGGGAATTCACTGATAGCGTAGAAGCCACTCGAAGAAATAAGTTGGAAGTAAACAAAACACATTTATATTTGTGGTTTTACTATTGTGCTTACTAACAGCCTTTGTAAATACAATTAATTGTTGACTTAATTAGATTTAGATAACTATTTGAAATACAGTCGACATTGTAAAATTCTAAAACTGTGAATGTTTTTTTTTAACGAAGATTTCGATTTTGTTGTCGGTTATAATATTTTATTAATTCGAATAAAACTTAAATTTTATAATAGATCGTAAAAGTCCAGAAATTTGAGAAAGGGCAGGTCAAAAGTACCCTAAACCGACGGGCGTGTATGAGGGAGGGGTGTGAATGAAGCTAAAATGTGCCAAGATCGTAGCAAGTGGAAGGATGTGATCTCTGCCTACCCCTACGGGGAAGAGGCGTGACATTATGTATGTATGTAGTAATTAAATTGATGACTGTTCAGTAGGTTGGAGAAAAGTTTAAAATATAACAAATATTCTTTTTATTAATTTTCAGCGCGTCATCCAAGCGTTGGGCGTGGCATGGCATGCGCAGCACTTCATCTGTGGGGGGTGCAAAAAGGAACTAGGAGGAGGTGGATTCATGGAACAGGTACGAAGTAACTAAGCAACGGATCACTGAAAATGCTTTTCGGCCAATATGTCCTAGTATGTAAATTACAGCCCAGGGTCTGCTCACTGGCTCAACCAGATTTGACTGAATTTCAGTTATTACATGGAGCGACTGCCGTCTGACCTCCGCAATCCAGAGAAAAACATAATTCTATGGTTAAACCAGCTGTCAGTCTATTAGAAGCACTGACTTCCTAATAACGACTGCTACAAATGTTCATGACAGCCGGGGCAAACGGCTCAACGTGCTTTCCGAGGCACGGAGCAAACGATAATTACGCACATAACATTAAAAAGTCATAGGTTTTGAACCCGATACCCTCTGAGTTAAAGGCAAGGAGTCTTGCCACTGGGCTATCGCCGCTCATGTATGTATGACCATTGGACCAATCCCGAATAATACGGCCCATTTTATATACCACAAGGCATGCGGCCCATCAGATTGAAAGTGGTGACCGCAGTGTATGGACGCTTGCAACAAACATCACTAGCACGATGCCGACCCTTTCAAAATCGATTCAAGCTTTTCCAAAAGAGCCCCATGCTGTTATCTAAGAATTGTAATCTGTAAATTGATAACTGTTTCTTTCATTCCAGGCGGGTCGTCCGTATTGCTCCACCTGCTATGCAGATAAGTTCGCGGCGCGCTGCTCTGGGTGCACCAAGCCGATAACCGACAAGGCTATCATCGCTCTGGACGCCAAATGGCATCGCGATTGCTTTACTTGCAATGTAAGTAACATATTAAAGTTAAAATATTCATACTAGGCATCTTCCCGAAGCAGTTGTGAACGTTACTAAAATCTAGGAATACTACTCGTGTAGGGCAGAAGCCTTCTGCCAACTACTTCTCGTTGGAAGAGTAGATGAAGAAACTCGTCAAGGTTCTGACTCTCGCCGAGAAAGTTACTGACTAACTTTTCCCTTTCCTCTTCTTGGGAAACCACAAGCTAGATAGCATTAAGAGTTTTAAAATAATTGCTAAGTGAGGTATCACTATGGTGCTGGCACCATTTTATCTGGACATTCTGCCGCTAAATAAAATGAATTACCCAAAACTGTGTCTCAATTTAAGGGGTTAGTGTAAAGGCATATAAGACTTTCCACCCTCCTGGTTCTCTATTAACTTTTGTCTAAATCATTTTGGCAGTTAATTTTCAGTAGCTTTGTTACAATGACCTTCTATACACATGGACTAATCACGTCATACAATGACAAAGCAATAATAAGGCACAGGTCTCTAATTTCACCATATTATGCTTCGACTGATCTTTTCATACATTGCGCTAAATGAGCAGCAATAAGCTACATAAGGTGAATTTAGAAGCGGATTCGAACAAAAATAGCAGTGGAGTGGCGTTGGCTGTTAATTTTTGTTTTTTATTTACGAGAGATAGATTTTTATACTTTTGCGAATATCGTAATTTTAGCCCGCAATAGTCCACAGGAAGACTAGGAGTGGCCATACTGTGTTCCGGTACCACACGGTTTCCGAATGTGCCTATTATTATTATAAACTACCGAATTATAGATTTTTTTAAGGCAAACGAGCAAGTGGGTCACTTGAGGGCAAGTGAGCACTAGTGCCCATAGACACCTGCAATACCACAGGAAGTGCCGATGCGTTACCAACCTAGAGGGTTAAGATAGAATGCCTCTTATGCCAGTTTTTTCCTAGTAATAAACATTATGAAGATAGCTAATGCAGGATCACTTGTAATTAGTAAAAAATATTTGAGGGGGATATTTTAAGGGGTATTGGCATCACCCATAAATATGAACAAATTTTTATTACTAGAAAATCGCAAAAATATCAGCTATTAACGTTTTTATCTATACATCCAAAAACTACTGTTCGCTGAATACATATAAGCTTTGTGTGTGTAAGAAAAACCAACACTTTAAAAAAAAATGAACTTTAAAGTAGTAATAGTAATCGGTAAAACTGGTATCAAAAATCGAAAATAATCAAACATGTTTTGGAGCTTTAAACATCGATTCGTATTTTATACATATTTTTATATTAATTTATTTTATATGAATTTTATACGCGTAAATCGTTTAGGGGTGTAATATAAATCAGATTCAAGGAAATGATTTGTGTAAATGACGCTTGATTTATGTGGTTTGTAAAATTCTTCGGACCTTTCTCTTGCTACTATCTTGCGCCATTTCTTCCTCAAATCTCGTGTACAGGAAAGCTAAAAAAAAGCATCAGCAAGCAACAGGAAGTATGTTGGTATGTATTAACAGATAAATACAGGATTTATATGTTTTAATTAACAGATGAAAGCAATGTGGCAAAAAATAAAGGTCTATAGCGATTCTATTGCTTTCTTTTCTGACTCTGTTCTTGTGGCGTCCTTACACCTATCTCTTTCTGACGCGCGAGAGTGAAAAGAATGGAAATACCTGTCAATAATTTATGATAATTATTGAAAATTAAATGGTTTTACAACATTATTTACACATTTTCGTGTGTTATCTTTCAGAAATAAAATTAACTTACCGGTGGTAGGTCACACCATCTTTTTTTTGAATCGTTAACGTATTATTTCGGCACTTTTTTATGACTTACTTCGACATCCTTCTGACTTAGCTGTCAAAACACGACTAAAGAAAAAGTGTGCTTATATCGCGTTTAAGCACACTTTTGCCGTGCCGTTTACAGCGCGCTGATGCGATGTCCATGTGTATAGAAGGTCATTGCTTTGTTAAGTAAAATTGGCGCAGTCGATAGGAACAAACGAACATACCAGAAAACAGTGTAACAAAAAGATTTGGTTTAAAAAAGATAAATGAATAACTGTGGATCGAGCTCAGTGGTGTGTCTTTGCTTTAGAGAAGCATATGTCCAACAGTGGACGAGGACCGGCTGATGATGATGAAAGTAAATGGAGGACGAAGACGAAGTTTGGTTTCAATGAGATTAATCATACAAAACTTATCACTTATTTGCAGAAATGCCGGAACCCAGTCACAGACGCCACCTTCTCCGTTCTGGACAACAAGCCCCTCTGTGGAAAATGCGCCTAAACACATGACTAACCACCTCCAAATATCTATTACACTATTTATTTTATCGTAAACCTAAGACTAGTGGCATAGTTTTTGCAACGAGGAATCAATACAATTTTGTTATGTACAAGTACGGCTTGAGGCTTCTGAGCAAAGAGAACAAATGAGATTGCTGCAACCTCAAAAAATTGTTTTATGAAAAGGATTTTTCCTAGCAAATGCGGCTTAAAGCGTGTAGCAGCCTCAAAATATAGATATAACCCAGACTTTATGCGTAAAGAAGCGTTAAATCGAACTAATATGTTAGTAATTACATTTGACTAGGTGCAAATGTGACTCGAGACGCGCAGCGGCATAGAAGTGTATACATTCACGTTCGTTTCCCCAAAGGCCTACGCAGAGGTATATCACACGCCCACACTTCGCCAATTATATGGTTGGTCCCACGTAACAGGTGGCTTACCAAAGAACTTTCATGTTTGCCAGAGCCTTGTCCGTTGATCGGCAGGTGCACCACTTGCAGATGAGGTTGGCTTGGGCTCCTAAAATTTTGATTGGATCCATAGACACCATATAGAATTGTATACACGGCCGAACACGATACATTATTTAATTTTCACTTACAATTCACTCAATGCAAAAACTATTAACACTAAAGTTAACACATGTGATCGGTACTAGTTAATTATTCATTAAAGTACATGCACAATTATTGTTAAGACTAAAATACATTCTTCACATAAATTATTCGAACTTTTGTATTAAGAACAAGACGTTATTTTATAAGGGCTTACAACATTACAAACACTGTCACGAAGCATTGAATGCAATGTATCGTTTATGGTACTCTATGAAATTAGATTTGAATTTTAACTATATATTTAAAAAAAGGAAACGGTAATTTTAAAGAAAAGGAACACATACCAAGAGAAATTAAAATAAATCCTCCTTTCTCCTTCATTGTTCATTTTTCCAATTGTAAGCCATAAACAACATGTGAAGTAAAACTATCTTCAAGATGACTTAATTCATTTTGTTGTAAAAAGTTCTTCTCGTACGACTGCAAGGCTTTTATAAACTAAATCGACGTTGATGTCAAACGCTAGAGTATTTTTTTGTATGCTTTATTGTAATATTTTTGAATAAATTATTTTCGTTACAAATATCTTATATTTTATTTCAAAAAGCGGTAAAACTGGCTAGAACAAACATAGCTGTACCCGTTTATCTTTCACAGATTGTTTATTCCATGGTAAAATTATTTTAACCGCTATCTCGTTGATAGTTAATAGGACTTATTTATTAGACTATTAGGTACATTTTTGTAAGACTTGCTTCGACCGTTTTTTTAAATATGGACTACATAGACTCATTTCTAACTCTTAAATGGACCAAATTAATTGTAAATATATTCTTTTATTTCATGATGGCAAGTATGCCTCCATTGAGTATATATTGAGTATAGATATTATAAAGAGAAAAAATTAAAATAAATTTGGAAACAATCTGTATTTCATCAGACTTGATGTGGATGTAAGACACCGTACAAGCGCTGAATGAATCATATAGATTAATAAAATCCTGAATCGCGCAAACGGAATTCTTCAAGCTTGTATTTATGTATATATACAACATACAACCATTATAGGTTGGGCCGCGACCCTCGGGCACACCATCCGCTCCTTACATGTGTTTTCAAAAGCAATATATATTCACTTTTTACCATAGCGAAACCCAAAGAGGTTTAGCTTATACAACAAGGTCAGAACTTACCTTAGTGCTGTCTCGTTCTGCATCCACAGGCTCTTCTATTTTGGGCGACTGTTTAACTTCAATAGGAGACAGAGGAGGACTCTTTGGCGATTCTTCGAAGGCGGTGCAGATAACGTTGCTCTGTTCTGGTCCATCATACGAGTCCACCCTTGATAAGTGAGCTACGGAATGGAGCAACGCCTTCAATGGCTTCGGCGGACCACGTTTCTTCGGACTCGAGGTTGGTTTTGGAGGTGGCTTTTTTATAGTAGGAGAACTTTTATTGGTAGTGCTGAATTCTTGATATGGAATCCTGTTTATGAGCTCCCTCGGAGTTACGTTCCGACTGCGTGGGAGAGGACTAGGTTCGCGGCTCATGTGACTTGAAGTGCACTGCGACAGAAAATTTGTAAAGTTTATATATAGTTTTAAATAATTTGCACGTAAAATTTGAATTGATGTAATTGTGAAGCGCCCGTATCTACGTAGTGCTAGGCGGTCTGAAACGTTTACCGCAGTTAGACAGAGTTTACAGAGGTCAGACTTTGAGCGCGTCTGCCGCAAAGAGTCCCACACCCCCTCCCGGTCTCCCCCCTATGGCCGGGAGACCGTGCGTAAATGCATTTTGTTACCGACGTAAATCAGAAAAGGTCAGACTTTGAGTACCGATTGGGAGGCATTAAATATCAAGCACTTTCGTGCTTCAGAAGGCATATTAGAAGATTTAATTTGGCAGCAGGACGCCAGACACCTTTACGGGACTGAAATTGTTAAAAAGTGTCCGTGGTAACACTTTTTATATACCCCGGAATATAGCAGGTTCAAGCACAAAAATGTATGGTTTTTAATCAGTAAACGTCTTACACATCCTCCGCTCCACTTACAGCGGGAGAAGGTCATAAAAAGATTTTTAGAATTTATGAAATATAAATACATTTATGTAAGGTGTATAGGGCTCCTACCAAGATCTGAGGAGCCCAAGCCAACCTCACCTGCAAGTGGTGCACCTGCCGCTCAACGGACGAGGCTCTGGCGAACGTAAAAGTGCCCGGAAAGCGGCAATAGGCTCGCCACCTATTACGTGGGACCAAGAATATAAATGGCGAAGTGTGGGCGCAGGTATAGTATGCCTCTGTCTACCTCTTCGAGGAAACAGGCGTTATATTATGTATGTATGTTTAAATATAAAATAAAATAATTATTTTGAAAGATCAAAATAAAGTAAAAAACAAAGTGTAATATTTACCGGCCCCATAGTTTCGACCATCGTGGTCACTTCTGAGTCACGCTGACGACGTATTCGGAATTTCGTGGGCGGCGGAGCTCGCATTAGGGGCCGACGAGACCTGTGTAATAAAACAGACCAGTCTATTTTATCTTAGTTTTGCATTTAGGGGATAGTTACAGATAATTATGGTAGCTGGGCAAGCATTAAAGGGGAGGCTGAGATTATATCGAAATAAATAAAAAAGTTATCAAAAAAAGTCACTTAACAAATAAATATTCATAGACCTTTTATGACCAGGCGTTGAAGAAAGTATGGGTCAAAAGTACCCTAAACCAACAAGCGTAAGTAAAGTTAAAAATGTGTGTCAGGATCGTAGGCAAGTGAAAGGATTTGATCTCTGCCTAAACTTACTATAATAAGCTATGATTTTAAGTCTGTATGCATATATGACTTCGCGGTGTAGTTAATTAATTTATTTATTTTATATATTTTATTTATTTTATTTATTTTATTTATTTTATTTATTTTATTTATTTTATTTATTTTATTTATTTCATTTATTTTATTTATTAGGAACATACATATATACTACATGCAAGACTTAAAACCAAAGGACATATATGCAAGCCATTACAAGTATTAACATCATTATTTTTTACTTATTTCTACTTATATATGAAAATATGAAAATTTTTATATAATCACTAGGGATGTGGGTCATTGGGCAGCTTCAGTGTCCTTGAACACTTTTTGCGAGACAGAAAAGATATCCAGGTCGGGTGACTTTGCATTCAAGCTGTTGTAGCAGTTGCAATTTAATTGAAAGTATGAAATGAATAACCTGGGAGACTTCTTATTCCCCTTCGGAGTTTGAGTATCAGTTGTCGCGGTTTCAGTTTTGTGCGAGCTTACATTCACACGTATTTTCGATGTACCACTGCAAAAAGAAAATCACAAAGTTATTATTTACTACTATTAAAAGACCAACACAGCTTACAAGCCGTTTTTAAATCATAACTAGATATAAATATGAAATAAGATGCGCCGTAAAACTTTATCGGGTCTCAAACGAAGTGCGGCATGGAGGGGGGGAGGGGTAACTATAGCAACGCGACGATGATACGCTTGAGCGCATGCGATTAGTCCCATTCTCTTCCTTACTTTCTGTTCATTATCATATCTGCACACCCAACCGCCGTTTTTGTATAACCATCGGGTAGCCGACTATACCTTATTTATTATGGGTTGAGTATTCGTTTAAATAGAGCTCACTCCAGATGCCAGGGCCTATTCCCGAAGCCTAATCCCTCAGAGAACTTGAACTTGACCGGAACACCTATCTGTACTGACACCCTGCCCCTGCTGATCGCCCAAGGGCTTGATCACGGCGAACACTGGATTGACACCAACGGCTGAACAGACACTCCAACGAAGCGCCCGTACTGACGAGCG
Source organism: Musotima nitidalis (assembly GCA_949126915.1). Lineage (NCBI taxonomy): Eukaryota > Metazoa > Arthropoda > Insecta > Lepidoptera > Crambidae > Musotima > Musotima nitidalis. The sequence goes on from OX421425.1 coordinate 16,018,147, forward strand.
CTGTTAGAAACTGAGTCCTGGAGGCCCTTTCCCCGACCCCGCGCCATGACCAGCATCGTAGAGCTCAAATCTAAAATACATACTGATCCCAAGCGTTAAGCTTACCATAACGGTAATTTTACTTCTCTCTTATAATCTTCTAAAAAAATCAGTCTTAAATTCTTGCTTAAAACTTTAAACAAGGCATCATCATTATCGTCCGAGCATTATCCTGGCTATGCCCTAAACTTAGTCCGCTCCCTGGTCACCAGGGTTAAAAAACGACTCTTTAAATCGCTTTTACTCTTTGAACTCTTTGAAATTGAAATGTATTGGCCACTCCACTAGGCTATTTCTATGATCGAGAATTTTAAACAAGTCCTCACCCTGATTCCTGCGTGTGATTGCTGGCTGCACGTGGCACTAATCGGAGAGTATCCAAAGAATACATCGACAGTCGGGAGTCCGCATCAGATTCTATGCAAACAAACAATATCAAGATTGTAGAAAACTTTTATAGAGCCGAAATAAGCGCAGCGTAAATTTATTTATCAATGTAATAAAACAGACCAGTCTATTTTATCTTAGTTTTGTATTTGAGAGAAAGTTACAGATTATGGAAGCTGGGCAAGCATTAAAGGGGAGGCAGAGATCGTATCGACATAAATAAAAAAGTTATTAAAGAAAGTAATGTGCACTTAACATATAAATATTTATAGTTAAGTATGGGTCAAAAGTACCCTAAACCGACAAGCGTAAGTATAGCTAAAAATGTGTGTCAGGACCGTAGGCAAGTAAAAGGATTTGATCTCTGTCTAAACTTATATAAGCTAAGATATTCAGTGCAAGCCACAAATTGCACATTAGGCTTAGCAGCAGCAGTAACGGCATCATGCGCTCTCTCACGCTGGTTGCGGACAAGTTGTAAACAAATGTTATATTTATGTTACATAGTTTAGCTAGTCCTTTAAAATTGCTATGCCCTAACAGGGCGTCACATGTAGACCTACCTTGTGTAACCATCTTATGTACTATGTAATGTGGCACGCAATAAACGATTTGATTTGCCGACTTCACCAGTCGTCCGTGCCATTTTTCCGATTAGGCAATAGAATCCCCGGCATCAGGCACCATCGGCAACCTACACTGGTCGTTTACTTTACCAGCTCATTGTGCCTCTTTTACGAGCTTGCAGTCTATCTAACGTCGGCGGATAAATGATGCAACAACACTCGTCCATTTGCAAATGCCGGTTGCTTCCATATCTTATTTGGACTACTCCGGACTACAAAAAGTTTTTAATTCATACATTTGATGGCACATAGTACTTTAAATAGTTACGACATAATGTTACATACTGGGCTTCGAACTAGCTTTGGACCATGTCGGGTGCGGTTTTTTCTTTGTTCGTGCCTTGTTTGATTTTTTCAAGCGAGATGTTTTCTGAAATAAATATTTTCTGATTATTACACCAATTATTTAGTTCCAAGATACAACAACGGATAAACATACTTAAATACTTTTTTTTGTAAATACATACTTAATATACATAGGAAAACACCCAGACCAGAACAAATATTTATGTTCATGCACACAAAGATTTGTCCTGATTGGGAATCGAACCCACGACCTCTGGAGTGAAGTGTAGGGATACTGACCTCCACGCCATATCGGTCGTCAAGTTGTCAAATATCATAATATATTATTATTCTACTGTCCGTAACGACTAGAACCACAATTTTTATTAATTTTAAATAACATAATGTAACTGTTTGTGGAGAGCAATCAAGATGGCAACATTTCTATTTGGAATAAGCTGTGCTCTGTACCAAATTTTTCTTAGTATTAAATGTTTTTTTGTTGTTTTATTTTGTGTGTGTATTACATTAATTAATAAATAAAGATATTTGGTAGCTGTTACAGTGTTGGCTAACATAGAATAACTGTAAGCGATATGCCTGTCAATAACCCCATTAATATAGTATCTAGTTAAATTACAATGGCTCAGCAATTAAAAGAGATTTACATCTGTATAAGGGTTACAAACAAGTTTATAAATTCTATATTCTGGTGCATCCACCCTGCAGTAACTTTATGTTGAGCAGCACTTTGCAACACGGTAACATTTGACAACATTTGGTAACATATCGTAAGTTTTATACTATGTTTTATACAACTTTTTGTTGTCAGATATTGCTGAGTCTGATATTGGAAACGTTGGTCAACAAAAAGTAACTGCGGTGTGGATGCACCGTTCGTGAGTGGACCTGATCGGAAACCAGAAAACCCTGACTAGAACTGCACTGTACTCATCACTATTATCATCATCATCATGACGTGGTGTGGTGTGATGTTGGCACACAGAGGGTTAGGTACAGGAGCAAAAATCAAAGATGTTATCTTGTCTATAGATGTATATCGAATGCCATAAAACTTACAAATTAATTACAATAAAACTAGAACTACGTAATGTCGACAGTGTCACCGACCTATCGACCTACTTACACTATCGATGTACATGCCATCTGAGTCTGAGATGCATAAGTAACATACATACATTCACGCCTGTTTCCCCGAAGGGGTAAGCAGAGGCATATAATACGCCCACGCTTTGCCAATCATATAGTTGGTCCCACGTAATAGGTGGCGAGCCTATTGCCGCTTACCGGTTATGTTCACCAGAGCCTCGTCCGTTGGTCGGCAGGTGCCCCACTTGCAGGTGAGGTTGGCTTGGGCTCCTTAGGTCTTGGTATCCCTATGCACCTTTCAATCTATAAGTAATCTCTATATGCTATATCATCATCAGCCACTACTCAGCTACAGCAGTCCACAGCTGGCTGAAGACTTTTCCCTTTGCTAGCACTTGCGCATGGTCGGATGTAAGAGTTCTTACACATAAACACGATGCGACGTCGTGTCGTAGAAATCTACGACGAGCTTCACACAGAAGGTTCCCTCAGTGCTACTTTATTGGTTACAGCTTCGGGGGACCCTTTCAGTATCATCAAATTACACTGTGTGTGTTTTGTAATAAAAATAATTTAAAAGAGCATAGCCTGTGAGTTTCTTGTCAGTTCTTCTCACAGAGCGGGGGCTCGGAACTGGCACTTAGATTCACTTACACCTAATTTTTATTTATTTGCATGTAAGTGAATCTACGCTTCGTGATTTCAGGGTTGATATTAAAAAATTTTTTTGTATATTTTGTTTTGACGTTTTCAAGTGCTATGTAATAGTTTATGAAATAAAGAACTTTTTACTTTTACTTTTACACAAATTGACATTATATGAAGCTTGTCGTAAAATTCCACAATACGACGTCGCGTCGTGTAAAAGAGCCCTTACTCCAAATACAGCTCTTGCTTTTTACTAGCACCATTCTAACCAGAACATAAACGGTTTGCATTAAACTGTTAAGTAAAAAGTGCAGTAGACTTACTTCAAAAGTGGCCATATAAACCTCCATCCTCTGGTTGTAAATCTCAGCAGCTTCCAACAACCGCTCTGAAGTGGAAATCATATCCTGAATTTCAAAAAACAAACTGTCTTAATAAGTACGCATTATTTCTGTATGCTGCCTTTGCAACTAGAGCCATTATCGCATTATAAAGTCTTTACACCGTGGTAAGACTCGGGTCTCAGATTACTATTTACACTACACCACTCTGATGTTCTGCTGACTGGCGGAGTCAGCAGGTGTGTAGTGCTGCGTACTGCTGTTTGAGCTGGAATAATATCAACTTTTGTACTGGCAGAAGACAAAAATTAAAAAGTCTCTTCTCAACCTCCTGCCCGCAGTAAATAGGTGCGTTAGTTTTTAAGTTGACATTAATAAAAGCATAATTGAGCAAAATAAAGTAAATTATTTTTTTTTGACTCCGTACTAGTTTTACTTTAAGCTGGTTGAAAGTATATCCTCATCATCATCATATCATCCACTGCAAAACATGAGCCTCCACAAGATACAAAATTCTATTGGAGGTATCTGCCCATAATCACCTCTCTGAACAGGCAGGCTTGAAACTGGCTATCGCAGTTCAAGCCAGTACGCAGGATGACGCTGCTGCCCATCCAGAAGGATTTTACATCGTCGACCCTTACGACTCCCCGTGAGATGAGTGAGGGTAGCACTATTCTAATAATAATAACAATAAATCATTTATTTCATAGAATATGGTTATCGTATACATGTTCAGGTTTCTTATTCCAACATATTCTGTCGCTTTTCGACGTGGAAGACGTTCTAGGCCGATCCACACGGCAAAGTAATCCTACACACTGACAAATAACTTTCAAATCTGTAATTGTCGTCAGTCAGTTATCGCTGTTAGCGTTTCATGATATAAAGAATAAAGAAAGAAAGAAAGAAAAGTACTTAAAAGTACATAGATTCATACTCGGACTTCTTGGCGGGAAAGTGAAGCGTCATATATGCAGTTTTGTTTTATTTTCTAAAATTTTTGATATTTCTAACATTAATGTTTAATAACGGTGGATTATTAACCGTTAAGTGTTTGTGAACGTACATGAGTGTTGGTAAATGAAATAAAACACTGCAACAACACTTTTCAAATTCTCCCAAGAAGTCCATGTGAGATCTCAGTATAGTCCCACATCTTTGACTGAGCACTCAAAGGGCTTAGGGGGAGGGGATCTCATTTACCATATAACATCTTTATCACCACTCATTCTCATTTACTATTATTTATATGATATTAATATATCTCTAACTTGACACTGGCTAAATGTGCAAACCGCACGAAGCCATTATTTAAAAGAAAAATACATAAATTCATACTCACATCACAATACTGCGCACCTTGAGGGGCGGCGCTGCATATTGCGGCGACTGCCCGTACTATGCCACGAACAACTTCCACACATTCCCGGACACAACCGGTTTGCTCTAAACTTTTGTTGAAAACCTTTAAAAAACACGATTATTAGTCGGAGATTATGTTAACAAATTTCATACTTATATTATAACGTTAAGTTGCGGGCAAACTAAATTAACCCCTTTAACGGACAGAACATGTTGAAGATTTTCATTGCTTTTCTACCTTAACTCAACTTCACAAGGTTCAATTTATGATGGAAATATTTTTACCTCTGCCTTACAAAGGGTTAATATACCAATTTATGACACGGGCTCAGGATCATGATGTCAGCCTATGAAGATTCCACTATGTGGCTCAGCTCTCCTTTTAAAAACATAAGTCAGATGCATTTTGGCAAAATTGCAAGAAAATTCGAATATTTATCATCATCATTTCAGCCACTAGAAGTCCACTGCTGAACATTTTGTTGCAACTGTTTTGCATTTCGATCGATATAGAGCCTCATGCATTCACCGGCTTTTCATCGCTCCTATCTGATTATCGGGGAGGACAGCCTTTCACTGTATGTACCGGGTGAGAGACTGTCCTCTACTACGGGCGTGTAAAATTTTGCAGTTTTACCTTCATAAGAGCTATATTGAGCCAAACTTGAATAAATGACTTTGACTTTGGACTTAGACTTTCGACTTTTGACTTACACTTTGACTTTACGTTGGCTTATTCGCGGACGCCATTGAAGAATCTTACGCCCCAACGGCCATCAGTTATTCGAGCGATGTGCCCTGCCCATTTCAGCCTTCCATTAATAAATAACAAAACAAAAAAGATCCTATACCGGCTGTGTTGAAAACTCTCAAGATTATGAAACTGTAGAAAGAGAAATAAAACGTGCAAAAGAAACAGCAGTTGTTTGTGTACGTTAATCGATAATTAGAGTTCTCAAAGGGTGTAATTGAAATGTGACAAAAAAAAATTGGTAATATTTTCCCTGCACACTGATAATATTATTTTTAAAAACCTATAGTCTAGTATTAAAAAAAAAATAAGACTACCTGCAAGGATTGTAGAAGGTTTTGATGAAGAGAAGTCGCTCTGACGAGCTGCGCCTGAAACTGCGTGTGGCGGGCGAACGGCAGTGACTGGTTGTTGTTGCGGTTTATGTCGTGAATCTGTAGGTAGATCACATTTTAACTTACAAAGATTTTTCAATTAATGTGCGGGTAGATTGTATTTAAAATTATTAGAATCTTGTAAAAAATAAGTTGTCACATACATTGGATTAGGAATGAAGTGATAAGGGCCGAAGCTGGTGTAAAACAAGATATAGTGACAAGAATTGAAGATATGCTTAGATGGTTTGGTCATGTTGAGAGGATGAATGAAAGTAGACTAGCGAAAGTGATTTATGATAGACAAGTGATTGGAAGTGTTGGCAAGTAAAGTAAAGTAAAGTAAAAAGTTCTTTATTTCATAAACTATTACATAGCACTTGAAAACGTCAAAACAAAATATACATTAAAAAAAATTTATATCAACCCTGAAATCACGAAGCTTAGATTCACAAATAAATAAAAATTAGGTGTAAGTGAATCTAAGTGCCAGTTCCGAGCCCCCGCTCTGTGAGAAGAACTGACAAGAAACTCACAGGCTTTGCTCTTTTAAATTATTTTTATTACAAGACACACACAGTGTAAATTTGATGATACTGAAAGGGTCCCCCGAAGCTGTAACCAATAAAGTAGCACTAAGGGAACCTTCCATCACAGTCAACTAAGTATGTATTGTGAAACTGAGCTGAGCCTGTACAATAAGGGATGGTCACGACAATGATCTGGTTGACTTTTTAATCTAATATACACATACAAGTTGAAAATGTTAAGCCCAAGCTTGTTTATCCGATAAGTAATCATTAACAGCATAATACCCCTTTTGAAGAAACTGCTTTTTAACTACAGTTTTAAAAGTTGCCAATGGTAGATCAATTATTTCCTGCGGAATTTTATTATAAAATCTGATACTATTACCCAAAAATGAATTTTTTGTTTTGTTTTGGAAGGGAAGACCACGTGAGATCTTCCATGACTAAATTCAGAAAATTTTGGAGAAAGGACTGGTCAAAAGTACCCTAAGCCGACGGGCGTGTATAAGGAGGTTAATGAGTGTGAATGAAGCTAAAAGTGTGTGCCAAGATCGTAGCAAGTGGAAGGTTGTGATCTCTGTCTACCCCTACGGGAAAGAGGCGTGACATTGTGTATGTATGTATGTCAAATACAGTTGTTCACCAGACTCGTTTCTTTAACATTTTCGCTTCTTCTTAGTTCAGTAAGCGTGAAATTGTTGGATGAACCTAAAGCGCCATATATTTCGGAACGCACTTGGCGATAGAGAAGTGTATCGAACTTGATGAGTATAATATTAATACTTTCTGTTAACAACTATATAACGCTGACTGTACACAATATTGTACTATATTCCCATGTACATTTACAGGTATATAAAACGTGTGTATAGGGATCCTACTAAGACCTAAGGAGCCCAAGCCAACCTCACCTGCAAGTGGTGCACCTGCTGATCAACGGACGAGGCTCTGGCGAACATTACAGTGCCCTGTAAGCGGCAATAGGCTCGCCATCTATTACGTGGTACTAACTATATAATTGGCGAAGTGTGGGCGTATAGTATGCCTCTGCCTACCCCTTTAGGGAAACATGCGTGATATTATATATGTATATATGTATGTTTATATGTATGTATGTATGTTAAATACTATTTACAAAGCTGACCTGTCTATGTAGCTGGTACATATGAATGCGGTTGAAACGTCCACTAAACTCGGCAGCACGTCGACACATCTTCACCAAGTCTTCAGGTTCGATGCGTTGAATATCCCTCAGTTCTAATGCTTCACTGTTTAATGGAAATACTGATTACTATTTATATCCACAAATATGCGGGCTATTCATGTGTATGAGATCCAAGGAAAGGAATAAATAAAATAAAAAAATATATTTCACACACTAACACCAATTATTTAGTTCCAAGATGAGTATCATTAATAACTTGTATTATGGATACTAAATAACCACAGATATAGATAGACCTAGATAACGCAAGAGCAACTACTTCGCGTGCCCAGCTTACGAACAAAAATCGTAAGCGGCCACTTTCGCGCTCAGTCTGCATCGGTGTGCCGCGCTAGTCGGACGTCAGTAAAAAAATATAAAATGGTTAATTGCTCAGTTATAAATTGTAAAAACTGTACAAATGCGAGGAGAAAAAATAAAGGAAATGTTTCCTTCCATCGGTAAGTCATTTTGTGATTAATATTATGCATATTTAATATTAAAATCAATTATTTTTGATCTAATACCCTCTGTAATACCAAATTTGAGAAAAAACATAGGTCATCAAACGTTAACTGCATATTCGTGTTACATTGCGGCTTTTACTAGAAGCGGTTGATGCGACGTTTTGTTTTAACAAGTGATGAATATCGCAGCAAGTGATACTATCGTATATCGCATCGGTTTTGTAGTACAGGGGCTTTTATCATTTTTCTGTCAGTTTTAGCGATTAGATTGCCTACGATGAACACATCGTAGGCAACACAAATCGATTCTCAAGAATCGATTTCGGAAACAGAGAAATGATTTTGTATTTTATAGGTACTAATTATGTAGACAATTTTAGTAAAAAATCGTAACGTTTAGTGTTTGTTTTTTAGTTTTCCACATGAACCCAATTTAAAAGAAAAATGGATTGAGGCGACGGGAAAGAAAGATTGGTTCCCAACAAAGCATAGCACTATTTGTTCAATACATTTTGAGGAAGCATGCTTTGTTGAAGGGAAAAAGCAACGAATAGTAACAAAAGCAGCATATCCGACTATTGATGTACTGAAGATCACAACTGATGAAGTTAGTTAATTGAGAAGTCTATGTACTTTCGAGCTTTTTATTACAAGTGTGTAAAGTTTTCAATGTTGATTTTTACTTGTACTTGTATTACAGAATGTAGATCCAAAAGTTACGCCAGAAAAAGCTCTCTCCTCTGTCTATCTCATTACTCTGTCACATAATCGATTAATTAATCGATTTAAACGATTCTTAATAATTATTTACTGTATACAATTACTCAATAAATAGATGTATTCGTACGGTAATTGAAAATTGAGAAATGGTATATACAAAGGCGATCTTTATTCAAAATTGAGATTAAAAAGTACCCTTTTTCATCTCAATTTTGAATAAAGATCGATTCGAAAAGCAACGAGATCCCACAGAATCTCGTTGCTTTTGTAAACACTAGAACTAAATTGAATATAAGGTATTTCAATCGAATATTCACGTATTTATAATGGTAAACTTACTTGAAATTTTGGCAAAGGTATCCAAAAACGATGTGTGACCGTCGACGGAACGCGCACGAACACACAACCTCTCAATACGAAAACTTTCAGCGCACTGCTGGCTGGGTCAGCGCTTGCGGGGGGTGGGGCGAAACGGGTGCCGCACGCGGCGGCGTCTTTGAATCGAGTTTATTTTCCCATCACTAAATAGTGCTTGTGACGTCATAGTAGGTAGTCAAAAAATGGCACGCTTGGTTTTCATACAAATCGTGATACTTGCGTTATCTAGGTCTATCTATATCTGTGTAAATAACGGATAAACATACATAAATACTTTTTTTTTTGTAAATACATACTTAATATATATAGAAAAACTCCCAGACCAGAACAATTATTCATATTTATACACACACATATTATTATTTGTCCTGTGTGGGAATCGAACCCACGATCAGTGTCATATCGGTCGTCAGGAATGTTTCCCTGAGTTAGTACTTATTAAGAGGAATGAGCTAAGGATTTCTAGCGCATTGGCCTTGCGTACATAACATGTGTATGATTTTTCCGAGAAAAAGTTCAAGAGTTATAAATACGTGCCCTGAAAGCGGCAATAGGCTCGCCACCTATTACGTGGAACCAACAATATAAATGGCGAAGTGTGGTCGTATAGAATGCCTCTGCCTACCCCTTCGGGAAAACAGGCGTATGGCGATATTATGTATGTATGTTATAAATACGTTAAGAGTACGTTTTAAGCTCAATTTTACTCATTTGCCCACTAGGTCATTCTTGTTCAGCTTTTTATTCATGGAAACAGATGCTTTTTTGCATTGCGAGGTATATGGGGTAACAATGGGCTCTTTCACTTGTGGTGGTGGTTTAGGTAATCATCATCCAGTATCATTGACGTCCCAATACTAAGCACAGGTCTCCTCTCCCTCACCAAGGTGAGGGAGTCAGGCTATACTCCACTACACGGACTCAGTACGGGAGATATGTCGAGGGATGGATTGGGAGTAACATCGCCATTTCACACCCATTAATAATAAATAAATAAATATTCTCTTACAATCACACCAATTATTTAGTTCCAAGATAAGTATCATTAAGAACTTGTGTTATGGATACTAAACAACGGATAAACATACATCATCTTTTTTTTTTTTTTGTAAATACATTCTTAAGATACCCAGAACAGAACAAATATTCATGTTCATGCACACAAAGATTTGTCCTGTGTGGGAATCGAACCCACGACCTCTCGAGTGAAGTGCAGGTATACTGACCTCCACGCCATATCGGTCGTCAAATAATCAATTAATGACCTATTACTTTTCGAAGTTATGTGTTATAATATAACACGATAATATTATTATCGTTTGCTTGGTGGTTTGAAAAGCACGTTAAGCCGCTGGTCTCCGTTGTTATCGTTATAAGGCAGTCAGTGGCTTTAACCATCCTGATAGCTGGTTTAACTATAGAATGATATTTCTCTTTAGATGGCAGAGGTATGACGTCAGCCGCTACGTGTAATAACTGAAATTCAGCCAAATCTGGTTAATCCAGTGATCAGACAGGCTCTAAGCTGAAAACAATGGCAACCAGGATAATATAAGGATGTGATGATGATGGATTGGGGGTAAGTTAACCCTTTACCAGGCAGTGCTCAATATATGACCACCATAAATTGAACCTTATGCGGTTAACTTAAGGTGGAAAACCAATGTATATTTTCAACGTGCTCTGCCTGTTAAAGGGTTAATGATGTAAATGTTCATATTCCTAAGATACAATTTATACCGCTAAAACATTATAAAAACTAGTAAACTTACACAATAGCCACCATTTCCTCATTGATTCTTGATCTCAGCTCCTTAACTTTTGCACAATATATGCTGTTTTCTATCATACTGGTTATATTTTCTGATGACTTGCCTGGAACACATGCAAATGCTTGAAATTTTTTTTTTTAATGTGACACGTCATTATGACTACATCCCGCCTGATGGTAAGCAGTCGATGCAGTCCAATAAAAAAATGAAAGCGCTTTATAACGTGAAATAAGCATGGTATAAAGCGCATCCACTCATGACGGCCTTTTTTTTTCTTTTTTTTTTTACGTCGGTTACAAAATGCATTTACGCACTGCCTTCCGGCCAAAGGGGGACCGAAAGGGGGTGTGGGACTCACCACCGGCAGACACGACCGCCAAGTAATACCCACTAAAAATCTTCCGACGACGCCCGCCGCTTGTTGAGAAAGAGGCGAGGGCCAGTACCTGGGTTGCAGCTTCTGACACCCCGCCTGCGGCCAACGTGCCCCGGACCAAAACCGGGAGGACCTCCTCAGAGAGGCGCAGTGGACGCGCCCCTCCTACCTCCCCTTGCGATCATAGCGTGTGTGGCCGACTTCCCGGAAAGTCCATGGTTAGACAGCAGGGGCCCCCTGCCCCCACTGCCTAGACCCTCCTGGCGCTGCTGAGCGGGCCCTCCTGGCCCGCCCACTGCGCCCTCCACAGGTCCCTCTTAGTTTCCCCCCGGTAGTCAGTACTAAGGGCACCCAGAGTCGTCGGTCTCTGGGTGTTGCCTTTTCCCTGGCGCCTCCTGCGCCCTACCGGGAGGTACTCAGCCCCCCCACCACGACAAGGTGGAGACCAGTCGGGGGGGACTCATGACGGCCTGCTAAAATGCTGTTTCACGCCCCGCTTAAAAGACCCGGGATCATAGGAAATAGGAAACACATGAGCCGGCAGCGAATTCCAGAGCTTGGTGGTCTTGCTCAGAAACGACCTCCAAAATTTCTTGGTTCGAGTGCTGATAGTCTGCACAGTATGAGGTAATTATAGAAAGCTTTTTGTGTTGTACTGGCAACACAAAAAGCTTTCTATAATTATGATTATTTACATATTATTATTATGATGAATAGCAAAATGAAAAAAGGTATTTTGTTTAGTCTCCGATGCGGCATATATGAAAGTCAAGATCATTTAACATCAAATTATCTGTTTGTCTTCTCGATAACACGCACTACTAATATAATTATGATGTACAAGTTCAAAGTCCCGTAAATACCAGTTTTCATTTAAACATTAAACTAATATCTACCATACGGGTCCCTGTCAGAATATACTTTAACTCATTTAAAACGAAAAAATCGTGAATTAAATAGGCCAGTCCCCTTCACGAGTATGCTGGCGTAATTATTGTGTTAATGATTTTTTTAAATGAAAATTGTAATTCGTTAATTTTGTATGCCGTTTATTAGTAAAATGTATATGGGCCACCACATAAATTACTTCTTTGATGTGAAACAAGAATCGCTTCACTTAATCTTATGTTAGTAAACTTAAGGGCACCAGTGAATATTGACTTACTATTAGTCTGATGAGGTTCCCGCATAGTTGGACTGTCTAGATCTCTTGGACCAGCATCACGCACTGTGCTGGGACTACTAGGCGACTCCACTATTGCCTCATCTTCTGGGCCTGGAATAAATTAATTTATTAACAATTCCTCTCATGACGGAATGAAGGAGGATGTAATTTATTTAGAAACTTTTAATATTTATCTATTTATGTAATGATTTGCATCCTATATTTAATGCTATATTTAAGCTATGGTAATGAATGTTTTTGCGGTACCATCAATGAACTATCTACATACAACGATACGCACGCACGCGCAAGCATGCACGCGCTCACACTCACACACACACACACACACACGCTCATACACACTCACCCTCAAACACACACACATACAACACCTATAATATGTATCTGTATAATTGTAGTTTATAAATATATAATATAACATGCACGTACACACACATACTTTTCTTTTTATTTCTTTAAATTATCTTTTCGTAATTTGTAACCATTAATGAGTTGAGTGCGTAGATGGGGGCCGAAATCCTGTAACACAGGGTATCCTAGTACGGGGTTCCGCTCAGTCACATTGGCTTCCTTATATACATTATATTATAAATAACTTGAATTAGCATGTAAGTCATTGTGATGGAAATGAATGGTTATTATTATTATTAATGAGCAAGATTTATAAGGCTTGAGGTAACTGGACAAAGATAATAAAATTTCTAAGATACAAAATAAATCTATTGTAACAACGTAAGCAAGTCACATTTTCTTGGAAAAATAAAATATTGATTCTCCTATATTACCTGACGGCATATCGTCCCCATCATCATTATCGTTGTCTTCGTCAAACAGATGGAATCCATGGTTCTCCTCTGGAATCTCATCAGCGAATGTTACAGTCTGAGTGGGTTCTTGTGGTACAGGGGATTCGGGCGTTTCTGGTTCTTGGGGCTGAGGAAATGATGGGAAAATACAGGTTTTCTTAGTGCCTGGTAAATTAATTATTTATTACTTATCTATACTAATATTATAAAGCTGAAAAGTTTGTTTGTTTGAACGCGCTAATCTCAGGAACTACTGGTTCGAATTAAAAAATCTTTTTGTTTTGAATAGACCATTCATCGAGGAAGGCTTTATGCTATCTATATATTTATAACATCATGGAAAATGTAAAATAAACGGGGAAAATTATCGAAAGATGCCCAAAATAACTATTCCACGCGGACGAAATCGCGGGCACAGCTAGTCGGCTATAAACAGGCAGGGGCGTGCATATTGATTGCGAATGCCGTGATAGCTTCGTAAGACTAGATGTCCAGCTAAAGTAACGAAATTTCATTAAGATGTGATTAGGGTATGCAGTGCTTTTATGCTTGTATGGTCTGCACGCCTCTGTCAACATACTTCTATCCAAAAATACACTCTTCATTACTTTTCACATTCACATCATTTTGATAAAAGTAATTGATGATTTATTTAACATATCATAGACTTCTTAATTTTTTTTTTTGAGTTTTTGAACCTTCATGCAAGAAAGATTGAGCGAGTCGTCTAACGGGCGTCCGTTAATTATTTGGATAGTAATTTTATTATTATTACGAGTAGGTACCTATGTTACGAATTAACTGCATGTCTTTGTGATGTCTGGGATCTTTGCATTTGCTGGGATCAACAGCGGATCCTACTTTAATAAATCCTGTATAGACGGTTTATGGGGATCCTACTAAGACTTTAGAAACCCAAGCCAACCTCACCTGAAAATCATGCACCTGCCGATCAACAGATGAGACTCTGGCAAATATAAAAGTTCGCACTAAACGGTGATAGGCTCAGTGATTACTATGTTTATCCGTAATTATGTTAATATTGCTAAAAAGAGTTTTGTCTCCCTTTTTTTTTAAATCTTGTGACTGCAGAACACAATTGTTTTAATATTCAGGGGAGTACCCTTGGCCCCACCCTTTTTCTTGTGTATGCTAATAGCCTGTGTAATCTAGAACTGAGTTGTGGCAGACTGCTGGCTTTTGCTGACGACACTGCGCTAATTTTTTATGGTGATTCATGGCAAAATGTTCAGAGGCATGCCGAAGCGGGCCTCAAAAAGGTTATGCGGTGGCTTGACTTTAACCTGTTAACACTTAATGTGTCTAAAACTAAATATATTTGCTTTCGAATCTCCAATGCTACTAAAATACCATCAAATTTTGTCATTAAAGCCCATAACGCACGTTGCACTGCTGATAATGATTTAACCATTTTATGCAATTGTACTGCTTTAACACATACTAGTACCCATAAATATTTGGGCATGGTCTTAGATGAACACTTAAACTGGGCTAGTCACATATCAGCACTGAGCAAGAGACTACGTAAACTACTTCATATTTTCAAAAATTTGAGAGATGCAGCTGACTTCGAACTTATTACTAAAGTTTACTTGGCTCTTGGTCAATCTCTTTTAACATACTGCTTACCGATATGGGGTGGTGCTGCTGCTTGTCATCTGTTAGAGCTTGAAAGAGCACAAAGGGCCCTCATCAAGGTTATGTTCAGGAAACCAAGAAGATACCCAACGGATGAACTTTATAAGGAAGCTAACCTCCTGACAGTTAGGCAACTTTTTGTTTACAACTCAATCCTTCGGCATCATAAAACACTTGACCCTACATCCCTTCCCCACCACAAAAGACGCAAACGTACACCAGTACCCACATTCAAAACAAAATTTGCAAAACGACAAATCATCTACACAGGGCCGTTTCTCTATAGATATATTAACGACAGACAATCCATTTTAAATATGAATCGAAATTGTTTAAAATCCACGCTCAAACAATACTTAGGTGCCTTAGATTATAATGCGACTGAAGGCATTTTTCAGATATAGATAGGTACTGCTTAGAAATTGTAAAAAAAAATAAATTAAAAAAAAAAAGAAGAAAGGAAAGATTATATGATTTGTATGTGTGTATTAAGTTATTCACCAGTTACTGACAACCCTACAGGTCAAAAAAAAAAAAACTATATAATTTGTAATATATATAATTTCTCTATAAGATCTTTATTGCCACTATATTAATGATGCAATATGTTAATCATTTATTATATGTTTTCTTTAAATATTTGTAAAGTAATATAACATTTTTTTTTTCTTGTCTCTTTTCTTATCAATTTCAAAATAGTGTAAAATAAAAATAAAATAGTGCTTTAAGTCTTGGTAAAGAATTGTACAATTATACTTTTTCGACCTTTGATTGGGTGGAGGGTTAATATCCTGAGCTACAGGATTTTCCTAATTCAGGTATTAGCCCGCCATGGTTTTCTTTCCATACTGTGTTATTTAACTACACTGTGTCAATATTAGATTCCATTTTAGTATGTAAACTATTTCCAACTACCTACATTGTTTGCACTTGTCAGATGAATTTAATTTTTTATTAATAAATGGGTAGATTGTATTATTTTAAGGATACACTGTAAAACTATGGTGAGAATAAACATTTATTATTATTATTATTATGTATTTTAATTGTAACTAGCGGGAGAAAAAACCAACTTTGACGATTTTCTTGCCCGTTCTTTCACGATCAAGCTCCCGCCCGCAGTGAATGGGCGCGTTAGTTTATAAGTATGACATTCATAAGAGCTCTATTGAGCCAAACTTGAATAAATGAATTTTTAATTTTAATTTAATGATTATAACGTGAGCCCAAAAATATAGTTGGCGAAATGTGGGCGTATAATATGCCTATATATTAGAGGGTATGTCGTACAAATAGATAAAAGTATTTACTTTTTGTTCGTCTTCTCTCTCTTTTTGCATCCTCTGTAACTCGATTTCCATTAGCTCCTTTAAGCAGGATTCTGGCAGCTGCTCCAGAAACTGGTACGGGTCATCTAGAATTTAAATTAAAAACAAAACCTTACTGCTTGGGCAACTTATAATTTACAAGAATTAAACTAATTATTCGAAACTCGATTAAGAATACTCGGTATAACAAGAAAATGTGATAAAAATTGTAATTTAAGAAAAAATAAACATATATTATAAATAAGTTGTTATAACCTGTACTTACTGAATAAATAAATAAATAATAAATAATTCGTATTCGCTCGTAGCTCTGCGTCGCTCAGTGGTCGGAAACGATCACCGAAGTACAGCAGAGTTTACAGAGGTCAGTCCTTGGATGGGTGACCGTTTGTGTGGCATTTGATATCGACCGCTTCCGTGCTTCGGAAGGCACGTTAAGCCGTTGGTCCCGGTTATCACAAAATGTGGTAGTCGTTAAGCCACGTTATAGGCCTAATAGGCGGCTTGATAAATTCTAACAGCAGGACGCCATACACCTGCCTCCGCCAATCCGCACTGGGTCAGCGTGGTGGAGTATGACCCAATACCCTCACACCTTGATATGTGAGAGGAGGCTCGTGCTCAGTAGTGGGACGTTAATGGGCTGAAATGATGATGAAATAATAGGTTGGGGAAAAAGTCTTTTCGTATTTTTGTATGAAAAGTCAAGACATTTTTTTCAAAGTTTATTTACATTTATTTACAATATATATGTACCGTTTTGTTGAATAACTTTCTGCCATTTTGTGGGCAGAGACATTATCCCGTTACTGTAGAAACTTTGGGACTTCTGATCAAAAAAACGGGACAAATAGTTTTGGCAGTCCTCTCTTGAGGTCAACCTTACAGAACCTAAAGAATTCTGCAGAGACCGAAACAGGTGAAAATCTGAAGGCGCAAGGTCAGGGCTATATGGTGGATGCACTAGGACCTCCCAGTCGAACTCTCTTAATTTTTGCTGAGTGGCTAAAGATGTGTGTGGTCTAGCGTTATCGTGATGAAAGACCACACCCTTCCTGTTGATCAATTCCGGCCGTTTTCTCTCGACTGCTTCCTTTAGTCTCATCAGTTGCTGGCAGTAAAGATCAGAATCGATGGTTTTGCCGGGCGGTAAAAGCTCATAATAAACAATGCCCTTCCAATCACACCATACACACAGCATCACCTTATTTCGTGTTAGGCCAGGTTTGGCCACAGTCTGTGAAGCCTGGCCAACTTTCGACCACGACCTTTTTCGCACGTTCTTGTCGTACGTGATCCACTTTTCATCGCCAGTTATCAATCTCTTCAAAAACGGCTCGGTTTCATTACGTCTCAATAATGAATCGCAAATGAGTACACGGTTCATTAAGTTTCTTTGAGTGAGCTCGTGTGGCACCCAAATATCGAGCTTTTTTGTATAACCAGCTTTCTTCAAATGGGTCAAAACTGTTTTGTGGTCAATTCCCAGTTCTTCAGCTACATCGTAACTACTAATATGCCGATCTTGCTCCACTCTTTCAAAAATGGCGTCCATTTTATTCGTAACAGGGCGACCAGAGCGAGGTGCATCTTTAACATCAAAATTTCCGGACTGAAAACGTTTGAACCAAATTTGTGCTACTCTTACTGACACTGCATCAGGTCCATAAACATCACAAATTTTTTTCACTGCTTGAGTTGCATTTTTGCCTTTTTTATAATAAAATTTTAAAATGTATCGAATTTCTTCATTAGATTCACTCATTTTTACGGAGAGAAAAACAAATGAAAAATAGCGGGAAACAACTTTTTTTAATTTTTTTCTTTTCTTTATAATGGAACCTTTTTAATGTTACCAAAACCAGCCAGACACAAATAGTACAGTCAAAAAAAATTTATAATAAGTTTATACCTACGTTATGCGAAAAGACTTTTTCCCCGACCTAATATATATTTATTTTGTTTACAAAGTTTAACTAAAATACTAAGTGGATGGATTCTCCATTTAAGCTGCAAAGCCTGTGTTTGGAGACGCCGCTCATCCTTACTCTATATATATTTTCTATTAGATGGGACACCTTTCCCAGTGCGTATTTGTTTGTATGTGTACTAGTGCTGAAACGAGATATTTCGACTAGGTTCAGTTTCAGTTCGTTTCAGCGTTGGTCGTGAAGACATCGTTATTCTGAGGCTCCTATCTTACCTGAAGATGGCCTTTGTAAGGGCGAAACACGTGTCGTGTTTAATTGTTTCTTGATTTTTCGAGAAATTATTGTTGCGCGGGAATTGTTACAAAGATCTTTTATAACCTATCACTTGCTTACAATGGATTTCTACAAAGTAACGCCTGAATCAATAAATTACCTCCACTAAACTTAAAAATCACATCAAAAATAAAATGGGTAAGCCGGAAATATAAAAAAAAACAATTCCCTAAACATTCTTAAAAAATATTTTATAACATTACCTACTTATTAAAAATATACATTTATTCATCAAAATTTCGATCATTACCTTCACAGACAGAGCTGAGGATGTCTTGCTCCTTGACAAACTCATCCCAAATCTTCTGTTCCTGCTGCTTCAGCCTCTGCCGCCTACTAGTCTTCCATGTTTTCTCTAGTTCTTCGTTTTCAATGAACTAGAATTAGTTAAACAAAAAAAAACAAGTTCATACATAGGTATTGAAGTTGGCAAGAAAAGAAACAATAATTATGTGGCAGCAATAATATTATGATTTAAAGGAGTATATTAATAGAAAGTACCGACGCTTGTAGCTCTACTGTCCTAGGTGTTCTAAAACGATAACTGGCGTAAAGCAAAGTATACAGAAGTCAGTAAATTTTTTTGGTCTAAAAAAATGGTACGTGACAAAACGGGGTCTAGAGAGATATAACACAACCAAGAGTGTTGCCGAAGAACATTTCCCAATAGAAGCACGAAGAAGTTTTCACTTTGACACTATATCGCACCTTTCATACTATAGGGGCCCAATTCGAAAAATCATATATATATATATATATATTATATATTCTTTATTGCACAAAAAACAATAACAAAAAAAAAAGCCTTACGTGAAAAAGACGATGTACAAAGGTGGACTTATTTCTAAAAGAAATCTCTTCCAGTCAACCTTAACTGAAGTGGGAGAGATAGTTAGCGGGCACTACAATATGATAATATTACACATATACAAAAATATGATATAAGATACATATAAGATATATAAACCTACTTATATACATAAATAAATACAAAGAAAAATAAAAAATAAACAAAAATCATAATGACTTTTGGGAAAACGCGTTTAAAGATTTTTGAGCCCCGATATTTTCACAAAACTAATCATAACTAAATTAAAATTTGTTTTGAGATGTGCCCCTATAGTTGGAAAGCTGAGCAGCTAGGTCCTAAAGTCCCAGACTCTTTAAACGGGGCGAGAAATGACATTTATGAAGGTCGTTATAAGTTGGTGCGCTTGTTACAGAGCTTATTCCACGGCCACGGCGCTAACGTTTTTTTAGACAGCATCGACAGACGACTATCAGCCAGGAAGTGTCACGTTGAGTCACGTTTTAAAAGAAATAAAAGGTGGTAGGTACTGGATTTTTCTGTTAACCCTTGAAAGAACTTTCTGTTAATCCGAGATAGGTGAGGCTTAAGAGGTCTTCATAGAGCCCGTTTTCCTATACCTACTTTGAACTGAAATTCAGATTTCACTAACCTGTAAGCTGACCTCCTCCACTTTCGTTTCAGGCATGTAAGAGAAACCTCTAACGCAAGTCTCCATTTTTCCTCCAGATGCTTAACACCTCCAAAACACTTATTACCAAGAATAATACCTGTAAAATAAAACAAGCAGGCATTCAAAACTTTTGAACAAAAAATACTTCTGACATTTGTCAAACTTCATTGCTTTGCAAACTTAAATAAAAAAAAATAAAAAAAGTAAAAGAATTTATAAAGAATATGAAGAAATAAGACACCTAGGTACTTATTGCTGCGAATTGTTATTTAACTCTGTATATATTATTTCAGTAATTTTACAGTTTACTCAGTAAAATTATATTTCAGAATATGAATTTATATCCACTGCAAACAATATTAAAAAAAGTAAAAAGTTCTTAACTCTTAATAATATTACCTCCGTTTACTCTTTGTTTTGTTTATGTCATACGTTGCCTAGCAACCATAAATGGATCGGTCGTTGCTATGTCAACCATACCATGGTTGATTGTTGTCGATAATGACTGTTTACTTATTTATAGATCAATGTTATTGAACTCTGTACTTTTATGTATTGGACATTGTACTTAATATTTAATTAATTATTGAAGCTTTATATACAAACAATATATTACTATATAAGGTTAAATCCATAAATACCTTTATGGTACAGAACAGGGGTCGGTAAACGGCAACGTGCCACCAAATGATGTGTTACAAGTAATGTGTATTTGTTTGAATCGGCTGTAGCTAGTGAAATTACTGGTCGTGTAAGACCTAACTGGTGTCTCGGGATGACTTGGGCAGAACAACTTAATATACGGGCATATTATGATTGTTTAGATTTCAAAGAATTTATTGAAATTTGTTGACAATTATTAAGTTTAAAATAAATCTTCCTGCCGCATTTACCAAATCATCGGTCCCTAGATGTAACGCTGCCATTTACTACGCTTTAAATACTTAAAAATACGCTTCTAATACTTGGACTTATATTTCATTAAAAGCCTAATATACCTAGATGCAACATTTTAGTCATCATCATCGTCTAAGCATTATTTTGGTAGTGACTTAGACTAAAGGTTAGGCCCCAGGATCTGCTGACTGGTCTAACCAGGTTCGCTGAATGTCAGTTATTACCTGGAGCGACTGTCATCATATCTCCGCAACTCAAAATAGATGCAACATGCTAATCATATCCTAGCATTAGCCTGGTTGCCCTAGACTTAAGCTTTGGGCCCGGGGACTCAATAGTTCAACCAGATTTTGACTGAATTTCATGTTTTACATGCAACATTTTATTGTTTTTTTTTATTAATAACGCAGAGTGTAAGCGCCGGTAAATTGCTGCTATAAATAACCGCACGACTACATGCACTATGCTTTTCGGTGCCCGTCAACTACCAAGAAATGGATCTCTATATTCGCGACAGTCAGATGTCCCTTCAAGACATTTATCGCAATGGAACAGGACTGCTATATTGACCATAGCTCACTATGAGGATCACGCTAACGATTATAGTGTAAGTAGCACAAGCAAAGTCAGATATAGTTTTGTTAAATTTGCAACACAGAATTTTTAAGGCTCTACTCCAAAAGTGCGTTATATCCAGAGATATTTCCGGATGCTATATTACTCAGCGCTAGTTCCTCATAAGAAGCGCTCGTAGCTCTGCGGTGCTCGGTGGTCGGAAACGATCACCGAAGTACAGCAGAGTTTACAGAGGTCAGTCCTTGGATGGGTGACCGTTTGTGTGGCATTTAATTTCGAGCGCTTCCGTGCTTCGGAAGGCACGTTAAGCCGTTGGTCCCGGTTATCACTAAATGTGGAAGTCGTTAAGCCATGTTAGGGACTAATGGGCGGCTTGATAAATTCTAACAGCAGGACGCCATACACCTGTCTCCGGCAATCCGCACTGGGTCCGCGTGGTGGAGTATGACCCAATACCCTCGCACCTTGATATGTGAGAGGAGGCTCGTGCTCAGTAGTGGGACGTTAATGGGCTGAGATGATGATGATGATGAGTTCCTCATATAATGTAATACAATAGCTATAATGTCAAGCGATGTTACGATTTATTATTTCGGTACAATTTGTACAAGGAATTACTAACAACCACTGCCTTTGGCATTAAGTTCGATTTTGTATTAATGTATTTGTGCAAAAAAGATAACAACTTCCACATAGAGGTGAGATAAAATATAAGGCGCGAGATGTAGGTGACTAGCGTAGTCATCGCAATAAGGCATCCGATATTATGGATATCCGCCTTAAAGAATCAAAATGTTTTCAGCAGGCGCTTTCTGTTCCAAAGAGTGTAAATTATATAGGGATCCTACCAAGACCAAAGGAGCCCAAGCTAACCTCACCTGCAAGTGGTGCACCTGCCGATCAACGGACGAGGCTGGCGAACATAACAGTGCCCGATAAGCGACAATAGGCTCGCCACCAACCACTAATAATCGGCGAATTGTAGGCGTTTAATATGCCTCTGCCTACCCCTTCGGGGAAACAGGCGTGAATGTATGTATGTATGAGTGTAAATTATTTAATCGAAATAACTTTTTAAAACAACACTATGTACCTACTAAATCAATCTTAGAGTAAGACACAATAGGTATTATGATTTTTGCTTTGGATTCTGCCGGTGCATGTGTTTCCTAACTACTTTAGTCTCGAGTCTTTAAATGATTATGTAGAACGTTCAGAGTGGGTGCACTTGTTACCGTGCTTATTCCACCGAATTAAGCGTTCTCGCTTTCCTGGACCAGCAACTCACCATCAGGCAGAATCCGTTATTATTACAAGTCACTTTTTAAAAAACTACCGTAGCTATAGCTTGTTAAAAGTATTAATTTTACAGTACCTACATTGTTTTTTCTACTTAGGATTTATGTCTACATGGTACACAACCTTAAAACAAACGTTTGATTATATCGTACTTCCGTACCCCCATTCCCTCTCCACACCATTTCGAATTGCACCTATATTCCTACATAATTAATAACAGTGAGTTCTAATTAGCATAAAGAAATGTATGTAAGCCCAGCAGTTCACGCTTTAATTAGGTATACATAATCAATAACAATGCGGGTATTACGTAATCGCACGCATTTCTTTTGTAGGTATGATAATGAGTCGGGCCATAAAACTGTATAAAAATTGTTTTATATGTAAATAAAATTGGTAAAGATACTTCTTGGTCAGATCTATACTAACATTATAGAGCGGAAAGATTTTTATTTTTTTATGTACCTAACTATGTCGACACTGCGCAGCACACGTTGGTGGAGTGCCCAGCGTGGGCGGGGCCGCGGGCGACGCTTACCGCGGCCCTGGGTGGAGTCGCTCTCTCGCTGCCGACCATCATGCGAATGATGGTCGACAGCGAGACAGCGTGGGAGGCGATGGCCTCCTTCTGCGAAGTGGTGATGTCGCAGAAGGAGGCCGCGGAGCGGGAGAGGGAGCGGGATCCGCTCTCTCTCCGGCTACGCCGTTGGCGCAGCGGGCGGGCAAGGAGGGCCCGTCCAGCCGCGCCTGGAGGGTCTTAGGTGGCTGGGGCAGGGGGCCCCTTCCGTCTAGCTATAGACCCTCCCAGAAGTCGGCCAGTTACGCCATGGCCGCACAAGGAGGTAGGAGGGGCGCGACACACTGCGCTCCTCTGAGGAGGTCCTCCCGGTTCTGATCCGGGGGACGTTGGCCGCGGGCGGGGTGCCAGAAGCTACAAACCCAGGCACTGGCCCCCTGCCCCTTTTTCAACAGCGGTGGGCGTCGTCGGAAGTTTTTTAGTGGGTAGGACTGCGGTGGTCGCGTCTGCCGCAGTGAGCCCCACACTCCCCTCCCGGTCCCCCCATTGGCCGGGAGACAGTGCGTAAACAGCATTTTTTTACCGACGATAAAAAAAAAAAAAAAAAAAAAAGTGCACCACTTGCAGGTGAGGTTGGCTATGGCTCCTTAGGTCTTGGTAAGATCCCTATACGGCTCATTCTTTCCTTTTCCGAAATATTAAATTAAGATCAAACCGCAAGATGAGCTGTACAAACAGTTATATTTATTCATAAATCCTCTCTCTGTTCAGCTTTAGCTAAATCATATCTTATGTGGGTATGATTTAGAACTTCGTAATTTTAAAAAAAACAGTCTAATATTGGTTCTATAGTAATAGTTCATTTAACGACAAGTAAATAAATAATTAATATTCTATTACAGTTACACCAATTTTTTAGTTCCAAGCTAAGTATCATTAGGAAATCGTGTTATGGATACAAAATAACGGATAAACATAGTTAAATACTTATTTTTTATAAATATATACTAAATATACATAAGAGACACCCAGACCAGAATAAACATTCATGTTCAAGCACACAAAGATTTGTCCTGTGTGGGAATCGAACCCACGATCTCAGGAGCTGAGTGCGGGTATACTAGTCACAACGGCATAACGGTCAACAAGATATTTTATGATTAAAATTTAATTTTATTATAAAGTCGAGTGTCCCTTTTTGGCACGAACTGTTTAGTTCGTCCGTCGTAATTTCAAATTAAATAAAAGCAATCACATTTGATAGTTAATAGCCATCTGTAGAATTGGCATGGTGCCACGCTGGTGACTGGACTGGACTGGAGTGACAGCAGCCCAAGCGCTGTAAGTCAGCGGTATGTATGGCGCAGGCAGATAGTCGAATGTTCCGATTTACAAAACAACTAGGCAAATTGTTCTTTCCTCTCCGCCCTCTCCGTTCCTCTTCCAAAGAACTCGTGCTGGTCTTAGGAACCATCCACATACTGAGCTGACTATCAGCACTTGAACCAAGAAATATGGGCTTTGGAATTCTGTGTCGGGTGATTCCTAGGTTCTATAGTCCTGGGTCTTTTAAGCTTTTTATTGAATTTTAATCAAATCTGGTGATCTAGGGCAACCGGGATAATGCTAGGATGTGATGATTTATGCAGGCCATCATGAGCGGGAGCGCTTGTTACCAAGCTTTAAACATGATATGGAGCGCTTTTCCTTTTCTGGGCTGCATCAACTGCTTTCCATAAGGGGCCATAAATAACGTCACATGAACCCTCCCCTTGTCACAGTTGGTCACACTTATCAGACTCCTTTCTCATTAGTGTGATGTCACAATTGTACAGCAAGAAACAATTACATCAGATCATCAGTTCCAAAATTTTCATAGAACCTGGATTTTGAAATGTGACGTCATGTAATTTAGGATCCCCTTGGCACACTTCGTCAAACCCATCCCACCCCCCTTAACGAGTGACGTAATTTATGGATAGCCCCTAATGTAACGCATGTAAAAAAAACCCATGGGAAACTTTCTTGCGTATTTATAAAACATACAAAGCAAACGTAGGTATTATAACACCTTACTACGTAAAATCAATGTTTAACATAGCTAGTCAAATTAGCTAGTCGTTTTGTAAAACGGCTCATTCTACACTCTGCCAGTGACATATATACATGGAACCTGAACGCGGGGCGGGCGGGCCCGATCGATAGACACTGCACCCCGCCTCCCGTCCCTCTCTCGCCTGCACCTGCCCCGCTCTACTCCGTAGAACGTTGCCTAGCATACCGCTTACCGTCCGTCACACGAACAAAAACAATTAAAAACAATACTCGCAAAAATAACAAAAGAAAACCAACAAAATCCAGTGCTCTCAATCATCGTCAATTCCTACTCAAGTTTGCTAGTTCAAGGTCGCGCCCGGTCATCGACCTCGTTCATAAAATCCACATCTACCTTATTCTAGTTGCTTAAACGTCAATGTTTTACGGATGAGCCGCGGATTTTATTTATAAATTATTACGTGTCAAGGCAAGGTCGGTGTTGCGTTGCACAAATGATCTCCACCATTACAAGCGCGCGCGTGTTCGGAGCCAGTCTTGCAACAAAGAAGATTGCGCTAATTACCCCACTCCGCAAGTGGCTCTAAACCCGTAACTAGTGGGTGAGGACTGAGGACAGGCTACAGCGATGGCTTCGAAAGTTCTGGTGCCAACCGCTCCTTTTGCCAAATTGCAAGTAAGTATTAGGTATTAGGTTCAACACAAAAGGTTTCTACTTTTTATACTTGACCTACCTTAACATTTTGGTGAACAATATGCTGTAATTTTACTGTGAAAGATTAACTAGTTATTTTCTTTGTGTGTAGATAAGTTGAAATCACAATATTTTATTTCAATAATGCCAGCATCATTAAGTAAAATATCATTTATAAACACAGACATTAAAAAAAACAATAACTTTTCTAAAATTTTGTAGTAGCCGATAGCTAAGTTTTAAAATATTAAAAGATAAAATCGATCTGTATCAACACAAAGGATATATTTATTCGGTCTTCGACTTAGTCGAAGTCATTGTCTTGAATTTACCTTATACCAACCTTCTTAGTACCATACGTATCTACATAATAATTATGCCGTCTTTAATAAACATGAACTATGTTTTATAATTTTGTTTTGAAATTGTACAAAAAAAAATATTTATGTTTCAATACAAAATGAAACCAATATTGCCTTGTTCAATTATTCGTTATTAAAGCGTGAATTTTAGAAAAATATAAATAGACTAGTTCTAAAATCACTCACAACAGGGGGGTTTCTCAAATAAGGGATATTTTAAAGAAAAAATCCATGATGAATGAAAAACAATTTCTATGTTAAATTAAAGGATAGTTTTTAAGGTAGGAAGGAAGTGACT
The DNA here is from genome assembly GCA_949126915.1 of Musotima nitidalis. NCBI lineage: Eukaryota > Metazoa > Arthropoda > Insecta > Lepidoptera > Crambidae > Musotima > Musotima nitidalis. The sequence continues at coordinate 16,044,942 of OX421425.1, forward strand.
TAAAGAAGAAGACAAAATCTAACTGAAAATTGGTGATTTAATTTTAGTGTACTTACCTTAATACATCGATTCGTATTTATGTTGTCATTAGCTTAGCACTGAAAATGCATTCAGACTGAAATATAACTGAAAATGGATTAAGTGAATTTAATGTACTTATCATAATACATCGATTCGTATGTATGCTGTAAATAGCATAACACTCGAGATAAAAGATCGTCGAATTCCTTGCCAACTTCTTCGCAGCAAACTTCTCCGCTCTCTGCCCCTAGTGAATTGTTACTTCTAGATTTATGCGCTGTTCACAAATGATTCGGAATAAAATCGTTGCCGGTTTAATACATACAAACATAATGTCAGGCCTCTTTCCCGTAGGGGTAGCCAGAGATCAAATCCTACGATCTTCGCACAGTGGCACTCCGCACTCTTAGCTTTATTCAGTCATAAACCCTTCTCATATACTCCCGTCGGTTTAGGGTACTTTTGACCTGCCCTTTCTTAAAAATATTCTGGATTTGGTCATGGAAGGTCTTACGTAGTCTTTCCCTCCCAACATTTTCATTATTTAAACGGTTTAATAAACTATTGAATATAAAGCCAAAGGTTAAGAAACGTTAAGGTCGCCTGAAGACAAAAGAGGCATAAGTCCATATTTACCATTATATTAAGGCTGGTACAGACTTATCTAATGGAACTGTAACACGTAATTAAAGAAATTTCTTTATGTGTACCTCCGTTAATTGTCTAGGCTCCGATACAGCAGTCTGTACCCGCCATTAATTAAATGAAATAGGTATCAACATTGTCCAGTAAAACAATGTATATAGTTGAATTAATGAATACAAGCCTTAGTTTCAAAAATGACAAAGATATATTAAAATTAGTTTTTACATATGAACGGTAAAACATTTTCAGATAAAGAAATCTCCACCTGAGTCAAGTGGAGGAGGTGGAGGCTTTATTATCGGGAGCAGTGATGCAGTGGCCAGGGTGGCACATTTGGAGCACAGCGTTCGGTTCCTGCAGGAGCAACACCGGCAGATGCTGAGTGGACTCCACACGGAGATTGAGGCTTTACGGGAGAGGAATAGAGGTAAGAGTACTAAACCTAATTTGACAGGGTCTTGACATTGACTTCGAATGCTCCAGATTAAGGTTAAGAGCACCCAGCATGTCAGATTATAAGTCTGTTGTAGTAGAATAGAAATTAGCTTGATTCCTCTTTTTTTACTCCAATATACTGCCACAGCTATAGCTGATAGAACAGCAATAAAAGTAGCAGCTTGAGTGCAAAAGGTGATTTAACTGCAGCTGTTTATTATCAGCAATCATTTTCCACTGAAACAAACTGTCATACATACATTCATAATGTCACGCTTCTTTCCCGTAGGGGTAGGCAGAGATCACATCCTTCCACTTGCTATGATCTTGGCACACACTTTTAGCTTTGTTCACAAACTGACATAGATCCCGTTAACTTGTCCGATTAAGTCAAAAACGGTCACTGATGTAGAGATCACAAAAGTCTATCCTTGGATGGATTGCCGTTTGTGTTGCATTTCAAATCCAGCGTTTCCGTGCTTCGAAAAGCTACGGACACCTGGCTGTGCCAAACTGCACCGTGATGCGGTAGTGGAGTTTGTGTGAGGATGCCCATGCTTAGTGGTGGAACTATAATTAATTACATACATTCACGCCTGTTTCCCCGGAGGTTTAGGCAGAGGCATATAATACGCCCTCACCCACGTAATAGGTGGCAAGCCTATTGTCGCTTAAAGGGAACTGTTAAGTTCGCCATTGTCTCGTCTGTTAATCAGCAAGTGCACCACTTGCAGGTGAGGTTGGTTTGGGCTCCTTTGATCCCTATACAAAGTCACGCCTCTTTTTCGTAGGGGTAGGCAGAGATCACATCCTTCCACTTGCTAAGTTCTTGGCACACACTTTTACCTTCATTCACACTCATTAACCAATATATCATTATCATTTTCAATAAATGATCGTTCATTATGTATTCATTTGATGTTTGTTTCAGATTTACAATTCCAGCTAATTTTCAATAAAGAGTCATCACCGAAACTGGTTTCGCCTCCTCAAGAAGAAGCCAGTGAAAGTAACGAGGTAACTGTTTACGTGCTTTGACTTTTCTGAATAACGATTTGCATTGAAAAGCCAATAGTTTAGTAGGTAGGCAAATATATCATACTTATTTAATGGTGCGTGATTACTGAAATTCATTCAAACCTGGTTAGACCAGTAAGCTGACCCTGGATCCGGATTTCTGCTTTCGTACCTTGATTTCGCACTCGGCACCGTATGTGGAGTTTCCCCTCAAATTATATGGGTATGAATAATAAATAAAATAGAAGTGAATATTTCTGGCATAAAATCTATTATAAATCATTTTCACAGTCGCTAGCAACTTTCCGTATGCAAAGTATTTTCGTCTAAATCGGGTTACCTATATACGAGTAATAGTGAACAGACGGAGACACAGAGTTCCAATTTGTATTATTAGTTTGTATGTTTCAGGAGGCTAATCTGAAGCGAGAAGTGAGCCGGCTAGAGCGCGAAGCAGTAGCTGCCCGCAGTGAGGCACGTGCGGCTGAAGCGCGAGCGTTGCAACTGCAGCGGCTGTTAGATGCGCAAGCACAGTAAGTTATTTGTAAACCATAAAGGCGCTTATCTTATATGGCGCCGCACGTTGTGGAGTGCGGTGGTGGTAAAGTGGATTTCGTAGTGGTGCCCAGCGCGGTCAAGCGTGTGTTTGGCACCAGCAAATTACTAAAAGAGAATTCGACGCGAGATCCACTTCTCCACCGACCGCGGCGGTATTCGGTGCCGTTTGTTCATCCTAAGAAACAGTAATTCGTTCAAGAGGCTGGAAAATTTACTTAAAGTATACCAAGTTGCTAATGTGCGGCTTCGACTGTTGTCAGCAGATTCAATGGTACTTAAAAAGTTACTAAAAGTGTACCCTGGTAAGGGTCGTTATATTTCCGCCTTTTCCGTCGTTTTTTAAATAATACAAAATCTTTGCCACTTTTGTCTGTAGACTCAAGGACTTGAGCAAACAATATCATCACCGGCAGACACGACCGCCAGCAGTAATACTCACTAAAAATCTTCCGACGACGCCCGCCGCTTGTTTGAAGGCCAGTACCTGGGTTGCAGCTCTGACACCTCGCCTGGGGCCAACGTCCCCCGGACCAAAACCGAAAGGACCTCAGAGCGACGCAGTGGACGCGCCCCTCCTACCTCCTTGTGCGACGATAGCGTGTGTGGCCGACTTCTCAGATGGTCCATGGTTAGACAGCAGGGGCCCCCTGCCCCCGCTGCCTAAGACCCTCCTGGCGCTGCTTGACGGGCCCTCCTGGCGCTGCTTGACGGGCCCTCCTGGCCCGCCCGCTGCGCCCTCCACATGTCCCTCTTAGTTTCCCCCTCGGTAGTCAGTACTAAGGGCACCCAGAGTTGGGACCGGGCGGTACTCAGCCCCACCACGAGATGGTGGAGACCAGGGGAACTATATCGGCACTGCGCCAAACCAGGAATAGTTAGTTATTGTGATTAGAGGCTTCAATGTCGTATGCCATAATTATACATCCTGTAATTCTGATGCTTACGCGATTGAAGCAAAGAATAATCGTGATTGATGCGCGGAAAACCGTATCTCGCACTTCCACTTCTACAACAACAACAACAAATACAACACTCTGTGCTCATCGTCTCTCGTGACACCGGGTACGGAGATAGTGAGCTTGCACTTTACAGCTGACGCAACGACGGTATACCTATTTATACCTTGCGTTTGACGCGAAAGGTGCTAGCGGTAGGCTAAAAACCGGTGTTGCTGTGCGGTTGTGCTGTCACCTCCGTGCCGTTAGGTTCAGATATGTGATGAGTATTGATGACCTATATGGCTAATACGGCTATATGATAGGCTACATTTGTTTACAGAAAACTGCGCGAATTGGAATCGCACGCTTGCACAGCGCAGTCAACAGTAACCGAAGTGGGAGACGGTGGCGAGTCGGGTGCAGAACTCCGCGCGCGGCTGGCCGACGCCGAGCGGCTGGTGCGTCGTCTGCGGGCCGACGCCGACCGCCAGCGCAGAGAGGTACTGGCGGCGGCGGGGCCGGGGTCCGGGGCGGGGGGCGTCACTAACCTCTTGTTTGACGGCGCGGCCGCGCAGCACGCACACGTACGTCACGCGGCCACTGTGCCACGGCTCTGCCGCGCTAACGGGGGACGTAGGAAGTAGGTTTCCAACCTAAACTGCTAAAAACAGTATTCTACTTGTTTTACAAAAAAGTCGCATGATGAAGGCGAACCCTTCCGTGAACTCCTATGGGATCTCACTATCAACGAAACCTAAGAAACTTTTATTTCACTTTTTAATAATAATAATATTTATTTCAAGTATCATGATCCATTTTTATTATTATTATTATTTCTTTTTATATAATTATATATCTCGGTTTTGACACCGGCGTTATTAATCTAGCCACGGCCTAAGCCAAGTGGTCAAGATTATTTGGTGCTGCTAAGGAATTTGAAGTATTGGGGAGCGATTCCCGTTCTAGTTCAGTCTGTAAAAATTTCCGCACTATTCTACAGGTATTCAAAATTACTGCTTTCTGTAAAGTTGCAAATGTGTAATGTGGTAAATCTAAAGTGATGATGGATTGATGTAGTTGCTTGAGAATAACCCCGGTTGTAGAGATGCCACATACGCATTATTTCATTTTTTAGTTCAGCATTTTTTTAATTTAACAATATTATTATAATAACTAAGCCAAAGTAAACACTTTTATATTATTTATTTTATTTTATGTTCTTAGTAATCTAAGTACCTATACTGTTTTTATTTTTGTTTCATATAAAAAACGACCGGTTAACTGCAATAAATAATGATCACTAAGTAAAATAGACTTATATTTTTAGTAGTGGCGCACAAAAATAAAAACACAGCTTAAAGCACTTTTTTACAATAAATTTTCTTGTAATTCAGGCCTGCGCCCTTTTGGTCTTAGAGCGGCAGAGCCGGTGACATAGTGTGTACCTTTAAATCAATCATGGCCGCCTTTAGTGACAGTTCATATGAATCTTTATTGACAGTTCCACGGTTGCGTAAAATATGTAAAAATGAAAGGAGTCTTGATTGATTATAAGCTACTTATTAAGTCACCTGATTACATAAAAAGCATATTTATTTCACTGATGTGCAGTTTTATTTACAAACAAATTATCGACTGCTAATTTATTACATACTGGGTCCGTACCTACCTATCTATTTTTGTAATAATATTTTTTAACTAACATTGATGTCTTATAATCATTTTAATTTGTGATTAAAAAAGAAGATAATAATCTGCACTAAATGTTATAAGGCACACGTGTTATAAGTAATAATTTGTATATCACATGAATTGCACGTGTTAATTTTCATATAATATTAATTTTTTTTTTTTTTTTGTGAAACTGGATATTGGGTTAACAGCAAATGTCCTGTTATTGACAAAATCGTTAAAAGTATAATTTGAACAGTATTCATTGACACAAAACACTAACAAGTCATAAAATTTAACTTTCATTAATTAATATATACCTACATTCATATTTTTGTAATATAAAATAGTTATGAAAATATTGATAAGTACTGTATGTGAACTATATTATTATTTTCAAACTAACTTAGTTTATACGACTACCTCTAGTAGCGCAGCTAGCAGCAGCGCTAGTAGACTACAGATAAAATATATTATAATGGCGGCTGTATACCGTCATTTTTATATTGCTTATTTTTACTCTGTTATTGGCGGGATACTCATATTTTTTTAAATATTTTTTTTTGTTCAATATTATATGTATATATTGTAGAGTAGTTAATTTAAATAATAATATTAATATCGGAACGTATGAATTGGTGGCATCCAGTTGCAGTGTATGAAGAATTCGCTGCACGCCAGTTTGCGCGCTAGTGGTCTCGACGCGTACGGATATCAAAACAACTACCATTTCCCGCCGGTGCACACGCCGGACTTTTGGCGCGAACCCATCAGAGAGTGAGTTTAAATGTTTTAAGTTTAAATGTTTTAAGTTTAAATGTTTTAAATGAAATAAAATCTTTCAAGGGCCTAATAGGACTTCTTGGCGGGAAAGTGAAGCGTCATATTTTGAAAAGTCTAAAATTTGTGATATTTTGAACATTAAGGTGTAATAACGGTGGATTATTAACCGTTAAGTGTTTGTAAACGTCCATGAGTGTTAGTAAAAGAAAAAAAACAGTGCAACATCACTTTTTAAATTATCTCAAGAAGTCCATGTATGATCTCAGTATAGTTCCACATATTTACTGAGGACTCAAGGGGTATAGGGAAGGGCATCAAATACAATTCCAAATACAAATCATTTATTGCATGTCACATGGAAGTAGGTTGTAACAACAAATATGGATAGATACAATGTGACGCCCTGTAAGGGCATAGCAACATAACAAAGGACCTACTGTAACTAAGTGCCTGCGTCCTAGATGACTTACAAAAATTTAAGACATTAAAGAATAACAATATACTTATTTATTTATATAGATTAATTGATTTTATCATCGAAAAATTCCTGCATATTATAATAGCATTTTTTAATTAAGAATGTCTTCAAAGTTTTAGTAAAAAGCGGAAGATTATTTATATTTTTTATGTAATTTGGTATATGATTGAATATTTTAATTAACATGCTATGAGGGCTTGTCGAGATTAGTTTTAATGTTGAAAAGGGGATTTTTAGTTTGTTCTGCTATCTATTGTTTCTTCTCATTCATTTCTCGGGTGAATATAGGGTTTGGTTTTTTTTTATAAACTTGCATGACTCCATAATGTAAATTGAAGTGAGAGTTAGAATCTGATGTCTAATAAAGTGTGCTCTACAGGATTCTAGTTGGTCAATGTTTTCTAATATTCTTATGCATCTCATTTACCATTTATTACTTTATCACCACTCATTCTCATGTACTATAATTTATATGTTATTAATATATCTCTTACTTGACACTGGCTAAATGTGCTAAACGCACGAAGGCATTATTTAAAAAAAGAACCTAATAAAAATTTAAAGCATTGAATTTTATTATAAAAAGAAACGTGTTATCCGTTGTCGCTCTCTTACAATATGTAGAAAAATGGCGGCGATCGTGAATCTACTTGATTGTTTTCAGTTTTACTTACAACTTTATTTATTTATACTTATAACGTTAGTTTGATTTACAACGTTACTTATAACGTAAATGTATTTATATTAGCTTCAATAACATAATTATATGCAATTAAATAAGTATGCAACTAACTTGGTTTTTAAGGGATGTGCAATAATTTGAAATTATCGATGCTTTATCGCAAAAAACCTTTCTGTTCTAAAAAGTCTTTTTCAGCTTCTATATTCGGAAAAGAAAAAAAGAGGAATCATACGAGCGATAAAGCAGTTTGAATGACGAGTAACGGACTATGGACTTAAAAGCGCAAAACAAATGTCTTGATTGCTTGGAGACTGGTCAATAAGTTTAGATCTAAGTCTGACTTCTGGTAACACCTTCAAACGTTTTATGTTTCAGAGACTTCACTATAGTAGGAACACGGCGCACCCGGCGACCAATAACGCTGCCTGAGCTATCCGGCCAACAGATGCATCGCTCCACCATCTATGCTAATCGTGAGATATTTTTACATACAACTTTATTTCTTGAATGCGGCAGACTTATTAAAAAAGCATTTGTAACACTGACAGAGCTTATTCATATTGATAATAAGATTTATAGGTTGAGATTGGCCTATTAATATCTCACTATTGAACTCCTTTAACGGACCAAGGTGAAAAGAATGAAGGTCGTACTCCAACACTTGGACCCAGACTAATATCCGAAGGCATTGGTATGACTTATGGATAGAGCCTCAAATTCAAATACATTTTTCATTTATTCAAGTTTGGCTTCATTCCGAAGCATTTAGTCACTTAAATTTAGGAGCGCCACGTCAATGAAGCATGACACGTGAGCATTTAATATGGCTTAACCTTCTCATGTAATAATAACGCGATTGCCTCTGTGATCTCTCTTTCTTACTTCTGGGATACTTTCTTACTTAGGCCATCTAGTAGTGGCTAGTAGTGCCACGCAAATCCATTGTCAATATATATTTTTTTAATGTAAATATAATCTAATAAAAAGTATTTGTTCTATACCAGATCACACACGGTCGCGACCGAATGGCTATGAACATAAGAATACGAAGAAAGGACACTCTTCCAATGATGCACCAGAAGTTCGGACAACGGAAGAACCAGGTAACAGTAGATACATGTCATATACAAATTTCATAATTCAAAATATCTGTACTCAACTTTGTCATAGAAAAGATTCAAAGCGTGGCACATGAGTTCAACAATGACCTCGAATGCGCAGTATTACAAAATCGGTTTTCAACCGAAGTGCGGCATGGGGGGTTCTTTTTTGTCTACGATTGTTTCTGCGCAGGCAACTCCCATTTTTGTTTAAGTCACGTGCCGCCGACCTGTATAAGAATTCTGTAATTTTTTTTAAATGATCCTGCATACATTTCCAAGCACTCCAGACATTTTTTCATTTCGTCACATCGACACGGTATTAGTTTTTGGTATATTCGCGTTCAAATTGTATAAACAGGCGTATAATCTGTAATAACTCATTTAAAGAAGTTGAATTGACAAAGTTGTTGTCTTATTTTCAGCAATCACAATGATTATGAATTTGATAAAGCAGATGAAGACATTATACTATCTAATATGTTGCCAAAATTACCAAGGCTTTTGGCCCACTGCACCACCCTCGCAAGATACGGCAGATTTTAACATATAGAAAACTCTCTTCACCGGTGTTAACGCTGGTTTTCGCATAGAATTTTACCTACTAGCATATAACATCTGCACAAAATCTACGGTCCAGCAGTACGGAGCAACGGACCAACCGCCTTAGTAATTTGCATCTGCATGATCCAATTTATACGCGAATAAACTAAATTGTGCACATTAGTTAAAGCTTTTTTTATTTTATTTTTGGTTGAATTTCAGAAGCGCACCGATTTACTCCAATATGCACGAACGGTTTAGCAATATCGCCGGGTAGAACGATTACCGAATCTAATGCCATGTATCCAGAGTTGAAAGTTGTGGTTACGAAATTGATTCCACACGAAAACGGTGAGGAATTTAAGTTACAAGGAGGATTTGTTAATTTTTATTTCATGTTTTAACCCTTTATAGAGCAGTGGAATATTTTGCCACCAAAAAAGAACCGTGTGCTTGATGACGATGATGCTTGATTACATAACTTGATGTAGAAAATAAATGAAAAATGTTAACCTACACTGCCCGTTAATGGGTTATAATGTTATCATATTCTTTGGCCTGAGCCTTGGTCAAAAAGAAAACAAATAAAATTTTGGATATTTCGGTCAAGCAAAGCAATTTATATCATTAAATCGTTTTATTTTTAGGATACAGTATTTATACTCCAAAAAAAATACGTGACTAACTGCTTAAGTAATCTATGCGTACATTTTCGACATTATTATTTTATTTTACGTTGGTTACAAGTAGGCTGCTTAGTATTATTTCTATTTAAATTAGGTTGATTTTCCACTCCATTTTATTTCAAACTTTGGTTCAATTTACTTAACCCTTAATTGGGCAATGGGATCTATGTTGCCACCCTAATATTGAACCTTATGGGGTTAACTTAAGGTCAAAAATCAATGAGAAATTTCGTGCTGCTCTGTCCTATAAAGAGTTAAGTTGTTGTTAACTAATGCTTTATAGGAGCACCGATGAAAAATAGTTCGTCTGGTACGAAAAACGTGGAGAAAGATTTTTTCAAACTTTAGTTATTTTTGTCTACTTACATAAACAGAAAAACTAGTCCACGTTACTTTTGCACTTTTTAATTAAGAAGCAATAAACTATTTCATCCTTTTGAATAAGGAGATGTCCTGCTTTTAAGTCGAGCAAATGGTAAGCAAAATAGTTCAGCTAGCTGCTAATCGATGCAAAAGAGTTCTTATATCATTAAGTTAAATACTTTTCTTTCCTTGTTTAAATTTATGTTTGGAAAAGTAATTCTGAGTCATTTTAACAAGTGCGATTTAAATTATCCATATTGTGCACAGAACGATGTTAAATCAAAATTAAATGGTGCAAAAACAAATGAATTATCACGTTCAGAAAACGAATGGACAAGCTTTAAATTGCAATAAATTTGAATTTGGAATTTCTAGCCAAACGCCGAATTTTTGAGATATAAGTGGTTAGTTTGATAAAACGCCAATTTCATATGTAAGGACCTAATACAAACACTTTTTTTGTAAATGAATACTTATGTATGATATAGAAGGAATATTACATTGCAAGGCCAGGCCAAGATATATATTTGTATTAATGCAGTCAACTATGTGTCCAGTGTGGGAATGAAACCCACTCAGGAGCAGAGTGCAGGTAGTACACTGATCTCCACACAATATCGGTCGCCAAATGTTGATCTGGTCTTGTATTTACTAAAATCTCAATAATTGGAGTTATAATAAGATAATCATTAATTTATTTTGTAGTAATGGGAGCAGTAACCGGCGCCGCAACAGGAGAACGGCGCGGCAAGCGAGGTGTGGCGCGGCGGCCCCCGCCGGACCACACGTAGGGACCATCAACTAGCTAGGACTTAGGTACCACACTATCGATACCGCACATTGACTGCGCCCCACACTAGCGCCGTGCCGATATGCGTCAGCCTTTACTGTGACTACTCATTGAAAATTATATAACCCTTCACCAGGCAGTGGCTAATATATGACCTATATATAAATAAAACCATAAGCCAGTAAAACCAATAACATTTTTTAACATGCTCTGCCTTTTAAAGGGATCCAAAGATATATTTTTTATGTGTTCATGTAACCCTTGCTTTGCCCTAATCAGGGTTAAAATATATGAACATTGCGTTAAAATAATACTACGTCTTTTTTATACTAGTTCAAGGCACCTTTATTTGAGTTACGAAAGAGTTAAGACTTCAAAATCACTATAAATAAGCAGACACACTATGGAACACATCTAAAAAACAGAATATAGATTGGTTAAGAATTTAGTTTGTAAATGTTTTCTATGTTTTCTATGCATGAAGTTCGTTTGAAATGTAAAATTGTACTACAGATTCATAAAAAAATCAAAGACATTGTATATCACTTTACTAACATTATACCTATTAGGTTTCAGCTACGTACCAAAAAGTAAAATTAAGAGGTTAAAATAGACCTTAAGTCACGCCACGTTATCCTAGATTTATTAAAATCATATTGTTTATCATTATTGCACTGACAATTGTAAGATTTTATAACTATTCAATTTCTGGAATTAAGACATCCCGCGGCGATTCTGTCACCGCCAGTTAGGTGTAAAATGAAAACTTGCAATAAAGGCGACTTACTACTTGATTGCTCTCGTAAGGCTCTTTAATAGCGATAGCAGCTTTTATAATTCATTCTATTTGTAATATTTTTGTTGTCAAAAAAATCTATGCCCGCATATTATTATAAAGTCATTAAAGATTTTTGTTTAAATGTTAAAAAAATAGTTTATATTATGTATTAGATTTGAAAATATAATGTTTGCCATCTACTAGTGATACTTTGTAGTGGTGTAATACGTATTGTATAGTAAATTAATGAATACTAAGCAATATCTTAGTGACTTTTTAATAGTAAGAAAAATATCCGTAATACTTACTCAATGTATGGTTCACAATGGCTGTAAGAAATACTGTCTGATAATTTTTTACCAAAGTCTCTTTGTTTTATAAGAAATTAATTCAAAGAAATCTTAGTTAAAAATAAGTCAAAATTAACACAATTCACATGAATCAATCGCAAATGGAAATGGGATGTTAGAAAGAATTAAACCAAAAAGTGAATAAAAAGATGTGATAGTTAAAATATTTAACAAAAACAATAGTAGACTGCACTTTTATATTAGCATTTAGTAATTGTTTAGGAGAAGGTTATTTGTAAAAATAAATTATTGCTATTGATAAATATCTGCGTACCATTTCACTAGACACGTTTTAAAAACCTACCTAGAGTTATAATTATATCGATATCAACAACATTGGACATCACTACAATATATTATTGCTATAAATGAAAAATGTTTTATCCAATTTGCGCTTAGATCTTCTACATGTCGAGATAACTTAATAATTATTCATTTATTTCATAACTTAAATTAAATCTATCATTAAAAGATTTGGTATCTAAATACGATAGAGATACCGAGATATTTATAATAAAGCCCATTCATTACGGGAATGTAGTCAATACCTTTTTTCATTAAGGCAAATATAATGAATATCTCTTTTCCATTATTCTGGTATAAATCTCAGGTGTCAAGTATGTGCTTTACCACAAGTACAGTTTACAAAACTGTTCCTTTTTATTACTGTTTTATAAATTTATGTCAAACTTTATTCATATAGATACTTTTAATTTTTTTCATATCAATTAGTTTCGGAGATCGATTAATGATTACTAATTGGATTATAATAGTTTTCCCTTTTCGTATTTTTTAATATTGTTACTACAGAGTATTTTTAAGCAATTAAAATCAGTGACTTAGACCAAATTACGTTATAATCTGTTGTCATTTAAAATAATCCGATTGACACTTAATTCTGTCACTTCGTGGCATCAACAGTTTAGTCTGATACGTCCAATAATTCTCCAACTTTTTCTTTTACATTAAAAAGAATGAGACAGGAGAATAAAACAATGTCATGTCATGTCTACAGATTTATACAGGACATGGTGGGTTCTAACGATAGGAGTTATTTTCGAAAAACTTCCATAAAGGTTTTTGGCTTTAGTTTAATACTACATTATGACTGCCTGTATTTTAGTTATACTTTCAATTAACAAATTGTTTGGCCGATTCAACCAAAGTTATGAATAATATGAGATTTTTTTTAAATTAAAGTTTGTTTTTACAATTGCTTTTAAAGATAGGCAAACGATACAGGCGAATGAATGTATAACCTGATAAAATCAATCTTGACTGACTTGATATAAATAAATGTCAAGAAAATGGTAAATTTTTAATTTTGTAGGGTTAGACAAAACATAACAGATGACCTTCAATCAGCTGGACTTCCGCCATTTTTACAATTGTAAAAGAACTTTTATTAGTTTAGCAGTATTCAGCTAAGTCCAGAGTAATGCCAAAACAGAGAAAAATAATATATTTTATCTGGTCATAATTATGGTTGAATCGGCTCTGAGTGAAAAATCATCTTGTAGGTTGTTTTATATTTTTTTAAGGTTTCTATTTTTCAAATAAATATACGTATATACATAATTATTATAACCTCTTTACGTATCTGCTGAGCTCGTGTCACTTCCCACAAAGCATCGCAAGCTAAGAAACGAGTTCCCCTCAAGGATTGACGAAGGCAAGGGTGCCGATAGGATATGTTAAACTTTTTGTTAAAATCTTTCAAGCCTTAAAAAGATTTTAGCTGCAAGCCAGTATACTGGATGAAACCACAGCTTCAAATAACACGAACGTAACGATTTATATAAAATGCCACATAGATAATCTGCCAAAGGTATAATTGAGCTAAGTGAATGCTGCTTACACTGATTTATTTTTCCAAAGTAAATGTATAAGTTGGCATAGTAAAAACATTATATCGCATGCTTCAAGGAACATCCCATTAATAGATAGGTCTGGTTTTAGTGACGTACTTATACAGTCTTTCTATTTCTTACTGAGATCGAATGAATGTTAATCAAACGTTTAAAACACACGCAGAATTACTAATTAATAAATCAGTATCAATTTAATGCGCTCACAAATGGGACAAGTATTGTTTAGAAGATCTTTCTTTGTTTTGTCCCAAAAATCGTCTTTATTGAGTTACGTCATTATTCCATTAATCATGCGAAATGTCAACAGTGTTATTCCATATTCAAGTTTTTCTATTTTATTCTTATCGAGAATTTTTGGCAAAAAGTATATTCTACATAAGATACTTTTCGTTTAGTTTAGAAGGTTATTTCTTAGCAAAATTTTATCACGTATAAGGAGACCTAGTTATAACCTTCATTTTCATTTATCAGTGATTTCCCATGGATACAAGAACTGATTTTATACGATATTGTTCTTGCGCCGTAAAAAAACTGTATGTGATTTCATTCTTTACCTACATATTTATTGATAGTGTACACATTCTACTTTTGTTAGAAAACAAATTCGGCAAGCATTTCCTGCAAACGGGCACGTAAGCAATACAGGCTTAAAAATAAATCTGTCAATTAATATAAATGTTTATATAGCACTTCGAGTTCAAATTGTAAATTATTTCGCAACAATTTGAGTAAAACTTTAAGCTATGCCGAAGTTGGTTATCTTAGCTTCTATTTTCTATATCATCAGGGATAACTTTAAAGTAAATTTGTTAAAATCGTATGGCGAAGCTAAAAGATATCTACATTGTTACTCTCGGCTGAAACCGAAATTAATAACCTATCTTAAAAATGGGCTATCTGCGATAGATAAATAAGCCCTGTTTGCAAGTAAAGCGTCTCAATCCCTGGATTGAACTTTTAGTAACTATTGAAATCAGGATTCGATCTGAATAATGAATATATTCGATGAAACCTTACAAGATTGGTTCAGTTTTGAGGACATTTTATTAATTTCGGGCGAGAGACAAGCAAGCTGCATATTTGTAGTGGTCAATTCGGGTATAAATATCCACGATAAATTCAACCTGTTCTTTGTGTAATAATAATGTATCCATATTTAAATAGAACAAGCAATGCAAAAGAAAGACGCAGCAATATTTGAACTATATTCACTGATACGTTGACAGGATCAAAATATATGTATGCCATATATATCATTTCTTTATGATATGTGCTTGATGTCTTTAGACAAAGGTTTGTTACTCAACATGCATTTGAGAATTAAACATCACAAGTATTTATATTAAATTTTAATAGACGATTTTTTTCCTTTAAGTAAATAGAATATCACTTTTTTTGATTAAATAACGCGTTTGTAGCAATCCTATATCTATCTAGTGTGGATAGGCTGAATTGAATTGATGATGTGTACTTTTGAAGTTATAATAGCCTTACTCGTATTATGTACCTAAAATCTATTATTACAATATAAATATTAATTGATATAATAAAATTATTATTGCGATTTGTTGTTTTATTATATATTTACCTTGCCTTGTATACAAGGAAAGCGTAACGTTTCAACCATGATTCTCGTTACCAATAATAAGAAAGAAAGAAAGAAAATAATTTATTCTATGACACATGATACATTGGCTTACAAAAATACAAAAATAAAAATTAATATACACATGTGGCACCGAAAAGGCTTAAACTCAGCATATGCCGAGGGGTCACTATGGCCCCGCGGCGCTGGTCTTCCGTACAAGCTTATCAGAGCTTTTGTCAGAAATCAATTTAAAAGTGCCAAGCAGAAAGTTATTGAGAAATTACGTTCACATTAACGTGCAAAGTGAAAATACTAAGTATCTATACTTAGTTTTTGCTTAGTACTATTTGCGTAACGCATATCTGCTGCTAGCCGGCCGTCAATCAAATAAGTTGACTTTGGATATAGAACTATTTAGCGCGACCACAAATTATTTTGTTATTAAAGTCTCTTATAAGTAAAAATTTGTATTTAGCGTAAAGTTGTTGTGTTGTAGGTATAATAAGTTGTCAATAAATTCTTAAAATAAAATAAATAAATACCTACCTACTCAAGTATGTTCAAATAAACATAATATCTACCCAACAAAGAAAGGGTATTTTATGATTTAATGTACAAGGGATCAGTATCACATACTTACACTGCAATATTTTAAGGAATATAATAAACTGAACCTCTAAAAAATACTTTTTTGATCATCAAAAATACTGATCTAGCATCTAATAGGGGATTAGGTGCTCCATCAGAATTTTTTGATGTACAAAAAGGTTAGGTTAGGTTGGTAATTTATTAATTTTGATGACACATTAAATATGAGCCATATTTTAATAATGACAAATAAATTGAAATGCAAATTTACACATACTGAGTTATTTTAAATAACAAAGGGATTTAATTGAACAACAGGAAAAAATCAGTGATTCAATCTCAATAACCAAAAGCATAAAATCAATAAAATACAGAAATCAACTAAATTAATGTTTATTCATAATAGCAATAATTTAAAAAAGTTACTATCACTGTAAGACTTAAATAAGTTGCCTAGTAACCAAGAACAGGACTCTTTAACATAGCTGTTTTTAGAATCGAGTAACATTTTAAAAGTACTAACACCAATTTTGGTCTCAAAAAATATCAACATCGCAATTCCTAGGTTTGTTACACTTAGATTTGCTAAAGTCCTTATTAAGTACACTAATTCACAACACAGATTGAGTCCAGTACATTTGTTTAAGTGTGTTTGTATACTTACAGTGGTAGATTGCAATATAGAGGAGAGTAGTGGTTCTAGTAAGATGTCATCTTTTGTGAAAGCACTGTGGCATGATAGAATGAAGAGCAGCTGTGATGACGTCATACTGGTCTTAAGTTTCGGATAGGCTTGTAAGATTTTAAATAAGTGTTCTTGACTGAAATATAAATAAGGTTCAATATTAATCCACATGAAAATTTTACTTTTCAAGAGCATGGCTTTATACACAATTTACCGAACACAACTAATAATGTTAAAAAGTTGGTGAGTTTGTTTAAAATTTTCTATATTGCGCATTTGTGACATGATTTCGATTTTATTATTTTTGTGATTGTACTTATGAATGACTTGTTTAGTTGCTAATTCGCAATTTTCACATTTAAAATTTAATTATGTCTAGTTGCTAATTCCCATTTTTGACATTTTAATGATTTATAAGTGTAATTAAATTATAATTTGCATGCCACCGTTGTTGGCTGAATGAGAGGAGCTTTATTTTATTCTACAAGAACTGTAATGTACCTCAATCAAGTGCAAATAAATATGCAAATAAAATATACTATATAATTTTAAAGAAAACTTGGAAGATATAGTAACAAGAATTGAGAAAGGTATGCTTAGATGGTTTGGTCGTGTTGAGAGGATGAATGAAAGTAGACTAACGAAAGTAATTTATGATGGACAAGTGAATGGAAGTGTTGGGAGGGGAAGACCACGTAAGACCTTCCATGACCAAATTCAAAAAAATTTAGAGAAAGGGCAAGTCAAACCGACGTGCGTGTATGAGGAGGCTAATGAGTGTGAATGAAGCTGAAAGTGTGTGCCAAGATCGTAGCAAGTGGAAGCATGTGATCTCTGCCTACCGCTACGGGATAGAGGCGTGACATTATGTATGTATGTAAGTAAAATTTGGAAATAAAATAATGTAGTTGTTTCTAATATTTCTTATTTTAAAATAATTGTTCCTAGTGTAATAACACTAGGAACCAAGATTTTTGTAATTATTTATTATTTTATAACCTGATACCCTTTATGTTTCATCTATATTTTGATATTTTTGTTTTTTTCTTTGTACGTTTTTTTTGTAACTGTTTGATCTAATTTGTTTATGTAATGTTACTTTGTCAATAAAAAATATTCTTATTCTTATTCAATATTTTATGCATTCTATCCATGTATCCCTTAAGCAAAATTTTAAACATACACTCATCGCTATTAAAGAAACCTACCTCAGGTTTTCTCTCATCTGATAAGCAAAGTGCATTAAAGCATATACAGCAGAGTCCACCACATCTTCACACCCACTCAAGGTCAGCAGTTCCACTAATGTTCCAAGGGCTCCTTGTGCTGCCAGTGTCTCGCAGTTTTTAGGGTCTGAGCCAGCTAGGTTTCCGAGTGCCCAAGCACATGTTACCTGTAATAATGAGTGATTAATACTTTTATGTGTTTGTATGTGAACAGGGTCTAACAGTAGTGAGAGTTAAGAAGGTTGAGGTGATAAAGGCATGAGTGTCTAGACACAATTAAAGTTTAATTGTTTCCTGCCTCACAGTAGTAGTCTGCTGGCATTTTCATGAAGTTTTATATTAGAAGACTTGACTAGTAACGTGTTTGAATTGATTAACTGACTAATCGTTGATTATGCTACCGCCCATATTTCTTGCATAGTTGTTAACATTTTCTTTTGTATTTCCATTTTGCATGTTTATATTTGGCAAAACTAATGTATCTTTTTTTTCTGAACTAAGATTTTAAACCAAATACTCACAGACATTTCTGTATTTAATCCGTGGAGTGCAGCAGTAAGGTATGGGCCAGCTGCTCTACAAACTGCACTTGAGGCCCGTACGTCACCCAGCGCCAGGTTACAGCAACAACCTGCTGCTTCTATCTGTCTTTTTACATCAGACCCTGAATTATAGTTAAGATATATGTCAGTAAAACAGTTAAGTACTTTAATCACAGAAATGCTGACATTTTTTAAAACTATTTATGAGTTTACTGTAATCCTAAAATAACATATATTTGGTACTAAAAAACAGTCTCAGTAATCATATTCTGGTTTTATAACCACGTCATGTTAATAAGTCATTAAAATTAAAAAAAATAAACTAAAGGATATTATTTAATTGAGAGACAGTTATAAAGAAATAACATTCATTTTGCACTAAAAATCATGTTAAATGACGAGTCAATTTACATGCAGGATTATACTCTTTGAAAGTACTCTTCATGCATACAATACTATCTCATTATATTGTGCTTGTATAGGCAGGCCCCATAAGTGAAAATAAAAATAATATACTTTGTCTTTGAGATCAACAGGATAATTTAGCATCAAATGTTTACAAACAAAATGGAAATTTGATAATTTTTTAATGATGAAAAAATTTAAGATACTACTACATACCATAGATAACATAATCAAGAAATAAAAGCATTCTTTGACAGAATTTGTCAAGGTTTGTCAGTTTATCTGTCTGTTGTGGTCTTTTCTCAAGATTTGTCAGTCTTTCGATGACTCTTATCGGGGGGATCTGTCAGTCAGCCTGTCGTATTACTAAAGGGGGGAGGGGATTGTCCATTAGTTAGTAAGTCTGTTGGTAACTCTAACGATCATTCAAAAAGGTAATGAGATAGGAAAGAATGCCTCAAAAAGCTTATTACGGATTATTTCAAATTATGTCATACAGCCTATTTAGTAAGTTGAGTGCACTACCTACAGTTCATATTGCTTTATTCAAAGTATATTTACCTGATACTTCCCTCACTAGTCCTCTTAAAGAGCCATGTACTACCAGCACTATATTGATATTGTTCTGATCGTCTATGATTGCATTCTTCAGCATATGAAGTTCACTTGGAGATACTGTTGATTTAGTTTTTAATTTGTTTGCTATAGCTAATATAGTATCTGCAGTTACTCTGTAATTTTTTTAAAATTTAAAATCATTAGAAATCTATGGAAACTAAACTAATAATTCGAATAAACTATATGAATAATTCCGGTAGGCAATCAATAAGGTGCAGAATTGTCTTTTATAGAGGTATGTACTTTTCAAGTCCTAATTTCGCTATCACTCCTTTTCGTATAGACTCTGTTGCATTCTAATAAAGTTGTATAAAAGTCATCATCATTAATCAATAATAAATCATGAGCCTGTTCAGTCTTCAGCTGATCATATATCTTGGTCTTTAAGAGCGTTTATTATAAGTAAGGTATGGGTTAGTATTTAATTCATGAGTTATAATAAATGAAAATACTAACCTAACATTTTCCAGATGTCTACCAACATCATTTTGTTCGTCTCTGTGAGACTGCCGGTTCAGTTTAAGCAAATTTCTTGTTGATTCTCTTATGAAATACACTGGTTCGTCATCCATGGTTCAGTACAAACAGTAGCAGAAATATTTTATTTAAAAATAAGCAAAGAAAGATTTTTGCATTTCTGTTTGTCAACAAAATTCTAACTTTGTTATTTTTTTGCAATGAAAACGCTAAATGGTTTTGCATACTGCCTAATCATCAGGTTATTTTTGTTAGAGACCTAATAACTAATTTAGAGATTTTATGAAGATTTTATTTTTGTGAAAAATCATAATAATAGTGACCGGTTATTCTTATTATCTACGTAGGAATGTTACAAAAAGTGGATTCTTATATGTTGAGTTGATTTTTATTAATTTTCTTTAATGTAAGCAGTTAGTGTTTACATGTCTAATTTCAATATAAATCAATTGGTTTCAATATATATTAGTATGTATATTATATCACCTGTCAAACTGCCGCCTGCGCTTTTCGTACATATATAATATAATAGTAAAAACGAAAGTGATTTATGATGAAGAAGTGAATGGAAGTGTTGGGAGGGGAAGACTACGTAAGACCTAACATGACCAAATCCAGAAAGGGCAAGTCAAAAGTACCATAGACAAGGGCGTGTATACGAAGGTTAATGAGTGTAAATGAAGCTAAAAGTGTGTACCGACATCTTAGCAAGTGGAAAGACGTGATCTCTAGAAGGAAAGTGGCGTGACAACATGTATTTATGTATCATCGTTTTTGTGCAATGTTCTCAGGAACCAAAGTGAGAAGGGGTACTAGGTAATACTCCACCACGCTGAACACAGTGCGGACTGGGGACCCGCCCATTCTAATATGGCTTAACCCTTTGACGACCACGGGGACATATTTGTCCCAAGGCAAAAATATAAGATAACTAAATAACTAATTTACGTATGGCTAATTTTTTTCTTTTGTTTATTTTTTAACGAATGAATATTATTTTTTATTGCTGGCAACACGGCATCGGACCCGTCTATCTTTGTCTATGGTCATTGCAAATTGACAGATCGTTTGGCGCCGAAACTTAAAACTTTGCAAAAGTGATTTGGAGTGCAAAAATTGTTTTCTACGTTTTATTTTGTGAAATATTTATTCTCTGGTAAGTTAATTTTTATTATTTATCGTTACAATATAAATTTTCATGCTGAGTACTTTGCTAAGTGGTTGTAAACAAAAAGGGACACCGGTGTCCCTATAGCCTGTGAGAGTCTAATTCTATATACATATTGCAGTTGTGTTTCTGTGTCATTACCCTGGCTTACTTATTTGTATTTATTGTAGATTATGTCTCGCCGAGGACTTGGAGTTTTTGAACTCCGCGAACATGAAATTCAACATATTTTGATGGGTGACAATAGCGACGATGAAGACAATTTGTTGCTCGACGAAGAAGATCAACGGCTTTTGTCACAAGATGTTGACCAAGGCGTACTCGATGTGGAGATTGAAGATACGACTCACAGATTGTCCCCCGAACCTTCAACTTCTGCAGTAGAACCTTCCCCTCCACCAGTCGGCAATGATGAACCCGTTTTCAAGTGGAGTCAGAGAACGTACGTTCCGAATGTTTTTGCTAGTGTGGACTATGAATTTGGTAAGGTGCAAATCTGTCAAGACATTGAAGGCGATATGTTGACTCCTTTCAAAATATTTCTTTCAACAACAAAACATGACACATTGGTTGAAATGATAGTATCCGAATCAGTACGGTACGCTCACCAAAATGGCCGAGAGTTTTCCGTTGAAACTGAAGAAATGAATGCGTTTCTTGGCATGAATTTAGTGATGGGATACCACATTTTACCGTCTATTCGAGATTACTGGTCTACCGAACCAGACATGGCAGTACCTTACATATCCAATGTTATGCCTAGGGTTCGATTTGAAGAAATACGTAGGAACCTACATTTTTGTAATAATGATGAAATACGAGATCCCACGAGCCCCGATTTTGATCGCGCCTATAAAATTAGACCGGTAATGAAACATCTCAATACGTCATTCCAAAATGCCCTCAATAATACTAAACAGCAGTCTATTGACGAGCACATGATAAAATTCAAGGGGCACAATGCGATGCGACAATATGTAAAGAACAAGCCTGTGAAATGGGGGTTCAAATTATGGTGTCGATGCGATGCTACTACCGGTTACCTGTTTGAATTTGATTTGTATACAGGCAAACGAAGCACTGGTGTTCAGTATGGACTAGGTGAATCAGTAGTACTTCAACTTACACAAAAACTAGAAGGTTTGGGATGTGAAATATATATTGATAGCTTTTTCAATTCGCCATTGTTACAATATAAACTGATTCAACGGAATACGAAGTCATGTGGAACTGTTCGAACCAACCGAAAGAACCTACCAAAAACTGCACCTGTAGACAAAAAAATGAAGCGTGGCGATATTTACGCCACTAGCTTCCAGGGCATAAGTTATATCAAATGGATGGACAACAGAGCAGTGCATTTGATAACAAATTTCCTATCGCCAGTAGGAACTAATTTCGTAAAACGACGTCAAGTTGGCTCTGCGGAGAAAATTGATGTGAAATGCCCCAACATTGTATCACATTACAATAAAAACATGGGAGGAGTTGACCTCATGGATCAACGTAAGGTCTGCTATGAAATAGATCGGAGATCGAAAATCAAATATTATCTTCGGCTGTTCTTTGATTTATTTGATATATCCGTCAGTAACTCATACACTATTTACACGAAGCTTCATAATGAAAATAAAGTGGAAGGATGTCTTTTGACCAGCTTGCAATTCAGACAAGTCGTTGCTCAGAGTTTGATCAATGGTTTTACCAACAGACAACGAGACGTTCCTATTTCCAGAACAAGTGCAGTACGTAAATCGCTAAAGCGACAATTACCTGTACATCCTATGGAAAAGGTCACAATCAGAAAGCGATGTGTAAATTGTGCTAAGTTCAAGAAGGACAATCGTACAAACAATACGTGTGTTTCATGTAACGTTCATCTGTGCTACACTAATGAAAGAAATTGTTTCGCTCAGTACCATAACTACTAGTGTTTTATTCATTATTTTGTTAAAAAAAGTAAAATAATTCATTGATTAATAAATATAAGTATATGTATAAGTAATATAAAATAAAATATACAAATATAAGTATAATAATATTTAGTTTTATTTTTGTAGAATCCCTAGCTAATGATTACCATTAACGACCATAGGGACATATGTGTCCCAAATAAAATCTAAAAATCCAATTTAGGTTTCAATATTTTTGTTACAAAATATGTTTATTAGCCGCTCTATGAAGTATTTAAACTAGTTGAAATAATTAGATTACCTTCCATAGTCTTATGGTCCTGAAAGGGTTAACGAATACAACATTTTAATCATAACCGGCACAAAAAAAAATATTTAAATCACTAATTATTATTATTATTGAAATATAGTTACTACAAAAACAATCAAATATAATTCTAAATGTGGGTTAGTAAAAATATAAAAAAGTAAAAAACGTGAAACATCAAAACAGTTTATTTTAATTAATATTAATATATTATACAATTCATACATTAGGTACTTCCCTACTTCTGGTTCATAGTAGTTATAAACAGCGGGAAAATTAAGTAGGTAGTTCACACAAAAAATGAATAATACTGGCCTACTCTAATTCAACAAAAAATCAAACTTCGTTATACCCATCCCTTTTACTCGATACTGATATACCTAAAGAGTGAAAGAGATAGGAATAACGAAGTTTCGTTTTTCGTTGAATTAATTAGAGTAGGGCCTCAGATGTTGCACACAGTAGTAAACAAAGCTTACATACATAAATTATCATGATTTATTATAATCTTTTAGACTAGACTACATTAACTTGAGAGAGATAGCTAAAAATAACACTTCTCATTATTGTCCCAATACTGGGCATTGGCTTTTACTTATAAGTAGTGATCGGAGTAGATGTTATATTTGAAATACCTACCTTGTATTATTGAAAGGATATTTCCGAGACCAATTGGGTCAAATAATAGTGGGAACCTTACAATAATTGGCATAAAAAGAAATTTAGTACATTAACAAAATTCGAGAGACATTATTTAGTTTACAAAAAAAAATATGCTTCATTTGTTTTTTGATATAATCCTGGGGAATGTCCATATATTATTAACATAAACTATGGCAGTATATAAATCGGAAAAAAACCTAGTGCGATCATTACTTATAAGAGGAAGCGGGTTTCAGATTCTGTTGATTTGAAGTAACTGTCGGTTTTGAGCTGTAAAAACTAAGGCGATGGAGATAGATTTTAAGTTACATAACGAACACTGATATGCTTGGTAAAACTGTACAAAATGTCTAAATTTAGATTAGCTTCTTTTACACACCAAGATAGTAGTGACTCGAAGCATTATCGTTCACTTCGGTTACCATTGCTCGCTTTATTCAAGATACAGTGCATGAGTATGTCCATTAACGGTACAATGGTTGCTGTGCAACTGTAAAAGCAATAGTAATTGTAATAGGTTTAAAGTGATACCTATAATAAGCGAGCAAGTGATATTCCACAACGCAAACACATTGCATGTGGCATTATGCTGTTGGTATTTTTAAGTCGCCCAAAAGTATCTCCTAACACTTATGGTAACCAGTTCAAAATGGCTTACGAATATTATCGTGCTTGCCCTAACATGGAAATGCTCAACTATCCAAATATACAGGCTGTAAAAAAAACGTGTAAGAACCTGATAAGGTCTTATCACATCCTATATTTGCTGTTTAAATTTAGAAATCTCTTCCGACCACAGTGGGCTGAGATTATAACCTCCTTTAATCGTTGGTTATTTCAATATTCTTTCATAAAATGCATCATTATCTGTCATTCGCGATTTTACTTGTAGATTATTAGACTGATTTATTTTATGTATCGATTGAAAAGTCGATCCTTAATAAGATAAATGTGCCACTCTTCTTTTGACATTGATTTTAAAACGAGTTATGCCCACTTCGTTCCATACGCAAATTGATCTTGCAGTTGCCCATTTGCTTATTATTACCTTATATTTTGTGAGTAAGTGATCAATATCGAACGAAGCATATCCTTCTTTAAAGGTTATTGCGGCCTCGGAATACAATGAGCTTAAGGAGAAACATCAATGGGTTTAGTCAGTAAGAGTCTGATCCCCTTCACCCCTTCCGCTGCATTTACAGCGGGGGGGCGGCAATTTGATGATATTCTAACCTTAAAAAAAAGTACAACAAAAAACTTTTATGAGAAAGATACATTACTTGGTTATAATAAAAAAACACATTTTAGTAAAAAAAAACACATTTTAGTAAAAAAAACACATTTTAGTAAAAAAAAAGAAGCTATTTTTGATATAGTTATAGTTCTAATATCTTTGGTTTATATAAAGCATTTATTTCGTACATTTATGAAATATGGTAGTATTATCTAAGGGCTTATTTAAAACTTATTTGAATACTAATATAAGTTTTTAAGTACTTTAAAATGACAACATTGCCGCTTAATAATAGTTATGTATTTACATTTTATTATATACAGAATGTTTCATTGCGAAAGCGTGATTAAATTTAGTAAAACATCTACAGGGCCAGCAAGACAGGAGTAACAGTTAATTATTAAGTAACTATACTTATCTTGAAAATATGTAGGTATTTTATCTACTTACATAGTTTTCTTATGAATTAGTTTATAATAAAACATCACCAAATTAGTTAAAATATTGGTGAAGGTTTTTAATGGATTCCCGTACACGTAATACAATGTAAATTTAAATTTACAACAATAATAGGGTTGTAATTAGTATATTTTACAAGCAGTGACATTTTTATATTTCCGTGTGAAAATGGGTTAAAATTTGTTTAGAATTCAAACATACACATTAATATTACTTGTTATAAACGGTTACGGTAGTTAGTAATTATTTTGAATGTTAAGATAATTTTAAACAGTATAGACAGTTTTACCTTATCAATGATATGCACATGGTTACGGGAAAAGTCGCCTGATAACGTTTGGTAAGCCAAGCTACTCAAATATATTTATATAAAATCTTTAAAAAAAAAATGTGTCTTTTCATAATTTCTGTTTATTATATAATATATATATTTACTAAATGCGAGAATTAAGAAAGATAGAACCTTAATAAGTTCTGTGCAAATAGATTAATCAAAATTTTTCTATGCTGTATACATTTGTATACGAAAGCGTTTAAATGCTTTCGTTTAGGAGGAACAATTACGTTTTTGTGTATTTAATGTACTTTTTTGTTATGACTGTTTGTATCAAAATAAATAATAATAAAAAAAAGCTTAAAAACTCAAGCCATGTTCCCATAGGAGTAGGCAGAGACAATGGACAGCAACTTTTTTTTAGAAATGGCTTCGCGCGTTTTTTACGTTTACCCAGTGTTAAGTTATATATGTTTATATTATCAAAATATATTTCAAAGTAAATGATAATGAGTGGTGGATGACAAATGGCGAATAACATGCCTCTCTAAATCCTCAGTAAAGATGTGGGACTATACTGAGATCTCATGGACTTCTTGGGAGTGACAAGTGACGTTGCTCTGTTTTGTTTTATTAACCAACACTCATGTTCGTTCATAAACAGTAAACGGTTAATAATCCACAGTTATTACACATTAATGTTCGAAATATCACAAATTAAAGAAAATAAAACAAAACTGCAGACATGACGCTTCACTTTCGGGCTACGAATTCCACAACGACTTTGTACGATCTTTACCTACTTTTGTCCATTCATCTACTGACGACCGAAATGGCTTGGTGGTCAGTATACCTGCATTCCGCTCATGAAGCACTCAAATCTTTGTGTGCATGAATGTGAATATTTGTTCTGGTCTGGGTGTTTCCTATGTATATAGTAAGTATGTATTTACAAAAAAAAGTTCTTAAGTATGTCTTTCACTATAGACCATATATTTCATGAAACATCACTGAATTTGTTTATACAACTTTCCTACAGTTAAAATCTACATAGCTAACTTACATATTTAAAAAAAACAATTGATATGTATCTATACACTCATAATAATAAAACCAGTAACTACATATATTTATTTAAAAAATCTACATACTTCAGTCAACTTTTCTACGCAACAATTACTGAAATACTCGTGTTATACCTATTTGTTTTTATCCTAATTTAAAATATTTATCATAGCTATATTCTAAACTATTTTTTTATTAGTTATGTTACTTCTGTCCTGGCTCATAGCTACACCCTGTACATGTTTAAATAATCCACTAACTCACATACAATAAATATTTTAACAATTTTTTCAATTTGCAATCTTATTTTATTACATACTTTTTAAACATTTTTATATACATTACCCATCACTATTTGTCTTCTGTAATATATTTACAATTCCTTTGTATCATTTACAATGAATCTAGAAGTTTATAAAAAGCTTTATGTACATTAAATTCTACTTATAATGAAAGAAATCGATTGGAAGATATTGAAAGCATTATTAACATTTTTGATAATATTTTATTTGATTATTTATCTAAATACTTCATAAAGCGTAACATAAATTTACATACTTCGTATAGATAGAGATGAGATAGTATGATATTTAGAGTGTTGTTAATAAGGTACATTTATAAATTTAGGCTATAACTTAATTAAATTCAATGCTTTTGATTGCCATTGGTCAGTGACTCAATAGAAAATCCATTATTGATAAAAACGCATTAAAATTTCACACTATTATAGGTTTTCGTTCTTTCATTTTACACGAGCAACTTTTTTTCCTTATACTATTGTTGTTTTTGGATTTCTTACGGACGTCGCTAAGTGATTTTGACGTGCTTCGTTGCTATAACATGACGGATTTTTCATTTGATATATTGACACTAATGAATTTGTCATTAGATTTGCTAACTAATTTGATCTTATCATTAAATGTACTGTTAAAGGGGTTGTTTTTGCGGCCCGTAATTAATTCTTCTTTGTCGGCTTTACCGTTGCTAGGTTCCTTTGTATTAGGATTTGCTATTATCGTTGGTCCATTGGATAGCTTAAAATCTGCTGCTTCCGTTTGGGTTTCTTTATCTGCATACGAAGTCTCTGTTGAAGATATAGAGAAAATGTTACAAAATTTAGTAATAATGCCCCATTTTACGTTAGATTTTAAATTAATCCAACAGATATGGTGCAAAGATTCGGTCACTATTCCACTCGTAATGGTAAAATTTCCACAACTACTAATATTTCAGTTCTTGAACTTATTTTATCTAGTAAGGTGTTTTCTATATATTGGAAGTATAAATGTAGTATTTTTAAACAATTCAAAAAAAAATATCACAATCATTTATTCAAGTTTGGCTCAAAAGAGCTCTTATGAAGGTGAAAACTTAAAAACAAGCGCGCCCATTCACTGCGCGCGGAAGCTTGATCGTAAAAGAACGGGCAAGTAAATCGTCAAGGTTAGTTTTTTCTCCCGCCAGTTACTGTTACTCTTAGTATATGCTCTTCTTGGTTTGCCAAGATATTACAATAGCGCGGAGCTACGAGCGCTTTTTTATTTTCAATGTGACCTGTCTTATATAGTCATGATGACGTAAAAGCAACTCTAAAAATGAGAGCGCTTCATACCGTAGAACAATCACAGTAACTACAAATACAAATTCATGTATTTTCCATAAATTTGATTACATATCACAAGGCTGTGGATCTTATTATAACTATTTGAGCTCTGCCTATTTAGCTATATTATTACATAGCATGCAAACTTAAATACTTGCTCACTCATGCCATCCTGCATACATACGGTTTCATGCTCCGCTTAAAAGATCCAGAAATATAAGAGAAGGAGGCACTACACGGCAGAGAAGCCAATGTCGAACGGTCATAGATAATACTTTTTTTTTATTATATTAAACATAATAACATTTTCTCTTGGTTTTTAAACACACAAAGATTTGTCTGGTGTGTTCGATATGAAGTTCATAGTTAGTTAAATGAAGTATACCTACTTATAAACCAGTGAAAACAATTGTACCTAAATTCTACATTATATAAAACAGTTATGATACTTTCGTTACATCGCACAAAGTTTCACAGTCCTCTGGTTTCAAACAGAATTACTTCGGTATATAAATGCTATGCTTACTTTTATTCTGTGGAGGCAGCAGAGGTGCGCTTTGGTTAGGTTGCTTGCGACTGTAGCGGACTGGCATTATGCTTTGTCGCACGTTCCTCTCGGGCCTTATCAATATAATGTACAGCTGAAAAAATAGAAACGTTTTATAGTAAAAAACTAATTACAACTAAATTACATAGATATAGTTTAATTATGTGGAATTAAAAACCAATCAATCAATAGCCATTACAAATCGATAATGTTTTTTATCAATACGCGCACTGGTTTTTAATACCGGATTGTACATAACAGATTATTGACAGCTGTGTTCGAAGTTGCTGTTCAATTAAAAATAAAAAACCGGCCAAGGGCGAGTAGGACTCGTAGTCGAACGTCGGCGGGACCAATTTCAACTATCTGACTAAAACGGTTCATGAGCATAAAGCCTGATGACAGACGGACGGACAGCGGAGTCTTAATAATAGGGTCCCGTCCCGTTTTTTACCCTTTGGGTACGTTACCCTAAAAAGGTGATTGCTCAATGTTCTTTTACATTAGTTACTTGCTCTAGTCTATACGCACCATTAAGGGTGTATAGGGATTCTTTTTTTAATTTTATTTACGTCTGTAACAAAATGCCTTTACGCACTGCCCGGCAAAATTTCACATAAATAATTTTCACACAGAGTCGTTCATACACCTACATGTTAAGATAATCATATGATAAAATTGCACTAAGCGCAGAAATATTTGGTAATTTTAATCATTTTATTAAAAAAATACATATTTTTTAGTACTATCTTTACCACCAACCACACTGGGAACTAAAAAACCAACTCAATTACATGGGAATATTTCAAGGAACGTGTGCAAATATACCAATGACTGTAACTATATAAAGAAATGGGTAAGGTCTATTAATCACATTATTAATTGCTTTGCTATTTGTGCGCTAACAAGTACCAATTAATTTAATAATAATAATAATAAGAATTATACGGCGCCCTTCCTCCTCTCTCCTACACTATGCTGTGCCCGACAGGGTCCACAAATGTACCAAATTGTAATATTCACTACCTTATAAAACCATTGTGGAACGTAATAAAGTATTGAGTATTGAATTTTAAAATTAACAAAATGTCTGAATTTGTTGTTTCTAAACGTGATTTATGCGTTTCTTTCATCAATAACGGCGCTAGTCTTGAAAGTATTTAAAAATAGTTGGAAGATAACTACAATTTATCCCCAACTAACCGCCAAAAAGTTATGGAAAATATCCAACAAAATCTACTGAGAAAATTCAAGGATCGCTAGACGAAAGCAACACGAACTGTTTTTGACAATCGTTGATGGGAAGGTCGCTCAAGTATTAACTGATACGAATTCGGGAGTAGTTTGTACTATCTGCGAAGCGACCGCCCGAAATAAATGACACAAGTAAAGTCGCGTCTAAACTAGAAAATATGGATGTTTTAATTGTGTCAACTTTTAAAACAAATTTTTACTCAATAGTCGCCGTCACATCTATTAATAATTTTTTGATTAAGAGCATTTCGAATTCTTATAAAATAAATAAATAATAATAGATTTACCTTAGGGGAGAACAGACAGACCAAGGTGACACTGGCGCTGAGAGAGATGGTGACGGCCATGCTGGTAACTCGCAGGGGCACGTGGCTAGCTGTACCGAAGTACAGCGGGACGAACGCCAGCCAGATCACGCATGTCGTGTACATTGTGAACCCTGAAAACAACGGACAGTCAATTAATCAGAAATTAGGAGAAGTGCAATATCCTCAGAAACTGTCCCATTATCCGGAAAAACATTTCTCTTTAACCTTGCCATTGTGTCAAATTATATGAAAATAAATTAGCGAAATTGCACTAAAAAACGTAAAAATAAAATATCTATAATGATAAAAAAAATACTTCAAAGAAATCACGAAGCTTAGATTCACTTACGAGCAAAAAAAACAAGTGTAAGTGAATCTAAGTGCGAGTTCCGAGCCACCGGTCTATGAGAAAAACTGACAAGAAACTCACAGGCTATGCTCTTTTCAATTATCAATCAAATATAACAATACGGAACACACACAGTGAATATTTGAAGATATTGAAAGGATCCCCAGATGCCGCAACCAATATAGTAGCACTAAGGGAACCATTCATCACAGTCAAGTAATGTGAAACTGAGCTGAATTTGTTTAATCGGGAATGGTCACAACATTGATCTGGTTGACTTTTTATTCTCATTTACACAATACAAGTTGAAAATGTTATACTCAAGCCTGTTTATCTGGCAAGTGATTATTTACAGCATAATACCCCTTTTGAAGAAACTGCTTTTTAACGACAGTTTTAAAAGTTGGCAATGGTAGATCTATTATTTCCTGTGGTACCTTATTTTAAAATCTGATCATCATCATCTCAGCCCATTAACGTCCCACTACTGAGCACGAGCCTCCTCTCACATATCATGGTGTGAGGGTATTGGGTCATACTCCACCACGCGGACCCAGTGCGGATTGGCGGAGACAGGTGTATGGCGTCGTGCTGTTAGAAATAATCAAGCCGCCCATTAGGCCTCTAACATGGCTTAACGACTACCACATTTAGTGATAACCGGGACCAACGGCTTAACGTGCCTTCCGAAGCACGGAAGCGCTCGATATCAAATGCCACACAAACGGTCACCCATCCAAGGACTGACCTCTGTAAACTCTGCTGTACTTTGGTGATCGTTTCCGACCACTGAGCCCCGCAGAGCTACGAGCGCGCTAAAATCTGATACCATTACCCAAAAATGAATTCTTTGTTTTGTAAAGTCGACAATATGGCAGAGAGAGCTAATTTTTATTTCTATCATTTAAAATTATTATATTTAAGTACATCAACACCATCTCAGTCATATGAAACCCACTGCTGAACACCCACCCCTTACATAAGTAACACAGGACCAAT
Source organism: Musotima nitidalis (assembly GCA_949126915.1). Taxonomy (NCBI): domain Eukaryota; kingdom Metazoa; phylum Arthropoda; class Insecta; order Lepidoptera; family Crambidae; genus Musotima; species Musotima nitidalis. The sequence continues at coordinate 16,076,923 of OX421425.1, forward strand.
AATAGTATACTTACCGATACCAGGGTGTTTAGGGATCCTAACTAGACCTGAGGAACCCAAGCCAACCTCGCGTGCAAGTGGTGGACCTGCCTATCTACGGACGAGGCTCCGGAGAACATAACAGTGCCCGGTAAGCGGCAATAGGCTAGCCACCTATTACGTGGGACCAACTATATAATTGGCGAAGTGTGGGCGTATAAAATGCCTCCGCCTACCCCTTCGGGGTAACAGGCGTGATTGTATGTATGTATGTTACCAATACCAATAGTAGTAAAAAGCTTATGCATTTTGCACCCAGTACGGATTGGTGTGTGGCGTTCTGCTAAGTAAGTATTTGAATTTTTCTAGCCATATGGCTGCTAACTTGGATCAACGCCTATCACATATATCGTTTTAACCCAGACTTAATGTTATTCTGGAGTACGGAAGAGTTCGACTACAAAGTATTATTACATAACAAGTCCTCACCTATATGCTTGCTCTCATTAAAAGCCTCAGGTATTTTTCTGGTAAGAACTGCGTAGACAGTGCAGACCAGGATGAGAACGATGGGGTAGAAGAAGGCGATCATATAGGACGCGTCGACGTACGAGTCACAAACCAGCATATTGTCCTCACGCGTCGGGTAGTGGAACATGGCACGCGCCGGCGCCACGATCATCCACACTACCACTATGAGAACCTGAAACATTAATAATATCCTGACTGTTGATGTGTGACAACACAAAAGTTCACTTTGGGAGTATTTAGACGGTCGGGTCTGATTTGTCTTCGCATACCTGAGTGTAGGTATGCTTCTGGTGGTTGATACGATATACGTGTGATGGCGCCGTAATAAGGTTTTAAAGAGGCATTTTAGTTGAAATATTTTTAATTTGTTTCTTGTTAGTGCAATGACGTTAAGGTTTCTTTTAGTTTATGAAGTTTCAGAGTGTGGTGTTGTGTACTATAAGGCGATCAAGAAAAGTCACCATAATGCCTTGATTTTAAAATCATTGACGTTTGTTAGCTGACCCCAACAACAGGACTGTGGTATACAGTCCTGCTGCCTTTCTTTCTCTGGTCCAGAAAATCATGCCTAAGCTTTTGTCAGGACTCAAAATGTTAAGTACTCCACTTCATAGTTTAATTCAATTTTCTTCTCTTGTATTCTAGCTAAATTCGGGCAGCAGTCAGTCTAATAGTATGACAATTTTTACTAATGTTGACACCAATGTCATCGTAGCTTGGCCTAAAAGAGATCTCTTGCCACATTTCAAATGAGGGACGATCACAAGACACAGTCATTCAAAACGTGATAGAAGACCGGCCTGAAAATGCTGAATCGTCATATGCATGCAAGAAACGAAAACTAACCTGAATGGAGATGAGAGCGGCGCATATCGCAAGCTGCGAGCTCGGTGATATAAGAATGGGTCTTTTCGCAGAGTGTTTGCTCGCGTTAAAGATACGCGAGATTCTATTGGTCTTCGTCAACAACGCTGCATATACCACCGTGAAACAGAAGCCTGTGCCAAATCTGAAATTAGAATTTTCACGTTATTGAGGTCACTATTGTCAATCAAATCAAATACACTTGCTTGTAGCACTATAAGCAAGTGTATTTTTTTATCTAGCACATCATCATGAGCAATTTTGTAACAAAGTTTCATTTAATTTAGGGCTGCATCATCAGAGGAGGTTTCATTTTGTAAAGATTTTAAATTTATTTCTTTTAAATATTTCTGTTCTTGTTTGTGTATTTCTTTTTTATTTTAATTTGATTGTTATGTCTATTTTGTATATTTCTGCATGTGTGTGTTTGGGATTCAAATAAGTTATTATCTTATCTTATCTAAAGATACATATATATTATGTATGTACTCTTATTTAAATATACTACAATTTACCCTTCCTATTATAACTCAGTACTACAAACAGCTTAGAAATAAAATCCAAGCTTTTAAACACATTTTCTCATAGACGTTGTTTGTAGCTAGACCTTATTTTTCATTTAAACATTGGCAAATGGTACAATTATAGACTCCATATGTTACATAACCATAAATACATTTAAGTAAATGCTGCAAATGTCCAGTCACATATACTAATGAATAAATATATATGTAACTGGCCTATATATACATAACTATAAATATAGAAATAAATATAGGAAAAAGCAAAAGGAAGGGCAGGTCAAAAGTACCCTAAACCGACGGGCGTGTATGAGGAGGTTAATGAGTGTGAATGAAGCTAAAAGTGTGTGCCAAGATCGTAGCAAGTGGAAGGATGTGATCTCTGCCTACCCCTACGGGAAAGAGGCGTGACATTATGTATGTATGTATGTATGTATATAGGAAACAAACAAACACAACCGGACGACCGATATGGTGTGGTGGCGAGAATACCCGCTCTCCGCTCCCAAGGTCGTGGGTTCGATTCCCACGCAGGACAAATCTTTGTGTGCATGAACATGAATATTTGTTCTGGTCTGGGTGTTTTCTATGTATATTAAATATGTATTTACAAAAAATCCAAAATTATCCGTTATTTAGTATCTATAACACAAGTTCTTAATGATACTTATCTTGGAACTAAATAATTGGTGTAATTGTCAGAAAATATTTATTTTATTATTTATTACAAATATAAAGCAAATTTAAAAAAACTCTATTTTGGTGTATGTGCAAAATTGTAATTTATTTATTAGTATAAAATTAGTTGTAATTAGTATAAAAGAGACTGTGACCCACAGACAAACCAGTCAAACGGTTTTGTAGAATATGTAACATGCATTATTTAAAAGAAATAAACGTTTTATCTATCTAGCTATATTTTATCACAATGTTAACGAATAGTAAAAGAAAAAGATAAACTTCCACACAGGTACCAAAAAGCTCTTAATGAAAATAACGGAAGCAGCAATAGCAATATGACGAGTTAATGATTTGATTCAGTTCGAAACAAGAACAGTTCCACTGAGATTGCGTCACTAAAGGCATAGTACAAACAAATAAGTACGATATCTTTATACATTCGCATCGAACACGGTTTGTATGTGAGTATGCCCAAACGTATGCGTCGTCTCACGCACACATTAACAAAATTTCGCGCATTGTTGTTACAAGTTGTATCAACATATAACAGTAAAATGTTATATTCAGTTCTCCTTCCTCACTGATGCAATACACGACTCTGTGACATTACAGGCAAATGCACCCAAGGAGGGAGCATATTTAGGCCATTAATGCACGCTCGGAGCTCCAGTTGGCCTACTTATTTGCTTCTACTATGCTAAAGGCGAGTTGAAAGTAGTCGCACCAGGCAGATTATCGGAAGTCCCTTGTCCCGCCAACAAAGGGCCCTGTGCACCCACACTGGTGGACTCCATTGTGGTACAAAGGCTCGCGACACGATTTCAAAGGACGTTTTCAGTGACGGTTTTGCATCTCTCTCGCAGATTAGGGGGGCGCAAAAGCGTCAATGAACACTGGCTATTAGAGATAATATCCCCGGAGATAGTTTGCACTTCTGTCATGTTCTCTTTTTGTTGTTTTGTTGTGATGGCTTAAAATCGCTGGAGTAACTGGGCATATGAAATGTATCTCAGATGATTTCGGGCGAATAGGTTAGTACAAAGCCTAAGTCAAAATCATTTATTGAAGTTTGGCTCAACAGAGCTCTTATGAAGGTCAAAACTTAAAAACTAGCGCGCCCATTCACTGCGGGCGGAAGCTTGATCGTAAAAGAACGGGCAAGAAAAGGTAAAAATCGTCAAGGTAAATTTTATCTGCCGCCAGTTACAAGAAGTCCAAGATTCAACAGATAACAGAGATTTTTTTGACATTGTGTTGGATCAGAGCTCACATTTTTTATTGTGACTCGTCATAATAACTTCATCTTGCTTGATGATAAGTAGGGTATGAATTCCAAAACAATTAGAACGCTTCATACCGTGAGTTAAAAATGGAAAGAAGCGCGTAATTAATGCATGCAGACCTGCATACTCGTTTCATAATACTTTATTTCATAATATGACAAAGCACTTGAAAACGTCAAAACAAAGAATAAATTTAAAAAAAAAACTAAATATTACTACACTGAAATCACGAATATATGCGCCGTAAGAGAATTTCAAAGTTTGGTGGTCTTTCAAAAGCTAATATTTTAGAGCAGATTGTCTGCTTAGCAAGAGGGTGTTTCCTAAAACCAGCACTTGTAGTTCGGGAGAGGATTAGAAATCAGAAATTCTTAATTTCAAAAACATAGTACTTGAAAACGTCAAAATTAAACATAAAAAAATGAAATAGAACTATACTTAAAACAAGAAGCTTAGATTCACTTACATGCCAATAAAAAAGTGTAAGTGAATATAAGTGCAAGTTCCGAGCGGTGGCTCTGTGAGAAGAACTGACAAGAAACTTACAGATTTAGAGCTTTTTTAAATTATTAAGTGGTTAGCTACTAAAATCATAATTTTCACAATTCCGTGTGACATACAATGCAATATAATATAAAATTCACAATATTCAATATCCTGTATGAAACGGCAGTTTAATTCCAAGAATTTTTATCTTCCAATAATATTTGATAGCATAATATCCCTATGAAGACAGTTTCCATTTTATTGTTGATTTAAATCGTTAAATCAAAGTACTTAAAAACATTCTTCGTAATTAATACTTCAATCAAACAAAATATGTGACGACCGATACGGCGTGGAGGTCAGTATACCGACACTTCACTCCAGAGGTCGTGGGTTCGATTCCCACACAGGACAAATCTTTGTGTGCATGAACATGAATATTTGTTCTAGTCTGGGTGTTCTCCTATGTATATTAAGTATGTATTTACAAAAAAAAAGTATTTAAGTATGTTTATCCGTTGTTTAGTATCCATAACACATGATACTTATCTTGGAACTAAATAATTGGTGTAATTGTCAGAAAATATTTATTTATTTATTTATGTACGTTAAAAAACCCGCATTCCAAGCTCGCTTACCGAAAACAAAATTTGAAATAAAAGTTGAATTCGCAGATAAGACAAGTGATGAAGTATGCCTGTTTGTTTTAAATAAGGGTGACGTTATCACTAAGTGCAATTACCCCCTACAAACTGTGGTTGGAAAGGATAGATGTCGAAATTATACCGAAAGATAGGTGCATTGTGATTTACTAACGTGTACTTAGCTTTGCAGTAAACATTTAATTTTATATGCATTTTCAACTATTTTGCGGGAAATTCCTAAGAGATTATAGACGCGTTGGTATTTATTGTAGAAGAATAACGTAGGAGTATTCCTATTTTTATATGTTACACGTCATAATGACTACATCCTGCCTGATGGTAAGCAGTCGATGCAGTCCTACAATGAAGGCGCTTCATATCGTGGAGTAAGCACGGTACTCATGAGAGCCTACTAAAATGCCGTTTCACGCCCTGCTTCAAATACCCGGGAATATACGAACTAGAAAACACAAAAACCGGCAGAGAATTCTAAACCTTAATGGTCTTACACAAGAACGACTAACCGAATTTCTTGGTTAGAGTGCTGATAGTCTACCACAATATGTACAATACATTACGTAGATAGATAAGCGGCGATAGCCCAGTGGCGAGGCCGCTTGCCTTTAAATTCAGAGTGTCTCGGGTTCAAACCCTGGTGACGCACCTCTGACTTTTCGAAGTTATGTGCATAGTTATCGCTTGCTCCGTGCCTCGGAAAGCACGTTAAGCTGTTGGTCCCGGTTGTCATGAACATCTATGGCAGTCTTTATTAGGAAATCAGTGCCTTCTAACAGACTGACATCTGGTTTAACCATAGAATGATGTTTCCCTCTAGGTTGCGGAGGTCAGACGGCAGTCGCTCCATGTAATAACTGAAATTCAGTAATCTGAATTGACCAGTGAGAACAGACCTTCATCAGACCCTGGGCACTAAGCTAAAGTCTAGGGCAACTAGGAAAATGCTAAATAATAAGAATATGTAGATAGTTCCTAAGATCAGCACGTGGTGTTCGGAAGAGGAACGGAGAGCGCAGGATGAGATCGAAAAGCTCCTCAGAACACTCTTAAGAGCCTGACTGTGCCATTTTGTTCAAAAGCTTTTATTTTATATTATGTATTACCGTATCTTTGTTATTATGATTTGAAATTAAAAATTTTATGTAATTTTAGTTTAGAACTATTAAATTTATTTTCCTTGTAATTTTACCTAAGCATAGTTTTTGTTTTAGAACAAATCTTTACGACATTTGGATTAAATAACGATCTAAATTCAAAAAAATAAAATTCATTTATTCAAGTTTGGCTCAAAAGAGCTCTTATGAACGTTAAAAGTTAAAAACTAGCGCAATCTATGAAAAACAAGTAGATCCTTGGACTTCGGCTTAACATTTTCAACTTGTATGTGTATATTAAATTAAAAAGTCAACCAGATCATTGTCGTGACCATCCCTTATTGTACAGGCTCAGCTCAGTTTCACAATACATACTTACTTGACTGTGATGGAAGGTTCCCTTAGTGCTACTTTATTGGTTACAGCTTCGGGGGACCCTTTCAGTATCATCAAATTTACACTGTGTGTGTTTTGTAATAAAAATAATTTAAAAGAGCATAGCATGTGAGTTTCTTGTCAGTTCTTCTCACAGAGCGGGGGCTCGGAACTGGCACTTAGATTCACTTACACCTAATTTTTATTTATTTGCATGTAAGTGAATCTAAGCTTCGTGATTTCAGGGTTGATATTAAAAAAAATTTTTTCATGTATATTTTGTTTTGACGTTTTCAAGTGCTATGTAATAGTTTATGAAATAAAGAACTTTTTACTTTTACTTTTTACTTTTTACTTAAACAGTGCCAGATAATCCCATAACATTATGCACAAACAGCACCCGACTTTATAGACCCGTAACCCCTTACGAAAGGCAAATCTTTTCAAAGCCCGTTTCGCTCCGTTACTTTATGGCTGCACTTTCGGCCGATTACAGTGATGGATCAATTTGTTTTTTTTATGACTCACTCGTAAGATTTTCTTATAACGAAACTGAAGCCATGTATGTGATTGGGTGGATGATCGCTTTTATGGCTAAACAGTAAAGATGGCGAATAAACGAGGAAATTTCAGATAGAACTTTGGCAATAAAAGTTTTCAGTACGAATACTTACAACATTGCGATTGAATTGGGAATTATTGAGTGTGGTATCGTTCTTTGATTGTTTGCGCAGTTCTTTTATGTTTTATAAATTTGACAGACTTAGGACAAGATTAGGGTCTGACGCAGAAAGTGCTTCTCAAAATGTACCCTGGAACAAACCACGTCTATTTATAAAATTGTACGAGAAATAATTGTAAATATTAAAAGCAGAATTGCTTTCACTTGGTGTAAAAAAAAACCTTAACATACTGGGCTCCTTATTGGTTTTTAGAGCAGGGGACATTTTGCGTCAGACCAGTAGATTACCTGATGGTAAACTGAAACTTCAGTGTTTTTCACTGTAGTTAAACTACGATCTCGACGAAGCTACGTTTTTTTTCATTAAGCGTGTAAGCTAACTAAGATGCGTGTTAATCATTGCCTCAAACAGTTGCATCATCATCATCTCAGTCCACTTACGTACCACTAATAAGCACAGGTCTTTTATGTTTTCAAATTTTGACAGACTTAGGACGGTAGAATACTTGATGGTGAACTGAAACTTGTCTTTTTCACTGAAGGTAACCTGAAGCTACGTTTTGTTCCATTCAGCGTGTAAACTGACTAAGATGCGTGTTAATCATTGCCTCATACAGTTGCATCATCATCATCTCAGTCCACTTACATACCATTACAAAGCACAGGTTTTTATGTTTTCAAATTTTGACAGACTTAGGACGGTAGATTATTACCTGATTGTAAACAGAAACTTCAGTCTTTTTCACTGAAGGTAACCTGAAGCTACGGTTTGTTCAATTAAGCGTGTAAACTAACTAAGAACGCGTGTTTATCATTGCCTCAAACAGTTGCATCATCATCATCTCAGTCCTAAGTGGAATATATACCACAACTAAGCACAGGTCTTCCTTCATGAACTGTGTGCACTGGGTCCTGACAAGTATAACCGAGAATCCTAACACCATGGGTTGTTAGACGAGGCTTGAACCCAGTATTTAGACGTTCGTAAGTCGTGATGAATATTTTAAAAGTAAAATCGATGCGATCTGCGATAGTTAAATTAATACATTATTCAAGAAAAGCGTCTCAATAACCAATCATTGGTTTGAAAATTTGAAACAAAGCGTCTATCTGAGATTGGACATTTAATAAAACGTAGATTAAGACAAGTTAATAAAAGTTATCCAACACCAGAATCGACAGCACGCGTCACCTTAAACTATAACAAAAGTATGTAATTGAAAACCTGTGAACAATACACCTTTAAAAGCGGGTCAGGTGAAATAATTACCAGTAGAACAACATAACAAGCGCGTTTCCCGTTGTAGTTCAGTCGAGTGCCAACAATCAATTAACTAGTTAGAACTTCGGCTCACGCTGAACAAGTTCGCTACCATTTCCGTGTACAAATTAATCATGTACATGTACGTTTGATGTGTTCCTCAAATCGCCTTGTAACACTGTAAGGCTTAATGTAAGCTGATAACATTAGTATCATCGTTAATGTTTAATCAACGTTGCTACAGATTTCGTAATTCGGTTCCGTAGTACATTGTCGATTCGTAGCGTCTACGGTTTACGTAGAAGTCACGATGAACGGATAAATAGAAAAATCGTCGTATGATAAATATGTATAGCGTGTAGGGTATGTATATGTAATAATATAGGGTGTGTAGAGATCCTACCAAGACCTGAGGAGCCCAAGCCAACCTCACCTGCAAGTGGTGCACCTGCCGATCAACGGACGAGGCTCTGGCGAACATAACAGTGCCCGATTAGCGGCAATAGGCTTGCCACCAATTGCGTGGGACCAACTATATAATTGGTGAAGTGTGGGCGTATAATATGCCTCTGCCTACCCCTTCGGAGAAACAGGCGTCAATGTATGTATGTGATAAATATGTCGTCCTCCCTTCTATATGTTACCGTCCAGCTTCTCCGCAACACAGATATAGTGAGAAGACTGAGAAGGAAAAACCTTTTGAGTTAGTTTAGTGTAGGGTCAGTGAAGTGTAAATAGAAACTTCGCCTATTAGGGTTTCTTTTAAGAAACAATAAGAATAGTGTTACTAGACAAATTCTTACTTCGAAAATATGTCGTTGAAATAAGATACCTCCTTACAAAAAGAAAATATTTTGTAAAGGAAAAAAAAAGACATCGTGCCCAAACTTATCAGATATGAGAAGAACTCCCTCTTCAGTTATTTGATAGAAATATTAGTACATAATTGTTTAATGTATGTAGGGACTCGTATATATGTTTTGTGGACTGCTTTATGCGGACGTAGCAGGTAGCAAAATTAAGTATTTCCATTAAATAATTAATTTTGCATTGCATTGTTTTGTATAATACTTTTTATATATTGTAGCACACGATCGCTGACGATAACACCATTTGCTTATGGCCAAGGAATGAGGGATTCGTAGCGTCTACGGATTTAGTAGACACCATGTTGATTAGTCTTATCATGAACAATTAAATACATCAATGTATTGTTACTTAATGTTTTCTTTATCACAGGAGGCAGAACTTTGCCGAGTTTCTTGCTTACTTCCCCTCCGACGAGACTCCCGTTCTGGTGAACTGGCGCTCCACGATTTAAGTGACATTCACAAGAGAACGTATTCGAAAACAAATCTAGATTTACTACATTAAGTATCCAGAGTTATTTATTATTTATTTAGTCCACACACAGAGGTACATAAAAAAAGCCTATAATAAATTAATACAGCGCACAGCTTATTCCAAAAAGAATTATCATTCAGCGGGCTCGTGAAATAGGCTTTAGATAAAGTTATTTGAAAACTCACCTCTGAATAGAGCACAGTATGTCCGTAGGTCGGAACACCAGCGCGAATGTGACCAGATAGCACATGAGGATGCCGGCTAGCAGGACGTAGGACAGCTCCCTGCCACTCGCGCGGACCACCGGCGTCGAGCTGTGACGGAACCACACGCCGCACACGAACCTGGACAATAATAATATATTAATAATAAATAATATATAAACAAATATTTCTGACATTTACACTAATTATTTAGTTCCAAGATAAGTATCATTAAGAACTTGTGGTATGGATACTAAATAACGGATAAACATATATAAATACTTTTTTTTTGTAAATACATACTTGATATACATAGAAAAACACCCAGACTAGAACAAATAGTCATATCTATACACCCAAAGATTTGTTCTGTATGGGAATCGAACCCACGACCTCAGAGTGGACTGCGGGTATATCGGTCGTCAAATAATAATAATAAATCTCTATTATGCATTCCAGTATTTACAGTATCTGTCGGGAGAAAAAACTAACCTTGACGACTTTCTTGCCCGTTCTTTTACGATCAAGCTCCCGCCCGCAGTGAATGGGCGCGCTAGTTGTTAAGTTTTGACATTCATAAGAGCTCTTTTGAGCCAAACTTGAATAAACGATTTGACTTTGACTTTATACATTTATAATGCTTTTCATAAGAAGCTATTACTTTTATATTACCAAGAGGCATGTCAATTATATATTTTGACGACCGATATGACGTGCATTTCACTTCTGAGGTCGTGGGGTCGATTCTCACATGACAAATATTTGTGTGTATAAACATGAAATTTTGTTCTGCTCTGGGTGTTTTCCTATGTATATTAAGAATGTATTTAGAAAATTATTACATCATTGAAGTATTTATGTATGTTTATCCGTTGTTTGGTATTTTTAAGATTACAAGTTCTTAATGACACTTATCTTGGAACTAAATAATTGGTGTAAGTGGTCAGAAATATTTTTTTATTAATATTATTTAAATTTGTATAGATTTCGTAGACGGATAACCTAAAAGAGTCTTATTAAACAAAGTTTCTAATTAACTTTATACAATAATCGGTTGATAAATAGGAAGCAAACAGAAAACGGAAATAACTTCTAGCTAACTTAACAAGTGGTCGTGTAGGCGAAGGCTTAAATACATAAATAAAGTCCAACTGCAATTCCCGAGGGGGTACCCCTCACCGCATTCCGATTGCACCCGCGGTTCTGTTAAGCTTTTTAAATTCTCGTTGCAGAACTGTGTATTGGAAATGTACTGATTAGTCGGAAAAATCCGACTTTTTTCTAAACATTTCAACGTTTGATAATAAAGCGAATAGAAATGTAGTTTTCTCAGTGTTTTGAGAGTAATAATAAAGATTGGCTTAATAGATCGCTTATGAAGGTTAACTTGAAACTAACGCGCCCATTCACTGCGGGCGGGAGCTTAACCGTAAAAGAACGGGCAAGAAAATCGTCAAGCTTAATTTTTTTCTACCGCCCGTTGAAAGAAAGAATGAAAAGAAAGGTGTTTTCTAAACAACTCAACATTTAACAAAAATATAAAAAAAAATTCAATAGCACTTGTCTTGACCTGATTAATTAATTAGGGGATTAAATAAAATCCAGTTAATTGATCGTATATCAAACGCGAATTGCGTCCACAAAGAATCTGAAAGGGGGAAGGTTTGTAAGTAGCTGCTTTAAGCAAATATCATCACAATCATCATCATTTAAGCCATATATAGGCCTCCCCACATTGAGCGATCCTGAGTCGCTTGCATCCATCGGCTTCCCGCCGCCTTGACCAAATCATCGATCCGTCGCGTGCGAGGCCGTCCTCTACTACGTTTGCCGGTTTGCGGTCGCCATTGAAGAACTTTAACGCCCCATCTATCGTCGGTTCTTCGAGCTGTGTGCCCCACCCATTGCCAATGCTGACATAAAATAATAATATAGTAGATTCATTTTTTAATGTGACTCGTAATTATCTCTGCATCATGACTGGTGAGCAGAGTCTAAAAAGTCAGACTACACATGAGAATGCTCCATGCCACGGGATTAACACGGTAACAAGCGCAACCACTCATTAAGGCTTACATGAATGCGGTTTTGGCCCGGGACTAACCGGATGGTCTTACAAGGGAATGAATAAAATTATGCAGGAAATTGTTTAATGTAAATTTGTATTTGTTGAAAACAAATTATATTAATATTTTATTATTTATTTTATTTTATTTGGGGGGCTTACAGCTAACACTGCTATATAATTATAAAACAAATCTTCTAAAAGCCAATAACAAGCCTCTACATATAACAATTGACTAACATTAACCAGAAATGTACATTTTAATTTAGATTAATAATCAATTTACACAGTTAACATACAAATTTGCTAACCTATACTAAGTGTAGTAGTCTGCAGATAGAATAGAGATATTCATCATCTCAGCCCATAAACGTCCCCTTACTGAGCACGAGCCTTCTCTCACATACCAAGGTGCGAGGGTATTGGGTCATACTCCACCACGCGGACCCAGTGCGGATTGGCGGAGGCAGGTGTATGGCGTCCTGCTGTTAGAATTTATCAAGCCGCTAATTAGGCCTCTGACATGGCTTAACTACTACCACATTTAGTAATAACCGGGACCAACGGCTTTACGTGCCTTCCGAAGCACGAAAGCGCTCGATATCAAATGCCACACAAACGGTCACCCATCCAAGGACTGACTTATAAACTCTGCTGTACTTCGGTGATCGTTTCCGACTACCGAGCACCGCAGAGCTACGAGCGCTTCATAGAGATATTGCTACAGTTGATATCGAAGGTATTAGGATGATTACTAGGAATTGAATTAAAAAGTTTGCTAACGCGAATGAAGTAGTATTAAATAAAATAATAAAGTAAGTATAATAGTAGTAAGAATAAAATAGTATTTCCAATTCGCCTACAGTATGGCAACTGTCACAGAAAACTGAAAACGATTTCAATAAGTTTGACGCCAGCGTCTCATCGCACGTATTCACATCAATATCAGATGGCTTAAGTCATAGCTGCATCTTCGGTATGAGCGGAGTCAAAGCTGCATCTCATAATATTCGGGATGAGCGGAATATGAAATTTTAAGCCCTCATCGTGACTTCCTCTTAAAAAGGTGTTCCCGCTCAACATTTAAATTTATATCGTGTATCAAAAACGTTTCTTGAATGTTCGTTTCATAAAAGCGCATTTTTCTAACGCGGGCTGATGTTATAACATTATCATAGCAGCCTTAAAAAAGTATACAGAATCAACTTAAGCTGTGATTAAGATTCCCGCAGAAGAAAATTACATGGCCGCGATAGCCCATGCGGAGGCCTCCGAAAGGCCTCAGATAGACCTCATATAGGCCCCAGATAGACCTCAGATAGGCCTCAGATAGGCCTTGGGTATGAGTCGGCAATGGGTCCTGGTTGGGCCTCGCAAGGACACAAAGAGCACGGAAGCGCTCAATATTCTATGCTACAACTTTTTGGGTTATTCAACTTCACACACATACATTTACTAAACCCAGCATGTATTATTCCAATACGCAATTAATTATTTGAGCAATTCAAAATACGTTTTTGAATTGCTCAAATAATTAATTGCGACACTCAAAGAATTACCTACCCATTGTGCCTACATGAAAGAGACTAGACTTCGCGACACAGGGGATCCTAGTGTGAAGGCTAGTAAGCAAATTATATCTTATTTTTTGAACAATAAAACTATTAGTATTTGTAAATGTTTTCATCTACCAAGCACCACGAAGCTATGAGCGTGTTGTGTTGTGCAGTTATATAAAAGTCTAAAATTATACAGAATCGACTTACGCAGTGATCAGTATCCCCGCAGACGAAAATGACATGGCACCGATAGCCCAGGCGGAGTCAGGCCTTAGGTAAGCCTCGGGTATGGGCCGGCAGTGGGTTCTGGTTGGGTCTGGTAAGGTCCCGCGAGGACATACCATGCAGGCGGTTTCCACAAAAGGCGAGCGTATCTGGAAAGACAGTGATGTGTAAATGAGAGATATTTTGGAAGGTCTGATGTGTAAGACGGTTCAGGGTACTCTTACAGTACTTTAGTTTTTTTCTTTTTTTACTCTTCTTCTCCTACTTCTAGTATCTTTATATTGCTCTTTTGTGATAGTATGATACTTAATTGACAATTATAAAGAGTTTTGTTGACGAAGACACAGCAAGTCAGTAACATTTGATAACGTTCGGTAAAATTTTATAACTTGTTCTGTGTACTGTAGATGTTTACCGTAGATAACTTTTATTTTATTGTTACTATTTTGCTGAGTAGCACGTGGAAACATTGGTCTGCAAAAAGTATCTAACTGCCTAGTTATATTTACTCCTGTCAACGGTGTACCTGCCACTAGGCTCCAAAAAATTAACAAATCTTTTAAAGCTTGCATTTTATTGTAAATTTAAATTAACAATAAAATGCAAGCTGTCTTTAAAGGGATACTATTCTATCAAAGACTATATGGCTGATAAAAATGCTTGGGATTAAACTGCCGTTTCATACAGGCTATTCTAATATGAATGACTTAAAACATGAATATTGTTAATGTTATATTATATTGCATTGTATAGCGTCACAGACAAATGAAGATTATAACTAACCAATCGATAATTTAAAAGAGCATAGCCTGTGAGTTTCTTGCCAGTTCTTCTTACAGAGCGGTGGCACGGAACTGGCACTTAGATTCACTTACACTTAAATATTTTTTGTTTTTTTAAATTGTTTGGTTGCAAGTGAATCTAAGCTTCGTGATTTTAGTATAATTATATTTTATTTGTTTTTGTTATTTTTTTAATAATTTTGACGTTTTCAAGTACTATGTAATAGTTTATGAAATAAAAAGTATTTGATTTGATTTGATTTGGTGTGATTAGACTTAATTATATCGGTAATTTAAAAAAATATTGACATATTATAGTTGTAGATAACTGGGAAACCATTCAGACTAACGGTTCAGTCTTTTTGCGAATATTAATGTGCACTGTTATTCTTTGATTTCAGATTTAAGTGAAATCAAATAAAAACTTCATCGCTTCATGCAATAATACAATAAACATACAATCACGCCTTCTTTCCTGAAGAGGTAGGCAGAGGCATATTATACGCCCACATTTTGTCAGTTATAATGTTGGTCCCACGTAATATATGGCGAGCCTATTGCCGCATATAAAATATTAGTGTTTATTTATATCAATAATTTAATTTAATAAGTTTAATATTTTCTTAAGTATGCATGTACATACGTTGCATTATATGTTTCGGATGTAGTATTTATTTAGTTTGCACTTGTTATTGCTTTGCAATTAGCGTGACGGGGTTAAGTCCTCCATACAAGTTCATTCAGTTCATCAACTCCATACATGTTATAGAAATGATTATAAGTGGAAACTTGTAATTGGCCATATTATAAACGTTAATCTAAGATAATATTGTAATTAGCCGTAAGTTTTCCCAAAATTGTAAAATAAAATAAAATATCGGGAACATTTGTGATTGCCAAAGCTTTGTCCGTTGATAGTCCGAAGAAGTCGGTGCACTACTTGCAAGTGAGATTGGCTTGGAATCCTAAGATCTTGGTAGGATCCCCATTCCCCATACACCCAATTAACATATAAGTACATACAATAAACGAGGTACTACAAAATGTATAGGCGTAAGTGACGCCATGCAAGGTCCTGGCGTCATAGAGAGTCAAAATCGTTGCTTTTTATATAAAATAGTTATTATAATATTATATTTTAAAGGTATGTATTCCGTTTTATTTTGTACTATAAACGTAACTTAACAAAAACATTTTGGTGTAAATTATGTCTGTATAAAGATACAAATGTCTATCCCAAATACAAAAGTCAGTCCCAAAAAGTTAGTAATTGGGCTAAGCCCGTGCTATTATTTTACGGGAATTTGTAAATGTTTTAATTTATATATAACAATATACATTGTGTGAAACAATTTTATTATACAAAGTACATGCGAATAAAAATGTTAAATTATTAAGGTTGTGAAAAAAATATGTAATGGTTAAGTTAACACTAATAACAGAAAATTATGTAATTACGTTTGTTAGTATCTAACGAATCACAAGAATGCATTCTATTTTATAAAGAATGTTAAACGCTAAAAACTTACGAAAGCATGCATAAAGGTCTTAACATTTTCATCAAAAATCATAAAGCTGTAACATGAAGCCTCGCAGACAGTAATATCAACAAAAATGTACATCGTTGTCTAAGTTTAACGATGCAGAGATGGAAATAATATTGTACGGAGCGATTTGTCCACATTTGGCCCGACAGACTGGCAGAAAAATCTCATTTTCTTGATGCACAGCGAGCGAGGAGATATCATTTATATGCGCGACGAGCAAGATGCTTTGTGAGCTAGTCTGGCCGAATAAAATGCTAAGCTCCGGCTAACTGTAGTATAAAAGTTACTACTTACGTGAAAAAAATATATGGAGATGGTTTAGAAAGAAGACATTGTTTTCAAGATCGTTTAATCAAGACTGGCTTTTCGTCTGCTTATTTTTTCTTTTTATAAAAATTGCGTTCTTTATTCCTTTCTTTATATATTAATTAAAATTAGCATATCTGTTTATATATTTTTGTGACTGTACCTATTCATCTGTTTATGTACGTGTTTGTTGTGTAGAGTGAGTTCTTTAGTTTCAGGTCGTGAAGACACCGTTGTTCTGAGGCTCCTATCTTACCTGAAGATGCCCTGTGTAAGGGCAAAACACGTGTCGTGTTGAATAGTTTCTCGATTTTTCGGGAAATTATAGTAGCGCGGGAATTGTTACAAAGATATTTTTAACCCATCACTTGCTAACAATGGATTTCCGCAAAGTAACGCCTGAATCAATAAATTATTTACGTGTTTGTTCACTCATCAACATTTCGATAATAAAGTTACGTGCAATTGTACGCATAGAAATACCAACGGAGTAAAAAACCAATGTAAAAGGAAAAAATACTTCGTAGCAATATGTAACACTTGTTGCACAACAGAGACTTGTTAAATAAATATACAAAACAAAGGAGGACAAAGCTGGAGCTGTTTTACGTCGTGAGGGATGATATGCGTGCCAATAATGTTTCAACCATGGATGCTGAAGACCGAAAGGAAAAGAAGATTTTATTTTATGTCACACATCATTATCATCACATTCAGCCTGGTGGCAAGAAGTCGATGCAATACAGAAAAGAGCGCTCTATACATTGGGAAAATCAAGCGCCCCCACTCATGAAGATTTGCAAAATTCCTTTTCACACCTCGCTTAATATAATCGACACATACATACATAATATCACGCCTGTTTCCCCGAAGGGGTAGGCAGAGGCATATTGTACGCCCACATTTTGCCAATTGTATTGTTGACCCTTGGTCTTATACGTTCGTTAGAGCCTCGTCCGTTGATCGGCAGGTGCACCACTTGCAGGTGAGGTTGGCTTGGGCTTCTCAGATCTTGGTAGGAGCCCTATACACCTCGATTATAGGAATTGAGAAACACGCGCTGGAAGATATAGATACAGAAAAGCGGGCCCTGAACTTGTGAGATAGCAACCGGGAAACGCATGGATGACAATTATGAATAAAAGAGAACCGACCTCGTACTGAGTGCAGTTGAAGCAGTGCCAGCAGCAACTCTCTCCCTCGACGTACTGCTTGGCCTGACCCAGCTCGCATTCCGCACTGCAGACCGACTCGGGCGGTTGACGTTCATCCCACTTGAACTGGATATCTGGACAGGAGACGAAGATATTGTTAACAAATGTGACATCAGAATATAGAACCTTTTGAGCTTCGTGTAAAATTTTCTTGTAACAGGCACCTTAAAGTTTTAGTAAGGAAATTGCTACATCCACTGGCTTCCCGCCGCCTTAACCAGATTGTAAGTAACTCGGGTGTGAGGCCGTCCTCTTCACCGTTTCCCTAATTGCCGTAACTCCAAAGTATTGAATCAATTTCAAAATTAATTAATTTATAAGCAAGTGATGGATTTAAAATATCTTTATAACAATTCCCGCGCTACTACGACACGTGTTTCGCCCTTACACAGGGCATCTTCATTTCAATTATAGTAGCGCGGGTATTGTTAAAAAAATATTTTCAATCCATCACTTGCTTACAATGGATTTCCGCAAAGTAACGCCTGAATCAATAAATTATTTTAGATTTGAAATATTTTCATAGAATGAAAAGTTTTCTTAGAAACCGTAACCAACAAAGTAGCATTAATATGTAACCTTTCATCACATGTCAATACGCTTGATGTGATGTGATCAGCGTCTGCCTTATAGCTTACTAAATATATATGAATCCTTCACTCCATAGCAAGATGAACATATTCAAGAATAATAGTAGTAGAAATGAGCAGACCAGATGTTTTAGGGACCGTGACGACCCGACACATGACGCCACCACCGCAGACAAATTTAAGTAAGCATGACGTACTCATGCTACAGGATAAAGGAAATTTTATTATTAAATCCTTTACTGCACATTAAACAAAAGAAAGAAACACATATACAAATTAAACAACCCTAACAGGAGTGAGAATTTATACTAAAATAGTATATTTTACTAAAATAAAAATTTTTGTAATATTTATAGTAAAGCAATCAAATATTGTATATTACGAATTCTTATACTTACCATCTAAGTCTAGTTGCAGCTCTCCATCCAAGTACTGTCCTACGTTGACCCACCGATACACCCCATGTTGGACTTGCTTGAAATGCAAGATGTTGTACCTGGCTGGGCCGTCACCATTGTTGTCGAAATGAAATTCGTCTCCGCTTAGACCTGGCAACCAAAAGAAAAAAAAATAAGACAAAGAAAATCAATTTATTCAGTATCACATAACTCTTCGTAAATTATGAAAAAATAGAACAAGTGGACCAACTAGTATGCTAAATCAATACTAATCATTTGAGTATAGGTACTGAATAGAGGTCCCCTCAGTACACTGTCTGGCACCACAGGATGCCACGACTCTGATCCAAGTAGTATGTCTACGCGCAGCATTTTTAAAAAGTTCACAAAAATATGAAATTGGAAAAACAATTTTAATACTATATAGGTGTATAGGGCCCCAACCAAGATCTGAAAAGCCCAAGCCAACCTCACCTGCAAGTGGTGCACCTGCCGATCAACGTACGAGGCTCTGGCGAACATAAAAGTGCCCGGAAAGCGGCAATAGGCTCGCCACTCATTACGTGGGACCAACAATATAAATGGCAAAGTGTGGGCTTATAGTATGCCTCTGCCTACCCCTTCGGGGAAACAGGTGTGATATTATGTATGTATTTTAATATTTTAGGTACAATGTAAAAGAACACTTTATTTATTTTTAATGCGACTTGTCAACTCCACGGATCATGACTCACTTAATCCACTCACTGTGCTTTGAATCATGATTACGGGAGGATCTTATGAGGTATATTTCTATAGCTGTTGCAGCATAATGGGCTTACTAAATACAGGCTAATTGTGAAGTGATTTGTCATCGAGAAAAAGAAGAATGTGACTCGTCATAAAGAACACATTCCGCTCAATGGTAACCAGTCAAATTCAGAGTTCTAGTCAAAGTAAATGGTAGGCAATCCCGTAAAGGCAGGCAGCGTATCTCGTTTTCCACTTGTTATGACACACAAATTATCCTTCTACACTAAAGTCGGTTAGGAGTACTCATGAGCTCCCTTTTCTCTTAGAAATTATTATGTATCAAGACTAATAAATAAATATTTTCTGACAATTGCACCAATTATTTTAGTTCCAAGATAAGTTTCATTAAGAACTTGTGTAATGAAAAAAAAAAATTAAAAATGTATTTATTGTAACTCAAGTATTACAAACTACGATTATAAGGATTATAAGGTTACAAATGTAGAAATATAAAATGATGGATACTAAACAACGGATAAACATACTTTAATATTTTATTTTTGTAAATACATACTTAATATACATAGGAAAACACCCAGACCAGAACAAATATTCATGTTCATGCACACAAAGATTTGTCCTGTGTGGGAATCGAACCCACGACCTCTG
This sequence comes from Musotima nitidalis, assembly GCA_949126915.1. Lineage (NCBI taxonomy): Eukaryota > Metazoa > Arthropoda > Insecta > Lepidoptera > Crambidae > Musotima > Musotima nitidalis. The sequence continues at coordinate 16,096,976 of OX421425.1, forward strand.
GAGTGAAGTGCAGGTATACTGACCTCAACGCCATTTCGGTCGTCAAATAATACTGCTGCTTATGATTGATTGATGACAAACATTGAAAATAGAAGAATATACTGTATTGTACGGTTCATAATAGGCGCTCCGTAGTCGTATTTGTAAATTTAGCTTGTCATTAGGTAATGAGTTAACCAAATCAACAGCAACGATCAGCTCCTATTATTGAGAAAACACTTTTTCAAATTGAGCCCAGTTGATGATTATCTCAATTTAGATAGTGACGTGTAAATTACATTTAGTACTTGTTTTTTTTTTATGTCAATGAAGATTATTTAATCAATGAATAATTTACAGCAAAAATATATAGTACTTAAACAACTTAAATAAACTACCTTAACTTAAAACTATAAATAGAAGATGTCTTCCAACTGTGGGCCCATGGGTACGGTGCCAAGAACGCTGGCAACATTTCTTTTTTGTTTTATTGTATTTTTTATTTTAAAAACTTGTTTTAAAAAAAATCTTTCCTTCGTTCCTATTAAACTATTAGTCTATTTCTATAGCGGGTAGTGACTTACCAGTAAAGTTGACCTTCCTCAAGAACTTGAGCAGTTCGGAGCCGCTGGCTGGTTTCATCGCATCGCACAGACCAGTTCTGCCCCCACATACGGTTGCATGCATATCTCTGTGAACAAGAAGAAGTTACTCTAAGAGAAAGTAATAATTCATGATGTGAAATTAACTATCTTTTGAAAAAACTTTTACAATAAGACTTTTTATAGAAATTAAAATAAGTATACAACATTAAGAGGCTCGATCATTTACTCAATAATCAAGGTCAGAGGATGAGAGGGTCCCAGTGCAGATGTGCGTCATTCTGCTGTCAAATTCTTTCAATATAAAGCCCAATAGAGCTTCTTAATTGTCTTAACGACTGCAACATAAAATGATATCCAGAAACAACAGATGAAACTACTTTCTAAGTCACAGAAGCTCTCGATGTCAAATGCAACACAAACGGTTACACATACAAGGACTGACCTGTTTAAACATTTAACTGATAGTCGAACACGCGAACACGTCGAAGGCAGATTTTTTATTTATTTATTTTTATTTATTCATTTCCAAACTTACATTTCTTTTTACAGGTTATTGGCCCAATACAACAGAGAAGATATATGAATAATACATTTTTATACACTATAACATATATAAAAGAGCGTAAATTTCGTGAATTCGCCCAGAAGGTTACCTGGAAGAAATTGCTGTTAGCAATAAGGCCGCCCATTGTATTTTTGTTTATGTGATTTGTTTACTTTTTTATATTTAGTGTACAATAAAGTGTTCATTCATTCATTTATTTAGAGAATATTGAAATATATCTAACTGCTCAGCTATGTTATATTATATGTCTATGTTATACTGTATGTTATGTTATATGTCAGATGTATGACGCCCTGTTGTTAGACTCTTCCAAGCTTTCTAATGGGCTAAATAACTGCTTAAACTGGTCTTAACGTCTACTATATCGCTGCAATGTGGTGTGTAGGGATGCATTTCGTCGCCATATCCATAAATCCGTAGAAAATGAAGATACATCGAAAGTGTGGAAATTTCTAAGGTCACTTGGGATTGGTAAGTCTAAGGAGAGCACAATTTCTAATAGTATTAATATTGATCTTCTTAATATTCATTTTTCTTCTTCGTCTTATATGAATGACGCTGATAAGACCAATACTTTAATCCATCTATCTGCTCAACCAATCCCAGACTATTCTCCGTTTCTTCTTGAGCAATTATCGGATTGTGATGTTGAGAAGTGCGTTATGTCGATCACCTCTAATGCAGTTGGTATCGATGGTATCAGTCGCAATATGTTAGTGCCTATCCTTAGCATCATCCTTCCTATCCTTACTTTTCTTTTCAACAGCTCAATTTCCAATGCAATGTTTCCTTCTTGTTGGAAATACGCCCAAATTATTCCTTTACCTAAAGTCTCCAATCCTCAAACTCCTAATGAATATCGCCCCATATCCATTCTTCCATTCTTATCAAAAGTCCTGGAGCGTCTTGTTCATCAGCAAGTAAGTAACTACCTTTCCCGTCATTGTCTTTTTAATCCTCTCCAATCTGGTTTCCGTCCCGGTCATAGCACTGTCACTACATTAGTCAAAATTACTGACGATATTCGTCTTGAAATGGAAAATGGACACCTTACTGTGCTAATATTATTGGACTTCAGCAATGCATTCAACACGGTCGATTTTGATGTGCTCCTTGCAATGCTGCGTACTCTCAACATATCTCCGACGGTAATTGATTGGTTTCACTGTTACCTATACGGGCGCAAGCAACGAGTCCGCCTTGATGAGAACTTCTCTTCATGGTGTGTTTACAGCAGGCGTTCCGCAGGGAGGCGTGTTATCCCCTCTTCTTTTTGGAATTTTTATTAATTCTATTTCTCATAACCTTTCCTGTTCCTACCACCTTTATGCAGACGATCTTCAGATTTACAGCCAGGCACCGCTTCCGAAGTTGGCTGAGGCTGTAATTGCTACGAATAACAACCTGTGTCGCATCGCAAAATGGAGCCAAGCTTTTGGCCTTAAGATTAATCCTATAAAAACTCAAGTTATTATAGTAGGTAGCTCCCGATTGCTGTCAAGAATTGATTTTAATTCACTTCCGAAAGTTAATTTTAGTGGTGTCGATATACCTTATTCAAAGACGGTAAAAAATTTGGGGGTAATTATGGACGATACTCTTTGTTGGGGTCCGCAACTTCAGGCTGTCAGCCGTAAGTTATACGCTTCCGCTGCATCATTGAGAAGACTACGTAACTTTTTACCAACTACCACTAAAGTAGCGTTAGCGCAGTCTCTGCTACTTCCCGTTCTTGATTACGCCGACGCCTGCTTTCTTGATCTCACGGAGGACCAGCTAAATAAACTTGAGCGTCTTCAAAATTTTTGTATAAGATTCATATTTGGTTTGCGCAAATATGACCATGTATCACATTACCGTTCTGTACTCAAGTGGCTTCCTATTCGTCTTCGCCGGAATACTCACATTCTATCTCTTCTTTTTAACATTTTGCACAATCCTACTTACCCTCACTATCTTAAAGATAACTTTAACTTCCTTCACTGCTCACATTCGCGTTCTTTGCGGTCATCAGAGAGTCTGAGCCTTGAGATTCCGTCACATGTCACTTCTTTTTACGATTCATCTTTTACTGTACAAGCTGCTCGTCTCTGGAATTCTCTCCCAGTTACTATAAGACAAGCGCAATCACTAAATGTGTTCAAAATTGGAATAAATGAGCTTTTCCTTTTAGAAAAGTAATGTTCTGCTGCTCAGTGTTCCTATATCATGTACGTATTTATGTATGTACGTTTATTTAATTTAATTAATAGTATTTATTTTTGTTTATGTTTATTAAAAATACAACTATATATTTTTATTCTTTTCTACACCCCCGGTTTTCATTTAATTTAATCACTCTCCATCCTAAGGTTGCCTGGAAGAAATCGCTGTAAGCGATAAGGCCGCCAATTGTATCACTTTTCTTTTGCAACTGTTTTCTTGTTTTATTTTTAATTTGGTGTACAATAAAGAATTTTCTATCTATATATTGTGATCACCGAGACCAACAGCTAAACCAGCTTTTCGAAGCACGGAAGCGCTCGAAGGCAAACGCTACACAAACGATCGAAAATTCAAGGATTGCTTCCAACCACCCAGTACCGCAGAGCGAATAGGTATACAATCAGACGAAAGCTTCTGCCACCCTCCATCATCATATCAGCCTTATAAGTCCACTGCTAAACATTAGCCTCCCCAATAGATTACATTCTGTTGGGGGTATTTGTCCATAATCACCACGCTGGGCAGGCGGGTTCGTGATCGCAGTTCCAGCCAGTACGCAGGATGACGCTGCTGCCCATCATCTGGCAGCATTTCTCTTCGTCGACTTTTACGACTTCCCTATTGTCCATAAGATCATTTAAAAGTCAATACTTAAAAGGGAAATAAGCCACTCAAAAACCGCTTCTTAACTCAAACCTTTCGACTCAGAATCCGAAAACAAGTGTTAGAATTAATCCCTTAATCCCTTAACAAAAGTATTCCGTACCTTAGATGTTCTTACAAGAAAATCTATTTTAAGAAAAAGGAATTAAACATTCATTTGTAATTGAAAGGAGATAATAGCCTTCCCTTAGGAATATTTGGTGTCTCGATAACAGTGGTTATTAAACTTTACAGGGCCCTCAGAATATTGAGCTCAGCGAAAGGGTTTTTTAATTGAAAGTTAAATTTCAATTGAATCTTTAAAGGAATTTCGTCAGACTCGTAATAAGGGGGAATTGGGTTGTTGATTCGATTACAATTGTAAAGTTATTAACGACTGATATAGCTTGAGGGGTGGTATATCTGCTTATCTCTTGTAAGCTCCTTATGAAGCTTATTGTCGCCGAGCAATATTTTGCATAAACGTAAATATATTCATTGTTTTAGATATTCTCTAGTTTATTTGTTAATATGTATAAAAACTCAAAACTATCTAACTAAAGAGTAATTTAAGGCGAGAAAATAGATGTAAAGTCGATAGAACATTCTACTGCCAGAAAGAAATTGAATACACACATATAATTAATGTTGTGATTTTAGATATTTGATGTGTATAAAACAAGTAAAAATAAATTTTGTAGCATTTATAAGGAAAGTATATTTACCCCGCTCCTAAAGTTGTGGGTTCGACTGTGTAGGACACAGGATAAATCTTTAAATTTTAAATATTTTCTGACAATTACACCAATTATTTAGTTCCAAGATAAGTATCATTAAGAACTTGTGTTAAGGATTCTAAATAACGGATAAACATACAACAATACTTTTTTTAAATAATATTTTTTAGGGTGTATAGAAATCCTACAACAACCATACCTCAAATGGTACACCTGCCAATTAACGGACGAAGCTCTGGCGAACATAACAGTGCCCGGTAAGCGGCAATAGGCTCTCCACCTATTACGTGGGACCAACTATATAATTGGCGAAGTGTGGGTGTATAATATGCCTCTGCCTACCCCTTCGGGGATCCAGGCGTAAATATATGTAAAATAGACTTTTTTGTAAAAATATACTTAATATTCATAGAAAAATACCCAGACCAAAAAAAATATTCATGTTAATGCACACAAAGATTTATCCTGTGTCCCACACAGTCGAACCCACAACTATACGAGCGGGGTAAATATACTTTCCTTATAAATGCTACAAAATTTTTACTTTCTTATACACATCAAATATCTAAAATCACAACATTAATTATATGTGTGTATTCAATTTCGCTCTGGCAGTAGAATGTTCTAACGACTTTATATCTATTTTCTCGCATTAAATTACTCTTTTCTTAGCTAGTTTTGAGTTTTTATGAGAGCTGAACGTTAGAGTTAAACATAAGAGTTTTTATCCAAGCAACAAATTTCAACCCTAGCTTTGAGGTCTGTTTTGTTGGAACAGACCCATTTTCTTTGACTTTCCCATAAGAGTAAATTCACTATGTAAATGATTTCCACTCAGCAACAAAAAGTCGAAAATACCTATCTCTTTTCCGTACGAAACGTGGTAATAATTTCACAAGCGTTTAGCTTTAAGTCAGGCGGTAAATTTTGCTATATTTGTTACAAGAATTTGAAAGGTCTCGCCGGAATGTTATCTGCGGTACACGAGAGCGTTTCACCCGCATAAGCTTGGTCGTAACTTTGAAATATAGGTCCTGTTTGATTTGTGTTTATTTGACGGTATCCAAAAAGGCCTCACATTAGGGTGAGGGCAAAGAGTTGGTGCTATCTGATCTTATTTGGGGCGTGAAACAGAAATCTGCGTTGGAAATAGGATGCTTTGTTACACGCGCGATAAGTCTAAGCGATGTAATTATGTTGATATTACTTTACGCATATCCAGATATTAATTTTTTTTACATTCTCATAGAATAGATATAGCTCAAATTTTAAAAAGTACATAAAAACGTGGTATAGTAATCATATATACATACATACATTCACGCCTGTTTCTCCGAAGGGGTAAGCAGAGGCATATTATACGCCCACATTGCGTTACATATATTGTTTATCCCACGTAATAGCCTGTTGCCGCTCATATATTAATAACTTGTATGTTTGTTTGAGTCTCGTCTGTTGATCGGCAGGTGCACCACTTGCAGGTGAGGTTGGCTTGGGCCCCTAAGATCTTAGTAGGATCCCTATACACCCTTAATATACAAGTACAATACATAATCATATGGGTGTATAGGGATCCTACCAAGACCTAAAGAGCCAAAGCCATCCTCACCTGCAAGTGGTGCACCTGCCGATCAACAATCGAGGCTCTGGCGAACATAACAGTGCCCGATAAGCGGCAATAGGCTCGCCACCTATTGCGTGGGAACAACTATACAATTGGCGAAGTGTGGGCGTATAATATGCCTCTGCTTATTCCTTCGGGGATCCAGGTGTGAATGTATGTATGTATACTTTTTTTTGTAAGTACATACTTAATATTCATAGGTAAATGTCCAGACCAGACCAGAACAATTATTCATAGTCATGAATACAACGATTTGTACTGAGTGGGAATCGAATCCACGACCTCGGGGGCAGAGGGCCTACTCTAATTTAACAAAGTTTAAAGTTTGAAGTGATGAATACTGCCATTCACGGTCTTTGTCCATATCGGTCGTCAAACCAACAGACACGACAGACAGCATTTTTAGTTTTGATACGGAACCCTTAAAACGGGTTAGCTCTAAAAGTTACGATCTTTTAACGGCTCATTCGTAATTGGGAGTGGGCACTGAAAGTTTGATTGGGGTTCTAACAGCAAAGCATTCTGCTGAAGACGAACTCAAAATATTCAAGGGCCCTCGTAAACTTATCTAATTTCGTGCGACGGTCTTGTGGTCGCGAAGAGATGAGTTGGAGATAAAAGGCATTTATTTCGAGATAAGTGCTTCAAAATTAGAGAATTTACAACCGAAAATTAAAACGAAATGTTAGGGCGAGTACAGATTATTTGCGACGGAATATGAATTACATACAACTTTTTCGATATAGTGTTCGCGAGCGCATTATGCGCTCTTTGTAAGTAACACTTGGAACAGTGGAACAGCCCGCGCATTCGTAGCCCGTGCATTCGTAGGCCGCGCATTCGTAGTCCACGCATTCGTAGCCCACGCATAGTCACGGTTTTTAGTGCTCAAATACTGAAATCGAAATTTTTTTTTGCGATGGAAATTTTGTGTTTATTTACTACGGCGTCTGGTGATAAGATAAAGAATTTTGGCCGTGCAAGTATTATATGTGTTAGCACAAAAACACCTCTACCTTAATACGATAAAGTTAATTTCGCCTTAATAAATTCACTCTAAACTTTCATCGTAGTAAAGTTGTTCGGAACTCAGATTTTGTGCTGTTTTTTCGACGATCGCTATTAGAGCGCGCAGTGTCATTTGGACAGTCATTCACGTCTGCGCGACGCGAACATGTATGGGTCTGTAACATGCTCGGTAAAGCTCTTATAATGAACAACTTAAAAACTAACGGGCCCATTTACTGCGGGCGGGAGCTTTATCGTAGAAGAATCAGGAAGGAAAACTTTACGGTTGATTTTTTCTCCCGTTTCTAAGAGATTTTTACTTCCGAAGCGCGGGCAAAGGAGTCTTTATTATATTCGCGTTGCTTTGCATGCAAAAAATGTAAATAATACATGACTTAAGATTTTTGGACCAAATATTTGTTTCAAGCTATGTATTCAATTTTGCAGACAAAATCCGCAGGCTGTCGTATCATAAACGGAATTGACTTCTATTCCGGGAATCTTCATATGACATACATACATACAATCACGGCTGTTTGCCCTGTTTTAACGGGCACTTCTATGTTCGCCAGAGCCTCGTCTGTTAACCGGCAGGTGCACCACTTGCAGGTGAGGTTGGCTTGGGCTCCAAAGTTGATGGTAGGATCCCCGTTCACCCTCGTAGCACGTCATAATGTGTCAAAAAAAATATTTGACTTTGACTTTGTTGATATACTTCGGGTAATGTCACATCTTTAATTAAAAGTAGGTATACTAATTTGGCGACAATCTGAAGTATAAAAATCTAATGATGTACTACTTATAAAAACCTGCTTTAAAACTGTTTACGCGAGTGTTTTAAAGGTACTAAATGCCTATGTATGCGCGCTAATCTGTACGCACTCACACCAACAAGAGTGTATTTACACTATGGTAAAACACGATAATGCACTCTACCATTCTTCTATTCAAAACCACGGTTCGTGATAATTTTCCTTAAGAGTTTTAAGAGCATTCTCAAGTAATTAAAGAACGTGCGCCTCCGGGGAGAATTCGGAATTGCAGTTAAGAATTATATCTTATTTCCGACAGTTAAGTTTAAGTAATCTGGTTTAGGAATTTTAAGGTGAAAATGGGTTAGGCCTATAAAGAACTGTGATTTACTACTTCAAGCTAGACTTGTTTAACTAATATCTCCTTAAGTCTTACAAAAACAGGCATGAAGTCAATTTTCTTGTTGTAAAATTATGTTATCACATCAAAACTTTATTGCAGTCTTATTATGAAGTAGCTATCAATGAATATTTTTGTTGTTATTTTTCTATTTATATTCCACTTTTTGAAATAAGATTTAAAACGGCTTATATTTTGAATCGATTCGAGGATTCTGCTTTACATATGCTATTCTGTTTTAAAAGTTTTGGTGCGAAGTTATAAGAAGTTGTGCGCCGGACTTCCATTTTAGAAAGTTAAATCACTGTAAAGATATTGCTGGTCAAGAAAAGGTATTACAGCGTCAAAGATTATATTAATGAGATTCTTCTTTGTAAACTTTTTAATGAATACTGTTGTAAAGTAGCATGTCCACGTTGCTCCAAAAAAAATGGCACAGAAATGCCTGTAAATGTTAAATTCTTCTCCAGTTAAGTTTCTCACATCATCATCATATTCTAGCATTATCCCGGTTGCCCTAGACTTAAGCTTAGGGCCCAGGGTATGCTCACTTTTTTTTTTTATTTACGTCGGTAACAAAATGCATTTACGCACTGTCTCCCGGCCAAAGGGGGACCGAGAGAGGTGTGTGGGGCTCACCACCGGCAGACACGACCGCCAGCAGTAATACCCACTAAAAATCTTCCGACGACGCCCGCCGCTTGTTGAGAAAGAGGCGGGGTGCCAGTACCTGGGTTGCAGCTCTGACACCCCGCCCGCGGCCAACGTCCCCCGGACCAAAACCGGGAGGACCTCCTCAGAGAGACGCAGTGGACGCGCCCCTCCTACCTCCTTGTGCGACCATAGCGTGTGTGGCCGACTTCTCGAAGGGTCCATGGTTAGACAGCAGGGCCCCCCTGCCCCCGCTGCCTAAGACCCTCCTGGCGCTGCTTGACGGACCCACCTGGCCCGCCCGCTGCGCCCTCCACAGGTCCCTCTTAGTTTCCCCCCCGGTAGTCAGTACTAAGAGTCACCAATCTCTGGGTGTTACCTTTTCTCTGGCGCCTCCTGCGCCCTACCGGGAGGTACTCAGCCCTCCCACCACGACAAGGTGGAGACCAGTCGGGGGGGGGGTAGGGTATGCTCACTGATTCAACCAGATTTGACTGAATTTCAGTTATTACGTGGAGCGACTGCCGTCTGACCTCCGCAACCCAGAGGGAAACACCATTCTATTCTGTGGTTAAACCAGCTGTCAGTCTGTTAAAAGGCACTTACTTCCTAATAACGACTGTCATAGATGTTCATGACAGCCGGGACCAACGGCTTAACGTGCTTTCCGAGGCACAGACCAAGCGATAGTTACGCACATAAGTTCGAAAAGTCATAGGTGCGCCACCAGGGTTTGAACCCGAGACCCTCTGAATTTAAAGGCAAGGTGTCTCGCCACTGGGCTAACGGCGCTCTCCACTCAATTCGCAGCCCTTAGTGAATGGCTATTCACAGAATTTGACAACTATTTGTATAATTATTAGGTGACGTTCACAATTGCTTCAGTATAATAATAATAATCGTTTTTTTCCAATATAGCATACAACAAAGAAATGATTTTCAGTGGTTATTACCCGAGGCTCGCAAACCTGTGTCGTAACCATAAGTGAGTTACAAATATTAATATTACTTTTATTTCCGTCTTTGTTGCTCCGGTTCATTTATAAATAATTAGTATGAAACCTAGCTTGTATAAATGAATTTTAAAAATATGGTATAAAGATCAGTATTCGATCAAAGATAAATCAATTAATCCACTAGAATCTCGTTCAGCTATATGTCGGTGTTGGTGAATACTTAGCAGTGATGGAGTGTTACCTAAGTGCTACTTTATTAGTAGGGTTTTTGAGGGTATATTTAAACTTACGTAACTTAATCTGTAGGAGGAGGTATATTTGTATAACCTTGCTGAGATTTTATACTTTGTTCCTTGTATTTGGTTAAATGTAGAGTTTCTTTGCTTGGTTCATCTCATCGCTTTCCTCTATTATACGCCCACTCTTCGCCAATTTTATTGTTCCCACGTAATAGGTGGCAAATATTATCGGGATCTGTTACGTTCGCCAGAGCCTCGTCTGTTGATTGGCAGATGCACCACTTGCAGGTGAAGTTGGCTTAGGCTCCTTAGGTCTTGGTAGGATCACCCCTCATTTATTGTGTGTTTAAAAACTTATTTTTTTTATAATATGAAATTTAATGTAAGAAAAGAAATGTCCATGTGCCCGGTAAGCGACAATAGGCTCGCCACCTATTACGTGGGGCCAACAATATAGCTGGCGAAGTTAAGGCGTATAGTATGCCTCTGCCTACCCCTTCGGGGAAACAGGCGTGAATGTATGTATGGACAATAAATCACAGAGATTTGTCTGGAGTGTAGGTTATGTATTTCTTAATTGAATTAATAAAAGATAATATATAACTCTTGTACAGATTTATTTTTGGAAATACATACTTATAATAGGAAGGAAACACACACACTAAGAGATATATCGAATTATTATGTATACATATATAGATATATATATGTCCTTTGCTCTAGGAGTATATAAATAAGGAGGTTAATATATACACTGCACTGGGCTGAAGATATATTGACCTTCGCGTAATATCTTTTGTAAGGAAATAGTGTTATACTTCTAAAGTGCCAAAAGTGCGTTACTCCTAAAAAGGTACTTTTACCACACTTAACCCAAACCTTCTTGGCTTACACCGGAATAATCTACGTTGGCTTGAAAAGGAGGGCCTCTGTGAAAAGAAACTGAGCATTTTCAACTATAAAACGAGGCCACGAACTGTTTGAATACATCGAGGTCAAAAGAGGTGAAGAATATGTGAGGTGTTCCAAAATATCTATCCATAATCCATACTAAACTATTATTATTAATATTGTTTTCTTCTATTTACGGGATTGTACATAATAATCTCCGTGCTTCGGAAGGTATGTTAAGCCATTGGTCCCGGTTATCATTAAATGTGGAAGTCGTTAGACCATGTTACAGGCCTAATGGGCGGCTTGAAAAATTCTAAAAGCAGGACGCCATACACCTGCCTCCGCCAATCCGCACATGGTCAGCAAGGTCGAATATGCACCTTGATATGTGAGTGGAAGCTCGTGCTCAGAAGTGGGAAATAATTATCATGACATTATCATCGCACCGCTCGCTCAGGAGATTATAGCATGACCCTTTCTATTTTAAGGTTGCCTGGAAGAAATCGCTGTAAGCGATAAGGCCGCCAATTGTATCACTTTTCTTATGCAATTGTTTTCTTGTTTTATTTTAATTTGGTGTACAATAAAGAATTTTCTATCTATCTATCTCTTCAAGAAGAACGTAAAACGGTTTTTAATAGTTTCATAATTGTAGTAATACCCCTGGTATTGCAAGTTGCAAGCGACCATAGACTGCGGTCACCACTTTCCATCTGATGGGCCGCACGTTTGAGTGACATCTAGTGGTATAAAAAGAAAAACTTACATTTTACAGATTTAAACGGATTGATAGAGAAAATTATTGGCATATACCACCAGCTTGAAACCCGGTATTACAATTGCAGTGAAGTCCGAAGCTCAACCACATAATACAAGATCTCAAGACGTAGTTAGCTTGAGTTTAAGTGCCACCTAGTGATATTAAAAGAAAAACTTACACTTTACGGATTTAAACGGATTGATAGAGAAAATGGTTTGTATATACCACGAGCTTGAAACCCGGTATTACAATTACAGTGAAGTCCGACGCTCAACCACATAATACAAGATCTCAAGACGTAGTTAGCTTGAGTTTGAGTGCCATCTAGTGGTATAAAATGAAAAACTTACACTTTACGGATTTAAACGGATTGATAGAGAAACTTGTTGGTATATACCACAAACCCGGTATTACAATTACAGTGAAGTCCGACGCTCAACCACATAATACAAGATCTCAAGACGTAGTTAGCTTGAGTTTGAGTGCCATCTAGTGGTATAAAATGAAAAACTTACACTTTACGGATTTAAACGGATTGATAGAGAAACTTGTTGGTATATACCACAAACCCGGTATTACAATTACAGTGAAGTCCGACGCTCAACCACATAATACAAGATCTCAAGACGTAGTTAGCTTGAGTTTGAGTGCCATCTAGTGGTATAAAAAGAAAAACTTATACTTTACGGTTTTAAACGAATTAATAGAGAAAATTATTGGCATATACCACCAGCTTGAAACCCGGTATTACAATTACAGTGAAGTTCGAAGCTCAACCACATAATATAAGATCTCAAGACGTAGTTAGCTTGAGTTTGAGTGCCATCTAGTGGTATAAAATGAAAAACTTACACTTTACGGATTTAAACGGATTGATAGAGAAACTTGTTGGTATATACCACAAACCCGGTATTACAATTACAGTGAAGTCCGACGCTCAACCACATAATACAAGATCTCAAGACGTAGTTAGCTTGAGTTTGAGTGCCATCTAGTGATATAAAAAGAAAAACTTACACTTTACGGATTTAAACGGATTGATAGAGAAAATGGTTTGTATATACCACGAGCTTGAAACCCGGTATTACAATTACAGTGAAGTCCGACGCTCAACCACATAATATAAGATCTCAAGACGTAGTTAGCTTGCGTTTGAGTGCCATCTAGTGGTATCAAAAGAAAAACTTACACTTTACGGATTTAAACGGATTGATAGAGAACATAGTTTGTATAATTGTATATACCACCAGCTTGAAGCCCGGTATTACAATTACAGTGAAGTCCGACGCTCAACCACATAAAACAAGATCTCAAGACGTAGTGAGCTCATTTTGTATGATTCCAAACGTGGGTAATAATTAATGTTTTATTGACGGTAGTTTTAAATTTGTAACTTTGTCTATGGAGACACCTTGTATCTCAGTCTTCCAGTGACAACAAATAACTGTAAAGTATTGGCAACGAAGAGATAAGCAATAGTTAAATTCACGGCGAGTTAAATGTACTTTATGTGTAATATTATAAAGCTGAAGAGTTTTGTTGGTTTTAAAAGAACGAGCAAAGCTCAGGAAGTTATAGTTTGAATTGCGAATCCGGAGCCTGTGTTGGATAGTCTATTAATTAAGAAAGGCTTGAGGCAATATAATATTAAGCTAAGACCAATAAAGAGCATCAATGAAAAATGTATAAAGTTCTCATTGCCTAATGTTACAAAAGTCTCAACTAACTTGAAAATGAATGGCAAGAATATCGAGTTATTAAATGACACAAAGTTCTTAGGCATCAATATTGATTTTAAATTGCAGTGGAACCCCCATATAATGGATTTGTCCGGAAGGCTTAGCTCAGCATGCTATGCCATCAAAAAGATAAGACTCATAACAGACGAAGAAACAGCTAGATTAGTTTATTTTAGCTATTTTCATAGCATTATGTCATATGGTATGTTATTGTGGGGATCTGCTGCGGACATACATAATATATTTGTACTACAAAAGCGCGCCATAAGAGCTATATATAATCTTAAGTCCAGAGATTCTCTTAGAGAGATGTTTAAATGAATTAACATATTAACGGTTGCATCTCAGTATATATTCGATAATATAATGTATGTTCGCAAAAACATTAATACATTTGATAAAAATTCAAAAGTACATAATTTTAATACTAGGAATAGAAATAAGCTCTCTCTGCCAAATTGTCGACTTCACAAAACAAAAAATTCATTTTTGGGTAATAGTATCAGATTTTTTAATAAAATTCCGCAGGAAATAATTGATCTACCATTGGCAACTTTTAAAACTGTAGTTAAAAAGCAGTTTCTTCAAAAGGGGTATTATGCTGTTAATGATTACTTATCGGATAAACAAGCTTGGGCTTAACATTTTCAACTTGTATGTGTATATTAGAATAAAAAGTCAACCAGATCATTGTCGTGACCATCCCTTATTGTACAGGCTCAGCTCAGTTTCACAATACATACTTAGTTGACTGTGATGGAAGGTTCCCTTAGTGCTACTTTATTGGTTACAGCTTCGGGGGACCCTTTCAGTATCATCAAATTTACACTGTGTGTGTCATGTAATAAAAATAATTTAAAAGAGCATAGCCTGTGAGTTTCTTGTCAGTTCTTCTCACAGAGCGGAGGCTCGGAACTGGCACTTAGATTCACTTACACCTAATTTTTATTTATTTGCATGTAAGTGAATCTAAGCTTCGTGATTTCAGGGTTAATATAAATTTTTTTTTTTTTTCATGTATATTTTGTTTTGACGTTTTCAAGTGCTATGTAATAGTTTATGAAATAAAGAACTTTTTACTTTACTTTACTTTAATGTTTCATTACCGTAAAATGTTAATAGGATTAAATAATATTTAATTTTAAATAACATCAGGAAAAAGTATAAAGAAAAATTAAAAAATCCTTCCAAAATATTTTTCCTTAAATAAACGCGTGTCAAATGGACTATATCTCATTTTCTTCGTTGCCTTCTACGAAACATTTGCGCAAGACATTCGTTGGTAGATTAATTTGAAGAATAATTGAATTGCCGAAACAATATGCCGATTTTACATAAACAAACCTCATGTAATATTTAAAATTATTTTTGTGCAATAAAGGATTATTATAACTTCATAGCCACTAATCCAAGCAGGTCAGCTATTAACATAGGTAAATTTTAAAGATGGAAAATTCTGTCTAATTACAATAATATCATGCATATTATACGCCCCCATTTAGACAGTTCTATTGTTGGTTCCACGTCATAGGTGGCGAGCATATGGCCGCTTACCGGATACTTTTATGTTCGCCAGAGCCTCGTCTGTTGATCGGCAGGTGCACCACTTGCAGTTAAGATTGGCTTTGGCTCCTTAGATATTGGTAGAAACCCTATACACCCTGTGATACGAGTAATGTTAAAGTATAGGGAAATATTTGTCTGTACACTGAAATTTCGCCCATACTTCCACGAACACCACCGAAATTCATAGAATCTCGCTGACGACCCACATTACCTTTCAATACCGGAGTGATGCTCAACATTAAATTCGCTGCGTCAGTAATCTCTGTGGGCAATATAAAAGGACTGCGATGATTAATTATAAGAACTTGTTATTCAAATCTTTTGAATTTGACCTTCGATCTGAGTGGAACATCGTTTTACACTTCAACGTACTAAGTAAATTTTATCCCAAAGCTGGATCATGTCATGATCCTTTTCCTAAAAGAAATTTAGTTCAAATAATTTATTGATTCAGGCGTTACTTTGCGTTAATCCATTGTAAGCAAGTGATGGATTAAAAATATCTTTGTAACAATTCCCGCGCTACTATAATTTTCCGAAAAATCGAGAAACTATCCAACACGACACGTGTTTCGCCCTTACACAGGGCATCTTCAGGTAAGATAGGAGCCTCAGAACAACGATGTCTTCACGACCAACGACTCTCGTTTTAGCGTTGCGAACATTATGTTACTGTTTAATTTATTTTGTGCAATAAAGGATAATTATTATTCTTATTATGATGATAAAATCAATCCGTATAAGTATATTTTACGAGAGTGCATATATACGACTTGTTGAACGATAATCAAAAATATTTTTACTCCATATCGAAATTTATTTACATCCGCTGACTGCCCATATTGCCGTTTAATCCCGAAGCCATGCTTAACCATGGGCGCTTACAACAGAAGGGGGGAGGGGTTGGGTAGGTATTTGTTGCTTGTGAACTGTTAAATAAATAACTGCGAAAATGTTGACCAAACAATATCAATTTTTTTTTTAATTTTTGGTGAATTTTGTACCCTTGGACCCCTCCCATATAAAAGCGATAGGTACGATCGTGTGCTCATCGTTACTTTTACTGCGTCAGTAATTTCTGTGGACGATACAAATGACTACAATCTTCAATTGCTAGAACTTGTTATAAACATCTTTGAATTGGCTCTTCGATCTAAGTGGAACTTTGGGAGCTTTTGTAGTGGGTACAACGATCACTGAAATTAAGCATCGATTATTTGGAATACGATAAACTGAATAAAGCTTTCGGTAGGAAACTAATTTACAATAGTAAGGATTTCTACGATAAATTTATATAAATAATTTTGTTTTTGACCTTCTATTTAAAGACTTACCAAGTCCTTTATATTAAGTTAGTAATATTTGTGCTGGCGGGAGAAATTAACCAATCAAATAATTATCAAATCAAATCATAATTAAATCAAATAATTATCAAATCTAATCATTTATCTTTTTAAAACAGTACAGGACGATATGGAATTCGTTCTTATACTTAGATAAAAAAACCCGTAGTCATGCTGATAGATAAACGATAAATTACTTACCACTTACTAAATTAACGAGTATCTTGCCCAAATCTATTAACTCAAACTCCTACCTGCGGTGAATGGGCATTAAGTTTCAATCTAAGCTTTAGAGCAATTAGAGCTTTATTCAGACCGCCTTTAACAATATATTTCGTCTATGGTGTAAGAAAATTGAAATTTCAAAGGATTTAAAAAAAAATGCAGAAAAACACGAAGCTCTCGCCGAACCAAATTAATTTCGTAAAATGTTGTGTAAATTAAACTATCACGTGAACCGACATAATATTGTGTATAAATTGTCGTTCAGCTGGGTACTCATTTGCTACCCCCCGGACAGGTCTCCACTTTGGCGTGGTGGGAGGGGTTGAGTACCTCCCGGAGGCCGGAAAAAGGCAACAATCACAGGTTGGCGGCTCTGGGTGCCCTTAGTACTGACTACCAGGGAGGGGGGGGGGAACTAAGATGGACACAGGTCCATCGCTTGGTAGTGATCTGTCTCATTTATTAAATGTTTGCTCATTATAGCTCTTAAAAAATTCAACTAACAAACTAATGAAGTTAGTCACTAAAATTCTGCAATTTTCTTGCCTTTTAAAGGCAATAATTATGTTGGCTCAAACACCGCTTTACTGAAGCCACGATGACGTTTGCTATCTAGATGCTGCAGAGAACTACATAACAAATAAGAATGGCTTCAAAACCTGGCTTTCGATTTATTTATTTCATCATGTGCAATTAAAAAAAAAATCGTTTCGTTTATAAAATTCTCAACTGTCCTCAACTCCCACAATTTTCGTAAGTTTATAGTTTCATAAAGTATTTCGAGTTACATTGTGTGGTAAATAAAGTGTTCAGCTACTTCTGACTGTATAAAGTAATTTTCCACTAAAACAGAAGCCGTGATAACTTCACGTTTATAACTTACGATAAAGTTATCTGCCCACGTTTTAACACTTAAAACTAATGCATACTTCGCAACTATAAACTTTATAAAGAGCGCGCTTAAACTACCAAGTATGCTATCATTTAAAATAGCAGCAATTTGCAACTAAATGTTGGCAATACGATGAGTACCAAACCTTCTTTTATTTTTCTGGAAATCATTAAATGACCGTCTTCTGCTTTGGGTGAAGCGAAAGGGTGTGTCAGACTTTTACTGACTAAAAACCATCCATGTTCCTTCTTGAGCCTGCTATGTTCGAAAGCCGTGGTAATGAGTACCTAACATTACAATAAATTAAATTAAAAATTCATTATTTATAAAAACGACATACACTTAGTTGCAATAGAGTAGCCATAACTAAGAACATTTTGAATAACTTGTACCCATAACACAACATGCTTAAAGTACTACAAAGCGATCGAATTACAACCAAGTATAAAAAAAAACGTCTACCCGCCGTATTAGTAATATATTACTGTGTTACGGCCAGGCAGTGATTTCTCGTACCATAGCACTCAACGACAAAATTATTTTATAATGAGTACTCTATCATTTAGTGTAATTTTCGTTTCCTAGCAGTTTTAACAAAAGCTGCTCAAATATTCGAGCCAGCATGCGGAGGCAACAATGCCGCTCACCAAATACAAATAACAGATAGTTTATGCGGATATCACGCGTGTTTCCTGAAAGGGTAGACAGAAGCATTACTCGCCCATATATCGCCAATTATATTGTTGGTCCCACGTGGCGAGCCTATTGCCGCTTACCGTTGGAGGACCGGAGGCTTGTGTGTTTACCAGAGCCTCGTCCTTAGCAGTTAATTAGCAGGTGTACCACGGAAAGGTGAGGTTGGCTTGGGCTCCTTAGATCTTCCCTCCGGACAGGTCTCCACTTTGTCGCAGTGGGGGGGGAGTACGTTTTGGGTTTACGGGGGAGGGGTTTGTTTCCGGTAGGGCGGAGGCCAGGAAAAGGTAGCACACAGAGGTTGGCGACTCTGAGTGCCCTTAGAACTAATTACCGGGAGGGAAGCTATGAAGGCCCATCCTGCAGCGCCAGGAGGGTCTTAGGTGGCGGGGGCAGGAGTCCCCTGCTGTCTAACCATTGAAAAATAAGGCTCCTCAGATGGTAGGATCCCAACACACTAAACATACTACTACTATGTTCAAATGTAATCGGTCTTTCGTTTTGCCTTAAACAACCGTTGCAGTTAAAATGCGATCCTTTGCAAGGGTGACAGGAAGACCGGCCCACAACAGCGGGTCGGGTTATATATAGTCTTTGTGCATTCTTTACAAGTTAATTTAAGCCTTTGTTGTAAAATCTTATAAAGTAAACTAGATAGTAGTTAAAATAAAGTTCTTCTTCTGTCGCGATTATTTTTCCTCGAGGAGTTCTTGACTTTTGAAGTACGCATCTGAAATCTTTCATTCTAACCATAAATTGCCGCAATGGACTTTATAAAATTCCTTCATTGTTTTTTATGTGACTCGTCTGAAGCAGAATAGTCTAGAAAATTGAGAGCACTTGTAAACGTGCAAATAAACATGACAGTAACCGCACCCACTCATGACGGCTTCGAATTGCCGTTTCACGCCCCGCCTAAAAAATCAGGATACTCTTGGAGCTGGGATCAAATAAGCACTATCATGTCCGTGTTCTCCAACATTTGAAGAAGAGAATCTGCTATTTTAAGCCACAGGGCTCAAGATAGCAGATTCTCGGTGAACTGAAGATATCTCCTTAGAAATGTTATATTGTTTTACTAGTTAATTATCACGGCTCGATGTTTCAGTGTAGCGTTGACCCAGAAATGATAGCGTTAACACATCGTTTCCTCATATATTTATAAATACATTATCATTAGTTTTACTTTGTGATGCTCAATTGAGCGAGCGATTATAGTTTCGTCAAGTACCTTAAAATCATACACTTTCAGCTGTCTCATTGCATATGTTTTCTTTGTATAATCGATTTAATCCCACACATTACCCTCAAAGATTATATTATATTATCTATTACTAGTATTGGCTTAAACTGGTTTTTTATCCAAATAACCTTTAAAAAAAAATTAAATATTTTTAAAGCGTGTTTTTATGAGCAGTTAAAATAGACGTATGAAGCTTATCGTTTTGTATTTTTGTATAATTAGTGCTTATAAACAAAAGTCTGCAATAATTGCGTCCGGTAGGCCTCCTGACTAGCACTTGTTCAGGTAGGGTTCTCTATAACTTAATAAGTTCTGGTTCTTATCGAAGAGGTGGTTTGCTAAAAATGACAGATAAGGTAAGCCCAACACAACTATCGCCTGTTTAGTTACAACAAATAACGAGCGCTTATAGAATGGGAATTTTTAGGTAATGCTTGGGTAAATAAATCAGGATATTGATGGGTAATTTTTATAATAACAAATTAATTGTAAAACCTATTTTAATACATATATACATTCAAGCCTGTTTCCCCGAAGAGGTAGGCAGAGGCATATTATACGCCTCACTTTATCAATTATATAGTTGGTCCCATGTAATAGGTAGCAAGCCTATTACTGTTTACTTGGAGCTGATATGTTCGTCGCAGCCTCATCCGAAGGTTGGCAGGTAAGGTTGGCTTGGGTTCTTTAGGTATAACTACAGACCCCCCGCGAAGCCGCCCACATACGCCGGTGGTCGCATAAGGAGGTAGATAAGGTAAGGAAGAAATCTCATTGCCCTGATGAATAACTGTATCGTCATCATCAGCCTATACTAGTCCACTGCTGGACATAGGCCTCCCCCCAAATCGCGCCATTTTCCCCTGTCTTCGGCTTGCCGCATCCAGCATCTGCCAGCGACCGCTCGCAAATCGTCACCCCACTTGGCGAGTGGACGTCCTACACTACGTTTGCCTACGTTTTGCTTTAACTGTATCGTAAAAGCAACAATTTTAATGCACGGATGCGAAAATGAAAACATAAACAAATATTCATATGCAAAAATAAGTATATTAACATGAGAATTCCACTAGCTCAAGAGCGAGGCCTGCCGTTTCCTTTATTGCTTTTATAATTCTAGCCTCCGAGGGCCATTGATATAGAAAAACTTTATTAAGCGGAAATATATCGTTCTTGAAAATGTAAAGAAGTTGTTTATTTATATGACAACACGGCCATATTGTTTTATTACTGCTGAAATAAATCACAGCTAGGACTTTTTGGCGGGAAAATGAAGCGTGATGTGTGCAGTTTTGTTTTATTTTCAAAAATTTGTGATATTTTGTTCATGAACACGTTAAGAACATGTTTGCTTAGTGGTAAATGATACTGCGCTATGCCTGACACATATTATGGAATTTATAGATGGACTGGAAGCCTAGTCAATAATAATATCTTTTGGATACAATGGAACATAAAATCATATCATTTTTAAAGTCAGTCACGTTGAACACGAAATATCGATTAGCCGTCAGCTTTTATAAATTAAAGCTATACAAATTTTATTTATAATTACCGTCCAATGGCGGGATTTGGTCGTAAAACTATTTATAATTGTAACTTTTTGTAAAAAAAAAATAAGAATAAAAAAGCGTAAGTTTTGTAAATCATGATTCCATCTATTCACGGCGCTGTGAGAAAGGTTTTTTTAAAGTTTTTACCTCTTAGACAAGTTATTTCTTTTAATTTTCTTGTATTTCCTTTGGTTTACAATGCTGAGTAAGTAAAAAAAGATAAGGAAGGAACTTATCATTATTTTTGTTGTAATTAGCTTGAAAAAAATGTTTGTGAACGAGTACGTTTATAAGGGTTTATAAGGAATTTTCTGTACGAAACCTAAAGTAAACACTTTAATTAACACTTTTCAGTACGAAAGGTTTAGTGGAAGTGCAATTGAGATATAATCTCGCGACTTTCGAAACGATCAATTATAAGTTCCAGAGTCAAGTCACGGCGGGGCGAGGACAGAATACAATTTGTAGAGATTGGATCTTGTAATCAGACGGTAGTTCACGATACGATACTTCTAATTACTGTTAGATATAATGTTTGAACTGTATAGAAATGCTGTAAAAGCTTTCCGAAATCCACGACTTTAGTTTTTTGTTCGTAACAAAAAATTATAAACCAGTACATGTGTCCATTAAAAGTTGATATTTATCTTAAGCTGGGTGTTAGTTACCAATTTATTTATAAAAAAGAATATGTAAATATTGATCCGTCTAGTAAAGGAACTCAGAGCAGGGGCTCTGCTTAGATCTGGGCTAGAAGCTCTGTGTGAGTTGTTCACGACATTGTTAGTGAAAGCGCTCTTGAGATATAATATTACAAGAAAGCGGTAAGCAAGAAAAAAATCATAAAGTCAAGTCTCGGCCAGTAATCTTGTAATCACGATCGTCGTCACGGCGTCAGGTCAAGTCAGCATATCTGCACTCCGATCCAAAGGTCGTGGGTTCGATTCCGACACAGGACAAAACTTTGTGTACATGTATATTTGTTCTGGTCTGGGTGTTTTCTAATAGGTTGGGGAAAAAGTCTTTTCGTATTTTTGTATGAAAAGTTAAGACATTTTTTTCAAAGTTTATTTACATTTATTTACAATATATATGTACCGTTTTGTTGAATAACTTTCTGCCATTTTGTCGGCAGAGACATTATCCCGTTACTGTAGAAACTTTGGGACGTCTGATCAAAAAAACGGGACAAATAGTTTTGGCAGTCCTCTCTTGAGGTCAACCTTACAGAACCTAAAGAATTCTGCAGAGACCGAAACAGGTGAAAATCTGAAGGCGCAAGGTCAGGGCTATATGGTGGATGCACTAGGACCTCCCAGTCGAACTCTCTTAATGTTTGCTGAGTGGCTAAAGATGTGTGTGGTCTAGCGTTATCGTGATGAAAGACCACACCCTTCCTGTTGATCAATTCCGGCCGTTTTCTCTCGACTGCTTCCTTTAATCTCATCAGTTGCTGGCAGTAAAGATCAGAATCGATGGTTTTGCCGGGCGGTAAAAGCTCATAATAAACAATGCCCTTCCAATCCCACCATACACACAGCATCACCTTATTTCGTGTTAGGCCAGGTTTGGCCTCAGTCTGTGAAGCCTGGCCAACTTTCGACCACGACCTTTTTCGCACGTTCTTGTCGTACGTGATCCACTTTATATCGCCAGTTATCAATCTCTTCAAAAACGGCTCGGTTTCATTACGTCTCAATAATGAATCGCAAATGAGTACACGGTTCATTAAGTTTCTTTGAGTGAGCTCGTGTGGCACCCAAATATCGAGCTTTTTTGTATAACCAGCTTTCTTCAAATGGGTCAAAACTGTTTTGTGGTCAATTCCCAGTTCTTCAGCTACATCGTAACTACTAATATGCCGATCTTGCTCCACTCTTTCAAAAATGGCGTCCATTTTATTCGTAACAGGGCGACCAGAGCGAGGTGCATCTTTAACATCAAAATTTCCGGACTGAAAACGTTTGAACCAAATTTGTGCTACTCTTACTGACACTGCATCAGGTCCATAAACATCACAAATTTTTTTCACTGCTTGAGTTGCATTTTTGCCTTTTTTATAATAAAATTTTAAAATGTATCGAATTTCTTCACAAATGAAACATAGCGGGAAACAACTTTTTTTTTTTTTCTTTTCTTTATAATGGAACCTTTTTAATGTTACCAAAACCAGCCAGACACAAATAGTACAGTCAAAAAAAATTTATAATAAGTTTGTACCTACGTTATGCGAAAAGACTTTTTCCCCGACCTAATATGTATATTAAGTAAGTATGTATTTATCCGTTATTTAGTATCCATAACACAGGTTCTTAATGATACTTATTTTGGAACTAAATAATTGGTGTCATTGTAATAGAATTTTTATATTATTAGTCAGCTGGCAGTTTACGATAGGTTAGCTCTAATTACTATTAGATAATTGTTGTTTGAACATTGAACTGCTGCTAAAGCTAGCAAGCTGTTCTTGAACACGAAAGTTATTAGGTCTCCACGGAAGACCAGCGCTGTTGTGGTCCTCCACTGCAGCACATGCTGAGTGTCCTTTTTATGCATATTATATGTTAACTTATTTGTAAAAGTGGTTTTCTGCTATGATTTCTGTTCTTTGTTTATATGTATTTTTGTCTAAATAAAATTTAATTTAATTTCACATAGCAAAAATATCTGTATGTATATGAATATATCTGTGCATGAAAATTGATATTTGTAAATAAAACACATTTTACGGATTTAAATCGCGATATACTTAATTTTTATCATACCGACGTTTCAAATACTTTAAAGTTATTCCTGGTCACTTGGAGACTTCGATAATATCTAAAAATAGAACAAATAGAAGTAGAAGAAATAAAAATATATTTTTCAGTTAAAAACTATTTATGTTTGTTTTTCCATTGTCTAGTAAGATACCGATAATACCAGCTTTGGTTAGTTTAAGGCTTTAAGCGCTGTGTGATTTGTCTTTGACTTTATATTTATTTATTTATTTATTAACACTTCAATACGATATTGTTAGTAATATAATTTAAGCCAGAGTGCACTGGTTTCGTGCGAAGTAATAAGCAAAATTACCACGTATATAAGTTACTTCAAAAATTATGTTATGGTATGAAATGTGTTTTTGTTCTAAAATATGCTAAGTAAATATACTGCGCAGGTAGACTGTTCACAATTTATTTTATTTTTTTCATAACTACTTAATATTCAATACTTTATTGCGTTCCAACAATGTGTTACAGGATGGTAGTTTAGGCACAAAAGTATCAATTGTGGACCCTGTCGGGGACAGCATAGTGTAGGAGAGAGGAGGAAGGACGCTGTTTAATTACCAGTTAGTTAAATCTATTTGTTCATTAAATAATTCATAAATAATTGCTCATTTTTGACTACGAGTAGTTATTAGTTGTTATTCTCATTAAATTTCGTAGTAATAAAATGTTAGGTACCTATACTTAGTTATATTTGTTTTTATTTAAACTTTATTGTTATTTTCATATTATTTTTTCGGTTAAATATTCTTTTACTTTTATATTATTAAATTTAATAATATGTGAGTAATACTGTTTTTTTATAATGCACGTTTGGGATTAATTTTAATTATTAATTAAATTATTGTTCATATATATTATTATAATTATAATATTATTATTACTAATTATCGATCAATCAATATATATTAATGTTTAAATTATTATGTCATTGTATTTAATATTATTACATATTAAACATTTTACCTACCTACCTACCCGACATATTTATTCTTACCCACATTTATTGTAAACTTCTTATGTAAGTGACCGTATAGTTTTTAATGAGAAAATAAACATTCTTTAAGCCCAATAATTGAGATATAATCTAGCGACTTCTGGAGCGAAAATTTATAAGTTCACGAATTCAAGTCACGGCCGGGCGCCGACGGAGTTTAATTTGTAGACGTTACATCTTGTAATCAGCTGGCAGTTCACGATACGATACGGTACTACTAATTACTGTTAGGTATAATGTTTGAACTGTACTGTTTCAATATAGACCTGCTGTATAAGCGCGGCATGTTGCTGTGTTTTGAGTTTGTAAAGTACTTAATTGTGAAAAAAATACTTTATTGTCTTTAAGATCAATAGGATCATTTAGATTTGTCAATTTTTTTAAATCAGTGAAAGAGATATGAGCGGTACCATAATCAAGAAATAAAAGCAAATGGATTCTTTGTCAGAAATAGTCAAGGACTCGGAAAAAAATTACTTTATTGTCTTTAAGATCAACAGGATCATTTAGATTCGTCAAATTTTTACAAACAAAATGGAAATTTGGTTTTTTTAAAAAATAAGGAAAGAGATATGAGCGGTACCATAATCAAGAAATAAAAGCAAATGGATTCTTTGTCAGAAACTGTAAAGGACTTGAAAAAGTGTAAAAGACAAATCCATTCACGATCCAAGGTAACCAAAACAAATTTCGTAATAATGAAGTTTTGAAACTTGAAATTTCCCTAAAACTGTACACTCACTGCCAATTTGGTTTTACGTACCAAAGTTAATTGGGCTGCCAACTAATCTAAAACTCCTCAGTTTCAGGACCAAGATTGGCCATCTTATATCAGTTACACTATGACATCAAAACGAATAAGCCCACTTTAAAAAAGTAGGTAATATGTAGTAAAGTACCTCGTATAAAATATTGCAAGACGCAGCTTTTATTAAGCCTCCTCTTTTATAAGTAAGCTAGAGTATTTCGCTTGAACTTTCGTTATAAGCTACTCGACGAAGAAGCCTAGAAAATTCTAATTTTGCAGATAGTTGTAATGAATGAGCTGCGCAGTAGCTATCCTGGAGGTGCAATTTTGTTTTTTTTTCTAAAAGGATATATTTTTTTAAGACTTACAACTATGTTTTGGGTAGTTCGTATTTCTTTAATACTTATAGATACTTGTTTCGTTAAACTCTTTTTATATTTTGATAAAATTTGGAAAAGAATCAGAAAAAAAGCTTTTACGGAAGATGCTTCTGTGGGATGTGCAGTAATGCTCTGACTACGCTGAACACTTATTATAATTTATTATTTTATTGTATTATGATTTTGAATAAACGATTATTCTTCTATAGTATAGAATCTATACTAACATTAATTGAACCATTATTTTATATCATAGAATAGATTTGTTTGATGTAATTACAGCAACTGCCTATAATTTTTTGTGCATAACTCACATGATCTGTTTAAAACTGTACCCAATATTTTATCCTATTTCTCGTCTCTATCGTCGTCTATTGAAACTTTAGAAAAAAAAGAGTTTCTTTTGTGTCTCCGTTATTTATCCTTAACACGAGTTCTTAATAATACCTACTTATCTTGGAACTAAGTAATTGGCTTCACTGTTAAAATTATGTATAAGTTTATGTTAGAAGAAAATTGATTATTAGTCTTTACTTAGATCAGATTGTAGTTGTTATATATTTATTTTGACATATAAATACAAAAAATATATATATGTGCAACGTTAAAGGACTGAGATGACGATATTGATAACAGTTTGTTTATAAGTTCTGAATGCAAAACCTGACCACGCTTTGGCCTACTAGAAAAAATTACATAGATGAAACCAATAAATAACACGTTAACCAAAGACAATTGAACGGCGTGCGGAAGGCAAACTTCCTATGAATAGAGCACTTGCAGTCCAACAATTCTCAGGTGGGAAGTTCAACTCAGTAGTTTTGTGATTAAAATATGACCGTTCGCTCCGCAAATTGAATGGAGCCGAAATATGAATAATGACTTCTGTAGAACTATTATTATTCGGCGTTTTGGTGCACCACAGTTCAGTTAACTAAAAGAGAACTATTTGATTTATTGGCAATTTGAGATTCGGTACAATGTAAAAAAAATCTTAAAAGTTTGTGTCCTCTCGTTCCGGTTTTATGATGAACTTTTTGTTAGATATTTTACTTGTTCGCTAGATAAGTGAATAGATAAATTCGAAATGGGGATGTACCTGTGGGTAGTACAGCCACCCATACCCATAATGGGTGGTATAGTGGTATACATTTTGAAGTAAAAACTTTTTAGAAGTAAGTATGTAATTTTTGTGGTATGATTATTATATACTTGTAAAATAGTGAGCACTAAGAGCAATGTAAAGTAGTTTTAAAGTACGAACTTTTTAGAAAGATATTTCAGTTACTCTTTTCAGTGTTTTAAAGTACATGCCTGTAAACTTTACTTAATAAATTTCCGTTAGTGGTAAGATGATAGTTTTCAAGAGATAGGGAGCAGAGCAATTTAAACGATAATCATTTTGACGACCGATATGGCGTGGAGGCGAGTATTATATTATTAGTACCCGCACTCCGCTCTTGAGGTTGTGGGTTCGATTCCCACACAGAACAAACCTTCGTGTGCACAGACATAAATATTTGTTTTGGTATGGGTGTTTCCTTATGTACATTAAGTATGTATTTACAAAACATAAAGAGTATTCATGCATGTTTATTCGTTATTTAGTATCCAAAAGTTCTTAATGATACTTATCTCGGAACTAAATAATTGGTGTAATTGTCAGAAATTGTTATTTATTAATATTATTAAATTAGTTTATAGCGAAATATTTTTTAACATATTTCAGTTGATCGTAAGAAAGGTGTATGGAGGAGTAGAGTGATAAATTAAACCCATTTTAATTTTAATTTTAATTTTAGAGATTTTAGTACTTAGCTTGTTTCAATGAACCTTTTTTAAACATGTTTAATTACATTAGTGGTGAACGTGGTTATTTAGATTAATTATAAAATACTTGAATGGATTTTTAACTTTTTCATGTATATTATTAAAGTCCACCTGAAATCGATCACATTGAAGGTTTTAGTTCCGTCTTGGACGCCCTTGGGCTGACGAATACAAAATAAAAATCCTAAGCACAAAATAATATATTAT
This sequence comes from Musotima nitidalis, assembly GCA_949126915.1. Classification (NCBI taxonomy): domain Eukaryota; kingdom Metazoa; phylum Arthropoda; class Insecta; order Lepidoptera; family Crambidae; genus Musotima; species Musotima nitidalis. The sequence continues at coordinate 16,125,180 of OX421425.1, forward strand.
TAGTTTGTCTTCATTAAGTTTATAATTAATAAAGTTCAAAGTTCAAAGTTCTTTATTGCATTCATGTTGTACATATACAGGTGTTAACAAAGATATAAGGTAACAAACATGACCCTGCAAGGGCACAGCAAGTACATATTATTATATATATTAAAAGTAACTTATTATTAAATAAAATACAAATCGTAATAGTATTTTAACGAATTCTTAAAAATTTACGTAACAAAAATATTTGTTGAAAAATACATAATTACATATTTTATTTATTTATGTTTTATATAGATTTATACAACTATCATTCATAGTTCATACAACAGGTCAATTCCCAATGCGATAATGTGTCTACATATTAAATGTCACGCCTCTTTCCCGTCGGGGTAGGCTCCTCCTTCCACTTGCTAAGATCTTGGCATACACTCTTAGTTTCAATCACCTTCATTAATATTCTCATACACGCCCGTCGGTTTAGGGTACTTATGACCAGTCCTTTCTCCAAAATCTTCTGAATATGTTCTTCGAAAGTCTTTCGTGGTCTTCCCTCCCAACACTTCCATTCACTCCTCTTTCATAAATCACTTTTGTTTGTCTACTTTCATTCATTTTTTCAACATGACCTAACCATCCTACCTTACCACCACCTTTCTCAATTCTTGTCACTAGATCTTAATTCGCACCAGCATCGACCCTTATCACTTCATTTCTAATCCTATCACTCAATTTTATACCTAGCATACTTCTGAGCGCTCTCATCTCTACTGCATAATTATCTAATTATATGCAAGTTTATATCTTATTTAATTTACACTATGTCATACTTATCTGATAATTATCTAATTATATGCAAGTTTATATGTTTTTTAACTTACACTATGTCATACTTATCTGATAACCAGAGAAGGCCTTGAGGCATTAAGATTGCCTTTTAAACCGTTTATATTCTGCGATAACGATTACATAATTAAATAAATATATTCAGTCTCATAATTATTATATTAGAAAATGTATAAGAGAACGGCATGGCTTAAAAGATTATAAGGAGTTTTTCTCATATTGTTTCAGTAGGATAATCATTAGTTATTTAGACATCAGCCGCCTTTCAAAGAGGCATTGTCTTATTACTTAATACCAACTTAATAGCTGGGATTTGTTCCTCTTTGTGTATTCTATAAATCGTAAATACCCTCCAGATTGTTCGATGTTAAAAGCGTAACGCCATCGCTGTGGCAACGTAATATTTGATGACCGATATGGCGTGGAGGTCAGTATACCTGCACTTCACTCCAGAGGTTGTGGGTCGATTCCCACACAGGACAAATCTTTGTGTGCATGAACATGAATATTTGTTCTGGTCCACCCATTATCCTATGTATATTAAGTATGTATTTTCAAAAAAAAGTATTTAAGTATGTTTATCCGTTCTTTAGTCCATAACACAAGTTCTTAGTGATACTTATCTTGGAACTAAATAATTGGCGTGATTGTGAGAGAACTTATATTTACTTATTTATAACATATATTGTAAAAAAAAATTACTCTGCCGTAGAATCTTTACTGAGGTTGAGTAGACCACATCATTAGGTACTGATTTCAAACTTTGGAGAAACACTACAAACGTGAATCCGCTAGTGCTTACATAGGACTATTAATGCTATGATTTACACATTGTTAATAACCTATAATATATTACTTCAAATACTATATATAAAAAATTGACATAAATGTGTTTTATTTGGATATTTGTAAAACAAAGTATAAAAGCATGTTTTTTTGTTATCTTGCATATATTTTTCGCTTTATTTTATACAAAAAAATTATATAATATATCTTCGATAGCGTATCATTAACATTAGCCAGAATCTTCACAAACTTATACAAGATTGTCAATGTGCTATACGTGCTTATGCTCGTTCACATTAATAAAGAAAGGTTTGTTACCTCTAGACATCAGCTGGATGTTGAGAAGGTCCTCATCCTCCGAGTACTCTTCCTTCACGTAATTTTGCCTACCGGGTCGATCACTAACGCGCACTTCACGGCACATCACTTTCAAATGACCCCGTTGGTTACATTGATCACAATTGTAATTGACGTAACGACACCTGTCCGGCCGATGTGCCTTACCACACCGCCAGCAAAATTGAGACGATGACGCCGAAGCCGCCGCGTGTACCCCCTTCGCCGCTGGACCGACTGCCTTAAAGCCGGTATTGCGGGAGGGACGGCGTCCGCCGCCGCGCGAGCCTGTGCGTCCCGCGCTGGTACTGTGCAGGCCTTCACCCGCCTCGCCGCCTGCACCCGAGGTCGTAGTCGCGGCCGTTGCTGCGCTCACCTCCGCATGCCTCTCTGCAGCCTCCAGCGCTAGAGCCAGTTCCAACGCCTCCTTATATCTGATGTTTTTCTCGGCAAAAATCCGAGACCTCATCGCACTGTTTGAAAGCCCTGACACAAATTGGTCACGAAGATTCTCTTCCAACATAGTTCCAAAGTTACAGGTGGTTGCCAGGTGTTTTAGATCTTGAAGGTAATCTGTCATAGACTCCCCCACCCGTTGCCTGCGCAAGCGAAACACATGCCGCTCGGCGATTTCCGACCTCTGTGGCTCTAAATGATTTGACACTAAACGAACCAACTCCTCAAAAGATTTCTTCTCAGGGTCTACTGGGGCACAAAGATCGCACATTAACGAATATGAGGTTTCACCTACTACCGTAATTAATAGCGGCACACACAATTCGTCCTTGATTTCGTTCAGTAGAATGTACTGTTTAACGCGACGAATATAAGACGGCCACTGCTTCGAATTAATGTCAAACGGTTCTAATTTACCAATAGGCATAATTACTGATAATTTATACACTATTAGGGTTCGAAATAGTTGTAAAGCTACTCGTCGCCAATTGGAACGACAATCAAACAACAAGACGTGTAACTGACTGGTTTATTATATTAGAAGGTATACAGAAAACATTATCTATTTCGATATACCTTACAGTTCATATTTATTTTTGTTTATTTATCGAGCTTGAAGTTAGAACTCAGTATTAACTGGTATTTGCACAAACTCCCAAACAATATTCTAACCACATAAAAATAGTAAAAACCACATAACTAATAATATAATTAACAGATATTTTACACACACAGTACTTGGACACACAGGACACAGACACCTAAACGATAGCCAACAAATCACATCAAAATGAGTAAAATCAAATAAATTATACTTTATTGTCTTTAAGATCAACAGGGTTATTTAGATTTGTCAAACTTGTATAAACAGAATGTACATACAATATATTTTTGTAATCACAATGAAAGATATATGAGCGGTACCATAATCAAGAAATAAAAGCAAAATGCATTCTTTTTCAGAATTTGTCAGTTAATTTGTGTTTTGTATTTTTTTTCTCAAGATTTGTCAGTCTGTTGGGAGGACTTGTCATTCAACTTGTCGTGATTCTAAAGGGGGAAGGGGATTGTCCGGCAGTCAGTCAGTCTGTTGGTGACTCTATCGAGGTTACCAAAAGGCAACGAGTTTGAGAAGAATGTCTCAAGAAACTCATCTCGGATTTTTTAAAATTATTTCTTAAAATGTAATACAATTACAAAAATTAATAATATTAAGATTACCGCTCAATTGTAAAACTTCCAACATCTAATATTTAAACATCATATCTCATCTAATATCTACTTAAGAAAGATGGGAGCAATTCTTTCCACACACTTAACCAGTGAACTATCCTAGAGAGCGCAATATTTACGTCGTCAAGTTCACGTTTTTCACTTTTAAATATAAAAGACGTATTCAGTACGAAAAAAGTTATAATAGAAGTAAAATTTACATATATTAGGAGATCTTCATGACACAAACGCCCAAACGCTAGTCTACAAGTAGTATTGTTAAAAGCCTCGAGTCTCTTATGAAGGCTCGAGTCTCTTATGAAGGTTCGAGTCTCTTATGAAGTCTCGAGTCTCTTATGAAGGCTCGAGGCCTTTATGAAGTCTCGAGCTTCAGCCTTGAGCCTTATTTCAAAGAATTAAAATCATTTTCATTTTAATATTATCAGACATATAAATAAAGCTCGAGTCTCGACTTGAGTCCTTTATTTAAGGCTCTCAAGCTTTTATAGCTCGAGCGTTTTAGACTTGCGATCCCTTAGAGCTCGTGCTTTGAAGTTTCAGTAGCTTCGACTCGGAGCTCATTTCTCACAGCACTATCTACGAATCACATCAAATTGAGTTCAAAACCAAACAACTACTAAATCTTAGCAGATATATTAGGACGTTACGACTGTGATGGTATTAAGGCTAGTAATGAGTGACAGAGACGTACGACTGTATCGCGTGACCATTTCGGACGTAAAAAGAGATTCTATTTTCCCATCGCGTTTCCGGATTTATTCGCTGATTAATAAAAACCGTTTCGACTTCATTTCGTGTATTTAATTATGAAATTCTTTTGGATCATTAGCGGCGGTATTAATACGGGGAATTAAAATATTAAATGTGTAATTACGGTACGAAGCGGGGATTTTGCTAAATGCACCAGAAAGTTTGTATTAATAAACCTTTTTGTTTCAGAAAGGTATTCTTGCTAAATTTGCTTTAGATTTTATATAATTATAGCTAGATACAGTCTCAGGCCTATAATGCCTTGCTAATCGCAATAGCGGTAAATATCTAAAAAAAACCCGAAAAGCTATTTTTTATGACATCTGATAGTTTGTAGAAATACGCATCCACTGAACTAAGCCACATAGTGATAACATATTTGGAACATTTAAAACATATATAAATACATTCACGCCTGTTTCCCCGTAAGGGTAGGCAGAGGCATATAATACGCCCACACTTCGCCAATTATATAGTTGGTCCCACGTAATAGGTGGCGAGCCTATTGCCGTTTACCGGGCACTGTTTTGTTCGCCATAGCCTCGTCCGTTGGTCGGCAGGTGCACCACTTGCAGGTGAGGTTGGCTTGGGCTCCTTAGGTCTTGGTAAGATCCTTACACCCAACATTAAAAACCCCTTGACGAAAGTCATCCCTATCTCAGTTTGACTTTAAGCCTTTATTTATAAAAACCTCAATTATCTCGCCTTGCGTGAGATATCGCTTTTGCGATACGCATAGCAGTATATAGAATGCAAAATGATCCTGGGCAAATCCTACGCTAAAGCTACGCATTCTGACCAGTATTAGGATAAATTTTTTTTTTATGAGACCTTTTTTTACCTGGGATATCATAGGTAAATGTATTAAACACTATTTATTTTAGTTCCAAGATAAGTATCATTAAGAACTTGTGTTATGGACACTAAATAACGGATAAACATACATAAATACTTTTTTTTATAAATGCATACTTAATATACATAGAAAAACACCCAGACCAGAATATACATGTTTGTGCACAAGATTTGTCCTGTGTGGGAATCGAATCCACGACCTTAGGAACGGAGTGCGGGTATACTCGCCTCTACGCCATATCGGGCAGGTATGTAGTTTAGGTTATTTAAGGTGAACAATGTTTTTAGTCACTTACCTTATTGCGAACGCGAAAGCCATTACAGCATCGGAGACGAATTGCAGCTGCCTCTCGAACTCAGTGTTGTCGGCAGTGAGACGCTCAAGGCCGGAGCAGGGCCGGTCAAAGTGAACGTTGTAGGGCGTGCGTGGGCTCCCGGGGTACCGGCATTGGAAGTGGTCCTCCCAGAACTCTGTACAGATAAGAAAAACGGTCAGCTTCTAGTAAAACTTATAACACGACACGGCAGGAAAGTGAAGCGTCATGTCTGTAGTTTTGTTTTATGTTCTAAAATTTGTAATATTTCGAGCATTAATGTGTAATGACGGTGGAATTAACCGTTAAGTGTTTGTGAACATACATGAGTGTTGGTATATAAAACAAAACACTGCAACATCACTTTTCAAATTCTCTCAAGATGTCCATGTGAGATCTCAGTATAGACCCACATCTCTACTGAGGACTCAAGGGGCTTAGGGGACGGCATCTCACTCTCATTTACTATGATTTATATGATATTAATATATCTCTTACTTGACACTGGCTAAATGTGCAAAACGCACAAAGCCATTATATAAAAGAAAAGAAAAAAATATAACGCATAACGTGATAAAATACAGCATATAAAAAGACCAAAGGCGACACATTCTAAACATCATATCAAGAGACATTAGCTACACAAATCATTTTTAGTGTTAAAAAAACTGCAAATTGTAGCATACAATGAACGTGTTTCTGTGTGGCCCAAGCCAATAACATTGAAATTTTTTTTGCACAAAGTTATACTATTTTCAATATGATATTAATTATAATATTCTAGCATTATCCCGGTTGCCCTAGACTTCAGCTAAGGGCCCAGAGTCTGCTCACTGGTTCAACCAGATTTGACTGAATTTCAGTTATTACGTGGAGCGACTATCTTCTGATCTCCGCAACCCAGAGGGAAACATCATTCCATCGTTAAACCAGCTGTCAGTCTGTTAGAAGGCACTGACTTCCTAAATAACGACTGTCATAGATGTTCATGGCAGCCGGGACCAACGGCTTAAAGTGCTTTTTGAGGTACGGAGCAAGCAATAATTACGCACATCTGCATCACTTCGAAAAGTCATTCGTGCGCCACCAGGGTTTGAACTCGAGATCCTCTGAATTTAAAGGCAAGGGATCTGGCAATAATATAGAAAACGCAATCAAACACGTTCGAAGAGTATATGACTCGGTGGTTGGAAACGATCTCGAAGGTTAAGCTGTGTTCTCGATATTCATTGCTGATATGGTTCAGTATAATATTGAAATTGATACAATTATTCTATATTTATTCAGTCTGTTGTTTTAGGATAGATCTACATAAGAAAAGGATGTAGAAAAAACAATACTCTTTTACAAAATGACCTCGTTCCTAACCAATATTTCTATGACTCAGATTTTATTTGCGAATATTTTCAATATTATATTAAGTGTCATTTTCTTATATTAATAGTATTTGGCTAGATAGTAAAACGAAACGAGAACCAGGGAAATTTGGTGATTAAATACGATGATAAAAGTATAAGCATAGGACTTTGGCGAGGTGGGGGGGCTGAGTACCTCCCGGAGGCCGGGAAAAGGTAACACCCAGGTTTGTAACATGCGAAGTGTCTTTGCTTAACCATTAATAACGTTAAGATAGATTCAGATAATACACAACCGCCCTCGTCACTCTTGTTTGTAAGAGGAAGCTTGAGCTTACTCCGAAAGACAGACAATAACTCCTCACAATAAACTTGTAGAGCGTCTTTGTCGATACCGATATTGACATTGAGATAGATTCAGATCACACTTCACCACCGTTATCACTCAAACATGAGTCAAAAAGAAACCTGAGCCTGAGCTCACTACGGAACACAGGTCTCTTCTCGATACCTAAGCTAAGGCGGTTTCAGGTCATTCTTCACCACGCTGACAGAATGCCATTGGAAACGATTTGAATTTATAGTTTTTACATTCGTTGAAATATACGCAGATTATCCTCAACCACCCTATAGCTCTTCATTTCTGAGAAGAAGGCTAAGCACAACTCAGAACACAGGCCTCCTCTCAAAAATTAAGCTGATTAATTGACGGACTTGGGTCGTTCTTGGATAAGATTTGAATATAAAGTTTTTACCATGCAGAGTGTCTTTGTTGAACCGTGATGATGTTGAGAAAGATTCATGTCTTACTTAATCACCCTATCTCTCTTGGTTTATGAGAAGAGGGCTGAGCTCAATATAGACCACAGCCTCCTTTCATAAACAAAGCTGAGACGGATTTATATCACCACGCAGACAAATGCTATTCAAACTTGACACCATTGGATAAGATTTGAATTTAAAGTTTATACCATGCAGGGTGTCTTTGTTGAACCGTGATGATGTTGAGAAAGATTCAGGTTGTACTTAATCACCCTATCTCTCTTGGTTTATGAGAAGAGGGCTGAGCTCACTACAGACAGGCCTCCTTTCATAAGCTAAGAGACTTCACCACGCAGACAAATGCTTTTTATTTTTAATCTTGGCACCAGTGGAAAAGGTTTGGGTTCAAGGTTCGTGCCATGTAGAGTGTATTTATCGAACCGATAATGACATACATAAAGGGTATTGACTATTGTGTGCTCCACGCCGACCTCGAATAAAGTGTAAGTGACACGGTGTGAATGGAAACCCTTGGTCCATTGTACCGTTGAATGGAAATTACATACCTTTCTTCACCATGCATAAAAGGGTGCGTTGTAAAATGTTACACAGATATTTTTGGCTCGTATTTTTTGGAATTAATATTGGAAAAATCATAGCTCAGCGGTAAAGTAGATTCACTGAGGTCAATATCTACTTATCTATCAATAATCTAAAGAGGTGACGATTTGTGTAGCGTTTTCGTGCGTTAGCGAGACGTTAGCTTTGGTTATCACTAAACACGATAGACGGACGGCCTAATTAAGCGGCTTGAGAAATTCTAGGAAACAATAGGACACCTGCCTCCGCCGGTCCGCTCTGGGTTTGCGTGATGGATTATGGAGAGAGGTAGTTAGCTACCGCCCATTTACTTAACTAGATTCTATTCCCTTATATACCACACCGCAAGACGTCGAGTAAGGTTTTTAAATTTGGAGGTCAATGTAATTTATCAGCGTTAATAATTTGAAAATGAGTTAAAAAATTCAAAGGAGAAAAATTATATATGAACTTGGTTTTCATGTAATTTAATATAACTTAACTAAGTTGTGCAAACTTTAAGTTGATTCCCGCGGTTATAAAAGCAATATTACGGAGGTTTGGCTCCAGCCCAAGCCGTAGCCTTTACTTAGGCATAATTTTGTGCTCGGGGAGCTGAGCTGCCAAGAACTTTAATATACAACTAGCTTCTCACCACGGCTTCGCCCGCACGATCTTAATTTTAACAAATATTTTGATAACGCATTAACAGAACAGGCTCCTGTTCAATATTCGCAGTGAGTCTGTGAACAAACTCACTGGACTGATTTTTAACAAGAGCTACAACAACACAATTTACACTAAACAATTAACCAAACTTTGATACATATTGAAAATAAAAATAACACACAAGCACCTTAAATGACACATAAAATGTATAAACGAATGCAAGCAATCACAAAACAACAAAAAATGTTTGTATGTATATGAGTTACATTATTGCAGTAGGTATTCGTAGGAATTCCTATAGAAAATAAATTACCATTTTTGTAGCAACAACTTAATCCAACAATATAATTTATATTCTATTAAAGTCAAATTTTTTTTAACACTTTTATTTTTAGGATCGTTGAAATCTATTGGGTGGGCTTGTGTTCAACAATACGTCACATGGCAGAGATGATGATGAAGATAAAAGAGTCTCATTTTAGATCAGTCTTTTAGTTTTTTATTTCCTTATATAGTAGTCGCAAATTGTGTAATTCGCATGCTTAAAGGAACATCGACCAATTAATAGATAGGTCAGGTTTGAGATATGTACTTATACAATCTTTCTATTTCTTACTGAGATCAAATGAATGTTAATCAAACGTTTAAAACACAAGTTCAACAATACGTCACATGGCAGAGATGATGATGAAGATAAAAGAGTCTCATTTTAGATCAGTCTTTTAGTTTTTTATTTCCTTATATACTTAGTAGTCGCAAATTGTGTAATTTGCATGCTTAAAGGAACATCGACCTATAATAGATAGGTCAGGTTTGAGATACGTACTTATACAATCTTTCTATTTCTTACTGAGATCAAATGAATGTTAATCAAACGTTTAAAACACAAGCAGAATTACTTATTAACAAATCAGTATCAATTTAATGCGCTTACAAGTAGGACAAGTATTCTTTAGAAGATCTTCTATTGTGATATCCCAAAAGTCGTCTTTTTTGAGTTAAATCACTATTCCATTAAGCATGCGAATTGTTCGCTCAATGAAATCAAGCTTAAGACATTTAACAGTTGCATTTACGTCTCACATAACCCCCAAAGACCCCCTATCCACCCCTAATGGCCCAAAGTATCCTAAGGAAAACATTTTTTTGTTATCTTTTTTAATGTTAGTTTTTTTTAATTTTTTTTTATTACTTTTTCTTCTACGCCACTCTACCTCAAAAGGGCGGTGCAGGAACACCAGCGCTGCTGTATTATTAGATGCAGCAGCATTATGCTGATGTATCGCCCTTTTGACAGGTAACATTACCATTAGTTGTTGTAATTATTATTGATATATTTGTTTAAATATTTTTGTTTTGTTTTTGTGTAACGTTTTTTTGTAACTGTTTAAACTATTTGTTATGTAATGTTATTTTGTCAATAAAAAATATTCTTATTCTTATTCTTATTCTTATTTACCGAGTGAAATAAAAAAAGATAGCTAACAGTATCACTACATAACTTTTTTGCGACAGTAAAACCAACGCCATAAGTCGGCCTTCGTCCTCGTCGTATCCATTTTTATGACCAAAATAGAGAATCTTATAAGCATTTTAGAAATAATCGCCATAAATGTAGTATACGTTTCCCGGATATACAGGATCAGTGTGTGTTCCTAACACGGGTCAGCCGTGATAAAATGACCCGACACTACTAGAGACCCGGCCACAAATAACGGTCTATTAAAACCCGAAGGGTTAAAGATAAGAGTTATGTCGGAGGTCAGAAATATAAATGTTTTATTATTATTTTATTTTTATTTAAAGAAATTTTATGTTTATTTTATATATTGTAAATACTATATATTTTAATAAAATAAATTTTAAAACATGTATTTTATTCGTTTGTTTGTATTTTATATAGCGGTCTATTAAAACTGGAAGGGTTACATATAAGACATATGTCGGAGGTCAGAAATATATATGTTTTATTAGCATTTTGTTTATGTTAAAAATTTAGCAATAAAGTATTTAAAAGGATATTTAAACATAACGGGTTATAGGTAAGACTTTAGAAATATTGATTGAAAATAACGCTTCTCCCACATATATATTTTTAAATCTTATTAATTTTGGCCTAACATTTATAAATCAAGGTAAACATATTAGAGCAAAGATTGTATATAACAAAATACGTTTCGAAAAAATCTTATTGTGTTTGGTTTCGTTTATAATTTTGAAAAGTCTTTTGGTATTAATGGTTCTGAATGAACTTTATTCTGTACGAATTCTTGTTCGATTAGTAATTTAGCAATACAATTAAAGATATGACGGATAAAATGGTGGTTGTAAGTCGGCAGTGGTAGCAGAGCTCGTTCCACACGTTTTTATATCAGACTAAAACTTTTACTGGCAAAAATCAATATATTTAAGACACCGAGACCCTTAAAATATCCAATATCCATTGTAAATGCACACAAAGATTTAAAATGGTCAAAAATGCTGTATAGGTTGTTGTCATCCTTGTAATAAAAATAATAAAAATCTTTTAATCGTGTGCGTCTCAAATATTACAAGACAGGTACTTGAACTATGTGTCTTAATATACAATAAAATAATATACATTGCAATAAAACCTTCAGATTTAAAAGCGGCCACTGCACTAGACTCTGGGCCTATATCGCAGGAACCAAAGAGGTTACAAAGCCACTGCTACCGGCTGATTCGGAGCACTATTCATAATAGTATGTGAAATGAAAACATATACAAACCAATAAAGAAAGTGAAAAAAAAATAAACACATATTTATACCTGTGCCGTGTGTGTGTTTGCGTTTTGTATGTGTATGTTTGTGTGCATGTGTGTATTTGTATGTCTTATTAATGGCAGGCTACAAGCAGATTTTCTATCTCTTTATAGTTCAAATCTCTCAACAATGCGATCACGAGTCGCTTGAATTCGTTTGTTGTTAGCTGCTGCATATCCTTTACTTCTCTCACTATTTTATTATAAACGTGTAAGTAGAAGTAGGGGGGCAAACGTCGAGCAAAACTTGTATGAACATTGGGTAATGGAATTTTAAAAATTCGCTGCGAAGCCAGTCTAGGGAACTCGGGAGAGTTTGTTATAGTTTTGTGGGTTGTGGAAGCCACCTTAGACATAAATAGTTGACGGACTCTGAGAGCACCGCTTTCTCCATACGATTAATCAGTGGAGAATCTCAAAGGCTTACACATTATCACTGCGCGCTGGGCTTTTTCTATTTTCATTAATGTGGTATTAACTACCCCGCCCCAAGCTGAAATGCAGTAAAGCAGACAAGATTGACAGACAGTTTTATAAACCATAATAAGCGTATTTTTGCATGACGAGATTCGCAACGCTTTTATTTCAAATGGTTTTTCTAATTTTTCTAGCTAGTGCCTGACTGTGTTGCTTAAAGCTAAAGTTTTCGTCTAAGATTACACCTAAATATTTATTTGAATGTGTTCGGTTTTCCGAAGGACAATTGTATAAAGTGAAAGAACTGGGTCCCCTGGTACCACACGAGTGTATGGAAGTTTTGGTGTTATGGTTGGTTTTGAGGCACTATTTTTAACACACAAAAAAATATATGTTAAGCTCTTACTTCTTAGCAGGATGAACATAATTAAGGATAAAAATAGTAGAAATGAGCAGACCACTCCCCACTGGCGGCACCCGTTCACGAGTATGACGCATGAACCAGTCATCGTTTCGTTCAACCATATTTTACGGAACGTGACGACCCGAAACATGACGCCACCACCGCAGAAACATTTAAGTGAGCATGACATACTCAAGCTACAGGGTAAAGGGAATTTTACAAAAATAAAATTTCATTAATATGAAAAGAACAAAAGGTACTGCAAATTATAAATTCTTTTCTGTAAAATAGTATACCATATGGTATCAGTTATACTCTGCAGCTATTAAAACAATTATAAATAAATCGTTAAGTAGTTTACAAGCTGTCTTATTTATAATAAAAAAATAATAAAGATATGCCAATTCAAAATACTACATTGAGGTTATGTAAAGAAGGCCGCAAAACACAACTTCAACATTGTAAATGTTACAACCAAGCGATATCGTCACTAACGAAATCATTAACAGTGTACTAATACAGTGTAATACCCTTTCTCGATAAGTGATTTCTTAACAATTTGTTTGAACTTTTCCAAGGACATACCTAGAATAACTTGGGGAATCTTTATAAAAAAGTACGTCCGCGTAGCAAATCCGATCGGCTTCCTGTATATGTAGGTTAAGAATGTCGTATAAATAGACTATAAATAGTATTGGACCAAGTATGCTACCCTGGGGTACTTCATATTCGACAGGGAGACGCTCACTCAAAGCCGACCCAGTCCTTGCACGTTGGTTGCGGCTTTTAACAATACCGAGCTGAAGCAGTCGCAAGCGAGACCTCCACTACTAATACATTCCGGTTTTTGTAGAAGGATTTGGATTGATACAGTGTCGAAGGCTTTAGCTAAATCGAGGAAGACTGCAAGGCAGCAAGAGTTTTGTAATACAGCATCTTCAGTAGACCTGTTACTTCTTAACCCAAATTTCCTTTCTGAGATGAGAGAGTGGTTTTCGAGAAATGCAACTAGCCTCTAACTAACGATCTTTTCCAACAGCTTTGAGAGCCAAGAAGCGTATTTGTACGGTAGTTGCTAGGCGCAGATTTGCAGCCATTTTTGTGGATAGGGGTGATTATACCTACTTTTCATGCTTCAGGGAATAAATATGATTGAGGGGTATATAAAACTAGAATACTACTTTATATACGACTCAATCCTCTAACTATTTGGATTGTTAGCAAAGCTTATTCCTCCTTCGGGCAAGCATATTGCACATATAAATGTTGCTAAGTAATTGTAATCATGAAACCATCGTAAAATATTACATACCATTTAAATATTACAAGCCAACCTCACCTGCATGATCTGCCGATCTGCCGTGCATCTGCCGATTAACAGACGAGGCTATGGTAACATAAAAGTTCCCGTTAAGCGGTAATAGGATAGCCACCTATTACGTGCGCCCATTATTATTTTTGGCGAAGTTTGGGCGGAGCTTTTAATATGCATCTGCCTACCCTTTCGGGGAAAAAAGCGTGATAGTATGTATGTATACACGAGTGTAATATAGGTTGTATTTAACGTGTCACCAAAATATATAAATTGTAACCTAACCACGCGAATATCAAATATTTGATAAACGAAAAAAAACCTTTTGAAAAACAAATATAAATAAATAAAAAAATTAATTGGCTGAGATGAAGTATAATATTTTTCAGTTTTGACGACCGATATGGCATGGAGGTCAGTATACCTGCACTTCACTCCAGAGGTCGCGGGTTCGATTCCCACTCAAAACAAATCTTTGTGTGCGTGAACATGACTATTTGTTCTGGTCTGGGTGTTTTCCTATGTACATTAATATTATTAATATTTACAAAAAAAAGGTATTTCAGTATGATTATCCATTCTGTAGTATCCATAACACAAGTTCTTAGTGATACTTATTTTGGAACTAAATAATTAGTGTGACTGTAAGAGAATATTTTTTTTTATTATAATATTTTTCAATAAATATTTTTACCTAAGCATAAAAGCGCTTTTAAATAATTTTACGTTATTTTTTAGAATTAAGCTTAGCACTTATCCAGCTTAAGTTTTTCTTATTTCAAAGGATTAGTTTGTGTGAAATAATATAAAATAAATGTATGTGAACAGAAAACCTTTTGAAAGCACTCGCTTTTTCTTCTTAGACGTTAACTCTACGTACGTCTAGACGTACTCTATTTGTTGAGTACAAAGAGATTTACTAAAAGCTTAACTATGGTATTGTACATAGAAAATTTTCTTGTATTGCAAAATATTTAAGCTTTTATAGCGTTTTTATACTTAACTGAAATAAAAGATTCAACTATAATTTATATACGATAAGCCTGACAGAATATTTCTGTGGTTGTCTTGTATTTTTCTGTATCAAATACGTATAATACTGAAAGGTATTTGTCCGGCGTGGGAATAGATCCCATGACCATAAAATCACCACTACGAAATTTTTTGGTTGAGGTATATAATTATGTATTTGTACGACACATAAATATATTAAAAATTTATTTAACAAAGAATTTAGTGTTTCTTCTTTACATTCTAAATTGTGATTAAATAATCTTAACCAAAGAGTATTTCTCTAAGTTGCTATGACTAAGATACTTCTAATAGTTCATAAGAAGCTCAATTCAGACAAATGTATTGTATGTGTACATGTACCTTTTTAAGAGGCATGCGCTAACAATGATTCCATATATTGGGCTTATTAAAAAACAATATCTAAAGTAAAACCAGGTTTAAAACTAGTGCTGTCACTTTTATTTGTTACAATAAAGACAGTGACGACACTAGTTTTAAACCTGGTTTTTACTTTAGATCTTGTTTTGTGATAAATCTATTAGTTATTAGAAAAAGACGAAATCTGGGTTTCTGGTGCTACGTATTTATGTACATACAATCAGCCCGCTTTCCCGAAGGGTTAGGCAGAGGCTTAAAGCACCCACATTTCGTTAATTATATTTTTAGTCCCACGTTCTAGGCGGCGAATCTATAGCCTCTTACCAGAAACTCAGAACCTCGTCTGTTCATCGCCATGTGCTCCATGTCTTGGTGAGAGAACCTTACACTCCCATAAAGAGGCTCTTAGTTAATGAATAAAAAACATGATGGAACTCACCAACAAACCAAGGGTTCCGCTTGTTATTCTTGACATTCAGCCCCAAAAAGTAATCAGTGAAGCCCGCGACCTGGTTGGCTTGAGGCTGAACGCTGATGGTCCCTTCCACTGCCTTTTCGTTCCCGTCAGACACGAGGGACCTGGCGCTCCACCCATCAGAGCCGACCCAGCTGAAGAGACTCGTGGAGTTCCCACGTTCCACTGCCCTCATCACACCAGCTACTTCTTGGTCGGAGCCGAAGATTATTGCTCCTGAAAAATTGCTTTTGTTAATTTACGTTTTTTAAAACACCTTAAGATCTACTTATAGCATAATGTTACTATACGTTAGGAGCATCTTTTAACGACTGCCTATTCACCATCAATCAATCAATTAGCCAATTACCGTCTACTGCGGAATATAGGCCTCCTCTGAAAAGCGTTAACCGCCTCAGTTTCTCTTCAGTACTGCCTATATAACACATAAATACTTGTATAAATTAAAAAAAAGACGTGTGGCACTCGGGACTGTCGCGGTAAAGATATTGCATAGCATTTTTTATCAACTTATGCAATTATAATTATTTCTTTTTATGTACATTTTTATATATATAATATTATATATACTTTCTCTGCGCGGCATTAATGTGTATTACCTATACATAAAGAAACGACATGTGGATTGCGGGGCGAAGAAGGGGATTACGCATGCGCAGTAACTCCGATAAAACCAATGCCACCTAAAGGCGGGTTGCTGAACTAAAGAGACAAGCGTGATATTTCAAAAAGATATTAAAAGTTCTGCTATTTATCGATAGATGGAAAGACTAAAAAGTATCACCGCTGTGCCGGTCGGACTGGGGGGTGTTAGGTTTTTTTCGTTACGGAATTTCTGGATTCGGTCTCCACGCTCAAGGCCCGCGATAGAAGCAATAGCTCAAAAACAGAAATGAAAACAAAGCATTAATTCCAGATCGATATATGTATAATCATATATATCATAAAAAATGTATAATATTATTATTATATAGATCAGTAGTATGTATTATACGTGCCTTCTCCCTCTACGTTTCATTATTATTATTTTTTTCTTTTAAATAATAGCTTCGTGCATTTAGCACATTTAGCCAGTGTCAAGTAAGAGATATATTAATAATATATAAATCATAGTAAATAATAATGAGTGGTGATGAAAATGACAAATGGTTAATAAGATACCCTCCCCCTAAACCCCTTCGGGTCCTCAGTAAAGAGGTGGACTATACTGAGATCTCATATGAACTTCTTGAGAGAATTTGAAAAGTTATGTTGCACTTTTTTGTTTCATTTATCTACACTCATGCACGTTCAGAAACACTTAACGTTTAATAATCCACCGTTATTACACATTAAAATTCAAAATATCTCAAATTATAGAAAATTAAACAAAATTGCAGACATAACTTTTTACTTTCCCGCCAAGCCGTTTCATTATTGTTAAGAACTTTGTACTATATCTTTTTATACTATGTGGTGGCACATCAATGGCCTGATGGAAAGTGCTCATCCTAGCGCATTGCCGATCCCTGAACAACCGTTTCACGCCCTTACAGTGAAAAGCTATAACTAAATAATCAAGCGCACATATAAAGCATATTAGTATTCGAGCGTTTCCGTGCTTGTTGCTTCATGAGATTTCTATTTGAGAGATTATTTGCGTATGCGAGATTTTACAGGTCTCCAATATAACAGCTTTTACGAGATTCTAAATTTAATCATTTTTATTTTTACTAGCTCTTGCCAAACGCGCGTAGCATACATTCAAGAGGCTCTAAGGAGTCATAAACGTTTATTGCAAATTTTTTCAAAACCAGCTCAGGCGCGAAAGTGATACAAAAACCAGTTTATCTTCAAAAATAGCAAAGATAAATTAGGTTGAGCGCAACTGAAATTAACGACTCAGGACATAGCAACTCGTATAATCTTGGCTGAATTTTCGTAGAATTTCGTAGGGTAGTAATTAATGTCATAGTTAAAAAGAAGAAGAAGTATAATCTATGTAGATAGGCCCTACCAGGTTCCAACTTCGAAATCCCAACATCCAATCTATTTTATAACGTCGCAAAAATAAATAAACACATCAAAAAAGCGTTTTGTCTCCAAAGATCTAAAATCCATTATTGTATGCTTATACATGGTCGATAGCTTGATAAATTAAGCGTATATCTCATGTTGGTAAGACAACTAAAATTGATGTGTCAGAGTCCTTCTTATAATCCATATTGATAGGTAAATTTCAACTCCAAAATCCAACCAATCAATCTATTTCACAAGGTTGCAGAAACGAATATATCCATGACAATATTTTCAACAGTCGAAAAGTTATCATTATTTTATTCTTATCATTTTCATTACGACATACTGTTAAAGCATAATACATTTGTTTTAATATATTTTTTTCAAAATTTAAATATATGTTCCTAATAAGGATAAGCGCAACTTAAATTGATAAGCCAGGATAAAGCTCTTTTAAAATCCAAACCGATAAGTAGTTTTCAACTCCAAAAGCTTACCATTCTATCTATTTAACAAGGTCGCAGAAACAAATTAACCTATTTGGACCCCCTTTTCAACATATATACCTAAGGCTATTTCCTGCATCTTGCCAGATGTTTTGGTCACATTCGCCAGCTCTTTGAGTTAAAATTATACTACTTACATCCAGAGATAATAATTGATCAGTATATTCAATTAAATCATTTTTGTTAACATCCCATATTCTCCACTGAAATGATAATTGTTTATCATCATTTATATTATTTAATATTATTATCGCTGATCAGTTTTAAGAAAAAAAAATATTATAAAAACAAGAAAATATGTCTTTTCAAAATTATAAAATTCCATCCCTAATTTTCGTAAAGTGTAACTTAAATTGAGGGGTGGTGAGGACAAAGCGCTTCTTATAATCCATACCGATAGATAGATTCTCACTCGAAACAGTAACATTATCCCACCAATCATTCTATTTCAGAAGGTCGCAACAGTAACAGTATCCCACCAATATAACATATAACATTAGTGAACACTTTTCAAGAATACTTAATTTAAATTTAAAAAAATG
Source organism: Musotima nitidalis (assembly GCA_949126915.1). Taxonomy (NCBI): domain Eukaryota; kingdom Metazoa; phylum Arthropoda; class Insecta; order Lepidoptera; family Crambidae; genus Musotima; species Musotima nitidalis. Next base: position 16,143,935 of record OX421425.1, read on the forward strand.
TCTAACCCTAATTTTCATACCTATACGTTTGGGCCCTACTTAAATTGATGTGTCAGAGCAAAGCGCTTCTTAAAATCTATATTGATAGGTAGATTTCAACTCCAAAACCCCACCAATCAATCTATTTCACAAGGTCGTAGAAACAAATAAATCCATCACTTAATTACTGACAGCCGAAAAGCGTGGAAGCGAGACGAGCGTGTTAGATTTAAGGTTCTAGTTATCTATATATCAAATAATAGGATCAATAACCACTATAAAAGTGCTGCAAGCAGGTAAAGGAATTCAAAAGTAAAACAATAAAACGGTTTGAACTATTTTATTCATTAAGTTCTTTATTAGTGTTTCGAACACTTCGTTTATTTTTAAACTACACTCCGTTTATTTTTGAGAACTATTATTTAGTGTAATATATATTTATTATTATAGCCGTTTATTTAGTTTTATCAATTATTAAACACAGAACTACAGTTATGCCATATATCCTACGTTATGTCTTAAAGCAGATAAACAAAATATATAACTTATATTAATCATATTGCATCAGTTATAAAGCCCAACAGATTAGTACACATGGACCCACATAAAATCAAACAAACATTAATAACCATGTGTACAAACATTATATGACAGAACTACACTTACTAGTGTAACTATCAGTACAACCATTTGTAAATTACAAAGCATTTCATATATCTGTCCATAACACCAACTAAACATTAATCGTTGAAACAACAAGGGTACAACCGTGAAATAATTGTTAAAGATAATAATTTAATTTATTATCAACAATCATCACAACCATTACACCTTAAAACAAAATTACATTATGCCAAATAAGTATGTAGATTATTCGGCATAATGACTATACACAGGAACATAGCTTAAAACAATATAACACTGTAGATATCTACTTAACTTAGTCCGTAGTTCTGGAATCGACCCTCAATACTCATTTTCTTACGATTACAACCTGTCTTTTATACACATCAAATCACATCTTAAGAATATCTCACGATAGGTGGCAGCACCAGTATACTTTCTAGTTTTATTGAATATTACGATAATTATTGTGCTACAGTTAATCAAGTTCGATGAAACTCTTTTAAAAACACTTGAGGAGTTATTACAAACATTTACCTACAGAAGGTACATAAAACATTTATTAATAAATCGAACATAAACTTTTACCTCAATAAGATAGGAGGATAGCGATACCAACGTTTTGAAATATCAAACAATATTTTATTATTATATTTTATATTATATGTTATTATATTATCATCAATATCTTGGAATCCTTTTGAAAACCATTTATAATATCTTATTAAGACTAATTTCTTTTTAGAAATTAGTAAACATGAAGTTTATATTAAAAAGTACTTTTCTTGATTATTTCAATGAGGAGTCAAGTATACGTCTTTTAATAATTTGAATTCAAGCTCAATGTAGGCAAAGACTCGTAGTAGTAGTATTCTAATAATTTATTTAAGTATAATAATATAATTCCCTGACACGGCCATACTGACAAGTACTTCGTCCCCGAAGTACAACACAAAAAAAAACTAAATATTTTTCAGTTAAGACTATTACATTAACATTGCCACCAGCCTACATCTTACATCAAGAGGACAGGTAACAACGGTCTCTTGGCTTTGCAGACACATTCTTGCCTTACAACCTGCTGCACATTGATACCGACAAGAAAAGGCAAAAGACTTCAGCAGTTCATTTCAGTAACTTTCCAATTTTACAAACTGTCTGTTGCTTGTGGCGACTATACATTTGTTCAACTCCTACGGTACTCACCGTGAGATTAAAAAGACAAGCAAGAGACTATATCCTTTATACATATATTTGTATCATATTTACTTCAACATCACATTGTGTCATATTACATTGTAACCTTTTTCAAATGACTACCTATATTTACACTTGGTTACCCTTAGTCACATACAATTGTAAAAGACTTCACTTGCCTTTAAATTACCCGTATTCATCTCAATATCATTGTATCCAAAAATAAACAACTACATATTTTCAGAGATGTACCGAAAGCAAAAACTTACATTTACACATTAGAACTTCTGACAGTCGTCTGGCTAAAGACATAACAGGAAGCAGAATTATAAATAAGCTTCAAAATATATTAATATAAAATTATATACTGTCCAAATTTCAGTCATATAGCTAATAATAGTCTATCAATAATCCATGTTCCCAAATAATAATTCCTTTTTTAATTTATAACCACTGACCCGTTATACGACATTAAATACTTTTACATCTCAAAAAAAATTTAAAACCTACAAGTTGATTCAACCTCTAGCTATATTTTAGAAAATAATTAATGATGTAAAGATTTAGACAATTTATATTATTTATAAAAAACATATATTTTGCTATCCATTGGAAACACTGCCTATACAAAACGAAACTAGCATATATCAACAACGTGACTTTAAACTGCTTCATTACTTACTTAATCCGTACAATATTTTCCAAGAAATTCTGTCACCATAAACCATTTTTATATTATTATCTAACTATATACATCATAAATATTCTAACACGGCCATACTGACAGTACTTCGCTCTCGAAGTACATTCACACAACTTTAATTTTGTCACATTATTATTTTCTTTTTCTTTTTATTTTCAATAAAACAATTATGATCCGATAATCCGCTGCCTGTGGAAACTATCAACAAATCGTGGTCACCACCAGACAAGATACGGAAATAACAAATATAATTCTGTAATGTAATATGTACCACATTCAAAATCATTATCAGGCAGATATCCCTATACATTTTTTCTAAATCTTTATGGCAGAAACAAATGAAGTTTATAAACATTTTATTTTCAAACTAATGATATTCAACAATTTTTGCGTTACGAGAAGAAATATTGATTAAATGTTGAATACTACATTATATTAAAAATCTTTTTACCAAGTACTTCGATTATTTATTGTACCACCACTTTTACGACATTTAATTGATTTTCAAATTATTTACGAAATATTTTCAGAAAAGTCTACCTTACTAATTATACTTTAATTTATATATATTACATATTTACATTACATATTTATATTACATATATATATTACATATTTTATTTATACTAAATTACGGGGCCTTAAACTCAGAATACTTCATCTACAACCGATAGTGTAGACAACCCAAGTACTCGACTAATGTCCTCTAACGGAGCTAAGATTCATTGTAATTTAAATTTTTAAGATTATATTAATAGAATCTTTTGACTTTCAAAAACCGCTCGGCCAATCTGACATTAGACTTATCATAATAGTTCTTTTTTATAATTATAAAATCTAATTTTACCATCTACATTACTTTTATGTTACTGTAATTCAAATAAAAGGCATTCACGTTATAAGTAATAATGATTCTTAACATTAACGTTGTTGTGAATAAATGACACTTTATTAATTCAGTCAATATATATTTTTTTGTTTTGGGGGATATTAATGATAAAAGTTAGTAATGTAACATATTTCTAATTACCAATAAATATTGAAAATATATTTATTCAATTACGTTTTGACTAGCGGAACTCTCGGCCAGGTTTAGCCCATTTTAGTTGCCCTTTACCCTTCCCTTAAATGGTTACGTCTCCATGCTTACATAATTTATATGAGGTTTTTACATTGTTTAAGAGATTTATTTAACCACTTTATGACAATTTTAACTTCATAATTTTTTTATTCGTAAATCTTTTTATATAATACATATTTAACAACTCTAAAGTTCTGTAATCTCTTATATTTATTTTCTTGAATATCATAATTATTATCGTTCTTTTATCAAAATAATTTTAGTTTAATAAATTTGTCATCACGTACGTTACGTTAGCAACATAGTACCTACATTTAACTTTACTAAAATAAGATTAAGCTATGCCACTTAGCTTGACTTTACAAATACGAGTTAAAATATTAATAATTAATTTGACTTGTACCGTTTATGTGCAGTTAATAAATGTAACTTGCCGTCTTTCTTTATATTTCTTATTTTTTTTGATCTTATCTTAATTCTTAGAGGATTTGATTAGAAGTACAGTTTGCGTTAATGCGATTGAAAGTTGTTAAGCGAAAATTTATGTTTTATAGAGGACTTTTAATATTGAACCGTTTTATATTTGTTGAAATACTTTTAATATGCAATTTCAATATTCTGCAAATTCAATAAATTTCATTTCAATACACAGAGTAATACTACTTGGATAAGTGCCCACGAAAGAAAAGTGTCTCAGCAATTTGCGAATTATCCAACAGTGTTCTACGAAGACACCCTTTCAGTCAATAATGTTTTACTTAAAACTATGCATTTTAAACTTCGCCGTAATTAGATGTAGTTCCTCTACGACATTATTAAACATATTTACCTTCGACGTATCCACAGTAACGAGAATATATGCGAGTGTCAATACGTTTCGAATAGTATAGCAATAAAAGCCGTAACGCTAACTCAAATGACGGCAGTTTCTTAAAAGACTGTCTCGGTCAACAGTGGCTAGTGCCATATCTACCTCCATTAATTATAATATTATTATTTTCATTATTGTATATTTAATGATCTTATTATTTTTGTATACTAGTAGGTTTAATTGTTAATGTTTTATTTTAAAATGTATTACTTAATAAATTTATATTAAAAAATTTTTATAAAATGTTATAAGTATTTTGTTATGACTTTTGTTCTATAGCATGAAATGGTAATTATTAGATATTTTATTTTTCCAGAAAATAGTTTGATATTTAATGAAAACTGTATGTTTTTTTTTTAAATTTTGTGATTTTGTTTTAATTAAACCAGAAATTAAATAATTGTTACTTAAAAAACAAAAACTATGTGTACTTATTTTTCTTTAAAACTTATTTTACTGCATTAAATACCACAACATATAACAACTACTTTACACAAATCTTCTGTTAAGAATTAAGTAAGGACTTACCAGCCCTTGCAGACGTTCAAAAGGTTCCTATTTGCTTGATGCTGTCGCAACAGTTCTCGTATAACGTTCCTATTGCAACGCGAATTTTGTCGTCCACCTCTTCAAAATCGGTACAGCCCTTGCTACAATCTTGATGCCGTTCTAAAAGAATTCCTTTACTTCTGATGCTGTTTCAACAGTCCAGTTCCAGGATTGTTCCCTCAGGATGTAATAGAGCTGGTATAGCGTAGTCATCGCAAATAGCCTCTAATAGATGTCAAATTCTTCAAAATCCATGCTGAAACCCATTATAAAATTTTGATTGAATAATTGGCGCAAGTCGTTCCCACTTCCGATGTTAGATTTAAGGTTCTAGTTATCTATATATCAAATAATAGGATCAATAACCACTATAAAAGTGCTGCAAGCAGGTAAAGGAATTCAAAAGTAAAACAATAAAACGGTTTGAACTATTTTATTCATTAAGTTCTTTATTAGTGTTTCGAACACTTCGTTTATTTTTAAACTACACTCCGTTTATTTTTGAGAACTATTATTTAGTGTAATATATATTTATTATTATAGCCGTTTATTTAGTTTTATCAATTATTAAACACAGAACTACAGTTATGCCATATATCCTACGTTATGTCTTAAAGCAGATAAACAAAATATATAACTTATATTAATCATATTGCATCAGTTATAAAGCCCAACAGATTAGTACACATGGACCCACATAAAATCAAACAAACATTAATAACCATGTGTACAAACATTATATGACAGAACTACACTTACTAGTGTAACTATCAGTACAACCATTTGTAAATTACAAAGCATTTCATATATCTGTCCATAACACCAACTAAACATTAATCGTTGAAACAACAAGGGTACAACCGTGAAATAATTGTTAAAGATAATAATTTAATTTATTATCAACAATCATCACAACCATTACACCTTAAAACAAAATTACATTATGCCAAATAAGTATGTAGATTATTCGGCATAATGACTATACACAGGAACATAGCTTAAAACAATATAACACTGTAGATATCTACTTAACTTAGTCCGTAGTTCTGGAATCGACCCTCAATACTCATTTTCTTACGATTACAACCTGTCTTTTATACACATCAAATCACATCTTAAGAATATCTCACGATAGGTGGCAGCACCAGTATACTTTCTAGTTTTATTGAATATTACGATAATTATTGTGCTACAGTTAATCAAGTTCGATGAAACTCTTTTAAAAACACTTGAGGAGTTATTACAAACATTTACCTACAGAAGGTACATAAAACATTTATTAATAAATCGAACATAAACTTTTACCTCAATAAGATAGGAGGATAGCGATACCAACGTTTTGAAATATCAAACAATATTTTATTATTATATTTTATATTATATGTTATTATATTATCATCAATATCTTGGAATCCTTTTGAAAACCATTTATAATATCTTATTAAGACTAATTTCTTTTTAGAAATTAGTAAACATGAAGTTTATATTAAAAAGTACTTTTCTTGATTATTTCAATGAGGAGTCAAGTATACGTCTTTTAATAATTTGAATTCAAGCTCAATGTAGGCAAAGACTCGTAGTAGTAGTATTCTAATAATTTATTTAAGTATAATAATATAATTCCCTGACAAGCGCGACAAGCGGCCATGCCGTGTTGAACCGTAATCGAGTGCGCGATAACCCGAGGGAATCAATTTGTGTAACCACTTTGGCGAAAAATTGTCTCGCGCAGCTGGCTATCGTTGCTCACAGAAGGTTATTTATCCGTCGTATATTGCCGACAATGTGGTGTCGGCTTCTGATAGAGTGAAGGTTACGGTTTATAAGGCAATATGTTTAGTTATTTGTGTCCTAGTTGAGTTAGCTAGTCGAACAAGAAGAGGCTCAAGGATGTGTCCTTGAAATTGTGATGAGAATGTTAATGAAATAATATGACTAAAATGGTTTGTATGTGTTATGGTTATTTTTTATAATTAATAATAAGTATAGTTTAGTATTATTATGGCCAACAAAAAATATGAATTTCATTACCTATTCTTATCTAAATTATGCCTTTTAATGATTCTGCGTTTCAAAATTCGACGATATGATGTTATGCGTTATAACGTTATGGTTTATAGCGGTATGGCCGAGTGACGATTATGGTAATCAACATTATGCATTTTCAGTTTTTGGCCTAAAACGTTATGCGTTTCAATAGGTTGAAACTGTCCTTAAGCTTGAGACTCTAGGGGCTTATTACAAAACAAAATCTGAAGTTATCCAGGTTTGAAACTAGTGCTGTCACTGTCTTCATTTTATCAAATAAAAGAGAGAGCAGTAGTTTTAAACATGGTTTAACTTTAGATCTTATTTTGTAATAAGTTCCAAAATGATAAGCAATGTCCGTGAATTAGTTGTGTTGTGGCTACGCCATTGGAAACACTCATTAACTTGCTTAACTTGGAGAAGCTCCGAGATTATACCTTGACCGGTAACCTTGAGCTCTGAGAGTGATAGCGATTAGCCATGTCCTTGAATTGACAGTGTTGACCAATATTGCGTGATCGGAAGTAATGGGCCACTCGTTCTTGACCTGACGATGTGACATGCTCATCCAGGGCCGTCTTTATTGCCGCTGGGAGCGATATAACGCTAGAGGTCAATCTACATATTGTTTTTTACTTATCGCATGCTCAATGGAATATAGACAAAACTCAAAAAAGACTATTTTTGGAAAATCACAAAAGAAGATCTTATAAAGAATACTTTTTCTACTTGTTAGCGCATTGAATTGATACTGATTTATTAATTAGTAATTCTGCTTGTGTTCTGAACGTTTGATTAACATTGATTCAATCTCAGTAACAAATAGAAAGACTGTATAAATATGTAACTCAAACCTGACCTATCTATTAATGGGTCCATGTTTCATTAAGCATGCGTTTTGTTAATTTAGTAGCCTATGTTTTCTTCGGGGACAAAAAAGATGTTTTACAATTTTTTCTTTGCTTTGGTGTGATTATATGGGTATAATATATTTATGAATAGCGATTAAAAATACAGGTAAGAGTCTTTATTAGGTTTATCTACATACGCAGATTGCGACAGTAAATGTACTTTTTTTCTAGCCATTTTTACCGCTGCGATTGTATAAAATTACTTTTTTAGACTAAATTACTACCTGTAATAAGAAAACCCACCTATTGAGAATATACCAAAATAACACGGCCTGTTCTTAACAGCTTATAAATCAAACAATGCTTAAAATCATAGATATTAAAAAAAAAAACAAGTAACACTCAATTACATAGATTGCTGCTTTATTTGTGGACTTTACACTCTATTATTATCCATAATGTGGATACTACACTTTTGATAACACTCCCAAATAATAAAGACTATATAAAACAACTTTGTAAATCAAACAAAGCCTTTATCCAAAAACTAAGCTAAAAAACAAAGATTTTAAACAGTTTTCAAGCTAAAACCAATCCCATGTTGTATTTTCTCGCCACGTTAACTGAAATCAATCCAAATACGCCGATTCCTGCAGTAAATGTTGATTTTTTCCGCTTAGCCGTCATCAAACGGGCCTGTAATGGCCGCTCCGTACACCCAGTGGTGCCTTTTAGGTACTAAATACGCCCACTCTATTTAGATATTAACTAGCGGCCGCCCGCGACTTGGTCCACGAGGCGTACACATTAACTTTCCTCTTGAATTACTCTGTCTATTAAATATCACCGCATCAAAATTCAAAAACCGTTGCGTAGTTTCAAAGATTTAAGCATATATAGAAACAGACAGTCAACGGAAAGCGTCTTTGTTTTTTTCTATATAGTGATAAGCCCTTTCAAATTAGATATTAATATTACCGCGTAACTTTATGTTTTTTAATTCCCAGACCAATCATAAAGACAAACATATTACCGTAGCTTAATGTAAATTAAACATTACGGACGGTTTTACTTTAAATATGGTACATTATTTATAAGAATTATGTAGTATTTAGACAAATAGATCTATATTTTATTCCAGACATTAAAAACACATAATTAAAGTGTAAAGGGATCCTACCAAGACCTAAGCCTTAACGGACGAGGCTCTGGCGAACATAACAGTGCCCGCTAAGCGGCAATAGGCTCGCCACCTATTACGTGGGACCAACTATATAATTGGCGAAGTGTGGGCGTTTAATATGCCTTTGATTATCCCTTCGGGGAAACAGGCGTGAATGTATGTATGTAATAGTTTCTTATTTTGTTATAAAGCTTAAATTAAACCCTTAATGAAATACAATGTTTACATAGAAGTGACGTAACATCGACAACGTAGCGAGAAGCTCCGTCCACCCTTGACTTATAAAAATGTGCATTTCCATAATTGGAGCAACAAATTCTGCCTCAGATACATTCTTGTGCGCTTTAATTCCGTGCAGAGAGCTATCTAGTTATTATTTTTTACCACAAGATGGCATCCAAGCAAGCAGCCCACCTAATGGAAACTGGTTACTACTGCCTATATATATATATATATATATTATATATATATACGAGATTTGTGTTTTTGTTCAGTCACATACCGAATTGTATCAAGAAGAGCGTAGAGAAGTAGTAGTAGGTAGTAGAAGTAAGTATCCAAATAAGCTGACTTTGCCAATCATGTCTACTGCATCTTATGCGAAGAACGGCTATGTCATGTATATTAAAGTCTATAATAGGCTCGACACTAACCTTAAGCTGATGCCACTGAACAAATATAAAGTTTATTTAAAAAAAATGGCTTGTTATCTATCACTGAGTGAATTATTTAAAGAATATATTTATGATTGTGTTATTAGAATCGTCTGACTATATTTTTGTGAAATATGCGGATTGTTTTAAATTTTAATATCACTTACGTACCATATTTCATTTGAAATAAAAAGTCATTGTCTTTGTCTTTATAGACACTTGCAGTATCAGGGACATAATTAGCGTTTAGTTGACACTTAAATTGCCAGAAAGCAACTCCGTCTTATCATCACAGCCCATTAACGTCCCACTACTGAGCACGAGCCTCCTCACACATATCAAGGTGTGAGGGTATTGGGTCTTACTCCACCACGCTGACCCAGTGTGAATTGGCGGAGGCAGGTGCATGGCGTCCTGCTGTTAGAATTTTTCAAGCCGCCCATTAGGCCTCTAACATGGCTTAACGACTACCACATTTAGTGGTAACCGGGACCAACGGCTTAACGTGCCTTCCGAAGCACGGAGCAACTCCGTCTACGATTGACTTATTTGCATTTCCATAATTGGAACAATAAAATTCGCCTCAGATATATTCCCGTGCGCATTAATTCCGTCCAGAGAGCTATCTAGTTATTGCCAGTCCAAACCAGTTATTGCCAGTTCAAACCAGTTATCTAGCCGCACTTCGCCCGCAGATCCCTGGGGAATTATTGCAGCAATCCAATCATGCCACTTGATCTCGACACACGTCTGAAACTTTCTTTCTCTTGTCATGAGAACGCGATAGCGCGGTCTTTGTTTTTCATTTTAACAAGAGAATTTCTCGTTACAATATCTTAAATTGTTTCAAGAAAATGTTCTGTGTGTGGCGAGAAAATGTAACAATATCTTAAGTATTGTTTTGTTAGATTTTGTCGATTGGATTTTATACTTTTATATGTAATCTGCCACTACTTTAAGTACAATCAGTTAAATATTTGGGGGTAATTATAGACCAACATTTCAATTTTAAAGAATACATCTCTAATTTATCTGCAAAAATACGTAAATTAACAATTGTTTTCCGCAATCTCTGATCTGTTGCAACAATGAATTTAATATTGAATATTTATCAATTTTTATGCCAGTCTCTTACCACTTATAATTGCATTACAACTTGGGGTGAAAGAGCCAAAACTTCCCTACTTGAACTCGAAAGAGCACAGCGATTTGTACTTAAAGTCAGTCTTTTTAAACCAATCCGACTTTATATCCGACTATATCTCTTGATACAGAATCCGGAATGTTAACCGTAAGGCATCTATTTATATTCGCAATTATTATTAATCAACATAAATTTGTTATAATAATTTCATACAATCATTGTATTTTAAATACACAGGATGTCAAAAACCCCACATCAAAGCCGAAAGCTACGTAATCTGCTCAGCATAAGGATGTTTTTTTTTTTCAGACTAAACCTTGCCTAAGCTTATTAAAGGTCAAAGTCACTAATTTTTTTAATGATTTTTGATTACAACAAATTTTAAGCGTTATTTCTTGAGTTTGCTTTCTTAAAATGAAGTTAACACACTTAAGCCACACAGAAACGCGGTCTGTTGCGCATATGTCATTGTATTGTACTTTTTTAAGACCAAGAATGTAAATCGTTTCTCAACTATGATTTTTAGGTGTTGTTTCTAGTTATGATGTGTAGAATGAGTAGCCTTTAAATATGATCAAGGCCTTTTTGCACCCTGTATATCCATTGCGGAGAATTATAGATATTTCAGTGTAAAAATTTTTCGTTAAAAAAAATCATGGTCAGATCTCTGTGGCTCAACTGATTTGAGCCGACGCTTTAGTTTCCACCGCAAACGGTGTTACAAGAAGTCTTATTCTTATTTTACAATACGACCGACATAGAGTGGAGGCCAGTTCACCTACACTGGGGTCGTGGGTTCGATCAAACAGGACAAATCTTCGTGTGCATGAACGTGATTATTTGTTCTGGTCTGGGTGTTTCCTATATAAACTAAATATGTATTTACAAAAAAAAGGTATATAAGTATGTTTATCCATTATTTAGTATCTATAACACTATTTCGTAATGATACTTATCTAGAAACTAAATAATTGGTGTGATTGTAAATGAATATTTATTTATTATTATTTAATAAGTTTATCGATAAAATAATAAAACAAAAAACAACTTTACTGTTACAATAATCTGCTAACCCAAAGGTTAACTGGTAGAGAATGCCTTGCAGCATTCAGTTCACTTTTTGTACATTTTAATTTAAATTTGTGCGATAAAGTTTAAATACATACAATAAATACTTAATATACACGAACCTCTAGCTCTTGGCTTGGTCAGGAGTTTGTGAACGATCTCATCGTAGGCTTTCTCGTCGGCAACTCCGGAGTCCTTCACTAGTTTCTCCTTGACAGCGATGCAGATGCCACTACGAGCCAGTAATGCTTCCAGTTCTTCAAAAGCCTAAAAACATAATCCGATATAATAAAATCGTCCAAGGTCAGGGGTGCAGGTCGTGGTGCCAGAAGCTACAAACCCAGGCACTGCCTTGCCCCTTTTGAAAAGCGGTGGGCGTCGTCGGAAGTTTTTCAGTGGGTAGGACTGCGGTGGGCGCGTCTGCCGCAGTGAGCCCTACACTCCCCTCCCGGTCCCCTCATTGGCCGGGAGGCAGTGCGTAAACAGCATTTTTTTACCGACGATAAAAAAAAGATAAATAAAAAGAAAAAGGGGTTTAGGTCGTACTTTACTACGCGGACCCAAGGTCTAAAGTAGGTGTTTGGTCGTTCTGCTGTGAAAGAATTTAAAGACACAAAAATGGGTAAACGACTTCCAGTTATTGTTACAATCGGGATCAATATTTTTAAAATGCCTTCCGAAGCACAGAGACGCTCAATAATAATGCCGCTCAAACGGTCACTTATAGTTCTATGAAAAATAATTTTCTGACCTATGAACTTTAGCGGGAGATTCAAGCAGTTGCCTTAAGTTCAGAGTACTGCGAGGGTAGATTGGCTGCTCCCCCGGAATGGTCTCCACCTTAAGATGGCGTGGGGGCGTTCTGATAGGGCAAAGATGGCCGCCGGGAAAAGGGAACACCCAAAGGCTAGCGACTCTGGGTGCCCTTAGTATTGACTACCGGGGTACCGGGTGGAGAAACTAGGAGGAAGCCTGCTGCGCCGTCCACAGGGACGTCCGTTGCCGTCCATAGGAGGCCTTTATAGTTTAAAAGAAATATGTACAGTTGGTTTTTCACACTACAATCCAATCATAACCTAGCATTATACCGGTTGCCCAAGACATATCTAACCAGGGTTGGCTGAACTTCAGTTATTACATGGAGCGACTGCAATCTGACCTCCACAACCCAAAGGGATATCATTCTATGGTTAAACCAGTTGTCAAAATATTATAAGGCACTGCCTTCCTAACAACGACTGCCATAGATGTTCATTAACGGCTTAACGTGCTTTCCGAGACAAAGTGAGCGGTAATTACGCACATAACTTCGAAAAGTCATCGGTGCGCCACCAGGGTTTGAACCCTAGATCCTCTGAATTAGAAGTCTATGGGTCTCGCCACTGGGCTATTGTCGCTCTTGAACTACAATCCAATTCAACGTAATTACAAAACTGATGGCATTTAATGAAAATCTGTGACAACTAAAGAGCGACATTTCCAACAACAAAACAGAAATAGCAATTTGTTCTATGCCCCAAATTAGCCATCGCAGATCACCAAATCAGGACACTCTAATTGAAATTAGCACAGCGAGCCAATGTAACAGCGATGTGGACTCCATAATAGCAACAATGAATCTAAATTAAATTCTACTGCAAACAAAATTGAGTTTTTGGCCGGTATGCGTTAGATTCAAATTGCAAACACCTATGGTTAACTTCATAAATATTCATATAGATGCATAATTCTGTTTCAGCATAAAGCTTGCGCCCGTAGCTGCGTTGGTCTAGGTCAGAAACGATAATCAAAGTATAGCATAGTTTTCAAAAGTTAGATTGTGTGGTATTTCATATTGAGCGTTCCCGTACTTCGAAAGGCACGTCGAGCAGTTGGTCGTGGTTATAAATTTATGAGGTAGTCATTAAACTGAGATCAAGGCCTTTAAGCGGCTTGATAAAAATTTACAGTATATCTTCTTTTTTTTTGGATGGAAAATCATCTTATGACCTTCCCCCGCTGTGGGTGGAGCGGGAGGATGTGTCAGACTTCTACTGACTAAAAAACATCCATGTTCCTTCCTTTGAGCCTGCTACGTATAGAGGCCGCGGTAACCGTTGCGAACAGTCCCGCAACCCCGGCAGGCTTGGCTCTCCCTGGGGGCATCTCAGTGTACTGACATCTCTTTGAGGCGCGCGTGGAACACGAACGCGCCGTCGACGCGGCCTGTCATCTATGGAAGACGGACGTCTGCCATAGACACCTGCCTCCGCCAAACCGCATTAGGACCGTGTGGTCTGAACACCTCTCAACTTGGTGTGTGCTGAGAAACCCGTGCCCAGAAGTTAGACATGGATGGGCTTGTGATGTTGTTTACCGCCAATGCGTTATAGGCCTGCGTGGTTAAATATGACCTGAAACTCTCTCTTTCGTAAGAAGAGTCCCATGCTCAGTAGTGGGAGGTAGAGAAGAAAAAAATATTTAATTTTATATATATCCTATACCCTTCTGTTTTTACTTTTTTAAAAAAAAATATATATACTATACCCTCCTGTTTTACCTGCCGCAGTATTGTGAGTTTGTAAGAGTTATCCAACATCGGCCTACTTTATGATTATGCAGCCATTAATATCATCCTAGCGTAACCCGGTTAAGCGCTAGACCTATACCTGGGTATGTCCTAGATTTCAGTTTAGTGCCCAAAGTCTGCTCACTGCTCTCAATTAGATTAGACTGAATTTTATTATTAATATATTATTTATTATTAAGTTATTTTCTTCTTTTATTTTAAATCTTGTAACTGCAGAACACAGGTTTTTGTAGATTTGCCAAATTGTTTTACTACTAAGTACATTTTCTTGTAACTGGCGGGCGAAAAAACTAACCTTGACGATTTTCTTGCCCGTTCTTTTACGATCAAGCTCCCGCCCGCAGTGAATGGGCGCACTAGTTTTTAAGTTTGGACGTTCATAAGAGCTCTTTTGAGCCAAACTTGAATAAATTAAATTGAATTTAGAATTTTTGAATTTTTATTTATCAAAACTTATACGAATTGCCCTAATTCTATAGCCGAAGTCCTCATAGATAATGGCAGGTCCATTATCTATGAGGACTTCGGCTATCTACGTCTTACTACAGATGTAGATTGGCGGACCAACTTACTTTTTGACAGAACAACTTTTCCAAACTATCTAGTATCACTTTAATTCCATAGCTGGACTCCTCATAGATAATGCACTTGCTCCACGTCTTACTACAGACTATTAGGGTTATATTTCACCACGCTGACCCAGTGCAGATTGGCGGACAAACTTACTACTTGACGAAAAAACTTTTCGAAATTATCTTGTATTACCTTAATTCCATAGCTGGACTCCTCATAGATTATGGACACGTAGCTCCAGCCGAGTTTCTTGACAATCTCCACCATAGCCCTAACTTGGTGCAGGTCCGAGGGGATGGTGCGCGTGAAGTACTCGAAGCGTGCCTTGTTCGACAGCTCCGGTGATGTGGAGAAGAATGAAACCTGAGGAAATAAGATTCATATTGATTCACTCATAATAATATTTATATAAAGAGTTGTTTTTTTGCATTAAATAGGCGCCGAAACTACAGCGTCGTTGCAAACTATGCAACTTTAAGACCTATTTATTTATTTTTATTTCATAAACAAAAACACATTTGTGTTGAAATGTTAGAATTTTTGGTATCACAATAATAGATGTCATTATTAAATTTAAAACAAACTCAGATTACATTATACTAATGTCCAATTTTTTTTTTGTATTTTTACATAAATATATAAACAACTAATAATTTCAACTATAATTATCTATTTACTTCCTTTTGTCACTCATGAACTCCTCAATCCTATAATAACATTTTGTAATTAAAAAAGACTAACTTATTTGTAAAAGTGGTCACAAATTGGTTATTTTTCAATTCTATTGGCAATTTATTGAAAAGATTGATTGACTGTACGCATGATGAATGATATTGTTGTTAAAAAGCTATTAAGACCTCTCTGGACTGTTGGAACTAGATTTACATTTTGTTTTTTCTTCAGTACTGTTGGCTTTTACGCAATAAGACACTTCTTTGGGTCCCGTATATTCTATACTTACAAGAAATAAACTTGTATTGTGTCTAAGTAACTTAGGTGCTTTTTTTCACGAATTTCTGTCAGCCTGTACACAACGAAGCGCTCGTAGCTCTGCGGTGCTCGGTGGTCGGAAACGATCACCAAAGTACAGCAGAGTTTACGGAGGTCAGTCCTTGGATGGGTGACCGTTTGTGTGGCATTTGATATCGAGCGCTTCCGTGCTTCGGAAGGCACGTTAAGCCGTTGGTCCCGGTTATCACTAAATGTGGTAGTCGTTAAGTCATGTTAGAAGCCTAATGGGCGGTTATACAAATTCTAACAGCAGGACGCCATACACCTGCCTCCGCCAATCCGCACTGGGTCAGCGTGGTGGAGTATGACCCAATACCCTCACACCTTGATATGTGAGAGGAGGCTCGTGCTCAGTAGTGGGACGTTAATGGGCTGAGATGATGTACACAGTCTCCTAACCATATTGATCGTCAAATTTTATTTAATATTCACTGCTACGGGTGTGTCACGCGATTGGAATCGGATGTGGCTGTGAATTCATAAAGTTGATTGAAAGATATAAATCTCTGTCGAAGTTATTGAAGCATAAAAATCTGTAGCTGCAACTTCAAACTTGACACTCGATTTATGGAACTTTCTGTTATTCCTGCCTCATCAGTTTTTGTTTCAAATATAAATAGTTGAACTAACTACTTTCTTTGCTATTACAAATATTTAAGTGTAAATGAAACTAAGTGCCAGTTCCGAGCCACCGCTCTGTTCAAAAATCTGGCAAGAAACTCACAGCCTCTTAAAATTGTTAGGTACTCAACTTATAATCTTTATTTGTTTGCCGGTATAAAATGCAATAGAATATAAAATTAACAATATTCATGTTTTATGTCATTCATATTAGAAAAGCCTGCAAGAAACGGCAGTTTAAGCCAAGCATTGTTATAGAATAGTATCCCTTTGAAGTATAATCTTTGATAAAATAGTATCCCTTTGAAGAAAACTTTCGTTTTATTGTTTATTAAAATTTATTTATTTAAAAGTCTCGTTCGCGTCAACACTCTTTAAAACTTATGTGTATAAAAACGGATCACCGAAATGAATGTATAACTTTCATAACTGTCAGTCGTTTGACAGTTAGCTTATGATATGATAATAACAAGATTGTTATTCTATTATAAGAATACGATAGCCCACCGGTAAGAACCTTCAAAATCAGAGGGTCTCGGGTTCAAACCGCACCTATGGCTTTTCAGTTATGTGGATATTATCGCTTGCTCCGTGCCTCGGAAAGCACATTAAGCAGTTGGTCCCGGCTGTCATGAACATCTATGGCAGTCGTTATTTGGAAGTCAGTGCCTTTTAACATCCTAACAGCTGGTTTAAGCATAGAATAATGTTTCTCTTTGGGTTGCGGAGATCAGACGGCAGTCGCTCCATGTAATTACTGAAATTCAGCCATTCCTGGTTAAACCAGTGAGCAGACCCTGGGCCCTGGGCTTTAGGCTTGGCCAACCGGAGTAATGTAAGCAATAATGTAATGCATTATTATCAACAAAATTAGTTTAAAGAAGACAGGACAACGGTTTGTCGCGTGATGGCAAAAAAAAGTAACTATATATATATATATATATCAATTATTGCACATAAACAATAATAAAAAAACACAGTAACAAAAAACATGTACAAAGGTGAGCTTATTTCTATAAGAAATCTCTTGTAGCCAACCCTAGCAGATGTGTCGGAGATTAGTGTGTGGGATCATAATAAGAAATAATAAATTAATATAATATAATGATGTCAATATTGGGGGGAAAAATGATAATAACAACTAAACTAAGAATAAAAACATATACATACAATTATAATGTAAACATATAGAGAAAGACTATAGAGTAAGTTTTTTGTCCAAAAACAACATACCTACTATTTCTCGCAAAACCTGTAGAAGGAAAATAATTTCACAGGCTGACTGAATTAAATTTGAAGAAGAAGCAAGCAAATATATTATCTAATAACAGTAACATAAAAGGTGATCTGAAGCAAATTTAAATTATGCGAATTGAAAATTAACATACGTATTCTGTAAAGTAGACAGCGGAATATTTTGCAAAAGAAACTCTTTTAGGAGACCTCATATTTAATCTTGAATAGACGCTAATCATCTCAAAATTTATCTCACCTATTCATGGCAGAAGTCTCCTCTTAAAAATCATGGTGTGTTAGATTTAAGGCCCTTATTATGTTACCCAACATCTATCACGAAAGCTTTTACTATCAAAGTTGTACAGTAACCGTCGAAGCTTTAGCATAGTAACACAAGCACTGTTTTTGAACAAAGCTTGTAATGGTTATTTTTAGTACAAAATGTCCTTAAGAGCATGCGTTTGTTTACAAGGTATTTACTTAAATGTGAATAGGGCTTCTACCAAGATCGAGTAGCCCAAGCCAACCTCACCTTTTTTTTTTTATCGTCGGTAAAAAAATGCTGTTTACGCACTGTCTCCCGGCCAATGGGGGGACCGAGAGGGGAGTGTGGGGCTCACTGCTTCAGACACGACCACCGCAGTCCTACCCATTAAAAAACTTCCGACGACGCCCACCGCTGTTGAAAAAGGTGCAGGGGGCCAGTGCCCGGGTTTGTAGCTTCTGGCACCCCGCCCGCGGCCAACGTCCCCCGGATCAGAACCGGGAGGACCTCCTCAGAGAAGCGCAATGTGTCGCGCCCCCCCTACCTCCTAGGGTCTATAGCTAGACGGAAGGGGCCCCCTGCCCCTGCCGCCTAAGACCCCCCAGGCGCGGCTGGACGGGCCCTTCTTGCCCGCCCGCTGCGCCAACGGCGTAGCCGGAGAGAGTGCGGATCCCGCTCCCTCTCCCGCTCCGGGGCCTCCTTCTGCGACATCACCACTTCGCAGAAGGAGGCCATCGCCTCCCACGCCGTCTCGCTGTCGACCATCATGCGAATGATGAGAGAGCGACTCCACCCAAAGCCAACCTCACCTGCAAGTGGTGCACCTGCCAATCAACGGATGAGGCTCTGGCGACATTGATGTACAGTTTTTTTAAATCGTAACATAACAGTGCCCGATAAGCGGCAATAGGCTATTACGAGGGACCAATTATATTATTGGCGAAGTGTGAGCGTATAATATGCCTCTGCCTACCCCTTCGAGGAAACAGACGTGAATGTATGTGTGTATGTTATAATTTACGAGAAGCCATTCCAATAATTGAGGAGAAATCATATGGAATGCAATACACACTTTTGTTGGAACCTGTTTTAAGAGTAAACAATAAATATTCTTCAGCTAATTCCGATGACGCATTGACAGCTCCCTACTTTACATGCGCCACACCTACATACGCTTCTTGTTTATATAAAAAAAAAGAATTGAAATATCATACACAATATTAATTATTTATCATTCACATTATCCATAATGAGATTAATTTATATTTTCTAACAATTACACCAATTATTTAGTTCCAAGATAAGTATCATTAAGAACTTGTGTTATGGATACTAAATAATGGATAAATAACTATACATACATAATACATACTTTTATTTTGTAAATACCACCACACAAAGATTTGTCCTGTTTGCCACAAAAAAACATATAATCTTAGTTTAACAGAGTATGAATCCTTGCATCTATCTCACTATTATTGGAGAACAAACTAAAGACGTTCAAGGCCGGGTTACGCGCATTGTCGATTCTCTATGCTAACAAGCGGCTTAGAATATCTGAGTGTAAGGAGAAATTTCATATTGAGACTCCTTATGTGTATTCTACTGCTTGTATAACAAAGCTAGTGCTGTGGTATTGTTTGATATGATAACTATTATCACCTTTCATCGTTGCTCGATCACTCTCCATTGACAGGAAATTCCCATGCACTCCTTGGAAACAAGAACTTGTAAGGCGTGAGCATTACAAAAAGACCTTAGGAATGGTTTGCAATTGTACTGCCCTTCACATTATATCGTTCGTCACAAAGAATTGAAAGCTCTTTTACAGCTAGTTTCTATTGCTTGGAAAATTATATGATAAAACGTTGAGTCACAACAAGGCTTGGTGAAAGCAGGTATGTGGCGTTCTGTTGTAAATAAAATTAGTGTTTTAAGTCCTGTATTTTAGCCTAATAACTAGTACATAATATATGGGAACCAAATAAGGGAGTGGTTTGCCTTCTGAAGTAGCACTTGAAGTATGTCACACAAACAGTCACAAAACCATGGGCTGACTTAATAATAATAAAAACGTTTATTTGGAACATTACAAATTACAATAAAAATCTTAAAGCTAACAGCATCTTAAATCTAAAATAGTACCTAAATGGCCTCCGCTCAGCATAATGTCGCAACAAAGGTTGCACGACGCTGGTATTCTGCGGATTCTGCGTAAGATGAGGTAATGACTCCATATAAACAAACTAAAAATAATAAGATATTGCGTCACTTCACTTCCATCTTAACTTATAGCATCATTATATCAATAGATGCATCCTATATTTATATTTAAAACACTGAACACTAGACAGCTGTCTTATTGGTGACTTCAGTGAAAGTTTTCATCTACCCAGACTCGGGAAACGCCTGTGGCTCCGCCGTACTTGATGGTCGGAAACGATAACTGAAATAAAGCATAGCAAGTGACCGTATGTTTGTTAATTCATATCAAGCACTTCCTTACTTTAGAAGTAACATTTAACCGGTCACGGTTATCACTATAATGTGGTGGTAGTAACCGAGTCATAAGCCTTATAAAACAGCTTTAAAAATACATATCTACATATATAAGAAGAAAGAAAATAATTAATTCTGTGACATATGATACATAGGTTTACAAAAATACAAAAATGAAAATTAATATACACACGTGGCACCGAAAAAGCTTATACTCAGCATATGCCGAGGGGTCCATATGGCCCCGCGGCGCTGATCTTCCGTACAAGCCTTATATATATAGACGCAGAGCCATATTATACGCCCAGTTCTCGCCAGTTATATTGTTGGTCCCATGTAATAGGTGTCAAACCTATTGCCGCTTATTGAGAACTTTTATGTTCGCCAAAGCCTCGGTCGTTGATCGGCAGGTGCACCATTTCTAAGTGAAGTTCGCTAGGGATCCGCAGATCTTGTAAGAATCCCTATACACCCACAACAAAACACTTTAAAAAACCAGAAGGCCATACATCTGCCTCCGCCAATCCGCATTGGATCTGCGTGGTGGAGTATAACCTGTAACCCTCTCACTTAGGTTTGGAAGAGGACTGTAGTGCCCTGTAGTGGAAAATTAATCAGCTGAAATGATGAGTTGTCTTGGGACCAGAAATCGCGATAAACACTGAAAGAATTCCACGCAGGCGAATAAAAATTAATTTTCATAGCAGACTTGTAGGTAGATGCTTAAGATAATTAGCTGGTAACTTCCGAGATGCCACTCGGGGCTAACTTAAATAAATCACGGCGTTCTTTGCTATAATGAAGGCTTTGTTTGAGAACTTCCCTAGTTGCCTGTTACAGAAGCTAAAGCCATTGTTTTGAATTTATCTCTAGAGAATTACAATGATTTTACGCTGTTCAATGTAAAAATGGACAGAATCTTTTGTAATCACTAATAGACTTTAGTGATGTCAAAGAATTCACTTAATTTTTACATGTAGACACATGAAGTAACTATTAGTTCATCCAGTATATACTCATCATCATCATCTTAGTACCTAGTACGTACATCACACGTCATCACATCACACGTACGCGCTTCATCACATAACACGTACGCACGTCATCACATCACACGTACGTACGGCATCACAACACACGTACGTACGTCATCACAACACACGTACGTACGTCATCACAACACACGTACGCACGTCATCACAACACACGTACGCACGTCATCACATCACACGTACGCACGTCATCACATCACACGTACGTACGTCATCACAACACACGTACGTACGTCATCACAACACACGTACGCACGTCATAACATCACCCGTACCTACATAAACAGTGGCTTCTCTCAGTAACAAAGGTGAGAATCTTTCGTATTTCACCAAGCGCACTCATTGCGGATTGACGGAGGCAGACGTGTGACGTCCAGATAATACAAAGACTCTTATATGGCACATAACATCTACCACATACAGTTAAAATATTATACATAAATATTTCTAAAAAAATCAATGTGTCAGTATTAAATTATATCGACAGATTATTTTTTTTGGAATTATATTTTACCACTAATATTGATACATTTGTATTGGTACATTTTTATTAAACAATAAATAATAAATAAATATTTTCTGACAATTACATCAATTATTTAGTTCCAAGATAAGTATCATTAAGAACTTGTGTTATGGATAATAAATAACGGTTAACATACATAAATACTTTATTTTTTTGTAAATAAATACTTAATATACATAGAAAAACACCAAGACCAGAACAAATATTCATATTCATGCACACAAAGATTTGTCCTGCGTGGGAATCGAACCCACGACCTTATGAGCAGAAAGTGGGTATACTCGCCACCACGCCATATCGGTCGTCAATTATTATTAATATTATTATTTAAATATGCAACAGGTGAGGTCAGGAAAATGATATGAACAAAACTCCTCGCGAACGAAATACGACTCGCTCGCTTACATAATTATAATAATTTGAAAATGCTTAAATCATTTTTTTTTCCTTTATTATTATCATTGACTTTTTCATTAAAGCAAACATTATTGAAAAAGTTCTAAGCCATTTCAGACCGGAAACTGATCAATTCAAAATTCAAAAATTCAAATTCATTTATTCAAGTTTGGCTCAAAGAGCTCTTATGAACGTAAAAACTTAAAAACTAGCGCGCCCATTCACTTCGGGCGGGAGCTTGATCGTTAAAAAACGGGCAAGAAAATCGTCAAGGCTAGTTTTTCTCCCGCCAGTTACAATTTATATCTGCTAACTCCATCTATTAGCCAATTAACACTGAGTAACTGTGAAAACTAAATATGCCTCCATTCCACAGTAATTGTACCACGTTTTATGTCGTACTGTTTAATTCTCTAAAGTGGATATTAGTTTGTAAACTTTGGTCAATGTAGTTGGACTTTTGATAATTAACCGCAGATGCAATGTACATTGTGGCATATGAATTAGTAAAGAACCGCTGATTTACCGAAGTAAAAAAAGGCCTAAGTTCGCTAATCAATGATAAACAGTAGCTCGCACGTTCAAAACCGCGGACCAAAACTGGTCTTTTATAAAACGGTTCCAACAAACACAGCAATGCCTCAACGTCGTAATTAATTTTAAATTCATTGCCGTCTTTACGGTAGGACTTAAATTTATTGAAGTGTGCCGTACCCTCGACTACAAACGCCAGTGTCGCAGGGCATGTAAACAGAAATACGCTCGTAGATCTGGCAACGACTGATTTATCGAGGTTCGAGAGCGTTTTCTGTGAAGCAATAAATGATATTTTCCTGTAGCAATTAAGAAGATAATTGGTGATTCTGATTAGCTTGTAGTATTGCCAGTCACTGTTAAAATATTGCTCCAGAAAGGGGCAATTGATTAGAGCTTGTGTGTCTGGAGTGAGTAAAGCTAACTTCGTGTGTAATTGGATCTTCATGTCACGAAGTCGGCAGATGCGATGCATAGCTTATCTTGTGGTAGACGGTACCTACTGTCTATTTCAATGAGAATGCATTTTGTGTGAAAACTTAGTATTAAAGTTCTTCATAACACTAAGTCAGCTAACATGATGCGAATATATAAACTATTACATAGCACTTGAAAACGTCAAAACAAAATAATAATAAAAAAAACGAAATATTACTAAACTGAAATTACGAAGCTTAGATTCACTTACATGCAAATAAATAAAAATTAAGTGTAAGTGAATTTGTACCGCTCTGTGGAAGAACTGACAAGAAACTCACAAGCAATGCTATTTTAAATTATCAATCAAATACAGCACAAGTACACACACAGTGAATATTTAAAGATATTGAAAGGATCCCCAGATGTCGTAACCAATAAAGTAGCACTAACCTTTCATCACAGTCAAGTAATGTGAAACTGAGCTGAATTTGTACTATAGGGGATGGTCACGACAATGATCTGGTTGACTTTTTATTCTAGTTTACACAATACAAGTTGAAAATGTTAAGCCCAAGCTTGTTTATTCGATAAGTAATCATTAACAGCATAAAACCCCTTTTGAAGAATTTGCTTTTTTAGTACAGTTTCAAAAGTTGGAAATGGTATATCAATTATTTCCTGCGGAATTTTATTGTTAAATCTGATACCATTACCCAAAAATTATTTGATTGTTTTGTGAAGTCGACAATTTGTCAGAGAGAGCTTATTTGTATTTCATAAATCTTTATTACATCAAGTAAACAGTAGGTACCTAAGTAATACAATGAATACTGATACCCCGTAGTGGCACTGCAAATTGAGAGGGAACTTAAACATATTACAAAACTACAGACTTAATTATTCTATAAACTAACAAACTCACTAAAACACAAATATGAAATCAACAAAAAACAATATTTATACAGTATTTTTATTATATTTAACATTAACTCATAATTTATATAATAAATCACTATAGGCTTTTAATAAAGTTTGTCGTCAAAATATTCGTGAAGTGTGTAATAACATTTCGCAATCAGTAAGTTTTTAAATTGTTTAGTAAATTGTTTTATGTTATCTTAATTTTTTAGGGACTCAGGCAAGTGATTATAAATATTTATGGACATTTGTAGAGGGCCGGATGATACAAGTATACAAGTATTTCTAGTATTAAAATTATGTACTTTTGAATTTTTATCAAAGGTAGTATTTTACCTTGTGATAACTACAGTATATTCCGATCAAAATAAATGGTGATGTAAGTAGTTTGTAATAATTCCAGTTAGTTATAATCTCTTTTCAAATATGCTCGGGAGTAGGGCAGTTAAATAAGTGTTTGTGTATCTATAACGATCTGTTTAAGACGTAAAGCTAACTTGGAGTGTAATTGGATCTTCATGTCACAAGATCGGAAAACGCGGTGAGAAGCTCATCTTGTTGAAAACGGTAGCTACTATCTATTCCGATGAGGATATGACGTATGTGCAAACTTGGAATGTAATTAAGACAGTCCTTCATGTTACTATGCCGGCAGACGCATCTTGTAGCAGGCAGTAACTACTATTTCAATGTAGATCAAACGTATGGGCATACTAGCAGCGCCCTGCGGTTTTACCCGCGTGGTTCCCGTTCCCGTGGAAATATCGGGATAAAGAGTGTCCTATATATTAGTCCAGGACTGCAGCTATACACGTACAAAGTTTCATCACAATCGCTCCAGTAGTTTTAGTTTTAGTTTTAGTAGTGAAAGAGTAACAAACATTCATCCACACATACAAAATTTCACGTTTATAATATTAGTAGGATTTGAGTTCAACAGTTGTTCATAAGTCGGCTGACATTTTGCGATGATCATCTTTTGGTACGCTTACCTACCGCGTAGTGAGTCGTTACTGCTGTAACTAGTGATTACTATAACAATTACGTATATACAAGCTTGAAATGAAATGGGACTGTTAATAGTGTCTATAAGTCGACAAATTTGACGCGTACCTTGTCATATGGTACACGTTAACTTTTAATTTTTTCATTGAGGGTTAGTCATAAGTCTCCAATACACTTTAATAAAGAAACATCGCAAGATATTTTGGAAAAACATTGATATAAGTGTGATCGCTAGAAAATCGGACATAGAAAAATTGCTGCTACCAATCTGACTTGAAACGGGATATCAACCCGCAGCTTCTTGCTTTTAAGGCAATCGTAACCGTAAATCGTTTGGGGTGGTTACAATTACTGGATGGGTAAAAGGTTCAGGATTTTATAAGATGTACGGTTTTGTTAAAGAATAGGTAGGGTATTAGATCGATAACAAAATTTGTTACACTAGCTTGATAGGATCTTTTCTGCAGCTAAATGATGCTCCGGTTTCAAAGAAATAAGCTAGTGATATTATTTTGATCAAGACTAAACATCTAATATGGTGAAGGGCGTAGGTTAGGGCCAAATTTGACTATGAGGACTTTCCTGAATTGGCATTTACTTCAAGTAAGACGACTGTCTCATAAGTTATGGTTTAGCAGCTTTATAATAGCTATAATATGCCGCTTATTTTCTTTACTAGCGTAACCTAGGCATAACGTATGTATCTGAATTGAGGAACCATCAGAAATTACATCTTCTAACTCATATGCTGATGGTCTCTCGGAAACGCTCGAAGCTATATAATTCTTACTTGTGGTATCTTGAAGAGCCGAAGCAGGTTGGCAACTTGGACTGATGTGACGCTGGAGGCAGCCCCCACAACTCCTGATATGACCTTCCGCACAGCAGTTGCATTGCAGGCGTATTCTGCATCATCTATGTTGCTGATCGAACCTAATGACAAAATATCAACAATGAGTTAGTCTGAAACAATACATCCTGCTGATTAACTATTAGGTACAATACTGGAAGCAGTCCCCACAACTTCTGAAATGACCAGATATTTTTGACTGACCACATTGTTCTTAACAGTTGTCACAAAATTTTATTGTCATCAAAATGTTTAAAAGCCAATTTCAACTAAGGAGTTGAAATTTCAATTACGTATAAGACTTGAGCTTCGGAAGACAAAAACAAGGCAAGCCAAATAAACCCGTTTAATAAAACATTAGCAATGTGAATCCAATCACACTTTAGTCGTACCTACAGCGAGTGGAGTCATTTTCAACCGTTCAGCAAACATTTCCGAGAATTTCCAAAAGAAAATTTCAATAGATTCTATTCAATTACGAATCACATTGGAATACGCTGATTTAGTTTATTGGCGAATGAATTTTTACTTCTTTCTTACAACACAGAGGCTGAAATGGTTTTACAGTATTCTTAATTGAATCGATGATTTCTAAAGCTCCACGTGTTAGTAACATTAATAAGATTTTTTAGGAATCAAGAAAAGCTTAATATTTTTGGAAGGAATACCAAAATAAGATATTTTCTTGCTCCTACGTGTAGACTTAGAATCAAGTAGACCCTTAGCAGTACAAAGGTCGGTTAAAAAAATAAAAGGAAAATATGAAAAAGCATTAAAAGAACGCACAATAGATCAGGACAATGTTGAAAAACCTAACAGTGGCAAGCTCTCAATAGAGCCTGAGCGATATATCTCTCCATTGAGACTAAGATTAATGTGCTGAATAGTGTTCTACAAAAGCGTTAACAAACAAGGAAAATTCAGTTATAACTACAACGTTTTTTACACGGTTGCCAAAGAATAAGTGTATTTTTAGAACACATGTTACATAAAAAAGAAGCCTTATTTTTCTCTAAGAAAACTGATTCTCATGGTAAGGACATGCAATGAGAAGAGACGAAAATCCTACGACGAAAAGATCAATTAAAATGATTGTTACAGAGAATAGCGGAATAGGACGTTCATAAAAGAGATAGATTGAGTGTGGAATGAATAACAGTCATGATCGACTAACGGATGGATTCGATGACGAATGGAAGTACACAATGCGCCGACTACATATAACAGTTTATAGGAGCAGGGCAGAAAGTTAATGATTTGTTAACTCACATACCTGAGTCGCTTTACATCGTAGATTCTACACGCCTGAACAATATTTAAACATTAACCCTAGTGACAATGGCTTCACATAAAAAGACAATAAGGAAGCTGAAAGTTTTAATTTCTGATTTCAAGTGTTTAAAGACTTCGTTTTAAAAACAAATCAATAAATGATTTCCTTCTAACTTCGTGCTATGATCATATTGAATGTTCGCATTACTGAGTTTCCCGGGAGTAAATTTTGCACGCAAACAAAGCATTGTGCAAATTAACGATCGAGCTATTGATTCTTTCGCTCGAACATTTTTGCGTAATGATAATTTGATTGACTGTCGTTCCCAATTACGTGAGACACCCATTCAATGAATAATATATGTATTACGAGGTTCTTTGAATAAGCTATTTGAAAGTCAATTATCATGTGATTTTAGTGTTTTAATATATACATTTCAATCATAAAATCTTGGCTACTGGATCTTAATTACTTGGACCCAGAACAATTAATTATTCCATTGCCCCGACATGCTGTATATTTCTATAATAATATGCTTATACACAAATACACACACATACTCATAATAATTTGATATTATTTATTAACTCCTTATCTCAATATCTTTAAATTCTATTGTATTATTTTTTATTACTTTTCATAGTTATTGTTGAACGAACCGGAGTAAGCGTTATAAAAAACGAACTGGTCAATGCTCACTCATCTCATCTGCTGGAATATAGGCCTAGGTGAGCCTAGTGCAAATGTTGCTGTTTATGTATAAATTGTAAACTTAAAGTACCAATAAAGATGATTATTATTATATATTAATCCGTATAAACTTCAACAATTCACATGAAACCTGAGATAATACTATAGGACGCCCATATATTTTATCTGAGTGATATAATGGATCAAGGCAATACATTTTATCTTGACGCACGAAGTACGACAGCTATTTTGGGGTTCATGCTTTATTAAAGTACAATTTTATTAATTGAGGCGGTGAAAACTTTGCAAACAGACGATGGATCATTAATAACCATCTTAACAATTTATTATTGTAAATAAGGAGGCGAACAGCTTTGGTACGGTTTCACTTTCAAACTCAAATTGTATTGAAGCTGGTTACTGCATATTTAAAAATACCACCAACCACCTGCTCACAGATGCTATGTCAAGATTGACAAAGCTAGTTTATAATTAAAATAAAAAAGATTTTATACTGACCTTTAATAAAATCTACAGCCATTTCTAACCCATATGTATCTTTGTCACAGTCATCAAGCACATGAGCACCAAGTGTCACTCCTGGAATAAGTTGGAGTTCTCTGTTTACAAAGTCCAAGGTATACAGCATCGTCTCCAGTGCTTGCACCCCTCCTTGAGGCATCACCGGTCCGCAAGTCATATTGTTAGATCTTTCATGCACCATCATCAAACCTCCAAGAACTAGATCACCCTCAATAACAGCTTCTCTTTTTATTGGCCAATGTGGATGATGCTTTTTATCTTTGAGCTCTCCAACTTGATCATTAGACATATTCACCCAATCACTTTTTCTGTTTAAATCACCATTTAAATCAAGTACCATATCATTATACATTGGATCAAGTAATTTATCATTATATGGGTCGTTAATTATTGATCCTGGTTTATGTTTATGTCTGTGATGGTGCCGGACGTTCGGGTGATGTTTTTGGCTGTCTGTCTCGCCTGGTTTCATTTCTGTGCATCTGAGGGTGATGATGAGCATTGTTGTGACCAACCAACGAGAACTTGGCATAGTGTTTGAACCTTTTATGCCATCGTGGACAAGCATCTCGCCCATGTCGCTGAACTGCTTGTAATCATTTTAATCTGAAACAATAGAAATTTACATGAACTTATCTAATTTTATTACTGGACTCATTAATTTATATTTATTATCGCAATCTGTAAACGTCCGTAGATAACTGGCCTCAGATCTTCGCTAACAAACTAGAATGTAAAGATCAAGATATCAATCAATACCACGCCTTCAATAGTTACGTGGTAAGGATTATTTTGTGTGAGGACGATTATATCCACAGTACCAAACATTTTACATCTATATGGCAATGCTTGAAGCAAAATTGTTTTAACGCTGCTAATGCTAGTAAACGAACAGGTATAAAGTTAAAAATTCTGATCACTGAAACAAGGAAATGATAAGTGTTATTGATAGACGTGTGCATATGCCTATCATGTATAGACATGTACAGAAATAAAATGCTGTGGAAACTTTATGAGGCTCCAATTAGACCATGCAATATTCTTTCAAACAATATAAATGAATACTGACGCACTCATTTACTTTAGGAGATCGAGTAGAGATTAATTGGCAATAAATTTATTATGTGGTTTCTCAACGCAGTAGGTATAGATTGTGTGAATATTAAAAATGTTATTACGTTTCAAGTGGTGTTGTATCAAAAGTTTTGAGTGGAACAAGCCGACGCTGGTCTAAAACAAGTTCTAAAACAATTCAATCATAAAAAGCGGTTTCACACAACCGTTCAATAAGCACCCCTTCTTGTCAAGTTGGAACGAATTCCGTTTAAGGTAAACAGCAATTTCGCATGTATT
This sequence comes from Musotima nitidalis, assembly GCA_949126915.1. Classification (NCBI taxonomy): domain Eukaryota; kingdom Metazoa; phylum Arthropoda; class Insecta; order Lepidoptera; family Crambidae; genus Musotima; species Musotima nitidalis. The sequence goes on from OX421425.1 coordinate 16,174,200, forward strand.
TTTATGTTATTTTAAATTAGATAGAAGACGTGCCCCCAATTTTGGCTGTATGTAAATAAACATCCTACCGTATCCATATCCTTAAGGCCTTGTGTAAACGTGAGGTTCTAAAACACACACCAAACGTAACAAGGGAGTGTTTGATGTGAAGTTATGAATGAGATATTTCACCCGAATGGTTGGTGTTCTATTTATAAACAAACGTAGGAAGTTTGGGCATGTTTTCCAAGAAGTAAGTATTGAGATTCTAATAATATCCCTAGCATTCTATCGACGGTCGTGTTTTAGGCACAAATTGCTCGTGGTTATACGTCTGCAATATTGATTAATATTTATAGGTGAATTTTTTATATCTAATATGAAAATCCTCCAAAAAAATTTGAATTATAGAGTTTAATGTTGGTCATGTATAAATGACGTAGTCACAAGAGCATTATGTCTGGATTACTGTAGAAGTGATAAGGGTAATTGAAAAACAATCGATGAACAAACCAACCGCTTTAGAACTTTAATGTATTGGCAGGAGCAAACATTAAATCTGGGCTCAGATCCAATTTACAACCCCAAGTGGTTTTCTAAGCCACTTGTGTGAAACGCTGGACATGACATTCAAGTTACTTTATCGGTACCACAGTGCAAGTACAAAGACATATATAACTCAGTAGGTTAAGTCCCACATTATGCTTATAACGTCTAGAGAAGACAAATTTTTTGTACCTGTATGATGGCTTGAACGCTTGGCAATTATTTAGTTTCACTATGGTTTTGTTGGAAGTTGGACTTTTCTTTGGTTGAGTATTTGTAACCATCGTTACTTAAATCTGTATACAATACTGTGAATATAATAACCTATGTTTTATAATGGTTGAAGAAACCGTCTGCGTGGATAAAAGTTTAAGTGTAAAAGATTTTACCACTTTAAAATGTATACTTTATGTACAATTCTACATCTTGTACATTGGACTTGGCGTCAGCGTGTTCAGCGGCGATTTGGCCCAGTTACACAGACGTAAAACTTCTTTATATCTTTATATGTGAACATAACATGTAACACTCCTTTCCCCTCTGCTGGTGGCCAGGATACCCCCTGGTACAGCATTTTACCCCTTCTTCCTCTTACTGTACAAGTGACGTACATTTTACGCTAATAATCAATTTTGTAATAGTTTCACGATAGAGTTTTATAACCAAAGGGCAACATCGCAAAATGTCTTCACAAACATTAAAAAAATTATAGGATACTTTATTTATCTCTTACAGTAAATAGCCTCCCACAATTGTATAACGAATTTAGAATAAGAAAAATATATTCAACATTTCACAAAAACATATTTTCAACAACCATTTGCGAAGACTTCTTCAAATAACATTATGTCATAAAGAAATCTAACGAGATTTATCTCCACAATATAAAAGGAAAATGAAAATTCAATAAGGCTTATTGACAAGGTCTAGACATCAAATCCATTATTAATAAGTGCGAAGATTCTAGGTAAATATGCAATTTAAGGTTGTTTTGAAATTGTCAAGAGCCTCCTCGAGAAATAAAATACAATTTGCAGATGAAACGATTCTTGATCGAGTGTCGTTTATTTAATCAAATGCTTCTCCGATTCAATAGCTTTAATCATTTGAGATCCGTGATGACTCAGGCTAATGAAATATGATCGTATCGTTGGTTCGTTTGCTTAAGGCCAGATTAAGTGGTTGTAATATAGTTTTGGTTTAAACTAGACTTGGGTTGTGGTGAACACGATGCCCTGATTTTTGTTGTTTTCTTTTATTAACGCTTTTATAAATATGTTTGGGTATTCCATAAAACATAATAGGTTGGGGAAAAAGTCTTTTCGTATTTTTGTATGAAAAGTCAAGACATTTTTTTCAAAGTTTATTTACATTTATTTACAATATATATGTACCGTTTTGTTGAATAACTTTCTGCCATTTTGTGGGCAGAGACATTGGTTGCTGGCAGTAAAGATCAGAATCGATGGTTTTGCCGGGCGGTAAAAGCTCATAATAAACAATGCCCTTCCAATCCCACCATACACACAGCATCACCTTATTTCGTGTTAGGCCAGGTTTGGCCACAGTCTGTGAAGCCTGGCCAACTTTCGACCACGACCTTTTTCGCACGTTCTTGTCGTACGTGATCCACTTTTCATCGCCAGTTATCAATCTCTTCAAAAACGACTCGGTTTCATTACGTCTCAATAATGAATCGCAAATGAGTACACGGTTCATTAAGTTTCTTTGAGTGAGCTCGTGTGGCACCCAAATATCGAGCTTTTTTGTATAACCAGCTTTCTTCAAATGGGTCAAAACTGTTTTGTGGTCAATTCCCAGTTCTTCAGCTACATCGTAACTACTAATATGCCGATCTTGCTCCACTCTTTCAAAAATGGCGTCCATTTTATTCGTAACAGGGCGACCAGAGCGAGGTGCATCTTTAACATCAAAATTTCCGGACTGAAAACGTTTGAACCAAATTTGTGCTACTCTTACTGACACTGCATCAGGTCCATAAACATCACAAATTTTTTTCACTGCTTGAGTTGCATTTTTGCATTTTTTATAATAAAATTTTAAAATGTATCGAATTTCTTCATTAGATTCACTCATTTTAACGGAGAGAAAAACAAATGAAAAATAGCGGGAAACAACTTTTTTTTTTTTTTTCTTTTCTTTATAATGGAACCTTTTTAATGTTACCAAAACCAGCCAGACACAAATAGTACAGTCAAAAAAATTGTATAATAAGTTTATACCTACGTTATGCGAAAAGACTTTTTCCCCGACCTAATATAACATCAAATCAGAGAACTCGTAGTTAAGTCTGTACAGTGATTTGTGATAACTGACAGTTACCCTTATTATAGTTATTTTATAATGTTTAACAGCCTGTGATGTGTTAAAGCAAAGGCTGAAAGCAATCCAGGAATAAGGGAAGAATGGTATAGTAGTATTTACTTTTGTGATGTGGCAGTCCTCCAGTCTGGTCAAATCACCTTCAGCCATTTTTTTAAATTACTGCTGAACGCTACTTGCCTCCAAACTGGTTTCAGGTTTTGAATATATGACCCGAACTTCGGACATTTGTGACATGAATGCTATTGTGAGAATCTTTTTCACGAAAACTTTAATATTTAGATAGTTAAAAGCTTTATGTATATTTATCAAGCTTGTGTTCCGTAGACGTAGGCAGAGATCAAATCCTCGCACATTCTACGATGCTCAAACTTCGCCTTAAAAGTTAAATGTTGTATTAGCTCAGCAAATAAGGGACAAAATCATTCAGTATTTCTATTTGTCCTTACACAATATTGGCAAATTCATTATTAAGTAAAATAAATCCAGATATAACAATGCCATCGCTTAATGAACTTATTATTGATTTTTCAATATGAAGTTGTCTTAGCTCGTTAAACAGACACATTTGTCTTGATTGTTTGAAAATGTAGGAAATGTTATTGTGTTATGAAGGAAAATTTGTAATTTCTTCATAATTTACTACAACTGGTTTTTTTAGTTTTCTAAAACAATGTACGTATTATCATCACAGACTTTTAACGCCTAAAGCGAACAGGTGTTCTCTCATAAGCAAATATGACAGGAAAATAGCTCACATTCCACCACGTGGGGTGAGTTGCTTGATTTGATTTTGTAGCAAACCTTTTGTGTTCTGTGTCTGCGACATAATTGTAGTTGTTACATATCCATCGGTGGATAAAGAAAAAGTATGATTTGGTGGGGGGCCTGAGTATCAACCGGTAGAGCGCGGAGGGCGCCAGGGAAAAGGTAACACCCAGAGATTGGCGACTCTGAGTGCCCTTAGTACAGACTACCGGAGGCAGGGGGCCCCTACTGTCTAAGCATAGACTCTCCGAGAAGTCGGCCACACACGCTATGGTCGCAGGAGGAGGTAGGAGGGGCGAGTCCACTGCGCCTCTCTGAGGAGGTCCTCCCGGTTTTGGTCCGGGGGACGTTGGCCGCGGGCGGGTGTCAGAGCTACAACCCAGGTACTGGCCTCTTTCTCAACAAGCGGCGGGCGTTGTCGGAAGATTTTTAGTGGGTTATACTGCTGGCGGTCGTGTCTGCCGGTGGGGAGTCCCACTCACCTCACTCGGTCACTCGGACAGTGCGTAAATGCATTTTGTTACCGACGTAAATCAAAAAAAAGGCTTAGTTTTATTCCTCCCCGACTGGTCTCCATCTTGTCGGGGGTTGAGTACCTCCCGGTAGGGCGCAGAGGGCGCTAGGGAAAAGATAACACCCAGAGATTGGCAACTCTGCGTGCACAAAGAGGAAAACTGAGAGGGACCTATGAAGGGAGCAGCGGGCGGGCCAGGAAGGCCCGTCGATCAGCCCAGGAGGGTCTTAGGCAGCGGGGACAGGGGTCCCTGCTGTCTAACCATGGACTCTCCGGGAAGTCGGCCACGCGCTATGGTCGCACAAGGAGGTACACTGAGAAGATTTCGGTCCGGTTTTGGTCCGGGCAACGTACTGCTGGCAGTCGCGTCTGCCGGTGGTGATTCCCACACCCCCTCTCTTTGGCCGGAAAGCAGTGCGTAAATGCAATATATCAATAAAAAAGGCTTAGTTCTAGTAATACATTTCTTTATAGATAGTTTCAATATTGGTTGAAGCCGCTAATTATCCGATGTCAATTAGTCTAGTGGGTACCGTTAAATCTGCTTCATCAATCGAGTGTTAATTAGACACTTAATAAATCATATTAGAGCTCGATGACATTTACTCGATATGGACTAGATACATACATACATACATAATGTCACGCCTCTTTCCCGTAGAGGTAGGCAGAGATCACATCCTTCCACTTGCTACGATCTTGGCACACACTTTTAGCTTCATTCACACTCATTAATCTCCTCATACACGCCCGTCGGTTTAGGGTAATTTTGACCTGCCCTTTCTCTAAAATTTTTTGTATGTGGTCATGGAAGTTCTTATGTGGTCTTCCCCTCCCAACACTTCCTACTAGATACTATTACTATGGACTAGATAGTTGCATATTATACGAGTATTCATGCATACGTACATACAATTAACCGGTTGCCTGTTTCCCCAGACAGGGGCATAATATACACCCACACTTGGCCATTTGTGTTGTTGGTCCCACGTAATAGGTGGTGCGCTTATTGCTGCTTACTCGGAACTTCTATGTTTGTCAGAGCCTCGTCCTTGAGGTTACGGTTGATAAAAAAACAAACGAATCTTCTGTTAGGTGCTTGACAAGTTCTTTAAACAACGTAATTACGTGTTACAAATAGAAACTAACTAATTTATTGATTCAGGCGTTACTACAGAACAACGATGTCCTCACGACCAACTCTCGTTGTATCTCTCGTTTCAGCGTTGGTCGTGAGGACATCGTTGTTCTGAGGCTCCTATCTTACCTGGGGATGCCCTGTGTAAGGGCGAAACACGTGTCGTATTGAATAGTTTCTCGATTTTTCGGGAAATTATAGTAGCGCGGGAATTGTTACAAAGATATTTTTAATCCATCACTTGCTTAGGAAATAACTATTTTAAAGTTTTACCCCGGTTCGTTGAATCCTCAAAACTTTTTTCCAATAAATATTTGTCAAGTCTAATTTAACTGCTGGGAACTTTAAATGGGTCAGCGAGCATCGAGCGGTGGTATCTTGAGATTTCCTGTTTACCTATCATTTTATTGAAGAATCCTTCCATAAGTATAGTGTAGAAATATGTTCTGATAGTAACAGCTGGACGCAATATAAAATGCCTATGCAATTCATTTTATTTGGTTTTAGAATAAAATCACCGATTTTATTAATTTTACAAATTATCTTAATTTGGCATGTAAAATTATAAATTATATGAATGTTTACTCCTATAGCATTTCAGCACTTCTTAAATGTGCACTTAATTTAGTCTACGGCTACTTATTTATTAACGGTGAGTATAGTATGCATATTGCATTTCACAAATACTGCGCGTAGTAACACTTCATGCCTAGGTGTCCACGGAAGATCAGGGTCGTGACATCCTAAGGTGTCCGACAGTGTGTTGAGTGGACACCGTTTCAGTACATGTTTTACTGTTGTTTTTTGCTTGTGTAAATTAAATCGTTTCTTTTTCTGTATACGTACTTACTATGTTTATTTGTACTCAATAAATTAATTTTAATTCTTATTTCTTTCTTTACATTCTAGAGCTTTTTGCCGCAGCGGCCGTCAGTTCTAAGTGCTATGTGCCCTGGCAGTGGCCACTTCAACTTGCTAACACTCTGGGCTTTGTCGGTAACTTTATGTCCCCTACCGATCTCCTTATTTCAAATCGATCTTATAGGGAAACCCCAAGTCTACCCATTGCCCTCTCCATTCCTCCCGGAGCGGTCTTCTAAGGCCTATATTAAGTACGCAAACACATTAAAACGTAATCTGGGGTTAAGTTGACTGCAAACTAAACGAGATTGGGAAATTTAATCATTGGATTCCACATAGAAACCGGCGTTCAGATTAAAAAATAATAAAGCTTATTTCGGACCAAAATCCGAATTTAAAATTTGTGTACTTCTCTGTTCATTTTTTTCTTAACTTGTAATATAATTGCGTTACTCCTATTTAATATGATATATAATCATTTAATTAATGTGATCGAAGAATTTGTGCTTAAGTAAGGAATACACTTAATCACAAATACCTACTACACACATACATACATAATATCACGCCTGTTTCCCCGAAGGGATAGGCAGAAGCATATTGTATGCCCACTCTTCGCCAATTATATTGTTGGTCCCACGTAATAGGCGGCCTATTGCCGCTTTTCGGGAACTTTTGTGTTCGCCAGAGCCTCGTCAGTTGTTCGGCAGGTGCAGGTGAGGTTGGCTTGGGCTTCTCAGATCTATGTAGGATCCCTATACACCCCTAAATACCTATACCCCGTTTTTGTGCGTCCTTGGGATTTTTGGGTCCTTGGATTACTACACGACAGAGTATGCAAGTGAATTCATGAGCAGAAGCTTATCGATATATTCATATGTGTTTCTTGAAAATGGCTTCTAAATTACTGTACATTAACTTGAAGAAAATATTTAGATATTGCAGGTACTTACATATTAGTTTCTCTTAGTTTGGCTCCAAGCCTACAAAGTAGGATAATTTTTAAAATTGTTACACGTTTTTCAAAGCAACACATCTGCGTGCAGCAGTGATAATATGCCTCGCGATTTGAAAAGGCATAAAAACATTTTGTGTAAAAGAACTCGTCAAGTATCTCAATTATTCACTGTTACAGTACAGTCATTAATGATTAATTCGCAGGTGAAACACGAGATAGCTTAATGACACAGACAACTTTGTACAGCTAGCTAAACATTTCATACAAATACAACTTGATGATCGTTATGAAAAGTGAAGTAATTTTTTTGGCAATTAGTGATGTTTACGTAAAGTGAATGTAGATATAGTGAGCGCCCAAATTATGATAGTAAGTGCTCAAATTACGACAGTGAGGGCCCAAGTTATGATAACCATAGCTACTACTATGATTGCCAGACCGTTTGCCACTATCGAACCGCAACTTGCCAACTACTTAACCAGATGATTGGATTTACTGGCGGAAAAGTGATGCGTCATGTCTGCAGTTTTGTTTTATTTAAAAAAAAAATATTTTCAACATTAATGTGTACTAACTGTGTATTATTAATCGTAAACGTACATGTTAATCGTAAACAAAACAGTGCAATCACTTTTCAAATCTCTTAAGAAGATCTCAAAACTTTACTGAGGACTCAAGGGGTTTAGGAGGAGGGCATCTCATTTACCATCTTTATCTCGACTAATTATCATTCACTACGAATTAAATATAATTAATATATCTCTTACTTGACACTGGCTAAATGTGCTAAACGCACGAAGCCATTATTTAAAACAAAAACTAGCTGATTACGTATATGCCAGTGTTATATTGCAGTGAGTGAACTCTCCGTGTCACGACTTCCGTCACTCCCTTGCCCCTCCCTCGCTAACGACCATTAGCGAGCAAACAAAATGGAGGCGCCGAATGTGGATGTACAGTGAGCGCCCAAATTATCATAACTTTCTAGGCTCCCGTTGACAAATGGCAAAATTTTTGTGCTGTGCTTTATGTCATCATCATAATTTATTTACTCACTTTGTTCTCTGTTTTTAGGTTAAGAGTACAGACGGAAAGGTTTTATATCTGTACTGCGACTTTAACAAAGAGAATAACTGAGACCATACTTTGAGTGCATGAACATGAAATTTATCTGTTTGTGTTTTCTATGTAGATATATCTCTAAAATCGAAAGGTCACTCACTCACTCATTTCATTTGTAATTTTTTGACATATTTGTGTATTTTTTTTATATTTTAAGGCATGTTAACGTTTGGACACTATCTGTAAGTTGAATTGTACTTGTAAATAAATAAATAAATAAATTACGAATGCTAAGATATATCAGTGCTAGGAGTATAAAGTTTAGCATGAGTGGTCTTATTAGGACAAAGTGCTTTAAGGCTCAGTGCTTAGACGTGATTTTGCAAAATTCAACCCCTAAGTTAGTAAATAGCAGCGGCAAAGTTTGTTTTAAACTTCAATAGTTTGATATTTGTTTATTAGTAGTTTCAAATAATTAGAGAGTTGGTACTCATTATTTATAGAAATGCAGTTTATTATTTTTATTGAGTTTAGAGTATACATTAGAATATAGTCTTAATTTAAATAGGTCTGCAATAAAATGTTTCACTTTTTTGGGGAAGTTTCTGAAGTTACAAGGTTTAACTTAAGCTACATTAAATTTTTCCGTTAGCAAAAGTATCTGTATGTCACGCGGGCGATGTCGCTGGCGTCCAGTAGTTAAACATACATTTACGAAAAAGAGTAATATTCAAGAATATTTATTTAAGTTTATCCTCTTTTGAGTATTTATAACACAAGTTTTTAATTATACTTATCTTGTATGTAAATAATTGTTTGGTGTGATCGTAAAAGATCGATAACTTAATATTCTAAAAATATTAACACTACCATAATTCCCAATGTGACTGTACCAGATATTTTAGGCCAAAGATGTTAAGTGGTTATCAATTATCTTAACATTTGCAAGGAAAGTATATGCTAATCACCTTATCATAGTTCAACTACACTTAACCATTGTGCAATGGCAAACAGTTACGTTTGTAACTAACTTCAAGGCAAGAGTTTTAGGTTTGAGAATTTGGTTTTATGTTTTAGTAACATTTACTTTAGTTACATTTTGACAACCAATATGGCGTGGTGGCGAGTACACGAAGAGGGCACCGATTCCCACCCAGGACAAATCTTTGTGTGCATAAACATGAATATTTGTTCAGGTCTGGGTGTTATCCTATGTAGGTACTAAGTATGTATTTACAAAAAAAAATAATATTTATAAATGTTTCTCCGTTGTTTAGTATCCATAATATATACTTGGATTTAAGTTATTGGTATAATTGTTAGAAATTATTATTATTTTTTACTTTAAAAGAAGTATGTTGTATCTGAAAAGTATTTACAAATAAAACACATTTTGTGGATTTAAATAACAGTGAACCGAAGATGACGTTTTGAATTTCAAGAAGAGGTTTTCGCTAGGTTATTCGATAGAAATTAGACCAGTAGCATTTAATTTCGTAGTTCCCGTTTCCGCCCTAAAGCGACGCCATTAAGAGACCCTTCTTTTCTGTTCCCACAGTGAAGGCATAAAGCAGAATGTGATTTATTTGACGTAATTCTCGGCTTGGTAATTTTAAATCCCTTCAGGACAAATTTAATTATGAAGCTTTAAAGAAAACGGTAAGTCATTGTCAGCAAGGAGACCGCTATGTCTGCTTTTTGAATAAATACAGTTCTTAAAATGTTCAGCGAAAAAAACGGGTCTATTTTTTAAATTTCACATACTATGACTTCATAAATACTCCACGAGCTTCAAGCATGTACACAAAGAGTCATTTAAAAACTGTATGCATTTATAAAATAGCTCTTATTTCAATTTTACAAAAAATTGCAGTTTATTTTACATATTAATATAAAATGTATCTAATATTTGGACTACAAGCTATTAACGAAAAAGTGAAATGAAGTGGTAACAAAACAAAACAGGGATTTTGTTCTTTAGTTTTAATACCCGTAATTGCACAATCTATGAACTACTTGATGTTTAGTTTCCCTTGACCTTAGCGAAATAGATTATTTTTTTTAAATAGATTGAAATATCGCGCGTAACTAACTAATTTATATATTTCTTTTACATTGTTCGATGACTAATAAGTCACCTATGAATTTGACTACATGAACCACTGCCATTGTAAATATAAAGTGCACAGGCATTGTGTTTTTACGAAATTCAAATCGCTTATCCAAGTTGCTGTACGCGTCTTCTAAAACACAGTGCCAATGTATAATGTAGGTGACCTAATAGTCTGCACCAATCTAAAAAAAACTTCCTGTATAGGCGACCACAAACGGCTTAGTTTGACTATAATTATCCCGGAAAATATCAAAATGCCAACGGTTCACGTAAAAGACCAAACTGGGACCCCATGTATAAGTAATTTCCTGTGTAAGCGCTCTCATAGCTCGGCTTAGCTTTGCCGATTTCGTGCTAAGAATTTTTAACTTAAGAGTGATCAAGGAAAGGACTCCTTAATCGTGCAGTCAGCATATATCAAGCGTAACACTAAAACGTGTCTAGGCATTATAATGTCAAGAGATTCTAGCATGGAGCTCTTCAAAACCTTTCGGGACCATTAATCATAACAATTAATTATTTCTTTGGAAAATTTTGCTTACAATTACATCAACCCACCAAACTGTGCAACAGGTTGTCGGCGAGAGAAGCTCGCTACACCAGCTCGCACCACTGATAGGGTAATAGGTATTGTTTATTCATCACCTCTGCATACGAAAGATCTGCACTAAACCTGACATTTAACATACAAGTGAGATATAGTGCGCATATAGAGAGGAAGATAGAAAATAAATTATTCCGCGACACATGATACATTGGTTTACATAAATAAAAAAATAAAATTAATAGACATATGTGGCACCGAAAAGGCTTTTACTCAGCATATGCCGAGGCGTCACTATGGCCCCGCGGCGCTGGTCTTCCGGACAAGCCTACAAATACTACGTAAGTAGGACAAACTTGAAACTATGCGCACCAAAGTTAAATATAAATTTTGCAAACATAAAACAACAAAACACTACTTAAACATACAATTTGTTAAAAATATCTAGTGTTTACTGTTTAAAATTAGAGAGATTCATAAATTACATTATTAAAAATATATATGTTTAAAACTTTTACTGTATATGTTTTATGAAGAGATGCAAAGATATCATCCATTAAACTGTCTTGGCTTACATATAACGAAAAGTTACCAAACTTTATCTGAATCTAGTTTGCCATACTTCGTTGACTGCTTTATAAGCAAAGCCACAGCGAGTTGTATCGAAAAATGAACAAGCTGAAAGTTTAAGGCGAGTTTGAGAGACCGCACTTGAAACGGTTGAAAGCGCTCGAACCTCAACATCGGAAGGTGTTTAAAAAGGAAATTGTATTCTTTACTTGGTCCAAGTTTCCTTACGTCAGACACACGGATCAACAAACAGTGGCGTCGAGCGATATCCAGACAAAAGTATCTTCCCATTGTTAAAACACCTCGTACTGCTACAGTTTACTTTGTTATAACTCGCAGTTGTTTACTCAACAAGGGCTTTGATAAAACCGGCTCCTACAAAGACGACTGTTCAGCTGTGTCTGCAAATGTGGAATGTTACGAACTAATGTCATTAAAGAAGAGAACTGAAAAATAGATAGATAGAAAATTCTTTATTGTACACCAAAATAAACTAAAACAAGAAAACAATTGCATAAGAAAAGTGATACAATTGGCGGCCTTATCGCTTACAGCGATTTCTTCCAGGCAACCTTAGGATGGAGAGTGATTAAAATTAAAAGAAAACCGGGTTCTGATGGACATTAAATTAGATTATTTTACGCGAAGACATTCTGGAAAACAGTGGTATTTTGCTCCATTCTGAAAGTCTGCACAAAAGTATAAAACGCAAATAGATATTATTAAATCACATGCTTAATGGAATAGTGACTTAACTCAATAAATACGATTCTTGGGACATCATGAAAGAAGATCTTGAATAGATAGAAAATGAAAGAAGATAGTGGAAAGTTGAAAATATATATGGAAAATGATGTAGACAATAATAGACCCGCCCAATAAGGATCAATAAGGAGTCCAGAGATGTGATATAAAAATACGTGTAGCAAAGTCAAAGTCATTTATTCAAGTTTGGCTCAAAAGAACTCTTATAATGGTCAAAACTTTAACTAGCTTAGCATGAACAGTGTGGACGGCGAAGGAACGATTCTTAAAAAATATAGTTAGACTTAATTGTTCGTCTATGAATTCGATTACACGAAATCAAATCTCATCACATTACATGATTAGATGATCGTGGTGCAAAATCTAAGAATTTACTTTCCACAAATGTGGCCTGTTCTGGTCGGTATTGACTCGTTCTAGCGTGTCTTCAGCGGCTCTCATGCGATTTAGTTTTTGAGGAAAAATTTTTGAGGAAAATTTTTTGAAGATAACTTTTTGAAGAAAACTTTTTGAAGAAAAGTCTTATGGGACTAGCATTGCGGCAACAATTTTCATACCCAAATTATTGGTTAAAATAGTACGGATCGACTCGTGAGATACAGAAAGTTCGGCAGCCATCTCTCTCAAACTTGAATGAGGAATTTCGGTCACTATTTCCTTCACTTTTGCGATGTTCAGTTGCAGACGTTGATGGTAATATTTTTCTTCGTCGATTCTTACCATTTCCCTTAAGAGGAAAGAAACATAAAAAAAATTTTAGTATCTACCCAAAGCGCAAGCTATATTTACTATGTGATTAAAATACTGGCCTATACTAGTTATTTTAGTTTAATTATCATGCCTTGTATTGGTATCGAAAAGACCTGCATTTTAGAATCATATCACGTCATAGTTCAAATCAAATCAAAATAGTTTATTGCGAACACAGGTTACAGGATAGGTGTTACAGTACAGGCTTAGATATATTTGTTGTCTGCCTCATGGGCGTACTATAGTTGCGATTTCATATAACACGAAATCAGATTTTATGGATTTTAAAAGTAGTACTAACAAGTCGGACTTTGTCAAAAGTTTATAGTGATAAGTCGTTTAAATATTCTTTGACATTATAATAGCATTTTTCTATCAATAGTTCATGTAATTTCAAGTTAGTTGGAAACAAAGTCACTATCTTCTGTCTGTCCCTATGTGATCTTAGACCTTAGACTGCGCCATTCTTAGACTTAGACTGCGCCATTCTTAGACTTAGACTGCGCCATTCTTCGACTTAGACTGCGCCATTCTTAGACTTGGACTGCGCCATTCTTAGACTTGGACTGCGCCATTCTTAGACTTAGACTGCGCCATTCTTAGACTTAGACTGCGCCATTGATTTTATGCGTTAAATTTTATATATAGTGCTCACTACTCTCTCGCTCAAATTATGATAGTAAGTGCTCAAATTACGACAGTGAGGGCCCAAGTTATGATAACCATAGCTACTACTATGATTGCCAGATCAGTTGCCAATATCGAACCGCAACTTGCCAACTACTTAACCAGATGATTGGATTTACTGGAGGGAAAGTGATGCGTCATGTCTGCAGTTTTGTTTTATTTTAAAAAATTTGCAATATTTTAAACATTAATGTGTACTAACTGTGTATTATTAACCGTGAACGCACATTGGTGTTGGTAAATAAAACAAAACAGTCCAACATCACTTTTCAAATTCTCTGCATTTTAAAGATATATTACTACATAGATTGAAACAAAGTCACTTTCTTCTGTCTTATTCTTAGTCTTTAAAACTGCGCAATGGATTTTAATGCGTTTAATTTTAACATAAAGAGAGATTCAAGAGGAAGGTTTATATGTAGGCCACGCGGCGAAGTCACGGGCGACCGCTAGTTCAATAAATAATGCTTAAAAGAAAACAGGTTTGTGGGTAGATCTTTTGTATAAAAGCTAATTTTATAATATTCTTGGAACATACCCGCATATTCGAGAGGAAGTCTTTGAAAAGTTAATTAACGTTACATTTTTATTACATCAAAGCTGGTATGGTTATTAATCTAAAAACTTTATTCAAAGCTCCCCCAAATTTCAGGTGAAGTTATAATAAATTATGCATTAAATTAATTATTACTGTTAGGCAGATTCAGCTAAAGAAATTTCTTTTGAAAAGTTATTTTTCGCCTATTTTAATAAATTCGTGTCTGAAAAGCCTGACCGACTTTAATTTTGCGTTTATCGTGTTTTACCTTTACGATAAACAAGTACGACAGAATAGGGTGAAGTGCAAATTATAATAACACGTACATTTTCCCCGAAGGGGTAGGCAGAGGCATATTATACGCCCACACTTCGCCAATTATATTGTTGTTCCCACGTAATAAGAATAATAATATTTTTTATTGACAAAGTAACATTACAATATAACCAATTTGGACCAAACAGTTCCAAAAAAAACGTACACAGAAAAAAACAAAAATATTAAATATAAAAAAATATAAATAAAAATAAAAAAAATATTAGGCGAGCCTATTGCCCCTAACCGGGATCTGTTACGTTCGCCAGAGCCTCGTCTGTTGATCAGCAGATGCACCACTTGCAGGTGAAGTTGGCTTGGGTTCCTTATATGTTGTTAAGATCCCTATACACACAAATTAAAATAATATCTATTTATATAATTAAAATGTTTTAACAATTTTACTCATTTAGTTAAAGCAAACTTTAAGCGAGCGCTTAAACAAAGCGGTATACGGTTGTTTTTACATGACAAGAGTATTTTCGTCGTTGGGACGGTTCCGCTAAATTCCTTCTTGACACACTTGATAGACATATATGCAATCACGGCTGTTTCCCCAAAGAGGTAGGCAGAGGCATGTTATATACTCACTTTTGCCAGTTGTGCTATAGGTGGCGAGCCTATTGCTGTTAAGCGGCTTACTTGATAGATAAACGAAAAAATAGGGTAAGGCGAGCGGTGCGCATTATGAATTATGCTGAGGTTAAAGCCTGTCTTGAAAATCTCCAGTTGAGAAAAGACATAGCTTCTTTTAAATAAATAAAAAAATATTTTCTCACACTTACACCAATTATTTAGTTCCAAGATAAATATCATTAAGAACTTGTGGTATCAATACTAAACAACGGATAAACATACTTACTTAAATACTTTTTTTTTTTGTAAATACATATTTAATATAACATAGAAAAACACCCAGACCAGAACAAATATTCATGTTCATGCACACAAAGATTTGTCCTGTGTGGGAATCGAACCCACGACCTCTGAAGTGAAGTGTAGGTATACTGACCTCCACGCCATATCGGTCGTCGTCTTTAATTGTCTTTGATCGGAATCATTACGGAGAGTGTTCTGAAGAACTTATCGATCAAACCCCGCCCATTCCTTTTCTCTCCCAAACTACTCGTCCTGGTTACTAAGTAACCACCATCGTAATATTAAACTAAACTGCGTTGTGTGGAAATGATATTCCTTAACGCTGAAAGCTTGTAGCTCCGCGAAACGATCAAAATATTATTTATGGATTCAGGCGTTACTTTGCAAAATTCCATTGTAAGCAAGTGATGGATTAATTGTATTATGTAACTATTACCGCGCAAATATAATTTCCTGAAAAATCAAGAAACATTTCAACATGACATAATTATGTTTCGCTCCTATACAAGGCATCTTCAGTTAAGATAGGTTTGGTCTCTCGTTAAGCGTTCGTCGTGAAGACATTGTTGTTCAGAGGCTCCTATTTTGCCTGAAGATGCCCTGTGTAAGGGCGAAACACTGTCTTGTTTCTCCGTGTTCGTTTGAATTGTTTCTCGTTTTTTCGAATAAAAAAAATGGAATTAAATGCGCGGGAAATGTTTCAAAGATATTTTTAATCCATCACTTGATCAAAATATGTTTTACTTTAGTAATTAACTAACCTCTTCTTCTACGTGTTCCCCTGTTGGGGGAGCACGGCGCGGAATCGGGGCTGGGCCCCCTGGCCGCGGTGTCATTCTGCGTCCGTAACTACGGACGCGGCGTTGGGGTGGCTGTGTAGCCGGTAGTAGTGTAGTAGTAGTAGTAGTAGTGTTAAGTCCGGTGTCAAATCAAATCCGGTGGGGCGCCGCGATCCAGCCCTGGGCGATCAGCGCCCTGGGGCGATCAGCGGCGCGGGTGTCTTGTCCAGTAGGCTTCGTCAGTCCTGGGTATCCTGAGGAATGAGGCTGCGGGCGTAGGCCCTGGCCTCCGGTGGACGCGCATGAAGCGGCGCCAGGCCTCGGATGTGTTCGTGGCCTGACGCGTCCGCACGCGCGAACATCGGTCCCGCCAGTCGACCCACGAAGGCTTCCACACTCTCAAGCCTCAAATCCCTTGCGATCGTAGCGTTCATCACGTAGCGAGGGGCCTTGACGATCTGGCGTAGGGTCTGGTTCTGAAAAACCTCCATCTTCTTCCTTGCCTGCTTTCCTGTAAACGCGTACCAGGCTGGGGCTGCGTAGGTGAGGATGGGGCGGAGGTACATCTTGTACACTCTGAGTTTCACTCTTAATGGTAGCGTCGCGCCCAGCACTGGACGGAGCAGGTGCCGCGCCGTCTTGGCTTTGGCGACTGTCGACGCTACGTGGGAATTCATGTTGAGCTTACGATCGATCGTGATACCCAGGTACTTGACATGTGGATGCCACGCGATCTCTTGCACATGCAGGCGGAGTGGCGGTGGGAGCAGTATCGTGTAGGGGACGACTATGGCCTGGGTCTTCTTGACGTTGACCGATAGCCGCCACCTGTCTAGCCATTCTGGCAGAAGCTCCATCGTTTCTTGAATTCTTCTCGCCGCCAGGTGTCTCCTGTACGACGAAGTATAGTATATATACCTGCGTGATGCGTCTGGGTGCGCTGGACTGCGAGATCTTGTGCAACAGACCTTCGTGCCAAACACAATCAAAAGCTTTCTCCATGTCCAAGAGTACTGCAGCAGTGTACTCCTTCTTGTTCGTGGCCACCGTGAAGTGGTGCAGTACTCTCGTTAGCTGTAGTGTGGTTGAGTGTTCGGCACGGAAACCGAACTGCTCTTGACGCGGTTCGATGTGCGGTATCAGGTGTCCGAGCAGGAGCCTCTCGAACAGTTTCGTCATTGTAGGCAGTAGCGTTATAGGACGGTAACTGGCGGGGTCCTGTATGTTCTTCCCAGGCTTCGGGAGCATGATCACCCTCCCTGATTTCCATAAGCCTGGGAAGTGGCCTGTCCGCATAATTCCATTGAAGAGGCGTGTAAGGGCGGCTACGGTTCTCGGCGGAAGGTGCCTCAATGCGACGTTGGTGATGCCGTCGTAGCCTGGGGCCTTCCTGGGCTTCGTCTTCGCAATCTGTCTCTGCACCTGGCCGGGGGAGAAGACAATTGGGTTTGGGTGGCTTTAGTAATTATTTTAGAGAGGTCAGATATTGAATGACTGTTTGTGTGGCGCTTACGTGGCGTATTGAGTGAGTGAGAGAGCCCTATTGAGTGGCTTGAAAATTCAAGCCAAAAGACGACTGCCTGCGCCAATCCGTGATGGGTTCGAGTGGTGCCATATGATCTGAAACTTTCTCACCTTGACTTAAAACTAGATATGTCATTACTCTTTAAAACTATTCGACTTTCTGAATTCTCTGCCGATGCATTTGTTTCCCGGCTCTTATAGTCCAGGGTATTTAACTGGAAGTGTTACACGGGCGAGGGAGAATCAAAAGGGTCAAAGTATATAAGGAGACGAAATTGATGATTCAATAAATAAATAAATAAATATTTCTGACACATACACCAATTATTTAGTTCCATGATAAGTATTATTAAGAACTATACTAAATAACGGATAAACATACATAAAAACTTTGTTTTTTGTAAATACTTACTTAATATTCATAGAAAAACACCCAGACCAGAACAAATATTCATATTTATACACACAAATATTTGTCCTGTGTGGGAATCGAACCCTCGACCTCAGGAGTGGAGTGCGGGTAGACTCGCCACCACGCCACATTGGTCGTCAAACCGTCACCTCTTTGTGTTTGTTTTTTGGACGGAATCTATTCAAACTATACTATTTTTCGTGATTAAGGAAAAACGTCTCACATTTATAAAATAAGTAAGTTATAATAACCATCGTAAATTACATTCATAAATAACGTTTTTGTTAAAATTCAACTTAATTATTATATAATTTATTGATTCAGGCGTTACTTTGCGGAAATCCATTGTAAGCAAGTGATGGATTAAAAATATCTTTGTAACAATTCCCTTACTTATCTTCTTCAGGATGAAGATGCCCTGTGTAAGGGCGAAACACGTCTCGTGTTGAATAGTTTCTCGATTTTTCGGGAAATAATAGTAGCGCGGGAATTGTAACAAAGATATTTTTAATCCATCACTTGCTTAATTATTATGTTGATATTTTTCGAGATTACATATTATAATAACTACCACAGTCTAAAATACTAGTTCCAAACGTTTTCAACGCAACGTTAATTTCGCAAAAATGTAGGTGTTATTCAAAAGTCTCCAGTAAATAAATTACATTCTAAAAATTATATTTTTACGCCGCCGCCGTCGCATAAAAATGTCGGTACATTAATTAAAATGAGTAGGGTGATATTATGGTAATGAATCATGTGTTCCTGAGTATATTTCGCGTTGCATGCATTGCGGCAAGACTAGTTGAGGTAGATGCAAATTAATGACAATATTTAAAAAAAACTTTATTTTTTTTTCTAATTTCTTTTTGCGCAGTAATTAGCAAGTGCAGGTTTCATTGCTGATGACGGCGTGAGCTATTATGCTAATTTTAATGTATATTTTTTTGATTTAGTGTAGTTTAGAGCATAATTTACAACGAAATCGTTACTTGAACGGTTTAAGTCGTAAATCTAACGCAGAAGACGTCTACGCGAATGCATTGTAAGGGTAATGATCATACTTTATTTCATAAAGTTTAGTAACAATTTTATTGCTTACAAAAGAAAGGGTTGAGGTCAAAAAGTTCAACTGTCTGATCAGATTTTAAGTTTAAAATATACACACAGCACTTTTCACTTAAGGTCAAACTTTTGATTATAATTTTTTAAGCATTTAAATACGATCTACATGAAACCTTGAACTTCTGTAGCTACTTATTGAAAAAAACCAAGCGAGTACGTGCCACTAGTAACTTTCGTTATCTTTAAGTATTGACGTACGATTAGAGCATTTGCCAGTGCCGAGTATTTAGATGTGCAGCGTTTACGTCATTTAGTC
Organism: Musotima nitidalis; assembly: GCA_949126915.1. NCBI lineage: Eukaryota > Metazoa > Arthropoda > Insecta > Lepidoptera > Crambidae > Musotima > Musotima nitidalis. The sequence goes on from OX421425.1 coordinate 16,193,626, forward strand.
ACAGTTAAAGCCATGTCTAGTAAAGTCCGTCACAGTCAAGACATAGTCCTACCCCAGTAAAGTATTGAAGACTAGACAGTTTACTAGAGGTATATATGGAGTTTTGGAATCAAAATGGAAATACACAATTCACTGCAATGTACTACTTTCCTACGGCAACGTACACTAGTCTTGAATACTGTCTGAAAATCCAATACTTATTTTACATAAAACCTGAAATTTACACTAGTTTTGGAAAATAAAACATATCCGCGATGTATCTCTTGACGCCATAACTCCTAGTAACTTTTCATAGGTAAAAGTTGCATCTAGTATTCATGGAAATTACAAAGCTGGCTCATATCGTAACGCAAGGGTAAAATGTAAATAAGAGCTCGGGGTATATTCAGGGAAATCCCCACGTTTTTAGTACACACTCTTTTTATATCTTGTAAATCCGAATAGCGACATAAAACTTGCCGCAGTTTATTTAAGCGGGCGCCGAGGCCGTTGCTGCATCCTGCTCTTTATATAAATTTTATAGTCAATCCAAGTAGATAAATATGAATGCTTGTTATTGATTTAGTTATATTTTTTATACTTGATGTTCCTTTGCGCCATGTTGTAACTGAAATTCAGTGAAAATTCTAAAGCTTTAGCCTAAGGCTACTAAGATAATGCTAGGACATAAAGATATTCCTTAACGTTAAACAATCAAAATATGCTTCACTTTGGTGATTATTTTAGAGAGGTCAGATCTTGACTTATCGTTAGTGTGGCTCTTACGTGGTTCGGAACGCACGTTGAACCGTCGGTCCTGGTTAGCACTGCTTGTGATGGTCGTTAAGCCAAGTAAGAGGTCTTATTGAGTTAAATATCAAGCATAAAAACGACTGCCTCCGCTAATCCGCACTGAGTTCAAGTGATGAATATGCCTCCTGAACAAACCTTGGTATTAAATAAAAAAAGACAGGAAGGATTTTACCGATATAGTATTGAAAGCAACCAAAAAACAACTGCCGGACTTATATGGGTCCGGAAAACAAATAACGCTTGCGCGATCTAAATACGTTCAGTGACATCTTTTGATATACTTACGAACTAATATTTATATACAGTTTGAACACCCTCTCACCTTGAGTCGTGAAAAGAGGTCCGTGTTCAGCAGTATAATACGATAAAAAGCTGGTATGATGAATATTATTCTTTTATTTCATATGACTTAAGACCCTATGCCCCCTCGATGGGGCAGAGTATCCACAGTAACTCAATGTAAGCAAGTGATGGATTAAAAATATCTTTGTAACAATTCTCGCGCAAGTATAATTTCCCGACAAATCGAGAAACAATTCAACACGACACGTGTTTCGCTCTAACACAGGGAAGGGAAGAGGGAATCTCGTTTCAGCGTTAGAATTGTAGTTGCGCGGGAAATGCTACAAAGATATTTTTAATCCATCACTTGCTTACAATGGATTTCAGAAAAGTAACGCCTGAAGCAATATTCGCTCCATCTTTTATTATTTTATACAATGAACAAAATAATAAACAATAACTTCGTTAGTTTTAAATATCCTGTTATTTTTTTTATATATATTTATATATTTGCTTTTAACAAACTTTTGCAAAGTTTTGCTTCTACTAAGTCAGAAGCTTTCGAAAGTTGAAGATCAATTGTGACTCTTCCTAATTATAAAACTTTTTCCTGGTGTTATCCGAAATGTTCCGTTTCGAAGAGTTGGTATTCCAATATTTTTGCCAACTGTCATTGTAGGAATTTGAACAGCTGAGTTTATTGTTTTTGAGTTAAATCATTATACTTAGCGAAAGTTAACAAAGAATGCCGAAAAGTTTGTTGAAAAACGTTTATTATTAAAATAAAGATGGTTGTTTTATTCTTTTGCAGACAAAGAACCGATATTTTGTCACAGGATTCTAATTGCGGCTTCCTACTGTTGCAATTTTTACTACGTATCGTACCACGCATATTTTAGGAGTAGCAGAATAACCTCTGTCTTCTGTTAATATAGTACTGGGTCTCTTTTTCTCGATGTTAATTTCGTCTACATCGGAAATTAATTTCCGCTGTAATAAAATTAGAAAGAGATGACTACAGTGAGATGAAAAAGAAATAATTGTAGGTACATCTTAGTCCAATCAATCAATACATATAGAGGGCTGAAAGCCTTATTGCATGAAGCGACACCTTGAGCGATATTGAGTTATATATATATTCGGAATCAGCGAATTTCTCTGCGTCGTTTGAGCTCGTTTTTAAGTCAATCGGAGCACTTTTTTGGCGCTTCACACACGTTTAATTTTGGCCTCATTTCTAAAAGGCAATTTTTACTAAAATGTTATATCAGCTACTCATACAAGTAAAAGTGTAGAGCTTAAACGGTTATGCCTTCTCGTACTTCATGATCAGACAGCGGTTAAGTTTATATGTCCTACTATATTTGGCAGTGACTTGGTGCAGTCATTTAATTTTACACAGTTAATGAATAGAAATGACGTTAAAGTCATTTATCTTTATATAACAAAGAAATTTTGAGTCATTTACCTTCACGTCAAAAATTTATGAGATTGTCGCTTCAGAAATTTATCCTTTACCAGAATTGTAAAGAGTGTAATTTCTTCTTAGTACATTAGACTTAACCATCAAATTTCATAAATGCGAATATTTTGGTGGAGTTCATACAACACATTTTTTACATTTGTTTTAAGGTCAGTCCTTTCTGTTTTCGCTTATATAGCTTCTAAATGTAATTAATGCGATTAGCCAGTATAATTAATACCTATGATGAAGTGATTCATTCATATAGTTTTATTCCATAAGGACACTAAAGTATTACTTGAAGCAAGTGATGGTGAAGTTTTGTCTCTCGTTTCAGCGTTGGTCGTGAAGACATCGTTGTTCTGAGGCTCCTATCTTACCTGAAGATGCCCTGTGTAAGGGCGAAACACGTGTCGTGTTGAATAGTTTCTCGATTTTTCGGGAAATTATAGTAGCGCGGGAATTGTAACAAAGATATTTTTAATCCTTCACTTGCTTACAATGGATTTCCGCAAATTAACGCCTGAATCAATAAATTATTACTTGAAGCATTTATCTTTCTTCTGTTAATCTAATATCAAACGTTTTGCTTTACACTAAAATTAAAAGCATTGAAAGCATTTTGTTCCAGGATTTCCAGGATTGAGCTTACTTTTGATGCTAACTATAATAAGTTCAGAGCTTTTTTATAAACTGAGAAATGTATTTTATTTTTATTCATAAATGTTCAATAGTTTTCGAGGTATGTTTTTTTTCCAAAAATTTCAAAAATGGCGCTTTATGCTAGTAGCCTTTCACCCCTCAATTGATATTTTTACATTACTGACAGGATGAAAGTAGTTGATTAAACAGATATATTGTAGAATTTATTGCTTCAGGCGTTACTTTGCAGATATCCACTGTAAGCAAGGCGGGAATTCTAATAAAGATATTTTTAATCCATCACTTGCTTGCAATGGATTTCCGTACAGTTACCACGCCTGAATCAATAAATTATTAATGAACGCCAAGTACAGGCATTCAGGTAAAACTATACATCAAAGTTGCACGTGAATTGTCATAAAAAATATTTATTTATTTTTAATGTATAATCGTAGTTTAAAGTAATTGATCCTTCAGTCCAACTGTTTAAACAGTTTCATTGAACACCTTTTTAACTTATATGTAATACAATATACTTTGAAAATTAATAATAAAAAGATAACCACAGTATAGGTTTACGCCATTTTGTAAACCTATATGAAATTACTTTATTGGGAAAATTTTCGACAACAATTTTATTGTTTTAAAAAAGAAAGATGGCATTAAATAATCGTGGCTTTAAAGTACACTGCTTTTACGGGCTTCTATCAAAATGCACTTAGAGCGAAAGTGCATTTTTAAAGTGGAGATGGACTGCCCGTTGCATAAAGACTCTTTTAGACAAATAATGAGCTTCAAGTTAAAATCATTGTTCTTATTACATTACTCCACTGGGTAGAAGTGGCGATTTGAAAATAACAATATGTCCTGCTTGAAGACCGTACAAATGGTTTTTGTCAGACGTGCTTACTTAAGTGACGTTAGTGGGTGAAAGAATTTAATTTCTTAAGCGAATCTAACGCATTTAGTTTTTTCATTCAGACGCTTACAGTGTAAATTCTTTGTAGGTGTGGAGACAGTAGTTTTGTATTTGTAAATGAATAAATTAGTTGTATTTGTAACTTATTTACATGTCTTATACGGAAATGACTTATCAGATTTGTTTGGTTCAAGAAAAATTTAATATCACTAAATAAAAATAAAAAAATTTTTTCGTTATTATTTCATTCGGTAAAATTTTTTGACCAAGACAATTTCTTTAGTATTGAGAAAAAAAATTGTTCTTAGAAATAATTAATTGACATTGAAATATGATGTATGGTCACCAGGATTTGAACCCGACTCTCTTTGAATTTTGAGGCTATGGTATGATGATACTAGATAAATATTAGTCTATTAATAAGTTACGTAACAAATTACCATCAGGTGTACACTTCTATTCCGTGCTCTTTAAATGAAATGAAAAATTATTTAGTTCAACATTACACAACATAATAAAGAAATAAAACAATACACAGGGTACGTACAGGTTGCATGACATCGAAAAAGGCCCAAATGCTTGATAAGACTCCTTAATTAATATAATAAAACCGTTTAATAAGAAGTGCCATTTCATATATTATATAAGATATATGTTGGCCCTTAAGCATCTACGCTTCACGAAGAACCAGGTGATATACCGACGAAAGTTGCGCAATGCCCATAAAAGTGCGGTCCTAAGCTCATACACCTAATGAACTTAACTCGGATCTACCCTAATCCGATGTTCTCGGAACGTACGAAGCCAACTTGCCAGTTATCAAACACAATTACCCTTTTCCTCATCTCATCCACATTCTTCCCGTGCTCCGACATTGCGGGAATGAGTGAAAACTTTTTGGAAAACAATATTGGAATAACTTGCTTGTTTTATCAGATACAAGTTCTTGAGTTGCGTGTCATGTATCTAATTAGTGTGAAAGTCAGTCGTTATATGCAGGTGTTGTACAATAATCGAGTCTTGAATCAGTTCTGTCTTTTAATCTGTAAAGGTAAAGCAGTGTACAATTTTGATATCATATGTCAAATCATCGGTATTATATATTGGGTAAAGGACAGTTTATATGTAACTTTAACAGATGTCGCTGTACGTTTTTAAATCGCGCAAGTAATTTAGTGTTTATATTTGCATATATAACTCGTATTGATGCGCCTTACAAACTTCGACTCCCCTTTTTTACTTTCTACAGTGATGATTACTAGGACGAAACCTAATCTGTTATTTCCATGCTTTCAGAGTATCTAAATTGGTTTATATACCTATAGCTTAACGACTACCTGACATAAGCGCGGAATCTTTATTCAATGCCACACAAACATTTTCAAGAACTGTTTTCTTTGAACTATGAAATATTGAAATAAATATTGTATTACACTCACTTAGCCAAACACAACACACATATATTTACTCACACACGATCATACATTAACTCTCGCACACATACGCACACATACGCAACACATACGCAACACATACGCACACATACGCAACACATACGCACACATACGCACACATACACTTACTCACACACTCGACATTCCCCTTTTCTTTGCACTGTTTAATTTGGATCTGCTCTCTTTTGAAGAAATTTTAATAAAATGTAAATTAATTATTAATTAGGTGTAAGGATAAATATTATGTATTATTTGTTTTTTAAGACCAGTGGATTTTGTTAAAATAAAAATAAAATTATTAAATATATGCTTCACTTGTGCTTGTTTCCGACCACCCAATTACGAGAAGCTACGAGCACTTCTTTAATAATTCAATTGCCGCAAATTACATTGCATCTGCGGTTATTTATTATCAAAAGTCCAACTACACTGACCAAAGTTTTGCGAACTAATATCCATTTTAGAGAATTAACCAGTGAGCAGCACCATAAAAACTAAACGTGGTCCAATTACTGCGTTTAGTTTTTGCAGTTACAAAGTGGTAATTAGCTAATAGGTGGAGTTAGCAGACAAGTGATTAATGTCTGGTTTGAAAGGGCTTAGAACTTTTTATTTGGCTTCTAAATTTGTTTGCTTTTATGGAAGAGTGAATGATAGATTGTTGACTTCATTCAAAAAGGTTATTATACATTGCAAGAGTTTTTTTAGTACAATAATTATTATCCAGTAAAATGAAAATTTGTTTTGACTTATATTAGATTATTTTAATTGCATGACGTTTATAATTTCTTAATTTTGATATTATTGTTTTTTTTGTCTCATATTTTGTTTTAAATTTGTATTTATTTAATTTGTGGATAATAATAATAATTTAATTTATTTTGCTGTGCCCTATCCGGGTCTATGTTTGATACTACCTTTTATAAAACATCTATATATACAACATAGTTTTGGCAATAAATACTTTGACTTTGACTTTGACTTGGAAGTGAGCGGAGTGAAATTATGGGATGCATATCCTAATCCTGCCGCGTGGGACTGGCCTAGAATAGTGCCCCCTCTCATCTCACGGGGAGTCGTAAGAGTCGACGAACAGAATGTATACCGGATGATGAGAAGCAGCGTCATTCTGCGTACTGGCTTGAACTGCGATCACCAACCCGCCTAGCCAATTACCCCCATAGAATGTAATCTATTAAGGACGCCAATGTTCAGCAGCGGACTTTATAAGGCTGATAGGATGAATGATAGATGGAAAAAGTATTTATTACATTTAAATTTAAAAAAAAAAAACAGGCAAGTCATACTCTGTCCCGCGTATATTATTCTTTTTGTGCGCTGTTTTTTCGAATTTAAATTGTGAAATATCAGAAATCATGCGAGGGAAGAAGATATTTAGCCGGGGGAAGTAGGTATGTAAGCGGCAAGGAAAACCATTAAATTCAAGAAGGATAAAAGTAAATTAATCCCATTGTTTGCACAACCTGCCTGATCCACTATTAATAATAGTAAACAGTCAGAAAATTACATCGTTTTCCTATAACATGTAGGTGTCTTGAAAACTATATCTCTAAGCCTACATCATCATCATCATCTCAGCCATCTGAGGTCCACTGCTGAACATAGGCCTCCCCAATAGATTTCCACATTGAGCGATCCTGAGTCGCCTGCATCCATCGGCTTCCCGCCGTCTTGACCAGATCATCGGTCCATCGCGTAGGAGGTCGTCCTCTACCACGTTTGCCGGTTCGCGGTCGCCAATGAAGAACCTTAACGCCCCATTGGTCGTCGGTTCCTCGAGCTATGTACCCCGCCCATTGCCACTTCAGCCTACAAACCCGCTACAAGCCCGCGCTATGTCGGTTACTCCAGTCCTCCTACGGATATCCTCTAGAGTCTAGCCTATAAGCCTACATGCATAAATAAATAAATGGCAATAATTATAAACATACATACATAATGTCACGCCTTTTCCCCGAAGGGGTATGCAGAGATCACATCTTTCCACTTGCTACGATCTTGGAACACACTCTTAGCTTAATTCACACTCATTAACCTTTTCATACACGCCTGTCGGTTTAGGGTATTTGACCTTTTTTTTTTGTTTTGTTTTCCGTCAGTAACAAAATGTTTTTTTTGTTTTGTTTTCCGTCAGTAACAAAATGCGTTTACGCACTACCTTCCGGCCAAAGGGGGACCGAAAGGGGGTGTGGGACTCACCACCGGTAGACGCGACTGCCAGCAGTAATACCCACTAAAAATCTTCCGACGGCGCCCGCCGCTAGTTGAGAAAAAGGCGGGGGCCAGTACCTGGGTTGCAGCGTCTTACACCCCGCCTGCGGCCAACGTCCCCGATTCAAAACCGGGAGGACCTCCTCAGAGAGGCGCAGTGGACGCGCCCCTCCTACCTCCTTGTGCGACCATAGCGTGTGTAGCCGACTTCTCGGAGGGTCCATGGTTAGACCCTCCTGGCGCTGCTTGACGGGCCCTCCTGGCCCGCCCGCTGCGCCCTCCACAGGTCCCTCTTAGTTTCCCCCCCGATAGTCAGTACGAAGGGCACCCAGAGTCGCCAATCTCTGGGTGTTAGCTTTTCCCTAGCGCCTTCTGCGCCCTACCGGGAGGTACTCAGCCCTCCCCCCCCCCACGACAAGGTGGAGACCAGTCGGGGGGGAGGGTACTTTTGACCAGCCCTTTCTCCAAAATCTGGATTTGGTCATGTAAAGTCATGCGTGGTCTTCCCCTCCGAACACTTCCTAATACTAGAACTAGAACATAATTCACTTGTACAACATAAATCACTTTCGTTAGTCTAAAATAATAAAATTCATAGATATATAATAAAATCATAAAATTTTACTGGTATTTATTTTGTGATCGAAACTTTATTTAAAAAAAGAGATCAAAAGTGACGCACAAGATTTTAAATAATTTGTTATTCTAAACAAAGCTCATGAAGCACAAGAAAAATAAAAGTATTGAAAAGAAAAACTCATCTAATGGTTCATGATATACAGACGGACAGACATCTTCAGCCATCTTGCCTGCGGTGACAAACAGAAAAGAGGGCACACGCTTAGTAATTAGCACCTTTTGGCTGCAGAACCCTAAAGAGGTGCAATTTAGTTTTCGACAAATTATGTAAGCAAAGCATATTTTGTTTGCCGCAAATTGTTGGAAGGTAGACCCAAGTAATGTTAGTGAAAGATCCAACGGGAATCCGTATTGAACCTTTTCAAGGGACTTTTAAAATGTCACTAAATAACTTGTCGTGGCCCTCACCGCAGCGAAGGGCCTTTGAGACCCAGGGAGCTGTTTAAATTTGCACAAGGACGCACGCCTTGCGGTTCTCATATAGGTTACGTACCTACTTAATTAGGTAAAGTTTTATTAAATTATATTAACTTATTAAATGTTTTTCTTCTATTAAAGAGGCCAAGCATATGTTCTTATACAGAGTCTTTTTTATCTTTTAAGTTTCTAATTTATAGTTATTAATTTAGGCCGCATAGGGTTCTTGTAAAAATCTTAAGAGTTCAAGCCAACCTAACCTGCAAGTAGTGCCGATCCTCAGACGAGGCTCTGGCAAACATTGAAGCTTCCTACGTGGGACCAAACATACTATTGGCAAAATATGGACGTATATTATGCCTCTGCCTACTCCTTTGGAGAATCAGGCGTATGTATTTAAATTTCATTTAATATAATATTAACTCGCTGAGGCATCTTTTACACCAATCGTATTGTCACGCCACCTACTACGTGGGAGCAACATTATGATTTGCGAAATGTGATCGTTTCATATTCCGCTGCCTGCACGGGGAGTTTTTCTTTATTGAATTATTTTTGTTATTAAATGTTGAATATTTCCATAGAGTTGAATAAGGTTCATTAAATCTGATTATTGGTCTTGGGTCTGTTTGCATAATAAAGACTTATAACCACCTCTAAAGACATCTGCTGATAATCAGAGCGTGTTAGAATAGACAATATTCACTTTGACTAAAAAATTATATTATTTCATATCGTTTATAAATGTTCTTAAAGTGTATCTCTTGATTTTGTAGGCCTATGCATATGTGTAGTCTTAGGGTAAGTATTTTAATTGGTTATTATAATGTATAAATTTCCTTGTTTGAAAGTTATTTTGGCTCATAATCCATTTCCATTTTTTCATCCATTTCCATTTCCATTCCATTCAATAACGATTAAAAATAATTATAATAGTCGTATAAAAGAAGTGGTTAAAAAGTTTATTCTTTATGAGACTGTTAAAACTGTATTTGGCCTTAAAAGTAGTTAAGCGCATTAGTTTTCTGCTGTGTAAACACTCTAAATTGTTAAATATGGCGACATGTTGCCAAGGTTTTTCATTAACTCCGAACTGCAGCATAGTAAAAAAAGTGTGGTAAAATAACTTAAATTAAAAAAAAAATTATTCAGTATTGCCGTGTGCCATCTCCCCTCATCTCATAAGGAGTTGATGAAGAAAAATCCTACCGTATGATAGGCAGCAGCGTCATCCTGCGTATTGTGCTTACTTAAACTTGCTGCCAGCGTGGTGATTACTCCCAATAGAATATCATCAATTGGGAGGCTAATGTTGCTGCTGCAGTAATGGGGCTGATCATCAACCATCAAATCATCATGATTTATTTAAATGTAGCATCTCTACCAATAGGACCAGTTCATTTTTTTTTTGCCTTTGTTTTTAAACTGTGTTATCATTATCTTCCTGCTCAGTTCCCAGATTGACTGGAGTCGGAGCAATAAGTTTTCTGGATTACTAATGTTTGACCAAAAAATTATTGACAAACTGTCACTAGACAAACAGCGTTTCACCAAATGTTTATGTAGCAAACGAATCTTACAAAAACTCACTTAGCAAATGATCCATTAGCAAACAGTGCACTTGTTAAATGTGATAAATAATAAAATGTCAATTGTCCTTTTTTCATTTCACCAAATAATATGTTTCGCATAATCACAAATGCTTATGTCCAAAATATGTTGTTACAGTATACAATCATAACACGTATAAAACTTATACTTTTTGATGGTTAACTAAAAAAAAAACAACCTCAACCTAATCTATCATCGAAGTTTGCGCCCTGATTGTCATTATGTATTATATTTCAAATTTTATTTTAATTATGTATTATCCAGATCATTGTCGTGACCATCCCTTATTGTACAGACTCAGCTCAGTTTCACAATACATACTTACTTGACTGTGATAGAAGGTTCCCTTAGTGCTACTTTATTGGTTACAGCTTCGGGGGACCCTTTCAGTATCATCAAATTTACACTGTGTGTTTTGTAATAAAAATAATTTAAAAGAGCATAGCCTGTGAGTTTCTTGTCAGTTCTTCTCACAGAGCGGGGGCTCGGAACTGGCACTTAGATTCAATTACACCAAATTTTTATTTATTTGCATGTAAGTGAATCTAAGCTTCGTGATTTCAGTGTAAATTTTTTTTTAATGTTTATTTTGTTCTGACGTTTTCAAGTGCTATGTAATAGTTTATAAAGAACTTTTTACTTTACTTTTACTTTTACATTTCACAGATCAAAAGACATTTTATCAAACGTTTTGAGATCAATAGTAGTTTTGTCTGATAAATTAGTTGCTAAATGTTCATTATGTTAAATAATAATTTATAAAATGTAAATTTAAGGTAAGATCATTTGGGAAAGCGAGTAATATGTAAAATAATAGGTTGGGGAAAAAGTCTTTTCGTATTTTTGTATGAAAAGTCAAGACATTTTTTTCAAAGTTTATTTACATTTATTTACAATATATATGTACCGTTTTGTTGAATAACTTTCTGCCATTTTGTGGGCAGAGACATTATCCCGTTACTGTAGAAACTTTGGGACTTCTGATCAAAAAAACGGGACAAATAGTTTTGGCAGTCCTCTCTTGAGGTCAACCTTACAGAACCTAAAGAACTCTGCAGAGACCGAAACAGGTGAAAATCTGAAGGCGCAAGGTCAGGGCTATATGGTGGATGCACTAGGACCTCCCAGTCGAACTCTCTTAATTTTTGCTGAGTGGCTAAAGATGTGTGTGGCCTAGCGTTATCGTGATGAAAGACCACACCCTTCCTGTTGATCAATTCCGGCCGTTTTCTCTCGACTGCTTCCTTTAATCTCATCAGTTGCTGGCAGTAAAGATCAGAATCGATGGTTTTGCCGGGCGGTAAAAGCTCATAATAAACAATGCCCTTCCAATCCCACCATACACACAGCATCACCTTATTTCGTGTTAGGCCAGGTTTGGCCACAGTCTGTGAAGCCTGGCCAACTTTCGACCACGACCTTTTTCGCACGTTCTTGTCGTACGTGATCCACTTTTCATCGCCAGTTATCAATCTCTTCAAAAACGGCTCGGTTTCATTACGTCTCAATAATGAATCGCAAATGAGTACACGGTTCATTAAGTTTCTTTGAGTGAGCTCGTGTGGCACCCAAATATCGAGCTTTTTTGTATAACCAGCTTTCTTCAAATGGGTCAAAACTGTTTTGTGGTCAATTCCCAGTTCTTCAGCTACATCGTAACTACTAATATGCCGATCTTGCTCCACTATTTCAAAAATGGCGTCCATTTTATTCGTAACAGGGCGACCAGAGCGAGGTGCATCTTTAACATCAAAATTTCCGGACTGAAAACGTTTGAACCAAATTTGTGCTACTCTTACTGACACTGCATCAGGTCCATAAACATCACAAACATTTTTTTCACTGCTTGAGTTGCATTTTTGCCTTTTTTTTAATAAAATTTTAAAATGTATCGAATTTCTTCATTAGATTCACTTATTTTTACGGAGAGAAAAACAAATGAAAAATAGCGGGAAACAACTTTTTTTTACTTTTTTCTTTTCTTTATAATGGAACCTTTTTAATGTTACCAAAACCAGCCAGACACAAATAGTACAGTCAAAAAAATTTTATAATAAGTTTATACCTACGTTATGCGAAAAGACTTTTTCCCCGACCTAATAAGTAATAGTAAAACGATCAATTGGCGAGACCATTTTATTGCCAAATATTTTTTGTCAAGTGTAATTTGCTAAATGATTTATGGTCAAACAGCATGACCCCATATTTTTTACTTGCATTTATCTCAATCATTCTGTATTAACTCATCCAATCCTTCTTGATCATAATATTATCATTTTTATTAAAGTCTCATAGCAAGACATCTTGTCATAAGCCTAGATGAGAGGGCTTAGGTTATATTTGAATACGCGAATCCATTGCCAGAGGCAGGTAATTGGCGTCATGCTTTTAGATTTTTTAAGAACTAAAGTTGGAATATCTTGGCTTGTCAACTACAGTACACTTCACTTAATCTTTTTTTCATGTACGTGAGATTCGTGATTTCAGTTACATGCCATAAACTATCATGCTTCAATTGAGTAATCTCTGTAAATTCATTAAACTTTAATATCGCTTTTAATCACCTGGTTTCGGAGCACTAGAATGCTTCTAGAGCGTTGAAGAATAAAAAGCCCACTAAAATAAAATATAAATTTTCTTAAATTAGTTCCCATTATCTTTGCTTTCACCAATCCTATCCCGCTGTTATTCACGCTTACAAGCGCTTCTGTAGAAACAAAAACAAAAGAGAGACGGAAGATGGAAAAAACAGCAAAACGGCAGAAATTCACGCGGACCGATGGACAAATATTTTCCAAGCCAAAGTTTTTATTTACACGTTCACTGTGGCTGCAGCTGCCGTGTATATTCGATGTGGGTTTTAGTTGAAATTTATTCCTCAAAGCTGAACGTTACCAGCGAAACTACGTGAAAACAGGCGAGGCATTATTTGGAACGTGCCTCGCGTTATTAGAACTATCATGTAGGATATTACGTGCGATTGATTTTGATTAAAGAGTTGGATGTTGTTTGCAGTTGCATTAGTTTTGATTTTATGATGATGTTGTGTATTGTTACGTAAGCAAATTGAATTTCAATTTCGATGGCTGTCTAAGTTCATAGAAAACATAAACTACAATCTAGTCACTAGGTTTTTATGTTACTGAGAATTTGGTTCAATTGGAATAATTATAGGGCTCCTACCAAGATCTGAGGAGCTCAAGCCAACATCACCTGCAAGTGGTGCACATGCCGATCAACGGACGAGACTCTGGCGAACATAAAAGTGCCCAATAAGCGGCAATAGGCTAGTCACCTATTACGTGGGAGCACCAATATAACAGACGAAGTGTGGTCATATGTGGTCATGCCTACCCCTTTGGAGATACAGGCGATTGTATGTATGGAATAAATGTACTTGTATGCACACATTCGTGAGTTATCGCACTGCACAGCCAACACGTCGCTGAACACAATTTTCCGCCACAGCAGCGGCCGGTAAAGCTTCTTTTATCTATTTCCAATTTAGAGAATTTATTCAATTTCAATTATGTGAAATGAAAGTTTTATTATGATTAGGGATAACTTTTTGAAGCTCAAATTTAAAATATTTAAGTGGTTGTGAAGGTTACTGCAAAAGTCACAAAATATATTGTTTGTCAAATTCAAAGGAAAGATGTAGGAGTGTGACAACATTTTCCCATTTCGACGACTGGAAGTTGTTGTTGGAAATATTTGTTCATAAGCACTTCTTGCTACGTGTTTTCTACGTAGCATAAGTATTTATTTACAAAAGCTGCTTTAACTTCGATATTCTTATTTCTTCATCTTTTTCTGTTAAGAATTTTTGTGTAACAGTTTTTTGAGCTACATTTAACGACCTCTTGTTTACAATGTGTCAATGTTGACCAATCAGAACAGTCTCCAATATCCTTGTTTTGAAGGACATCTAAGTGAATATTCTTTATATGATTAGCTAAATTATTATAGCTATAAATAATATGTGGGATGAATTATTGTTCGTCATGCAGACGGTCAACTGACCTTCTTTCAATATGAGCAAGTCGTAGTCTATCAAAACGACCTGTAGCTCTTTCCCTGTCATCTTAGTTTGTGATAGATTGCCCGTGTGCAGTAGTGGATGTTAGATTTTTAAATTTTTATTTTATTTAATAAACATACTAACATTTTCACATGGTTTTTAAACACACAATGAATCACAAAGATTTGTCTGGTGTGTTTGGTATGTAGTTCTTTATTAGTTAAATGAAGTATACACTAGTGACAACAATTGTACCTAAATTGACGATGAAAGCGCGGAACAGTGACGACACAAACTCGAACGTCCCATCTGAATGTTTTGGCCTTCATGCATTCTACAGCTACTTCTTATACTTCATGCATTATTCAGATAGTGTCGTAATTACCTGAATATCACATTTTATTTAAATACTTTTAGAAGACCTTTTCACATATAACCAGTTTGTGTCAAAATAATAACTACCTAATACATTCGGTCATCGAAGAATTGTCTACTGACTCAAAATTAAATGAAGTCTGCCTTGAAACACCAACAGTGTTTAAAGTAAAACAAATTAATTATCCTAATTTCCAACGACTTCAAACTTCAACAAAGTTTGCCTTTATAATTAGTGATGTAATTAAACAAATTGTATTGTAATCATGTTGTAACATTTCCAAACAACGAATGCAACAAGAGTCAACAGCCTTATATTTTACTTTTAAAAGTAATTTACGAATTACAGGCCAGCCGAACGCCCGCAGGAAAGTTTCTTATACATAAATTTACATAACATTTACAAAACCCTTTACTGACTTATCCTTGTAAATACCAATTTGAATAAGTTTAAGAGATATTTGCTTGCAATCGACCGATGCGTCTTGGGTTCTTTTGCTTAATTTATATAAATAAATAATAAATAAATATTTCCTGACAATTACACCAATTATTTAGTTCCAAGATAAGTATCATGAAGAACTTGTGTTATGGATACTAAACAACGGATAAACATACTTAAATACTTTTTTTTTGTAAATACATACTTAATATACATAGAAAAACACCCAGACCAGAACAAATATTCATGTTCATATACACAAAGATTTGTCCTGTGTGGGAATCGAACCCACGACCTCTGGAGTGAAGTGTAGGTATGCTGACCTCCACGCCATATCGGTCGTCAAATATTATATCCTTATATTATTTTGATGAGCAATAGATAATGTGTAGTAACTAAATAGGTTTATCCTTCTCAGTATCGTTGCCTTTTGGAAGCCTCGTTAATGTCACCGACAGACTGACTGACTGCCGGACTATCCCCTTTCCGCTTTAGAATCACGACATGTTGACAAAAGAATCCCCCCAATAAAAGTCACCGACAGATTGACAAAGCTGTAGAATGATTTGGCAGGCCGTCATGAGTGGATGCGCTTTATACCGTGCTTATTTCACGTTATAAAGCGCTTTCATTTTTTTATTGGACTGCATCGACTGCTTACCATCAGGCAGGATGTGGTCATTATGACAGGTCACATTAAAAAAAAAACACATCAGACAAATTAAATGACAAATTTTGACAACGAAACCATTTTGCATTCATATCTTTTCCATTTTGCATATCTCTTTCGTTGTTGTAAAAAATTAATTGTATTACAATTTTTTTTTGTAGAAGTTTGACGAATCTAAGCTATCCTGTTGATCTTAAAGACAATAAAGTATATTTTCTGACAATATCACCAATTATTTAGTTTCAAAGTAATTAAGAACTTGTTCTATGGATACTAAATAAGGGCAAAACATATATAACTACTTTTCTTTTCTAAATATATACTTGATATACATAAGAACACCCGGACCAAAACAAATATCCATGTATATTGCACAGAGATTAGTCCTGTGTGGGAATCGAACCCACCACGTCCTGGGATGCGGAGTGCGGGTATGCTCCATATACCGACCTATCGGTCATCATACGAACAAGAAGCCAGATGGTTTTGGCACAAACCTTGGCTGGAATATTTTTTAAGTTAATTCTGATTGATAAGCCTTTTATATTGTTTCTGTAAAGTTCTTCAATTTCGAACTCTTAACTCAATAACGAGAGATAATGGATGGCTTTAACTTTTTACGCTTTTGACTGAAGGATTTGTAATTAAATCATTTTTATAGTACCTTCTATAGAAGGTAGACAAGCGGCTACTGGCATCCGTTTGTTCTCTAAATGGGTTGGGTATTTAATACCTTTCTCGGGACCAAATGACGTAAAAAAACTTCGTTATGCGAAAAATTCCAATGACACTTTCAATTGACACTTACTTCCAATGACAATTGAAGCAAAGATGATTATCTTTTTAATTCGGCCAGTAATATATTTGGTCTCACGTAATCAGTGGCGAGCCTATCGCCGCTTACCGAAAACTTATGTGCTTGCCAGAGCCTCGGTCGTTGATCGGCAGGTGCACCACTTGCAGGTGAGGTTGGCTTGGTCTTATAGGTATTGGAAGGTGATCCCAATACACCCTTTATATATACTTTTTATCCTGGTTTCCCACGGGAACACACGGGTGACATCGCGCTGCTAGTTGTTCATAAATCCAAATCCATCAATACGTTTAACTTCAAATTCGTAAGAAAGCTGCTCGAAACAGATTTTTTTAAAAAAAATAGCAGATATTTTTTTCACGAATACGAAGTCTGTTCCACAATAAAAGTTGACTGATGTGTAGGATAAGTCTTTATGAGGTTTGCATACATAGTCTATGCAAAATAAAAATAAACAAAAGAAATGTGTGATTGTAAAACAACGATTTAGGCCGTGTCCCTAGTAGGCAAACTGTTAGCGGCCGACTGAGTTGCAAGACTGAGAGACCGACGCTGCAAACTGCGTATAGTGAGCGCATAACTAGCAGACTGTGAACTCTATTTCAAATATATGGAAGGGCGTACTAAATCGATACGCCGCAAACTCAGTCGGCCGCTAACAGTTTGCCTACTGGGGACACAGCCTAAAAGTAAATCGCTAACAATGTAAAACTAGACGCTATCGCAAAGAAAAATTGTATTTATGGTATAGGGATTCTACCAACATCTTAGGAGTCCAAACGAACCTCACCTGGAAGTGGTGCACCTGCCAATCAACGGACGAGGCTCTGGCGAACGTAAAAGTTTTTGGTAAGCGGAAATAAGCTCGCCACCTACGTGGGACCAACAACACAATTGGCGAAGTGTGGGCGATATAAAGCCTCTGCCTACTCCTTCGGGAAAACAGGTATGTATATAAGAAGGTTGGTTCAGGTTGTTGTGCCGATAATCGTGTGCTTGTGTGTGAATGGACCACGCACACTAACAAGATTTTAAATCAACAAATTTAATAAATAAAACGTAAAGTAATTTTCAACAAAAAGAAAACAGTGTTTTTTGATCTTTGACCTTCAGTAACTGCAGTAAGTTTAGTCTCAATGAAAATTAAAAAACCTTATTTTGGGCAGAATACGTAATTCTCAGCTTTGAACAGCCTTTTTCAGCCATATGGCTAAGAATATGAGTAATCATGCTGGCGCGTGGTTCATGGCGCCGTGTGCCAGTAATTATTATTTTAGTTTTTCTCACCTTAAAATAATTTATTGCATTTAAAACGTACGTCACTCATGTAAGTGTAAATTTTTTCAATTGGCGACATGCGTTCCGATTAGCGATGAAAGAGACTCAGTCCTTTAAGTCGTTTAAAGTAATAATAGTCTCTTTTTACACGACTTAGCTTTAAAATTAAGACTTTAGCTGTTATTCTTAAAAAAAACGACTCAGTCAATTAACGTATAAGACTTGTTACGCTAAAACGACTTATACGCCTAAAATGACTTACACGAATAGTTATTATTATTATTGATTCACATTATTCACAGTAATATTCAATAACTTTGGCGCTTAAATATAATTGTATTTATGATTCAAACTTGTTTGCAAAATGTGTCATTATGAGTAAATATCATTAGTATAAATAAGACATATAAGTATACACAATATTTTAGGGTTTAATTTTTTTATGCTAATGGATAGTGAACCGGATTTTGGCTCTAGACTTCTCAAGCGATGAGTCGCAAGTCTTTTAAGATAGATAGATAGATAAGATAGATAAACTTATTATTGCAACGAAAGACACACATACATATAAAACAATAAAAACAAAATTAAAATAATTAAAAAAATATATATATAACAACAAAAAAACTAAAAGTAAAGCATTCACATAGTGTGCATGTGTCATTTTAAGCTGTTTAAGTCCTTTAAGCTGTATAAGTTATTGCAGTAACTGCTGAGCGTTTTAAGTTAAAAGACTTCGACTAATAAGGCTAGCCTAATGACTAAGAGTTGGGGACTAAAAGACTGAGTCAGTCGTGAGGCGTCAAAAATAAGGCGAGTCTTTATTAAAAGCCTGAGTCTTTTCCATCGCTGGTTTCGATAGTTTTTCGCGGCACACACCATTTCTAGTGTCTTATTATTTAGCATTCTATGTTGTTTATATATTTTTGAGTACACCTCTGCTTAAAGTTTTGTTAACAGAAAATGAAAATCGCGTGTCGTCATCATCACTACCAAATTGTTTCTATTTTTATAAAATTTATAAACAAATTCCATCAACAAAGTGACCCTCTTCAATTTTAATTAGAGCGCGCAAATGATAGATGAATCTACTCGCATTTCAATAAAATTGGACGAAAAACAGAGAGGCACGATGATTGATCGTTTCGAAATTGAACGTACGACGCAGCCGGTGTTTGGCAAATGAATGTATATTGTCAAGAGCCTAATATGATTTACACATTTAAGTTCGGCTCAATAAAGCGCCGAAGAACGTCTGATTAACACTGACACGCCCATTCTATGATGGCAGGAGATTAGGTAAAGAGGAATTTGAGAAGAAACTTCTTACATAAAATCTACATTTTATTCAATAAAATGACTATTATTGAGTTTTCAATTGTTTTGCCTTGTTTTAGACGTAAATAAATTCAAAAATGTTGTCATGGGAGATAAATTCATATCGAGTAATTTTGTAGGAAAAGAGGTAGATTATAAAAATGAACCGCAATATATTTAAAAAAAAATTATATTCTCAAATGATGCATTGATTGCTCTTGAGAAAGGAGGCCGATAACATAAATAAATGATAAAAATATTATTTTTTAGCTCTTCGAATTATAGAAAGAAGTATTAAAAATATTATTTTAAGAGCTTGTTGTACAATGTCTGAATAAGTGCAGCTTGGCAGTTATAATGATTTTGACATTCTGAAATAGACCCTTATTTTTTTTCTTTTATATTACAAACAAAGTTTTATTGCATAAATTTTGAAGTAAAAACCGTGCAACAAAAACCATACGACATTTTCCATGCACTGCCACTAAGCATGCGTTAGTAAAGTTGAGTTTTAGAAAAATGTATTGAATACAATAATAATTGGTATGTACGAATACAGTAGTACCTAGGTATTATAATTGCATAATAAGCTTTAACAGAAGTGGCTCTCAGAGAGCCTAATATGTCCACTCTCCATTCATCTACACATCATGGGGGATAAAGCATTAATCAGACGTTGCTGTGACTGATTCACTTATGCTATAATGGGCTGGCAATCCATTATGTCTGGACCATGCCTCAGATCTGTAATTTTATTAACATAATTGTTGATGCATGCTACTCAAATTCTAACAACTTCTATGTATGATATAATAATTGTGTAATAACAGAAATTCAGTCTAGTGATCAAGTATGATTAGACCAGTAAGCAGTTGGCCCTACGCCGAAGTCATTTTTTTATTTTATTTTTATTTACGGCGGTATCAAAATGCATTTACGCACTGCCTCCCAGCCAAAGTGGGACCGAGAGAGGTGTGTGGGACTCACCACCGGCAGACACGACCGCCAGCAGTGATACTCACTAAAAATCTTTCGACGACGCCCGCCGCTTGTTGAGAAAGAGGCGGGGGGCCAGTACCTAAATTGCAGCAACTGGGAGGACCTCCTCAGAGAGACGCAGTGGACGCGCACCTTCTACCTCCTTGTGCGACCATAGCGTGTGTGGCCGACTTCTCGGAGGGTCCATGGTTAGACAGCAGGGGCCCCCTGCCCCAGCTGCCTAAGACCCTCCTGACGCTGCTTGACGGGCCCTTCTGGCCCGCCCGCTGCGCCCTTCACAGGTCCCCCTTAGTTTCCCCCCCGGTAGTCAGTATTAAGGGCACCCAGAGTCACCAATCTCTGGGTTTCACCTTTTCCCTAGTGCCCACTGCGCCCTACCGGGAGGTACTCAGCCCCCCCCACCACGTCAAGGTGGAGACCAGTCGGGGGGGCCTATGCTTAAGTCTGGGGCAACCGGGATAATGTTAAAATGATGATATGATACACCCATACACCTATATTACTATATGTTCGAACTAAATGGACGAAAAATTGAAATATCGCCATGCCGGGAAAACAACAACTTCTTTACAACTCGAAAAAAAATTACAGAATTCTTGCACACAGTCAAGTCACAGTCAGCCCACATGTGTGAGCAAAAACCAACTGGGCTTCTAACCCACGATCATAGGAGTGGACTGGTTTAACATCTTCAAAATATATCGTACGAATACACTGCCCTAGAGCGGAATCTGTGAGGAATCAGCAACTTTAGCTTTGGTCAAAATATAATGTGCAGAATGTGCCGTTGATTATATAAGGAGGTAACATATGGTGGCAATGATATCAATATATTTGATCTCAATTTTGCGCAGTACAAAAAGTTGACATCTAACTTTTTCACAGACCAAGCATCCTCCTCTCATGAATCCTAATATAGTTTTCCTGATATTGTTTCTATTCCGTATGTAGTATATTGTTTTTTTATATTTTTAGTATTTTCCCGTTATTATTTAATTGTTAAATATTAGCATTATTTTGACGTGACAACGTCTTATAAATTGGTTTGCCGGGTGACACTTCAAAAAACTGCGTTACGCTCCGCTCACGTTATGCGCTCACAATGAGAGCGAGTGAGAGGCACGCGTCCCTTCCACTCGGGCATGGTTATAATTCTCAAATATAATTCTTTGTATAAATAAATGTTTTAAATTGTTACTATTATTTCATCCTTCTTCCTACTATACGAATGAATATTCACATTAAAATTATTTTACCACTCAAAGTCGTTGTCACGTAAAACTTTCGCCCGTATACCGACTTTACAGGCAACCAATTTTTTTACTGTTCATTTATAAGCCATGCTGTGTACACTAATTGTGGATTATTATCTAGCCTTATTTTTTTTTTATACGTCATAGTTAATTTTTAATGATGATCTGTCCGTGTGCCTAAATGTAAATAAATAAATAATGTAAAACACAAACAATAACTTTTTAAAATAAAAAGTTAACAAAATATATCTTTTTTGGAATAGTTTACACCTAGTCATTAGTTCTTGATTCTAGATACATACTTCACGTCACTTATGATAACTATGAAATACCAAAGAAATTGCATATAATTATTATGCGTTATATCACAATTTTATTTATGGCATCAATAATATTTTATCATTTAATTTAAACCGTAACAAAGTCTCATAATTACATTTTTTCTATAAAATACCTTGAAATACCTAAGCTTTATTACAACTTTCCGTCACTTCCTTATTTCCCTTCCCTTTCTTATTCGAAAGAGTGGGTGCGTCGTTCCATTTCAAGCATTGTTCTGGTCCCACGGATGATTAATAGTCAGAGCACCGATAGCACCCCTTGGAACCCTTGACCTAATTAATTTAGCCCCTCTTCCTTCTAGGTGACAATGAGAATATATGAAGATTTTCATAATTAGATTCGGTACAAATTTTCCTAGTGGAAGGGTTAACGCTTGTATTGAGTAAAAAGTGAGAATTAAATTACTTATTTTGACAAAAAAGTAAAAGTGAAAATTTTGTCACATTACATGAAAAGAAAAAAAAATCATACACATTTTGTGACGCTTTAAAGGGACTCCAGTCCGGCTTACGCTTTAAGTAATTAATAATGATTAAGATATGCTAACAGAAAAAAAATACTATAAATTTTTTAGGAAAAAACCATTTTTAACCCCAAAATTAAATAAATATACAAAATGACGACCGATATGGTGGCGAGTATACCCGCACTCCGCTTCTGAGGTCGTGAGTTCGATTTCCACACCGAACAAATATTTATGTGCGTAATTATTACTATATGTTCTGGTCTGTATGTTAAGTATATATTTACATAGAAAAAAATACATATGTATGTTTATCCGTTATTTAGTATTCATAGCACAAGTTCTTATTGATACCTATCATGGAACTAAATAATTGGTGTAATTGTCAGAACATATTTATTATTATTATTTATTTAGCAGCGTACACATCATTCTGATGTATTCAGTTTGGTCTAGAAATGTATCATAATAAACTTGGTCTCATAAGGAAACTCACATAATTAATTCTTAATTTACAGCCATCTTGCGTTCATCCGGGTATTATACCTATAACACTTTTGATTTATTTTCTTTCATTCATCGAAAATATTTAAATATCTACTTAAATTATTATTCTATTTTACAAATCAGATAGTCTGCGAGAGCTTGCCCGAGTGGGAAGTCAAAGGGAAAAAATTATCAATATTACACAAAGGGCCCGTTAATGCAACTATCTACTATTTACCTAAATCATATTTTTTTAATAGTCTATTAATCAATCTGATAAAATAAAAACCCTAACATATATGGGTGTATAGGGATCCTGCCAAGATCTAAGGAGCCCAAGCCAACCTCACCTGCCAGTGGTGCACCTGCCGATCAACGGACGAGGCTCTGGCGAACATGAAAGTTCCCGGTAAGCAGCAATAGGCTCGCCACCTATTACGTGGGACCAATAATATAATTGGCGAAATGTGGGCGTATAATATGTGTGGTGGTCTGGTGTGGGTGTTTTCCTATGTATATTTAGTATATTTATAAAAAAGGTATTCATGCATGTTTTTCATGGGTGTATAGGGATCCTACCAAGACCTAAGGAACCGAAGCCAACCTCACCTGCAAGTGGTGCGCCTGCCGATAAACGGACGTAGTCTGGCGAACATGACAGTGTCCGGTAAGGGGCAATAGGCTCGCCATCTATTATGTGAGACCAACAATATAACTGGCGAAATTGGGGCGTATAATATGCCTCTGCTTACCCCTTCGGGGCTACAGGCGTGATATTATGCATGTCTGTAATATGTAGTTTCAAGATTTATAATAAATAGAATCACCTTTGTTTATCTTATTGTAAAGCAGTATACCATTATGAGTATTATGAGACATACTCAGTGCAGATTGGCGAAAGCAGCTGTATGGCGTCCTGCTGTTAGAATTTTTAACGCCGCCCAATTAGGCCTCTAACATGGCTTAACGACTACCACATTTAGTGATATCCGGGGCAACTGCTTAACGTGCCTTCCGAAGCAAGAAAGCGCTTGATATCGAATCCTACGCAAAACCCATTCAAGGATTGACCTCTGTAAACTCTACCACAAAGCACCGCGGAACTATGAGCGCTTCTAACCATGTATAAGATCCAAATTCATACATGCGATATGCAACCCGCATAGTTTACAAATGTCAAAGTGTTACGCTTGACCTTTTGCTGATTGCTCATATTTATGATAATATATATGTACATGCTCCTTTTTCTGCCCATATTGTTTTGTATCTTCGCATTATACCAATTGCCATAGACTTAAGCTAGGAACCAGGGTCTGCTTACTGGTTTAACCAGATTTGGCTGAATTCCGGTTGTTATACGCTGCCTGCTATCTGAACTCCGCAATTCAAAGGAAAACTTCATTCTATGGTTAAACCAGCAGCTCAGATGTTAGAACTAACTGACTTCCTAACAACGAATGCCATAGATGTTCATGACAGCAGGGACCAACGGCTTAACGTGCTTCCGAGGCACGGAGCGAGCGATACTTACGCACAAAACTTCGAAAATCATAGAGTTTGAACCACACGGGTTTCACACCCTCTGAATTTGACGGCTATTTCATCAATCATATCGTCCTTCACGCACTCAATGAATTTTTCTTTTGTCCTTGTCCTCCCCACACGGCTTACACGTTAATACCTATAACAGTACACATTCAAGGCACCCTTTAATGTGTAATCTGCAGGCATGGCAATATTGCTGAATCTGTGCATGTTGGTAACACCTAAAGCACGAAACACGTCGCTATTGTCAAGAGTATAAGAGCATTTTTCGACATACACAGAGCTTTGGGTGCTGTCAACTATTTGTCGCTGACAGTATTACGAACGCTTCATAGCCGAGTTACTAAATTTTTATGAGTACACAACCACTGTGCTTGCGACATCTGGTGGTCGCGTTCAGTCGTTAGATTTGCAGGGAGGCTACCACTGGCTGTCATTGCGTTTAGAGTAAGACAACGCTATACAGGATGTAAAGCGGTGTCTTTATCTAATAGCCGCGTTGGTTTTGAATTGTCATTTAGTGGTACAGAGGCAAAACTTGTAACTACAAGCAGAGTCTAATGGCTAATTGTTGACTGTTTTCCTCATATGCAACTTTCTATAGGTTACATCGAAAAGCAAAACATAAAATTTTTGATCTATAAATATGTAATACCGTGTGTAACCGGCCTAAAATAGTGCCATCTTCTCTAATCTCACGGGGAGTCGACGAAGAGAAATCTTACCGGATGATGGGCAGCAGCGTCATTCTGCATACTGGCTGGAACTGCTATCATCAATCCGCCAGCCTGGCGTGGTGATTATGGGAAATACCCCTAATAGATTTAAATCTATTGAGGGGGCCAGCTTTCAGCAGTGGACTCATAGGGCTGATAAATGACATATATAGGTAGTATCTATACAAATTTTCCAAAATAAATATTTGAGCTAGGAGAGGAACTATGACGACCAATATGGCGTGGTGGCGAGTAGACCCGCACTCCGCTCCTGAGGTCATGAATTCGATTTCCACACAGGAAAAATCTTTGCGTGCGTTTTCCTATGTATATTTAGTATGTATGTAAAAAAGTATTCATATATGTTTATTCTTTATTTAGTATCCACAACACAAGTTCTTAATTATACTCATCTTGGAACTAAAAATTGGTGTGATTGTCAGAAAATATTTATTATATGTAGTTACTGACCTTTACTGTACATCGTTATAATAACCGAGACACGTTTGAGTGTGGAAACGATATATCGCATGCTCCTCAACGATTCCATTTTAGAAACGAAAACAGCTGCTATCCTCCGATTAATAATTTTCCAGCATCAAAACCAGACGAAGGGCAACATGTATTTATCGGCATCCTTCTTGGTCATATTCCAAGAAAATGTTTCAAAACAGTAACATCGGCATTTTTGTCACGTCGGACTAAAGTTTGAGCAATAGCCAAACTCTGAATGGCGTTTTAATCTCTTTGAGAATTCGTTAATAAATTTACAGGAGTTTTGGGGGAGGAGAGGGAGATAGGTGGGTGTTAATCGACGTTGTTTGTTGTTAACGGAATAAATTATTGATGAATTGTTCTCCGTTTTGAAAATGTAAGGTCTTGTTGGTACTGACATTTTGGGTATCATATCTCTGAAACATTAATAAATACGTACAAAATGGTGGTATAACAGTGAACGGGGCTTTAGAAGAATTGTTTTCGTAACAAGCTGCCTGTTTAAGAATTCCCTTTGAATTGTAATCATTCATTCCTAGAGTGCTCCTTCTAATATTATCCTTAAAATATTTGATAAAATATAAATTAAGATAATCATTCCTACTGAGTTTTACCTACATTTAGAGTTTTAAGGTGGATAATATAATATATTATTATTATATATATATATAATAATAATAATAATTCTCTAACAATCACACCAGATATTTAGTTCCAAGTTAAATATAATTAATTACTTGTGTTATGGATACGAAGTCACGGATAAACATATAGACATACTTTTGTAAAAACATACTTAATACACATAGAAAACACCCAAACCAGAAAAATATTCATGTTCAAGCACATAAATAATCTGTGTGGGAATCCAACCCACGGCCACGAGCTCAGGAGCGGAGTTTAGATATACTGACCTCCACGCTATATGCACAACGAAATGCCAAACATTTTGCACATAACACACACACGCTCAAACACACATGCACGCACATTAGTTTTTTTTTGTTATATAAGTTACTTAAGTCTTGTATTTGAATTTTGATCTCTTTAGTCCTAAGGAAACCGTATTATTGATGGCCGCGATACGGGCTTTGCCTAGTGCGGTTGTCATCGTAAGTTATACTGTAAATAATGCGTAATAAAGATTTGATGTTATTATTATTGTTATTATATCGGTCGTCGAGACAAGAGGCCCGTACTTATTAGTGGGACGTTAATAACCACACCTATTTCCCCGAAGGGGTAGGCAGAGGCATATTATACGCCCACACTTTGTCAATTATATAGTTGGTCCCACGTAATAGGTGGCGAGCCTATTGTCGCTCACCGGGAACTCATATGTTCGCCACAGCTTCGTTTGTTGGTTGGCTTAACAGCCTAAGATGTTAGTAGTTCTTCTGTAGTTAACTTTCACTGTTATTCTCTTTTTGACTGCTGCAACACAGACCTTTTTTTTTATTTTTTTTATTATCGTCTGTTAAAAAATGCTGCTTACGCACTGTCTCCCGGCCAAAAGGGGGAGACCGGGGGGGGGTGTGGGGCTCACTGCGGCAGACGCGACCACCGCAGTCCTACCCACTAAAAAACTTCAGACGACGCCCACCGCTGTTGAAAAGGGGCGAGGTACCAGTGCCTGGATTTGTAGCTTCTGGTACCCCGCCCGCGGCCAACGTCCCCCGGATCAGAACCAGGGAGACCTCCTCAGGGAGGCGCAATGTGCAGCGCCCCCCCTATCTCTATGTGCGGCCATGGCGTAACTGGCCGACTTCGGGGGGGGTCTATGGCAAGACGGAAGGGGCCCCCTGCCCCCGCCGCCTAAGACCCCCCGGGCGCTGCCGGACGGGCCCTCCTGGCCCGCCCGCTGCGCCAACGGCGTAGCCAGAGAGAGAGCGGATCCCGCTCCCTCTCCCGCTCCGCGGCCTCGTTCTGCGACATCACTGCAACACAGACCTGCGACCATAGTGCAAAAGCCATAGTTTAATATAGCCTTGTCATATAATTTTTTCTGCTAATAAAGATTATTATTATTGCTATTATTATATAATTATAGCGACGTGCCTTTAGAATAGTTCAATATTAAATGCCACGCTTAGGGTCATCCTTGTAAGGAATGTCCTATGCGATTTGTTCTTTACTCAATTGTACACAAACACCTTAGCGAAGTCCAAATTAAAACTAGTAGTTTTTTAAGTTTCACGGTAAAGTGTCTTGTCATATTCCTCATGAATAATGGTTAGTTAATGCACGTCTAAAAATATCTTCGTAACGTCGCTTGAGCACGATTACAAGCGCGCATAATCCTGCATAATTACGGCTACACGCCCCGCATCAAGGACCCAGGACTAAAGGAGCAGGATAACACATTCTGGAAGAGAATAAAAATATATCACAAAATATCGCTGTCAGATTTACATAACTTATTTCATGACTGATTAAACTATTCCGTTTTGTTAAAACAAACAATTAAACCCAACCATGTATTACATTCATGCCCAGTCAAATCATGCGACATGCGATATAAAAATAAGCCGACGTTAAGGCGAGGTTTCGTAACATTTTTATTATAGTCGTCTCAATAAGACTGCACTTTTATACAATTCAATAAAAAATCACAACTCTGCCATAAAATACTTGTTTGTATTTTACAACAAAAAAGTACACTTTTACTGAGACACCGTTTAGTTAAACTTCGTTATTGATTTTTCTTAAATATTTAAAAATATAATTATTTGTAAGATTGTATAAGTAGAATTTGACGAAACCAAAATGAGGGAAAAAAGGGTGTAAAGGGGTCCTACCAAGATCTGAGGAGCCCGAGCCAACCTCACCTGCAAGTGGTGCACCTGCCGATCAACGGACGAGGCTCTGGCGAGCATAAAAGTTCCCGATAATCGGCAATAGGCTCGCCACCTATTACTGGCGAAATGTGGGCACATAATATGCCTCTGCCTACCCTTTCGGTGCAACAGGCGTGATATTATGTATGTAATTTCAAGATTTATCCAAGTATCAAGATATCGTAATATCGAAGTTTTGGAAAATATCAGTATGCAATTTGGTAGTATTATAGTATATGATAGCTTTATGTTATGTCTCTTCAAGAACTATATATAGGTAAACGAAATTTTGAATTTGTAACGCAACTGCTGCACGTTCTAGCTTAATAAAGGAATTTTCTGACTATTTTACCAATAATTGAGTACCAATATAAGTATGACACAGAACTGTGTTATGGATACTAAATACCAGATAAATATACATAAATACTTTTTGTAGATACATACTTAATATACATAGAAAAACACCCAGACCAGATCAACTGTGTGGGAATCGTACCCATGACCTCAGCAACAGAGAGCCAGTATACTCGCCACAATATATTCACAAAAGTAGAGTATAATACTCGCCACCACGACATATCGGTCGTCAAAATAACCCGGCCAAAATAAAATTATAAATATTACATATGTGATAGTGTAGCTGATCCGGCCTGAAAGTCTATAAATTGTTTTGAACTCTTACTATCTCTATGGCCTCTGCCTGAAATAAAAAATATTACTTATAAATTATACAATGAAACCTGGCCTTAACATTCACAAGTGCAATCATATCCGAGGCTAGTGGTGATTTGTGTAATTGTAACCACTCGATAAATATCTAAACTTTGTTATTTGCAAATCGACGTTTTCCGTTTCTAACTTTTATTTTTCTAAACATAGATTACTTGTTTGTTAAAGTACTACAGTGAAATATTTAGTACTGTACTGTGTTATAGCACTATTTTACCTAAGAATTTAGAAATATTCTTACGGTGCAAACTATTTACCTTAACTAACGACTTACAACTCCCACATACAGCACAAGTTATTTTCGATATATATTTTCTTATAATTATTTTCAACGATTCTATTGGGGATGGATTTACGGGACAGGAAGAAAATGGAGTGCAGTTATGGGATATTAACCCTTTAACGAACAGAACAAGCAAGATTTCTTTTCTACCTTAAATCAACTGCATAAGGTTCAATTTATGGTGGGAATATGTTCACTACTTCACGCAGGGTGGATGCAGGCGAAAGAATTAAAGAGTTCATGAGTAAACTTGTAATGGCTCAGATGATGATGACTTGGTGCCCAGTACGTGTAGCGTGATTAAAAGTTTTCTGTCGCATTTATAATACTGGTGAGAACGAAAAATTCTCAACAGTCCAACTTATAGGAATGTTACCATAAAAACAATTTATTCTTTCTCCTAAGCATTGTCCAATTATTTGACTTCGGTCACGTACATAGTCAACTCGATTTGACAGCAAACGATTTGAGAACAATACCGAGTGGGAGCTCGAATGTTAAAATCTAATGAATCAACGTGAACGTGCCCATCGCTAATGGCCAGTAGGTAATTGTAGGGCACATGCCCTGGGCTGTGATTAGTTCTAAAACTAGTACTTAAATATGAGAATAAACGAAGTAGGCATTATTGTATCAGTCGAAAATAGCAATATTTTTATATATAAAACATACATACATACATTCAAGCCTGTCTTTCTGAAGGGGTAGGCAGAGGCATATGATACGCCCACACTTCGCCAATTATATAATTGGTCCCACGTGGCGATGGCGTGGCGTGGCGTGGCGGTGGCGAGCCTGTTATCATTACCGGGCACTGTTATGTTCGCCAGAGCCTCGTCCGTTGATCGGCAGGTGCATCACTTGCGGGGGAAGTTGGCTTGGGCTTCTTAGGTGTTGTCAGGATCCCTATACACCTATTAAATAAACTAAAAATATTATCATTATAGTATTTAAAAACTTATGAGGCGTCTTT
Source organism: Musotima nitidalis (assembly GCA_949126915.1). NCBI lineage: Eukaryota > Metazoa > Arthropoda > Insecta > Lepidoptera > Crambidae > Musotima > Musotima nitidalis. The sequence continues at coordinate 16,224,117 of OX421425.1, forward strand.
AATGACTACCACATATATAAATAACTAGTAACTTCGCGTGCTTTTCCAAGTACAGACGCGTCACACGGTCACCCATCTAAGGCATTGACTTCTGAGATTTGCTTAACTTCGGTGATTGTTTCCGGACACCGCAAGTAATCTTTGGGAGAAATTAAAATTCAGAGACAAACTAAAACAGACAACACCCATATGTAATTTTTATGTACACAACCAAATTAAAAGTTTATATTAGCTTACGTTTTATAAAATGCAAATTAAATTTTGGAAGGAAGGACCTCATTTTGTTTCTAATTTTTTTTTAAATCTTTTAACTGGAAAAAACGCCCTTCTTTAAATTCTTAAAGCGAAATAAGTGGAGTTTTGGCGCCATCGTGGACTACGACACATCGCTGCAGTATCTACTAACTATTGTCAATTCGAGTAAAGATGTGGAGCTATACTGAGATGTCACATGGACTTCGTGAGAGAATCGGAAAAGTGATGTTGCACTGTTTTGTTTCATTAACCAACACTCATATACGTTCGCAAACACTTAACGGTTAATAATCCACCATTATAATAGATTAATGTTCGAAAGATCACAAGTTTGATGCGGGCAAATACTTTAAACAAATAGTTAAAAAAATATGCTAAAGTGCATGACATCTCTTTTTCTTACAAGGTTGCAGTCAAGTCATTGGACAAGTAGGTAAAAACGGTGTAATTTCCATCAGATAATTTATACAGTGACAAATTAATATTTTAAGCCAGTTGTCATAATAAGAACTTGTCATTATGTAACATTTGATAATGTTAAATAGAATAATAACAAAAGTAGAAGTTTCTCGCATTTTATGATGAGCAAAATGCTCTAATAAGTCAAGTCATTAGACAAGTAGGTAGAGACGGTGTCATTTCCATCAGATCATTTTTACATTGACAAATGAATATTTTAAGTCAGTTGTCATAATGTGACATTTCATAATGTGACATTTCATAATAGGACATTTCATAATGTGACATTCCATAATGTCACATTTTATAATGTTAAATAAAATAATGTGACATTTCATAACGTTAAATAGAATAATAACAAAAGTAGAAGTTCCTCGTATTTTATAATGAGCAAAATGCTCTAATCCTTACAAAGGTGATGACGAAGGCTTACAGTGATATTAACTGGCATTCCTCCCTCAAACTCAATTAGGAAGCACCCGAGCTTTTAATCGGTTCTCTATGCAAATAGGGATGAAACCCGGCCCGATCGCACGACAATAGAATCCTTATTTGTCAACCATTCAGTTTTGGGACCCTTGTAAACTTTATTTTACTTAGGTTCTTTTTGTTCTGCTTCATAGAAAATTACAGCATAGAGCTCTTCAAAAAGGGCGTGAATCGGTATTTATAGGTTTAGCAACGCGCTAGTGATGTCTCTGGTGTTACAAGTGTTCATTGGCTGCGGTGTGTAATTGTAATTTAAGTACCTAACAAATCGATAATTTAAAAGAGCATAGCCTGTGAGTTTCTTGCCAGTCCTCCTTATACGCGTAGAGCGGCGGCTCGGAACTGGCACTTAGATTCACTTACACTTCAAATTTTTTTGTGAATATAAGCTTCGTAATTTCAGTGTACTCATATGTCGATTGTTTTTTCATATGTAATATTGACGTATCCCAGTACTGTGTAATAGTTTATAATTATTTTACAATTTAATTTTATGAAGTTAGCGTTTAGCGTTGCGTAAGTAACCGTTTTTAAGGCATTGGCGCTTTAGTAATGCCGTTTACACCCGATTATGAGACGCAAAACAAAAAATAATAATAAAAAAATATTTTTACATCTATATGATACCCACGTTAGTGCGAAGAAATGATTTAATTCGATCTGATCTTTATTTTCAAATAGTCATATTATTTCAATTGTAAATTTTTTGATTTTAATAACTTAATGCAACGTTATACAGTAAAGCCGAAATATTTCCGTAATCTGGAAGAAGTCACTTTTAGCGATAATACCTTTAATTGTCATTTTTCTAAGCACGTAATTTGTAACCTAAAGATATTTAGTGTGGTCAACATAGAGTATATCTATCGCATAATAATTGTGTTTGCAATGATCTATTATTTCCCATGAGGAACATCCCATGCTTTTATAAAGGCAAATATTATGTTCATATAAAAAATATATACTGCTTTCGCAATCAACGGAGTTAACAAAAAAAGCATACAATACGTTACGGTAGCTCTCGTGATTGCAACAGCAAACGGAAATATGAAAATAATCCACCGCCTGCCAAAAAAAGAAAATACACAAGAACTATAGGAAATATTCAGCAATGAAAAACAGTCGAAGTCTGCATCATGGGCGCTTAAACAGATGTTACACAACAAAATAAAACTTGATGGCTGTGGTAGTGTTCACTTGAGTATATTATATTCGTATTTATTATATTTTCGACTCAGTAACCGTAGTGGTTACCGATTTAGGTTGAGATGATACGGCGATTTTCATTTTTCGTATTAATAATAATACTCAAAGCGCTCGAAGCTCTGCGGTGCTCGGTGACCGTTTGTATGACATTTAATATCAAGCGCTTCCGTGCTTCGGAAGGCACGTTAAACCGTTGGTCCCGGTTATCACTAAATTTGGTAGTCGTTAAGCCATGTTAAAGGCCTAAAATTCTAACAGCAGGACGCCATACACCTGCCTCCGACAATCTGCACTGGGTCAGCGTGGTGGTTTCATATGACCCAATACCCTCACGCTTTGATATGTGAGAGGAGGCTCGTGCTCAGTAGTGGGACGTTATTGAACTGTGATGATGAACAACAATACAACTTTTCAAGAATTTGGATTTTAAAATGAACATTCAACATATAATCAGTCATTTGGCTAAGTTCCTAGTGACATGTGGTGTAAAGCTTTGTACGGGCACCACTTTCTTTGTATTATACCTCTCTGCTTTATTGAAATATGCCACTAATCTCTGCAAGTGACATGTACTAGTCGAACACCCTGGGCAATGTCAGTGAAACGGCTCCGCACACAACGCGCCAACAATGCATACGGCGATCGGACAACCAATTTCATTGTCCCTCGTCTTATCCATAGCTTACATACTGATATATGTGTATGAGAAGGTTAAAGAGTGTAAATGAAGCTAAAAGTATGTGCCAAGATCGTAGCAAGTGAAAGGATGTGATCTCTGCCTACCCCTACGGAAAAAGGCGTGACATTATGTATGTATACAATAATATCTCATTAAGAAATATTAATCATCATTTTTTTAAATTTAAATATAGCGTAATTGAATAAGTTTTTATTTGTGGCTAAAAATAAAATATTTAGTAAGTTCGCGACCAATGTTATTTAATGTACATTGCAGATGCATTGGTAGCACAAAATGAAACTTCAGTGGTTTTGTTTTGTTTTGTTTTTTCGCTACAATTTATTGTTATTCAATTTAAGCTATTGTAAATTTGGAAGTTAAAGAAAACAAAATGTGGTGGAAAGCCTTGTACTGACACATATATATATATATATATATCCTTTATTGCACATAAACATTCGTAATAAAAACACAGTAACAAAAAACATGTACAAAGGTGAGCTTATTTCTATAAGACATCTCTTCCAGCCAACCCTAGCAGAAGTGTCGGAGATAAGTGTGTGGGATCATAATAAGAAATAATAAATTAATATAATATAATAATATTGGGGGGAGAAAAAAAAACATCTCTGTCTTTTCATATTTTTTCCCTGCAGTGAAATATGCCAAAACAACTGCAATGGGCTAACAAGTAGAGAAAAAGTCGGGGCCAAGTGAGACACTGTTCGTATAGCTCCGTTCTTGAAAGTATTTATCGTATGTTCGGCTTTTCATATCGATTTGTTACGTGGATCGAAAGGCATATCAAGCTTTTGTCTCCTATGTGTTCATATAGCATCAAATAATAATAATCAAATATAAGCATACAACATGGTATAAATTGATGTTAGGAAGCAGACAGATAAAACTGAAACTCTTCATATTTTACTATAAATTTGCATGCAAATAAAAAAAAATTCAATTTATTGTTTATATATATATTTTTAAATATATTCCTTGAGCCTCTTAAATTACCTTTATTTAAACAAAAAAATATTAAATTTGGCAATTTGTAATTTTAACACACATCACATGATTACTTTTATTAAAAAAAAAGTGATGTTGCGAAAGAAGCGGGAAAGCGTTACAAAATGTTAGGTCGGTAATTAAAAGTCGTTTAATGATTTTCTTAAGTCATTACTTACTATATTTTCACTTTAGATATAAAAGGGATTAAGGTCATGGTCTAATGAGGTAGAAGCTTTATTTTAATTATATTGTTTTATATTTGAATATTTTCGGTATATCATAATATTTTAGTCAAAAAAAATCTAACAGCAGGACGGACTCTTGACACGGCCAACTCACGTTAGACTCGTGTTTGAAGATAATAATAATTGTTCTGAATGCCTCTCACCATGATTTGTGAGAAGATGAGGACACGACAATACGTTGAGATGACGTTAATGCAATACAATAGGATCATGCTAAATAGAATAAGATAATTGGCTTGAAGCCTTAGGGCATTTGTAGTATGAATACAATAAACATTATTATGAAAACACTAAGAGTGTACACTAAGCTTTCCGCGACAAAATAAAATGTAATGGTTATGCGTCGTTATACTTTATACCCACGGAAATAAGGACAGAAATGCGGCTTGTGGATACTGAATAGTGAGATTGCGAGCAATTTCGCCACAAAGCGTAAATTTCTGAAGCTGCTGAACACGGATAAATCAGTATGGTAACTCGACTGGTTCACGCTTAGTGCCTTGCGTAATGGATTGAATTAAAAATATTTTTAACTATATTGTACTAACGTTCTTTATAAGGTCACTTTGTTGTAAAAGTGTCTTCACCTTGAAACTGCCTTTTCTGAATCAGCAACTCTGTCGAAGAAAAGATTGCATCACCAAATTTTAAGCCAGAAAGGATATTTAATTGGGTATTATACTAAGTAGAGAAAAATTATGTCACAGTTTAGAAGCGTTGTTGGGAAAGCCCAAAAAGTGATGGGATGAGAAGAAAAAAAATCTCAGGTAAATATAAAGCTACAGAAGTGAATCTTTCACGAATATTCCTATGATTGTGGTAATTTTGTAAAACATACAAAAATATACAGTCAGATATACAGTTGCAAACACGTGCTGGACAACGCGATAGACGATTACGATTACTCAATAGAAGTCAGTAGTATCATCGCTAGAGGATAATATTGAAGGAGGTCTAAGGTGACCACTGCATGTCTGCACCGCACTGCGTTGCTTGGGATGATATCGAAAACCCACTTTAAAATCTGCGCATCCCCTTAATAATTGATCCCTTAAAGCGAAAGTTTATCAATATTGTAGGCAGGCAGGTAGATTTAGCGATCGATATTATTAAAAGCAATAAAGAATTACGAACCTAGTCTAATTACAACATTATTACGCTTATTATAAACATAAAGTTAAATAAAAAACGAAAGAACTACACTGTGACAAAAGCCAAAGCCAAATACTTTCATACGCCATTTAATTTCATCCCTAATATAGACGGGATGAGCGTTCCCCAATGGGCCTCGTTGATTAAAACATAATTGTTACTTACATTGCCAATGGAGATAACAATTGTGCCGAATCTATTCCGTTGTTATATTTAAATAACAATATAACAGCTAATATTGGGACCTTTATGCTTTTAATTGCGAAACTACAAAACAAAGTGGATTTGAATTATTATTTGATATTCAAACGTTTGTTAACAATATTTCATGTGCGTAAATGAGTTTGTCGTAGAAATATTTAGTACAAAATTTTAACAGCCATTTTCATTCGCCATTAAACTAGAGGCCATCCACGACACCCGCGTAATCTACAAATACTTTGCAATGTTTTTGGTTAAAAGTAGCCAGAGTTACGCCATAAAACGCTATCTGCTAGAGTCACAGCTGATATGTTTTTAGTCACCTTCAATTATCATTGCTGCTTTTATTAGCGAGTGTGTTATATGTTTATATAGCAACAGTGCGATGATAACTGCACAAATGTCAAATCCTATCACAAGGTGCTCAGAGTTTTCAACATTATCTAAGGGATTGGGATCTCGTTTTGTCAATGAGCACAAAAGGCTAGCCATCATTCACCATTTGACTCTTTACATCTAGAGATGTCTGTGCGAAAAGGAAACTGCGCTACTATTTTAGGGCATTATGCCACAAACAAAATGCTTAACAGGATGCGACTAGTGCAATCACCGCTATGTCGTAGATGTGGTGACGAAGAGGAGTCTATGGAACACCTGCTGTGTACCTGTGACTCGTTGGCTGTTTGCCGAATGGGTCTCCAGGGGGTGGCCTACCCACAACCAAGAGACTATGGGCTCCAATCTGCAAAGACTGTCATGAAGATGATGGTAACAATATTTGGAGATTTAGAGTGAAAGGCAAGGGGATGCACAAAAGATCCGAAATAAGGGTAAAAGTGCGCCACGGGCAGTCTGTGGCCCCCTTGATAAGATAAGATAAGCTACTACTTTACTGGTCCCTTTTAATAGTTCGAGCCCCGTTTCTGCTCAGTATCAAATATTAAGCTAGCGTTTTATTTCACAAAGCCAATTTTTACCATACATTGAATTAATCACAACTTCCCGTTTCTCCTTTTACACATACTAAAGAGCTTTGTAAAAGGTAACACGGCTATAATTTCAAAAGAAATCCGAACCGTAAAATAGGCTGAGATTGTTGCCATGCTGGACCCTTCTCACCCCAGTAACGTCCTAAATTGCATAAAATATCGCCCCTGTAAAAGGAAGTACGAATTTCCACAGTTTTCTGGCGACCTTTTGAACTACGAAATTAGGCAATAAATATTTTGCTATGGCAGATTGTTTCTTTTTTTTGTTAGGATAATAACTATGATATCATAATAACGCCCCTGGGTCATCATCATCATATCAGCCTAATAAAGTCCACTGCTGAACATTGGCCTCCTCAATAGATTACATTCTATTGGCGAGCTTGTAATCACCACGTTGGGCAGGCGGATTGGTGATCGCTGTTCCAGCCAGTACGCAGGATGACGCTACTACCATCATGATCATGCCATAGATTTTTTCTTCGTCGACTCTTACGATTCCCCGGCATGTAACGGCCTTAGGTACTATTATTATTACTATGTTTATGATTAAGACACTAAAGTTTCCCTTGTTCACATTTAAAATGATGTTAGTGTAAAAATACCAATAATCATATTTATTTCGTAATTATTGTGTTTTTAACAAAAATATAATTTCTTTGTTTTTCTTCGTAAAACGGTTTCCTTAGCGATGGACCGATGATCTGGACAAGGCGGAAAGTCTGAGGATGCAGACGACTCAGGATCGCTCAATGTGGAAATTTATTGGAGAAGCCTATGTTCAGCAGCGGACGTGATATGGCTGAAATGATTATGATAGAGCGTGTTGCAGTAGCTATTAACCTAACCAGTTACCCCCCGAACAGGTCTTGGAACCCCCCCCCTTCCTCCCTTGGCCGAAAAACCTTGGCGTCCCGGAGGCTTCCCGGAGGCTGAGATAAGGTAACACCCAGAGGTTGGCGACTCTTAGTACTGACTTCCAGGGGGGAACTAAGAGGGATCTGTGAACTACCCCCTTTTGGCCGAAAGAAAGTGCGTAAATGCATTTTGTTACCGACGTAAAAAAAAATGACCAATTAGTGGTTGCAAACCATCATAAAAGTAAGGCAGAGATCACAGAGTTCAATCCTTAGATACATTGAGCCTTGATAAAATCTTTCTTGTAATAATAATATGCTTCTTGAATAAATTTTTAATTATTACAACATTTGCCTAAGGGAAACTCGTTACAGAATGATCCCGAAACTTTCAATAAAGCTCAAATCATAATCGAGTTAGTAAAAGCCTTTTTCAGGATTAGTGTGTGTGTTTCAGGGTCGGATGGGAGCTAATCCACAATTAATTATATTTTATTACAACGATTGCTTTTTTATTAGGACATGGGCCTGATTTATAACATCTTAACTCTTTTATTAATACTTACAATAAATAATAAAGCTGATCCATACATAGAATCATGCCTGTTTCCCCAATGGGGTAGGCAGATGCATGATATACGCCAACGTTTTGCAAATTTCATTGGTGGTTCCACGTATCGGGCACTGTTATGTTCGTCAGAGCCTCATCCGTTGATCGGCAGGTACACCACTTGCAGGTGACGTTGGCTTGGGCCCTTTGGGTCTTAGTAGGATCCCTTTAAACCCCGTTGAATGCCGTTAGTGTGATATTATTAAATTAACAAAGCCTATTAACATCCCACTTCTGGGGGCCTACCGCCGAGTTCGATGGATTACCGGTAATCCACCTAGATCAAACTTTGTTTACGTTCATTAATCCGTACCGGGGAATCTGCCGACAGCCACCTCTCATTCATGACCTTCAGTCCGTGACAGACCAACAGGTAAATGGAGACCGCCATTTTGATTCGAATTCCATGAGTTCGGCGGTACGACAGAATCAATTCGAAATCCATTTTGCCTTATAATCGATTGCCATCGAACTCGGCGGTAGGCCCCCTGGATGGGGTGAGAGTAATTCAGGCCATGTGACATCATGTAGACCCAGAGTCGATGTGCCAAGCCAGGTTTGTGACCTCCAGCTATGTGTGTGTATGGAAATGTGTAGGAAGCCGTTCATCTTTCCTAATCAATTCGAATGAGTACGCATTTCTACTCAAAATCGCAAGTGTGGTTAGACTCTTTTCGGATATTTGCTTATAGAATCTAAGGTAAACAACCACTTACAGCGATGGCCAAAACCACCGTCTTGGCATGCTTACTAAAGCACGAAAGCACAATTTCATTTGACTTCTAAAAATGCTATAAATACTTTATAATCGTTTTTAATATCCAAATCTCATGATGCCACAAGATTGTATCCTATGAATTTCATACAAAAACTCAGAAATACTATTTTCAATGTAAAAGAAACGGTCATCTAGGGATTAACAATGACATTGATCGCTTTTGAACACGTATGGGAAACGAGAGTATTGGCTATAGATGTATTTTCCCAATAGACATGATATATGACAATAGACTATATGATTGATAGCCAAGAGGTGACACTAATCGACTGCAATTCAGAAGGTCTCTGGCTTAAATCCTGGCCGCGCCTATGACTCCTCGATGTTATGTGCGCAAGTGATTTATCGCTTGCTTTCACGAGCAATTGAGGAAAGGCGCCAAATATAGCACGTTAAGCTGTTAGTCCCGGCTGTCATAAACATCTATGGTCAGTCAGTGTCTTCTTACATCCTGACAGCTGGTTTAACGATAAAATTATGTTTCCCTCTGGGTTGCGGAGGTCAGACGGCAGACTGCCTGACAAATCTGGTGAGATCGTTGAGCAGAACTATTAGATTAAATCTGTGGCATTACCAGGACAATGCTAGGGTGATGATGTTCGATATCCGCCGACGGTATATCCGTTCACACATTCCAAAGGTTAGTTTCCAATACAGCACAATATTTGAGTGCATCAATCAAGTTCTTTTGTTTTGATCTGACTGAACTCAATGTATTGTTAGCATGTGTCACTTCAAATATTTTTATTTTATAAACTATAACATAGCATATTAAAACGCTAAAATTAAATATAAAAAACAATTGAAATATGATTACATTACATACACATGATACACTTACATGAACTATTAAAAAACAAAAAATATTTAAGTGTGAATCTAACTGCCAGTTCCGATTCACCGCTTTGTAAGATAAACTGGCAAGAAAATCACTCGCACACATTACTATTAGCCAACTGTTAAAAGTTGTAGTTATAAAATAGCCAAGCCACTCCTCATGACTACGGTGTACAGTTAGTGACTTATAGCAGTTTGAATTACCTAGTTGTTACATTTCTCTATGAGCTTGAAGCTTAGCTCATAGAGAAATGTATGGCTTAGCTTAACATTATAAAACTTTTTTTTTATGCAAAGGCACTCACTTATTCTGCCTACCTGATAGAAATCGGTCACCGCTGTCTATGGATGTTTGCCACACTAGAGGCATTACAAGCACGTTACCAACCTTTTTAAAACCGTTCCGCGCCATTTTTGAAGAACCTCTATGTATATTGGAGTTATGTGGTCTCGTCTAGGCAATATTTTACATGAAACTGTTTTTTTGTGGAATCAATGTTTTAGCACTCAACTATCCACTGTTATAACATGTCTATCGGGACACGTAGTCTATGGTATAAGCCAAGCGCTCGCTGGCTTTGTATGAGTTGATGGATATGTCAGTCTTCATTGTCTTTTTCTAATATCTCATTCTTTCGTTCTCTGAATAGAATCAATTTGTTAGGCATGTCGACGAAAACGTATAAAAATCTCCTGGGAGTGGTACTACAAATTGTTAGAACTACTTCTGCGCTGTCATATTATATTTCTACGAACAAAAGCCAACTTATGTTTTTTTTATGGGGGCAACACTTTTTTTTTAAATTTTAAGTATGTAATAGGTGAAAAAAATTGGTATTTTAATATATTGGATGACGTTGTTACATTTCCAATAAAATAACGTACTTGAAAACACAAAGCTGTTTTTATTGACAAGCGTTGTTCCGTACCTGAAACAAAGAAAGGTAAATATTAAACAAATGAACGTTGTGCGGTTATTCACAAATATATTCCACGCTGAAAACTCTCGTTACTATGCTACGATAGAATACTAGAAGATCAGAAAAATGAAAAGGTGTTCATATATTAAAATTACGTTCACATGTGATTCTTTTTTTATTTGCAATAATGTGCAGTATTTTCTTCGTTTAGCATAATTTCTTTTATAATTATTCGTCATTTCTTGACAGGTGACGTTACCTATGTTGTTGTTATTGTTATTTTTTTATATTTTTGTTATGTTTTTTTTGTGTATGCGTTACTGCTTGATCTAATTGTTGTTTGTGTAATGTTATTTTGTCAATAAGAACTATTCTTATTCTATTTAGTCACAATAAAAACTAAGTCAAGTAAAGTCCGTTACAGTCAAGTCAAGTACACTCTTCAGTAAAGTAGTGGACTCTTAAATAGAGGTTCTATAGAGTTTTGAAATAAGCACGGAAAATCACAATTCACTGCATTATATCACTATCCCGCACTTGTGTAAATTGTCGAAGATGTCGTTCTAAAAATCCACTCTACACATAGATTTACACTTTTTTTTGATAATGAATTATTTCCTTGTAATATTTTTTTGCGTTAGCACCAAAATTCCTTTCATATATCGACGTTTCCTACATATAAAAAAAATCGCTTTAAAAAAAAAACGTTTAGATATAAGTATTGTCAGGATCTAGGTCTCTTCAAAGAAACGAGCGTACTTTAAGCACTTAATTTTATTTCACAGACACAGAATAACACCACCGTACAGTTTGAGCTCCTGAAAAAGAATCGCCAAGCAGCCGATCACCTTTTCTTTTATGCTAAAAATGGCGGAAGTCATACCGATTCAAAAGTCAATAGATACACTTTTTTCTGTAAAATTAATGCCATGAGCAAAAGGACTTCCTCTAACAAAAATATTATTAAACACAGTAAACAAAATTGATTACCGATCTTATTAACTAAAAGTAGTATATTTCAATAGAACTAACAGAATAACAAAAATTACAACTGTATCATCAATAAATAGTTACTTTGAAAGCTTGCATGGCGGAAACGGAAGATCTTTTGTTGCAATTGATACTTTTTAAAGCAAGAATTACTGGATATTTTACCAAACCTTACAGTATTATTCACGTAATGTTTTGTTCTATTTACATTTTTTTTGATTCTACAGCCATTTCAACTTTTATTTCACTCTCCTGTACTTCTTTATTGTAACCTGTCTGTAAACCTGAGTTTTAGACAATATGTCCTTTTATACGTAAGGAGCATCGATATGTTCCATGAATTAAAATTTTGTTTTTTATTTTACACTTCTCAGAGAACTTGAAAACCCGTTCCCGGTAAGCGGCAATAAGCTCGCCACCAATAGGTGTTTAACAATGTTATTGGCGAAATGTGGGCGTATAATATTGCTCTGCTTACAGGCGTGTTAGTAGGTATGTATGTTCACTTACTTCGTCATGTGAATTCGAATTAATGGTTGTTCTGAGGCAAACATAATTCCATATGCACTTTTCAAGTAAAAAGTTTAATGCATAATCCTACTCGGAAAATGTCTAAAAAATTCGCAAAAAAGTTTTTAATGTAATAATATCAAAAATACTAATAGCTGCATTTTTTTGTTAAGATTGAAGTACATTGCACTTTATATAGGAAAAATCTAAGTGCATAATCCAGCTTGGGCAATGTATAGCAAGCAATGCACATTAATATTCAAAACTAACCAAGGGTCACGGCATGGTGTTGCCCAACGAAGCGTGGCGGACCGATAGTGGGGGCTGGTTAAGTGTTTCAGAAAGTCATTAACAGTGAAGGAGCTGGAGCAGATTAGTTAAGACCTCATAATTAATGGCTTGGACATGAGATTTCATTAAACTTTACTGTTTTGGGTGGTTTTATTTGATTAAGTAATAATAATGTGAGTAAATTCGAAATAATTTGCTTGATTTATCATCGAAAATATTTTGTCTTACCGTATAAAACAGGTTGGTTTCCAATTCATGCGCGAGAATAATATCAAAAAAATTTATACCAGTTGCTGTAATATTCTGTTCACATATTCATTGCACTTTCTATCTATACAAATCTATACCAGTATTAAAAATGCGTTTGTTTGTTCGTTTGACCGCGCTAATCTCAGGATCGAATTAAGTTAATATTTTTGTGTTGGATAGCCCATTCATGAAGAAAGACTTTAGGAAAACAAGCGGCGGGAGTCGTCGGATAATTTTTAGTGGGTGATACTGCTGGCCTTTGCCGAGAGTCCCGCACAGGACTAGGGGCAGTTCGTAAATGCATTTTGTTATCGACGTATAAAAATGAAAAAAGGGAAGTTCGAACCAATCTCCTTGATTTATAATCGCAATTGGTTGTTTCTGACCGTTTAATATTGATTTTTTATTTGTGTCCATTTTATCAGTGAAAAAATTTTGAATTTATAAAATTTACAATTCGGAATTTGTGTCAATCCAAACTGCTGCTTTTTTCTATAATGCAAATAGACTAGTAGGCCAACAGCCATATCTGTATAATAAAATATATCAGCTTGTATTATAATAATGGATCACGTTTACTTAATTTTTAGATAACTGTCGCCCGTGAAACTGCTCGACCTATAGGATCTTAAAAAAACTAGATAAAAATGTATAATATTTTTCTTCTAAGTCTCATCTATTTCTATAAACACTCCTACCAAAATTTACTTAAAGAAATTGACGTTCCCCGTAGATAATTTATTGAATAAAGCTCAGTTCTCTTATTCAAAGACTGATCTGTCTTAGCTCAATGACAGCTCAATTTTAGTAATAGTTTACGACTAAGCACTTTTGTAGTGCGCGGGATAAATACAATGAAAATCTATTGAATTATTGGTATGGTCCTATAATGATTTGGAGCAGGTTTAGTACAGTAACAATGAAAACTTTGAATGCTAATAATCTTAACACTAGACAAATCTATTCGTTTCTGCATTCAACAGCTTGATTCGAATAGGATTCCCCAAAATTTTTATTGATGACATCGACAGTATTATGTTAAACGAGCAAATTTATTGGTATGGTCATATAAAGATTCGGAGCAGGTACAGTAACAATGGAAACTTTAATTGTTAATAATCTTATAACTAGAAAAATCTGTTCGTTTATGCATTCAGCAGCTTGATTCGAATAGAATGCCCCAAAAATGTATATTGATGACATCGACAATATTATGGTAAACAAGCAAACTCAATATTATCGTTCAGGTAATTAACATTTCACCCAGAGCGCACACAGCGGTTAATCGAGTAATTGTTATTAGAAATAAACTCATGTCATAATTTTATTATTTTTTGACAGTAATATCAGGTCTTATAAAGCTCAATTTACTCAGTTGGTGTTTCTACATCTTGTTAATAATATAGTTTTATATTTTCTCTGTAAATGAACTTTGTACTATAAATGTTTTTAACCGTAATTCAATTAAAATAAGCTGAAAATAATTTCCGTTCAATTTCAGGTTGTCTAATGCAGTTTTACTAAAACGACTAATATAAATTTGGATAAGTCTAACATCCAACGAAAATCGCGCTCTTGAACTGTGTGTTAATTCAATAAGTCGATGATTACCACACGGCCAATCCCTCGGAAACCTGCCCCTATGACAGAAATTTAAATTATCATGCATACATACTGCAGGTACTATCATCACCTCTGATTCCCCGAAGGGGTAGGCAGAGGCATATAATGTAAGTCCACATCTCGCTAACTAAATTTTTGGTCACACGTAGGTAATTATAATATTAAGCATTTATGGATTCATAAAAATGTGTGTGTCATAAATGCGAAACTTTGCTTTCGCTTAACTTCGGAACTATAAGTCCCACAGACTTGGATTTTAAGTATGTTATCATAGTTTACTGAATGATGACAATTTCCGCGTTCTGGTCTTATCCAGAGGTTCTCAAACAGGGGCCTGAAAATGCGGCGAAATGGTTCCAGTAAAGGATGGTACGGCAGTGTTTGCTTCTCGCTCGACTTGGCGGGGCACTGCCGTGCCCCCAGATTCAAACTTAACATATAGTTATACATAGTACTGGAAAACGTCAACATTATATTAGGTCGGGGAAAAAGTCTTTTCGCATAACGTAGGTATAAACTTATTATAAAATTTTTTTGACTGTACTATTTGTGTCTGGCTGGTTTTGGTAACATTAAAAAAGTTCCATTACAGAGAAAAGAAAAAAATAAAAAAAAGTTGTTTCCCGCTATTTTTCATTTGTTTTTCTCTCCGTAAAAATGAGTAAATCTAATGAAGAAATTCGATACATTTTAAAATTTTATTATAAAAAAGGCAAAAATGCAACTCAAGCAGTGAAAAAAATTTGTGATGTTTATGGACCTGATGCAGTGTCAGTAAGAGTAGCACAAATTTGGTTCAAACGTTTTCAGTCCGGAAATTTTGATGTTAAAGATGCACCTCGCTCTGGTCGCCCTGTTACGAATAAAATGGACGCCATTTTTGAAAGAGTGGAGCAAGATCGGCATATTAGTAGTTACGATGTAGCTGAAGAACTGGGAATTGACCACAAAACAGTTTTGACCCATTTGAAGAAAGCTGGTTATACAAAAAAGCTCGATATTTGGGTGCCACACGAGCTCACTCAAAGAAACTTAATGAACCGTGTACTCATTTGCGATTCATTATTGAGACGTAATGAAACCGAGCCGTTTTTGAAGAGATTGATAACTGGCGATGAAAAGTGGATCACGTACGACAAGAACGTGCGAAAAAGGTCGTGGTCGAAAGTTGGCCAGGCTTCACAGACTGTGGCCAAACCTGGCCTAACACGAAATAAGGTGATGCTGTGTGTATGGTGGGATTGGAAGGGCATTGTTTATTATGAGCTTTTACCGCCCGGCAAAACCATCGATTCTGATCTTTACTGCCAGCAACTGATGAGATTAAAGGAAGCAGTCGAGAGAAAACGGCCGGAATTGATCAACAGGAAGGGTGTGGTCTTTCATCACGATAACGCTAGACCACACACATCTTTAGCCACTCAGCAAAAATTAAGAGACTTCGACTGGGAGGTCCTAGTGCATCCACCATATAGCCCTGACCTTGCGCCTTCAGATTTTCACCTGTTTCGGGCTCTGCAGAATTCTTTAGGTTCTGTAAGGTTGACCTCAAGAGAGGACTGCCAAAACTATTTGTCCCGTTTTTTTGATCAGAAGTCCCAAAGTTTCTACAGTAACGGGATAATGTCTCTGCCCACAAAATGGCAGAAAGTTATTCAACAAAACGGTACATATAATATTGTAAATAAATGTAAATAAACTTTGAAAAAAATGTCTTGACTTTTCATACAAAAATACGAAAAGACTTTTTCCCCAACCTATTATATGAAAAACAACCAAAATATGATAAAACTAAAATCACGAAGCTCACATAATTAATTATATGCAACAAACCAATTAAGAAACAAAAAAATATTGAATTGTAAGTGAATCTAAAGTGCCAGTTCAGAGCCACCGCTGTTTGTAGCTACTTCTAGCTACTAGCTACTAAATTCAGTTTGTAGATGATATTTCAAATTTGACGCGGGTAAAGCCTTAGATAGAAGCATAAACATCATAAAGAAAGCCGTATCGCTTAAAAAGGGATAATGTTTATCGAAAAAAAATGGTTTTTACGCAAGTGACGTAACATTCGCTGAATAGGAAGCCATGAAAGGAAAAAAAATGTTACACTAGGTAAACGAAACTCTAAGACAAAAATTGGCATTTTTCCAACCGCTTCCCCACATTTTTTATAAGAAAGACACATTAGATAAACAAGAAAATAAATGTATTCGAATATGAGGCACGCTCGCAGGGCGACCTATCGTTGTTCTCGATCTTAAAAATGGCGGTTGGGCAGACCGCCTCCAACCATGTATCGTTATGATAAAACTCTGAGAAGATTATACTTATGGTTTGCTCTTGATTGTCCTAAAAGATTGTCAATAAAGAAAATTACGTTTTATAAAGCTGTATGTTTTTTGCGTTTTGCTGCGTCAACAAACAGCGTCATCGTGAGTGAAGTAAAGTGAGTACCTATGAATTGTTTAAGTTGTGTTCGTAAGTATCGCTTGCTACGTTTTTCGAAATACAAGTTAATCCGTTGGGTCCGGCTGTCATGGAAATATATGGCAGTCGTTATTAGGAAGTCAGAACCTCCTTACATTCTGACAGAAGGTTTACCCATAGAGTGATGTTTCCCTCTGGGTTGCGGAGGTCAGACGGCAGTCGCTAATAACAAAATTCAGCCAAATCTGGTTAAACCAGTAAGCAGACCCTGGGCCCCAAGCTTAAGTGTAGGACAACCGAGATAATGTAAGGGTATGATGATGATGATATGAATTGAAACGTCTAGATCTAATATCTACTGAAACATTATGTATCATTATTAGCTGCTTATATAGCCTATATTAAATAATCACAACAGCCAATCAAAGAAAAATACGTCATTACAATTTTGATGAAACAGAATATTTAAATTTAACCCCAGATGCAATAAAAAGCATCGGCCCTGATAATAGGCAAAGGCAATATGATTTCAGTGTAATACTCCAAGGGACGTGAGTCCATTATTTCCCTCCAAAACCCGCGCCTAACAAATCTATATTCATACACGTTCTAATTTACCCGTGGAGCCGATAAAGTCGGAGCAATTTCTCTCGGTTGATCGAAATTTTTGATATAGGTCAGAATCTTTGAGCCTATTGTCAAATATTCGTATCCACATGGGTAATCCATATTCAAATTTATTCCCGAATCATCCGGAAATGAACCGCCAACTGTCAGATACAGGTAATACTGTAAGATATCTTCATCTAGTGGTGAAATGTAAATAATACGAGTCCCTTTTTAACTGGTAATGCATTGTCGGTGCGGGGATAATGGTAGCTGTAAGAGATTTCCTGGAAGCACTTACTGGAGTTTTCTTTCGTGTTTTTTAAATCCATACTAATATTCTAGATGCGAAAGTAAGTTGTTAGAGAATATTTATTTATTTAGTGTATACATTTTGTTAAAATTGCAATATAACGAAGCAAGTTCGTCCGTGCATTTTTTTTACTGAGGTTAAATTGTTACTGTTTGTATATCTGTAAAAATGAGTATTTTCTGAAAGTTTAGAAACATTACTATCAAAACTATAGAAGTTTCATAAAAACTTTGCCACCTCTTGCTATCCCCTTAGGGGATAAATTTCGCAAAATCTTAGTATGCATCTACGTCCTAATAGGGATTTCCATGCAAAATTTGAAAATTCTAGTACTTATAGTTCCTAAGATTTCGTGATGTGTGACTTTTGCTTTTAAAGATATAACAGATACTTGTAATATATACATATAGATGTATAAATATATATATCTGTTTATATACACTAATTTATTATTTTAAAAAAAATCGAGACTAAAAACATACGACAGTAAAGTCAACTAGTGAAATAATATATGCGTCAGTGCCACAGGGCAGTGTTCTTGGATGACTGCTGTTTGTCATTCATGTTGACAATCTTACCATGGACGAGTGAAGCGTATATAATATTTTTAGGACCATTGTCTGATTTATGAATAGCTTGCACCTTTTGTAATTTAATCGTGTGTACAATAATATAAAATTTTACGTTACACATTTCTGGTGGCGTGCCATAGAAAAGGCCTCGCAAATATAAAATGTGTATAATTATTATTTTTATTTTTATAAATAAATAATTGTTATTTATTATTATTAATAAAAATGTTATTTATCATAAATAAATATTTTGTGACAATGACACCAATTATTTTGTTATAAGATAATTATCATTAAGAACTTGTGTTATGGATACTATATAAAGCATAAAAATATATAAATACTTTTTTTTGTAAATAAATACTTAATATTTATACGAAAGCACCCAGACCACATCAAATATTCATATTCATGCACCCAAGGATTTATCCTGCGGGGGAATCGAACTAAGGAGCGGAGAGCGGGTAATCTTGCCACCACGCCATATCGGACGTCATATTCACAAAAAAATAATGATGTTTTGATATGTAAACATATTTCGAAAAACGTATAACATGTTTGGAAATATTACTTCAGTACTCATATCAACGTCGAGATACACACATACGAGTAACACAAAGATACTCTAATGAGACCCATCGCTTTTTAAGTCAGTTAATGAATGTAAAAAGACCCCCATATAAACCTCGAGATAAACGATTCAACCAAATTATATAACACAAAGATACTCCATTGAGAACCACCGCTTTACAAGTCATTCAATGAGTATAAAAAGGGAACCCCATCAGCTCGCAATCTTTCAGAATTTAATTAAAATTCCTTTCCAATTCGCCCCTATACGATATGTTTGTTCCATGATAGGTAGGTATATAGCGTAAACCGCATTCATCCATTGAAAATGGATGCAAATACTCATGCGTTTGAAGCCACTTGACATCGATTCTACACTTTACATCGCATTCATTGCTTGTTTTGTTTGTAAAAAATAACTCAATGTAAAAATATAAAATTAAAGAGATCCAAATAAACTTTCTGTGGATCACTGAATGCATGCTATTTTGCGCAATAAATAAGCAATATGGAAAATCATCTAATGACTCTCCCGCTGTGGCTTATAACCAGATATGATCCATCTTGAGTCCGTTATATTTCGGGGCACAACAGTAACAATCTTCCGACGACGCCCACCGCTGCTTAAAAAGGGGCGGGGGCCAATATCATGGTTTAAATTTTCTGATACCCCGCCCGCGGCCAACGTCCCCCCGTATCACAACCGGGAAGGCTTCATCAGAGACCTCCTTATGCGACCATGGCGTATGAGTCGACTTCACGGGGGATCTATACAGACGATCGGGGACCCTTTTTTCTTTTTTTTATTATAGTCGGTAAAAAAATGCTTTTTACGCACTGCCTTCCGGCCAATGGGGGGGGAGTGTGGGACTCATTGCGGCAGACGCGACCACCGCAATCCTACCCACTAAAACTACCCCCGGATCAGAACCGGGGGGACCTCTTAAGAGCGCGCGATGTGATGCGCGAAATTACTCCCTGAGTTAGTTATTGTAATGGGGCAGACCCGTGTAACTAATACATGAATAAAATAAATAAATAAAATTGAAGGTCAGTGAACCTGAATAAGCGACTGTTATAACTTCGTAACTTGATTGTTTAAATTAGAACAATACTATGTTTCATTTTTATTTAAATAGTTGGATTGCAGTAAAACGAAGAATGCATTTTAACACAATATACGTGTCGTGAGTACAAATTTATTGAGGAGGCTGATTTTCTTTTTCTTCTTGCTAGCAGTGGACTTTATTAGGCTGATATGATGATGCATATTTATAAAGTATTAAAAAAACAATCGCTAAAAATGAGTACAAAACGGGTAGACTTAGCATTTAACATTTATATTGTACATTAGTAATCATCGCATTTCAGAATCATGAATGCAAATTTCCATGTTTATCAAATAATAGATTTAGCGTTTATAGCAGAATTTGAATTCAGTGCTAAGTACTGTAAGGATACCGACTACACATCTCATGTTTGTACTTTATTGTATGTAATTGCATTAGTAAGTTGTGAAACGATTTCATTATTAGGATGTCAATTTATCGTTTTCGGTTAAGGAAGTATTCCGTTTTTACTAGCATAGATTTAATTGTGTTGGGGTTTTTAATTTTGAAGGGAACTGCTATTATATTTTCGTAGTCAGTCGCGTCTGGGCTCTGATTTGCAGTCCATTCTTAAGTTTGAAAAGTGTTAAAGAGTTAGTGCATAATTAATAAATTATTGGTTAAAAGTGTGTGTGCTGTGCTAGTTCAAGGGGGTGCTGACTAAAAACAGGTTGTAATCTATTGTACTTTATTCTACTTATTAATAATATCCTTATTAACTAGTATCTAGGTGATATGGTGACACGTGTTTAAAAATCAGTTAACGAATAAATGATTTAATATGTAACATATAAAAATGGTTTTCTTTTATATCATCACTTAATCGAGCCCTTTTTGTACTTTATTGTTTAGTTCTGATTTCCGCGTGAGCTATCTACATTGAGCTGCAAAACTACTTTCTTTTAAATGGTCGATGTGCAGTAATTACCGCTGTGTTTTGTTCTTTTTGCGAGACTGAGATAAAAGGATGTTTTTTCTCTACATAAAACTGCAGGCACTAAAACATTATTGCAACGCGTAAAAATCTGAAGACGTTAAGAATAACTTCTGTTTTTGGTAACATATATTTTTTTAAATGATTTATTCACATAAGTGTCAAGATTATGGTACATACATTATATTCGCGAAACTACACGGCTTTTTATTATTCGCATGCTTAAAGGAACATCGACCCATTAATAGATAGGTCAGGTTTGAGTTAAGTACTTATACAGTCTTTCTATTTCTTACTGAGATCAAAACAATGGTAATCAAACGTTCAAAACACAAGCAAAATTACTAATTAATAAATCAGTATCAATTTAATGCGCTTACAAGTAGGACAAGTATTCTTTAGACGATCTTCTTTTGTGATGTCCCAAAAAGAGTCTTTTTTGAGTTATGTCTATGTTTAATTCAGCATGCGTATTGTTTATTATTTTTTGTTTATTCCGGTGCATTGCCGAAATTAATTGACCGACAGACCCTGGGCACTATGCTTTAGATTGGAGCAACCGGGATAATAGGCAATGATGATGAAATTGTAACTAACAAGAAAATACTGGCTGGTCACATAAACAAAGTCGCGGGCAGCGAATAGTAGTAGAGAAGCTGAACATTCGATATTTACAATTCGGTTAACTATAAAAGGAGTTAGAGGTCAATAAAACAGACAATAATACCCGATAATGCCACTTCGGGACTGCCAAATAATAAGTCGTAAAATGGTCGTAAAACTGCAATATATTGCGTCTATAGAGTCGTATTTGGTCTGGCATGTTATCGGGGTGTTCTCGGACTATACGCATGTATTCTATTCTAGTGCCATTTAGTTTAACATTAAGACATACATACATTCACGCCTGTTGCTCCGAAGGTGTAGGCAGAAGCATATTACACGCCCACACTTCCCCAATTATATAGTTGGTCCCACGTTATAGGTGAGGTTGGCTTGGCTTGGCTTGGACCTACACTGAGACGATGAGAATAAATTCAGACAAATTTATTTTCTACTAATTGTTATTAAAAAGATAACGTTTTTTAATATATAAAATTGTTTCGCTTGTATACAGGTGTCCCGGCAGACGCGACTGTCAGCAGTTATACCCACTAAAAATCTTCCGACGACGCCCGCCGCTTGTTGAGAAAGAGAAGGGGCCAGTATCTGAGTTGCAGCTGCTGACACCCCGCCTGCGACCAACGTCCTCAGAGATGCTCAGTGGACGCGCCCTTCCTACCTCCCCGTGCGACCATAGCGTGTGTGACCGACTTTCCGGAGGGTCTATGGTTAGTGGTCTCGCTGCCTAAGACCCTCCTGGCGCAACTTGGCGGGCCCTCCTGGCCTACTGCACCTTCCATAGGTCCCTCTTAGTTTCGCCCCCGTTAGTCAGTACTAAGGGCTCCCAGAGTCACCAACCTCTGGGTGTTACCTTTTCCCGGCCTCCGAGAAGTACTCAGCCCCCCCACCACGACAAGGTGGAGAACTGTTCGGGGGGGGGGGGGGGAAGGACCAAAGACCTAGACCAAAAGGAGATTTGAGTCTAACTGTGAGAACTTACTTTTATAGTATTCTTAATCGAATGAACCGACCCTTTGACATTAGATGGGCAATGGAATATTTATAATATATCTATCACGCATCATGTATTATGTATTAAGAAGAAGACTGCATGTATACAAAATTCTGTAAGTAAGAATAACTATAGACCTTTTCTATAGCCCCAATCCTGTTTGTAGTGTGGAATATTGTTAAACAAAATATTACTAAAGCACTAAGGCACTTAAGATAAAACTGTTTCTCCAGCACTAACTTATGATCTCAAATCCGATCAAACTAACGTATAACGCCCTATTCGAAGCAGCTGTTTACTTACCAAACGAAAATATAGCCCATTACAGCACCTATCTAGCCGTAAAAACGAAGTAATATAAAAATCTGCAGACAACGTCTACAAAATTTATAAGTACCTACTGCTTGTTTCAACTAGTGATGGGCCCTTACTTATTTTTAAATATATCGATTTCTCTTCTTTCCTCTCCTGAACAACACGTGCTGGTCTTAGAAACCATCCTCATACTGTGCAGATTATCAGCACTCGAACCAAGAAATTTGGGAAGTCGTTTCTGAGCAAGACCACTAAGCTCTAGAATTCGCTGCCGGCTCATGTGTTTCCTATTTCCTATGATCCCGGGTCTTTTAAGCGGGGCGTGAAATGGCATTTTAGCAGACTGTCATGAGTGGATGCGCTTCATACCGTGCTTATTTCACGTTATGAAGCGATTTAATTTTTTATTGGACTGCATCGACTGCTTGCCATCAGGCAGGACGTAGTCATTATGACGTGCCACATTAAAAAAAAGTTTAATTTAATAAAATTAAGCATTCGTTTCATGACTATAATAATATATCACTGTTTATTCAAAAAAATAATTAAAATTTGATTTCCATAATATATTTAGATTAAAAGGGGTAATTTAAAATAGATAGATTTAAATGGATAAATTTCAATACATTTATTAAAGCAGACTGTACGAATAGAATATAAGCGAATAATCATTTCAGACACCGTTATAATTTTATGTGCACTCTGTTTACAAGATTTCGAAATCTCAAGTAGATTCAGAATGGTTGTGTAAATGTCAATGTCCAAAATCATTTATTCAAGTGTGGCACAATAGAGCTCCTATGAAAGTCAGAATACTTTGCGGAAATCCATTGTAAGCAAGCTCACTCTCGTTTCAGAGTTGGTCGTGAAGACATCGTTGTTCTGAGGCGCCTATCTTACCTGAAGATGCCCTGTGTAAGAGCGTATCGTGTTGAATAGTTTCGCGATTTTTCGGGAAATTGTAGTAGCGCGGGAATTGTTCATCATATCCTAATATTATCCCGGTTGCCTTAGACTCAAGCTTAGGGCCCAGGGTCTGCTCACTGGTTCAATTAGATATGACTGAATTTCAGTCTATATTTCAGAATTATTACGGAGCGACTGCCATTTGACCTCCGCAACCCAGAGGACAACATCGGGTTGTCAGAGGGTTGTCAGTCTGTTAACAGGCTCTGACTTCCCAATAACGACTGCCATAGATGGTCATGATAGCCGGGACCAACGGCTTAACGTGCTTTCCGAGGCACGGAGCAAGCGATAATTACGCATAACTTCGAAAAGTCATTGGTGCGCCACCAGGGTTTGAGCACGAGACCCTCTAAATTTAAAGGCAAGGGCTGTCGCCACTGGGCTATTGCCGCTTCAAATTAGCGCGGGAATTGTTACAATGATATTTTTAATCCATCACTTGCTTATAATTACAAAAATTAAAAATTAGCACGCTTTAAATCGCAGTTGTACACAGAACCGAAGTTGGTTATTAAAAGTTGAGTCCTATCTTCGTTGCTTTGTTTGTAAAGCTATCAGCGCAAGTTCACTAAGGCGGGTGCTTGTTACGAGAAGAATCAAACAATATAGTCGGCAAGCACAACACAGGAATGTCCCCTAGCGTCTCTATTTCTTTTAAACTTAGATTGTTCTTATGACTGCATAAGATAACCTATCATTTGATATTACTTTAGTATTATATTTCCTGTGCAAGTAGTGCACCTGCTGATCAACAGACGAGGCTCTGGAGAACTTAACAGATCCCAGCAAGCGGCAATAGGCTTGCCACCTATTACGTGGGACCGAAAATGTAATTGGTAAAGTGTGGGCCTATAATATGCCTCTGCCTACCCCTTCGGGAGAAACAGGCGTGAATGTATGTATATATATTTAGTGTATAAGATTGGAATTACTTTTATAATTTGATAGAAATTTCAAATAAAGAATAATTTCTCCAAATCCGTCTTTGTGTAATCGGGACAAATATATTCAAAAAACTTTCTGACGAATTTATAAACTGGAATATAATTTCAAAATCTACGTAATTAAGTCTTTTTTATACGGGTTTTTTTAAATTGAAGTTGAAGATAAAGAATAAGCTAGTTATTAAAAGTTATTATGAGTTAAGCAACAACGATATTGTTGTCTTTGTTTGTAGAGCTATCAGTGCAAGTTCACTACGGCGGGAGCTTGTTAAGAGAAGAATCAAACAATAAACTTGGCAAGGCATCTCTCACCCCATTCATCACTGAAAGGTCTTATTGCGTCTCTACAGCTTTTGAACTTAGATTATTTTGTTTTGATGACTGCTTTGATATTACTTGTTTTCCAATGTATGTTAAGTATGTGTTAACAAAAAAAAAGTATTTATGTATGTTTATCCGTTATTAAGTATTTTCCATACACAAGTTATTAATGATACTTATCTTGGAACTAAATACACTGGACAGCAAATAAACTGGGCCACCCGCTACCTTGGAACTCTGATTCGATTTTCTTAAAAAGTATAAACCTCACAACTATCAAACTTACATCTACAAAAAGTGCGTTTCATGTTGTTTGAGAAATGACCACAAATTTATTCAAAGTACCCTCAATTCACATTGCAATCAAGCAACAAACACAATACCAACGATTTGCTCTGTTTTGACTAGAGTTTGCGATTAGCGTTCTTTTTTTCTAAATGAGGATATTCGGATTTTTCTTATGGTTTCTTTAGTTGCCATCCATTAATTGCATCAGACGCGTGTATTTTTGCTATTTTCTATGGTCAATAATGGATACGACGCCTCAAAAAGCAGCTCAAGCTGTAGCACTACTTCAAGCAGGCGTTTCGCAACGTGAAGTTGCTCGGAGACTTCGAATCAGCAGATCTTTGGTACAACGAGCTTACAGACGATACTTAGAGACTAGAGCATTCGATCGCCGACCATGTATGGGCAGACCTAGGGCTACATCAGTAGCAGATGATCGTTATATCCAACTTACTGTTTTGCGAAATCGCCGCCTCAACGCAGTTGAAGTCCAACGAATTCTGCGTGACGAACGCCAAGTGGTCATAAGTTCAGATACCGCTAGAAGGAGACTTGCTGAACGAAATCTGGCTCCAAAGAGAGCTGCTACAGGCCCAAAATTGACCGTAGCATACCGTAGAGCACGACTTGAATTTGCTCGAGAGTATAGGGATTGGACGTTAGAGCAGTGGCGCAATGTACTCTTTACTGATGAGACCAGGGTGAGTCAACAAGAAAGTGATCGACGTCAGAGAGTATTATATACGCACTTTTTGTAGGTGTAAGTTTGATAGTTGTGAGGTTTATACTTTTTGAGAACATCGAATCAGAGTTTTAAGGTAGCGGGTGGCCCGGTTTATTTGCTGTCCAGTATAGTTTGTGGAATTGTCAGTATTATAACTTTTAACAAGTAGTTCTTAACTCTTTATCAATTGATACGACATTAAGAAATTAATTACTTTTCTGCAATATAATTTCAACTATATATACAATAAACATTCTGACGAAACACAAAATATACTTCATCAAAAATTTTTGCCACTTTATTTTTTCTGAATTTAATGAAAACGGTCGATCGATTTGGGAAACTCTCAAATAGAAAACCGCTCTTTCTCCTTTCCTTGAAATGTGATCAAAAATACAGTCTAACAACAAAAAAAATTTTTGACTTAACAATACATCACGAGAGCCATAATCGTTTCTTTCCTATCCTAAGTAGAATCTTTTAATAGATTTTTCCCATCACTATTTGGCGCTGGCGCGGATATTTTTGGGATATTACTGAGATAACGTCTCAAAGGTCGGAGTGCGAAATAAATTGGATTGCATCGGTTGTCAATAGCAGATTGCGATCGATTTTCTTTGGACAGGCAACGCTCAGGTACGCTGCAGAATATTTCAGATAAAATCAGATAGCTGATTTTAATATCAGGAAAATATATGGTGCTTAGTGGATTAAATGTTTATAAGTAACCGTTTTATGATTTAATTTTGTAGTCGAAAGCTGCTTAAGAGAGTTAATTAAATTAACCAGATAACTTCACCTTTAGTTTTAGAAAAATACTTTTTTTAGAGTAATAGATCATGATACCTAAACTATTTTGACAAGAAATACAGATTAGACGAAATTCTCTATGGTACTGGATCTTCAAATAAAATCTTTTGATTGTTTATAATATTATAGATTGATATAACCAAAAATTTTATTATTGAGTGCTCGAGGACATACTCAATTCATAAACTCAATTTAATCTTACGCAATAACATTCTTCTTTAACGACTGACGACTGATATGGCGTGGTGGCGAAAATACCCGCTCTCCGCTCCTAAGATCTTGGGTTCGATTCCCACGCAGGACAAATCTTTTTGTGCATAAACATGAATATTTGTTCTGGCCTGGGTGTTTTCCTATGTATATTAAAGTATGTATTTACAAATAAAAATAGTATTGATGTATGTTTATCCGTTATTTAGTATCCATAACACAAGTTCTTACTAATACTTATCTTGGAACTAAATAATTGATGTTATTGTCAGAAAATATTTATTTATTTTTGTGTCTTTCTCGTTTTAGCGTTGGTCGTGATGACATCGTTGTTCTGAGGCTCCTATCTTACCTGAAGATGCCGTGTTTAAGGGCGAAACATGTGTCGTGATGAATTAATTTTTGTTTAGAAGGGAAATTATAGTTGCGCGGGAATTGTCACTAATATTTTTATAACCTATCGCTTGCTTATAATGGATTTCCGCGAAGTAATATCTAAATCAATTAATCACTTTGATTTATTTTAACATTCAAGTATAGGCAGTAATTACACTTTTCTCCTAAGGTCATAGTTGCGAATCCCACATAAGACATAATGAGTGCATGAATCATATAAATATTTGTTCTGTTCTGTGTGTTTTTAGGTATGTATTCACAAAAAAAAGAATATATAGCTATGTTACTTCGTTATTCAGTACGATACATTGGATTTGTATCTTGCGACCACAGGGCACAGGGGGCTTACAGTTTGACGAAAACAATCTATATGAACATTGTCTGGTGACACATTAAATATTGCATTTTATAAAGTAATTTATTTCACAAAAGAAAAATTAAATAAATTCCCTAAAGTTTTAAGACGTTAAAGATATTAGCTCTCTCAAAATATTAACTAAACATACATAATTTCATTTCATTTATTCATCAAGTAACGTTGACTCATAGTGTTAGTAACAATATTCCTTATACCTATGTTAGTTTATATATAATAACAACAACAACAACAACAACACAATTCACTGCCACAACTTTATCAAGGAAGTGGAGCGCAAGCAGCAATTATTTAAATACACACAATCAAGTCTGCTTGTTATACATTTCAGGACGATGCTGGAACTGGCCCGCACTCGGCGCACCAGGAATGCGCTTCGTTTCCTCATCCATAATGTCACGCCTCTTTCCCGTAGGGGTATGCAAAGATCACATCTTTCCACTTGCTACGATCTTCGCACACACTTTTAACTTCATTTACACCCATTAACCTTCTTATACACGCCCGTCGGCTAAGGGTACTTTTGACCCTTAGTTACTGTACTGTTAACTGAAACACAATTAAAATTTAACAATGGCTATGTTCAAAACCAGTTGTGTAGCTTCCTATATGAACAAATGTAGTAAATCACTCCCGGCGCGAACGAACCAGACAAGCCAATTTACTGGCGCCCTTATCTGTACTATGTGTTAATTTTCACTCAGCGCGCTACTTGAGTTATTTTAAAGAAGATAATGTTATATGATATGAGATTAATGCACCTGTCATCCATAAACTTAATGTTAAAGTTGTCACTGAGCATGGTCATGATACCCTAGTTATTTTATTATTTATATAAAATATATAATTCATAATTTTTTTGTCCTTTGAATTGACTCCTACAGACATTTGTGCCAGAAAGAGCCACTCTTTCATAACATTCAAGTCATAAGTAGTTGACAGGAGAAAAGTGCAAAAGTGCGCTTTTAGCGATAAGACCGCCTAGATTAGCTCTTTCATTGTGTTTCAATATTCATTGTAATCTGTAAGTTATTTTGGTTAATAAAGAGTATATCTATCTATCTATATTACTCACTAGTAACCGTTATATATGCTAACTTCGCCAACCACCTCTAAATGTAGTCAGAAATGGATTTGCATCGCCGCCATAATTGGCGACAGCTGCCGGAGATGCAAGCGGTGCAGATGACAGGCCAATGTTGCCGTAATCCTATTTAAAGTTTACTGGAACCTGGGCTACCAATAAAACCAGGCGCGGAACGGCTTTTAATAGGTTGGTAACGCGCTATATTTTAGGTGTATAGTGATCCTACCAAGACCTAAGGATCCCAAGGAAACCTCATCTGCAAGTGGTACACCTGCCGATGAACGGACGAGGCTCTGGCGAACATTCCAGTGCACGGTAAGCGGCAATAGGCTCGCCATCTATTACGTGGGACCAACTACATAATTGGCGAAGTGTGGGCGTATAATATGTCTCTGCTTGTCCCTTCGGGGAAACAGGCGTGAAGGTATGTATGTATGTATGAGTAATGGTGTCATGTATTAACTGCACGTATAAAACTTGCTACAAAACAAGATCTATAGTTATACCAGGTTCAAAACTAGTGCTGTCCCTTTTATTTAATAAAATGAAGACAATGACAGTACTAGTACATACCTATGTTTAACAAACCAATAAATATTAATTATATTTATTAATATTTATTAACGAGAAAGTTGCAATACTTAATAAGCTGTTACTTGATCTCTATGATGTCCATGCTCCGCTCAGACCGGTACGTGTAAAGCATCTTCCTGCGCCTTGGCTTACACAAGATATTAAAAAGGCTATGTTACGCAGGGATAGGGTTAAATCGAAACT
Source organism: Musotima nitidalis (assembly GCA_949126915.1). Lineage (NCBI taxonomy): Eukaryota > Metazoa > Arthropoda > Insecta > Lepidoptera > Crambidae > Musotima > Musotima nitidalis. Next base: position 16,253,831 of record OX421425.1, read on the forward strand.
TAAAAATAATCCCACTGAGGAGACTTTAATTGAGTACAAAAAGCGGCGGAACTTGTGCAACAGACTATGTAGGGATGCTAAGCGTCAATACTTTCATGCCTCTTTGGAAGACACTTCTCCTGCTCAAGCATGGAAGTTTCTCAACTCCCATGGCATTGGTAAAAGCTATACTTACAGCAATGCTTACACTGTTGCTGGATGATATTGTGCCTATTCTCTCACATGTAATTAATTTTTCACTATCGTCCAATATCTTTCCTAGTGGGTGGAAGCTTGCCCATATCATGCCCATTCCGAAAATCTCAAATCCTACATCCTGTGCCCACTACCGACCCATCTCCATTTTACCTTTCCTATCTAAAATCCTTGAAGGCGCTGTCCACAGTCAGTTTTTTGCTTATCTGTCATGTAACGATCTCATAAGCCCATTTCAGTCCGGGTTTCGGCCCGGTCATAGTACTGTCACGGCCCTATTAAATGTCACAGAAGAGATTCGCCATGCTATGGATAACAAAATGCTGACTGTTGTTGTCCTTTTGGATTTCAGCAGTGCTTTCAATTCCGTTGATTTTGATGTTCTCCTTGCTATCCTTTCCTCTCTTAATATTTCCCCCTCAGTGGTAGCGTGGTTCTCTAGTTACTTACGAGGTCGGGAACAGCGAATTCGGAGCGATAATGCATATTCGGAATGGTCTCTTCTATCTGCTGGTGTTCCACAAGGAGGAGTTTTGTCTCCTCTTCTTTTTTCAGTTTTTATAAACGAACTAACTAAGGTAATTACATCTTCTTACCACTTATACGCAGACGACCTACAAATTTACCAACATTTCAATGTTGCGGACTTTCGTACATCCATTGAGTCTATTAATGCTGACTTAAGAGCTATCAAGTTGTGGGCGGACTCGTTTGGGCTTCTTGTTAATCCTTTGAAGTCCCAAGCGATTATTATTGGTAGCAGTGGAATGCTCGGTAGGCTTTCCCCTTCATCTCTCCCTGAGGTCATGTATGATGGATCTATAATTGAATACGCAGCTAAAACGAAAAACCTTGGTCTTATTTTTGACAGCACTTTATCATGGAGAGCGCATATTAATGATATTAGTCGTCGTGTGCACTTTTCGTATCACTCTCTCAAGCGGCTTCAATTTTTCCTTCCTCACAAAACTAAAATTATGTTAGCCCATACTTTGCTGCTTCCTATTATTGACTATGCTGATGTCTGTTACCTGGATGCGACTGAGGACCTGCTGAACAAGTTAGAGCGTTTGCAAAACCTTGCAATACGATTTATTTTCGGCCTTAGGAAATACGACCACGTTTCTGAGTATCGTGCTAAGCTCAATTGGCTTCCTATTAGGCTACGTAGAGATATGCACATCCTTTGTCTCCTTTACAAGATTCTCCATTATCCCCAGCTTCCTCACTATTTGCGTTCCCGCTTCAACCAGCTTCCTTCATCATCCCGTCCTAAACGATCCTGTATAACTAAATCATTAGTATACCCTTTCTCGAAGACCAAATTCTTTCACAGGTCTTATTCCGCCCGTGCGGCGCAGTTGTGGAATAAGCTACCGGCTGATATCCGTGAGAGTCTGTCAGTGATGTCTTTTAAGAAGAAGATAAAGGAGAACTTCCTTAAGAGTTTATCACAGAGTTAAGAGTTGTATATATGTACTTTATTTATTTATATATATATGTATGTGTATAATATTATAGTTTATTTGTATATTATTATTTTTTTTAAAATTTGTTTGTATTTAGTGTCACTGTTATGTTTTTGTCCTATTGTAATATTTTTTTTTTATCCCACATACAAAATTCTCTCTCCTGTTAAGGTTGGCTGGAAGAGATCTCTCTTAGAGATAAGCCCACCTTTGTACTTGCTTAATTTGTATATGTATTTCTTTGTTTTGTTGAATGTGCAATAAAGGATATAATTAAATTCTATTCTATTCTATTTTAGTTTTAAACCTGTCTGAAATTTCGGACTTTGTATTGTAATAAGCCCCAATAAGTCAAAGAAGATCAATCAGAATATGACCTTATTAGTACGTGAAGGTTAACCCTTTTGCAGCCATTCTCGGGTCTATTGGATCCAGTTCATCTTAGTTTGATTGATACCTTTGAAATAATCACTTTGTGAAGTCACCTCTCTGTCTTTCGACGTCAAGTTATCGCAACGAGTAACTTCTAATATAGACAGTCACTTATCTTTGAGTGCTAGTATAGTGAAAGGTTTATAAGACTCGGTGAGAAATCGATACGCTAGTAATTGTATATCATTTATATTAATACTGATATCAAGAACATACCTATGACAAAGTTAATGCTAAATTTTATATTCCCAGAAAGTAGTATTTTTTTTGGACTGCAAGTACTGTTTGCCAATAGGCACGATGTCTCAAAGGCCTCAGGAGCGAGGTGCAGATATACTGACCTCCACACCATATCGGTCGTCAATATACAAACATCAATAAAGTGCCGTTGTCGACCTTTTATACAGTTTTTTTTCTTCTGTCATTTTAAGTAGTTTAGATCTCTAATGACATACACCTGTTTCCCGAAGCAGTAGGCAGAGGCATATTATACGCCAACATTTCTTCAATTGTTTAATTGGTCCCACGTAATATTGACGTACGCACGTAATTGTGACTTTGAGATCGTTCCGTTCGCTTTATAGAAGTCATTTATTATGTTCCCAGAAGGGTATTTAGTTAAGTTTATTCAGCTGTCTCGTTTGCTCTAATGTTTTCTTGTTTATTTGATTTTTTTGTTATAGCCGTATTATTATATATTTTTAACAAATTGTACGTTTAAGTGGTGTTTTGTCGTTTTATTTATGCATTTTTTTTTTCATGTTGAAATGTTTAACTTTGGTGCGCATAGTTTTAGGTTTGTCCTACTTACGTAGTATTCATAGGCTTGTACGGAAGACCAGCGCCGCGGGGCCATAGTGACCCCTCGGTATATGCTGAGTATAAGCCTTTTCGGTGCCACATGTGTATATTAATTTTTATTTTTGGAAACCAATGTATTATGTGTCACATAATAAATTATTTTCTTTCTTTCTTTCTAATAGGTTCCGAGCCCGTTGCCGCTTTCTATTACCGGGATCTGTTATGTTTGCCAGAGCTTCGTCCGTTGATCGGCAGGTGCACCACTTGCAGGTGTGGTTGGGTTCCACAGATCTGATGGGATCCCTATGCACCTATATACATAACTATATATCTTGCGGAAATTGCGTCTTTTTATAATACTTTTCCACGCCCCTAATTAACTTTTTCCGAGCAGAATCCATATTTAACTTTCCGTCTCAGTCCCTCTTCCTTAGATTCATATTAATCCTAGTGTAATTGTGCCATCTATCGGGACAGCTGCAGCTTAAGACTCAGTTTTAGGGCGGGTACTCACTGTCATCTTTATAGTAATTTTATTTGATTTACAGTTCTGATTTTAAACTTGCAAATATAAGACTTACTTGATGTCATTGTTTACAAATGCAGTCACGCTGAAGCGCACAGAACAGACCCTGTAGACATCTCGGGATCTTAGTCGAAAATAAAGAATGAAACGTTAGACTGACTACGACATAATAAACAACAATCCCAGTGTATATTCTAAAACAGCTTTAATTCACTTAAAGTAGATTAGAAAATTGAGAGAGCTCGATAAGTACAGTGTCTTAAGCACGAATCACTATCGTTCTAGTTATCGTAATCGTATTATTTCATATGGCAGCTGAAGCAGCGCTGCTGCGGTCGGTAGATGAAATAAAATTCAATAACACGAACAAACAATGTCTCGTTATCGTAATCCTAATGGTATGGTAATAGTTAACTAAAGTATTAAATCAGCAGCACGAACTCACATTTGACGGACTTAGTGAAGCAAACGAACAAACACGGGTCAAATTAATTATCATTTGAACATGCTAGGTGGTCCTATAATATGTTTAAATCAACTGTCATCTGCCTCAACACTTAAACGTACAATGTTTGTCCATTTGATTTTAATGATTTATGATATTACGTGAAACCAACTTTATAATAGGCGGGCGTATAGTATGCCACTGCCTACCCCTTGGGGGAAACAGGCGTGGATTTATCTACGTTAATGTTTATTGCACACATAAATGTAATAAAGAGGCGAACCGTATGCATTTATCTAACAGATTTAAGAAGAATAGATTCCGGGACTAGTGAGTACGAAGCTTTAGACATCGCTCCGATTAAATCGCCATTTTGTCTTCCCAAGGACACCGATTAACCAACAAAATGATTCCCATCTCCGAGAATTACGGGTGGCTTCCCGAGTTATTTTTACCCTAACTCAAGTGGTTTTTACATTATCTAACAGAGTAAAAGGGTATTTCATAAGGGTTCTTTGTTTTTACCAATATTCCTGTTCTAGTTATTATAGGTACGTACTTTTTTTTTATAGCGGCTATGTTGAGATACACCTGCTTCAGCTGTTCTTGTTTTTCGCATCGTAGTTAATTCATTATGTGGGTATAAATTATTACATGTAATTTAAACACATATTTTTTTGTTCCTTTCTTTTTATTTCATTTATTCCTTTCTTTCTTTCAAAAAGCAAAAGGCTACATCGGTCATATAATAATAATAAATCTTTATTACGCATTCCAGTATTTACAGTAATAATTTACAATGACAACCGCACTAGGCGAAGCCTGTATCGCGGCCATCAACAGTACGGTTTCCTTAGGACTTCAAAAAGAGAGTAAGAGTTCAAAATTCAAATATAAGACTTAACTAACCTATATAACATAATTATTAAACAGTTTAAAACATCTGTAAAGGATATTATGGCGACCGATATTGCGTGGCGGCGAGTATACCCGCATTCCACTCCTGAGGTCGTGGGTTCGATTCCCACACAGGACAAATATTTGTGTGTATACATATGAATATTTGTTCTGGTCTGGGTGTTTTTCTATGTATATTGAGTATGTATTTACAAAAAAAAAAGTATTTATATATGTTTATCCGTTGTTTAGTATCCATAACACAAGTTCTTAATGATACCTATCTTGAAACTAAGTAATTGGTGTAAGTGTCAGAAATATTTATTTATTTATTTATATTCAAATACAGTATAAGGTAAAACAATGTACTACTGAAGACTTTTCAACCTCTCTGTACGAGTATTAAATCTATACATTGTCGCAAGCGGCTATTATCAAGTTACACGCTTTAATCTCCCGCCCAACCACGGGTTTTATAGTTTGATTGAAGCAGGATTAAACATTTAACTGAATACTGTTTAAATTAAACTGTTATCACATTTCAGCTTGAGCTTTTACTGCAACGAGTTTTTGAGTTTTACGATGACAGCAGTAAACAATGTTGGGGATTTTCTTTTATTTAGCAGATTGGAAAAAATATTATAACATGGTATGTAGGTAATTAATTGAATCAGTGGAAAGGTTTTTTTTTATTATATTGGAAGTCTGTTTAAAAGTGTGCATTGTATATGTATTTATTGTGATAAAAATATGTATTTATGACTTATGTAAAAAATCCTCTGACTCACTATGAAATATTCACTCCAATACTTACCTAATTTCATAAATACTATTATAAATTCATCATCATCATCCTCATCAGCCTATACTAGTCCACAGCTGGGCATAGGCCTCCCCCAAATCGCGCCATTTTCCCCTGTCTTCGGCTTGCCGCATCCAGCATCTGCCAGCGACCGCTCGCAAATCGTCACCTGGCGACTGGATGTCCTACACTACGTTTGCCAAGTCGTGGTCTCCACTCAAGAACTCGTTTACCCCATCGGTTGTCGGTCCTTCGGCAGATATGGCCAGCCCACTGCCACTTCAGCTTGTTTATCCTGTATGCTATGTCGGTGACTTTGGTGCTCTGTCGGATAATATCATTTCTGATTTTATCTCTCAGAGAGACTCCGAGCACGCTCCATAGCTCGCTGAGCCACCTTAAACTGGTGAATCAGTCTTACTGTGAGTGTCCACGTTTCGGCACTGTAGGTCATAACAGGTAGGACGCACTGATTGAAAACTTTCGTTTACAAACATTGTGGTATAGGTGAGGAGAAGACTCGACGGAGTTTCCCAAATGCTGCCCAGCCAAGTTAGATCCTCCTTTTGGCTTCCTTCTCAAAGTTATTTTTACCTAATTGGAGAATCTGCCCGAGGTAGGTATATTCGGAAACATAATACATATATACATAAAACATATATATTGTATAATAATAATATTTATTTAATCGTACAGTACACAGCATAGTAGAACGAAGTCTTATTGCTTGCTCTGTCACTCGAAAAGCACGTTAAGCCGTTAGTCCCGGCTGTGATAAACATCTATGGCATTCGATTTTAGGAAATCTTCTAAAAACCGGGTAGTTGGATGAATCATAAAATAACTTAAAATAAAAAGTTATTTTCTTCTTTTATTTTAAATCATGTGACTGCAGAACACATGTTTTTGTAGATTTGTCAAATTGTTTTACTACTAAGTACATATTCTTGTAACTGGCGGGAGAAAAAACTAACCTTGACGATTTTCTTGCCCGTTCTTTTACGATCAAGCTCCCGCCCGCAGTGAATGGGCGCGCTAGTTTTTAAGTTTTGACGTTCATAAGAGCTCTTTTGAGCCAAACTTGAATAAATGAATATGAATTTGAATTTGAATTTAATGTTACCCTCTTGGTTGCGGATGTCAGACGGCAGTTACTACATATATTAACTGAAAGTTATCCAAATAGGTTTAGACCAGTGAGCTTAAGTGAGCTGGGCTTAAGTCAAGGGCTACCGGGATAGTGCTATATGTCAATTTAGCTAACAAAGTAGGATGGTCAACGCAATCAAATGCCTTCGAAAGATCACAAAATACTCCAATCGCATCCTGCCTGTCCTCCCAGGCGTCAAAAATATGCTTTATTAGGGCTACACCAGCATCTGTAGTGGATTTATTCTTAGTGAAACCATACTGCTGAGAATGAAATAAGGAATTCAGAGAGAAATGACAAAGTAATTGATTACATATAACTTTTTCAAACATTTTACTAAGAGCTGGTATATTAAGTATGTATTTTAGAAAAAAGTATTTTTGTATGTTTATCCGTTAACACAAGTTCTTAATGATACTGATCTGGGAACAAAATATTTGGTGTTTAGAAAATATTTTTTATATATTACTTATAGATATGTAGTTCTGAACTTATTAGTGTTAATAGCACAGCTTATAAGTAACTCTTTGAGTAACCAATATCATATATGTCTTTGATACTTGAATAAATAAACTTATCATAAATTAGGCACATATCACGAAGAATCCTCGACATTTAAGGTTCTTCGATAGCAAACACGACCTAGCAAACGTAGGCTCAGACGATGTACAGGTGACCTGGGCGAGGCGGCGGGAAACTGAATACAAACGGCCCAAGATTGATCAATGTGAAGAACAATTGGGCTGCCCTATGTGCACTAGTGGACTTCGAATGACTGAAACGATCATAATGAGGTTTATAAAGTTACGTGTAAATAACTACTACGGTGAAAGGTAAACAGGTATTTGACCCCAACCATATTTAATAAATATGACTGGCTGAGGGATTTAGACAGCAAAATTATTGAAGTAAGGTTAAAGAAGACACACAGTATTATATACCTATACAACCCAAGCTTTGTAATAAGAAGTTCTACAGTTTATAACCATATTTATTTTGTTTTTTTATTATAATTTTTTTTAAGTATAAGGTAATAAAGTTAGGAATATAATAAACTAAACCTCTAAAAAAAGCTTTTTTGATCATCAAAAATACTGAGTGAGCATCTAATAGGTGATTAGGTGCTCAATCAGTATTTTTGATGTACAAAAAGGTTAGGTTAGGTTGGCAATTTATTAATTTTGAAGACACGTTAAATAACACCCATAAAGTTATAGACTTATTTGCTAAGGATAAAAAATGTTCCTGATTACTGTTATTTTATTATAAATTTTGAACATTATATACCTTTTTAATAAAGAGTGCTAATCCCGCCTACAAACGAAAAAGCAGTTTGATGGATTTAAAATGTATGTATAAGGTTTTAAGCCCCAATAAAGCATATTATTATTATTTTTATAAGATTTTCGTTGATTCCCTGAATGGTCGAGGAACCCCAAAGAGCCGTAGTTTCACATAGAAAACACTCGAGTGGCGTTTAAAGTGGCATAGCAATTTCGCGCCAGGGGCAGTCAACAAACCGTGTTATTAGTGCGTAGGCGTGAAATAGTGCTATCTATCTCTGGTCACTAGGTCACAGGGAATAGGGGATTTATTTGCTTGTAAATCTTTGGGGCTTTCTTTAGTAGTACTTCTTTTAGACGATTCTCCTTGGTAAAATGACAAAGTTTACACTTTTGTTCGGTCTGTCTGGAAATTTAACTATATCTCAAATATTAAAGACCCGAAATATTTTGAGTTTCATTCACTATGGACTCACTATATCTACTATATTTTTGGGTGTATTCCAAATTTAATTGCCATGTAATTAAATATATAATATATCATTATTCAGGCGCAGCGTCGTCGGCGTGAAATAGTGCTATCATCTCTGGTCACCAGGTCACTGGGAAATGGGTTTTTTTTCAAATCTTCGGGTCTTACGTTACTACGCCTTCCTTTAGACAATTCTTTTTGGTAACATAAATTGGTTCATAGTTTTGTTTTCTTAGTTTGGAAATTAAACGAGATCTCAAATATTAAGGTCCCAAAACTCTTAAGATTAATGCGCTCAAGACTCAACTATACCTACTATATTTTTGGTATACTTTTTTCATAATTATTATAATAAGATCATTATTCAGACTTAGGCTTATTAGGAAATAGGGGATTCATTTGCTTTCAAATCTTTGAGGTTTATGTTGGTAGATACTTTTTAAATTCTTTTTAATAATATAAATAAAATAACAGTTTTGTCTGTCAATCTGACAGCATTCTAGAAAAAGGCTTTTACATCTTTAGGGGATTTGTAACCAGATATTTTTAAGTCAGATTCTTTTAAGTAAAATAAATAAATTAACAGTCTTGTCTGTTGCTGACAGAATTTTAGAAATTAGGTTAACCTATTCTACTTATTTAAATTTTATATTTATTGTAAATTTGAAATATATAGTTTAGTATAAGTAAGAGATTTTAATTACTATTAACTTTATAGCAAGTACTAACAGTCATTTTTGAAACTGTTATACATAAAATATGACGACCGATATGGCGTGGAGCCGAGTATACGCACACTCCACCCATGAGGTTGCGGGTTCGATTCCCACACGGGATAAATCTTTGTGTGCATAAACATGAATATTTGTTCTGGTCTGGGTGTTTTCCTTTGTATATTAAGTATGTATTTACAAAAAAAGAAAAAAGTATTTATGTATGTTTATCTGTTATTTAGTGCCCATAACACAAGTTCTTGGAACTAAATAATTGGTGTAAGTGTCAGAAATATTTATTATTATTTTTTATAAGTAAAATTTTTATCTTTGAAAACACATAAAATACCTATCTTGCGTCGTTACAAAGATCTTCCAATTATAAGAGTCTTTTAGTTTTGTAGCCCAGTGTAAATAAGTTAACAGTTTTATTCTGTTATTCTGAAAGTCCATTTGGAAGCTAATTTCCTACTTAGACTGAAACTTACATAATGAGGACCCAAAATATTTGTACGGCTTGTTTCACTAAGCCCGAGTAAGTGTTCCCATTTGTGTTTACTTAAAGGCACTCCTTAGAAAACTATTACTTATCTCCTAATCTGACATTGTGAAACTGACTCAAAACACAGATTTTGGTATACTAAATCAGATGATAGTATTGTTCTGTTAGTCTAACAGTATTGTTTGTGATTCAAATGGATTCATCCTCATACTGTGCAGACTATCAGCACTCGAACCAAGAAATTTGGGAAGTCGTTTCTAAGCAAGACCACTAAGCTCTGAAATTCGCTGCCGGCTCATGTGTTTTCAATTTCCTATGATTCCGGGTCTTTTATGCGGGGCATGAAACGGCAATTTAGCTGCCCGTCATGAGTGGATGCGCTTTGTACCGTGCTTGTTTCACGGTATGAAGCGCTTTTAATTTTTTTTGGACTGCATCAACTGCTTACCGCAGGATGTAGTCATTATGATTTGTCTCTTTACATAAAAAAATTAAGGGTTCATGATCATCATTGATCGATCTTGTGCCGCTTGCATCCATCGGCTTTCTGCCGCCTTGACCAGCTCATCGGTTCATCGGGTAGGTCTATCGCCATTGAAGAACCTCGACGCTCTATCGGTCACTGGCAGCAAACTCTGGTCGAAGTCTTTTGTCTCGAGACACTGAGGTTTTTTAGATGACAAGATATTTCGCAGTTTCCCGAACGTAGCCCAACCGAGCTGGATTTTAAGATTGACGTCTTTCTTAAAGTTGGACCTACCTTATTGAAATGTTGATGGATTGGGTCCATAATATTAAAAATCCAGTTGAGTTTTGAATTTTTAGCAGCATGAAATCGACTTTCGGTACAACATTTTTGGTACTACTATATAACCTGCGTAAATTATTCATACTGCAAAGGTGCGCTTACCTTCTCGCCTTAACTTCGCTTTTTAAAAAAAGACATGCCATATTAATGCAAGTAAACAAATGAGATGATGAGAGATAACAAAAAATTAGATGCAGTCAAGAAAAAAAAAATATTCCGAATATGGTTTAAAAAATAATCATAGGTAAATACTTAAATTGCATCTAGGTTAAAAAAGGGACACATAAATTACATAAAGAAAATTTCCTTCTCTTTAGTGTTCGAACGCCGGTAGATAATAAGTATATTGGTAACAGAAACAGCAATAAAGCGCTAATAAGAATTGGCAACAGATGCGCGTCTAGCGATTTAAACGGCTAAATTGGCTAAAGTTAGTCTAAACCGCTAAAGTTTTATAAGTTCCACATAAGAACAAGAAAGACTTCAAGTTCAATGTGAAAAAGAATAAAATAGAATACTGTAAGCACTGACCTATCAGCTTTAGGGGGGTTTATTACAAAACAAGATCCGAAATTAAACCAGGTTATCAAGTCATTTGATGACATATAAGGGCAACACGACTTTTAAACCTGATTTAACTTTAAATCTTGTTTTTTAATAAGCCCCATTTTACTTACTTTAATCGAACTGAGAATTAAAAATCTTAAATTTAGAAATTGTAAACCATTATCAGCATGTCAGTTCATTACAATTAATTATATTGAAGAACAACTATCTATGATTAAGGAACTTCATTATTTCTCATTAGAATTACAATAGGTGTACACTTATGGTGAAATAAATTTTACCTAGTAAACTAAGATCACAATATAAAGCACACAAGCGCTATACAAACACATTATCTATTTAAGTACCTTAAAAAGGCGTGGTGAGGGGGGGGGGCGGTGAGTATCTCCCGTGGGCCGGGTAAAGGTAACACTCTGGGTGTCCTTAGTACTGACAACCGGGGAAGTCCTAAGAGGGACCTATGGAGGGCACATCGGGCGGGCCAGGAGGGCCCGTCAAGCAATACCAGAAGGCAGAGGGAGTAGGGGGCCCCTGCTGTCTAACCATGGACCCTCCGAGGAAGTCGGCCACATACGCTTTTATTGCACAAGGAGGTAGGAGGGACGCATCCACTGCGCCTCTCTGACGAGTTCCTCTCGGATTTGATACGGGGGACGTTGTAAACTGGTTGCAAAAGGCCAAAGATAAAGATGCGTGGGAGTTGGAGAGTAGAGGCCTATTTCCGAAGACGGGCGCACTAGAGGCTGTTATAGATTGTCCATTTGATCACAACACATAGTTACATAGCCCCCGAATTTGGCTTGGGACCACAACATATAAAATGTAGCGAAACGTCGAGTTGTGTGCAACCAGCAAGCCCTATAACATTTTATATATACTACATACCGAAATGCGGGTAGAACGTAATGATATCTTAAATCTTTTACATGAACATAGCCACTAAGTGCGTGGTATCAAGTCGTTTTCTATAAGCCTTCGTTGAGGAATTTTTGAACAGCAATTTAGATTATGTTATATTATTTTTAAAATGCGATAAGATTCATTAAAAACTAGCTGACCCGGCTAATACTGTTCCGCTAAACAATTAATGTGCATGTTTAGGAATTCTAAAGTGGTACAATATTTTCAAGTTAATTATTTTTCACTGATTATCACGATTGTTTCAACTGCCATAAATTGCAAATAAATTTTTTGCCGTTTTAGACTTATATGTGGTGGAACTAACACGACTTTATTTTATAGAATTCGATTTTTGTATTCTTCAATTTTTGTATACTTCGATTTTTGTATACTTCGATTTTTATAAACTTCGATTTTTTCATAAATAAATCTAGGACGTATGTAGTTTTGTTCAAATTATATTATTTTATAGTAAACAGTCCTGAAATAGGTGACTGTAAATGTTCCATCTGCAGGCTAAGGTGCCAACACTAATTGTATAAATTGTATTCGTTAATCCAAGAGATTCTAAGAGAGGTCTAAGAAAGGTAAGAGGATAATGTAAAAAGTAAATTCAGAGAATCACAGAAAAAACATATGAATAAAATAAGTGCTACTGAAGTATTTAGAAACGAATATTCAAATTAGAATTTTTTTTTTGAGAACAAAGTCTTTAAGTCAGTATTTACTATGTTAATATGATTTACATATAAATATGACATAGTACACTTCGTTGAATAAGTAGCTACATTTATTACGGACTTCTTATAATACTTCAAGACCTTAAATAATTCTCACATATATTTTATTTTAAATCAATTTCTCCATTTACTTTTCCTTTTTTTCTATAATACTATACATAATATTATACATTTATAAAGTAAGCCACTGGATTATTTGCCTCCAAGACTGAAATTTTCAAAACCATTTGCTAAAAGTTCTTGTAAAACAGAATGCAAAATCATATAGGGTCAGCGACAGGCTGACTGACGGACAATCCCCTCCCCCCCTTTTGGGATCACGACAGGCTGACTGTCAAATCTTACTCATAAGAGTCGCCGACAGACTGACAAAGCTTGAGAAAAAACTGCAACAGTCAGTTTTACTGACAAATTCTGACTAAGAATACATTTGCTTTTATTTCTTGATTATGGTAACACTTATTTCTCTTTCACTGTTGTTAAAAAAAATATTGAATTTCTATTTTGATTGTAGAAATTCGACGAATCTAAATGATCCTGTTGATCTTAAAGACAATGAAACATATTTTAATTTGTTTTTTAATAAAAATCTTATAAAATCACACTTTCTTTAATTTTTTTGTTTACTTTCAGTAACGGTTGTTATATCATACGCGTCCTAAGTATGGCAATATATTGTGCATACTTTATGTGAAGGGGTGTTCACCCTCAATAGAATCGACCGTAATTAACGCTAATTAGATGGGTTGCGTTTATTGCCTGCCTTCTTCAAATACATTAAATTCACACCAATTTTATGTTAAATTAAAATTTTCAATTTAGGTGCGAAAAAATAAAATCGATAGTCTTATTACTAATAATACAAGATACTATTAAAAAATTGGTTTCTATATACAAAAGAAATGTTATTCATTAACATTATCTCTTGGCGATTGTCCTCCAATTATGCGATTAAAAGGAATTGAAATTACACCTCTATTCTTTTGACAGCAAGATCTCAATCGATTATTTGATTGTTACGATTTAGCGCAAAACTTCGCAATTAAAGATTTATGCCCGACTAAAATAAGCCTTATAATCTGCACATTAGTTGTGTAATTAAAAATCTGTTCATATTCTAGATATAAATTACGTGACTTATTTTCTATACTGGTTGTACTTTTCTCGTCCTTAGGTCGTGGATTCAATTCACATACATAATACAGACTTAGATACTACAGAAAAGTGAAGCGTCATGTCTGCGATTTTGTTTTATTTCCTAAAATTTGTGATATTTTGAACGTTAATGTGTAATGACGGTGGATTGATAACCGTTAAGTGTTTGTGAATGTACATCAGTGTTGGTAAATGAAACTAAACAGTGCAACATAACTTTTCAAATTCTCTCATGAGGTCCATGTGAGATATTAGTATAGTCACACATCTTTACTGAGGATTCAAGGGGTTTAAGGGGACGATGTTATATTTACCATTTATCGTCATTATCACCACTCATTCTCATTTACTATGATTTATACACGATTGTAGACATGATTGATGATGATGATTTATACATTTACTATATCTTACTTGACACTGGCTAAATGTGCTAAACGCGTGAAGCCATTATTTACAAGAAAAAAATACATAATACAGCACTTTATTTCAAGATTTCTAGAAATCCAGATGGACCAGATATATATCATTAATGGAAAAATATTAATAGATTAATTAATCCTGTTATATATAAAGGGTGTCTCAGTAAGAGGCTTCCAAGATCGTGCGATTTTTTTCTTTGAGGTTTTGTGAAATCACGGGTTTATGCTAATAGAGCCGAAACCATTCCTGAGCTCAAATCGGAAATCCAACGCGTCGTCGGTGAGATACAACCACATCTCAGTGCAAAAGTCTTGGAAAATTTCATGAAAAGTCTGGCCTGTCATCGGACCCGTGGGGGTCGTTTGACGGATAGTTTATTCCATACTTAATCAGAACAATCCTTTACAATACAATTAAAATATCACAACTCTGTGATAAAATACTTGTTTTTTATTTTTAATTAAAAAGTGCACTTTTACTGAAACAGCCTTTATAACCACCGAGAAAGCAATATAATCTTTTTAAGGTTTATTTTTTTGCAGCGTAAATTCTACATTTGTCGTAACCGTGCTTAAAATGACGACCGATATGGCGTGGTGGCGAGTATACCTGCATACCACTCCTGAGGTCGTGGGTTTGATTCCCACACAGGACAAATATTTGTGTGTATAAATATGAATATTTGTTCTGGTCTGGGTGTTTTCCTGTATATATTAAGTATGTATTTACAAAAAAAGTATTTATGTATGTTTATCCGTTATTTAGTACCCATAACACAAGTTCCTAATGATACTTATCTTGGAACTAAATAATTGGTGTAAGTGTCAGAAATATTTATAAAATAATGTTTACGCTATACTAAAAGAAAAAAGGTTAAATAAGATTCTGTCATATAGAGGAAAAGCTCTCAAATTACCTACAGTAAAATTATAAGCGAATGCCGAACAATAAACGATGATTAAAGGTCATTGAAGCATAAGGAGGGTTCCCAAAATCTATAGTAAAGTCGGGTGCCATCTATAAATTGGAAAGAAACCTCCTCATTTCCATAGAAATGGCGTACTCTCAGCTGAATCCGGGCTGGCTCGGCTAAAAAGACATTTGCATTGGAAAAAGGGAGAGGAGTCGTATGAACAATTTTATTTAAAAAAAAACTTTTTGCCTTGCTAATATTCTGACATTCTGCGGTGCTAGGCGGTCGGAAACGATCACCGAAGTACAGCAGAGTTTACAGAGGTCAGTCCTTGGATGGGTGACCGTTTGTGTGGCATTTAATATCGAGCGCTTCCGTGCTTCGGAAGGCACGTTAAGCCGTTGGTCCCGGTTATCACTAAAAATGTGGTAGTCGTTAAGCCACGTTAGAGGCCTAAATGGGCGGCTTGAAAAATTCTAACAGCAGGATGCCATACACCTGCCTCCGCCAATCCGCACTGGGTCAGCGTGGTGGAGTATGACCCAATACCCTCGCACCTTGATATGTGAGAGGAGGCTCGTGCTCAGTAGTGGGACGTTAATGGGCTGAAATGATGAAAATGATGATTTGTCATCATTATCCTAGAGGCGAAAGTCCAGTGGCGAGTCCTGTAAATTCCTTTTTTGGTCTCCAAACTCAAATGAAAATGAAAAAGTATTTATTTAGTTTTCTTAGCAATGATTACATAGTATTCTACGTCTACCAAACTGTACAACAGTTTGTTGGCAGATGTACCTCCTTTAATAAACATGTTACATAACCTAAGATAATTTACTTTTTCAAATTTTACAACTTATCGATCTAATAAAATAAAAAATAAAAAAGGGTCTCGGGTTCAAGCCCAGACGCACCTATGAATTTTTGAAGTTATTTGTGTAATTGTCTTATTATTAATTATTATTGTTAATAGTAATGTAGTAACGTATGGTTAGCAAGGATATTGATAATAATATCTTCAATGCCAATTTAGCGCAGTACAAAAAGTTGACATCTAACTTTTTCACAGACCAAGCATACTCGTCTTATTTATCCTGATATGTTTTTTTATTGTGGTATATTGTTTTGATAAAGTTTAAATATTTTCCCGTTAGTATTTAATTGTTAGATAGTAAGAATTAATTTTATTATTGTTAATTATAAGACATGCTGTGTACAATAATTGTGGATTATTGTCTAGCCTTTTTTTTTAATTAGTCTTAGTTTATTTTAAAATTTTATAATCTTTCCGTGTAACCCTACATAAAATAAATAAACGACTACATCCTGCTAGATGGTAAGCAGTCGATGCAGTTCTGCTAAAATGCCGTTTCACGCCCCGTCTTAAAGACCTGTGTTTATTGTAACTAGGAAAAAAATTACCAAGCAGCGAATACCAGAGCTTAATGACCTTACTCAGAAACGACTTTCAAAATTTCTTGATTTGAGTGCTGATATTCTGCACAGTACGTGGATGGTTCATCAGACCAGCACGTGTTGTTTGGGAGAGGAAAGAAGAGGAAATTTTAATTGCTGACAAAAAGTAGTCTTAGATAGGTTCTCCCTATAACACAAATCAATCTGTAAATAAGAGCTGTCAAAACCAGTAAAATATATGTTCATGTATAGGGCCTCCTATGCGATGGACCGATGATCTGGTCAAGACGTCGGAAAGCCGATGGATGCAGGCGACTCAGGATCGCTCAATGTGGAAACATGTGGTACGTCATATGACTATGATTATAATGATGATGATGACGACATGAACAAATAAATTGGAATGGAATCCTTCTTTTCAGTGTAGAAATACTTGTGCCAGAAGATCTGCACCAAGAGACCCACTTGAAAAACAAACTAACCCACCATAACTAGAAAAAGCTATCTTCTAAGCATCCCAGTCACTTCAATTTAATTCATTTTATGCATAAAATATATATAGGAAACCAAACTACTACAAAATAAATTAGAGAATGCAAACAAATTAAAGATGTTGATTTCAACAACAAACAAACTTAATGAAATTAATCCATTAACTGGTGTTTGGCATACAAATACTACTTAATGATGTTTAGCAAACGTTGAGGCGTCTTGGATTTAGTTTTACAATTCTAATTCCAGATATTTGCTAACATAATAACGACGGGATTATCTCCTAAGACGATTTCGTCGCTTCTGTACATATATCTCTTACTGCATTATAACTCGTGAGCTAGTAATTAATTAAGGAAGCAGGTTAGATTTATTAATGTAGTAAGTGCATGGACATTTTACTACAGTTTGACTACTAGAAGCGCTCGTAGCTCTGCGATGCTAGGTGGTCGGAAACGATCACCGAAGTAAAGCAGAGTTTACAGAGGTCAGTCCTTGGATGGGAGACCGTTTGTGTGGCATTTGATATCGAGCGCTTCCGTGCTTCGGAAGGCACGTTAAGCCGTTGGTCCCGGTTATCACTAAATGTGGTAGTCGTTAAGCCATGTTAGAAGCCTAATGGGCGGCTTGATAAATTCTAACAGCAGGACGCCATACACCTGCCTCCGCCAATCCGCACTGGGTCAGCGTGGTGGAGTATGACCCAATACCCTCACAGCTTGATATGTGAGAGGAGGCTCGTGCTCAGTAGTGGGACGTTAATGGGCTGTGATGATGACTACTAGTGCTGTGTAGTGTTAGAGATGACAGCACACTAAGATTGTATACATATACACACAGACATATTTAGCCTTGACTCCTTGGAGAAGCTCTTATAACTGTCAACTTTAGTCGGAGGGCACCGGTTGACGAAGGTAAGAGAGTTTGCTATTAATAATGCTATTTAGGTATTCATATTAATATTACAAATGCAAACACTACTTTGTAATACTCTGTATGTCCAACTGTAAACTTCTCACACTTAAACCCCAGAAACGGTTTATATGAAAATAGGTAGAAATCATCAATAGGAGACTTACATGTACTGATTATACATATATACATAAATGTATATATAACGCCCGAAGGGATCGGCAAGGGCATATTTTTGATCCCACGAAATACTTAATAGGTGGCGAGCCTATTGGTCATTCCAGCCCATAAACGTCCCATTACTGAGCACGAGCCTCCTCCCACATGCCAAGGTGAAAAGGTTATTGCGTCATACTCCACCACGCGGTCCCAGTACGGAGGTGAAGGCAGGTGTGTGGCGTCGTGCTGTTAGATTTTTTACACATACATATATAATGTCACGCCTATTTCCCGTGGGGGTAGGCAGAGATCACATCCTTCCACTTGCTACGATCTTGTCACACACTTTTAGCTTCATTCACACTTGTAGCGACACCGTACAAGCGATGAACGGAACGTAAAAGATGAATGAAAATACTGAATCGCGCAAACGAAATTCCTCAAGCTCGTAACTATATATGCAGCACCCAACCATCATCGGTTGGGCCGCGGCCCCCGGGCACATCCATCCGCCCGGTGGAAGATCTTCCCTTTAGTCGGGAGCACGTCATCTGCTCCCTACAGTGGTGACCCCAGTAGAACATCAGCAGTCTTCAACCCCGTCGCATCTCTCATCGCTCTCTCGCCTCTCATCCGTCAGCAGTCTCAACGCCCACAGCAGCCAGCATTCAGCCTTAAAGGACTTCCACGTGCAGCGCAACCCCACGCTACCTGGTTTCCTCGGCAGCCTCTGACGGCTTCTCGTCCTCCTGGTCCCGCAGCCCACGCCGAAAGCATCATAGTCGTCGGCACTCACTCCAGCGTGGCAGTTTCTGCACTCCAGCAGCTCGAACGATGTCGCAACCCGACGCAGCCCTACCGTCACTCAACTCCAACACGTCTCGACTCACCGCAGACACGGAGCTCCCTTCCTGCATCTCGACTCACCGCAGATTGCAGCAGACAACCCACTTGCATCGCATGCTTGCTGCACACGCGCAGATTGCTGAGCTTCAAAGGATCGACCTTCGGTCTAGGGGGGGAGTGATGTAGCGACACCGTACAAGCGATGAACGGAACGTAAAAGATGAATGAAAATACTGAATCGCGCAAACGAAATTCGTCAAGCTCGTAACTATATATGCAGCACCCAACCATCATCGGTTGGGCCGCGGCCCCCGGGCATATCCATCCGCCCGGTGGAAGATCTTTAGTCGGGAGCACGTCATCCGCTCCCTACACACTCATTAACCTCGTCATACACGCTCGTCGGTTTAGGGTTTTTTTGACTTGCCCTTTCTCCAAAATAGAATTAGAAATTAGATTTATTAACTTAACCAACCTAACGTGCCTTCCGAAGCACGGAAGCGCTCGAGCCTATAGCTGTTACTTAGTTAAGAAATATCATAATTATGAGATTCAGTATTGAAGTGACTAGCGTAGTCTAGTACTCTAACGCGTATTCGTCATCATCATCTCACCTCAACAACTTCCAGCTATTAGGGAAAAAAGGGTCAGCGTAAGAAATATTACAATAAGACATTTTCTATTTAAAGGCTTATCTCTGCTTTAATCCCCAGCGCACTCTGAATACGACTGAGAACAGCAAACGCGTGAATTAAGACTGCTCTTCACGGGTGACTAATTGCTTCACGTAACGCCTGCTTTTCTATTTCACCCACATTTGCTTATACTGTGGTGTCCCATATCAGAACTGTTTAATACATTTCCAATCGCGTTCGTTATTTCTGAATCGTACATCACTACAAAAAATCAATGTACTGTATCCAAGAATAAATTGTAGTGCGTATTGAATGACAGCAACGTCAATGTCGATCTTAAATTTTCAAATTGGCGTGCGTTCCTTTTCAAAATGGCGACTTGGTTTCGATGGTTTAACGCGGCACAAACCATTTCTAGTGTCTTATTGTTTTGATTTCTATGGACTAAACACAATATGCCGAAGGTACGCGACTAAAGTTCGGTATAGCTACGCCCGCAATGCTATTTAAATTACTGACATTATGTCAAAAATATGTTGCGTTAAAGCGTACTTTTTCTGTAAAGCATACATTATACGCGACTAAAGATCAGTTAAATTGTCGCCGAACAATCGGCTAAGACAGTGTTTAAGACACTGAATAGGGTGTACTCATTGTGCGAATTTCAGTCGCGTTAGTTTCAGTGGGTCGTATCAGCCGAATACGTCGTAACGCACATTTAGGCGCGAAACTTCGGTCGCGTACTTTCGAAATTGTGTTAAACACATATTAAACATAGAAAAGGCGCGTCTGGCACGCGTAACTACTTCATCTAGCCACAAATGAGCGCTATTACTTAATTTAATTTCAATTTAGTTGTATATATGCCATGTTTTGGAGCCGCTCCATCGAATTCTAAGCCCTGTCTTGTCCGAAGGCGAATTTGTGCACTATTCTGAACTATTAAGACCTTACGATCCCAAGCCAACCTCACCTGCAAGACTAAGTACCTGTCGATCAACGGACAATGCTCTGGCATATTCAAAAATTCCCGGAAAGCGGCAATGGACTCGCCACAATTACTATTCCACGCGAACGAAGACGCGGGGCACAGCTAGTATAGTTATAACGTGTTGGTTTTACCAGAAGTCTTTGGTGACTCAGATAAGAATCGAACTCACGACCTTTAAATAAACGGTCCACTGTATATCATTATGTACCTTAGACATTTTCCTATAATTTTACATTTATAATTATATTATAAGTATTAAGTTTCAACATCTACTTATCCTTAACATCGCGAACATCCCACTTAAAACTTAATCGCGCATACTTTGCTTGCGAATCTGAGAACCTTACCCTTTAACAGACAAACCCACTCTTTTTCACTCACCCAAATTCCTCCCAAATGGCGCCCGACAATTTTATATTAGCAGAGAACAAGGGCAAATAATCTCACCACTTTATAAGGTTTTTGATGAAACATGAACACGGTTATCCTGGCACGTAATATTTCAGCGGGTCATATTTCAAGTGCGTTCTCTTGGAGAGCGAACTAATGCTTCCCCAAATTACCCCGGCGAAACAGGCTGCTGGTTATTAGACGGCGGCGTGACAAGATATTTATATCACTGGGTTTGTTGCTAGGTGGATATGGGCTGCTTTTTGGAATTATGCCGAGTAGTAATTGAAGGAAAAAAAAATGGTTGTCTATAAAGTCGGTTTACTGACGGTAGTTGAACGTGACAACGTCTTAAGAAAATACTAATGGAATGGTAGCATTTGTCAAAAGAAAATTTGAATTTCATTTGTTTAATAAAGCAGCAGCTGTCCACGCAGACGCATCGCTCACTCAAGTAGGAGAGAGACGGATGTCGAACGCTGCCAAACGCAAAGGCCGATTGTGCTTCTTTGTCGCTCGTTCCGCGCTCTCGCTTGCACTTCAAGCCTTACATGGAACGCCTCAGAGCGAGGTAACGCCGCATGAGTCATGTTTTATCGTGCGTGCAGCCGGCTCTATCGAATTATAAGACGTTGTCACGTCAAAATATTATGCTTCTAGCTTCCATCCTTGATACAACAGGATTTTGGTACGGCATAGGATGGTTATAGTATTTACCTGTGGGATTGAGGAAGTAAAAAGTTTAGTAATAAAACACCATTCCGTGGAAAATACTTTTGTATTTGTCACATAAGTGGGGTTGTAGTGTGGATGGAAAGGAACAAGGAAGAGGCTTAAAAAAAAAAAAATTTATTATGCATTCTATTATGATGCATTCAGAAGTTGATATATTTATAGTTTCGCGATGGACCGATGATGTGGTAAAGGCGGCGGGAGGCCGATGGATGGAGACGACTCAGGATCGCTCAATGTGGAAATCGATTGGCTGAGATGATGATGTAGTTTGTTTGATGATATAATTAATAAATAAATAAATATTCTCTTACAATCACACCAATTATTTAGTTCCAAGATAAGTATCACTAAGAAGTCTTGTGTTATGGATACTAAAGAACGGATTAACATACTTACATACTTTTTTTTTTTGTAAATATACATACATACTTAATATATATAGGAAAATACCCAGACCAGAACAAATATTCATATTTATACACACAAATATTAGTCCTGTATGGGAATCGAACCCACGACCTCAGAAGTGGATTGCGGGTATACTCGCCACCACGCCACTTCAGTCATCGTATAACATAACGTATAATGTTTGTATAGTATAATATAAATGAAATAAAATGAATGAAATGAAATAAAAAAATATTTTGAAATGAAAAATTATTTATTTCAACATCACAAAACATATACAACATAATAAAGAAATAATACAATACATAGGACACGTAAAGGTTGCATGATATCGAAAAAGGATATAACGTATATTATTGATTGAAAGTCTTCTATTATTCCTATATCGTGTAAGTTATCTTAACAAAGCTTTGTTTCATAACAAAGGTATTACTCAAAGCCTGAATTAATTAATAAATTCACAGTGCACAGCTTTCCACATAATACTCCACGACGACGACGGGGTAATCAGATCCGCAATCCTTCTACGAGTCCCCCGGGTGCGATAAGAAAAGGTTTCATTCTAAGCACACGGCTATTATCCGGTTCAGTTTAATTATTTTTATTAGAAGACTTTAAAAGAGTTTTGGTGAGAATTCTGATTTGGGAACTACTCAAGTCAGAATTCTTACCATAAACTCTTTTAAAGTCAAAGTCAAGTAAGTTTGTCTTAACATCTTGTTAATTGCAAAAAAATAAACTTAGTCTGAGAATTGGAAATCAAAAATATTTCGATTGATTAGCCCAACATTTTAAATTCTTCAACTGTTATACATTTTAATATTACTTACTATACAATAAAGCTCGACAAGTATAAAATTAAATTAAATTTAAAAAGCGTTAGGCATATTTTAAAACTTAATTTGCAAGTTTTTGAAATTTTGACAATGTGAAATTATATTACTCTCCTTTCGTAAGAGATGGTCTACTTTATACGAAAGCAAGAGTGCCAAATGTTGCATAAATGCCAAAAACAAAAACTTCAGCTCACCTTTTTATTATCCAATATTACATGTCATACCTGAAAAAATAAAGTTTAAATAATTTATTGATTCAGGCGTTACTTTGCGGAAATCCATTGTAAGCAAGTGATGGATTAAAAATATCTTTGTAACAATTCCCGCGCTACTATAATTTCCCGAAAAATCGAGAAACTATTTAACACGACACGTGTTTCGCCCTTACACAGAGCATCTTCAGGTAAGATAGGAGCCTTAGAACAACGATGTCTTCACGACCAACGCTGAAACGAGACTGAGACTCGAGATTTTTAATCCATCACTTGCTTAAAATAAAGTTTTATTACAATAAGAATAAAACTAAAATATTTTAATATTTACGTAAAACGTAATGTCTGTTGCTTTGAAGGGGTAGGCAAAGGCGTATTATACGCCCACATTTTGGGAATTATATTCTTGGTCCCACGTAATATGTGGCGAGCCTATTCCCGCTTTCCGTGAACTTTTATGTTCGCCAAAGGGACAACCGGGACCGAAATCTTGATATTAAAACATAAAGGACTAGGACCCTAATTGCGTAAAACTATTCGTATTTGCAATTGGTATTGTTTTAATAAATTTGAATTAGTAGTTTAAATTATATGTTTATGAAAGGAATAGTTCGGGCTTTCAGTTAAACCAATAGCAAAATTATTACTATAGGAGATGGCTATTATGTTATATAATTTGTTTGCCCTCAATTGTGGTTTTGTTTGAATTAATTGTTTGCTTGTTACATACATTGTTTTTATTGTAGGTATAATTGTTTCAAACTAGAATGAACGTTTGGAATTATGTTTTTAATATTGACAATGAGTAATTTACATTATTAGTCAAGCTGTTTATTTTGTTCATGTCGTATACTAGTATAACTAGTCGTATGGATCACATCCTGGATAAGTCGTGTGAGGTCAATAAACACGCTGTTTCAAGCCTCGCTTCAAAAATTAAAAAAAGTCAAAACTTAAACAAGCGCGGTAAAGACTCTGGACTATTATATAGTAATTAATAATAAATATCTTCTGACACTTATATCAATTATTTAGTTCCTTAATAAGTTTTATGAAGAACTTGTGTTATGGACACTAATTAAGGCATAAACATATGTAATTTTTTTTTTGTAAATACACACTTTATTTTCATTTGTCTGGGTGTTTTCACCCAGACAAATATTCATGTATATGCACACAAAGATCTGTCCTGTGTGGGGATCGAACCCACGACCTAAGGAGCGAAAGTGTTGGAAATCAAGAGTCGGTAGAAGAAGCACTTTACAATATGCTAACAATAATTTTTATAAAAATAAAAATCTGATACTTTTTTTATAGCACAAAATAATTTACGTTGAAAATAACAGATACCTTTTACCTTCCTATAAACACCTATAAAAACGATCTATAGGAACGATCATCAATTTGAGATAAAGAAAACTACGAATACTAAATTTAAAAAAGAAAATCTTTTTTACTTTACAAAAGTATGACCGAGTCAAAGAAATAAATCATATCCAAGAATTAAAATTATATTTGACACAACTTTCAATACACAAACCAATTTATCTCTGACGAAGAAAATCTTTTGTAACAAATCAAAGAGAACTCCCAGCAGGATACAATGGGGTGGTGTTTATTAATTTTATGCAAAATCCTCAAGAATTTTTTCACAAGAAAAGGGCCCTGACAGCCAGTCGGACTGTGAAGCGAAGTGACTTGAAAGCGAGAAAAGTTTCATTTTAAAGTTAGGAAACGAAAATGAAAAGTCAAGGAAATAACTTTATTAAATGTTCTTCAACATGTCAGTTAGATCTTGGAAATTCTGAAAATAAGATAGTAGAGAGCTTAAAAACAAAGAAATACTTTTATGTAAATGCATATTTGTTATTATTGACATCAATACCAAATATCGTAATATTTGGCACTTTATCGTCGATGGGATTTAACAGGATAGAAAGAAAGAAAGAAAGAAATAAATGTTTATTAACTGCACAAGTAGGTACATAAAATTGTTAAAATTTCACAAGACTGAAATTGTGCAGTCAAAAGGCATTGCTTCAGCTTAATGCAGCTATAACAATGTCATAGCTGCGCTGGTTTACAAGCAACACCTTATGACGCAGTGGCATAACTACAACTTAAACTAGTAATGATTTTAAAAACAATGAAAATAAAAAATTACACACAAAGTACTATTTTCAATGAAAATTACAAAAACTAAGTAATAATAAGCAATAAAAAGGATAATAATATATCACTGAAATCGATACCGATATTTTTTCAAAAACTTTAATTTCTTATTTTACTTAGACTCTAATAATGCATCGTATACTCTATTTAGCTCAGAAGGTCAAAATTAGTGGATTTTCTTCTCGTGAATCGTTCTTTTCTGGACGTAGATGGGTTGAGGCAATGATACATAAATACAATCATGCCTGTTTCCCCAAGGGGTAGGCAGAGACATACTATACGCCCATACGTCGTCAATTAAAGTATTGGTCCCATGTAATAGGTGGCGAGCCTATTGCCGCTTATCGGGAAGTGTTACGTTCGCCAGAGCCTCGTCTGCTCCTTAGATGTTGGTACGATCTCTGTAAACCCAATGATGTAGAGTTATATTGCAATCACAATAACAGAAATGCAGATCCAATACCAACTTGTATAAAATATTCATAGACCCAGAACAAGCATACTTCACTATATTCTGTCAATATGGCTCAAACTTAGTGTTGTATTTCTGTCGATAGCTATCTATGGCTGATTGCCAAATCCTAAAATGCCAAAAATAGTAAATTTCCAAGTAACAATCTACCGAACATTGAACACACTATCGCGTACGCTTGCCAAAAACTCACTGACCTAATGACACACTGCTATATAGCTTTTCTTCTATATCCTATGCCTACAATTAACACCTTCTTTCTTTAATGTTGTCCGGGAAAAAAAAAGTTTTAAAATGTGCCAGCCTCATCTCGGTTCTAGGGTGCCGTTGAAACCAGCTATGAGAAAACGCCGTTTTTTTATTAATTCTGTACCATAACTTGTTTCGCATTATCGTCCAAATGAGATGCGTGATAGGACTAAGGCGTACCCAGCTTGAGGTGCACAGGTGCATCGACATTTGTAAGAAGTGAAAGAGGGTAATTGCACCTTTTGGAAACGTTACGCCGACCCCAGAAAACTGGGAGCAAGGCAGGAGGATAGTTTGCGAGACTGTACCGCGGAACCAGGACATAGCAGGCTCAAGAAGAACAGTCAGAAAATATTTATTATTTATTTATTATAACATGGTTTTTAGTCAGAAAAAGTCTGGCACACCCTTCACCACACCCTTGACTCACAGCGGGAGACATCCTTCCGCTTCACCCACAGCGGGACACGGTCATTTAACCAATTTCCATTCGAGATAAATAAAGAGCATCAGAATGCTGACTTTCTTATGCCGTACAAAGTGGCTTTGGAAAATAGACAGATATATTAGGTCGGGGAAAAAGTCTTTTCGCATAACGTAGGTATAAACTTATTATAAATTTTTTTTGACTGTACTATTTGTGTCTGGCTGGTTTTGGTAACATTAAAAAGGTTCCATTATAAAGAAAAGAAAAAAATAAAAAAAAGTTGTTTCCCGCTATTTTTCATTTGTTTTTCTCTCCGTTAAAATGAGTGAATCTAATGAAGAAATTCGATACATTTTAAAATTTTATTATAAAAAAGGCAAAAATGCAACTCAAGCAGTGAAAAAAATTTTTGATATTTATGGACCTGATGCAGTGTCAGTAAGAGTAGCACAAATTTGGTTCAAACGTTTTCAGTCCGGAAATTTTGATGTTAAAGATGCACCTCGCTCTGGTCGCCCTGTTACGAATAAAATGGACGCCATTTTTGAATGAGTGGAGCAAGATCGGCATATTAGTAGTTACGATGTAGCTGAAGAACTGAGAATTGACCACAAAACAGTTTTGACCCATTTGAAGAAAGCTGGTTATACAAAAAAGCTCGATATTTGGGTGCCACACGAGCTCACTCAAAGAAACTTAATGAACCGTGTACTCATTTGCGATTCATTATTGAGACGTAATGAAACCGAGCCGTTTTTGAAGAGATTGATAACTGGCGATGAAAAGTGGATCACGTACGACAAGAACGTGCGAAAAAGGTCGTGGTCGAAAGGCTTTGGCCAGGCTTCACAGACTGTGGCCAAACCTGGCCTAACACGAAATAAAGTGATGCTGTGTGTATGGTGGGATTGGAAGGGCATTGTTTATTATGAGCTTTTACCGCCCGGCAAAACCATCGATTCTGATCTTTACTGCCAGCAACTGATGAGATTAAAGGAAGCAGTCGAGAGAAAACGGCCGGAATTGATCAACAGGAAGGGTGTGGTCTTTCATCACGATAACGCTAGACCACACACATCTTTAGCCACTCAGCAAAAATTAAGAGAGTCCGACTGGGAGGTCCTAGTGCATCCACCATATAGCCCTGACCTTGCGCCTTCAGATTTTCACCTGTTTCGGTCTCTGCAGAATTCTTTAGGTTCTGTAAGGTTGACCTCAAGAGAGGACTGCCAAAACTATTTGTCCCGTTTTTTTGATCAGAAGTCCCAAAGTTTCTACAGTAACGGGATAATGTCTCTGCCCACAAAATGGCAGAAAGTTATTCAACAAAACGGTACATATATATTGTAAATAAATGTAAATAAACTTTAAAAAAAATGTCTTGACTTTTCATACAAAAATACGAAAAGACTTTTTCCCCAACCTATTACTTTAACATATATGTAAGAGGAGGCACTCATAAGTGGGGACGAACCACAAATAAAAGCATTTGCAAGGAGGGTTGAAGTTAAGCAGAAAGCCGACTGTAAATATCTTTGTCAGATCAGTTTGTCATAAATATTTTTTGGAAAATTGTCTGATCTGAAAAACGATTCAAAAGAAATCTATACAGCCATAGCAAAACCTACTTTAAGCACAGGTATATCTAGATGAAACGTATCAATTGGTAAGAGGTAGTTAGGCCCCTTACTCAAATGAACGCTAGATCATAACACCCTTCATCAAGGCATGAAGTGGCAGAACTCTCAAAGATGTCGTCGCCACACATCACATTGCCTAAAATATGTGAATTAATAACGAAATTATTCAAAACACTAGTACATATATGTTTGCCTAAGTTATTAATATAAGTCCTGAATGGGGAATTCCGTCAGTGTGGCAACTTTATAACAACAATCAAAGCGAGAAATAACATCACGCGGGAGGGTCGTTTCCAAAATGGCGTTCTACAAGACCCTCTGACGCACAACTTTCGGAATATTCAGAATCATGTTGTTAGACGACATTTTTTTAAATCTATAAATACCTTTTTAAACTATTTTTCAACGCTTATTTAAGAGTTTATGTACACAAACAAATTTACATTTAAAGTGGAACAAAACTAGCTGCTGCGAGCTTCTTAATCCCAAAGGATTTTCTTTCAGCAGTTCAACAAAGACAAAACATTATAAAATGGACGACATTATTATCTAAGGAGGAAAAGGGGTTTTAACAAAAAGTGTAACAGACAGCTGCATTCTAAACACAAACTTTCCTTATGAGTAGCACTTCTACCCTAAACTATACAATGATTGAGCTATCAAAAGTCTATCCCGACGGAAAAAGGAGCTTTGATAAAACCAAAGACAACATTATATAGCACATATTTTTTGCAGTAGCAGATTCCTAAATTTCTTAATAAAAATAAATTTCTCTGACCTTAGTATCTAAGAGGTAGCATGAGCTGAATAATTAATAAGTTTCAAATTTATATTACACAACTCACAAAACAGCATCTAATTAGGTAATTTATTTATTTCTTTAATTGTATTAGATCTTAAGACATAATTTGAAAAAAGCCGAGATGAGTTTCTTAAAGCCTCCTTCTCAATCTCGTTGCCTTTTGGAAGCCTCGTTAGAGTCACCGACAGACTGTCTGACTGACGAACAATCCCCTCCCTCCTTTAGAATCACGACAGGCTGACTGACAGATACAGACTGACAAATCTTGAGAAAACCACAAAAGACAGAAAAACTTTCAAATTCTGACAAAGAACCCATTTGCTTTTACTCCTTTATTATGTTACCGATCATATTTCTTTCATTGTTGTTAAAAAAAATTATGGAATTTCCATTTTGTGTAAATGTTTGACGAATCTAAATGATCATGTTGATCTTAAAGACAATAAAGTATATTTTTATTTTATATATTTACAATAAAGTGTTTATGTATGTTTATGCGTTACTTAGTATCCTTAACCCAAGTTCTGAATAATACTTATCTTGGAACTAAATAATTGGTGTAATTGTCAGAAACTATATATAGATACATATTTATTTACTATTTTATCAATGATAATTCACACAATTATTTGTCTAAAGTGGCATCTTCACAAACTTAGTATTTAGGAAGAATAGTCCAAGTCTCTTGACGTAACAAACGTCAAAGAGAAAATTAGTTCAAGATTGTCGCATATGTTATTAATGAATGTACTAATTAAATTATCAAACTGTTTTCACATTTAATTAAACCTTATAAATTGGTCCTCTTATCGTCTTAATTACATTATGTTCGCATAGGGTTACAAACATAATATGTAACGTTTCCATTTTGAATATTCTGGCGATAATTTCGTTATAATTCAGTGAGAAGTGGTATTTTACGTAACTAAACCTCTCGTATGGATGTTAAATAATGATGTATGAATATTTTATTTCTCTCTTCACAAAGGATTACAAAAACAGTAGTTACAGACAGTGAAGACACATTATCCTTTGTGAGAGACTGGAGTCCATACTAGGAGAATAGGAATCGAGCTCATTTCATTTTATATTTACATATATACATACATACATTCACGCCTGCTTCCCCAATGGTACAGGCAGAGGCATATGATACGCCCACACGTCACCAATCATAATAATATAGTCGGTCCCACGTAATAGGTGGCAAGCCTATTGCCGCTAGCCGGGCACAGCTATGTTCGCCAGCCTCGTCTGTTGATCGGCAGGTGCACCACTTGCAGGTGAGGTTGATTTGGGCTCCCTAGATCCTTGTAGGAACCCTATACACCCTATATGTTATATTTCCGTTATATATTGTCTCTAGAACAATTTTTTTTTTAAATACTAAAAGGTAGCACTAAACATTGCGGCCCGTTGTCACCACAGCCTATGGATGGACGCTTGAAATTGCTCACTGGCATCACTAGTAGCATCACTAGTGGCATCACTAGTGGCATCACTAGTGGCATCACTAGTGGCATCACTAGTTGCATCACCAGTGGCATCACTTGTGGCATCAGTAATGGATTCAGTAATGGCATCAGTAGTGGCATCAGTAGTGGCATCAGCAGTGGCATCAGTAGTGGCATCAGCAGTGGCATCACTAGTGGCATCAGTAATGGATTCAGTAATGGCATCAGTAGTGCCATCAGTAGTGGCATCAGCAGTGGCATCAGTAGTGGCATCAGCAGTGGCATCAGTAGTGGCATCACTAGTAATATCTATAGTAGCATTACTAGTTGCATCACTACATTTCTGTCAATCAATCAATTAAATCCTATTATTGTTTCCAAAGAGTCCAAAGAGTTGTCGGCCAAAGAGGGAAATCCACAACTCACCTAAACATTAACCAATTGTGTCCTAAACTTACGCTTAGAAAGCGATAATCACGCATAAAACTTCTAAAATGGCATAACTGCGCGACCAGGTTTCGAATTCACGACCTCTTGAATTGAAGTCTATTAGTCTCACCACTGCTATCGCTGCTATCATTAACAACTCAAGACTTCGCGGAAAACAGTTACTTTTGAATCAAAACTCAGCATAGATCAAGACATGAGACGCTGTGTAAGATTTTCAACAGTATTTCGTTATTTATTTATACCTCAGCCTCAAAATGTAAGTCTTAGAAAACAGTTCGACAACTAATGAAGAACAATGAGCAATAAACGGAACAGATGGAGGGTCAAATAAAGAAGACGGAATATTTGAGACCGAAAAGCCGTATTTTATGGTTACACAGATAGTATATACTGTGTGTAATGTGAGCTCCTATCGATTGATTAAGGATACCCATTTGTAAGCGCCATGAATTGAAGAAAATATATCGATACTTTTTACTAAGATCATTGTTTCTTCTGTCGATAAAAATTAGGACGAAGATCATTTGACGACAAAAAATGAGTATGAATGTTGGAACTTTTGATCGAGTGAAATGGATTATCAAAAACAATATGAAATAAGGGTAAGAAGAACTTACGGAACTAAGCATTAAAACAATTAGGAACTATCTCCAATAATTCAGTCCAGTAATAATCTAATGATAATATTCTTTTACAAATACACCAATTATGTAGCTTCAAGATAAGTATCATTAGGAACTTGTATTATGGATACTAGAGAACGGGTCAATGAACGTACTTAACTACAATTTTTTTTTTCAATTACATACTTAATATACGTAGGAAGCACCTAGACCAGATCAGATATTCAAATTCACGCACACTAAAATCTGTCTTGTATAGGAATCGCACCCACGTCTTCATGAGCCGAATGAACTTCATAGCTACTTTGTAGCTCAGTAACCGTTTATATATTTTTTTCTATTAAGGCGATTGCCTGAAAGAAATTGTAATGCTGATAACAATCTATATATACGGCTGCATTACCCACACATACTTACCGCATTTAGAATTATTTGCAATTGTAAATTTGGAATTGTTGTGATAATTATAGGGCCTATACTTGAGCACTGTCTCCACCCAAAATAATGTCCCTCAATTTTTTTCATGACCTTGTATGTCCAATTTATTTATCAGGAAGACATTTTCGATAAACCGACAAAGCCACAACACTAGCAAGATTTATACCTGAGATTTAGTACGCGGTGCCGTCTATACCTACTCGAGTTTATCCAATGAATAAAGTTTACTCCTTTATCCGTCTTTATTGTTATGCCGGTTTCTTTAAAGATATTGTAAATAATAAATCTTTTTTCATCTTGTGGTGACTGTAGATTTATCTTGCTCAAGACCATTGTTCGGTTATACAAGGGAAATATTAATATCAGGGTGTATTAGAAGAATATTTTTTTTTGCGCTGAAGATTCACAGAAATTGTTATATTGTTGCAAGCGGTACATTTTAAAGATGTTTGAGAAAAATAAGGCTTAACGTAAATAAAAAACAGTTAAAAGAGATTTAATTGTATACTGTTATATGATTTAAAGAAAATGAAAGTAAAAAAAAAAAAAAATTCTCAAGGCAACATTAGTATGTTGCTTGCGTGCTTAAAAAAAAGTAATTGAGTTTAAATTTTAATAACACATGAATTTAAAAACAAATAACAAAGGTCTGAACATTTTTTATGTAAGTCGTTAACAAAATATATTTACGCACTGCCTGCCAAAGGGGGGCCGAGAGGAGTGTGTCGGATTCAGCACCGGAAGGCACGACCGCCAGTAGTTACACCCACTAAAAATCTTGCAACGACGCCAGCCGCTTGTTGAGAAAAAGGCGGGGGACCAGTACCTGGTTTGCAGCATCTGACACCCCGCCCGCGGCCGACATCCCCCGGGCTAATATATGAATATCGTATATGTATATAGTATATGTATATAGTATATGTATATAGTATATGTATATAGTATATGTATATAGTATATGTTTATAGTATATGTATATAGTATATGTATATAGTATATGTATATATGCATATAGAATATGTATGTTTGTAACTTCTTAGTAAGTTTTCTATCACCTAATTTTGCGAGTGGTGACGTGATTTAGATTACAAGTGATTTAAAACACAAAGTTTCTCACGTTAAAGTGATTTATCCTTGCCAAAGCTAAATTGATTCCTGGGCTCTCAATTGAATTAGATCGCATAATGCTGTTTGTTCGGCATTTTAACTAGACCCGCGAGTCTCGAAGATCCATTTAAGGAAAAATATAGGCTCTTTGAGTTCGTGTAAAATATCTATAGGCAGATTGAACAGACACACAGTTAAATCTATATTTATTATATTAAGTCGTTAGTAGTATAGCACTACTAATTAAGTTCTAAAACACAAATTAAATTGGGATCCTTATTTTTTTTGTTTTATGTCGTAACAAAATGCATTTAAGCACTGCCTTTCGGCCCAAGGGGTACCGAAAGGGGGTGTGGGACTCACCATCGGCAGACGCGACTGCCAGCAGTAATATCCACTAAAAATCTTCCGACGACACCGACACGATTACAAGCGGCGGCTTGTTGAGAAAGGGCGGTATCTCGGTTGCAGCGTCTGACACCCCGCCTGTGGCCAACGTCCCCCGGACCTATGCCGGTAGGATCTCCTCAAAGAGACGCTTTGGACGCGCCCCTCCTACCTCCTTGTGCGACCATAGGGTATGTGGCCGACTTCTCGGAGGGTCCATGGTTAGACAGCAGGGGCCCCCTGCCCCCTCTGCCTAAGAACCTCCTGGCGCTGCTTGACGAGCCCTCCTGGCCCGCCTGCTGCGCCCTCCACAGGTCTCTTTTAGTTTCCCCCCCTGATAGACAGTACTAAGGGAACCCAGAGTCGCCAATCTCTGTGGGATCTTTTCCCGGCCTCTGGGAGGTACTCAGCCCCCCACCACGCCATCCAAAACCTAAGAAACCCAAGCCAACATCACCTGCAAGTGGTGCACCTGCCGATCAACGGACGAGGCTCTGACAAACATTAGAGTTCCTGGTAAGCGGCAATTGGCTCGCTATCTATTACGTGGGATTAAAGATATAATTGGCATAATGTGGGCGTAACTTATATGCCTCTGTCTACCCCTTCGGGGAACAGGCGTGATAGTGTGTGTGTAGATATATTTAATTGCCATTATTTTCCATGCCATGATAGGTATATTAACTGACATCAGCGCTAAATCGGTCATTATCTTCATTTGAAATTACCTAATAGTTACCAGTAGGTAGGTAGTCTAGGAGACTCCCTATGGGATAGAATCAGAAATGAAAAAATCCGTAGGAGAACTAGAGTGACCGACAAAGCGAAGCGCGCTTGCAAGCTGAAGTGGCAGTGGCCGGGGCACATAGCTCGAAGAACCGACGACCAATGGGGCGTTAAGGTTCTTGAAGGGCGACCACGAATCAGCAAACGTAATAGAGGGCGGCTCCGACGCGATGGACCGATGATCTGGTCAGGGCGGCAGGAAGCCGGTGGTTGCAGGCGGCACAGCATCGATCAACATAGAAAGCAATTGGGGAGGCCTATGTTCAGCAGTGGAGTAAAATGGCTGAAATGATGATGATTATGATTGTTAAGCGAAGAAAAAAAAGCATCACAGTGGCCAATTTGTTGAAGTTTCCTATATTTTATTGCCATTTCTTACCATATTATGATGTGTATACTGACATCCGCGCCAATTGGGTCGGTCTCTTTCATTTCTTTAATAAAAAATTATAAAAGAATGAAAACGTCTATATTCCGTCGTCTCATAGAAATAATCAAACAAACGCTTAGATCATTCAGATTGTCCATTAAGGGCTTAGGCACATTACGCACTGCGGCGAAATGAGATTTATCATTAATACATTAGTGCTATGAAATCTATGAGCTAGCAAATTTCTTGCAAACGTAAATGACTCGTAAATGTATAATACGGAGGAAAAGAAAAGTGTAATTGATCCTTCTTTCCTTATATCAAATCAGCTTTATGAGTCCACTAATGAACATTATCTTTCCCAATAGATTACTTTATATGAATTTATTTTTACAAGAATATAGGTTTTCCTTGTACATTGGTAATGTCTCGCCAAATAATATAGTTTGTATCGTCACCAGGTAAAGGGAAAGAATCCCGACTGAAATATTTGAACGAGGATAGATCTGAGGACAGATTCCTGCTCAGAGAGTGTACACGGAAAGCGAATTTAGATAAGGAATTTACTATGTTTCGCGGGTCTCGCGATGAACAAATTTCAGCCATTTATTATACCACAAACTGTGTTTAATGATTCGCAAACACATGATGTAGGTAATAGATCTGTATGAAACATAACGCTCACGCGACTGTTTCAGCTCAACAATATAAATATTCATAAGAGTCATAATATTGTAGCTTGGTTTGGCAATGCCATTGGTTAATATTTCTCCATTGCTTCACTTTGCTGCCCCGCTCAGCTTTTGTGGGCATTCAGCTTTACTGAGCACAGGCTTCTTTTTATAAACGAAAGGGGCATTAGGGGATATTTCACCACAGTGTCCCAGTGCGTATTGAGGGAGCAAGTGGAATGCGCGCCCTTAACTATAATATCACCGTACCTCGTTCTTACATACTTGTTCCCTGTGGATATTATACTAGGTCAACAGTGTTTTCTTAGGCTTTCTACGAAGGTGTGAGTGTGTGACGAGACCTGCAAACACAAAACCTCATTCTGAGGATGGTCGGAGCTGAAAACTTTTAGTGCGCCAAGGCGGTGAGTTAAATATTTGTTTATTAACTACCGCACACAGTTGTTATTTGGGTATGACAGCTTATCCTTCGGTATAAAAGAGCTCTCATTTATTTTTAATATTTATAGCCCGATTACCAACAGGCAGCGTTTAATTCGAATAAAGAAAAGAAGGATCTATGTCAGACTTTTTATTTTCTCCGTATTACACAAATACCTACGTGTCATTTATATTTGCAAGAAATTCGCTAGCTCATAGATTTCAAAGCAGTAATGTATTAAAGATAAAGCTCATTACGCCGCAATGCGTAATGTGCCTTAGCCCTAAATTGACAATCTGAATAATCTAAGCGTTTGTTTGACTATTTCTGTGAGACGATGGAATATAGACGTTTTCATTCTTTTATAATTTTTTTATTAAAGAAATGAAAGAGACCGCGACCCAATTGAAGCGGATGTCAGTATACACATCATGATATGGTGAGAAAGGGCAATAAAAAACTTCAAACTTCAACAATTTGCCCACTGTGATGCTTTTTCTTTTTCGCCTACCAATCATAATCATCATCATTTCAGCTATTTTAAGTACACTGCTGAGCATAGGCCTCCCCAATTGCTTTCCACGTTAATCGATCCTGTGTCGCCTACATACACCGGCCGGCTTCCCGCCGCCCTGACCAGGTCATCGGTCTATTGCGTCGGGGGCTTCTCTCTACTACGTTTGCTGATTTGTGGTCATGTTCCTAAATCGACTATCTAAATAATGTAATCGTTTGTTTGACTATATGTGACGTCACGGACATTAGACATGCGTTAGCGTGTGAAGCCAACAGAACTGGCGAGTAGCATCGTGTTTAATATTACACGAACCATTTGGAAACCATGTAAGAGGTCCGATAAGGATCTTTCAAGCCGCCGCAAGAGATGAGTTTCTTGAGGCATTCTTCTCAATCTCGTTGCCTTTTGGAAGCCTCGTTAGAGTCATTGACAGACTGACTGATTGACTGACGGACAATGCCCTCCGTCTTTTAGAGTCTCGACAGGCTGACTGACAGATCCTCCCGATAAGAGTCACAGACAGACTGACAAATCTTGAGAAAAACCACAACAGACAGATAAACTGGCAAACCTTGACAAATTCTGACAAAGAGCCCATTTGCTTTTATTTCTTTATTATAGTACCGCAAATATCTCTTTCATTGTTGTTCAAAAAATATATCGAATATCCATTTTGTGTGAATGTTTGTCGAATTGAAATGATCATGTTGATCTAAAAGACAAAAAAGTTTTTTTTTTGCCCTAGAAGCAGAGCGCCAGAGACGTGCCTGCAACAATCTGCACTGGATTCGCGTGGAAAGAATATTAACTGAATCCCTCTTACCTTAGTTCGTGATAGTAGGCTAGTGTTTAGTTTATTTTAATGAGCTGAGATCATTCAAATTCAAATTCATATTAATTTATTCAAGTTTGGCTCAAAAGAGTTCTTAAAAACACTTAAAAACTAGCGCGCCCATTTACTGCGAGCGGGAGCTTGATCGTAAAAGAACGGGCAAGAAAATCGTCAAGGTTAGTTTTTTCTCCCGCCAGTTATAAGAATACATATTTAGATATATGTGTACTTATATGTATTCATGAGAATAATTAATTATACTAAGTCATGAGATTACATTTATTATACAGGTGGTCGATCTGCCCACGTACCTGCTCTCGCACTGCTACAAGCATATCATAATAATTGGAAATTCTAATTTATCCCATAAAGCCAATTCGACTCCCAGCAGCTTCAAAACAATACCTTTGAACTATGTTTAAATGAAACAACTTTCCAATAATATTAGGAAACTATTACGATGCAAATTTAATCGAAATCAGTATGATAGGAATCTGTATTCATTTTACTGTGAGCAGTTTCAGCGTTCGTTTGAAATCGTTTAATAACTGGACTTGATTGGGAGGCTTTCGTCACGTCGGTTCTGCAATTTCATCCCGATCATCAATTTGTTGGTTTATCTCGGATTGTGAGCGAGCTGTTTTGATTACTGATCGCTCATCTACTAACAGTAAGCCATCATAATCCGATATTTCAACTCAGCATGTTCATTTGAATGTCCATGCTCTGACATTGCATTTGTGTTGTCGTCAGCAATTAACAGTAGTTTTAAATTTTATTAAGTCTAATACTTGCACATCTAAAGACTTACTTTGTGTGCGATGGGTGACTATTCATTTATTTTTTTGTGTAAATCGTCATTTTGTTTTTGGATGATTGTACGATAGGAACCAGTTTTTTATTTTACTATGAGCAGTTTCAGCGTTCGTTTCAAGTCGACCAATAACTGGAAGAAATTGAGAGGCTCACGTCACTTCGGTTTTGCAATTACATCCCAATCATCAATTTGTAGTTTTATCTCGGACTGTGAGCGAGCTGTTTTGATTACTGATCGCTCATGCACTAACAGTGAGCCATCATAATCCGATATTTCAACTCAGCGTATCTATTTGAATAGCAATGTTCCGACATTGCATGTTGGTAGTCTTATAGTAGTTTTAAATTTTATTAAGTCAGCAAGTTTTATATAATTTATCAACAACTGCATTCCCATAGACAGTCTAGGTATCCATCAAACCTTTCAATGCATTAATGACTCATAATGACGAATTTTAATGACTACATTCTAGCTGACGGTAAGCAGTCAATCCAGTACATAAACATGAAAGTACTCCATTACTATGGTGAAACAGGCACGGTAATAGCCGCTCCCAATCATGAGCGCCTGCATAAGACAAGCTGGGAATCCCTTGCGCCAGCACAGAATTTAAAAGCAGAGTGACTTTATTATTTTTTATGACTTTACTAAAGGTGGGTCTTACTGAACTTAAAAAATCACTTGGTTAGAGTTTTGGGAGTCAGCAGAGTATGTGGGTGGTTCCGAGAGGGCAAAAACATTACACAAAACCACGACCTCGAAGTCATGGTCAAAAAAGCATATTCGATATGTTTAAATTAAGATCATGCAATTATAAACGGCAATGATCGATGGTAGTACAACTACGCTCATTGCCGACAGGAGATTGTGTCTAGAAGACTTAGGCATAAATACGTTACGTTTCGTTCTTTTGCTTATCCCAAAATTACTTAATATAAAAACACTACTGCCAATTTAGGTTTCATAATAAGTC
Organism: Musotima nitidalis; assembly: GCA_949126915.1. Lineage (NCBI taxonomy): Eukaryota > Metazoa > Arthropoda > Insecta > Lepidoptera > Crambidae > Musotima > Musotima nitidalis. The sequence goes on from OX421425.1 coordinate 16,292,682, forward strand.
TGCATAAAGTTGTTTATTTTCCAGATTCAAAAGCACTTTTTAAAACGTCGAACATGATTATTAGTCTAACCAACTTCAGCCAGAACTATCACAACAAAATTAAGGTTCTTGCACGAATATCGACAAAATTTGCTCTGACAGATTGCACTCTAATCCGCTTTTAATGGTTTGTGAAAAGAAAATGATGGGGCACCATTATAAAGTTATATAATTCACTTTACCTTTTGAGCAGAACACAAAAAGGGAGCTAGTCTGCTTCGTAATAGGATTTCATTTTATCATGTTCCATTCAGGCGTCGGATATGCAAATTAATGAATTTATTTTTACTACTTACAGCTTTCCGGCCAACATTTTTTAAACTGTCTCTCAGTCCATACACGAAGGGCAGAGCTTTCTGGCTTCAATATTTTTATTAGAAGAAGGAAATGCTAGCCAATTGCTACTAAAATTTGTTTTGCAAAAACAGATATTGTGCAGTTTTGATCCAACGACTTCCTGCAACTTTTATTTGTGTCTTCGTCTAAACTGCGAGGACTTGTGATATATGTAGCTTGCCGAAGTCAATAATTGTTTCTTTTAATCTCTTTAAGTAATTGTTGCAAACGTAACACCTGATGGATCGATGATCTGGTTTAGGCTGCGGGAAGCCTTAGTATGCAGAACACTCAATGTGAAAAGGAAATCTATTGGGGAGTCTTATATTCAGCAGTAGGCGTCATATGACAGAAAAAAGTAATTACTAGTGATATTGTCTCTTATTCATAATATTACAACAAAACTCTCTGTGCTAATGACTTCAAATGTCCTTAAGAAGTCGAAGCTACGCTATAATCTTACTTGAAACTATATTCAATAGCCAAAGCATTTACTTATCAGTATATTCTGAAGTCAAATCAATTAGACCTGCAACTTCAGAATTTCCAAGAAAACTTATAACTTGCGCACTATCACTAATTACTTTCAAACTTTGTAAATAGATTTAGAAACCTGATATACAGAAGATTTTATCAACAAATAGTAATTTTCCAACCCCGACCGGTGGATTTGAGTACAGCTCAAACTATTAATTACATTTGGTGTTGGTGGTGTAGTTGCTTGCAACTTTAAAGTTGCGTTTCGATGTCCAGGTATTAAAGGTAAAGAACTTTTCCAATAAAGAACGATAGACGACTTAAAAAATAGAAGTGAGAGTTATAAACTAACGTGCCAATTGACTTCTTGGCGGGAAAGTGATGCGTCATGTCTGCAGTTTTGTTTTATTTTCTAGAATTTGTGATATTTCTAACATTATTGTGTAATAACGGTGGATTTTTAACCGTTAAGTGTTTGTGAATATACATGAGTGTTGGTAAATCAAACAAAGCAGTGCAACATCACTTTTCAAATTCTCCTCAATGCCATGTGAGATCTCAGTATAGTCCCACATCTTTACTGAGGACTCAAGGGGCTTAGGGGAGGGTATCTCATTTACCATTTATCATCTTTATCATCACTCATTTTCATTTACTATGATTTATATATTATTAATATATCACTTACTTGACACTGGCTAAATGTGCTAGACGCACGAAGTCATTATTTAAAAGAAAAAAAAATACGTGCCAATTTACTACGGGCAGGAGGTTGAGCAAAAAAGAAACAGGCACGCCACTAAGCCTGTTTTACAGCTCTATGCACCCTACCGCTGCCACTACATTGTCATTTTGAATTATTAAAAATATTGTAAGAAAATCTTTTGTTTTTAGAGCAAAAGCCGGCCTCGTCGTTCCTTCCGATTAAGCAATTCCTCATTGAAAAGATTTTATGATTAATGGACTTTGGATGTGAAACTATACCAACCCACAACGAATATTAGTTAAGGTTCCTTGGTTTGTGAGACGAGGCCCATACTTAGTAATGGAACACAATAGGCTGAGATGATGATGATATTTGACAAATTTGCTGCTATAAATAGATTCACAAGCAAAACTGTTGTTGTTTGCAATGAAAGGCTCCACGAGTATCTGAAACTATCCTATACTTCCTTTAACATCAACTTTTTGCTAAATTTAATACTCATAGAAGTTCAATCAATCTCTTTGAAAATGGGAATGAAACAATAAAAAGCATGCACTTAATGGCAGCTGTTTTGTTCTGCTAGTGACATCTCGATTGATTTACATTTAAAAGGGTCTGACGGATTTGTTGTCTGCATAGACTATATACACAAATAGAGGTGATATCGATGGCTTCTAAGTATACTGAGTCTTACTAACAAATTTCAGGAAATAGGCTTTTAGTGGTATTTACAACTATTAATTATCCTCTATCTACCAGTTGAAAAAAATAAAATGACGTATATAAAATAAATAATTTAAATACAAACAGTTGATCCTACTGGATTTTGAATTATTCATTTTGCACATAGTACACTGAGTCAAGTGCACCGCACTAGTATACGTGGAAGGCAAATGCGAACGTTTTTGAAATTACACCCATTTATAGTGAGTCAACTTATTATATTTCAACAAAAATAATTTATACCACAATAATTTCAAAAGAAAACAGGAGAGTAAATAACACATAATATTCTTATCACATTTACTACTTATTTACACAATACGTAAATTCAATAATACGACGTATACAAATCTAAGTGATAGTTGACTCATTTAAATTATAGAAATAATCGATGTATACCTATATAATCTCCTAATATGAATTATTATTTTCGCTGTGGAAGGCTTTCATTACAGGTTACTTTGATTAGTTATTTATTATTGAATTTGATAACATTGAAAATATAACCTTTCTCTTTTAATACTGTTTTCCTGTAAAATTATTTGAAATAGAGTTGACTCAGTATACTTAGGACCCATCGATATAGTTCATAAAAAAATAAAGGAGTACTGCAACTCTTTGTATTCGGAACTTTGGTTGCAACTAATTATATGCCATAAGTGAATGTGTGAAATCAGTCCATTTTGTGGCAGGCAGCACGTCTATTAGTGTATAGGGTCTGTAATTTTATCTAGTTCAATTTAACAGTTACTTACTATTTTACTTTGTTCGCGATATATAGATTCACTTACACTAAATTATGTTATATTATTAAATTGTTTTGTTGCATATAAGTGAATCTAAGCTTCGCGATTTCAGTGTAATAATATTTTGAGTGATTTTTTTATATGTAATTTTGACGTTTTCAAGTACTATGTATAATAGTTTATAAAATAAATAATTATAATTTTTTATATAGCATTATACATAGGTACATATTATGTCATTTGAATGACGTCCTTTAAAGAGCGCGGGTGCTGTGTGACATCGGTCTCATGTCACGGGGAGTCTTAAGAGTCGACGACAAGAAATCCTACCGGATGTCGACCCGCAGCGTCATTTTGCATCGACGAAGTAAACTAGGTTGAATAGTCGCTCTAACGCCGCTCCCATATTCACGGGAGCCGTCAGATTCCGCGGCCAGGGGGCACACGCCCACGCATCACTTTGAAGAAGATACAATCGATTTTGCGTCGCTCGACCTCGAGCTGCGATCACTAACCCGCCTGCTCAGCATGATGGTAATAGGCAAATATCCCCTATGTTATCTATTGCGTTGGCTAATGTTCAGCAGTGGACTTTATAAGGCTGATATGATGATGATGTTGATCATGAGAGAGCGCGGGTCCAGGAGTCCGCAGTTTCAAGATATGTTGCTGTCTCGGGTTTGGTCGTAGGACTTTTTCTGTTACTTGAATCTACTGCATTAATTTCATTTGTTTCCATTAACGAAAAAGTGCACCTATGACTTTTCGAAGTTATGTGCGTAATTATCGCTTGCTCCGTGCCTTGGACGGCATGCTAAGTCTTTTTATTTCGGCAGTCATGAACATCTATGGCAGTTATTAGAAAGTCAGTTCCTTCTAACATTCGACAGCTGGTTTTACCTTAGAATTATATTTTTCTTTAGGTTATGGAGGACAGCTCCTCCATGCAATAACTGAAATTTGACGAAATTTGGTTAAACCAGAGAGCAAATCCTTGGCCCTAAGCTTAAGTCTAGGGCAACCGGATAATGCTAGAATTATGATGGAATAATAACACCTCAAGCATAAATCTTATTTCTTTAAACTACTAAGACAAATGTATGTATGTCTGTATGTACTGAGACAAACCAATCGCATGGTTTTGTTAAAAGAAGTATATTTGAAACTGTACACATTAAGAAAAAATTATAATTTCTCGCCATATGCTGTGAAATAAAACCGCTACCAGTCACGCAAAAGAAGGTGTTTTCTCCCATACAACGAGCAGCGTAACAGTTACAAGCATTTTCAGTACAATTCCAACGTATTCAATTATAATAACAAACAGGTGATTCAAAATAATTCACGTCGCGACGTCAAAAGTTTTCAACGAACAAATGTATAAGTGTAAAAAAGGCACTTTATGTGGCTCTTAGTAATGTGACGTGACAGTTTTATGATTAATATTATTATCGCGTGATTAAGTACGGAAAGAAATTAGGGCGAGCTGTGGTAATGGTAGGGTTGTGAACTCGACTGTAGATTCTATCTATCGATGTACTTTTAATTATGCTTCGTCTAATTGCTTTATTTATTTCCTTTACGTACTTTTATGATTTATCGTTTCTTACTTTTGTGTCAGTGTGCATAATTATTTCTAGTCTAGGGCTTAACAAATTATACCTACGTTATAAAACACTACAATCACAAAAATAGATCTGAATCTTTATGAAACTTAGTTATTTTCCAAATAGTTTTATACCTAAAATGTGAAATATATTTAAATATTTTTAGAGGACATATAATTTTACTAACATATAGTTAGTGTAACTAATGTAATTAATGTCATATTAGTATAAGCAGCCCAATGCGATACTTATCAAGTAATATCAATTTTTTTTTCTTCTTTACCTCCGTAATCCGCAATGGGTCTTCGTCGTAATAGAATGCTTGTTTAGTAGTGATGTAGTTAATGAGCTTAGATGATAGTAATGAAAAAGGCTTTATTTATTTACATCATATTTGAAGATGTCCATTCTGTTAACTTTTGAAAAATCTTCAAATTTCACAGCCTAAGATTACGTAACAGGAACTTTATTATGTGTGAAGTGTTAATAATTACTGATACAATGTCGATAAAGGCTATGCATCACTATGAATATATTGATCGCGTCAGAACGACCTTAAGTACAGTTTAATACCATTCGCCACCGCAATAACTAAACTAAAAATTATCATAATATAAGCAATTACTTTAATAAATGTCAAGTTTTTAACATAAATAAACATTTTTCATAGTAAAGATCTGACGAGCCCAAGCCATCCTCAGCTGCAAGGGGTGCATCAGCCAATCAACGGACGAGGTTCTGGTGAAAATAAATTAAAAGGTAAGTGGCAATAGGTTCGCCTCCTATTAAGTGGGACCAATAATATAACTGGCGAAATGTGGGGCGTTGACTATGTCTCTGCCTACCCCTTTGGGGAAATGGGCTTTATATTATATATGACATATGAGTAAAAGTAAAATCTTATCTCATTTTGGAAAGTGGAGAATTATAGAAGAAGAAGACATCAGAAACCGTCAGAAGACCAAGCATTGAAGGACAGAAGTTCTGATGAAACCACCAGTTCTGTGCAAAAGGGTACTATAATGTATGTTTAAGGTTTTTAATTTGTTAAAAACCAATTACAAGGTACGAGTTACTCCCACAGACTTAATATTAATGCGTTTATTAGAAAGCGTGTAGTTTATTTTTAAGTTGTCGTAGAAATATAAAAGGGATTATGAAGCTGATAGGATTCCTGGAGGAACTGGGATGGCTGGAATAATCCAGCTCTCACCCTCCTACGCAAAATGGACGCATTGACGTCTGATTGCGGAAAAAGCCTGCACGACGAAGAAGAAGAAGAAGGGATTATGGAGCCATACTTGAATTACATTTATATTGACTTTGACTAATTCAAATTGATAAGACACAGGATTATTTCAGACTTATACTTACATACTTGTTTTTATACTTACTTGTTTATTTAGACTTGCACAAGCGAGTAGCTGTCTATATAAATCGACACGAGCTGTCGACTAAAGCAACTGCAGTTTTCGTTTGTGGTCGGCGTTTAATGTCAACACATCAACGGCTATAACCGCACCGTCAATCAAAGACGGCGTCTGACGGGAAAAACAGAATAAACATTAATTTATAGGAAGATTTAGTCTCCATCGACGCCTACTTAAAGTGTGAATAGAGTAAATAGAGTAATATATGGGTTCGGGTTGAGCTTTATGATCATTGACACCTGTCAAGATAAGTAAATGTCAAGTACCCGCATCAATGTGAGCTTGAGTAACTTTACACTATGTGAACACTCTCTCTGAATCTTCGAGTTATGTAATAATTAATGTTCAGCCAATAGGCTCCAAAAAATTAACTAATCTTTTAAAGGTCAATGTGTGCGATTTTATAATAAAACCCCAAGCAATATACAGCAATAAAGCCTAAATAAATTTAAATTAACAATAAAACGCAAGCTGTCTTTAAAGGGATACTATTCTATCAAAGACTATATGGCTGATAAAAATGCTTGGGATTCAACTGACGTTTCATTAAGGCTATTCTAATATGAATGACTTAAAACATGAATATTGTTAATGTTATATTATATTGCATTGTACTGCTTCACAGACAAACGAAGATTGTAACTAACTAATTGATAATTTAAAAGAGCATAGCCTGTGAGTTTCTTGCTAGTTCTTCTTGCAGAGCGGTGGCTCGGAACTGGCACTTAGATTCACTTACAATTTTTTTTTGTTTTTTTAATTGTTTGGTTGCAAGTGAATCTAAGCTTCTTGATTTCAGTATAATTATATTTTGATTGTTTTTTCATATTTATAATAGATTTTGACGTTTTCAAGTACTATGTAATTGATTATAGAACAAAAAGTTAATAAGTTTGAAGTATATAGAAAGTTAACGTTTTGTACAATTTTCAAAGATTCAAAATAGAAAACTTATTCCGAAAGCATGGTCGAAATGTCTTAGATCCCATTAACAAGAGTTTATTTCCGATTGGCTTTATCTACATTGAGTTTTAGAGAAAAATGAAATTTATTGATAGAACATGATTTATCAAAACATAGAACCAAGTATTTTTCAGAATACTTAAAAAGTCATCTATGATGTAATCATTATGGTTTTATCGTTTTTTTAATTACTCTTCTTGAACGCCTCAAAAATGGTCCTACTTTATTTGGAAAGCTATGTCCTTGTAATATAATTGAAGGGCAATGAACGAGTTTCATTATACGAGTAACAGTAGATATTATGACAATAGATTCTACAAAGGATATTGAAATATCAAAGCGTTCGTGTAATAGAAAAATTGATTTGTTGTGGCGCGCCCTTTGATTATTTATTACCTATTGACTATTGATCGGGTTTCAAGCGATTTTCTTTTTTACCTAATATTTGTGGTTGCTGATTTGAAGTGCCTACTAGAACCTTTTTTTTCACATAAGGGCTGCTTAACTTTGAAACTATCTCCCAGCTAGAATAAGAATTGCTCAAAGCAAGCCAGTGTTCAAACAATTAATTTTTAAGCTTTATTTTAATAATTAAATAAATAAATATTTTCTGACAATTACACCAATTATTTAGTTCCAAGATAAGTATCTTTTAAAAACTTATGTTATGGATACTAAACAATGGATAAACATTCTTAAATACTTTTTTTTTGTAAATACATACTTAATATACAAAAGAAGACACCCAGACCGGAACAAATATTCATGTTCATGCACACAAAGATTTGTTCTGTGTGGGAATCGAACCCACGACCTCTGGAGTGAAGTGCAGGTATACTGACCTCCACGCCATATCGGTCGTCGTTTTGAAGAGCGATCGTTGGTTTGATTCTTTTGCTGTCATATTTTGGTAATATAATAGGTTGGGGAAAAAGTCTTTTCGTATTTTTGTATGAAAAGTCAAGACATTTTTTTCAAAGTTTATTTACATTTATTTACAATATATATGTACCGTTTTGTTGAATAACTTTCTGCCATTTTGTGGGCAGAGACATTATCCCGTTACTGTAGAAACTTTGGGACTTCTGATCAAAAAAACGGGACAAATAGTTTTGGCAGTCCTCTCTTGAGGTCAACCTTACAGAACCTAAAGAATTCTGCAAAGACCGAAACAGGTGAAATTCTGAAGGCGCAAGGTCAGGGCTATATGGTGGATGCACTAGGACCTCCCAGTCGAACTCTCTTAATTTTTGCTGAGTGGCTAAAGATGTGTGTGGTCTAGCGTTATCGTGATGAAAGACCACACCCTTCCTGTTGATCAATTCCGGCCGTTTTCTCTCGACTGCTTCCTTTAATCTCATCAGTTGCTGGCAGTAAAGATCAGAATCGATGGTTTTGCCGGGCGGTAAAAGCTCATAATAAACAATGCCCTTCCAATCCCACCATACACACAGCATCACCTTATTTCGTGTTAGGCCAGGTTTGGCCACAGTCTGTGAAGCCTGGCCAACTTTCGACCACGACCTTTTTCGCACGTTCTTGTCGTACGTGATCCACTTTTCATCGCCAGTTATCAATCTCTTCAAAAACGGCTCGGTTTCATTACGTCTCAATAATGAATCGCAAATGAGTACACGGTTCATTAAGTTTCTTTGAGTGAGCTCGTGTGGCACCCAAATATCGAGCTTTTTTGTATAACCAGCTTTCTTCAAATGGGTCAAAACTGTTTTGTGGTCAATTCCCAGTTCTTCAGCTACATCGTAACTACTAATATGCCGATCTTGCTCCACTCTTTCAAAAATGGCGTCCATTTTATTCGTAACAGGGCGACCAGAGCGAGGTGCATCTTTAACATCAAAATTTCCGGACTGAAAACGTTTGAACCAAATTTGTGCTACTCTTACTGACACTGCATCAGGTCCATAAACATCACAAAGTTTTTTCACTGCTTGAGTTGCATTTTTGCCTTTTTTATAATAAAATTTTAAAATGTATCGAATTTCTTCATTAGATTCACTCATTTTTACGGAGAGAAAAACAAATGAAAAATAGCGGGAAACAACTTTTTTTTATTTTTTTCTTTTCTTTATAATGGAACCTTTTTAATGTTACCAAAACCAGCCAGACACAAATAGTACAGTAAAAAAAATTTTATAATAACTTTATACCTACGTTATGCGAAAAGACTTTTTCCCCGACCTAATATATATATTTTTTATGTAGCTTTGATAAGTGTAGTTTATAATTTTTCTTATTTTAGTTTATGTGTGTTTATTAACTACCACACCGCCTTGAAAGTTTTCTGCTAACCCTAAGGATAACTGGCAGAGAATGCCTTATGGCAAGTTCGCCTTGTGAAGTACTTTTAAGTATGCAATAAAGATTAAATAAATCAGCTCAATCAAGACGATTAATGTTTGGGCGCGTTGCATGCGTCAGTAATATGTAAGTAAGAAGGGTGTTTAGTTAAGTTTATTTAGCTGTCTTTTTTGCTTTATTTTAAAAAATTGTATGTTTAAGTGGTGTTCTGTCGTTTTATGTAAGCAAAATTTATGTATTGAAATGTTTAACTTTGGTGCGCATAGTTTTAATTTTGTCCTACTTACGTAGTATTTATAGGCTTGTACGGAAGACCAGCGCCGCGGGGCCATAGTGACCCCTCGGCATATGCTGAGTATAAGCCTTTTCGGTGCCACATGTGTCTATTAATTTTTATTTTTGTATTTTTGTAAACCAATATATCATGTGTCACAGAATATTTTTTCTTCTTACTTATTTTCTTTCTAATGTTAACGTTTTGAGCTATTATCCTATAGTTATTTACTAGGTACTGAACCAAATCACCGTCTCCATTTTGAATTTAATTAGGTTTAAAATAAAACACCAATGATCACCACAGTAAAAAACAATCATCAAAAATTACTATTTATAATTTGCTTAATAACAATTTAAGTTCTAACCAACGCAAAATGAGATACAAAGTTTGCATAATTATTTCAATCTTGTGAGTGAAATGTCAACTTCTGCATCAGACGGTAGGTAGTGTCAAATTGGTTTAACTTTGTATTGTAGTGTAAAGTTGCTGTCACCAAAATGTCAACCGCAATCATCCACCCGCGATACGAGTTTGTGTACGTTCATAATAGAATACAGCTCACACATTGGTTACTGTGTAACTTTTTGCTTTTAGGAGTAACCTATTAAATTACCAACCTTTGCTTGTGTGTATCTTTATTGTAAGACTGGTTTACATAGATTGGTCGGGCTAAAAAATGCCTATGTATCTCTTTTAAATGGCAATATTAGGTTTGACCCATGATAGAGCAGTGTCAAATACATTGGAACTATAATTGGTTGAACATTGTGTGTTATGTTAGGGTATGAAACCATGGCCACCTTCTGCTTCTGCTATTGCAGAAGGAGGCCGCAAAGCGTAGGGGGAGCGGGGTCCGCTCTCTCTCAGGCTACGCCGTTGGCGAAGCGGGCGGGTCAGAGGTCCCGTTACTTAGGCGGTGGGGGCAGTGGGCCCCTACAGTCTAACTATAGGCCCCCCGCGAAGTCGACCACATACGCCAGTGGTCGCATCATGCGCCTCTTTGAGGAGGTCCTCCTGGTTCTGATTCGGGGGACGGTCGCCGCGGGCGGGGTGTCAGAAGCTGCAACCCAGATACTGTCTCCCGCTTCTTTCTCAACAAGCAGCGGGCGTCGTCGGAAGATTTTTAGTGGGTATTACTGCTGGCAGTCGTAGTGAGTCCCACACCCCTTTCGGTTCCTTTTGGCTGGAAGGCAGAGCGTTCGTTACAGATGTAAAACAAAAAAAAAAGAAAGTTAGTTCTCAATTATAACAATACCGCTAATGCTTTTATTTTATTTTATTCTATAGTATTTATCTATATTTTAGCATAACCAAATCCAAATGGATTGTACCTAATCTAATTGCAAGGAAAGTTGAGTTACCTAATTGATTAAGTGTTTATTACCCAAAGCAACAATTCGTTTCTTTGTTTATAAATACAAATTAATGAATGATTCATTTGCCGAATCACAACCTATCGATCGTGATTATTCGCTCGTATGTCATTTTATTCCTGGTTTTGAACAACTATTGCAAAAAACTTGCAAACTTTTAGACAACTGTGGCAAATATGTCAACATATTATTTATACCCAAAAGAACATATAAAGGCTGTTTATATATAATCAAATATATTAATTTAGATTTCAATACACTAGACGGCAATTTTTTTTGTTTTACGTCGGGAACATAATATTTTTACGCTCTGTCTTCTGGCCAATGGGGGACCGAAATGTGGGGGTGTGGGAATCACCACCGGCAGACGCGACTGCCACTAAAATCTTCCGACGACGCCCGCCACTTGTTGAGTAAAAGGCGGGGGCCTGTACCTGGGTTGCAGCGTCTGACACCCCGCCTGCGGCCAACGTCCCCCGGACCAAAACAGGGAGGATCTCCTCAGAGAGGCGCAGTGGACGCGTTTCTCCCACTTCCCCGTGCGACCATTGCGTATGTGGCCGACTTCCTGGATGGTCCATGGTTAGACAGCAGGGGCCCCTGACCCCGCTGCCTAAGACCCTCTTGGCGCTGCTTAACAGGACCTCCTGGCACGCCCGCTGTGTCCTCCACAGGTCCCTCTTAGTTTCCCCCCAGTAGTCAGTACTAAGGGCACCCAGAGCCGCCAATGTCTGGGTGTTACCTTTTCCCTAGCGCCCTCTGCACCCTGTCGTGAGGTACCTAGCCCCCCATCACGACAAGGTGGAGACCATTCGGGTGGGGTCATCAGACAGCTACTTTGACTTCGCACAACCTAAGTGGAATATGTAAGCTGTTCATTTTCCTTAGACACTCAAACAAACTGCAAGCAACCATTAAGTCCATTAACATCCGGCGTTGAAGTAACAATTTCCTTTACAAATTTGCATAGCTTGCTTTAAAATAAGTCATAAGTAACACATGAACTATCAAATTGAGATATCATAAATTATGAACTGAAATATTATGAAGACCCGCATTAGGTACATAGCTCCAATCTCAAAACTATAATCGGAGAAAAGGTCGAACGAACCCCTTCATCAATGTGTAGGGATTTGTACGGAACGTTACTAAACTGCGTCCGTTTGAATGGACCCTTATTGAAACTCATTTGCCCCTGCGGGTATCGGGCCCGCAACAGCTGTGCCCCTCATTTGATTCACTTCGTTGATTTTTGAGTGAAAAGAAAAACGGATTCCTTTAAAGACTCATCGCATAGGGTTGTATGTTTATGTTAAAGGATTCTCAAGTCACGGGTCTCTTGTGGCATAATCATCCAACATTTAAGTAATACTAGCAGTAAACCTTTTTTAAAAGATTACACATACATATCATCATGGTACCCTGTACATCTACTCCTTAGAATACTCTACGTAAATAATCGATAGTAGACACTGCGAGAAGCAATGTCCCTAGGCAGGTCCTTCAGAGAGACTGTAACCATTAACACGTACCGCTCGCCTTGGCAGTCCATCAAGTGCGTCAAGTAGGTATTAAACAAAATCGTCCCAATGATAGAAAATGTATTAAAGTCAAATGAGAATGAATCGTGGGAGCCACCTCTCAGGCGGTCGACTGTCATTTGTCATCGGCGTGTTCCTTTCACATCGCATGCGCATACTTTGTTACACTTAGCAATTACCTTTTAAAAATTTCCCTTAAAAACTCCCATGTTATGTCTAAGTTCTCCAAAGTTCTTTCTGGAAATTAAGAGTTTGATTTTAATAATTTATCTAACACGATTTCTTTAATACCCTCAGATCATTCATCATAATGAATTTAATAATAGTGTAGTTGATCTTAGAGAAATAAACGAATAAAAACGATTTTGTTGTTTAGATAAGTGGAATAAAAAATTGAATAGATTGTTTGAATTCATGGAAATTTCATGACTATGTTTTATTTTAGATTTTAATAACGAAAGCTCGTTGCTCAGCCGTAGTATGTGATCGGAAATGATCAACGATGTAAAGATAAGAACACAGAGGTCACTCCTTAAGTGGGTGACCATTTCTATTGAGTTTCATTCTTAATACTCAATAAATATATTGCTCTTCACAAACTGTTAAAAATAGGATGTTAATATATAATACAGTTCTTTGTGGGCCCTGTCGGGATGAGATGACGATATACAATAAATAATAAATATTTTCTGAAAATTACACTGTTGTTACATTACTTGTTGTTTAATTACATTGTGTTATGCATACTAAACAACGGATACTTAAATACTTTTTTTTATAAATATACATACTTAATATACATAGGAAAACACCCAGACCAGAACAAATATTCATGTTCATGCACACAAAGATTTGTCCTGTGTGGGAATCGAACCCACGACATCAGGAGTGAAGTGTAGGTATACTGACCTCTACGCCATATCGGTCGTCAAATAAGCTTTGTCAATATAATTATGCTTTGATATAAATTTATAATAAAAAAGTGGATTCAATGTTGTTAATTTATAATTATTGCTTAGGTTATGTGTTAGTACGTAAATTTTGTGTGATTTATACTATTGACTAATCTATAAACTACTAAAAACCATCTGCGACAAACAACCCAACTCTCACCCTATCTAACATTCAATATAATACTGAGCGCTTCCGGGCTTTAATATAATTGGCAAAGTGTGGGCGTGGGCGTATCATATGACTCTGTCTACCCCTTCGGGAAACAGGCGTGAATGTATGAATGAATGCTTCCGGGTTTCATAAAGCACGTTAAGACGTTGGTCTCTGTTATCTCTATAAATAGTAGTCGTTAACAGAAGTTAGAAGCTCTATTGGACGGATTGAAATATACTTACAACAAGAAGCCACAGACCTGCCATTTTATAGCCGCACTGGGCCTGGAGTTTGACCTGAATCCCCCTCATACTGCTGTGTTAAAAGTTGGTTCAAGCCTATATAAGATTAATAACAATAATAATGTTTATTTTTCTCAACAAAAACAATTGGTACATTAGCAGTATGTAGATGATTAATCATTACAGAGTAACAGTTTGTTTGTGTGAGACTGATGCCTGAGATAGATATGAAGTACATACCTGTTTTACAGGTCATCAGGCTCCCACAAACCTTGGATTGCTTTGTTTAACAGGGTGATATCGAGACATTAGCACAATTGACACTATACTAAGTACCACAACTGAGGTTGTAAAATTGAACAAGTATAACAATACAACGAAAACAAATCTAACAATAACATTTCAAAAAAAGAAAATACTTAGAGATAACAATCAGAATATAATGCAGGTGAATGAGAAATTGTTTGAGATGTGTGGAAGCAGGATTTAAAATATTTAGAGTTGTGTTTAGTTGCTAGTATATGTATATTTATATATTGCAAATGTGTGTGTTAGATAAGCATTAAGTATTTATGCAAAAATATTTTTCTGTTTCGTCATAAGTAGATATGATTTGTTCAAAAGCAAAGATCGGACATTAGCTTTATATTAAAATTTTGAAAATCTGTACAAAATTGGCGAGAATTCAACATTTCTAAGTACACACTCACCGCAATTGAACAGCTAACAGAGCAGATAGTAGGAAGCCAATCGAAGAATTTACCTGGAATAAGAAAAAGATAGAATTACTACATTTTATCTTTGAGATGAATCGCTCGTACAGGGTGATCAGAAGTCATCACCAAAGTTAAGCGTAGTTCTAATCAGACATTGGATGGGTGTACGTTTGTGTGATATTTCTACAACCAAAACGGTTTAAGTCTTATAATATATTTATATAATCACGCCTGTGTAGGCAGAGGTATATTATCGTGGGGAGCCTATTGCCGCTTACCATTAACTTTTTGTTCGCCAGAGCATCGTCCGTTGATCGGAAGGTGCACCACTTGCATGTGAAGTTAGTTTAGTCTGTATTTGTTCAGTAAAGTCAGAAGTTTTTGTGAATGCACACATGATAATATAAAGCATAGCAAACATATACACTAATGCACGAAAAGATTTTTCTTCTTTGTGGGAATAGTCTTCGAATGTCATGTGTAATAATGTTGAACGTACGAACAAAAGCGGCAATGTATTTCAATCAAATATTACCTGTTACAACTGACATAAAGATTTAAACGGAACTAAATGATTTACGGCGAATATCAAAATATGGACCTTTGCGCCTTTGAAAGTATTATTAAAAACATTTATCACGAAACTGCATCCGAGAGTGACGTCATATATCACGTCTTGCATGTTCTCGGTAGATTTTAAAAGTAATTTTACTAGAAAAATAACAGGGTTGCGTTACCGGAACGCTCTTTTAATGTACACAAGATAAAATGTTGAAAGGATGCAAAATGTTGAAGATGTCATCGCGAAAAACGTATTATATTTTGGGAATTTTCTGTATAATATGTGCAATTACTTTATGTGACCTTCAATAGAATAGCCAATATAGTTCTCTTAAAACAAGAAAAAGTAGCCTTTTTAATTTTTTTTTATTTACGTCAGTAAAAAAAATGCATTTATGCACTGTCTCCCGGCCAAAGAGGGACCGGGAGAGGTGTGTGGGACTCACCACCGGCAACGACCCAACGACGCCCGCCGCTTGTTAAAAAGAGGCGGGGGGCCAGTACCTGGGTTGCAGCTCTGACACCTCGCCCGCGGCCAACGTCCCCCGGGCCGGGTCCGGGAGGACCTCCTCAGAGAGACGCAGTGGACGCGCCCCTCCTTGTGCGACCATAGCGTGTGTGGCCGTATTCTCGGAGGGTCCATGGTTAGACAGCAGGGGCCCCCTGCCCCCACTGCCTAAGACTCTCCTGGCGCTGCTAGACGGGCCCTCCTGGCCCGCCCACTGTGCCCTCCACAGGTTCCTCTTAGTTTCCCCCCCGGTAGTCAGTACTAAGGGCACCCAGAGTCGTCGGTCTCTAGGTGTTACCTTTTCCCGGCCTCCGGGAAGTACTCAGCCCCCCCACCACGCCAAGGTGGAGACCTGTTCGGGGGGAAGGTTTCATACCCTAACTTAACACACAATGTTCAAATGCTTAACGGGCCCTCCTGGCACGCTCGCTGCTTCCTCCACAGGTCTCTCCTAGTTTCCCCCCCGGTAGTCAGTACTAAGGGCACCCAGAGTCGCCAATTTCTGGGTGCTACCTTTTCCCTAGCGCTCTCTTCGCCCTACCGGAAGGTACTCAGCCCCGCCATCACGACAAGGTGGAGACCAGTCGGGGGGGAAGAATAAGTAGCCTGTGTTAAATCATATATAAGGATATAAGAGTGTATAAAGATCCTACCATGACCTGAGGAGCCCAAGTCAACCTCACCTGCAAGTAGTGCACCTGCCTATTAACGGACGAGGCTCTGGCGAACATAACAGTGCTCGGTAAGCGGCAATAGGCTTGCCACCTATTACGTGGGACCAACTATTTAACTGTCGAAGTGTGGGCGTGTAATTTGCCTCTGCCCACCCCTTTGGGGAAACGGGCGTGAATGTAGGTATGTGTGTATGTCATATCATAAATAAAATAAAGTATCCACATTATATGAAGCTGGATAAAAAACAATAAACTATAAAAAAAACAAATAGGCAGAATTACACTAGCCAATTCTGATAGCAGTATTATATTTGCTTTTTAATAAATGCAAAATATAATAAGTGTTTATATAACATAAAAGTTTTGTAAACTGCAGCGTAGGCGACACATGAATACTGCCTACGCTGTAAAGCCAACCTCACCTGCAAGTGGCGCGCCGGCCGATCATTGGACGAGGCTCTGGCGAACATAACAGTGCCCGGTAAGCGGCAATAGGCTCGCCACCTATTATGTGGGACCAACTATATAATTGGCGAAGTGTGGGCGTATAATATGCCTCTGCCTACTCCTTCGGGGAAACAGGCGTGAATGTATGTATGTATGTATGTACGAAAATAGACGAAAACTTACCAACTCCACCTTATCTCTTAAATATTTTTTTTTTTATAAACCTACACATCACGTTATAGTCGTATGATGTCTTAATAGATTACTTTGTTTAGTAAATTAATATTTAATACACTTTTGATTTATTTTTTTCACCAACACAGACTGTATTCCTATGAATTAATTAATAAATAAATAATTTCTAACAATTATACCCATTATTTAATTCTAATATAAGTATCATTAAAAACTTGTGTTATGGATACCAAATAACGGACAAATATATCTACTTTATATTTTTTCATTCATTTAATATACATAGGAAACAACCAGAACAAATATTAATATTTATGCACACAAAGCTTTGTCCTGTGTGGGAATCGAACCTACGACCTCAGAAGAGGAGTGCCGGTATACTGACATCCTCGCCATATCGGTCGACAAATAATAATAAATATTTCAGACACTTACACCAATTATTTAGTTCCAAGATAAGTATCATTAAAAACTTGTGTTGTGGATACCTACTAAATAACGGATAAACATACATAAATACTTTTTTTTTTGTAAATACATACTTAATAAACATAGAAAAACACCCAGACCAGAACAATTATTCATATTTATACACACATATATTTGTCCTGTGTGGGAATCGAACCCACGACCTCAGGAGTGGAATGCGGGTATATCGCCATACCGGTCGTCCATACCAAATGAATAGATAGTACAATTAAATAAATAATAAGTAAATAAATAAATTTCTTTATTTCATAATCAACCGGTACATTAATATATCTAGTAGCTGGTGCCTCCTTTTAAGCTTGAATAAGCCTGTGTCAGGAGACACCGCTCTTCAATAACACGTCATAATCTAAGTTTTGGTTTGAGCAACAATTTTGTATTAGTGTTAGACAAACAGTTTTACTTATGTTAATGTTAATAAACAAATTTATATGACAAAATAAAATAACAATTAAAAAAAATAATAATAAAGTTCAGTGAGTAAGTGGGTAGGTACAATCCACAGCACGGCGGGGTACACAAGATGTAGTATTAGATAATTAGTAATGACAAATCCACACAATCACGTCTCGCAAATCCTGTTTTTTCTTATTGCAATTCCGGTAGTATTTGCAGGATCAATCAAACGAATAGTTAAATGTGATACTTGTACATTCAAACAGAATTTAACATGAAACCCAATTTATTATTCATCCATCAGAAAAACCAGACTCAATTTTACTAGCCGTCCAGTGGTCTTTGAACCATATTATTCAAGAGTTCTTTCTATTTGCGATTCACAAAGAAATGTGTCACACGAAAATGTGTTCGCAAACTTTTGATCTCCCTTCCTGAATTATAACACAAATCATATCGCTGAGAAGTTTTCTCCAGTCGGGGCCGCGACCCTCCAATTTGTACATAAATAAAAAAATACTCTGACATAATATCGGACGGTCAGTGTTGAATGTAACTGAATTGATTTGCTTTGTAAGTTGATGTTTGTGAGTTGGGGTCAAAAAGGCCCTCCCTTTTTGCAATTTATTTCATTCACCTGGGCCTTGGTTTTTTGGCGATAGGGTACCTTTTTAT
The DNA here is from genome assembly GCA_949126915.1 of Musotima nitidalis. Lineage (NCBI taxonomy): Eukaryota > Metazoa > Arthropoda > Insecta > Lepidoptera > Crambidae > Musotima > Musotima nitidalis. The sequence continues at coordinate 16,311,229 of OX421425.1, forward strand.
TTGTATTTAGCTCTTTTTCTAAGTGTACTGCTATAATTACCAGGTCCTTTCATATTTCTAATTTATTTATTCAAATTAAAAGACTTGATCATAGCAGCATTGAGCTTAATTAAGCATTGGCATTAATGTCATTATATGACTCGTAATATAATTACATACTCAAATACATTCACGCCTGTTTCCCCGAAGGGGTAGGCAGAGGCATGTTATACGCCCACACTTTGCCACTTACATAGTTGGTCCCACGTAATAGGTGGCGAGTCTATTGTCGCTTATCGGGCACTGTTATGTTCGCCAGAGCCTCGTTAGGTCGTTAGGTCTTGGTAGGATCCCTAAACACCCTTTCACCCAATTTCATCCTCGATCGTCATAGCTTTATGAAAATTTAATTGTTTTACACATTTTCAGGCAATTGTAAATTTTTTTTTTTTCAAAGTATTACGGTTTTCAAGTGAAGCATTATATGAACTACTTTATTTTTCCGTTACTTTGCATCAAGCTTGTGTTTTCACGTTTATGGCAGACAGTCAATGATTGACCTCAGTGCTTATTATACATCGATTTTGAGACCTTTCCAATATATAAATACACCAAAACTCTGGCGAAAGCTCGAAGAAAGATCGAGGAGAAAGAATGTTGTAATAAAATAATTTGCTATGTAAGGTGATGTTTGTGAGTTTGGGTCAAAAAGACCCTCTATTTTTGGAATTAATTTTATGCATAGTTTTGTTGACAATATGTCTCCTTTCATTTAAATTTAAGTCTTCTAAGTATGTTTATCAATTACGTTGCCAGTAAATGAAATATTTTTCTTATATCAGTACCCACGAGGCAAAATTAAGACTTCTGTACTATGTATTCTGTGTGGTTTATTGCCCAAAGTATATTGGCAGGGTTATTCGTAAATATATGAGAAATTGCTGTAATAAATAAATTTGCTTTGTAAGCTTACAAACACTCTCTTTTATAGTAAATTGAAATTGATTTCGTAGGTAATAGGGTAATATCAATATGAATTTGGCATATAAACTTTACTTTTATGTGTACTTTTTGTTAATACAATAAGAAAGCAATAGTAATAAATATTTTATATCTTTGAAACTTATTGAAAGAGCAATTTTTTTCATTATGGTACATACAATATTTTTATTCATTTCAAACGAAACGAAAAACCTTTATACTTACACCATTTGTCGCTTTCCTAAATTAGTGTCGACACAAAACAAAACATCATGGTATTTATATATTATTTAGGCTGCCATAAATGCATCCATTCACCGCAGATCGAACCAAGCGTAAATGCAGCCGTCTGTGGTGCCCCCTTTTCGAAAAGATGCCTCGGTATTTGAAGACTGCAATATTAAAATTCTTCGTAAACTTAGAAAGGGGCCAGGGAATTCCAATCCTTGGCACTGCGCTTAATAAACAAAACGCTATATCACTTAATGTGATATAGTGAAGATCTTCTACAAACGAAAGAAAATCTATTGTCCGGCTCGTAGTTCGATGGAAAAATGGGCTTGTATCATACATACATACTTTGAAGCCTGTTTCCCCGAAGGGGTAGGCAGAGGCATATTAATGCCCACACTTCGCAAATTCTACAGTTGGTCCCACGTAATAGGTGGCATGCCTATTGCCGCTTGCCCGGTAAGTGGCAATAGACTGAAAAGAGACCTGTTATTTTCGCTAGAGCCTCGTCCGTTAATCGGCAGGTGCACCACTTGCAGGTGAGGTTAGCTTGGGCTGCTTAGGTCTTGTTAGGATCCCTTTACACCCAAGCTTGCATCAATCCATGTAAAATACGCACAATGCTGAACAAAGCCAACCCTCAAATATTTCCACAGTGACGGATTCTTCGCAAATCTGATCCAGTAACTTCCCGAAACTTTTGTAAAGTCAACTGTCCGTCGTGTGTGTCGCTTCGATGTGCGGGAATTGGGGCCATTAAAGGACCTTGCTGGTCATCAGTTGTACTTTCTGTCACCTAACTAGGAACTTGCTAGTAATATCGACAACTTTAATTCGACCGAGGATCTCATTTCGGATTCGATATCGGAAGTCACTCCGAGAATATCTTTTCCATTAAATGTCTTGAGACAGGAACCTTGCCGGCCTTTAGTTGCCTTCCTTATTACTAACTGTCACTTTAACTAAGCATTCTTACTACCTATATTAGCGACATACTATTATGTTCGACTGTCGCTCTCATTTCGGATTAAATCACGAAGGAAGACTCTCAAAATATCTTTTCCCATTATATGAAAGACGAGCTTCAGCCTTCTTATGAGGCTCTTAGTAATTTCGCATCAGTATCAAATAATAATAATATAATATTGATAGAAAATATAAAAGTTGAGCTTCTCGATAAGTAATAAATACTTATTATTGACCTTGTAAAAAACAAAGCTCTGATGTTTTATTGAAAGGGGACATATCCATAAATGTCTTTCAAATAAGACATATCGACGTGATGTTGTGTTTGTTTATCCAATATACTCGTAAAGCATTGCAACATATAGCAATTCAAAGAACCTTTTGAATAGAGATGAATTTCATGACAAATTTCAAACTAAGCGCTTGCATTTCGAGCTATGTTGGTTAATATCATTATTTCGGCACGAAATTCAGGAAACCTGAAAGTTACCGCAAATATCAAAGAGAACTTGGCTTGTGACAGTTTACTTGAGAGTAATGCTACAGTTTCTTGCATATCCTCGAAGCTCTCACAAAATTTAATTTAATCTAGTACATATGTTGATATTTCACGTAACATACACTCGGTATTTAAAGCTAACACCAGGCAACTGGTGAAGTTGTTTTAATGTATGGATTTCTTCGTCTCAGTTTGGGCTTAATGAGTATTAAGATATAAATAAACGAATTTAGTAATCAATACTTTATTTATTACTAAATAAAGGTAGGTACCTAAAAGTGTTTTCAAACCTTTTTGTAATCTTCTAGTACTATTACCAATTTAATTTTGTTTTGTAAAAAGTTCGTTATTACTATAGAAATCTAAATAATAAGTCTCATTTCTATGGTCTTAACTAAAAAGCATTGAAAATGCAAATGAACAAAAATTTTAATTACAAAATGTAAACACGGTTTACACAAGCGAACACAAACTAATGTAGTACAACTTAGCAAAACCATGTGTTATTTATTACGATATATTACATTAGGCACAATAAGATACTCGTCGATAAAGCATCATGCAAAATCTATAGATTGCTTGTGTTGTGTGTGTACTACATGTCCTTTAAGCCCCAAAGCTTGATACCCGCATGTCACGACACAATTTAAATTCTATTGTATCCTATCTGCTTCAAACTGCGGAAAAATTCGTTCTTATCAGTTCAGTTGTGTACAATATAATCATGAGACAACAGTTCTTGAAAGCACTAGGTACACTATCAAAAATAAATAATAAATAAATAGCCTCTAACAATCACACTAATTATCTCCAAGCTCCAAGATAAGAATCAATAAGAATTTGTTATGGAAAATAAAGCACGGATAAACATACTTAAATAAATATAATTTTGTAAATACATACATAATATACAAACAGACCAGAACAACTATTCATATTGAAGCACCCACTCGAACCCACATCGGTCGTCAAAAAAGGCGTAAAGGAACTCACAAAGAATACATAAAAGATTACCTACACGATTTTTTTTGGGACAGTCGTGTTAAATGAATATTCTCCTAACGAGCTGTCAAAATACGAAACAGGCACGTGTCTCAAAAAGTTTCGGGATTTGATCCTTAGTACGAAGACGAAGTTCGAGAAAATTTCCCGACATTCGAAGTTGGCCACTTATGACACAAAGCCGAGAAGGGCCGGCAAAAACTATAGATCTCCTATATTATCGGAACTTTGTCGAAGTGAATAATTAAGGCAGCCACAGAACAAAATGAAACGAATGTTTGAAAACAAAAGCTGGTTGGAAAAAAGAGTTTTATGATTTGTTAAGGTGATCTTTACACTATGATTAATATGTAAGCACTGAAAAAGGTTTTATTTATGTGATATTTATAAGGGTGCGTCCACATCTCCCGAATGCAAGGCTTGCGAATTAAGCACGCGCTGCACGAATGCTATCACTGTAATGGTTTAGTATACCTCTTTAAGCGCAACTTATGCGAATGCGGGCGGCACAGAAGCGGCGCGAGAACATAAAATGCACGCGCATAGCGAGCTGAACATTCGCGGCACATTCGCCAGGTATGAAGGTGAGTTTAGGGTCAAGGTCAATGCGCCAACCGGCACCAATGATTTAACGAGCTGTCCGAATAACAGAAGCGCTCAAATGCCTCTTCCAAAGAACTCACCTCTGTGAGCCATGATAATTGTGTCCGACCACCTACTCTACTGAAACTTTGATTTTAACTTATTTAGGAAATAAGTAACCATTTATATTAATGAGTTGACAGCTTATTTTAATATAAATGGATGACTAGATTTTTTGTAAGGACAAGATATCTATAGTGACAGAGAAACCGACACCGCAAAGATAATATATTGTTTTTTTTTTTTTTTAATATTGAAAAATTAAATTCTAATAATTGCTGGAAAATTTTCAAAAGGCCATTTCCAGGCCGAGAGATAATTGATGACTCGAACTTTTTGAAATTTTGACAAATGGATTTATAATTTATTTAGACTCGTGATATTCGCAACTGGTCATAAATCGCCTATTCAATTTTTATTACGCAATTGGATTGTAATTTTAAATGTATTTTCAAAAATGTGTCAATCACTAGATTTATTAATAACACGTGTTTTTAATTGATTGATTGTCATTTGATTATCAACCAAGTGATGTTATCAAATAATATTATCCCCATAAAAAGTAAAAAAAATATTTATGTCATAAACTATTATACATAGTACTTGCAAAACGTCATAATTAAAATATGAAAAAACAATCGAAATATTATTACACTAAATCACGAAGCTTAGATTCACTTACAGGCAACAAAACAATTTTAAAACAAAAAATAATTAAGTGTAAGTGAATCTAATAATATATCATTATAATAATACATACCCATGTATTGAACAGCAGTTACTATCATATCTTATTGCGTTAAAGCTTACTGAGTTCAGGAAACAAAAAGCATGAAAGCGAGTATATATTTAGCTCTGGAACCAAAAGTATAGCATCCCATTAAGGGTACTTCATGAGGAGTTGCCTTAATGGAACATATCGTAGTTTCCTTTTACCATCACCAAATAAAAATAGAGCGCCAAAAATCTATTACCAAGTTAGCTCCATTAAAAGTTGCTTGTGACTTGAGAGCTACTTAGGGGAGGGAGGGGCAACATGGAAATAGCGGGTAAAATGGCAACTAACCAATAAAATCAAAATATCAAACTTTCAGCCTTCGCGTTATGCACACAAAGTTGAGTTTTGGTTATTTTTTTTTATTAATTTTGGCGGGAGTGCCATCTTGACGAGTAAGCGGTAATAGGCTCGCCACCTATTACGTGGGACAAACTATATAAGTGGCGAAGTTTGGGCGCATAAAATGCATCTGCCTATCCCTTTGGGGCAACAGGCGCGAATGTATGTATGTATGTCATATTTTTTATGTACTCTCAAAACTAAATTCATTTAAATAATTACGTTTATATTTTTTTGTTAACCATACAAAGTTAAACATTTCATTTAGCCCTTCCTTCCTTTCTTTTCTTTGGGTAAGAAGTTTTAACTAGTGAAAATGAGAAATTTCTATAAGATTATAGCAAATTGTCGCCTCAAGGCAAGTTTATTGTAAGGACTGGGGTAAGGAATACACTCCTTCCTAATATTAATGGGTGCCCAATAAAGTGGGTGCCCCAACTTTACCAATTTTCTCCGAAAGTTCTGAGTTCGCTCACAGTGAGTTAGATTCACTTTGTATGTTTGTTTCAAATTGCTACGGCTATGGGATAACATAATATTTTATTATTAAAATTAAAGCATTTATAAAAAATAATATTACAAGAACTCTGAACAAAAATACGGAACAATATTGTGTTGCTATCACGTCAGGAGTGTAAACAGGTTCAGTTCAGTTCTGGTCAGATCCAGTATATACGAAGTAATTGAGTTCCTAAGTGACAGTGAGTGAGTGGGGATAAAATTTTACAATATGTATAATACGTATGTATGTATACGTATGTATTATACATATGTATTATACATATGTATTATACATATTGTAAAATTTGTACCCGAGTGCAAGACTATTATATTTACTTGATATTTGCAAAATAATAATAAATATTTCCTTAATAATACACCAATTATTTAGTTCCTAGGTAAGTATCATTAAGAACTTGTGTTATGGATATTAAATAACGGATAAATATACATAAATACTTTTCCTTTTTATATACTTACATAGTATACGTAGGAAAACATCCAGATCACCACAAATATTAATGTTTATGCACACAAAGATGTGGGAATCGAACCCACGACCTTAGGAGCGGAGTGCGGGTATACTCGCCACCACGATATATCGGTCAAATACTATAAATAGAAGCTATTGATAGTGAAAGAGGAACAGCCTGAAACACCTACAGAATTAAGCGCAGAATCAAACTAAAGTATCTTCACATTCTGCTAATTCTGACTGAGTCAACGAAGTACAGTATGCCCTGAATCACTCTCATTTATGAGAAGAGTGAAGACCTCTATTGTGAGAAGAGGCCCGTGTTCAGAATTTGGACATTACTGAACTAAGTTAATGGTAAAACTATTACATGTCTAATATAACACTTTTCACAGCGCATTTTTACGCTGAATCAATACGTGATCAGCATAGAAGACACGATTTTCAAAAAATATGCTAAAAGAATATGTCAGAACGTATCGAGTCACGTAATCACGTGACATGTACATGTATGACGGCATCGAATAGCTTTATCATTCTATGATAATGTCAGGTGAAACATTGGCACAACATAACGTCTCACGGCTAAAGGTGCGTTGTCACTGCGATATGCGGAGAATATAAGTTATGAAACGATAACCATTACTTATATCATAAACGCGTGTTTATGTGAAATAAATAATATAAAAAAATAAAATATACTATATTGTTTTTAAGATCAACAGGATCATTTAGATTCGTCAAATTTTTACACACGAAATGGAAATTTGATGATTTTTTTATAACAACATTGAAAGAGATATTATGAGCGGCACCATAATCAAGTAATATATATAATGATAATAATAAATAAAAGCGAAATGGATTCTTTGTCAGAATTTTTCAAGGTTTGTCAGTTTATCTGTCTGTTGTGGTTTTTTCTCAAGATTTGTCAGTCTGCCGGTGACGCTTATCGGGGGATCTGTTAGTCAGACTTTCGTGATTCTAAAGGGGGAGGGGACTGTCCATCAGTCTGTTGGTGACTCGAACGAGGCTTCCAAAAGGCAACGAGGTTGAAAAGAATGCCTCAAGAAACTCATCTCGGATTTTTTCAGTTTTTTTTTTTTTATACAGTGTCCTACAGTGGAAGCCACCGCTCGGAAAACGTAGTGTGCAATGGGCATCCTATACTACGTTTCCGAGCTGTAGGGGTCCAGTTAGGTGTAGCATCGACATACGCAAAACTTTTTGCAGCGGAGGCTTAAGATCGAACTCAGTTGCCATTGCAGAGGTCTTTGTCCAGCAGTAGATGATGTCCAAAAATCTTTAATTCAATCTCAACTTCTAAACGACATAATTGATTTAAATGTATACGGTATCGTAAGAATGTTTGCCGAATCCAGAGTGATACTTATTCAGTATAAAAGCGTCATTTTCTTGCCCGGTGTCAATAATTTTACCGGCCATAGATTGCACTCTATTACAGACTTGTCACGCTATGTGCTTTTATTTTCTAGATAATTTAAGAATTTGCGTACACCAATTTGTGAGATATATTACCCGTGAGAAGCTCAAGTGTGGTACACATGGAATCAACATCTAAAATACAGTTAAGCTGCCATCATATTACAGAGTGTGAGCAAGTTTAACCAACCAAGAAGATAGATTTACGCCTTGTCCGCTTGTACAGAGAAAGAGGTGTGGTATCCAGTTATTAGAACTTTCAAAACCGCCCAATAAGACTTTATTACTAACGTATTAAGTTACAACCGCAACCAATGGCCTAGCGGGTTTTTCGAAGCTCGGGATGCGCTTGATGCCAATGATACAAACGGTAACCCATTCAAGGAGTAACTTATAAAGAACGCTCATAAACTTTGGTAATCGATTTTGAGCACCTAGTATCGCCCAAGTGTTTTAAAGTTGATCTCGATTTCAAAATACAGGCCGTAGAATACCTCATTCCGCTCATTAGAGTGCGTTAAATTGTGTTTCGAATTGATTTAGACTAGAATGTTTAATGTTAGTCTACTCCAACTGCTAATGTTTTTTAATAGCGACCATGAACTGGTAAATGTAGTAAAGGGCGGCTTTCGACCTATCGATTATTTGATAATTTGATCAAAGCAGCGGGAAGCCGATGGAGGCAGGCACCACAAACTCTATCAACGTGGAAAGCTAATGGAGAACCCTATGTTTGGGAGTAATCTTCGGTTGAAAAGATGAACTGCTCTACACCGAAGACCGATATAGCGTGGAGGTAAAGTTCCCTGCACTCCGCTCTTGAAGTCATAACCCCATAGCTAGATCAACCTATAATTGTGGGTTCGATTCCCACACATTAATAATTAATAATTTATTTATTTCAATAACTTAAAACATATTTGACATTTTATTTGAAACTTCCCTTTAAGAATAGAGATGCTTGTGTTGGGAAACTTCGCTCTCCCATAACATAAGATTTTTAAGCTACTGAACACAAACCAAAGAAAATAAAAAGTGAAATATAATGATAACGAAGTAATAATAATAATTAACAAATAACCTAATCAAAAATTATAATTTTAGAGCAATAAGATTAATAACTATACATCATAATTCAGCATTACAATTAAATTAATTACATTTTTAACAAATGTGCGTGGAGCTGATTGTGTGTATGTGTGTGTGTGGGTTTGAATCTTTGTGTGCATTAACATGAATATTTGTTCTAGAAAAAAGTATTTAAGTATGTTTGTCCGTTGTTTAGTATCCATAACTCAAGTTCTTAATGATACTTATCTTGGAACTAAATAATTGGTGTAATTGTCAGAACAGATGTATGTATTTGTATTATTATATTAAACCAAACGCTTCGCATCCGTGTCTAAGGATGTCACGCCTTAGACGAGTCCTTATTGTAATCTCTCCTACCGGAGTCTCCAATATGCCCCTTAATATCGTATTACGAACATAAATATTTATTTATAGTATCCGTGATAAGAATATTTCACTAGTAGGAATTTCACACTAGGTTAAACGGCTCTTATTGTTCCAACTAGTGATAAGGTGTCAATTTTCTGGCAGCGTGCAAGTTTTCGATGGACCGATGATCTGGTCAAGGCGGCGGGAAGCCGGTCTATGTTTAGCACTGCAATGATGGGTAAGCTTTGTCGAGCCATGATTTTCTTCATGTTTATTTGTTAGCGACCGCACGCGAGCTCGTATGCGTTACCTATAGGTACTTAGTATTTTTTTTAATGATTACAAAGTAGCCTCAGTATTTCTTATAACATCTGCTAATTGGCAGGGTAAATCTCGTCAATATGGTTGCGGTATTGGTAAAAAAACATAATTATTTATTCAAGTTGGGAGCTAAGAGCTTTTATGAAAGTCAAACTTAAAAACTGACGCGCTAATTTGACAGACTAATATTTAAAAAATAACATCCGGCTGTTTATTATACCACGAACTATACTAACGCGCTGGCCCGCACCCACTATAGGTATTTTATTATTAATGGAGATTAACACAGTGGATAACAATAAAAAAAAAACAATTATTTATTCAAGTTTAGAGCTAAGAGCTCTTATGAAAGTCAAACTTAAAAACTAACGCGCTTATTTGACAAACTAGCATGAAATAAAAATCATCCGGCTAATCATTATACCACCAACTATACTAACACGCTGGCCCGTGTAATATGTTGAGGTTTCAGGATATTTTAATGAAACATGTCTTACTCGTTCGATGTCATTTATTAGAATCATTCTTAAAAACTTATAAAATGGAAGTATTACAATATGCTTAATTACGCAATTCCTAACGATACATCGCAACCATAGTAATATTCGTACACGTGAGTTTACTTATTGCTAAACCAATTTCATAATATCATATTGACGACCGATATGGCGTGGTGGCGAGTATACCCGCATTCCACTCCTGAGGTCGTGGGTTCGATTCCCACACAGGACAAATATTTGTGTGTATAAATTTGTATATTTGTTCTGGTTTGGGTGTTTTTCTATGTATATTAAGTATGTATTTACAAAAAAAAAGTATTTATGTATGTTTATCCGTTATTTAGTATCCATACCACAAGTTCTTAATGATACTTATCTTGGAACTAAATAACTGGTGTAAGTGTCAGAAATATTTATTTATTTTATTATTATATTGCTTAGGTACATTACACCCGCCACTAGTTATTAAATAAAATACCTATCACAAATATAAGATCCCGATATCAAAACATTTCCAAGTCCTAATTTTTAAATAATTAAGATGAAGTTATCTTAAAATATACCAAACCTATACATTAACTAAAAACATTAATGCCTCAAGGGTTAATATAAGCTAACGTTGAAACTTGAAAAGTGTAATTTCATTAGCACATGAAGCAGTTAACGGAAAATTAATTTCATCAATTAACTCGAGATGTTTATGGTAAAAGTTTTGGAGTTTAACAAAACGATGTAATGAGTAATATTTGAATTTTGGTAAATTCATACCTACAACGTTATTGAATGAATAAGTTTTACTCTGAGCTAAATGTTCAAGTTTATTTTCAATTTATACATGACTGTTATGGTTTATTAGTAAACTGTATTAAAGTACAGTCGGTCTCAAAAGTAGAAGAGTTTATAAAAAATTATAATGAAATATAGATATTTTATTGTCTTTAAGATCAACATACTTAGAATCGTCAAATTTTATACACGAAATGAAAATGTCATAATATTTTTTCTTAACAACAATAAAAGAGATATGAGCTAAGAAACAAAAGCAAATGGATTCTTTATCAGAATTTGTTAAGGTTTGACAGTTTATCTGTCTGTTGTGGTTTTTTTCTCAAGATTTGTTAGTATGTCGGTTACTCTTATAGGGGGGATCTGTCAGTCAGCCGGTCATGATTCTAAAGGGGGAGGGGATTGTCCGTCAGTCAGTCAGTCTGTCGGTGACGCTAATGAGGCTTTCAAAAAGGCAACGAGTTTGAGAAGAATACCTTATCTCGGCTTTTTTAAAATTATATCTTAAAATCTAATACAATTAAAGAAAATATTAAGTTTTCCGCTGTTGTTCTTGAAACTACCACTATTTAATTATTTTATAGTGCGCGGCTTACTTGATAGAAAGTGGTGACAGCATAATCGCGATTAAAATTTTGATGACGTCATTGTTCTGTTCCTCTCTCTCTCTCTCATAATTTATTGAAACAGCTTAAAATTTTATTGAAAAGTTTGATGATGACGACATCTTCCAGTTTTATCCAATCGACCTTAGTATGAAATAAGCACCGTTCATAAAAGCTGACGTAATTTTTACAATCATAGTGAAATTGTTTGTTTTTTCTTTTATACCTTAGAATGAACTAAGCCTGTTAATTATCAAATGAAATGAAATCGAAATAAATTTAATACTTAATAAGACTTACTTTCGTCTCAAGACTTTTAAATGTATTTCTACCATTATGACAAAACTGTATTCATAGCAGAAATTATAATGTCTAGTTTTCGATAGACCTCAGTGTTAACTATGCCTTTTGATTGGCTTCTAATGGCTTACTTACTACGACTTACTTATGGCTACCATTGTTTTCTCCGATGGACTACAGTATTAATCAGACCTTTTAAAGCTTACATATGTCTCTAAAAAATAACTAATTACTACGTATGTATGTATGTATTTTTGCTTAACATGACGAACTATTTTATTTTTCTAAATTAAATCACTGAGAACTAAGCCTTCTAATGACCTTGCAGTTTTTGAGCGAAACGCTGCATGCCGTTCCGGAATGCTGTTTTGATTACCTTGAATGTACATTTTTACTGCAATGTCTCTAATGACCTCAATTGTACAGTCAACTTCATAATTATAGCGCCATATATAGGGTTTAAGCAGACCTTGATCAAAGCTTCCGAGAGCTACGTCTTCTCCTCAGAATTAGGTTTTATTTTTTCTTAAAGACTGTACCTGGGAAATCAATAGCCTTAAAATAATTTTATTTTCTTTTAAATAATGGCTTTATGCGTTTAGCACATTTAGGCAGTGTCAAGTTAAATATAATTGTAAATAACATTAATTCACAGTAAATGAGAATGTAATAATAAAGATGATAAATGGTAAATGAGATGCCCTTTCCCTAAACCCCTGTAGTCTTCAGTAAAGACGTGGGACTATACTGAGATCTCACATGGACTTTTAGAGAGAATTTGAAAAGTGATGTTGCACTGTTACATTTGTTTTACCAACACTCATGTACGTTCACAAACATTTAACGGTTGATAATCCACAGTCATCACACATAAATGATCATAATGTCACAAAATTTATATAATGAAACTGCAGACATGATGCTTCACTTTCCCGCTAAGGAGTCCAGCTTTAAAGTTATGTAAGGCAAAAGTTTTATTTTAATTTTGCGTAGTATGGCTTGCGCTTAAAATAAAAATCGTACCTCAACAATATTTTTTGGATATGTCTCTTAAAACTGTCCCTGTGTAAAACGCTCTTTGATCAGTGTCATTTAACACCCTGTATATTGGAATACGTTCTGATTTTGGATATGTCTCTTAAAACTGTCCTTGTGTAAAACGCTCTTTGATCAGTGTCATTTAACACCATGTATATTGGAATACGTTCTGATTTTGGATATGTCTCTTAAAACTGTCCTTTGTAAAACGCTCTTTGAATAGTGTCATTTAACACCCTGTATATTGGAATATGTTCTGATTTTGGATATGTCTCTTAAAACTATCCTTGTGTAAAACGCTCTTTGATCAGTGTCATTTAACACCCTGTATATTGGAATACGTTCTGATTTTGGATATGTCTCTTAAAACTGTCCTTTGTAAAACGCTCTTTGATCAGTGTCATTTAACACCCTGTATATTGGAATACGTTCTGATTTTGGATATGTCTCTTAAAACTGTCCTTTGTAAAACGCTCTTTGATCAGTGTCATTTAACACCCTGTATATTGGAATACGTTCTGATTTTGGATATGTCTCTTAAAACTGTCCTTTGTAAAACGCTCTTTGATCAGTGTCATTTAACACCCTGTATATTGGAATACGTTCTGATTTTGGATATGTCTCTTAAAACTGTCCTTGTGTAAAACGCTCTTTGATCAGTGTCATTTAACACCCTGTATATTGGAATACGTTCTGATTTTGGATATGTCTCTTAAAACTGTCCTTGTGTAAAACGCTCTTTGATCAGTGTCATTTAACACCCTGTATATTGGAATACGTTCTGATTTTGGATATGTCTCTTAAAACTGTCCTTTGTAAAACGCTCTTTGATCAGTGTCATTTAACACCCTGTATCTTGGAATACGTTCTGATTTTGGATATGTCTCTTAAAACTGTCCTTGTGTAAAACGCTCTTTGATCAGTGTCATTTAACACCCTGTATATTGGAACATATCTTAATACTCTTGACAATAGAACGTGTCGATATTTGTGGCTCTTTGAGTGCTACCTAATATTTGTCGCTGACTGTACGTTTTAGAATGATAATATAAGTTGAGTGCTTTTAGTATGTCCTGGGTAGTATCAAAATCCATCTGGGACGCGTTTCGATATCGATATAGTGCAATATGTACAGGTATGAGTGCAGTTTGACTAGGCAAGATATTAGACTGGTATTACTGATACGTTTATCGAAGGACTGGTCGGCGCTGAAATATCAAAAATTCATACTTAGGATACATTAAGTCACGGCTTTTTTCAGAAGGGGTAGGCAGAGATCGCATTCTTCCCCTTGCTACGTTTCTAGTACATTCTTCCCCTCTTAACACTTCCATTCGCTCGTACATCATAAATCGTTTCCGTTAGTTTCCTGTCAACATGACGAAATCATCTAAGCATAGCTTTTTAATTCTTGTGACTACATCATCTTTCGGGTATTCTCCTATGTATATTAAGTATGCATTCATTATAAAAAAATTGTATTTATATCTGTCTATCCGTTATTTAGAATCCATAAAACACGTTCTTAATGATACTTATCTTGGAACTAAATAATTGGTGTAATTGTCAGAAAATATTTTTTATTATTTATTATAAGCAGACGCGTTTCGCTCAACCATATTTTAGCGGACGTAACGACCCCTTTTTTTTTTTTTTTTTTTTTTTTTTTTTATTATCGTCTGTTAAAAAATGCTGCTTACGCACTGTCTCCCGGCCAAAAGGGGAAGACCGGGAGGGGGTGTGGGGCTCACTGCAGCAGACGCGACCACCGCAGTCCTACCCACTAAAAAACTTCAGACGACGCCCACCGCTGTTGAAAAGGGGCGAGGCACCAGTGCCCGGGTTTGTAGCTTCTGGTACCCCGCCCGGGACGTAACGACCCCACGCATGACGCCATCGCTGCAGAAACATATAAGTGAGCGTGACATACTCAAGCTGCAGAATGATAGTATTTTAGTAAAAATAACATTAATATTACAAGATTGAATGAAATGTGCTGCAAAGTAGTATACCATATGGTATCAGTTAAGCTATGCAGCCATCAAACTGATAACAAATAAACTTTGACTACAATATATTTTGTCCATACCTGTACTGTTTGTGATGATAAGCTTTTTTTAAATGTATATATAGTATATAATAAGTAAAAGAGTAACAAAGGAAATATTTATATAATGTTTGTTTGTGTACTTGATGTAGCTATCATCTAAAATAGCAGGATCAATTTATAAAGAGATTTTTCAACCAGCTGAAAGCTGGTGTTACAATAAATATTGCATTATTCAAATAAAGAACTTAGAAGGTAACTCAGAAAGTACATTGAAAACTAAAATAAAAGCGGACGATATAGCTAAGGCGGGCAAACCTTGTCTCATTTATGGCTTATTCCATAAATCAGAGTGCTTCGTGTCATCCGTCGAAGCCAGATCATTGAATTGCCTATATTTACAACCGACCTACCCGAATACAACTCACCATGGAATGTAAGACCGGATCTAAATACATACAACATACATACATATACCATACCATACCAGACATAACATTCTGTCGTGGATAACGTCGCTGGTTACGCAATGAACCAAATTTAGTTTCAGCCTTTTTAATATTATATATTGTGTAACTGTTTGTTGTCCTAAATATAATAAAATTAAAAAAAATATACAATTTCACGCCTGTTTCTCAAAGCCTACCTTAGCCTTATTGTTAAATTAAATATTTGCCTGCTGACATATCCAGCTAAATGCGTAATTCTCAGCTTATATTCTTCATCTATGTAATGCACCACCTTTATTGCAGATAAATTATCTTTATCTTGAAAAAGTCGTGATATTATGTATGAACTCGTCATCATCTACGTGAACCCCCTGGTGGAGGTCACTGAGGGGTTCCGGGGCATGTGCCCCCTGGCCGCAATCTCTTACGGCTCCCGTGAATACGGGAGCGGCGTTGGGGCGGCTGTTCAGCCTTATATGGTCTTCGTCCGGAGGTGCCAATTCCGGTGGGCGCCGCGATCATTTCGGTGGGCGCCTCGATCATTTCGGTGGGCGCCGCGATCAGTATTATGTATGTATGTTGAAGAATATTATACAACCACATTTCCCCAGTTATATTGTTGGTCCTTTGTAATAGGGTGCGAGCCTATAACCGTTTATTGAGATAATTATGACAAGAAACTTTTGTGAGAAAAGCTAGTCCGTATTGCTGAAACAAAAGGTTGTAAAGACGATTCACAATTTAATTGGCATTGAAAATGCATTTCAAAGTACGAAATAATTTTACTGTCTGACGCTTTAACAGTAGAGTTCTCTTCCAGTTCAGGAGTTCCTTTTAGTCCTTGATATTTTAAGCGAATCGTGCTAAGTTCAGTAAGACAATTCGGCTTTTGGAATTCTTTGCCAGCGCCTGTGTTTCCATCTTCTACTGGGTCTTAAACGCAAGGAACGGCACATATGTAGGCGTTTGCAACGTCCTGAATGTTGAAATCATACTTTTTTATAATTCAATAACATGATTTAAATAATATGAGCAGGATAAGTCAGATGAAAAGACACGTTGGATGGTGACACGTCATAATGATTACATCCTGCCTTGATGGTAAGCAGTCGATGCAGTTCAAAAAAGTAAAGGCGCTTCATACCGTGAAATAAGCACAGTATAAAGCGCACCGGTCATGACCGCCTTCTGTATGCTGTTTCACGCCCCTCTTGAAAGACTCAGATAAAAGGAACTAGGAAACACATGAGCCGGCAGCAAATTCCAGAGCTCAATGCTCTTACTCAGAAACGACTTACCAAATATCTTGGTTCGAGTGCTGATAGTCTGCGCAGTATGTGGATGGTTCCTAAGACCAGCACGTGTTGTTGGTTTGTTTTTTCTTCCGCCAGTCACACAACTAAAAACCCAATCTGGAGTCCGATTCTAAATAACACCTCATCAGTTATCAAAAAAAAACTGATATTTTAGCACAAATATTACGATTTTGGCAACATGTTCTCTCAGATTGTTAGATTACACGATAACAGAAGCAGACAGAATATAATATACAATTCGTTTTAATAATATTAAACAGAGAAGATAGTTACTAACTGAGTAGGTATTTCATTTTGTACCGTTTGATCTAAGTCAAACTGAGCAGAATGTCATTGCTTTCACAACATCAAAGACGCTGAAAATGGATGACCTGACACTCAAACAGACTGAGATAAGTTCCCTGATGTCCGACAAATTGGTTCCGAACTAGTTTATTTGATTCATGAAATCATTTTATTATAGTTTATTGTACTTTTTTGTGTGACACATACATAAAAACACGCCCGTTTCCCGGAAGCAGAAGCATATTATACGCCCACACTTTGCCAATTATATAGTTGGTCCCACCTAATAGGTGGCGAGCCTATTGCCGCTTATCGGGCACTGCTATGTTCGCCAGAGCCTCGTCCGTTGATCGGCACCACTTGCAGGTGAGGTTGGCTTGGTCTCCTTAGGTCTTAGTAGGATCCCCCCCGACTGGTCTCCACCTTGTCGTGGTGGGGGGGTTGAGTACCTCCCGGTAGGGCGCAGGAGGCGCCAGGGAAAAGGTAACACCCAGAGACCGACGACTCTGGGTGCCCTTAGTACTGACTACCGGGGGAGAAACTAAGAGGGACTTGTGGAGGGCGCAGCGGGCGGGCCAGAAGGGCCCGTCTAGCAGCGCCAGGAGGTTCTTAGGCAGTGGGGGCAGGGGGCCCCTGCTGTCTAACTATAGACCCTCCGAGAAGTCGGCCACACACGCTATGGTCGCACAAGGAGGTAGGAGGGGCGCGTCCACTGCGCCTCTCTGAGGAGGTCCTTCCAGTTTTGGTCCGAAGGACGTTGGCCGCAGGCGGGGTGTCAGACGCTGCAACCCAGGTACTGGCCCCCGCCTTTTTCTCAACAAGCGGCGGGCGTCGTCGGAAGATTTTTAGTGGGTATTACTGCTGGCAGTCGCGTCTGCTGGTGGTCTTAGTAGGATCCCGACCTTTCGCTGCCAACGATGGTCGGCGCAATGGTTGGCACCGTTTCTGAGAGACGGTTATGGGCGCAAAAGAGGCGAAAGAGCGCATTAGGGAAGAGAGCCCAACAGCGAATCCCCTTAGACGTCGAAGGAGAGGGCAGCTCCGGCGGGCTTATGCCGGGGCGCTAACATTATAGCCGGGCGTTCTGGTGAAAGGTCAGGGAATCTTTTACTCGCAGTTTTCCGTAGCGCGAAGGAGTAGGAGGCGGCACATACGTTTCCTGGTGTGCTGCCACCATGGAGTGGTCCACTATGGGTTGACAAAAAGGTGACGGGTCCGTGAAACGGACTGGCGTGGTGCTACAGGAGGATAAGGTCTTTCTGTCACCTTCTTGGCACCTTACGTAGGGCAGGAAATAGTGGGGTTTAGTCGGTAGTCCCGGCCACTATCATCTCGGCCGGGGAGCCCGACATAGCTTAAATAAGTCATCAACTTTCGGAACGGGGTACCTATCAACCAGTAAAGCCTTATTAAGTGTCACCTTATAGTCTGCGCATAAGCGAATTCCATCCTCGTCGCCACTGATAAATAAGACACAGCTGTTAGCTTCATACGTATATTGAGACTGCATTTACAATATAACCGCCGTCGGTCGGCACGACTGTTTAACATGTACCCACATATATAATTCTTAATACTAAGATATGCAACAGTGCTGTCCCTACGGCGCAAAGTATGCGTAAAGGCATTTTCCACTATAAAAAAAAGTCTTTAGTAGGATCCATATACACCCGTAACGTTTTTTGACACTCGCAACACAAATTGCCATAATTATAAACTATAATAATTAATAATAATAATTTCTAGTAAGTCCACCAATAGGATCAATCATCTTTAAGAAATTGTGTTATGGATACTAAATAACAGCTAAATATCACGAACCAAGGTGTAAGGGTATAAATATCGTTTTTAACCACCGTGACCCATGTGGATTGGCGAAGGCAGGTGTGTGGAATCCTGCTGTCAGATCTTTTCAAGCCACTCAATAAGGCCTCTAACATGGCTTAACGATTACCATAAATAGTAATAACCGGTACCGGCACGTAAACGCTCGTGTTCACATGCGACACAAACGGTCATCCATCCAAGGACTGATATTTGTGAACTCTGCTTTACTTCGGTGTTCGTCAGCTATGAGGATTATATATAGCTCTCATTCCATTAAATCAAGGTTATAGGCATAACAAATTACTGTTCAAACAATGATTGATTGTGATTGCTCGCGCCAGCAAACACTGAGTCCACTGATTCTAAAGTTTATGTTCAAGCATTAGAATGTATATCCCAATTCTGAGTTACGGTCCAAACCCTAAAATATGGGGTTGCTTCTGAGATTTATTTGCACTGAAACGGTCAATGTTCGTATAAATTGTATACGTGAACGTTGATGTTTTTGTCAGCACCGTTTCAGTGGCGTGTAGTGATTTATTTAAACCATTCAAACGTCCAAAGCTCTTGAAAAGTATTTTTGTATTCATTTGTCTTGTTTCTTTATTCTACAATTAGTCAATCTGATTATGAGCAGATGCGTTTTAGAAACTTTGGTAGATAGAGCTGTTCCCCATTAGAAGCACTACTTTCTGACAGTTTATGAGCTGTCTTTGTTCATAATTTGGCGACTTTTGAAACAATTCAGACTATCACTTATTGTGAACTGTAGAGCGATTGGTTTGAATGCTAGTCAAGTCTGGATTTATATTTGATTGAGTGAGCCCTGATCTCCTCCTTCACAGTAGTCGTGTTGAGATGTTCATGATCTTCGGAATTGTTTTATGAACCAAGAGAATTTCGTTCCTCCGTGGCTCGCAAAGCACGTTGGGCCAGTGGTCCCGGCAGTCATGAACATCTATGGCAGTCGTTATTAGGAAGTCAGTGCCTTCTAACAGACTGATAGCTGGTTTAACCGTAGAATAAAGTTTCCCTCTGGGTTACGGAGGTCAGACGGCAGTCGCTCCACGTAATAACTGAAATTAATAACTATAATTCAGTCAAATCTGGTAATACCAGTGAGCAGTTCATGGGTCCTTAACGCATAACGACCGATATGGTGTGTTGGTGAGTATACCCACACTCTGCTTCTGAAGTCGTAGGTTCTATTCTCCCATAGGATAAATCTTTGTGTGCATAAACATGAATAATTGTTCTGGCTGGTTGTTTTCCTATATATATTAAGTATGTATGTATAAACAAAAAAAAAATATTTATATATGTTTATCCGTTATGTAGTATCCATAACACAAGTTCTTAATAATACTTATCTTGGAACTAAATAATTGGTGAAATTGTAAGATTTTTTTTTCTTTTATTTATCTTTTATAACAGGGACAAATGCAAGAATGATGATAATGACTATAACGGCAGCAAATAAATAGAAGTACTAATAATATTTATTACAATCATCTGTCCACTAAATGCTCGCGTGACCTCCCATTACCACCCGTTTATTTTTACGAACCCAATCGTATTCAGGATAAATCTTTGTAAGCATGATTATGAATAAATGTTTACGTCTGGTCTAGGTGATTTCCTATGAATACTACTGAACGAGAGTATCTCTCTGATCGTGCAGACATCGTTGTTCTGAGGCTCCTATCTTACCTGAAGATGCCCTGTGTAAGGGCGAAACACGTGTCGTGTTGAATAGTTTCTCGATTTTTTGGGAAATTATAGTAGCGCGGGAATTGTTACAAAGATATTTTTAATCCATCACTTGCTTACAATGGATTTCCGCAAAGTAACGCCTGAATCAATAAATTATTCCTATGAATATTGATATATTTTTTTGTATGTTTTGTGTTGTCCTGTGTAAATTAAGTATGTATGAATTTACAAAAGGAAAGTATTTATGTCTGTTTATCCGTTATTTAGTAACCATAACACAAGTTCTTAATTATACTTATCTTGGAACTACAATCTTCTTAGAAAATATTTAATATTTATTATTTTATTATATATAGGAATTCCTCAAAGGCGGGGAAACAGGCGTGATAGTATTAATTTACATTAAAAAAAAAAAGTCGATGAAGGAGAGATTGGTTATCAAAAGATTAAAAAGTTTACCAAATATAATACAGACTCATTCAGAGCGCCCAAGCATACAAACAAAAAATGTTATTTTCAAATTATTTCAGCGTTCATCTAAGCATTATTAATGCGGCTGTTTCGGTTCCTGGAAAAGAACACATGAATATTTTCTCGTTAACCCAGTTATGAGTACCGAAAAGTAGGTGATGGTAAAATTATTTAATTACATTTTACCCGGTGTTACATTGTAATAACGTTTAAATTTTTGTTCATTTGAAGTTTTAAGGAGAAATTATTGAAACTCAGATTTTATAGAAAAGTTTTGAGTTTCTCATACAATCAAAATATATGCATACATTAATAATAATAATAAATATTTCTGACACTTACACCAATTATTCAGTTCCAAGATAAGTATCATAAAGAACTTTTGTTATGAATACAAAATAACGGATAAACATACATTAATACTTTTTTTTTCTAAATACATACTTAATATACATAGGAAAAAAGTTACATTTCGCCTACTATATTATTGGTCCCATTTAATAGGTGGCAAACCTATTGCCGTTTTCCGGGAAATTGTCAGAGCCTCGTCCGTTAATCGGCAGATAGTGCTTAGATCGGTTAAGGATCGCCACGATCATGGCGGTAAGTCCCCTCTTTAAGGAATACCTAGAGAGGCGCCACGGCGCTCTTACCTATCGCCTGAAGCAGGTCCAAACCGGGCATAGCTGCTTCGGTCGCTTTCTGCACAGAATAATAATAGTATAATAATAATAATTCTTTATTTGATAAAAGTACACTAGAGAAATTAAAAATAAAACTGCCATACTAGGCTAGGCCTGTATCATGGGAGTTGATTGAGAGAATCAGGGGGGAGAAAACGTCCGAGCGTCACCACTGTGAGGATCGGCCGGAGGACATGGTGGAGCACACCAACACGTTCTACCCCGCTCGGGCGAAGCACCGACGTGTCCTCGTAGCGGCATTCGCTTCGTACCAGGGCCGAAAGCGATGGGGAATAGAGTGCTGTCGCTTCCTTTTGCGAAGCAGTCATTCTAGCAAAGGAGGAACGAGAAAGGCAGAGTGCTTTTCGTCACGGTCCCAGCCGCTGCGGTGAACGCCCGAGACGTCGGGAACCGCGAGACGACTCCCACCCACCGTAGTCGCTGGTTAATGGGCGGTGAGTAAATAAATAGATAAATAGTAGTGAAAAAATACATGACCCAAAAATGTTATTACAATATAAAAGAGTTTTTCGAGGACAGAACTAAACTGTAACACAGTGTAAAATATAAATAAATAAATAATAATTCAATTATTAAATGTTAAAGTAAATAGTATAAATATATCGAAAAATTATAATAGAGGTATATATGAGTATAATAATATATAAATAGATAAATAATATAATATAAGATTAATTAAATAGTATGTAAGTAATTTTATATTAAAATTGTGTTGCTGCGCCCTAACAGGGTATCATGTATGTACCTTTACTTTTTATAACATCCTATGTCTACTCATGATCGCAATAAATATTTGAAGTTTGAAGCGTTCGTGTTCCACGCGCGCCTCAGAGATGTCAGCACAGTGAGGGGGTCAAGCCTGCCTGGGCTGCAGGACTGTTCGTTAGGGTTACCGCGGCATCGGGACGTAGCAGGCTCAAGGTGGAACATAGGTGGTTTTTAGTCAGTAGAAGTATGACACACGCTCCCGCTTCACCCACAGCTGAAGAAGGGCATCAGATAAAATTTCCATCTCAAAATATGCAACTTGCAGCCGAGATTCGCTTGGGCTCCTAAGATCTTAAAACCCTGTACCGTAAATAATAGATACTGCATTCTTAATTATACTTATATATAATACTATTTTGTACTGTAATAAAACATAGTCTAGTAATATCTTTCATAAGACCAAAAATATTTGTGGTTTGCAGCACATTTAATTAATATAATGTTATTTTTGTTAAAATTTGTTTATCCTGTAGCTTGAGTATGTCATGCTCACTCAAATGTCTTTGCGGTGGTGGCGTCATGCGTCGGGTCGTTGCGTTCCCTAAAATATGGTTGAGCGAAACGATGGCTGGTTCATGCGTCATACTCGTGAACGGGTGCCACCAGTGAGGACTGGTCTGCTCATGTCTACTATGTTTATTCGTACTCATACTCGTATAACTTAAAATAAAAAGTTATTTTCTTCTTTTATTTTAAATCATGTGACTGCAGATCACATGTTTTTGTAGATTTGTCAAATTGTTTTACTACTAAGTACATATTCTTGTAACTGGCGGGAGAAAAAACTAAACTTGACGATTTTCTTGCCCGTTCTTTTACGATCAAGCTCCCGCCCGCAGTGAATGGGCGCGCTAGTTTTTAAGTTTTGACGTTCATAAGAGCTCTTTTGAGCCAAACTTGAATAAATGAATATGAATTTGAATTTAGTTACTTGTGTATGGCAAACGCTGCGAATATCTAAATAATATTTAAATGTTACCTCTAAGTGTTAGAACTATTACATTACATAATTAGACAACCGATCTGGCGTGGAGCTTAGTATATCTGCACTCCGCTCATTAGGTCGTGGGTTCGATTCTTACATAAGACATTTTTTTGTGTGCGTGAACATAAGTGTTTGTTGTGGTCTGGGTACTTCCTATGTAAATAAAATATGTTTTTACAAATGAAAAAGTATTTTTGTACGTATTTACTTTATTTAGTATAATATATAACTATCTTACTTCTACTGATACTTCTCTCGGAACTAAATAATCGGTGTGGCTGTAGAAAAAGAAACTATTTATGTTCATTTCATTTTAATGATGTGGGAAAACTTATTTTAATATAAACACATACAACTTCACTATATTTTATGCAACAAATAATATTCTAGTAACTATAATGAAAGCCAACAGTCCTCAAAACTAATCATACTCTGTTGAAAAAGCTTAATAATCCAACTAAAAGTTTTAATGAGACCTGCGTGTAGAATGATGTCAATTCACTTATAACTAGTACAGAATTGCTTGTTTTAGAACACCCATTTTTCTTAATTTCTTCCACTGGCCATTGAAGGCGATTATAGTTTATAATAAAACTACTAAATACTCATTTAAAAAATTACATTTACGTTATGGCTTGCTGAAATATGTTTCTATAATTTAAATGAATAAAGGAGTATAAAACAAAATTTTAAATCAAAATCAAAAATTATTTATTTCTTAAACTACTACATACTTAGTACTTAAAAACGTAAAAATTCAATATAAATATATAAAATAATTGAAATATTATTACACTGAAATCACAAAGCTTAGATTTACGCAAATGAGTGACAAAACAATTTAAAAAAAAATAATTCTGAGCCACCGTTCTGTAAGAAGAATTGGCAAGAAACCCACAAGCTTTGCTCTTATAAATTATTAATTATAATCTTTATAATTATCTCTGTGACTCTATAACACTAACAGTATTCACGTAAAACATGCTAAGTGTGGAAATCAAACCCATGATCTAAGAAGCGGAGTTCACGATAAGTTTCATACAGGCTATTCTAATATGAATTACTTAAAACATGAATATTGTTAATGTTGTATTATGTTGCATTGTATAGCGTCACAGACAAATGAAGATTGTAACTAACCAATCGACAATTTAAAAGAGCATAGCCTATGAGTTTCTTGCCAGTTCTTCTTACAGAGCGGTGGCTCGGAACTGGCACTTAGATTCGCTTACACTTAAATATTTTTTTAAATTGTTTGGTTGCAAGTGAATCTAAGCTTCGTGAATAGTATAGTATAATTATATTTTATTTGTTTTTGTTATTTTTTTATAATTTTGACGTTTTCAAGTACTATGTAATAGTTTATGAAATAAAAAATATTTTGACTTTGACTTTTTTGACGTATATTAACATTCATTCATTCATGAATACAGTCATTCATATAATGTGAAGTTATTTTTTTACTTTCCCGCCGAGAAGTGTAATGTGTAGTTAAATGGAAATAATATTGTCACCTTTTCGGAAGTTCAAACGTCAAAATAAAAATAGAGCTCTGAACGTAATTTTAAATTGCAACATGTGATAATAATATATTGATTTAATTTCTTACCTTCAAAGTTGTCTCGTTTTCACCAAATCTGTAAAATAAAAGAGAAAGTAAATAAAAAAATAATATCTAACAATTACACCAATTATTTACTTCAAAGATAAGTATTATTAAGAACTTGTGTTATGGATACTAAATATCGGATAAATATACTTACATATATCCTCATATCGAACTAATTTCTGAGCGAACACGTAAATTAATTTACATTTTTAAAACACTGCGACATGTGGCAGACACCAAAGTTATTAAGATCGTGTATTATGCCTTAGCACAGTCGATTATAGGATATTGTCTAACGGCATGGGGTGGAGCAAACAAAACGAATATGCTGTTAGTTGAAAGGTCACAACGCGCTCTCTTAAAAGTAATATACTTTAAGCCATACTTATTTCCTACTCGTGATTTATATGCGCAATCTGATGTACTTAGTGTACGACAGCTGTATGTTCTCCAAACTGTCCTAGACCAGCATAAAAAACTGACTTTTGGCGACGCACAGACCACATCGCGAAGAAACAAAAATATATGTCCTTCGTTAAGTTCCAAAACAGTATTTATTCGTAGGTTCCATTGTTTTAATGGATCATTTCTATACAACAAACTTAACAAATTTTTGAATATTTATGCTCTGAATAAGTACGCTTGCAAAAATAAATTAACTATGTGGCTTAAGTCGCATACGTATGATGAAGTTGAAAATCTCTTTAAAGTCCTGAAATAAATAAAAGAGCTATTTCTACTCTATTCGTTTGCAAAAAAAAGAATTAATTACACACGAACAAATTACATATATATTAATATACACACTTTTACATACACACACGAACGCAAAAGCACACACAAACACACACGCATACACACACACGCATACACACACACACGCACGCACGCGCACACACACGCAAACGCACGCACACACACACACACACACACGTGCAGACACACATACTATATAATAAGTTAAGATACAGTATATCAATATTTAAAACGAAAAAAAAAAAATATATAATACTAAATATAGTCATACTTAGAATAAGAACAAGAAAGCTAATACCTACATATTTTAAACACTTGTATTATTATAATATTTGATTTACTTGATATAAGACATCGGGAAGGAACTGGTACCTATAATACAGGCTCGGCCTAGTTTAGGTACTAGTATATGTGTACCACATACATGTAAACAAATAATAAAATTATAGCACATATGTGTGTGCATATGTACATACAATAAATGTGTGGTGTGGATATGTATAATTATATGAGTAAATGAAAGGAGGAAAAGGATAAGATCAATGTCTTAGGTTCACAGCTTTAGTGGTTAGTGCATCGCTCACCGTCAACACCGATACATTTTATTGTGACTCCTTCGTCTTTACAGTGAAGGCCCGTTTTCCTACGACACGCTACCCGTTGGTCACTCGCACGAGTGATATCTGTTCGTTGTTGACGGTAGCAAGCAAAAAATCCTCTTCGTATTTTGTTTTGTTACCCGCATCGCAAATTGTAAAAATCACATCTGTTTTTCTCTTTTGTCAAAGTAGGTATACAAGTTGTAACTAAACATTTTATCAATAAAGAATTATTATTATTATTTTTTATATATATATTTTTTTGTAAATACATACTTAAGGGGGATAATAGGACATACCTAGGCAAACCCTAAAATCGTTTCACCGGTCAACGGAAAGAAACAAACTTGTTTTTGCCAGTATTAAACTTTTATCCCCATACATCTACATAGTTATTTTGTTTTACCAACTGCATATATTATGTTGCTATATATAATCGTAAAAAATTGTTATATTGTAATTGTAACAACTTTGACTATTCGATCTTGTTATATGCGAATATATCGCTTGCTCCGTGCCTCAAAAAAGCACGTTAAGCTGTTGGTCTCGGCTGTCAAGAACACCAATGGCAGTCGTTATTAGGAAGTCAGTGCCTTCTAACATTCTGACGAATGAAGACATCGTTGTTCTGAGGCTCCTATCTTACCTAAAGATGCCCTGTGTAAGGGCGAAACACATGTCGTGTTGAATAGTTTCTCGATTTTTTCGGGAAATTATAGTAGCGCGGGAATTGTTACAAAGATATTTTTAATCCATCACTTGCTTACAATGGATATCCGCAAAGTAACGCCTGAATCAATATATTATTCTGACAGATAGAATGATGTTTCCTTTTGGGTAGTGGAGATCAGATGGCAGTCGCTAAATGTAATAACTGAAGTTCTGGTTTATCTGGTTAGAGCAGTGAGCAGACCCTGGGCTTAAGTTTTATATTGCTAGAATATGATAAATAATATACAAATAAATATTATCTTACAATCACACCAATTATTTACTTCCAAGATAAGTATCATTATGAAATTCAAATTCAAATCATGCGATCAACTTGTGTTATGGATACTAAAGAACGGATAAACATACTTTAATTCTTTTTGTTGTAAATAAGTACATACTTAATATACATAGGACACTCAGACCAGAACAAATATTCATATTCATGCACACAAAGATTTGTCCTGTGTGGGAATCGAACCCACGACCTCTGGAGTGAAATACTGACCTCCATTCTATATCAGTCGTCTATATGATGATGATAACTACTAACTCTCATAAAATTACTTGGTTTAACTTGCGCTGTATTCAAAAATCATAGAAACAATTTCATATCATGCTCTTGACCAATAAAAAACATTTTATGCCAAACAATAAAGCTTAATTAAGACATAGAGTGACATTAAACATTACTCCTAAATTGGAGCATTAAAATATTATTCAACAATTCAAGCATTATTCAACAACATGGGTCAGACAAATTACACATTATCTTATTACCAATTTCTCTTGATAACAAAGAAAATTAAACATTCATAAATTATTGCTAACACAACCCTCGCTCACCAAGGTTGAGCATGCCCTTGGACTCCAGAACCACTTGTTGACTTAATTGGTTCTTTTTGTTCGCATACGATGGGCTGAAAACGCGAGAACCCCTTTTCATACTTTGCTGATTACAACCTTTTCTTTAGTGTGAAAGGCTTTTTGTTTTTATAATATGATGTGGTAAATGGAATACGAGTGTAGATTAGGTTTTGCGATTCTCTAATCAAAACTGGGATTGTTGAATTGATTATGATTTATTTGACTTAAAAGAAAACGGTTTTATTATTGGCTTTCTTGATATTCAGTTTGTTTGAAGGGTTTAATGGAATATAGGTCTGAAATTGATTATGTTTTTTCGAATAAGAGAAAACGGTTTTACCCGTGGCTTGGTATTGATATTCAGATATTCAGATTTTATAATGCGATGTACTACATAGTATGCGAATATAGATAACGTTTTGCGATTCTTTAATCAAATCTGGGATTACTGCATTGATTGTTTTTTACGACATTCAGACTGTAACTATAATGTGATGACTCAAATGGAGTATGAGTCTTGATTAGGTATTACGATTCTCTAATCTAAACTGGGATTACAAAACTAACTGTGTTTTTTTGAATGAAGAAAACTGTTTTACCCGTGGGATTATATTGACATAGTATGTTATTTTTTTCACATATTATGTGATAGTATTTACCTAACCCATATATGCCCAGTGGGTCGTTTTTGTCCTATTATCATCACAGCCCATTGAGGTCCCACTACTGAGCACGAGCCTCCTCTCACATACCAAGGGTCGAGGGTATTGGGTCATACTTCACCACCAGACCCGGTGCGGATTGGCGGAGGCTAATGCGTCCTGCTTTCAGATTTTTTTCAAGCCGCCCAATTAGACATCTCACATGGCTTAATGACTACACATTTAGTGTTAACCGGGACCAACGTCTTAACGTGCCTTCTGAAGCACGGAAACGCTCGATATCAAATGCCACACAAATGGTCACCCATACTCTGATTGACCTCTGTAAACTCTGCTTCACCTCGGTGATGGTTTCCGACCACCGAGCACCGCGGAGCTATGAGCGCATCTTACTTAGTATGTGATCTGTTTAATGGAATGGAATCTACTTATTTCTACGGTGTTGCTTCTTATTTAACACTTGTGGGTTTCACCTATAATGACATTTAGCATTAGAATTTAATTGTGTGTAATACTTGTACTGTGTTGGTGTTCAATAAATAAATACGAGTGTAAATTAGGTTTCGCGATTCTCTAATAAAAACTGGGATATTAAACATATTCTGTTTTGTAAGTAAAAAAAAAATCGTTATTTGTGCCTTGGCTTGTCTGAAGTGATGTGTTAATAATTATTTATTATATTTTTATTAAACTGATATTTTTTGATTGAATTATCGATAATGGGTCTTGCAAGCCCCCCTGGCTTTTAAATGATGTTCTATTGTTAATGTATCTCGAGAGTAAAACATTAGTGAAATAGACCAGCATACACAGAAGTCAGTTCCAAGATGAGCGCCCGCTTGTGTTGCATTTGATTTATCTTCTGTTGTAGTCTCTTGTTAGTAAACTTGAAGGTTCAATTGGGCCGTTTCACAAAATCTAACACCAGGTTGGCACGTAAGTCTTTATTAATTTTCACTAGATCCGCATGATGAAGTATGACATAAACCCTTTTTAATTTTGTTTGAGGAGTGCCAACAGTGTAGTAGGACTTTTTTTAGATCGAGGTGGTGAGGCTGGGACCTTAATAATTAGGCTTTTCGACCTGTAGGTAGCAGCACTATTGCAAGACAATTAAGTAGTTGTGAGAGTGGTAGCTCAACTATAAATCCTATATCTAAACAGAAACTAGAAAGAAGTAGAAAGAAAATAATTTATTCCGTGACACATGATACATTAGCTTACATAAATACAAAAATTAATAGACACATGTGGCACCGAAAAGGCTTATACTCAGCATATGCCGAAGGGTCACTATGGCCCCGCGGCGCTGGTCTTCCGTACAAGCCTATAAATACTACGTAAGAAGGACAAACTTGAAACTTTGCGCACCAAAGTTAAACATTTCAACATATAAATTTTGCACACATAAAACAACAAAACACCGCTTAAACATACAATTTGTTAAAATATATAATAATACGGCTATAACAAAAAGTCAAATAACAAGAAAACATTAGAGCAAAAGAGACAGCTAAATTAACTTAAAGGATAGGGTATATACAATGACGTTTTTTAGAGCGAATATGAGAACACAGTTTGCCATACCGACTCCCGGTACGTCAACCGATTAGGCGAAGATATGTTTATACCGGGAGCCTGTGTTTCAACATATGAGGGGTTAACTAAATACCCTTCTGGGAACATATTAAATGACTTCCATAAAGCGAACGGAACGATCTTAAAGTAATCCATACAACAACGTGCTTTGAACCCGCTACTATTTTGTTTCAGAGCAATCGCTCAATCCAAGTAAGCGGTCAACTGTAATAACTCCTAACCGTACTTATTAAGAGTATAGCGGTTAATCTAAAGATCAAAATCCCTTATTAAACTACCAATAGAAGCCGTCGATACGAACGAGACATGAAATAATTAATCGCGGCCTAATCAAATCTGGGGCCTATATAAAATGGCCTCTCGTCTTGGGATTATCGGGGCACCAGACTTTGCCCATTATTTCATTACGCTTGGGAAAGTTGGGAACGGTCTCGTTGTGATTTAGATGAAAATTAATAAATACGTTTTACTTATAGGGATGTTTGTTTGCGATTAATTTTATAATAATTGATTGTGTTTTGTTTTATTATTAACGAGCAGATTCAAAGTCAAAGTTTAAAACATTTAGTTAAGTTTTGGTCAATCATCATCATCATCATCTCAGCCCATTTCTCCCGCCTGTTACAAGAAAATATACTAAATAGTAATACAATTTGACAAGTCTACAAAACCTGTGTTCTAGATTTTTGTTATATCTTCGAATATTATATGTAGCGTAATTTAAACCAGATTAAGTAAAGCATATGCTATTGGTACTAGACAAAATTAAATAGATATCGCGGGCTTCAAGCCAGAGGGGCGAATAAGCTATACCCTTACTTTTCAGGAATAGCAAAAAACTTAATAATTTTTTTTCTAATGTATGTGCTTAGTAATTAGTATTTTTTAAGGTAGTTTACCTATAATTAAAAAAAATAAGGTTGTTTATATCGATAAAATTCCAAAAGATTGACGTAATAAAAAAAAATGCATTTTTTTTCATACGCCCCTCTGGCTTGAAGCCCGCGATATATTGTCACGCTCGTAGGAAGCCTACCCTACCACTTGCAACCTGACACGAACATTTAGTTTCATTCACGCTCAGTAACCTTCTCGTAAACTTCTATCGGCTTAGAGTACTTTTGACCAGAACCTATAACAAAATCTTCCAATTTTAATCATGGAAGTTATTACGCAGTCTTCCCTTAACAACATTTTCATTCACTCGTCCATTATAAATCCATTCGTCTCGTCCATTATTTAATTCAGTGGGTGAATTCTCCGGGCATCTGTCCGATAGCCGGCAAAATTCACTTCGGGTACGCGACCCCGGACTACACGAGCTGCTAATGTCACACTTCCCTATCCCTTCCGTGACAGAAGCATCCATATACCCTCTCCCACCACTATTGACCACTCCTTATTCCTCTTCCTGATACCGGCTGGAAGCGGTATATCCCAGCTCAACTGACACAGTTAAGCTACCTGGCCGTTGACAGGCAGCAGTGTCAACGGTGCAAGAAGCTGTGTTTCTGCGATCGCCAACCCGCCTGCCCAGCGTGACGATTATGGGCATTCCCTCCTGATGATACGCACAAAAAATAAATGGCCCCGTGTTCCCGGTCGCCCTGCTGGTCTTGGCCAAGGCGGCGGTCACGGTGACAGCAGGGCAAGGGGTGCGATGAATCTCCGGGCTATGGTAGGCCGCCCATCCCAACTGACCCTGGCAACGTTTAACGGACGCAGTCTAAGGCTTGACGAACATCTAGCGCAGTTGGAAATGGAACTGGGAAAAATAAGGTGGCATGTCCTAGGGTTATGTGAAGTCCGTAGAGAGGGCGAGGACACTATAACTCTAGACTCGGGCCACCTTATGTATTACCGCGAAGGCGATAAAACATCCCAGGGTGGCGTAGGGTTTCTCGTTAATAAGACTCTCATTAACAACGTTCTTGAAATCTTCAGTGTGTCGACCAGGGTAGCGTACCTGATACTACAACTATCCGAACGATATAGTTTGAAGGTTATTCAGGTTTACGCACCGACCTCGGCACACTCGGATGATGAAGTGGAGGAGATGTATGAGGATATCCAAAGCCTTGCACAACACCCGCAAGGCCCACTTCAACGTTGTTATGGGGGACTTTAACGCTAAAGTGGGAGTCCAAAATTGCGGTGAATCACGAGTAGGACCACATGGTTATGGAAGCCGGAATCACAGGGGGCAAATGCTCGTCAACTTCCTGGAGAATGAGGGGCTTTTCCTGATGAACTCGTTCTTCAAGAAAGGAAGTGGACGTGGCAAAGCCCTGACGCTGTGACAAAAAATGAGATCGACTTCATCATGACGGATAAGAAGCACATATTCAGAGATGTCTCAGTTATCAACCGGTTTAATACCGGATCTGATCACAGACTTGTTCGAGGCTCTCTGAATATCAACCTCAAGCTTGAACGAAACCGTCTGATGAAGTCTACGCTCCGACCCAATCCGCTTCAAATCATGGCAGGCTCCGAGGAGTTCCAGAGGATACTTGGAGAGAGATTTGCCGCATCGGAACCCACGGAGGACGTAGACGAGACCCTACACAATCTGGTGGAAACGCTGAGAGGCGAGGGCATCAAATTTTGCCAAAAGCAGTGTAAAGGCAGGAAATCCAAACTCTCGGAAGAGACTTTAAGACTGATGACAGCAAGGCGAGAAACTACCCAGCTCACTTCGTCAGAAAGGTCAGACCTAAACAAGCGCTTTGCGAAGATGGTACGGCGAGACCTTCGGAGCTTTAATACTCGCCTCATTGAAGAGGCGATAGATCGAAACCGAGGGTCCAAAGTATTCACTCAGCAGCTTGGAAGGAGCCATCTGACGAAGCTGACGACGCACGAGGGTAGAACCGCCTTGACGAGGTCGGAGGTCTTTGCCAAGATTGAGGATTTCTACGGCCGGTCATACGCCGCACATGCTCTTTGTCCTCAGTGTGAAAACCATGATTCTCGAGCCACCCTGATACGCCACTACACCGACGAACTGCCAGACATTGACCAAGACGAGATCATACTGGCTCTGAGACAACTAAGAAATGGAAAAGCCCCTGGTGAGGATGGAATTACTTCAGAGCTTCTGAAGGCTGGAGGAGGCTCCGATACTTCTGGAGCTGCAGAACCTCTTCAGCTCTGTCCTTCACTGTGGGAGAACTCCAAAGGCGTGGAGCGGAAGTGTCGTGGTTCTCTTTTTTAAGAAGAGCGATAAAACCCTTCTTAAGAATTATAGACTCATCTCACTCCTGAGCCATGTCTATAAGCTGTTCTCTAGAGTTATAACGAATCGTCTAGCAAGAAGACTCGACGAGTTTCAGCCACCGGAACAGGCCGGATTTCGCAGAGGATATGGCACCATAGACCACATACACACAGTAAGGCAGATTATACAGAAGACCGAAGAGTATAGTCAGCCTCTGTGTCTGGCATTTGTGGACTATGAGAAGGCCTTTGACTCTGTTGAGATCTGGTCGGTTCTGGAATCCTTGCAGCGGTGCCAAGTAGACTGTCGCTATATCGAAGTGCTGAGACGTCTTTATGAATCCGCCACTATGAATGTCCAAGTACAGAACCATCAGTCTAAGTCTATCCAGTTGCGCAGAGGGGTGAGACAGGGGGATGTAATATCCCCAAAACTGTTCACAAGCGCGCTGGAGGACCTATTCAAGACACTGGACTGGCATTAACATAAACGGTGAATACATCTCGCACTTACGATTTGCTGACGATATAGTCTTGATGGCGGAAACGTTGGAGGAGCTGCAACAGATGCTGAACAGCCTGGCATCAGCCTCGCGACGGATAGGTCTCGGCATGAATTTGGATAAAACCAAAGTCATGATCAATGCCCGCATTGTTCCGAGACCTATTATCGTGAATGGCCACCTACTTGAAGTTGTTTCCGAATATACCTACCTCGGGCAGATTCTGCAATTAGGCAAAAACAACTTTGAGAAGGAAGCCAAAAGGAGGATCCAACTTGGCTGGGCAGCGTTTGAGAAACTCCGTCGAGTCTTCTCGTCACCTATACCACAATGTTTGAAAACGAAAGTTTTCAATCAGTGCGTCCTACCTGTTATGACCTACGGTGCCGAAACGTGGACACTCACAGTAAGACTGATTCGCCAGTTCAAGGTCGCTCAGCGAGCTATGGAGCGTGCTATGCTTGAAGTCTCTCTGAGAGATAAAATCAGAAATGATGTTATCCGACAGAGGACCAAAGTCACCGACATAGCATACAGGATTAGCAAGCTGAAGTGGCAGTGGGCTGGCCATATCTGTCGAAGGACCGACAACCGATGGAGTAAACGAGTTCTTGAGTGGAGACCGCGACTTGGCAAACGTAGTGTAGGACATCCACTCGCCAGGTGGGGTGATGATTTGCGAGCGGTCGCTGGCAGATGCTGGATGCGGCAAGCCGAAGACAGGGGAAAATGGCGCGATTTGGGGGAGGCCTATGTCCAGCAGTGGACTAGTATAGGCTGATGATGATGATGTCCATTATAAATCGGACACTAACAAACAACTACTAAACAACGAATTAAAAAAAATATAACAGCACAGCATAGGACAGTTTACAGAGAGGTACTGCTTGAATTGCCGTGTGGTATCGGCTTAAAATAGTGCCACCCCCTCTCGTCTTACCGGGAGTCGTAAGAGCCGACGAAAAGAAATCTTACCTGATGATGGGCAGGAGCGTCAACTACGTACTGGCTTCAACTGCGATCCCGCCTGTCCAGCGTAGCGTGTTGATTATAGGCAAATACCCCCAAGAGAATGTAATCTATAGGGGAGGCTAATTTTAAGTAGTGGACTATATAAGTCTGATATGATGACGATAGCTTGGATTGCAGAGATCAGTCCTTGAGCGAGTGACCATTTGTGTAGCATTTGAAATCGAGCTCTTCCGCAAATAGCTAAGCTCATGTTGTCTTTATGTTCGAAAACAGATCGTAATGCGCGCGGCTGTTAGTAAGATAACATTTTATTTCATCCACATATACGGAGCGCAAGATGTCTGCTGTATTACTAAACTGATCGGAATGAGAGTTTGCAATGTTCGCCAGTCTAAGGCAGATTACAGACAGCGCACTTTAGGTGCGATTGATTTCGAGCATCGATTTTTGAGGGGCGGGGCTACCGTGTAATTAAGCAATGTTCTTTTATTTTCTATAACTAAATGTAACCAGTTCATTTGACCACTTACCTAAAACACACTTACTTATAACTATTTAATATACACGATTAAAGTGCAATTGAGTGTGGTGTACTAATACTACTGTATAATATTTCATTCCATCCATATATACGGAGCGCAAGATGTCGCTGCTGTATTACTAAACGGATCGGAATAAGATTTGGCAATATTTGCAAGTTTAAGGCAGATTGCAGACAGCACACTTTTGGTGCAATTGAGTTCGCGAATCGTATTCTGAGCCCGCGCTTAAAGTCTGTTCGTATAATTGACAGGGACACGGGCAATAGCAAATGTTTATACATAGAATTGGTTCACTGTCAGGTAAAATAGGTTACTATCACTGTAAAATAGGTAAACATCCTTCCACTTGCCACCATCCTGGCGCTTTTACCTAGTTATGACCTTTTCATACACTCCCGTCGGTTTAGGGTACCCTTGAGCTTATGCCCAACAGTGGTAAAGTTATGTTCATAATGAAATTATGATAACTATTTTAATTTTGCGGGTGCAGAAAAATTCATAGGGCTGGCAGACCGGGTTGGTCTTGGCAACAGCTTCTACCTTTTTTACCTAAAAAAGTTGTTTTCCGTATCTTGTAAATAAATTACTGTCGCATTTTAACAATGAAAACGAAAAGAAAAAAAGTGTCTGCTAAAGGCTCTTTACGTGTGTCGCGGATGATTTCGCACAAATACTGTATCGTCTGCGTCAGGCCTAATCCAACTGATTGCTTGTGAGACGGCAAGTTTTTCGCTGTCGTTTTCACAATATTTTAAGAGTTCCCACTAGCCCAACTTATTTGTTTCGAAATGCCTAGCTCATGGAACTGGAGCGTGCATAACGTTGCATATAGTAAGAGTTATATTATGCCTCGTCTCTTATAAGTTGTCACTAGTGCGTCTAATTTGATTACACGACTTAAGCCGTATTGCATCAGCATGCCTTCCAAAACATTAAAAGCTACACAAACGCACATCAATCCACTTGGATTAATGTGCTTTTGAACGGACTTGTTTTAATGTCTGAAATAGCGTGGTAGCGAGAATACCCGCTCTACGCGCCTCCTAAAGTCGTGGGTTCGATTCCCACGCAGGACAAATCTTTGTGTGCATGAACATTAATATTTGTTCTAGTCTGGGTGTTTTCCTATGTATATGAAGTATGTATTTACAAAAAATAAAAAATAAAGTTTTTAAGTATGTTTATCCGTTGTTTAGTATTCATAACACAAGTTCTTAATGATACGTATCTTGGAATTAAATAATTGGTGTAATTGTGAGAAAATATTTATTTATTTAATGTCAGTAACTTGGTTATTGCTTCCGATAGACTATTAACGCGCAACTTGACATATTATAATTTTTACACACTTAAATATCGGTGTTCATATACATGGCTATATATATTTATATATAAACATACACATTGCCACATAGTTTACCTGTAGAAGTAAATACTACTACTACATAGAGATCATATACTTCCACTTGCTATAACTTTAAGCTTTATTCAACAAAATATGTTATTATAATTAACATGTTTATCGCCATAATGAAAACACCATTTCACACACAAGTTTTCGAACTGTCATTACTTGAAGCGAAGAGCTTTGAAACTTATTAGTTAAGTGCTGATGAGAATGTTCTGTCATGCAGACGGAGCCACTCCGCAAATTCCTAACGAAATCACTTTGCTTCTTTGACACATATATTATTATTTTTTTGTTTTAAACAATGGCTTCGTGCGATTAGCACATTTAGCTAGGGTCACATAAGAGATATATTAATATCATAATCATCATTATCATGTCAGCATCCTCATGTCAGCCCATTAACGTCCTACTACTGAGCACGAGCCTCCTCTCACATACCAAGGTGCGAGGGTATTGGGTCATACTCCATCACGCTGACCCAATGCGGATTGGCGGAGGCAGGTGTATGGCATCCCGCTGTTAGAATATTTCAAGCCACCCATTAGGCTTCTAACATGGCTTAACGGCTATCACATTTTAGTGATAACCGGGACCAACGGTTTTACGTGCCTTCCGAAGCACGGAAGCGCTCGATATCAAATGCTTCACAAACGGTTACTCATCCAAGGACTGACCTCTGCAAACTATGCTGAACATCGGTGATCGTTTCCTACCACCAAGAACCGCAGAGCTACGAGCGCTTCTAATAACATATGAATCATAGTAAATAAGAATGAGTGGTGATTAAGATGATAACTGGTAAAGGAGATGCCCTCCCCAAAACCCCTTGAGTCCTCAGTAAAGATGTGAGACTATACTGTGACCCCACATGTTGTTCTTGAGAGAATTTGAAAATATATTATGTTGCACTGTTTTGTTTCATTTACCAACACTCATGTACGTTCACAAACACTGAACGGATAATAATACACATTAATGTTAAAAATATCACAAATATTAGAAAATAAAACAAAACTACTGACATGACGCTTCACTTTCCCGCCAAGAAGTCAATAATAATAGTTAATAATAATAAAAATTAATAGGGTTTACAAAGTGCCAAAAGATCTATCCACAACAGTAGTAATATCTAAAGACTTGCACCACAGCCTTAAATTACTAGACCTTATTTATTTATTTAAACTATATCGCACAAAGAAAAAAAATTGTACAAAAAGCGAACTTAATGCTGCAAGGCATTCTCTACCAAGTGATGGATTAAAAATATCTTTGTAACAATTCCCGCGCTACTATAATTTTCTGAAAAATCGAGAAACTATTCAACACGACACGTATAAGGGCGAATCACATAGGGCATCTTCAGGTCTTTACGACCAACTCTGAAACGAGAGATTCTCATTGACTCTTGCTTACAATGGATTTCCGCAAAGTAACGCCTAAATCAATAATATGACCTTACATAGAATTAAATATGTGTTATTAACAAACCATCCAAGCATATACATAAGTCTTCAGCGACTGAATAACTTAACCTGATCTGCCTATTAAAGTGTTGATATTTACATGTTAAAAGTTAAGTGCTCTGATACACACACGGGGTATTGGGATTGTACAAAGACCTATGAAATCCAAGCCGAATTAACTTGCACCTACTGATCAACGGACGAGGCTTAAGAATACAGAAAAGGTCCCGGTAAGCAGCAATAGGCTCACCACCTATTACGTGGGACCTAAATACAATAAGCGAAACGTGGGCGTATTATATGCTTTTGCCTACCTCTCTTGTATGTATGCTCATGAGTAACATATCACATAGCAGAAAACTAAAAAAATATAAAGACGGGCTCCTCTTATCGCGCTTGGAATGGCTCTTTACGTAAAGAGCATACAAGTTCATTCTTATATCATTATATACCTACCATTTCTACTGAGCTTCACTTCATACGCCAAAACCTATTGATATTTTGTTGCCAAATGTAATATATTTACGGATACTATAACCACAAAATTTCATATATTTGTAAACTGGACATGACAATAATTTATTTTTACATTCTACATACAAATTACTCAAATACAATAATTACGATGCCAAAAGACATACAACAAGTTTTGTACAATACATCGTATATTCATCAACATGATTTCATAGCTACATACATCCATACATATAATTATACCAGTTTCCCCGAAGGGTAGGCTAAAGCATATTATTCGCCTACACTTCGCCATTTACATTGTCGATCCCAGTGGTGCACCCGCCGATCAACGGACGAGGCTCTGGCGAACATAACAGTTCCCGAAAAGCGGCAAAAGGCTCGCCACCGTATTACGTGGAGCCAACAATATACCTGTAATGAAATAAAGGATGCCAAAGACTGTATAAAAAGTGCAGACAGAAATAGAGAGCCAACCCCGGGCCAATATTAATAGTAAGGTCGCAACCGGGATAACGATTCGCGTACGATTTAGCATTTGAACTAACGATACGTAAAAAAAAATATTTTAAGTTTATGTACAAAGATTTGTTCTTTGTGTTGTGTGGGAATCGAATCC
This sequence comes from Musotima nitidalis, assembly GCA_949126915.1. NCBI lineage: Eukaryota > Metazoa > Arthropoda > Insecta > Lepidoptera > Crambidae > Musotima > Musotima nitidalis. Next base: position 16,350,626 of record OX421425.1, read on the forward strand.
ACGAATTTCAAAGCGGAGTAAAGGGGTACTGCCCTCCATTGAAACGGTCGTCAATATACTACCGTTTATTCAACTTTAAATATTTTTATTTCATACACTTTAACATAGTACTTAAAAACGTACATATTTATTATTTTACGTTAATATTTATTATTTATTTATTTATATAAAAGTATTATGATTACACTGAAATCACGAAACTTAGATTAATTTACATGCAACAAAACAATTAAAAATATTTAGTAAGTGAATCTAAGTACCAGTTCCGAGCCACCGCTCTGTAAGAAAAACAGCCAAAAAACTCACAGGCTATATGCTATTTTAAATTATCAATTGGTTAGGTACTCAAATTACATTTTTCATTTGTAATACGATATGTAATATCTTCAATATCGCTTTGATATTTCCACGATGTTGGTTCTCAAATTATATTACTGATTGTTTACGAACAGTTCCAAATTGCGGAAACGAAATCTTCTTCAGAAAACTTTTTGGAAATAATACTTACGGGGATCACAAAGACGCTGGAACTTTAATTCCAGGATACGAATTACATCACGCCGCACCTAATGCCGATTGATGAGTCCCCCGAAACGGAATTTGGTGGATTTGTGGAAGTTGAAAATGATTTCGTTTCAAAGCTAAACTTTTAGATCGGTATTGTAATTTTAACAAATCCCTTGAGGGAGTATCATATTTTTGGAGAAAATCTCTGAGTACCAGTAAGTTGAATAACGTATAGGTGCTTTCATGTTTAATTACAAAATTAAAAGCATATTATTATTTATTTTAAAAGATTAATTCTAAATTTTTGACTATCGTTAATAATAATAATTAAATTAATTTATTTGAGAACAATGGTCCAATTGTTAGTAATTTACATAACTTAAAGACTAGTATTAGTAAACACAACAGTAATTTAAAAAATATGCTTACAATAATTTTACAAAATCATATGAGTGGCTTTTGATGCACCAATACAGACACAAAGTGCCTTATAATTGGTGCATCAAACTTATTAACTAACATGTTCAGGATTCTGTTGGGACTAAATCTCATTCTGCTTTGAAATGAGCCTGTCTTTTTGCGAATTATCGCGCAAAAATCATCGACACTAACCTCTGCAAACATCGCCGATGCACTGCCGCATAGCGGCCACCTAGGGAGTCCCATCAGAATCCTGAAACAGTTATTGTACTGCACTTTTAAGGTATACCAGGCCTTCTTAGTATAGTTAAATCAGACGTAATGTAATACGACTAGGCGTGGTTGGGGTTTTCTATGAATTATAAGAACGTATATATCCAAAAATAAGTATTTAATTACCGTTCCCAGTAAGCGACATTAAGGTTTCCAACAAGTACGTGGGAGCAGTAATCTGTTTGACGAAATGTAGGCTTTTAATATGCCTCAGTAAGCCCATCGGAGTAAGAGGCGTGATTTTTTTATATACTTTTTTTGTAAAAACTTTTTATTAAATTTGACTTACTCGTTTGGTGTATTTGCTAGTGTAAAGTGATTATAGAAATAAAGTTATTTACTTATACAGCGTTTTTGTCTTTTTTTCGTTTTGAAAGTAAAGTGAAGACCGTCATAGTCGATTAATAGTCAAGCTCCAGTAAAGTAAGCAGTGTACACAACATGACTTATACATTAACAATAATTAAAAAAATGCTGAATATCTAACAATTTAATACTAACGGACTTCTTGGCGGGAAAATGAAGCGTCATGTCTGCAATTTTGTTAACTTATTTAAAATTTGTGATATTTCTAACATTAATGTGTAATAACGGTGAATTATTAACCGTTAAGTGTTTGTGAATATACATAAGTGTTGGTAAATCAAACAATCCAGTGCAACATCACTTTTTATATTTTCTCACGGAGTCCATAAGAGATCTCAGTATTGTCCCACATTTTTACTGAGGACTCAAGGGGCTTAGGGAAGGGTATCTCATTTACCATTTACCATCTTTATCATCACTCATTCTCATTTACTTTGAATTATATATTATTAATATATCACTTACTTGACACTGAATAGAGGTGCTAGACGCACGAAGCCATTATTTAAAAGAAGAAGAAATACTAACGGTAAAAAAGTGAAATAATAACAAACAATATACTACATAAAGAAAAAAAACAATATCAAGAAAAAAACTATATTAGGGTTCATAAGAGGACGATGCTTGGTCTGTGAAAAAAATTGGTTGCCTGTAAAGTCGGTATACGGGCGAAAGTTTTACGTGACAACGACTTTGAGTGGTAAAATAATTTTAATGTGAATATTCATTCGTATAGTAGGAAGAAGGATGAAATAATAGTAACAATTTAAAACATTTATTTATACAAAGAATTATATTTAAAACATTAATTTTTACAAAGAATCTCTCGCTCTTAGGCGGGCTAACTGTGCTCGAGTGGAAGGGACGCGTGCCTTTCACTTTTTATGTCTGTCTCTCTCGCTCTTAGGCGGGCTAACCATGCCCGAGTGGAAGGGACGCGTGCCTCTCACTCGCTCTCATTGTGAGCGCATAACGTGAGCGGAGCGTAACGCAGTTTCTTGAAGTTTCACCCGGCAAACCAATTTATAAGACGTTGTCACGTCAAAAGTTAGATGTAAACTTTTTGTACTGCGCTAAATTGATGGATCAAATATATCGATTTCATTGCCACCACACGTTACCTTATTATATAAACGGCACATTCTGACCAGAGGGCTGTTGTGCGACGTATTGTTTTTTTAGACCCGCATTACGAAAGTGTTAGGACTGCGCGACTTGTATCTAGTGTTGATGTTTAAGAATGCAAGCAGATCAGGCGCGTCAACAGCCGCATGAAGCAACTTGAACTTATGCAAACAAAGAAGGTCGTACCGTTTACGCCGCGCTTCCAAAGAAATGACCCCACACTTAGACAACCTTTTAAGGTAATCTCCTAAAAGACCAACCGAGGTTCCAATTGTACGATAGGAGTCTCAAGCACGGCTTCTGGACCCCTTCTAGATTGTCAGCATGAACATTATTTAGAGTAAGGAGACCACAAGGGAAATCATTATTCCAATTCCAAATAACACAAAGTCAAGTAATAAAACCACGTAATACTGGATAATAAAACGAAATTTATCTGAAAATTATTGAAGTAATAAAATTACTACAGTAATATATATATTATAAAATAATAATAGCGCGAACCAGAAACTGATCACAATAGTACAGCGTCATCTATTGACAAGGTTGTGTCAACAGACATTCAAACTGTAACGAACACACAAGAGTGCTTTGTGGTCTTTTAAATTGTATTATGCCTCTGCCTACCCCTTAAGGAAACAGGCAGGGTTATATATATGTAATAATTACAATATATTTTCATTATACAAAAGCAATACAAATACATGTATGCGATGAATTTTAAGTACTTTCATAAAACTCCGTTGCGATCCATAAATTAGCTTAAAAATTCGTACGATATTTATTGAACGAAACGAACACAGGGACACTTTAATTTCCCTTGGGCTTCACTTGATTATCAATATATTTCGAACAATCATATTTTCCATATCATAATTATGGTGGAACGAAATTGAGTGTAAAAAATAAAAATAGTAACATTTTAAACATATATTTTGCTTGTGAGTTGTGGTCCCGATGAAGAATATTAGTCATATAATATCCTAGCATTATCCCGGTTGCTTAGGGCCCGGGGTCTGCTCACTGGTTCAATTAGATTTGACTGAATTTCAGTTATTAAATAAAATATTGTTAAGAAACATACAAGAATAACAATAGATTTTTATATGTTTGATATAATCTTTAATTTATATTTACGGCACAGCCACGTGATAAAATCTACACTATAGCTACAATATAAACAACAGCATAGCAATTCGAATACGCTAATAAGGGTATGGGAATTGAGCTTCTAGAAACATTTGTTTGTAGATGGCTTAGCGAAATTAATATCAATTAATAATAATAATAATAAAAATATTTATTGGTATTAAAAATTAAAAAGAAAAACAATTAATAAATGATTATATGATGCACCAAAATTACCCAACTCAGCATATACTAGTCCAGTGTTCTAGCGCTGGTTTTCAGCTGGGCCATTTTGGGTGCAGTGCGGAACGTACATCTTATAAAATATTTACAAAATATTTCTAAAACTTAAATTATAAGGATCAAAAAATGATAACTAAATATGCGGTACTAATAATAATAAACAAAAAGACAAACAACATCACACTGAAAACTGTAAAATATTAGTAAAAATATTAGTAAAAAATTTAAATAGAAAATTTGTAATTAAATTAAGCATACATTCTTTGACTATAGTAATTTACTTAAATTTGACATATTATTATACTGTCGACTTCGTTTTTTAAGTTATTTTAATTTAATTTTATTTGATACAATTTGTATGCTTTATTTATTTTTAATAAATTTCTAATTCTGACACTTTATATAAAATTTTGTTTTTCTATTTTATTTTGTACTTTTTTTTATTCACTATAATTAGATCGATTTTTGACATTAATGTCATTATTATTTGTTTTATAATTTTTTGACATATTTGTAAACTTGTTCGTATTTTAAAGTATGTTAACGTTTCGACACTATCTGAAAGATGACATGACGTACTCATGAATAAATAAAGAACTAATTCAGTCTTACTTTAAAAAAATAACCAATAACACTAAGTTAACAAGTGAGTGATGTGCAATACCCGTTTTATGAAACCTATCAATCTATTTTGGTAAAAGAATGATTCTTAAAAAGAATTGATGCCGAAATGTACCCATCAATTTCTAATAGGGCTATTTGCTAAGTCCCGTGGGTGGTTTAAGTAAATTATAAAAGGTTCCTCTTTTGCGCGCAAATATTGTAATATGTCAATGATGATATACTTTTATGTAAACTTGATAAACGAAGGATCGTGTTGGAAAGTAGTGTATAGCTTTTTATAATAAAAATATCTTTTTCATGAAGTTTTTACAAGTGATAATGATTTTACTATTTTTTTAAAATTTCGAGTATTACAAATGGAAGTAAGAGATTATCATTATAAACAAAAGTATTAAAGTGTCTGTTTGTAATATTAAATGAGAACGATACTTGTAGAAAAAAAAAACTCACTTGGTTGAGGGCTGTGTCTTGCTTCATACAAGGCTATACTGTTAGAACAGGTAACATCTTACTTAAAGAAAACAAATTTTGCAGTTTCATAGTATGTCAAAATGAATTAAATGTACAATTACTTTAAAAAATTAAAATAAAACGGCCAAGCGTGAGTCGGATTCGCGCACGACGGGGTCCGGACCATTATGTATAACAATGGTACTGATTTTTTATGTTGTTAAATCAAATGCTCAATTCGAAATTGCTTTCATAAAGGGTTATGGTAACTATAGAGGGGGTACAACTGAATATTTCAAGCGTCTACCTGTTGCAAATAAAGATGTTGGTCGTATGGGAGCCTCTTTAAATATTTAATTTCTTCTATTTATTCTATGTAATGTTATAGCGACAACAGAAATACATCATCTGTAAATCAACTTTCCAACTACCACGGTTCATGAAATACAGCCTGGTTAGAGACTGACGGACAGCAGAGTCTTAGGAAAAAGAACCCATTTTTTACCCTTTGTATACGCAACCCTAAAAAGAACAGATGTAAAAAAATATTGAATTTGCTCAAAAAAATCCGTCAGCAATAAGCACTTTGTCAGTTTACTACGTCCTTTGAAAATGTATAAGCATTATTTTACCCTAAAATACACCTTCAAAACAAGCTAACAGCGATTGACACATAACTAATCACACAACATTAGTCCTCTATTGCCTCCAAAAATAGCGCTGAATCATTAATTATATTGCCAATACGCCTAAAACATCTGTTAGGAGAGAAATCACCTAACAGTTCCAGCAGATCCTTACCACACTACGTCTTGTTATGGCATGTATTTCACGCAAGTGTTGCCATAAAGAAGGCATGATATGGTAGAAAACTAATTAAAGTCATTAATCATTGTGATAAACAGCCACACGTTAGCTATGCGCATGCAGTATCTAATAGAGACGACATAGTGTTTTTTTAAATTTCATACATACATTTACGCCTGTTTTCCTGAAGGGGTAGGCATAGGCATATTACACACCCACACTTCGCCAATTATGTAGTTGGTCCCACGATTCGAGCCTATTGCCGCTTACCGGGCACTGTTATGTTCGCCAGAGCCTCGTCCGTCAGGTGCATCACTTGCAGGTGTGGTTGGCTTGGGCTCCTTAGGTCTTGATATGATCCCTATAATTTTTAATGTGACAAGTCATAATGGAAATCCTGCCTGATGGGAAGCAGTCGATGCAGTCCAAAAAATATATATCAGTAAGATCAGCATTCGCACCATTGCTGAAGAAATGGAAGAAAATACACACAATACGACCTCACTTTTAAACACAAATTTAATACGTCATTAAGGACATACGTCATTATGAATGCTCCTGTCAGGTGATCCTTAATGATTGCGCTCTTCTCACCACTCTACTCTCCCATACGTTTAGCATATGCCAAGCTACAATGTGTTAATAATCACAAAAATGTTGCAACTAATCATAGTTCAATAGGATTATTGTTGATTGTTAATGCATAAACAGAAAATTAGGAATTAATACTTTTCTGATGTAATGAAAATTGAAACTAGTGTGCCGATCTCATTGCATAATCTGTCGTAAATTACAGACATAACGTCTACAATTCCTCGCTGATTCCCCTTTAAACGACTGCCTCTAGTCAACAGCTGTTTTTTTGTCAGAAGTAAGTTTTCTTACATCACAACTCTATATGATATACGCCCGGTAACACATAGTGACGGTGGGCAGTAAAACATGTTTTTGATAACGATAATGTGAATAACAAGGGTTACGATTTTGTACGCATAAATAGTGCCGTGGAACTACCATTCATCATAACGGAAGGCGTTTGGAGTGCGACTGAGATCCCATTTCTTACCTCTAATGCGAATGCGAGTAAGGGTAAAGCATTAATCATTTATAATGTGTGCTTTGTTACATGCTCATGTCGTTGCTATTTTGTGCTGAATCAGCTAAGTGGGAGTCGGATGTCACTTGTTTTGTTTGTAACTGGTCAACGCTATATTCGTATATAAAATATATATTATATTGTTTACTGCTGATACGACATTTCCTTTCTTTATTTTTAAAGTAGGACTTTAAAGTTTTCAAAACGATGGAGTCAATGTGTTGATATCTTTCTGGCGTCATTGCAGTTAAAAGTTAATTGTTATTAACAAAATTGTACCACAAAATGGCCAAGCATACGGCCCGTCTGATCTAGAAGACGAAGTGGTCAAACCTATAGACGCTTGCTATAGCAGAGAAATCGATGCTGACACTCATAACATACATATAGCATAGAGTTATTGTTAATATAGACAGTCTTGTGGATAAAAGAGGTATCTGACAGATAATCGTAAAAAGTTTGAGTTGAGCGGGGCATGGAAGTACATTTATGCAGACGGTTATGCGTGGGGGCGTTAGTTACTGCACTTTTCCCACAATTCAGAGCGCCTTTTAGACTGCGTCAACTGCTTACCATCAGGCAGGAAGTGGTCGTGTTAAATAATAATATTAATAATAAATAATTTCTAACAATTACACCAATTGTTTAGTTCTAAGATAAGTATCATAAGAACTTGCGTTAATAACGGATAAACATACTTAATTACTTATTTTTTTAAAAATAAATATACATAGAAGACACCCAGACCAGAACAAATATTCACACACAAAACTTTGTCCTGTGCTCAGGAGCGGAGTGCAGGTATACTGACCTCCACGCCATATCGGACGTCAAAATGACGAGTCACAAATGTTTTACATCCATATTACATTGTGCGAGGTTTGAACTCCATACCATACGGTCAGCTAATAGGTGCAGACCGCCTCGCAATCCCCGAGGTGACTGGCACATTTTTCGCATGATATTAAGCCTGATTTGATTGCCATTGTTTGAAAGTAATGGCTTCCTTGTGAATGATATGTTAAAAATAGCTTGCATTAATAATGTGTTTTCGTTGTAAGTGAGACTGCAATATATTTTTTCGTCCAACAGTCTTCAATGTTAAATAATTAAAATAAATACTTCTTCTTTTGTAAAAATATAAATATATATTATCACGCCTGTTTCCCCGAAGGGGTAGGCAGAGGCATATTATACGCCAATATTTCGCCGGTTATAGTGTTGTTCTCTCATAATAGGTGTCGAGCCTACTGCCGCTTACCAGGAACTTTTACGTTTACCAGAGCCTTTTTCATTGATCGGCAGGAGCACCACTTGCAGGTGAGGTTGGTTTGGGCTTCTTAAATCTTGGTAGGAACCCTATACACCCCATTTTTTGTAAATACATATGTAATAATATTCAGACTAGAACAAATATTCATGTTCATGCACACAAAGTAGTCCTGTGTAGGAGTCGAACTCACGACCCCAGGAGCGGAGGTATACTCGCCACCTCGCGATATCGGTATGCATAAATAATGTGTTTTCGATGTAAGTAAGACAAAATACAAAATATTTTACGTCGAATATCCTTCAAAGTCTAAAGACAAGAGTCTTCGACCAGTGTGAAGTTCGACCCTACATTATATACAATCACGTCTTTTACCCCGGAGGAGTAGGCAGAGGCATATTATATACCTACCACCATTTCACCAATTTTATTGTAGGTTGGGTGGCGAGCTTATTGCCGCTTACCAGGAACTTTAAGTTCAAACCTTGCTAGCGTATTTATTGACAAAAATAACGTACCGTACTGAGACGAGACTTTATTCCGGATAAAACCGGTTGAAACGTTTAGTCGTATAAACTTCCTTCCACATTTCAATAGGTTGCTTGTCCATAGCCACTTTCGTGAATAACTTATAGTAAAATGTCCCTATTTTAAAGTCCCTTTACCCCGGACTAGCTTAGTGTAGTAAATCATGTTTTGACATTTAACAAGTAAAATCGGATTTTGGGGCTGTGATACTTATAGAAAGCGTGTTGCAGAGTCTGAGATTTGCGACTAATAAAATTAATATACTCTAACTATTTATCATGGTAAATTAAAAATAGAAAGTTTCATAGATTCAAACAAATATATTTTCTGTTACAAAAACCCATGTTATTATATCGTTTTATTGTTGAACGAATTTTTCAATAAAAACATGCTAATGCGACAATTTTGTGTATAGGAATCCTACCAGGGCCTTACCAAGCCAACTTCATGTTCGTTTTTTTTATCGTTGGTTAAAAAATGTTGTTTACGCACTGTCTTCCGGCCAATAGGGGGACCGGGAGGGGAGTGTGGGGCACACTGCGGCAGACGCGACCACCGCAGAACCGCCTCGCCAGAACACCGTCGAGAGAACCTCGACGTCGAGGTCCCACGGAAGAGACCCGGCGAGCGCGCATGCCACTACATGGGAGATGGTGCGATACCCCCTAGCAAAGCCAACCTCACCTGCTACCGGTGCAACTGCCGATCAACGGACAAGGCTCTGGCGGACATAAAAGATTATCGCTGCTACCGGGAAGCGGCAATAGGCTAATACCAAAAATATGTTTGGCGAAATGTTGCTGCATAATTTGCCTCTGCTTACCTCTTCGGGAAAGCTGACGTGATTGTTTCAACGTCGAAAAATAATTTTAGAATAAATTTTTAAACTGAATATCTGAACCGGTCTGTGCTTCGATTGTATAAGTGCTGCGTAGTGCAGTTTGGAATAGACGTTTTAAAAAGTGAACGAGCGGAAATTGAAAACGAACCTGCTTTTTATACTGCACCTTTAGTACGACAAAATTAGAACAGTAATTTTGTAAATTTTACAGGAGAGCGTTATAAAAATGTAGTCAAAGAATCATTATTTAGTTACAAGATAAGTGTCAATAAGGACTTGTTTTATAGATACATACGAAGGTGAAGGGAGAAGCATATTGTACGCCCACACTTCGTTATTTATATTGATGGTCCTACGTAATAATAAATTATATTATGGGAGGATACACACCGCCCTCATAAACTGGTGTTATTGTTACAGAATTAAGAGATAAACATGCATTAATCTATATGTCAAAGCAATGCCAAGATCGTATTGCAATATATTCGTGTCGTATGCTGGCATTTTTGTTTACCTAAGATAACGAAGACGGTTGCGCTAAAACATCATGCTTAATTTGGTCTGCTGGAAGAAATTCCTTATATAAGCAGTGCTGTTGTATATGTCTTTCATAACTTTTATCTTTGTATATATTCTTTTATGTTCCTTATGTGCATAAATTGTAAAAAAAAATCATCATCTCAGCTTATTAACGTCCCACTACTGAGCACGGGCCTTCTCTACAGAACTGAAGAGCATAGCATGTGAGTTTCTTGCCAGTTCTTCTTACAGAGCGGTGACTCGGAACTGGCACTTAGATTCACTTACACTTAATTATTTTTTGTTTTTAAATTGTTTTGTTGCATATAAGTGAATCTAAGCTTCGTGATTTAGTGTAATATTATTTCGATTGTATTTTTTTTTTCAATTGTAATCATGACGTTTTCAAGTACTATGTATAATAGTTTATGAAATAAATATTTTTTTTACTTTACTTTACTTTTAACCAAGATAAGAGGGTATTGGGTCATACTCCACTACGCGGTCCCAGTGCCGATTGGCGGAGGCTGCCGGCGTCCTGCTGTAAGATTTCTTCAAGCCACTCAATGAGGCTTCTAAAATGTCTTAGACTACCACTATAATATAGCGCTGTAAATTCAAATTCAAAAGTAATTTATTCAAATTTGGCTTAATAGAGCTCTGTCATGTTTGTTGTGTCATACTTATAAACTAACGCGCCCATTCACTGCGGGCGGGAGCTTGATCGTAAAAGAAAGGGCAAGAAAATCGTCAAGTTTGGTTTTTTCCCCCGCCAGTAACAATAAAAATACCTAATATTAAAACAATTTTGATCTGCAGTCACAAGACCCAAAAGAACAGAAGACAAAATTCTCTCTAGCAATATTAACATAATTACGGACAAACACAGCAGACATGAAAAGACGCGTTTAATGTGCATTAAAATATTTAAATTGTCTTTCGTGTACTACGTTACTGGGACATAAAACGTGGTAGAGAACGGACTCCTTTCCCTCAATTCTTTATTTCAACGTAAAGGAAACTTCGTTATACCCATCCCTTTCACTCGATTACGATATACCCAGAGAGTGAAAGAGATAGAAATAATGAAGTTTCGTTTTCGTTATATTTTAGTAAAGCTAGTCAAGCGGCAGAACACAGTATATGTGTTTCTTTTTTGTTATACTTATATTTGTAGGTCTGAATATTTTCTATGTATAATAAGTATTTTAAAGATATTTATTAATAGGTATCCGTGGACTAGTTGTGCTTAATTTGGGAATAATTGCTGCCTCAAAATGATTTCTTTTTCTAAACATCTTTGTTTTCAATTGTGCAAAAAATAATTTTAAAACGGTACAAGAATAATCACGAAATTAACAAGATTAGCTCTATGAGTCTCGTTAACGTTAAGAAATTGAATTGAAGACGCGAGGAAGCCAGGCCCATCCCAAGGGACACCAAAGCCGGTCTGAAATGTCCAACTAATTTCATTAGTAGAGGAACAATATGCCTCCGTCCTTCAACTAAGTCGAACGGAGTTAGTAATCGAATGAGATTTCTATATGAATATTTTAACTATAGAAATCTCTGTGAATAGAATTTTGTTTTTCTCTGGGTTGCGGAGGTCAGACGGCAGTCGCTCTATGTAATAACAGAAATTCAGCCAAATCTGGTTAGAGCAGTAAGCAGACTTTGGGCCCTAACCTTAAGTCTGGGGCAACCGGAATTATGTTAGGAAAGTAGTTCGTAGGTAAAAGGATAAAAAAAATGATATTTTTTTTGAGCATAGTATTTTTATGCATTATTTTAGCGATACAAAAATAATACATACATAAATTCACGTCTATTTCCCCGAAGGGGTAGGCAAAGGCATACTAAACAGCCACACTTTGCCAATTATATAGTTGGTCCCACGTAAAAGGTGGCGAGCCTATTGCCGCTAACCGGGCACTGTTATGTTTGCCAGAGCCTCGTCCGTTGATCGCCAGGTGCACCACTTGCAGGTGAGGTTGGCTTGGGCTCCTCAGGTCTTGGTAGGGTTCCGTATACACCTAAAAATAATCTCATAGTTTATAAGATTCTCGTTAACGTTAAGAAATTGATGAAGCGCGGAAGGCAGACGCATCCCAAGAGACATCTACGTCAGTCTGAATTCTTCAACAAATTAATAAGTAGAGGACCAAAATGGCTCCGTCCCTCAAGTAAGACGAGCGGAGTTTGGTCGAATGAGATTTCTATATGAATATTACTATTTCTTCTTAATGAAAATGTATGGCTACAGGTAAAAGGAAACATGATAATTTATCGTAATAATGTGTTGAAATACTTTGTTATTCAATAACGAATGAACGTAAGTTATAACAATAAGTAAATATTTTTTCTTGAACAAATTATTATTTATAAGTGTGAAGCTGACCCTTTATACGTCCGATACATCGTTCTGTAACTAATATTGTAATTCTTTATTGTTCATACAAAAATATGTTTATAAGAAAATAATAAGCGTATGTGGGAATTATTGATAAGTGGAAAGCATAAGGGTAGAAATGAGGGGTTGGAGGGCTTAATAACATTAAAAAATATCAACCAAATATTAACCAGAAGTACATTAATTTGTATTAAGCTGTTTCGGAGAAATACGCTACAAATGGTTCTAAACTTGACTACGACAAATACAAAGACTATATTAAAAATAAAATAATAAATTACAAACTTTTTTTATATAATACGAGAATTTTATTGAACACACGTTTATGACATTTCTAATGACTAGGAAGTCCTGTTAGACTTTTATCATTAATTATTAGCGATAAAGAGTTGATACCTATCTAGTAAACCTATCTATGTGTCTAGGATAGGAAGATTGAACAGAATCTTCATTAGATTACTGTTCCTAGCTTTCCTTACTCAAGGACCTCAGCATTTTCTTTTTCCTCGCTAACTGAATTTATTGGAGGTCACAGAACGCGTTAGCTATCTCTTTTTGCTAGGTTTTAGATTTGTCGTTTCTTGCTATATTTTTTTAAGGCTTTTTTACCGTAAGGTGGCTCTCAAGCATGGGGGTATAGGGATCCTAATAACATCTTAGGAGCCCAAGCCAACCTCAATTGCAAGTGGTGCTGCTGCTGATAAACGAACGAGGCTCTGGCGAAAATAAAAGTTGCCGATAAGCGGCAATAGGCTCGCCACCTATTTTGGACCGATTTTGTAATTGGCAAAAAGTTCGCGTAAGATATATTACCTATGCCTACCCCTTCGGGGAAAACAGGCGTGATTTTATGTATTCATGTATCTGGTGGGAATCAAGCATACGAACTGGCACTTAGATTACACAAAATTTGTTTTTTCGCATGTAAGTGATAAGATTCATAGCTTTGTGTTTTCAGTGTAGTTACATTTAGTTTTTTTTTAAATTTAATTTTGACGTTTTCAAGTGCTATGTAATAAATAGTTTATGAAATAAATACTTCGAATAATTATGATTAAATAGTTTGTAATAGTCTAAACCTCTTACGTTTGGGACTACGAGTAAAAGCTCTGTTTATTTTGTTTCATTATAATATTGTTAAATTGTATTGGTAATTTTCTTAACGATGGTCTGATCTTATTATATTGCTAGATTATTGAGGAAGTCACAATTATGCTATTATATATTATTAAATAAAAAATTGCTTTTCAAAACACGAGGTTATCCAAATTGTGGACAGAGTATGTATCTACTTCTAATAAAAAAAGTTTTTTATGTATTATTTCTTCAGATATATGTAGCAGTGCACACAAGCTAATAGCTGTACAAAGAAATACAAAGCACTGAATATAAAAAAATATATTGGAAAGGGGATTCGTGCCACTTTGGCAGTTGGCATGACATGACGGGCGTATGTCGATAAGCAAACATTCGATTCCGTCTTTTTTTGGCAGTCTTCACAAGCGCCCTTTAAAAGAGTTATGTGACAGTTAAAATGACAGTTTTGTATGGACCGTCTGTAAAGAAAAGGTTAATGGGAAATTATCTGGACACTGTGATAGGCCCTTAATATTATCGTTCCAGAAATATCCTGTGCGCCAATTTTTTTAAATCAATACCAAAATGGGACATTTTTTTTTTGCATGAGTATTATTTTCGCATGCCGATTTGTGCTGATATAGTTGGTATAATGGGTTCTGATCTTACTTCTTGGTTCATCAAAAAAAGTTACAAATTATTATTTGCCAAATGTATTCGTTCACTAGGGATTTCAAATTTATTTCGCAATTTATATAACTAATTTTATTTAGGAATAATTTTTGAAACCAGTCCAATAGTTTTTGAGTTTAGTTATTACAAACATCCTAAGATTTTCCATCTTTACTATTAATAGATAATATTATTATGAAATGCTTACAAATCTTTACTATTTATAATGAAATGCTTAATCTATATCACCACGCTGGGCAGGCCAGTTTTAGTTCAAGCCAGTATGCATGACTCTTCCCACTCTTCGTGAGATGCGAGAGGGCACTATTCAAGGCCGATATCACACGTCCCAAAAATACTAACCTCTATTATTTTAATGAAGCTAGAACATTCTAGCTTAAGTACGTATGTATCACTTTTAACAATTTATCGATGCGCCCATAGCTTCGCGAGACTGGGTGGTTAACCCACTAACGATTGCCGAAGTTAAACTTAGGCACACTGAGAGACTGCATACTGCATACTGCACATCTGCTACTGTTTAGCCGCACGATGTCCGCGTAGAAATATCTCATACTTTGGTTTGTGAGAAGAGCCCTGAGCACAGTAGTGTAATGATAAAACATGAAATTGCTCTGTTAAAGTTAATACCCAAGAAGAAGTACATAACGCTTTGAACGGCTTCATCGCCTACCGTCCAGCGAATATCTAAAGTAAAGGACGAAACAAACTACCAGCATAATTCGGTGAATGGAAAAAACAGACATTCTGCGCAAACCACAGACAAGCTGGGAGCAGGACAGGAGAATTATAAATATATAACGAAATTCCTATATTTTTAATATTGCTAAAATAAACTTCAGTTTTATAGATAAGTTCAAAATATTTATGTTTAAAAACACGTAAGACATGCCGCTTTAAGAATTTTCCGACTTCATTGAGAAACAAACTCCGAAAACTGTTCAGGTGATTCTTTAAACTGTAGCAGAACTATGCGGCTCCAAAGTTTGAATGTACCGTGCATATACTGCACCAATTCTTATTGGCATAGAGCCAGAGAGCTTAAGAAGGCCACATTATATTGAAACTGTGCAATTTTCTATGAGAAATGGAATCCAGATGTTTTTATTGTGTTGCATTTTCTTTTGAAGATATGGATATGGACTAGATTCTATTTTTGGAATTGACATTTGAATGTCGTACGGCTACAACAATGAAAAACGATTTGCTAGTAGCTCTGCGGTCGGGAGCGATCACTGAAGTATAACAGAAGTCAGTCCTTGGATGGGTGACCGTCTTATGAACGTCAACTTAAAAACTAACGCGCCCATTCACTGCAGGCGGGAGCTTGAAAGTAGAAGAAATAGACAAGAAACTCGTCTAGATTTATAAAATTGCATTCTGATTGAACACATAGTAAAGAAGATTATGAAAAAAATATTATGAAATTTATATCTAATTCATCAATTAGATAAGGTTTTAACACAAATATTCAGAAATGTTGACACTGCGCCGTGGTCCTGGCCTAGAATAGCACCACCCCCTGTCATCTCATGAGGAGTCGTAAGAGTCGACGATAAGGATCCTACCGTAATGGGCAGCAGCATTATCTTCTGTACTGTCTTGAACTGTGAATCACCAATCCGCCTGCCCAGAGTATCCAATGTTTAGCAGAAGACTTTATATTTCTGATATTATGATGATTAGTTTCTGACTTATCTCTTAAAATATTGCTCTTCAAACTCTGAACAATTCAGGATCAGGATCTTCGAATAGAAAATCTGTTCCCACAAAATCGCAATATTTTAACATTACTCCCGCACGGGAAATCACAAAACCGAATACATAAATCCTTTATAGTGGAATCTGTCTGTGATGTTTGGAATTTAAAACTTAAAAAGTTAAAACATCGTTCAAATCTGTTTTACAGTGTTGGGAGATACCATGATCAAGGCAGACCTACAAACGCACGCTATGAACTAAAAAAAATTCATAAACTAAGGGGTCCTACCAAGATTTGTGCGATTTTACAATCAAATCCGAAGCAATATACAGCAATTAAGCCTAAATAAATTTAAATTAACGAAAACTGTCTTCATAGGAATACTATTCTACTAAAGATTACATGGCAGATTTAGTACATGCCATTTCTTGCAGGCTTATCTAATATAAATGACTTGAAACATAAATATTAAATTGTATAGCGTCACAGACAAAATTAAATGATGATTGTGACATAAATACCCAACCAATTGATAATTTAAAAAAGCATATATCCTGAAAGTTTCTTGCTGGTTTTTCTTACAGAGCGGTGGCTCGGAACTGGCACTGAGATTCACTTATTTAATTTTTATGTATTTAAATAACAAACATTTCAAGAATATATGCTTGTATCTTAAAAGTTCTCGATACTTATTAGTTTAAGGCTCATATTTAATGTGTCATCAAAATTAATAAATTACCAACCTAACCTAACCTTTTTGTACATCAAAAAATTCTGATGGAGCACCTAATCCCCTATTAGATGCTAGATAAGTATTTTTGATGATCAAAAAAGTATTTTTTAGAGGTTCAGTTTATTATATTCCTTAGTTTAAACTCAAAGACTGAACTCATAATTTGCTACTACTCGCAATGTATTTATTCTAAAAAACTTAAAACGAAAGAAAAAAGTTACATTACTGTAATTACTAACAGATTCATCACTTACGCATTCTGTAAAGCCGGTAGGGTTGTCAAAACCTAAAATACATAGTTCAATTGGAGCTGGCAGCGAATGCGACCACTCACAATTTATCAGCGCGTGTATTTCCGCTACATTATTTCCGGGAGTTTGTTTCGGCTCTCGACTGTTGAAATATGACGACGGTAGGGTTGTCACCTTGGTTTTTATAAAGTAACGTATAACACAATTTGCTATGAAACTATGTACTATCTGCATTTTGCAAAAAATTCCAAATTATAAAACAATATAATATTCTTCTAGCCTTTTAGGCTTTCCTCTTCCAACTGAAATTGTGAGTCATTCATGAGTCAGACGTAGAAAGAATGAATTCCTATAAAAAAATAGAGAAAGAGGGATATAGCAAATTAGAAGCACTTGTCGTGATGCAGACGGAAAACGGCGCTTCATTGATTATAAAAAAATTACTGACGTCTCAAAATGACCGCTACATTATGGAAACATTCAGGATTATTCTTAAATATAAAGGTAAGCCTGAAAACAGGCGTCCAGTCTTCTGTGTGTGTGGGGCATACGTTTAGACTGATACACATTGCCAACACTTGGCTTTGAGTAATAGTTTTTTCTTCTTTTTCAAAATGTTAGTGTTACTGTGTATGGTAATGAATATTTTTTTATTTAGTTTTAAAAGAAGCTGTACACTGAACAATATCAGGCGTACCTTTTTTCAGTGGAGTGTAATTTTCCACCAAAAAGTTTTTATATCATAATTTTAAAAAAAATCCAAAGTTACAATATTTGAATAAATCCTTGTTAGTCTTTAAAAATGTTGCTCAGCGCTATATACTTAAATGTAGCAACCCTATCTGCCAATCAATTCTCATTCCACAACCCTATCACTGAAATCCCGTACCCGCACACCTTTGTCAAAACCGCCTGCCGTAGCACTATGCGTTAGCCAGATATTACAGGTTGGAGGTTTGACATTCGACTTTAAAATAGTAAACGATACGATCACCGAAGTAAAGCAGAATTCATAAACTGGACTTACGTCCTTGGATGGATTGGATGCTTCTGTGCTTTGTAGTACACGTTAGGCCGTTGGTACCGGTAATGACTGTATGTGGTAGACTGTTTACAGTTCTAATTGTATTTAAGTAAGATGGTCGAGTTGGCCAATTTTAACAATTCTACGACAGTTATCCCACTGCATCGCCCTCTAGCGGGTTTCCTATATGAACTGAGGTACTTGCATTGCTTGATACCGAATGATACCGGCCCAAAATAGTGCTACCCACTGCTATTTCACAGGGAGTCCTAAGAGTCGACAAAGAAAAAACCTACCGGCTGATGGGCAGCAGCGTCTTTCTGCTTTCTGGTTTTAACTGCGTTTACCAACCCGCCCAGAGTGGTGAAAACATATTGTTATCTATTGGGGAGGACAATGTTAGGAGTGGACTTGATAAGGCTAATGTGATGATACCTAATGATGACTTGCATTCAACGTTAAATTCTGCGGCCTCATGTAACGCGACCGAGCGCGGTGCAGCGGGCTAGCCGGCTGCTGGACACACTGACCCGCTTCCGCCAATTAGCACAGAGCCCACGTGGTGAAATACTAACTGAAACACTCCCACCTCATCCAAGTTCACACTGATTTCCGGCCACATGAGAATTATTAAGTTGTTACCTCTGGTTTGCGGAGTTTAGACAGCGGTCGCTCCCTGTAATAACATAATTCAGTTTTAGTCTTTCTTTTTTTTTTTGTTTTACGTCTCGAACAAAATGCGTTTACGCACTGCCTTCCGGCCAAAGTGGGACCGAAAGGGGCTGTGGGACTCACTACCAGCAGACGCGACTGCCAGCAGTAATACCACGACGCCCGCCGCTTGTTGAGATAATGGCGCAGGCCAGTACCTGTGTTGCAACGTCTGACACCCCACCTGCCTGCCCGGCTTCCCGGAGGGTCCATGATTAGACAGCAGGAGCCCTCTGCCCCCGCTGCCTAAGGCCCTCTTGGCGCAGCATGGTGGGACCTCTTGGCACGCCCGCTGCGCCCTCCCTTTTAGTTTTCCCTCCGGTATTCAGTACTAAGGGCACACAGAGTCGCTAACCTCTGGGTGTTACCTTTTCCCGGCCTATGGAAGATACTCAGCCCCCCCACCACGACAAGGTGGAGACCTGTTTAGGGGGGGAATAAGTTTAAGTCTATGGCAAGCGGGATATTGCTAGGGTGTTCTAGGTAGATTAACTATTACGCTTGTGTTAAATTAAACTTTTACTTACGCCCCCACTCTCTCCTCTCTACAAACTCTGATTATAAGCGAAATGTCAAATATATCGTAAATAATAATAATATTTTTGGGTGTACTCAAAAGCAGCGATAGCCCAGCGGTGAGACCCATAGACTGCAAGTTCGGAGGGTCTCAGGTTGAAATCCTGGTTGCACCTATGGCTTCCATCGGAAAGCACGTTTAGCCGTTGTCATAACGATGTTTTCCTCTGGGTTACGAAGGTCAAATGGCAGACGCTCAATGTAATATCTGAAATTCAGCTAAATCTGATTAGACCAGGGGGCCTACCGCCGAGTTCGATGGCAATCGATTATAAGGCAAAATGGATTTCGAATTGATTCTGTCGTACCGCCGAACTCATGGAAATCGAAACAAAATGGCGTTCTCCATTTACCTATTGGTTTGTCACGGACTGAAGGTCATGAATGAGAGGTGGCTGTCGGCAGATTCCCCGGTACGGATTAATGAACGTAAACAAAGTTTGATCTAGATGGATTATTGGTAATCCATCGAATTCGGCGGTAGGCCCCCAGTGGGCAGACCCTGGGCCCTAAGTTTAGCCAAACAAGCGGGATGATGCTAGAATGAAGTTCTAGGTAGAAACATTATTCTTCTGTGTTAAATAGAACTATTACTAACGCTCCCTCTCTCACCACTATACAAACTCTGATTATAACCAGTTTAAGCGAGATGTCACGTCTATCGCAGTTATTAATAATATTCGTCGCATAAATTACACTTGAATAGCTAAGACGAGGTTATTACTAGGGATTTATCAGGCATTTCATTATCGGTTATGTACTCTTGCTTTAGTGGTGTTGGTTTTATCTATATATCAAATAAGATATTAAATTGCGATATTACAGACTTTCAATGCTGAATATAGGGCTCCTCAATAGATTTACACATTCAGCGATCCCGAGTTGCCTGCATCCACTGGCTTCCCGCCGCCTTGACTAAATCATCAGTCTATCGCGTGAGTGGCCGTCCTCCATTACGTTTACCGTGATGACACCATGGGCTTATTTAAAAGAGCGTGGGAGGTATTTTAAAGGATATGATACAGTTTCCTAGTGATGCTTCTGGTGTTGCAAGCGTCCATAGGCTGCGCTGACTGCCGGCTTGCTGAACTAAAGAGACAAGCGTAATATTTCAAAAGTAATTAATAGTGCTGCTATTTCTCGATAGATGGAAAACCAAAAAATTTCACCGCTTTGCCGGTCGGAGTGGGGGGTGTTAGGTTTTTTTTCGTTATCAAATTTCTGGATACGGTCTCCACGCTCAAAGCCCGCAATAGAAGCTATTCAATAGCCATACAAAAAATTCAACTAGATCCCATGCCGCGTCGGTCAATCTGTTCGCGATTAACTTACAAACTAAGGAATGGATTTTCATAATGTATACTCCAATTAACAGAGTGATTCTTGAGGAAGGTTTTAGTGCAAATTTATTAAGGTTTTGTGTAAATTTTTTGATATATAACGATTATTGTTCAAAATGGTGACTTAAATCTGTTCACCCACTCTTAAATCTAAGTGTCATAGCGTCAGAACTAATTGGGCTATAGTCATCGTGACCGCCCACATAATTTTTTAAGAAAAATATTATTATGTCAACAATATAGATTGGCAGCAGAACAAAGTCAGCTAGTGTCGGGATAAAAAGAATTATTTTATTACAATCCAGATCAAGTCGGTGATGAGCCAGTGAACAAGTTTTTGGCAATAGAATTAACATAAGCGTCAGTAAAATGCATCTGAGGAATCTTCATTATATTCATCATCATATCAGCTTTATAAAGTCAATTGCTACACATTGGCCTCCCCGATAGATAACATCGTGTTCAGGGTTTTTTCGAATAATCAGCACGCTTGGCAGGCGGGTTGATCGCAGTACAACCCAGTACGTAGGATGACGCTGCTGCCCACCTTTCGGTAGGATTTTCCTTCGTTGACTCCTACGAATACGAGATAAAAGGAGATGGCACTGCTCTAGACCGATACGGCAGCTTCAAATATTTTGCATAATATATACTTAGGTAAGTAACCAATTGTACATCAAGGCTATGTACCTTCAATAGATGTTCAATCAGTATATGTGATACACATTCAAGTCTTATTCTAAGGTCTGCTCGTTATATTCCTATAATCAGTATGATATAATTATATATATCCTTTATTGCACATTCAACCAAACATCAAAACACATATACAAATCAAACAAGTACAAAGGTGGGCTTATCTCTAAAAGAGATCTCTTCCAGCCAACCCTAGCAGGAGTGAGCATTTTGTATGTGGGATTATACGATCATTATGTAAATACATTACAATTTATTCAATGCAGTTTTCAGTAATAATCGCATGGTCTTTAATCTATGAAATGGCGGACTATTGTCAAAGAGATAGGGAGCAGTAGAATTACAAAGCAATGGTGCTAGCTACCTTGGAGTCAAATTTATTAGTCATAATAATAGCATAACTATGAAATTTATAGCCGTAGATGCACCACAAAATACGCAGTAGCAAAGTTATTAACGAGCATCTAAGCGAATAAATTAATGTCATTAAATGTCATGTCATACCCCGTTAACAAAAAAAGGAAGATTTTCTGCTTTTCTGTAATGACGATAACTGGGATTATTTTAATATATTCTCTTATGTCATCTCGGTTTTTCGTCATCGACTTATCCACCCTGTTTCTGGGATTATTATTCACGCACTTAATCCAACTGCCATTCAGTCATCCTTCTCCCCTTTAATTATTAAAATTGTTAGCATTGAATCTTATCGTCCTACGCTCCCGATCTCTTCTAATGGCATGTCCATATTATGACAAAAAGATTTCTATTATTCAGTCACATATACAAAGATATAATTCCTTTTTTTGTCTATAGAAATAATGAAGTCAATAAAAAAACTTAAAATGCAAATACACTTTAATCAAATTTGGGCTCTAATGAAGCCTTTATGAATGTCGAGATAATTAAATACTAACCCGCCCATTCACTACGGGCGGGATTTTGATTGGAGAAGATTGTGGCAAGAAACTTGTCAACTTAGTTAACTAGACAGAACCAATTCAAATTAGTTTTTAAAGTTAAAAGTAGTTTTAACTGGTTTTGGAACTGTCTGGTAAGGATCTATTGATCCGGCAGAAAGCTAAATGTGATTTCGTTAGCATTTGTTTTAGTTTTTAAAGTGTTCAATCAAAACTTTGGATAAATTAACTAAATCTGTGTCAAATAATTTTTTTACATTATTTTAAGTCTACATGTTTATATTTACCTACTTTTATAATGTGCAAATATTTCTCTTGGTTAGGCTGTTTTCCTATTGAATAAAATTGTATTTTTTAGTATGTGTTTGTTGTGAAGCGATAATCACCGTCGCAACATCTCTGTGATATTCGTCAAGTACTGAGTGAAAACCATTTCTATATAATTATATTCAATTAGTAGGTATGATACAAAGTACTCTTTATACCTATTTGTTTTGATATATATTGTAATTGTTATTTAAAAAAATATAATAAATTATTTTTCATTACTTCTTTCTTTACTCCAAATATTTTTAGTATCTCTTTGCTCGAACAGAAAAGTTTGTGTTGATCAGCTGTAAGACATTGAAGCGTAACACTAAGTTAAACCTCTCTTATCCGTGTAAAGATAAGTACCATAGTCGCCTATGGAACGATGTCACGCAGAAAGCCGTTTTGATCGATCTGGCTTCAAGCTTGCGGTCCTATTGCTGATTGGAGTTTGAGTACGACATTGTGCTGATGTAGGGTTGGCACAGAACAATAGAGCGATAAATTTTCTTGTAGATTGGTGACAGACGGTCGTAGCAAGACTGCTTCTGGAAATTAGATAAGTAGATGTACTATTTATTGACCAAAAACTTAAAAAACACCGATTACAATTTTAAATGGAAGGACCTATCTCACTGCATCAAGGGGTGAGGCAAGGATACATTACTTCTCCCAAATTCCAATCCCAAATTGTGTACCAAAAGAAGGAAGGAAAGGAGGAGTTATGAACATTAATGGAGAGTACATATCAAACCTAAGGTTCGCGGATGCTATCATGGGTGAAATCGTGTAATACTTGCAATCCATGCTGAATTGCCTGGCTGAATTACCTGCACGCATCGATCTCCGGATGAACTTCGACAAGATTAAAGTCATGTTCAACGCACGCGTGCGTCCGGATCCGATTACAATAAACGGGGTTCTTCTCGAAGTTGTTCATGAAAGCGTCTACTTAGGACAAACACTAAAATTAGGTAAAAACAACTTCGAGAGAGAGGTGCGCTGAAGAATTCAGCTAGACTGGGCAGCATTTGGGAAATTCCGTCGAGTCTTTTCTTCGACTAAAGTCTTTAATTTATATTAGGTCGGGGAAAAAGTCTTTTCGCATAACGTACGTATAAACTTATTATAAAATTTTTTTGACTGTACTATTTGTGTCTGGCTGGTTTTGGTAACATTAAAAAGGTTCCATTATAAAGAAAAGAAAAAAATAAAAAAAAGTTGTTTCCCGCTATTTTTCATTTGTTTTTCTCTCCGTTAAAATGAGTGAATCTAATGAAGAAATTCGATACATTTTAAAATTTTATTATAAAAAAGGCAAAAATGCAACTCAAGCAGTGAAAAAAATTTGTGATGTTTATGGACCTGATGCAGTGTCAGTAAGAGTAGCACAAATTTGGTTCAAACGTTTTCAGTCCGGAAATTTTGATGTTAAATATGCACCTCGCTCTGGTCGCCCTGTTACGAATAAAATGGACGCCATTTTTGAAAGAGTGGAGCAAGATCGGCATATTAGTAGTTACGATGTAGCTGAAGAACTGGGAATTGACCACAAAACAGTTTTGACCCATTTGAAGAAAGCTGGTTATACAAAAAAGCTCGATATTTGGGTGCCACACGAGCTCACTCAAAGAAACTTAATGAACCGTGTACTCATTTGCGATTCATTATTGAGACGTAATGAAACCGAGCCGTTTTTGAAGAGATTGATAACTGGCGATGAAAAGTGGATCACGTACGACAAGAAGGTGCGAAAAAGGTCGTGGTCGAAAGTTGGCCAGGCTTCACAGACTGTGGCCAAACCTGGCCTAACACGAAATAAGGTGATGCTGTGTGTATGGTGGGATTGGAAGGGCATTGTTTATTATGAGCTTTTACCGCCCGGCAAAACCATCGATTCTGATCTTTACTGCCAGCAACTGATGAGATTAAAGGAAGCAGTCGAGAGAAAACGGCCGGAATTGATCAACAGGAAGGGTGTGGTATTTCATCACGATAACGCTAGACCACACACATCTTTAGCCACTCAGCAAAAATTAAGAGAGTTCGACTGGGAGGTCCTAGTGCATCCACCATATAGCCCTGACCTTGCGCCTTCAGATTTTCACCTGTTTCGGTCTCTGCAGAATTCTTTAGGTTCTGTAAGGTTGACCTCAAGAGAGGACTGCCAAAACTATTTGTCCCGTTTTTTTGATCAGAAGTCCCAAAGTTTCTACAGTAACGGGATAATGTCTCTGCCCACAAAATGGCAGAAAGTTATTCAACAAAACGGTACATATATATTGTAAATAAATGTAAATAAACTTTGAAAAAAATGTCTTGACTTTTCATACAAAAATACGAAAAGACTTTTTCCCCAACCTATTATTTCTTTGAAGGGTCGAATTAAGAAATGAGGTGATCCGACAAAGAACAAAGGTGACTGACATAGTCCAAAGTATTTATTGTGCTTATTTTAATAAAATAACGTTATTGACATTGAAAAATGGCAAAATATTTTTTGAAGCGCAATAAACAAAGTTACATGTTCACTCTCTCCACTTTTACTATAGTGGAAAATTTCAAAAATCTTCCTTAGTGCCTGTAGGTGACGTAAATGGGGTAAGATTTCAAAGCTGGCAGTCCACCAACAATTTAGCAAGGGTGATATTCTTTGGCATTCACTCTAAATCGCAGTTAAGAATTGTTGCATATTTTCTTAGCATAGGACCGACGGGTCTTTTATCGGGTATTGTTACAAAAGGTACGCAACAAGCGCTTGTTGCGTACCTTTTGTAAGAAGTGCTTTTTCTACAACATTTTCTAGATGCTCTATAGAAAAGCTGGTGTTATTTGCACGACTAAAAGTATTATCACTATTTTTAGAAGATTCCTTGCAAATACACATAAAAACTTGGTGGTCTAAAAACAAGGGTCAACTCATCATCCTTTACCATAATAGGAGTGTTAACTTGTCTGACATTAGGCGTTACAAATATCATTTATTTCGTTTTAGTTAATAACACTTTATTGACGCCTAACCAGTGTACAACCTGTGAGTTCATATTGTTTACATCATCTAAATTCTGGTACCGTTTTAACTTTAACAATAATATATCTAACATAAATATATATAACATAAATATATATCTCGTGGTATTCTTTTATAAAATGCGGCAAATCATTAATATAAATCAAAAACCAATACCGACCGAGGATCGAGCCCTGCGAAACCCCGATTTTAACAACAGAACCCTGAAATCGCTTTCCATTAATTTCAACCTAGTTTCAAAAAAGTCTCATTTTGGTACGTTATTGGAACTTAAAGATTTATTTCTTGTTATACTACGTTTTTTATTAAATCCCTAAGCAATGTCTGCTTATAGCTCCAGGATCTATCAATCATACTAATGTTGTACAGAGTATTGTCGAAAACGGATATTTTTTATTTCCAGGCCGTTACCATGACCCTTAGCTTCTGTCGGATGTTTTCATTTTATGTTATGATTTCCTTTTGAAGCCTTACTTACATATTTAAATATCCGTAGCCCCCGTAATTTGATTTGAGTAGGAAGAATACCATTTTTAATATTACTCAAGTTTTTTACTGTTTACTGCAGGTATCTCATAATAAATTAAAGAAGTCTTTGAATAGGCTCCATACAAAGTGTGACTAGGGCGTCTCTTATACGTATAGCCCATTTTGACTTAAGAGTCATACTTTGAATGCCAGAACACATGAAACTAAAACGCCATTCAACTTAGCTGTGAATATTATAAAATAACCTTTTGAAAGTAACAAAACGTCATAAGCAAACTTTTAACTAAATAAATAATGCAATTGCAAAAGTTGCATACATAATGTCTACATTTTTATTATGACCTCGCATTATCCCGGTTGCTATTTACCTCAGATTAGAACCATGGTCTGTTAACTGGTCTAACCAGATTAGGCTACACTTCAGTTATTGTGAAGTGGCTGCCGTCTGACCTCCGTGACATTATTCTATGGTTAAACCAGCTGTCAGGATGTTAGAAGACACTGACTTCCTAATAACGACTGCTATAGATGTTTATGACTGCCGGGACCAAGATATAAACGTACTTTCCGTAGCACGGACCAAGCGATACATACGCACATAACTTCAAAAAGTAATAAATAGGTTCGCACGTTCGTTTGATACCTAGATACCTTACGTAGATACGTATGTATCTACATATAAGGCTATGGGTCTCGCCACTGTGCTATCGCTGCTTTATAACTTGGTTCTTAAATTAATTAAATATAAGAGTGTAATGGGATCCCACTAAGTTCTGAGAAGCCCAAGCCAACCTCACCTGCAAGTGGTGCCCCTGCCAACAAACAACAGACGAGGCTCTGGCGAACATAAAAGTTCCTGGTAAACGGCCAAAGGCTCGCCTATTACGTGGGACCAACAATATAATTGGCGAAATGTGAGCATATAATATGCCTCTCCCTGCGCCTTCGGGGAAACATGCGTGATATTATGTATAAATGTATGTATAATGTGCCAGACTGTGGCCATAAATTTTATTTCTGACAAACTTGCAATGAAGTCGCGGACTCAAATAAATTGCCATTGGTTTAATAAATTTAACTGCTGAGTTATAGTCTTTATGACCTGAATCAATACAATGTCAATAGTAAGACTTTAATAAGCTGCCATGAGATAAGCCTTCATAGTACCAAGAAGAATGGAGTAAACATTTTAAGTCCATAGTCGCAACCTGCCAACCCTTATATGACTCAACAGCGCTATTCAGGGCTGCTCTTAAGTTACATTTCATGTTACCATTTATTTCGACACGCATAACACTCATTCTGACATGTCAAACGTAAGAAAACATTTTCATTTTATCCTATTTTTGCAGCTTTTTGATATAAAAATGATGAATTTCTTGGAAAATACTCTCGTTATGGAGAAGGCTTCTTGTTAATAAATTGTTGCTAATACGTCATAACATGTGAACACTAGCTTCCGCTTGCAGCTTTGCCTGTATGTAATCCAGTGCTGTTTTTGACCCACCCTTCCTTTTTAATATGTTACGTCATAATGACTGGATACTGTCAAATAGGAAGCAGTCGATGTAGTGAAAAAAATATGCGCTTTATGCCGATGAACAAACTCAGTAACATGCGTCAGTCATGATGACCTGCATAATTGCCGCTTCACGCACGCACGCGCGACCTGAGACCTGAGACTATAGGAGTGGAAGTGCTGGTAGAGAATTCCGAAGCCGAATGGTGTATAGAAACGACTTATCAATATTTTTTGGCTCGAGAGTCTGTATAGGATAAGCACCCTCAGAGGGCTGTAATGTAACGTTACAAATCCAAGCATTAAATCAGGGAGATAAGGGAACATAACATTTCAGCGAAGAAAATGTTTTGAGCATTACATTGTAGGAAAACCAAGCGTTACAGTACACCACATTCACTTATTGGTACAAAGTTCAGCTAGTTTAAGCGTGATAGGAAAATAAAAAATAAAAATAAAAAAGTAATACATAGTACTTGAAAATGTCATAATTAGAATATAAAAAAAACAATCGAACTATTAATACACTAAATCACGAAGCTTAGATGCAACAAAACAATTTTAAAAACAAAAAATAATTAAGTTTATGTAAATCTAAGTGCAAGGTCCGAGCCACCGCTCTGTAAGAAGAAATGATTGTCAAGTCTGTGAGCATAGTTTGGAAATCGATTGTATACTGGCGACAGTATTGTCTTAATGTTTTTATTAGTTTCCTAGTTTAAGTACCTTCAAAAATCTTACATGTTTGTCAATTAGCATATTTTTGTATACCCAGTTTAACTTCCACCATAGCATCTGTAGTTCTGAAAGCAGCTGTCGGTATGACAGCCGTTTTGAGATGTCGAAACTTCAATCTGTCTATATCTCTCCGCATTTCATAGAATATGTCCAATAAATATCGGAAATGGAACATAGGAAATCTAGTCTTCGATTTGATTGAAATGTAGATATCCAAGCTTCCGAATATCACCTCCACTTTTATTATGTGCAGAAGACATTTGAATAATGCATTGGGCACTTAAAAATTGGCTAACACGATTTTTAATGTCCCTGGTTTTACAAGCTTATGGGTGGTGATCACTTTTCATTGTGTGGACCGCGTATATCTGAGTGGGACCTTTTGGTTTTAAAATAATTTGCAACCTAATATCGTAAAGCTAAAAACGTCTCAAACACAAATAAAATAAATAGAAAACTGTGCTTCTGCGACTCGAATAAAATCTTTCATATCTTACCAATAGAAATAATTTTTTGTCTCACCACACAAAAATATATAAATAATATTTTACTTTTTCTTCTTGTCGCAATGGAAAATAAATTGATGCCATTCACGATAATAAAAAACCGCATTGACTCTATTAAAGTTTTGCCAACTAATTATATAAAAATGGCAGCACGATTTTGATTCTAATAAGTATAGGAAGACCATTTATTCGAGTAGTCTACATACATACATACATACATACATAATGTCACGCCTCTTTCCCGTAGGGGTAGGCAGAGATCACATCCTTCCACTTGCTACGATCTTGGCACACACTTTTAGCTTCATTCACACTCATTAACCTCCTCATACACGCCCGTCGGTTTAGGGTACTTTTGACCTGCCCTTTCTCTAACATTTTTTGTATTTGGTCATGGAAGGTCTTACGTGGTCTTCCCCTCCCAACACTTCCATCCACTTGTCCATCATAAATCACTTTCGTTAGTCTACTTTCATTCATCCTCTCAACATGACCAAACCATCTAAGCATACCTTTCTCAATTCTTGTCACTATATCTTCTTTTACACCAGCTTTAACCCTTATCACTTCATTCCTTATCCTATCACTCAATTTCACACCAAGAACTACTACTTTACAATACTAACAATCCGATTGTTTTGATTATAAGATAAATTTCGGATATAATTTTTTTTTTCTAATATTGTCATACAACTTATTTAATTTATATAAGGCAAGTAATTTTTTTCTTTAATTAAGATTACAAATAGATAATATTTAAAGCGTTTGAGGTATTTTACTGTTGTGGTATAGTACAAATATTATATTATATTGTGTGGAAGTTAGTATTATCCGTTCTTAACTAAAAGGTCGTGGTGCTTGCTCCTACACAGGACAAGAATTCATGTAGGGGTTTTTTATGTAGGTAATAAAAAGGTAATAATAAAAAAGATAAAGGTCGATAAAGAGAACTTCTACTGGATGATGAACAGAAGCGTTATCCTGCGCACTGGCGTAAACTGCGATCACCAACCCGTTTGCCCAGCGTGTCTATAATGGGCAAATATCCTCAATATACTACCGCCAGAGCCTCGTCTATTGATCGACAGGTGCATCACATGCAGGTGAGGTTGGCTTGGGCTCCCAATATGTTGATAGGATTCCTATACAGTTAGTTAATGCAGGCTATTATTCTATTAAAGGTCCCGCTTGAAGAGAAGTTGTTTTAATTGACCATAGATGACCTATTGTAAGGGGCTTTGATGTAAGTACCGCTAGCAAGATGAGGTACCTACATTTCATTTTTACGATTGTCCTTTGAAGTTTACTCTCCGGTTGACCTATTTACATAATAATATTATAAAAAGGGCTGGAAACGTATTCCTGAAAGAAATTGATTTATTATTGTTGTATTGCATAATAAAATAGCATAACAGCCAGTGATAGGGTGAATGGAAAAGGAAGTCGAACAAATGCCCGCTTCTGAGTTATATTACGTAGGTTCGTAGATATTTGTATTACTGCAATATGTCGAATGTTTCATGCGTGGTGTGGTAGGATGCGCCGTCCTGCTAAAACCACATGTTGTCCAGATCCATAATGTCCAGTTGAGGCCACAAGAAGTTCGTTATCATATTTCTGTATCATGTTGCAGCAACGATTTCCAGAACACATTATCCCACAAAATTCTGATTCAACTGGCCACCAAGACCGTGCGATATTTTTCTTTGGAGTTTTGTAAAATCACTGGCTTATGCGAAAAAACCCGAAACAATGCTTGAGCTCAAACCGGAAATCCATCGCGTCATCAGTGAGATACAGCAAAGTCCGGCCTGTCATCGGACCCGTGGGGGTCATTTGACGGATATTTTATGCCATACTTAATTAACATGACTTCTCTACAATACAATAACGATATCACAACTCTGTCATAAAATACTTGTTTTTATTTTAAAACGAAAAAGTGCATTCTTACTGAGACACCCTTTTGTTTTTTTAAATATTTGTATGCAGCTAAATGTG
The DNA here is from genome assembly GCA_949126915.1 of Musotima nitidalis. Lineage (NCBI taxonomy): Eukaryota > Metazoa > Arthropoda > Insecta > Lepidoptera > Crambidae > Musotima > Musotima nitidalis. The sequence goes on from OX421425.1 coordinate 16,381,549, forward strand.
TGATTCTAAGCTTCTCTTTTCATCTATGTGATGCACCATATTTATTGAAAATAAATTATTTTTTCTTAACTATTCGGGCTGTTCCAAATTTAGAATAAAATACTATCGGGTTACCAAAACCATTAATAATTCTGCCGTAATTATTTTGTTGGTCCCACGTGCCGCACACCGGGAACTTTTATGTTTGCAAAATCCTCGTCCGTTGGTCGACACTTGCAAGTGAGGTTGAATTTGACTATAATTATATTCTCTTCTATAAACTTAATTTTAGTTTTACTTTTATAACTTCCTCGGCAGTGAATGAAGGTTCTCTTAGTACTAGTTTAATGGCCATGTTTCTAATACAACACTTCAACTATTTATCTCACTTTTTTCACATTGTCACGACGGAGGACAGAACTTTGCCGAGTTTTGGCCAACTTCATTTCCTGACTCGCTCGAGCACTAGTAAAGTGCAACTTTTAGATTAAGGGAAATTTACATGTGCTACTAAAAACAGAACCAGCGTGGGTAAATGAATTTGAAAAAGGCAAAGCAGGGGGCGGTGCTTTAAAAAAGGACATCCAAAAGTTATTATGTGGTGAGCTACTTGTATGTTACACCTTTGATGTAGAAAGAGTTCAAAGGCTACGGCTGGGGTAAACACACGAGGTAAGCAGTTTCCTGTTTCCATGTCAAAGTAAAAATAATGAAATTTTAAATGGAACAACTGGAAGAAGGGATACGCATTTCGTTGGGGGGATCATTTTCCACTGCTGTCGAACTGTATTTGTAATCTTTATATTGCCATCTGTTTGTATATCCCACGAAACAAAAGTTGCTAATGTCTCTATGAAACCACAAACACGATAAATCAAGACATTGTTTTTTTTGGGGATCGCGACCCGAATATCAAGAGGCTTTATTTTGTGCCAATACGTGTCTCAAATATAGATACACATCTCTGTGGAATTTAATAACTTGGCCGGGGGTACAACGTGCTAGTTGCGTACGCAATATGAGCTTTTGCATGTATTTTTTTACGGAGAAGCGGGACGAGATTGGAGTTGATAATCGTTACTGTGGCTTTTAAAGCTGTGAGCAAAATCCGGATTGTCATTCAGCTCGTCACCCTAAGATGTCAATTCTTAAGACATCACAGTAAGTAAGTAATTTGATTTAGGTTTCTAAGTTAAACTTTCGATAATCTGTGTATCAGTATAACACTGTTCACGTTAATATACCTTTAGCTGTCCAGTTTCTGCAAATATTAATAACTTTATTGAGATTAAAGAAAAAATTATACCGCACTCGGTCTCCAAAAATCCAAAATTCTGATGTACAAAACTTATGATTCTATATGCAAAATGCGATGCGATCTGACAGTAAAAAATAGTTGTTTACATAAATATCGAGGTACAATAACACTACCGCGCCAAATTCAAAACTGTCAGAAACTTGAGTAGTAATAATATGTATTAAATAGTATAGTAATAAATATGTATTAAAAAAGGTTATTATTTTGACTTTGAGTGGAAAATTATTTGATATAAGTTTACTGGAATCTATCAGTAAACAAAGTAATCGAAGAGTTCCTTGTAAAAAATAAATCAATGTTTATTTTATATAAATATCAGTAGTAACTTAAAGAACAGTGTGCTTACCTATATTTCATGTCATTAAACTAAACAACTTACATTTTTAAACTTTCATAGATATCGTAAACTAAAAATATGATTATTATGGAACCGCGTTTGTGACTCCAAAAAACGTGTTGATGAATTCTACATAGTTAAAAGAATTAACATCTTAATGGTTTGGCTTAAAGTAACACATGACTGAGATCTGATGATACGCGCTCATTCAATGCAAGACGATATATCTACATAAACATTGTCAAAAGTTTTGAAAGGGATTAACTCAAGCGTCTTGGAAATACGACGTCAGGCACCAAGTAACACTCGTCGCATTATGAACAAATCGCTTAAGAGTTCGCTCGCTTTCCAACACAGTCCAAAGCAGCCATTATTATACTTCGCAGATCATCCATCCCGAAGGTGACAGGAGTGTAAACGGTCGTGTTTCCTGCTTGTAACGACGATTTTTTCAGAAAATGTAAGTGTGTTGTGAATAAAAAATAAAAGAAATGCTAAAAAAGATATATAATAAAAGTGGCATTTCTTTTATTTTTTATTCATATTGAATGTATAGATTTTTTGATGACTTATTTTACGAAATAGTTTTGTTTCAATTTTACATAGTCTAAGATAAGTTTAAGCTTGCATAACTTAATTTATGAAACAATGACTGTTATCCTATAATATGAACACATCTAATGTATAATTTAAGTGACATTATTTTTATTACTATCAGTATGTAAATTGTAAGTTAATAAATATAAAAAACAGAATATTTTTTGTCAGTAAAAAAACATAATTATTATTGTTATACTGTGTTATTGTTGTTATAATATAGCTGTTTCTTTAAGCTGAATTACAAATATAATTTGACATAGTATGTAAATATCATAAACTGGGAGCTACTACTGCATTGCAACTAAAATCTATACTATAGACGTGTGATTATATTGATAGTATAATAGCGAGATTGGAACAAAGAGCTTAGGTACCGACCGCGAAAAGTTATAATGAAGACACATTTTTTACTGCTATCTATTTTACGTTTCTATAATATTCCAAGGACAGCGATGTTTCAAGCTACAAGATTGATAACATTTCATGTTTTACATAAGACTTCATATTTAATATGTCATTACATTGATTCCCATTAAACCTAAAGTACAATTTGACAGAACCACTTTGTTTTAGATACTTAGTGTAATAAATCTCAGATTCATGTCTTAATAATACATGTTCATCCTTATCCACTTTACTTAAGCAAAGTATTAAGATTTACCACGACTCCCACCCCATACCAATGTTACAACTTGAATAATTAATGTAATGAATACGATGCTTAGGGTACTATTGTAAGATTGTTAACGTTAATTTATCATAACCGTTAAGGGCTATATTCTTGAGTTGTATGAAAGTGATTAACTGTGTAAGTTTGTGTGATTCGTACTTAAGTACAGTTGCATGAATTGACATAAATATTCGTTAGCTTGGTATAATTTTATTAAAATTTATGAAAGGCAAAGTATATTTACATCTGCGTGAAATTTATTTGCAATCGCCTGCGGTTAACTGAAAATAACTGCCTTTAACTTAATTTCAGCCTATGAATGTTGTACTGCTAGATTCTTCTACAAAATAATCCAGGTGGTAGGTGTACTAGTGGAGTAAATAAAATAGACTATGCAGACTATGGCGTCTTATTGTTAGAATTTTTAAGTCTCTCAATAAGTCACTATGCTTAACAAAAACTATATACATGAATATCGGGACAAACTGGTGAACATCGTTTTATGGCAGTAAAGACATATAATCAGATTCCTGAAAGACACCTCAATTTGGTCTTATTTAAGAGAAAACTTCATCAATGGTTGCTGGACAAATGCTTCTACTCTTTGAATTAATTTTATGACTGGAATAATAATAGAACAGTTAGGTAGACTGTTTGATATTATATACTTTTTAATGTTATTATCATACATTATATTTGTAAAACATTTGCACGCCATCATGTTAAAAATATGCGACACCTATATATATATAAATGTAACAACAACTATTGTAGCATGTTTTATGCTAATAAATAATTTTGATTTGATTTTAAATCTTTGATAATAAAAGACAGACAAACAGCTACCCAAAGAAAGACTTGCCTTGGTAAACTTTGCTTAACTTTTATAATTGTAACTTTTACATTGCAAAAGAATACATTTTTAAACCGTTGACAAATAAATATAAATTGATTCGTGTCACACTTATTATAACAAACATCTGTCAAAGCAATATAAGAACAATCTCGAATACAGCTTACTTGTACGGATGGCAATAACATTTTGTGTATGTACTCAAAAGCATTTCAACCGAAACCCTTAAAACAACAAAGCAAGATAAAACCTCCGTACATTATTTACTATGCACTTCAACGAGAAAGATCCCCACAAAAAGAACAACCATTTTCTGTTTAAACACTCGGCAATACCCCAAAACAACATGGCGGGGGACCTTTCTCGAATGAATTTGATAAAGAGGCTGCAATAAGCCTTTTGCAAGGTGGCCCAACCAGTCATTTCCAACTGCTGAAAGGTCGAGAAAAAGGCAAACTGTGCACATAAAAAACCCTTTTTAAGACCCTAATAAAATATATGATTATAGTTTGATAAATATGCAATTTTTTACACTGTTTCTTATGGGTCTATTTGGAAGATTAAAGTTTTACCAACATTATCAATAAATGTTGAACATCAAAGACGCTTTTAAAGGCTGAATACAACTTAGCACGTACATTTTTATGCTACCAATTACTGATTATGTAATAGGCACTTATATTACGAACGTAAAACGCGGTTGTTAATATATTTTACCAATGCGGACTTATTTCAATCGGACCAATGAGAGTAGTAAAATAATATAACGTGGTAAATGCCGGTCTCCACTCCGTTAGATCGATGATCTGATTAAGGCGGCGGGCAGCCGGAGGATGCAAGCAGTTCAAGACCGATCAACTTGCAAAACTATTAAAAACGCCCATGTTATCAGTAGATTGGAGTAAGCCACCAATTAAATCCGTAAAATGTTTATTTTAAAAAAAAAATCTTTACTTTTGTTTTTTAAATTTTATATCGTGCGTGTATTTGATTGTGAATTTTAAAAGTTTTATGCAAATTCGTTCCGCCTACATTATTGTATTGTTCACTGAGCTGTCGTCGATAATAAATTTCAAAAGCTTTCAAAAAATTGTTTAGTCAAAACCCACCATCGTCATGCAAAGTTTTCAAGATGTAATTAGATAAAAGACTTCCCTTGATCGTATTCCAATTGATTGCCATTTGAGATATTTGTAAAATAAATGCTTTTATTATGGAACGCGTTTGCTAGCTTTGGTATTACTATAAGAATATAATACGTTGAGCGATTTGGCGCAGTTTTTGCTTGGTACATGATATCATTAAGTTGAATAGTGAGTATCTATTAGTATTTAACCATAACAAAAACAAAAGTATGTTCATCCGTTATTTAATAAAATATAAGTAAGACTCTTAATTGCACCGCTGTATAAGATATATGAATTTGCTTTAATTACGCTACTTTAAAACAATATCCTCAGTCATTTAAAAAATCTAAGCGTGACGTGAACGTAAATCTACCTCATATTAAACATGATACCTTGATTACTAAAATATAAATAAATTATAGTTTAGTTCGTCAGAAACGTATATTCAAAATGTCACCTGTCCTTTTGACAATCATTACTCCTGAACTATCAATCACAAGGTTTTTATATTGTCCCTAAGAATATCGAGACAACTTTTATCTAATTGACTCTATTATCTTTATTCTTCCATTGATTGCATATGAATAATTTTAAAGTAATCGATGCACAGAAGTCGTGAGATATCCCCTTAGTAGCCCTCTTCAAAAGTAAACGCAAGGTCATCGGCGTCTTCCACGCTTCATGCTAAAGTGAGATGGATTTTTGACTAAATTTGTGCTTCCTCATTCAGTCTACCCTTTTTTTTTCATTAGTTTCATTGAAATTTCAACATATACTTGTCAATACTGATACAGCGTGAATTTGAACTTATTCTGTTCTAACATTTACAGTCTTGAAAAATCCTAAAAGATCTTCCCCGTGTTCGTTTACAAGGCATGTCCAGTACTAGTTTATTCTTCATTCCTTATTTTGAGACCAGCTTTTTCCCGTTGTAAGTTGTGGTTGAAAATTACGGAAATATAGGTGCAGTTTTTTGGTGTGTAACTAAAAATAAGCGAGTAACAGTTCTATGCGTGATTTTCACATCTGTGCGATATGCAGTAACTAAGTTTTTAAAATTATATGCTTACGTAAAAACATGCTAAAATATGTTTATCCTATATTCAGTACGCATAGTGTATTTCTTAGTTTGTGGTTAGATTGCGCTGATTTAGATACATAGGAAATTATTACTATTTTACATATAATAAACGAATAAATGGAAATGACCAAATCCGTAATGTTTGGAGAAAGGGCGGTTCAGTTGGTGTCTAGGTAAACGAACTTAACTTACGAGATTGTACGACAAGGTTAATGGTGTGATTGAAGCTGAAATTGCGGGTCAATGCTATGATAGTAGCAATTGGAAAATTATGATCAGTCCCAACGGGAATAAGACGTGGCATTATTTACGTATGTATGAATTGATCGACCAAAATCTTCAAAAATATTTTACCCCGTTGTATAATGAAACATTTACGAATACAAACAGGGGCGTTGACGTAATCTTGGGGCAACGAAATTGCCTCAAAATTGAATATAAACCCTGAAGGCTTTATCAAATCGATATAGAATATACATAATAATATAATCATGCTTAGGAAATATGTCACGGGGAAAATAAGGAGGTTTTATTTTATATGTTAACAAACATAACCCTCTACTGGTCCGCGGCCATTATTCCTTAGCCTCTGAAGATAAACAAATAGAAAAACTGAATCTGAACGGTTATCTGATATTTCCCGTTTTGGGGTAGGCGTGCTTTATTTATTAATTTATTTGTTGAGAAAAACAACAGCGCATACAGCAAAACAATTGACATAAGAACTTAAAGCTAGTATGGCCAATAACAGGTTTCCCTGATATAACAAACATGTGACCGGTAAACGTAGAAACTATTACATATAATAAAATATAAAAGAGGCAGTTGCTGTTTAATTAAAGATTATAAAACTGTAAATAATTTATTGATTCAGGCGTTACTTTGCGGAAATCCATTGTAAGCAAGTGGTAGATTAAAAATATCTTTGTAACAATTACCGCGCTACTATAATTTCGCGAAAAGTTGAGAAACTATTCAACACGACACGTGTTTCGCCCTTACACAGGGCATCAGGTCAGATAGAAGCCTCAGAACAACGATGTTTTTACGACCAACTCTGAAACGAGAGCACTCTCGTCACTTGCATATAAAACTTTGCTATTTAAATGTGAAGGGGATCTATAAAGTTTCTGCAAAGTTCACTATTAGCACAAAGATCTCAAGATGAAATCGTGTCAAATGATAAGAGGTGGCAAGCACTTCGCCCAAAATTATACTAAACTTAATAATAGTCATATCGTAGTCTATATTATATCATAGTCCTTTACAATTAGCCTTGGAAATTCAATTTGAGAGTGACATGGTGATTGTAGGTGAGGTTCGGATCGGTCGGTCGGATCGATCCCCATTCTAGCCAAATTCTTCTTTAAATATTTTAAGGAATATTTGTTTTTTTTATTGTTTTTTACAAAAAGTACAATGTAAAAAATACAGTTTGTTCTTATAATTAATATCCTCGCCAAACATTTCGTTTAAAGGCGAGAAGCGCTCTTTTCTCTTTCTGACTAACTTATTGAGAACTTTATCTAAAATGAAAAAAGAAAACTAAAATCGATAACAAAAATAAAAAAGTACACATTACAAAGGGTAAAAATTGAAGATTGTAATGCCTATGCTCTCATGAACATTGGTGTGAGTGTTTCTGTCTAAGAATATTATTTGTTAATCAATATTTTTGTACAGTAATAGTAAAGTAATAAATATAAACATCATCAAAGTATTTTTCCTAATAACCAAAGGGTATTTTCATTCATTAGAAAAGCCTCTAAAAATAATTTACCGGTAAAGCACTTTAAAAATAATTAACCGATATAGCACTTAAATTTTTTTTCTTAAATTTACTTCGACTGCTACTTAACTGACTGCTAAATTAAGTGTCTTAATTATTTAAAAGAGGAAAAAGATTATGTAGATCTTTTAAAAATGGTGCTTAAACTTGATTTAAGTGGTTTTATAAGAGGGCTTGATAAATCCATAATAATTTTGTATAGCTTAAGGGGCTTATTTCAAAACGAGATCTAAAATTAGACCAGGTCTGAAACAAGTGCTGTCACTGTCTTCATCTTATCACATGAAAGTGACAGCACTAGTTTTAAACCTTTTTTTTTGTTTTACGTCGGTAACAAAATGCATTTACGCACTGCCTTCCGGCCAATGGGGGACCGAAAGGGGGTGGGACTCACTATCGGCAGCAGTAATACCCACTAAAAGTTTTCCAACGACACCCGCTGCTTGATGAGAAAAAGACGGGGGCCAGTACCTGGGTTGCAGCGTCTGATACACCGTCTGCGGCCAACGTCCCCCGGACCAAAACCGGGAGGACCTCCTCAGAGAGGCGCAGTGGACGCGACCATCCTACCTCCGGATGCGACCAAAGCGTGTGTGGCCGACTTCTCGGAGAGTCTTTGGTAAGACAGCAGGGGCCCCTGCCCCCGCTGCCTTAAGCACTTATATACAGATAAACGTGTCTTTGGCGCTCCAAACGTTTGCAATTTCATAGTAGGGAAATCTAATGTATGAGAGACTTCTAGTATCTAGGTTCTAATAATTTAGATTTGTATATACACAACCTCCGTATAATGCCGCGTGGTATCGGCCTAGAATAGGGCCACCTCCTCTCAAGGAGGAGGTATCTTACGGGGTAAGAGTCGACGAAGAGAAATCCTACCGGATGATGGGCAGCAGGGTCATTCTGCGTAGTTAGGCCACTATTGTTATTATTGCGATCACCAACAGCGTGGTAATTATGAGCAAATACCCCTAACAATAATTTAATAATTGTTACAATTACACCAATTATTTTAGTTAAATAAATAAATCAAATAAATAAACATTTTTCTGACAATTACACCAATTATTTCGTTCCATGATAAGTATCATTAAGAACTTGTGTTATGGATACTAAACAACGGATAAACATACTTAAATACTTTTTTTTTGTAAATACATATTTAATATACATAGGAAAACACCCAGACCAGACCAAATATTCATGTTCATGCACACAAAGATTTGTCCTGTGTGGAATCGAACCCACGACCTCTGGAGTAAAGTGTAGGTATACTGACCTCCACGCCATATCGGTCGTCGTTAGTTCAAACATAAGTATCAATATAAACTTGTGTTATATATACTTGTTTTTTTTGTACATACATACTTCGTACAAACACCCAGACTAAAACAAAAGTTTATGATCATGCACACAAAGATTTGTCTTATGTGGGAATCGAACCCACAAGGACTGGAGTGCAGGTATTTTGACCTCCACGCCATATCGTTCTTCGAATTGGCGTCTTGATTGAGTATGGCGACTTGTTGACTCCAAATGCTTTTAATACATACATAATGTCACGCCTCTTTCCCGTAGGGGTTGGCAGAGATCACATCCTTCCACTTGCTACGATCTTGGCACACACTTTAAGCTTCATTCACACTCATTAACCTCCTCATACACGCTTGTCGGTTTAGGGTGCTTTTAATAAGATACAATACAAGTCAGATAGTACAAAGCCTGTGCTAATCAACGATCCCGCCTTGTATATACCACATCATTCAGGTCCTATCGGGATCATTTAGAATTGTAATGATTCTGTTCGTATTTCAATCAATGTCAGTGACAGCAGCCCGCTATTTATACAGCAACCATTAAGTATGTACGTACAATCACAGATTTCTTACGCTTACATAGTAATGAACTCTAATATATGAGGGTAGATACTTAAAGTTACTAGTTACCAATTTTTTGTCTTTCTATATAAACAAATATTATTAAGTTGCCTCTTTTAAGGCTAGGTTCTATTCATGTCTATCAAAAATTTTTTTGAAGTACCCTTTTTTAGGCCAATTCTTATTCATGTACCAGTTAATATCATAATGCGACTTGTTGACTTCAAATGCTTGTAATAAAATACAATACAAGTCGGATAGCACAAAGCCTGTGCTAATCAGCAATCTCTGGTATCTTTTACATTATTCAGTCGCCCCTATCAGGTTCAATCAGAATTGTAATGATTCTGTTCGTATTTCAGCGGTGACAGCGGCCCAGTAATGAACTCTAATATATGAGGGTAGATACTTAAAGTTATTGGTTAACAATATTTTGTCTTTCTATAGATCCAAACATTATGAAGTTGCTTTTTTCAAGACCATGTTCTATGCATGTATATCAATTTATTTAACACTTGCTGGCCCCTTATCGGGCGGGGTGACGCGAGCGGCTGTCTCGCTCTTGCAGTAATAACAAATATATCCGTACGTTTTACTCTCATTCCCTTCTCATATTACTGAGTTAGTGAATTAAATAAGCTGCTTTGGACAATAGTAAATGAGTGATACATAAACTAGATAGGTAAAGTACTTCAATTATGTCATTTATTCAGCAACTACTCATGTCTATTTACGGCTTGTTGACTTCGAACGCTTTTAATAAGATTGAGTACAAATCAGATTTAATAAGATTGAACACAAAGCCTGTGCTAATTAACAATCCCTTGTATCTTCTACACCATTCAGTCGCCTATTGGGGTCGATCAGAATTGTAATGATTCTGTTCGTTCTCAATCAATGTCGGTGACAGCGGCCGCCATTAATACAATTCAGATACCTCGCTAATAGGATCCTGAAGACAAAACGTGAGGGATAGAAGTCAATCACATTATTAACAGGACTATCTAAGTAAATTAATGAATAAATATTTTCTGCAAGTGATGAATAAAAAATATTTTTGTAACGATTCCCGCGCTACTATAATTTCTCGTAAAATCGAGAAACTATTCAACACGACACGTGTTTCGCACTTATACAAGGCATCTTCAGGTCTAATCTCTAAAATTCAAATCATCATATTAGTTAATTTTCTATCACTTTAATACAGAATCAAATTTATCAGAAACGATCCAAAGAATAACATCCGTATATTTTTAGTTCGACTCTCCCGCATCCTGTGTAGTTTTAGTTAAAACGACGCGACGTGGATATGGCGTGACGACCGATATGGCGTGGAGGTCAGTATAGGTACCTGCACTTCACTCGAAAGGTCGTGGGTTCGATTCCCACACAGGACAAATCTTTGTGTGCATGAACATGAATATTTGTTCTGGTCTGGGTGTTCTCCTATGTATCTTAAGTATGTATTTACAAAAAAAAAAGTATTTATGTATATTTATCCGTTATTTAGTATCCATAACACAAGTTCTTAATGATACTTATATTGGAACTAAATAATTGGTGTGATTGTAAGAGAATATTTATTTATTTATTTAAATGTAGTTTTTATACGATTCTAGTAAATTTAATATAAATTGGCTTGTATGCAAAAAAAAAATTGACACTTCTACATACATACATTCACGCCCGCTCCCCCGAAGGGGTAGGCAGAGGCATATTATACACCGACACTTCGCCAATTATATAGTGGGTCCCACATACACAGGTGGCGAGCCTATTGCCGCCCACCGGGCTCTGTTATGTTCGCCAGAGCCTCGTCCGTTGATCGGTAGGTGCACCACTTGCAGGTGAGGTTGGCTTGGGCTCCTTAGATGTTGTCAGGATCCCTATACACCCACTAACATATATCATCGTATATGTCACTTCTAGCCCCGAATGAAACTGAAATAATATATAAATCTAACAACAGTAATACATCTTTATGTATGTTTATATTGTATCGAGAACTCAAACACCTACCAATTAGTGCCTACATATAACATTTAAGATACTATTTCAATATATAATATATACAACAAACAATTCCTTTTATAATGTCATGAAAAATTCATGAAAATGTTCCAAATCAAACACCCTCATAAAAATTGTCGGCGATATCATACATTCAATAAGTACTACGAGGAAAACGCAAAATTGAGACCATTTATTAAATTTTATCGCGATGACTGAAGCCCCGTGATTTATTGCCTGTGATTGGAATAAGTACAGTGTTTTATATTAAATTGATGTTGAAATAATATGAAGGTCGTATTATAAAAAAATATTTTTGTTAAAACACTTTTTTTACTTATCTTCGTTTTATTTTTGACAACCGATTTGGCGTTGTGGCAAGGCAAATAGACCCGCCGCCGTCCACTCCTGAGGTCGTGGGTTCGATTCCCACACTGGACAAATCTTTGTGTGCACAAATATGAATATTTATTCTCGGCTGGGTGTTATTTTATGTAAATTTTGTATGTATTTACATCCTGCAGATGACGCTGCTGCCCATCATCCAATAGAATTTCTCCTTGTCTACTTTTACTAGTCACTATATTATTTTAAATATTCCAATTCAATCCGTTCTAATATTCTTATACCGATCAGGAAATTTCTTTAATATATTTGCATGCAATTTGTAACGTTTATCTAACTAAATTATAATTTAGTTTTAACTATTTTAAAGTCCATCCATCCGTACCATCATCTTTGGAGCCCTAACCAACCTCACCTGCAAGTGGTGCACCTACCGATCAACAGACGAGGCTCTGGCAAACACAGACGTGCCCAGTAAGCGGCAATAGGCTCGCCTATTTCGTGGGACCAACAACACAATTGGCGATGTGTGGGCGTATAATATGCCTCTGCCGATCCCTTCGGGGAAACAGGCGTGCTTTTATGTATGTATTCTGTAGTAAACTTTCAGTCTCAATATCGTATATTCCACTCACATTTACTACTTATGGATATAGATTGAAAATTTGCATTTCAATCTCGTCGCTTTTGTTGGCTTGCGTCTTATCTGCTAAAACATGCTTTTTCTCCAATCGCCAACAAACTTTAAAGGATTTTGAACGAATTGTAGTTTCATCAAAAAGATAATTTATCATATCGTTAGAGCACGTAAGACAGAATACAATATAAGCGCATAAAGATTTATGAGGATATTAAAGAAGTAAATATTCTTGGACAACTCACAAAGCGCTTTTAGCCCAAAACTAAGCAGAGCTTGTACTATGGGTCGCTACTAGACAACAGATAAACGTGCAGGCATTAATATTTGTAAAAAGATGTTAGTAATACATATGAAAAACAAACCAAGACAAATAATCAAGTTTATGAACTTAAGTATTTAGTCAGTATGGAAATCAAACCCACGATCTCATAGCGCAGTATAGACCTCTCCACATCGATTTTTATACGCCTAGCGTGGTGGATGTCGCAGGTTTAATGGAATAGTGACTTAACTCAAAACAGACGATTTTTGGGACATCACAAAAGATCTTTTTAAAAATACTTGTGTTACTTGTAAGCGCATTTAATTGATACTGATTTTGTAATTAGTAATTCTGCTTGTGTTTTGAACGTTTGATTAACATTGATTCGATCTCAGTAAGAAATAGAAAGACTATATAAGTACGTAACTCAAACCTTACCTATCTATTATCGTTCGATGTTCCTTTAATCATGCGATGTGTAAACGAGTGTATTTTCTATCATGTGTAATATAAAGTGATTTTACAATTAAACTTTCGACCATTCATATGAACGGCTCAACACTGGACTTAAGTCGACTACCCCAAGCCGTGGTGAAAGGATATCAGGCCATATTTTATAGGGATCGAGTACGGATTTAGCAAAGGCAGATGTATTGGCTTCGTTCTCAATCCGATAGTGCTTTCAACTTGGTCTAACGACTACCGCATATCCGAGACTGGGGCTTACCGTGCTTTTCGAAGCAAGAAGCCTGGCTTTTTGTCTTAATTCCTTCTCATACATACATACATACAATCACGCCTGTTTCCCCGAAGGGGAAGGCAGGGGCATATTACACTCCCACATTGTGCCAATTATATTGTTGGTCCTACGAAATAGGTTGCTAGCCTTTTGCCGTTTATGGGGAACTTTTATGTTCGCCAGAGCCTCGTCTAATGTTTGTTGGCAGGTGCACCACTTGCAGGTGAGGTTTGGGATCTTGGTAGAAGGTAATTCCTTCTAATTCGTCCAAGAACTGACCGTCTTGAACTCTGCTTAAGTTCCGTGATCGTTGCAAAAATATTTTTAAGTAAATTCGCTTTTCATAAACCTGACATAAAATATTCTATGTGATAGTCTGGTTAGGGCTTATCCCATGTCGACATTTAGTATTTTCTTCGCTATAGTTTTAACCAATAAAGTTTGAATAACCATCGACCATAAAAAAGATGAGTTAGTAAAGTAAAAGTAAAGTAAAAAGTAAATGTAAAGTAAAAGTAAAAGTAAAAGTAAAAGTAAAAGTAAAAGTAAAAGTAAAAGTAAAAGTAAAAGTAAAAGTAAAAGTAAAAGTAAAAGTAAAAGTAAAAGTAAAAGTAAAAGTAAAAGTAAAAGTAAAAGTAAAAGTAAAAGTAAAAGTAAAAGTAAAAGTAAAAGTAAAAGTAAAAGTAAAAGTAAAAGTAAAAGTAAAAGTAAAAGTAAAAGTAAAAGTAAAAGTAAAAGTAAAAGTAAAAGTAAAAGTAAAAGTAAAAGTAAAAGTAAAAGTAAAAGTAAAAGTAAAAGTAAAAGTAAAAGTAAAAGTAAAAGTAAAAGTAAAAGTAAAGTAAAAGTAAAAAGTTCTTTATTTCATAAACTATTACATAGCACTTGAAAACGTCAAAACAAAATATACATGAAAAAAAATTTATATCAACCCTGAAATCACGAAGCTTAGATTCACTTACATGCAAATAAATAAAAATTAGGTGTAAGTGAATCTAAGTGCCAGTTCTGTGAGAGGTGAGAAGAACTGACAAGAAACTCACAGGCTATGCTCTTTTAAATTATTTTTATTACATGACACACACAGTGTAAATTTGATGATACTGAAAGGGTCCCCCGAAGCTGTAACCAATAAAGTAGCACTAAGGGAACCTTCCATCACAGTCAAGTAAGTATGTATTGTGAAACTGAGCTGAGCCTGTACAATAAGGGATGGTCACGACAATGATCTGGTTGACTTTTTATTCTAATATACACATACAAGTTGAAAATGTCAAGTCTTCGAAATGTCTGTGTTTGTCTTGTTAGTTCAGTAACCAGGCTTTGAACCCTAAACGCTCAACTAGGGTACAACCGGGGTGATACTAGGATAATGATGGTGTGTCATGTAATACCAGCCTAGAATAGTACCACCCCCTCACACGGGGAGCCTTATCAGGCTATCCTACAATATCTAGCTATCCTACTATAATCCTACCGGATTATGGGCAGCTACGTCATCCTGCGTACTAGCTAAAACCACTATCGCCATCCCGCCTGCCTACCAAAATAATGTTGTGAAAGCCAATATTCAGCAGTGCACTTTATAAATGTTACTCAAACGGTTATTCATCCACAAACTAGGAGTTTAATCGTATTTAAACATTTACTGAGACTTAGTGCCTCTGGGCCTCATAAGAAAGCTCAAAGTCATTCAGCGTGCAATGGAGATAGCTACGCTCGTAGTGTCCCTACGTAATCGAATAAAATGAGGAAATCCGTAGGAAGACTAGAGTGACCGACATAGCGAGGTGAGTTCGCAAACTGAAAAGGCAGTTTTTCTGCTGAAAAATGAACTTTCGCATAAGTTCTTTTTTTTAATGTGTCACGTTATAATTATTTCATGAATGATAATAAGCATTCAATGCAGTCTAAGAAATGAAGGCGCTTCATATCCAGATCTTGAAAAAAAGTAAAAAGCGCACCTAGAAGGCGCTTCATACTGAGATTTTGAGTAAGCGCGGTAAAAAGGGCACCCACTCATGACGGCTTGCAAAAATGCTCTTTTACGCCCCGCTTACAACTCCTAGTATTATAGGATGTAGGAAATACATGACACGGCAGAGAATTCCAGAGCTTAATAGTTAATAAGTAAATCGACTCGAAATTCTCGTCGCAGTAAAGCTTATCGAAATTCAGTTTTTGAACCTAGTCTTGTAGCGGTCATATGATATCGCAAATGTTTATTCAGTAAAACCCCGAGATTCGTGGCACCTAGCGATATAGTCGTCTATGGAACACTGTCTCGCTAGGTCACTCTGTAATCAAATGTTTTTTGTCACTGTGTTTTTTTTATGAATGTTTATGTGCAATAAAAGATATGTATTAATCTGTTCAAACTACAAAAGCTCACGAAGAAATCACGAAGCTTAGATTCACTTACATGCAACCAAACAAGCCACCGCTCTGTAAGAAGAACTAGCAATAAACTATGCTCTTTAAAAGTATCAATTGGTTAGTTACAATCTTCATTTATCTGTGAAGCTATACAATGCAATATAATAAAAAATTTACAATCTTCATGTTTTAAGTCATTCATATTTGTTCGTGTATAATTAAACGTATAATCAGTTGGTACAAGTGTGATAAAATATAGAAGAAGTTACAGTAGTGCTGTGTATTATGTTACAACTATTAATTATTGCTAAGCAGTAAAGTCTCATCACTTAATGAAGATAAAAAATATCAACCCATTATTGATTGTGAATAAGAAAAATGTTATTCACTTGCCCTTTGCTTAGGTAACGAGTCACGACATAATATATTACGCTGAGTCAGATGATACGTGTCGGCTCAGTAAAACGTTGAAGTCAGGGCAATTTTGGAGCGAATTATTAAATTCAATCGCGATGACATTGAACTTTGTGATATATTGCTTGCGATTTATTTAATCTCATTTTGAATTTTCTTTACATTTATTGAAGATAACGTCTATACAATAAAACTTACATATAAGTTTTTTATTTTAATTTTATCGCTATTCTCCTGTCTCCTTCCAGTATATTTAGGATCAATGATAAAAAAAAATCGTTTATTCAAAACAAACATTTTACATTTGCAACAATTTGTGTGCAACAATTTTCTAGCGGGAATAGCGCTCGACTTTCAATTTGGTTCGATACATAATGCAAAATTCCTTATAATTAATTAAAGCTAACTTATAGCACAAACTATTACTAAATTACAAATACTATTAAGTATTTATGTACATACTACATTAACAACTTGAAACAAGTATTTCACCCTTCTCTCGATCACATAATGCAAAATTCCTTATAATTAATTAAAGCTAACTTATAGCACAAACTATTACTAAATTACAAATACTATTAAGTATTTACTTACATACTACATTAACAACTTGAAACAAGTATTTCACCCTTATCTCGATCATTATTCTTCACAGACTCAATCCATATTTTAAATCGACCTCTTCACGTCTCTCTGTGATAGGATCAAAACCACGGCCATGGGAGTGAAATGTAGATATACTAGCCTCCGCACCATATACGATACGTAATATATTTGACGACCGATTTGGCGTGGAGGTCAGTATACCTGCACTTCACTCCAGAGGTCGTGGGTTCGATTCTCTCACAGGACAAATCTTTGTGTGCATGAACATGAATATTTGTTCTGGTCTGGGTGTTTTCCTATGTATATAAGTATGTATTTACAAAAAAAAAAAAAGTATTTAAGTATGTTTATCCGTTCTTTAGTATCCATAACACAAGTTCTTAGTGATACTTATCTTGGAACTAAAGAATTGGTGTGATTGTAAGAGAATATTTATTTATTATTATTTATTATTTATTTATATAGCAGAAATCAATACTACTACAACACCGTGTAAATATTGACCTAATCAATGTAAACTAGGGCTGCTTCTCTGTTGACACAAGTATGATGTTGACACTGTCCACCGATATGGCGGTGATGTCGGTATACCGGCACTCCGCTCCGGAGGTCGTGGGTTCGATTCCCACACAGGACAAATCTTTGTGTGTATAAATGAATATTTGTTCTGGTTTGGTTGGTTTGCTATTTATATTAAGTATGTACATACAAAAAATTTATATATGTTTATCCGTTATTTAGTATCCATAACACAAGTTCTTAATGATACTTATCTTGAAACTAAATAATCGGTGTAAGTGTCAGATTTTTTTTTCTTTTTTTTCCATTGGCACACACCTATCCATATTATCCATCATATTGAACACCACAAATTTTCTGATATTATACTGGTATTCTAGGTATAAGGAAGTGCGAGTAACCTGTGCAATTGTACCTTTCATATAAGTTCAAGAGTCACTGGAAAACTTCCGTTATTGCTGAAGTTAAGTCTCTCCGTTCGGGAGGTCGATTCCGCTACCAGAATATTATTAGAATAACCACAAACTCAGTAGTTAGTAACCGTGCTTAGGAAGGCATATCTACCCGTTTGTCCCGGCTATCACTAAATGTGATAGTCGTTCAGACATGTTAGAAGTTGAGATTTGCTTAGTTGTGGGATGTCAATGGACTGGTATGGCAGCCTGATAGGAAGCGGTACATGATGTCCAAATTAATATTAGAGCGCCCCGTACCCTCAAACAATCACGTCAACAAGCGTGTGAGTACTTTTGACAGGCTGCATGAAGGTCGTTTCACGAATATTATTAGTAAATCAACCAAAGTAACTGGTAGCTCCGCTGTGGTGGTCGCAAGCGATCATCGAAGTTAAGCAGAATTCAAAGAAGTCAGTTCTTGGATTGGTGACCGATTGTTTGGCATTTCATAAGGAGCCCTTTCGTGTTTCGGAAGGCGCGTTGGCGCGGCTATCACTAAATGTAATAGTCGTTGAGCCATTCTAGAGGTCTATTGGGGCGTCCTGAAAAATTTTACAGCAAGGCGCAGTTTTTTTATTCCGGATGATAATAGTCTAATGACCTTCTCCAGCTGTGAGTGGAGGCCGCGGTAACCCTTTCAGTCCAGTCCATGACGTAGAACCTGCCTCCGCTATAACGCACTGGGTCCGCGTGGTAGACCACCCACCTTGGTTCATTAGAGGAGATCAGAGGTCTTTAGTGGTTAATAGACTTATTTGAGGATCCTAAGTAGCCTTGACTAGTAGTAGTCGGGTTTCTCGTTGCTATCGGCAGAGGTTTTACCTTCTTTTTTGATCTTTGTCGTATCGGCTTTTGATATAAAGCTTTTTTTTATATAAGTCTATTATGTACATAAATGCATACACTCAACCCTGTTTCCCCGAAGGGGTAGGCATACGCATATTATACGCCCATCCTTCGCTAATTACATTGTTGGTCCCCGTTGTAGGTGGCGAGCCTATTGCCGCTTACCGGTTACTGTTACGTATTCAGGTCCTTTATCTAAATTCTATGTATATTAAATTACTTATTTGATTCAATGATGAAAAATTTCAATAGTAATTGCGAAGTGGCGACAGTTGACAGCCGAAATAATGTTTTGTCAAAAATACTTATTTTCAGAGTGACTGGTCAAAAACATCTTTTTATTCCACATTATTTTCCTAGCGTATTTATTTTCCGACAACAAGGTATCGTATTGTTCCGACATAAATCAGCTGTTTGTATTATTTTATACACTTTACACCATCAAAAGAATTACACAAAGAGAACAAGCAAATATGAAAAACAAAGGACGGCTTTATCAATTAAAACAATTTCTTGCTTTTATTTTGGCCATTGTGCTGTTTTAAATGTCATCGCGATTCATTTATTTACATTTCTTTTGATAAATGGGCTTGATATTTTCAGAGATTCTCAGAGCTTGGTTTTGGCTTAACTACTGAGCTTATTTTGCATATTTATCCATGTCATCGCGGTAAATTTATTCATATTTCTCAATAAATGAGCTTATTTTTTTCAGATATTCTCTGAGCTTGCTTTTGGTTACATGGCTTAGATTATTTTGCATTATTATATTTATCTTTGAGCTTACCATTTTCCAGACACGTAATGACTACATCCTCGCCTTATAGTAAGTGGTACATGCTCCCCAGAAAATCATCAGAGCGCCTCTTACCGTCGACCAATCAGAATAACAAAGCTTTGTAGACCCGGGAATATTGGAGCTGGTAAACACATGCGACAGACGACAGACGGCAGAGAATTCCCAAGACGAACGTATTCGCCTAAGTTCACGACACTCAAGATTTGCGAGGAGTAAGTAATCTAGTCTTAAAAGCTTTTTATCTATGTAACGTAACGACTTAGTCATATTTAATCTTACAACTTATGGGGACTAGTTGAACACCATCGTCAATTTAAAACCATGACTCATGCTGAGCTACTACGACTACTACTACCAGCAAAACTAAGTAATACTTAAAAAAAAAAAGATTTTCAAGTTATTTTTACTTGTTTTCTGTTAAATATGTTATTACTGTGTAGTTTACTAGTTTCAAAGAAGATGACATTATTTTCTATGGAAAGTTTTTGATTAGCTTTTACTTATTTGCAGTCTCTTACATTTTCTCTTTTAGTAGTAGTCAGTAGTTAGTCTCTTATATTTTAGTTAATAAAATAAATAAACTGTAATAGATCTGAAACAAAAATAAATCAAAAGAATAGGTAGTAATTGACTTTAGCTTTTTTTGACGACCGATGTGGCGTGGTAGCGCGTAAACTCCACTCCTAAGGTCGTTGGTTCGATTCCCACACAGAACAAATCGTTGTGTTTATGCACAACGTGAATATTTGTTCTGTACTGGGTGTTTTCTTATGTATTATATTATTAAGTAAGTTTTTATGTATTAGTGTCTGTTACTTAGTATCAATAACACAAGTTCTTAATGATACTGATCTTGGCACTAAATATGTGCTGGAACTGTCAGAAAATATTTACTATTAATTGACTTTGCAGACCACTGTAGATGCCTTTTGGTGCGGCTGTACTTAATTTTTAGATTTATTATTTCAAGGTTTTTATCTGTATTATCATGTATGCAGCAAATAAATATTACCATATTGAGTTAAAAATTTTGACTCTCATACACAATCATTAGTTTAAACTGGCTATCAGGATGTCAGAAGTCACTGACTTTCTAATAACGACTACCATAGATGTTCAAGACAGCCGGAATCAAAAACTTAACGTGCTTTTCGAGGCACAGAGCAAGCGATAATTTTAGGACTCAAACCCAAAGCCCTCTGAAAGGTCTCGCCACTGAACTGTCGGCGCTCGCTTTATCGAATAAAAATTCTCAAATAATAATTCATTGTTATAAGTTCGTTATTGTAATAACAGGTGTAATATTTGTGAATAAAATAAAGCGTCACTAATCGTCAGCGAGAATAGACTTTAAACCCGTTAGTTAGAGTTGCGGAGGTCAGACGGCAGTCGCTCCACTTTATAACTGAAATTCAGTCAAATCTAGTTGAACCAGTGAGCAGACCATGGGTCACATGCTTAAGTCTGGGGAAACCTGGAAAATGCTGGGATGTGATATGGGAATTGTTACTCACGTAGAGTTTTATAGCCCTAAATACTACTTATATTATTATTAATATTTGTGAATAAAATAAAGCGTCACTAATCGTCAGCGAGAATAGACTTTAAACCCGTGAGTTAGAGTTAATAGACTGGGTTGCGGAGGTCAGACGGCAGTCTCTCCACTTTATAACTGAAATTCAGTCAAATCTAGTTGAACCAGTGAGCAGTAGTAATCTATCAGACAAATTTCATCAAATACCTTACAATGTGGCAGCTTTAAGCTAACAAACATCAAAACTATCACTAGTTAGCAGGATGGATTGGACTCATAGTTAAATGAGATCACTGACAAAGTAGAATTGCCCCTCTGGGCATAAAGATAAGTTGCAATGTCTGCCAGCTGGCGTCCATTTATTATACTTGCTATTTGCCGGTATCTAGGTCTCGAATATCTATGTCTTAAGCCAAGGATATACTAGGGGACAAATCGCATGCTTAAAGGTCAGGTTTGAGTAGTACAGTCTTTCTATTTCTTACTGAGATCGAATCAATGTTAATCAAACGTTCAAAACTCAAGCAGAATTACTAATTAATAAATCAGTATCAATTGAATGCGCTTACAAGTAGGACAAGTATTCTTTAGAAGATCTGCTTTTTTGGTGTCCCAAAAATCAACTTTTTTGAGTTAAGTCACTATTCCATTAAGCATGCGAAATGTCAGAAAAGAGTGTCGGCGACATGTCAAGCGATGCTCTGCGATTTAGCTTGACATATCTGGTGATATCGCGCGAATTATGTGGCGTCAGGCGAAGTTGACGTTGCTGTTATTGTTGATGACATTTTTATGGTTTTATATTTCCTCTCTGTCCTAAGGTTGGAACGAATTGCTGTTAGAAATTAGGCCGCCCATTGTACAATAAATTTTTACAAAAGATATGTAGTATTATTTTTTGTGTACAATTTAGTGTTAATTTATTCATAACGAATAAGAATATTGCAAGCTTTACCATAGCGCAGCATTAGAGATGTTAAAGTGTATTATAAAACTTCTATTGACCAAGTTTCTTTCTAATCAAATTTCTTTATCATGTCGAGCGAAGTCCGGCAAAGTCATACTTCACCCGACGTCGCTGTCGACTTGTGTTGCAGGACATTTGTCCTCTAGTGTCAAATCAACCCATACTCATCTACTGCTGGACAAACGTTCAGCACGTCACTTAGCACGATTTTAGATTTTAGATTAGCTCTTCCCCTCAATTAGCTGCCTGTCGTCTTGCCTAAAACGTCCCTCGACCTAGCCGTGGTCTCCGGTCAAGAATCACGTCGGCTTTAACTTTTGTTCGTAGTGTCTCAAGTGTATCCTTGGTTTGATATCATTCGTTACTAGATCACGATCTAGTTGAATTGGTTTTAAGATTGAGGTCATAAGTAGACCCAAAAGTTTAATTTTGCAGTAAGCCTAAGTAATGTAAGTTATAAGTTCTGTATAACAAATTTTGTATACAAAGGAGATCGTAATTAAATTTAGCAAACTATTTGAAACTATCTGCATTTGCTCCGCTTGATATAAATGAGTGGGCATAAACTAAACCCGTCTCATCTTGGTTTCTGTAAAGAGGCTAAATGTTTTATTGAAAATAGGTACATAGGTTTTGTTTAAATTTAAAGCCTATTAACGTCCCACTACAGGATTCAGGGAATTGGCGAAGGATTGTGCGGTATCTTTCTTATAGTACTTTTAGAGTCACCTTTTTTTTTAAACTTCAAGCATAAAAAATGCATTTACGCATACCCAGCCGGTCGGATGTCCGTACAGCGGTTATGTGGGGCTCCTGCAGGAACTTTTCAGCCTACACACAAAACACCTGATGACGCCACTCACTAGTAGACAAAAAGGCAGGACCATGGTCTCTCATCAGCCCATGGCCTCGCCAGCGTCAACGACCGCTCCTGTGATGGGAAGGTAGCAGACCTCCTCAGAGGGGTGCAGTAATTACACCCACTCCTATCTCTCAGGCGTAACACTAATGAAGTGTATCGGCTTCCTTGGAGGATCTCATATTATTTTTTTGAGCCACCTACCTACCCACCTACTATTGGCATATTTTTCCGAATTCCTTTCCGTGCCACACAAACGATCATCTTTCCAAGGCTCTGCTGAAATGTGTTATTATTATGATTGTTCCTAGTAATGTAGTTTAAGCAATTTAATAACCAATAAAATGAATCTTGATACTTGAAATAACCTATTAAAAATTATAAGCAATTAGTATGCTAAGAGCACTTTCTTTTTGAAATGATCAATGTTTATTTTTAGTAAATTATAAAATTTAAATTTAAAAAAACGCCGTTGATTTGTACCTACATCTAAGATTAAAAACTAGATGTTTATTTTATCTTATTCCGGTGTACACAGGCGAGCCTATGCACCGTAGAAGCCTAAGCGATTGGTACTTACCTATGGGTTACATACTATTATAATTTTTAACATTCAAATATGTACCACTTTCTAGATTTTCTTTTACACTATCCCACCTTCTGGTGCTGATAAAGTGTGTTACATTCAATTTAGTATAGCTATATACGTATAGCTGGACAAACACATGCAACCGGTTAAGAGGAACTAGATGCAGATGAATTGGATACAGGCGCAATCAGTTTTCAAACTGCCTGCCTGTTAATTAATAATAATAATAATAACCCCCTGTATTTTTATCGTATTTTTTTTGTGACATCCTATTTCCAGTTACAGTATGCAGTACGAACTGAAAGTATATAGGCTCATTTACTATTTATTGCTAAACCTTTGGCTAAAGACTGTACTGGCTGAAAAAAAAAGAAAGTGAGTCCGCTAGACAGCCGCGCTTAGTGAACTTTATATCACCGGCAACTATTCGATATTTAAACTATGGCAACCGTCGAGCTTTTATGTAAGAGTTCCAAACACTACACTAGGTGGTGTTAAAACTAAATCGATTTCAAATTTATCCTCTTTACTGTCGCGGCCATCTTGGCCATTTATATTTCATAAAGCTCTCTAGATTCGTTTCAGTAAAATAATTAAGGGTACGTAATATACTCTAATAATATACACTAAATATTAATCAAATCTTGAAGCGCAATTTGAAAATAGGTAAAGTGGAAATCATCTTATTAGCCTTATAAAACCATGTGCTGAACATTGGCCTCCCCAATGTATTAAATTCAAATCACTACGCTGAGCAGGCGGGTTGGTGATTGCAGTTCAAGCCTATACACAGCATGACGCTGCTGCCCATCCTACCGGTGAGAAGTTCTCTTCGTCGACTCTTAGGCTGTGGCAAGTAGGCAAACTGTTGTTTCTGCGGCCGACTGAGTTTGCAGCGTACCGATTTAGTACGCCCTTCCATATAATTGAAATGGAGTGTCCACAGTCTGCTAGTTTTGCGCTCACTATACGCAGATTGCAGCGTCGGTCTCTCAGTCTTGCAACTCAGTCGGCCGCTAACAGGTTGCCTACTGGGGACACGGCCTTACGACTCCCTAGATTGCGGAGGAGCTCGATTTTAAATGCTACATATGTGGTCACTCGCTCAAGGACTGATCTCTGCAATACAAGCAGTCGTTATTGTCATCATATCAGACTTATATTGTCCACTGCTTAACATTAGCATACCCAATAGATTACATTCTGTTGTGGGTGTTTGCCTATAATCCCCACGCTGCGCTGGTCAGGCGGGTTGGTGATCGCAGTTTGAGCCAGTACGCTGGACCACGCTCCTGCCATCATGCGGTAGGATTCTTCCTCGTGCCCCCCCGACTGGTCTCCACCTTGTCGTGGTGGGGGGGCTAAGTACCTTCCGGTAGGGCGCAGGAGGCGCAAGGGAAAAAGTAACACCCAGAGATTGGCGACTCTGGGTGCCCTTAGTACTGACTACCGGGGGGGAAACTAAGAGGGACCTGTGGAGGGCGCAGCGGGCGGGCCAGGAGGGCTCGTCAAGCAGCGCCGGGAGGGTCTTAGGCAGCGGGGCAAGGGGCCCCTGCTGTCTAACCATGGACCCTCCGAGAAGTCGGCCACACACACTATGGTCGCACAGGGAGGTAGGAGGGGCGCGTCCACTGCGTCTCTCTGAGGAGGTCCTCCCGGTTTTGGTCCGGGGGACGTTGGCCGCGGGCGGGGTGTCAGAGCTGCAACCCAGGTACTGGCGCCCCGCCTCTTTCTCAACAAGCGGCGGGCGTCGTCGGAAGATTTTTAGTGGGTATTACTGCTGGCGGTTGTGTCTGCCGGTGGTGAGTCCCACACACCTCTCTCGGTCCCCCTTTGGCCGGGAGACAGTGCGTAAATGCATTTTGTTACCGACGTAAATAAAAAAAAAAAAAAAAAAAAGGATTCTTCCTCGTGGACTCTTACGACTCCCCGTGAGATGAGAGGGGGTGGCACTATTCTAGGCCGGTACCATGCGACATAGTGGAATTAGAACTATGTTCATATCTTGCGGGATTCTTGTATTTAGATTTAATTTTTTAATAAATATTTTCTAACATTTACACCAATAATTTAGTTCCAAGATAAGTAACATTAAGAACTTGTGTTATGGATACTAAATAACGGAAACATACATAAACATACATAAATAGACACTATTATTTTTCGTAAATAAATACTTCATTTATATAGACAAACACCCAGACCAAAACAAATATTCATGTTCATGCACACAAATATTTGTCCTGTGTGGGATTCGAACCCACGACCTTGGAGCGGAGAGCGGGTATACTCGCCACCACGCCATATCGGTCGTCATATAGGTCGTGATGTAACTTGAGTATATAGGGATCCTACCAAAATCTTAGGAGCCCATCGGGGGTTTTACGTCGGTTAAAGTAAGGTTTAAATTAAGTCGTTTATGCACTGCCTCACTCACCTCACTCGGGACTCACCACCGGCAGACGCGACTACTAGCAGTAACCTACTAAAAATCTTCCGACGACGCCCGCCGCTTGTTGAAAAAAGGCGGGGGCCAGTACCTAGGTTGCAGCTTCTGACACCCCGCCTGCGGACAACGTCCCCCGGACCATAACCGGGAGGACCTCCTCTAAGAGGCGCAGTGGACGCGCCCTACCCCCTTGTGCAACCATAGCGTGTGTGGCCGACTTCTTGGACTATGACCTAATTAGCTCAAGCCAACCTCATCTACAAGTAGTGCACCTGCCGACTAACAGACGTGACTCTGGCAAAGAAAATAGGCAATAGGCTCGCCAATTATTACGTGGGACCAACTATAATTGGCGAAGTGTGGGCTTTTAATATGCCTCTGCCTACCCCTAGCGTGTGTGTTTATATGTATGTATTATTTTTCAATTATCATCAGCCCGAGGACATTTACTGCTTAACAAAGACCTCCTTCGTTAACTTCCAATATGACCACTTTCAGGTGACCTACATCTACTGTATTTCTGCGACCTATATCTGTTGTCCGTAATTTTATTTAAATAAAAAAAAAATTGTATTTGTTCTGGCGTTACTTAAAAAGTAATTTACTTAAAAGTTTTACACAAAACACCCTGCCGATAAAAACTGAACTTTTGGTAACAAAATAAATCCGGTGCACAATTCCCCAACTCTCCTAAACAGTGACCCACGCATTTAATTAGAAAAGAAAGTTGCCAAAACAACGAGATCCCCCCAGCTTAATTAGAAAAAGTATTTAAGTCAATTAGTGCAACGTTCGTAAAACTCTGGGGTTGCCGCCACAAAATAAATTATAACTTTTTTATGGATTCATTTGCGGACCTTAGCCATCACAGTTTTTATTGAGATCGTAGTTCTAAGAAGAATCATTATACTGTGTATGAAAACCTTTTTAGGAGAATAAATTTACTATATTGTATTCCAAAAAGTTTCGTAGCTCCTAATGTCAAATTTTTAATTTATTAAATTGCGTTACCTATGGACTTAGACTATTATTTTTATGAATACAATTTTATAAATAAATTCCTTTTTACTAACAAAAACTAACTTTAAAACATTTTTTATCACGCAAAACTCACCGATATTAGCCAGCAAGAAACACGCAGTAACAAAAGCACAACACTGTATTATACTACACTCACATTCAAAATATAAACTGTGCTATGAGGTCTATAAAGTTTCGTAGTTAAAGTTTTTTTTATGAAACAGGTACAAGGGGAGAGATGCCGTCTATACTCCGCGGCTGCCGCGTCGTAACTGAAGCTTTACACGAGTTTTGATGTAAAGCCTTAATTTGTAGGGCTGATTTCAGGCGAATTTGTGGTACTATTTCGTTCGGACATTCGCTCGCATTAATAACATTTACCGACATATGTTTCTCTGTTTAGGTACACAGCACTTTTAATTTAAACTATCGTTATTCAAGCTTTTGAAAGAGTTTTTAAAGGTATGTAAGATCTTAAGTTGTAGGTCTGATTTCAAGCGAATTTTTGGTACGATTTCGCATAGACGATGAGACGCTGAGGATTTTCGATATCGCTCTGTTTACACGGCGTTTTTTTATACTAACAAATAAAAATTAAATAAATATTCTCCTATAATCACACCAATTATTTAGTTCCAATATAAGTCACTAAGAACTTGTGTTATGGATACTAAAGAACGTATTAACATACTTAAATACTTTTTTTTGTAAATACATACTTAATATACATAGGAAAACACCCAGACCAGAACAAATAATCATGTCCATACTAATAGTTGTAACTTGACATGAGCTTCTTGTAAAGCTTTCTTCGATTGCATTGGTACTCTTTTATTTATGTAATTTGGTTAAAACGACGCATTTAATTTGATACGAGTATTGATGTAAGGCCTTATTCGTAGGGTTGATTTCAGGCGAATACTTCGTTCTTTTGTTATTATTTAAACGACATTGTCATTAGTTTGTAATTTTTTTTTCAGAACATTTTAAGTGTGAAATAAACGTTCCTCAACTACGTTTAGGGTTGGATGTAAGAGATCTCTCATTGTATTAGAGAATTTAACCAACCGGAGACGTCATGAGCATTACTATATACACATAAAAGACGAGCCTGTAAGTGTACTGGATGACGTCATTTGTCAATAAGTTTGCACTATCGATGAGTTCCGTTCGTTGGTTAAATGCTCTAAGCTCATGAGTACCATGGTAGATTTCGTAAATTCAATTTGACGACAATTTTGACGACCGATATGGCGTGGTGGCGAGTATACCCGCATTCCACTCCTGAGGTCGTGGGTTCGATTCCCACACAGGACAAATATTTGTGTGTATAAATTTGAATATTTGTTCTGGTCTGGGTGTTTTTCTATGTAAATTAAGTATGTATTTACAAAAAAAAAAAGTATTTATGTATGTTTATCCGTTATTTAGTATCCATAACACAAGTTCTTAATGATACTTATCTTGGAACTAAATAATTGGTGTAAGTGTCAGAAATATTTATTTAATTTGCGTATTTTTTATATGTGAAGTTCAAAGTATTTTCGTTAGATTTCATTTGAATAACAACAAATTTATAAGAGTAACTTCTATATCAGTTAGTTGAAAGGTCACTTATAACGGTAGTTTATTCTCGTTATGGTTTTTCCTTTAAATATTATGCAACGGCTTCATTGAGAACCGATTTATATGTTAATTTTTAATTACAATAGCTTGTGGTTTCTTTTAGAATTAAATTGGAACTTAGGGTTGCACGACCAATGCGCGGAAGTCAATATCTCTGCTCCTAGGTTCGTGGGTACGATTACCACTCAGGACTATTCGTTTTGTACGTATATTTATAATAATAATAATCCTTTATTGCACAAAATAATTATAAGTATAACATGAAGTATATAAAATAACATAAGCAAAGGCGGGCTTATCTCTGGTAGAGATCTCTACCAGCCAACCCTAGCAGTTTTAAACTAAATAGTTGTACGGGATAATTGTTGTCCAAGAAAAGTGTTCCTAATAGAAATAAAAACAAAATATAAAGCAAATCTCTTACATGCTAATAATATACTAAAAATATATACATACATACAATTTATGCTAATATTATTGTAAGGGAACGAATGAAACATTTATAAAATAAACATAAATTGTTCTGGTCTGGTTATTTATTATGTAATAATAGTATAGGAAGCGCTCGTGGCTCTGCGGTGCTCGGTGGTCGGAAACGATCACCGATGTACAGCAGAGTTTACAAAGGTCAGTCCTTGGATGGGTGACCGTTTGTGTGGCATTTGAAAACGAGCGCTTCCGGGCTTCGGAAGGCACGTTAAGCCGTTGGTCCCGGTTATCACTAAATGTGGTAGTCGTTAAGCTATGTTAGAGGCCTAATGGGCGGCTTGATAAATTCTAACAGCAGGACGCCATACACCTGCCTCCGCCAATCCGCACAGGGTCCGCGTGGTGGAGTATGACCCAATACCCTCGCACCTTGGTATGTGAGAGGAGGCTCGTGCTCAGTAGTGGGACGTTTATGGGCTGAGATGATGATGTTGCCTTGAAGTGCCGGTCTAGAATAGTGTCACCCCCTCTTATATCATAGGGAGTCGTAAAAAAAGAAGATATTTTAATATTTATTTATATTGGTAGAAATTCAAAAATCGTATGTAACCGAAAATAGAAGACCTCAATATTATTATACAAAGTAGTATTTAAGAAAAAGATGTGTACATATAAGATAATTTGTTAACTCATAATTTTATATAGATAGATAAAACGTTTATTTCCTTTAATTAAAAATGCAAGTTACATAAAAACATATCCCACAAAACACAAACAACATAACACAAGTTCTAACAGAACTTTATAATTGAATGAGATTTTTCTATAGGTATTTATTTATTTATCCTCATTTTTGTGGTCTCTGTCCTCTCTCTCCCTCCTGTTGAAATGTTCAATGATGACCTACCTACTGGTTGAACTTTTTGAACTGTAGAATACCACAAGTAGAACAAATGAAACTTCTGTATGTATTTGACTTGTACTTAAATCTCATTTGAACTTATAAAATCCGAAAACAACAAACGATGACGCGATTCAACTCTGATCAACGCCCTCTATTGACAAAAAGTTACATATAATGTTACTAAATAAAATATAATATTAAAAACTAAATACTTAACGTAAACACCTCCTCTCTCTGCTTCTGATAAAACTGTGTCAACGTAAACACACTTTCCCTTAGGATTGGGATCACGGCCAAATGCCAATGTCCATACTGATAGCTTTGAAGCTGAGGTCAGCTGAGATTGGTAAAGTTTCATATTCAACCCATTCACAAATTAGACTTAGTCGCACTTTATTTCTGGAAATATCTATATAACTTATTATATATTAGAACTTTGAATTTTTTTTTATTTTTTTCTACATATTATTTTTTTATTGTCGTTTGTTTTTATTGTTCCATTTTAAATATAAATGTACCTACTGTAAATATCTATAGTACCTACTATAAATAGTTATATTCCATTTTCAAAACGAATTTCACTGACGAACTGACTGACTGTTTTTTTTTACCTTGTTTCGTCAGAAGTGCGAATGTCCTGAGCAGAGAATGTTGACTGACGGTAACAGAAATACTTCAAGAAAATAAATGTTCGTAAGATAATTGTTTAGTATATATACATATACATGAATAGATTCACGCCTGTTTCCCTGAAGGGGTAAACAGAGGCCCAAATTAATTATATCTTATACACACACTTCGCCATTATATTATTAGCCTCACGTAATAGGTGGCGAGCCTATCACCGCTTCACGGGATCTGTTAGTATTTATTTATTTTATTTGTACACAATTGAAACAGCTACTTACGTTAAAGACAAGTATATCCATTAAATGGATGATGGGCAGCAGCGTAATCTGGCGTACTAGCTTGAACTTCTATCACTAGCCCACCTACCCAGCATGTATTATGGGCAAATACCCCAAAAGATTATCCCGTCATCTTGATTCAAAATAATCTATTGCATGTCACATGGAAGTAGGTTGTTACAAATATGGATAGATACAATGTGACGCCCTGTAAGGGCATAGCAACATAAGAAAGGGCCTACTAAGTGCCTGCGTCCTAGGTGAATTACAAAAATTTAAGAAATTAACAATAACAACATTTTTATTTATAATGGATTAATTTATTTTATCATTTAAAAATTCCCGTATATTATAAGCATTTTTTTAATTAAGAATGTCTGTAAAGTTCGGAAAAATCGGAAGATAATTTTTTTTTCATTTGGTATGATTGTATATTTTAATTAACATGCTATGAGGGCTTGTCGAGATTAGTTTTAGTGTTGAAAAAGGGATTTTTAGTTTATTCTGATATCTATTGGGGAGGAAGTCCAGCATTGGACTTTATAAGGAAAACTTTATAATGATATAAGACGGACAGACCGATATGGCGCGGTGGCGTAAAACCGCACTCCACCCATGAGATCGTGAGTTCGATTCTCAAACCGAACAAATTTTTGTGTGCATTAAAATAAATATTTATACTAGTCTGGGTATTTTCCTATGTATCTTAAGTATGTATTTATTATTAAAAAGAGTATGTATATTAGGTAGGGGAAAAAGTCTTTTCGCATAACGTAGGTATAAACTTATTATAAAATTTTTATGACTGTACTATTTGTGTCTGGCTGGTTTTGGTAACATTAAAAAGGTTCCATTATAAAGAAAAGAAAAAAATAAAAAAAAGTTGTTTCCCGCTATTTTTCATTTGTTTTTCTCTCCGTAAAAATGAGTGAATCTAATGAAGAAATTCGATACATTTTAAAATTTTATTATAAAAAAGGCAAAAATGCAACTCAAGCAGTGAAAAAAATTTGTGATGTTTATGGACCTGATGCAGTGTCAGTAAGAGTAGCACAAATTTGGTTCAAACGTTTTCAGTCCGGAAATTTTGATGTTAAAGATGCACCTCGCTCTGGTCGCCCTGTTACGAATAAAATGGACGCCATTTTTGAAAGAGTGGAGCAAGATCGGCATATTAGTAGTTACGATGTAGCTGAAGAACTGGGAATTGACCACAAAACAGTTTTGACCCATTTGAAGAAAGCTGGTTATACAAAAAAGCTCGATATTTGGGTGCCACACGAGCTCACTCAAAGAAACTTAATGAACCGTGTACTCATTTGCGATTCATTATTGAGACGTAATGAAACCGAGCCGTTTTTGAAGAGATTGATAACTGGCGATGAAAAGTGGATCACGTACGACAAGAACGTGCGAAAAAGGTCGTGGTCGAAAGTTGGCCAGGCTTCACAGACTGTGGCCAAACCTGGCCTAACACGAAATAAGGTGATGCTGTGTGTATGGTGGGATTGGAAGGGCATTGTTTATTATGAGCTTTTACCGCCCGGCAAAACCATCGATTCTGATCTTTACTGCCAGCAACTGATGAGATTAAAGGAAGCAGTCGAGAGAAAACGGCCGGAATTGATCAACAGGAAGGGTGTGGTCTTTCATCACGATAACGCTAGACCACACACATCTTTAGCCACTCAGCAAAAATTAAGAGAGTTCGACTGGGAGGTCCTAGTGTATCCACCATATAGCCCTGACCTTGCGCCTTCAGATTTTCACCTGTTTCGGTCTCTGCAGAATTCTTTAGGTTCAGTAAGGTTGACCTCAAGAGAGGACTGCCAAAACTATTTGTCCCGTTTTTTTGATCAGAAGTCCCAAAGTTTCTACAGTAACGGGATAATGTCTCTGCCCACAAAATGGCAGAAAGTTATTCAACAAAACGGTACATATATATTGTAAATAAATGTAAATAAACTTTGAAAAAAATGTCTTGACTTTTCATACAAAAATACGAAAAGACTTTTTCCCCAACCTATTACAAGTATCCGTAACACAAGTTCTTAATGACACTTATCTGGGAACTAAATAATTTGTGTAATTGTCGTAATTTATTTATAACGATGATAATGAACGACATTAAGCACCGTGCATAGTAAGATTCAGATAAATTCTACTAAAGTAGTTCCCATGTGATCGTTTTCCCGTCTTTCTATCGCGATACGGGTCGTAAACGTAGTACTTAGTATGTACTAAATTTAACGTAGCTTTGTAGCAGTAACAATGTTTATTTTGATAAACTGTTAAGAAGGAATAAAATAAAGTATACAGGGAATTGCAATTTAAATTTGCAATAAATTTAAAATTGGAAAATTCTTTTTTTTTTAATCTGTAAAGACTTGTAAATATTTCAGCTAAAAGCATATAGGGTATAATATTAAGTGTATAGAGATTCTACTGAGACCTAAGAAGCCCAAGCCAACCTCACCTGCAAGTGGTGCACCTGCCGATCAACGGACGAGGTTCTGGCGAACATAACAGTGCCCGGTAAGCGGCAATAGTCGCTTCAGTACTTTACTCTTTTTGGTAGGAAACATATCGTGCAGCACTATTAGCCCTGAAAAGGCAGAGTTTATAATATTGATACTGAACAGCGGATCATCATCATCATCATCATCTCAGCCATATGACGTCCACTGCTGAACATAGGCCTCCCCAATAGATTTCCACATTGAGCGGTCCTGAGTCGCCTGCATCCATCGGCTTCCCGCCGCCTTGACCAGTTCATCGGTCCATCGCTTGGGAGGCCATCCTCTACTACATTAGATAAGCGGATAAAAATTTATAAACACATAATTTTTTTAAGTATATGATAAATATTGTAATTGTCTTCTTCTTATTAATTATTTCTACTAACTTGTCCTGATTTTGAACACCTATAAAGGTTGAAAATGGCGACCATATGTTTCTTCATAACTTCATAAAATTGGTATTTACCGAA
Organism: Musotima nitidalis; assembly: GCA_949126915.1. Lineage (NCBI taxonomy): Eukaryota > Metazoa > Arthropoda > Insecta > Lepidoptera > Crambidae > Musotima > Musotima nitidalis. Next base: position 16,415,462 of record OX421425.1, read on the forward strand.
TTATACAATAAAACGATTTGATACCCACACCAAAGAGTATTAATACATATAAATATTGTGTACATGTAAATCTACCACAGAGTATATACTGACGTTCGCGCCGTATCGGCCGTGAATCATGATTACAATTACACCCAACACATTCGTTTGAAAAACAAATAAGCGGCATTCTTGTTTCAAAACAGGCATTCTTTCATTCCAAAATAAAATAGAACACAAATTTTTCAGTCACATTAAATTACGCCATTCTGTGATGTTGCGTCGACATTTGAAAATGTATTTGAAAATACGTGACATTCCACAGCGGAGTGGACTATAACAAGTGTTTAAATTCCACGTGTTATTGATTATATTGTACACAAAACTAGCGATTTTTATACATATAGGTATGTATAATTTATATAATTATTGATCATTTATACATATATATTGACTCTCGTTTCAGCGTTGGTCGTGAAGACATTGTTGTTGTGAGGCTCCTATCTTACCTGAAGATGCCCTGTGTAAGGGCGAAACACGTGTCGTGTTGAATAGTTTCTCGATTTTTCGGGAAATTATAGTAGCGCGGGAATTGTTACAAAAATATTTTTAATCCATCACTTGCTTACATATATGTATTCACGCCTGTTTCCCCGAAGGGTTATGCTGAGGCATATTATACGCCCACACTTCGCCAATTATATAGTTGGTCCCACGTTAAAGGTGGCGAGCCTATTGCCGCATATAGTGCACTGTTATGTTCGCCAGAGCCTCGTTCATTGAACGGCAGGTGCACCACTAGCGGGTGAGGTTAGCTTGGGCTCCTTAAGTTTTAGTACGATCCCTGCACACATTTTTTAATATACAACACATACTTATAAGGGTAACGTGTAAATCATTATCATTTATCTATATTCTAGCATTAATCCGCTTACCCTAGACGTAAGCTTAAGCTACAGGGTCTGCTCACTGGTTTAACCAGATTTGGCTGAATTTCAGTTATTACGTGGAGCGACTGCCGTCTGACCTCCGCAACCCAGAGGAAACATCAGTCTATGGTTAAACTAGTTGTCAGGATCTTAGAAGGCGCAGACTTCTTAATAATGACCATAGACAGCCGTTACCAACGGCTTAACGTGCTTTCCGAGGCACGGAGCAAGCATCAGGGTTTTAAACCCGAGACTCTCTGAATTTGAAGGCAATGGGCCTCATGACATAAGCCTCTCCAATGGTACGCCACTGAGCTACTTTCAATAATAGTAATAGATATTTAGGGAACTCTCATACAGCCTCCACCTCCAGCCTCTTACAGACCTTTGACCTCATGTAATTTTTTTTCCGAGGACCGGAATGATTGGGAATTTTGTAATGTTGTTTTTGATTATATTTTGAAGTGTTTCACTTATTTTCAACTTTATGGAAATTCACGTATCTTTGATTGTATAGATTGACCGGACTGATTGGCAATTTAAAATTTGCCAGCGTCAAGTGTCTAGAAAATTTAAAAATATAATTTGGACAATTGACGTATATAAAATTACTTTTGTCACTTTCCCAGGAGAACTTTAACTATCTGCAACAAAAAAAACAAATACTACATTACGACTTTAAATTACAATACAGATAATTATATACAAACAACAAAATATAATATATCAAATCATATCAGTTAGGAACTTATAGATACTATCTAACCCCAAATCATTGTCACAGACATATACGAATGGCTAGTGTCAAAACGGATAAAAAAAAAATTACTAACACTTTACCAACAAAATAGGTTTCAATCAGAAATAATTACTTTTAATGAATCCTATTTCAAATATTTAAAGCTGTCGTCTTGAGCCTATCACAGGCAATTTGGCAAATTTGTCAATACGCCCTTGTGATTAAATTACCACAATGAATGACTATGTCTTCACATAATCACGGAATTAGTAACATAAAGCCCACCTACTAGTGTAAGCCTATCATTATATTAATGAACATGACATGTAACTGATTCGAGGCTCTGAAATTATTGCTCATGATATACTCAAATACTCATTTATTGGCAATACAACATTACACGTCACAGAAAAGAAAACATAATTATTAGAAATATTAAAATTAAATTAAATTAAAATATCATGAGGAATTAATAATGTCAAAATAAAAAATGTCAATAACAAATGAATCAAGAAATATAAATGCAATTAATAAAAATAAACTTATGAAAATTAAAATAAATCAAAATGTAATTACTTCATAAATTCATTAATGTCATACGTTTGCTCAAGAAGATATTTTTTTAACCTCTCTTTGAAGGCGGGCAGGCTAGGAGCCGCCAACACGACCCGAGGCAATTTATTGTACACAGACGGTCCCATGATGTGCGTGAGTCTGTCAGACCTCGTCAAGCGCCTGGAAAATTCTCCCAGCAAGTTAGCGTGTCGAGTGTTATACCCATGCACATCACCGCGCCTTATAAATGTATGCTCGTTAAGTCTCACATAAATCGCGACCTGCATAATCACGATGCTAGGCAACGTTAGGATACCGAGCGATATAGATAGGTAATGCCAATAATTATATAGCTGAAGAAATTGAGACGTGTGATACCACCGGCAGCGTCATCCTTCGTACTTGTTTTAACTGCGATCACCAACCTGCCTACCTAGCGTGGCGATTATGGCCAGTTACTCCCAATATAACATAATCTTTGGAAAGGTTAATCTGCAGCAGTGGACATTATAAGGCTGATATAATGGAGAATTCAATTGAACGCCCAAAATTCAGGAATACTCAAGATAGACTACCAAACGAGGTAAGCCTTTGTTATTCGTTGTTAGAAATTATTTATTTATTCGTTTTCAATTACCTGTAGGGGTCTCCTCGAAGAGGTAGGCAAGCATGTTATATGCCCACATTCCGTTAATTATATTATTGGTCCCACGTAATAGGTGGCGAGCCTATTGCTGCTTATCGGGATCTTATAAGTATAATAAATAAAAAAAAACATTTATTGCTTTTAAGGAATACATTAACATGACAAAATATAAAATAGTTATTTGTTTATAAAGTATATCACAGCCTCGTTCGTTATTCGGCAGCACTTGCAGGTGAGATTGGCTTGGAGTCCTAAGACCTTGATACTCTTGGATAGGATCTCCTCTTCATCCCTCACCTCACCACATTTTTATAATACTAGCAGCTTAATTGCTAGATGACGCTGATTTAAACAAAACCTAATAAGGATGGTAGAAAATAATGTGCTTTATGTAATGGTAACTTATAAAATAACTTAAATAAAAAAAATAAAAAATAAATAAAAATAATAAAAAAAAAAAACTTATATAGATTTTACTTAACATCAGGCCGTTTTTCTGCAAGACCATTCAGCTTAGTTTCCTAGCTCCTGTGGACCCGTCGCGAGACTGTTCGAAAGGGTTACCGCGGCCCCTGGACATAGCAGGCTCAAAACATAGCAGGCTCAGTTTTTTTCGTGTCTGGCAACACTCGATACTAGATGTCATAAAATTGTTCTGTATAATTTTAATTAAAATTTAATTAGTTAAGCATAATTTAACGATATAAAACCAATATCACCACATATTTTAGTGTTAAATAAGTGTTACATATAATTTTTTTATGTGATTTGTGTATTTTAAGTGTAAAAAGTGACAAGTCCTAAAACCGTTGTTGATAGTCATTTCTTCACGTAAATACTTAATAAGTCGATTGTTTCTCCTGAGTAGAATATTATACTTGTATAAGCGTTTATTCAGTGTTGACGACAGTTGCTGTGTTTGCGTAATTTTATAAAATATTAATTTAAAGTAATTACCGGTAACCTCAAAATACCCACTTGTCACTTCGTATACTGCAAAGCAAAGTGCTCCGTTATTTTTTTTAATTTAACTCGCGTTTGAATTGTATTTTATGCAACACAATATGAATACTCGTAGCCGTAAAGCGTTGTCTCGCCAGCAGGAGGAGCCCAAACTCCAGCTGGTGTTGCAGGAGCTTAAGACCAAAACGGAGCTCTGTGCAGAACTTTCGAAGGAAAGAGAGGAGAACGAAAATCTGTTAGTGAATGCGTTAGATGACACAAAGAAATTAAAATCTGAACTTTCAAGGCTTCATATTAGTTATGAGGATGTTGTTATTGAGCGGGATCACCTACAATCTATAGTAGATAGGTTTCAAGAGTGCAGTGAAGAGTATGAGAGGACCCTGAGGAGGACTTCAGTACTGGAGCAGGAACTACGAGATGCCCATGTGCACATCTCCGACTTGGAAGTGTCCTCACAGGAATCTGCTGCTCGTGAAACAAATAATTTATACAGTGAGTTAATGAGTGGTGCCCCGCAGTTTATTACTTCTGCATTTGTTTTAAACCCGGACTTGTCTACTATTGATCTCACAAATGATAACTCATATCAACCAGACAAGTCAGTTCTATTTTGCAGCAGAAATAAACTAAAAAAATATATTAAAATTAATAAATTTATCTATAAATCAAAAAAACATTTTAATAGCCTTTAATAATAATAAATGCAAGAATATTAAATCTAATCTTAAATTAAGAGAACAATGGAAGTTGTCTGAGCTAGAGTTAAAACAGTGTCATTCAAAATACTATACTGACACAAAGCACTTAGAATCAAAAATACAAAATTTGCAATTTGAAATTCAGTATCTAACTAGGAAATATGAATTGTCCCTTAAGGACTACAATAAATGTTCTTTAACAATAGATAAGATACTTAAAACCTCAAATGATAACACTGAGCGCCTTGATTCTTTTATAAATCAAAACTCTTGCAACGACAACTGCTTGAGTTCTCCACAGTGTGTTCCTTCGGTCTGCATTGACACCAAAACCTTATGTGGAAGCTCCCATACTAGTGTCAGTGCAGAGCAGCCGTTGTGTGCATCAATTGATGTAACATGTTGTACACAAGGTGATGTACATAAAAGAATTATGTTCAGTGATGATATTGGTAGACATATGGGCTCAAAATTGAATTCAGAGTCTAAGGGACAATCAGTTGTGAACTATTGCATGCCATCTGCAACATATGACAAAATTATGAAAAAAAATTTAAATTATAAATTTAGTAATGAGAATACTCTTATTATTTTAGTGGAGAATAGGGGTAACGTTAACAAAAAGGATTTAATTGAATATATTAATAATTTATTGTCTCTTGATTTAAGTAAAATTATTTTGTTCACATTCCCCTACTCAAAGAGCTTGCCAGACGCGGAAAATAATCTTAGATATAAGTTAAACTGTGTACTACATACTATAAGTACATATCATGATTGTATTAATTTGATTGATACTAACAGTTTTGTTAGCAGCAAATTTATGACTAAAGGTAGATATTACCTTTCATCTAGTTTTAAGCGACAGATAGCAAATTCGCTATCCTATTATTTTAGTATAACAGCCAAGAATTTGGCTAAACATATTGCTTCTATTGAGCAAAGCAGTAGTGTAGATAATAATTGTTGTGTTGACATTAATTATTCTGATTCTATTTCTAATATAGAAAATCATTTAAATTAAGATCTAAGACAACAGAGACAAACTCTGGCATAGTAATTACTAAACAAAATAATGTTATAAACCTGGTGCACCAGAATATTAGAGGAATATTGGGTAAGGAACTAAAAATTGAATTGTTCATGAACGGTAATCATATTGATATTTTTTGCATTACTGAACATTGGATTAAAAGTAACCAGTTCATGTTCAATTTTAATAATCACCAGGTAGGTAGTTCGTTTTGCAGGGAGGGTGCTATACATGGTGGATCATTAATTATAGTAAATAAGAAATTTAGATTCAAAGAGCGCCATGATATAGTAAGCTTCTCAGCCGAACGGATTATTGAAATAGCCTGTATCGAAATGGAGCGGTTTGTTGTATTGAGTGTATACAGACCTCCATCAGCTTCATATGATTTATTTGAAAGTATTATGGATGAAGTGCTGGGAAAAGTTTATAATGCTAACAAAAATGTTATTGTTTGTGGAGATTTTAATGTTAATTTGCTAGAGTGTTCGAGTGCATGTACAAGAATAAAAGCACTTTTTAAATCATATAATTTGATAAATGTGTTTCTAGAGCCAACAAGAATTACAGCCACTACTGCCACTTGCTTGGATAACATATTTACAGATATTATACTGAGTGATGACAGTAAAAAAATTATTAATCAATTAGATTCAGATCATTGTGGTCAACAAATATCTTTGCTTTGTAGAAATAAAACTGTGGCTAAAAGAACAATAACATTTATACCAAAAACCAATAATCGTTTTGAGAGGTTTAACAATAAATTATTATCATTTAGTTTACCCATGGTAGATAAAAGCAATGACCCTAATATTTTATATAATATGTTTTTTAGCGACTTTTGTATTAGTTTTCAATCAACATTTACTCCCAAAACGATTAAGGTAAATGATAATGCTGCCTTTAGTGAATGGGCTACTCCTGGGCTACATAAAAGTAGAAAGAGACTGTATGAACTGTATGACGAAAGAAATGTTAACAATAGTGAACAATTTCATAATTATGTAAGGAAATATTCTAAAATATTTAGAAAAGCATGTCATACGGCAAAGTCTTGTTATTTGAGCTATAAAATTAAAAATAGTGATGATAAGATTAAAATGACATGGAATATTATTAATAGTGAAACGGGAAGAAATAAGAATTATAATAATAAGTTTAAACTCAACATTGATAGCAAGACGCTTACATCTGACTTAGATATTGCCAATGCTTTTGAAGACTTCTTTACTAATATTCCAGTGTCTACTACAAAAACTTTAAATTCCTCGCCTACTTTAGCGGAGGCTATTTTAAGAGATAATGTAAACATTTGTACAGAAGAGTTTATGTTTAATCATGTAACACCCATAGATATAATTAAGACATTTAATACTCTTAATGTTAAAAAGACTGCAGACCTCTGGGGCAATTCCATCGTAGTTACCAAGCCTATCATTGTTTCGGTGGCGTACAGTTTAGCTATAATATTTAATAAATGTATAGATTGCGGCACGTTTCCAGATTTAATGAAAAATAGTAAAATCATTCCACTATTTAAATCGGGCAGTACAGCAGACCCAACTAATTTTCGACCTATCTCAGTGCTGCCTACATTTAGTAAAATTTTTGAAAAACTTATTTACAGCCAAATGTTAAGATTTTTTAATGAAAATGGCTTAATGCATTCAAAACAATTTGGATTCACTAAGGGTCGCTCCACAACCGATGCAGGTGTTGAGCTTTTGAAACATATTTTTGATGCTTGGGAAGATTCTTTGGACGCTTTAGGTATTTTTTGCGATCTGTCCAAAGCTTTTGATTGTGTTCCTCATGAAACATTGATAAAAAAATTAGATTATTATGGAATAAGAGGCTCCGCATTGGATCTTCTTACTTCTTACTTAAGTAATAGGATTCAAAGGGTTGAAGTTAATGGAAAGCGATCTCAGGGTTCTGTAGTAAAAATGGGGGCACCGCAGGGCTCGATTCTCGGCCCGTTTTTGTTTTTAATTTATATTAATGATTTGCCACATTTGGTAAAGGAAAATCACGAGATAGTATTGTTTGCTGATGATACATCATTATTATTTAAAATAAAGCGATATCAGAACCCAGACGATGTAAACAATGCGATCTCAAAGGTGGTGCACTGGTTTGACGTTAACAATTTATTATTAAATGGGGCTAAAACGAAATGCATTAAATTCGTGACGCCTAACGTCAGACAAGTAAACACCACTATTAAAATAAAGGAAGATGAGTTGACCCTTGTGGATACCACCAAATTTTTGGGTGTTATATTAGATTCTAAGTTACAGTGGGGCCCACATATTGGTGAATTGTCGAATAGACTCAGCTCTGCTGCATACGCGGTAAAGAAAATTCGCCAATTAACAGACGTTGAAACAGCTAGGCTTGTTTATCATTGCTATTTTCATAGTGTTATGTCGTATGGTATTCTTCTGTGGGGTTGTGCCGCAGATATTCAAAATATTTTTGTACTGCAGAAGAGGGCCATACGAGCAATTTATAATCTACCATGTAGACATTCACTAAGGGATAAATTTAAAGAAATTGGTATTTTGACAGTGGCGGGTCAGTTTGTTTATGAAAACCTAGTATATGTACACAAAAATTTTGATAAATTGAGTAAGAAAAGTGATATACATAACCTAAACACAAGAAATAAGCATAAACTAGTTGTACCTGCCACTAGGCTCCAAAAAATTAACAAATCTTTTAAAGGTCAATGTGTGCGATTCTATAATAAAATCCCAAGCAATATACAGCAATTAAGCCTAAATAAATTTAAATTAACAATAAAACGCAAGCTGTCTTCAAAGGGATATTATTCTATTAAAGACTATATGGCTGATAAAAATGCTTGGGATTAAACCGCCGTTTCATACAGGCTATTCTAATATGAATGACTTAAAGCATGAATATTGTTATATTATGTTGCATTGTATAGCGTCACAGACAAATGAAGATTGTTACTAACCAATCGATAATTTAAAAGAGCATAGCCTGTGAGTTTCTTGCCAGTTCTTCTTACAGAGCGGTGGCTCGGAACTGGCACTTAGATTCGCTTGCACTTAAATGTTTTTTGTTTTTTTAAATTATTTGGTTGCAAGTGAATCTAAGCTTCGTGATTTTAGTATAGTTATATTTTATTTGTTTTTGTTATTTTTTTATAATTTTGACGTTTTCAAGTACTATGTAATAGTTTATGAAATAAAGTATTTTTGACTTTGACTTTGAAAAAGGAACATGGATGGGTTTTAGTCACTAAAAGTCTCACGCACCATTTCGCTCATCATATCAGCCCATTACCGTCCCACTACTGAGCACGAGCCTCCTCTCACATATCAACGTGTGAGGGTATTGGGTCATACTCCACCACGCTGACAATTGCGGATTGGTGGAGGCAGGTTTATGGCGTCCTGCTGTTAGAATATTTCAAGCCGTCCAGGCCTCTAACATGGCTTAACGACTATCACATTTGAATGATAGCCGGGACCAACGGCTTAACGTGCCTTCCGAAGCACGGAAGCGCCCGTTTGTGTGGCATTTGATGCCACACAAACGGTCACCCATCAAAGGACTGACCTCTGTAAACTCTGCTGTACTTCGGTGATCGTTTCCAAGCACTGAGCACCGCAGAGCTACGAGCGCTTCACCTTTTCGCTCATTTGATGATTTTTCATTGATACGGTATTTATATAAATGATCGCGCTTGTCATTTTTAACATTTTCCTGCTCTGCATTGACTGCCTACCATCCAGGCAAGATGTGACAATTAATGGCCGTTTAGCAAACCTTTAAAGTTTTGCTTTAAGAACTCTTGTCGTTGTTTTTAAATATCAAAAATGTCATGCTTTTTAAAAGCATCAAGATTCTTTAATAATATTAATAAGTTGGACGCGCATAATTGGCACTTGCTGTCTTCCTGAAAACGTCTTTGGCGCTCAAAATGTTATCTTGTTACTTTAAAACAATGCGAACGTTCGACATAGTCGTAGGGTTTTCAGCTACTCTTGCACAGTAAATAAATAATATTAGCACGAAAGCAAATAAGTTCATAAAAACCTCTGTTTAAATGATTATGAATGCATATAATGAATGGTAACTCGTTACTTCCCAGTCTTTAAATAATACTTACACAAAGTTATAGTTTAGATATTGTTCACATAGTTTATACTTGAATATTTATTTTAATTGTTTAGTGCAATATACACTTTAAAAATACATAATATTTCACATTTAAACATACCGGATGTAAACTATAGATTATTAATGTGTAATATGGACAGATTAAGCGGCTGTGCTTTATCTATGAATAAATTAAGAAAATATATAATTATGGACACAACACGACCCTAATGACAAAAATAGAGAAAAACAAATTCAAACAAAAAACAGTTCAGATAACAATAAGTACGTGAATAGAAAGACACAAAATAAATTATCGAGAAGTAAACACTCACAAAAATATAGCTTAAATCGAGTTAACTCACTCGACTCCCACAAAAAACACACAAGGATATGACAAAAACTAAACAAAAATATTTTATTAAACCAGATACAATAGACCTCATTCAACTACCAAAGAAAGCACATATAGAACACAGATACGACCAACTACTATGTGCACAAGTAAAATCTTGACCATTCCAGTAAAATGAACGTATATCCCTTACCTTTGTCACTGTTTGTCGTCAAAGAATTTACTTATGACCCTTCCTACAATGTCTTTGTGACAAACAAGCTTTAAATTTGTTAGTTCTGATCCTTATTCAATGTCTAAAAATATATAACGCACTAACAATATCTTTAAAAGCAACAGGGAACAATTTAATACCTCTTTCAAAATAACTGAAAGATTTTTTTTCTTTATGCTTACAAGAATATTTCAATGGCAACAAGTGACACATTTTAAGATTTAATTTTGTATTCATTTCTGTCACAACATGACATAAGTATAGTAATATGAATAACTTTATAGACAAATTAAATGTGATTTAAAATGACAAATTTAGTGAATATATACATTATAAGTAAGTTTGACTATAAGTAGGTATATTAACGCTATCAGCAGGGAATTCATCCCAACACTAAAAAATACGGGAGCGCGTATGGTGCTTTTCGAAAGAAATCGCAAATTATGTAAGTATGTGTGTAAGCGCATTACTCAACAACGCCTGAACCAATTTGGCAATTCTTATTTTGAAATGTTCGTTGTAGTTCAAGTATGGTTTTTACGGAGAAGAATTCGAATAATTATCGGAAAAACCCTACAAACAGCGCTTTTAATTTTCCCATACAAACGTTTTCTAACTAAAACGTACAGTCAATTTGAGCTTTATTGTTACTGTTGAAAGTTCATATTGCAAGCACTCACTGTTGTCTAAGCAATGTAGGTGTGTTCCTAACTTCAAAAAGTCAATTTGCGCTTTATTAACGCCATGTAAAGTTGAAATCCAATCATATCTATCAAAACAGTATGCGTGTGTGCGTTACCGCTCAGAATACGTCGTTGGAGGATTTAATATCACGTTCCAAAACTGAATAGTCACAAAATGTAATGGTTCATTTGAACCTTTTTTGCAATTTGGTTGGCTATGCGATATTATTTTTTTTGTTTTACTTTCGGCACGCGACAAAACATTGCATCAGTTTTCACGTCATCACGAGTTTGCTTTTGTCAACTGATACACAAAACAAATTTGTACATCGTGTTATGTGCAATGTTTACTTACTAACGATCACTAATTATTGCATGTGATACAATTTTTTTTATGTGATATGCCTTCTATAAGACGAAGAAGGCAGAAGAACCCGAAATGCTACAAACCAAGCTAATTATCGATTTAATCAAGAATGTGACGACCAAAATGACCGTGAAAGAATTCGGATATCAAGTGTTTGTGGTATTAATCTGGAATACCCATGTTTCTCACATGGTCAATTGTATGTTGCTTGTTCCCGTGTTGGAAAACCATCAGATTTCTTTGATAATAAAATTGATTTATGTTACTCCCACACAAGAAAAATATAATTGTGTGTTATATGTATATTTGTTATCTGGTCTGGGTGTTTTTCTATGTATATTAAGTATGTATTTACAAAAAAAAGTATTTATGTATGTTTATACGTTATTTAGTATCCATAACACAAGTTCTTAATGATACTTATCTTGGAACTAAATAATTGGTGTAAATGTCAGAAATATTAGGTCGGGGAAAAAGTCTTTTCGCATAACGTAGGTATAAAATTATTATAAAATTTTTTTGACTGTACTATTTGTGTCTGGCTGGTTTTGGTAACATTAAAAAGGTTCCATTATAAAGAAAAGAAAAAAATAAAAAAAAGTTGTTTCCCGCTATTTTTCATTTGTTTTTCTCTCCGTAAAAATGAGTGAATCTAATGAAGAAATTCGATACATTTTAAAATTTTATTATAAAAAAGGCAAAAATGCAACTCAAGCAGTGAAAAAAATTTGTGATGTTTATGGACCTAATGCAGTGTCAGTAAGAGTAGCACAAATTTGGTTCAAACGTTTTCAGTCCGGAAATTTTGATGTTAAAGATGCACCTCGCTCTGGTCGCCCTGTTACGAATAAAATGGACGCCATTTTTGAAAGAGTGGAGCAAGATCGGCATATTAGTAGTTACGATGTAGCTGAAGACCTGGGAATTGACCACAAAACAGTTTTACCGATTTGAAGAAAGCTGGTTATACAAAAAAGCTCGATATTTGGGTGCCACACGAGCTCACTCAAAGAAACTTAATGAACCGTGTACTCATTTGCGATTCATTATTGAGACGGAATGAAACCGAGCCGTTTTTGAAGAGATTGATAACTGGCGATGAAAAGTGGATCACGTACGACAAGAACGTGCGAAAAAGGTCGTGGTCGAAAGTTGGCCAGGCTTCACAGACTGTGGCCAAACCTGGCCTAACACGAAATAAGGTGATGCTGTGTGTATGGTGGGATTGGAAGGGCATTGTTTATTATGAGCTTTTACCGCCCGGCAAAACCATCGATTCTGATCTTTACTGCCAGCAACTGATGAGATTAAAGGAAGCAGTCGAGAGAAAACGGCCGGAATTGATCAACAGGAAGGGTGTGGTCTTTCATCACGATAACGCTAGACCACACACATCTTTAGCCACTCAGCAAAAATTAAGAGAGTTCGACTGGGAGGTCCTAGTGCATCCACCATATAGCCCTGACCTTGCGCCTTCAGATTTTCACCTGTTTCGGTCTCTGCAGAATTCTTTAGGTTCTGTAAGGTTGACCTCAAGAGAGGACTGCCAAAACTATTTGTGCCGTTTTTTTGATCAGAAGTCCCAAAGTTTCTACAGTAACGGGATAATGTCTCTGCCCACAAAATGGCAGAAAGTTATTCAACAAAACGGTACATATATATTGTAAATAAATGTAAATAAACTTTGAAAAAAATGTCTTGACTTTTCATACAAAAATACGAAAAGACTTTTTCCCCAACCTATTATATATATTATTAATTATGATTCACATGATTAACAATAAAGCATTTACTTACTTTTCAATGCTTATGTATGTTTTATTTAATTATTTTTTATTCACAACGCCCAATCACCAGGGTGACGGTTCTTGCCCCGACTATAAAATTCGTAGGAATAAAAAACTGGCACATTATAAATCTTTTTGACAGGACGAAGTCTGTCGGGTCTGCTAGTAATAATATAAAAATTTAAAAATATAATCTTGCGCAAATTAAGCCGCGCCCATTGGCTAGTTAGATTTATTATAAGATGCTTAACAAGATTCATTTTAAATACCCTAGAAATAGCTTCTGTGACAGCTAAGTTAAGAAAACAAGGCTTCAGCGAACGGAACTTGGATAAAATTCGAGAAATTTCCCGCATAGTAGACCGTGCTTTAATTGAAGATTTGATTGCCGCACAAGACTCGTTGTGCTGGAATTTCTAATCACTTGTGTGTTAGGTGAGACAAAGGCATTCCGATAAGTTTAATCGTGAAAGGCACTACAGTTAAATAAATGAAATAACAGCTATATTAAAAGATTTCTCGCTTTCGGGATACATTCACGCCTGTTTCCCTGAAGGGGTAGGCAGAGGCATGTTATACGCCCACACTTCGCCAATTATTTAGTTGGTCCCAAAACGAACGAACGAACGTTGTTCTAACTTGACAGATCCCGGCAAGCGGCAATAGGTTTGCCACCTATTACGTAAGACCGACAATGTAATTGGCGAAGTGTAGGCGTATAATATGCCTCTGCCAACCCTTCGCGAAAATAGGTGTGAATGAATGTATGTTATTATACTTACTCTGTAGGAATACTCACTTCGCGCGTTTTTAGGTAAGATATTAGACAGCCACAGAACAACGATATCTGTACGACCAACTCTGATACGAAAGCCACTCTCGTGAAGATGACTTGTGTAAGGTCGAAACAAGTTTCGCGTTGAATTTTTTCTCGATTTTTCGGGACAGAACAGTGGCACAGAAATTGGCACAAAGTTGTTTTGAATCGATTTGATTTGATTGATTGATCACTTACGTATAGCGGATGTCTGCAAAGTAACGACTGAATCCATAAATTAACCTTTATTTACTTGTTTTTTTTTATTTTTAAAAATGATCACTAATATATACACTGATTAAACGTCTAACAAAGTATTTTACTCTAAGTAACAGAAGTTTTTGAAAAACCCTACCTCAACATTCCGCCAAAACATAAGTCGGAGTAGTTTGTAACGGTATAGTACTGCTCGTTTGCCCTCACTGACATTGACCTGCGTTTGACTGATGATAAATGGCCTCGATAAGCTCGAACCCAATTGGTAGTAAATCTCCTTAACTTCATCAACAAGCGATTAATAAACCTGATGCGTTTGATCGTGTTGAGTTAATAGCACAGTTTCAAATTTATTGTTATTTCATTAAAAGGCCGTTGTCTGGCATTAGCGCCAAAAATTACTGATTTTTCTGTTCAATCAAACAATATAGTTCATGAGTTTAATGCAACTTAATTCTCTATGGCTCTTAGATTCACTGACACTAAAATATTTTATGTTTTTAATTTGTTTTGTCGCATATTAAGTGAATCTAAGCTTCGTGATTTCAGTGTAATAATACTACGATTGTTTTTTTATATATATTTTATATATATAATTTTCAAGTACTATGCAATAGTTTATGAAATAAAAACTTTTAGTTTTTTTATTAATTAGACTGTTTCCAGCGCTACTGAGACGTAATACGTTACTTAATTATCATTTTATAAAAGCTGATAGCGATTTATACTACACTACTGCACGTGCAGTATGCCGACTCCTAGCTGAGCAGCACTTCAAAACAACAGCTACAAATTGACATCGCTTACATTATCTTATGTTTAATTTGTTTTTCTACACTACTTTTATTTTACTTTTTGTTAATCTTTTGCCTGCTCAATCTAAATAACTATGTCGATTTATATAAATAGGGATTTATTATTTACATAAAGACATTATTATTGTATGGTGCTTGTAACGCCGTTAATCTTCCTCAAATATGTATAATTAATAAGTAACTAAATAGCCTTCATACCAAAATAACAATTCTAATTTCATTGTTCTTTACAAAATACACGCTGTACTTCCATACAAATTTTTATCAATTTTTTTTTTAATGTGACACGTCATCATGACTACATCCTGCTTGATGATAAGCAGTCAATGCAGTCCAGATACAGTACAAAGCCCACCTCCTCACAACCTCCACTCATGGCGGCCTGCTAAAAAGCCGTTTCACGCCTCGCTTAAAACCCGGGATCATAGGAAATAAAAAACAATTGAGCCGGCAGCGAATTACAGAGCTTAGTGGTCTTGCTCAGAAATGACTTCCCAAGTTTCTGGGTTCGAGTGAGTTCGATCACGTCTTGTTCGGGAGAGGAAATGAGAGAGCGGGATGAGATCGAAAAGCTCCTCAGAACACTCGCCCTAGTAGTTCCGGTAAAAGACACTGAGAGATGCAATGTCTCTACGCAGCTGAAGATCCTCCAGTTAGGCTGTTACCTCAGCATCCCCTATAATGCGAACCGCTCGCCGTTGCAGTCTGTCAAGTGCGTCGAGGAGGTACTTAGCAGAACCGTCCCAAAGATGGGAACAATACTCTGCACTCGATCGCACTTAAGTCTTGTATAACAAACAGCGCTGCTCGGGAGTGTAAAGCCCCCTCACCTTATTGAGTATACTTAACTTACGGGAGGCAGTTAAAAGAACACCCTCGATGTAGCATTTCGGATTTAGGTCCTGGCTGAAGTCCATGCCGAAAATGCTGAGATCCGCTGAAATGGGCTACTGAGCTTTCTGAAGACAGGGACGAGCTCAACCAAAGCTGGGTTTTAGGAGCAATAAACTCGATCTGGTTGTCAGTTGTCTGAGAGACACGATCGAGAGTACGGTTCACTTTAGCAACCAGGTCTTGCCTTTGCACTAGGATATCGGCTTGCTTTGCCGCAATATGTCCCACATACCGCTTATGTGCTATACTGTCGTTTGCATAACAATGAATATTGCTAAAGGACAATATGTCATTAATATGCAAAAGAAATAAGGTGGGCGAGAGCACCGATCCCTGAGGCACTCCGGCAATGATTTTGTATATCTCTATAGTGATGACGCCCACAATTGCATTACTTTACATTAGTTTACTGGTGTATACTTTCACTGCAAAGATATCGCTAAAAGCTTTATATACAGCTCTATCGCCTTTGTTACCGTAACGGTTAGGTAAGTATCCCATACTACTTCCTTGGGGGAAAACTCCCACAATATCCACCACTTAACGTTAGCGCATTGTTGGAGGCATCATAATGATAGTCGGGTCATTTGGTCATATGTCGACTGTTTAATATAGGAGTAATGGTATAATAATAGTAGTAAATAATGCCTCTGCTGTTTTCTCGCTGTAAATTTATATTTTGAAAGCGTTTATGATATAAATATTTTATAAAAGTATGTGCAAAAAGTGAACTTTGATACAACTAACAAATTTTACGGTTTACGTAGCACTGAGATTTCTAAATAAAACGAATTCTTGATGAATGAATACGATAAATTACTTTCTTATTAACTTAACGAAAGGGACAATGTAGAGTAAAATTTTAGTCAAGTAAGCATTTTATAATGGTACAATCTGAATTCAATAAACAAATGAAAGTAAAGTTAAGTTAACTTTTTGACTTGTTGTTCGGTTTTGTTTAAATGTTTACACTTCATGTTGCTAACTACATGTTGTTTGTTTCTCTTTCGTTAGTATTTATATTTTGTATATATTTTTTTTCCTATAATAAATTGTATTACAATGCACATACTAGCCAGTTTAATCTTAAGTTTTTTTTTCCTTTCGCGGGTCAGCTGGAAGATATTTCTTTTTGGAATTAGCTGTGCCCTGTACCCAATGTTTCTTAGTTAGTTATTAGATTTTCTGACTATATATTTCTGTATGTGCACTATAAAAAAAAAATACACTTTAAACACAATTTTTCTTTATATAAAAGATTTTTACTTATCTTAGAAAACTACCTACAAATCTCAAGGCAGCAGTTTCAAGAATGGAGTTTCTAGCCACGAAGTCAGCACCGTAAACTATGATATACGAGTCATTATAAATCAACAAATAAAACTGCGATAAAGTTGACCAGACTTAACCCTGGGAGCGTTGCAGCAGTAAAAATGATATACTTGGGGTCAAGTTGTTTGTCGTAAGCATTTGACAATCCTTAGGGACGGAATAGCGAAGTTTTCTTTGAAAATTGTTATGACTTTTATTATATTTATTATATAGCGAATATATGAATATCTTAAAATATTATACATACATACAATAATATCTCGCCTATTTCCTAGAAGGGGTAGGCAGAGGCAATTTCGTCAATTTTATTGTTGGTGCCACGTAACAGGTGGCGAGCATATTGCCGCTTATAGGAAACTTTCATGTCCGCCAGAGCCTCTTTCGTTATTCAGCAGGTGCACCACTTGCAGGTGAGGTTGACTTGGGCTCCTCAGATCTCAGTAGGGTTCCTTATACCAATACTGACAAACCTTGACAAATTCTGCTTCTATCTATCCATTTTGCTTCTTTTTCTTGATTCCATTTTGTTTTTTAAAAATTGACAAATTTAAATGATCTGTTGATCTTAAGGACAAAAAAGTATAATATATTTTATCTAACCATGTGCTAGCTATACCTTCC
The DNA here is from genome assembly GCA_949126915.1 of Musotima nitidalis. Taxonomy (NCBI): domain Eukaryota; kingdom Metazoa; phylum Arthropoda; class Insecta; order Lepidoptera; family Crambidae; genus Musotima; species Musotima nitidalis. The sequence continues at coordinate 16,433,245 of OX421425.1, forward strand.
AAGAATTATATCACCCCATATCACCAGACGGACGGATGGCACTGCACAAGGCGACTATGGGTATGGCACCTGGAATATTTTCAATGTTAGCGAAAGGCTAGACATCTCTCAAAATATAAAAAATATACTTTATTGTCTTTAAGATCAAGGTGATCATTTAGATTCGTCAAACATTCACACACAAAATTGAAATTCGATATATTTTTTAACAACAATGAAAGAGATATGAGCGGTATAATAATAAAGAAATAAAAGCAAATGGGTTCTTTGTCTGAGTTTGCCAAGGTTTGTCAGTCTGTCGGTGACTCTTATCGGGGGGATCTGTCAGTCAGCCTGTCGTGATTCTGAAGGAGGGAGGGGGTACCCACTATTTGACATCTTTTATCTAAATATGTGATAGCTAAAAGTGAACTTTGCTACTATGTCAAGGGTCTGTCCATCCCAAATAAATATACGGGCGAGAAAATGTATATGTTTCATCATCATTATAATCTTATCCATATCACGTCCATTACTGAACATAGGCCTTCCCAGTAGATTTCTACTTTGAGCTATTCTGAGTCGCCTGCATCCACCGGCTTACCGCCGCCTTGACCAGATCTTTGGGACATCGCGTGTGAGGTCGTCCTCTACTACGTTTGCCAATTCGCGGTCCATTCCCATTGAAGAACCTTAACACCCCATCGGTCGTCGGTTCTTCGAGCTATGTGCCCCTCCCACTGCCAGTTCAGCTTGCAAACTCGCCTCGCTATGATCACTTCAGTCCTAAGGATTTCTTCAATTCTGGTTCGATTTCGTTGGGACACTCCGAATTATATTTTACTTTATATGTATATAAAAGTAAAATTCAAGACATTTTCTCCTTGAACTAAGTCGAGCGTTTAAAGATGATTTAACGCGCGGTGTAATGAAAAACACAGCGATTTATTTGCATCGTTGACTTCTTAAGTCGCTAAGTTACAGAAGGTAACATTTTACAGAGTAAGGCACGTTGGAATTATAATTCTAAAAAAATTACGAGAAGACAGTATATAATTGACAAAAGTGATCATTAATATTATTATATTGCATGTTATAAGATACACTATCAACTAAGATTAAAATTAATATCATTCAACTTCTGTAAATTAAACCTCAGTCAAAAAATAATTGACTTGTCTGTTTTTTTTGACGCTGTCAGTGGCATCGGAGCGCCTAATTACTGGACCGATTACGATGCGATTTTTAGGACTGTAAAGTGTAAAGTAGACCACGCGGGTAGCACCGCGGTAATATAGGCCTACAATAATTGTGAACACAAATTTGTATCAGATAAGAAGTCATGGTGTTCTTTTATAATTTATTCTAATAGTAACAAAATAATTACACGCAAAACATGCCTGCTGCATGTTTCATGCTATCCCAATAACCGGTATAAGGTTCCCGAAAAAATAAGACAAATTCGACATAAGATAAATAAATAAATATTCTCTTACAATCACCAATTATTTAGTTCCATGATAAGTAAGTATCACTAAGACCTTGTGTTATGGATACTAAAGAATGGATAAACATACTTAACTACTTTTTTTTGTAAATACATACTTAATATACATAGCAAAGCACCCAGAGTAGATAAATACTGTCAGAAAGTTTATACATTCCTGATTTATTATTTTTATGGTAACGATAACTTTGCACACAAAAATATCACATGCAGCTACCATGCTTGCTGCATGTTGCTTGCCTGCATGTTGCATGCTGCGTGGTTACCTATATGGTTGTGAATTTGAATCCCAGTTTATTCCACTATTTCATCCTAACAACATTATGAAAATTTACTTCGAAAGTAGCAACATTCGAGTCGAAGAAGACAAACATTCTCTGTAAAAAAAAAGTAAGTTCAAGTCGGATCTCGTCATAAAGCCCGAAGTTCCTTGAAACAGTGCACTGCACCTGAACCCACGTCGCTGGACAACTTCGAAACAAATCTAATTCCGCGTTTTGCCGCTGTTTCTTCACCGTTATTGGGGCTACGGAGTAAGCGGAGATTGGTCAAGCATATTTTCTGTTCTCGATTGATTTTTCTGCACCTTTAATTTTGGCTTAAGGCTGGCAGTGGTTGGAAATGAAAAGCTGAATAGTACTTAGTATAGTACTTTGTATGTAATTTTTTTTTTCAAAAATTAATATTAGTTTAAGTTTTATTAATGCAACTGCGTCATGAGGTGTTGCTTAAAAACCAGCGCAGCGATAACAATGTTGCATTATTATCGCTGCGCTGAAGCTGAGGCAATGCTTTTTGACTGCACAATTTCAGTTTTGTGAAACTCAACAATTGTTATGTACCTACTTGTGCAGTTAATAAACAAATCTTTCTTTCTTTCTGAAGATCGAGCTCAGTGGCGTGCCATTGGAGAGGTCTATGTTCAGCAGTGGACAAATGTACTCTGATGATGATGGTGCTAATTTTGGGCTTATTTAATGATTTGAAGATAGGTGATAACTAAATATTGCACAAAAAATATCACACTTGAAGTCCGAGCGACTACTTGTTCACACTAATAGAGCTCATCATCATCATCCGCCGCAAACCAGCAAACATAATAGAAGAGGGTCTCCCACGCGATTGACCGATGCTTTGGTCAAGGCGGCGGGAAGCCGATGAATGCAAGCGACTTAGTATCGCTCAATGTGGAAATCTCTTAGGGAGGCCTATGTTCAGCAGTGGACGTTATATGGCTGAGATGATGATGATAATGATCATCATCACAGCCAATTCACGTTCCACTAGAAGAGTCTCACAAGCCAAAGTAAGTGGGATTCAGATATCATACTCCAACACGCAGACCGGGCACTGTGGTTGCGTTGATAACATTTGTTAACATAACAATCTTTGCAGTGGTAAAGCTAAAACAGTAATCCCCTATTATACAAATTCAGCTCAGTTTCACATGACATACTTACTTGACTGTGATGAAGGGTTACCTTAGTGCTACTTCATTGGTTACGGCATCTGAGGAGGCTCGGAACTGGCATTTAGATTCACTTATACCTAATTTTTATATTCGCATGTGAGTGAATCTAAGTTTCGTGATTTTAGCGAAATAATATTAAGTTTTTTATTTTATTTATATTTTGTGTTGACGTTTTCAAGTGCTATGTAACAGTTTATAAAATAAAGAACGTTTTACTTGTACTTTAACTTTTACATACAATTAATTAGTTAAAACTATAGTAATATACTGCCTATACGATAAACGACGTTAACATCACAAATACATACAATGGTCAAATCATAATGTCGTATGATATTATAAAATAATATATCGTGGAACCTGAACAGAAATCGCTCATATTCTAGCTCCAAATCTCAAAAAGCACCGCTAAGAGGCAACTGCAGATAAAACAGATAAACTCAGACTTTTTAGAAACCACTTTGTAAAGTTAATTGTGTCTTTCGACCACCACATTTGAGGATTACCTTGATGAACCTGTTAAGCCGCTGGGGAGTAGCTTTAAGTTTCTTTCATTCCTTAATGTCTAACGAAGACTTAGTTGTAATTTTAGAGAGAATGTTGGATTTTAAGGTTTCTAATAAGTGTGCCTGCTTTCGCTGTACACTTACTTATATTAATAAATAAATTAAAAATTAAATAATTCTGAAAACCAGTTATTTAATTCCAAGATAAGTATCATTAAGAACTTGTGTTATGGATACTAAATAACGGATAAACATATAAATACTTCTTTTCTTGTAAATACATACTTCATATATGTATATGTTTTCCTACATAGGAAGGAAGTGAAATCAATTGTATCTTTCCATCACCACGTCTAAAGTTAAACCTGATAAGCTGCTCGGGAGTATTCTTTACTTTCTTTCAAATCTAAATATCAAACAAGGTCTTTGTTGAAATTTTAGAGATAAAGACAGATTTTTATATAGAATAAAACCATACATATTGACAATTCTTTCTCTCGTAGGGGTAGGCAGAGTTTCCACTTATCTACTGGCTACGCTCCAGATACTTAGTCATAGCTTAATTCATACTCATTGACCAACTCAAACATTTTCGTTGGTTCATGGTACTTAGGACCTTCCCATTCTTCAAAAACTTCTATAGTTGGGCAAAAGGTTTCACGCAGTCTGTCACTCCCAACCCCCATATTTACTCGATAACTATAAATCGCTTTAATTAATCTTCTTCCATTTATTCTTTCAACATGACGAAACCATCTAAGAATATGTTGCTCAATTGTTGTCACTTCATTCGGACTTTGAAGGTATAAAAAAATTGTTCCTAGGTTTGCTGCTTACTTACAAATGACCTTAAAATATGGGATTTCATAATTATAATCTTTCTTATTAACGAATATTTGCATAAAATTATGTAGACATTGGTTTTAAGTCTATAGCTTAAAGTAAGTCAAGCTTCAATAAAACTCCATGAGCAAACTCAAAAATAATCGGTGACACAACTTCTGAAACGGCAACTTCTTGAGTATTACTCTCTTTGTTTATTCCATTTGTACCGAAACCAGTTGTATTGTAGATCGCAACTGTATCAAACAAGACCTTTTTCATTTCGAGCCAACGATTCTATTGTAACCAACTGCTCCCCGGGCGGCAGAGATTCGACGAAACAAAAAGATAATGCAGACACGCTCTGCTATGGCGTGGACTTGGGGTGAAATTTTGGTCGGAATTCAACATGATACTTTGATATCTGGTGTAAATATCTTTCTTTCTACTAATGTTATCTTATGTTTATATTTTCTTATTTATTTCAAATTCCAGTCTAGGTTTACAGATAATTTTATGTTTATAAATATTATACAATAGGGAATTTATATATTTCTTTGGGACGTGATCTGGGTGAAAATGATTCAGAATTGAACATGATATTTTGATATTTAGTGAAAATTTCTCATAATCTTGCTCCCTTCAATTTTTTCTAACATTACAATTTAAATTGTCATTAAAAATAAAATAAAATACAAGTTATTAATTTGCACTTGATACATAATTTAGCAATAATGGCAGCGAGTTGAATAATGCAGTTCTATCACGACTATTGAAACCTTAGAAATATTTCTACGAAATCCGAAAAATCAACTGAATAGATTCAAAAGGAACTTACTTCTATATTAACTGCGTCGTAAAGAAAAAGACACTAAAAATTCGATATATTCCAATAAATTTCAAAAAAATACGAAACAGTCAACACGGAGAACTTTTTGCAATTTTTTACAGGGTGATCCGTGATATGAATAAATCGGGCGGGTTGGTGATCGCAGTTCAAGTCAGTAAGCAGGATAACGCTGCTCATCATTCCTCCTGATCCTACCAATATCGTAAGACTCCAATCCACCATCACCTGCAAGTGGTGCACAATGACCATCAAACATAAAACTTCCCGGTAAGTGGCAATAGGCTCGCCACCTATTATGTGGGACTGACGATAACATTGGCGAAATGTGGGCTTCATACAGACGCCTCTGCCTACCCCTTTGGGGAATTAACATACATACTGTATGTTGTTACTTGTATGTTATGTATATGTATTCGCTTTCTAATACTGTACCAGTTCAAGCTCTATTAAGTAATATTATAAAAGTAATATTTATTTTGATTTTAAAAACGCTGTTTCATATTTTTTTATGGCCTAATAGCCAGGGCTAAGCAAAAACTATAAGCGAAGCAACCGGCAAGCATTATTAACTAGTCGCAGTGATGCTAGTCCGAATAAGACCGAAATAGTCGACCTCATCAGTGAACAGAAATAAAATCGTTTTTTTGTGAGAGCAAAAAAGGCACTCGTTTAAAGTAAACCTTATTAAATGCCCTACTTAATGAACTGAAATTCAATTGGTACTCCGTCGTCTCTTTTAAGTTTTTTCACGTATTTTCTGAAGGAGTTTTTTCGAAACTAATTCAATAGAGAATACTAAAAAATGTTGCATTGAGCATGTCTTAATATCATTACATTCTAACCTAAGCATTCAACAAAGTTGGAATTAGCACACAGTTAAAGCCATTTATCTTTTTTATATTATTTATTGTCCTCCACCAATCTGCACTGGGTCCGCGTAATGGAGACCTGATACCATTCTCATCTCGGTTCTTGAGGCCCATGCTCAGTAGTAGGACGTTTCTGGGCTGAGATGATGATGAATATTTAGGGGCTTATCACAAAACAAGATCTTAAGTCTAAACTGAGTGCTCATTACTTGTCAGATTTCGCACTTAGTTAGCACTATGATATATATGTATAAATCATCATCATCTCAGTCATCTGACGTCCACTGCTGGACATAGGCCTCCCCAATAGATTTCCACATTAAGCGATCCTGAGACGCCTGCATCCTGCATTCATATATTATTATCATGTAATTACTTTGTTAATTGTACGATTTATTTGTATGTATATAAGTATATAGTTTTAATTTATTTTGTAGTTTCTTTTCATTAACTTGGATATGTAACTTAATTTAATCCCGCACTTAACCTCATTTACAACTGCTAGGGATGGCTGATAGACATCTCTCCTAGAGATAAGTCCACCATTGTACTTTTGTTTTAAAATACTATTTTTGTAATGTAATTATGTTTTTATGTGCAATAAAGAATTAGTATAGTTAAACCACGTTTAAAACTAGTGCTGTCAGTGTCATCATTTTATCACATAAAAGTGGTTCCACTTTAAATCTTGTTTGGTAATAAGCCCCAGAATGTTTATCGCCTGTCAACTGTTTTAAGTTGTGAAGTCCACCTCATCTTACTTTACGTCTCAAACGTGTTAGTATTTACTTAACCTTTTCTTTTATAGTTTGTTGTTGATGTTACGAAAAAGACAGATAATAAGAGAGATTTAATGTAAAGCGGTGTTCATTTATTTTATTATTGTCTCTTAATCCGGCGGTTATTAAAAAATAAGATTGTTGTATTTTTATTTAATTTTTTGCTTTTCTCGATTATATAATTATTTATTTTCTTTTATAAATCGTTATGCAAATTAATTACAAGTGGTATGTTTCTTTGAAGGATTTCTTATCATAATTCAAATAAAGACATAGAAAAATAGTTCTGGAATTCAAGCTTAGTTTAAAAAAACTCTTGTGAATTTTAACTCAAGAACTAGCTCTGCAGCATTCGCGGTAAAGAAAATTCGCCAATTAACAGACGTTGTAACAGCTAGGCTAGTTTATCATAGCTATTTCCATAGTGTTATGTCCTATGGTATTCTTCTGTGGGGTTGTGCCGCAGACATTCAAACAATCTTTGTGCTGCAGAAGAGGGCTATTCGAGCAATTTATAATCTCCCGTGTGGACATTCACTAAGGGAAAAGTTTAAAGAAATTGGTATTTTAACAGTGGCCGGTCAATTCATTTATGATAACCTGGTTTATGTACATAAGAATACTGATCAATTTAGTAAGAAAAGCTGTGTACATAACCTAAACACAAGGAATAAGCATAAATTAGTTGTACCTGCCACTAGGCTCCAAAAGATAAACAAATCTTTTAAAGGTCAATGTGTGCGATTCTACAATAAAATCCCAAGCAACATACAGCAATTGAGCCTAAATAAATTTAAATTAACAATAAAACACAAGCTGTCTTCAAAGGGATACTATTCTATTAAAGACTATATGGCAGATAAAAATGCTTGGGATTAAACTGCCGTTTCATACAGGCTATTCTAATATGAATGACTTGAAAACATAAATATTGTTAAGGTTATGTTATATTGCATTGTATAGCTTCACAGACAAATGAAGATTGTAATTCTAGTACCAAACAAATGGACATATTTAAAAGAGCATAGCCTGTGAGTTTCTTGCCAGTTCTTCTTACAGAGCGGTGGCTCGGAACTGGCACTTAGATCCACTTACACTTAATTATTTTTTGTTTTCAAATTGTTTTGTTGCATGTAAGTGAATCTAAGCTTCGTGATTTAGTGTAATATTATTTCGATTGTATTTTTTTTTAATTTGTAATCATGACGTTTTCAAGTACTATGTATAATAGTTTATGAAATAAATAATTTTTTTACTTTACTTTACTTTTACTAACTGACGCGCCCATTCACTGCGGGCTTGAGTATAAAAGAATTAGCAAAGAAACGCGTCTAGTTTTGTTCTTTGTTAAGTCTTTAATTTCTTTTTATTGCAGTCACAAGATGTCTAGGCATAAAAAAAGTTATTATTTATATTAAGTATATATTTACAAAAAACAGAATTTATATATGTTTATCCGTTATTTAGTAACCATAATACAAGTGATACTAGTGGAATGTTACTTTTTACTGGGTATGTATATAGGGATCCTGCCAAGACCTAAGGAGCCCAAGCCAACCTCACCTGCAAGTGGTGCACCTGCCGATCAACGGACGAGGCTCTGGCGAACATAACAGTGCCCGAAAGCGGCAATAGGTTCGCCTCTTATTTTGTGGGACCAACTATATAATTGGAGAAGTGTATGCATATAATATGCCTGTGCCTAATCCTTTGGGGAAACAGGCGTGAATGTGTGTATAATACAAGTTCTTAATGCCTGAATGATGGTTGGTTGATTGATGAATGGTTACTTACCTTGGAACTAAATAATTGGTGTAATTGTCAGGTAAACTTATTCTTCATTTTTATTTCATATTTATTTCCGTTCGTCTCTTTAGCGATTTTTCCATTCATATCCTAGCATTAAACGTTTGCCTCAGGCTTAAGCTTAGGGCCCAGGGTCTGCTTACTGTTCTAATCAGAATTGCCTGCATTTCAGTTATTACATGGAGCGACTCCCACCTGACCGCCGCAACCTAAAGTGTAATACTCTATGGTTAAACCAGCTTTTAGCTATCTGTTTTATTCGAAGTTAAAAAAAGTCAGAATACTTTGTTGTGTATTTTATTTGTGTACCAATTACTATTTTGTTTACAATACATCAATAAGTATTTCAATACATTAATCACTGCGGTTTGCGTGCGATAATTATTCTTGTCTGCTACATCGTTTCAGCAACATTTTCATACATCTATAATTTACACAATTGATTCTCTATACAAAAAAAAATTAAATATATTATAGAAACGATAGTTAGACAAAAAAAAATTGATTTATCGGATATTTGTGTTCCCAGTTGCTGTCCGCGACTGGTACCGCCTGACCCACTGGTACTTTCCTGTTTTTTGGGTTATTAAGTAGCCAATGTCACTTATTCTAACACCAACTATCTGCCAGTGAGAGCCCCGACAAATTTGGTCTAGGAGAGATTAGCCAAAACAAACAAACAGACAGTAAAAAAAATGGTATTGGTATTTACCGTATATTAATGCGAAATTATGAGCACAGAACGATGTCAAAGCAAAATTAAATGGCGCAAAAACAAATGAATTATCACATTCTGAACACGACAAGCTTTTAATCAAAATAAATTTGAATTTAGAATTCCTAGCCAAACGCCGAATTTTTGAGATTAAAGTGGCCAGTTCGATAAAACGAAAATTTCATATGTAAGGACCTCATAATGCATTAAGCAAAAAGTTGGTATTCTAACATTACAAACAGACATACGAATTTAATGATATCTGTTATGTATGTAAATAGGAGAAGAATTGATACCTAATATTAGTAAAAAAATATATTTCAATAATTTAACATTGAAATATAAGTGATAGTTATTCATTCACAAATATTTGTGGGTAATTCATTAATTAGACCGGCTGAGGAATGATTGCATTTTAACGTTGTACCCTGTGAGAATTCCTGATGCAACCATAAAATATACTTGGTAATCAGCCAAACCGCATAACCCAAATGAAGCGAATGTTGTTTCATTCCCTGAATCACAAGTGCAGCATAAAATATATAATTGGTTTGAATTATTACGTTTAATAGTAAAGTAAGTATTTATTTTATTTTGTATACGTCAGATATTAATACTATTATCTTACTTTTTGAAATAGTTATTTTTATTGACTAAAATATAAATTTTACTAAACGGTGACGACGAAATAAGAGGGTCTAATTCAGAGGGGCAATGGTTCAACCCTGGTACCATTAATTACTGCGTAATTATCACTTGCTCTGCGCCTCGGAAAGCACCTTAAGCCGTTGGTCCCGGCTATCATGAACATCTATGGCAGTCGTTATTAGGAAGTTAGTGCCTTCTAATATTCTGCTTTAACCGTAAATTTATGTGTCTCATTGGATTGCGGAGGTCAGATGGCAGTCGCTCTATGTAATAACTGCATTTCAGCCAATCCTGGTTATACCAGTGAGCAGACCCTGGGCCATGCTTTGGTCTAGGGAACCAGAATAAAGCTATAGTATTAGGATATTATGATGAGTGACAATTGCGCGGAGATCTACATACCGGCACTCCACTTCTTTTCAACCGTTTTATATAAAACTTTTTGGACTAATATCTTTTTTGTGTAAAACCTTTTTGCTTTGTCCTCAGTGTTTCTTTGTAAATATTATAAAAGTATTTAAGTATGAGCCGTGTGGTATAGGCCTAGAATAGTGCCACCCCCTCTCATCCCACGGGGAGTCGTAAGAGTCGACGAAGACAAATCTTACCGGTTGATGTGCAGCAGCGTCGTCCTGCGTACGGGCTTGAAATGCGATCATCAACCCGCCTGCCCAGCGTGGTGATTATGGGCAAATACCACCGATAGAATGTAATCTTTTGGAGATGCTTACATTCGGCTGTGGACTTTATATGGCTGATATAGTAATTTAAGTATGTTGTTACATGGGGCTCTCGACTAAAATATGGTAGTTCAGTTATTATATCTGCTTTTTTTGTGTTATATACCTTTAGTAATACATTAAAGATAAATATATGAATGACTTAAAGCATGAATATTGTTATATTATGTTGCATTGTATAGCGTCACAGACAAATGAAGATTGAAACTAACCAATCGATAATTTAAAAGAGCATAGCCTGTGAGTTTCTTGCCAGTTCTTCTTACAGAGCGGTGGCTCGGAACTGGCACTTAGATTCACTTACACTTAAATATTTTTTGTTTTTTTAAATTGTTTGGTTGCAAGTGAATCTAAGCTTCGTAATTTTAGTATAGTTATATTTTATTTGTTTTTGTAATTTTTTTATAATTTTGACGTTTTCAAGTACTATGTAATAGTTTATGAAATAAAAAGTATTTTGACTTTGACTTTGACAAATTTTATAAATTTATATATTCGAATTTGATAATTTATTTTTCAAAATACAGTATGTACATTAAGGTGTTACATACATATTAGCATCTTGCATTCTACCATTACTGGTGTACAAATATTGATCTTATAAACTAACAAAATGAAATGAACAAAGCTATTAATCATCAAATAAAAATTACATTACATCATATCCTTTAAATATTCACCAACAGCGTAATAACATTATTCTATTAGTTTAGAGATATTTTTTGTTTAAATATAACAATTGTTTCTTTATTATAGTCATTTGGTTATTTACTATAGCCATACAATATGAATTCTTACTGAAAGTGCGTTGATTAGGTACAGAAATATTAATTAATTCTTAAGGAATAGTTAATTCCTACTATTTCTAATAATACAAGATTTATAAATAGTTTTCGATTTTTATAGACAAATACACATTGTACATATACAGAAATTTTATATATTATTATATCATTGTTATATATCTCTGATAAAAAAGCGCTGAAACACAATCTGCAAATAATTATCGCAGCGCAGTAGCGCTGTACAGATTCTCACATAAAGTCGACGACAAAAATGTCACACCGCAAACATTTATAGCCAATCCTACCTGAAGGCTAATATTTTTGCAGTATATCCAATCTGTTTGCTTTTTTAGCTTTGCCAAGCGCTTTGCTTACGTTGGCGTTTGTTTGAGTGATTTATTTAGGTGAGTCGCTGAAGATTAATGTTTTTTTACTAGTATAGAGAAGTTTTATCGACGAGGGAGAGAAGTATTTTCTAAGTGACGCTGCTGTTTATATTAGATTATATAATTACAAAAGAAAAAGTACGCGGGGCTAAATGGGGGCTATGGGCATTTGTTCTAGTATTTCTTTAATGTCATTTGCACCTTTACAATTATACACCAAATAACGAAATAAAAAGTAAAGCATGAAAACTTACATTAATGTAATTAGTAATCTGTATTGTCAATTTTTCAATCAAGTGTGGCTGAAAAAATCCCATATTAAAGTCTACTTAAGACAAGAAACGAAAAGGGCCAGAGACTCATCAAGTTTTGATCTTTAAATATCTATAATAATTGTAATGCCTTTATGGCAGATTGGCAGATACATTCTTCTACTCGCTACAATCTTGGCACTTTGACTTATATTCATTCAAATAATTTTCATTCCCATAAATTGCCTTCCTGCCACTAATTGCATTTCAAGTGTATGTTAACCCTGTAACTGGTGCTTAGTTATACTAAACTCCAACGACGACCGATATGGCGTGGAGGTCAGTATACCTACACTTCAATCCAGAGGTTGTAGGTTCGATTCACACACAGGACAAATCTTTGTATGCATGAACTAATATTTGTATTAATGAATGAATATTTGTTCTAGTCTGGGTGTTTTTCTATGTATACCTATTTAGTATTTACAAAAAAAAAGTATTTAAGTATGTTTATCCGTTGTTTAGTATCCTTACCACAAGTTCTTAATGATACTTATCTTGGAACTAAATAATAGGTGTTCAAAAAATAAACTCGATTTTAAAGATTTTTATGGTTTTAAGGCACATAAAAAGTCTACAAAAGGTCAACTTCATGCAACAACGCATTCCCTACCATGTAACCTTTCGAGTTTATAAAGAAAGAAAAAAAAACTGCTTTCTGCATTTTTGCTAAATCCAATATCGGGGTCTTTGTAACTATTGATCACGCAAGTGAAGCAGCGAGCAAGAACAAGCCATTTATATTTCCCTTTGTTTTGCTTGTTCCATTACAAGAATCGATGGCATCGTAAAATTTGTCCATCAAAAGCTAATAAATTTAATTGGACATTTTTACGACAGCAGGAAATGAACAGAGACTATAATTGCACATTCTTTAATGACTGAGAGCTATTGATGGAACGAAAGTGCACCTGAAATTAAATAAAAGTCGTCACTATAACAGCAATTCTACGTTTTAAATCTATCTGATATTTAAAGAGATAAATAAATCATTAACTGCACTTATCAAACACACACAGTGATATCAATTAATTAAATGGACAGACTAAAACAAAAAACATTATATCAATAATCATCATGCTAATATTGCACATTAAAGAATAAGGAATTTTATAGAGATTTAGGATGTTTGTAAAGACAAAACTCAAAAGCTACTGAATATTGACTTTATCAATTCTCTCAAAATTGGAAAGCTACATTCCCACTGAGTATCTTCATTATAATTTTCTTACAAGAAAATAATAGGGATTCTACGTAAAGCCAAGGTGTAAACTATTTTATAAATAGCCGCCAAAGCGAAAGGCGTGCCGCAAGTAAATAACAATTTATTTATCTGCAACCAAAGAGTAACTTTCATAATAATAACCTATCCAAACTTCTTGGTGTCCACTTTTAAACTGCACTTTGTTCATATCAGTTTCGTTTAGACTCGGTATAATTTTTGTAAGTATCCTAACTAGACCGTGTATTTCTAAGGAAACTTTTCAGCTAACGACTGCAACAATATTTGTGAACTGTGTACGACGGAGTTTCGACGCAATATTCCTGCGACCATCTTGAATTTTCTCAACAGACCAACGACATAGAAGCTGTAATAAGGAAGCTCTGCAGGGACTTGTTTTTAAAATATCCCCAATGAGAATGCATTTTCGACGGTATGCTTAACTTGTGAAATAACATTTGAACTTCTTTTCTCGCCTTCTTTTATCTTCTATTTGTAGATTTAGTACAGCTCTGCAGGGACCAGTTTTTAAAAGTACACGAATTAGGAATTTTCAAAAGTTTGCTTTATTTGCAGATTAATGTTTAAACTTCTCAATGGCCGCGTCAGATCGAATAATAAACCCGCACACAGAATAATCGAATGTACTAGGTTTTCACATATGAAAAACATACATATTATGATCTGCCTGTTTCCCTGAAGGGGTAGGTAGAGGCATATGATACACTCACATTTTTATAACTACATTTTCTGTCGTATACGTCACGTAACAGGATGCTGATGCATTGCTGCTTACCGGGAACTTTATGTTTGCCGGAGCCGGTTATAAATAAATATTCATAAATGACTGATCAAGTGTTTGACTTTAAGCTAGCCACCGTGCACCTAGCAATGATTATTACATATTAAAAATATAAATAAAAAAAATTAAATATCAAATAAAATACAATCACCCAAAATACAATTTGTATTTTCGTTCAGCCTTAATATTAATAGGCATATAATAAGAGAGATTAGTAAAGCATGCTTGCTGCATTGCAGTGACAATAAACCATAGTTATGGCTTATTAAAAAACCTCTTACAAATGAAACAATTTTCTTAACACAACCATAAAAAGTCGACATTTCTCGCCCTATCTCTATAAATTTCCTAAGTTGCAAACTCGAAACTTTTTACGACGGGGTAATTTTTACTGGCCAAAGTTATAGATTCAATAAAATAAGAGCTTTGTAAGAATTATGATTTGGACCAATATTTTAGTAACCCAAAAAGGTAGGAAGTTTCTTATGGCAATACCTGGAGGCTGTTAGTAGCAGTACCTATTGTGAATTTGGGGGCTTTTGAAAATTTACTTGTGTGAGAAAGATTGAGCGCTAGGCTGATGCAGTTTTAAGGTTTATTTCTACCTACATAATAGGTTGGGGAAAAAGTCTTTTCGTATTTTTGTATGAAAAGTCAAGACATTTTTTTTAAAGTTTATTTACATTTATTTACAATATATATGTACCGTTTTGTTGAATAACTTTCTGCCATTTTGTGGGCAGAGACATTATCCCGTTACTGTAGAAACTTTGGGACTTCTGATCAAAAAAACGGGACAAATAGTTTTGGAAGTCCTCTCTTGAGGTCAACCTTACAGAACCTAAAGAATTCTGCAGAGACCGAAACAGGTGAAAATCTGAAGGCGCAAGGTCAGGGCTATATGGTGGATGCACTAGGACCTCCCAGTCGAACTCTCTTAATTTTTGCTGAGTGGCTAAAGATGTGTGTGGTCTAGCGTTATCGTGATGAAAGACCACACCCTTCCTGTTGATCAATTCCGGCCGTTTTCTCTCGACTGCTTCCTTTAATCTCATCAGTTGCTGGCAGTAAAGATCAGAATCGATGGTTTTGCCGGGCGGTAAAAGGTCATAATAAACAATGCCCTTCCAATCCCACCATACACACAGCATCACTGATATGATATGATATGGACAATTAATAATTATTTTCTAAGTAACTCATAATGTATATTTAATTATTTTTTTATTTAATATTTTTATACGTACTAAGACTAATCGTTAAATATTACTCTGTGAATAACGTTGTTGGTTACATAATAAGTAAGTGTATACCTTAAGATTTAGAACTAAGCAAATATTATGTAATTGTTTGTTGTTCCAAATAAAAAAAAAAAAAAAAAAAAAAAACACCTTATTTCGTGTTAGGCCAGGTTTGGCCACAGTCTGTGAAGCCTGGCCAACTTTCGACCACGACCTTTTTCGCACGTTCTTGTCGTACGTGATCCACTTTACATCGCCAGTTATCAATCTCTTCAAAAACGGCTCGGTTTCATTACGTCTCAATAATGAATCGCAAATGAGTACACGGTTCATTAAGTTTCTTTGAGTGAGCTCGTGTGGCACCCAAATATCGAGCTTTTTTGTATAACCAGCTTTCTTCAAATGGGTCAAAACTGTTTTGTGGTCAATTCTCAGTTCTTCAGCTACATCGTAACTACTAATATGCCGATCTTGCTCCACTCTTTCAAAAATGGCGTCCATTTTATTCGTAACAGGGCGACCAGAGCGAGGTGCATCTTTAACATCAAAATTTCCGGACTGAAAACGTTTGAACCAAATTTGTGCTACTCTTACTGACACTGCATCAGGTCTATAAACATCACAAATTTTTTTCACTGCTTGTAAAAATAGCGGGAAACAACTTTTTTTTATTTTTTTTTTTTCTTTATAATGGAACCTTTTTAATATTACCAAAACCAGCCAGACACAAATAGTACGGTCAAAAAAAATTTATAATAAGTTTATACCTACGTTATGCGAAAAGACTTTTTCCCCGACCTAATATATTAAAAAAAAGTTTATTGCTACCTGGTTTCCCGCAGTCTATGGGTGCTTGCAAAATCAGAGACAAGCGTGTTACTGACTCGCTGACCGGTTTACGGCATATATGAAGAGCACTATACTGTAGTCAGCTCGTTTACGTCCCAGCACTAGGCACAGAGGATGGATAATCACGCTGGAAACTTATTGGGAAGGCTTATGTTGAACAGTAGAAGTTCAAATATAAATAAATAAAATATTATTGTGAGTGAGACCAACAGGATCATTTAGATTTTTCAATAGACAAGAAATAAAATTGACAGTGGACTTCATTGGGTTAATGTTTATGTCAAGCGAGTTTTTTTTTTTTACGCCGGTTACAAAATTCATTCACGGACTGCCATCCGGCTAAAGGGTGACCGAAAGTGGGTGTAGGGCTCACCATCGGCAGATTCGACAGCCAGCAGTAATATTCACTAAACAATTCCGACGACGCCCGCCGCTCGTTGAGAAAAAGGCGGGGGCCAGTACCTGTGTTCCAGCAGCTGACACCCCGCCTGCGGCCAACATCTTCCGGACCAAAACCGGGAGGACCTCCTCAGAGAGGCGCAGTGGACGCGCCCCTCCTATCTCCTCGTGCGACCATAGCGTGTGTGGCCGACTTTTCGGAAGGTCCATGGTTAGACAGCAGGCTCCCTGCCCCCGTTGCCTAGGACCCGTCTGGCGCTGCTTGACGGACCCTCCTGGCCCGCCCGCTGCGCTCTCTACAGGTCCCTTAGTTTCCCCGCAGTGGTCAGTATAAAGGGCACCCAGAATCGCCAACTTCTGGGTGTTACCTTTTCCCGGCCTCCGGGAGGTACTCAGCCCCCCCACCACGCCAAAGTGGAGACCTATTCGGGGGGAGGCAGGCTTCCTCCAACAAACCGTAAGGGTTATGTTATCAACCACGCGGACCAAGTG
This sequence comes from Musotima nitidalis, assembly GCA_949126915.1. Lineage (NCBI taxonomy): Eukaryota > Metazoa > Arthropoda > Insecta > Lepidoptera > Crambidae > Musotima > Musotima nitidalis. Next base: position 16,450,424 of record OX421425.1, read on the forward strand.
CGAATTGGTGGAGGCGAGTGCGTGCTATTTTGCTTTAAGAATCTTATGCTGCATCGCTATGCAATTACGTTGTATCATAGAAGGAACAAACGCGACTACAAGCTAGCAGATGTGGTCCCGACTGACATGAAACTACAACAATTTACAACAATAACGAGGAATGTTGCACAGAAATAAAATACGAACGCAGAACATACGCTGGGGAACTATGGGATTGCAATGCTGTCACATTCATTTGTCCTCGCGACCCCCTTTATTTACTAGTGTAGCTTCACTATTAGCACAAATAGTAGGGTCTGGCTTGTTGTATTGGCTTGTTCTATAAATATTACAGCAAATGGTTGCAGTTTTTTGTTTAGCTGTTCAAATTGTTGGCTGTGGGAAGAATATAAATTAGTGCTTGAATTTTTTTTTAAAGAATTCCGCCGAACGGTTGGTACAAGCTTTTGTGGATTTACCTTGGTTATAACTTAAAAAGTTTCTTGCAAAGTGATATTTATTTGTGGCCTTTGTAAAATCCATCCTATATTTGTGACCTCTGCCTATTCTCGCGAAAGGGTAGGCAGAGGCATATTAGAGGCAAACATTATTAGTGAAACGGAAATTATAAAATAGTGTAAAAGGATGCTACCAAGATCTAAGAAACCCACGCCAACCTCACCTGCAAATGGTGCACCTGCTGATCAACGGACGAGGCTCTGGCGAACATAACAGTTTCCAATAAGCGGCAGTAGGCTCATCACCTATTACGTGGATCAACTATATAATTGGCGAAATGTGGGCATATAATATGCGTCTGCCTACCCCTGCGGGGAATTAGGCGTGACTGTATGTATGTTGTAAATTACACGCAATCTTACATGTTTTAATAACAATTACCACGAACCAGGTTTATATTGGTTGGTGAGAGTCGGCCCGTGCTCATATCTAAAAATAATGATGAATAATAATGATGACCCCAAATCAATGTTACCAATCATCCCCTTCATCAGCCCAGATAATTCTTTTTTCGAAACAAACAGTCATGCTATAAATATTTTAAACAAAATAGATTTATTGAATCAAAAATCGAGTTCTTTATTTGAGACACATACATATTCCATACATACATACATTCTTTATTCGTGACCTCTGCCTATTCCCCCGAAAGGGTAGGCAGAGGCATATTATTCGCCCACATTTCGCCCATCATATTATTGGTCCCACCCACGTAATAGGTGGCGAGCCTATGTGCCGCTTAGCATTATGTTCGCCAGAGTGCGTTCACATGCAGTTGAGGTTGTCTTGGTAGGATCCCCATACATTTGCCTTTGATACCACACATTTGTGACACACTGGTTAAAAATATTATGATGTCTGTACAAAGAAAGATATATCGTAAATTTATCCATCCGTCCATAACACGAGTCTTTCCATACAAGCAGGAAGTGTTCTTTGTGACGTGTCACATTAAAAAATTAATACTTTCTTAATTAGCTATGAATACCAATAGACATGACTATATATACCTTAATTTAGCTATGAATACCACTATTGGTATTCATATGACAGGTCTGTCAGTGTCTATATCTAGTTTTTGCCGGTAATACCAACTTGATGCTGCGGTGAAAGTCACAGACAATAAACCTCTGTAATGGGCTGATTAAATACTCTTTAGCCCTTTCGAGGTCTAGGAGTTAAGCACAGATTTCGGTCTATGTTGTTTATGGGAAAGTTTTATCTGTTTTAAAAGGATAAAGGGCTGCTTGTCTGTGAAATATTGTAGGGTGAAAATTCAACTTTAAGTATGATTGAGTCGACAGTTAAGAAACAATCAACGAAGTAAAATAGATTTCATATAGGGTTGTACTCTCCTAGAATGGGTGACGGTTTGTGGGTCATTTGACATCGACAGTTATAGTAGACAAATCGAAACGATCACTAAAATTAAGCAGATTTCATAGTTGTTTCTGGATGGGTGACCGTGACCGAATTTATATCAACAGGTAAGAAAAGCCTTAACGTGACTAGATTGCAAACAATAGCAGATTCCATAGTGGTCAGTCAGTGGGTGACTATTTGTGTGCGACATTTAAATGAATTTCGTGCGTTTGTACGTCGGGGACGTCGGGTGATGTGCAGCCACGTTGCCCGACTTTGCTCTACGTCAACGTCAATTTTGCAGGCCGTTGCTAGGGACATAGGGATTTTACGTAGGACATACCCCTAGTATGTCCTCATCATTATAGTTATAAGCCTTATAACTCTTTTGCTATTGCTAATTGGCCTCCCCAATACTTACTTTATATTGAGGGTAAATGAAAAAAAAATTCAGTTAACAACATGCTGGTACAAAAATTTTACACTTCTGCACAGCAGTTTGTTGGCAGACGTGTGTCTCATTTAATTACATTTTGTTACATAAGTATTAGTATGGAATACACTTTTTCGAAATAAAAAGTTTTAAGGGTTAATCAAAAATATTGTAATATTTGGGTATTTGTCCATTAACACGTCGCTGGTCAGGCGGATTGGTAAACGCAATTCCAACTAGTATGCAGGATGACGCTGTTCCCCATCATCCGGTAGGATTTCTCTTCGTCGACTCTTACGACTTCCCGTGGGATGAGAGGTGGTGGCACTATTCTAGCTCTGTACCACTCGGCACTTTTATGTTTTAAGCCGTGTGGTGCAGACTGATATTTCAAAAAAAGTATTTATATCTAGTATGTAATCAACATACATTTAATGCCGAATCCACTCCAGAAAGTCATATATATTATGTTTATTTGTAATTATGCCAGCTAAAAGTAAAGAGCTACGAGTGCTTCTAATAAATACATTGATTGAGCAATAAATAATAACTAGTGGAAAACCCGCACAAATGCGCAAACTTAGAACTTTAGAGTTTTTTAGGATGCTATCTTAGAACTTTTAACAAAACCGAAACATAATTTATTAATATGTTAAATAACTATGTGATGTACGGTTGCTCACCGTCATTTAAATACAACACATTTCAAAGTCAAAATTATAATTATATCGTCAAGTTTGGCTTAATAAAGGGTCTATGACCGTGAACTTAAAAACTAACGCGCCCATTCACTGTGGGCGGGAGCTTGATGGTAGAAAATCGAGCAAGAAACTTACAAAAAATTACTTAATATTAAAACACAGTAAACATTTGGTATGTCTACAAAAATTTGTGTTCTGCAATCATAAGAAATATAAAAAGAAGAGGGGAAAATAAATTTTTTTACCAAGGGTAACACAATGACGAGTAAATATAGTAGGCATGAAATTGTAAAGTGAATTCGACACGCAATATTTTTTCATGTCCCTAAAAGCAACCGTTTTACATTGTCCTATAACAAACTAGGAGAAAATTGTCATACAAAATGTCTTATATCCGTAATAAAGTCAGACGAAGTTGCTGTCGAGTCATGTCGAGCGAAGTTCGACAACGTCTCTCCACTTCACCCGACGTCACTGGCGCCACGTGACTTTCAAATACAAATTTAAGTATAGTGTACTCAAAAATGCACGCTCTTCGCCTGTTTTTAATAATAAGCGCATTTACAGTGTGAAACTTCACGCGTACTCAATCTGTTGTAATAAATCAAGGCTTACAATCTTCGTATAAACTTTTTAAGCTTAATACTTTTGCTAGTGTTAAATGAATAAATTTGTACAGAAGGTCGGTTTCAGATGTTTTTGATCTTAAATAAATAACTTTAATTTCCTTATACCTATTTAAAAACAAAAAAATATTAAGTTAGATTTGATGAAAAATGATCATAATTATATCAACCATATAAGTTGCTGAATATTGGCCTCCCCAATAGATGCTGGGCAGGCGGGTTGGTGATTGCTTGGCATAGCAGATCCAGCCAGTAAGCAGGATTACGCTGCTACTAATCATCCGGTAGGGTTCCACTTCCTCGACTCTTACGACTACCCGTGGGATGAGAGTGGGTAGCACTATTTAGGCCGGTATACACGGCACGCACAGACACAACTAAATGTATAATAAATTTATGCAATGGGAGATAATAAAAATACGTTTATTACATAAATGCGGTTTGAAAAAGATAACAATGCAAGATTGACATTAATGAGAAAACATCAAGTAGAACCTAACAAAACGATAAAAAATGCCAGTAAGAAAATGATGGATTAAAAATATCTTTGTTACAATTCCCGCGCAACCATATTTTCCCGAAATATCGAAAAAAAATTCAACACGGCACGTGTTTCGTTTCAGGTAAGAGAGGATCCTTGTTCGTTCGTCGTTTCAGCGTTGGTCGTGAAGATATGAGATATTTTTAATCCATCACTTGCTTACAATGGATTTCCGCAAAGTAACGCCTGAATCAATAAATCAAAATAAGGTTTTCTTTACTTATCACAAATCAGACCTCCTGCATTCATAGATATTGTGTATTTGGTTTGGTTTGTGACAAAGTATCTCCATTCAATTCTTCCGCTAAGGGATTTAACTTTGCAACAACTGATGAGGATCTAGAATCGTCTCAAAACTTGAAGATTAATCTCGAGACGAATATTCGTAGGAATCTAAGCGTGAACGGTAATCTGTTCTCGAAGAAAAATCTTGTGGTGTCTATCAAAGGCGTGTAGGGACCGGGACCTTAATACCATTTGTTTAAGTAGTTCCATGAAGCCCTTCTAACTTTGTAGTACTTTTTGGTTAGAAACAATCATCAAAGTAAAAGAGAATTTACAAATCAAATCATTAAATTGCGTACAAATTTAGCACACATAAAGTGTACATAAAGTATACATACAGTATATATAAAGTATACATAAAGTAATCATATACAGCCTTACTAATAAAAAATGCTTAAACCGCTACTTAACGAGTGAATAGTTACCCAGTGAATAAACTTTGAGTAAAGTTATACACGAATTACACAAAGACCCTACCAATAAACATGGTTTTAGCTCTGAATAGTTAAACGTCTGCTTTACATGGCTTAAACATAGCATTGGCAATATTTTTGCGTTACGTTTAGAAACCATATTGTTTGATGTGTTCATGGAACAGCAAATAATGCTTTTTAAATGATAAAACTACATCAAGTACGCAAATAATTATTTATATTATTATTTATTATTGTTTTGGAAATATTACATGGTAATTTATAAAATTATTGTTAAACGTTCACGTGAACCTAGTATTGGAGACTTCAAAACGAACGTCATCCTTCCATGTTTTTGTTTATGAGCTGCCTGGCTGTCAATAATTGTCAGTGTGTACGTCCAATTATTTTATTGATTTTTCAGTCCTTTAGTTTTCATAGAAATTTTATAATTTATATTTAAGCAATGGCGAATAAAGTTACACACCAAAAAATAAAGAAAAATGTAAAAGATATTTTTTTTGATAAGTCAACTATCTACTACTATTTTGTACATTGTCTTTGAAAAATATAATATAAAATTTTGATTCGTTATATGATTGACAAGAAACTTTCATATATTTTTCGATTGCTCGTAACTTAAGTCCTCTATTTCAAATCTAAGTAAATTTGATAAACTGTATAAAGCAAAAAATATTGAAAACCAAGATATGAACCAAAAATGGACACCTGTCATACACTTACACAATAGATAAACTACGGTCCGTGAGTGAATAAGCCCTGTGTAATTTTTCTTCTACGCTAAAACAGACGTATACAACCGATTTGTCAAAAATGTTTTTATTGGTAGCCCGATGGCTTGCATCACCTGTATATCGGATATATACACCTGAGCTTATCTTTATTAGTAAGGCTGATAGTATGCATAAAGTATACATAAAGTATCCATAAAGTATACATGTAGTACACAAGTCGTATATATGAAGTTTATATATAGTATATATGTAGTACACATTAGTATACATGTAGTACACGTAAGTACACATTAGTACACATATAGTACATATATTGAATACATGTAGAACACATTAGTACACATGTAGTACACATGCAGTACACATTGATTACAAATTTAGAACACATATAGTACACATTTTGTACACACTTTAGTACACGTGTAAAACACATCCAGTACACATATAGTACACAAAAAATTACATCTAGTACACTATTAGTATATATACAGTGGACATACAGTACACATATACTACACAAAAAAGTACACATAAACCCAACCATCAGCTGTTGTGTGTGGTATTTTGTACCTTATTTTAGTGAGCTGTAACTTAGAATTTAAACTTACTTGTAATTGTTTTTACTCCTCGGGGGATAACGTGTTTTTATATTGTTATATTCTTAACAATATTTCATGTAAAACATAACTAAGTGCGTAGACCGCATTTAAAAGTTTACGTAAGATGTAACGGCAAATGCTCCATAACCCCTTTGTGTAATTGCAACTTAGCGAGAGAAGCTGCGAAACTTAAAGATTATCAACAAAATACGTATTTATTATATTTAATAACAAACCTATTTTCTGAGGTTCTGCGGCAAATATTGAAAATGTGTAAGTTTTTAAATCGAGATATACGTTTTATTAATCCATTAGGCTTAATGTTATCCCTTATGTCATACATAAAAAAAATTGCATTAAAACTGCTTAGTTATGTGAAAATGCGCATCGGAGTTCCAAAATTTATAAAAAAAAATATAATTTTTTATCGTAATGTACACTAAAGTTTACGCATGCACCAACAGGTCCTAGTCACATTTAATTTTATATTACGAACTTCGATAATAATATTGACCCCTATTGCTGTAGGAAAAGGTAATCCTTTTACATGTTACTCTCAACATAAAATACTGAATGACTCTGCTAAAACTTCACCCCATAATGCTAGGATTAGTTCACTCCGGAATTAAGAGTAGTATGAAAGAGATAGACATACTATAACATAAGGGATAGAAAGAGATAGAACGAGGAGATTTCTGTACGAAATTGTTTCCTACGATCGGTTTGTCATGATGGGTAATGTTTCACAGAATGTTACCTAAATCTTTTTTATCTGCTGTGACCTCTTGCGTTTGTGGATTTAGTAAATCTTTATCTTATAGAATTAGCCGCGATTAATGAAGTGTTTTTAGCTTATTAACAAAAGTGGGCGACTTTAACGAAAAAGAATTTTTAATTCAAATTTTAGACGAAGGCTGTAGTGTTTCTTTATTACAGAGGCTGGCTACCAAGCAACTATATTTTACTCAAAATCACAACGCTGTGTTTAATATAAAATAAGTTCATTGGATTGCAATCGTTCTATGTAATTACTAAAATTATGCCAAATCTGGTTAAACCAGTTAGCGGACCCTGGATAGCGTCCAGCTTAAGTCTAGGGCAATCAGGATAATGCTAGGATATGGTGGGGAGGAGGGAAGATTGTGGTGTGTCATCTTCATCATATCACTACTGAACACGCTTCTCATGTGCATGATGTTAAATTGCGTTTTCAGGAAGTATTTGGATGTCGTTTGTGTCGTATTTGATATCAAGAGCTTTCTGTGAAGGCACGTTAAAACTGGTCATTATCGTACAAATCCTGTCTCACAGAATAATTCGCATAACGTTATTATAAATATGTAGTTATTCATCAAATATTAAGTAACTCCCATACATTTTAAATATAATTTTAATAGTTAACTTCCTTACAATGTTAAATATTCCGAGGAAAACTCCGCAGAAGCGCTCTTCAAATTCTTCAAGCAAAATTAACACGATGTCTTTAAGTTAGATAACTTTCAAACTTTCGCTCACTTATTTGTTATCTCGTATATGCCGTACTTAATTTCTCAATGTAGGCAACTTTTTTCTGTCATGTACCAAAAATCATTCTCTTATAACATTGCTTCCGAAAACCCTAAAACGACTGTAACCGACATAAAACGGCGTCTACTTAACGTATACCGACGCGGAAGATATTTTCAGAGTCAGAAAAATGGACGATACTAGTTTTCAAAAATATGAGAATATGAGTAAAGTAGTTTCAAACTTTATTAGAACATAAAATAGTTCAAAATTATCAACTTGTGTGGAAATTACTTTCGAAGTTGTCGACGAGTATGTATACCTGGGACAAAAATGGGTAGGTCCAACTTCGAGAAAGAGGTCAATCGTCGAATCCAGCTTGCTTGGGCTGCGTTTGGGAAACTGCGCTATATCGTCTCGTCAAAAATACCTCAGTGTCTTAATACGAAAGTCTTTAACCAGCGTGTGTTGCCAGTGATGACGTACGGTACTGAGACTTGGTGCCTGACTATGGGCTTCATTAGAAAGCTCAAAGTCGCTCAGCGTGCAATGGAGAGAGCTATGCTCGGAGTGTCCCTACGTGATCGAATCAGAAATGAGGAAATCCGTAGGAGGGCTGGCGTGACCGACATGGCGAGGCGAGTTCGCAGTGTGAAGAGGCAATGGGCGGGGCACATAGCTCTAAGAACCGACGACCGATAGGGCGTCAAGGTTCTGCAATGGCGACCGCGAACCGGTAAACGTAGTAGAGAACGGCCTCCCACGCGATGGACCGATGATCTGGTCAAGGCGGCGGGAAGCCGATGGATGCAGGCGACTCAGGATCGCTCTATGTGGAAATCTATTGGGGAGGCCTATGTTCAGCAGTGGACGTCAGATGGCTGAGATGATGATGTGGAAATGAACACAGCATGAAGAAGAGACTATTCTTGGGGTTTTACTATGTTAATATTGACTATGTAATTATTTAAATATTATAGCGTTTAATGAATTTAGGGGAGACTCAGATAATATAATCACACTATATTAATACTTTACTATCGACTACTCGCTACTTTTGTTGGACAATTAAAAATGGTTGGAATTTCATGTGTTTTTTCTTTCTTGCCGTGAAGCCATAATTCTTATATTGTTTGCTTCCACCTCACATAACCAATAAAAGTCCTTTAATAACCCTATTCGCAACAAGCAAAGAGTTATTGTTTATTCATCTATATGCATACGGATTACCATCTGTAATTCTGTTTACTACCAAGGTAGTTCAATTCTTTTATGATAACCCGTATCATAATTTCATTTTCGTATATGTGCTCTTCAGCGTTAAAGAGTTTCCATTCGGAAGCCAACTCAACATCTATACTAGACGACTAACATAAGTTAATCTGTATGAAAATACCATTGTACTCGTGATGCTGATGTTCGAATGTCATGGTAAAACTCAGACAGAAATTTAATAGATAGATAGATTAATAAATAGCTAAAAAGAAGATAATAGAAAAAGAGCGATAAATAAAACAAATGAAATATCAATATACAATATATATCATACACTTACTTTTTATTTAATTGTATAGATAGAACGATTGACATATCAGAAACGGACGAAAACGTATATGGTGTTTCCCTAAACTAAAAAACATAGACGTTCTATAAAATATTTATCAAATATTTGTAATGTGCGAATTTATATTATAAATTCGCACATTACAAATATTTGATATATAATTTATATTTGTAATGTGCGAATTTATATTATAAATTCGCACATTACAAATATTTGATAAATATTTTATAGAACGTCTATGTTTTTTACAGTTTATAACCAATACAAAATAACCAAGATAAACCAATCCTACAAGCGCTACTTTTTCTTCATTTTCCTCAAACGATTCTGACATTTTCACTTCTCAACTATATAAAATGCTCGGTCTATTTCCCCTATATCTTTGGACATTCTATATTGATAAATGACAGTATTTTTTTTCATAAATCGTGGCAAATGGGTCGCATGGAATGTAACTGATGCACGCAACGGCGTGTGAAGGGTATGCGACTGGTATAAACAGAACGGTCGTAAAATGTTACGATGTATAGCAGTGTACCCTTAAATGATTCGTGTTATTTCGCTTCTCGAAGCAGACTGCGATTTGCAGTACGTTTTATTTTATCTTTTCGTGAATTAGCACAATGTTTACGGGTATTGTTATGTTATCATTTTTATTTCTTGTTTTCTTTCCATACATACATATGGGCATATTATCATTTGGGGTGAGCCTAAGCCTTGCTACATCTATTCAAAAGCGATCTATATAGATATGTTTATAGATATATCCATCTCACCTCGGACACCTTGTGAGAGGAGGCCCGTGCTTCGAAGTGAGACTAGTGGCTGAGATGATGATGATAAAGCTTACTTACTTACAACTGTTACTGTTACACCTCTTAAAACAGGGTGCTAATGGATCCCCTCCGACTGGTCTCCACCTTGCCGTGGTGGGGGGGCTGAGTACCTCCCGGTAGGGCGCAGGAGGCGCTAGGGAAAAGGTAACACCCAGAGACCGACGACTCTGGGTGCCCTTAGTACTGACTACCGGGGGGGAAACTAAGAGGGACCAATGGAGAGCGCAGCGGGTAGGCCAGGAGGGCCCGCTCAGCAGCGCCAGGAGAGTCTAGGCAGCGGGGGCAGGGGGCCCCTGCTGTCTAACCATGGACCCTCCGGGAAGTCGGCCACACACGCTATGGTCGCAGGGGGAGGTAGGAGGGGCGCGTCCACTGCGCCTCTCTGAGGAGGTCTTCCCGGTTTTGGTCCGGGGAACGTTGGCCGCAGGCGGGGTGTCAGAAGCTGCAACCCAGGTACTGGCCCCCGCCTCTTTCTCAACAAGCGGCGGGCGTCGTCGGAAGATTTTTAGTGGGTATTGCTGCTGGCGGTCGTGTCTGCCGGTGGTGAGTCCCACACCCCCTTTCGGTCCCCCTTTGGCCGGAAGGTAGTGCGTAAATGCATTTTGTTACCGACGTAAAACAAAAAAAAAAGGGTGCTAATGGATCCTACCAACATTTTAGGAACCCATGCCAAGCTTACATGCAAGTGGTGGACCTGCCGATGAACGGACAAGGCTCTAAAAGTTATGGGCAGGCAGCAATAGGCTCGCCAGTCGCCACCTATTACGTAGGACCAACATTATAATTGGCGAAGCATTGGCGTATAATATGCCTTTGCCTACTCCTTCAGGGAAATAGACGTGGTTGTATGTATATATGTGTTACAACTCCGTTTAACTGAAACAGCTACAGCTACTACATCATAAATACCTATCTCATCCACCGTCTAGGATTATGAATGAGAATAAGTTAGTGCTTGAAGTGTTTGCCTTCTTGTGTACTCGGAGGCTCAGGATTATTGACTCGACTTCGCACGCGCATATCTATACCACGTCCACTCCCGACTGCGGCTCACGTCAAACTGACATAGTATACTCATATCTTCTTCTTCTTTTAAATAATGGCTTCGTGCGGTTTGCACATTTAGCCAGTGTCAAGTTAAAGATGTATTAATATCATATAAACTATAGTAAATGTGAATGAGTGGTGATAAAGATGATAAATGGTAAATGAGATCCCCTCCCCCAAAGCCCCTTGAGTCCTCAGTAAAGATGTGGGACTATACTGAGATCTCACATGGACTTCTTGAGAGAATTTGAAAAGTTATGTTGCACTGTTTTATTTCATTTACCAACTCATGTACGTTCACAAACACTTAACGCACATTAATGTTAGAAATATCACAAATTTTAGAAAATAAAACAAAACTGCAGACATGACTCTTCACTTTCCCGCCAAAAAGTCGTATACTCATGTACGTAAGCACGAGTAGTGTTTTTTTAGTTTTTATTTATTAGGTTGGTCAACTGTTGTTACAATAATGATTGCTTAAATTTTACACTGTTTTGGTTATAATATAATTGTTCAAAAGATTTACAGGCAAACACAACTTGCTTAATCCAATAATAATAATTAAATACAAACTTGTTAATGCGTAAGCCAGTGTACCAAGCGCGACAAAATGTGTCTAGGTATTCTAGGTGAATTCATCATCTTTGCGTATTCAATAAAATTGTGTAAGAGGATTGTATACTCTCAACCACGTTAAAGTGCTAAAGTCTAAGAACCGACGAATAAAACTGTATTCTGTCTCAGGAACGAAAGTCACGTAACACATTATGCCGGGAACGGCAGATATGGCATCAAATTAAAACTTTCTACTGAAAAGTGGAGCGACTTGTTCGTTGAAACAACTCTGTGGGTTCTAAAGAATGTGTTTGATAGCATTTCCAAAGAAATTGTACAAGACGTGTTATTCGTACGAACAAAATTGTTTTACGTTCGCCAAGTTGACGAAGTGTGTGTAATTTACCTAATATCACAAAGATAGGCGAATGTTATGCTCGATTTGAGTTTTGAAGTTTGAAACAACAAACATTAAATGTATTTGGTGGTGATTCTCAATGGCAGCCTGGATATAGCTAGAAATATATAGGAAACTTTGGTAACACTAATAATATTTCAGCGATTGTGTAAAACTATACTGACCATTTGATTGCTATTTTAAATTCATGAGGGTTGATTTGCTAACTTGAGTAGAGTACACTTATACACTGACTATAAACAAACATCCAAAAATACAGAGCTGCACACACTTTAAAAATTCAATCCTTTTTTTGTAGATCAATAGGTAAACATTTACTTAGTATTTATTTAAGCAAATACAAAATATATATTAACATAGAATTATAACATATGAATCTTAATAACCTACTTACTTACATATTAAAAATAAAAACTATAACTAAAAGACGTCTTCAAACTGTAGGCCCATAGGTATGGTGCCAAGAATGCTGACAACATTTCCTCTTTGAATTGCCAGGCCAATACGCTAGCAGAAGTAGCTGCTAGACTGCTTATCACCGGACAAGACACTTAACTCTTACACGAGCTGATTTGCTTCTGGCCCCATGGACGCAATGTCTCTACCGCAAACGGAGCAAAAAGAAAGTTAGGTTAAAGGTTAAAGTTTAGGTTACCTAGTTATATTATATGTATCTTATTTTTTCTGTGTTTATTGTATTACAATGCACATACTAGCCCGTTTTATCTTCAGTTTTACCTTTCGCGGGCCAGCTGGAAGATATTGATTTTTGGAATAAGGTTTGCTCTGTTACCAATATTCCTTAGTTTTTAGTTTTGTTGTATTTATAATTCTCTGTGTGTATTAATTAACTAAGTGTACTAACTTGTTCCTAACTGTATATTGTGGTGAGAATATAAACATTTATTATTAAAATATGTAAACTATATTCAAAAAGTAATAATTTACGAGTTGAAAGCTACAAACTCCTTTTTAATATGCAGTCTACTCGTAATATTATATTTTTACGTTTTCACGCACAAATATAGGACCGTTGAAAACTATTACACCTTATCATAAGAGAAGTAATACGGAGTCAAATTTCGACCATACAGACGTTGCTAGGAAAAAAACTCACATTATTACCGGATTGCGCTGCCTGTAATTTCAAACCGACACAGTAACCTTCCTGCAGCGATCATAAAAACTACATGAATATGCAACTTTTGCACTCAACTGCATTTGGTTTTTACAAACTTTTTCTTGAATCAGTCGCCTTAATGGCTTTTCGTGTACTGGCTGTAAAAGTCGAATGGCAGTTCACTTTCAACTTAGGAGTCTAGCAAAAGAGTACATTGAGTGCACTTTATGTGGACGTGACATGAATGGAATCTGTAGTCGAGGTTTGATAGAAGGGATCGCACCGACCAGTACCAATGTACATGGCTTCAACTGTTCGGTCGGATGGTAGCGATACATAATATAGTATATCTTTGAGACGATATTTTTACTAAAAAAAATCAACTCGTCCGCAACTCGAATAAGAATCGGACCACTAACTTCCGGCGACTCCGATTGACGCGCCGAAAATTTCTGATACATTGTGTTTTGTATTTTAAGACCGCGTTTTTTTGATGCTATTTTTTCTAGTAAATAAATCATCTCATTACTATATCTTGTAAATGCAAAAAAAAACGATTGGTATATCGATTTATATTTTTACGTAAACCTGGCATGAATGGAATGAACTATTTAGTCTAGGTTTGTTAGGAGATTTGGCTAACCAGTGCTAATGTGGGTTCTAGACACACAGAGCTCATGGCTTCAACGTTTCGTTTTTCGTTCTTATTATATGTAAGCGACCACATGGCATCAATTCATTTGAAGTAATTTGCGATTAAAATCTGTACCGCTCATTTATCTTTAATTGTTGTTAAAAAGTATATTGAATTTCCATTTTGTTTGTAAATATTTGACGAGTCAAAATGATCCTATTGATCTTAAAGATATTAAAGTGTATTTAATTTTTATTGAAAACCTTAGGTGGTAGTCTTGCCTAGTTAGAAGCCCTATTATTGGCCGTCTTGGAAAATTTTAGAAACAGGCCGCCACATACTTAGTCTGACATGACCTCGCGCTCCACCCATAGCGGGGAAGGTCTTTTGATGATTTCACATAAAACAAGTGCGTGTCGGGCCACGCGCAATATAGGGTTCCGTAGTCACCCTTTGCCATAATGTCGCTATATGAACAGGTTCAGCTATTCCCCGATAGATATCACTACTGAGGTATGAATGAAATTTTAATACATTTAATACAAAAATTTATTTGATTGTCGTCCATTACTCGAAAACCAGTAAAGCCTACTTAGCCGTGATAGTTTTCCTTTTAACTTCATTATATATACTACTATTGTGAATTTTTTCAGCCACTCTGAAAGTACCGTTTACCTGGTGGGGGGAGGCGGATACTTAACTCTATCAATTTTTTCCACTTTAAAGCTTAATATTTCGAAAACGGTAAATCGAAAAATGGTTTTTAGAAACTCTTATAACTTTTGAAAGACCTTTCTAACGATACCCAACATGATAAGATATACTCGAGAAAAAAAAATCATTCCTACTTTACGTGTAGGGGAGGTACGTTAAAAAACAATATTTAAAAAAAAAAAATCTACAGGTTTGTCGACGTGATTAATATGTATACCCACACCAACCCTAAAAAGGACACTACATCCTTACTTCCGATAATCCGCACTGGGTCAGCGTGGTGGAGTATTATCGCAATCCCTCCCACCTTGGTTTGTGAGAGAAGGCTTGTGGCCAGTAGTAAGACGTTAATAGGCCTAGGTGATGATGATGATTCTGATGATAATGATGGTGATGATAGTGATTATGATGATGATGATGCAAGCGTCGGAACGATTACTCTCTTGCACCGCACATATTCCGTCGTGCTCTCTAAAAACCTTGATAAATTTTCATAAACTGAACTTT
The DNA here is from genome assembly GCA_949126915.1 of Musotima nitidalis. Lineage (NCBI taxonomy): Eukaryota > Metazoa > Arthropoda > Insecta > Lepidoptera > Crambidae > Musotima > Musotima nitidalis. The sequence goes on from OX421425.1 coordinate 16,465,541, forward strand.
TAATTACGGAACTGCGCAAATATTTCACAGTACCTCCCAACAATTTTAATTAGGCAAGTACCTGCTCTTGAAAATTGCCAAGCTACTTGTAAAACTCATTTTAAGTGAATATATTTTTTTATTTATTCGATAATTAATAACACATAAAATTAAAAAAAAAAACATTTTGTTTTGATTTTAATTCTTATGATATTAAATTCATGGTGAATTCTTGAAATAATGAAAGTTTAGTTCTATCAATAGTACCGCAATATATTAAGCAGAATACCTTAGTTAGAGCGATCAATGCAAAACAATTTGTAAACGATGAACTGCGCCGGACAGCAGATTTTAACGTTTAAGAAAACCCGCTTAATCTAAAATTGTATCGAGACTTTTTAGAAGAAGATCATAATTTTACAAAAGAGAGTTTTTTATGAAATATTTGTCAAAATTTTGTTAGCATTCATTTGAATTTGTACAACATTTTTAATCAGCACCTCCCTACTAATTTGCTAATAAATTGTTAAGATATGACTCGATACTTTAAAATCACGTATATTAATTTAACCATTTGGTTACTCCTAAAACTGTTTTTCGGGATATGTGGCGCTTACGATGTTCTTCCTGAACGGAATATTCGCAAACAACGTTAAAATCTGTGGCACCGTCTTTCTGAATGGAGCACGTTATAGTGGGCTAACCACCAAAGTAGCTACGGTATCGCTACGATCCGGTTTAATGCGAGTCAATAAATTTGAATTGACGCCAAACAAGTGGTATCAAAATATCAAATCCTACACAATACACGAAACATAGGTACATAATTAATCAAAACCAATTCAATTCATTTATACCTTAATAAACGTGGCTTACATTAGTGTTGTTAGGTAAATAAGCTACATACATGTTTCGTTATATTTGCATGTGGACTGATAATATGAAATTGTTATTACTCTTGTCAAACACAAATTTTAATAGAATTCACTTATTTGATCTGCGTTTACGCATTATTGACTTTTCACATTGGCTTGAAATCATAAAACATTTTGTTATGGAATTGAATGTGTAATTTTAATATATGAACAGCATAATTGCAAAAATGTGGGCCTGTTTAAGAGAGCTGTAAGATGTCATTTCTTACATGACTGATGAATTATATCAAGTCATTAAGTTAGTAATCATTAAATTATATAAAGCATTAAGTACGATACTTTTTTATCATACGTGGTAGGTTAATTTGAGTGGTAGCATACATATTATTTAATTTTGTTCCTTTTATTTCAATTGTGTTTTTACACATGTCGTCTACTATTGAATGTTTTTTCCTTATTTCGGACTGCTGGAAGAGATTCCTTTTGGAAGAAGCAGCTCCATTGTAAATTGTTGTATAATTTTTGTTTCCTTTATATGTTTTGTGTGTAAATAAATTGTTAAATAAATAAATAATAAATAAATTAATAGCACTTGTAGTTTCGTGAAGTTAGTTGCTCGTAAACGATCGTCGATGTTTAGCACAGATTATGGAGGTATAGTGATGATTTTTCAAATTAGGAATTATAAACAACTTTTCAAATAGTAATTACTGGGATACTAGCCCATTATCAAACTAGGCATGCATATGGGTTGGTTGAATCGCAGTTCAAGTCAGAACGCAGTATGACGTAACTGTTAATTACTAAATAATGCGTTTGAAGTCATAAACTTTAAATGCTCAACAGAAAAAAAAATTCTTAAATTTTGTTTTATTTGTGTTACTCTTTGGATATGTATGCTAGTTTCAATACAAACGTAGATACAATGAATCTCCCGAATGTTCTAGACTTTCTTGTTTTCTACAGATGGGAGCTACACACACCTGAGCTGTCTCATTGAATTACTGTTTCAACAGCTAGCTGGCGTGTTTCTGAGACAAACTGCTGTAATAAATTGATTGTATCTTTAGAGGAGGCTTCTGGCGTTAAATTCAGAATTAAGTTAGAAGTTATAGCGGATTGACTTTTTTCTTTAGCTATTAATATGCAATTGCGAACCTCTTCGAATATCGTCTTACACCAGTACCACTACTTGTACTAGAAAACGGATAAACATAGTTACATGCCTTTTCTTTTTTAATGCATATTTATCTTTAAGAACAGTTTTAGAAGTTTTTATAGTTATTTTGTAATAAATATTGTTGTTATTAAAATTTCATTGGAATAGCTTCATTATTTTCTTTTAATCAAAGATTTTTAGATACAGGATGTGCAAAGTCCTTGATAAAGCCAAAGGTTATGGATTCAAAACTCTCTATGTATGTATGTGTCTAATAATGCAAACCATGTTTAAGTTATGTTTAACTTTGTCTATAACAAAGCACAGTTTAGCAAGCGTTTTATCGTTAAGCGTAGCTGCCATATAGTCTTTAATAGAATAGTATCCTTTGAAGACAGCTTGTGTTTTATTATTAATTTAAATTTATTTAGGCTCAATTGCTGTATGTTGCTTGGGATTTTATTGTAGAATCGCACACATTGATTGCCTAGTGGCAGGTACAACTAATTTATGCTTATTTCTTGTGTTTAGGTTATGTACACAGCTTTTCTTACTAAATTGATCAGTATTCCTATGTACATAAACCAGGTTATTATAAATGATAATATACCTACCGCCAAAACAATGAGCGTAACAGAGCATAAAACAAATCTTTACAGTTGTCAGCTGTCATCCTTTAAAATTTAGATAAACAAAAATATGTAAATTAATTGATTTTAATCAAAAACAATAGGAACAACTTATTATTATTTAATATGGAGACTGGCGAACATAAAAAGTGCCCGGCAAGGGCCAATAGGCTCGCCACCTATTACGTGGGACCAACAATATAACTGGCGAAATGTAGGCATATAATAGACGCCTGTTTCCCTGAAGGGGTAGCCTTAAGGGAAACAGGCGTGATTGTATGTATGTATACACAAAGTTTTAAAATATATATTTTTTTAAACACGTGTTCAACATCTGTTTAACTTTTTTGTGATAACACTGATAATTTGTTCTTAATTCGTTTGAATTACCTAAATATTATTTCTTTTATTTTGACTTTCAATAACTTAAAGGCTGTGGATTTCCCAGTAATAGCGTCAAAGAAACAAATTATCATAACGGTGATCAGAATACGCAGCTTTTGGGTGTGATCAGGGTCTTTGAACTACATATGTTATACGTAATCAAAAATAAAAGTTTGCCTTAGATCGCTTATGACTTGAACCACGTACTTTATTTGCAACTACATGAAATAAATATAACCTTTAGCATATAGAAGAGAAAACAGAAAGAAGTTTATAAAAGAGAAAAATATATTTTAAAAAAGAATTATAAAAAACTGGTTTTACACCAATTGAAATTTCAATTGCAAATGAAATTCAAAAGTCCATTGAAAAATGTTCGTTAACTAGAGAATTTAATAGGAAAGTTATGACGAGGGCAATACAATGTCAGGTTCAATTTTATAAAGGTTTATTTTGTACGGAATATAAGAATTAAACATTTTGAAAAATCGTTCTTTAGATCAGCACCGCAATATAGAGGCCTCTGATATTGCAAGCTTGTGATTTTAGAAGCCTTTTTGTGAAGCATAGTTCTCATTTGTTAAAATAAATATGTAGCCAATTATTGTAGGTAGATGATACCAGTGCCGTGATATAATAGGTTGGGGAAAAAGTCTTTTCGTATTTTTGTATGAAAAGTCAAGACATTTTTTTCAAAGTTTATTTACATTTATTTACAATATATATGTACCGTTTTGTTGAATAACTTTCTGCCATTTTGTGGGCAGAGACATTATCCCGTTACTGTAGAAACTTTGGGACTTCTGATCAAAAAAACGGGACAAATAGTTTTGGCAGTCCTCTCTTGAGGTCAACCTTACAGAACCTAAAGAATTCTGCAGAGACCGAAACAGGTGAAAATCTGAAGGCGCAAGGTCAGGGCTATATGGTGGATGCACTAGGACCTCCCAGTCGAACTCTCTTAATTTTTGCTGAGTGGCTAAAGATGTGTGTGGTCTAGCGTTATCGTGATGAAAGACCACACCCTTCCTGTTGATCAATTCCGGCCGTTTTCTCTCGACTGCTTCCTTTAATCTCATCAGTTGCTGGCAGTAAAGATCAGAATCGATGGTTTTGCCGGGCGGTAAAAGCTCATAACAAACAATGCCCTTCCAATCCCACCATACACACAGCATCACCTTATTTCGTGTTAGGCCAGGTTTGGCCACAGTCTGTGAAGCCTGGCCAACTTTCGACCACGACCTTTTTCGCACGTTCTTGTCGTACGTGATCCACTTTTCATCGCCAGTTATCAATCTCTTCAAAAACGGCTCGGTTTCATTACGTCTCAATAATGAATCGCAAATGAGTACACGGTTCATTAAGTTTCTTTGAGTGAGCTCGTGTGGCACCCAAATATCGAGCTTTTTTGTATAACCAGCTTTCTTCAAATGGGTCAAAACTGTTATGTGGTCAATTCCCAGTTCTTCAGCTACATCGTAACTACTAATATGCCGATCTTGCTCCACTCTTTCAAAAATGGCGTCCATTTTATTCGTAACAGGGCGACCAGAGCGAGGTTCATCTTTAACATCAAAATTTCCGGACTGAAAACGTTTGAACCAAATTTGTGCTACTCTTACTGACACTGCATAAGGTCCATAAACATCACAAATTTTTTTCACTGCTTGAGTTGCATTTTTGCCTTTTTTATAATAAAATTTTAAAATGTATCGAATTTCTTCATTAGATTCACTCATTTTTACGGAGAGAAAAACAAATGAAAAATAGCGGGGAACAACTTTTTTTTATTTTTTTCTTTTCTTTATAATGGAACCTTTTTAATGTTACCAAAACCAGCCAGACACAAATAGTACAGTCAAAAAAATTTTATAATAAGTTTATACCTACGTTATGCGAAAAGACTTTTTCCCCGACCTAATACAAAGCATGGCAAATAATTCAAGCTTACCTTAATTTATTAATAATGAATAATAATCAGTGATTTTTAACCTGTAACAATAAAAAGAGCTGTAATTTTTTGATTTATTTTTTCAGGACAGGATCGACCATTAGTAAGTAATCCGTAGTAATATTGGTTACTCCGGATTACTTACTAATGTTTAAATATGAACCGTCATTCCGTGTCAAGATTATTTCAATTTGTGGATGTAGGAAATAAAATATGAGATGTGTTTAATGACCTATTATGAGCTGTCTTTATATATTAAATGTCATATAACATTGATAATGTTCATATTATAAATCATTCATTTCGCCAGAGCCTCGTCAGTTGATCGGCAGGTGAGGTTGGCTTGGGCACCTTAGATCTTGGTAGGAGCCCTATACACCTATATCTGTGTTGATTATTACTACGCATTTTAAACAATAATGTTATACAGAAATAGAGCTGTATTGTATTCTGATTTCAAGTGTATTTCAAAGCAGCCAATACCTACACCGTAAGTGTATTCTCAACAGTGCCTGACGTTACCGAGGATCCCGTTCAATAATAATTTGACGAAGGCCGGGTGTAAAATGACATGCTTATATTGTTTTCAGGACGCATATTACTTCAGACAACTAACTAAGGGTTGAATATAAACAGCCAATCTAGCAACACATATCAAGCGTATTCTAATTAGTAATGGTTATAGATAATGAAATATGAGCTAGGGTTTGTGGCAAAATACATTCATCATCACAGCCCATTAACGTCCCACTACTGAGCACGAGCCTCCTCTCACATATCAAGGTGTGACGGTATTGGGTCATACTCCACCACGCTGACCCAGTGCGGATTGGTGGAGGCAGGTGTATGGCGTCCTGCTGTTAGAATTTTTCAAGCCGCCCATTAGGCCTCTAACATGGCTTAACGACTACCACATTTCGTGATAACCGGGACCAACGGCTTAACGTGCTTTCCGAAGCACGCAAGCGCTCGATATCAAATGCCACTCAAACGGTCACCCATTCAAGGACTGACCTCTGTACTTTGGTGATCGTTTTCGACTACCGAGCACCGCAGAGCTACGAGCGCTTCTGAAATACATTATAAGCTTTAATTCCCTATCGATATGTCCAAGGATGGCCGAACCTACCGACAGGCCCGGGGTCGGCTTTAGTACTATTTAGATGTGATTTTTTTACCTGCTACAAATGAGCTGTGTTTTTATACCTATTACATTATGGATCATATTTAACGTGTCTTCAAAATTAATAAATTGCCAACCTAACCTAACCTTTTTGTACATCAAAAATACTGATTGAGCACCTAATCACCTCATTAGATGCTCACTCAGTATTTTTGATGATCAAAAAAGCTTTTTTTAGAGGTTTAGTTTATTATATTCCTTACATTATGAGCTGTGATTAAGACCTTCTAAAGTTATTAATTTCAAAAACTATTACATAGCACTTGAAAACGTCAAAAAAAATTATAAAATTTAAATAAACTAAATATTACTACACTGAAATCACATTCGAATTCTATAATAATAATAGGTTGGGGAAAAAGTCTTTTCGTATTTTTGTATGAAAAGTCAAGACATTTTTTTCAAAGTTTATTTACATTTATTTACAATATATATGTACCGTTTTGTTGAATAACTTTCTGCCATTTTGTGGGCAGAGACATTATCCCGTTACTGTAGAAACTTTGGGACTTCTGATCAAAAAAACGGGAAAAATAGTTTTGGCAGTCCTCTCTTGAGGTCAACCTTACAGAACCTAAAGAATTCTGCAGAGACCGAAACAGGTGAAAATCTGAAGGCGCAAGGTCAGGGCTATATGGTGGATGCACTAGGACCTCCCAGTCGAACTCTCTTAATTTTTGCTGAGTGGCTAAAGATGTGTGTGGTCTAGCGTTATCGTGATGAAAGACCACACCCTTCCTGTTGATCAATTCCGGCCGTTTTCTCTCGACTGCTTCCTTTAATTTCATCAGTTGCTGGCAGTAAAGATCAGAATCGATGGTTTTGCCGGGCGGTAAAAGCTCATAATAAACAATGCCCTTCCAATCCCACCATACACACAGCATCACCTTATTTCGTGTTAGGCCAGGTTTGGCCAGTCTGTGAAGCCTGGCCAACTTTCGACCACGACCTTTTTCGCACGTTCTTGTCGTACGTGATCCACTTTTCATCGCCAGTTATCAATCTCTTCAAAAACGGCTCGGTTTCATTACGTCTCAATAATGAATCGCAAATGAGTACACGGTTCATTAAGTTTCTTTGAGTGAGCTCGTGTGGCACCCAAATATCGAGCTTTTTTGTATAACCAGCTTTCTTCAAATATTTCAAAACTGTTTTGTGGTCAATTCCCAGTTCTTCAGCTACATCGTAACTACTAATATGCCGATCTTGCTCCACTCTTTCAAAAATGGCGTCCATTTTATTCGTAACAGGGCGACCAGAGCGAGGTGCATCTTTAAAATCAAAATTTCCGAACTGAAAACGTTTGAACCAAATTTGTGCTACTCTTACTGACACTGCATCAGGTCCATAAACATCACAAATTTTTTTCACTGCTTGAGTTGCATTTTTGCCTTTTTTATAATAAAATTTTAAAATGTATCGAATTTCTTCATTAGATTCACTCATTTTTACGGAGAGAAAAACAAATGCAAAATAGCGGGAAACAACTTTTTTTTATTTTTTTCTTTTCTTTATAATGGAACCTTTTTAATGTTACCAAAACCAGCCAGACACAAATAGTACAGTCAAAAAAATTTTATAATAAGTTTATACCTACGTTATGCGAAAAGACTTTTTCCCCGACCTAATATGTGTTAATTATGAATATATCATTTAGGAATGCAAATATTAAGATATTTTTTAATATCCTTAATAATCTATACTCACAAAGTTATTAAATAAATAGAAACAAATGGATGTGTCAAAAAGTTTTTTTTTTTTTAATGAGATTATAACATTGGCCTTTTGCAAATGGGGTAAATCTTTATTGTTCTAGTGAGTGTGGTGTTGTAAAACGTCGAAAGGGTGTCATAAACTGTTTATCATTAGCCGCATTTTTGAGTGCCTTTATGTGTTAGAATCAAAAAGCAAGAACACAATTTAAAGTTTCACAGTCTCTTGCATACTAAATTATTTTGTAGTGTGACCTGTCTAGACTCTAGACTGCGTTTGCCCTTTGTGTAAACATATGGTTCTCCTTGACCCCTTTTTAGCTGTGTTTCGCCACTGAGCTATTGCCGCTCCACAATACGTACGCGAAACAACATTTATATATGTAATTTATTGATTCAGGCGTTACTTTGCGGAAATCCATTGTAAGCAAGTGATGGATTAAAAATATCTTTGTAACAATTCCCACGCTACTAAAATTTCCCGAAAAATCGAGAAACTATTCAACACGACACGTGTTTCGCCCTTACACAGGGCATCTTCAGGTAAGACAGGAGCCTCAGAACAACGATGTCTTCACGACCAACGCTGAAACGAGAGTGCACTCTCATTTCATCTTACCTGAAGATGCCCTGTGTAAGAGCGAAACAGGTGTCGTGTTAAATAGTTTCTCGATTTTTGGGAAAATTATAGTAGCGCGGGAAAGTTACAAAGATATTCTTAATCCATCACTTATTTATATATGTTACCGGCCAAACCTGATTTCAGGACAAACTAGTATGGCCTTTTTTTATAGTGGTAAATGCCTTTACGCATACTTTGCGCCGCAGGGCCAGCACAAAGCTATGTCGGGCTCCCCGGCCGAGATGATAGTGGCCGGGACTACCGACTAAACCTCACTGTTTCCTGCCGTACATACGGTGCCAAGAAGGTGACAGAAAGACCTTATCCTCCTGTAGCACCACGCCAGTCCGTTTCACAGACCCTTCATCTTTTTCGTTAACCCATAGTTGACCACCCCATGGTGGCAGCACACCCGAAAACATGTATGCCGCCTCCTACTCCTTCGGGCTACGGAAAACTGCTAGTAAAAGATTCCCTGATCTTTCACCAGCACGCTCGGCTATGATGTTAGCGCCCCGGCATAAGCCCGCCGGCGCTGCCCTCTTCTTCGACGTCTAAGGGGATCTGCTGTTGGGCTCTCCTCCCTAACGCGCTTTTCCGCCTCTTTTGCGCCCATAACCGTCTCACAGAAACGGTGCACCGCCACCCACGAAACTAGTATGGCCTAGTCCAAACTAATTTAGGTGGGCTGCAACTATTATAATAAAATGTTTTTTAATGTCTTACCATTATCTCAACCTAACCCAAAAAGAGATACTTACCTGTCTTTTCTTTTTGGGTTAGGTTGAGGTTAATTTTTTTTTTGCAGTCCACCAAAATTAGTTTGGACTAGGCTATACTAGTATGTCCTATAATCGGTTATGGTAAGAATAAAAATTTATCTCAACCTAACCCAAAAAGATATACTTCTACGTCTTCTCTTTTTGGGTTGAGGTTGAGGTTGAGGTTATATTTTTTTGCAGCCCACCAAAATTAGACTAGGCTATACTAGTTTTTCCTAAAATCGGTTTTGGCCGGTAATATATTATATATATCTAGTAACAAAATATAATCATACGTAAGATTAAATCACATATTAACTAAAATAGCAAAAATAACAGCTCATAACCTTCGCATGTGAGAATAAACCACGTAACATGCACGACTTTACTTAACTAGCGCTTCTAATATTTTGGCGTCGTTACTGCTAAAACTTATTAAGTATGAAGCACTTAATTTAAACGTTTAAGCTTTGAACACCATTATGGAGTACCTAATTTAGGATTCTTAAGTTTTGCTTATATTTTGTATCAACGAATTTTTGTTGTACCTGCCTAGAAAAATGCCACCCCCTCTCATCTCACTGGGAGTCGTAAGAGACGACGTAGAGAAATCCTACCGGATGATGGGCAGCAGCTTCATCCTGGGGGCCTACCGCCGAGTTCGATGGCAATCGATTATAAGGCAAAATGGATTTCGAATTGATTCTGTCGTACCGCCGAACTCATGGAAATCGAAACAAAATGGCGTTCTCCATTAATCTATTGGTCTGTCACAGACTGAAGGTCATGAATGAGAGGTGGCTGTCGGCAGATTCCCCGGTACATTAATGAACGCAAAACAAAGTTTGATCTAGATGGATTACCGGTAATCCATCGAATTCGGCGGTAGGCCCCCTGCATACTGGCTTGAATTGAGGCAGAATAATGCTTCTACCCGTCTCCCCGTGAGATTAGAGGGGGTAGTACTAAAGTCAAAGTCAAAAATACTTTATTTCATAAACTATTACATAGTACTTGAAAACGTCAAAATTATAAAAAAATAACAAAATAACTATACTAAAATCACGAAGCTAAGATTCACTTGCAACCAAATAATTTAAAAAAACAAAAAACATTTAAGTGCAAGCGAATCTAAGTGCCAGTTCCGAGCCACCGCTCTGTAAGAAGAACTGGCAAGAAACTCACAGGCTATGCTCTTTTAAATTATCGATTGGTTAGTAACAATCTTCATTTGTCTGTGACGCTATACAATGCAACATAATATAACAATATTCATGCTTTAAGTCATTCATATTAGAATAGCCTGTATGAAACGGCGGCTTAATCCCAAGCATTTTTATCAGCCATATAGTCTTTAATAGAATAGTATCCCTTTAAAGACAGCTTGCGTTTTATTGTTAATTTAAATTTATTTAGGCTTAATTGCTGTATATTGCTTGGGATTTTATTATAGAATCGCACACATTGACCTTTAAAAGATTTGTTAATTTTTTGGAGCCTAGTGGCAGGTACAACTAGTTTATGCTTATTTCTTGTGTTTAGGTTATGTAACTATGTAACTATTTTAGACTGGTACCTTATAACAATTACCTATCAACTGTTTAAACTATCACTTCAATTTAAGTTAAATGACAAATTTTAACCACTTTAATTTCATAAAATGTATGTTATAAATCCCAATAGGTACGTGAAGTGTCTTTCTGCGTGTGCCAACGAGAATTGTTTTATCGTAAATCGCAGTATTTGATCAGCAGTAAAAAATGAGAGCTTCATATTAACCTAAAAAGCAAACTTTTTAACACCTGCATCCTACCTGTCCTTATGTACGGCTGTCAGTCATGGTCCTTAAGTCAGGTCACCTTAAACAAACTAGCAACTTGCCAGTATGCAATGGAAAGGAGCATGCTAAACATTAAAAAGTCCGACAAAGTTAAAAAAATCGTCATTAGAAACAAAACAAAAACTATCGATGTAATAAGCAAAATCAAAAGAATTAAATGGCGATGGGCTGGTCACCTAGTAAGAGGACCCGATAAATGGAGCAAAAGGGTGACATGGTGGTACCCAAGGGAAGGCAAAAGAAAGAGAGGCCGACCACAGAACAGGTGGGACGATGACGTTAGACAAGTGGCAGGAGTCACATGGAACAGAGTGGCTCAAGAAAGAAAGGAATGGAAAAGGTTGGAGGAGGCCTTTGCCGATTGGCAAACAGATCTAGGAAAGGTAACCAAGCAACAAATATTAGTTTAAGTCTGTGCATTGTACTATGTGATCTGAATAAAAGGCTTTATTATTAAAAAATGATTATGGACTCTTTCGAACACTTAAAACAAGTCGTTCCTCGGGAAGATCATTCAGCTTTCGTATTGTCAATCGGCGCATGTGTTTTCCTGCTCCTATAAAATAATAATAATTATTATTACATATTTATTTCAGAATAAATTCCATATAAAATTTGTTAGTAGGTACACAAAGGCAAGCTTATAAGCTATTCTTAGTAATAAATCACAAATTTAATTGTTCGTTTGTTTAATTTTCACTTTAGGTACATTTCACATTCATTTATAAAATAATAATAAGTCGTCCTATATTATCGGCTCTTTTAAAAAGGGTGTGAAATGGCATTTATGCAGTCCGTAATGAGTGGGTGCGATAGTTACTGTGATATGGAGCGCTTTCATATGTTTTTTTGCAGCCACTACTTACCACCACACAGGATCTGGTCATTATAATTTGTCACAATATAAAAAGTGTACATACATATATACATTGACGCCTGTTTCCCCGAAGGGGTTGGCAGTGTCATATTATACGCCCACGCTTCGCCAATTATATAGTTGGTCCCACGTAATAGGTGGCGAGCCTATTGCCGTTTGCCATGCACTTTTATGGTCGCCAGAGCCTCGTCCGTTGATCGGCAGGTGCACCACTTGCAGGTGAGGTTGGCTTGGGCTCCTTAGATCTTGGTAGGACTCCTCAATAATGGCTTCGTGTTAACACACTGGCTTAATCAGTGTCAAGTTAAAGATATATTAAAAATATATAAGTTATAGTAAATGAGAATGAGTGGCGATAAATATGATAAATGGTAAACGAGATGGGCTCCCCCTAAACCATTTGAGTCCTCAGTAAAGATGTAGTACTATACTGAGATTTCACATGAACTTCTTGAGAGAATTTGAAAAAGTTATTTTACACTTTTTTGTTTCATTAACGTACGTTCACAAACACCTAACGGTTAATAATCTACCGTTATTACACATTAGTGTCCGTATTGTCACAAATTTTAGAAAGTAAAACAAAAACTGCGGATATTACGCTACTTTCCCGCCAAGAAGTGCGTCTCAGTACTTAACGTGCAAAAATAAAATATAATTTCTTAAAAACACAATCTTTTTCTTTTTCCAGAATTCTAACACGGACCTTATTTGTTGGCAGTCGTCTCAGAATTAACTCCCACTCCCAACACTTAGCGATTATTTTGACCCTCCTTAAATAATTAAATGAGAAAAAAAAGATAAGTGGTTGAAATGTTTGCAGTCTTAAAATATCTCGTGGACGGAGTCCGTCATAATTAGAATAAACAGAATTAAGGGAAGCTTTATGTTTTTCCTGTTTTAGGGTTTCGAAGCTTAATGGTAAACCCTTTAAGACTCAGTGTTCTTTTTCTGGCATTCAGTCTATTTGTCTTTTTTATACCACAAGATGGAACTCAAGCATGCGGTTAATGTATTCTAAGGACACTTGCAATACCGCAAGGAAAGCTAGTGCGTTGTCGACTATTTTTAAAACCTTTTCACGCCCTTGTTGAAGAGCTATTTTCTCAATTATAATTTACAGCTACATTACATCAGCCTTAGAAAGTCCACTGCTCACCAATATAAATAAATAAATATTCTCTTACAATCACACCAATTATTTAGTTCCAAGATAAGTATCACTAAGAACCTGTGTTATGGATACTAAAGAACGGATAAACATATTAAAATACTTTTTTTGTAAATGCATACTTAATATACATAGAAAACACCCGGACCAGGGGGCCTACCGCCGAATTCGATGGATTACCGGTAATCCATCTAGATCAAACTTTGTTTACGTTCATTAATTCGTACCGGGGAATCTGCCGACAGCCACCTCTCATTCATGACCTTCAGTCCGTGACAGACCAATAGGTTAATGGAGAACGTCATTTTGTTTCGATTTCCATGAGTTCGGCGGTACGATAGAATCAATTCGAAATCCATTTTGCCTTATAATCGATTGCCATCGAACTCGGCGGTAGGCCCCCAGAACAAATATTCATGTTCATGCACACACAGACACACACAGATTTATCCTGTGTGGGAATCGAACCCACGACCTCTGGAGTGGAGTCCAGGTATACTGACCTCCACGCCATATCGATCATCAAAATATAAACATAGAATTCCAACAGTTATGAATCTAAATAACCTACTTACTTACATATTAAAACTAAAAACTATAAATATGTCTTCAAACTGTGGGCCCATGGGTATAGTGCCAAGAATGCTGGCAACATGTCCTCTTTGGATTGCCAGGCCAATACGCTGGCAGAAGTAGCTGCGATAGACTGAATGCCCGTAATATCGTAGTTCAACGCAAGATGTCGCTGCTGCCCATCTAGTGGGATTTCTCTTCGTCGACTAGTAGGACTCCACCGGCCTCTATATTGTACATTTATACATTTATACATTCGTACATTTATACATTCGTACATTTATAAATTCGTTCATTTATACATTCGTACATTTATACATTTGTACATTTTGTCACGAGTCTTTTCCGTAGTGGTGGGCAGAGATCACATCCTTCCACTTGCTACGATCGTGGCACACTTTCTTAGCTTCACTCTATTCATTAGGCTTCTCATGTGTATGAGAATTCATCATGTGTTGATCTCAAGCGCATGCCTGTCATGAAGAACAGCTTCATATGCTTTCCCTAGAAGGTCACGCATCCAAGAATTGACTCAATTTTGAATGTCGGATTGTTTCTATAATAACAAGCACCACAAAGTCTTTTTTTTTGAATGGAAAATCATCAAATGATATTCCCCCGCTGTGGATGGAGCGGGAGGGTGTGTCAGACTATTACTAACTAAAAACCATCCATGATCCTTCTTTTGAGCCTGTTACGTACTGAGGCCGTGGTAACCCTTTCGAACAGTCCCGCAACCCCGACCCCCCCCTCCCTAGCGGCCTCTCAGTGTGCTGATATCTCTTTGATACGACGCGACCTGTCGCCTATAGAAGACGGATGGGCGGCGAGTTACCCATTACTCCTCGCCGCCCACAAGCCAGCGCCTTCCGTAAGCACCACAAAGCTTGGACAGCAAGTCCTACTGTAATTTTTTTCAACTACTTCATATGATGATATTGCAAATGTTATCATAAATATAATAACATAAAATCGTGATTTGAATACCTTCCAGATAATATAAGGCCTTGTTAAATTATTATGCACACGTATGCACGCAAGTATTTTAAAAATATTCAAAACCGTCTTTATTTTATAAAATATGGATGTTTTAGCATATCGGTAACATATATTCCACGCTTCGTACACGCTCACAGAAAATTTATTGTATTTTTTCCGTCCATTTTCAATAATAACATGAAAAAGTTCCTTTTATTATGAAACAACTTTTTCATTCTGATATTATTTATGACTTTAACGAGTTCTTATTTAACGCTTGTGTATTTTATAATGATTCTGTGATTTACTGAGACTATTGTGTGAAATTTAAATATAGGATTTTCATATTGTGGCAGCGTGTACAGTGATGAAGAGAAATATGTAGCGAATAACGAATATGCTTAGCGCTGAATACAAATCCTGAATTTATTATATAGAAATCATCACAAAATCTTCTGCTGTGGGTGGTGCAAAAAGAGTGTGCGTTGCAGTCTTTTATTGACAAAAAACCATCCATGGGGTTCACCTCGTTTGCCTGTCGCGCTTGGGGGGGGTGCTGTAAGTCTCCACGGTGAAAGCGGCACCCTCGAGGTCGAAGCCCGAAGCCTGCCATCAGGCGGAAGATCCCGGACGCATAAGCGCAATAAGTTTGCCATAGACTGCATACTCATTTAGATATCCTGAATGATATATTATTTCTTAGCCTAGTGTCTAAGAGTGATTAATAATTAAGGACATAACGCTCCGATCTGCAATAATTTATTGATTCAGGCGTTACTTTGTGGAAATCAATTTTAAGCAAGTGATGGATGGTTCGGAGGCTCCTATCTTACCTGAAGATGCCCTGTGTAAGGGCGAAACACGTGTCGTGTTGAATAGTTTCTCGATTTTGTAACGGAAATTGTGTTGTTTTAGAACAACGATGTCTTTACGACTTCACTCTCGTTTCAGCGTTGGTCGTGAAGACATCGTTGTTCTGAGGGTCCTATCTTACCTGAAGATGCCCTGAGTCAGGGCGAAACACGTGTCGTATTGAATAGTTTCTCGATTTTGTGGGAAATTATATTAGCGCGGGATTTGTTACAAAGATATTTTTAAATCATCTGTATTCTATATTTATTATTTAAGGACAAAAATTTGTTGATATGTAAAAAATTACTTTAAAATGTATAAGAAAAAATCCGAACTTCGCACTCGTCAAGCAGTCTTATTATGGCAATATGATGATCTGTGATTGCCTGCAGTAAACTCATTAATACCAGTTATACCAGTAACATTTTAACCATTGTATGGAAAAAATATTTTATTATAATCATGTATTTATTATATCCCAGATTTTGCAATCTGAAATGAATTCGAATACGCTTAACATTTGGCTTATATGGTCAAAACAGTTTTGTCAATAATTGAGTTCTTATTCGTACCCTATGTGCTGAATAGTTGGCCAATATATGGATATTAGACAAGAGTATAATGAGAATAAAATTGAAGGAATATAATTTTGGAATTATTGTAATTGATAAAGTTGATAACATTAAACATAAGTAATGTAAACTAAAACTATGCACTCTTGTTTAATAAATTTGTTAAAAAAACAGCTCAGAGTTTCAGTTAATGTCTTATTAAACTATAGCTTGCATTAAGTTTTGTTATATGTTCTTTTTAACTTTGTCCCAAAACATTTATGTTTATATTTTTACGCAATTATTTAACTGAACAATTTTCTGACTTCATAGAGATTTTAAAGTTGTGGCAAAGAAAAATTATGAAGTATTTAATATGTTATAATACATTCTAGAGACTATCACGGATCAATAAAATGGACTATGAAGTGGGTACTGTAGGTACTCGAACTCATTTTGTATTGGTTGGAACTAAATAAGTAGGTAAGTGTGTTATTCTCAAAGAGTCTTAATGTTCCAAAGAAGTTAAGTAGTAAAGAGAGAGGAAGTATATATAGAAAACTGTCGTTTCCTCAGCAAGGTAGACGAGGGGCCTTTACACCACGCGATTGTGATACTTAAAAACTTATTTATAAATTACTAGTGACACGCTTTAGAGCGACGAAAGCCGAGATGCGAGATCAATAGACTTCTAATTCACCCTGATGCACCTATGGCTCTTTAAAAGTTATGTACGTAATTATCACTTGCTCTGTGCCTCTAAAAGCACGTTAAGCCTTTGGTCCCGGCGGTCATAATAATAATTATTATTTCAAAATTATAATTATAATAAAGAGTAGTCAAAATAAAATTGTGTATTTGTGCTGGAATGGCATATTCATATATTTTGAGACTCATCACAGCAAACCTTTATGGTACACAATCGATACAACAATTTTTTTTTAAATTTTACGTCGGTAACAAAATCCTTTTACACACTGCCAAATAGGGACCCAGAAGAGAGTGTGGGGCTCACTGCGGCAGACGGGACAGCCAGCAGTAATACCCACTAAAAATCTTCCGACGACCTGTATGTTACCTTTTTCCGGCCTCTGGTAGAAACTCAGCCCCCCCACCACGCTAAACGACAAGGTGGAGATCTGTTCGAGGGGGCGAGAGCAGACACTGGGATTTAGTCTAGGGTAATGATAATGATTAAGTAAAAACATTTATTATTAGGTGGGTCAGTAATTCTAAAAGCAATATGCATAGAAATCTTAGTAATATATTATTAAGATTTCTATGGTAATTCGTTACCTGCCTCCGACAGCACTTGCACTATTTGTTTTAAATATTAAAATACTAGCAGCGTCCTGCGGTTTTACCCGCGTAGTCCCCGTTCCCGTGGAAATATCGGGATAAAGAGTGTCCTATATGTTAGTCCAGGACTGCAGCTATACACGTACAAAGTTTCATCACAATCGCTCCAGTAGTTTGAAAGAGTACCAAACATCCATCCACACATACAAACTTTCACGTTTATATTATTAGTAGAATGGTCTAACTTACGTCGACAACACTACTCATACTCGCTCAATGACCGCCGGTAAACTCAATGTACCCAGAGTATTCATTAATTATGGTGGCAGGACTATAAATAAACGGCTTCCATATCTTTTAAATAGACCTAAAGCCATTAGAATAGAAACAAACAAAAACAAGTACAAAGCAAATTAAAAAAAACACTATATTGGTGTATGTGCAAAATTGTAATTAAATTATTTATAAAATAAGTTGTAATTGACGACCGATATGGCGTTGTGGCAAGTATACCCGCATTCCACTCCTGAGGTCGTGGGTTCGATTCCCACACTGGACAAATATTTGTGTGTATAAATATGAATATTTGTTCTGGTCTGGGTGTTTTCCTATATATGAAGTATGTATTTACAAAAAAAAAATATTTATGTATGTTTATCCGTTATTTAGTATCCATAAAAAAATCAAAATCAAAAATCTTTTTATTTCATAAACTATTACATAGTACTTGAAAACGTCAAAATTATAAAAAAATAAAAAAACAATTAACATATAATTATACGAAAATCACGAAGCTTAGATTTGCTTGCAACCAAACAATTAAAAAAACAAAAAATATTTAAGTGTAAGGGAATCTAAGTGCCAGTTCCGAGCCACCGCTCTGTAAGAAGAACTAGCAAGAAACTCACAGGCTATGCTCTTTTAAATTATCGATTGGTTAGTTACAATCTTCATATATTTCATAAACAAAATAGAAAAGTATTTTTTTTTAAGACCTAAGTAAAGTAAAGTAAAGTAAAGAAAAAAAAATATTTATTTCATAAACTATTATACATAGTACTTGAAAACGTCATGATTACAAATGAGAATAAAAAATACAATCGAAATAATATTACACTAAATCACGAAGCTTAGATTCACTTACATGCAAAAAAACAATTTAAAAACAAAAAATAATTAAGTGTAAGTGAATCTAAGTGCCAGTTCCGAGCCACCGCTGTGTAAGAAGAACTGGCAAGAAACTCACAGGCTATGCTCTTTTAAATATGTCCATTAGTTTGGTACTAGAATTACAATCTTCATTTGTCTGTGAAGCTATACAATGCAATATAACATAACCTTAACAATATTTATTTTTTCAAGTCATTCATATTAGAATAGCCTGTATGAAACGGCAGTTTAATCCCAAGCATTTTTATCTGCCATATAGTCTTTAATAGAATAGTATCCCTTTGAAGACAGCTTGTGTTTTATGGTTAATTTAAATTTATTTAGACTCAATTGCTGTATGTTGCTTGGGATTTTATTGTAGAATCGTACACATTGACCTTTAAAAGATTTGTTTATCTTTTGGAGCCTAGTGGCAGGTACAACTAATTTATGCTTATTCCTTGTGTTTAGGTTATGTATACAGCTTTTCTTACTAAATTGATCAGTATTCTTATGTACATAAACCAGGTTATCATAAATGAATTGACCGGCCACTGTCAAAATACCAATTTCTTTAAACTTTTCCCTTAGTGAATGTCCACACGGGAGATTATAAATTGCTCGAATAGCCCTCTTCTGCAGCACAAAGATAGTTTGAATGTCTGCGGCACAACCCCACAGAAGAATACCATAGGACATAACACTATGGAAATAGCTATGATAAACTAGCCTAGCTGTTACAACGTCTGTTAATTGGCGAATTTTCTTTACCGCGAATGCTGCAGAGCTAAGTCGACTCGACAATTCACCAATATGTGGGCCCCACTGTAGCTTAAAGTCTAAAGTAATCCCTAAAAACTTGGTAGTATCCACAAGGGTCAACTCATCCTCCTTTACCATAATAGTAGAGTTTGCCTGTCTGACAATAACACAAGTTCTTAATGATACTTATCTTGGAACTAAATAATTGGTGTAAGTGTCTGAAATATAATATAAATAGAAATATATAATTAGTATAAAAGAGACTGTGACCCACAGACAAACCAGTCAAACGGTTTTGTGGGATATGTCTATTTATGTGTTCATATCTATCTATCTATGATGATTAAATTGACAATTTTTTTAAATTTTTTTTGGGACATCAAACAATTGTGCTATACGTATTAATAGTAACTTATTTAAGAAAAAAAAAGTGTCTTAGCATAACCAGCATCGTTATCCACGACTTACTACTAAAATAAATTGTTACCGCAATGCACTTATACAAAAAACACTTATGAAACTACAAAACAACACACGTTGTAATTATTTTGGTTGCAACAATTTTGGTTGTAACAAATTTGGTTGTAACAATTTTGGTTGTAACAAATTTCAGTTGTGACAATTTTGGTTGTAACAATTATACTAGTTAAATACCTACTAAATCCCTTAAACTGTAGTAGTCTTATCATGTAAAGACCCCTGTCCCTTATTAGCCATACAATGGGAGGGGAATACGTGGGTAATTGGCTTTCACGAACCCCTAAATTGGACCTCTAAAGCCTGTCCGAGACCTCAATTTTCCACAAAACTGTAAGAAGGTTCGGCGGATAGTTCCTTTTTAATGATTTTGCTTACAAACTGCTTCGTTATCAAATTATTTGCCGTTTAGATTGACATAACTTTTTTTTTTATTTTGCAAAATATAATAGCATATAACAAACGGTTATCAATGACACATAAATACTTTCACGCCTGTTTCTCCGGAGGGGTAGGCAGAGGCATATTATACGCCCAAACTTCGCTAATTATTTTGTTGTGCCCACATAATAGGTGGCGGGCCAATTATCACTCGGCTAGTTCCGTTCGCCAGAGCCTCGTCTGTTGATGAGCAGATTCACCACTGCAGATGAGTTAGGCTTGGGCTCCTCAAATGTTGTTAGGATCCCTATACTTCTATATTTTACTTATACTTATGTAACAGTAAGACTAAATAACAATGAGTACCTAACGTATAAAATAAAATATAATATATATAAGAGAATAAGAATAAGAATATTTTTTTATCGACAAAATAACATTAGATCAAACAGTTACAAAAAAAACGTACACAGAAAAAAAAACAAAAATAAAAAAAAAATTACAATAATATTATCAACAACATAGGTAATGTTACCTGTTAAAAATATAGTAGATAATGATTATATTCTCACACGTAGTAGTCGCAAAAAGGTATTGCTTCAGCATAATAAAATAAACAGAGACAGTGTTCCCAGCAGAGCTGGTATGCTGGGCAGCAGCTCATAACTGAATGGAAATTTTGAGCGGGGAAGACGGCATCATTATCTTCTTAGCTAGCATTAAGTCTAGTCAAGTCAAAATTATTTATTTTAATATGGCTTAATTGAGCTCATATGAAAGTCAAAAATAAAAACTAGCGCTCCCATTCTCTGCGGGCGGGAGCGTGATCGTAAAAGAACGCGCAAGAAAATCGTCAATATTAGTATTTTCTCACGCCATTTACAAGAAAATGTACTAAATAGTAAAAGAATTCGACAAGTCTACATAAACGTGAGTTCTGCACTCACAAGATTTAAAATAAATGAAGAATATAACTCTTTTTTTAGCTAAACGAACATAATTGCGAATAAACATAGTAGAAATGAGAAGACCAGTCCCCACTGGCGGCACAGAATGACGCATGAACCAGCCATCGTTTAGCTCAACCATATTTTAGGGAACATAATGACCCGACGCATGACGCCACCACCGCAGAGATTATCCCGGTTAGACCCTATGCTTAAGATAAGGGTCCAGAATCTGGTCAAGGGACCAAAGTCGTGGGTAAACTTACCGATTTACTATAAAAACTACAAAGATTTCATAGGAACTGTAAAAGGGCGCCTTGAGCGGTTAAATCTTAATATCCCGAAGTTTCGAATTTCACGATTCGTGAAAATACTTAGTACAATAAAAACCTTATTTTAAGATCAGCACAAATTAAATTTTTATTAAAATTTTCATATTACATAAAATTTGAACTAATAAATATGCAATTCACATAAATAAACACAATACATAACTGTAGTTCTGAGGGCGCCTATAAACTTAACTACAAAAGACATAACTTAGCAATAAAACGCCTGAATTTAGTGTAAACTACTAGAATATCTTGACGTACAGTACGATTTGTGCCCGCTAAGCAGTTTAAACCGGATTTTACATTCCGCTGTTAGACAGTTAGTATGAATAAACATGAATATGAACTGAACAGTTTGTGGCAGTGCGGTAATTTGAAATCAAAGTAAACTAAGCTTCGTTAACTGAGGTCAGTATTTGGATGGCGCAAAATCTTAGATAACATTTCGCAACGAGCGTTTTCGGGGTTTTAACCCCTTGAACTCCTTCTTTAGAGGGCGAAAAAGTATTAAGTTACAGTAGGCATCTGTGGACGAATGAGTTAGATTTTAGTTCAATTTATGCTCTTTTTATAGCAGAGTGAATGAATGCATACAATGGTGATATATTTTTGGTGAAACAATTTTTTTTTTTTCTAGATAAGTATCATTAAGAACTTGTGTTATGGATACTAAATAACGGATAAACATACATAAATACTTTATTTTTTTTGTAAATACATACTTAATATACATAGAAAAACACCCAGACCAGATCAAATATTCATATTTTTACACACAAATATTTGTCCTGTGTGGGAATCGAACCCACGACCTCAGGAGTGGAATGCGGGTATACTCGCCACCACGCCATATCGGTCGTCAAAATGTGTGCCGGACGAAAAAAGATATCGATTCAGACCACGGAAATGGTGGCGTAACGACATTTTCTCTTACGTTCGGGATTGGGAGAGACTCGTCCAGGATAGAGAGATTCCTCTCTAACAACAGAGGGTACTTATTGTTTTGCTGTGCGATAATATCGGTTAAAATAAAAATGTTTTCAAAGGATTGTTTCTTTCATTGCACTGCTCGCGATCAGCAGGCGAAATGATAGGAACACATTCAAAAGACACCTTCTGCTGCGTAACCATTGGTTGTAGAATGAGCTTCCTGTCGAGGATTTCAAGAGAAAACAGAATGGGGATTTTGATAAAACTGTGTATATAGGGATGATTACCTACCAAGATCTGAGGAGCCCAAGCCAACCTCACCTGCAAGTGGTGCACCTGCCGAACAACGGACGAGGCTCTGGCGAAAAAAAAAGTTCCCGAAAAACGGCATTAGGCTCGGCACCTATTACGTGGGATAAACAATATAATTGGCGAAGTGTGGGCATGCAATATGCCTCTGCCTACCCCTTCGGGGAAACAGGTGATATTATGTATATGTATGTTTGTAAACAGTTCAGTTATAGTTTTTATTATAGTCACGGAATAAGTCAAGAATAATTTAATGAAGATAAAGTGGATATCGGAGTTTATGAGTTTATGAAAAATAATCAAGGTATGAATTACGGGCGGAAAAGACTTGAATTATTATGAACATTTCAGCAAAGCATTTTTGCCTAATGAAGTTTTGAACTGTTTATATATTTTTATTTCTTTTAATTATATCTGTGAAAAAGACAATGAATAAATTTTAGTTCATTTAATTAAAATTAACAAGCAATATGAGAGTATACATTGAGCTTTATTTATATTTTAAAAGCATAGTCGGCGATATTTAAAAATAGGTATCTTTTTAAAACTATGTAAATGTTGATAGTTTTTCTTAACTCATTACCTACGCGTAGTAAAACACTTTATCAAATGAATTTAAATATTCAAAGTTATATTTCACTGTACAATGGAAATTTAAGTACAGAAGCATCGCTTCCAAGAGTTTAATTTTCGATGCAAATTACTTTTAAGTGTCAGTTTCAAACATTTTGCTAATAAATATCCTACTAATATTATAAACGTGAAAGTTTGTATGTGTGGATGGATGTTTGTTACTCTTTCACGCAAAAACTACTAGAGCGATTGTGACGAAACTTTGTATGTACGTGTATAGCTGCAGTCCTAGAATATAGAACACTCCTTATCCCGATATTTCTACGGGAACGGGGACCACGCGGGTAAAACCGCAGGGCGCTGCTAGTAAATATCATATAGACATAGTAAAAGTAACATACATCCTATACTATGTTACTCAATTATTCAAATTGAGCTGAGCAATTATTGAAATTACATATATACATAGGTATGGGTGTCCTATCGAAATCTGAGGAGACCAAGCTAATTTCACCTGCAAGTGGTGTACCTGCCGAAAAACGGACGAGGCTCTGGCGGACATAAAAGTTCCCAGAAAGCGGCAATGGGCTCACCAACAGTATAACTGGCGAATGTGGGCCCGTAATGTGCCTCTGTCTATTCTTTCGGGAAAACAGGATGTATGTACGTATGCATACATACATAATTAATCCAAAGCAATTCCTTTACTCCATGTCAGTTGTCACATATGAAGTTTTATGGGGTTTATCCATTTTATCCACTTATATACGCAACACTATTTGTTTTGGGGATGGTCGGCTATTACAAGTTGGAAGTGCGCAGGGATTTGGCACTCGCGATTTATATGGTAAGACTGTTGCGAGGATGTGCTCATAACCCAGTCGTGCTGCAGTACATGGGGCTAAGTGTACCAGATAGAAACGTGTAGAGGCGGAGGCGCCCGGGCCTCCTGGCAACACCTATAGTCAGAACTAATTTATTGCGGCTAACACCTATAACGCGTATCACAATTTTATTGAATAAGGTCCGTGAAATTGTTGATTTGCTTACATGTTCTTTGAGTGAATTCGAAATAGTGACACTGATACTTCTGTGTAATTTTTAATTAAAGATACAGTATCGCATTGGGAACTTACCTGTAATGATAGTTTTACAAATCTATATAATAAATAAATAAAATAAATATTATTATAAGTTTCAGTTCAAAAATTATACCGTAGAAGACTTGATAACTTGTATTTGAATAAATTAGTATTTCAAGTCAACCAGATTATTGTTGTGACCATCCCCTATTCAACAAATTCAGCTCAATTTTACATTACATACTTACTTAACTGTGATGGAAGGTTCTCTTAGTGCTTGTTTATTGGTTACAGCTTCTGGGATAACTTTTCAATATCTTTAAATATGCACTGTGTGTGTGGTCTTTTTTACTATATAATAATTTACTGATAATTGATAATTCAAAAGAGCATAGCCTGTGAGTTTCTTGTCAGTTCTTCTCAGTAGTTTCTCGGAACTGGTACTAATCAAATCAATTACACTTTATTTTCTTTTGCATGTCATTGAATCTAAGCTTTATAATTTTAGTGTAGTTATATATATTTTTTTTACTTTTCATTTTGACATTTTCAAGTGCTATATAATAGTTTATAATATAAATATCCTTTTACTCAAGATTTAGATTCATTAAGAAAAATTGCCTGTAAAGTCGGTATACGGGCGAAAGTTTTACGTGACAACGACTTTGAGTGGTAAAATAATTTTAATGTGAATATTCATTCGTATAGTAGGAAGAGGGATGAAATAATAGTAACAATTTAAAACATTTATTTATACAAAGAATTATATTTAAAACGCATCTCGCTCTGTCTCTCTCGCTCTTAGGCGGGCTAACCATGCCCGAGTGGAAGGGACGCGTGCCTCTCACTCGCTCTCATTGTGATCGCATAACGTGAGCGGAGCGTATCGCAGTTTCTTGAAGTGTCACCCGGCAAACCAATTTATAAGACGTTGTCACGTCAAAAAGATATGTTGCAAATTTTAATTTTAATTTAGCAAAGATATATTTAAATAAAACGTTTCAAATTGTGAGAGGCAAGCCCTTAGCCCATACTGACATAAGCCGAAATCCCATTCCCTAAATCTTTAAACATATAACCACAATATATTATACAAGATTCTAGTATATATTAAGTATGTATGACATGAATAAAATATATAAAACGTAACGTAACGTAAGTGAGGATAAAACAACTGGACTGATGTGATTCATGTCAGATGTCATTTGTCACTGGATACGATCTTTCAGAGGCTGTCTGATTTATTTCTTAAGACACGCGTGACGCCATCTTGTTAAAATATTGACGCACAAAATACGAAAATCACACTTTTCGTTATGTGAACAAAGTGAAGAACCTCTTGGCGGGAAAGTGAAGCGTAATGTCTGCAGTTTTGTTTTATTTTCTAAAATTTGTGATATTTCGAACATTAATGTGTAATAACGGTGGATTATTAACCGTAAAGTGTTTGTGAACGTACATGAGTGTTGGTAAATGAAACAAAACAGTGCAACATCACTTTTCAAATTCTCTCAAGGAGTCCATGTGAGATCTCTGTATAGTTTCACATCTTTACTGCGGACGCAAGGGGCTTAGGGTAGGGTATTTCGTTTACCTTACCATTTATCATCTTTATCATCACTCATTCTCATATACTATAAATTATCTATTTTACTATTGATATATCACTTGACACTAGCTAAATGTGCTGGACGCACGAAGCCATTATTTAAAAGAAAGAACAAAGTGAAAGGTCATAGCTCACAGGATAGCAAATTATTACGGTTTATACCATTATAATACTGTTAAATAAAGTCATAATAATTATCCTAGTATTATCCCGGTTGCCCTAGACTTAAGCTCTGGGCCCAGGGTTTGCTCACTGGCTCAACCAGATTTGACCGAATTTCAGTTATTACGTGGAGCGTCTGCCGGACCTCCACAACCCAGAGGGAAACATCGTGATTAAACCATAGATGTTCATGACAGCCGGGACCAACGGCTTAACGTGCTATCCGAGACACGAAGCTAGCGATAATTACGCACATAACTTCGAAAAGTTACCAGGGTTTGAACCCGAGACCCTCTGAATTTAAAGGCAAGGGGTCCTTGGTAAATTAATTTATCATAGGAAGTAAAAAAAGTACTTATGGTTTAAGATCCAATTTGTATGTTTTGGAAAAATATGCTTTAAATACGTGAAAGACCTCTGGTTAGGCTTTTTCTCTTTAATATTCATGTATCAGATTGCACTAATATTGCAATTAAATCGTTATCATAACAATTTGAATTTAGTACATACAATATAATAAGTGGCGAGCCTATTGCCGCCTATCGGAAACATTGATATTTGCTAGAGCTTTGTCCGTGATCGGCAGGTGAGGTTGGTTTTCTCGGTCCCTCTTTGGGCGGGAGGCAGTGCGTAATATTGTTACCAACGTGAAACAAAAAAAAACCGGCCAAGTGCGTGTCGGGCCACGCGCAATATAGGGTTCCGTAGTCACCCTTTGCCATAATGTCGCTATATGAACAGGTTCAGCTATTCCCCGATAGATATCACTACTACGGTATGAATGAAATTTTAATACATTTAATACAAAAATTTATTTGATTGTCGTCCATTACTCGAAAACCAGTAAAGCCTACTTAGCCGTGATAGTTTTCCTTTTAACTTCATTATATATACTACTATTGTGAATTTTTTCAGCCACTCTGAAAGTACCGTTTACCTGGTGGGGGGGGCGGATACTGAACTCTATCAATTTTTTCCACTTTAAAGCTTAATGTTTCGAAAACGGATCCCTAAATCGAAAAATGGTTTTAAGAAACTCGTATCACTTTTGAAAGACCTTTCTAACGATACCCAACATGATAAGATAGACTCGAGAAAAAAAAATCATTCCTACTTTACGTGTAGGGGAGGTACGTTACAAAACAATATTTTTAAAAATTTTATTCTACAGGTTTGTCGACGTGATTAATTAATATGTATACCCACACCAATTTTCAGCTGTCTAATGTTAATAGTCTCTGCGCTAACCCGCGGACGGACGGACGGACGGACGGACGGACATGGCGAAACTATAAGGGTTCCTTGTTTACTACGGAACCCTAAAAAGGTGAGGTTGGTTTTCGTTTCTACAGTCTTCATAGGATCGCTCGGGGCAGTCGCTTGATAAATAAGAACATTACAGTAATAAGTATTCATGGAACGACAAAGGAAACTATGAAGCACTAATTCACTGCGACTTGAAAGCGATAATTAAAGGAGGTGATGATATGACAGTCTCGCTTAATTTAGTTGAGTGTCGCGTGCTACACGGCAACTACAATGTGATAATTGTGACGCCACGTCTTGTGTCACTGTTGATTTCACTAAGTGCCTTGGGTACTATTAAGGTTCTTTTGATGGAAAATGAACTGTTATTATTGTTACTTTCATTGACTACTGGGAAGCGGAGGTTCAAGCGATTACTGTTCTTCGCTTCAGGGGTCATTTAGTGAATTAAGGCCTTTACTGTAATGTGAACAAACGAAAGACGATAAAGAATACGATACCGACTCCAAATTTGAATTTTTTGAAAGATATAAAGTTTTTTTTTTCTTTTAAATAATGGCTATGTGCGTCTAGCACACCTAGCCAGTGTCACATAAGCGATATATTAACAATATATTTATCATAGTAAATGAGAATAAGTGTTGATTAAGATGATAAATGATAAATGAGATACCCTCCCCTAAGCCTCTGGAGTCCTCAGTAAAGATAAGGGACTATACTGAGATCTTATAAAGACTCCTTCAGAGAATATGAAAAGTGATGTTGCACTGCTTGTTTGATTTACCAACAACTATGTATATTCACAAACACTTAACGGTTAATAATTCACCGTTATTACACATTAATGTTAGAAATATCACAAATTTTAGAAAATAAAACAAATCTGCAGACATGACGCTTTACTTTCCCGCTAATCCGATTTAAATTTACGTGCAAATTCTTACATAGAACAAAAGAGAATCGCCTAAAAACAAACACTGAACAAAACCTCCTTGAAAGCGTTATAATGCCAAAGAGTATTAAATCCAAGTTCCATAGCAGCAAATTCAGTACTAACCGGTTTATACCAGTGTCCCGCTAATTTTAGTGGCTTAAGTCCCTAACTTGGGAACTTGGCTAGAATTATTTGTGTGGAAAATTTACTATTTAACTCGCCTGAAACGCTGGTCTGTGCGAGCGAAATTGTACGGGCGTTAAATAGTGGACTTGTTTGGATCGTGTTAAAAGCTTTGTATGGAAGAATTGGGTTTCTCACATAGCGGGGCGATTTAAATCATTTATGGATTGAAATGTGTATGTGAATAAAACATTTTTTTTGTGATTTCGTGGCTAAATAGTCATTTTCACATCCCATCTTACAGCTTCAATACCAGTGCAAGTACATCCACTGCTCAACAAAGGCCTTTGTCGTAAATTTCTCATGTGACAAATTGCAGGTGTATCTTGGGATCTTTATCAAATGTTCCATTTATCTTACGTTTGGACGTCCCACGTTAACTTTATTATCATTTTATTTACTTATTTCATATTACAAAATAGGTAAACAAATCAAGTCCAACACACCCACAATTCACAATCATAACCCAAACCAATAATTTTCAAAGATAAAGTAAAACCCACATAACAAAAAGTAAAATAAAAATGTCAAAGTTACCAAATTACATAAATTAATGTCAACTGTTGAAATAACACTGTTAAAATAAGTCAAGGTTACATTAAGAATAATAATAAAATAAGAATCAATATGTCACTTACTTACTACAATACTTATAAGCTACATTTGCAAGTTTCCCTATTCCGTCAACAAATAAATCTAAATTATCGTATTGAGCGATCATATTAAGCGGCAGATTAAGCGAAGCGCGCGAACAATAGGAGCCTACATTATTGTATCTACAGTAGTTCAGTCAATGATACTTTATAATGAATGAACTGCATTACTAACCCATTTATGTTTGTAAAATCATGTAATTATCATATAATTTAATTACATTCTGTAAATAACGCTAAACGTGTCAAACGACTCACAGCTAAGTCTTCTTCTTTTTAAATAATGGATTCGTGCGGTTTGCTCATTTAGCCAGTGTGAAGTTAGAGATATATTAATATCATATAAATTATAGTAAATGAGAATGAGTGGTGATAAAGATGATAAATGGTAAATGAGATCCCCTCCCCCTGAGCCCCTTGAGTCCTCAGTAAAGATGTGAGACTATACTGAGATCTCACATGGACTTCTTGAGAGAATTTGAAAAGTTGTGTTGCACTGTTTTACTTCATTTACCAACACTCATGTATGTTCACAAACACTTAACGGTTAATAATCCACCGTTATTACACATTAATGTTAGAAATATCACAAATATTAGAAATAAAATAAAACTGCAGACATGACGCTTCACTCTCCCGCCAAGAAGTCTAACGCCATGGTTACAATGCTGCCGTCCTTTTGCTAGAAAGACGCTAACTGTCATAAAGTACTTTTTGAAATATAAACTCTATTGTATTACAGCAGAGTTCAACTTCCAAAAATAACCCACAGAACGTTAGCCGCATTCTAATGGATGGCAGAATGATAAGTTTATGTCGTCAGAAGTAAATTGAAAGAAGTGTCATGAGACAATTTTGTAGAGTCGTTAAGTTTTCTCTAATTTAAACGTTTCCCGCTTATCTTCCTAAATTTTAACAACTAAAACCTTGTCCCGATAATAACCATGACAATAAAAAAAGAAGAAAAGAAAGTTAATGAATGAAAAAGAAAAGAAGAAAGTTAATGCGAGTACAAAATCAAAAATTACAGACAATTACACCAATTATGTAGTTCCATGATAAGTACCATCAAAAACTGGTGTTATAGATACTAAATAACGGATAAACGTACATAATTTTTTTTTAAATTGTTTAGTAATAACTATTCATGTATATGCACACAAAGATTTGTCCTGTGTGCATAAACATGATTCGGAGTTTTGGGTATACTCGCCTCCACGCCATATCGGTCGTCAAAATATTTGGATAAATACTCGTACCTATTCCTTACACCCAATTAGTTTTAATTAGGAAATATTGAATCAATAATTTACTTCTCGTATTAATTTACATGAACAATAGACAAGACAGTGTACTTAAAATGAGATGAAATTTAACATCTATGTTAAATAATATAACTTAATAAGCGCAGCCCAGCTTTTCAAACCAACATAAGTATGCAAATCAATACAGATACCATCTAGATTGTAAAAAGGTTTAATGTACTAATTAATGAGATATTAAAAAGTAAGGCATGTAAACATGTGTATGTATTACTAAATTATCGTTTCTTATCTATACTAATATTGTAAAGCTGAAGAGTTTGTTTTTTTGAACGCGTTTATCTCAAGAACTACTGGTTCAAATAGAAAAAATATTTTTGAGTTCTATAGACGATTTATCGAGGGAGGCTTTAGGCTATCGAATATCACGCTGCGACCAACAGGAGAAAACAGAAACAGTGAAAAATGTGAAAACTTCCGTTGCGTAAACGGTTCAAGTTATCCCAAAAATATTTATGAAAAAATGATTCTGCTTTCAATGATCTTAAAAAAAAACACGACAATATATTTCTATCTTATAAGGTTGACTCACAATACAACCTTTTCATGTTTATAAAAATTTGGTCGAAATTAATGAATTATCGCCAATTATTTGCCAAAAAAACAACATAATATTCAAATAAATGTGTTGTTGCTTAAGATTATTTAGTTGTGAACAAAATTATTCTAGACATTACTTAATTTTAATTAACGTCTTAGAAGATACTTCAATTTTATAAACTCTGCAACAAAATCCACTCGTGCGCATTATACGCAAGACAAGGCGAGCGAGGAGAAGCGGTTCTTTCTGGCCGCCTTCTCTCACTCGCTCCACAGTTTCCGGGACTGTTATCGTTAGTTAGTGTTACTTTCGTATCTAATTAATAATATAGATATATAATTCAGAGATATAAATGATTAGATTGGATTGGATTGTTATCGTTTGTTAGTTTTTACTGTCATAATTAGATAAATAAAAAAAAAAGAATATAAAAATTGGTATATTGTTAATTTTTATATTTCCTCATCGTTCAAAGCGCTCCAAGCCCCTTTTACTCATAAGCCACATCCTTACACACTTACAATAAAATAATTATTTTATTCTACACAAGTTTTTTTTATATAAATAATTTAAATGTCAGAACAACGTTTGCCGGGTCAGCTAGTATTTAATAAAAAGCTGAAATTTCTGCGGTACCAAATGGTGATAAACGAACATCAAATTGTAGCAGATTTCTCTTAGGTCAGTCATTGGAGGATGAACGTTTGTATGGGATTTGATATGGAACGTTTCTCTGATTCGCAAGGCACGTTAAACAGTTGGTCCTGGTTATTATTAACTTATAAGCTCCAGCCGTGACAGATCTTTCCTCCGAAATAACCGCATTATAAACGTTTATATAAAAGCACCCTTAAATCTGAAGACCGTAAAATCTATGACACTTTACACAGATGATTTTGCTAAGCCAGCTATAATATAAAACACGAACTCTAAAATCTATAGACAGACAAACTTACATCATATTTCCTAGTTTCAGATATAAAATGGCCAAGTTTAAAACACACCAGTTATAACTTACGATTTGTGACAACGTATAGCGCATAAATATCGTGCCTTGAACGTGAATTGGTTAAACTTTAAAATACGATATAGTCGTGTTTATGTGCTATATTGCTTGCAAAATGCTGCGCGAGGACACCTCCTGGGAGCTTAGCGAGGTGATAAATAGACGTTGCTTGTATGCGAAAGCTAACGCATCGAAGATCGGTTTGGACTGAATCTGGGAATAATATATTGTAAATTCCTTATGCTCACAATTATTCACTTATTTCTCTCTGTGCAGTTCTAGTTTCTCTTGAGACTAGATACATACATACAATCACGCCTTTTTTCCCGAAGGAGTAGGCAGAAGCATATTCTACGCCCACACTTAGTTATTATATAGTTGGTCCCAAATAGGTGGCGAGCCTATTGCCCCTTACCGCTTAGGTTTTCTTTTTCCATAAACATGAATTTTAATATAGAGACCTAATATGTACACAAAAAACATGTTATTACCTTTGCCGTCCGCTAGCCACGCCACGCCGAATCGGTGGATCCTGACAGCTGGTATTACCCTAGAATGATATTTCCCCATGAGTTGCGGAGTCGCTGCGTGTAATAACTGAAACTCAGCCAAATCTGGTAAGTAATTTATTGATTCAGGCGTTACTTTGCGGAAATCCATTGTAAGCAAGTGATGGATTAATAATATCTTTGGAACAATTCCCACGCTACTATAACTCTTTATACTCTCGTTTCAGCGTTGGTCGGGAAGACATCGTTGTTCTGAGGCTCCTATCTTACCTGAAGATGCCCTGTGTAAGGGCGAAACACGTGTCGTGTTGAATAGTTTCTCGATTTTTCGGGAAATTATAGTAGCGCGGGAATTGTTACAAAGATATTTTTAATCCATCACTTGCTTAAATCTGGTAAGACCGTTATCCAAAACGTGAAATAAGCTTGTGACTCGTTCTACAGTAGAATCCTTATTATTTTATTTTCTGAAGGAGGTGCGTTGTGTCTACTTTAGCCAAGCCTCCTTAGAGCCCCCGCTAGTTATTATAGTGTTAAAGCCCGCTCTTTTTAATAGCTCACTAACCTTAATAATATTTAATATCTGATCCGGTTTCCTAAAGGTTATCATAAACTTTTTGACATAATCAGTCAAAAATTGATCTGTCTGTTTCTGTCGAGAGCAGATCTGTAAAAAAACAACAAACTAAAAAACAGTTACAGACATTTTTTTTCGAAATTTTGTAATATTTTGCACATTAATGTGTAATAACGGTGGATTATTAACCGTCAAGTGTTTGTAAACGTAAATAAGTGTTGGTAAATTAAACAAAACAGTGCAAATGTGAGATCTTAGTATAGTCCCTCTTCTTTACTGAGGACTCAAGGGATTTTGGGTGAGGGCATATCGTTTACAATTTATCATCTATACCACCACTCATTCTCATTTACTACGATAGATATCAAAATTATTAATATATCTCTTACTTGACACTGGCTAAATGTGCTAAAAGCACAAAGACATAATTAAAAAAAAAACCCGATGACGCTAATAATCGCTTGTGAAATTGCTTTTTTTAAACTTCAATGATTTTGCCTGTGACTTGTACCTCAGTGGAACCAAAGAGTGCAGTTCACTCGTTATGCTATTTACTAAAGGAGGTGCGTTGCGTCTACTCAAGCCAAGCCTCCTTAAAGCCCCTGCGAGTCATTAAAGTATTAAAGCCCACTCGTTTTAATAGCTCAGTAGTTTTTGTGATACTTACTTTTAATTCCGTACTTTTTTATGTGAAACGACTACATCCTGCCTGATGGTATGCATTCGATGTAGTCCAAAAATGAAGGTCAGCACGGAGAGGGAGCGGGCGGAATGAGATCGAAAAGCTACTCAGAACACTCACCATAATAGTTTCGGTAGACGACACTAAGAGAGGCAATCTCTCTTAGTGTCTAGTAAGCTGTAGGCTGTAATCTCAGCGTTTCGTATAATGCGTACTGCTCGTCTTTGCAGTCTGTCAAGTGCGTCGAGGAGGTATTAAGCAGAACCGTCCCAAAGATGGTGATGGTGTATGGTGACGAATTATGTGTGGGTATTATTACAATATGAAAAATTTTCTTTGAAGATACGATAATGGTGTGTAAGTTCTATTAGCTTTCAATAAATAAATATTTTCTGAAAATTACACCAATTATTTAGTTCCAAGATAAGTAACATTAAGATCTTGCGTTATGAATTCTGAGTTACGGATAAATATAAGTAAATATTGCTTTTTTTTCGTAACTACATACTTCATATACCTAAAAACCCACAGACCAGAACAAATATTCATGTTTATGCACACAAAGATTTGTCCTGTGTGGGAATCGAACCCACGACCTTATAAACGGAATGCGGGTATACTCGCCACCACGCCATATCGTTCGTCATTGCTCAACTTCCAAGTTGTTTCAAGGTTATTTTTGTACCCATAAAATGCTGCCTAAATAAGAAAATATTATCCTGTTTCCTAAGGTTAAATTGACTGATTTAATCGAGTCTGTCGTAAACAGATTAATCTGAAAAATTTTAAAAGCCAATGGAACACGGCAACAGAACATCGGCCATTGTAAACTATTTCAGAAAGCTCTTTCTTCAGCAACTGACGTCGTTAATCCGTTATGGTAAAGAGCTTTATTATACAACTTGAAAAACAAATAAACATTTCTTATGAGCGTTAACCATATTAATGCATAGGCACATGCAGCCAATTATGAAATTCAACACAATGACATTCCTAATACCTTATAACAAGAGCTGAATTTAAACCGCCTCATTTGAACTCGACGTCACGACACCATCCCCAGTACACAAAAAGTTTAATTGCTCACAATAAAAGCATGCACTGCAATTTTTTCGTCTCATTTGTACACTTCAGCAACACTTTACATGCCTTAATGCAAATAACGTCAATTCAAAACTTTTCATGCATTCAAATACTGGGCAGACGACAGGTAATTTTTTATTTTGAATGTGACACGTCATAATGACTAAATCCTGCCTGATGGTCTATAGTCTCGGGTGTATAGGGTCATATTATTCTTTATTGGTGTTCAAGAGACATCTTCATTCTTTCTAATTTGTGTCAATGTAAGTGAAAGGCTAGCCAGTCACCATATGACATGTGTCATGTATATGCTCGATGATATGAAGCACTCGATATTACATGCTACACAAACGGTCACCCATCCAAGGACTGACCGCTATAAACTCTGCTTTATCCTCCTCATCCTATATAGCTTACAAATTAGACAAACCCCTATTTAAAGGTCCTTAAATTGTCACTATAAATCCAAAAAAATCTCATTAAATATTCTCATAAAGAAAATTCTCAAAGAAACAAATTGGGTAAAGACGCCATTTTTTAACGAAATATCTAAAACCTTATCAAGTTGAATGCACAATTGTGCGGCAAAATGTTTGGAGAGACGGAACCCTCTGGGGTTTTATCTGGCCAAACATTCTTTCGTCCTAACCTAAGCCATAGTAGAAACGAATGAGTAGGCTAACTCAACGATAATTTTCTAATCAAGAACGGCAGTCGCTAATCATTCTTATCATTTCAGCAATTTAAATCCTCTGCTAATCATTGACTGAGTTTATATTTAGTTTTTTTTATTTAGTTTATATTTCGTTTATTTTATTTATATGTAGATTTTGGGCAATTGCCCGCCCATAATCACCACGCTAGGCAGGCGTGTTGGTGATCGCAGTTCTAGTCACTACGCAAGATGTCGTTGCTGCCCATTATCCGGTAGGATTTCTCTTGACTCTTACAACTCCTCGTGAGAAACCATCAATCATCACCATCTTAAGCCATTTTCTACCATATTGGTAGGCCTTTAATACTCTCCACTTTATTACATCACAAAATGACACGATAATGTGTATGGGGATGTACGTGGGCCCGGGCGGTATTAGGTACGGTGGCGAAGCCACGACTGGATAACCGTTAGCAGATTAGATAAATATTGTTATGAAGAATAAAAAAAACAAATAATTGGATATGTTTTTCTTGTCCGTATCGCTCTTGGCAGAGCGGTTGTGGTTGCATTACTGTAGGGATGTGTCTAAGGCGGTCTCATTGGAGGCCTTCCTCTAGGCCTGGTATCATCAACCCTGTCTTGAACAACGCTCGTACTCGTACTCGTTCTAGCACTCGTAACTTTTATGGTATGAATTAATGTATGAAAATGTACTACTTATTTATTTATACTATGTCCTAACCTAAGCACAAAACGTTTAATTTCCGTTCGTGGCTTTTGTCCTACATAAAATCATGGGACCATGGATCTCCGTTATTTAGGTAGGTGTTTTAAAAGATAAAGTGGCCACATTTTACTTGTTCTTACGTATATTTTTTTCATTTTATTAAAACCTATTCAATGTTAAGGTTTCAGTGTAGCATAATAAATTTTCTTTATTTTGTGTTTGTTTAACATATAATTGCAATAAGATCATAAATTTTAATTATATTTTTTTTTATAAATATTGTCATTTTTTTGCAATGTAGGTAATTCAATAATTATAACTTTACATTGTTTTTTTTTTACTTTCAGAACACTATTTACGCTCGTAACTAGGAAGCTACCACCGAAGTTAACCAGAGTTCAAATTCCATTTATTCCTATATTCACTTTAATATGGATGGTGTACAGGGATCCTATTATTTTTTTTTTGCTTTACGTTGATAACTAAATGTGTTTACGCACTGCCTTCTGGCCAAAGGGAGAACGAAAGGGAGTGTGGGACTCACCACCAGCAGACGCGACTGCCAGCAGTAATATCTACTAAAAATCTTCCTGCGGCCAACGTCCCCCGAACCGAAACCGGAAGGACCTCCACAGAGATACGCAGTGGACGCCAGTGCCTGGGTTTGCTAGCTTCTGGCACCCAACCCGCGGCCAACGTCCCCCCGGATCAGAACCGGGAGGAAGCGCAGTGTGTCGCGCCCCCCCTACCTCTTTGTGCGGCCATGGCGTAGCTGTCCGGTTTCTGGGAGGGTCTAGAGCTAGACGGAAGGTGCCCCCTGCCCCTGCCGCCTTAGACCCCCCAAGCGCGGCTGGACGAGCTCTACTTGCCCGCCCGCTACGCCAACGGCGTAGCCGGAGAGAGAGCGGATCCCGCTCCCTCTCCCGCTCCGCGGCCTCCTTCTGCGACATCACCACTTCGCAGAAGGAGGCCATCGCCTCCCACGCCGTCATCCACCCAGGGCCGCGGTAAGCATAGCCCGCGGCCCCGCCCACGCTGGGCACTCCACCAACGTGTACTGCACAGTGTCGACTGCGCAGTCACAGTGGTGGCAGCACCGGGTCGATTCCCCCCGGCGACGTCACACAGATACTTCCCGAAACAACCGTGCCCGGAAAGCACCTGCGTGAGCCGGAAGGTCATCGAGCCCCACCGACGGCCGACCCATCGCTCCAAGATGGGCCCAACCGCCTCGAGGATATGGCGCCTCGAACCTTCGGCACCCTCGGCATTCCTCAAGAGCTGCCGCTGCCATGCGCCCAGAGCCTGTGTCTGAGCGTCTCTACGCTACCGCACCACAGTGTCCGGTGCAGGGCGGAATGCAGATGGTGCACCTGCCGATTAAAGAACGAGGCTCTGGCAATTATAACAGTGCCCGGTAAGCGGCGATTATATATTCGCCGGTAATTGGCGAAGTGTGGGCGTATAATATGCCTCTGCCTGAATGTATGTTTTATGTATGTATTTTTCACTATGTCATAATAATATGGCTTCGTTACGCTAAGTTAAATATCCTTCAAAATATTGCGGGACTGTTTAAAAGGTATCCTTTTTCTCTATCCCTTCCCACGACCCCGGGAAATAGTAGGCTCAAGAAGGAACATGGATGGTTTTTAGTCTGTAAAAGACTAGTATAATTATTATCTGTAGGAATAGTCTGACATACCCTTCCGATTGAACCATAGACGGTCATCAGATGATTTTCTATAAAAAGAAAACAAAGATAAGTATTATTACAACACAATAATTTATAATGTATAATAACGGTGGATTATTAACCGTTAAGTGTTTGTGAACATACATGAGTGTTGGTAAATCAAACAAAACAGTGCAACATCACTTTTCAAACTTTTCTCTCAAGGAGTCCATGTGAGATCTCAGTATAGTCCCACATCTTTACTGAGGACTCAAGGGGTTTAGGGGAGGGTATTTCATCTTCGATTTATGATCTTTATCACCGCTTATTCTCATTTACTATAAATTATATATAATTAATATATCACTTACTTGACACTGGCTAAATGTGCTACACGCACGAAGCCATTATTTAAAAGAAAGAAAGAAAAGAATACTAGAATTTAGTTGAATCGCGTTTTACTATACTTAATATTTTACACAATCTCAATAACTAACTCTACAACAATGCAGTCAAGCTCAGATCATTAACATTAACTAAAGAACTTGTACTTTGCAAAGGCTTAATTGTTAGCCCTTTTAAGCGCCTTCTTAAACCCTTTTCACATTAACAATAGCAGGACGCTAAAGACTACTATCGGGGCACGATCTTGTCGTTTTAATCTAAATGTAAAGAAGTCTTTATTAAAATTAAAAGACGTGATACATATTTCAATTTCTCAAGGTTCTAACAATTTTACACTTTTTAGCACATAATATTTTGTTTACTGGACCATTCTGTGGCTGTTTACAATGTAACACGTCAGAGAGTAGATGCGTTTTTTCGTTTTTATTCTACGGTATTCACACTTTGAAATGCATCGAATGCTTTCAAGACACCGAATCAGACTTCTAACATGACTTTTAACAAACGTGCCTATCGATGCAAGGAAACGCTCGATGTCCGAACACCCATCCAAGGACTGGCCTCTGTAATCTATGCTTTATTCCAGAGACCTAACATCGAGCTACGAGCGCTTCACATCAAGTATTCGTATTTTTTTATCTTACGACAGTAAACTACAGCAAGCAACAGCAAAAAGAAGTTAAAAAACAAGAAGTTTCCGCTCTAGCTTTTACTTTGAAAGCAAAATAACCTCACCTGAAATTCCCGCGTCATAAAATGTCAGGTTTACTGTATCAAAGAGGTATGCTATTTTATTTACAGGTTGTGGAAGAAGGATGTCGTTAAGATTTTGATTAAGGTCTTGTAAGGAATGCGCGCTTGCCTTTACATTAAGATAGCGAAAAAACGGTATATTTTACGTGTTAAGCTTCATTTTGCGTGTTTTTTTTATTATTTCTTTTATTATGGACTCGCTCGATTAGATTATTCGCCAGTGTCAAGTAATTTGATAATTCAAGCTTTTTGCAAGTTATTTGGAATAAGCGATGTGTATTTGTGTGTTGAAGCCAAAACTCCATGTTGGATTTTTTTCGTCCTTATGTACTATTTATACTGCCAATATGGGGCAATCTACACTATGATCATAAGGTCGTTAGTTCGATTACCATAAAGTAAAAATATTTATGTGCATGAAAATGAACTTTTGTTCTTTTCTTTTCCTATAATCTCGATGAAACGGTCACCCATTTAGAGACTGACCTCTGCTATTTCTGCTTTACCTCGGCGACCGTTTCGAAAGAACTAATAGTAGTAGTAGTATGTACCTTGCACTTGATTAGACATATTTTGGAGAATGTATTTCAAACATTGTTATTAATGCCTATTGTTGTGTACTAAGTACAGTTCAAATACATACAATAAAATTAATGTCAAGATAGGGTAGGCAAAGATAACATTTTTCCATTTGTTACAATGTTGGCACACACTCTTAGTTTTATTCACACTCATTAACACGCCTGTCGGTTTACGATACTTTTGACCTACCCTTTCTCCAAAACCTTCTGCATTTGGTCATCGAAGTTCCTACGAGGTCATTTTCTCCCAACACTTACATTCACTCATCATAAATCACTTTCGTAGGCTCCTTTCATTCATCCTCTCAATATGACGCCTCGTAAGCCGACTTGTATAACTATATTAAATAAATAAATAAATAAATAATGACCAAACCATCTAAGCATACCTTCCTCCAGTCTTGCCACTATATCGTCTTTTACACCAGCATCGGCCCTTATCACTTCACTTGGCTTTTTAATCCTATCATTAAATTTCACACCTAGAATACTTCTGAGTGCTCTCATCTCATTTCAGTTCTCAGTTCAAATAAAATAATAATTAAAATAATAGCATGTCAAATTATATGCAATAAATGATTCGATTGACGACCACATATAGTAATTAACTGAACCACAATCTTATCATGTATTCCGAAGCACTAAATCGCCACACAAATGGTCACCCATCTAAGGACTGAGCTCTGATTTACATTGCTGATCGTTGCCGATCGTAACGCAGAGCCACGAGCGCTTCATGTTTTTTTTTTTTTTTTAAATATTGGAACATAAATTGAGATAATATCACTGGGCGCCATTTGTAAAGTAAAATATTTGCTCGTAACTTTGTGTACACACACACAATATGTTTAGTGAAAACTGCTATTTGGGAAAAAAACAACACATTTCTTATTGACAATTATTATTATGCTATACTATCGGGAAACTCGCGCAACAAGATTCAGTTAATTCGGTGATATTAAGTAGAGGGATCTTACTAAGATCTAAGGAGGCCAAGCCAACCTCACTTGCAAGTAGTGCATCTCCCGATCAACGGACGACGTTCTGATGAATATAAAAGTTGCCAGTAAGCGGCAATAGTCTCACCTATAACATGAGACCAACATTATAATTGGCGAAATGTGGCGTTTAATAATGCCTCTCGGGGAAACAGGCGTGAACTTAAATATTGCTAAATTTACAAATTTTCACGAACCCTCCATAAAATACCGTAACTATAATTTTCTGTAGTCCAGTTAAGACGTAAAGTGGCGCCGCTTAAAACGGCTTCTAAGAAATATTAGCAACAATTAGATAGTAACGGCTGCCCAGCCCAGATAACAGAATACCTGAACAAAATACAGATATTTCGGTGAATGTAGAATAAAACTCTTTTAGGTTGAGTTGTACATAATTCTTATTAAATCTGTGTGGTACTAGCCTAAAATATTGCTACCCCCTTTCATCTCACAGGGACTCGTGAGAGTCGATGCAAAAGAATTCCTACTGGATGATGGGCAGCAGCGTTATTCTGCGTCCGGAAGGCAGTGCGTAAATGCATTTTGTTGCCGACGAAAATAAAAAAAAGGTGTGCGACCTAGCAGATTGAAGATCTTCGAAAGGTGAGCGAAGACCAGGCGTATTGAAATGCCCGGATTTGTGACAGAATACATCGGACAAAGCGATATTACCAAGGAGGTTGGCTCGCTTATTTACAAAGAATTTCCCACAAACTCACATCTTAGGTTTATCACCACCTACAAAGCCTTGGAGCGCAATATATTCAAATAATTTATTGATTCATTACTCTCGTTTCAGCGTTGGTCGTGACGTTGACCTTACCTTTTGTTTTTTTTTTTTTGATTTACGTCGGTAACAAAATGCATTTACGCACTGTCTCCCGGCCAAAAGGGGGAGACCGGGAGGGGGTGTGGGGCTCACTGCGGCAGACGCGACCGCCGCAGTCCTACCCACTAAAAATCTTCCGACGACGCCCACCGCTGTTGAAGAAGGGGCGGGGGGCCAGCACCAGGGG
This sequence comes from Musotima nitidalis, assembly GCA_949126915.1. Lineage (NCBI taxonomy): Eukaryota > Metazoa > Arthropoda > Insecta > Lepidoptera > Crambidae > Musotima > Musotima nitidalis. The sequence goes on from OX421425.1 coordinate 16,507,219, forward strand.
ATTTGTAGTTTCTGGAACCCCGCCCGCGGCCAACGTCCCCCGGATCAGAACCGGGAGGACCTCCTCAGAGAGGCGCAGTGTGTCGCGCCCCTCCTACCTCTTTTTGCGGCCATGACGTGACTGGCCGACTTCTGGGGGGTCTATAGCTAGACGGAAGGGGCCCCCTGCCCCCGCCGCCTAAGACCCCCAGGCGCGGCCGGGCCGCCCCCCCCCCCCCGCTGCGCCAAGAGCGGCTCCCGCTCCCTCTCCCGCTCCGCGGCCTCCTTCTGCGACATCACCACTTCGCAGAAGGAGGCCATCGCCTCCCATGCCGTTTGCACATTGCATGATGGTCGGCAGCGAGAGAGCCACTCCACCCAGGGCCGCGGCCAACGTCGACCGCGGCCCCGCCCACGCAGGGCACTCCACCAAAGTGTGCTGCGCGGTGTCTTCCGCGCAGTCACAATGGTGGCAACACCAGGTCGACTCCCCCCCGGCGACGTCACACAGATACTTCCCGAAGCACCCGTGCCCGGAAAGTACCTGCGTGAGCCGGAAGGTCATCGACCCCCACCGACCAAGATGGGCCCGACCGCCTCGAGGATATGGCGCCTCGATCCTTCGGCACGAAACTCGGCGCTCCGAAAAAGCTGCCGCCGCCATGCGCCCAGAGCCTGCCTCTGAGCGTCTCTACGCCACCGCACCACAGTGTCCGGTGCGGGGCGGAGACCCTGGCTCCGGGATTGCGCGCCTCGCCAGAACACCGCCGATAGAACCAAGGCGTCTAGGTCCCACGGCAGTGACCCGGCGAGCGCGCAAGCCACCTCCACAGAGATGGTGCGATACCCCCTAACGACACGGTTCGCCATGACCCTCTGCGACTGTTGCAGGACCTGTCGATGGCGACCCGATACGGAGCTCGCCCAAATTGGGGCCCCGTACAAGGCTATGGATCGCACCACCCCCATGTTAAGGCGACGGCAACTGCCGCCACTCCCCCCGAGATTGGGGAGCAGGCGAGATAGAGCTCCCGCCGTGCTCACCAACCTCGGTGCTAGGTGCCGAGACGTTGACCTTACCTGAAGATGCCCTGTGTAAGGGCGAAACACGTGTCGTGTTGAATAGTTTCTCGATTTTTCGGGAAATTATAGTAGCGCGGGAATTGTTACAAAGATATTTTTAATCCATCACTTGCACCATATTTCTTTAGCGTCAACGGCGTCAAAGCTTTTGAAATTTACAACATCGGCTACTAACTGATCGATAAGGCTTTGTGCTAGAACAATAGACAATCTCCGTACAATTAGAGAATGCTTCAACAAAGTTCCAATGTTAGAAGAATAACTAGACCGCCTGTGCCTTGAAAGAAAAAATGTTTTATTGCGGTGCAAAAAGAAATAGGAAACTTTCTGCAGCGTACTTCTTGGTTGGGGATTGAGCTCTTTGGCGAGGTTTTCTCAAGAGATCACAGCATAGTACTAAAATATGACAGCATGGTCTTTTAAAAAAGAGCGTGAGACGTACAATGCGCTAATGATATGGCAAGAGCCTGGTCCACAGGCTACGGTGACCACTATCAATCAGGTATAAAAGAAATTAAAGGAAAGTTCGTTCAATAATAGTCTTCTTTATTTAATTCAACTGCACGCGTGTATATCACTGAGCTCCCCCTAAACGGCTGGAACGGTCGATTTGAATGATTTTTTCTATGCGCTTGAGTTTGGCCTGGTTGGTTTAGATTCACAAATCAACCCGGAAGATGGCGCTACAGTCGGTATCTTTTTTTCGGATGGAAAATCATCAAATGGTCGTCTGCCGCTGTGGGTGAAGCGGAAGGGTATCTCAGACTTGTACTGACTGAAAACCATCCATGTTCCTTCTCGAACCTGTAACACCAAGGCAGCGGTAACCCTTTCGAACAGTCCCGCAACACATATCGGTATCGGTATTATTTAACTATATTGCAACTAAACGACTCGATCGATTGGAATGAAGTTTTATGAATGCATTCAAGTGGGGGCCGGGATGGTTTAGATTCACAAATCAGCCCGACAGATGGCACTGCAGTCGGTATCTAGGTTATTTGCAACTGAGTGATCCGAAAATTATACATTTATGTGAATGCTGGTACTGCCTTGGTTCATATAAAAACTTTTAATCTTGAAATGTCATCCAGGCAACGTATGTCAGGTCCGCTAGTGTTAATATAAAAATGTAAAGAGTGTATTCTTATTAAATTGAAATGAGCAAAAATGCTCATAAGTATAAATCATACATATAAACATTTTTGCCTGGGTAGGCAGAGTCATATTATAAGCCCATACTTCGTCAATTATAATAATATAGTTGGTCGCACGTAATAGGTGGCGTGCCCATTGCCGCTTACCGGAAGCTGTTATGTTCGCCAGAGCCTCGTCCGTTGATCGGCAGGTGGCACCACATGAGACTTGAGGCTGGCTTGGGCTCCTTAGGACTTAGTAGGAATCCCTATATATTTATTAAGTTCAACTGAACACATTACACGATACACAATAAAAAGTTAAATTAACTAACTTTGTTTGAAGCCTAGCCGATATTCTTTCAATAAAACCTTGGGATTCTCGCTAACGGTTTTGTAACTAATGCTACTATTTATATGTCCGTCCAACGGCAGACCAGGGCAGGAAATTTCTCAAATGGGAAACGCATGTTTGAAAGTGCAGCATTGAACTGCAACCGCAGAGGACGGAATTTAAACTTAGAAGCTTTAGATTCCAACGTAGATAGATACGCCAATAGGAATGCTCTAAAATAAAACACTGAGAATTCACAAAAAAACATTACTCACAAACTAGCTAATAAAGGACTTTTTACAAAACAAAACCTCAGTAAGAAAAGCAAAAAAAGGGCTTATTACAAAAAAAAAACCTAAGTAAAACTTGTGCTATCTCTGTCTTCATTTTATCAAATAAAAGTGACAGCACTACTTTTAAACCTAGTTTAACTTTAGATCTTGTTTTGTAATAAGCCCCTAAATATTTAAGTAAAGTTATATCTCACATAGCTCTGTTTTTCTCACTTTTTCTCTGAATAGCATATTAACACAGTTAAGCAATAAATTATCTCTATAATAACCTAACCTAATCATACTTATAATATAACGAAGAACATTTTGATGTTTTGATAAAGCTCAAATACGAGGGGATTGACGTCAAAAAATTTTTCGCTATGGGAAAGCGAAATTATTTCTAAGAAACATAGGCTATATTAATTACAAGAAAAATTCTGAGATCCTTATGAAAACTTCAATAATGTTACTCAAGCTGTAAGTTATGCATCAAATACCTTCCGAAGCATAGGCGTGTCGCAAGTTGATTAGATGATATTTTTCACTTTACACAGAATTTGGAAATACAGAGCCACACAATGATATTCCTGAAAGTAAAATGTCATTTCAAAATAAAAAAGGAATCTAAGCAAAAAGATTTAGCGTAGGCAATACTGGTTTGGACTGAAATTTGAAGTGGCAGGTAACAAGACTGTATAAATGGGAAGAATTACACGTAGGAACGGTTGCGTATTTTCATTTCATGGCCGCGCCGCAATTCTCGCAAATGTTCGCGAATAAACATGATTACCAAAAGCAACAAACGGGATGATTCTACAAAATTTTTGTCTATATAAACAAAAATTAAGTGCCGATGGTAAGTGGGTATATAGGGATCCTACCAGGACCTAAGGATCCCAAGCCAACCTCACCTGCAAGTGGTGCCGATCAACGGACGAGGCTCTGGCAAACATAACAGTGCCCGGTAGGCGGCAATAGGCTCGCCACCAATAACGTGGAACCAACTATAAAATTGGCGAAGTTTGGGCGTATAATATGCCTCTGTCTACCCCTTCGGGGGAATCAGGAGTAAATGTATATATCGCCGCTTCTCATGAAAAGTGTACAAACTCAAAAGAAATGTGAAATCAAGTTAAATATACAGAAATACCAAGAATCACCTGCTCTTTCTCTTGAAAAAGGAACAAAAAGGCTACTGTCCAAAATTGCCGCCAGGGGAGCTAATGTTCAGTTTTAAATTGGCGCGATTTTGCGTCCCTTTCGCACAAAAACGTTACAATCTTTAGTTGTGTCAAAGATTTCGCTGCATACACTTAGTGTTTCTCGTCAAAAGTGCACAAAAACGAAAAAACGACGTAAAGGTAAGTTCGATTTCTCTGTAATATTGTATCAAATCAAATTTATATTGTTTTTGACAAAAGGATGACCAAATACTTAACAAATTCTTCTCTAAAATACTATATAATCTCAAAATTGAACAGTTTTGTCGAGTAATTTATTTCCCTTGAAACGTAAACTTATTTATCATAACCGTATTATTTCTTGATTGTTTGTTTTTAACGGTACATTAAGTAATAATTAAAGTTAAAATTTTTGATTGTATAGTTATAATGACAAAATTGGCAAAATAAAATGTTTAATTTCACAATTGCTTTCTTTTCAACTTTTAGGTTAGAAACAATAAAAGCGTAATGTTTCTTAAATACTTTATAATTATTTATTTAGCTCTTTTTATTGCGATGATTATTGGATTTTTAACAAATTCTAATTTTATACTGAGTAATTGTGTGTGTGTTTATGGTGGATTGTTGCGCCAATGGCGGGAAATTTTTGAATTATTCACGTTTTTATCGTATTTTACCTTCATAAACCAATATTTAAAAACGACTTTTAGACACATTGGTGTCTAAAAGTCGTTTAGATTTGAAAAAGTTAATTACTAGGTGGCTCTTTGTGTTTTCAATATTATTTGTATAATCTTACTTGCGATATATGTTTGGATGATGTTTATTAAGGCATTATTCCTTTTTTTTTCTTAGAGAAATAAATGAAATTGCACGTAAAAAATGGCAAAAAGAATCCTCTTTTTACAAAACCTAAAAGACAGTTTGCGAAAGGAAAAAGGGTTCGAAAGAAAGTAATAATACGCCCACCATTGAACATGAATCGATGATCATTTCTAATGATTCAACAGAAACTGACAATAAAAGTGGGACAGGTGAAATGTCAGGTAGTTTTTTATTACTTTATGTAATTGTTTTTAAATACATTGTTAAGTTTGCTTTTTCCTTATAAAGCATTATTAGTTATTATGTTTGTTTCTTTCAGATTTGCGAAATTATGATTTTGATGTTCCTGAAATTTCAAAGCAACAATCTACAATATCTGACATGCATAATTCACTCAGTTCTGAAGAGCCTGCCATAGCTCAACCGAATATACTTTTAACAAAATTAAATGATGGTCAGAGCTCTTCCAATCAGAATGCTGAGATAAAAGCACCTATACCAGGTAGTATAAATACTTTGATTTAGACAAGTTTTAACAGAATAATAATATTTTCTTTAACAATTCACCCCTTAAGTGACAGTTTCATGCTTGTATTTTTGTTACATACGATAGTAAGTTGCCATTTACTCAAACTAATTGCTTGTTTTTGTTTTAGACTCTTCTTCATCTGACAGTGACTCCGATTCAAGTACTTTTGCAAATAGTTCGTCTTCGACAAGCTCATCTAGTGCGAAGGATTTTTCGTCAGATGACAGTGTAGCAGATCCAAACTACAGCATTCCAGTTGAAAATTCTCCAAGTGATTCTGAGGTAGGGCCATTTCAATCAGAGACACTCCAAATTGGGCCATTACAAGCAGATCAAATAAATTCACCTATAAAAAAATCACGCAAGCGAAAACCTAATCCTATTAAATGGAGAACAAACGTCTTAAAACGGCTGAGACATGCTGGCAAGAGCTTTTCAACAAAAGGAAAGGTTGTAAGAGAAAGGTCAATTAAACCACCTTGTGACGAAAAATGTAGACAGAAATGTGTGTCAAAATTTTCTGAAGAACAACGGAAAGATATTTTTGATGCATACTATCTTTTACCTGACGCACTACACAAACGTAACTTCATAGCACATTGCATAGAAGAAATAAAGCCAAGATACAAATATAAATCTAGTGACAGGCCAAGAAAAAACAATTTAGCATTTTTTTTTACTGATAATGAACACAGCAAAATTCGTGTCTGTCAAAAGTTTTTCTTGAACACCCTTGATGTCTCTATATCAATAATAAAAACAGTACGCAATAGAGTATTTGAAACCCAAAACCCGGTGCCAATACTGGATGACAAAAGAGGAAAACATGAAAACCACCGTCATGTTGATGATCGCATAAAAAATAGTGCCAGAAACTTCATTAGGTCAATTCCGCGAGTAGAAAGCCATTATATACGTGCTGATTCAACGAGAGAATACATTGATGGTGGCAGAAATCTCTCCGACATTTATAGGGACTATGTTACATTATGCGAAGAGAAAGGAGAGGGATACATAAACTACGTGATGTTTAACAAAATATTTAATAATGAGTTTAATATTTCATTTTTTATTCCAAAAAAAGATGTGTGTGAAGATTGTACTGCTTATATTAATGCAAATGACAATGAAAAAGAAGAAATTAAAGAAAAGTACGATAATCACCTAAAAGAAAAATAAATGTCTCGTCTAGAAAAAGAGAAAGATAAAAAAGAGAAAGTAAAGAATTTATATTAATTAAAAAGTAAAAGATAGGAATTATAGTTTTGATAGTTTTTTATGGTTTAGATTCTTTTCAAGTTTGGTTAAATAAGATTTTGATGAGGAGTTTGATAGGATAATTTTTTTTTATTTTATTTTATAAAACCCGACTGAAACAGTCCGTTATCATGATTTATTTATTTATTTATTTATTGGATCACCAACATAAGTTACAGTGTATAACACAAAGAATAAATTAGTATAAAAAATTATCAGTTCTCACTGCACTCATAATTAGAGGCGACCACATCATGCATTAAATACAAAACTATAACAAAAAAAATCCTTATATAAAACAAAAATAGATAGTTCACCAAAATAACAATTAAAAAATATATATATATATCGAAGTAATTTCGCTTAAAATTATGACATTTGTACATTAAAAATTAAAACAAGACTTAAAACAAACAAACTATCAGCTAACATTATTAACAGTAATATTATTGTTGCAATAAAGTAGATAGAGGTACGTCACTCTGTTGTAAAGTGAGTAAAAACTTGGGGTGGCTCTGAAAATTTATATCGAGTTCGGGTAGATGTTTGACTAGGATGTTATACAGACGAGACAGACGAAACAGGGGGGCACTACGACCCATTCTGGTCCTACAAAATTTTAGTCTAAACAATCCACAAGGATATCGAGGCACTCTATTGGGAATGTTAAAGTCCAACAGGTTGAGCAACTTCGGGCTATTAATGCGATTGTTCATTAATTTGTGCAAATAGGACATATCCAGGTATATACGTCGCAAATACAGCGGGTCCAGTTGAAAATGCTTTGCTTTGTCCATATAAGTCTTAATGTTTCTGGGAGGTCTGAACCGATACGACAAGCTACGAATAAACTTTTTCTGCACCCGCTCAATCCGGTCAATATGGATCTTGTAACTTGGACACCAAATAATGCTGCAGTACTCCAGCTTACTTCTCACATAGCTGTTAAAGAGCAGAATGACTGTGGAGGGTTTTTTGAACTCTCTAGTACTGCGCAAGACAAATCCCAGTGCCTTATTCGCTTCACCTATAATTTTATTAATGTGATAAGAGAATCTAAGCTGACTATCCACTAGTATACCCAAGTCCCTGATGACTGTAACCTCTTCAAGCCGAGTTCCCGCAATGGTATACTCATAAAGAAGCTTATCACGTTTTCTCGTAAATTTGATGTGATGGCATTTATTTGCGTTTAAGAACATCTTGTTTACGTTACACCATTCATGGAGGCTATCAAGATCTTTCTGTAATTTTTTGGAATCCATGATATTTGAGACTACTCTCGTCAACTTCAGATCATCAGCAAAGAGATATATATTACTATACTTGATGATTCCTTCAATGTCGTTAATAAAAACATTGAAGAACAGAGGTCCCAAAACAGATCCTTGGGGCACGCCTGAAGAAGCTATAAACGTGTCAGACTGTTCGCCATCTATAACCACTCTCGACGGACGATTTGTGAGGTAAGAAGTGCACCATTTTAACAAATTATCAGTAATGCCAAATGTATTAAGCTTCCCTATCAGAATTTTATGGTTTACCTTATCGAAGGCTTTGGAGAAGTCTGTATAGATTGCATCTACTTGTAAACCTTGATCAACTGCTTCTGTTAGTTTCGTCGTAAAAAGCGCTAAATTACTAGTGGTTGATCGCATTGCCATAAAACCATGTTGATCAGCCGAAATATAATTATGTAAATGCTGATACAGAAAAGAGAAAACGATTGATTCAAAAACCCTTGATATTGTCGAGAGGATTGATATAGGTCTATAATTAACTATGTGGTCCTTTTGACCACCCTTGAAGATCGGTGTCACCCTTGCCAGTTTCCAGAGATCAGGAAATGTTCCCGATTCCAGTGACCGATTAAATAAAGTTGATAGTGGCAGAGACAGTGTATTTGCACAATTAACAAGAAAGAGGGGGTGAATATCATCAGGTCCCATGCCTTTTGTGGTATCAAGTTGCTGAAGTTTCCTTTTAACTTCATGTGCATTAGTTCTAACAGAACAAATTACACCGAGGCTTTCACTGTTTAAAGGCGAGGCGTCAAAAACTCTACCGCTGTCTTCACATGTTTCAAATACTGAGCAAAAGTGGGCTGCGAACATATCTGCAATTTGATTAGTGTCAGAAAACTTAACGCCATTTAGGTACATAGTATTAGGGAATGAAGAGCAACTCTGTCTTAAATTTTTAATATGAGTCCAAAAGTATTTCGGGTTTTTCCCTATTTCAGTTTCAATAGTATATATATATTTAGTGTAGCAGTCTTTTATCATCTTGTTACAATCATTTCGTAAAAACTTAAATTCTAATTCATCGAGAGGGTTGTTAAATCGCTTGAATTTTTTATGATATTTGATCTTTTGTTTCAGTAAATAAATTAATTGTGGTGAATACCAAGTAGGATAAGATCCTCGGCGATTCTTCGTCATTGGAATATGTTTAGTAATGATATCGCGTATAATATTATAGAAACGGCCCAGCATATCATTCACATCATTGCAGTGATCAAACTCCTCTGTCCATATAATAGATTCAAGGGAAGCGTTAATAGCCAAATAGTCCCCCCTGTGAAAATTGTACCGCTTTCTCTGAGCTGATTTCTTATTTATATTAATTTGCATGTCTAGTTCCATCTCCACTGGGGGATGATATTTATCAATGTTTCTTATAGGTTGAAGACATTCCGTTACATTTAAGACATCGTGATTGCATAAAAGTAGATCAAGTGTTTTACCGTTTTGGTTTGACACTGTATTAAATTGTTTGAGATTATTAAGTGACATGAAGTCGACAAGGTCACAAAACAATTCACAATTGTCATAATCCATTGGTTTAAGGCTTATTGAATCCTCACTTATGTCCGCTTGTCAGGTAATACCACCCAAGTTAAAGTCACCTGCAATCAAAGTACCATCATGTTCACCACACGTTTGTAACTTTGAAGTGGCCTTATCAATAAAACCTCTTAAACTATTTTTAGTTACCGGCGGGGGAAGGTATACGGCACACAAGTTGAAGATGGTTGTTTCCCCATTCAATTTTAAGGTTATTGAGACCCATAAATCCTCGCAATCACTCTCATATTCCGAGATACGACTTGACATCAATCTATCTGTAATTGCCATAAGCACTCCTCCTCCCCTTTTTTTAGATGAAGCTGAGGTTTCCCTATCCCGTCTGTACACATTATATCCCGAATGAAAAAATTCACAACCAAAGCATCCACTATTCAGCCAGGTCTCCGTAAATATAAATATATCGAAATTACTGTTAGCAATTTGTTGACGTACCTCAACAGCGCTAGTATTTAATCCTCGCACATTTTGATAGAATATTCTTAAGCTATTATTTGACATAAAAAAAAACCAAAAATAATAATAAGTGTGAACTATATATAGTGAACGAAAAAACCAGTGAAATAACAAAAAAAAAAAAAGGGAAATAAATCAGATTCTAAACAAGATCCGCTAGGTCTTGAGTATTTTTTATCAATTTGTACTCCGAAGTTTCAGTCTTTCTGACATAGATCTTGCCCCCCCTAACCCAGGTGAATTTATAGTTAAGTTCCTTAGCCTTGGTTCGAGTTGCTGCATGCAATTCCTTAAGTGCTGGAGAGAGATGCTCCACTACATAAACTGGCTTCTTTTCACCTCCAATACCCAGGAGACTAGTATTGAGTTTATCTGAAGGGATCTTGGTTTTTTTGTTAAATTTTATGGATGAAGCCAAAAATCTGTCACGTGATCCTTGCGAGTTAAACTTTACAATAATAGATCTTGGTCGCCGACTATCTTTATTAATTTTAGCTATCCTAGTGCAAACCTGAATTTCGCTTTCTTCAAGTTTATAACTAGTGACAGCAGCTATTTGTTTTACTACGGTATTTAGGTTCTCGGACTTGTGTTCCGGTACGTTTTGAATCTCTAAATTATTGGCCCTGGCGTGTTGTTCAATTAGACACAGTCTAAAGTTAAGGTTAGACACAACGTTTTTCAGAGATGAATTTTCAGACTCCAATAATTTTATGTTATCGGAATTAGCCTTAACTACCTCCTTAATATTTTGCTGCTGTCTCTCAATTGCCGTAAGGGAGTCCGTTATCTGACTAAAGCGTTCTAGTACTTCCTTGGTTCTAATTTCAAACTGCTGTATTATATTGGTCTGAAAACTGTCTAGTACCACTTTAAGTTCTTCTTTAACGATCATACGGAGGCTCTCCACTACTTCAGAGTGCTGTGTAGCTATGATGCTTTTTACGTTAACGTCAGATGCACTTTTAGGTTTGCTTCCTCTTTTGAGGTTAACGTTTGTATTTGATAATTCGTCCCTACAGTCTTCACTAATTTGATGCTCGTGTCCAATTGGCGGTTTTAATGGTGTGTTGGAGTTGTCTGACTTTGGTAATTTACTTACACAACTGGGACATATAAATTTTGATACGTACTCCTCTGACAGCTCTTTAAGTGACTGTTTTATATTGATACAGCTCAGGTGATATTTGTGCTTACAATATTTACAGTTTAGTGTATTAGATGATGATGTAGAACGTTCACAGCAGCCAAATTTAGATTTTATTTGCTGACGGGGTGACATAATTGCTACTATCTTTGTGCAGCATCAATCAAATCAGGGATGGCAAGTATGTTCCTTTACTACTAGCTCCATGCAGTAGTGTGTTCGAGGTGCAAGCAGAGCCCAGGAGTAGCGTTATTTTCGCAAAAGAATTAAATTAAATGTAATTCCTTCATCAACCAACAAAACAAAAATGTTTGCCCATCAAACCATTACGTCAGCCAACGAATAATAATATTATATCACTTTGCTTAAACAGTTATTACAATTTTATAAATGACTTACAAAATCACTTGCTTGTAACCAAGCTTGAACGTAGCACAACAGATGATACTGTGATATTCCAATAAAAATTGTTATAATGAATAATTCTTTCATTGAAAAAACACCATTTATTCTACTTTAATATCTCAACAAAACTATCGAATATCTAAATTATAAACATTTTTTTTCTAAAAAAGTAGCTAAAGTCAAAACAACTTAATTTTGAATTTTTTTTTTCTTGACTTCGCGCTTTTAATACTTACTTAAACAAAGTTATTTTATGACCTAAAGGATTGAACTATTTTTAGTAAATAAGAGCGACTGTCGAACTTTATAAATAACGCTTTTATTAACGGTTCAATTTTCAAAAGGCTCTCCTGTAAAGTTAGCTAACTTTGAGATTGTACACTATTCATGAGAAGCGGCGATATGTATGTTATATGTCTCAAGTATGCAGGGTGTATAAGACCTTCATCAAAGCTAAATACTACATATCCTACACATCATAACAAGAGACATTATCTAAAAATTATCGTTGGGAAACGAAAGGACTCAGTATTTATTTATTTATTCCACACTAGCTTTTACCCGCGACTTCGTTCGCGTGGAATAGTGACTTCCGGCAGATTTTTGGTTTTACCCATATAGTTACTGATCTCGCGCGATTTTTGAGAAGTTCGCGGTCCCGCGGGATTTTCGGGATAAAAACTATCCTATGTCCTTTCTCGAGTTTCAAATTATGTCTGTACACAAATCGGACAGACAGACAGAAAGACAGACAGAGTTACTTACTCATTTGTAATTAAGTAGGATCACAATGTAATAGGTTGGGGAAAAAGTCTTTTCGTATTTTTGTATGAAAAGTCAAGACATTTTTTTTCAAAGTTTATGTACATTTATTTACAATATATATGCACCGTTTTGTTGAATAACTTTCTGCCATTTTGTGGGCAGAGACATTATCCCGTTACTGTAGAAACTTTGGGACTTCTGATCAAAAAAACGGGACAAATAGTTTTGGCAGTCCTCTCTTGAGGTCAACCTTACAGAACCTAAAGAATTCTGCAAAAACCGAAACAGGTGAAAATCTGAAGGCGCACGGTCAGGGCTATATGGTGGATGCACTAGGACCTCCCAGTCGAACTCTCTTAATTTTTGCTGAGTGGCTAAAGATGTGTGTGGTCTAGCGTTATCGTGATGAAAGACCACACCCTTCCTGTTGATCAATTCCGGCCGTTTTCTCTCGACTGCTTCCTTTAATCTCATCAGTTGCTGGCAGTTAAGATCAGAATCGATGGTTTTGCCGGGCGGTAAAAGCTCATAATAAACAATGCCCTTCCAATCCCACCATACACACAGCATCACCTTATTTCGTGTTAGGCCAGGTTTGGCCACAGTCTGTGAAGCCTGGCCAACTTTCGACCACGATCTTTTTCGCACGTTCTTGTCGTACGTGATCCACTTTTCATCGCCAGTTATCAATCTCTTCAAAAACAGCTCGGTTTCATTACGTCTCAATAATGAATCGCAAATGAGTACACGGTTCATTAAGTTTCTTTGAGTGAGCTCGTGTGGCACCCAAATATCGAGCTTTTTTGTATAACCAGCTTTCTTCAAATGGGTCAAAACTGTTTTGTGGACAATTCCCAGTTCTTCAGCTACATCGTAACTACTAATATGCCGATCTTGCTCCACTCTTTCATAAATGGCGTCCATTTTATTCGTAACAGGGCGATCAGAGCGAGGTGCATCTTTAACATCAAAATTTCCGGACTGAAAACGTTTGAACCAAATTTGTGCTACTCTTACTGACACTGCATCAGGTCCATAAACATCACAAATTTTTTTCACTGCTTGAGTTGCATTTTTGCCTTTTTTATAATAAAATTTTAAAATGTATCGAATTTCTTCATTAGATTCACTCATTTTTACGGAGAGAAAAACAAATGAAAAATAGCGGGAAACAACTTTTTTTTATTTTTTTCTTTTCTTTATAATGGAACCTTTTTAATGTTACCAAAACCAGCCAGACACAAATAGTACAGTCAAAAAAATTTTATAATAAGTTTATACCTACGTTATGCGAAAAAACTTTTTCCCCGACCTAATATGTTAGATGAAGTATGTATTTGCCGATAAACACTCGTTATACTAGAAAATTGTGTTGTTAGTATTTAAGGCTGTCAACAGATGGCGGTGTACTTAGTTAAATCGCGCAAATAATGTCCTGCTCTGTAGACATAGTTTAAGTGATTTTTGTTAGTTAGTATGTAGATACACATTCGAATGTGACCTTCGACAAGGGGTTAGCTATGTAGATTAACATTTCAATTTCAACTCGTTCACTAGCCACTATCAATACAATTCAAAAATCAGTAATTATCAAATATAAAATAAAACTTTAAGTCATATAATACAACAAATATTTGACGTTAATGAGCTGAGATACGAATGACGAATTGGTGTGTTTGGAGAATCATTTACTTATTTACAACTTTGTATCTGAGCTTACATTATTTTCATCAGTTAATATATATAAATCTCACAACCATGTCAAGATATAAGTCTTAAAATATACTGCTATTCAGGTGCTGGTGTTTCTGACTGTGATTAAACCTCTTTGACGCTGCCTTCTGAGCGGGCCCAATGCCAGTTGATTACCTGTCATAGATTAAAACACGTAGAGGTGATAATGCAGAAATAGGAAATTTATGCCTTTTTTTAGGTTAATGTATATTAAGGGTATATAGGGGTCCTACTAAGACCTAAGGTGCCCAAGCCAACCTCACCTGCCAGTGGTACACCTGCCGCTCAACAGACGAACATAACAGTTCCCAGTAAGCGGCTATAGGCTCTACCTTTACGTATACCTACGAGTATTACGTCAAACCAACTAAATAATGCGAAGCGAAGTGTGGGCGTATAATACGCCTCTGCCTACCCCTTTGGAAAACAGGCCTGAATGTTTGTATGTATGTAATTAACTCCTCCTGATTTGACTTACCTGGCTTTCTAGAATTGGCATAAAAAACTTCTACAGTATCACCCGCGAACGTAAAAATACTTGCGTTTTTTAATTTCATGGAGCACAGGTCATTTTTATAGTGTCATGTAATTATTATAGTCTAATTATGACTTATATGTAATTTTCAATCTAAAACTTGTAGTTTTAAAAATTCTAATAGCATGACGTCAGCTCCGACAAGTCGCACTGGGTCCACGGGGTGGAATATGCCTTACCCCTCTTCTTATCATAAGATTACTGAGAGGAAGCCTTTGTTCAGGAGAGGGATGTTGATGAGCTGAGATTTCCATCATTATTTATCTCTAAGTTTCCTATCAGCTTCTTCTCCGAGATCAATATTATAACTCAATCTGTAGTTATAAATTTTACTGCATTCTGTAATTATCATCATCTTATAAAGTCCATAGCTGATTAACCTCCCCAACAGATTACATTCTGTTAGGGATATTTGCCAATTATCAGCACACTAGGCGGGTTGGTGATCGCAGTTCAAGCCAGTACGCAGGGTGGCGTACGCCGCTGCCCATCTTCCTTCTGCGAAGTGGTGATGTCGCAGAAGAAGGCCGCGCCCGGGGGTTCTTAGGCGGCGGGGGCAGGGGGCCCCTTCCGTCAGTTATAGACCCCCCCAGAGGTCGGCCAGTCACGCCATTGCCGCACAAGGAGGTAAGGGAGGCGCGACACACCGCGGCGCTCTGAGGAGGTCCTCCCGGTTCTGATCCGGGGGACGTTGGACGCGGGTGGGGTGCCGAAATCAACAAATATCCTGGTACTGGCCCTCCGCCCCTTTTTCAACAGCGGTGAGCGTCGTCGGAAGTTTTTTAGTGGGTAGGAATGCGGCGGTCGTCTGTCGCATAGAGTCCCACACCCCCTCCCGGTCTCCCCCTTTGGCCGGGAGACAGTGCGTAAATGCATTTTGTTACCGACGTAAATAAAATAAAAAAAGGTGCCACACGGCAAGTTATTATAGCAAAGAATATTTTTTTAACAGCCTGCGTTAAAACCTTCAGTGGCCGTCGTGATCCGCTAAAGTTTAATCCCGACGTAAAGGCGCTTCTGTGAAATACTTTATCTCTAAATCTTCAGGTATGGGATTTTGAGATTTCTCAGTCGTAAATAAATGAAATGGATTGAAAAGACTTTTGAATTGTATTTATTTTATTAATAACAAACTAAAAAGAACAACAACACAGCTTAATAAATAATACAAACTGCATTTCCTAAAAAAACCAAAAAAAAATTGCATAAAATAAATAAATTGCCTTTAAATTGCTTATACATTTATTGCAATACTTTTTGACGTCTCATACAGTGCTAGACAAAATTTATTTAGCTTTTGCCTAAATAAGTCTGCTTTTAGCTTCTTTCTTACATATCTACAATTAGGACAATTGTTTGTTTTGGGGCAAATTTAATTGGGGCAAAAACTTACCTTTATGTTCTATTATGTTTTGCAAAATACATAATCTGTTGTATGTCAATTATCTTTAACACACGGACTTGTGTATTCCATAAAATAAGCACTTTTCACTCTGTATTAGATAATAAATAAAATTCACATTTTCACACTTCCGAGTGGAAACGAGGAGCGTGGCCTCCTGCACCGCTTAACTGAGCTCACGTCAAGTCACGGGGTTCACACTTACTCGTTCTCATAGTTTTATCAATTCAGCGTAATATGCGCCCGAGTTGTCAGACCGCTTTCCACTCGGAAATAATATAATTTAGGGATCTGTAGGTCTAGTCTATATATTTATTTATTTTTTACAGAACTAAAAATCCAATTCTAACAGATTATGTAATTTCATTATTACTCTTGCTTTTCTTACTCTTGTAACTCTTATAAAAAATATACTGTACAAATTAACTTATGTAAGTATGAATAAATAAAGATAAGTGCAATTTTTAATTGCGACCCAACAGACTAACTATGTGTATAGTTTTGTTGGACATTATTGTAAAGGTTTTAAGCGTAATACAATGTACCTTTTAATAAATAAATAAAAATAAATTATTCTATATTACTTAAGAAATATGGTCGCCGTTTCCACATAATTACTCATGTAAATTACACCCATATGCAGACTTAAATGAAAGAAAACATTTCAATAAAACAATAATTAAATAAATGTTATTTTTATACATTAGGTCACAGTAAAATAAATTTACTAACGAAATTTAACATAAATTAAATAATTATTAAAATGGAGTAAAATAGAACAGCTGTTATAATGACAATTGGTTGCTTCTATTCTATTCTATTCGACTCAGGCAGGATATGTCTATCTAAACAATGGCTTATTAATTAGAAACTACTCCATCCTTTCCGTAATTATGAAGGAGAATGTTGCAGCTGGTGAATATTCCGCATACTGGTCATGCGGTGCGCGCGCGCCTGCAAGCAATCAGCGCCTCGGCGAACGTGTTCGACTCACAGCACTATCGGGGCATCCCAATCACTACCCTAAAAGGATTATTGTACTGGACACAAATAGTGTGTAACTATTCTAAATGCTGTCAGCCTACAGTATATAACGCTCGTAGAAGCCTGATGCTCTCCAATAGTTTTCTATGATGATCGATCGAATCACCTGCATACACCTGTTTTCCAATACCTTGACCAGCAAGTCGGTCATCGCTCATCGGCTCATAAAAACAAAAGAGGTATTTTGTTTTTGGACCTACATGATCCCATCTGAGCGGCGATAGTCAATGGCGAGCAAGCATTTGAAAGCAAGGGGTGCTTTCAATTTCAGAGAGCTCGGGTTTCTAACTTTGGTAGCGCGCCAACCTATGACTCTTCGAAGTTATGTGCGTAATTATCGCTTGCTCCATGCTTTGGAAAGCACGTTAAGCCGTTGGTCCCAGCTGTCATGAACATGTATGGCAGTCGTTATAAGGAACAGACTGACAGCTGGTTTAACCATAGAACGATGTTTTCCTCTGGGTTGCGGAGGTCAGACGGCAGTTGCTCTACGTAATAACTGAAATTCAGTAAAATCTGATAGAACCAGTGAACAGACCTTGGGCCCTAAGCTTAAGCCTAGGGCAACCGGGATCCCCCCAACTGGTCTCCACCTTGTCGCCCCTGCTGTCTAGCAATAGACCCTCCGAGAAGTCGACCACACACGTGGAGGTCCTCCCGGTTTTGGTCCGGGAGACGTTGGCCGCAGGCGGGGTGTCAGACGTCGTCGGAAGATTTTTAGTGGGTATTACTGCTGGCAGTCGCGTCTGCCGGTGGTAAGTCCCACACCCCCTTTCGGTCCCCCTTTGGCCGGAAGGTAGGGCGTAAACACATTTTGTTACCGGCGTAAAACAAAAAAGGACAACCGGGATAAAGCTAGGATATGAAATGATATGACCCAACATGATCCCATATCCATTTTATAATCTTTTTAATGTCGTGTGCATGAACTTTTGGCTATCAGCTCAAAAAATGACAAATTTGATACTTCCTTATGAATAAGTGTTTTGTTTTTATCCTACATGATCCATTTCACAATCTTATTTATGTCGGGTGCATGAAATTTGCGCTCAAAAATGTCGAATTTAATACTTCCTTGTGGAGCATAATTCAATTTGATGTTTCACAAGATATTTAAAGGAGCATAAAGTTTACATGTGACACTTTGTGTAATGCGCCTCGTAAAATTTCAGCACCGCTCGAAATGTCTAGTAGGTACGTAGTTTACGAGCTGTAGGTGAAATGAAATGTAAATGTTTTCTCATTAAAAACTCAGTCCTTTGCTCTGATTTCATCTTTTTCATTTCCTCGCTTTTCTTCCTGAACTTTAATGCTGTAGAGCAGTGGTTCTCAAACTTTTTTGTTGACGTAAACCTTTTGGGAAGCAAAATACTTGATGGAAACCTATAATAACTAACTAGTGTTCAGTGTTTTAAATATAAATATAGGATGCATCTATTGAGCCTGCAAAAGTCAACTATAGTTAAATAAATAAATTAGATTTTATATAATGATGCTATATGTTAAGATGGCAGTGAAGTAACGCATTGTCTTATTATTTTTAGTTTGTTTATAAGGAGTCATTGCCTCATTATACCGGCATCCGCAGAATATCAGCGTCGTGACAACCTTTGTTGCGACATTATGCTGAGCGGAGGCCTTTTTGGTACTATTTAAGATGCTGTTAGCTTTAAGATTTTTTATTTTTATTGTAATTTGTAATGTACCAAATAAACGTTTTTATTATTATTAATAAAACAATAGTTTTCAAAGGTGTATTCTTTATTAATAAGCATAATAAAAGTACAATGTGGCAGTTACTAATTATTACTTACTTTACCACATGGCAAGTACAATAATAGAATAGATGTATTAATAAAGAACAAATCGATCTAATGGGAGGTATGAAATTGTTTTCTATTTTTCATCAATTGGTCAATCAGGTTTCATAGAAAATTGTTGAATTCTCATATCAGGTTCGGCGTGCAGTCTATTGCGATATTATGTTTTCGTGGCTGCATAGGTTAAGAATCTTGTTTCGCACAAATATGTTGTTTCAAATATGAGTATTTTTTTAAGAACAACTATTATTATAAATGTGACTAGCTATTTTTATTTTAGCATGTTTATTTTAAAGTCAATCATTAATAATAGCAGTTGACTTATTTGCTGAACAATTCTCTTCTGTCTACAGCAATTGTGATTTAGTCCCTTCAAATACTAAAATAATAACAAATAGTTATATCACATCGTTACAATTCACTGAAAACGACATCCTAAAAATTATTAAAGGCCTCAAAATACATTAAGGTACTGGTCCAGATATTATTCTTTCTTTATTTGATAAACGATGTGGACGCTCTCTATCAACACCATTGCTGATCCTATTTAAAAAATCATTAAAGCAGGGAGTCTTTCCAGATGTGTGTGATAAGTCAGTCAATCATGCCACTTTAGTAGAAAAGTTTAAAAAATTATGGTATTGGTGGTTCTCTGATATTTTTGTTTAATTCTTACCTAGCAAAAAGATCTCAGATAGAATCAGTGGCTGGGTATGACTCCAATGTGTGCTACAGTCTGTCTGGTGTATCACAGGGCTCTTATTTGGGTCCGATTCTGTTCTTGGTTTTATAAACGACATTACCACTAAAATACAGCACAGTAACGTCTTTCTCTTTGCCGACGATCTAAAATTCTATAAAGTTAATAACGATCCTACTGACATTAATCATCTACAAGCTGACCTGGATCAAGTGCAGATTTAGTGCATACATAACAGCATGACTCTGACCCCATATAAGTGTTTTCATATAAGTTTCACTAAAACTGCAACAGACACAGAGTACTGGCTAGACGGCAAGGTTTTGGCAAGGGTCGACAAGATAAGGGATCTCGGTGTTATCATTGTTAGCTAGTTGAAATTTAATTCTCATTTTGACATGGCTGTTGAAAAGTCTGCTTAAATGCTGGGGTTCGTAAAATGAAACTTAGAAGGATTCAAGAGGCAAGAAATACGAACTACCCTGTTCAATAGCCTGGCGCGAGTTTGCGTCAATAGCATGGAGTCCGGTGTACGCATACTCGTCTCAATGGATAGAAAGCATTCAACGAGCGTTCACGAGGCACCATATCTCCCGGTATACATCACAAAGTTCCATACATGCGTTTATCTTACTTTGGCATGACATCGCTTAAAAACCGACGCACTTTATCTCTTATTCCTTAATTAAATTATTTTTAATAAAGTTTTATGTTCTGACCTACTTGCCAGTATCAGCTTTACTGTCCCCCGTAGATGCCCTCAGACACCACTCACAAAATCTTTTACATTACCGCCTTATAGAACTAATCTTGGCCTTCAATCTTCTTTAGCAAGAATTCGCAATCCCTTTTTTTTTTTTTTTTTTTTTATTATCGTCTGTAAAAAAATGCTGCTTACGCACTGTCTCCCGGCCAAAAGGGGGAGACCGGGAGGGGGTGTGGGGCTCACTGCGGCCGACACGACCACCGCAGTCCTACCCACTAAAAAACTTCAGACGACGCCCACCGCTGTTAAAAAGGGGCGAGGCACCAGTGCCCGGGTTTGTAGCTTCTGGAACCCCGCCCGCGGCCAACGTCCCCCGGATCAGAACCGGGGAGACCTCCTCAGGAAGGCGCAATTTGCAGGGCCCCCCCTACCTCCTTGTGCGGCCATGGCGTAACTGGCCGACTTCGGGGGGGGTCTATGGCCCCGGGCGCTGCCTGACGGGCCCTCCTGGCCCGCCCGCTGCGCCAACGGCGTAGCCGGAGAGAGAGCGGATCCCGCTCCCTCTCCCGCTCCGCGGCCTCCATCTGCGACATCACCACTTCGCAGAAGGAGGCCATTGCCTCCCACGCCGTCTCGCTGTCGACCATCTTTTGCATGATGGTCGGCAGCGAGAGAGCCACTCCACCCAGGGCCGCGGCTAACGTCGACCGCGGCCCCGCCCACGCAGGGCACGCCACCAGAGTGTGCTGCGCATCATCCATCGCGCAGTCACAGTGGTGGCAACACCGGGTCGACTCCCCCCCGGCGACGTCACACAGATACTTCCCAAAGCACCCGTGCTCGGAAAGTACCTGTGTGACCCGGAAAGTCATCGACCCCCACCGACGGCCGACCCATCGCTCCAAGATGGGCTCGACCGTCTCGAAGATACGGCGCCTCGATCCTTCGGCACGTAGTTCGGCGCTCCTGTGTAGCTGCCGCCGCCATGCGCCCAGAGCCTGTGTCTGAGCGTCTCTACGCCACCGCACCACAGTGTCCGGTGTGGGGCGGAGACCCTGGCTCCGGGATTGCGCGCCACGCCAGTAGACCGCCGAGAGAACCTCGGCGTCGAGGTCCCATGGCAGGGACCCGGCGAGCGCGCATGCCACCTCATGGGAGATGGTGTGATACCCCCTAACGACACGGGTCGCCATGACCCTCTGCGACTGCTGCAGGATCTGTCGATGACGACCCGATATGGAGCTCGCCCAAATTGGGGCTCCATATAGGGCTATGGACCGCACCACTCCCGTGTAAAGGCGGCGGCAACTGCCGCCACTCCCTCCGAGATTGGGGAGCAGGCGAGATAGAGCTCCCGCCGTGCTCACCAACCTCGGGCCTAGGTGCCGAAGGTGCGCTTCGAAGTCCCATCTGCTGTCGAGAAGGACGCCGAGATACTTCAGCGTGTTCTCGACAGGGATGGGAGTTCCTCCTACCACGATACTGGGGCCTGGAGGCGGCCGCCTCCGGGGACCATGGAAAATAATGGCCCCGGATTTATGCAGTGCCACCTCGAGCCCCAGCCGCCGTATCCTCTCGACCACCGCCGCGACGCCGACAGTGGCCAACACTCTCGCATCCCGGGGGTCAGAACCCCGGGATGTTACGAGGGTGTCGTCGGCGTAACAGATCACGTCCACGCCGTGCAAGTTCACACAGCGCAGAACGTAATCATATCCGATGTTCCACAAGAGTGGTCCCAGGACAGACCCCTGTGGAACACCGCACACCATACGCCGACGACAGCCTCCTCCGCCCATCGTTGGGAAGACTACCGCCCTCTCCGACAGGTAGCTCCCCAACAACCGCCGCAGATATGGAGGCACCCCATGGAATCGGAGCGCCTCCATAATCGTTGACCAGGGCAGGGTGTTGAAGGCGTTCGCGATATCGAGCGACACCGCAATCAACACCCCACCCCGGGAAACCGCCCTCTCCGACAGGTCCTGCAAGCGGCCGATCGCGTCAATCGTCGATCGGCCGCGGCGGAACCCGAACTGGTGGTCGGACAAATCTGGTCCGACCTCCTCCAGGTGCTCGACGAGGCGGTTGGTGATGACACGCTCCAGGAGCTTGCCCGCCTCGTCGAGCAGCACGATGGGCCGATAACCAGAAGGGTCATCGGCCGGACGTCCCTCTTTGGGAAGGAAGAATTCGCAACTCCTACAACAGCTTGAATGCAAAGTCACCCGACCTGGATTTTTTTCTGTCTCGCAAAAAGTATTCAATCACACTCTGTTGAAGCTGCTCGATGACCCACATTCGTAGCGATTATTTACTATTTTTCGTATTTTCATAATGCATATTGATTAGTCATAAGTTTAAAAAATATAAGTAGAAATAAAATGATGTTAATACTTTTAACGTCTTGCATGCAAATTATATTATTATTATGTACTTTGGTTTTGTACGTAAAATATATACGTTTAGCTGTAAGTGTTCCTTATAAATAATATCAACGGGTCCTAATTAAATGTGATTGAAATTAGTTTCAAATACCTACTAATAAGCTTCCGTTTCAATCCGCGATTGTTTCGGTTCAAAGAGCTTCCATAATTGGTGTTAAGCATCAATATCGGATTACACTAATTGATGTGGCTTAGGAAAAGCCACTAATCTGACGTAGTTCGTAAATTGAACCTACAAAGCGTCCCGGGTGGATAAACTATAATCACAACGTAATAAGATTAAAGTTTATATTTAAAATATGACCCCATTCTTGCCAACATCATCATATCAGCCTTATAAAGTCCATTGCTGAACATCATCGTCCTCCCCAATAGATTACACTCTATTGGGGGTATTTGCTTATTATCACCACGCTGGGCAGGCGAGTTGGTGATCGCAGTTCTAGCCAGGACGCAGGATGACGTAAGCCGCTGCCCATCTTCCGGTAGGTTTTCCGTTTGTCGATTCTTACGACTTTCTGGGAGATGAGGTGGCGCTATTCTAGGTTATTATAGCAAAGCATATCCATTGTAGGGAGCGAATGACGTGCTCCCGACTAAAGGGAAAATCTTCCACCGGGCGGATGGATGTGCCCGGGGGCCGCGGCCCAACCGATGATGGTTGGGTGCTGCATATATAGTTACGAGCTTGAGGAATTTCGTTTGCGCGATTCAGTATTTTCATTCATCTTTTACGTTCCGTTCATCGCTTGTACGGTGTCGCTACATCACTCCCCCCCTAGACCGAAGGTCGATCCTTTGAAGCTCAGCAATCTGCGCGTGTGCAGCAAGCATGCGATGCAAGATACGGTGTCGCTACACCATCATCCGGTAGTTTTCTTCCTCGACTCTTACGACTCCCTGTGAGATGAGAGGGGTTGGCACTATTCTAATCCGGTACCACACTGCAGTCACTCCGTGTAATAATTAAAAATCAGCAAAATCTGAAAAGCCCAGTGGACAGGTACCCTGGTCCCTTTTTTTGAATAGCAAATCATTAACTTCTCCCGCTGTAGGGGGAGCGGGAGGGTGTGTCAGACTTTTTTTGACTACAAACCAACCACGTTTCTTCTTGGGCTTGCTACGTCCTAAGGCCGCGGTAACCCTTTCGAACAGTCCCGCAACCCCGGCCAGGCATACCTACATCATAATATGACAATGAGGATCTAAGCAAGCCTTTATGAAAACAGTTAATTAATTGCCACTAGCTCGTCGGATACAAAACTCCTTCGTCAATTTTTTCTTAATTGAACGCTACTGAAACCGCATGTATGTGTCGACTATAAATAAAAAAAAAACAAAATTCTGGAACTAACTGTAAATCGCCTCCTTTGCGGTATTTAAAAGCTTAAGCCATAAATCCTTTGCGGCGTTTATATGATCGCATAGATTAACTTTTTTTTAATAATTTGTGAATATTTACGATCGTACAAAAGTTGCCTTTTAGCTTTTCAACGCTTTCATTGTTTGCTAACAATAAATTATGATTTGTATCGAATATTCGTTTTAATATAGGCTTTAGTAGTCGTTAGGTGAGCCTATTGGTTAAAAATCCTGATGCCTCCGAGTGTAAACCACTGATTTTCACGAATTTAAAACTAACTGTATAAAAACAATAATTTCATGAGACGAAATATATTTTTATTTTAGATTCAATCCAGCAAGCGTTGTGGAACAATGAAACTTAAGTCTAGTTTTATTTGCGTGTGTTTGTGCGAACTAATATACTAATATACTACATGTGTGCGTGTGTGCTTCAGCGATTATATACTATGTTGAAATAAAACTATTTAAAGGTAATTAATGAAAAGTAATAGCAACTATATGTATAGCTTGTTTAAATAAATGTCGATATTTCGCCTGTTTCCCCGAAGAGGTAGGCAGAGGCATATTATATGCCCACATTTCGCCAATTATTGCTGCACCCACGTAATAGGTGGCGAACCTATTGCCTCTTATTTTGATATCACGTATCATATTATTATAAGAACACGAGATACATTTTGCCAAATATAATGATATCACATTTATTTTGCCTTAATAATAAAGAAGGTATACAAATACGCACATTTTGCCTCAAACTGAGTTCACAATTCCGTCAGTAAGCCTTAATATTTGTAAATAAAGGTCAGGTATTTTACGAAGGTATTACAGACGTCCAATTAGGTAAATCAAAGCATTTAGTAAACAACTGAGCACAAAATTTATGGACTCTGTTTCAAGCCGGACGTTAAGCTGTGATAAATACCCTTAGAACATTTACCACTGAAGCGCTCGAAGCTCTGCGGTGCTCGGTGGTCGGAAACGATCACCGAAGTACAGCAAAGTTTACAGAGGTCAGTCCGTGGATGGGTGACCGTTTGTGTGGCATTTGATATCGAGCGCTTCCGTGCTTCGGAAGGCACGTTAAGCCGTTGGTCCCGGTTATCACTAAATGTGGTAGTCGTTAAGCCATGTTAGAGGCCTAATGGGCGGCTTGAAAAATTCTAACAGCAGGACGCCACACACCTGCTTTCGCCAATCCGCACTGGGTCAGCGTGGTGGAGTATGACCCAATACCCTCACACATTGATATGTGAGATGTGGCTCGTGCTCAGTAGTGGGACGTTAATGGGCTGACTTAATCCATAGTGAATAATTTTATATACCTACCTAATATTCCAATATGACATTTGTGTACCTTCTAAAAGGTGGAAGATATAGTGATACTCTAATTTTATCTGTTAACAACATCCAATTATGTAACCTATATTTCACAAATAAATGAATTCTATTCTATTCTATCCTCGTCCACTGCTAAAGATAGTGCTCCACGTCGCTAGATCTTGTGCCGCCTGCATCCATCGGCTTCCCGCCGTCCTTAACAGACATTTATATCGGTAAAAACGATCTCTTAGAAACCGTAACCAACAAAGTAGCACTAAGAGAACCTTCTCATGTTCTTGAAGTAGAAACCGTAACCAACAAAGTAGCACTAAGGGAACCTTCTCATGATCGTGAAATCAAAAAAGTAATGAAACGTAGCTAAACAGTTTAATAGGGTTGTCACAATAATAATCCTCGAGTTTCTTGAAAACTTCTCGAGCACGCTCCCGATCTAGAGAAGTGGCGCTCCTTTATTTTTCAGTGACATTCAGAAGTGCTACGGAATGAAGTCAAGTCAATTGTTTTTTTTATTAGTCTATAACTTTTAAATAAATTATATCTTTTTAAATTTTGATACAGGTGTCTCGTTTCCAAGAAATCTAAATAATTTATTGATTCAGGCGTTACTTTGCGGAAATCCATTGTAAGCAAGTGATGGATTCAGCGACGAGCGTTCAGCTCTCGTTTCAGCGTTGGTCGTGAAGACATCGTTGTTCTGAGGCTCCTATCTTACCTGAAGATGCCCTGTGTATGGGCGAAACACGTGTCGTGTTGAATAGTTTCTCGATTTTTCGGGAAATTATAGTAGCGCGGGAATTGTTATAAAGATATTTTTAATACATCACGTGCTTCCAAGACATCTAACCTAATTATTCATTTTCTGTTCGGACTTTTATAAGAACAATAAGCATGTCTTTGCAAAAAACTAAGATTCAAAGATTCAATTTTAATTGGTTTTGGGAAAGAACTTTACTTAATAATTAAAAACACAACTTAAAGAAGTATACTGCTATTGGTAATCATAAAGGTAAATGTGTGTGTAATGAGAATAAAACATTAACCATTCTGAATGTTAGCTATTTTTTTTTCAATTTTTTATTATTTTTGGTATTTTTAATAATGTTGTTGATTTCTTAAGCATAAGTGTCTTTTGTTACAAGATACAACATTCAGTACGAGTTTATATAATGAATACACAAACAGGAATAAAAGCCGATGAACGAATTTCAGCGCTAGTTGTTGCATTGCCTAAAGGCGTTAAGCGACTTTTAGCGCAAATGTTATCCTGCCGCATTGTATTGTGGTTGGATATTTTAAAAGTGGGAGGTGTTAAGTACAAATCTCTTCATAACTGCAGTATGGGACAAATGTACAACCATTCCGGCTCAATTGTTTTAACTGCGGACTTTTAATTGTTCTGGAGTCTGTTTCGGGAGATTTTAAGATATATTTTCTATAAAATAAATTTACATCACAAGAATGTGAACCAGCGACATGCCCCATAATTGTGCTTACATTTTTTTTTGGTAGTGTTGTTTCAGTTATTTTTTTTTTAAAGTAACACATTGTAATGACTATATCCTCCATGATAATAATCAATCAATGCTGTTAAAAAAAATACACAAATGCACAGTAACAAGCTCACCCACTTATGACGGCCTGCAAGAATGCCGTTTCACGCCCTGCTTAAAAGACCAGGTTTTTAGGATCTAGGAAACACATGCGCCGGTAGGAATTCCAAAGCCTAATCTTACACAGTAACTACTTACCAAATTTCTTGGTTTGAGTGCTGATGTCTGCACAGTATGTGAGGTTCCTAAGACCAGCACGTATTGTGAAGGAGAGGGCGAGAATACATGCATATTTTTTTTTATACCCACATCATTCGTTTTAGCAGTTAATATGAAATTAAGTGTTTTATCTGCATGAAAAATTTTTTTGTATAAGAAGAACAATGACCCTGGTACTTATAACTTTATGAGGTACTCATTAAGCTAAGTTTAAGGCTCTATTTAGGACGACATAAAAAAATTCACAGCAAACCGTCTCACACCTTTTTAACAGAAAACAGTAACCGTGTTTGAAACTTACTACACTGCATGCACTTGAGCATTTTTTTCATTTAAACCTCTTTGTTATGTGAGGTACAGGTTTCATAGCACGACATGGTAGATACCTCATCATGTCAGTCTTATAAAGTCCATTGCTGAACATTGGCCTCCCCAAGATATTATATTAAATTGGACATATTTGCCCATCATCACTACGCTGGGCAGGCGGGTTGGTGATCGTAGTTACAGCCAGTACGCTCATCCTGCTACTACTACTACTACTACTGCCCATCATCGGGTAAGATTTTTCTTCATCGACTCTTACGACTTCCCATAAAATGAAGGAGTTGGCACTATTCTAAGCCAGTTCCACACGGCCTTAGGTAGGTATGTGCCTAGTAGATATTATATCCGACAGTTTGTAACTTTAGGTCGTTACAAGTTGTGCGTGGCCGGATCCGATCGTTCGGATAAACATCGGCGGACGTGCTGCGGGAGGACCGTTAATATCCGACAAGTGACGTGACATTTCAACTTAAGGGTACGTCTGCCAACTAGGCTAAACTGTACACAAAGTTAAAATTATTCAATTTCCAAATTTGTCTATCCTTACTTATTCGAAACGGTCAGTGGTTTTGGTATGATATTTGAGGAACTATATATAATTGTAATATAGGGAACTGATATCAATATATATACTTCAATAAAGCAGAAATATCTCACACTTAAATTTTGACGAGAATCAAGACATAATTGATATTCTATTATTAGATGAAACTTTGGTCAAAACGACTTTTAGATCTAACAATGTTATGAAAAATACCAGTAGACATGATTACTCTGTGGTATTTTTTTTTCTGTGGAACTATAATAAAGGTAAGTAGGTATGTGCTCTTCCTGCCGGGGTTGCGGGACTGTTCGAAAGGGTTAGGCGGCCTCGGGACGCAGCAGGCTCAAGAAGGAACATGGATGGTTTTGACGTGACAACGTCTTATAAATTGGTTTGCCGGGTGACACTTCAAGAAACTGCGTTACGCTCCGCTCACGTTATGCCCTCACAATGAGAGCGAGTGAGAGGCACGCGTCCCTTCCACTCGGGCATGGTTAGCCCGCCTAAGAGCGACAGGTACAGAGCGAGATGCGTTTTAAATATAATTCTTTGTATAAATAAATGTTTTAAATTGTTACTATTATTTCATCCTTCTTCCTACTATACGAATGAATATTCACATTAAAATTATTTTACCACTCAAAGTCGTTGTCACGTAAAACTTTCGCCCGTATACCGACTTTACAGGCAACCAAACCAAACCAGCAAGGCAAATTTTTTTAGTCAGTAAAAGTCTGACACACCCTCCTGCGCTGTCTACTGCAGGAAAATTATTTGATTTTATTGATATAAGACTTTTAAAGATATTATTATTATCATTCTATAAAAAAGTTATATTGAGGTGTATAGATGTATAAGGATCCTACCAAGACTTAAGAAGTCCGAGCCAACCTCATCTGCAAGTGGTGCACCTGCCGATCAACGGACGAGGCTCTGGCGAACATAATAGTGTCCGGTAAGCGACAATAGGCTTAGCACCACTTGCAGGTGGGGTTGGCTTGAGCTTCTTAGGTCTAGGTAGAATTTGTAGAGCTAATTGTGTTTCTTCCTTTTACAATGAAATTTGTGTTTTAATTTTAATAGATAAGGTTGTGGTTAGCAATAACGTCCATCTTAATAATCTCAGCGAATCTACGTCCCTTCACTCAAGAAACCAGATGAAAAGGGATTTAATAGTAATTTACCATAAATAACATAATATTCATAAACACTATCGGCCTTAAAATGTTCACAGGAACTTTACAAACCAACCATTTGTTGTCCATTTCTGATCTAAAGATCAAAGCTGTCTCTACAGAACTTCCCTTAAAACTCTTGAGAATATTGTATTCAATGTTCTTTGAGCGAAATATTGCCCAAAGCAATCGCTGCGTAGTCCGACAATAGTTAATTATCATAAAGATGTTACACTAATATTTGCAGAAAGTATTCGTTATTCTAAGATTATATAAAAATATTTTTTTAAGTAAAATATGTTTCAAATAAAATAAATAAATAAACATTCTCTTACAATCACACCAATTATTTAGTTCCAAGTAAATATTGCTTGTAAATGACTTGTGAAGCGATACTAGGTTGTTGGAAACTACCAAAGAAATAAAACAGAGTTAACCGAGGTCAGCCTTCAGAATTTCCTCCGCGAAGTCGGCCACATACGCCATGGTCACATAAGAAGGTAGGAGGGGCACGTCACACTGCGGGGACAAGCCTTAAACCTAGACACTTGCCGTTTTCAACAGCGGCGGCCTCATCGTACGATTTTTAGTGGGAAGTCCTATACACCTACCACTCCTATAGACTTATATACCATTTCAAAAGAGGTTTATCAAAATATGCACCGTTATGTTACTTCATAAATTCCACTAAATCAACTTTATAAATAAGTTAATATCAAATAAAAACTTACGATATAGCCCTTAAATAACCAAACACGAAACACCCCCCACGCGGTAAACTTCAAAACAGATAAGCAAGCAGGCGTCCCCGATTTAATGGTATCATGTTTTCAAAGTAAAACGCTTACCATGACACTTATCAAGATATCAAGCCACGCTTTGAAGTATTAAATCCTTAAAAAAATACGCGAGTAAGAAAAGTAAATTTGTTGTTGTTTCATAATGAATAATTGTGTGTGGTTGTATGTACCATGTCGTTGCCGTGTGTTTACGGTACTTCCAAAGTATTCTATCAGCCTATTCTATCAAAATACTTTTTATTTCATAAACTATTACATAGTACTTGAAAACGTCAAAATTATAAAAAAATTACAAAAACAAATAAAATATAATTATACTAAAATCACGAAGCTTAGATTCACTTGCAACCAAACAATTTAAAAAAACAAAAAATATTTAAGTGTAAGTGTATCTAAGTCAGCCAGTTCCGAGCCACCGCTCTGTAAGAAGAACTGGCAAGAAACTCACAGGCTTTGCTCTTTTAAATTATCGATTGGTTAGTTACAATCTTCATTTGTCTGTGATGCTATACAATGCAACATAATATAACAATATTCATGACTTAAAGTCATTCATATTAGAATAGCCTGTATGAAACGGCAGTTTAATCCTAAGCATTTTTATCAGCCATATAGTCTTTAATAGAATGTCCGAGGTTCCCCAAAAAGGAGACTAAGGGAATGGTGTGTCACCTCTTATAATTTCACAAGTTTATAAAGAGATATCTGTGCTAAAAGTGAACCTTGCTATAACTTTATAAATACCTAACTAGTTTAACTGTAAATCTTGTTTTGTAATAAGCCACAAGAGTTTAATAATATCGTCAGTCTAATTTATAAACTCCAAAAAATATTTTAAAAGAGCATAGCCTGTGAGTTTCTTGTCAGTTCTTCTCACAGAGCGGAGGCTCGGAACTGGCACTTAGATTCACTTACACCTAATTTTTATTTATTTGCATGTAAGTGAATCTAAGCTTCGTGATTTCAGGGTTGATATAAAATTTTTTTTCATGTATATTTTGTTTTGACGTTTTCAAGTGCTATGTAAAAGTTTATGAAATAAAGAACTTTTTACTTTTACTTTTACTTTTACTTTATTAATTTTGACTTACTAAAAGTCACTAAGCCATCTAGTGTAAAATATCATAATATATCGATATGAATATCTCTCAAGCTCCATAAATTAATATTTAATTAATAAAAATAATTTACTCTTTATTGTACACCATAACAAGGATTACACATAAAAACAAAGAAAATTAAACAGGTAGGTATATACTGTGAGCGGCCTTATCGCTTAAAGCAATTTCTTCCAGGCAACCTTAAATGGACAGAAAAGTTAAGAACACAGAAAGGTACAACGTGATGTACAATAATAATTGAAAACAAAATTAGTTACAATAATAATAAAAAAGAATTATTTATTCAAGACCATGGGCCCAATTTTTGTTAGTAACAATATTTATCTTATATATTAATGTTAGTAGGGAATTTATATTATGCAATGAGTTTTTATATGCAAGTCAATGCTGCTCAATCCCACTTGAAACCGCGCAGCAGTGACCTACATATACTCGTACACAGTCCAGCCTGCTAGCGATCAGACCCAGGATGCTGTTGCCGCTGGCACGAACCCTGCGCACCAGAGATGCGCATCTTTTACGCATAGTGGCATAAAAGTTATGAACGAATTGTAGTAACACCTCAATGCAATAAGTAAAACTATAAATAAATAAATAAAATATTTTCTGACAATTACACCAATTTTTTAGTTCCAAGATAAGTATCATTAAGAACTTGAGTTACGGATACTAAACAACGGATAAACATACTTAAATACTTTTTTTTTTTGTAAATATATACTTAATATACATAAGAAAACACCCAGACCAGAACAAATATTCACGTTCATGCACACAAAGATTTGTCCTGTGTGGGAATCGAACCCACGACCTCTGGAGTGAAGTGTAGGCATACTGACATCCACGCCATATCGGTCGTAAAAAATAAACAGTTTTACTTTCTTCTATAAAGTTTGCTCCAGGAAAACTCTAGGCCGACTTGCAGTTGGCAGCTAGCAGCGTGCTTTGAAAAAATGACAGCGGCTATCGGCTGTATTCAATTTGAATTACCTCCACCAATCCGTACTAGGTCTGCGTTGTAAAGTATGATCCAATACTCTCTCACCTTGGGTTGCGAGAAGAGGCACTGACATCAGCTGTCAATGTCGAATTTATTCTAATCTATTTAAATTACCTCCACCGATCGATACTCGGTTTCAATGTCAATGGAGTATGACCCCATACCCTCTCACATACCCATGTGAGAGAAGGCAGTGTCATCAGCTGTCAATGTCGGTATGGTTCTAATCTATTTGAATTGCCTCTAGTCGGTACTCGGTTAGCGCGGTGGAATATGACCTCATTTCCTTTCATATTGGTTTGTCGAAGAAGGCACTGACATCAGCTGTCAATGTCGATTTAATTCTTATCTATTGGAATTAACTCGACCTATCCGTACCAGGTCAGCGTCATGAAGTACCCATCTCGTGAGAGAAGGCCCGTGCTCAGTACTGGGACGTTTATACATACATATATACGACCGATATGGCGTGGAGGTCAGTATACCTGCACTTAATTTCAAAGGTCGTGGGTTCGATTCCCACACAGTATAAATCTAATCTAATCTAATGAATAGTTGTTCTGGTCTGGGTGTTTCCCTATGTATATTAAGTATGTATTTACAAAAAAAAAAGTTTTTAAGTATGTTCCTCTGTAGTATTCATAACACCAATTCTTAGTGATACTTATCTTGGAACTAAATAATTGGTGTGATAGAATGAGAATATTTATTTATTTTATACATTTACGCCTGTTTCCCCGAAGGGGTAGGCAGAGGTATATTATACGTCCACACTTCGCATGTAGTTGGTCCCGCGTAATAGGTGGCGAGCCTATTGCCGCTTACCGGGCACTGTTATGTTCGCGAGAGCCTCGTCCATTGATCGGCAGGTACATCACTTGCAGGTGAGGTTGGCTTGGGCTCTTTAGGTCTTGGTAGGATCCCTTTACAACGTTAATAATCTTAGATAAATACTGAAATTACAATCAAGTGCCGCATGCGATACGAAACAATAGCCATACTTGGCTATCAATAAAAGTTAGACAAATTTAAAATGTACCAAGTATAAGTTGAATAAAGTTCAATTTGCAGATTAAAATGTTTTACAACCAGTAGAAGTTTTGGGGCAGATCAAAGGTGTTTGTTAGGAGATAAATTCGCGACCCCTGAAGTCTGATAATATGATTGTTTACAGTAAACTATATCGGCACTTAAACCTTATCGTGTTGGGAACAATAACTGCTGTAGAGATGACTTTATTTTTATATTTTTTAATCTTAAATTCAAAGAGTTACAGGATTATGTAAATGAAATAAAAAATAAAATAAATATCAGCAGCACACTAAGCAGAGCTGGATATAAATAATTTTAATACAGTCATGTACAATATACACTATGTATTGACCAAGGGAAGCTTTCATGGCCCCATCCTCGTTCCCTTTAAATATTCCATCAAAATTCATTGAATACAAAAACTGACTGACTGTATATGAATTGGTAAAAGTATTCTTCCTTATTCTATTAATGTTATTAGTAATATTTCAACATATAAAGAAATATACCAATTATAATTAAATAAAAAACCATATATTATTATAGGGCCCCTAGCAAGGTCTGTGGAATACAAGCCAACCTCACTTGCAAGTGGTGCACCTGCCGATCAACGGGCGAGGCTCTGGCGAATATAACAGTGCCCGATAAGCGGCAATACGCTTGCCATCGCGAACCAGCAAACGAAGTAGAGGACAGCCTCCCACGCGATGGACCGATGATTTGGTCAAGGCGGCGGAAAGCCGATGGATGCAGGCGACTCAGGATCGCTCCATGTGGAAATCTATTGCCTGTGTTCAGCAGTGGACGTCAGATGACTGAGATGATGATGATGATGTGTGTATGTATAATTTTTTTTAAATTGTGTACGTTTTATTGCAGCTGCTCATTTTTGGTACAACTTATAATTTAGTAAAATATTTTGCCAATGGAACTATTCACAAATAATTGCATTTAACATTAAAAGCAACTTACTAGACCACAATTTGTTAACGACGATAAAACTTTCCAGAATACCTACGTTATTGTCTATTAACATATTAAGCATAAATTCTATAACATGAAAAAATATATACTATAAATATCATACAAATTAACGTGCTTCTAGATCATTCCACTTAAGTATTTACATATGGTTATCAAAAAGTAATAATTATATAAATTAAATAGAGTCACGTAATTTATTACTTTTTTTAGTTAACGCTAACTTGTAAATAAAAAAACTAAAACAAAAAATATACTTTATTGTCTTTAAGATCGACATGATCATTTAGATTCGTCAAAGCTAATAGCTAGCGTGCAGCTAATAAAGTACAAATTGAAGCCTAGATTCAAAACACAATTGACAAGAGAATACAGATGTCACTTTCAAATTAAATTTTAATAAATATTGCACACAGATAATGAGTCTCACTCACGTGCGTAAGTCTTCAATTTGCCCACAACGTCGTCAGGACTACGTAAGGTTTGTAAACATTTGATTGCACGCGACTTCGTCAGTGAAATTCGATTTTATCGCGCATTTTGTTTAAGTAACTTTATATAATAATAAACCTAATGACATTATTTCACGCTTCTGGTTTCGATAATAAGACCATTCACACAAACTTTGGTCGCCATTTTTTTGCGTCGGTAACAAAATGCATTTACGCACTGCCATGCGGCCAAAGGGGGACCGAAAAGAGATTGGACTCACCACCGACAACGTGACCGCCAGCAGAAATTCCCACAAAAAGTCTTCCGATGACGCCCGCTGCTTGTTGAGAATTAAACGAGGGGCCGTACCTGGTAAAGCAGTACCTGGGTTGCAGCGTCTGACATCCCAGAACCAGGAGGACCTTCTCAGAGAGGCACAGTGGACCCCCGGTAGTCAGTATTAAAGGCACCCAGAGTCGCCGGTCTCTAAGTGACATCGTCTCCCTAGCGGCTCCTCAGCCACGTCAAGGTGGAAACCAGTCTCGGGGGAAATTTGGACCCCCTATTTCTACTA
The DNA here is from genome assembly GCA_949126915.1 of Musotima nitidalis. Taxonomy (NCBI): domain Eukaryota; kingdom Metazoa; phylum Arthropoda; class Insecta; order Lepidoptera; family Crambidae; genus Musotima; species Musotima nitidalis. The sequence goes on from OX421425.1 coordinate 16,542,309, forward strand.
TTAGAACTTTTGACGTACAAGCGAGATAGTAAAAAAGCTAACTCTAGTTTCGTATTCATAATGTTAGTATGAAAGTACGGATTAACAGATCTTAATAAGGACGCCTTGTTATGTATTAATATTAAAGATATCAAATAAAGGACCTTGAATTTGAATGCACTTCTAACGACTGACAATTGCTATGTCCACATTCGAGCCGGTTTTAAGAAAAATAAACTCACTGTCTCTGACATCTGTGCTGGACTTCTTGGCGGGAAAGTGAAAAGTCATGTTTGCAGTTTTGTTTTATTTTCTAAAATTTGTGATATTTATAAACTTAATGAGTAATAACGGTGGATTATTAACCGTTAAGTGTTTGTAAACATACATGAGTGTTGGTGAATCAAACAATACAGTGCAACATCACTTTTCAAATTTTCTCTCAAGGAGTCCATGTGAGATCTCAGTATAGTCCCACATCTTTACTGAGGACTCAAGGGGTTTAGGGGGAGGGGATTTCATTTACCATTTATCATCTTTATCACCACTCATTCTCATTTACTATAATTTATATGATATTAATATATCTCTAACTTAACATTGGCTAAATGTGCTAGACGCACGAAGCCATTATTTAAAATAAAGAAGAAGACATCTTTGCTATCGTGATATCATAATGACAAGCGCAATTTATTTAAAATGTGCTGACTTTTTATTGCCTTTGTATTATAATGTCCGTAGGTACTGTTGGTCATTCGGTTTTATCGTTTTTGATTTCCATGTAAACAATAGGTAACATCCATATGCTATTGTCAACTACATTTATGTTTAAACACATGTACCTATATAATTAATATTATTTTTTTGTACTATATTGCTGCACGAAACATCGTGAAACATTATAACAATAATGTGGACAAGGTTGTGACAGAATAGCAGAGATCGTGGTTTTTCTGCGACTTCGGAGTCACAAGCCGCTTTGCCTAAAATGTATATATCGCCATTATCGAGTTGAATAATTGAATACAAATCATCATCATCATCATCTCAGCCCACTAACGTCCCACTACTGAGCACAAGCCTCCTCTCACATACCAAGGTGCGAGGGTATTGGGTCATATTCCACCACGCTGACCCAGTGCGGATTGGCGGAGGCAGGTGTATGGCGTACTGCTGTAAGAATTTTTCAAGCCGCCTATTTAGGCCTCTAACATGGCTTAACGACTACCACATTTAGTGATAACCAGGACCAACGGCTTAACGTGCCTTCCGAAGCACAGAATATCAAATGCCACACAAATCACCCATCCACGGACTGACCTCTGTAAACTCTGCTTTACTTCGGTGATCGTTTCCGACCACCGAGCACCGCGGAACTACGAGCGCTTCAAATACAAATAAATCGACTTTATTATTTTTATATTACCATGACTTTTTTTAAATTATATGCGTATTTATTACTTGTTCCGTTTCTCGGAAAGCACGTCAGCCCGTTGGTCCCGGCTGTCATGAATATCTATGGCAGTCGTTATTAGGAAGTCAATACCTTCTAACATCTTGACAGCTGGCTTAACCACGGAATTATGTATTCTTCTGGGTTTTGCAGGTCAGACAGCAGTATAATAGCTAAAATTTAACCATATCTGGTGAGTGATACCAGTGTGCAGACCCTTGCCCTGGGCTTGAGTATGGGGCAACCGGGATAATGCTGGAATATGATGATGATGACAAGAATAAATACTGATAAAAACTGATGAGGTAACGCAGCAACGTCTAACTTAATAACTGTGGAAAGAAGAACAGATCAAGATCATGTCGTCTCCAAAATTGTATAATCATATCGGAAACATCATGTCCTTCATTGAATACTAAAATTATCAGCAGTTACAATAAAGAAAGTTATTATACTTTAAATAAATTGAACATCATACTGTTATGCAAAATTTTGGCAATATGAAATCAATAAAATCATTCTTGCAGAAACATAAGCCCTGAGAAATAGCAGACGCTGGTTAAATTTAAGCGGACCCATACCCAAGTTTAGTTATCATCTGCGTTCTACGTATCAAATTAAGATCTCCATAATCGCAACGGCCATCCTTAAGTTTCAAGGTAATATGTCTCATAATAAATAATAGGCTTCATAGCATATTATACGTATGACAATAAACACAATATATTGTATAAGAATGGTAAACAGCTACATGAACACAGGTGTGGAGAGCTGCGCGTATTGGACGGTTAACTCCTGCAGTTATTATAATATTGTGCTCACTGTACACACTTTATGTGTAAACCTAAGAAGATAAGAGTACAATACAATTACTGACACTTTGAAAGCTAGAGTTCATGATAATGTCTAACACTATTTTATCTTAAATTAAATCAAATGAAATTTATATGGGTGTATAGGGACCCTATCAAGACCATTAGGCTTGGGCCTACCTCACCAGCCAGTGGTGCACCTGCCGATCAGCGGACGAGGCTCTGGCGAATCTAATAGTCCCGATAAGCCGCAATAGGCTCGCCACCTATTACGTGGGATCAAAAGTATTATTAGCGAAATGTGGGCGTATAATATGACTCTGCCTACCCCTTCAGTGAAACAGGCGTGATTGTATGTAAATATGAAAAATATATAGTCAACTTTACCGTCATCATTTCGTACTAATCTAACACAAATCTCGACAAAATGGATATTTTTATCCATTTACATAAATAAATACCTGCTACCCAAAATCCGCATGTACCTTTTATAAACTTCTCAACGACCATTTATAATAAAAAGACCAAAAACAAAAAGAAGACAAAAAATTAAGTGTCTAAAATTTTATAGCGACTCCATGTTATTTATGTTAATGAGAAACGTGTTCCGTACGCTGCAGTGTTTTGTTAGTCGCAAGTGTTGATTAGTTTGTAAATGATCATAGTGAGCGACATGCGGTTAGAGAAAAAAGTTAAGAGATAAAAAGGTTTAAAATATAATTAGCAAAATATTTATCGAAAATGGGTGCGACTGATGTTGTGGATTATGTAAGACCAAGTGAGTAGTGGTGATTTTTTTTCTGCTATCTACTAATAGATGATGAAAAGGGCGGGGGACAAGTGCCTGGGTTTAAAGCTTCTGACCCTCCGCTCGCGGCCAACGTCCCCCCAGGTCACAACCAGGAGGACCTCCTCAGAGGGGCACAGTGTAAATGTATCTTGTAATGTATCTCTCATATCAGTGTATCTCTCATATCAGTGTAATGTATCTCTCATACTTCTTATGCAACCATGGCGTATCTAGCTAAGTTCGCGGAGGGTATATGGTAAGACGATTAGGTCCCCCTGTCCCATCCGCCTAAGACCCCCCTGGTGATGCCAGACAGGCCCCCCTGGCCCGTCCGCTGCACCAACTGCGTAGGCGGAGAGAGAGCGGGTCCCGTTTCCTCTTCCACTCCGCAGCCTTCTGACCATAGGGTTGCGGAGGTCTGGCAGCATCCGCTTCATGTAATAACTGAATTGAATTTTGCTTAATCTTGTTGGACCAGTGAGCAGATGCTGGGGTCCTAAGGTTGGTGTTTCCTATGTATATCGAGTATGTATTTACAAAAAAAAAGTATTGATATATGTTTATTCATATTTAGTATCCATACCCAACCAACCAACCAAAAGTATATAATTGGCGAAGTGTAAACGTATAATATGCCTCTGCCTACCTCTTCGGGGAAACAGGCGTGAATGTATGTATGTATGTGTAGTATTCGTAACAAGTTCTTAATGATACATATCTTGAAACTAAATAATTGGTGTAATTGTCAGAAAATATTTATAATTATTATTTACTATGACTTTAATCTTCATTACAGAGGGACTTGGAATTCGGCATTTGCAGACATTGTTGCTGTTCCTGGGAATGCTCATCGCATTCTCGATGCGAGTCAATATGAGCATAGCCATAGTTGCTATGACGACGAATACAAATAGTACCGGAGACTTAGAGGTAAAAGTGAAATATATGGGTGTATAAGAACCCTACCGAGACCTAAGGAGCCCAAGCCAACCTCACCTGCAAGTGGTGCACCTGCCGACCAACGGACGCGGCTCTGGCGAACAAAACAGTGCCCGGTAAGCTGCAATAGGCTCGCCACCTATTACGTGGGACCGACTATATTATTGGCGAAGCGTGGGCAAAGTATCAGTAAGAACTTGTGTTATGGATACTAAATAACGGATAAACATAAATACATACTTTTTTTTGTTGTAAATACATACTTAATATACATAGGAAAACACCCAGACGAGAACAAATATTCATGTTTGTGTAAAATATTTGACCTGTGTGGGAATCGAACCCACAACCTCAGGAGCGGATGGCGGATATACTCGCCTTCAAGCCATATCGGTCGTTTAAGATAAAGCCTGGGCTCAGCCTTCCTCTAGCTAACCAAGATTATTAGGGCACTACCGCCGAATTCGATGAATTTCAGCAATTTCGACTAGATCTAAATTTTCTGAGGTTAGACCATAATTTATCTATTTGTTATACATTAATGTTGCATTGTATTTTTATTTTTTTGATAAGGTAGAAGGAGACTGGCCTCCACGACACAGGGAATCCTAATGTGGAGACCAGTGACATATATTTTAACTTTGTATTTTTTTCTGAACAATAATGCATTATTATTATTATAATTGTTCGGACCTTAAGACCGTTTAAGTGCTTTATACGAAAGAAGTTCCATCTAGTATTATAATGTCTTGTAAGTAAAACTACTTTCTTGTCAATCGGTAACTTTGTTTAGTATTGTCCTGTTATTCTTTACTTATTTGTAACATTTTGAAGCAAATATTTTAGCACCAGGTGCTATATTCATTACGTACCAAAAAAAAAAAATGAAAAAAGGATTTCTGGAAAAAAGATATTGACAACGGTATGGAGGCATCTCCTAAATACCATCAGGCAGTGGGTATGTGGTCATAATAAATATTCACGTTAAAAATATCATAGGCACCTACATCGTTCCTGGTTCCAAAAAAAAAAGAAAGATAGATAGATAGATAAATATTCTTTATTAGCCAAAAAACTTAAAAAACTACAAAATACAATGTAGAGAAAAAAAAATTAAAAGCGATCTCTTCCAGACAACCCGACGCATAGGAGAGAACAGGAAAGCAGTAGGCAGAGCACAAAAACTTTAAATACTTAGAATAAACACTAAAACTTTTTGTTAAATATTAATTAAATACACAAATATTTAAAATAAATAAATATATATAATATTTAAAAAACTTATACTAACAACTAATCAGATATATTCAAAAAGTAAGACTTAAGATTTTGTTTATTACCCGGACTTTAGAAACACTATCGATTAAAAATGAAATAGTTTTGAAATTTGAACCAGTTTTCGCATTTTCTAATTATGTTATAACGTTCAGTTCTATCTCCCGGGGTCAATGTACAAGAAAAGGTAGGTGCTTCGGAGATTACAATTCACAAACCAATCTCGTTTCTCTATTACACACTAACCAATTCTCGCATTTTCGAAGTTCGATTTGCATCTTCGATGTCAATTAACTTGGAAACGGTTGGTTATCCGACGACGATGACCTACTTATATACCTGTCTAATGGCATAGCTTTTACTATAGAACTTCACTTCAATCCCTAAAAAGGGGAAAAGAGGGAACTAAAGTTGCAAAAAATATCTGAATATTAATGATTAAACAAACAAACAAACATTATAATTAAAAATAGTGTAAGAAATTTATGTGCAGTTTTCAACTAGGAATTTACGTATTTATGAATACAAACGAGTGTAATAAAAAAGAAACAATCAAATTTAAAGTTATATAAAATAAAAATACATAATTATTAAAATAAGAGTAAATGTACTAAAAAAATCACCAAGAAATATATGCGAGTGGAAATATGTGATCTCTGCCTACCCATACGGGAAAGAATGTAATGTAAATATAAATATGGAGTGTTTTTCTGCCAATGGCGGAATGTATTCAAATTTAATCTGGAAATAAAAGTCTTAAATTTTAATTTTTAAAATTTAAATTTCAAGTAATGTACTTTATACTTTATGAAAACAATAAAGTACACAAAAATACTCTTTTTTACCATGATTCGGGATTTCGTATTGGACTTTAATTTAAATATAGACTGTAAAGAACCTGTACAATTATTTAGTAGAGATACTAATTTGATAGAAACCGCAAAAAGCAATAAAAAATATGTTTTTAAACAAAATAATAAAGAAAAATAAATAGTACTTTATTTTGACGTGACAACGTCTTATAATTCGATAGAGCCGGCTGCACGCACGAAAAAACATGACTCATGCGGCGTTACCTCGCTCTGAGGCGTTCCATGTAAGGCTTGAAGTGCAAGCGAGAGCGCGGAACGAGCGACAAAGGAGCACAATCGGCCTTTGCGTTCGGCAGCGTTCGACATCCGTCTCTCTCCTACTTGAGTGAGCGATGCGTCTGCGTGGACAGCTGCTGCTTTAATAAACAAAGAAAATTAAAATTTTCTTTTGAAAAATGCTACCATTCCATTAGTATTTTCTTAAGACGTTGTCACGTTCAACTATCGTCAGTAAACCAACTTTACAGACAACCAATTTTTTTACTGTGTACTTTTTTATCTTACCTATAATTACCGATGTACTTTAACAGTCAAAAAAAAGGTGGCAACCCTAGCCGGGACCAACGGCTTAACGTGCTTTCCGAGAAACGGATCAAGCGATAACTATGCACATAACGTCGCATAGGTGCGTCACCAGGGCTTGAACCCTAAACCCTCTGAATTTGAAGGCTATGGGTCTTCCCACTGGGCTATGTAGGTTAACAACGGTGACATTAATCTGAAGCATTTATTTATTTACTATTACGAAGCGCTCGTAGCTCCGCGGTGCTCGGTGGTCGGAAACGATCGCCGAAGTACAGCAGAGTTTACAGAGGTCAGTCCTTGGATGGGTGACCGTTTGTGTGGCATTTGATATCGAGTGCTTCCGTGCTTCGGAAGGCACGTTAAGCCGTTGGACCCGGTTATCACTAAATGTGGTAGTCGTTAAGCCATGTTAGAGGCCTAATGGGCGGCTTGATAAATTCTAACAGCAGGACGCCATACACCTGCCTCCGCCAATCCGCACTGGGTCCGCGTGGTGGAGTATGACCCAATGCCCTCTCACCTTGGTATGTGAGAGGAGGCTCGTGCTCAGTAGTGGGACGTAAATGGGCTGAGATGATGATGATGATTTATTTACTGCAAAAATCAGAACCGTCATATATCACATAGTTGACAAACCAGTAACAAAATATATGTTATCAAAATAATTTGTCAAGCTTCTGTAGATACTATATTATTATGTTAAGATAACATTACGTTCGTTTATACCTACAATTCAACTATAATTTTAAGTTTAATGACATTACTGATCATTCGTCAATTAAAATAGAATAGGTATGAACTCTAGACTTTTTGATAGCAGGGAATATTGTTATCGATCTATCTTTGTACCATTGGGAACTTAGAAACTGTTAGTTCAGCTAAATATATTATTTTGTTTCATATTGTCAAGTGAAACGAATAGTAAAAAGTTATGCACAATGTAAATTTTTAAAGAGTATTATTCCACTGAATTTATTATCAAAAATATTGTAGCTAAATCTACATATACGTCAAAGATATTTGGAAATAGTGATAAGTGACTCGATATAATAATTGGCTAAGTTTATATCTTGACGACCGATATGGCGTGGGGGCAATCTGCCTCTGGGGGTTGGGTTCGATTCCCACACAGGACAAATCTTTGTGTGCATAAACATGAATTTCTGTTCTGGTCTGAGTGTTTTCCTATGTATTTACAATAATAAAATGTATTAGTATTTATGTATGCTTATCTGTTATTTAGTATCCATAACACAAGTTCTTAATGATACTTATCTTGAAACTAAATAATTTGTGTATATGTCAGAAAATATTAATATTTATTTATTTAAAATTTACATAACGTATACACAATCTTATAACATACTTATTACGCAATCTTATATCGCCCCAATAAAACATCTACCCATAAATCCATAATTTAAAAACTACATAAAATACAGAGTGGCTTCAAGTTATATAAAGAATCAAAAACCATTATAAGGGAATTTGTTATTTCTTATTTTATAGCTATTTAAATTGTTTTATGATGGAATATAAACTAAAAACTACCTAGTTTATTTAAGCAAGTGATGTATTATAAATATCTTTGTAACAATGCTTTGTATAATTTTCTAAAAGATCGAGAAACAATTCAATACGACACAAGCATGTTTCGCACTTACACAGGGCATCTTCAGGTGAGATAGGAGCCTCAGAACAATGATATTTTGGTCGACCACTGATATGGAGTGGTGGCGAGTATCCCCGCACTCCGCTCATGAGGTTGTGGGTTTGATTCCCATATAGGACAAATCTTTGTGTGCATAAGCATGAGTATTAATTCTGGTCTGGGTGTTTTCCTAAGTAAATAGGTATACTATGTATGCATTTACAAAAACAAATTATTTACCTATGTTTATCCGTTATTTAGTATCCATAACACAAGTTATTACACCTTATCTTAAAACTGAATAATTGGTGAAAATGTTAGAAAATATATTTATTTATTTACAAAGATATTTTTAATCCATCACTTGTTTAGAATTAATTTCCGCAAAGTAACGCCTGAATCAATGAATTATTTAGTTTATTTTATTTTATATTAAAACAATTACGATTCTGACTAATTGACTATTTACCTATAACTAGTTTGGTCACTAGGTTAAACAAAGTTTTGAATTATATGAAAAAGTATTCGCACGTCCTATACATTATCAGTCTTACTAATAAAGATAAGCTCAGGTGTATATAACCGTTATACAGGTGATGCAAGCCATCGGGCTACCAATAAAAACATTTCTGACAAATCGGTTGTAGACGTCTGTTTTAGCGTAGAAGAAAAATTACACAGGGCTTATTCACTCATGAACCGTAGTTTATTTATACTTATAAGCCATTTTGAGTGGCACTATTTCATGTAATAACGGGCGGAATAAAATTACAGTCCAGGTGACTTTTCATATTCGGTTTAGCGTGAAGCAAACGTAAAAAATCCTACATATATACATACATGCCTGTTGGCAGAGGCATATTATACGCCTACACTCCGCCAATTATATTGTTGATCCCACGTAGGTGACGAGCCTATTGCCGCTTACCGGGCACAGATATGGGCGCCAGAGCCTCGTCCGTTGATCGGCAGGTGCACCACTTGCAGGCAAGGTTGGCTTGGGCTCTTTAGATCCTTGCAGGAACCCTATACACCCCTTCAATATACATATTTAATTATATATAAGTTTATATGTTTTCTTGTTGGTACTTTTTTGCTAACCCAAAGGTCTGGTAGAGAATGCCTTTAAAATGCTAACAATTAAATCTGCTTTATAGATAGACTAAGCGTGATTTGAAACATAAAACAGCCTACAAAACATACATACATTACATTATGTAACTACCCTATGTAGCATGCAATAAAGAATTTAATTAAATAGAGACGAAAACGAAAACTTTTTTAAAATTTTGGTAGTATTATCTAACTGGTGATATCTTAATGTCACTGTAATAATTATAAAAAATAACCCTGAAATAGCCGGCCTTTGATTGTGACGCCTGTTGTTAGGTTTCAACCAAAAACAGTGTGTTTTGTTTACAAACGAGACATTAACTTTGATTGGACAGAGAGCTGTTAAAAATTAAAATAAATGTTATAAAACTACATATAAAAACAAAACCATTAACCCTTGACTGGTTATTATAAAACTACTATCTATATTCTCTCAAGAATAAATTGAGTTTATTTTTATCGCACACATTACATATGTGATCGAAGCATCACGTGTTATTGATAAATGATTAAATTATGAAACGTCACGTTTTTCACTGCAGACACATCTGTCGTTATTAATGCATTTACAAGGAAAAACAGTTGTCTTTAGATTTCTGTAAGAAGTAGTTGTTCCAAAAATCATTTAATATAAGATTCGAAGTAGTTGTTACCTCGCAAAAGTAGTACTGTTCGTTACTAACTTTTTTATTTTCAATTTTTACATGTTTCTTTTAATGTGACACGTCATAATGATTAAATCCTTCCTGATGGTAAGCAGTCGATGCAGTCCAAAAAAATAAGCACGGTACAAAGCGCACCCATGACTCGTAGCTAAAATAATTTACTCGAAGCTTCGAACGATAATTCAAACGACGATTCATATATTCGTACACAATACCTGACAAACTAAACAATATACATAGAAACGAAGTACAACCGTGAAATAATTGTTTAAAGATAAAAATATATTATCAACAATCATCACACTTTAAAACGGAATAAGTATTTAAATGCAATTATTTTGTTTTATAATGTCAAGTGCAAGGAAAAATTAAAAGTTATGCACATTGTAAATTTTAATGAGTATTTTATTCCACTGAATTGATTACCAAAAATATTGTAGCTAAATCTACATACCTCGGAGATATTTTGAAATAGTGATAAGTGACTCGATATAATAATTGGCTAAATTTATAACTTGACGACCGATATGGCGTGGGGGCAATCTGCCTCTGGGGGATGGGTTTGATTCCCACACAGGACAAATCTTTGTTTGCATAAACATGAGTATTTGTTCTGGTCTGGGTCTAAGAAAGTTGACGACAATTATTATTTTATTTTATATTTAGGAAAGAGGGAATAATAAAATAACACTAGGGAAGTCTAGTAACAATATAACACTGTAGATATCTACTTAACTTAGTCTGTAGTTCTGTAATCGACCCTCGATATTAGTTTTCTTATGATAACAATCTGCTTTGTATACACATCAAATCACAACTTGAGAATATGTCACGATAGGTGGCAGCAGCAGTATACTTTCTAGTTTTATTGAATATTACGATCATAATAATAATTGTGCTACAGTTATTTAAGTTTGATGAAACTCTTTTAAAACACTTGAGGAGTTATCACAAACATTCACCTACCGAATGTACATAGAACATTTATTAATAAATCGAACATAAACTTTTACCTGAATAGGATCGGAAGACAGTTATACCAACGTTTTGGCATATAAAACATAATCATTTTATATACATTTATTATCTTATCATCTATATCTTCGAATCCTTTTTAAGAACTATTATTAAATAGTCATTGTAAGACTAATTTCTTTTTAGAAATAGTAAACAAAAAGTTTATATAAAAAAGTACTTTTCTTGATTATTTTAATGAGGAGTCAAGTATTCGTCTTTTAAAAAATTAAATTCAAGTTCAATATAAGCAAGGGCTAGTAGTAGTAGATGAATTCTAATATGAATTTTAGTATCATTATTCCCTGGCACAGGCGATTAATGACAGCTCAATGTGAAATACACTGTCCACTGCTGAACATAAGCCATGTTCAGCAGTGGACAGTGTAGCTAAGATGATGATGATTATGAATGTAAGTTTATATAATTACGTTTTCAGGATGACAAAGTCTTCGACTGGCCCCACGGCGTACAATCGGTGATCCTGTCTTCATTCTTCTGGGGTTATGTGGTGCTGCAGATACCAGCTGGTGCGCTGGCCAGAAGATTCGGTGGAAAAGTGTTGTTCTCTATCGCTATAACTGTCAATTCACTGGCATCACTTATGCTTCCTACTGCTGCTTTATACGTGAGTAAATTTTCATGTTTATAGGTCTTACCTAAGAACTCTTTCAAATATAGAAAGAAAGAAAGAAAAAGATTTTATTCTATGACAACATCAAAAGAAAACAGATACATTATATTTAAGTAACTACTTAAAGAGTGTCACAGAAAAGGTATCCACTCAGCATAAAGCCGAGGTGTCACGAAAACGCCTCGACGCTGGTCTTCCGTAGATACCGTTTGTGAGAGCACTGCTATGACACATTCATTCCTTACATTGTACAACACAATACATACATACAGTTACAGTAGCATACTAATAACACATAAGATCTATATAATGGCATACTAGTACATACATACTACATCTATCTATGTCTATGGCCACTGGCAGATATATAATTCCCATGATACACAACTACTATGGTGACAGAACGTTGAAAAAACGTGTGCCATATTTATTAAATAGTCTGCCAGAGGACATTACCTTTATAGATAGTAAGTCTAAATTTAAGAGAAAACTAAAACGATACTATTTAGATTTAATATAATTTTTTGTTAATGTATTGGCTTTCTCAGAACTAAAAATTTATTATATAGTTAAAATTAAATATATATAGACGATAAATGTACGGAGAATCAGACCCCGCAGTTAAACCGTACTCACGGTTTTGTGTGACTATGTTATAAATAAGTTGTTATAACCTGTACTTACTGAATAAATAAATAAATAATAATAATAATATAGGGTTTTTAAAGTCATCGGCACCACACGTTAGTAATGCCGTTGATATTGCAATTGTCTAGAAGCTGCGGTAACCATCAGGTGGGCCAAGCTAGAGTGCCGATGTGGTGTCACCTTAAACCTCATTTCGACAAACACACCTCACCATTTTCGACGGTCCACTTAGAGATCTCTGTGAAAACAGCATAACTAATCGGTCTCCTTTGCTAACCAAAAGGCATTCATTGATTGTGTTTGTTGTTATTTGAGAAAGCGAATACCACTATGTGACATATTTACGAAGGAAAAGATAACCAAAGTCTAACCTCGAAAACCAGTGAAGCCAGTAGCAAGAATGTGAGCCAGTTTTATATTTTTAAACCACCCAATTGATCCTCTTAAATGGCTATAAGACTAAAGGCGTTACCTCTGTACTAATCCCGCCAAGGCCTCTAAGTAAACCAAAGTTCAAGGCCTCATAGAACTCTGGCTTAGGTATACTTACGTGATAATTTTACACCACCTAAAACTACGCAGCTATGAAGGCTTCCTGTCTTGATGCATCATCATATCTACGTATGTGTTTAATGCTTCTTTATTTACTTTATCATTTCAGGGAGGATGGAAACTGGTTTGCAGTTGCCGTATCCTTCAGGGTCTGACGCAAGGACTCGTGTACCCCAGCACCCATCACCTTATTAGTCAGTGGGTGCCTGTTGAAGAAAAGGGTCTTCTGAGCACCATTATTTATGGAGGTTAGACCATTTTATTAGAGTAACCAAGGCGAAAATTCTCCTGAAGGTGTCATTGGTTTGTTTGGGAAGATATTTCACATGGGAAAAAAGACAACGAGAAACAGTTTAAGCATGAATATAGTTTGGATATTAGGAAAGAACACCAAACCTTGTCATAAAGTTGTTATACTACACTATTTGTATCCTATTTGAATTGATGGGCCTATGTTGAATAAATACTCTCGGGTAGGATCTCTTTACATCCATTATATTTTTATAGTAAAAATTAAATAAAACTTAAAAAGGCTACTGTCCCCAATGTCGCCTGTTAATAGAGATGGCTGAGGGATTTTTCGTCAAATTCAAAAACAACTAAAAGCTTCAAGTTACTCGACAATAAAGCTTTCAAAGTTCTAATTGAGCACGAAAACATAGTTGACAGTATCTCAGAACTACAAGTTTCCAATTCAATATACGTGATAGTATTTTCTTGATCATAGCTTCTTACAATGTGGAGCTGCTTTTAAAATTCGCCTCTATCAATCGCTCGACTGCGTGGTGATGTTAGACCTTAATCCAACTTAGCTTGGTTCGTGAGAGAAGGTCTGCTTTTAATATTGGGATAAATGGGTAAATGGGCTGTGTAGTATCTACATAATTCAATTATTATTTTACCCGTGTCGTTGTCAATGTAGAAACGTATATCGTGTTGATTTTGGGATTTTCTTGTAGTATAAAATATTATATGTGTGTCTTAAAATGTAATATAACACGAGATTCGAAATTTATGTCATTAAAAATCCTTTGTAATACCATGAGACTGTGCCATTAATATACATATGAATACCAATGTACGTGCTTTCAAAAACCTATAAATCAAATTAACGTGATTCATAAAATATCCTTTGTCCAAAGCGATTGTGCGCGTTAGTAATAATGGCTCCATCTGAATACAAACTGAATAAAGCATTTTTGTTTTACGTCTATGGCCATTTGCAATAACAAAAAGCACTACAATTTGCACTGACTTTTTTTCGTGATTAACTGACAATAATATATATATATTTTTTTACTTTATAAAAATTTTATTTCATAAAATATTATACATAAAATGAATAAACTTTTCATCACGTACTTGAAAACGTCATGATAAAATTTGACAAAAAAAACAATCGAAATATTATTACACTAAATCACAAAGCTTAGATTCACTTACATAAAACAAAACAATTTAAAAACAAAAAAAAATTAAGTGTAAGTAATACACGATCAGAAGCATTCCAATGAGACTTAAATTTAAACAACTGTTCCGATGATGTACATATTTGTGTACGTTCTAAGTGTGTATTCATAGATTGTTGCTTGCTTGGGTTTAAACTGCCGTTTCATACAGGCTATTCTAATATGAATGACTTAAAGCATGAATATTGTTATATTATGTTGCATTGTATAGCGTCACAGACAAATGAAGATTGTAACTAACCAATCGATAATTTAAAAGAGCATAGCCTGTGAGTTTCTTGCCAGTTCTTCTTACAGAGCGGTGGCTCGGAACTGGCACTTAGATTCACTTACACTTAAATATTTTTTGTTTTTTTAAATTGTTTGGTTGCAAGTGAATCTAAGCTTCGTGATTTTAGTATAATTATATTTTATTTGTTTTTGTTATTTTTTTATAATTTTGACGTTTTCAAGTACTATGTAATAGTTTATGAAATAAAGTATTTGACTTTGACTTTGACTTTAAGCAATCGTAATGACTTTCTACATTTTCTCATGACAAGATATCAATTTAACAAAAACATTTCACATAAATTAGTTTCTTACATTACATACTCCTCATAACTTCACTATGGCGCCATAGTTGATGGGAAGAGTGCAAACACTCCGAGCGAGTCTTTAATTGTTTGAATTCAATTGCAGCTCTGCCAATATTTGATTTTAATGCAAAATTTTGTGCTATGCTGACAAGATCGATGTAACAAAAAGAAAGAAAGTAAATTTTACTTAAAGCACATGTTTTAGGACACTATGTAGTCTATGTCCTAGCATACTATTTTAATAAACGGTTTTCTAAAGAGTTTCTTTAATAATGTGACGCGTCTTAACATATCCTGCCTGATAATATGCAGTTGGTAAAGTCCAAAAAAAGAAAACACTTCAAACCATGTTACAAGCACAGTAACAACAGCACCATTAATTGAGGCACGTACAAAATAAAGGGTGTTATTTAACGTGTCTTCAAAATTAATAAATTGCCAACCTAACCTAACCTTTTTGTGCATCAAAAATACTGATTAAGCACCTAATCACCTCATTAGATGCTCACTCAGTAATTTTGATGATCAAAAAAGTATTTTTTAGAGGTTCAGTTTATTATATTCCCAAAATAAATAGCCCAAAAAAAGATGGAAAACACATGATTGTGTCGGGAGAAGACTCTAAAGTCTAGGTTTTGCCGAGAGTGGTGGCGAGAATACCCAAACTCCGCTCCTAAGGTCTTGGATTCAATTCTCACACAGGATAAATCTTTGTGTGCATGAACCTGTATATTTATTTTGGTCTGGGTTACAAAGGAAAACATGTATAATAAGTATATATTAAAAAAAAGAGTTAATGTATATTTATCCGTCATATTTATATAGGTGTATAGGGTTCCTACCAGGATCTAAGGAGCCTTGCAAGTGTTGCACCTGCCGATCATCGGACGGGGCTCTGGCGAACATAAAAGTTCCCGGTAAGCGACAATAGGCCTGCCATCTATTACGTGGGACCAACAATAATAGTGGCGAAATGTGGGCGTATAATATGTCTCTGCCTATCCCTTTGGGGAAACAGGCGTGATATTAGTATTCGTTTTTTAGTATCCATTACACAAGTTTTTAATGATACTTATCATGATATTAAATGGTATCATGGTATCAGTTGTGTCGTTCAAAAATAAACTGAGAAATCACTACTTGTCTGTTTTGGCTCTTAGTTAACACTTTTTATAATATCTGATTTATACTACATTATTAATCATAATATTGATATATATGTATGTCAGTATGTATGGTATATATAAGATTTTTTATTTCCTTTTTTTAACAAAGATCTTTAACCAAATTCAATTTAACAAATTTATACACAACTTCTAGGGTTGGCTGGTAGAGATCTCTTTTAGAGAAAAGTCCACCTTTGTACTTTAAGTTATTTAATATCTTTTGTAATCTATTTATGTTGTATGTGCAATAAATGATTATTATTATATTTATTATTATGAAATAAATGGTGTAATTATAAGAAAATATTTATTTATTTATAGCAAAGGAATGCCTTACCATATTTTTAAGATCAAGTAATAATTGTCTAAAATAATTTAAATGCCTTATTACTTAGTTCGAATTAGCTAAAAGTAATTTTACATTTTTAGGAGGGCAGCTTGGTATTTCAATCCAGTTATTGATTGGCGGTATCATAGCGTCATCTTGGGGGTGGCAGGCAATATTCTACACCAACGGCACCATGGGAGCTGTCTGGATGTTCCTATACTTCTTCTTCGGATCTGCTTCTCCAGAACAATCGAAAATAATCTCAAAAGAAGAACTTGATTACATACAAAAGTCGTTAGGGAGAGTTGGAGAGCAGAAGGTTGGTGTTTTTATAACTTTTTCTTTTTAAATTTATGGTTCGATGAAGCATTGGCTAGTGCAAGGTTAAACTTAGGTATATCCATCAAAAACTAAATGTCCCTGAAAATTTTGCTTAGCGTCATTTCGCCCCACACAAATCTGAGTTTGTCCAATATATTTATTCAGAGCCGGGTTATTATTTTAAAAAAATACTATATTTCCTATTAAAGTCATTCTGCCATGAAACATGACAAATATAATTTTGAATAAAATGGCGTTACTAACTCAATAATTAAAAAATATTTCAAAAATATTAGGTCTGATAGCTCCTCAGTTTACGTAAAAATAACATTATGTTGTCTTTTTTAAATAAAATGTTTCTCAAAGTAAAATATCTTATAAAAAAGCTTTTTTGTATTCATTTACCTAACCAAATTAGGTTCCAGGCGCCTTTGTAAAAATTGCGAGCAAATTATCTTTATCTGGTGCTTTAGCCTCGTTAAGCAATTAAGGCGCGGGAGAGTTTTCATAACATTAATAATAATGAGCTGTCTTGTTAACTACGTGTTGACGATGCAAACGAGCAACGCGAGCTACTTTAATATAGATAAGAGTGTTTTGGGCACAGCCTTAAGCAAACAGATTCGTTATTATGACCATATGAGAATGGTTACGGCAGATGTTCTGTATAATAAGCGTCCGATAGATAGATAAAACGTTTATTTCCTTTAAATAATGCAAGTTATATAAAAACATATCCCACAAAACCGTGTGACTGGTTTGTCTGTGGGTCACAGTCTCTTTAATACAAATTACAACTTATTTTATTATCATCTTAGCCCATAAACGTCCCACTACTGAGCACGTGCCTCCTCTCACATACTTTAGGTGCGAGGGTATTGGGTCATACTCCACCACGCGGACCCAGTGCGGATTGGCGGAGGGAGGTGTATGGCGTCCTGCTGTTAGAATTTTTCAAGCCGCCCATTAGGCGTCTAACATGACTTAACGACTACCACATTTAGTGATAACCGGGACCAACGGCTTAACGTGCCTTCCGAAGCACGGAAGCGCTCGATATCAAATGCCACACAAACGGTCACCCATTCAAGGACTGACCTCTGTAAACTCTACTGTACTTCGGTGATTGTTTCCGACCACCGAGCACCGCAGAGCTACAAGCGCTTCAACTTATTCTATATAACTTATTTTATACTAATAAGTAAATTACAATACTACCTACACCAACATAGTGTTTTTTTTTGAAAATTTGCTTTGTACTTGTGTTTGTTTGTTTCCACTCGAATGGCTTCAGGTATTGAAAGGTATAACAGCCGTTTTTTTATAGTCCTGTCACCATAATTATATACTCTGGGTACATTGAGTTTACCGGCGGTCATTGAGCGAGTATGAGTAGTGTTGTCGACGCAAGTTAAACCATGCTCCCGTCTATTATGGTTGTTAACTGCTAGCAAATATTTATACTGTAATCTAAGTGGTAGAATATTACATATTTTGAATAATCTATTGTAGTCGCTTTTACTTTTATCATTGGTTTTTTTACTTAATAATTGAAAGTATAAAATTTGTTGGACTTCGAATGTTACATAGTGCTTTTTGACACCAACGTCGTCAAAACGAGACACATCGCGGTAGTATTTTATTTTCCAAAACTGGTGTACCTATATTCAAGTTTTCATGTGTAAATATACTGGATTTTTAGACATAACTTCTGCGGCAACGTACTCAAATGTAAGAAAGTTTAATTTTGCAGTGACTAGACATCCGTATTGATTCCACAATTCCCTAAAAGCCACTAGTAAAGTCTTCACTACTATATTGGGGTATGGCACTGCATTGACTCGACTATGAAATACTTTATTTGACTTTGACTGAATGACAAAAACACTGCATTTTGGCAAATTAATTCAATAACAATTTTATTTGACATGGCACACACACAATAACGAAGTGATGCCCAAAGTCCTAAATACTTTAATCGCTAGCAGTGTAGCAGCACCTTTAAAGTCGCCGCGAATTATTTTGCTTTTGTCGCAATTTTGCATAATATTTTATTATTATATATTAGTGTACGAGCACTCAATCAGAGCGGCTTTATTTTACTAAAGTGGGGAAGTTATTTTACTAAACCCCATATAAACAACAACTTTAATGTTTATTAGGCTTCTTGACGCTATGATAGTTATATTCTTGCAGAGCAAAAGTACGCTCAAGATTCATTATTTTTATATTGAATATTAGTTAATAGATGCTAAATAAAAGTTCTTTATATGCCAAGATTTTCTTTGTAAAATTACAAGGTCGATTGTGACTTAATTAGTCAAAATAAGACTTTAAATAGGATGTCTAAGTTTGGAATAATTTTTTATAAGAATATTAATATGTCCTAGCCAAAACTATATTTGGCCGCCAACATAAGGAAATACTTTGGGTTCATACAAATCTTTAATGAAGTCAACCTTTAAGAATACACAAAATACACTGATAAAGATACAGAATTCATAAACAAACTAACTAACATATTTGTCATTCTTCTTTATTTATTTAACAATACACACAAAGCATATATAGGAAGAAAGGGAAATTTACGACATTGTAAATTGGAGCTGCTTTCAGGAGTCCTAAATAAAGAAAACGCATTAAAAAGAAGATGACATGTGTAACAATAAATGCAAACACTTAAAATTCAGTCTTGTAGAAAATGACATCTCACAGCTTTCCTAAACAAAACCGAAACACAGCCGATACTTTAGCAAGTACGAATTCCACAGACATATAGACCTTTTTTTTTTTTCAAATTTATATGTGATAATAAACAGGGATTTCGCAGTGAAACCTACAAACATAATCTGACCCACCAACCAACCCCAATGAGGGTGAGCCGGAACCATTTTTTCTTTTCTGTTTTACGTCGGAAATAAAATGCATTTACGCACTGCCTTCCGGCCAAATGGAGACCGAAAGGGGGTGTGTGGCTCACCACTGGCAGTAACGACTGCCAGCAGTAATATCAACTAAAAAATCTTCTGACGACGCCCGCCGCTTGTTGAGAAAGAGGCGGGGGCCAGTACCTGTGTTGCAGCGTCTGACATCCCGTCCTCGGCCAACGTCCCTCGTACCAAAACCGGGAGGACCTCTACAAAGAGTCGCAGTGGCCGCGCCCCTCCTACCTCCTTATGCGACTATAGCGTGTGTGGCCGACTTCTCGGACGGTCCATGGTTAGAAAGCTGGAATCCCCTGCCCTCGCTGCCTAAGACCCTCCTGGCGCCGTGAGCCGAAACCCTGCTACAACTATTTTAAACAGTTGTATGAATATAGTTATAGCAAAGTTCACTTTTAGCACAGAAATCTCTGTACGGAACGTGTCATTTAATGAAATTTTAGCCCTTCTTCCGCCACATTTACACCGCAATCTTTTGACCTTCTTCTTGTTTCTACCCATCCACGAGTTATTTTTCTGAGTAAATTGAAGTTTTTGGAGAAAGGGCAGGTCAAAAGTACTTAATACTTTATTGCGTTCCAACAATGTGTTTTACAAGATGGTAGTTTAGGTACAAAACTATCAATTCTGTACCCTGTCGGGCACAGCGTAGCATAGGAGAGAGAAGGAAGGACGCTGTTTAATTACTTGTTAGTTAAATCTAGTTGTTCATTAAATAATTCATAAATATTTGCTCATTTTTGACTACGAGTAGTTCTCTTAGCCCAGGGGCGTGTTTGAGAAGGTTAATGAGTGTGAATGCAGCTAGGAGTGTATCTGGCACTGGCATGTCCAGAATATGGCCAGGATCATAGCAAGTGGAAGGATGTGATCTCTGCCTATCACTATAGGAAAAAGGAAAAAATAAGTATTAATGTACCTATTCTTTTTTAGTAATAAATATTGTTTTTTCAGCGACACCCAGTACCATGGGGTAAAATCTGGACCTGTCTGCCATTCTGGGCCGTAATAGTGGCTCACTGCGGTCAGAATTGGGGATTCTTCACACTGATGACTGAAATGCCGTCCTACATGAGCAAAGTACTAGGATTTAACCTGAAAAATGTAAGTTTTGAAAGTTCCATTTACCAGAGTCCACCCATATAGAAATACTTTGTTGTAAATAATTTATTGATTCAGGCGTTACTTTGCGGAAATCCAATGTTAGCAAGTAATGGATTAAAAATATCTTTGTAACAATTCCCGCGCTTCTTTAATTTCCCGAAAAATAGAGAAACTATTCAACACGACACGTGTTTCGCCCTTACACAGGGCATCTTCAGGTAAGATAGGAGCCTCAGAACAACGATGTCTTGTTGAATAGTTTCTCGATTTTTCGGGAAGTTAAAGTAGCGCGGGAATTGTTACAAAGATATTTTTAATCCATCACTTGCATACTTTGTTGTATTGTTTTCTAGTGTTTCTCTTTGTGTTCTGGCCATTTTTCTCGGGAACGCGGCATTGAGTTGAAATTTACACTTTATACTTACGTCTCCGTAAAAGTTAAGCTTCTAAATCAACGCCATTCAAAGGTATGGCTGCTTTGGACCTTAGTGATTACCGTGACTGGGAACTGTGGAATACACAGAGCATTTTTTAAAGGGTGTATAGGGATCCTACCACGGGGTGTATAGGGATCCTATCAAGACCTAAGGAGCTCAAGCCAACCTCACCTGCTAGTGGTGCGTGCACCTGCCGATCAACGAACGAAACTCTGGCGAATATAACAGTGCCCGGTGAGCAGCAATAGGTTCGCCACCTATTACGTGGGACTATATAAATGGCAAATCGTGGGCATATAATATGTCTCTGCCTACCCCTTCGGGGAAACAGGCGTGAATGTATGTATATATATATGTGTATTTTTTATACACCTAGGCTCATGAAGTTTGCAAGAAGAAAAATCTTAAAGAGCAAATGTCGAAAAAAATTGTCAAGAAACAATCTCATAGAAAATATTGCGGTTGCTAAACTAGTCGCGATCTGTGTATTTGTATTAAATCAATAGCTTTTCATTGGCAAAAATAACTAAGCAGGTTATTTGTTGCGTCTTGTAATAAAAAAATGAAAATTGATATTGTTTCTTCAAAAGCAAAATTATTACTATTATCGCTATGTAAGGTCCTCATTTACAATATCCAAGTAATTCCTTAGCGTTGACTTGACAAATAGTCAATATAAACTATAATTTTAATTGCCCATTGTGTCATAAATCAAATATTGTGAAACAGGCCCTTATAAAATCAATCAATAGTATTCCTAATTTCGGTTAACTAATAATCACCACTTGTCTGTTTTGACACTTAGTTAACACTTTTTATAAATTTTATAATATTTAATTTTTATTACATTATTAATCATAATATTGATATATATATATATATATATATATATATACATATATATGTATATATTGATATATATGTATGTAATTATGTATGATATATATAAGATTTTTTATTTCTTTTTTTTAACAAAGATCTTTAACCAAATTTAATCCCGTACCTACAAATTTATTCACAACATTGGCTGGTAGAGAGTTTTTAAATACATTTTGTAATCTATTTATGTTTTATGTGCAATAAAGGATTATTATTATTAACTCTGACAACCGGGACCAACCTCTTAAGGTGCCTTCTGATAACATGTTTTTTCTCTCCTTGCTAACAGAACGGCGTTTTATCGTCCCTGCCATATCTTACGATGTACATTTTAAGTTTCGTCATGGGAGCTACGACAGATTTTATCTTGAAGAAAAATTGTCTCAGCGTTACAAACACGAGGAAACTTTTTAACTCCATAGGTTTGTATACTCACATGTTACTACTATTATGATAGAAAGTATTTATGAATGTTTATCCGTTATTTATTATCCATTACATTACATCCATACATCCATTTTTACAAGTTCATCATGATACTGATCTTGAAACTAAATAATTGGTCTATAATTATGTCAGAATAAAAATAAATAAATAAATAATAAATGTTTTCTGACAATTACACCATTTATTTAGTTCCAAGATAAGTATCATTAAGAACTTGTGGTATGGATACTAAACAACGGATAAAAGTAAAGTAAAAGTAAAAAGTTTTTTATTTCATAAACTATTACATAGCACTTGAAAACGTCAAAACAAAATATACATGAAAAAAATATATATTAACCCTGAAATCACAAAGCTTAGATTTACTTACATGCAAATAAATAAAAAAGAGCTGTAAGTGAATCTAAGTGCCAGTTCCGAGCCCCCGCTCTGTAAGAAGAACTGACAAGAAACTCATAGGCTATGCTCTTTTACATTATTTTTATTACAAAACACACACAGTGTATATTTGAAGATACTGAAAGGGTCCCCCGAAGCTGTAACCAATAAAGTAGCACTAAGGGAACCTTCCATCACAGTCAAGTAAGTATGTATTGGGAACATACTTAAATACTTTTTTTTTGTAAATACATACTTAATATACATAGGAAAACACCTAGACGAGAACAAATATTCATGTTCATGCACACAAAGATTTGTTCTGTGTGGGAATTGAACCCACGACCTCTGGAGTAAAGAGTAGGTATACTGACCTCCACGCCATATCGGTCGTCATAAAAAAAATATATGAACAGTAATAGGAGAAATTATAGTCATTAGTTAAGGATTAGCAAGTTGAAGTGGCAGTGGGCAGGTCATATATTATTATACCGTAGGACTGATAACCGATGGGGTAGACGTGTTCTGCAGTGGAGGCCATGTCTCAGTTGGCGCAGTGCAGGACGCTCTACGTCTCTAGCCATAGACCCCCCAGAAGTCGGCCAGTTACGCCATGGCCGCACAAGGAGGTAGGGGGGCGCATCACATAGCGCCACCCTGAGGAGGTCCTCCCGGTTTTGATCCGGGCCAACGCGGGCGGGGTGCCAGAAGCTACAAACCCAGGCATTGGTGCCTCGCCCCTTTTCAACAGCGGTGGGCGTCGTCGGAAGTTTTTTAGTGGGTAGGACTGCGGTGGTCGCGTCTGCCACAGTGAGCCCCACACTCCCCTCCCGGTCCCCCCATTGGCCGGGAAACAGTGCGTAAACAGTATTATTTAACCGACGATAAAAAAAGGACGCCCTCCGGCTAGGTGTAGCGACGACATACGCAAAACAGCTGGCAGCGGTTGGAGACGAAGAGCTGAAGATTAAGTCCTGTGGCTGCCATTGGAGAGGCCTATGTCCAGCTGTGGACAAGTGTAGGCTGATGACGATGAAATTACATAGGGAACACCTAGAGCAGATCAAATATAGTGTACAACTTTTTATCTTACTCTTCTAACGCTTAAATATTGATGGTATTAAGGACTCTACATGCTATAACGTTTTTTAAATGATGCTGCTTATAAATACGATGAGAAACGTAAATGTTGCCATACTTATAATTTAGTGGAATTTCATGCGACATTTCTGGCCTATAAAATTAAATCAAGTTCATGCACACAAAGATTTTAAAAACATTTATGAACTTATTTTTTTGTAAAACCAATAAAAAGAAACTTCAACTTTTGACCCCAAATAGCTCTCCTATTCCCAAAAATAAGGCAATTTTGCAGAATTATGTCATATGTAAATTAAAATATAATAATATCTATTTTTATCTATATTTCACCAAGCTGATAGCTTTTGCGCGAAAATTCTCAAAAATACAGGCTCACTTCTAAGCAGAATGAGATCTAGTGGATCTGAATATGTTAGTGAATACGTTTGATGCACCGAATATTAGGCACTTTGTGTCTGTATTGGTGCATCAAAAGCCGCCACGGTTATAATTTTGTTTAATTTTATTTACTTACTATACTAGTCTTTAAATTACTTTTTTATATTTAGGACAACAGACAGTTGCATAATGTAAGTATAATGTTCATCATCATTTCATTCATTTTGTAACCAGCGACATTATCCACGACAGAATGTAAAACATATGAAACGAAACTTTACTTATCGCATAATTTAAAATACTATTATAATAAATACATTAATATTATATCCCGGGATAAGGCTGATAGGATAAGATAATAAAAACATAGATACATTAAATGAAAATAAAATGAAAAGTAAGCTTTGTAAGTTACTAAAAATTGGAGAATTGTTGACAAATAAACGAATTTAATTAATAAGAATACTAATAAAAATGTTTATTGGTGCACCATAAAATTAAAACTTTAAAAAAATTACAACTTTTTAAACAATTTTTTATATGATGATATACGTCTATTATTACATACAATTTTTTAAATTATTATTATTAAACATCAATGCGTTTAATGTAGATAAATAGACCCACCCACCTACCTAATTACTTATAAAGTAATCTCTTTTCTAGGACTCTGGGGCCCAGCTTTAGCCTTAATAGGCCTATCATACACTTCGGCCGATAACATAGCTCTGGCTGTCGTAATGTTGACAATCAGTGTTGGCGTCAATGCTGGGCAGTTCGCTGGTTTCATGGTAAGTGATAACATTCAAATCATCCTACCATATTGGTGTACGGGCCAGAGATGATGGTAGGACCCATCATCTCTGGCGCCCAAGCCAACCTCACCTGCAAGTGGTGCACCTGCCGATCAACGGACGAAGCTCTGGCGAACATAGAAGTTCCCGGTAAGCGGCAATAGGCTCGCCACCTATTACGTGGGACCAACAACACAATTGGCAAAGTGTGGGCGTATATTATGCCTCTGCGTGACGAATGAATGATTCACATCATCCTGCAGACTCAGTGTGGAATCGCTCGTTACCAAATACGACACAAACGGTCACCCATCCAAGGACTGATCTCTATAAACTCTGCTTTACTTCGATGATCGTTTCGGACCACCAAGCACCGTGGAATTACGAGTGCTTGTAAAATATATTTCAGAGATAATAGAGAAAGGGGTTTTACGAGACGAGGCGGAGGAATTAAATTGAGCCAAGACCTGTAGTCATTAAAGGTTTTTTTATTTAATAGTTCTTTAATTGCTTTATTTTGTACACAAAGATCTTAATTGTATCTTTCAAAATACTATGTGGTACATCTTCTCTTCCCTATAACTATTAATTTGGTTTTTAAAAAAGACTCGTAAATGACTAAATGTTAAGTATAGTTATTTATATAATAACACAATTGAGCTATCTGTCTAATAATCATCCCGTTTAGTACCTACTATATTTATTTTCAGAATCCTTTACACAATTTTCTGTCACACGAAAATTTCATAGAATGTTTGTTTTTTATTATCGTTTTTCTTATATAAACACATACCTAAGTGCTTACATCCTTTATCTTATCATTCCTATCATTATCTCCATGGCTAATAAAATAATACAAATCAAAGTAAATGTTTACGTCTGTTGTATCTATCTATTCTAACTTTCATAGATTCCAAATATTCGATTATATTATCGCTGTGATTTTAAGATTATATATATATAATAGACAGATAAACTGACAAATTCTGGCATAGAACCCATTTGCTTTTACTCCTTTATTATGGTACCGCTCATATTTCTTTCATTGTTGTTAAAAAAATATATGAAATTTCCATTTTGTGTAAATGTTTGACGAATCTAAATGATCAATGATCATGTTGATCTTAAAGACAATAAAGTATATTTTATTTTATTTCATATAATCACGCCTGTTTTCCCGAAGAGGTAGGCAATGGCATATTATACGCACACGTTTCGCTAACTTTAAAGTTAGTCCCACGTAATAGCCACTTGCCGCGTACAGGGAACTTATGTTCGCCAGAGCCTCATCCGTTGATCGTCAGGTGCACCACTTGCAAGTGAGGTTGGCTTAGCTTCTCAGATCTTGGTAGAAGTCCTTTTTCTTTTGTTTTTTTTTTTAATGTGACACGTCATAATGACTACATCCTGCCTGATGATAAGCAGTCGATGCAGTCCAAAAAGAAAATGAAAGCGCTTTATAACGTGAAATAAGCACGCTATAAAGGGCATCCACTCATGACGGCCCGCTAAAATGCCGTTTCACGCCCCGCTTAAAAGACCCGGGATCATAGGAAATAGGAAACACATGAGCCGGCAGCGAATTCCAGAGCTTAGTGGTCTTGCTCAGAAACGACCTCCCAAATTTCTTGGTTCGAGTGCTGATATTCTGCACAGTACAGTATAGCACTATACATCTATTGGAGATATTTTGCCCATGATCACCAGTATGGGCAGGCGGGTTGGTGACCGCAGTTCAAGCCTGTACGCAGGATGACGCTGCTGCCCATCATCTGGTAGGATATCTCTTCGTCGAATCTTACGACTCCCCGTGAAATAAGAGGGGGTGGTACTATTCTAGGCCGTTATCACACGGCATATACGGTCTTATTTCACTAATAAAGTGCTGAATAATGGACGACTTAATTAAGGTTCCAGATTGCAGGTCTATGGGGCTCATTGGAAACGTATGAGTGTAGCAGATCACAGTGTGTCAGTCCTTCGACTGACTATGTTGTTGATTTAGCCGTTGATCGCCAAATTACTCTTTAATAATATAATAATAATAAGCTTGGTATTGTATCTGGGTTATTATATTTTTATGTGTACATAAACAAAGATTTACCCGAAATCGCGATTTCTGACAAGTGTTGCAAGCTAAAAGATTGTAAAAAAAACAAACTTATTGCAATCTGGCATTCTTGCTTTGTACAGTCAAGTGCACAAAGTTCTTGAAATCTTTCTCAAAGAAACAATGACAAATGTTGCAACAGCAGAAAAGTTCGCGCCGGACCACCCGGAGTCACTGAAAGAAGCTCAAAGCGATAAATCAACACGAATCTGGTTTCTTAATAAGAGAGTGCAGAGAGTTCTTATATTTTTACATCTGTCAAATTGTTTTCATCATCTGGAAAATATTTATTTGTTGCACACTTAAAAGTATTACGAAAGGCGCGCTAGTTTTTAAGTTTTGATGTTCATAAGAGCTCTTTTGAGCCAAACTTGAATAAATGAATATGAATTTGAATTTGAACTTAATGCCATAAGGCAATTTCTGCCAGTCAACATTGTGAACAATATTAGTTTTCTGCTAAAACTAATATTGTTCATACTTAAAGCTGCATTTCACCGGCAAGCCAAAATGAGACGAGAATGGAATTTGCATTAGCTTATTAATATTGTCATTATTTTTTTATTTATTTCACTATCCAAAATAGCATACCAATTTAAATCAACTTTTTTTTATCGCCAAGCTATATAATAGTTTAATGTCGAATATAACTCATATTATCTTTCTAATTAAATCATAAGCATAATGTATGCCTCACTAGAGGTTAGGAACAGCCAGAATCAAATACATCAAGAAGGTATATTTTTAACCTATTGATAGCTGGCATTATCGGTCCTTAGCATGAAGGTCCAAATATAAATAATCTGTCAATATTTAATAATATCTGAAAGAAATAATGACAGATGGTACAACAATTGGAAACTTTGGACCAGACCACGCCGACCAAGAGACTCAAAGCGGTTAATCAACAAGAACTGCTTTCTTGATAAGAGAGTTGCAAATTTTTTTCATTTGTCATCTTGTTTCTAACAACGAAACAATATAATTTAAGCGATAGCTAATTTCCACCGGCGATGAACACCTTACTTATTTGACATGACATAGGGATAGTGTTTAGGGGTTCTACCAAGACCTAAGGAGCCCAAGCGAACCTTACCTGCAAATGGTGCACCTGTCAATCAACGAATGAGGCTCAGGCGAACATAAGTTTCCTGTAATCGGCAATAGGCTCGCCACCTATTACGTGGGATTAATAACATAATTGGCGAAGTGTGGGCGTATAATATGCCTCTGCCTACCTCTTCGGGAAAACAGGCGTGAGTATATGTACCTCCAATAGATCGCAATCTATTGGGGAGGCTACTTGTTGAGCAGTGGACTTTATAAGACTGATATGATGAAGTGAACTAAGATAGTCCAATGAAGTTGTAAATTCCTGTTGTTGTAAGGTTTTTTTTAAATTGCTAGTTCATTTTCAAATTAGTAAGCGGTAATAGGCTCGCCACCTATTATTAGACACAATCAATATAATTGGAGAAGTGTGGGCGTTAAATATGCCTCTGCCTTCCGCTCCGGGGAAACAGGCAACAACATATATGTATATATAAATGAAATCCTTTTAGGTAGAATTAAGAGTTTACAATAATAATCGCGTAAATTGAACAAAAACTATGTTTATTTATTTAGTTTTTATAACACAATTCAAAATAATTACAAATTGCAATCTTAATGGCAGAAGCATTTATTTATTGATTTAATCACATATTTATGTAAACGGTGTGATTTTATTAAATATTTATGTAAGCAGTCTGATTTAATAAAATATTTATGTAAGCGGAGTGATTTAATTAAATATTTATTTTTTTCAGTTGGTTCTCATAGATTTGGCGCCTAACTACAGTTCTATATTGATGGGCATCACGAACTTTCTAGCAAATATCGTATCAATCATAGCCCCTCTCGTTTGTGGCGTCATCATCGACAATGAGGTGCGTTTCATTATTTATATCAAGTTGTACAATTGGCATATCAGTTTCAAACTCGTAGGGGCGTATTAAAAAACGTGATCAAAAGTTAAGCCTGGTTTGAAACTAGTGCTGTCACTTTCATTTGATAAGATGAAGACAGTGACAGTTAAACCTGCTCTAACTTTAGACCATGTTTTGTCATAAGCCCCGTAATAGTAAAATACACGTAAACTGGGTCTTAATTCTGTATAGGTTTCCTTTCCAAAAATCTAAACAACAGGACGCTATGACTAAGACTAGGATGTCCGTCCGTGCGTCTGTCACCAGGCTGAATCTCATGAACCGTAATAGTCAGAGGGTTAAAATATTTACAGACTATTCATATCTGTGGCCGCTTTAACAACAAATATTTAAAAATAGAACAAAATAAATATTTAAGGGGGCTCCCATTATGGCAAACGTGGACTTTTACTCGTCTATAATTTTTTGAATTATACTTTACATTTATTTACAAATAAAATTCAGTACCTTTCCGACAGGCACTCGACGGTTTTTTTTTGTTTAGTCCCATACGACACTATTTGTATTGCTAGCTTAAAACATGGCGGATTTTGACTATTTTCTTTTTTTGTGTTTATTTATTAATTTGATTAAAAATTTTTAATTGTTTGATTTTAATTGTGTTTAAATGCTTAACGTGCAATGAGGGCACAATATTAATTTAAGCAAATGTTACCTTTTTTTTTTTTTGTTTTACGTCGGTAACAAAATGCGTTTACGCACTACCTTCCGGCCAAAGGGGGACCGAAAGGGGGTGTGGGACTCACCACCGGCAGACGCAACTGCCAGCAGTAATACCCACTAAAAATCTTCCGACGACGCCCGCCGCTTGTTGAGAAAGAGGCGGGGGCCAGTACCTGGGTTGCAGTTTCTGACACCCCGCCTGCGGCCAACGTCCCCCGGACCAAAACCGGGAGGACCTCCTCAGAGAGGCGCAGTGGACGCGCCCCTCCTACCTCCCCCTGCGACCATAGCGTGTGTGGCCGACTTCCCGGAGGGTCCATGGTTAGACAGCAGGGGCCCCCTGCCCCCGCTGCCTAGACCCTCCTGGCGCTGTTGAGCGGGCCCTCCTGG
The DNA here is from genome assembly GCA_949126915.1 of Musotima nitidalis. NCBI lineage: Eukaryota > Metazoa > Arthropoda > Insecta > Lepidoptera > Crambidae > Musotima > Musotima nitidalis. Next base: position 16,572,704 of record OX421425.1, read on the forward strand.
CCTACCCGCAGCGCCCTCCATAGGTCCCTCTTAGTTTCCCCCCCGGTAGTCAGTACTAAGAGTTGTCGGTCTCTGGGTGTTACCTTTTTCCTAGCGCCTCCTGCGCCCTACCGGGAGGTACTCAGCCCCCCCACCACGACAAGGTGGAGACCAGTCGGGGGGGGCCAAATGTTACCTGATTCATCATATCTTAACCTTATCCCGGTTGCCCTAGAATTAAGCTTAAAGCACAGGGTCTGCAAACTGGTTCAACCAGATTTTGACTGAGTTTCAGTTATTACGTGGAGCGACTGCCGTCTGACCTCCGCAACCCAGAGGAAAATATCATTATATGCTGAAACCAGCTGTCAGCCTGTTAGAAGGCACTGACTTCCTAATAACGATTGCCATACATGTTCATGACAGCCGGGATCAATGGCTTAACGTGCTGTCCGAGGCACAAAGCAAGCGATAATTACGCTCATAACGTAAAGTCATAGGTGCACCAGGGTTTGAACGCAAGACCCTCTGAATTTGAAGGCAAAGGGGTCTCGTCACTAAGCTATCGTGTACTATCATACTGATTTTTATCACAGCATATATCGTACGCTGAAAATGAAAGAGACCCATTTCAAAATTTTAAATTTTTGGATAGAGACGAAAATGTGTTGGTCTCATTGTCAATATTCTTTTTATTCTTCAATCATATTTTATTTTGTCAATATTTAAATAAAAAAATCGTTTGTATAACATTATTGGACTTTTCTACCCTAAATCCTACTAATATTATAAACGTGATAGTTTGTATGTGTGGATGGATGTTTGTTACTCTTTCACGCAAAAACTACTAGAGCGATTGTGATGAAACTTTGTACGTGTATAGCTGCAGTTCTGGACTAACATATAGGACACTCCTTATCCCGATATTTCCACGGGAACGAGGACCACGCGGGTAAAACCGCAGGGCGCTGCTAGTACAGTATACTGTTTTGTGTCATTTTATATATTTAACTCATTTCACCAAAATTTTGAAATTGGTCACTTTCGTTCTCAGCGTGCGATATGTTCATAAACTTTGACCATTGTAATAGAGTTCTAAATGTACGTTACAGGAAGATCCAGTGGAGTGGCGTAAGGTGTTTTTTGTGGCATCAGGAGTATACTTCTTCGGCAATCTGTTCTTTGTCCTATTTTGTACATCAGACAGACAAGCTTGGAATGAACATGAGGAAAACACCGATGTTGGTATGTGTAATGTATACGGAACCAGCAGCCAAATTCTTTGAACTAAAAAAGTATAGTATATATAGTACATACCCAATGGGCCCACAGTTGGAAGACATCTTTTATTTATAGTGTTTAGTTTTTATTTTTGATATGTAAGTAAGTATGTTTTTAAGGTTAATGTTAAATATTTATTTATAATGTGTAAATACAAAAATATTTTAAACATACATATTTTAAAGTATAATATTAAAATAACGTTAAAAATAACTGAAAAAGTATGATTATAATATTTTAGGTATATTTTTCTTACAATCACTCCAATTATTTAGTTCCACGATAAGTATAATTAAAATTTGTGTTATTGATATTAAATAACGTATAAATATACATATATAGCTTTTTTGTACATTCATGTTTAATATACATAGAAAATTCCCAGACCAGAACAAATATTCATGATCATGTACACAAAGATTTGTCTTGCATGGGAATCGAACCCACGGCCTTTAGGGCGATCGGTTTACTGACTTCCACTCTATATTAGTCGCCGATTTTTTATTATTTTGGACAATAATAAAAAATCGGCAGTATCAGTTATTAAGACGCTTCAGTCGAAACATGGATTTTGGATCGAGATTGGTTTATAAATTTCGAGCAATTGTCGGTCACTCAAGTTCATGATAAATATGATAATGCATAATTTATTTGTCTGTGCAATAAAATGTTTATAATTAATATATATGTTTGTTTTCAGAGTTGACTACAGTTGAGGACCAGAAAAAATGTTGACAAATGATTTAAGGAAAACTATATGTAATATAACAAATTTATTTATTTTAGTGCTCAATCTAATAATGTTATTTTTATAATATATTGTCATTTTATATATATGTTTTATTTTTAAAACTTTTATTTAGAAGGAGAAAATAATAATCAATTAATTATTATTACTAGAAAAAGTCAACCCGTCCGAGGTAACTTAAATGGATTTTTTGATTATTTCTAGTAAAATTTTCATTTTATTACTACTAGCACCGTTCATTAATAATTTAAAAGTATCTACAAAAAATATTTGATCGCAAAGTTTTAAAAAAATGAGAAGGAAATTATTTTAATAAAATTTTTAACAAATCATTTGAGGTTACTGTATACATATCAAACAGATTTACCATTTTTAATGTAAAACAATATAAATTATATTAAGTCACATTGCTAAAAGATTTAAGCCCTCAAATCGATCGATAGTTGGTCTGTAGATTAAATTATAGGTTTTACTTATTTTAAACAAGAAAATTATGATAAAAAATTAAGAAAAAAATAACCGTTTATATTAAACCATAGCTTGGTCAATGTTTCTGTTTATTTAAAATGCCCCTATGAGAACGTTCAAAAAAGGAGCTATGATTGACAGGCTAGTCTATAATTAAAGTAATTTCCTGCATAAAATATTTCATTATTATCATCTCAGCCAAATGCCGCTACTGCTGAACAAAGCCTCCCCAATAGGTCTTGACATCGAGCAATCCATATTCGCCTGCATCCAGCCACTTCCCGCTGCCACGACCAGATCGTCAGTCCATCGTCGACTACCACGTTTACCGGTTAGCGGGAAAATTTTTACAAAATATGAAAAACGATTTTCCTCTTTAACGTGCAAATTAGTTATTAAGTCAAGACATTTACGAGTGCTCCATTGGAGTCCAAGTTACATAAATAATTTTTCACCTGCATATAAAATAAAATCTATCGCAAAATCCTTTTTAAAAAGTTTTTTGAATACTTCATGATATGCACATATATAATTACGGAATGAAAATGTGTAAAAAGGGAAGCTTATTTCTATAATCAGATCTCATCAATCATGTTTTGCAAGCTCCATATGAGCCTTGAATTGTGGCGTGTACAGTCAGCGTTAAATAATTAGTAACACCCAAAGTGCCATATATTTTGAGACACGTCCTTACGCTCTTGATAATACAGGCGTGTATCGAACTTTATGGCGCTTTTGATGTTACTCTGACCGTAATATATTGCATGGTAAAGTGAACTAAAGCTCCGTGCTAAAGCTTAACACGAAGCTTAAACATTAGTTAAATGTGAGAGAATATTTCAGTAACTAACCCATTTTTCGAATTAACTACACATGCCAAGAATTATGTTATCGACAACATATTTTTTTGCAATTATAACGACGTGCTACGACACGAATATGCAATTTTTAATTTATATATTTTGAATAAAAACTCGATGCCTAAAACGGAGTGAAAAAAAAAATTTCATTACGCTACACAGCGGCCATTACGAATTTAGAAGCTTGGGATCATGTAAGTATTAAAAAGTTCGAATTGCGTAGCCGAAATCGAAGTGGCTGCCACATTGTGTCATGTTCTTGACGATAAAGATAATTTATTTGTCAAAATACAGTACATTAAGTTGTTATATAAATATTAGCATCTTGCATTCTACCATTACTGGTGTATAAATATTGATCTTATAAACTGACATAATGAAATAAACAAAGCTATTGATCAACAAAAAAAAATTACATTACCTCATATCCTTTAAACATTCATCAACAGCGTAATAACATTTTTCTATTAGTTTAGAATATATTTTTTGTTTGAATATAACAATTGTTTCCTTTTTATAGTCATTTGGTAATTAATTATAAATTCGAATAGCCATACAATATGAATTCTTACTGAACATGATGATGATGATGATAACTCTATTCTTAATGGTGGTCCCCTTTTCGTGGGAATCATTTATAACAACCTTGAAAGTCCACGGCTGAAGATTGGCCTCCAGAATAGATTACAATATACTGGAGGTATTTGCCTATAATTACAACGCTGGGAATGCGGGTTGGTGATCGCAGTTCAAGCCAATCACGCCTGTTTTCCCGAAGGGGTAGGCAGAGGCATAATTTATTATACGCCCTCATTTAGCAATGGTACCTTTACTTGTAAAGTCTGTAAAAGAGAAAATAACTGCGATTCGTCTGTTTCATGTTAATAGATACGAAAATCTCCACTGAGCTAATAGTTTATTCAATTAAATATAACATTGAGGCAAACAATTTACCTAACGAGCTGTCGGACACACTCCGAATGGTAAAGAATAGCTGAATCTATTCCTTATTCTGTCAAAAACAGAGTTTTGTGACAATTTTAATTTGAATAGAAATAATACTGGGAAATTATTAATGATTTCAATAGTTTTGCGGTACGGCTTTGCTTTTGAAACAACGGGATCGCAAAGGCGAGCTAAGAGAAACAGTAGCCATCGGTCAAAATGCCGGCGTTTGGTTCAGAAAATCAGCTGACACCGAAATCAACCAAATAAAAAAAAATAAAAACTTGTACGTCTAACACAGCGCCAACAAGTCTTAAACAAAGCGAAGCTATAATAAATACTAGCGAACGTATAAACATACTTTGTTAAACAAATAATTTTCTTATCATCTCTATTATTTATTACTATCACCATACATGGTACCGGTCTAGAATAGGGCCACTCTCATTAATCTCATAGGGAGTCGTAAGAATCGACGAAGAGAAATCCTACCGGATGATAGGCAGCAGCGTCATCCTGCGTACTAATTGAAACTGCAATCACTAATCGGCCTGCCCAGCGTGGCGAATATGGGCTATTGACTATAATAGAACTATTGACTATAATAGAACTATTGACTATTATAGAACTATTGACTACAATAGAACTATTGACTACAATAGAACTATTGACTACAATAGAACTATTGACTATAATAGAACTATTGACTACAATAGAACTATTGACTATAATAGAACTATTGACTACAATAGAACTATTGACTATAATAGAACTATTGACTATAATAGAACTATTGACTATTATAGAACTATTGACTACAATATAACTATTGACTACAATAGAACTATTGACTATAATAGAACTATTGACTATAATAGAACTATTGACTATAATAGAACTATTGACTATAATAGAACTATTGACTATAATAGAACTATTGACTATTATAGAACTATTGACTTCAATAGAACTATTGACTATAATAGAACTATTGACTATAATAGAACTATTGACTATTATAGAACTATTGACTACAATAGAACTATTGACTATAATAGAACTATTGACTATTATAGAACTATTGACTACAATAGAACTATTGACTATAATAGAACTATTGACTATTATAGAACTATCGACTATAACAATAGTTAGGGTATAATATAATTAGGGTGATATGATGCAGAACTTGTCTTATTAATAAATATAGGTAATTGATAACAGGCATCACACGTTACGTTACCTATCAACAAGTTTTCTGTCCCAATGGCCGTCAGTTCTTCGTTTTATATGCCCTGCCTACTGCCACTCCATAAGCGAATAATTTTAAAGGAAAAGACTTCAATTCACTAAATATTCTTCAATAAACTTGCGACATTTGTAAGAAACACAAGATTCCTTTTTGCTCTTCAATATACGCAGGAAACTTATGAAAGTTTAAAATATATATTAATATGGAACGAGGTGCAGAGCGAATCAAAGGAGGTCTACCGAGACGCCGATAAACTAGAAAAACAGTGTTGCAACTTCTTTAAAGTCTTCTAAAAAGTAAACATAACTTTATTCAGGGGAAGTGGCTGCAAAAATCTGTTTTACATAATGGATATCCGACAGCTATACAACTTTTACACATAATGCCTTTAACGACCCGCTAGGTTTAGGTGTTACCAGTTGAGCTGGATTTAGGAGGTTCTTACCACGTGTTCTGTTGTTAGAATGTTTCAAGCTGCTGTGACCGGACTTCTTCTTCACATATAATTTTACAAGTAATAAATGTAAATCTTTTATTATTATTTAGTTCCAAGAAAAGTATAATTAAGAACTTGTGTTATAGATACTAAGTAACGGATAAACATTTTTTTTTGTAAATACTTACTTAATATACATATGAAAACATCCAGACCAGAACAAATATTCATATTCAAGAGCATAAATAGTTGTCCTGTGAGGGAATCGAACACACAACCTCAGGAGCAGATTGCAGATGTATTGGCCTCCATGCAATATCGGTCCTCATTGCTAAACTTCTGAGTCAAAAATATGAAATTAAAAAAGAGAGTAATCTATAATATCATCATCATCATCATCTCAGCCATCTGACGTCCACTGCTAAACATAGGCCTCCCCAATAGATTTCCACATTGAGCGATCCTGAGTCGCCTGCATCCATCGGCTTCCCGCCGCCTTGACCAGATCATCGGTCCATCGCGTGGGAGGCCGTCCTCTACTACGTTTACCGGTTCGCGGTCGCCATTGCAGAACCTTGACGCCCCATCGGTCGTCGGTTCTTCGAGCTATGTGCCCCGCCCATTGCCACTTCAGCCTGCAAACTCGCCTCGCTATGTCGGCCACTCCAGTCCTCCTACGGATTTCCTCATTTCTGATTCGATCACGTAGGGACACTCCGAGCATAGCTCTCTCCATTGCACGCTGAGCGACTTTGAGCTTTCTAATGAGGCCCATAGTCAGGCACCAAGTCTCAGTACCGTACGTCATCACTGGCAACACACACTGGTTAAAGACTTTTGTCTTAAGACACTGAGGTATTTTTGACGAGAAGATATAGCGCAGTTTCCCGAACGCAGCCCAACCGAGCTGGATTCGACGATTGACCTCTTTCTCGAAGTTGGACCTACCCATTTGGACTTTTTGTCCCAGGTATACATATTCGTCGACAACTTCGAGAGCCGAGCCTCCAATAATTATTGGGGTAGGCTTAACATGGACATTTGACATAATTTTCGTCTTGTCCATGTTCATTTTGAGACCTACCCTTTGGGAAGCTCTGTCGAGGTCTTCGAGCATTGTGCCCAGATCCACAAGTGACTCCGCTATGACCACTATATCGTCGGCAAATCGAAGGTGAGACATATACTCGCCATTTATGTTGATGCCGTAGTTTCCCCAGTCCAGCATTTTGAAAACATCCTCCAGGGCAGCAGTGAACAGTTTCGGAGATATGACATCTCCCTGTCTCACGCCCTTCCGCAGGAGGATAGGATTCGTGTGCTGGTCTAGTACGCGTACGGACATGGTGGCGTTTTTGTATAAACTTCTCAACACTTCAATATACCGATGGTCAATGCGGCATCGCTGCAGGGACTGAAACACTGCCCAAGTCTCGATCGAATCGAAGGCCTTTTCATAGTCCACAAACGCTAAGCAAAGTGGCTGGTTATACTCCTCGGTCTTCTGTATAACCTGCCGCAGCGTATGTATGTGGTCCATGGTTGAAAAGCCTTTTCGGAAACCGGCTTGTTCGGGAGGCTGGAAGTCGTCAAACCTATGACCGAGACGGTTCGTGATGACCCGTGAAAACAACTTATAGACGTGGCTCAGTAGCGTGATTGGCCTATAATTCTTCAAAAGAGATTTGTCACCTTTTTTGAAGAAAAGTACAACCACGCCACTGGCCCACGCCTGTGGCGTACGTCCCTCGAGGATGACGGTGTTAAAGAGCCTCTGAAGTACCTTTAGTACCGGTGTACCACCCGCTCTCAGAAGCTCTGCTGTCATCCCGTCTTCACCCGGTGCCTTGTTGTTCTTCAGCTGTTTCAGGGCCATCCTAATCTCGTATAGGCTGACGTCCGGGATGTCTTCAGTGTAGTGCCTGGTTAGTTTGGCTCTAGGATCTTTAGCCAAACAAGTAGCGGGATCCTGCGTACTAGTATATAACTGCCCATAAAACCCTTCGATTTCCCTCATGATCTCAGGTTTCGACGTGACTAGATTGCCCTTGTTGGTCTTCAGCTGCGTTAACTGTCTCTGGCCAATAGACAGATCTCGTGCGAACACTTTCGAACCCTTGTTCCTCTCTATTGCATTTTCAATACACGTAGTACTGAATCTGCGAATATCAAGTCGCAAGGATTTCGTGATCTGTCTATTGATACGCCGGTAAGAGAATGCATCTGCTGAAGACTGCAATCGCATATGTCGTCGTGCTTCCATGAGATCAAGAGTCTCAGTCGATATTTTTTGGGTTTTATTTCGGGGTCTGGTCTTGTAAAATTTGGACCCCACCGCGTGGACAGTCTCAACTAGCCCGCTACTTAAGTCGTCGACGGACACGCAGTCCTCTAGACCTGCGAAGCGATTTTGAAGCTCGATCTGAAAGTACTCGGGGTTTTGAATATGGGCGACTGAGGGTCGGAGCGTAGACTTCATCAGGCGGGACCTTTCAAGCTTGACATTAATATTCAATGTGCCTCTTACAATTCGGTGATCGCTGCCGGTTTTCACCCTAGCGATTACAGAGACATCATTGAATATTTGCCGCTTAGTGGTCATGATAAAGTCTATCTCATTCCTCGTGAAACCATCAGGGCTCATCCAGGTCCATTTCCTCTGCGGAGGTTTCTTGAAGAAGGAGTTCATCATAAAAAGTCCCTCCTTCTCCATGAAATCCGCTAGCCGCTGGCCCCTTTGGTTCCTTCGCCCTACTCCAAATTGCCCCACTTTCTGCTCGTCACCACTTCGCTGGCCTAGCCTTGCGTTGAAATCCCCCATAACAACCGTGTAGTGAGTTGGTGAAGTATGTATGGCGGCAGAAATGTCGTCATACAATAACTCTACGTCCTCATCAGGGTGTGTCGAGGTCGGTGCGTAGACCTGAATTACCTTCAGCGAATACCGTTTGGTGATTCTGAGTATTAGGTACGCTACCCTAGTCGACACACTCTTTATAGACACGATGTTGTTACGGATGGACTTCCGGACTATAAAACCGACACCACCTTGGGACAGGTGGTCGCCCTCCCGGTGGTAGAGCAAGTTGCCGGACTTGAGGATTACCGTATCCTCCCCCTGTCTTCGGACTTCAGATAACCCGATAATGTCCCAGTGCAACTGCTCTATTTCCTCTTCCAGCTCGTCAATCTTCTCATCAGTCCTCAGTGTGCGTGTGTTGTAGGTTGCCAGGTGCAGAAGTCGTTTAGGATGGTAGCCGGATCTCTGCCGGTGATTCTTTGCACCCCCTGCCCCGCCGTTACCAAGACCGCTACCGTAATCTGGAATAGCGGGGCCGCCGGGGACTGGGGGCCGTTTGTGTGTATGTGCCATTCTATTAGGGGTATTTGCCCGTAATCACCACGCTGGGCAGGCGGGTTGGTGATCGCAGTTCCAGCCAGTACGCAGGATGGCGCTGCTGCCCATCATCCGGTCCTATTTCTCTTCGTCGACTCTTACGACTCCCCATGAGATGAGAGGGGGTGACGCTATTCTAGGCCGGCGCCACACGGCAAATATCTATAATATCAGGCTATTATAAAATATGTGTAAATACTCTTAGTGAAAAATATCCTTTAAGTAGGTCACCATTTATGGTATGCTCGATCGATCTAATCACCCAGGTATGCTCAGATCTACGAGACTGTTTGGACTACCGCGGTCTCGGGACGTAGCAGGCTCAAGAAGCAACATGTATAGTTTTTAGACTGTACAAACTTTTCTCTGCGGAGCGGTGGCCTCAGCGGGAGAAGGTCATTGGATGATTTTCCAACCGAAAATAAAAAGCTACATATAGCATCTTTCGAGGCCCAACTAAGAAGAATTTTAAGTTTATTTTTATAAATTGTGGATACAAAAAATACAAAATACAATACAAAAAAGCTTATTTCCTCGACAAGTACATTCGTTCTTTAAATCGTAATTGGAGCCTCCATTTTTTAGAATAGAGAAAGTCTGATTTCGAAGACTCCGCACTTCCATAACTTCATTACAATAATTAGGTACAATACCTAATAATCTAGTTCATATCAGTCTAACTTTTATTTATTTGTCGTGTCGTGGGCGTCTGTGAGTGTGGTGTGTATGTGGGTGTGTGTGTGGGTGTGGTGTGTGCGCATGTAAGTGTGTGTTTCTATATCATATTTGACTTGTGGATAAGCGATAAATGCAAATTGCTCCAAATAGTTCCAACCAAATTTAGTTAAACAACAGACTACCGTATTTTTTAAAATAATCATATTGAAAGAAAGTCTTAAAGTTTAATTCATTCTATATATATATATATTATTTTAACGAACAATAATATCAAACTTACATTTAAATTACAATTAAAAAACACACCAGCAATTTGGTTATTCCCCTACTTTTTACCAGTCAAGCATTCATATAACTTTATGGAATTAATTATTTACACTACTGACTAACAAGTTTACTGTGTTACCAGCTGACGTCTTTCGAACAGCATGCAGGTTTTAAAACGGAAAATGTTTGCGCATTTTCTATGAATGAATGCACAGGAACCAATTGGATAGATCCTGTTAGTGTAATGAAATGGCTAGATATTGCAGTACTCAAACTTGTTAGCAAAATTCATCTGACAGCGTCTCTGTAGTTTTTTCAACTTCAACGAAATGTAAATAATTTGTATACGTTTTCGTGTAACTATGGTAAGCATTGTGGTAACTCCATAGAATTCTACGACTCCATGCCTAGCCCTAGCAAGTCCTAGAAGGTGACTGAGGAAGCAAATGGGATCTTAATAAGTGATCATTTAGGCGAAAGTTTAGAACGTTTCACATTGACTTTACTACAACCTTTTACATAAATAAAAAAGACGTGTGGCACTCGGAGACTGACTAAAGCTATATTACTGACTATAAGCTGACTGACTATAGCATGTTTTATCAACTTATGCAATTATAATTATTTATTTATTTCATTTAGCACACCTCGGCCACCTTGGCCGGGACAAAGGGGGACCGAGAGAGGTGTGGACAGTGCGTTAATGCATTTTGTTACCGACGTAAATCAAGATGAGGTTGGCTTGGGCTCCTTAAGTCTTAGTAGGATACCTACATACATTTCATGTCAAATAACTAAGGTCTTCATCAACGGTGGAAATCAACTATAGCTTAAATTTTTTTTTGTAGTTGAAAATTAGTTGACATATAAAAAAAAAAAGAAAACCCTTGGTGTTGGGAGAAAAAACCAACCTTGACGATTTTCTTGCCGGTTCTTTTACGATCAAGCTCCCGCCCACAGTGAATGGGCGCGTTAGTTTTTAAGTTCTACTTTCATAAGAGCTCTATTGAGCCAATTTTGAACAAATGATTTCGTATTTGACTTATATGAATCTGATCGCATAATGTCTGTTCTGACAAAACACGCGTGATGGTATATATGTATAAATATGATAATACAAAAACTACTTTCCCTAAAAGACTTGTCCACGCTAATGGTATATAAGAAAAATATAACACCCTTTCCCTTCTGCATAACTTTGTCATTAAACTAACATAACGCCGGCCCCTCGTAACACAAAGTGGACATCACACTTTCATCACACCACGACATATTAATTATTAAAGCCTGCAAACTAGGTGTCCCTGTGTGTTTATTTTTGTTAGACCATTGCACAGACCGGCTACTTTAATAGACATGTCATTAAATTTGTTGAACTGCTGGGGTGCAAGAGGTTGGGGTTGAGTCATGCGATATCGCCTTCCTCACAGCAGCAGCTACTCTAATATCGATGTGTTTATTTTTGTTAGACCATTGCACAGACCGGCTACTTTAATAGACATGTCATTACAATTACTTTCCAGCACTGTTGGGGTAATGTATGTGGCATACGTATATACTTCTTATTTATACGATAAGGCGTGGAGGTCAGCATACTTGCTCTCCACTTCTTCGTAGATAGTTCTCACACAGAACAAATATTTAGGTAACTACTTCATGAAGATTTTATATTCATTTGGTTGATTCCGGTATACAGTATAAATAAAATGTACCTACTCATATAATAATAAGTATGGATACCCATACCAAAAAAATGCATTGTAGTTGTAGTCACTTTTGAAATTATTAAAGATATCTTTTAATTTTTTTTTTTAATTGGGCCGAATTCTTGGAGGGTCTCAGACCCTCCTGAGACTAGTCGGGGGGGAAGATCTATAGCTAACCTCACCTGCAAGTGGTGCACCTGGCGAACGATAAACGGCAGCGGGCGTGCCTGCCTAATACGTGGGGCCAACAATATAATTGGCAAAATGTGGGCTTACAATATGCCTCTGCCTACTGAACCATCTATTTTTATGTATACAAATATATTTTTTTGCAATTATTATTATAACAACCTAGGAGTTACAACAAGTGTGTAAGATGCCAAAAAAATTATATCCGTACGAGTATGTGTGATGACATGTACGATGGTACACAATATGTCTATTGGTTCAGGCGATCTATGGACTATTGTCCCGCTGTCTCTCTTCTTCTCTTCTTCTTCGTCGTGCAGGCTTTTTCCGCAATCAGACGTCAATGCGTCCATTTTGCGTAGGAGGGTGAGAGCTGGATTACTCCAGCCATCCCAGTTCCTCCAGGAATCCTATCAGCGCCTTAACGTCGCTGAAGGCTTCCGGAAGGCTGCCTGGTGTCTTCAGGAACCTCTCCCGGCAATCGGCCACCACCCTGCATTCCAGCAAGACGTGTGCGGCTGTCTCCTCAGTCTCCATGCATGCTCTGCACAGAGGACTGTTTGTTATACCTATGTTAAAAAGATGTCTGTTAAAACTTCCATGACCCGTAAGTGCGCTTGTGACCAGGCGCATATGAGGTTTTTTAAGCTGCATCAAAATTTTGGAGAACCGTGGTTCGATCCGCGGTAGTGCGTGTCTAGCTTGCCTGCATTCCTCCAGGCCTGTCCAGAGAATATTGTGAAGGTACGAAGTATGTTCATTTATTCTGCTTTTAAGCCAATTTATGGGTAGTGGCAAGATTGGTTCCGGGCCATATGGCTTGATGTTCGACCCTCTTTTTGCCAAAATATCCGCAATGTCGTTACCTCTATTGCCACTATGTCCTTTAATCCACCTGAGGATTAGTTGATTGACATGCCCTACTTCGTTTAGAATTGTATGGCATTCTTTGACGAGGCAAGAATTTGTAATACTACGATTTAAAGCCTGTAAAACAGATTTGCTATCTGAGAGAATAAGAATACGTTTATCTGTTACCTTCCTGTCTGCTATTGCCTTAGCCGCGATGAGCACTCCCACGTTTTCCGCTTGGAAAACAGTATGGAGCTCACCGAGTGGCATCACAATGTTAATGTTTAGGTCGTCAGAGAAGACTCCCGAACCTGTACCTTTACTTGTCTTCGAACCGTCCGTGTAGATGATCAGAGACCTATGAAATTCTGCTGGGTCATCTATTTCCGAGAGTTGTATGTCGTATTTTTTATCATAGATGAAGGCGGGCTCAATTCTGTCGCACGGGGCTTCCACCATTTGTGTGTTGGCCCAGTCGTGTATTAGGTTCAGAAAATGTTGAGCTGCCGGGTATCTTACTAGTTTGAGCTGTTGTAGTCTTAAAGCTGATTGAGCCGCTTCTTGTTGAACAAACAAGTGAAGAGGCGGAATGTTGAGCATGGCTTCCATGGCAGTGGTTGGCGTAGTTCTCATGCAGCCTGTAATTGCACAACATACCTGGCGTTGGAAACTTTGTAGTTTGTTGATACCAGTCGTTAGTTTCGTTCTGGGCCACCATACCAGTGATCCGTAACTTACCATAGGTCGGATTACAGTAGTGTAAAGCCATCTAATGATTTTTGGGGACAGTCCCCATTTTTTACCTATCATTCTGCGGCATTGCCATAGAACGATGCCTGCTGTTTTTAGTTTTTCCTCAATGTGGCTGTTCCAACTTAGTTTGCTGTCTATTCTGATCCCAAGGTACTTGACATCAGTTGAGATTGTTAGGGTAGTACCAAACAGAGTGGGGAGACGGAAATCCCCTAAGTTACGTTTGTTCGTGAACATGACCAGTTCCGTCTTACCTGGGTTTACGCTCAGGTCATGTTCTCTGCACCATCTTTCCACTAACCTGAGTGCAGTTTGCATTAGGTCACATGTGGTGCTTGTGAGTTGGCCATTTATTAAAATAGCTAAATCATCTGCATAGCCTATCGTGTAGAAGTACCTGGAGTTAAGTTGGGTGAGTAAGTCGTCAACGACCAGCTTCCACAGTAGGGGTGACAGTACTCCACCTTGAGGGCATCCTCTCGCGACTATTGCACGCTTGTTTCCTGCCCCACTCACTTCCACTATTCTACACCTCAGCATGTTGAGTATCCAGTCGCTGAGAGCTTTGGGGACATGATGTCTGGCCAGTGCTATCTCAATGCTGGAGTAATTGGTCCTGTCAAAGGCTCCTTCTATGTCAATGAAGACCCCCAAGCAAACCAGTTTATTTTGTAGGGCAAAGTCGATCTTACCTATGACTTGGTGTAGAGCTGATTCTGTTGACTTACCAGCGCAGTACGCATGCTGGTTAGGGTGAATTGGGTGTCTGCGTAGTATACCATCACGCAGATGTCTATCGCACAGTCTCTCCAGGCATTTAAGCACGAAGGATGTAAGACTGATTGGCCTGTATGATTTTGGGTTTGTATAATCTGTTTTACCTGGTTTTGGAATGAAAACTACTTTGACCTCTCGCCAGGCGAGCGGGGTGTAGTGGAGTGTCAAGCAGGCTTGGAAAATGCTCGTAAGTTGTTCGATGATGCATTCTATGCCCCACTGTAATAGTGCAGGGAAAATGTTATCTGTGCCTGCTGCTTTGAAAGGTGAAAAACTGTTTATAGCCCACCTGACCTTTTGAGGTGTCACGACCTCCCGAGCGATCGACTTACTATCCGCAGTCGGTGCTATTGTGATTTCATCGTATAATTTCTGGTCATGTGGGTTTGTTACCTGACAGTCCGGAAAATGTGTACGTAGTAGGATGTCATAGGTTTCGTCAAAATTATCCGACATGGTACCATCAGTTCGTCTGAGATACCCTAGTTCAAGATAACCTTGCTTCGCTAAGATTTTCCTTACCCTGTTGGCTTGCAAATTTGTAACAATTTCGTCACTGAATTTCCTCCAGGACGATGTTTTCCAGAATCTAATCCGTTTTTTGTATAAGGACTTCGTTTCTTTATATAAGTCCCAGTCCCTGTCGTCTCTCGTGTTCATTGCTCTGTTGAAACGTTTCCTCAGTTTGGACCTGAGTCTATCAAGTTCTGGTCCCCACCAGCTACCTTTATCAGAAAAGTATGCTTTGGGACAGATTAGAGGGCACGCTTCTTCGTAGCAATTGATTATGGATTTGTTAAGAGAATCTACCTGTTTGTTCAGCTGTTCGGGGTCTGCAATGTTCTCACAGGCATAAGCAGGTATGACCCGTTGTTTAAGTAATAGTGTGTATTGCTGCTGGTTTGTTTTCCTAGGGTATCTCCTAGGCGTTGGAATAGTTGTTGTTACCTTTAAATTGAAGCGAATCCATCTATGATCCGAGCACGATGCCTCGTCAGACACGTGCCAATCGGACACCTTATTCGCTGCGTGTATCGTTGCTAGTGTTAGGTCGATAATGGTCCTGCTTCGTCTTCCGACAAAGGTAGGTTCATTACCTCTGTTTAGTATTTCTAAATTAGTGGTATGTAAAAAGTCAACTAGTTGTATACCTCTGTTGTTGTTTTGTTCCATACCCCACAGATGGTGGTGGGCGTTTGAATCTGTAGCTATGATCAACTCGAGTGCATTCTTCTCACAGTGTCGGACCAAGCGTGTAACCTCCTCCGGAGGGGCAGGTTCGCCGTCCGGCATGTAGGCTGATGCGATAATGATACTTGTGCTTATGCTATCTTGTAAAAGCAGTTGTATGGCTGTTAGATCTCTGGAACAGAAATCCATTAGTGGTTGTGCATTGATATTTTTAGAGTAATATATACAGGATCTTAAGTCACCCAAATTAGCATTGACGAGCTTACCTCCTAGATTGGAGAGTCCTCGAATTGTGCCTTGTCTAATCCACGGCTCCTGAATTAGGGCGACTGCTGTGTTATTTGTTTCCAGCCATCTTCGCAATTGAGCCGTGGCGGAGATGCTGTGGTGTAGGTTGGCTTGGATGAAGGAGGCTTCAGAGAGGGCTGCCATCAGGGCATTCCTCCTGCTCCTCCAGCACCAGGCTGTTTAAACCCAGGAGTTCTTCTTCCTCTTCTACATCCTCCCTGGGTTTGTCTAAGTCCATGTCATGAATTGGTTGGTCGGGTAACTCCGGGTCAGTGGACTTTCCCTCTGGGGTAGAGGTA
Organism: Musotima nitidalis; assembly: GCA_949126915.1. Lineage (NCBI taxonomy): Eukaryota > Metazoa > Arthropoda > Insecta > Lepidoptera > Crambidae > Musotima > Musotima nitidalis. The sequence continues at coordinate 16,589,070 of OX421425.1, forward strand.
GCCTCCGGCTCGCTTACCTCCTCCTGATTGCCCGAAAGTCCCGGGTAATGCCTCACATAGGAGCCAGTGGTGGCATTCCTGAAGACTACATATACCGCTCCCAGACGGTAGCTTAGCTTACGCTGCCTTGCCAAAATCTCGGGGACGATCTCTTCTGGAATGCTGAGTGTCAGGAATGTACGCCCCGTATTTTCCTGTTGATGCAGACCATGCATCAACCACTTCGGAATTTGGGCCCATCTGTTGCAAATGTTGAGCCTCTGTCCAATGAGTGTCCGGTCTGTTTCCACAGTGGGCAGGACTATCCCTACCCGCACTCTTTCCGGAATGTCTTCCGGTCTGAGCACAGTCAGGGCCTCCTCCCCACTGAAAGAGGCCAGACAGGTTTTTACCCATTGAACAGCCTTCTCATTTCTGCACAAAAGGCGAAGACTGCCTGCTTCAAATCTTGGTGGCCCATCAAATTCCGGTCCATCAATGTTTTTGACTGCGACCTCGTCGATGTGTTGGTCGATGTGCTCTTCCACCTTTGCCGCCATCTCCCGTGACATAAACCGCCGATCGAGTGTTGTTATAGCAATTTCGATAATTGCGTATTGCTTAGAGGCCGCTGCGGCCGCGTAGGAGGTAGGCTTTGGTCCGCGTGATTGGCTGAGCTTCAGCTTTTTGGGTTCGACCTTGGGAGACGAAGTCTCGTCCGGTCTCGCCCTCTTAGCTTCCGCATTGCCTCTCATACGTGCCTCACCCTTGCCCTTCCAAGGTGTCACCCCCGTCTCTTTGCTGGGTGCCGTTTCAGCTGTACGCCTCGCTGGCTCCTTGCTCGTAGACGGAAGTGACTCCACCTGCGGTGTTGCCTCCAGCGCTGCAGACTCCTTCTCCATCTTCCGTCTGAGCTTCTTTCGGCTGAGTCTTTCCAGCTTCTTGATCCTGCGATCCTCCCCCAGTTTTACCGCCGACTTACTTGCCCCCTTAAAAGGGAGCTTGTTTGCCTGGCTGGTAATCCTGGCTTCGGAAAAGCCTGACCAGTCCACCAGTGTCGTGCCCTCAGGGTCTCCTTCGACCATTGGTGTTAGCGGAATTTCCTTAGCTCTCCCGGGTTCCGCTGCCCCCTTGGGTTTCCCCTCAGGTACAGCGGCCGCCGGAATTGCACAGGTTCTCCCGCCTGCATCCATGTTTTTAGGTTTCCCTTCGAGCTGTGGTGTTGCCGTAGCTCTCCCGGAAACTGAAGTCGCCGGAATTGCGCAGGCTCTCCCACTGTGCGGTTTGCCCTCCAGTTTCCCTTCTGCCACAGCTGTGCACGGCATTGCCGTAGCTCTCCCGGAAACCGCCCCTTCTTTGGGTTTCCCCGTAGTTGAGGCCGCCGCCGGAATTGCATAGGCTCTCCCGCTAGCAGGTGTGTCAAAAGGTTCCCCTTCCGGCAGTGTTCTTGCTCGCTGAATTGCCTTCGCTCTCCCGGAAGGGTTGGTCCCTAAAGGTTTCCCCTTAGATTCCCCCCCCGCCGGAATTGCTGTAGCTCTCCCGCTTGCTGTTATGCCTCCAGGTTTCCCCTTCGGCAGAGGTTTGTCGTCGTGTGTGTTCTTTGTATCCATGTTAAAATATAATTTGTATCTTCACTTACCAGGCTACCCACCCTCCTTGGAGCCCGCACATTTGGGGACGTCCGCACCGCGGTACGTCAGGTATACCCGGTAAGTATAGGAACAGGAAGAGGGTGAGAGGGTGCGACATCCGAGACTCGCATTAAGCAGGCACATACGAAACCCGCCCATACTTGCCTCTTCAGCATGACCATCACCTTTTCTCCCCGCACCTCGCCACGACCCTCTGACGGGCCGTAGACCATTTCCCCCCACGCGGCTACTGTGGAGAGCAACCGTTTAGGAAGAATTCAGGACCAAAGGGGCGTGTTGCCTTGCGAAGAGAACAACTAACCGCTCTTGCTTGGCTCAACCTCCCAGGATTCCCTCCTCCTTCCGTACGGCGATCACTGCGCAGGTCATAGCGCAGGAAGGGCAGGATAGTTCAGACGGGTCGCCCTTCTAGACACTGCCTGAATCCGAAGAACTGAGTCTTAGTGGTATCGGGAATAGGATAGGGAAAGGGTAGCGGGTGGGATTTGGTGCATAAATAAATATGAATACATAAATACAATATAACCAAAAATATTTTGCCAGGACTGTTTCAGTTACGTCAGTTTCTTAAGGAATCTGACCAATAACAGGCAGCAACCACGTGAAGGATATCAGTCCGACTTGCCTTGGGGATCTAGGCGACCTGCGCTACTCCCAAGACCAATGCCAAAGTGCCATACATAAGATGTATGGCACAATAGGCGAGTGTTTGTGTTACAGCGTCTATTTTGCGTTATCATAACACAAACCCCCGCCCGCCCCACGCCGCTGTCTCTCGTCACAATATCTGGGACAGTTTGGTTAAAACACCTGAGTACTAGCCATATTTTTTTTATATTTCCTACCGCATTTTGGGTTGAATTTTTAAAATGGTTCTTTTTGATAGTCATTTGTGCTAATAACTTAGGAAGTACAGACGCAGCTCAATCAATGTATATCACTTGAATTGTAAAAATAAAAGCAAACTACTAAATAGTTTTTGATTAAATTACAATCATTCAAGCCAATTTATATTTTTAAAATTCATTGTCTCTTTGGTATGCGACAATTGCCTTTACCCAAAAATGTATATCAAATGGCTAAGATGCTGAGACCCTGGTCTTCATAAATATTTATGACAAACAGTACAAATTAATAATACATTATTTGGTTTCAGTGGAACACTTTTTACGATTGAGATTACTTATTACACAAATATGTATAAATGCATGTGATATGTATAAAAATCGAGATTTCTTAATATTAATTCTAATAACTAATATCGTCAGCAGAATTTTAAAACTGCTTTGTCCTTTTGAGCAAACTCTATAGGAGGAAGTAAAAATTGTTTATTTATTATAGATAAGACACTTATTGAATATAGTAGGTGTATTCGAACTTGTTTATAACTAATAAAATATTAATTAATGGGAGTTGAGAGATAATTCAATCGACGACATGTAGATAACGTTAAGACAGCTATATCTATGACAATCGATAGATCTAAATGATGTTAAAAGTAAAATTTTGTATTTTTTGGAGTTACGCAGTTTGAAAATTAAGCTGACGATATGTAACGTAAGACATCTATTAAATATTAATTCATGGGACTTAACAGATATTTCAATTGATAGAACTCAAAAGATCTAGATGATGTTAAAAGTAAAATTTTGTATTTTTTGGAGTTACGCAGGTTAAACATTACACTGACGATATGTAACGTCAGACATCTATTTAGCCCATTAACGTCCCACTGCAACTAATTAAATATTAATTTATGGGACTTGACAGATATTTCAATCGATAGATATTGAAAGATCTAGATGATGTTAAAGTAAAATTTCGTATTTTTTTGGAGTTACGCAGGTTGAACATTAGACATGTAACGTAAGACATCTACTCAGCCTACTAACGTGTAACTGTGCTGAGCACAAGCCTCCTTTCACAAACCATTATGAAAGAGGTTTATGTCATACTCCACCACGCGAATCCAGTGTGGAAGAACGCAAAACAAAACAATTATAATCTAAAAAGGTTGAAACAAAATATTATAGCACCCAAAAAAACGTTATATTTTATTCGAAAGAAAAACAAGGCATACATTTTAAATGAAATAGGTCAACATTAAAATGCAGATTACGTATTCTAAACAAATTAATTTTGATCCTTGTATTATTATCCTGACATCTCTCTCGATAAACAAGTTGTTATTTCAGTCTACACGTTGTTTGCTAAGCCACTAACGCCGAAATAATGCAGGTGAAACACCGCAAGCTATGATATATCATTTTGTACAGTTCAACGAAAATATTTTAAGTCTTTTGAGGGGAATTCATCGTGAGACTCATCTAATGATTTTTTTAATAGATCTAATTATTATAAATATTTTATCTTTCGTTGTAGGGTATCGGAAATAAAAGTATAATATAGAGCTTTTATGTATGAATTCGTGTATTAAAATAAGTTTGACTTGAAACGCAGTAATGATATTAAAATTACAGGAATGTCGCTTAATCCAGATATCATTTTGTTTTTTTTTTACTAAGCATACCTTTCTTATTTTATTTTTAAGGAACCGATACAAAGTCACTCTATTTTAAACATCATAAACAGAGGTCGGAATTAGGTAGAGTTATTTATGTACTTGCATCGAAATGTTGATATTAATGTGGACCTTCCCGGGATTTCAAATGGATTTCAAATGGGAGTGCTCCGCATTTTCGCTATTGTATTCTTTTGTTCTCACAAGCTATGTAGTGCGAACAATAAACGTGGCAACATCGCGCGTGTGCGTATTGGAATTTTGCAACTTCGGTCATCCAATATCATTGATGTAAGTTTGGCAACGTCGCGCGTGCAGTAGTCTAAATTAAAAAAGTAAAAGTAAATAACTTTTTATTCAAAAGTAACGGGATTTTTTCTATTCTTTAAAATTAATTCCGGGATTTGAGGCATATCCACTATATTCTTTCGCTGTGTGAAATCAGTGTAAGTACATGAATAACTCTACCTAATTCCGACCTCTGATCATAAATAATCCGACTAATTTATAACGGTAATTTTGTAGTATTACTATTTTTATTTACCTCCTTCAGCTCATTGTGTCCGAAATTTCATTTACCACTCCTAAACTTACCTTAGGTAACTTTTATATTCTGCTCTTTTTATCAAATCAAATCAAATACTTTTTATTTCATAAACTATTACATAGTACTTGAAAACGTCAAAATTATAAAAAAATAACAAAAACAAACAAAATATAATTATACTAAAATCACGAAGCATATATTCACTTGCAACCAAACAATTTAAAAAAACAAAACGCTCCACAACATCGCTCCACAAACCAAAGCATTAGCATCTCTAACAGTGTAAAACAAGGACCCGCTGTCTGTTTTCCTCGGTACGTGTGGTTAAGGTTGGATGGGTGTGCGGGCTTAATACTGAACGTGGGATGAATAATAATTTAAGGGCTCATGTGTTATAGCCTACGACCAGCGCGTACGCTTTTTGCTTACTAGAATAGTCTGAATGTCTTTTTACATATTTTGATCACCATGACTTTATAATACTGTATTTTTGCATACACAGGCACAGATTGATAGTTCTTTTATTTTTATGGTTTTACCTTATAAAATAAGGTATTTACGGCAAAGAAAGTTAAAATTATACATACATACAATCACACCTGTTTCCCCGAAGGGATAGACAGAGGCGATGGCCTCCTTCTGCGAATGGTGATGTCACAGAAGGAGGCCGCAGAGCAGGAGAGCTCTCTCGGGCTACGCCATTGGCGCAGCGGGCGGGTCAGGAGGGCCCATTACGCAGCTTCAGGGGGGTTTTAGGCGGCGGGGGCATTGGGCCCCAGCGAAATCGGCTACATACGCCATGGTTGCATAAGAAGTTAGTGGGGGGCGCTGAGAAGGTCCCCCCGGTTTTGGTCTGGGGGGACGTAGGCCGCGGGCGGGGTGTCAGAAGCTTGAAGCCTTGGAATATTTTTAGTGGGTAGGACTACGGGCGGTTGTGTCTGCCGCAGCAAGCCCCATACTACCCTCTCGATCCTCCTTTTGCCGAGAGGCAGTGCGTAAGGCATTTTGTTATCGACGTAAATCAAAAAAAGGTAAAGTTCTAGCGTATTTAAGTACGGAATATAATAAACTAAACCTCTAAAAAAAGCTTTTTTGATCATCAAAAATACTGAGTGAGCATCTAATGAGGTGATTAGGTGCTCAATCAGTATTTTTGATGCACAAAAAGGTTAGGTTAGGTTGGCAATTTATTAATTTTGAAGACACGTTAAATATGATCCTTTAAGTACTATTGCAAATAAAGCCTTAGGTACGTACTTATTATGACAGTACTACATATATCACAATCAACACAAGCGCACGAATCGCCTTTTTGTATCATTGAATGGACCATAGACTTACAAATGTCACAACAGTAGGTACAACAAAAGCTTGAATTTTTTTTTACGAATATATTTAGGTATAAACAAACTTGTAGAAGAAGTACTAAGGTTATTGATGTCAGCTATTCAGTCCTGCGAAGATGTTGATGTTTTACAAATAACCCTGTAAATAAATAAAAATGACATTGTGTTTTAATTTAATAACCCGCTATGTTTTTCCGTGCAAATTAAGAACTGGTCTACAGCCTTATCAAATCTTTCCTATCTACTCAAAATGGTACGAGAACAGGAAACATGGCTACCTCAGGTGTCGGCTAACCGTCACCTTGACACGATGCGCTTAGGTCAACGACAGGATAATGAAACTAGTACCTACGTGATGCAAATTGAAAATTCCGCTTCCTGATTTTTGGACGTGACTACGCACCTTGAGTTTACGACGTGTTTTTAGGAAGATTTCGTTTGATAGTGAAACATATAATACAATTTCCTGCAAAACTGGGTATCACTCCTTTAAATTCTACAGTAACAAAGTTTTGTGTACTAAAGACACTACTACTTTTCCTCAAAAATGTGTCTAATAAGATATAAATACTTTTTTTATTTGAAGGGAACATAGGATAAAACATAGGTGTATAGGGATCCTAACAAGACCTAAAGAGCCCAAGCCAACATTGCCTGCAAGTGGTGCACTTGCCGATCAATAGACGAGGCTGTGACAAACATAACAGTGCCCGGTATGCGGCAATAGGCTCGACAAATATTACGTGGGACTTAGGTTCGCCACCTATTACGTTGGACCAACTATATGGCGAAGTGTGTATTATGCCTCTGCCTACACTTCGGGGAAACAGGCGTAGAAATATGTATGTATGTAGTAACATAGAAAACGATAATCGAGGTCAAACACCATTCGCTCATCTAATAAATAACCTCTGCAAGCACGGCTTCAATTGAATGATTCTTTAATCTGCTTTGCCAGAAATCAGTCATGAGCGCAATTAAAGTTATAACTTACTAACAAAATAAGCCAATGCCGAATTGACACGGACATAGATTTTGACGACCGATATGGCGTGGAGGTCAGTATACCTACACTTCACTCCAGAGGTCGTGGGTTCGATTCCCACACAGGACAAATATTTGTGTGCATGAACATGTATATTTGTTCTGGTCTGGGTGTTTTCCTATGTATATTAAATATGTATTTACAAAAAATAAAGTATTTAAGTATGTTTATCCGTTGTTTAGTATCCATAACACAAGTTCTTAATGATACCTATCTTGGAACTAAATAATTGGTGTAATTGTCAGAAAATATTTATTTATTTTAAATATTTATTTATAGATTATGTTATCTTTATTTTTAGGGACTCGGGTAAGTAATTGTAAACATTTGTAGAGGGCCGGAAGATACATTAGTACCACCCGCTTTCATCTCATGGTAATTTGTAAGAGTCGACGAGAAGAAATCCAACCGGATCGTCATCATCATTATGACTATCGTCAGCAGCGTCCTACGTACTGGCTTGAACTGCGATCACCAACCCGCGTGCCCAGCGTGATAATTTTGGGCAATTCCCTCAATTTAATATAATCTATTTGCTATTTGGAAGGCTAATTAAATGATTTATACAATAGAATTGTACATCATTGAAAACATAGCCGGTTGAACAATAGGATACAATTAAAATGCACATAAGGTTAACATTTACATTCCACATAGGATAATTTATTTAAATATCAATATTTACATGATATGATTATACTCCTATTAAAATTCAAAGACGCAAAACCTGCGATTCAAGATTAATTTTCCTCATAAATTAGAAGATACTACTAGATCCTCTAAGGACATAAGACACTTGGCGAAAAAGATAATTTTAAAGAGAAATCGTGACTTAATTATTAACACCTTATCTTAACAACTTAATTTTTTTTTTATTTGCATGTTAGTGAATCTAAGCTTCGTGAATTCAATGTAGTAATATTTAGATTTTGTTTTATTTATAATTTGTTTTGACTTTTTCAAGTGCTATATAATAGTTTTTGAAATAAAGAACTCTGGCAAATATATAAGGTCCCGATAGGTGACAAAAGGCTTGCCACCTATTACTTGGAACCAATAATATACTCAGCGAAATGTAGGCGAATAATATGCCTCTGCCCTACCCCTTTAACACTAATGACGCATAAAACCACACATACTTGAAGAGTTTCAAGCCTAATTCTTCTACAATTAAGCTCCTGCTGGTTGTGAATAGGAGCGTTAGTCTTCATCATTAAGTCATCATTGTGTCAAGGAAAAAGAAGATGAGTCATTTGCTCATTTGCTCAAGGTACAAAACTAGAAAATGTGTCACGGCAAAAAGGAGGTGAGTCTAAACATTTCATCCCACTACTGAGCACGAGCCTCCTCTCACATATCAAGGTGTGACGGTATTGGTTCATACTCCACCACGCTGACCCAGTGGGAATTGGTTGAGGCAGGTGTATGGCGTCCTGCCCCCCCGACTGGTCTCCACCTTGTCGTGGTGGGGGGGCTGAGTACCTCCCGGTAGGGCGCAGGAGGCACCAGGGAAAAGGTAACACCCAGAGACCGACGACTCTGGGTGCCCTTAGTACTGACTACCGGGGGAGAAACTAAGAGGGACCTGTGGAGGGCGCCCCTTTGGCCGGAAGGTAGTGCGTAAACGCATTTTGTTACCGATGTAAATCAAAAATAAAAAGGTGTATGGCGTCCTTTTTTTTTTTTTTTTGTTTTACGTCGGTAACAAAATGCATTTACGCACTGCCTTCCGGCCAAAGGGGGACCGAAAGAGGGTGTGGGACTCACCACCGGCAGACACGACCGCCGGCAGCAATACCCACTAAAAATCTTCCGACGACGCCAGCCGCTTGTTGAGAAAGAGGCGGGGGCCAGTACCTGGGTTGCAGCTTCTGACACCCCGCCTGCGGCCAACGTCCCCCGGACCAAAACCGGGAGGACCTCCTCAGAGAGGCGCAGTGGACGCGCCCCTCCTACCTCCCCCTGCGACCATAGCGCGTGTGGCCGACTTCGCGGAGGGTCCATGGTTAGACAGCAGGGGCCCCCTGCCCCCGCTGCCTAGACCCTCCTGGCGCTGCTGAGCGGGCCCTTCTGGCCTACCCGCAGCGCCCTCCATAGGTCCCTCTTAGTTTCCCCCCCGGTAGTCAGTACTAAGGGCACCCAGAGTCGTCGGTCTCTGGGTGTTACCTTTTCCCTAGCGCCTCCTGCGCCCTACCGGGAGATACTCAGCCCCCCCACCACGACAAGGTGGAGACCAGTCGGGGGGGGGGTGTATGGCGTCCTGCTGTTAGAATTTATCAAGCCGCCTATTAGGCCTCTAACATGGCTTAACGACAATCACATTTAGTGATAACCGGGACCAATAGCTTAACATGCCTTCCGAAGCTCGATATCAAATGCCACACAAACGGTCACCCATCCAAAGACTGACCTCTATAAACTCTGCTGTACTTCGGTGATCGTTACCATCCACCGAGCACCGCAGAGCTAGAAGCGCTTCATAATAAATATAAAATGTTCTGATTAGTTTTGTACCAATAGGTGCAAAAATCTTAATTTTTCTGACTCATCTCTTTTTTCCTTGACACCATAGATATGCTTACATTATCCTGGTTGCTTTAGATTTAAGGTTAGGGCCTAGGGTCTGCTCACTAATCTAACCAGATGTTGCTGATTTTCACTTATTACAAGGACCGACTGTCGTCTGACCTCCGCATCCTAGAGAGGAACATCATTCAATGGTTAAACCAGCTGTTAGGATGTTAGAAGGTATTAACTTCCTAATAACGACTGCCATAGATGATCATGACAGCTGGAACCAACTTTAACGTGCTTACTGAGGCACGAAGCAAGCGATAATTACGCACATAACTTTTAAAGGTCATTGGTGCGCCACAAAACATGAATGTGAAATAAGAGATAATATTATTATATACCTTAGTTGTTGACTTCCACGATAAAAGTAGTGAGATCTGAATTGGTGCCAATTACGTGGGACCAAAAATGTATTTGGCGAAATGTAAGCATATGATTTGTCTCTGCCTCCGACGATCATCAGCGCAACGCAGCTGAACACATGATGCTGATTACATGTTTACATTTAATATTATACATTATAAGAGTTTACCTAACATGCAACCCAATTACAGGTGAACACAACATTAAAACAAAAGATAACAAAAAAGTTTGAAATATAATATTAAAGACAAATAACAAACAAAGACGCACACAACGAAATCCCAAAAACTATTTTAGTGACATAGGCCTCTCTATAAAATTCCAATATAATATATTACTAACTAGGTAAAATATGTACAAGTACTTTTCTATTCTCTTAGTCTTAAGTGATCTTTATAATAAGTCTTGTATTTGATGTAACACGTCTTTTATCCTGTTTTGCTTATTACACACAAATTTGAATTGCAATCTAGATTCTGTACCTTAGTTCTTAAGATTTATATTTGTCAAATTGTAATTTGTCGGGTATATTAATAAATTAATGAATTATTGAAGTATGCAAATGTCAATGAAATATGATTAATACTACTGAGTCAATTAAATAATTACGTGAAAGTTATTATATTTAATAGGGTATATAAATTCTTAATAAATAAAAATGTATAGAAAGCACATTTTTCTTTACAAATAATAATAGTTATAAATCGCTCGATCTTGAGTCCATAATGAAAAGCTGAACATTTTTCGTAAGGAATAATTACATTAGCACAATTTCCTGTATAATTTATTGATTCAGGCGTTACTTTGCGGAAATCTATTGTGAGCAAGTGATGGATTAAAAATATCTTTGTAACAATTCCCGCGCTACTATAATTTCCCGAAAAATCGAGAAACTATTCAACACGGTGTCGTGTTGAGTCGATTACGACTGACTAAGGTAAATAGAAGGACAGTCAAGCTGTGCTGACTCTAGATAAACTAGAAGCTGACAAGAAGTTACTTTTTTTAACGTGATCTCTATTTACGGACCTGTATGGATCCGTAGGAGAACTGAACTGGCCGACATAGCGAGGCGAGTTTTCAGTTGAAGTAGCAGTGGGCGGGGCACATAGCTTGATGAACCGACGACCGATGGAGCGTTAAGGTTCTTCAATGACGACCGCGAATCAGCAAACGTAGAAGAAGACGCGGCCTCGTACGCGATGGACCGATGATCTTGTCAAGACGGCGGGAAGCCGATGGATGCAGGCGACTCAGGATCGCGTAATGTGGAAATCTATTGGGGAGGCCTGTGTTTAGCAGTATGACGTCATATGGCTGAGATGATGATGATAATGAAGGAAGTTCAATGTCACTCAGCAGGCATTGGAGAGTGGTATGCTGGGGATTTCCCTATGAGATACAACATTGAGGAGAGCCGTAAAAGAAGTAATATCACCGTCATATCTTAAAGAATCAGCAAGCTCAAGTAGCAATAAGGGGCTATCCACAAATTATGTAACATGTAAAGGGGGGGAGGGGGTTAACGAAATGGGATCGGAGGGATCCTATTTCCTGACGTCACATTTTAAATCCAGATACTATAAAAATTTTGGAACTACAGTTTTGATGTAATTTTTTTTGCTGTACAATTGCAAAATATGTAACATCACACTAAGGAGGAGGGCGTCTCACAAGTGTGACCAGCTGTGACAAGGACTGAGAGGGGGGGGGGCTGAAAATCACGAAATTCGTGTGACGTAATTTATGGATGACCCCTAACCAGGGCATATTCCACAAAGAACTTCCGGCCGTTGATGCAGAAGAGTTCTGGAATGGAGACCGTTTTATAGGAATTGTAGTGTAAGATGTACACCTGGATAGACGGATCTGAAAAAGGTCTCAGGATAACGTTGGATGCAAGGTTCTGAAGTAAAGGCTGTAGACCCTATTATAATTAAAAGAGCATATAGCCTCTGAGTTTCTTGCCAGTTCTTCTTACAGAGCGGTGGCTCCGAACTGGCACTTAGGATCACTTACACTTAAATATATTTTGTTTTTAAATTATTTTGTTGCATATAAGTGAATCTAAGCTTGGTGATTTCAGTGTATTAATATTTCAATGTTTTTTATATTTATATTTAATTTTGACGTTTTCAAGTACTATGTAATAGTTTATGAATTAAATGATATATGATTATTATGGTTATAGGCGTGGTCGTGCACCAACCAGATGGAAAGATCAAGTGAAAGACTTATTGTCCTCCAAATTCTACGCCGTCGTGAAAGACGCGCTGGATCGGAACCGATGGAAGCAGATCATCCGCTCCAGATGTTACTCCGATGCTAACCACGATCCTCAGACATGAGGGACCGACTATAGAGAGAGATAGGAAACGTAGCGTGTTTACGTCCATTTGCAATATGGACGGTCCTTATAAAGATTTCGATTTCGATTCCCACACAGGACAAATATTTGTGTGTATAAATATGAATATATGTTCTGGTCTGGGTATTTTCCTATGTATATTAAGTATTTATGAACAAAAAAAAAAGTATTTATGTATGTTTATCCGTTATTTACTATCCATAACACAAGTTCTTAATGATACTTATCTTGGAACTAAATAATTGGTGTAAGTGTCAGAAAAATTTATTTACTTACTATTTCAAAATCACATTGGATGCAACGAACTGGAGACAGTTTAATAGGAAACACATCGTTTTGACGTTCACTTCCAAGATGAACGAAAGACCTGATATGAGACACAGGATCACATTCGATACCATTAGAAGCTTATTGGACAAACAGGTATCAATAGATGTTCTTGAAGCTGATGATGATGATGAGGGTAGGAGAATAATGATAGCTGTACATTTCAACATCACAACCAACGTTTCCGACCACTTAGTCTTACTATACTTTTCCTTATATCATAGTACAAGTTCTAACTTCCTAGTCTGAATCTATTTAATGCAATCAGTAAAGATCTACAAAATTTGTAATCTATTGTTTTAAAATTGCAACAATGAATCAACAATTTGTACACTTTTAAGTATTTGCATCTAATAATAGATAATTACAAAGACTATCATGTTTACTCAAAATCGGAATATAAATATAGCTTTTTTTTTTTTTTTTACGTCGGTAACAAAATGCATTTACGCACTGCCTTCCGGCCAAAGGGGGACCGAAAGGGGGTGTGGGACTCACCACCGGCAGACACGACCGCCAAGTAATACCCACTAAAAATCTTCCGACAACGCCCGCCGCCTGTTGAGAAAGAGGCGAGGGCCAGTACCTGGGTTGCAGCTTCTGACACCCCGCCTGCGGCCAACGTCCCCCGGACCAAAACCGAGAGGACCTCCTCAGAGAGGCGCAGTGGACGCGCCCCTCCTACCTCCCCGTGCGACCATAGCGTGTGTGGCCGACTTCCCGGAGGGTCCATGGTTAGACAGCAGGGGCCCCCTGCCCCCACTGCCTAGACCCTCCTGGCGCTGCTGAGCGGGCCCTTCTGGCCCGCCCACTGCGCCCTCCACAGGTCCCTCTTAGTTTCCCCCCCGGTAGTCAGTACTAAGGGCACCCAGAGTCGTCGGTCTCTGGGTGTTGCCTTTTCCCTAGCGCCTCCTGCGCCCTACCGGGAGGTACTCAGCCCCCCCACCACGACAAGGTGGAGACCAGTCGGGGGGCATAGCTGGATATCTCACATAACGCCGTCTAGCCCCAAGCTACGCTTAGCTTACAGAAAACTAATGAACAAACATAAAAACTTATTATTTTTAAATTCATACTGTTCTTACATAGCGCAAATACCTAAACGAAGACAATCTATATATGAAAACTCACATTTGTCCTACGTTTCTTCTACCTCAACCCTATTGTTCCTTTATTTAAGCTTCTGCCCGCAGTGAGTGGGCGTTAAGCTTCTATATTTGACATTTATAAGAGCAGTATTGAGTCACCATTTCAGCTATAGGAAGGTAGTCCACTGCTGAACAATATTCTACCCAATAGCTTACATTATATCGGGGGTGATTGGCCATAATCTGATCCCTGGGCAGGCGTGCTGATGATAGCAGTTCAAACCAGTACACAAGATAACGCAATGACATTTGAGTAAAACTTGAAACAAATATATATTTTTTGGTTTTCTCTTTCACTAATTATCACATAATATTTAGATGTGCATCTGTCGGCCTATCTGATTGTCAGGAATTCTTTCGTGTGCAGTGTGTAAGGCCGTATATAAAAATAACAAATCTTCACGACGAATATAAATAAATAAATAATTTCTAACAGTTACACCAATTATTTAGTTCCAAGATAACTATCATTAAGAACTTGTGAACGAATAAACATACTTTTATACTTTATTTTTGTAAATCCCTACATAATCACATAGGAAACACCCAGACCAGAACAAATATTTATATTCATGCACACAAAGATTCTTCCTGTGTAAAAGTTCTGTATTTCATAAACTATTTCATAGAACTTGAAAACGTCGAAATAAAATATATTAAAAAAAAACAATATTACTACACTGAAATCACGAAGCTTTGATTCACTTACATGCAAAAAAATAACAATTAAGTGTAAGTGAATCTAAGTGCCAGTTCCGAGCCACCGCTCTGTGAGAAGAACTAACAAGAAACTCTTTGCTCTTTTAAATTATCAATCAAATAGAACAATACAGAACACACAATGTGAATATTTGAAGATAAAGTAGCACTAAGGAAACCTTTCATTACAGTCAAAGTGTGGGAATCGAACCCACGACCTCAGTCGACCAAATCGGTCGTCAATATAAACGTACAATATGCAAACGCGAACGATATGAGGAACTGCAAATGAAAACTTTCCCCAGAATCAATCTTAGTGAAGGTAGTTAATAATAGCTAAAGTTTATTAAGATAACTTAAATTATTTCACCGCGGTCTCATATTCTGCGCTCGTATCTCGGAAAGTTAATTATAACTTTCCTAGAGTACACACATTAAACTCTCGCCATGTTCCCACATACATACAAGGCAGATACAATGAAGCGTCGGGCGGGGTGCCAGAAGCTACAAACCCAGGCACTGGCCCCCTGCCCCTTTTTCAACAGCGGTGGGCGTCGTCGGAAGTTTTTTAGTGGGTAGGACTGCGGTGGTCGTGTCTGAAGCAGTGAGCCCCACACTCCCCTCCCGGTCCCCCCATTGGCCGGGAGACAGTGCGTAAACAGCATTTTTTTTCCGACGATAAAAAAAAAATAAAAAAAAGAGATATAATGAAGCGTAATAATAATTGTACAACGTATGCACATACGAGGCTTTCCATAGTCTACTTTTCGTCACCTATTGGCGTGATAAGTGAGAGTTCTGAAGACACCTTCAATATATTTCTTTACTTGGTAGTAAACATGCGGAATTTCCAGCAGTGATAGCTCAGTGGCGAGACCTACAGACTGCACTTCAGAGGGCCTCGAGTTCAAACCCTGGTTGCTTTTTGACTTTTAGAAGTTAGGTGCTTATTATCGCTTGCTCCTTGCCTAGAAAAGCACGTTAAGCTTTTGGTCCCGACTGCTACTGACTCTATCTGTAACACAACCGGGTTACTGCTAAATTTGTTATGATGTATGCGTTGTTCTCACAAAGCAGCTAAGGAAATACGGACCAAATCACTAAGGCCCATGGAAAACCCACTTCTTTAGTCTAGGGTTTAATAAACGGAGCGTGAAACGGTATTTATGCAGGTTGTCATAAGCTGTTGTTATCGTTCTTGTTCCCCGATATGGACTATTCTCCCTTGTCTGGACTGCATCAACTGCTTACGGGACGAGAGAGCAGGCTAAGCTATTGCTAGAGTAGAGTTCGTATACCAGAGATTGAATTGCTGGCAGCGAACAAGTACTAAGAATATTAGGTTATTTGGCTCAAACCACCACGAAAAGGCAAACTGTATTTTATTTTTATGTGGTAGATTAAACCCAAAGTTTATATATTTTTATCCGTTATTTAGTATCCATAACACAAGTTCTTAATGATAAGTATCATCTTGGAACTAAATGATTGGTGTAATTGTTAGAAAATATTATTATTATTATTATGTCGCTGCCGCGTTGGCGCCAAAACTGATAAGATACTCGTACTTTTTTTCCTTTTAAATAATGACTTCCTGCGTTTAGCACATTTAGCCAGTGTTAACATACATAAATACTTTCACGTCGGTTTCCCCGAAGGGGTAGACAGAGGCATATTTCTACGCTCACATTTCGCCAATTATATAGTTGGTCCCACGTAATAGGTGGCGAGCCTATTACCGCTTCCGGGCACTGTCATGTTCGCCAGAGCCTCGTACGTTGCTCGGCAGGTGCACCATTTGCAAGTGAGGTTGGCTTAAGCTCCTTAGGACTTGGTAGGATCACACCCAAGTACAAGAATGAGTGATGATAAAGATAAATGGCATCTTCCCTAAATCCCTTGAGTCCTCGGTAAAGATGTGGGACTATACTAAGATCTTAAATGGACTTTTTAAAAAGTGATGTTCTTCCCAAGCACTCATGTACGTTCACAAACACTTAACGGTTAGTAATCCATCGTTATTACATATTAATGTTCGTTTTTTTTGTAATAAAATAAAACTGCAGACTTGAGTGATTTTCCGTACTCGTACCTTGACAGATGAACGAAGGCGCCATGACAATTTTTTGACAGATAAAGGGATAAGCAGACTACAAACTCATCCATTTATCTGAGCTTATCTTATCGATGTCTGTTCAGTCGCCTGTTTTATCTCAGAAACCGCCTCGCAACCTGATGCTGGTCATTATCGCAATATCTCAGCGATCAAACTATAAACCAATCAATCACAGTGACACAAATCAGCGATAAACGACTGTTGAGGGACAAAGTGGGCACTCACTTTAGGTTTTTGCCCTTGTTTTATCAGAAGTCGATATACTTGATTTTTCAAAGTTCGTAAGCTTGATTCCTACACGCCTGGACACAAAACATTTATGTGGGTCCATATCGGCTCTCATAAAATTTGTATTCATATTTACGATTTTACTACGAATTGGAGTTCATAATAATCACTCTTCATATTTTTTTTCTTCATAAACTTTATGTTCATACATTAATATTCCTATAATCGGAACTCATAACACCCCGTCATCATATTTTTTTATTTCATAATGTTTTCATTAAGAAGGTGTTTAATTAATATTTTTTTTATTCAGAATAGTTTTCTTCGTAAGAGATTATGTTCATATTATTTGTGTACAGGTATGTATCTACTGATTTACACTTATTATTATTATTTATTATAATTAACAATAATAATTAGTTTAGTTAAGTGGGCTACTGTTGTAATAAAATACTTTTTAATGGTAAGAAAAAAAAAACAACCTCAACCTAACCCAAAAAGGGAAGCAAGTAAGTAAGTAAATAAATAAATA
Organism: Musotima nitidalis; assembly: GCA_949126915.1. Lineage (NCBI taxonomy): Eukaryota > Metazoa > Arthropoda > Insecta > Lepidoptera > Crambidae > Musotima > Musotima nitidalis. Next base: position 16,606,515 of record OX421425.1, read on the forward strand.
ATAATATAATTTATATGATTTTTGATGTAAAGGATAAATAGCACTTCTGATAAAGAAATATATGAAAGCAAAAATGAGTACAAATAAATGTATGAACAATAAAATTATGAAGTCGATTCATTTGGCGTTTTAATATTTATTGAAATAAAAATTATGAAGAGTGATCATTATGAAATAAAATTGTATGAAACATATTTTCGGACTTACGATGTTAGGAGTTAAAAAGTTATGTAAGAAAAAGCGCCCCCCATTTATGTAGCTTCTGGCATCAACATTTTGCTATGCAAAAGAAAAACCTCCTTTAGTATAAACCTTTAATTAGTTAGAAATGAATGAAGTGTGTATAGGGTTTCTACCAAGATCGAAGGAGCCCAAGCCAACCTCACCTGCATGTGGTGCATCTGCCGATAACCGGACGACGAACATAAAAGTACCCGGTAAGCGGCAATAGGCTCACCTATTACGTGGGACCAACAATATAACTGGCGAAATTTGGGCGTATAATATGCCTCTGCCTACCCATTCGGGAAAACAGGCGTGATATTATGTAAGAGTAAAGTGTCTATTTCGTTATTATTTAACATAACTGTATTTATTCTATTAGGTAAGACATTTTTCTTATATTTAATAGAGGCCGTCGTAAGACCCGAGGATGAGAAACCCTACCGTATGATGGGCAGCAGCCTCTTCTTGCATACTGGCTGAACAACTGACAATTATATAAAAAACATTGTATTAACCTCATCAAATCAGATTACCGATATGGCGTGGAGGTCAGTATACCTGCACTTCTCTCCAGAGGACGTGGGTTCGATTCCCGCACAGGAAAAATCTTTGTGTGCATGAATATGAATATTTGTTCTGGTCTGGGTGTATGTATTTACAAAATAAAAAGTGTTTTAGTATGTTTATCCGTTGTTTAGTATCCATAACACAAGTTCTTAATGATCTTATATTGGAATTAAATAATTGGTTTAATTGTCAGAAAATATTTAAAACCCCCCTGAAGCTGCGTAATGGGCCCTCCTGATCCGCCCGCTGCGCCAACGGCGTAGCCCTAAAGAGAGCGGATCCCGCTCCCTCTCCTGCTGCTGCCTCCTTATGTATATTAAGTATGTATTTACAAAAAAATATTAAATATGTTTCTCCGTTCTTTATTATCCATAACACAAGTTTATATCGATACTTATCTTGGAACTAAATAATTAGTGTGATTGTAAGATAATATTTATTTATTAACACGCGGACCCATAGTGAAAGTGCGGAGTCATGCTATTGGATTTTTCAAGCCACCTTAGAGCATCTCTAGCATGATATAAAACGCCTTAACGTGCCTGCCGACGTACGAAAGTACTCGATATTAAATGCCCAACAAACAGGCACGCAGGCGTAATTATCGGTTGCATTGTGCCTTGAAAAACACGTTCATATCGGTCCTGGCTGTCATGAACATCTAAGGCAGTTGTTGTTAGGAAGTGAGTGCCTTCTAAAATCCTGAAAGCTGGTTTAGCAATTAAAAATTAATTAATTTAAATATTGATCTGTTATATATAAAACTGCGCTATATATTCTCGTCAAAAATATCTCAGTATCTTAAGACGAAAGTCTTTGACTAGTGTGTATTGCCAGTGATGACGTAGGGTACTGAGACTTGGTGCCTGACTATGGGCCTTATTAGAAAGCTTAAAATCCGTAGGAGGATCGACATAGCGAGACAAGTTTGCAGGCTGAAGTGACAATGGGCGGGGCACATTGCTTGAAGAACCGACTACCGATGGAGCGTTAAGGTTCTCCAATGGCGACCGCGAACTAGCAAGAGGAGGGCCTCCCACGCGATAGACCGATTATCTGGTCAAGGCGGCGGAAAGCCGATGGATGCAAGCGACTCAGGATCACTTAATGTGGAAATTTATTGGGGAGGCCTATGTTCAGCAGTGGACGGCATATGGCTGAGATGATGGAGAAAATAATAAAATCAATAGTTTGGTTATATTAATTTTAATATAACAAATATATACACTGTAAACTGCAAGTTTATTAGTTAGGCGACCAGTTTTATCACTATGACCAAACCGCGACAGTAGTCGGTTTGCGCTCAGGTAACCAAGCGTTCGTTATAACCAGGAAATATATTAAAATTATTCTTTCCTATTATTTATCATATCATAAATTACAAAAGGCAGTTAGACAGACATTACAATTGAAGTTCAGCTTTAATAGAACATTATATAATTTATAACATAAACTGATATAGACATTATGTTATAACTATTTTATACGAAATGAATACGAAAAAGTTTTTGCTTAGTATTAAGAGTTAATATTATCAAAAATACTTTATACTGAAACATTAATACTCTACATTGACTCTTATAGTATGTTACATGAATTCCTTAGAAGCAAAGCGTATACTTATATATTATATCAGTAATTGACCTTCGCCTTAAATCGGTACTAATAAATATCAATATGACTTTTTGTATGACAACTTGATCTGCTTCTAACTACCAAAATTAAGTAAATGTTGAAATAGTTACATTAGTTTACTATTATAAATCAACAAAGTAGTAATTTACTTTATTTAACAAACATCTGCAAAATTGGGTGCAAATATCAAAGTAAAGCTGATGTTAAAGGCTGACCCAAAGGATGCTTCTCCTTTCTTTGAGCCGGGACCATTTAGAAGCCTATTAATACAGTCAAATATTAATACAGTTAAATAGTTTACTTAAACGTAGATTAGTTTTAAAGAATACGCCAGCTTAATCCTTACTAATGATACATTAAACGAACAATAATTTGTTAATGTTTGATACTCTTTCACGCAAAAACTATTGAATGAATTTAGTAAAATTCGCGGGCACCAGCTAGTTATATTGTAATAAGTACATGTAAGCTCAATATAATTATAGCGATGCACTTTATCCTACAAAACGCAACATCATGGCCACTTTTAATTTCAAGTGCATTGTAGCCAATATATAAAGGTTATTCCACATCACAACCGGCATACTCTTAACGAGAGCGCGCGGATCGCGCTTCCTGCTATCTCAAGGTGACGAATCGATTCCAATCGATTGACATTACTTCGATATTTAAAACCGAATCGATAAACTAATGCAACAAATTATAAAAGAGAAACTTTTTTTAAATTGAATATCTTTTAAACTGTTCATAAACTATTGAGCGGTGCGATATTCGAAGTTTGAACTTTTTGATTCGAAAAAGTTTTGATAACGAACTGTTTTTATTAGTACGGAAACTTCAAACTTTTAAGTTAAAGTGAATTTGTGGTAAAAGTGAAGTGAAGTGAAAATGGTTGAGAGTACGCAAGAATGTTCCGCTCCAAAACCGGGTATGTTCTTATTTTTAATTTAACATTTAGACCAATAAAGTTCAAACGCAAATTTATTGAACACTCAACACGCTGGCAGATAGTAAAATTTTTGTACCTTATAAAAATAATAAAATTCATAAGTAATATATGTAAAAACTCCTTCTTTTTAATGATAAATTCTCAAAAGCAGGGCAAATAATTACTTTAGTGGCAAAAGGTAACTAACTCAATGTGTTTTAATCTGCAAGTAAAATATTCTATTATAATGTATTTTGATGCTATATTAAATTTTGCTGCTATTTGATTCAACTACTACAAACAAATTAATCTTATTTCTGGTTTTTAAAATTAATTCATAAGTTCAAAACTATTTTGTCTTAAACTTAGATTCAATTCCAGATCCAGTAAAAATCAATAATTTAAAAATAAGAACCAATTAGATTAAGTGTGAATTTAATATTTTTATGTAGTAATATTCTATAAGCTCAATACAACATATTTTAATTAATTAATAGAGACTTCTTGGCGGGAAAGAGAAGCGTCATGTCCATCACATGTCATGTGCAGTTTTGTTTTGATTTTCTAAAATTTGTGATATTTCTAACATTAATGTATAATAACGGTGGATTATTAACCGTTAAGTGTTCTTCTTTCAATAAGTCCATGTGAGATCTCAGTATAGTCCCATATCTTCACTGAGAACTTAACGGGTTTAGGGGGAGGGAATCCCATTTACCATGTATCATCTTTATAATTGCTCATTCTCATTTACTATGATTTATATATTATTGATATGTTCCTTACTTGACACTGACTAAATGTGCTTAATGCACAAAGCTATTATTAAAAAAAAAAAAATTTTGTTTATAAAATATATAAAATTATTAGTTACTATTTTGACAAAAAGTACGTTTTGTAAATAAATGCTCAAAATCTATCAATCTAAAAAAGTATAATGGTCTCAAATCTCACATAAAAATCTCACATGTGTAGAATTTATTTTGCATAACCTTGTCCCATTGTTTAATCACAAAAAGTGATGACACAGTAGTTTCGGGCGGTCGTGGGTAACTGATAGAATCGTCAGTCATCTGACGATACAAAAATCGTCATTATATACAACGGAATCGCTTTTATATGGACCAGAACAGACCTAGACAAGCTCAGCGAACAATATTCCAAAAAAAACACTAACAAATTATTATAATAATCTCAGCCATAGGACGTCAACTGCTGAACATTATGCCTCTCCAATAGATTTTTACATTGAGCGATTCTAAGTATAACCCTTATTAACATATCCTAGCCTACTAGGATATGTTAAGAATTATACTATTTTTTATAAAAATTAAAAATAATATTTTTTTATGTTATTATTTTGCTCCTAGATTTTTAATTATTTTATATATGTTGTACACAATTAATTAAAAATATGAGTTGACTAATATTTCCACGTCGAAAAGCGACAGAATATGTATACGATAACCATATTCTATGAAATAAATGATTTATTATTATTATTACTACTTCAAATTAAGGAGAATCTTGCAAAGCGGTGGGTTGAAACTGGCACTTAGATTACTTACCCTTAAATATTTTTTTGTTTTTTAATCGTTTTGTTGCATGAAAGTGAATCGAAGCTTCGTGATTTCAGTGCGTCAACAAAACGTATCAAACACGAAATAGTTTTAATTTAATTGGCACTTGATAAAAAAAATCTTAACAAGTTCAATTATTTGTCATTCGAACTCGTACCAACCAACTTGAAACAAAATTAAAATGCTCATTTATTACTTTCATTGACTGTGTAATAAGTGTAATGTTTAACTGCACTTAACGTTTGCAGTTGTGAAACAATCTTAATAATTGGCTTTAAAGAATGTTTTTGTTGCTCTGTTGCAAAGAGAAGTATGCTATCGCCATTGTCATGTATTTAATTTGATGACCGATATGGCGTGGAGGTCAGTATAACTGCACTTCACTTCAGAGGTCGTGGGTTCGATTCCCACATAGGACAAATCTTTGTGTGCATGAACATGAATATTTGTACTGGTCTGGGTATTTTTCTATGTATATTAAGTATGTAGTTACAAAAAAAAAGTATTTAAGTATGTTTATCCGTTCTTTAGTATCTATAATACAAGTTCTTATTGATACTCATCTTGGAACTAAAGAATTGGTGGGATTGTAAGAGAATATTTATTGATTATTTTTTATTTATTAATATTTTAATTGCATTTCACAGTACTTTTTATTTTTGAATTGTAATAAACTTAAAGCTTGTTACAGTTTGATTAAGTTAAGTAGTTAAAAATCATGTCTACGATAGGCCTGGTCGTTTTATAAAATGTCGCTTTTATAGACAATCGTCGACAGGTTCAATCCATGTTAACTTTTAAATAACATGACCAAAAAATGTTAGGTCATTATCTTTTGAGTAAAAGAAATAACCTTGAATTCCTAATAGGTGCTATTTGATTTGCCGCGATTTACTAGGCCATAAGATAATGAATAATATATAAATAAATATTTCTGACACTTACACCAATTATTTAGTTCCAAGATAAGTATCATTAAGAACTTGTGTTATGGATACTAAATGACGAATAAACATACATAAATACTTCTTTTTTTTTTGTAAATACATACTTAATATACATAGAAAAATACCCAGACCAGAACAAATATTAATATATTAGGTCGGGGAAAAAGTCTTTTCGCATAACGTAGGTATAAACTTATTATAAATTTTTTTTGACTGTACTATTTGTGTCTGGCTGGTTTTGGTAACATTAAAAAGGTTCCATTATAAAGAAAAGAAAAAAATAAAAAAAAGTTGTTTCCCGCTATTTTTCATTTGTTTTTCTCTCCGTTAAAATGAGTGAATCTAATGAAGAAATTCGATACATTTTAAAATTTTATTATAAAAAAGGCAAAAATGCAACTCAAGCAGTGAAAAAAATTTGTGATGTTTATGGACCTGATGCAGTGTCAGTAAGAGTAGCAGAAATTTGGTTCAAACGTTTTCAGTCCGGAAATTTTGATGTTAAAGATGCACCTCGCTCTGGTCGCCCTGTTACGAATAAAATGGACGCCATTTTTGAAAGAGTGGAGCAAGATCGGCATATTAGTAGTTACGATGTAGCTGAAGAACTGGGAATGGACCAAAAAACAGTTTTGACCCATTTGAAGAAAGCTGGTTATATAAAAAAGCTCGATATTTGGGTGCCACACGAGCTCACTCAAAGAAACTTAATGAACCGTGTACTCATTTGCGATTCATTATTGAGACGTAATGAAACCGAGCCGTTTTTGAAGAGATTGATAACTGGCGATGAAAAGTGGATCACGTACGACAAGAACGTGCGAAAAAGGTCGTGGTCGAAAGTTGGCCAGGCTTCACAGACTGTGGCCAAACCTGGCCTAACACGAAATAAGGTGATGCTGTGTGTATGGTGGGATTGGAAGGGCATTGTTTATTATGAGCTTTTACCGCCCGGCAAAACCATCGATTCTGATCTTTACTGCCAGCAACTGATGAGATTAAAGGAAGCAGTCGAGAGAAAACGGCCGGAATTGATCAACAGGAAGGGTGTGGTCTTTCATCACGATAACGCTAGACCACACACATCTTTAGCCACTCAGCAAAAATTAAGAGAGTTCGACTGGGAGGTCCTAGTGCATCCACCATATAGCCCTGACCTTGCGCTTTCAGATTTTCACCTGTTTCGGTCTCTGCAGAATTCTTTAGGTTCTGTAAGGTTGACCTCAAGAGAGGACTGCCAAAACTATTTGTCCCGTTTTTTTGATCAGAAGTCCCAAAGTTTCTACAGTAACGGGATAATGTCTCTGCCCACAAAATGGCAGAAAGTTATTCAACAAAACGGTACATATATATTGTAAATAAATGTAAATAAACTTTGAAAAAAATGTCTTGACTTTTCATACAAAAATACGAAAAGACTTTTTCCCCAACCTATTATATACACACAAATATTTGTCCTGTGTGGGAATCGAACCCACGACTTTAGGAGTGCAATGCGAGTATACACGCCACTAATAAGTTGAAGACAACATATCTAAAAGCAGAACACTAGATACTACATAGGTTTAAGATAAATAGAACCGCGTGCGTGTGAAAGCATGTGCCGATACTAATGATCGTATAATTATCAACAGGAATGATTTAATTCGCTTCTTAGAGATGATTATTGACAAGAACTTGTAACTTCTGTTTGCGATAATAATGTGGTATCTTTAGTTAATAATTATTATTTATGAGGTTAATATAAGTCATGTTAACATGAGTAACTTTACTGGATAATTATAACATGTTATAATTCATAATCAATAACAAATATATGAAGGAAGATGTTCTTGCATGTTTTTAATTTTGATGCTCAAACGTGGTCGTTGACTGAACATCAGAAGTCCAAACCCACACTTCGCCAATTACATAGTTGGGCCCTCGTAATAGATGGCAAGCCCATTGCCGCTTACCGGGCACTGTTATGTTCGCCAGAGCCTCGTCCGTTGATCGGCAGGTGCACCACTTGCAGGTAAGGGTGGCTTGGGCTCCTTAGATCTTGGTAGGATCCCTATACACCTATTTAATTACTTGAAATTTGCCGCAAGTTGAAAATACAGACTACGAGATTAGACATCCTTTTTTTATTCGACTTTCCTGTTGCCGTACTGTAGTAAAACTCGCCTATTTTTTTCTTTAATAATCACTACGAAAATCGACTTATAAAATGGTTTTACTTTAAACTCGTACGTAGCAAAAATGGTATAACATAATATATTCACAGCGGACAGGAGCTTAAAATACATAATTTAATAGGTATAGAATTAAATTAATTTTCAATATAATTATTACTGTATTATAAACCGAATACAATAATCTAAATATAAAAAGCTAGCATCCTCCTCTCTTCTAAGTTGCCATACCCTAAATATTTTTTAAAATTTTAAAAAAATTTCCAAAGCGCAATGGAGCGTAGCGTACTTGGGCTAATAAAGCAGGACCGAGTACGCCACACCAACTTACGCTCAAAAACAGGGATAGCTAGGACTGTCGGACTAAAGTCTGTAAGTATTATTGTCTGTCTGAGCGGAACCAGGATGCGCCCATAGCGATGTGTGAAAATTTGCACGGAATAGGTGCCGTAGGACTGCAAATTATACCGAGGCAGACCCTGAAAGCGTTGACGTAACAATATTGTCTCCTACGTTCTGCCTACCTCTCCTACGACTGGGAGAGACTTGCCCACTACAAGCAGGACTAGAGACACAGGTCGCGCGTGAGGGGCCACGGTGTAATGCTAACGCTGGTTCCCGTGTCCAACTCATTCCAATATGTAGTGGGTATTCCGCCCCCGCTTCCATCTTTCGGGGCGGTGAGTCTTACATATCCCCGTCACCCCCCATTGTGGCGAGGAATGCGTAAAGGTCATTTTTTAGGACGAAAAAAAGACTAGATACATCAAAGGGATACCTTTGCCCTTCAGTAGGACAACATAGGTTGTAATTAATATATATATGGATATTACAATAAAATGCAGGTAACAAATCAAATTTATTTTATATCAAGCGATCCGCGTTCCCAAAGGCATCTTAGGATGCTGGTCTTATTAACACTATATGTAGTAGTCGCTAAGACAAGACAGAGGTAGGCGTCGCATTCAGAATAAGTAATGATATATTCGACGACCGATATGGCGTGGTGGCGAGTATACCCGCATTCCACTCCTGAGGTCGTGGGTTCGATTCCCACACAGGACAAATCTTTGTGTGCATGAACATCAATATTTGTTCTGGTCTGGGTGTTCTCCTATATATCTTAAGTATGTATTTACAAAAAAAAAGTATTTATGTATGTTTATCCGTTATTTAGTATACATAACAAAAGTTCTTAATGATACTTATCTTGGAACTAAATAATTGGTGTGATTGTAAGAGAATATTTATTTATTTATTATATTTATTATTCATAATGCGATTATTCGCGATTTGTAATATTTACCGTTGGGACAAGACAGACAATGCGAAATTGCAAAATTTTTTCATTGTTTCATCGCTAATTAGTGTTGCTAGTTCTATTAAAGGATATAATTGAAGTCAATGGTTTCATCTGTTACTTCTTGTGTGATAATTTGTTATTGATTGATTGTAGTGAGTTGTTGCTAGCTTAGCTTAAGGCGTAGACATTCGTATTGGCTATAACTGGTATGCATAAAAATATTTTTCTCTCCAATATTTTACAGAAAATTTTGTTTTAAAAGAAAAAAATGTCAGAATTAAAATTAAGCCCTCATTACACTGTAATATTATTATTTTATTCCTAACCTATAATGTACTATCTACATGGGTTGACTGTGTAGACTGGATCTGTAAATATCTATAAAAAGGTACATTTTATAAAACGCCTAGGTTTTTATCAATCGGGCAACGAAATATTTACAAAAGTCATCTGCAATTCTCGCTGATGCCCTAAAAAATGCAACAGATGCGCGAATGACAGCTGGAATCCCCTCTGACGCCCTATTTGACAGCGTCCACAAGGTCATCGGCATACATACACGCCTTAACTAGCTATTACCAGACTCCTGGTAACTAGAACAAAACAACCGGGTACAAATTGCTTACATGTCTGCCTACTTTCCTTTGCCACGTGATTTAGTAATTAAAATCAATAACGTGATAAAAACATCTGTCATTATACGCCACAGTGACGTAGATGTGGGAACGATATCTACGTAAACAGCCAGTAGGTATTCTGCCTTCGATAAATTTTCTAAGAACTGCTGTGATATCTTATCCGTAGTACTACTTCTTATTATAAATATTTTGTAATGTTTATAAGGTACTCTGATATTAGTTTAAAAGAGGAGGTGGGTTTTGCAATAATAACTCGAAAACTAAATTTAAACTATTTATTACTTCACATGGAAAAAAAAACTTGAGAGGTGTCAAGGGACACCCGGATGGAACGAAGTTCCTTTCGATTATTTTATATTGTAATAAAATTTTATGACAAAAAAATACAAACAAATCAATAAATAAAATAATAAAACGCTTAAAATGAGGAAACAAAAAGTTCCCGTACCGGGAATAGAACCCGAGCCTCCTGGGTGAAAGCCAGGTATCCTAGCCTCTTATAAAAAATTACATTAAAAAAAATATTGTATTATATTTAAAAACATGAAAAAGAAATACAAACAAATCAAATAATAAAACGCTTAAAATGAGGAAACAAAAAGTTCCCGTACCGGGAATCGAACCCGAGCCTCCTGGGTGAAAGCCAGGTATCCTAGCCACTAGACCGTGGAAAAGTGTCGTGACAACTTTTCTTAAGAATTTTTAGCCCCATTTCACAAAGCGCGATAAGGAACTTCGTTCCAATAAATTATACGGCATTTTTTAACCCACATATATTTTTTTAACAACAATGAAAGAGATATGAGCTGTACCATAATAAATAAATAAAAGCAAAATGGTTTTTTTTTCGTGTTATTATTATTATATTTTTTTAAACTTTTTCTGATACAAATATATTGTCACGCCTGTTTTTCCGAAGGGGTAGGCATATTATACGCCTACGTTTCGCCGATTTTATAGTTGGTCCCCACTTGATACCTGGAACTTTTAAGTTCGCCAGAGCCTCGATCGTTGATGGGCATGTGCATCACTTGCAGGTGAGGTTGGCTTGGGCTCCTTAGATCTTAGTAGGGCCCTATACACAAATTATGTTAATTGATGCTTCATAAAAATAGGCGGAAAAACCTAAATGTTGCCATATTTATAATTAATTGAAGTTTTATTGTTTTGCCCCGGTTACCCTTTAATTATGATTATGACTATGTGCCGCTTTGTTTCTTAAAAAAAAAAAACCAAGAAATAGCAAAATATCTATATTAATTTCATAAATAGTCAAACAATATATAAAAACTTTTTCTTTATAAAGATTATGTTATTGTAAAAATCACTTTAACTATATACATATCTTAACTACATATCATTCAAATCATGTAAATAGATAAGTAAGATCAAATCAAGTAGATAGATAAGTTAGAAGCAGGGCCAGTGTCAATCTATTGTGATAAAAGCAAAGTACTATTGTGAGACAATCACAATAGTACTTTGCTTTTATCACAAAATAACACTTATGATAACAGTAATATGGTCAATCTAATAAAGTGTTTAGATTCATACTTCGATTAGAATCACAGTATCGACATTTTTGAAACATATACATTATTAATAATATATCACATTTTTAGACTTTAAATTGGATAGGAAATAATATAAATAATTAGAATCAACCAACCACTGTCAACCACTGTCCACTGTCTGGAAGCGCTCGTAGCTCTGCGGTGCTCAGTGGTCGGAAACGATCACCGAAGTACAGCAGAGTTTACAGAGGTCAGTCCTTGGATGGGTGACCGTTTGTGTGGCATTTGATATCGAGCGCTTCCGTGCTTCGGAAGGCACGTTAAGCCGTTGGTCCCGGTAATCACTAAATGTGGTAGTCGTTAAGCCATGTTAGAGACCTAATGGACTCAGTAGTGGGACGTTAATGGGCTGAAATGATGAATGATGAACCACTGTCATGTGATACCGGTCTAGAACAGTGCCACTCTCTCTCATCCCACGAGGAGTCGTAGGAGTCGACGAAGAGAAATCCTACCGGATGATGTGCAGCAGCGTAGTCCAGCGTACTGGCTTGAACTGCGATCACCCACCCGCCTGCCCAGCGTGGTGATTATGGGCAAATAATCTATTGGGGAGGCCAACGTTCAGCAGTAGACTAATTCAAAATAATTTATTGAAGGTCAAAACTTAGCGCCTATATCGCCTATACCGTATCGGGAGGTACTCGGCCCCCCACCAAGTCAAATTGGAGTACAGTCGGGGGGGTTGGAGTTGTGACCAGCCTTATATGCTATATAATAAAAAAAAAACTAATTAATTCATTCAAGTTTAGCTCAAAATAGCTCTTATGGACGTCACAACTTAAAAACTAGCGCGCCCATTCACTGCGGGCGGGAGCTTGATCGTAAAAGAACGGGCAAGAAAATCGTCTGTGTTAGTTTTTTCTCCCGCAAATATGCTTAAAAGAGAATGTATAAAATTATCTAGAAATTATGGCTAAAATTGATATCTGCCATGAATGCTCACTAAGCTCGTAAATAATAAGAAGATTTGCGCCTCAATATCCACCATTGTTACACATAATAATCTCGAATTTACACCAGTTTTACACAATGCAAAACTGCCTCGACGTATATTTTTTACCTTGGCGCTGAAGCTTTACAGGTACCTATATTAAAACCACAGATATAGGTACAACAGATAACGCAGGTATCACAATTTGTATTGTAAACAAGCGTGCCGTTTTTTAACACCTATTGTGACGTCATTGCCGATAATTAGTGACGGGAAAGCCAAACTGATTTATCGACACTGATATCGCTGATGATAGATATCCCATAACGTGAAATTTTTCATGTTACATTAAAAAACAAAAACAGATGAGCGCTGACGTAAACAGCGGCGTTCAGACACGAGAAGTACGTGCATTTGCGCTGTCTATTGTATATGTACCAGACCTATGAATAGATGGGTATTCACCCATCTGGTCATAGGTCTGGTCATCACAGGGATCCTACCAAGACCTAAGGAGTCCAAGCCAACCTCACCTGCAAGTGGTGCACCTGCCAGAGCTATGACCAGATGGGTGTATAGGGACCCTACCAAGACCTAAGGAGCCCAAGCCAACCTCACCTGCAAGTGGTGCACCTGCCGAACAACAGACGAGGCTCTGGAAAACAAAACAGTGTCCGGTAAGCGGCAATAGGCTCGCCACCTATTACGTGGGATCAACTTTAATAATTGGTGAAGTTTGGGTGTACAATATGCCTCTGCCTATCCCTTCGGGGAAACAGGCATGAATGTATGTATATATGTATAATTTACAAAATTCATAGGTTTATAAATTTGTTAACTTGTAATTGTCTCAGCCCATTACTTTCACTACTAAGTAAATAACTCCTCTCGCGAAACAAAGTGAGAGGTATTTAGGTCAAACTTCACGCGGACCTTTTGCAAATCGGCGCTAAGAAATTGATAAACGTGCATATAATCCTTCCCGAAACCAGTTACATTATTGGTCCCACGGAATAGATGGCGAGCCTATTGCCGCTTAGCAAGAACTTTTATGTTTGCCAGAGCCTCGTCTGTTGTTAGGTGCACTACTTGCAAATGAGGATGGCTTAGGCTCCTCAGATCTTAGTAGGTTGCCTAAAAATGCGTTCTTTAAACGAAATTAAATGTTTTGTTTGTAAACAGTTCAATAAACAATTATTTCGTTACAGTTACAAAGAAGGTACAATAACAGGAAACGATAGTCATCACCATTATAAAACACGAGTTTAAACTGTTCATAATGGACGGAACGTGTTGAATCACACACTGTTGTGCCAAATTGTTATTATGTCAACGCATTAAGGTCGAAATTATACCCAACGAGTCAATGACAATGTTGTCTGATGGTTACTTAAAGTAATCCAGATGATTATAGTAATCTTTTTAAGTATTGGCAGTGCGCTGAGGTACCATGATTTGATAACAGGGTAGCTAGCTTCCTGTAGTTTATTTTGCATATTATTTTATATTCATCAGAAAGAATCATAAAAATTTGCTACAACACTATTAAAATTGGTTGAAAAAGTGTACTTCAATCATCAATCATAAACTAGCATTATCTCGGATGCTCCACTTAAGACTTAAGCCCAGGGCCCAGAGTCGGCTCACTGGTTCAACCAGGTTTCGCCGAATTTATGGAGCGACTGCCGTCTGACCTTCCCAACCTAAAGGGGAACATCATTCTATGTTTAAAGCTAACCTTTCTAATGTTAGAAGACACAGACTTCCTAATAACGACTGCCATAGATGTTCATGACAACCGGGACCAACGGCTTCACGTGCTTTCCGAGGCACGGAGCAAGCGATAGGGATGTACATATGTATAGGTATAGGGTGTATAGGGTGTATCAAGACCTAAGGAGCCCAAGCCAACCTCACCTGCAAGTGGTGCACCTGCCGATCAACGGACGAGGCTCTGGCAAACATAACAGTGCTCGATAAGCGGCAAAAGGCATCCCCTTATTACGTAGGTAGGACTATATGCGAAGTGTGGGCGTATAATATGCCTCTGCCTACCTCTTCGGGGAAACAGGCGTGAATGTATTTATGAATGTATGGAGCAAGTAATTAATACGCACAAGGTCATAGATAGAAAAAAAAAATATACCTCAATAGGCCTTTAAAGTTGAATGGATAAGTCCATTTCAAAAATATGAAATGCTTTTAAAGACTGTAAATCCGAATTCCATTATAATTTATATGAACATTTTAATAGTTAACCATTTCAACGAACGCAACATTTGTGTAGATTTAGCACAAAGTTCCCACGCGATCAATAAAAATATCAAAATGTGACGTCACAACATGGGAGCATTTGAATGAAGCGTTTTTTGGAAAGACTAAAATTGTATCTAGTAATAATGTAGTGAATAAATAAATAAATAATATGTAGAGGAATTATCAAGCTAAAGAAATGTTTCTTGTTTAAGACCAGATGAGTAAATATAATACTTCAAAGTTGTTTACGAAAATCATTTCTTACAGACTTAAAAACTTATTCATACTCTCCAGGAACTATGTTAACAAGGTCTATTCACTGTGATGGTCGACAACCGAATGCCTGCTTGACTCCCCTTTTAACCAAACCCATGAGCCGAGTGAGTGAGTTGAACGAACGAACGAATGAAAAACGTTTAGCGCCATGTGGTGGGACAAGGAAGTCAAATCAGCAACAACAATTACAAAGTCAATATACAGACGACCTATTTATATCTTAAAATATAATTAAACTATTATGGATCCTAACACTTGTATGAATGTTCCTATGATTGTAATGCTCTTTGATAACATATAAAGAGATAACTGTGAGGCAACTGTAACTGTAACTTCCTGTGTAAGATCTAAAGTTCAACAATGTGTAAAACTAATACTGTCACTTTTATTTAACAAAGTGAAGCCAGTGACAGCACTAGTTTCAAAACTGGTTTAACTTAAGATCTTGTTCTGTAACAAGCCCCTTAAGCTCTGAAATTTGCTGCCGGCTCATGTGCTTCCTAGTTCCGATAATCCCGGGTCTTTTAAACGGGGCGTGAAACGGCATTTTAGCAGGCCATCGTGAGTGGATGCGCTTTGTACCGTGCTTATTCCACGGTAAGACGCGCTTTAATTTTTTGGACTACATCGTCAGGCAGGATGTAGTCATTATGACGTGTCACATCAAAAAAAAATAGTGAAATTCCTTACTGTCAAGCCATTATTAGGACTTCTTGGCGGGAAAGTGAAGCGTCATGTCTGCAGTTTTGTTTTATTTTTTAAACTTTTTTATATTTCTAACATTATTGTGTTATAACGGTGGATTATTAACCGTAAAGTGTTTGTGAATATACATGAGTGTTGGTAAATCAAACAAAGCAGTGCAACATCAAATTCTCCTCAAGGAGTCCATGTGAGATCTCAGTATGGTCCCACATCTTTACTAAGGCCTCAAGGGGCTTTAGGGGAGGGTTACATTTATCATCTTTATCACCACTTATTCTCATTTACTATGAATTATATATTAATAATAATAATAATAAATATTCTCTTACAATCAATTCTTTAGTTCCAAGATAAGTATCACTAAGAACTTGTGTTATGGATACTAAAGAACGGATAAACCTACTTACATACTTTTTTTTTTGTAAATACATACTTAATATACATAGGAAAACACCCAGACCAGAACAAATATTCACGTTCATGCGCACAAAGATTTGTCCTGTGTGAGAATCGAACCAACGACCTCTGGAGTGAAGTGCAGGTATACTGACCTCCACGCCAAATCGGTCGTCATATTATTAATATATCACTTACTTGACACTGGCTAAATGTGCTAGACGCAAGAAGCCATTATTTAAAAAAAAGAAAAGATAGACCTCTGCTTTACATATAGTTATATTTTCCGACCACCTAGCTACGAGCGTTTCCCAAATAAGCATTTATTTCGGATGGAAAATCATCAACTAAAAGCTGAGTGTGTCAGACTTTTACTTACTAAAAACCATACAACCATATTATGTTCCGAAACCGCGCCAGAACAGCCCCACTACTTCCACAATAATCCTGCGACATGTATTGTTATATGGTATCTAAAAAGACATTTATCCAAGTCATGCGTCAAAGATAACAACGGCTATGCGTACAAGCATCACGTATTAACGACCCAATCAAAACATGTATGGCTCGCTTAATGGCTCCAAGCAAAATAGAATTTCAATGCTCACATGGCTTAATTACGATTTTTCCAATTGTTTATTTTTATGAATCAATGAGTCTTTAGGACCGGGGCATGTGCATATTGACTGTTTTGGAGCGAGTATTGTGTGTCAAGGAATTAGTTTCATATTCAAGTCATCAATTGAGAAAAATGTTGCATCTGGTCAAATGGTTTTAGCAACAATGGTGCATTTGGTTCTTATTTGGATTTTTTAAGAGTCTTCTCAAAAAAACTTGTCATTTTAGGCCATCAGCGTCCTACTATTGAACACCTCATAAAATGGTGAGAGAGATTAAGGTCAAACTCGACCCAGGGTGATAGAGATATATTCAAATCTCTCACTCTCTCACATAAAATCAATCACTTTAGGTGATGACCGGGAGGAAAAGCTTTACGTGTCTTCCGATAAATGGAAGCGCTCGATATTTAATTTCACACAATTGATTACTCATTCAAGGACTTATCTCCTTCAATTCTGCTTTCATTTGATAGTTTTCGATCAACTAGTACTGATGCTTTTGATTACACTTTGACCAATCTCATTTTCTCTTATATCACACAGTTTTCCTCCTGTAGAAAAGAATAATTAAAAATCAGCGTACATAGTGCATAAACTACGCCCGCAATTGTATTTGCATACAGCCGAACAATGGAAGGGAGAAAAAAATATTCGTGCAAACCACATTTTGCAGCACACACAATACGCTCGTTTTTGGGGTTAGATAGGAGTACTTGTTAATCCGTTTACGATTTGGAAGGAATCATTCACAAGTCTTGAAAAGCAGCATTATTTATTCATCGCATGCATTCCACGATTCAAATTTTGAAAAGGATCATTAACAAGAAAAAAGGTCTCACAGTGATTGGAAATAAGCAGAAATCAAAAAATTGAGATTTACAAATGGGATATCGAGATGGGAGATCGTCTAGGGATAACGACATGCTAGCCACTTCTCACCATTTGGAATATTTCATTGCTAATGAAATATTCCAAATGGTGCTCTGTAATCTTTGCTCTAAATATACCCTTTTGAATAGTTGTATAGGAATCCTACCAAGACTTAAGGAACCCAAACCTCACCTGCAAGTGCTGATCAACGGACGAGGCTCTGGCAAACAAAAGCCCGGTAAGCGACAATAGGCTCGCCACCTATTACGTGGGACCAACTAAATAACTGGCGAAATGTGGGCTTATAACATGCCTCTGCCTACCCCTTCTGGTAAACAGGCGTGAATCCTATGTATGTATGTTTAAATAGTTGTAACAATATTTCAGTTAATCGCAAATGAATTTTATGGTCGTGATTTTATATATGTTTGTTTGACTTTGTATGAAATATCGTTATCACTTGTACAGAACCCTATACTTAACCAACTCGCCCTTGGTCGTTTTATTCCACTAACGAATGACAAAAACCACACTGCACTACCCATATAGACGATAAACAATGAGTGGAACTAAATATTTTTATTCAATCAAACACTTCTAAAATTAAAATGAAGTGCTTTGTGTGTATGCCTATCTAATATAATACTAATATACTAATTATCTCAGCGTATTATTATCAGACTACATGGATTAGGCGTTCTCTAAAAAACTAGAGCAAGCCAAAGTCAAAATCTTTTATTCAAGTTTGGCTCAATAGTCTCTTATGAAGGCCAAGGAAGATTCTGTCCTTGTCCATTGTCTGAATAATACATACATACATAATATCACGCCTGTTTCCCCAAAGGGGTAGGGGGCATACTACACGCTCACACTTTGCCATTCATATAGTTGGTCCCACGTAAAAGGTGGCAAGCCTATTGCCACTTTCCGGCCACTTATGTTCGCCAGAGCCTTGTCCGTTGATCGGCAGGTGCACCACTTGCAGGTGAGGTTGGCTTGGGCTCCTCAGATCTTGGTAGGAGCCCTATTCACACTACATTAGCTGAAAATCTATGAGTAAATTATCTTCTCATCTTCCAAATATTCTGCTTTGCTAATCAAATGCTTTGCTAATTACCTGATAATCTATGAGTATATTATCTTCTTATCTTCCAAATTCTGCTTTGCTAATCAAATACTTCGTCAAAACCACTGTATAAATTAGAAATCAAGCAATTTTATATATGACTTTTGAGACTATCCTGCACCCGATGCACCTATGACGCCATAAGATTGCATGTTTTAAATTAGTTAAATATACGCATACTACGTGCTGAAGCATGATACACTATACACTGTTTGTGACAGTGATACCAGAGTGGGAGGGCGTATTTCAGCAACGTGGGAGTCAGAACAAGCGGAGGGTTAAGTTAGAAGTTGATACCAGAGTGATACTTCAGTAACGATGATGATTTCCTATGATCCCGGATCTTTTAAGCGAGGCGTGAAACGGCATTATAGAAGTTGAGCAGCAGACGATCGATATGGCGTGGTGACGAGAATACCCGCTTTCCACTCCTAAGGTCGTGGGTTCGATTCCCACGCAGATCAAATATTTGTGTGCATGATCATGAATATTTGTTCTGATCTGGATGTTTTCCTATGTATATAAAGTATGTATTTACAAAAAAAAGTACTTATGTATGTTTATCCGTTATTTAGTATCCATAATACAAGTTCTTAATGATACTTATCTTGGAACTAAATAATTGGTGTAATTGTCAAAAAAAAATTTTTTTTTTATTGGACTGCATTGACTGCTTACCTTAGGCAGGATGTAGCCATTATGACGTGTCACATTAAAAAAAAAACGTGGAAGTCAGAACAAGCGGAGCCAAGTCAAGTTAGAAGTTGATACTAAAGTAGGAGGGGTACTACAGTAACGGGGGAGTCAGAACAAGCGGAGCCAAGTCAAGTTAGAAGTCCTATTAGACGGCACAAAAACTTTAACAGCCTGACGCAACACCTAGCCACACACCAGCAGGCACGTGATGATAAAAACTGCACTTGAATAAATGATATACAACGAATTCAAGTGGTTTAATCACTATATAAAAGAAATAATAATATGGACCTTCTTTTCATACTTCTTCGTTTACATCATCTGGACAGATATGTTAGATTTATCAATACATTTCTATCTACATATCAGTTCCACTTATAGATTATACGAACTAGAATTGTGTCAAGCGTTTGTTTATTAACTTCAATGCTAGTAATTAAGAATGATTGGAAAATAAAATTGAATAATTACAAAATGAATAGATTTATTGATAGATAAAGGCTCGGTACTTAGCTGGTCATCTTGAAAGACAGGGGAAATGAAATAAATATGTTCTAACAACTCAGCCAATTATTTAGTTCCGTGATAAGTATCATTAAGAACTTGTGTTATGAATACTAAATAACGGATACATACATAATATTGTTTTTTTATAAATAAATAATTAACATATATAGGAAAACACCCAGACCAGAACCAATATTCATGTTTATGCACACAAAGACTTGTCTTGTGTGGAAATCGAACCCACGACTATGAAGCGGAGTGCGGGTATACTCGCCCCCACGCCATATCGGTCGTCAAAGTGCAATGGTGTTATACCATTTCTATGGAATTTATACATTTATTTACAAAATTTAATTACAAAAATATGTTTACAAAAAAACCTAAATAATCTCATATTATGTTTGTATATTTCCTTAAAGTTTCAGTAGAAATAAATATACATACCTACATACAAAATAACACATTCGCCAGTTATATTGTTGGTCCCACGCAATAGTTGGCGAGCCTATTGCCGCTTACCGAGCACTGTTATATTCGCCAGAGCCTCGTCCGTTGATCGGCAGGTGCAACACATGCAGGTGAGGTTGGCTTGGGCCCCTCAGATATTGGCAAAAACCCTATTCACCTTGAATAAATAATAAATATACGGGAATAAATATATTATATTATTATACTATCACCACGTCATACACAATTTATATAAATATTAGGTATATAAATAATAAAGTTAATAAATATCTTATGGCCGTTAACTCAAAAACTAATGTAAATCATTCAAACTTGATGGTACTAGAAACAGTTATAACTCCCACCAGTTTAAAAAAGAGATTTGAAATGTTTACATAGAAAGAAAAGTTTCCTTAACAACCGTAAACAATAAAGTAGCATTAATAATTAACCTTTCGTCACATGTCAATACACTTGATGTGATGAACGTCAGCCTTATAGCTTACTAAATATATATGAATCTCTCACTCCATAGCAAGATGAACATATTCAAAAATAATAATAGTAGAAATGAGCAGACCAGTCCCCACTGGCGGGGACCATGTTTTAGGAAACGTGACGAACCGACACATGACGCCACCACCGCAGACACATTTAAGTAAGCATGACGCACTCAAGCTACAGGATAAAGGAAATTTTATTATTAAATCCTTTATTGCACATTAAACAAAACAAAGAAACACATATACATAGTAAACAACCCTAACAGGAGTGAGAATTTATACTAAAATAGTATATTTTTACTGAAATAAAAATTTCACTAATTATTAAAAGAACGAAAGGTACTGCAAACACAACACTCGACCAAATCCATCCTAAACATTCCTGATTCCGATATATCCAAGAGTCGATGAGGGGACATCGTGCTGGATGATGACCGCAGTGTAATTCTGTGTACTGGCTGAATCTGTGATTACCAACCAACTTTTCATCGTGGTTTTAATGGGCAATTACTTGTCAAAACTAAGTCGGGGAGGCCTATGATCAGCCGTGGCTGAGATAGTAATGACCTATAGATGATTTGTTGATGATCATGAATAATATGGAAATCGATTATCTATCTCAGAAGTAAGTAAATGGCAAATATATAGATAAAATAAAAAAATTAAAAGAAAATACTTTATTTTCTTTAAGATCAACAGGATCATTTAGATTCGTCAAATTTTTGCACGTAAAATGGAAATTCGAATTTGTTTTTCTGAATAACAATGAAAGAGATATCATTATCAAAAAAGATCTCTTCTATGTCATCAAAATCACAACAATGACACGAGTCACGCAGATCAGCACGCTTATGCCAAGATTATATAAGTTGGTTTGTAGATTAAAATGTAAGGTGACATTCTGTGACAGTGTGACTTAATCTTTTTTGATAACGAAACAATCAAAGATGGTTCCACTGGTTTTCCACTTGAAGTTAAGATTCGAGTTTATAAAGAATCTGGATTTTGAACATAATAGTAAAACTGGCATAAGACTATAAACTGTAATTAAAAAGTATCCTTAGCAACTATCTATATTTTTTACATATAAATGTGAAGAGAATGTTTTGGTGTTTTGTCAGTTATGCAAACCGGCTGAACGTATTGGATGCAATGTAGAACATAGCTAGTTTATCATCTATCTGGGTTATAGCAGCAAAAGAGACTAAACCGGGTTTACACAAACTAAAGCAAAGCTGAAAAATCATGTCAGAGGTAATAACAACTCACAAATACAGAAATAGTTACATCGTCTACAGGCAGCATTAATTTGGATAAAAATAATCCATATAATAGAAATACGAGCAAATTCAATCATTGCATTATAATATAAATGCAAGATGTCAAATTCAACTCGACTCAGGTCAAGAAACGGCCAGGAGTCGACTTTTTGTAGTAGAATTACAACTTGTAATTATAGTACGTATTTTTTTGTTGTAAGTACGAGATACTACTGCGCAGCCGGTTATTCGCAGTAAAATGTTTTATAAATAATATCCTAGAAAATATAAGTGTTGCGGTACGGACAGATGTCTTTGAGTTACATCAAGAACTATAAACAAATTTCATATTCCAAATTTTAACAATGTACATGAACAAATCCCGGAATACTCCAAATATTTTAGCACATAATGTTTCATTTTATGCTAATTTAAATAATTATATTTTAAGGGATACAATATCTTACATGAAAATTATTAATAAGGATAATGAAACAAGGAGAGTATGAATAAAGATATTTTTATGGTATTTTCAGACCGCTTTTTCGGCATGAGGCACGTGATGGCCTTCCTCCTGTTCCTCGGGACCACCATCTCATACGCAACTCGAGTCAGCATGAGCGTCGGCATTGTGGCCATGACTTCGCCCAACGATTATGGTTATGAGGTAATCAATCAATCTTGTATAAATAATACTTTCTTGATACAACGCCATCTAGTCACAAACTTAGGCAGTATAATCTTTGGCTAATGAATGTTGTCATGTGTATTATTTATTTATTATTGTAGGATAATATATGCATTGAAATTATTAAAAATGGTCTCGCAACACCTATTAATAGGTTTATCGGCGAATACAATATCACACACATTATATTCCATGACATAAACAAAGCAACAAAAAAGTAGCAGATAGTAAGACTTTAAGCGAGCCGAACAGCGGTTAGAGCAGTGGACCAGTTATTCAAAGGTCGTGGGTTCGGATCCCATCCAGGCTGTCGCTTAATTTTTTTTTCGTAAAAATGTAGTCTTATATCCATTACTGCGTTTCTAACAATTATTCTAACGGCAGGAAGCCATACACCTGCCGCCGCCACTTCGCACTAGGTCAGAGTGGTGGAGTATGACCTAATACCCTCGTACCTTGGAATGTGAGAGGAGGCTCGTGCTCGGTAGTGGGACGTTAATGGGCTAAGATGATGATGATATTCATTACATTGCGTAATATAAGCAGATGTTATAGTTTTAAACCTATCTAGTATCGTAATATTAGGTCCTGTCATATGAAATTGGCGGTTGTTCGAACTGACCTCTTTGATCTCAAAAATTCGGCATTAGGTTAGCAATTTCAAATTTGAACTTATTTTATTTGAAAGCTTGTCCATTCGTGTTCTGAATGTTAGAACTTATATGTGATCGTGCCATTAAATTTTGTTTTGACATCGTTCTTTTCTCTATATGGAAATTTTCAAATAACTCATTATTTTTTAATAAGATTTCCGTCGTGGCACGAGCGCTGCAGAAACAGCTCGACGGATTAATGATGAGTACTCAGTAGTTATAATTTGCATGCCACCGTTGTTGGCTGAATGAGAGGAGCTTTATTTTATTGTACAAGAACTGTAATGTACCTCAATCAAGTGCAAATAAAATATTCTATTCTATTCTCAGAAGCTACTATAAAAGAAAACAAGGTACGTTATTGGTTCCAACGCTTTCGTTCTGGAAATGTTGACCTCCAGAACAAACCTCGCGGACGGTCGGAGGCCCTAGATGGCAGTGAGGAATTGAAAGCGATCGTGGAAGCGGATCCATTTCAAACCACGACAGAATTGGCTGCAGGATTCGGTGTGAATGATGAAACTATTTTGATCTATGATCAATGTACGAAAATTTAGTACCAGTTACAGACTTGTACTATTTTTTTGTACATTGCAAGTTTGATAACTTTTTAAAAACATTGTTATCAGCAACAATAGACAATTTTTTATAACACATGAGCATTAAATCATAAATCATATATGTTCGTTAGCTGTAACTGAAAATCGATTTTAAATGACAACTAGCCCGCAAAAAGCGATTCGCAAGTCTCTTAATGATGTAAGTAACATGAAAAGAACGAATGATACTTTTTTGCAGTCACAAAAACAGACATTAGGCTGCGTTAAAAACGTTAATAGGGTCGCTTCTCAGATATCGTTTCTCGATATGTACGTGACGTAAATTGCAAAGGAGAAAGCAAAAAAGGATAGACTAGCAAATCTTGGAAACGGTATTTATCACAATCCTAATGCGAAGGTCTAAGTGACCATTCATGGAACTAAAACTTGATTGGACTAATGTAAATCCAAAAGACTACTTTGAGTGCCAACCTAACTTGCAAGTTCTGCACCTGCCGATCAACAGACGAGGCCGTGACGAAACTGACAGTTCCCGGTAAGAGTCAATATGCACGCAAATTATAATTTAGTCCAAAATATTATGAGCGAAATGTGGGTGAAAATTATATCCTTTCGGAAAAACAGGCGTGATAGTAGTATGTATGTTTTCTGACCTTGGTTTGTAAGAGGAATCCCGTGACTAGCAGTAGAACCAAATGACACTAACAAAACGACAAAATCTTTACAGAGGCCATTGATACATTCTATTACAGAGGCAATTGATACATTCTAATATTTCATTTGTGATAAAAAGTATGAGTTATCATAGAAATCCAAAACTTTACAAAAATACAAGTTTTCCCCAAAAAATCTAAAGTCACCCATGTCAATATATTTTATCTTAAAAAGGCCAGCTTTCTTATCCTATGCCGCCTATCCGTGAGCCGTGATCGGCTCAATTTATTTGGGACTAATCCCTATGAAATGGGAAAGTTTGGGAGATTTTCTTAAAAGCTTTCTAGATTTACAATATGAATAATGTCTAACTTACGTAGATTATCTCATAAAACTGATTTTAAATGACTAAATAACTTTTTTAAATTATCGATAATGATAATTATTTTTCTGTTTACACTGTTTCTACCCATAAAATATCCACACTATGGGTACAATATAAAGGATAAACATGTAAAGATTTATAAATTGTTTAATACATAGGCAAGACAAAATTAAGACAAATGTTCGTATTCAAGAACACATGCAACTCATATTTGTCCATTATGGCAATAGAACCGACGACCTAAGGACTGGAGTGCAAGTATATGACCTTGGCGCCAAATAGGTTGTCAAATAAAGTGAAGCACTAAACTTGTGAACTCGTCTAGTGACAATGTGACAGGAGGTGCCTACATCTTATCATTTAACACATAGAGCTTTAGCAGAGCTGAATGCGAACTTTGCTATAACAATAGGTTTTCTAGAAAAATAGTAGTAGCAATATTTCAACCCACCCCAAATGGGATTAATGGCCGTGAGACTATTGTACAAACTATTAAATGACAATTTTCTTCTAGGTATTCAAATGGGAAAGAAGCATTCAAGACACCATACTGTCTTCCTTCTTCTGGGGGTATGTTTTGCTGCAAATACCCGCCGGCATGCTGGCTGGTCGCTTCGGAGGCAAGTTCTTAGTATTTGGAGCAATGACTTGCACTGGTGTTGTCAATCTTCTAGTGCCTTTGGCTGCTGGCAAAGTAAGACATCATTTCATGTTTTTATTATATTTTGAATTCTTCACTTTTACCCGATGGACTGATGACATGGTAAAGCAAAATCGGTGACTGCAGACGGCACAAGATCGATCAACGTAGAACGCTTTTGGGAAGGCAAATATTTAGAAATGGATTTCGTATGTCTGAAATGATAACGATATCTGCCAGCCAACTACTGAAGTTAGACTTACACGAATAGCTAAGTAGAAAATAAACGAACAAGAAACACATCAATTTTGTTCTCCCAACAGTAGGATAGATGAAGTTATAAAAAATAATAAAAAATTGTGTATAGCACAAATTTTCCGTCAATATATTCAAAGCAAAGTGTGTGTAAATAGGGTGAAAAATGTCAAAAGATGGTTTACTATTTTGATACTTATCATAAAGAACCTCATGATAATTTGATATGCAATCATTATCATTAAGAATCTATCGCTTATAATTCAAATATAAAACATTTATCTTTCCTCTTAATAAACAACGATAAGGTGAAGAACAACAAAATGCACAAACAAGTCCATTACAGCATGTTTTACCATCAAGCGAAATTAGAGAGATAAATATTCCTTAATCAAATAAAGGGTCGAAAGTCGGTATTCTTTTCCGTTCGAAGTCTGTGATAAATTCCCAAAATACTAAAAGAAGAACTGAATAAAAAGAAGATCCTGATCCGCGTCCCTTTCTGCGGTCGAGTGAAACAAAGTGCCTTAATTTGTCAAGGGATGCCATTGAAGCGAGTTGATTAATGAGCGGCACTCAAAGCTTCCTTGAGTTGGGGATGAAATATTTGCCGTAGAACTGTTAAACATTGCACAGTCGTACATCAGCTTGTCGATATTGTGATATGCGTAAGCTGCTTGGAGAGATTTGAGGCGGATTTAACATTTTAGAACTCCTGTTTGAAATTGAACTGATTAATATTTCGATCAAGTATATTCTTGAAAGAGTTTTGAAATTTGCTGAGTACTCCTTTTTATGAATTGATAAAATCTGATTAAAATTTATAAAATCTTACTGTATTTTTTGTATTGCAGAAGGGAATAAAACTTGACAAGTATATGTTCCCAATTCATAATTGTACCATATTATACCATTCTATGAATTTGAATTTTCATGCCAGTATTGGATAAGTGCGTTGGTTTTTAACAAAACTGACGATCATAAGAACTTCATTGAGAAAAGGACTTAACCTTTGAAGTGTTAATAAAAAATATTGTTATTTATAAATTTTGCCGTCTTACATCCCCAGTTTCTATCGGCAGTCTGCGCAGTCTATTAACTTAATATCTACCTTAGCACATAGGGGTATCGTAGAAAAATCTTCTAAAAAGAACTCAAATTTATGTTACTATAAATTAGGATTATATATTCAAAACGCTTGGGGAATCATGACAAAAGTTATAAGAGTCTAGACTTTCTTTCTATAAGCCATTGTGCTAAAATTCAAATCCCTGTAAATTTAACGCGATGGTATGACTTACTGTCGCATGAAAAGTCAAGCTTGTATTCACAAAGCTTCAGGCCACATTTAATATGCGACTTTTTAAAATGGCCATTTGTATTTTAAACTGACATTATGTTTAAAATAAGTATAGCCAGCTTTATTTATGTTTCTAAGAAATCTTTAAACTTGATACTGATACTCGGTACTCGGTACTCAGTACTGGAAATGGTATGTCCTCTCAAAGTTTTTTAAAATCTTTTTAAAAAAGTGTAGTATATTTTTAAAAAAATAGAAAATAATCTTGTGTACTGTTAATTTGTAAAAACAGTTTTCATTATTGTTCATAGAATCGAAAGTTACTAAGCCTTATTATGTCACCTGAAAGTAAATCTTTTGGGGCGAATACTTCGTTTTCAGTGGCTTGTAAGTTAAAATTGGTTTCAGAGCGGCTGGATAGCGGTATGCGCATGCAGAGTGGCAATGGGGCTGACTCAAGGCCTGCTGTACCCAAGCATACACGGACTACTTGGACACTGGGCCCCTGTTTCTGAAAGAAGTCGATTAGGCACCTTTGTATATGCAGGTATTTTCTTTTCTATTTTGGGTTTAAAGAATTTATTTCTAATAAAGTTCACTTTAAATGAGAAACAATAAATCATGTAGATTACTTACTTGGATTAACAAATAAGGTTACATTATGTAAAATTTTAGAAAGTCCGATACTTGATGATACGTTTACAAACAAAGGTATAATAAACTTAGTTGTGTGAAAAAGCATGTTTGGATAATGTAGGTACACAAAGAAAAAAAAGAAACAAGCTACACCGGGTGAATCAACCAACAAAACTTACTCCATCCACCCAAATTATTTATTAAATAAAATAAAATACTTTTTATTTGCATAAAACATGGTACAATAGTTGTTGTTACATTGATGTATATAGGCGTCTCATATTTTTGCCAAAATAGTGTGCAAATGTTTTACAAATATAGGTTTAAGAATAAAATTTAAAGTAAATTTATAATGTCAAACAGTCTACTTAACTATTCTTTTATTATTTCAGTCATAAAATTCATTGTCATTTAAACGTTTGCATTGCTGATTGAACCAGATGTTTTGTGATGCAATCCTGTGAAATTTCATAAGTTTGATGTATAGTTATGCCTGGATGGCTGTACTTGCCGATCTTAAATAATTTATTGATTCAGGCTTTACTTTGCGGAAATACATTGCAAGCAAGGAAATCCATCCATCACTTGCTTTTATATTCTATTCCATTATTTTGCGTTGGTCCGCCGTACTAGGTGATCAAAAACGATTATCGAAGTAAAGAAGAGTTTACAGAGATTGCATGGCATGATTATTGGGAGAACGTTTCTCGTGGCATTTGAGATCAAACGTTTCTGTGCCTCATAAAATTACTCGTGGACTTTAATGGTTCTATGAAACTAGCAAGTAAGCAATAGTAGAATCGATTATCATAGTTAAGCAGCGTTCGAAGATCGGTGGCAATCTGGTATTTAGAATTGAGCACTTCTGTACGTCTAAAATGAAGCACTGGGTCTCAGCATTTAATAATTAGAGCCTGCAATCCAGGCCAAGTGGAAAGCTATAAATAAATTTGAAAGCAAATGCTTTATTTGTGTGAGTTAGCGTTAATGAGCTGAGATGATCCATTGTCTAGTACGCTAATTAAAAGCCCTGTATAATTTAGAGACATTCCTCTAAGTGATATTATAAATATATTATCAGCTATCGCCCACGGCTCTCCCATGTATGTTTTCATAGGGTGAAATATTTGAATGTTAGTAGTTTCTGAGATATAGTCTATTAACGACACATAGAATAGATGAGCTATGTTAAGCAATAATGTGTACACCCACAAAAAAACAAAGTTCCTGTTTGTGACATCTAGTAGCCCGGGACAGTACTACTCAA
Source organism: Musotima nitidalis (assembly GCA_949126915.1). Taxonomy (NCBI): domain Eukaryota; kingdom Metazoa; phylum Arthropoda; class Insecta; order Lepidoptera; family Crambidae; genus Musotima; species Musotima nitidalis. The sequence continues at coordinate 16,635,719 of OX421425.1, forward strand.
CGCGAGAAAAAAATTACTAAACCAGTACATACAAGTGCGGCACTGAAAATTTCGGGAATCAAGGACTTCTCCGTACTGTCCCGGGTTACTAGATGTCACTTACAGGAACTTTGTTTTTTTGTGGGTTAACACATTATAGCTTAACATAGCTCAGATATTAGAATGTTATTACATTAAATAAATGAACATATGTACTAGCAACAAAATAAGTTTCTTCCTCTATCCTACTATGTTGAACTATGTTGTGCCCGACAGGGTCCATAATAGCCTCCTTCTGCGAAGTGCTGATGTCGCAGAAAAAGGCCGCGGAGCGGGAGAGGGGGCGGGATCCGCTCTCTCTCCGGCTACGCCGTTGGCGCAGCGGGCGGGCCAGGAGGGCTGCATAAGGAGGTAGAGGGGCGCGACACACTGCGCTTCTCTAAGGAGGTCCTCCCGGTTCTGACCCGGGGAAGTTGGCCGCGGGCGGGTTGTCATAAGCTTTAGACTTTTTCACTGGCACCCCGCCACTTTTTCAGCAGCACTGGGCGTCTTCGAAAGTTTTATAGTAGGTAGAACTGCTAACGGTCACTTCTGCTGCAGTGAGCCCCACTTTCTCGGTCCCCCCTTTGGTCGGGAGGCAGTGCGTAAAGGCATTATGTTACCGACGTAAATTTAAAAAAAAAACACAGTGTCCGTAATAGCATATTATTTATGTCACCATCTATGCAATAAAGTATTGAGTATAATTCAAAGAGAGTCCCTCTTTGAATTATACTACTACTACTACCTTTCAAGAAGACAAGTTTTTAAAGAATTTCAAAATATTTATCTTTTTAAAGTTTAAGTCCCATTAGAAACACTTTTAAAAAACAAATAAGAGATCATTAAATTCAGATTGTGAATGAAAATATAGAAAATTTAAAGGGACAGCAAATCCTAGCATAATGCTCTATGAAAAATGCTACGGTGTTTCATGTAATCATTAGACTGTATACAACAATGGAGCAGATTGTTCCAACGTAATAGTATATCTATTGCTTGACGAGAAAGAACGCCGAGTTTTTTTTATAAAGTTGTCTTGCAGATATAATTTGCTTAAAATTAAAAGAAAGCACTTGAAAACTTCAAAACTACATATAATATTTAAAAACACTGAAATCACGAGCTTAGATTGCAGACATGCAAAAAAAAATTTTTTGTGTAAATGAATCTAAGAGCCAGTTCCGAGTCACCGCTCTGTGAGCATAATTGGCAAGAAACTCGCAGGCTATGCACTTTTAAATTATCTATAAATAAATATTAAATAAATATTTCTGACACTTACACCAATTATTTAGTTCCAAGATAAGTATCATTAAGAACTTGTGTTATGGATACTAAATAACGGATAAACATACATAAATACTTTTTTTTTGAAAATACATACTTAATAAAATAACAATATAGAAAACTTTTTGAAGATATTGAAAAGTTCCTCAGAAGCCGTAACCAATAAAGTAGCACTAAGGGAATCTCCATCACAGTCAAGTGACATACCTACGGAGCTCAATTCAAATTCTACGAATTTCAAATAGTTACCAGATTACATATATACATCATAATCACATGACAAAATGAAAGTGAGTGTCAGTCCTGTTCACTTCATCATATCCTAGCATTATACCGGTTGTCCCAGGCTTCAGCTTAGAGTTCAGGATTTGCACACTGTGTAAACCAGATTTGGCTGTATTTTAGTTATTATATAAATCGAATGCTGTCTGACCTCCGCAACCCAGACGAACACACAATTATATGGCTCAACCAGTAGTTAGGATATGAGAAGGCAAGAAGAAGGAAGCTGCCATGGAAGTTCACGACAGCCAGGAGTTACGGAGTAAGCGATAATTACGCACATCACTTCGTAAAGTCATAGGTACTTGGGTACTTTGGCGCCACAGGGTTTGAGATACACACTCACAGAGCTTGGTACTAAAAAAATCAGGAAAGAACAACAAAAGACACAAGTGCACAAGTGGTTCCTCTAGCGATTACGTTGTATGCAAAACGGCATCTCCAACTACTAAAAGTCGTTCGAAAAAAGTATCCAGTCGATTAACTATTATAAAAAAAAAAATTGCATTACATTGCTTTTGAAGTTCGAGACTAGCGAAACATCTCTAATACCCGTTCGCAATGTGACTTAAACAACTGTTGCGATTCAAAAAGCCAATTATTGCCAAATTTCTTCGAACGAAGTTGGTGCGAAATGAAAAGTTGCCTCCGATTTAATTTGATGCAAAGAGTTTCAATTTGGACCGCTTTCACGGAAATATTGGCATGTACGGCTAACCCTGTGTTTACTGACTCTGATTGGCAAGTGTAAGAAGCAATTTCAAATGTTATAAGCATAATTAAATATTATCATCAGCTAAGTACGTTAAGGTCTAACTCCTAAGCATGAGCTTTCTTATGTAACTTAAGATGTTATTCTCTTTTTGACTGCTGCAACACAGGCCTGCGAGCCTAGTGTAGAAGTCATAGTTTACAAATATCTTTGTCATATTTCTTTTTCTGCTAATAAAGATTATTATTATTATTTCTCTCTGAAATCAAGAGTGTAAGAAGGTATACTCCCCCACGCGGATCCAGTGCGTTATTCATTGATTTAATATTTTAATCGCTGGCTTGAATCGTCCAAAGTATTGCAAAATATTACTCACAACATTATACCCAATATTAGTCCTTGGAGTTACCAAACAAAAAGTTTTACCTTTTCTTATTACCTTAGCTACGATTCAAATCAACTAACCCAATATCGAGAAAAGGGTCCTCAGAAACTTTGAACGCGATAAAATCGGTTTATCTTTAACTTTGTTTCAGTCAATGCAATCTTTTTGATTTTTGTCGAATTAAATCATTTATCTAGTTGATTCTACTTTTCAATTTAAATAGTTCCTTACTGAGGTAGTACTTAAAGTATGTTTGAATTTTTTTTATTCAGTAAAACATTCTATTAATTTGCCGACTCAAAGGCAACCATAAAAACAACCACCTTATAGAATAATACTAACTTTATTTAGTCGACCTTCACAAATCCCATGATTGTGTAAATTTCGGCAGTAAAAAATATTATTACGGCAATTGAAATATAAAAGCTACCGCTTTTATATTTCGCTGTTTATAATACGCTTGCCAGTAGGACGAAGTTAGAAAAACTAATACACAAAGTTTCATTTCTTGCATTTCAATCACTTCAATCCGTCCCTCCTGTGCTCAGAATTTGGCGTTCAGGCACCCTTAGTGTATATAATCCGGGGACAGGTGTATGTATAGAAAACTGCTGCTAGAACTTTACCAACCAGCGTATGGCTTAACACCTTCCTCATTTTTTTATTATTATACTGATATCGGTGTCGATGTTGATTAAAAGTTGACTTTCATAATAGCTCTGTTGAGCCAAACTTGAGTAAATGAGGTTGACTGCAATGTCGGTGGATGTAGGCAATTCGCGGTCGCTCGACGTGAAAAAACTAGGGAGACTTATATTCAGCAGTGGACAATTATTTAATAAAATGAAATGATTCGTCTTATATCTATATATATCATCCGACTAGTGATGATTTTTTAAGCCTAGAAAGTGCCTCTGTAATGAAAGGCATTATGAGGCGAATCATAATTTCATCATAATTTTAAAATTTCAACCTGTCTTTAATAAAGATTTAACTAATTTCCGGAAAAAAACATCTTTAGGTGCTCAACTTGGGACCATCATAGAAATGATGTCAGCAGGCGCTTTATCAGCTAGTCGTTGGGGCTGGCCATCAGTGTTCTACGTAGCTGGTATAACTTGCCTGACATGGTCAGTGTTGTGGTTGATACTTGGAGCTTCAGCTCCTGGCACCAGTAGGTGGATCTCGGAAGAAGAGAAGAAATATATCGAAACTAATGCTGGAACAGACGAACTTCATAGTTCAGTAAGTTTAATTGAATTTGGTAATATGATGAAAGAGTGAGGAGATGATAAACTTTTCAATAAATCACGAGTCATACTTAAGATTGGATGCAATCTAAAAAATACCTTTTGTTAATATATGCCTGTATTTTTTTTTAAACCCGACTTAACTTAACTTACTTTACTTATGTACTTAACGTACATAGGAAACACCCAGATCAGAACAGTTATTAATATTCATGAACTCAAAGATTTGTTCGGTGTGGTAATCGAATCCACGACCTCAGAGCAAAGTGCAGGTACTGACTGACTGCAGATACTGACCTCCACGCCATATCGTTGGACTTTAAGAAAATATCTAGAACTTGAAAGAATATTAAAATGTCTTTCAGATAATTATTAGATTAATACTGATTTTCCTTTCAGGGCATGCCTACTCCGTGGAAGAAAATTTGGACTTCTCTGCCATTCTGGTCTATATTGATCGCTCATTGTGGTCAAAGTTTGGGTTTCTGGACACTCCTCACCGAGTTGCCGTCGTATATGAGCAGCGTTCTTAAAGTCAATATAAAGGACGTGAGTACTGTTTAATTTAAGGTCTAAAATTCTGTTGTCTTTGACAAGATACAACTGAGATGGTAAATAATTGACACATTATTCTGAGAACTGGAATTAACTGTTCGGCCATTGATTTATTAATAAACACAGGGATAATTTTGATAAAAATAAGAATCGACGATGATGCCAAGAGAATAAAATTTACGCTAGAATAAGTCATTGCTTTATTTACGGCAAAATTACAAGAAAGTGCAACTTTTACTGCAGATATTTTTATAGCTACAAAAGATGGACCACCCATTTTATATTTATGAAAACCAATCTTCTGAAAGTGCACCTTCGTAGCTTAACCTTCAAGCGGGCGCGCGTAGTCGAATCGACCGCGCTTAGTGCATTTTCGTTCATATTATTCTTACTACCCATCACATTTATTTCTCATTTCTAGTAGCCTGTCGCTATGTCATTGGGAGTATAATAAAGTATAAACCGTCGCGCTAGGCGCTAAACCCACTTTTCAAATCGCAATTGTTTTAGTCCCGGCGCAGTCGTCAAAAAGACTACACGCGCCTGTGGTTGAAAAAGTTACGCGCGACGCTCAACGCGACGTACACTTGTTCATGTTCGTAATAGTTCTTCGGCTATTATTCAATATTATCACATGAAGTTTGGATATAAAATGAGTCGTGGACGGTTACCACAAAGTGCAATCAAGGATTTACTAAGAGAAGACGAAGAAGAGAGTGGATCAGATCTCAGCGACCATGGCTTTGAAACTTCCGACCACATCATTGCAGAGGAACCTCGATCTGCTGAGGAATTATTATATTTTTATTAGTAGACTAGGTGTATAAAATAGCCTTAGATATATAAAAGGGGTTTGTGTTCCTAATTTTTGTTTTGATTTCTATAATGTTTGAGTTATGTCAATTAATCTAATAGATGTTTCTTTTTTATGATTTTAATTACTTTTTTTGACAAATTACGCTTTAAAGACAACGATAATGAACCTGAGTACAAATAAATAAATAAATATTGAATAATTAGTGCTTCATTTCTCCTATTAATCCCGTAGGTCTTTTCGGTTACGCGCGCCCGCTCCCGTAACAAATGACCACGCGCCCGCTTGAAGGTTAAGAAGATATGTCCCAAGCTACCCGCAAATATTTTTGTATGTGCCCCAAAACATCTTGTGGTATCTAAACGCCCCATTACTGATTGGTAATTCATATATTGTGATTTGTTTTCTAACGGGCATGATACAATAATATCAAATATATGGGCAATGTTAGCCACTAAGGAAATAGGTACTCAAATCAATGGTTATGTACTTAAAATTATATCTATATAAGCTGCAAGTGGTGCACCTGCCGATCAACAGAAGAAGATCTGATAAACATAAAGTTCCCGATAAGCGGCAATAGACTCACAACCTATTACGTGGTACCAATAAAATAATTGGCGAAATGTTGACGTATAATATGCATCTGCCTGCCATCTAGGGAAAACGGTAAGGGCGTGATTGTATTTATATACATACATAAATACAATAAGCTCAAAGGCGTGGCAAGAGTATTATAATATTATATCCACAATTTTTTAAAATTTAGAACATGAAACAATAATGTAAGTAAAATTCAACTACATATTAACATGTATGACACTATAGCCTTGTGGCATCGTCCTTTTGCCTCTCACTAACTACTAATTGGCGCACCAATATTGGCAAGAAATTGCCTTCATTTCGGGCAAATCAGAACACCGGATGCATAGACGTCATATGGTTTCCAACAGATGGCGTTCCATAATATTTCCCAACGATGTCGATACCAACATGAAAAAAGCATTCTACAATAACAATATATTATCTTCTTACAGAATGGTGTACTTTCTGCGTATCCATACATTGCTATGTACATTCTAAGCTTCGTGTTCAGCTGGCTTGCCGACTTCCTAGTGAACAGAAATATCATCAGCTTGGTGACATCTAGAAAAGTTTTTAATACTATAGGTAAGTAAACAAACAGTAGAGAAGTACGACAAATAAGATATTTAAGTTCTATATAAAGGGTACAACAATCGTCAATAGATCACTGCGGTAATTTTTAAGGAACATTACTTCTATAGCAGATTATTTCTTCTGACTAACTTATTTAACTACTAGCAGCGCCCTGCGGTTTTATCCGCGTGGTCCCCGTTCCCGTGGAAATATCGGGATAAAGAGTGTCCTATATGTTAGTCCAGGACTGCAGCTATACACGTACAAAGTTTCATCACAATCGCTCCAGTAGTTTTTGCGTGAAAGAGTAACAAACATCCATCCACACATATAAACTAGTATAGTAGGATTCCAGTAACCAATAAGATTCTCCTACTACAATATCTTAACCCACATGCAACTTATCTATTCAAAAAGTTTCAAATTACAATAATATCTATTACAGCATTTTGGGGACCAGCTGCGGCGCTTCTAGGTCTCTCATATCTTCCTGCTGGTAATCTTACGTTGGCTGTTGTGATACTGACAATCACAGTCGGTCTAAATGGTGCTCACTACGTGGGATTCATGGTTGGTATATTTAGAACTTGATTTGGTTTCATAGCGATCTCGCTACATGCATGAGTTGACAAGAATCTATAAGAACTAGGAACAACGCTGCCCGCTCTTTGACTCATATATAAATACCTCCGTCATGCCTTTTTTTTTTAAATTTAATCCATTATGTACTTTACTCTATACTTAAAATTTTAGGTTTACAATGTTAACTTCCTAACAAGAGCTTAAAACACTGATCGTATTGACGGTTTGTAGATCTCATAGATTTACGAGAAGTTCAATATTTTCCTGCAATATTTCTTTAATCATTCAATGAAAGAAATAACCTTATCTATTTGATGTGTGCCCACTCCATATCGACAATGGAGTTCGAAATCAAGGGAATAAGCATAACAACGGTCGAAACCATCGAAATGCTTCAAGATGGACCTCAAATGTTTTCTAGTCCCTACAATATTTCTCCCATAATTAATCAAAAGGTGTGAAACACCATTATTAACTTGATTTGTGCTGCGGACCCGTCCACTCTACACTAACAATGGATTTTGAAATCAAGGGAAGCCATAATAATGATTATACTCTTGTATAATTACGGTCGCAACCCTCCAATTGCTCCAAGATCTGCGGTCTTGACTGGTGGCTCGTTTACGGCCCAAATATCACCCCGGAGGCCATAACTCCACGCCGCAATATGTGGTTAATAATAACGTTTCTCAGTTATTAACACCCGACATTAGTTCAGTCGTGATTAAGTCTTGACTCGTAAATCGTAGATTTCGTGTGATTGTCACTTTATTTTTGTTTAGAATTAGTGTGATTGCCTTTGTTTGAATTTTTATAGTCTTTGAGATTGTGAAAGAAACTTTTCGCAGAGGTTTGGTTTAGCTTTATTGAAGCGTTCGTAGTTCGGTTAAGCAAAGTTCATAATGTAAGAACATGAACGTTTGTGGTAGTTTCAATAACGAACGATTATGTTCTTTTTCTTTTGTTTTGTAATGAACTGAATCCCTCTCGCCTTGTTTGTTAAGAGCAGGTTTAGTGTATCTCTGTGTACACTTTACCTAATTTTTAAGACGAATATCTTGTAATCGCCTCTCAGATTTCATCATCATCTCAGCCCATTAACGTCCCACTACTGAGCACGAGCCTCCTCTCACATACCCAGGTGCGAGGGTATTGGGTCATACTCCACCACGCGGACCCAGTGCGGATTCTCAGATTTAAAAACGTTATTATATGTAATTTCATTATCTCAGCCCATTGTGTGTAACTACTAAGAATGAGGCTCCTCTCAGGATTGAAAGATTCAGGTTTCACTTTTCTAATTCACTAATACGGAGTTGTTATTTTTCCAGTTATCTCACATCGACCTATCTCCAAACTTCGCCAGCACCCTGATGGGAATAACCAACGCGAGCGGAGCCATTTTCTCCATCATGGCTCCTCTAAGCGTCTCAGCTGTAGTCCGGGATGAGGTAAGAATCACAGGTGCAAGTCACTGTATATTCATAAGAGATTTAGCACTAGACATATTTATATGCGCGATTTAGGTATGATCATGTTCTAAATTTAACAAAGTTCTTATTTAGAGTACTTTTGTACAGTTTTAGATAAATAAATAAATAAATGTTTTCTTATATCGTTAAGAACTTGTGTTATGGATACTAAATAACGGATATACATACATAAATACTTTTATTTTATAAAGACATACTTAATATATATAATATACATTGGAAAACACCCAGGCAAGAACAAATACTCATGTTTAGGCACACAAAGATTTAACCTGCGTGGGAATCGAACCCACGTCCTTAGGAGCGGAGAGCGGGTATTCTCGCTACCATGCCATATCGGTCGTCAAAGATGATTATTAATAAAGATAATTAATAAAGATTATTAATAATTTAAAAAAAAACTACTAAAATAACGTTTATTATAATATAAGCTATTATTAACTTCCTTAGAACTAAATATGCATAAAACAGCGCCTTTAGCCAGAAAGAAAATATGGAACCCTAAACGTCACCTGATAAACAGATGAATTTACGAGACAATATCGTTATTGCAATTACCGAACAGATAAATTAATTTATAATCGTACACAAATACATTATGTGCCCTACCATAAATTGAATAATTATGAATTATTTATTCATTATCAATCATTATCAAATTAGCTTCATAAATGCCATTGCTGGTGACCTCAATAGATTACAGTCATTGCCCCCACGCTGAGCACGCAGGTTGGTGATCGCAGTACAAGCCAGTACGCAGGGTAACGCTGCCTGCCCATCATCCGGTAGGATTTCTTTCCGTCGACTTGTACGACTCCCCATTAGATTAGAGCGCGTGGCACTATGTATTTATTTATTTATTTATATGTACATGTCAACTTACAGAAAGTTTTGAACGTTAACATGCCTTATATAAAAAAAAAGTACACAAATATGTCAAAAAATTATACATGAAATAATAATAACCTTTAAGCCCAAAATCGGATTAATTAATTATAGTCAATAAAAAGATAAAAACACAATTTTACCTCAAGTGTCAGAATGAGAAAATAATGAATAATACAAATTATATCAAAAAAATAAAATAAAATAAATTAAAAATTTAAGTTTATTCTAAGCTGGTATCACACAGCATATGAATAATTTATTACAAGTAAACAAATAAATCGTAGAAGGATATTTGCGTGTGAAGTTATAAAGTGTCTTCACATATAATTGCAAAGTATAGGACGTTTAGATCACTAGACAAATAAGTAATAATTAATTACGTATGGCAATACAGACCTCACGAGCATAATCGCAGCTCATTGACTCCCCAGTAGATAATATTATAAGGATCCTTTCACAAAATAAGGTGATACGCAGTTTAGATCGGAACCTCAAACATGGCTACACCACATACCACATGTAATAACCGGGATCAACGGCTTAAGGTGCCTTTACAACAATTCACACTTCGCATAAAAATACACTTAAAAAAATCACTGTCTCATAATAAAAAGTAAATGTTAACGTAATACTTTATTCGTACCTTACAGTCCCTGGCTTCGGAATGGAGGAAGGTGTTCTTCATATCCATCGCCTTCTACTTCCTTGGAAACCTGTTCTTCATCCTATTTATATCTGGGGATGTTCAGAAATGGAACGAACCGGAATCAAAAGAAGAAATTGGTAAGTAATCAATAATGAAATAAATGTTGCTGAAGTGGCTATAGGGGCTGAAAAGTATTGGTAATCCTGATCCTTTTCATTGATCAAGCTGCAAGATGGGCGGATCACCCGATAAAGCAGGATCACGTTGGATGCCGGCCAATTGGCCACATTGGAATATTACAGAAAAGGTCTATGTTCTGCATTAAATGGTGGCTCGGAACTGGCACTTAGATTCACTTAAACTCAATTATTTTTTGTTTTTATTATTTTTTGTTGCTTATAAGTGAATCTAAGCTTCGTGATTTCAGAGTAATAATATTTCGATAGTTTTTTTTTAATATTTAATTTTGACTTTTTCAAGTACCTACCTATTATGTATTAGTTTATGAAATAAATAATTTTTGAGTTTGAGTTTGAAACGTTTGGTGATGATGATGAAGAGTCTTAGACAACTCTCACAGCGCTTACAGCCTCAAGCTAAGAAATGATGGATGAATACTAGAAAACGGACAAATACATACTTCATACTTTTTTGTACATATATAATTATAATAGTATAACACGTTGGAAACATCTCAACTAAGACTTTTACACTACAAAAGTTAGCACGAATATACTTTTCACAATGAAATATATGTCGTGTACGGGTATCGAACCTATAACCTACTGACGACAGGAGCAAGACGCAATAACAAAAAAAAATGATTATTCCTATCTGTAAACAGAATTCATAGACATACTACTTTAGTTAAAATACATGGTGTATAGGCTCCTTCCAAGATCTGAGGAACCCAAGCCAACTTCACCTGCAAATGGTGCACCTGCCGGTTCACTGACGAGACTCTGGCGAACACAAAATTCCCCGGTAAGCGGCAATAGGCTCGCCACCTATAACGTGGAATGTTAAATTGATTGAAAGTGATATAGGGCGTATAATAATATGATATACCTCGGGGAAACAGGCGTAATTAAATGTGGGTTTATATAGGTAAAATATAAATAAAAGTACAATCTTCTCATTCCAGAAAGTGGAGAAGTAAAGAAGAAGACATCAGTAACTGTCAGAAGACCAAGCATTGGCGAACAGAAATTCTAATGAAACCACCAGTTCTGTGCAAAAGGGAACTAGTCAAACCAAGTGCTTAGAATTTAAAATAAAAAATCTAATAAATGCTAAGATATTACACGGATAGTGAATTTGGAAGATAGTGTTCGATCATTCATTACTATTTATTTATTGCTCAAAAAATTATAAAAGAGGTCTTTATTTATAATATGTCAAAATGCAAATATGCAAAGCATTCGTTCATACAATAATAATTAGCAACCCTAAAAGATTCAAGTCACACGAATAGTCAAGCGACGATTATGAGTAGGCCCCAGTGTGAATGTGAAACTGACTAAATATTTCGTCTAAACTAAGTTGTTTGTGTGTACCAAAATCAAACATACTGTACTGTTTGTTGACTCTTAATGTCAGTTGTATTTTAATTGACATGTCACTCATTCATAATTATTATACATCAGCCCGAGTGTAAACGCAAAGTCTGACTAAAGTTGTGAACGAAAATTGTATTAATACTGACAAAACGCATAACGACACACTTCGTAGTCTAAATGTATAATATGGGTAAAGAAAAATTGGAACAAACACACGTGGAAAGTCGTAATCTGTTCAACTCTAGTTTGCAGTAGGCTGACTATCAAACTGACTATACGATTGACTTAGTCTACCTTGATTATAGTAAATAAATATATGACTAAAGTCTGTGATCATCAAAGTATAAAAAACTCAGTATAATTATAACCTTCGTAACTCTTCATTTAATTCCACATAAACATAGTAGATTTCTTTGACTATACCAGAACCAAAGACGAAAAAGCACAATGAAAAAATAACTTTCACAAAAGGTGCTTATAATTTTAAGATAATTTATTGTAAGTTTTAATTTAATATTAAACAATGAAACATTCATTTGTGTGTTTTACTAACCTCCACCCAGATACGCCAGATATCCATTTATGTGAATGCATTTAATTACCGACGTAAACGAAAATTTAAAAAGGGGCTTAACTAGCGCGATGCATTTTGTAACTTGTACAAACCTTTGTTATTCTATCAAATCGCACAATGACTTCTATAATGCCTGCTGCATTTTTTAAATTAATATATTCGATGTTAATAACTTGTTTTGTGAAAGCAAGGTTAATTATAATTACATCACAGAAACATGTATCTCGCTTACACATTATACTTGCTTATTACATCATTATTAATCAGCCTTATTCAAAAGTTATAACAAAGGCTTAACAACCTTCATTACTTCGTCAAAGTTATACATTTAAAAACTTTTTATCGCTTTGCACGGCAGTGGTAAATACATTCTCACCGTAAATTGAACCTTATGGAGATTAGTTAAAGTAGAAAAACAATGAAATATTTCAAGATGTTCTGCCCGTTAAAGGCTTAAAAATTCTATCTCTATAACAAAATCTTAAGAAAATAGAAGCCGGTTTAAGTTAGAGTCACAGAAAGACTGAGTAACGGACAATCCCCTCCCCACTTTAAAATCACGACAGGCTGACTGACAAATTCCCCGCTTAGAGTCACCGAAAGACTGACAAATTCTGACAAATAATCCACTTTTCTTTTATTTCTCCTTCTTCCTTGAATATGATACCGCCCATATATCTTTCATTGATGTTAAAAACTTTTGTATTTCTACTTTATTTGTGTAAATTTTACGGATCTAAATGATCTTGTTGATCTTAAAGATAATGAAATATATAAATATGATGGCGCTTTCGTAATTGTGGTCATAGATAAACGATACCAGAGACATTAAAGCATAGAGAAATGTAACAACTAGGTAATAGAGAGCCATCTCACGGTTTTTTTTTGCTATTCGGTTTGAACCTAGTGCCCTCTGGAAGTGTTGTTCCGCAACTTTTGATAAATATACATACCTATGCATTCTATAGATAGGTATCAGCTTACTTAAATATAAATTTTAAGCATGCAAAACATTGGAATCAGAGTGATTTGAGCATGCACAAAATTTATGAAATCAAATCACTCTGATTCCAATGTTTTGCATGCTTAAAAATTAAGCAAGTAAAATTTACGACAATATTGCAAAGTGCGCACGAGTAGACAACAAGCGGCCATATGCAATGAAAAATGACAATGACATGACAGGTCCCAAGATCGATTAAAATCGAGTTAATCGAGTAGGTAATGAACATGAGTTTAGAATAAATAAAGAATTAAATGGTAAAATAATAACACGTAAATTTCTAAAGTTAAATATGTTTATAAATTGTACCAAGCAACAAGTTTTAAGTTCTAATTATAAGGTTTAGCTAAAATTTAATTTAATCGATTATTAATCTCTGCTGCTTTTGGAGAAAGCGCCATCTAGCGAGAGTCTTTACAAATATTATTACACAATAGTGAGGAAAAACGGTACAAGATGGCGCCACTCAAACAATGTTATTGCTCTGACTATTGGACTTTCCTACCCCTGCATTAAAGCATAGTGAAGCGAATGTCACTGTCAATGAGGGTTAGGTGAGAGCTCGCTTGATGGAACTCGGGTCGTTGACGGAATGGTGCTAGCTAGCTGCTGGTGGAGGATCGGTTTGCAGCCAGCCTAGGCGTCACGCGTTCTGAGGAACGTCTTGATATTCGCGTAATATCTTGTGTTAGCTTTTTAAGTGTAGCAAAGAGACTTATGTGGATGTTAATTGTAATTGGTAAATATGGTGTTCAATGATTTCTCCTCGCCCGTTAATCCACGCCGCCCCTTAGCATAAATAGAAACCCACGATAATCCCGATACTGGCCAATTCCTTATAATATATATATGTATATATATTATTTATTTATCGTAAGTAGTAGGCAAAGAAAGTATGCAAATTGACGATTATTTTATATAATATCTAGCACCTTCCGCAAAGTAATTTTAATCGCGCTAATCCCATGCATTTACGGTGTCTCAGCGAGCCAAGCGTGTATGACCGCGATGAGGGTCGCTTTTGTTTTTTTTTTCTTTTTATTTCATATAAAGAATCATCAAATGACCGTTTCCCGCTGTGAGAGAAGCAGAAGGTTGTGTCAGGCTTTTACAGACAAAAAACCATCCATTTTTCTTCTTGTGCCTGCTTTCAGTTTAGTTCAGTTCACATTCCTTTATTTCATGAACATAGTACTTAAAAACGTCAAAATGAAGATAACTTCGTCCCAGAGCCTCGGTAACCCTATCAAACAGTCCCGCAATAGATCGCCTTACCGATAAATTAAATTTTTAGAATCCCAATACCCAATAGATACTTTATACTCAATATTCAATGTCTTTATTGCATGACTTCCCCTTCTCCCTAAAATGCCGCTAGGAAGAAAACATGAGAAGAAACGAAGACCCTGTTGATGGTACCAGCAGTGAGGAAAGCTCCAACAAGAAACATCCGAAGCCTGAAGCCATAATAACGTTTATTGAAGACTGAATCGCGCTTTAAGGTCTGAATAGAAAGTTAAAGTGAGGCATACGAACACATACTCTTACCGTGAGAAAATACCAAAATTTCTGAAGAAAAAACATAAGCCAACGCTAAATCGTAATCATTTCAGACTCTGGGTGCCCTTAGTACTGACTACCGAGGGAGAAACTAAGAGGGATCTGTGGAGGGCGCAGTGGGCGGGCCAGGAGAGCCCGTCAAGCATCGCCAAGAGGGTCTTAGGGGCAGGGGGCCCCCGCTGTCTAACCATAGACCCTCCGAGAAGTCGGCCACACACTCTATGGTCGCACAAGGAGGTAGGAAGGGCGCGTCAACTGCGCATCTCTAAGGAGGTCCTCCCGGTTTTGGTCCGCGGGACGTTGGCCGCAGGAGGGGTGTCAAACGCTGCAACTCAGTTACTGACCTCCGCCTTTTTCTCAACAAGCGGCGGCGTCGTCGGAAGATTTTTAGTGGGTATTATTGCTAGCAGTGGCGTCTGCCGGTAGTAAGACACCCCCTTTCAGTCCCCCTTTGGCCGGAAGGCAGTGCGTAAGTGCATTTTGTTACCGACCTTAAACAAAAAAAAAAGTTTCTAATGATGCCGTATATTGTAACCTGGAACTGTAGAAATTGTAAAGGAACTACCGAAATGTCATTATCATCTTAAGCTAGCTTCGGTCCTGTTAGACCAAAGTTACGTTTAAGCAGGATCAATAACCTATGGGTTAGATTAATTTTTTGCATTCATACATACAAACATAATGTCACGCCTTTTTTCCCCGATAGCATAACCATATCAGAAGTATAGCATTTACTTTAAGGCAAACGTTATAATTCTCTGCTTAATTTAAACATTTAAGATTTTGATAGCTTTTAAGGGGGTAATAAGTATACCCCCTTAAAAGCTATCAAAATACTTCTTGCTTACGTAGGAGGAATACATTATTCAGTAACATGAGTTAAATATTAGCAGATAAAAGTTTGGTAAAGTCGGCTCTAAGGAGTTCAGTGTGTACTAAATAGTCACTATTATGCTAATTTAATGAATGCACTGGAAAGCTTTATCGTGTGCAGTATAAAAAGGAAAATTATGTACGGAATACTAATTTGAATATCTTATCTTATTTATCAGCGTGCAATTACGAAAAAAACGATTAAATGTGCATTGGTGAGATGACTGTTCCAGCAGCTATTCATTTTGATAGCTAGCATCCTCCTCTCTTCTAAGTTGCCATACCCTACAGGGTCCATATTGTATCTGTGATATTATAAATAACATTTTTGTATACTATGGAGTGCAATAAAGACTTTGAGTATTGAATATAGTTTCTTTGTAACATATAGAGTGCAATAAAGTCATTGAGTATAGTTTGTTTGTAACATATGGAGTGCAATAAAGACTTTGAGTATAGTTTAATATAGTATAGTATAGTTTTATTTACTCACAATTACACTAATAATTCAGTTCCAAAATAAGTATAATTGACCCTTTACCAGGCAGTGGTCAATATTATGACCACCATAAATTGAACCTTATGCGGTGAACATAGGTAGAAAATCAATGAATATTTTTAACGTGCTCTGATGGTTAAAGGGTTAAGAAAGTGTTATGGATACTAAATAACGGATAAACATACATACATAAATACTACCTTTAAATTTTGAGTTGTGCATGAACATGAATATTCGTTCTGGTCTGGGTGTTTTCCTATGTTTATTAAGTATTTATTTACAAAAAAAAAATATTTAAGTATGTTTATACGTTGTTTAGTATCCATAACACAAGTTTTTAATGATACTTATCTTGGAACTAAATAATTGGTGTAATTGTCAGATTTTTTTTTTATATAGTTCATCATCATCATCATAATTTCAGCTATTTGGCATCCACTCCCCAATTGCTTTCCACGTAGATCGATTCTTTGCCGCCTGCATCAACCGGCTCCCCGCCGCCCTGACCAGATCATCGGTCCATCGCGTTGGGGGCCGCCCTCTACTACGTTTGCTGATTCGTGGTCGCCATTCATAAACCTTGATATTTATAGTTAAAACATACTTAATATACATAGTAAAACACCCAGACCAGAACAAATATTCATGTTTATGCACACAAAGATTTGTCCTGTGTTGGAATCGACCCCACGACCTTAGGAGCAGAGTGCAAGTATTTATTTTACCTACATCGCACTTATCAGAAACCATTACAAATCTTCTCTTAGTTATAAATTATCACCAGAACAGAACCCATCAGACCTACTTTGGTATTACTATGGACTTTCTAAGACACAGTATTAATTTTATCTAAAACGCAAGCACTCCGCAGAACCCATTAAAAATCTTCTCTTAGTAGAAATAAAATCATGATCAGAACAGAACCCATCAGACCTACTTTGGTATTACTATGGACTTTCTAAGTCACTGTATCCATTTCACCTCCACAGCGAGCACTCCCAAGAAGCGTATTATTTAAATCGCCCGCAGCGGCTCGTGATTTATGAAGGCTTCGAGTTAAAAGGAACGGATTTATATTTTTCAATTCTTCCACTAGGCACGTGCCTCTGGCGTTGATATTGTTATCTGAGATGGTTTCGTTATTTACGAATAGAGAATATTGTCGGAGCTCAAATATTTTTTTGCTGTTAACTTATGCCAATCTGTGCTTTCTGAATTTGGTTTAACATTAGAAAAACCATCCATTTCTAAAAACTTAGAAAATGTTTTTAATTAATTTACGTAATTTTCAATTAAAATTTTATTTACTAATATAAATATTTGTTTCTTAACAACTCTTTTGCGATTTTTTTTGCTGGTTTATAAGTTTTGTAATTTTGACTTCCATAAGAACTCTTTGGAGCATAATTTGAATAAATGATTATGTCGACTTTTTTAACTATTAATGTCTTATTCCACTTTTTACAAAGCAGATTGGCGGAAGCAGGTGTGTGAGGCGATAGAACGTTTCGCTTAAAGAGTTTCTATACTTGATTTAATACGCCTATCAAATTTGGTGATATTTAAGCACAGAATCTCTCTCACGCATCCAGAGAAGAATTAATTATTATTAACTTCGGTGATCTTCTTCCCGATACCTCGTCTTGCTAGTTCATACAAGTTTCTACTAGTTTATAAACCGCCTTCCAATCTGCTACCAATTATTGCATTACGCAATGTTTGTCGTAATTACGAAGACAGTACGGTGCAAAGTAGTAGTGTCCTTCAATGTCAATATAGAGATAATTGGGCACAAATCCTCCTGGGTCTTACAATATTCGTTACGATATACCTATGATACTATTGTCTCGATAGCCAATTACTGGACAAGGACGTTAAGAACTTCTCCCGCAGGCTTATTTTTATATAGGTACCTATTTTATTTTTGTATGTCGACAATAAAGTGCGGAATTTCCCCTTTCTCCACTCTTAGAGTTGCGTACCTGATAGGTCTATAGGTCTATTTGTCTATAATATTGTTGGCTATGTACACATAATGATTTTACAATAAATATTTTGTATTTGGCATTGTTTTTGGTAGAACATCGGAAAAAACTTCAATCTCAGGTGTCACATTAAAAATAATAGGTTGGGGAAAAAGTCTTTTCGTATTTTTGTATGAAAAGTCAAGACATTTTTTTCAAAGTTTATTTACATTTATTTACAATATATATGTACCGTTTTGTTGAATAACTTTCTGCCATTTTGTGGGCAGAGACATTATCCCGTTACTGTAGAAACTTTGGGACTTCTGATCAAAAAAACGGGACAAATAGTTTTGGCAGTCCTCTTTTGAGGTCAACCTTACAGAACCTAAAGAATTCTGCAGAGACCGAAACAGGTGAAAATCTGAAGGCGCAAGGTCAGGGCTATATGGTGGATGCACTAGGACCTCCCAGTCGAACTCTCTTAATTTTTGCTGAGTGGCTAAAGATGTGTGTGGTCTAGCGTTACTACCTTTCTACCGTTTTCTCTCGACTGCTTCCTTTAATCTCATCAGTTGCTGGCAGTAAAGATCAGAATCGATGGTTTTGCCGGGCGGTAAAAGCTCATAATAAACAATGCCCTTACAATCCCACCATACACACAGCATCACCTTATTTCGTGTTAGGCCAGGTTTGGCCACAGTCTGTGAAGCCTGGCCAACTTTCGACCACGACCTTTTTCGCACGTTCTTGTCGTACGTGATCCACTTTTCATCGCCAGTTATCAATCTCTTCAAAAACGGCTCGGTTTCATTACGTCTCAATAATGAATCGCAAATGAGTACACGGTTCATTAAGTTTCTTTGAGTGAGCTCGTGTGGCACCCAAATATCGAGCTTTTTTGTATAACCAGCTTTCTTCAAATGGGTCAAAACTGTTTTGTGGTCAATTCCCAGTTCTTCAGCTACATCGTAACTACTAATATGCCGATCTTGCTCCACTCTTACAAAAATGGCGTCCATTTTATTCGTAACAGGGCGACCAGAGCGAGGTGCATCTTTAACATCAAAATTTCCGGACTGAAAACGTTTGAACCAAATTTGTGCTACTCTTACTGACACTGCATCAGGTCCATAAACATCACAAATTTTTTTCACTGCTTGAGTTGCATTTTTGCCTTTTTTATAATAAATTTTAAAATGTCTCGAATTTCTTCATTAGATTCATTCATTTTTACGGAGAGAAAAACAAATGAAAAATAGCGGGAAACAACTTTTTTTTATTTTTTTTTTTTTTATAATGGAACCTTTTTAATGTTACCAAAACCAGCCAGACACAAATAGTACAGTCAAAAAAATTTTATAATAAGTTTATACCTACGTTATGCGAAAAGACTTTTTCCCCGACCTAATATAATGTTTAAATCACCTATATGATACTAGTCTAAAATCTGTAACTGACATCCACGCTATAACGGTTGACAAATAATTTAAAAAAACCTAGCCTGAGTTTGACCAGATTACATAGGCGTTGTAAAGATTAGTTTTGTTGGGTTATATTACATTTAGGTGAACAGGGATCCTACCTAAGGAGCCCAAGCCAACCTCACCTGCAAGTGGTGCATCTGCCGATCAACGGACGAGGCTCTGGCGAACATAACAGTGCCCGGCAAGCGGCAATAGGCTCGCCACCTATTACGTGGGACCAACTATATAATTGGCGAAGTGTGGGCGTATAATATGCCTCTGCCTATCCCTTCGGGGAAACAGGCGTGCATGTATGTATGTATGTATGTACTACATTTATTGGTTCTAGTGACACAGTATAAGGATGATTCCCAAGACGAGTGTTTATTTAGAGAAAAAGATTTACCATTAGATAGAAAAGTTAATTTACAAAGAACTTTTAAAAAAAATCTTGTCTCTTACAGCTCCCGCAGACATTAAGTTCGCTTAGCTTGGAAATCTGACTCGTGTTCGGATAAAAGTTCCAATAATAAATTCCAGAGTGCAGCACTTCTCATTACAGCGGCACGTACTTCAGACCTGTTTGTACTTACTTCCAATGGACTCTCATACTTTGACCAGAAAGTAGTGTAGTTGGTAAGATTTCGATTTGAGTTAGGTTGATTCAAACATTATATATTTTGTGATGAATTACAAAGACACTCTTGTTTGTTGTCAAATTCATCTCAAAGAAAGCTTTGGGATAATTGGAGTGACGCTTTAATTTTAAGTGATATTTACAAAAATTAAATGCTTGAAAACAAAGCCTCGCTTCAAATGTGTGTAAAAGATGTCTATTCAGTATGTATTTACAAAAAAAAAGTATGTATGTATGTTTATCCGTTATTTAGTACCCATAACACAAGTTCTTAATGATACTTATCTTGGAACTAAATAATTGGTGTAAGTGTCAGATTTTTTTTTTTAAATTATATTTATTATAAAAGTGATGAAAACTGGTTTGATTAGGTGAAATTATTATCTAGGGATTGCTAAATGAAATACAGGCACGTACGATGACTTCGAGTTATATTATTACAATATTACGGATGCGTTCGTGTTACAAAAATTACTCGACGATCGGCGTTCATATTTTCTACAAAAAGAATGTCTTAGGTGTTGTTTCATAAAGAATTGCCACCATTGAAACCACTATATCGTAAAAAAAAACTTGTCTCCAACAGCATTAAGTTTGCTTAGCTTAGAAATCTGACACTCGTGGTCGGATAAAATTTCCAATTTGTTCCGGAGTGCAGCACTCGGCGTTCACGTTACAGCGGCACGTTCTTCAGACCTAACTGTTTGTACTTACTTCCCAAACTCTTATACTTCGACAGGGAAGTGGTGTCTTTGGTTAGATTAAATTTAGATTCAAGACAGGTGGATTGAAGATGATCAGTCTACTTTAAAGCAAAGAAGTAATGTACTACTGGGTCTTCAGCGAAGTTTTATCTCTTCGTGGAGTCGGGCTTCGAGCGGAGGCTTTTTTCCCGGGTATGTGTGGTGGTAAGTATCGTCACCCCACCAGGTCCAGACGACACAGTGAGACAGCGTTGGCTGAGGCCCCGTTAACGCCAGCGAGCGGGTCGTCCCCCTGGTGGGGGGAGGTTATTGTCAGGAGTTTGTTTGTATCTGATGTGAACTTTCGGCGCGTGAGGGGGCTCCGGCCGGGGGCTGTTTGTGGGGGAAGATGGAGAGGGAGAAGGAAGGGGGGCGTCTCTATGACGTTCCTGGGCAGCGCATGTGTTTCATGGAAAATATATCTCCAAAATTTTGCGTTTGTCTTTGGTCGTTTTTCATGAAGTTTCATCACTTCATTACCTCAGCCTATTAACTTCCCACTACTGAGCACCTCTTCAGCCTCTCCCTTGAGTCACAGTGAAGTGGTTTGAAGCCATAACTCCCCCTGCACCCAGTATAGATAAGTAGAGGCGGATCATAATTATACTATCTAATAATTAGTTGTACCATATGCCTCACAACGATTTTGGCCTTTTGTTGGCATGACTTGTAATGAGACACGATACGATAATATTTTATATTCTCTAGTTTATATTGGTTACAATAAAACTTATGAACTAACGAGGTCATCAAAATCACCTAACATTATCTCAGTTGCCCTAGACTAGATTTCTAAATTTAGCCAAATCTGGTTGTTAAGCCACCAGAATTGGCTAAATTTAGAAATTACACGGAGCAACTGCCGTCTTACCTCCGTAACCCAAAGAAAAACATCATTATGTGATACAACCAGCTATCAGGATATGAGAAGGCACTGACTTTCTAATAACGACTGCTATAGATATTTATGACAGCCGGGACCAACGGCTTAACGTGCTTTCCGAGGCACAGAGCAAGCGATAATTAGGCACGTAACTTCGAAAAGTCATATGTGCGCCAGGAAATGAACCCGAGACCCTCCGTATTAAAGTCTATGGGTCTCTCCACTCAATCCGCTATTTATAAAAGTGATTCAAGGACAATAAAAGTGATTATTACAATAACAATGTATGAATGCACTCCACAAATAAACATCTCAAAATCTTTTGTCTGTAGCTAAATCGCTATAATTTTTTTTAAAGTATCAAGATTCTATTATAGTGCGGCAAAAGTGTACTGCAACTTTACTACAACTCTACGCCGCGTACAGCTGGCGTACGGCGGTTAAAATGCAAGAGTTGTCACCACCAATCGCGCTGAACTGTTTTCCATTGCAATTTGCTCCCTCATTATTCCCCGTAGGAAAATTACGAGAGACTGAACTTTATTTTGTCACCCACGAAATCTGAGGCAAAGTCTTGCTTTGAAACTTTTCTTTATTACTAAAGTGTTGGAAACGTTTGTGACAATTAGTTGCTGATGAATTGTCATATCGAAGGCTATCGCAATAATGGTGATAAGGGGATTGTCTTTAAAGATATATAATATATATGATAATTAAAAATTGCTATCCTTTGGACTATTATTATGGTGATACCAGGATTACCAAATTATTCCCGAAGTTTTAAAAACCGTTGAAATATTTTTAAATTCTCGTCAGGGAGCTCATTTTACTACGCAGCAGAATAGTATTAAAATTTTCGTATAAATAAACTCACCTTGATCATTCATTTCAATAAATGAAGAGGAAATGATAGTAATAAACTAAGCTACGCTTTTGATTTTATCGTCATTGATTTTCTAATCATTCATATATTCAACCAGTGCTAGTCAAACAAAACTATTGTTTTATTCATATGTACGTGTCGAACAGCAAATTGGAAAGTTCTGGAGCTAAATTTCCACGTTCTTTCCAGAATGATCCCGCGGGATGCATCTGTTAGGTAGGAGGCGAGTGTTTTAAAATTCTATCAAGTCGCACAAGGAAAGGGAGAGTATCATGAAAGGCGCAATTTGAGCATAGTTCATTCCTTGTCGGTAGGGTTTTTTAAAATCTTTATTATACCAGATTGTAGAATTAAAACAAGGCACATTTGAAGGAATGTGGTCAGCAGCGTTTGGATGTAATACCAGGTGCTTCATTAACGCATAGCTGAACTTTTAGAAACCGCAATAGGCCCTTTCCGAAAAGACCCATACTGTAATTTTCGGAAAAATCTCACCAGGGAGCTATTCCACTATCAAATTTTTTTTATTTCACTGCACTTTTTCAATCATCTGATTGGGCTTAGCAATCTATATATATAAAAGAAAGTCGTGTTAGTTACTGCACTTATAACTCAAGAACGGCAGAACAGATTTGGATGAAAATTGGTAGGGAGGTAGCTTAGAGCCAGGAGGCGGACATAGGATACTTTTTATCCCGTTCGACAGCGAGAACCTAAGATATTGAACTCATGTTTTCCTCTTTTCACTCACTCATATAGATAGATAGATAAAACGTTTATTTCCTTTAAATAATACAAGTTATATAAAAACATATCCCACAAAACCATTTGACTGGTTTGTCTGTGGGTCACAGTCTCTTTTATACTCATTTATATGTATACATATCCACACACATTATTGTACGTACATATGCAAACACACATGTGCTTTATTAATTGTTTACATGTACGAGCCTGTATTATAGGTACCAAAATAGTAATAGTTATAGCTACTTGTCTTATAGACCAGCGCACACAGTATTGTCAAACACAGTGTATCACAAACTGGTGCCGTGTACACCCGGTTCAAGGTGGTTACGATTGCCGTAGCTAAGAGGGGCTTGGAAAGATTACAGATGGTTAGTTATGGAGAGTCTTTAGATGCTTGTGTGGTGCTTAATGACAAGCGTGTCTGTGTCTGGCTATAAGTGTGTGAGACTCGATAGTATATTCCTTCAGGTAATAACAATGTGTAGGCGTCGACAAATATAGCCTAGTGAAGAGTGACGATAGCCCACCTCTCTAATGCAGAGGGTCTAGGTTTCAAACTCTGGTGGTGCAACTATGACGCTTGTTCTGTGCCTCATGAACATCTATGGCAGTCGTTATTACGGAGTCAGTGACTTCTAATATTGTAACCACAGAATGATGTTTTCCTTCGGGCTGTGAAGGTCAGATGACAGTCGCTCCATGTAATAACTGAAGTTCAGCCAAATCTGGTTAGACTGGGCTTAAGTCTGGGACTGCCGGGATAATGATAGGATATTAATAGTCGTTAAACCTACATAAAGGCCTATATATAATATGCTGATTGTCGCATAGAGATGTATGGATGTGCTACATTTTTATGTAGCTTTTTTTTAATATTTTTTTTGCATTCTACTGTATGTCCTATGCACTATGCTAAAGGCACGTTCCAATTTCTCGCTGTGGCTATAGGCTTGGAAAAATGAGTAAAGAATAAGACGTTTATGAATATTCAGTGGTATTTACGCTGTGTTATCTAAGCCGCCAATTTACTGCAAAAATTATGCTCTATTAAAATATTATTTACGTAAGTAATGCTAATTTAGGCCACAGGGTGCCGTAATGATGCCGCGTATAAATTATTGTTTGTACAAAAGTAGAATTATACGTATGGGGGCATTATACTCTTTGGAGACGTTGTAAGGATTTTTGGATCTGTCAGTACATTAGTGTATAGCGCATTTTCATTAATTTGATGCATGACATCAAACATGTATTGACACATTAATAATATACAAGCCTTATCCTGGTAATGACGCTTCGGGCTCAGTCTGCTCACAGGTGTAACTGAATATGGATAAATTTCAATATAATAATATATTACATACATAAAATTTTTAAGAAAGTTACACCTCAGTTCGCCTTCATTAGTTCTACACAGTACTTATATCATGACAATGAAATCCAGTTTGAATGCAGAATTAATGGTTTGTGTACTTTCTACTAAATGGGAGTTAATGTCCACAAATAATTAAGTAGATTTAGGCAAACTTTGATGTTATTTTTGACCATTCCAAAAACTCTTTACCTCTTTTCAATGAGTCTTTTCTTTTTTCTTCCTACCCTCACTTGGCATACATTTTTACCTGACTTACAATTTACATACATATATAATATTACGCCTGTTTCCCCGAGGAGGTAGGCAGAGGCATACTATACACACACATAATAAGTGGTTGGTCCCACATAATAAGTGGCGAGCCTATAGCCGCTTTCCGGGCACTTTAATGATCTCCAGAGCTAACAAATTCAAGCCATGAAATATTTGAATGTTGTTTGATATTCTCCTATATGAGCCTCTAGTATTTGGCTCTTGAGCGTAGCTTTTGAAGTTATTGAGAGCGCTATCCATATATCCGAACCTATAAATGCTGTTTTCACAAGCCTTGACCGGCTTGTCAGCGTTTTCATTCCCTTCAAAGCCAGCATAGCCTGCGATACAAATCAAGATTAATTTGTTGTTCCAGCTCAGTCTATTCAAGCTTTCAATGGATTCAAGCACCAGCTTTGAGTCTATTCGCAGTGGGACAGAACTGTCTATTTATTTTGCTTTTACATCGCACTCAATGCATGCTTTATTTGAGGAATGGAGTACAAAATTCAAGAAGTGCCTCGGGAAGCACGTTTAGCCGTTCATCTCGGCTGTCATGAACATCTGTGGCAGCCGTTATCAGTGTCTTCTAACAGACTGACAGCTGGTCTATTTGTTTTGCTTTTACATCGCACACAATTATTGCTTTATTTTTGGAATGGAGTACAAAATTCAAGAAACCATATATAAAAGTATGATACATAAGAACAAAAAAACAATTATATAAATTTTTTTGCTACATAATACTCGTAATCTGTTCATCGATTTTTTATTTTGTCGAAATTTTAGTAAATTTTAGCGATGAGATTTCGACACATTTACTTAATAGTTTTTTAATTATGAATAAATATGATAACTTGAACAACTGTAAATTTGTGAATTTAAGAACTTTTATCCGTTCTGTACCTAACTATAGTCCAAGCTCGGCTTAGTTTAGGATTAAATAGAGCTGTATGAGAACTCCACATACATTTGCGTCAAGCGAGGCTTATCATAGCAACAATAGGAACAGTCGTCGTTAAGTTCACCTCCCACCCACAAGTCATATCGTAGGCTAAGTCAATAATAACTCCTTATCATAATTATTTTAGCCATATGAAATCCACTGCTGAATACAGGCATCTCAATAGTTTTCCACGTTTATCTTGCATCATTTATTTATGTATGTATGGTTCAATAGTAGTACAAATCAGGAATTATAATTCTTATATAAACTAAATCCTATATAATTAAACCTGCACTCCGGTTACAGCCAAACACTGCATTCACTTATTCTAAGTACACACTAGATACATATTCAACCATTTATTTATATAGCACAACCACATTAAGCATATTACACATTATGACGACCGATATGGCGTGGAGGTCAGTATACCTGCACTTCACTCCAGAGGTCGTGGGTTCGATTCTCACACAGAACAAATCTTTGTGTGTTTTAAATATGAATATTTGTTCTGGTCTGGGTGTTTTTCTATGTAATGTTAAGTATGTATTTACAAAAAAAAAAATATGTATGTTTATCCGTTATTTAGTATCCATAACACAAGTTCTTCATGATACTTATCTTGGAACTAAATAATTGGTGTAAGTGTCAGAAATATTTATTTATTTATTTAGTATAAAACATTTTTATTTTAATGGGCTTACATCTGATATACTTAACAATTACGGTGTACATAACATTTACTGTAATAAAATATTTTATATAAATATTTAACTATAAACTATGTAAACTATTTCAAACAATAACTATGTGTTACAAGTATTTAAAGACTGGGAAGTTAAGAGCAAACAAAAATATTTTTAATACAGACAAGTATAAAAATATAAGTATAAAATTAGGTATAAAAAATTTACAAAAGAATACACACAAATTACTTAAAAACATAAATTTTATACATAAAAATCCATAGACAATAAATAACTACAATTTATGCGAGTGATGGATTAAAAATATCTTTGTAACAATTCCCGCGCTACTATAATTTCCCGAAAAATCGAGAAACTATTCAACACGACACGTGTTTCGCTTTTACACAGGGCATCTTCAGGTAAGATAGGAGCCTCAGAACAACGATGTCTTCACGACCAACGCTGAAACGAGAGTGACTCTCGGGTAGCGCGGGAATTGTTACACAGATATTTTTAATCCATCACTCGCTTACAATGGATTTCCGCAAAGTAACGCCTGAATCAATAAATTAACTACAATTTATATCAATCATGTTGTTTATAGCATTCTCCGTAATTGTCATCATCAATCAGCTTTAAAAGGTCCACTGCTGAACATTGCCCCCCCCCCCCAATAGAATACACGCTATTGGGAATCTGCCCATAATCACCACGCTGGGCAGGCGGGATGGTGATCGCAGTTCAAGCCAGTATGCAGGACGCTGCTGCCCATCATCCGCGAGAATTACTCCTTGTTACTCTTATGACTCCCCGTGATATGAGAAGGAATGGGACTATTCTAGGCCTATACAAACGGCGGGGTTATCGGGTGTTAGGGCGTCTATAAATTATGTTATTGTACGATAAAAAGTAAAAACAAAAAATTTAAGTGAAAATTTTCCAACAGAGGTAAGCAGTAGACATTTTCTAATTGATGGCCTCTAAAACGTTTATGGTCCCCAAAGAAGTTTTAAGTGCGCCCTTAAGTGGGGATTGTGATAAGAATAATGCGGAATTACGAGAATTCCAACCGTAACTCGCGCTCCTGCTTTCAATGTATTAAAAAACTTATTTTAAAAGCTTTTTAGTAAAAGGTTAACGCACAATTTTATGTGGTACCCACCGTAACCTCTATTTTATGTTACGGTATTTAATGTGCTTTGAAGGAGTTATCGTTTTTAGGAAAATATTCGAGAATTTTTATAAGTCATAATTTTAAACGTTAATATTATTTCTTTGCTTTTGTCTTCAGATACTTCGGCTATTATTTAATGTGGATAATGAGCTATTCTTCTCTTACCATACCCAAATTTTACCTGGAGGTTCTAATATATAGTGTAACATTAGACAATGTAGCATTGACAAAGATAATGTAACATTGTAATTGTCAGAAAATATTTATTTTTATTATATTGTATTATTGTCACGACCATAATTTTTCTATTTGTTATACATTAATGTTGCATTGTATTTTATTTTTTGATCATGATAAAAGAATCTGGCCTCCACGACACAGGGAATCCTAGTGTGGAGACCAGTGACATATGAATAAAAAATAAATAAATATTCTCTTACAAACACACTAATTATTTAGTTCCAAGATAAGTATCATGAAGAACTTGTGTTATGGATACTAATAAACAGATAAACATACTTAAATAATCTTATTTTTGTAAATATATACCTAATATATATAGGAAACACCCAGACCATAACAAATATTCATATTCATGCACACAAAGATTTGTCCTGTCTGGGAATCGAACCCACGACCTCTGGAGTGAAGTGCAGATATACTGACCTCCACGCCATATCGGTCGTCAAACACGTATGATTTTTACTATGTATTTTTATGAACAATAAAGCATTATTCGTTAAATTGAATATTGCTAGAGCTTAATAGATTTTAGTTGTAGCACGGTTCTGTCCACCGGATTAAAATTCAAAAAGCTATCTAAATTAATACAGCTAGTCAGTAAAGTGGAAAATTAACATCACCACTTGAATTTAAAGGGTCCTTTAATTTAATACCTGAATGACTTCTTTGAACTCCTTTACCAAGTTGCCCCGTGTTTTTTATAAGGCTAACAAAAAACAGACTTACAGAATTACTAAATACACTAAAGACTGCCAGTTTCTTCGGCACAGCTCTGAAGAGGTTAATTACGCTCATTAAATGGAATAACCAAACTTTCTGGTAACTTCACTGGTTTTAATAAGTTTGTTCTTAGTTTTGAAGATAATTGGGACGAACGAATGAGTTCCTATTTTTTTTTACTTAATCTCGACAGCGGATGAAAAGTTTTGATCATTAGTAGATTAAAAATTTCTCTCAGTCTAAGGTAAGAGGGTGGAATTAATCGCTAAGTAAGACTACAAGAAAAAAAAATAGAAAAAACTCATAAAGAACTAACTCTAAAATTACATCGCTTTAAAACAGTTGCTGATATTTTTTAGATAAACTAAAACAGGAAAAAAATACTTTGGTACTACTTATCCTATCCTACTAATTATTATAACTGCGAAAGTTTGTGAGTGTGTATGTTTGTTACCCTTTCACGCAAAAAATACTAAGCTTATTTAAATAAAATTTAGCACGCAGTTAATTTATAAGTATACAGGTTTATATTTACATATTTGTATCCCGCAATTTCCACGGGAACGGAAGCCATGCTGCTTGTAATTAAAAAAAACTAATTACTCACTACATTTATTATCATGTAGGACATAGTAAATCGCTAGAAAATCATTGGCAAACATACCAATATAGTTATAATTGAGACTATCATAGCTATGTATTTTTAGCCATGAAACTTTAAAAAAAAGGTAAAGTCATAGAAAATCATTGACAAACATACCTATATAATGATAATTAAGACTAACATAGCCATGAAAACTTTTGAAAAATGTGAAGTCATAAAAAATCATTGACAAACATACCTATATAGTGATAATTGAGACTAACATAGCATGTATTTCAAGCTACGAAAAGTTTTCAAGAACTGGATGTCGCAGAAAGAACCTTACATCACATAATTATATTAGATACTATTAAATACATAAAACATGTCCAAAGCTAGTAATAAAACGTCGCTGAAGAATGGATCCGCAATAAACGGAGAAGAGGATACCAATAATTCTGATATGAAAAATGTCTATATGCTTGAAGAAATTTACTGTTCCTTTGTTACACAGCAAACGGTCAAATTCTTTTACAGAAGCCCTAACTTATAAATATTCATTCTAAACCATTATGCTACTATGGACATGCTTTACGACAAATTTAATTTTCAAAATTTATTGTAATTATATTTTAATTCAGTTCGTAACAGATGTTGGATGTACCGCTTTAAATCTTAACATAATCATACTGAGCTGATAATGCTTAAAGATTTTTTGCAATTTTCAAATCACAATGCGTCTTTAATTAATAAATATATAATAGTACAACGCAATGAATGTATCTGTAAGATAAAATTCATTAAAAACGGGTTTATTCATAAAACCTAATTGAAAAACAAAGAACATACTTATATGACAGATTATATGAGCAGTCACATGTATTTGGTATCGTCTTTTTAATAAAATAAAATAAATAACACAACGATTTACTCCAACATATTTTGAAGACAAAGACATACAGTGGTTGCTACTTATCACAGAAGTGTCCTCTGAAAAATGTCAAACGAAATCAACAATTAATGAAACAAAAGCAGTGCAAAAAATACAAAGGTTCAACAAAAATATTCATCAAAATACGAGACCATTGATGTGATATAA
The DNA here is from genome assembly GCA_949126915.1 of Musotima nitidalis. Lineage (NCBI taxonomy): Eukaryota > Metazoa > Arthropoda > Insecta > Lepidoptera > Crambidae > Musotima > Musotima nitidalis. Next base: position 16,666,267 of record OX421425.1, read on the forward strand.
TGAAGAGTTTACAAGCAACCCATTTAGGGCGCTTTACTCAATTAAACACCGAATGCATCCTATCAAAAATTAACGAAATTTAAACTTTATGGCACGTTAAACTGTGAAATGTAGGTAAATTACAACTAAAGTCATTTAGGTGAGACATTACGTGCTTACGCTTTCGTGGTGTTGTGTGCTTAAGATCTACGTTAATGAGTTAAATTAAATTAAAATGTGTTAATAGTAATGGACTATTGTTTGTGTTTAGTAAGCCGGACCCAATCATCATCATTTCAGCACGTGAGGACCACTACTAAACGATAGTAGCCTCCAGAACAGTTTACTATATTTGGGGTCATCATCATCATCTCAGCCCATTAGCGTCCCACTACTGAGCACGAGCCTTCTCTCACATATCAAGGTGTGAAGGTATCGGGTCATACTCCACCACGCTGACCCAGTGCTTCTAACATGGCTTAACGACTACCACATTTATTGATAACCGGGACCAACGGCTTAACGTGCCTTCCGAAGCACGCAAGCGCTCGATATCAAATGCCACTCAAACAATCACCCATCCTAGGACTGACCTCTGTAAACTCTAGTGTACTTTGGTGATCGTTTCCGACCATCGAGCACCGCAGAGCTACGAGCGCTTTTTGGAGGGTATTTGCCTATAGTAACCACCTTTGTGGTGGTTGGTGATTGCAGAGTCACCCAGTATGCAGAATGACGCCACTGCCTATTATCCTGTAGGATTTCTTTGCGTCGACTCTTACGACTCCCCGTGGGATAAGAGGGGGTGGCATAATTATAAGCCGGTACCACACGGCTCAGATCGCAAAACGAGAGAGACTATTAGGTATTTTCAAGGCTCTTTTTCAATAACCTTTGGGTTCTCTACAGTACTTACGGTACGTGTAACCTTTTTATTTTTATTATTATCGTCTGTAAAAAAATGCTGCTTACGCACTGTCTCCCGGCCAAAAGAGGGAGACCGGGAGGGGGTGTGGTCACTGCGGCAGACGCGACCATCGCAGTCCTACCCACTAAAAAACTTCAGACGACGCCCACCGCTGTTGAAAAGGGGCGAGGCACCAGTGCCGGGTTTGTAGCTTCTGGTACCCCGCCCGCGGCCAACGTCCTCCGGATCAGAACCGGGGAGACCTCCTCAGGGAGGCGCAATGTGCAGCGCCCCCCCTACTTCTATGTGCGGCCATGGCGTAACTGGCCGACTTCGGGGGAGGCTAGACGGAAGGGGCCCCCGCCGCCTAAGACCCCCGCGGTACGTGTAACCTTGGTTGAATCTTTTAAACCAACTTATGCTCTTCACCATCATCATGATAGATATCATGACATAGGCCTCCCTAAAAGATTACGTTCTATTGGGAATATTTGCCCATAATTACCACGCAGGCGTATTAGTGATCGCAGTTTGAGCCAATATGTAGGATGACGCTTCTACCCATCGACTGGTAGTATTTGTCTTCGTCGACTGTTACTTCTCATGAGATGAGAGGGGGTGTCATTTATGCTCTTACGATTACAAATTACAATCCTTACACTCATACGCACTAAATGAACATCTGTTCAACAAATGATGAACAAATGTTATCTGCGATAGACAACTCCATATTTTTTTCAAGTATAGCATTCCCATTATCAATCCTTGGATTGTAATTACAATAACGAACTATTGGATTAAAGATAGGCGCCTATCGAAGATTGATTTTATTCTCAGATAGGATTTTATTTTGGGCGTTATAGTACCTTTTCTGCTTGAAACTGAAAACAATCGTACAAACGAAACTATTATTGCCAACATTTTTACTTTTGTCAGTCTGTCGGATAGGAAATGAAATGTGCCAAATACAAGCTTTATAAAATAAATATAAAATCCATATCGGGGAAGAGAGTTGGGAAAATTGAAAAGTTAATTAAAACTCGGGGTCAGCAAAGAACCGCTGGTAGCCCCTACCGCTCTAGACCACTGATGGTGCCAATTCTGCTATTCATAGAAGTTTCATATCGAAAGATTGTGGTTATGTAAATTATTACATAACTGAAAACATTTATACAATCACATCCTGCGGCAAAGCAAGCCGATATCCTGGTGCAAAGGCAAGACCTGGTTGCTAAAGTGAACCGGACTCTTAATCGTGTCACTCAGTGGAATTCTGAAAACCTGGTCGAGTTTAATGCCACCAAAACCCAAGTTTGTGCATTCTCGTCGAAGGTTACTCCTTTCCTTAGTCCTCCCTCTGTTCAGAACGCTCCGTTGCCCATTTCGGCGGATCTCAGCATTCTCGGCATGGACATCGGCCAGGACCTTAATCCAAAATGCTACATCGAGGGTGTTATTTTAACTGCCTCCCGTAAATCGGGTATACTCAATAAGGTGAGGCGGTTTTTCACTCCCGAGCAGCGCTGTTTGTTGTACAAGACTCAAGTGCGATCGAGTGTAGAGCATTGTTCCCATCTTTGGGACGGTTCTGCTAAGTACCTCCTCGACGCACTTGACAGACTGCAACAGCGAGCGGTTCGCATTATAGGGGATGCTGAGGTAACAGCCTCACTCGAGGATCTACAGCTGCGTAGAGACATTGCATCTCTCAGTGTCTTTTACCGGAACTACTACGGTGAGTGTTCTGAGGAGCTTTTCGATCTCATCCCGCCCTCTTCTCTCCCGAACAACACGTGCTGGTCTTCGAAACCATCCTCATACTGTGCAGAATATCAGCACTCGAACCAAGAAATTTGGGAGGTCGTTTTAGTGCAAGATCACTAAGCTCTGGAATTCTGGACGGGTCACAATAAAAAAAAAAAAGTATTATTTCGCCCACTTATAGTCCATTGCTGAATATTGACCTTCCCAATAGTTAACACTTTATTAGGGGATTTATTCATATTCATCACTCTGGGCAGGCAAGTTGGTGACAGCAGTTTTAGCCAGTACGTGAGATGACGCTGCTGCACATCATCTGGTAGGATTAGATTCACTAAGTGAATCTAAGTGCCAGTTCCAAACCACCGCTCTGTGAGAAGAACTGAAAAGAAACCCGCACGCTTTGTTTTTTATATTATTAATCAATTATAATAATAAAGAATACACAAAGTAAATTTTTTATGATGTTGAAAAGTTCTCCCAAAAGCCGTAACCAATAAAATAATACGAAGGAAACCTTCCATCACTGTCAAGTAAGTAGGAAATTTGAAACTGAGCGAATGGGCCAAAAATAATCTGGTGGACTTTTTGAATTACAATGTTTTATACAAAAACAAGTTAAAAATATTAAACCCAAGCAATAAAGATTGTTTCTCTGACAGGTAGTCATTAACATCGTAATACCTATTTTAAATAAATTGCTTTTAAATCACAGTTTTGAAAGTTGGCAATGGTAGATCAATTATTTCCTGTGGTATTCTACTATAAAATCTAATACTGATAAAATTATTACCGAGAAATTCATTATTTATTCTGTGTAGTCGACAATATGGCAGAGAAAGTTTATTAATATTTTTAATATCGAAATTATATCAACAAAGAATTTTCGAGAGCCTCGTCTGTTGATCAGTAGGTGCACCACTTGCAGGTGAGGTGAGGTTCTTGGATGTTGGAAGGATCCCGATACACCACCTGCATATATATAAAAATATGTATATGTAAAATTCTGGAAAATAAATAGAAAAAAACTGAGCAGAATAAGCTCCCCTGAGGAGACTAGGCAAAACATTCAGGTAACTCTCTGGTAATGACATTAAACCCCACTATAACTTAGATGGGAATTTAGCACTGATAACAACGGCCAACTTCTTTGCCCTGTGCACTCGTTATGAACTTTAAAAAGTCTTTAAAAAAGTTAACGTTCTTATTTTAGTTTTGATTAATGTTCTCTTCTTACATAATAAACAAAGCATACTTATCATCATCATCATAAGCCCACATTAATCCACTGCTGGACATAGGCCTCTCCAGTGCACGTCACAGAACTCAATCTTCAGCAACCGCTGCCAGCCGTTTTGCGTAAGTCTTCGCTCCTTTTTTATTTTTTATTTACGTCGGTACCAAAGTGCCTTTACGCACTGCCTCCCGGCCAAAGGGGGATCGAGAGGGAATGTAGGGATCACTGCGGGAGATGCGACCGCCAGCAGTTCTACTCACTAAAAATCATCCGACGACCCCCACCGCTGTTGAAAAGGGGCGGGAAGTCAGTGCCAAAGCTTGAAGCTTTTGACATCCTGCCCGTGGCCAACATTCCCCGGAGCAGAACCGGGAGGACCTCCTCAGAGAGGTGCAGTGTGTCGCGTACCCCCTACCACCTTATGCGACCACCAGCACACTCGTCGTCCTCGAAGCTCTATTCTGTCGGGAAGGAGGCTAGACTGGAATCGATCAAGGCAGATAGTCCGATCTAGAAATGGACCCCAAGCTGGCCACGATCATCAGATATGAGGGACAGACTAAAGAGAAAGAGAGATTAAAAGGCTGAGAAACTATGACGTAATTCCTGTACCTCGCACTTCAGTTGTTCTCGTTTGTTTAGCATTTTCAGCCTATTACACTTTAATGGGGTTAGATGGTCTATGCCAGGAGCGCTTTTAACATTTATAAAGGGTATTCAAACCTTTATTATAGCTAATAAAAGCCATACTAGACTCTCATCGATAAAATAATTTATAATAAGGCCATAATTTTGTCCCTTTTAATAGACGCGGGTTGGGTACAAGCACCCACTTAAGGACAACCTTTTCGGTTCAACCCTTTTGAATTACTTAATATTTCTACAATAACAGTTTTGGGTCAACCGATCTTTGACAGCACTGACAATCGTGTCAAATTCTTCAGGTAATCATCATGTCAGTCTTATAAAGTCCACTGCGGTTCTTGGCGGGAAAGTGAAGCGCCATGTCTGCAGTTTTTGTTTTATTTTCTAAAATTTGTGATAATTCGAACATTAATGTGTAGTAACGATGGATTATTAACCGTTAAGTGAACGTACATGAGTGTTGGTAAATGAAAAAAAACAGTGCAACATAACTTTTCTTATTCTCTCAAGAAGTCCATGTGAGATCTCATTATAGCCCCCTATCTTTACTGAGGACTCAAGGGGCTTAGGGGGAGGGGATCTCATTTACCATTTAACATTTTTATCACTACTGTTTCACATTTACTATAATTTATATGATATTAATATATCTCTTACTTAACACTGCCTAAATGTGCAAACCGCACGAAGCCATTATTTAAAAAAAAAAAAAGTTTACTGCTGAACACGGGTTTTCATTTGTTTATTCATTCTATTTCACCACACTGGGCAGGCGGGTTGGTGATCGCAGTTCAAGCCAGTACATAAAATAAAGCTGCTGTCCATTATCTTGTAGGATTTCTCTTCATCGACTCTTACGACTCCCCGTGCGGTGGCCCTACAATACACAGGACGATTATCACTGAATACTATTTTTAAAATTTTTGTTGTTATTTTGGAAGAAACATCACCTTTTTTTTGATAATGTCTTGGGAACAGAAAATAACGCTAACATCAGAAAATAGCTAGTTAAGTATGAAAATTACAAAACTTAAAAGTTGTTTTTTAATTTTAAAAGAGTCTGGTTTGTATATAGATCATTCATAATAAATTCAAAAAATAGATCATTCACACCAAGAAGAAAACAACGGCGTAAATTTAGGCTGAAAATTCAACTTTAATGCTGTTAACATAAAGTGCATAAGAACGCGATTGTGGTCACGGGGACATCGAAACATTACATCGCGGGGTATCTTTGTTTAATTTTTTTTAATACGCTTAAGAAGTATTAAAGTAAGGTTTTCACGATTTCATAGTTGCAGGCGCTTACATATCTCGTTAAGGAAAGTCCTGATTAGAAGCACTTCAGTTCTCATGCTACATTGTAAGAACTTTTTTGAGCATCTATTGCTAACACAACATCACAAGGATTGTATGTCTGTCCCTACTGTACTGCAGCATTAGAAACTTACTACGTACATTTTATTGTAACTGGCGGGAGAAAAATCTATTTTGACGATTATTTTGCCTTTCTTTCACGATAAAGCTCCTGCCTGCAGTAAATGGGCGCGTTACTTTTAGCTTTGACTTTCATCAGAACCCCATTGAGCCAAAATTGAAATGTCTTTGACTTTGACTTTGACTTTATCTTTGCCTTTGATTTATTCTCCACGTTAAAACCGCCCCCAGATGTATATGTTGCAGAGTGCAATTTCTCGTCTTCAATTTATCCATTGTTTGGCCGTTTGTGCATTCTTACACTCTTTTCACCTTGTTGCAGCTAAAGTATGAGGAGTGAAATATCTTTGTCGATATGGTGTGGAGGTCAATATACCTGCACTTCCCTCCTGAGGTCGTGAGTTTGATTTCCACACGGGACAATTGCATACGTGATCGTTTCCGACCACCGAGCACCGCAGAGCTCTTGAAACAGATCCACCGTCAGCTCGATGTAGCTTGTGGCTTATTCGCGATAATCTTTGCCCCTTTAAACACAGGTTACTGAGTAGGTGTTAGAGTACAGGTTTAGATCTAGCTGTGGTCTGCCTCATGGGCGTACAATAGATAATATATATAATAGGCGATGATGTGCCATGGTCGACTTGGAAGTATTTAAACAGACTTTGGAGTCAAGTCGGCTGATGTAAGGATTATCTGTTCAGGTGGGGGTTCAATGATTCCAATCATACATGCGAGAGTGGGTTCTCTCCCCAGATCATGCTTCACCTTCTGTCCTGCTTAGCGTGCGCTCACACCTGCACGCAGGATGAGCTCATCAATGCTGGACTTCACAAATTTAACTTACCATCGAAACGCAAAGATGAATAAGAAGAATAGAAAACTAGGAGTGAATTTTGTAATTATCCGATCTATATCTGCAAAAATCCTAGTTGGTTTAGGAAAAATGCAAATTGAATCGCTGATTGGTTAATAATCATTTTTTTCTGTCAAAATATTTTAACTTTTGACAGAAACATTAGATAAGAGCATGAGCAACGTTATATGATTTAATCAGAGCTTATAACTTACGAAACGCCAGCCATTATTCGTGAATATCAAATGAGCCAGATTTTCGCAAAGATTCGGAGCATTACACTTATTATTGATAAATTAATTCTTAGATTCCAATTATCCGGTGCTTTGCATTAATCCTAGGATTATTGCGAAGACTTAATTTTCTAATTATCCTACGAAATGTGTACAATTTAAATGAGTCTTCATCGGCTTTAGTTACTTTTAAATATTTCATTAAGTGTTAGTTCTAAAAAAACTAGAGGGCTGAGATATACTTATTTATTTATTTAGTCTTTATTGCACACAAAAAGTAATACAAAGGCTAACTTAATGCAGAAGGCTTTCTCTACCAGTAAACCATATGGTTAGCAGAGAGGGTTCAAGGAGGTGCTATAAACAAAAAAAAAATATACATAAATATCAAATACAGGCAAGATGATAGTAGGGAGACTTAAGCCGACAAGGACTCACTTTAATAGCAATCATGCAATATAGTTTTAAAGATATTTTTACTCTCTGCAAGTCTAAAATAAATAGGCAGAGCTTTCCATAACTGTGCAGCCTTAATAAGAAAAGAATTTGCAAGAAACCCTGTGTTGTGCTGAAAGCAAATTGTTTGCCAAACAAAGATCGAAATTGGACTTTAAATACGGTGGGAATCGTTATAAGTGTGCAATAAAGATTCAATAAATAAATATTTAACTTTACTATTTAAACTTTTACTATGCTGCTCGTAGCAAGGTATAGTATAAGACCAAGTGACATAAATATGCATGGATGCACACGACACCCCCGTCTTGGGTGGATCGGAACTGAAACATAATATATGTAACTTCCAGAGTAAGATTACTGTTGACCTCAATGTTCTTAGCCTTTAGAATTGTGAATTATTTCTTTACCCAGTACAAAATGTTATTGGATTGATATGCATTTAGTTTTATAACATTTAAATTGAGAATAATATTTTGTTTTTAATTTTTAAAGTAGGTTTTCAGGAAATAATGTTTTTAAATTGGAATTTTGAATCATAACCATTTATTGGTGCATCATTACAATTTTGTGATTTGGAACTAATTACAATAATATGCAAATTATCATATGCATCATACATACATAAATAATATCATGCCTGTTTCCCCGAAGGGATAGACAGAGGCATATTATACGCCCACATTTCGCCAATGATATTGTTGATCCCACGTAATAGGTGGCGAGCCTATTGCCGCTTACCAGAAACTTTAATGTTCGCCAGAGCCTCGTCCGTTGTTCAGCAGGTGCACCACTTGCAGGTGAGGTTAGTTTGGGCTCCTCAGATCTTGATCGGAGCCCTATACTTCAGATATGGAGTGATATTCGCGTATAATAAAGATTCAATTTTAAAAAGACGTAAATGTAACGTTGCTATAATACCAGTAACAAAAACAACATTTGCAAACAGACAATATAACAAACTTTCTGCAATATTATACAATAGGATTAATAAAAAATTACATATGCATGACAAACATCTACATGAATGCAAAAAAACACAAATAAGTTGGATTAAACCTGTAACTTATGATGATATTGAACTGTTATTAAAAATATGACATAGAAACACACACTTACATGCACACACACACCACACCTACACACACACCACATCGACACACACACCACACCCACATACAAAACCACACCCACATACACACCACACTCACATACACACCACCCTCACAAAGGCATACACGATTAAACACAACTAAATAAAAGTTAGATTGATATTACCTAGATTATTAAGTATTTTATCAATAATTGTATTGAAGTTATGGAAGTGCGGAGTCTCCTAACACAGACTTTCTCTAGTCTAAATGGAGGCTCCAATCACGATTTGAAAAAAAAATGTACTTGTTGAGGAAATAAACTTTTTGTATTTTTTTTTGTATTATACGGACTTCACCCTGAGGTCGTGGGTTCGATTCCCACATGTGAGATCTTGGTAGGAGCCCAAGGAGGACAATTTATATGAACAATTTATAAAGGGTGTCTCGGTAAGAGTGAACTTTTTTATTTTAAAATAAAAACAAGTATTTTATGACAGAGTTGTGATATTTTTATTGTATTGTAAAGAACAGAATCATGTTCCAATTAGGCTTGGAATTAAATATCTCTTAAATGACCCCCAAGACTCCGATGACAGGCCATTACTCTTTTCATGAAATTTTCCATGACTTTTGCACAGAGACGTGGCTGTATCTCACTGATGATGCGTTGGATTTCCAATTTGAGCTCAGGAATTGTTTCGGGTCACAAAACCCAAAAAAAATTTTCACTGCTGAACATAGGCCTCCCCAATTATTTTCCACATTGAGTGATCCTGTCGCCTTCATCCACCAGCCTCCCGCCGCCTTAACCAGATCATCGGACCATTGCGCGGGAGGCCGTCCTCTACTACGCTTGCTGATTCGTGGTCGCCATTGGAAAACCTGAGCGCCCCATCGGTCGTCGGTTACACCGCCACCAGGCCGAGGTAGATTGGGCAGGCCCAGGAAATGGCTGGCTTGACGTCGTAAGGGATAACATGCGTGCCAATAACATATCGACCAAGGATGCCAAAGACCGTGCGAAGTGTTGAAGAAGATGTAGGAAAGCGGACCCCGGGCCCGTAAGGCAGCAACCGGGATAACGCTAAGTTGAAGAAGAAAAAGAATGGACACTCAGAGCATAGGTCTGATTTCAGTGTAATTATATTTGGATTGTTTTCTGTATTTATATTTAATTTTAACGTTTTCAAGTTTTCTATGTAATAGTTTATTATAAAAAGATTTAAACTTTGAACTTGACAGCAATACTGCTAACTAAATTCAATCCAACTTCACAAGCTAAAATGTATATATCTTGAACTTCGTAATTGCCTGAACCGCATCTCGCTCATTTGTTTCAATTACAAGCGTCTATCTGCTAGGAATTGTACAAATGTACAAAGTTTAATGTTAGGGACATTCATTACTAAACATTAGTGGAATTGAAACTGTTAAACTATGCTTGCTTGTAACTTGAGTTCGAACGCCAAGGCAACGTAGCAATGCACTCAAAATACAATAAGTGAATTCTGTGCTATGAAATATGCACAACTGAATCTTTAAATACTTTGTCTATGTTTCCTTTTTATTAAACACAAATTACTTTAGTCCACTACTAAAGACGGTTTGCACAACGATTCTAAATTTAAATTAAGCTGTATTTGATTTGAAAGGTCTTTGCATTTCAGTCATTTGTTTAAAGTTGAAACAGAACAATGATTTAAATAGATTTAACACTATTCAGAATTACTGTTATACAAGCCACACCATAAGCAAGGGCTTCATATCTCAAACCGAAGTGTGAGGATTTCAGTTCCACACGGATTCAGTGCGAATTGACTAAGGTAGGTGTGTGGCGTCATGTCGTTAGAATTATACCGCTTAATATGATGACTTTAGCCAACTGTTTAACATTCCAAAACACAGAAGCGCTTGATATTACATATCACACAAAAGCTCACCCATTCAATAACTGATCTCTGTCAAATCAGCTTTATTTCGATGATCGTTTCCGATAAACCAGTAACATGATAAACAATTATGATACTCATCATCATCATCATCTCAGCCCATAAACGTCCCACTACTGAGCACGAGCCTCCTCTCACATACCAAGGTGCAAGGGTATTGGGTCATACTCCACCACGCTGACCCAGTGCGGATTAGCGGAGGCAGGTGTATGGCGTCCTGCTGTTAGAATTTATCAAGCCGCCCATTAGGCTTCTAACATGGCTTAACGACTACCACATTTAGTGATAACCGGGACCAACGGCTTCACGTGCCTTCCGAAGCACGGAAACGCTCGATATCAAATGCCACACAAACGGTCACCCATCCAAGGACTGACCTCTGTAAACTCTGCTGTACTTTGGTGATCGTTTCCGACCACTGAGCACCGCAGAGCTACGAGCAATTCCCGCGCTAATATAATTTCCCGAAAAATCTCCCGAGAGACACTCTCGTTGCGTGTGCGTTGGTCTTGAAGACATCGTTGTTCTGAGGCTCCTATCTTACTTGAAGATGCCCTGTGTAAGGGCGAAACACGTGTCGTGTTGAATAGTTTCTCGATTTTTCGGGAAATTATAGTAGCGCGGGAATTGTTACAAAGATATTTTTAATCCATCACTTGCTTACAATGGATTTCCAAAAAGTAACGCCTGAATCAATAAATTATTTAATAATAATGTAAAATAAAGTAAAAAGTTCTTTATTTCATAAACTATTACATAGCACTTGAAGTCAACAAAATATAAATTATAAAAAAAAAAACGAAATCTTACTACACTGAAATCACGAAGCTTAGATACACCTACATGCAAAATTTAATAATAACAATAATAAAAACGTTTAGTTGGTATATTGCAAATTGAAATACAAAAAAAAACTTAAAACTTAACATCTAGCATCTTAAATCTAAAATAGTACAGTACCCAAAAGGCTCAGCATAATGTCGCATCAAAGATTGTCACGACGCTGATCGCACATTTAACTTTTTTTTTGAACCTAAATAGAAAATATACTAAAAAGTCAGTGTTTTTGTATTGATTATTTACGTTTACGTAGGAAAGATACTACAAAACATCATATCATCATCATAACAGCCCATTAACGTCCCACTACTGAGCACGAGCCTCCTCTCACATATCAAGGTGTGAGGGTATTGGGTCATACTCCACCACGCGGACCCAGTGCGGATTGGCGGAGGCAGGTGTGTGGCGTCCTGCTGTTAGAATTTTTCAAGCCGCCCATTAGGCCTCTAACATGGCTTAACGACTACCACATTTAGTGATAACCGGGACCAACGGCTTAACGTGCCTTCCGAAGCACGGAAGCGCTCGATATCAAATGTCACACAAACGGTCACCCATCCAAGGACTGACCTCTGTAAACTCTGCTGTACTTCGGCGATCGTTTCCGACCACCGAGCACCGCAGAGCTACGAGCGCTTCACCACCGAGCACCGCAGAGCTACGAGCGTACTACAAAACAATCTTTATAAAAACATAACAATTATAAACTGGAAATCGGAAAAACAATCTACAATCCAAAAATATTGTTTCTTTGACGACCGATATGGCGTGGAGATCAGTATACCTGCACTCCGCTTATGAAGTCATGGGTTCGATTCAACACAGTACAAATCTTCGTGTGCATGAATGTAAATATTTGTTCTGGTCTGGGTGTTTCCTATGTATATTAAGTATGTATTTACAAAACAAAAAAGTATTTAAGTATGTTTATCTATTATTTGGAATCTATAACACAAGTTCTCAATGACACTTATCTTTGAACTAAATAATTTGTGTAATTTTAAGAAATTATTTATTTATTTAAATAATCTATTATTTAAATAAATAATTAAATAATCTTCCGCTTTTTACTAAAATACATTCTTAATTAAAAAATGCTTTTATAATATGCAAGAATTTTTCGATGATAGTATTAATTAATCTATATAAATAAATATATTGTTATTCTTTAATGTCTTAAATTTGTGTATTTCACCTAGGACGCAGGCCCTTTGTTATGTTGCTATGCCCTTACAGGGCGTCACATTGCATCTATCCATATTTGTAACAACCTACTTCCATGTGACATGCAATAAATGATTACTATTATTAATACTACTGACATCATTTGATACATACTCAATAAATAAATAATAATTTAATAACAATCATTTAATAATAGTAATTTAGTAATAATAAGAATTATACGGCGCCCTTCCTCCTCTCTCCTACACTATGCTGTGCCGGACAGGGTCCACAAATGTACCAAATTGTAATAATCACCACCTTATAAAACCATTGTGGAACGCAATAAAGTATTGAGTATTGAGTATTGATTTGTATTTGTCATTTATGCTCTCAAGTACTCCTTTATTTCAACAGAACAATATCCATAATAACAATACCAATAGCAAAAGCGTCTCTTCACCAGTGGTAGATGTTAAATTGCCGCAAGTAATGCTTGTTGCCATGTATGCTGTATTGGACCCGGGTTGTTCGGGACAATAGCTGACTTACGTTTGAACTTGTCTATACACACGGAACTATTCTATATTCTATTTCAAACTCAATTTGTAACTCCAACAGTTACCCATGCTTTGATGCAACTAAAGTTGATGAAATTCAATGCGATTTTCCCCATAATTACTGAGCCTTACGTTGAGCAGTGTTCTTAGATGACGATGAAATCATTATCATATCTTAGCATAATCCCGGTTGCTCCAGATTTAAACTTAGAGCGCAGGGTCTGCTAACTTTTTTTTTTTGTTTTACGTCGGTAATAAAATGCATTTACGCACTGCCTTCCGGCCAAAGGGGGACCGAAAGGTTTGTGTTGTGTCTTTCATCTTAATTAAAATTTATATAATTTAATTAATTGCATATACACATTTATTTTTTCTCTATATATACATTTTATTTTTCTTTTTCAACAGAAACTATTTATGTCTTTCAAATATATTGAAATATTATTGTGCATTAATATTACCTTCTGAAAAGGTGCCCAAGGAAGATCAGCGTCACGACATCTCTGTGTTGTTCGACAATTTGCTGAGTGAGCACCCTTTCAAAACAAGTTGAGTACTTCTTTTACTTGAGTTCTTATTGTTATTGATTTGTGTTTTTATTATTTTGTACTTATTTTATGTTATTTTTTTTCTTGCAACTTGAATTGAATAAATATTTTTCTTTCTTTCTTTCTTTTAAAGGCTAAATTAGGCTTCAACGCGATATCCCAAGTGTTGGAGACAATTCCTTAGGCACCTATTACTTTGAAGGTCAGACAAGTAACGCACATTCTAAGGTGAAGCTTAATTTCAAACGCTTGATTTCACATGAAAAAAATACGGTCACCCATCCACTAACTAACACTGCTTATCTTCCGTAATCGTTACAGACCACCTAGTCTGCAACAACCGCACACCTCGTATGTATTTCGTAGTATTATTCCTGTCGTAGAATTTCAAATTGCAGCCGTATTGTACTGAAATGACGGGATCTGATTCTACATTGTTCTTGTTCCCTTTGTAAGCACTCCGAAAGTGCTCTGTAGGCGCGCCTTTCAAAAGATTTGGACGTGAGGACGTTGGCGAAGCTTATTTATGCTCCTAATGTGTTTGACTATTCTAGAATTTAAATTGTAAAATACTATATTAAAATCAGTTTCAACAACATAGTGTATATAAATGTAATGGAGTCAGTAGCCTCAACAGTGTGACGTCTGTGAAGCTTATTTTTGCTATAACACCTATAGTCCAACGATATTAATTTTTTTAACATATACAAACTTTGTGGGTGCCGTCTTTCCGACTAGTTCGAAAAAAAGTTTCTACTGCAGAAACTTTTGGCGCTGCTGCGATTTTAAATGACTTCATTTTGTCGGACAAGTTGACCACTGAAAAAGAAATGGGGATCCTACCAAGACCTTACTAACCCAAGCCATACTCACCTGCAAGTGGTGCAACTGCCGATCAACAGACGAGGCTCTGGCAATAGGCAATTGACTCGCCACCTATTACGTGGGACCAACAACACAATTGACGAACTTGTGGGCGTATAAATATGCCTCTGCCTACCCCTTCGGGAAAACAGGCGTGAATGGTACAAATGTATGTAAATTGAAAAAAAAATACTCGTATATACAGGGCGTCATACTGCGTATGATCGGTGTGATCGACCGGCATTCAATGTTGCTCAACATGCAAACTCTTTAGTTAAAATTAAAAAATATTTTAGTTAGCACTCTACCTAAAGTTAATATTTCGGCCTTCATAAAGCTTCTTTCGGCCGTTGTTATTTATGATTTACATAAAACAGCCTAATTATTAATTTCAGTGTTTAGTAATAAAGAGATACTTCATTGTAGGTTCCAATACATTTTGTAAAAAGAGGATTAAAAAAATACTAAGTCGATAAAATGGTACCATAATTGAAAAAATATCGATTATTTTTACTCGACCCGACAGCCTGTGATATTGACTGGAAAAAATATTACCGTTCTACTAAATAACAGCCGTGCCTTGCATTGTGATATCGGCCTAGAATAGTGCCAACCCCTCTTATCTCACGGGGAGTCGTAAGAGTCGACGTAGACAAATCCTACCAGACGATGGGCAGCAGCGGCATCCTGCGTACTGGCTGGAACTGCGATCACCAACCTGTCTGCCCTGCGAGGTGATTATGGTTTGGCAGTGGAATTTATAAGGCTGATGATGACTGCCCAACTGAAAAAAATACATTAAAGAACAAGATTTGCGATAATATAGATAGATAAAGTTATGGGTATGTAAAACCTGCGTGTCCTTAAATGTGCGTGTTATAAAACATAAACTTCAGGTACTTCCAAAGGATACCTATCTAGGGTTTAAGAAAGAAACTTCCTTGTACCTAATATAAATTAAACAAAACACTAAACGAGCACGCGAACTGAGTAACGTTAAGATACATTAAGTTGATTACACAGCTAATTTGAGCACCGGAGAAAGTTGCGTCTGTTTAAGAAGTTTGAGGGGTAAAAGGTAATTAACGCTAGATTTACGTTTAACCATACAAAGGTCTCAACTCTAGACATGAAACTCTGTTTTATAGAAGACTAGCTTCTGACAACGGCTTCTCTCGCGTTTCTACATTTTTACATACATATTTTAGTGGGAATTCTTCATTGAAACCGATCACTAAAAAATCCTATGTTAGTGAGAAGAATGCAGCTTTAGAATGTTGAAAGTTTTTTGTCATAGGTCTAGTTAATAGATAGAAGGTCTAGTAAGCAGATTAAGTATTTTTCTAGAGCTGGTATCCCCACAGTACTAGATCTGGAAACGATCTCTAATATTAAGCAACATTCACAGAGGACCTTTGATACCTTATGTCATCATCATCATGTCAGCCTTATAAAGTCCACTGTTGAACATTGGCCTCCCCCATAGATTACATTCTTTTGAGGGTATTTGCTCATAATTAAGTACATATTCTTGTAACTGGCGGGAGAAAAAACTAACCTTGACGATTTTCTTGCCCGTTCTTTTACGATCAAGCTTCCGCCCGCAGTGAATGGGCGCGCTAGTTTTTAAGTTTTGACGTTCATAAGAGCTCTTTTGAGCCAAACTTGAATAAATGAATATGAATTCATGATTTTTTTCAGGCTAGGCAGGCGAGTTGGTAAACGCAGTTCAAGCCAGTAGACAGAAAGACGCTGTTGCCCATCATCCCGTAGGATAACTTTTCGTCGACTCTTATGACTCCCTGTGAGATGAGAGGCGGTGGCTCTATTCTCTCCCGGCACCAGACAGCGCGACCGTAGTATTACATCTTAGGCTTGTACGGAAGACCATCGCCGCGGGGCCATAGTGACCCCTCGCCATATGCTGAGTATAAGCCTTTTCGGTGCGACATGTGTATATTAATTTTAATTTTTATTTTTTATAAACCAAAGTATCATGTCACAGAATAAATTATTTTCTTTCTTTCTTTCTTTCTAATATGGAGCGCTTCCGCTCTTTGGAAGACACGTTAAGATATTGGACCTGGTGTGCACTTTATATGGTATACGGTAGTCGCTGCCCTATGTTAGACAGTCCAATTAGGCGCCTTGAAAAATGAATGAGCACAGATTGCTAATGGTGGAGTTGAACCTGTATCCCTGTCACCTTAACGAGTCTAGTCTAGTAGGGTGTTAATAAACTTAAATTATAACAAACTACTTTCAAACCTGTATTTTTGCACAAGTAAACTTTAAAAAAATACATGATGAATTCTTTAGAAAGTTCCTCTATTCACATAAAGTTCCAGAATACCCTCTATTCTAGTTTACATTTCTAAAGGATATATTTCTGTATGCTTATCTTGTCAGTGCACGTGAACGTAAAAAAAACCACGTATCCCATTCAACGTCGCATCGGACCGTCCAGTAGGGTTGTGCTAAGTGAAACTTAATGTCAGAATTAAGTGAGTGGAAAAACTTATATCATAAAAGATAACAAAAAAATATTAGAAAAAATAAACTTGAGTGAGAATCATACAAAGACTCCATTGGACACGCTGAGTTTTTCCCATTGTTTAAGTTAAGTATTTAATTTTTAATATTATATTATATTAAGTAACATAATATGTAACTTCTTGCCAATAGAGGGCGTTGATTGGAGTTGAATCGCGTCATCGTTTGTTGTTTTCGGATTTTATAAGTTCAAATGAGATTTAGTATTTATATAGAGCCATATAGCCATTAAAGCATAGTTCAAATACTTTCAGTAGTTTCATTCATTGTTCTACTTGTGGTATTCTACAGTACAAATAGTTCAACTAGTAGATCAACATTTCAACATGGTCCTTCGAGCCGGATGGCTAAGTGCAATTTTTGAGAAGAGTGGTCAGTGAGGAGACCACAGTACACCCTTCACTCACAGTGGATCGCTGCGGATAAAGTGTGGGTTCCAGTAGCAAGAGCAAGCGGAAGCGGAGACGGAGGCAGCGGTTAGCGGCTCTCAGGCAACCAAGGACAGCTGCACCGGCTGGAGAAGTGACGACATACATGCAGCGGATGACGTCACTACAGAAAGTTCAGATAAGTCAAGTGGTCAAGTGTGAGTAGAACATTTTTATTAAAAATTTATCAAGGAAATTGAACTCTATTGCATCAGATTAAAAAACTTCGACAGAATATCAAAATTTGGGACTTGTAATATTTTAGTGTTAATTAATAGACTTAAAATAATTTTATGTTACTTTTTAGACTTAGAATAATTTCCGGAAAAACGACGGAACGGGGAATCCATGCCCAATTTTGCTTAAAAGTCCAAACACTTAGAAAATTTTAAGAAATTGTAACACTTAGTATTTTTTTTATAAGTTTAATTTTCTGATGATTAAACCTGTTAGAGTTATTTAGATAGTACAAGATGGATAGTTTACTGAATGTTCAAATTGACTTACAAAAGTCAATCAGAAAGGGTTTAGCAAATTTTAGGAAAAGTCCGAAAGACAGAATTACAAAACAATATGTCGAGGCTAGACTTGAAAATTTGGAAAGAGATTGGTTGTTATTTAGAGCAAATAATAGCAAATTGCATGAAATATCGGATTCGGATCAGCTAGCTTCGTCAGTTTATGTGACAAGTGATGCTTATATGAATACCGAAGAAGAGTATTTAGTTTATAAATCAGTCATGAAAGTACATCTTGCTAAATTGACAGATTTGCCGATTCCAAAGGATGTCAAAACTAGTGACACGGCAAATCAGATGGTTAGGCTTCCGAAAATCACCATACCTTCTTTTTCTGGGGCTTATTCCGAATGGACTACTTTTCGGGATTTGTTTCTATCGTTAGTACACAATACCAGTCCTTAGATAATGTACAAAAGTTGCATTATTTAAAAACTCACTTGTCCGGAGAAGCAGAACAACTAATTAGGTATACGCCTATATCAGCAGCAAACTATGTAGAGTGTTGGAATCTTTTAGATAAACGTTATAATAATAAGAAATTTATCGCGAATTGTATTTTTAAACGGTTATTTGGACAAAAACGAATGTATAATGAATCGGCATCAGGGTTAAAAGAGTTGTTAGACACTACCATGGACTGTGTAAATGCCTTGAAAAATATTGATATTGACGTGAGCACTTGGGACGTTATCATTATCCATATCGTTGCGTACAAACTACACTCGCGAGCAAAAGTATGGAATCACTTGCTTGAATTTGATTCCACGCGATCTTGAGTACTTAATAACTAAATAATAATAATAAAAATGATACCATTTTAAAGGTTCATTAATTAACTTTAAATTGATACCAATATTATTCAGATAACGCCAGTACTTCAGAAGTTATCCTGGGCTAAGTGAAAAAAGATGCGTTTCAATTGTTTAACCCGTCACCAGTTGCGCGCCCTTCATCCCCTATAAAAAGACGTGTTACCGGTTTTTTTTATCAGTCATCTTTCACACGTTGACCGGTACACATCTCCGCAACTTTGGACCCTTGAACTTCGAAGACAATGGATACAACACCTACAGAAGCAGCCCAAATCGTCGCCCTATTGCAAGAAGGGCTTAGCCAGCGAGCTGTCGGACGTCAGCTCCACATAAGTCAGTCTTGTGTTTCGAAAGTGTACAAACGCTTTCTGGAGACTGGTGGCTTTGTGCCGAGACCAAGATCTGGACGGCGCCGGTGCACATCGGAGAAGGATGACCGTTTTATCGTGTCAACTTCTCTCCGAAATCGGCATTTGACTGGTGTTGACGTCCAGCAGGGGCTCCGAAATGTTCGCGGGGTCGCTGTTAGCGAGTGGACAGTTCGTCGAAAACTCAAGCAAGCTAATTTAACCTCAAGGAGGCCTGCCACAGGCCCGAAACTGACGGCAGCTCATCGACAATCCCGCCTTCGATTCGCTCGTTCCCACCTTGATTGGGACGTTGAGGAATGGAGCCGTGTACTGTTCTCGGACGAGATCAGAATGTGTTTACACGGCAACGATCGAAGAGGTCGGGTCTACAGGAGGCCTGGGGAGCGCTTTGTGCAGTGCTGTTTCGCTGAGACAGTGGCTTATGGAGGCGGTTCTTTAATGATGTGGGCCGGCATTTCTTTCGACGGTAAAACGGAGCTTGTTTTCGTGCCTGGCGGGGGACGAGGAGGCGGTCTAACTTCTGACCGATACATTTCCGATATTCTGCTGGAACATGTCGTTCCCTATGCGGGATATATCGGTGATGACTTCGTCCTCATGCACGATAACGCTCATTGTCACACTTCCCGTGCCACAACCGAATGCCTGGAGGAAGTCGGCATCGCCACATTGGACTGGCCAGCGCTTAGCCCGGACATGAATCCAATAGAGCACGTGTGGGATGAACTAAAGAGGAGGGTTCGATCCAGAAATCCTACTCCTTCAAACACATATGAGCTCAAAACGGCTTTGATTGAAGAGTGGGAAGGTATCTCACAAGATACCATACGGAAGCTCGTCAGGTCCATGAATAACCGTCTCCGAGCTCTCCTTAGGGCGAGGGGGGGGAACACTAAGTATTGACATTAAGTTTTTAGGCGAAATAAAGTTTTTATTAATTAATTTTTGTTGTTTTTTTCATTCATAATTTTTCCGTTATCCTTGCCTTTTCCTACCTCCTTCACTTAATCCAGGATAGCTCCAGAAATAATGGAGCCATTTGAATGAATTTGACATCAATTTAAAGACTACATTTTAACCTTTAAAATGGTATCATTTTTATTATTATTATTTTGTTATTAAGTACTCAAGATCGCGTGGAATCAAATTCAAGCAAGTGATTCCATACTTTTGCTCGCAAGTGTAGATCCGGAAACGCGTAAGCATTGGGAATGGCATAATTCTGACATTGAGACGAATAATTTGCCAACTTTAGGTCAATTTAAAACTTTTATGGAGAATAGATTCCGCGCGTTAGAATTTGTAGATCAGAAAAAATCCACACAGCATTATAGCAGTGTTCCCCATCCCAAACCTAAGGTATTTTTTACTACAAAACCAAAGAGTATGAGTTGTGAGTACTGCTCAGATGAACACAAGCTGTGTTTCTGCAAAAAGTTTGCAAAGCTTGACTCTGAACAGAGACGTGATTTTGTGCGTAAGAATCAAATATGTTTCAATTGTTTAGGTAGTAACCATAGCAGTCATGAATGTAAAAAACCAACTACTTGCAGAGTTTGTCACAAGCGGCATCATTCTCTCCTCCATCTGGAATGGGTTAAAACAGACGATAAGGAGCCTAGTGATAGTACAAATGCTACGGCTAGCGCCACTCCAATAGTGTCATGCATGTCAACTCGTAGAGTTCCTACTAATGGACAGGTTTTATTGCCAACAGCCTTAGTTAACGCAAAAACTCAATTAGGTGGACAGCAAGTGTTAAGAGCTTTAATTGATCAAGGTTCACAGGCATGTTTTATAACAGAAGCTGCTGTTCAATTATTAAGACTCAAAAAAGAACCAATAAGGGGTTCTGTAACGGGATTAGGAGACAGTGGTGCAAATGCATTCAAACATGTAGTTACAATTAATCTCCAATCAAGGACAGATCAAAAATTTGAGATAACACTTAAGGCCTACGTTCTTCAAAATTTATTAATATCACACATACCAGAACAACACATTAAATCGATCAACTGGGTTGACTTAGAATATCTATGGTTAGCAGACCCACAGTTCAACACTCCTAGTAAAGTTGATTTATTGCTAGGCGCTAATGCTTTCAGCCATATTTTGAAAGAGGGAGTGCAGAAAAGTCCCGATAGTTTACTCATTGCCCAAGATACCACATTAGGGTGGATAATTTCTGGGACAGTCGATAACGGGCAAAATTCAGTTCAAGAGAATCCTAAAATATCGGTGATGCATGCACAAATTAACGAAGATGATTCGCTGAGAAGATTTTGGAAAATGGAAGAACAAACTAATAGTACAAAAGTATTGTGGACAGAAGAAGAACAAAAATGCGAAGATTATTTCGTAAGAACAACCACCAGGACACCGGAAGGTCGCTATATCGTTAAGTTACCTTTTCGCGAAGAACAGCCACGTTTTAAGGGTGGCAACTCACGAGAAATAGCAATAAAGAGATTCGAATTATTAGAAAAAAAGGCTATCGAAAGATCCAGATCTAAAAAACAGCTATGTCGAAGTGATAAACGAATATTTGCAGTTAGGACACATGAGACCGGTACCAAAAGAGGACACAAAAAAGAATGAAGCGGTTTACTTACCGCATTATCCCGTCATAAGAAACGATAAGACCACTACAATTTACTTCCTAGTCGTTGGTTAATGGGTAGAATAGAAGAGAAGCATCCAGGTACTGATAACGTTACCCGTGTGGTCACAGTCCGTGTAAAGGCATCCACCATAAAAAGACCTACATCTAAAATATGTATATTACCAGTTAACGATTCTTAATATAAAATTAATTATTCATTGTTATATTTAAAATAAAGCTTATGTTTTCTAACTGTTATCGTTTTAGTGTTAAGTTTATTCAATTTGTTTATATGAATGTAGGCTATGGTGGGCGGATAGCCCGTTAATTTGTAAAAGGACATTTTCTCACTAAATGTCCTTGGTGGGCGGAATGTTTAAGTTAAGTATTTAATTTTTAATATTATATTTTATTAAGTAACATAATATGTAACTTCTTGCCAATAGAGGGCGTTGATTGGAGTTGAATCGCGTCATCGTTTGTTGTTTTCGGATTTTATAAGTTCAAATTAGATTTAGTATTTATATAGAGCCATATAGCCATTAAAGCATAGTTCAAATACTTTCAGTAATTTCATTCAATGTTCTACTTGTGGTATTCTACAGAACAAATAGTTCAACCAGTAGATCAACATTTCAACACCCATTCTTTATTTGAGTTCCAAGTCCAAGCAAGTTCGTGAGATCGATTCTTACTCAGGGCACCGCGTACAAGATGATTATTTTAAGGAATAATTTTATACAAACAATAGCCTTTTGCCCCGAAGGGGTCGGCAGAGGCATATTATACGCCCACATTTCACCAATTATGTTGTTGGTCCCACGTAATAGGTGGCGAGCCTATTGCCGCTTATAGGGAATTTTTATGTTATGGAATTTTGATCGGCAGGTGCACCATTTGCAGGTCAGGATGGCTTGGGCTTCTTGGATGTTGATAGGATCCCTATACACTTATATTATCATATAGAAACTCATATACATAGTTTTGATTATTACTACATATCATGCGACAACCAATTTGGCATAGTGGCGAGTATACCCGCACTCCACTCCTGACGTCGTGGGTTGGTGTACATACAAAAAAAAGTATTTATGTTTTTGTTATTAAGTGGACAAACGTCCGTTATTTAGTATTCATAACACAAGTTCTTAATGATACTTATCTTGGAACTAAGTAATTGGTGTAAGTGTCAAAAATATTTATAAATTTATTAATCTTATTTATTAATTATTGAAATAAGTATCTCTGTATGTAGTGCGTCTCTTGAAGTATACCCCACTACTACTTACCTACCTTACCCTACTTACTTAATATTTACCAAAAACATACCCAAGCGATCCACCAATAGAAAGAGAGTTAGTTTACTATATTGAAGTACTCAAAATTAAAAAAAAAAATAGTTTGCATTTTAAATATTAGAAAGAGGAATTATCTAGAAAGTATTCGAGCTCTTTTTTTCCTGCGAGCCGACAAATAGCGAGATATGATTGACGGTAGGAGCACAGTTGATCCCCCCCGACTGGTCTCCACCTTGTCGTGGTGAGGGGGCTGAGAGAAGCCGCTAGGGAAAAGCTAACACCCAGAGATAGGCGGCTCTGGATGCCATTAGTCTGACTACTGGGGAGAAACTAAGAGGGACCTGTGATGGGTGCAGCGGGCGTGCCAGGAGGGCCCGTCAAGCTGCGCCTGGAGGGTCTTAGGCGGCGGGGACAGGGAGCCTCTGCTGTATAACCATAGAACCTCCGGGAAGTCGGCCACGCACGCTATGATCACACGGTGAGGTAGAAGGGGCGCGACCACTGTGCCACTCTGGGGAGGTCCTCCCGGTATGGTCCGGGGGGACGTTGGCCGAAGGCGGGATGTCAGACGCTGCAACCCAAGTTGATTTTTAGTGGGTAATAATGCTGGCAGTCGCGTCTGCCGGTGGTGAGTCTCACACCCTCTTTCGGTCCCCCTTTGGCCGGAAGGCATTGCGTAAATGCATTTAGTTACCGACGTTAAAAAAAAAAAAAAGATGCACTGTTGATATGCTTGTCTTTAATATATTAGGAAATACGAGCTAGATTTTATTAATGATCTATGTCACTAGATCTTTTATCACACCGATATGTCCCCTTATCACTTCTGTTTCAATTCTGGCACCGAACTTATCTCATAACATACATCTAAGCGCTCTATTGCAGTTTATTTTAATAAATCTTCTATCATACCTACCTCAAACATAAATGATACACATCAGGTGGCAGCCCTAGATATCCAGTTCACACTGGCTACTATGGATTCGAACTCTGAATATCTGATGAGCGGACAAGAGGACCGGAATGCTTTTCACCATCGACGCGACGAATATAAATATTATTTTTTTCAATTTTTTTTTATTTTTAAAAATTTTTTGTGATTGAACAATGTATTCATCAACATATCATATCATTTTGCAACAAAAAGTGGGAATGTTATTGTTTAATTAAATTAATTAATTTATGTGATGTTTACTTTATTTCAATAACCTGCAAGTGTTTGATGTCATTGCGTGACTTATTGGAGACTACGTTTAGCGAATCTTATTGGAGACAACCTGCGGCTGATAAGACAGTGACATAAATACATACATAATATCACGCCTGTTGGCTTAAAGGGGTAGGCAATGGCATATTAGGTCCTACGTAATAGGTGGAGAGCCTATTGCCGATTATCGGGAACTTTTATGTTCGCCAGAGACTCGTCCGTTGATCGACAGACACTTGCTCCTCAGATCTGAGTCAGCCCTATACACCATCAATTTTTATTGAAGGCCGCTTTTTAGTATTATTATTGTGCAATTTAAAAGAGACCGCGTTTAGTCTTTTCAAACGTATTGAAGGACGTCTTGAAGCGAGTGTACAGACGACTCAAGAATACTGAGTGATATTGGATGCAAACTGCTTGAGATCACTTTGTTGGCGCTATTTGAGAGATATGTTCATCAGTGGGCAGTACTTGATTGATTACGATAGTTTGACAATCAGAGGTAAGGAAGTATATAAGTTAGGTTTGTTTTCTCTTTGAAGAAATATAGAGAAATACATTGAAAGTATATATAGAAAGTAGAAGTATATTGACATAATTATAATTAAATGAAATAGATTTATTTGCTTTGATTTCGCGTGCGTTTATATAAATAAAGGTCTTTTACGGGTTAATTGTATCGTCAAAATCTATTTATATGAAGGTCTGCAAATGTCAAAAATTATTTATATTGAATTTAAAGAAACAATTATTCGATATATGAAAAAGTTTATTATTAAATAATATTATAATTTCTACATTCCAAAAACTAAATAATGACATGGTTTGCCTGTTAATTGAATAGAAACAGCCCTCTATCAAATAATTACGTAGTTTTCGTTAAAATATAGGTCGAGTTCAAGTATGAATTTTAACAAGTAACGCGTTAAATATTAATGTGGGTATGTATGTGATTCTATATTCAAAGAAGCTCTTGAACTACAAGCTTTGGAACCAGAAATGTGTGCTGTCATACAACATTACCATCTAAGCACACCCGTGAGATAGAACAGGAATCACTTAGAGTGAATTGGTATATCGCGTTTCGTAAAGGTGAAATCAACTAAGAGCACTTTACTTGTACCATAGAAGTGGTTGCATAGTTTAGTACTGTGTCGCGTCAATTGCGTTCAGACAACCAACTTACTAAAATAGACTTCTTGGCGGGAAAGTGATGCGTCATGTCTGCAATTTTGTTTTATTTTCTAAAATTTGTGATATTTTGAACATTAATGTGTAATAACGGTAGATTATTAACCGTTAAGTGTTTGTGAACGTACATAAGTGTTGGTAAATGAAACAAAACAGTGCAACATAACTTTTCAAATTCTTTCAAAAAGTGCATGTGAGATCTCAGTATAGTCCCACCACTTTACTGAGGACTCTAGGGGTTTAGGGAAGGGGGTCTCATTCATCATCTTGGTCACCACTCATTCTCATTTACTATGTATTAAATATTATTAATGTATCTATAACTAGACACTGGCTAAATGTGCTAAACGCTCGAAGCCATTGTTTAAAAGAAAGAAAGAAATGAAAAAGCATTTTTGTTAGTTTGAGAAAGTACCTCATTTGAATCAATCAAAGTAGATCATTTGATCAGATACTTCGTGAGGCGACTGTATGAAACACAC
Source organism: Musotima nitidalis (assembly GCA_949126915.1). Lineage (NCBI taxonomy): Eukaryota > Metazoa > Arthropoda > Insecta > Lepidoptera > Crambidae > Musotima > Musotima nitidalis. The sequence goes on from OX421425.1 coordinate 16,692,262, forward strand.
TGTTTGCATGTATATGTAGTAAGTTAATTGGTTTTCAAAACCAAGTGGATGCAAGCTATGTGGCAATTAGGACTTTTTAACAGTAGATGTCTAGTTAAATTTGTTTGCAGTGCCTGAAAATCTGTCTTGACATAAAATTACCTTTTTTATGAGCCATAAAATCTACTCAAATTCATAATGTCAATGTTTGTCAGGGTACTTTAGCGGGTCCGGTTTTTGTATAACATTTAGAAAAAAAAAGGTTGAGTGATAACGGTGCTCAGACTTCTTGGCGGGAAAGTCATGTGTTTGTAGACATAAGTGTTGGTAAATAAAAAAAAACAGTGCAACATAACTTTTCAAATTATTTCAAAAAGTCCATGTGAGATCTCAGTATAGTCCCACATCTTTACTGAGGACTCAAGGGGTTTAGGGGGAGGGCATCTCATTTTCCATTTATCATCTTTATCACCACTCATTCTCACTTACTATGATTTATATATTATCAGTATATTATCTTTTACTTGACACTGGCTAAATTTGCTCAACGCATGAAGCCATTATTTATAAGAAAAAAAAACGGGATCACACACGCGTCACCACAAATATATTTTATATTCTTGTACCCATAGTACAAACAGCGTCATGTCATATGGTTGGTAAAATACAAAGCGCTATAAAGATCGACATATCGCATGCTTAAAGGAACATCGACATTTGAGTTACGTACTTATACAGTCTTTCTATTTCTTACTGAGATCGAATCAATGTCAATCAAACGTTCAAATCACAAGCTGAATGACTAATTAATAAATCAGAATCAATTTAATGCGCTTATAAGTAATACAAGTATTCTTTAGAAGATGTTCTTTTGTGATGTCCCAAAATTCGTCTTTTTTTGAGTTAAGTCACTATTCCATTAAGCATGCGATATGTCTCTATTTTTAAGAGCTTTAGGGCGTGTTCTGTTTATCTGAAATGCGTCCCAATCTGTTTAGACCAGTCAGCAGACCCTGGGCCCTAAGTCCCAGTCCCAGGTTTTAAGTCTAAGACACCACCGGGATAATGCTAGAACAATGATGTTAAGGTGCGGAATTATGTGAAATCGTTAAAATTGGGCTTTTTCAATTTGACATTGAAAAAGTGACAAACCCAGGTACTGGCCCCCGCCTTTTTCTCAACAAGCGGCGGGCGTCGTCCGAAGATTTTTAGTGGGTATTACTGGCAGTCGCGTCTGCCGGTGGTGAGTCCCACATCCCCTTTCGGTCCCCCTTTGGCCGGAAGGCAGTGCGTAAACGCATTTTGTTACCGACGTAAAAAAAAGAGGTCTTGGTAGGATCCCTAAATACTCTTTACTTTTACTGTCACTAATTGACGAGAGTGCTGCACAATATTGCAATACTCGAATCGGTTGAGTCCATACTTAAAGATAATGCCTAGTGTAGAAAAATTTCAAAATGGCGACACTGACATGTCTTTTCGGTACAGAAAATGTTTCATGTATTACGTGACTTGAGCTGTCTGTTTCCACACAAGTGGTCTTGAAAAATATGTAGGTATATTTCTACTAAGGATCATAACTATTTCTAGATTTGTGGGTTACGTTGTGGAATACTAACGTCCTTTAAGCATTTGTAACCTTGTTTAGGATTCTTATTTCATTTTGTTTTATTCGGGGTTAAAACCATTGTACATTTCTATTTGAGCTTAATAGTTCTAGTGTTTTAGATTATAACACAACGAGCATCATTATGCCAATAATTTGATTTAAACGTGCTGTCTGGTAACGGCCTAGCTCTATGCCACCCCCTCTCATCACATGGAGAGTCGTAAGTGTCGAAGATGAAGTCAAAGACGAATGATTTGACGACCGATATGGCGTGGAAGTCAGTATACCTGCACTTCACTCTAGAGGTCATGGGTTCGATTCACAAGCAGGATAAATCTTTGTAAGCATGAATATGAATATTTGTTCTGGTCTGGGTGTTTTCCTATGTATAATAAGTATATATTTACAAAAAAAAGTATTTAAGTATGTTTATTCGTTCTTTAGTATCCCTAACACAAGTTCTTCATGATACTTATCTTGGAACTAAATAATTGGTGTGATTGTAAGATAATATTTATTTAAATATTTGTATTTATATTATTAATGATGAGCAGCAGCGTGGTGATTATGGGCAAATACCCCCAATATAATCAAATATTTGGGAGGCATCATGATTATATTAAAATAAGGATTTTCATATAAATAGTTGGGATTACTTAATTTAGTTATATTAAGAGAAATCAAAGTGATGAAAAACTCAGTGTAGTTAGCAAAACTTTTGGGAAGCTTTTGAATTATCCAGCTTATAGTTGATAAAGGAATATACCTTTAATTCAATGACACCTCACCTACACGCATACACACAAGCACACACACACAAACAGACATACGCACACACCTTTATTTAATAATAATTAATTTTGACTTGTTTTTAGTAATTAATGACCTACTCAGAATATTATTTTATCATTTGCCCTAGATTGATTTTTTAGCTGCTTACAAGCTTTTTTTCTGTGCTTTCGCCGTCACTTCAATTTATATTCATCAGTTCATATTATTTAGCCAATTAATAATGATTGAAAGATACCTTTTATATCAGCGGTATCTTAGTTCGTCTGAACATTGGTCCTTCAAGCCGGATTTAAAGCTAATTAACCTTGAACTTGATAAACATATAAGGTTTTCATAAGGCTTGATTTACGGCATGTGTAAACAATGAAGTGTATGTTGATATGAAATCAATTAAATCTATTATTCGGTGAAAAAACCATCGAGCCCCTAAATTTTTAAAAAGAAAACTAATTTTATTTAAATCACGCAAACGCTTTCTTAAATATTCATATTCATATTCATTTATTCAAGTTTGGCTCAAAAAAGATCTTATGAACGTCAAAACTTAAAAACTAGCGCGCCCATTCACTGCGGGCGGGAGCTTGATCGTAAAAGAACGGGCAAGAAAAGGGTTAGTTTTTTCTCCCGCCAGTTACAATATTATTCGCTATATTAGTATTCGCTATATCAAAATACACTAAAAAACTTGAATGTGCAATATAAATGGGTACCCAAGAACAATCCATTAAATGTTCATATTAATTAATCATTGGCAAACAAATGAACCAACATTTCACACTCACTCCGGCCCAACAAAATCTTTTTAATGAAACTCATTTATTTGGCCGAAAACAATGGTTTCAAAATAAAAAAAACACATGAGGCAATGTTTGTTTTTCATTATTGGGTTCAGTGAGCGTACTGTGTATGCAATTTACATACTGTTAATAGTAGTCGTATGCAATCGTAACATTGTGGTTGTTGTTAATTTATTGTAGGAACCTTTTGAGTGGTTAAAAAAAAATCTATAGAATGCCACACACCTGTCTCCATGTGCACTCGATTCACGAGATAAGTATGACCTAAACACATCTTACCATGGTTCCGTCCGTCAGATGTGTATCGTCATTTTGTATAAAAAAATTGTCTGTGTAGTCAAATCAAATCTCAAATTTTAACGACAATCATATAATTATAGAGATAACTGGGACCAAATGATAACTTGGCTTCTGAACCACGAAAGCGTTCGATATTAAGCAGCGACCGCCTGGTGATAAAATCCATACAAAATTCAGAGTGGTCCGGGATCAAACCCCGGTCCATGACTTTTTGATATTCGATGTGCGTAGTTATCGCGTGCTTCGTGGCACGGCAACCACGTTAAGACATTTATCACTGCGGTCATGCAGGAACATCTATGGCAGTCGTTATTAGAAAGTGCCTAATGATACCTTCTAATATCCTGACAGCTGGTTTAACCATAGAATGATGTTTTCTTTCTGGGTTGCGAAGGTCTGACAGCAGTAATTAACTGTGAAACCAGTGAGCAGAGCCTGGGCCTTTAGCTTAAGTCTAGGGCAACCAGGATATTTCTGGGATCATAATCACGTAAAACAAACTTTGTGGTCATTTTATATGGTGTGTTATAGAGTGTGTTGGGGTCCTACTAACATCTAAGAAGCCCAAGCCAACCTCTCCTGCAAGTGGTGGACCTGCTGATCAACAGACGAGCCTCTGGCGAATTTAACAGATCCCGGCAAACAGCAATAGGCTCGCCACCTACTACGTGGTACCGACAATGTAATTGGCGAAGTGAGGGCGTATAATATGCCTCTGCCTACCCCTTCGAATAAACAGGCGTGAATGTATATTTGTATGTAGTCAATTTAATCTCTAATCGCATTTCAAAAAAGGTTCTATTACAACATTGTGTCGAGATCCCTAAAAGGCAACCGGCAACGTGTCGGCCGAAACAAATGGTGATTCAAAAGTTCAGCATCAGAGTAACCGGCAATGAGCATTCATTAGGACGGAAAAAACGTTGAGGAAAAAATTAACTTTATTTGCGCTTCTGTTTTCACCACTAATGGGTGTTGTGAATGAAATTAAATACAATTAAAAGCAGTAAAGGTTACATTTTCTTTCAAATAAAATATAGCTTCTTCAGTTTGTCATTCTGAAACTTTTTTCATTTCTTACGAAGAGTTCAAGTATTATGAGTTTCATAATTATGAAAAAAAAAAACAAACTCCTGGACATTGCTTTTGGCCCTAAACTAAAATAAGCTTGCACTATCCGTATATGTTAGGCGACTTCGTAGATACGATTATGACACATGTTAAACACCCAGCCCAAGCAAATCTTACTAATAATTGTCTACTGGCGAAAGTTTGTACGTTTTTTTTTGAAATCATTTATTCATTTTAAAACATACAGTAAAGACATTACATATATTCCTCGCCAAGCTATAAAGCTTGTGGGCGAAATACGCTCGTTCACATTTTCTTTTTTTATATAAATTAATCTAGTAACATTAACATTAATCAAACAATAACATTTTATACTATACAATCATAAATACATTTAACATATATATATTCACATACATATAAATACACATATACATACATACATATACATGCACTCACACACATATATATTATTGGACTATAATGGACGTGTGTTTGTAAGTGTATTTGTTTGTTTATTATTCACATTCAAACGACAGGAGCGATTAAATTTAATTTGTTGTGGAATTAGGGAACACCCGGGAATAACACATAGTATATTTTTTATCCGGAGTTTCCCACGAGAACGGGGACCACGCGAGTATATAAATGGATATCCTGTGTGGGAATCGAGCCCAGGACAGCGCAGTTTTATTGACGTCTACTTTATATTACAGATCAGGTTCATGAAACTATTATTGAAGAAAAATACTAAAGAACGTTGCAAAGAAAGTAATTACGAAGAACTATTTCTGGAGTGCCAGATACTGCCAGTCCATGAGAGAACAGTGTCATTAATAGCGCTGGAACATTATGGTAAAAATGAATTTAAGATCAATAAATCATACGTCCGTCTCCAAAGAATTATAAGTACGAAGTATCTTGAAGTCACAGTTTGCAATAATTACTACGGACGTAGGTGTAGAAATTTTATAGTTCCTATTGTATATAATGGTTAACCATGTGATATGAAAAGCAACAGGTTCACTAAAAAGACATTTAATGTATTTTGTATAAACCTATTTAATAATATTACTAAAACTTATATTACTAAAACTTATATTACCAAAATGAAAACCATTTAGGTCACTGTGTATAGTTTCCCTTTTTTATTTTTATTAAATTAGATCGATAAGTTGTAAAATTGAAAAAGTAAAATCATCTTAGGTTAAGTAACATTTATATTAAGGGGGTTACAGTTTAGTAGACGTGGAATATTATGTAATCATTGTTAAGAAAACTGAATAAATACTTTTTCTTTTCTTTTTTTATTTATTAGTCGTTTTGATTGATTACTTTATCACCCTGAAATAGTGTACCATTCCAAATGTGAAAGAATTGTTCAGATCGGTTGAGTAGTTTCAATTTTCAATGCAATGCAAACAAATAATCTAAGAAGTATTTATAATATGAGTATAAATTTTCGAAAACATGAATTAAGATACAAAAGTAAATGGCATAATTAGACCTTCCAAATAAAATTTCATACTACCCGCACTACCAATGATGAAAAGTGATAAAATTCATATAATATTAATTGAATGAAACATAAAAACTTCATTTCTCCTCTGAAGAACTGAAGGAACCGATATTGAATCAAGGTGCGCTGGTTTTATAGCTAGTGTTGATTTTCTATCGATGGCTTTATATCGACAGTTAAAATGCTTACAAAATCCTAACGCGAATTAATAATAAGAAAAGTAACAAAACGGTTATAACATAGATAAAATAGTATGAAACATAGTTTCTTCTGTTTATAACTAAATTATGTATTTTTCTAACAATTACCTGAAAGGTGGCATAAAAACAGATCTATGTGACATTTTTTACTTAAAAAACTATAACATAAAAATGGTATTTATCTTTTTGTTAATTTATTTATTTAAAAAGTGTATAAAAATATTAGTTCCTGTCATACTCTTTTAGATTTCACAAATGTGTATCCTATAATCATGACGATAAATGAAGTATTTTTTTATAATTTTAAATTCGGTATAAGTAAAAAACGTACCTTTCTGAGAAATATATTTACGAATAATGGTAAATAAAACCTAATAAATGAGTGGTGAAGGTAAGACGTGTATAATTAAAACATGTAATTAATTTAAATGGTTATAAGCTGAAACTTGAGATTCGCACAAGACATACTAAGCTGCATAGAGTAGCGATACTTCATTATTTTTTGATACTTTAGGAATTTTTTGAGATTGCCATAGAAATAAAACTACAATAATTATTACTTTTAACGCCTCTTATTCACGGGATTTCCAAAGATTAAACAATAATTAGCTTTGTACCGAGTCAAAAGCTACTCAGCTAGTATGACTAGGAAGATATAAAATTATTCCGTATTAAATTAAATCTGTTGATTTTGTCAAAGTATTCCAGTATAATTAAGTTAATTACTGTAAGTTTGTACAATTTATTTATGGACTACATACAAGTTGTATATTATTATAGTTTATAACAACAGTACACAAAGGAACAGTCACATCACTAGTAAGATATATATTTGCATCGATATGTTTTATAAACTCGACGTCATTTTATTGTTATCAATTATTAAGTAAACTTATTAGTTTTGACATTTTTACAATTTTAAGATCAGATGAGTAAATATAAAACTTCAAAGTTAGTTATGAAAAGTCGTTTATTACAGACTTAATAGCTTATTCATACTCTCCATGAACTATGTTAACAAGGTCTATTCACTGTGATGGTCGACCACCGAATGCCTGCTTGGCTCCCCTTTTAACCAAACCGATGAGCCGAGTGAGTGAGTTGAACGAACGAACGAATGAAAAACGTTCTAGCGCCATGCGGTGGAAAAAGGAAGTCAAATCAGCAACAAAAATTCCAAAGTAATTACACAGACGACCTATAATTATGTCTTAAAATATAATCAAACTATTATAGATAATAACACAATTTTTTAAATATATTATTTAGTTAATCCAAATGACATATAATCAATAGAATCACTGACTTCATTTTCCCTTTTATAAAAAAAAAATATAAAGCTTTCAGGAAACATGTTCGACTACTTAAACTAAAACTAAAATTGTTAAACATTTAATATATAAAAAAAAACAATTCAACTAAGTAATAACAATTAAAGTTTAGACCTCATGTAAGGGCCGAGAATTGTGACAGTACTTTTTATCCTTATCTGATTTTGCGGTCGCTAAACCTTGAACATATTTCTTGCAGAAACTCATGCGAATATAAACTATAATAATTGTCTTGGTTTCACATTCAATTTGGGCAATTAGTCACACATTCAAAAAAGATTAAGTTAGTGCATATACACATAATAATACAGTGAAAATGTTAGTCAATAAGTTTGATACACCAAATTAGGCACTTTGTGTCTTTGTGTAAAAACCGGCACGCGTTTAATTTTGATAGATTTTAGTTAAAATTATTATTATTATTGTATTAACTAAAATTAGTTTCGATGTTGTGTACATTACTCGAAATTGGACCTTGTTGTCAAATAAATGAATTTAAGTATTTTTATAATTTATAAGATATTATTTATAGTCACGCCTGTTTTCCTCGTGGTATAGCTAGAGGTAAATTATGTTCCCACATTTCGCCCCATATATTTATTACACCGGAATTTTCTCAACACTCTCATCATCTTCATCATCATAGTCTTTTGTCTTCTTTTCAACTTCTTGTTTCTCTTCAAGGTCCACCGTCTCGTAACATTTCGGTTCATTCCATTCAGCTAACTCAGCAGTTCCAAAGATCACATAGACTGTGTTTGTGCAAAGATACAGGCCAGCGCAAACGAAAAATACCTTTCGCCACAGTATTGGATCAGTCTGAAACATGATATTAGTTTTTATTAACCATCGTGAAACGTGTGAAATGGTGAGAAAGGCTTAGCATTCCCACATGATATGAATACTAAGCTCTGCATGATAACGAGTGAAGTAGTATTTTGTTATATAGTAAAAAAAAAAAGATTTAATATTAGAATGCTGATCACTGCTGAATATAGGCCTCTTTCCGAAGAGCGCCGCACAAATCGGTACTAAAATAAACTTTAAATGCAAAAATATATTGTAAAATTTTAACTTTAAAAACTGTGTACAGAATAAAATTATATATATGATAAAAGCGTCAGACAAGATTTAAGGAAGAAATAAAACCTACATTATTATACACATACAATTGTATTACATACATATTATTTTCTGTCTAAGTTCGTTCGGGTAGACCAATGTACAAATACAAATAATACAAATACAATGTTAAGCAGTGGACTTGATAAGACAGGATGTTCAACTAATATGCCGCGGATTATGTATTTAAATAGTTACAAACGAACAAGAACACTTACCACATCTGTTAAGAAGTATCCAGCAACGATTGGAGCAAAAGATACTGTCAAGTTAGATATGAAATTGCTAATGCTCATCATGGTGCCCGCAAAATTAGGAGAGATATCTATTGGATTAACCTGGAAACAAGTAATAATACTTAGTACATTGCTTTATGTATCATCATAATTAATAAATCAGTTCAATGTCTAATATTGGGGCAAATCATTCTCAGTCGAACTATATATTATAGACAGCGGATTAACAAGGAGTTTGTATGAGAAGCTGCTGGTTGACTGGGCTTAACGACTTTCCTGTACAAAAAATACCTTGACCCACAGTTGCACGTGACTCTTGAATATAGAACCAGTCAACCAATCTTCTTTTATATTTACACAAATAGTAAAGATCTGATGAATACTTTAAGAAATAATCAAAAGTCAAAATAATTTATTTAAGTTTGTCTTTAGAAACAAGCGTATCTATTCACTTCAGGCAGAAGCTTCATCGTAAACATATGTATCAATTTAATGTGCTGCGAAACATATAGAAGAACCAGATAGAAGAGATATCTCATCAATAATCAATAGGAAATTATCTGTGACTGCTCCAAATGAAGCTAATGTGCCAAAAATAACACTTACATGGAATCCAACATGAGTTGCCACTTTGAAACTGCAAATAACTACTAATATCAATTCTACTACGTAAATATTATGCGGCGCATACGCAAGTGCAATCAGTCCCATTGCTGCAGGTATACATCCTGAAATCATTAAAAAAAGTTTAGAAGAAAAGAAAGGTCTCCCCTTATCGATAACTTTGGATCGTGTCAATTGTATTCTTCGGTCTAGTTAAACGTTTGGATTTCTGAAAATCATTACTGATTCATTATACCTTAAGTACATATACAGGGTAAATTTATAGAGAAAATTTTAAATTTACCGAGTACGTAGACAAATATCGAGAGTATAGGGTTCCTTCTGAGATAAAAAGAGCCAATGCCAACCTCACCTACAAGTGGTGGCAAGTACCTGGCGATCAACAGACGAGGCTCTGGTGAACATAAAAGTATCTCGTAAGCGGCAATAGGCTTGCCGTCTATTATGTGGAACCAAGAATATAACTGACGGAATGTGGGCGTATAATATGCCTTTGCCTACCCTTTCAGTAAAACAGGCGTTATATTATGTATTTATGTCTAATTTACTTGTTAACGCTGAACTATCAGAATCGGGACTTCTCACAATTCAAAATATGGGAATTCAGATACACTCATTAGGTTTTACCTAACGAATTGGCCAGTTTCCTTGCTTGAGTTACATTGAGGTACTTCTTCACAATAAGCATGTCCGTGAACCAGCTGAAGAAGAAATTGGTAAACCACATCACCATAAATGGTAAAGCTGTCAGCAAGCCGTTCTGAAAAATATCAAAAAATTATTAGAACGAATATTTCCCAGTTCATGTCCATGTCCTTCCTAGGACTTCAAAGGTTTTTCAGAAGAAGCGGGAAAAACACATTGCTGTGTCAATCTCTTGCGGTCTAGCTGCCAATTAATTTCGGCACCATCTTCATTTAATATCAGTTGGTATGGTATCATTAGCTGGCCCGGCAATTATAAATAAATCATACTGCGATCTGGAAAGTGTTTTGCCGGATGACATTTTGTGACTACGTAACTTAATTGGACGAATCACGTTCATGGATTAGACGAATCCAAAATGTTGATTGATTTTTAAGCACTAACCAACATAGTTATATTAAATTATAAAATTTTTAAAGCGCTTACTGCTTTGATGTTGACTCCCATGACTTTATCCATAAATGCTGGGATCTCAGTAAACAGCGTAATTTGACCCCATGTGTTTGAAATATGTGCTACTATTATCGCAAACATGCCACGATTCAAAAGTAATTTCATCCAAGGCACTTTCTGATGTTTCTGTAAATAACATACTTTATAATATCTAATATTGGTATATTCATGCAAACAGATTATTTTAAAAATTTTGTAAATGCTCTCTTTGACTACCTTTTATAATTTATTCTCATCTTTGTAGTTAATAAAAGTTGATTTGCTACTGATACTACGGTTTTTAATACAAAGGCTTAATATGCAGGACTAGTTGTAAAATGCACAACAATTTTTGATAACGATTTTTGATAATTCGTTTGATAATATATTCTTACAATAAGATATAATATCACTTACAAATATCGATACGGATTATCAAACAGAAACGCGTATAATTTTGTTTTTCGAAGACTTTGAACTTTCGAAGACTTCATTGCATATTCACTTAATACTGTGTCATTCTTTATCTATAGAGAAGAAAATTCCTTTGGAATACCAAAATGTCTTAAAACAGGCGATTGTAATCTTACTGGTATGTTATATATTCTTCATACCTTTCCGCCAGTTTGACCTAAAGATTCCTCAATATACATTCTTTCTCCAGATGATATCCTCTTATGCTGGCCAGGAGAGTCCGCCAAAAATAGCCAAAGAACTAAGCTAACACATCCGGATAAACTGCCATATATCAGAAATATTCCTGGCCATCCCATAGGAGATGCTGCTATAAATCCTGTTAATAGTAAACCTAAAACTGTTCCGATAGCTTGACCTGTAAAAATTTAAAAATCAATTTCAAAATATGTCATTCTAGATCGCTTCAATTAATTCACTGCGGGCAGAAGCTCGAGTTTAAAAGTCGGTGACGAATCGGACTCAGAAATATGGACTTATTTAGGATTTAAAATATAACCAACTTTGTGCTATCGTAATCATAATCATCAGCCCAAAGAAGTCCACGGCTAAACATAGGCCTCTCTCATAAATTCCCAGCGTGAACTATTATAGGCGGCTGCATTTATTGTGATCCCTTTACCAGATCGTCAGTCCACATTGCGATAGGATGTCACTCGCCACATTTTTTGCCAATGGGTCTCCACTCTATTACTTTTCTGCCCCAACTTTATATTAGGTGCAAGAAAATTACCTCCGTAAACTAAACCAGTGATGCGTCCTCGTTCTTCAAGTGGCGCCCATTTTCCAATAATCGTGTGTAAGCCAGGTACAACACATGCTTGACCCATTCCTTGTATTATTCTGCAAATCACAGCGCATATCCATCCTCCCTACAACATTAACAAAATATATGTCTGAGCTTATGCTTTGTATGTAACCTCAAGCCCCAGTAAAAATATCAAACAGAGTCAATAGAAACTGAATCAGTAGGCCGAATTTTTAGAGAGATGTGTTAAATCGGAAACATGAATAAATGAACTTAAAACTTCAAGGCTATCAGGAACAGAAAATTGCTTGATTTAGCAGTCCCTTGGCAGAACGTGTCTTGAATAATAAAACGTTTCTAATTATGTCATTAAACAGGTACACCCAATAAATTAAAAAGAATATTCACAATTAAAGCCCACTAAGGAATGCTATGATTAGAATCATCTTTACAGTGTAAAGATGCACGTTTTTTATCCATGCCAACTGTTATGTATTACTAGATGTTGAAAATAACAACGCATATCTGTTTTCGAATCTTGTATCAAAGATATTTAATAAGAGCAAAATCGAGCTCACTGGTTCGCAGATAATTGTATCTTTAAAAGCCTATTTATCAAAATCTACTTACGTAATAAGTAGCAATCGGGAAAATTAATGGTACCACGCAATTTACAAACAATGCTCCGACTAAGAGGCGTTTTGCTCCAAATCTATGCGCAAATTGTCCTGCTGGTATTTGGAGTGACATGTAACCCCAGAAGAAAGACGATTGAATTGTATCCTGGGTCTTCTTTTCCCAATGAAACTTTGGAAACTGAAAAGATACAAAGTGATATAAGACACATAGTGCATGTAAATTTTATAATAATCAAATCCTAGAATTATCTCGTTTGCCCTAGACTTTCGGCAGACTTTAGATTTTACCAGCTTTGGCTGATATTCAGTTATTATATGGAGCACAAGCCGTCTGACCTCCGCAACCCAGAGTGAAAAATCAATTTATGGTTAGCCAGCTTTCAGGATGTTAGAAGGCACTGTCTCGTGGGTACGATTCCCACACAGGACAAATCTTTGTGTGCATGAATATAAATATATTTTCTGGTCAGGGTGTTTCCTATGTACTTATGTGTTTACAAAATAAATATTTAATTATGCTCATGTATCCATAACACAAGTTGTTAATAATACTTATCTTGAAACTAAAAAATCGGTGTAATTGTTTAAAATAAAAGGACCTAAATGCCGTTTAAAATCAAAGATAGTGCTTTTTTTGCTTCTTGCACGCTGTTTTCACAAAGTATATTTAAGCTAGTTAGAATGAATTTGCATTTTACTGCTATACTTACTGGAGGTGTCAATAATAACGCATTAAAGAATCCTCTTCTCTCCTTATTATTTCTTGAAATGAGCTCGCTAACATTTCTTAATAACTCACTGCTATTTGAAAACAACTCACTGTTATTTCTCACTAACTCAGTCCTATTTAAAGTCACTGAACTGTTATATGCATTTATATCTTCTGTGTCTTGAACCATTCCTACCAATGCCACTCCCAAACATGATCGCATACTGTACGCAACAGTTAATGCTAAAAAGAGAATGATTGATTGTGTATGTCTTACGCCCCACTCTGAAACTGAAAATTAAGGCACATTAAAATCACTAACAGTCCAATAGGTACACTTGCCTGCTTTCTTTGACGACGTGGAATATGAAATGTTATTTTATTTTTTTAATTAATAAAAAGGATCCCCAACATGACATATACTATTACAAAATAAACAATAAGAAAGTATAAATTTCACAGCTAATTATTGTCACAATTACTGGAGATCACAACATGCAACAAAATAAAAAATAAATAAATATTATTATTATCAATCAAAAATACACTAACCAAATGTATGTTTATGCACACTTTGTAACAATAATATCAACTATTGCGGTCTTAAGATACGTCACACTCTCTAATAATAAATAAAAACCTATGCAGACTCTAAGAATGGATATCTAGATCAAGCATTTTGTTCGACAGTACATTATACAGTCGAAATAGACGTATGACAGGTGAATCGCTGCCCAACCAGACTACAGAATTTGGGTTTAAACAATTTAGATAATCGTCTCGGAATGTTGAAATTGAATTGAGTCATTCAACAATTTATATATTAGACATATCTGAAATGGTATCTAAAATACAATTTGCAATGTAAATAAGAGCCGTGTGTTACCGGTCTAGAATGCCTCCCCCTCTCATCTCACGGGAGTCGTAATCTCACGGGAATCGTAACAGTCAACGAAGAGAAATCCTACCGGATGATGGGCAGCAGCTTCATCCTACGTACTGGCTTGAAATCGATAAAATAATGTAATCTAATGTTCAGCACTGGACTTTATGAGGATAATAATGATATTAATATAAAAAAGAAGGGCAATAATCTAGAATATTTTTAATACTTTGAAATGTACCATGATAAATTCACATTCATTTTCAGTAATGTGCAAATTTATATGTAACATATCTTTTACTATATTGTTAATACCAATTACTAGTAATAACAGTAATTTCTCCATAATAACGTTTTTAATCTTTGTCGGAGTCATAGACTAAGTTTAGGTGAGGTTATAAAAAGCCGGCCACCTGCCTCAAACGAGCATTTCGTGTCTGAGTTTAGACGTAGCAACCGAGGAAGTTAAATCGCTGTTCGTTTGTTCTTTTACAGTGTATATTAAATTGGTTAATAATTTGTGAATTATTAAAGAGATTCCACAAAAGCATTTAAGTATTTTATTAAAAAACCACAGGCTTAGAGAAGCACTTCAAATATTTGCTAATGTTTTAATGTATATATTTTCCTTAATCAAATGGATCCTGACTTATAAATCATCCAGACAAGGTAAAAGTAATATTTTTTTATTAAAAAAACCTTGAAAATAACGCTATAGCTTAATGAAGTAACTATATTGACTAGACATTCATAACATCTACAAATGCAAATAAGTGGGTGTGTATATCATGTGACATGTGCGTAGTTTCTGATGAAACAATACAAATATGTAATTTTTGAGCTACTGTTTAAGATAAAGCAATGAATTTTACACTTATATTAAAAGGATTTGGCTTCTGACAATTATATCACAACAGATACCTCTGATTTTACTACCAGCGTAAACCGCCACAGATACAAGACGCTTTTAGGATGTACTTTGCACTGCCGCGGCAGTCCGTCCGAAATGTTTGCCGAAGCCCACATAGAATGTTTCTACAGCATTATTCGTAAGCGCAGTACTTCGCTGCTGGGCCGCTGGCGCGCTAGTGCGAACACCATCCTGAGATTGTCGTCTGACCGTTGGGACTCGCTACTGCTAAAGCGGTGGCTAGCATGTATTCCGCCGTAAAGCCTAGCAGATTTTAGTATTTTTATTTTTACTGACCAACATATTGTAATACTAACATTAGCAAATTAGAATAATTGTTACTAACACTATGAAATCTGACTGAATTCAAATTATTACCATAATAATAGTATAAAAGGTGTATAGGGATCCTACCAAGACCTAAGGAGCCGAAGCCAACCTCACCTGCGGGTGATGCACCTGTCGACCAATGAACGAGGCTTTGGCGAACATAACAATGCCCGGTAATCGGCAATAAGCTTCGGCTCGCTTGAAACTATATAATTGACGAAGTGTGGGCGTATAATATGCCTCTGCCTACCCCTTCAGGGAAACAAGCGTGAATTTATGTATTTCATAAGAGATAAATTATTCTCTTTCTGCTGCGCATTTCGAAGTCGAGTAACTAGAATTATAAAATTACTTGGCACTGGCAATCTAATCAAGTTAGTGAAAGAAAAAAACTAAAGAAAGTGATATAATATGATGGACAAGTGAATTAAAGTGTTGGGAGGGGAAAACTACGAAAGACCTTCCATGTCCAAATCCAGAAAGTTTTGGAGAAGGGGCAGGTCAAAAGTACCCTAAACTGATGGGCGTGTTTGAGAAGGTTAATGAGTGTAAATGAAGCTAAAAGTGTGTGCCAAGATTACGAGCAAGTGAAAAGATGTGATCTCTGCCTACAACTACGGGAAAGAGGCGTGACATTATGTATGTATGTATATGTCACCGTAAAATTGTAAATAACGTTAAATTATAATCTATCCCGCGATATTGTAATCTGTCGAAAAATTGTGATCCGAACTGCTCACAATTTAACGCATTATTTTTCGATAGATTATAATCTGTCGATGACAAACCGTCAGATTGTAAAATGGCATGCGAAAGAACGCACCTCGCGCTCTGATTGGTTGAACTTCATGTTCCTCGCTCAGCCGCCCGTCGTCGCCATCTTCGGTTGTTATTAGTCCAATTCATTTGTTGTGAAATGTAAACAAACAGTGTTTTGGTGATTTAAAACAGATTTCGTGTTAATAATAATAACGCATTGTATTATAATAAGTTGTAGGGAGTGTTAACGGACCTGTGATAACCTAAAGTGCAGTTAAATAATAAATAAGAGAGTGGTTGGCTGCCAGCCAATCATGGACAGGCTTTAAACAGTTGACAATTTAACGCGCGACAGATTGTGATTTAACGGTTTGTTTTTGATAAATTATAATCTATCGAAAAATAATGCGTTAAATTGTGAGCAG
Organism: Musotima nitidalis; assembly: GCA_949126915.1. Taxonomy (NCBI): domain Eukaryota; kingdom Metazoa; phylum Arthropoda; class Insecta; order Lepidoptera; family Crambidae; genus Musotima; species Musotima nitidalis. Next base: position 16,708,855 of record OX421425.1, read on the forward strand.
TTTGTTTCGGATCACAATTTTTCGACAGATTACAATATCGCGGGATAGATTATAATTTAACGTTATTTACAATTTTACGGTGACATATATAAGAAGAAAAGAAGCTTAGACATTGTACGAAGATACATTATAATTCTAAACAACTAGAGTTTGTACGATACTGAAACTAAAGAAAACTTAAAAGGTTACGATATTATTTTTGCTCCTTATTCATGTCTCCACCAACTAAACTATATATAAGTAATAATACTTTTTATTTATAAGTTTCCTTTAATTCCTTTGTCCCTTTAATAAGCAGAACTGGTTGGAATGTTTCATTATTAGTTCTATATTTTCCATTGCAATTGGTCTTAAGTTTATGGCGGCGAAATATTGGCTTCTGTCCTAATAACGGCTACACAACTAAACTTGGCGTTTCGATTAAAATCATGTCAGAATTTTTCAATCATAACATTGGCTACCATTTCAATTCCTAACATTGAAATATATTTCATTCATTCAATGATTATTAATTTATATTTCAGATATTTTTAATGTTTTATTATTTTTGATTTCTATAGATCCAATGTTTGTGTGACTTCTTGACGTTTTAAAGGTAAAACTCATATTATTACAGAACTTTATCATCAACCTTAATAATATCTATGTGGCAGATTATACAATGGGTTCCTGAATAGTTTTTTGATTCAGGCGTTACTTTGTAAGCAAATCAATTGTAAACAAGTGATGGATTAAAATATATTTGTAACAATTCCCGCGCAACTATAATTTTCCGTAAAATCGAGAAACAATTCAATATGACTCGTGGTTCGCCCTTACAGAAAGCATCTTCTGGCAAGGTAGGAGCTTTAGAACAACGATGTCTTCACGGCCCATGCTGAACTCTCGCTTCAGCGTTGGTCGTGAAGACATTCCATCTATCCATCACTTGCTTAATATGGTTCCTATCAAATGATCTCCATTTCTGAACGTTTCTGCCCCAACGGCCGTTAGACCGACGTGCTGTGTGCCCAGCTTATTGCCACTTCGGCCTGTTGATTCTCTGAGATGAGTCGTTGATTTTAGCCACACTATGGATCTCATTAGATTAGAACTTATGCTATCATCTCAGCCTATCTACGTCCCACTACTGAGCCCGAGCCTCCTCTCACATATCAAGGTGGGAGGGTATTGGGTCATACTTCACCACGCTGACCCAGTGCGGATTGGCGGAGGCAGGTGTATGGCGTCCTGCTGTTAGAATTTATCAAGCCGCCCATTAGACCTCTAACATGGCTTAACGACTACCACATTTAGCGATAACCAGGACCAACGGCTTAACGTGCCTTCCGAAGCACTTATGCTATATATCACGTTATATAAGATAGATGTATATAACCTAAGCAATTGTGACGGAAAATAACTACATGGTTGATATGATTTTAATTGAATAGCTATTAAATTTGTACTAACACCTACCAACATCTTAGGAGTCCAAGCCTGCAAGTGGTGCACCTGCTGATCAACGGACGAGGCTTTGGCAAACTTAAACGGTACCGGTAAGCAGTAATAAGCTCGCCACCAATTAAGTGGGATCAAAAATAAAATTGGCGATATGTTAACATAAAAGATGCCTCTGCCTACCCCTTTGGGGAAACAGGCGTGATTGTATGTATATTTCTATGAACGTTTTATGACAAGGACGTACCTATGAATTTTTTGATTTCGTAGTTGTCTTTTTCGTCACTTGATCCAATGTCTGTTTTATCTTTTTGTTTCATCTTGGTACACAAATTTTAATTGCACAATCTGTATTCACTGACTCGTAATGTCTCTTAGAATGTTTCAACTATTGTTAAAAGGTATAAATATTTATCTTAAATAAATATACATTGTTTAATATACATGACACAAGTAACATAAATCCAGTGTTTGAATTCTTATTTGTTCATGGATAGTTGGAGATTTAAAAGATTACTTTTTCGTGTAAAATATTCCATTTGTGTTACCGAAAATGAGAACTTAACCAAATGTATTTTCAAGCCATTTAAGTTTATGATTTTTTTTTAAATGTTGCATCAACAGCATTAGGAACTAGGATATCGTCGAGTGTCCATGTAGGTGATAATATCGCCTACGTAGGAGACATTTCTCACTATTTTATACGTTTCACTTAGTGATCTTTAAAGGTGACTCAGTTTGTGCTATTAATTATTTTTAAGTAGTTGTATTAAGGTTTATGTCTATCTCTGCTTTCGTAAATTTATGTATGTGTCACCATTGTCATTATATTTAAAGTCCCCTCTGATCTTGTCACTAGATGAGAAAGAAAAATATATAAATGAGTCATATCATCATCATCATCATCATCATCTCAACAATTTGACATTCACTGCTGACTATAGGTACCCCAATATATTTCTACATTAAACGATCCTGAGTCGCTTGCAGTGCGGTGCTCGGTGGTCCGAAACGATCGCCGAAGTACAGCAGAGTTTACCGAGGTCAGTCCTTGGATGGGTGACCGTTTGTGTGGCATTTGATATCGAGCGCTTCCGTACTTCGGAAGGCACGTTAAGCCGTTGGTCCCGGTTATCACTAAATGTGGTAGTTGTTAAGCCATGTTAGAGGCCTAATTGGGCGGCTTGAAAAATTCTGACAGCAGGACGCCACACACCTGCCTCCGCCAATCCGCACTGGGTCAGCGTGGTGGAGTATGACCCAATACCCTCACACCTTGATATGTGAGAGGAGGCTCGTGCTCAGTAGTGGGACGTTAATGGGCTGTGATGATGAGTCGCTTGCATCCATCGGCTTCCCGCCGCCTCGACCAGATCATCGGACCATCTCGTGGGAGGCCGTCATCTATTACGTATGCCGTTTGATCAAAGTCGATCAGCGTGCAATGGAGAGAGTTATTATACTCGAAGTTTCCCAACGTTATCGAATCAGAAATGAGGAAATCCGTAGGAGGACTGGATTGGCCGAGACAATATGGCGAGTTTGCAGGCTGAAGTAGCAATGGGCGGGGCACATAGCCTAAACCGATGGGCGTTAAGGTTCTTCAATGGCGACCGCGGACCGGCAAACGTAATAAGTCATTAATGAGTGCGTAAAAAACGATAATACAATCTGGAAAGGCGTCATCCTCATCCTGGCGTTATTCTGGTTGTGCCCTAGACATACGCTAAGAAACCAAGGTCTGCTCACTAGACTAACCAAATTTTCCTTAATTTCAGTTATGATCAAAGAAATAAGGGCAATGACATAACATATAATGAAGCAAGAAGAGTAAGTACAGTTAAATAACGTAGCCGCTATCTATCCAAATCTTATCATAACAGCAACCTGTTTTATAGCAACATAAACAAAGATGATTTACAATGAGTAACGGTTATCATTACGTCAACTTGCAGATACTTTTTGTGTAATAGGAATTATGATACGTACATACGGTTCATTCCAGTTCAATTTTTTTATACTTATATATTTTATACTTACCATAATATAATAACATAGAAACTAAAAACTTCAAAATTAAATAAAAAAACAATCGACATAATCATTTACTTGCAACAAATCAATCAAAAATATTTCCATTTTTAAGAATGCAATTAAGAATACTTTCTTGCTGCCTGCAAGTATTACCTTTTTGTCTAATTGTTCAATATTAGTATGTTATTGTTTGATTTTAGACTTTTAATTTTGTTTTATTTACTTTGTTTTGTTACGTATTTTGTGCACGTGTCTACTTTGTATATGTTTTTCCTATTTTCGGTCTGCTGGAAGAAATTCCTTTTAGGGATAAGCAGGGCCGTTGAACATGTCTGTAGTATAACTTAAACCGTCAGCATAGCTTTGAAAATCAACAGGCTGAAGTGGCAGTGGGCTGAGCACATCGAACTGACGGTGGGCTGAGCACATCAAATTGACGGTAGTTTAGGCAGAAAAGTTCTGCATGCAGACCCTTTCACATAAAATATCGTCAGACGTCCAATCGCCCAGATGTACGCACGACCTGGTAAAGGGCGCAGCATGACGAGCAGCTGGATGCGAGCAGCTGGATGCGAGCCATCTTCTAATGTTCCCATTGGAAGTTCTTGGACTAATAATGATGACTTTCACTATTTAATTTATAATTCCATTCCTTTTAATGATTTCAAATCCTCAGGCAAAATATATGTCGACTTTACTGTTTAAAGAAAAATATGTATATACGTGAATAATGTCAAAGAATGTTAACTTTTTTAACATTCTGTATTATTAATTATTAATCTATAGAGTATATAGGAATACTACCAAGACCTAAGGATCCCAAGTCAACCTCACCTGCAAGTGGTGCACCTGCCGATCAACGGACGAGGCTCTGGCGAACATAGCAGTGCCCGGTAAGCGGCAATAGGCTCGACACCTTTTACGTGGGACCAACTATATGCGAAGTGTGGGCGTATAATATGCCTCTGCCTACCTCTTCGGCGAAACAGGCGTGAGTGTATGTATGTATATATGTACTATCTATATCAAGCAACGTGATACCTAAAACTGGTCTATGCCACTGCATTGAACGAAGTGCAAATGTTGATATACTAGCTCGTCAAATCACGTCATGTATGATAAAATTAATATTCTCAAATATTTACATACAGATAATTAATCTATTTAAAGAAAAACTAACCTTGATGATTTTCTTGCCCGTTCTTTTACGATCAAGCTCTCGCCCGCAGTGAATGGGCGCGCTAGTTTTAGAGTTTTGTAATTTTGACCATAAGAGCTTTATTGAGCCAAACTTGAATAAATGATTATAACTTTTTCTTGCTGACAAAATTAGTGGATTTAATTAATTATATAGAAATTTAATCTTTTGCTTATTTGTACTTAAACGTTATAATTAGGATTGTATGATGCTTCCACTTACCTAATCACGTCTCAGCATGTTTTTTGTTTCCACACACTTCGGTTATTTGTCATCGAAGCATTTACCTGTCTGTCATATCATGCCTTTCAATTCATTTATTTATTAATACAGTTCTACATGTCGGCATTCAGAGCAATGCGTCTAACACACCGGCATGCTAGTCAATTTAATCACCATCGTTTGAATTAGTAAATATTACGATGTAAAGTTACAATAAAACAAATAATACACTATGTCGAATAAAAATAATACACTACAATGTTCGAAAATTAAACAATTTGAATAAATTTCATTAACGAAAATTTTACTAATGCAACACATTTTTCCTTTCAACACGAACACTTTTGTATATTCATCATCTCAGCCCATTAACCATCCACTACTGAGCACGAGCCTCCTTTCACATATCAAGGTGCGACAGTATGGGGTCGGTGGAGCAGTCCACGCTGACCCAGTGCGGATTGGCGAAGGCAGTATGGCGAGCTGCTGCTAGAATTTTTTAAGCTGCCTACCTTTAACATGGTTTCACGACTACCACACCATCACACATCACATATCCTAGCATTATCTCGGTTGCCCTAGACTTAAGTTTAGGGCCCAAGGTCTGCTCACTTTTTTTTTTTTTTGTTTTACGTCGGTAACAAAATGCATTTACGCACTGCCTTCCGGCCAAAGGGGGACCGAAAGGGGGTGTGGGACTCACCACCGGCAAACGCAACTGCCAGCAGTAATACCCTTTAAAAATCTTCCGACGACGCCCGCCGCTTGTTGAGAAAGAGGCGGGGGCCAGTACCTGGGTTAGAGCTCTGACACCCCGCCCGCGGCCAACGTCCCCCGAACCAAAACCGGGAGGACCTCCTCAGAGAGGCGCAGTGGACGCGCCCCTCCTACCTCCTTGTGCGACCATAGCGTGTGTGGCCGACTTCTCGGAGGGTCCATGGTTAGACAGAAGGGGCCCCCTGCCCCGCTGCCTATGACCCTCCTGGCGCTGCTTGACGGGCCCTCCTGCCCCGCCCGCTGCGCCCTCCACAGGTCCCTCTTAGTTTCCCCCCCGGTAGTCAGTACTAAGGGCACCCAGAGTCGTCGGTCTCTGGGTGTTACCTTTTCCAGCCTCCTGCGCCCTACCGGGAGGTACTCAGCCCCCCCCCCACGACAAGGTGGAGACCAGTCGGGGGGGGGGAAGGTCTGCTCACTGGTTCAACCAGATTTGACTGAATTTCAGTTATTACGTGGAGCGTCTGCCGTCTGACCTCCGCAACCCAGAGGGAATTATCATGGTTAAACCAGCTGTCAGTCTGTTGGAAGGCACTGATTTCCTAATAACTACTGCCATAGATGTTCATGACAGCCGAGACCAACGGCTTGAAGTGCTTTTCAAGGAACGGAGCAAGCGATAATTACGAACATAACTTCGAAAAGTTATAGGTGCGCCACCAGGGTTTGAACCCGAGACCCTCTGAATTTAAAAGCAAGGAGTCTCGCCACTGGGCTATCGCCACTCTTGCTCACTCTCTTAACGACTACCAAATCTGTAAACTCTGCTTTATTGCAATGATTTTTTCCGACCTATAAATATTAATTGTTATTAAAAAAAAAAAAAACCCCCACAAAAGCGTTTTCTTATTATATAAATTTTTTACATAAGTTACAAAAGTATGTAGCTTAGTCCATTGTACGTCTTCAGAAACGCACAAATCAATATTGGTTTTATTATGATCCTGGAGTATCCTCCAATTTACTTTAACATAAAGTTGAATATGAGGTATTGCAAAAATACCTTAACATAATAGATTGCTCTCATATAAGGTAATGGAAAAGAATTCCGTTTAGGATCTGTGTTTTTCTTCTCTTTTACTGGGGATTTCGTTTTTATAACGTCAATCTTTAGATACATTACTTAGAACTTTACCCATGTTAGAAAAAAACGTACGAAAAGTTCAATGGACGTCTCTATACTTTTTATCGATAAGGTGGTTCAAATGAGTTAATCGCTCGAAGCTCCGTGGTCGGAAGCATCCAAAAAGTCAATTCTTCAGTGGGTAACCACATGATAAGCATTAGATATTTAGCCTTTTGTGCTTCGGAAGGCACATAAAGTCGATGGATTCGATTGTTACAGTTGTGGCAGTTGATAAGCTATCGCAGCACACGTTTCTGGAGTGCCCTGGATGGAGTTGCTCTCTCGCTGCCGACCATCATGCGAATAATGGTCGACAGCGGAGGCATGGGAGGCGATGGCCTCCTTCTGCGAAGTGGTGATGTCGCAGAAGGCGGCCGCGGAGCGTGAGAGGGTACGGAATACGATCTCTCTCCGGCTACGCCGTTGGCGCAGCGGGCGAGCCAGGACGTAAATCAAAAAAAAAGTTGATGAGCTATGTTATAGATCCTTTCGGTTTGCATCTTTATTTTGCCCGCCAGTTTCCCAATCGACTTAAGGCTTCGAAATTTCTTAAAGAAAAATAATTATTGATATTTTGAAGAAATATTTCTGTTAATGACAAATCAGAATTATTCTATTCCTGACTAGATTTGTAGTGGACAAAATAATACGCGATTTCTCTTTACTTGGACATGTAAAGTCTCTTTCTTGGATCTTGCAAAATTATTGCAAGTCATTCATATTACCGAATGCCGTAACCAGCCATCTTACAAAGAAAGTAAATACTTCAATTGAGTAGACTTTAATAATTGTTGGGTTATATTTTATGGTGAATAATCAAACGAGACTTGGGCACAATATACTACATCTTGATACTGGCTTAGCACTTTAAATTCTTGAGTTAAGTTTAAGTTTAAAGAAGACGCTGATATATTTAGTCTTGACCCATTAACGTCCTACTACTATGTATGTTCTTCTAACAAACCAAGGTGAGAGGAACTCAGGTTAGGACACCTCAACGCAAACCCAGCTCTGATTATTATCGGAGGTAAATGCGCCCTGCTGTCAAATTTCAAGCTGCTAAATAGGACCCCTGTTGCTTATCGACTCCAACATAAAGTTGTAAATAGGACCAAGTACCTTTCGAAACACAAAAGCGCTCGACATTAAATGCTACCATCACCTCACCTATATAAAACTAATCTCTGTGACCTATACTTGATTTCTGTGATTGTTGCCGATCACCAAATACCGCGGGACTTCTCGTGATTTTTTATTAAACTGCACTGCAGGGCAAAGGTATCCATGACCCAATCCCCAAAATAAATTAGCCAAACCGATATTGATGACGTCAGAGCTTATTTGCGAATCCCAGTTGTTTATGGCATGTCCTTTTAATTTGCTTTGTGCTTGTATTTAGGTAGATTGGGTCAATAATACCTATCTGATGATCATTTGTTGTCTATTTAAGTTTAATCTCTCCGGTTAGGAAGTCAGAGCCTCTAATATTCTGATCACTGGTTTAAACATACTTGTAGAATGATGTTTCCCTCTCAGTTGCGGAGGTCAGACATGATGACTGCATGATGTCATAACTTTTTCAGCGATAAGTTTCTAGGCGATTTGGCTGAAATTCAGTTATTTGAAGGGGATGTCCGACGGCAATCGCTTTACCTAAAAACTGAAGTTCAGCCAAATCGTTAAAATCGAAGTTTGACCAGTGATCAGACCCTGAGCCCTAAGCTTAAGTCTAGGGCAACCGGGATAATGCTAGGATATGAATATAATGAATCTCTCCCACGAGCTCAAAGCTACTAGTGGGTTAATTTAATCTGAAATCATAGTTATAGGGAAGCGATCTGTCAAACAATCAAAATCATTTATTTCATAAACAATAACATAGTACTTGAAAACGTCAAGGGCTGTCGTTTTCCAAAATACCCATATTACCAACAATGTCGAATAAATAAGGGGCAATTGTTTATTATGGAAGTTTAGTTCTGTCCTTGCCTAAAAATTTGAAGAATGCTTAAGTCCATAGAATCGCAATGGCAATCTCATCGCTTAAGGATGACTGCTTACAAATATTCTTCAAGCGGAATACCGTCTTAAATATCTTATAAATAAAGGGATACTAAACGCCTTTAAGTTGACTGAATTTTCTTTGTTGAACATTATTAAATGAAACGACAAGGGCTGTTTAAATTTATTTTAGAACAGTTTGCAATTTTCAATAAAATACAGACTATGTGTATAAATGAAGGTAGATTAAGATAAAATCTTATCGAATTTCTTAGCATTAGCTTCAGGGAACAAGATTCCATTAAACTGACGTAACATTCCTAGATTAAGTGAATTTTCAACGGCATCGAAGGATGGAGATAGAGTAATAATTTAATGGTATAATAACCATTTATAATAAATAAAAAGCTCTAATACATAGTGATTACCCCATTAACGTCCATTACCTTCCTGAAATAAACCACTGCCGTAAAAAGGACTGCCGACACCGATAACAAATTTCTAGCCTTTTTAAAGTGACTATCACATATAATAAATAAACAAAAACAACGTTATAAGGAGCCTAACGAAGCACGGAAGCGCTTCAAATTTCAAATCTTTTTTTCTATAAACTATTAAATACTACTTGAAAACGTCAAAATGAAATATAAAAACAAAAACAATCGAACTTTTAAATTATCAATTGGTTAGTTACAATCTTCATTTCGCACGCTGAGAATGAAAGTGATCCATTTAAAAATTTTTTTTTTTTGGATAGTGACGAAAATGAGTCGTTCTCATAGACGATATTTTTCTTATTCTTTAATCATATTTTATTATGTCAACATTAAGATAAAAAAAAACGTTTGTATAACATTATTGGACTTTTCTACCTTAAATACAGTAGATATACTTTTTTGTGTCATTTTAGAAAGATACCTAATTTATAAAATGACACAAAAAAGTATACTATAAAAACGGCAGTTTAATCCCAAGCATTTTTATCTGCCATATAGTCTCTGATAGAATAGTAGGTATCCCTTTAAATATAGCTTGCATTTAATTGTTAATTAAAATTTATTCAGGCTTAATTACTGCATACTGGTTGTGATTTTATTGTAGAATCGTACATATTAACCTTTGAAAGATTTGTTAATTTTTGAAGCCTAGTGGCAGGTACAACTAGTTTATGCAATATCCAATGATAATTGCCCTTTCAAAGCTTTGCTTGAGCGACAATTTTAGACTAAGTTGAACCATGGAGCTACGAGGGTTGCAACGTTGATAAGTTTCAAAATAACCTGCAAAATCTTTAACAAAGCTTCTAATAGGCAATCCTTTAGAATAAAAAAAAGGAACCCCTGTCGAGAAATCAATAAAAATACAGCATTGAGTCTTACAATGAATAATTATTTTAAAGACTGTAGAGGCTCAGCAATGCGAAATTTATTACAAACAAACATTCAAAAATAATAACTAAATTATTTTGATAGTGATGATTATGATGATAAAACCACGGCAGGTACGCCAGATGTTTTGGTGCCAAAAACAAAAATGTTATCAACATCTGTGAAACGAGTTAATAATAATAATAAGCCCGCAGGGAAACTTGTGGCGAACTGTTGGCGAGTGGCGACAGCACGGGCGTAAATCCGAGTTCTCCAGAGGATCGGACTGCGGTCTCGTCTTCGGTTCGCCGGAGTGGGCCCCAAGAGGCTAGCAAGACCCTCGCCCCTGGCTTGCCTTCATTGGCTGTCCAGGGTGTAGTCGCAAGAGCTACATGCTCGCAGGGTGGAAGTGAAAGATGCATAAGTCGTGAGTTGGCGCACTGTCCTCTTGGGCAGTGAGTAGAAAACGGTGTACACCTCTCGACACCCTGAAGCCGAGGATATCGATGTTGCGCTCCTGCCGTTGCACTACGGCTATTTTGGAGTGCCCATTTGATCCTCTGGCTAGTCACCGCCTGCCATTTACAATCATTTGAGACTGATGATGACGGCAGGTGTCCGGTAGTCTCCTCTATCCATAGTCCAACTTACCCAGTCATTCAGCTTTTCAAACCAATATCCCGGCCATAGTAGATGCCATTTTATCCTAATAGTACTGCACCAACCGGGGATTGTCCTTAGGTGTATTTCTATAGTGCACATAGGGATAATCGCCGGTTAGTGTCACATAACCATTAGATTAAAATTGTCTAGGGGCCTCTACGTATTGGCCCCACGCATGCCTTCCAAATGTCCGGGTCACCATTGGCCTGAGATCGGAAAAAGACAAACATAATAATAATAATAATTCAGCCTATGTTCAGCAGTGGACTTCAAATGGGTGAAATGATGATGATGATGATGGCAACGTTAGGAAACCGAGCAACTAGAACAATGACCTAGCTGAATCGTACTGTGCTGCCCCGACAATCGCACGATTTATGTTTAAGAATTTAAATTGCTAGCTCGTTATTTTTTATATTAGTTGATTTTGACTGATATTTCATTGTATTGTCATTTTTTAAGTGGACATGTTGATTGCTTTCGTGTGAATAATTTTAATACGATGTCAATATGTCTATTGAAACCACTAGATATATCATTATAATTTTAGTCTATTTTGGCTGCAATAGAATATAATCGATCGGGGAGAATAATTTTCAGCAGTGAACTTGTTAAAGCTTGTACGATGATACAAAACTTTTTGGTTTAATTCCTTAAAAGTATTTCGCATAACTCGCATAAAAAAGTTTGTTTAATGAACCCATGTTGCAGACATACCGATCACTAAGTCACGCAAATATCCTGATCAAATATGAATTACTAAGAAATTTGGATTATGAATTCAATCCAGCGAACTCAAGAGCAAGGACGGGTGAATTTAATTCTAAGTAAAACGAACTCAAACTACGGTCTGAGTTATCTCCAAGCAATTACTATGTAGATTGTGAGCTGTTTGAATGAAGACCATCGCCTTGAAGATTCATCGAATACAGCCACTTTTGAATAAAAACTTTTTAATTAAGCTCAGAATGTTACTTTTTCACTTTATTGAAGAATAAAGAAAGATCACATTTTATTTTTAGGTCTTTTATTGAAGTCGATAAGTTGATAGCTTTCGTTTACTCAATACTCAATGTCTTTATTGCACTCCATATGTTACAAAGATGTTACTTATAATATCACAGATACAATATGGACCCTGTAGGGTATGGCAACTTAGAAGAGAGGAGGATGCTAGCTTTTTATATTTAGATTATTGTATTCGGTTTATTATACAATAATAATTATATTGAAAATTAAATTAATTCTATACCTATTAAATTATGTATATTATATTGTATTATAAATGGTAAATATGTTTTATTATAATGTAATAGGTTGGGGAAAAAGTCTTTTCGTATTTTTGTATGAAAAGTCAAGACATTTTTTTCAAAGTTTATTTACATTTATTTACAATATATATGTACCGTTTTGTTGAATAACTTTCTGCCATTTTGTGGGCAGAGACATTATCCCGTTACTGTAGAAACTTTGGGACTTCTGATCAAAAAAACGGGACAAATAGTTTTGGCAGTCCTCTCTTGAGGTCAACCTTACAGAACCTAAAGAATTCTGCAGAGACCGAAACAGGTGAAAATCTGAAGGCGCAAGGTCAGGGCTATATGGTGGATACACTAGGACCTCCCAGTCGAACTCTCTTAATTTTTGCTGAGTGGCTAAAGATGTGTGTGGTCTAGCGTTATCGTGATGAAAGACCACACCCTTCCTGTTGATCAATTCCGGCCGTTTTCTCTCGACTGCTTCCTTTAATCTCATCAGTTGCTGGCAGTAAAGATCAGAATCGATGGTTTTGCCGGGCGGTAAAAGCTCATAATAAACAATGCCCTTCCAATCCCACCATACACACAGCATCACCTTATTTCGTGTTAGGCCAGGTTTGGCCACAGTCTGTGAAGCCTGGCCAACTTTCGACCACGACCTTTTTCGCACGTTCTTCTCGTACGTGATCCACGTTTCATCGCCAGTTATCAATCTCTTCAAAAACGGCTCGGTTTCATTACGTCTCAATAATGAATCGCAAATGAGTACACGGTTCATTAAGTTTCTTTGAGTGAGCTCGTGTGGCACCCAAATATCGAGCTTTTTTGTATAACCAGCTTTCTTCAAATGGGTCAAAACTGTTTTGTGGTCAATTCCCAGTTCTTCAGCTACATCGTAACTACTAATATGCCGATCTTGCTCCACTCTTTCAAAAATGGCGTTCATTTTATTCGTAACAGGGCGACCAGAGCGAGGTGCATCTTTAACATCAAAATTTCCGGACTGAAAACGTTTGAACCAAATTTGTGCTACTCTTACTGACACTGCATCAGGTCCATAAACATCACAAATTTTTTTCACTGCTTGAGTTGCATTTTTGCCTTTTTTATAATAAAATTTTAAAATGTATCGAATTTCTTCATTAGATTCACTCATTTTTACGGAGAGAAAAACAAATGAAAAATAGCGGGAAGCAACTTTTTTTTTATTTTTTTCTTTTCTTTATAATGGAACCTTTTTAATGTTACCAAAACCAGCCAGACACAAATAGTACAGTCAAAAAATTTTTATAATAAGTTTATACCTACGTTATGCGAAAAGACTTTTTCCCCGACCTAATTAATATATAGTGCTATAGCATGCTATTGTATTAAATATGTAATCATTATATAATAATTTGTGTTATGTTTATTTCAATATATATTATTTTTGTTTTTGTTTTAGGTCTTTATCATCTAGGTATTCATTAATACATGTTCAAGTGTGAATAGGGTTCCAATCAAGATCTCAGAAGCACTGCCAACCTCACCTGCAAGTGGTGCACTTGCCGATCAACAGACGAGGCTCTGGCGAACACGAAAGTTACTAATAAGCGGCAATAGGCTCGCTACCTTTTACGTGGGTGACGAAATGGGGGTGTTTATATGCCACTCCCTACCCCTTTGGGGAAACAGAGTGAATGTCTGTATGTAAATAATTTTTACTCGATGTTAAATGAAATCCATAAAATCAAAATTCATTTATTCTAGTTGAGCTCTTATGAATGTCATACTTATAAACTAACGCGCCCATTCACTGCGGGCAAGAGCTTGGTCGTAAAAGAACGGGCAAGAAAATCGTCAAGTTAATTTTTTACATAACTAAGTGGATATATCATTATCTTATTAGCCCATTTTGCCCTCCTCTTGAAGCCATTCCTTTTCATTTAAGTTTTGGTCTACAAGCCCAGTTCTCAGAATGTTACTTCTTAACTTAATTGAAGAATAAAATTAAATGAAATATCATTGCTTTCGTTGTTTTATTTAAGTGGATATGATAATTGCTTTCGTCTAAATCACTTTTATTCGCTGTAAAGATGTGTATTAATCTACTAGATACATCACTACCATTTTAATCTATGTCATCATCATTTCAGCCATTCGAAGTCCACTGCTGACCATAGGCCTCCCCAATTGCTTTCCACGTAGATCGATTCTTTGCCGCCTGCATCCACCGGCTCCCCACCGCCCTGACCAGATCATCGGTCCATCGCGTTGGGGGCCGCCCTTTACTACGTTTGCTAATTCGTGGTCGCCATTCAAGAACCTTAACGCCCCATCGGTCGTCGGTTCTTCGAGCTATGTGCCCCGCCCACTGCCACTTCAGCCTGCAAACGCGCTTCGCTATGTCGGTCACTATGGTTCTCCTACGGATTTCCTCATTTCTGATTCTATCAATCTATGTGGACTGATAAATAAATGAATATTTTCAGACAAATACTCCAATTATTTATTCCCAAGATAAGTATCATTAATAATACTTTCTTTATTGTAAATACATACTTAATATACATACTCAGATCAGAACAAATGTTCATGTTAATGCACACAATGACTTCTCCTGCGTGAGAATCGAACCCACGACCTCAGGAGCGGAGTGCTAATATGACTGGCGAGACTTGCCACCACGCCATGTCGGTCGTCAAAATGCCTGATATTTAATTGTTGTCTTTTATTAAAGAAGATATGGCAATCGCTAAAGTAGCAATCGCTTTGAATGGAACAATTTTCATTCGATGCCAAATCGTTTATTTATAATAATAATGATTCTTTATTTAAGACCCTGGGCCCAATTTTTATTAGCAATTTTTTTTAAATTAAGAAATCCTTTCGATATATAATTATCATATTTGTCTATGTCGCCCTAATTTTTAAACAACTTTACTTTATTTAAATTTGGGGCTACAACCTCACAAATTATGGCGATAGCAACACATTAAATATAATCACGTGGATCTAGCGTGCTGGCGATAACAAGCAAATATTCTTTCTTGCTGTTAGAACATTTCTGGGTCTCTAATTAATGAAAATCAGATAATTGATAATATAAATTAACAGTTTAACATGTATCCGGCTATATGTGGTATATCTAATGTAAATTAGAGGAGTACCAACTTTAAATATTGATTCGCTAGGCTAGTTTTAAATGATTCAATTTAACGTATTTTTTTGATCGAAATGTCTGATTCAGAAAACTATCTAAATCAGTCTTAACAATCATCTGTTTAATAACTTTATGTATATTTTCGATATTATCACAGTATAAAAACAGATACAAGTAACTTGAAGCAAAGGTGGGCATGTTTTAAATTAAATAAGTTAATCTCCGCATCTCTTAAGAAGGCTATATTTCCGACTAGTAAGAAACTTCATCAAACAAGTTTGAATTTTAATATCGAAGCGAAAGCGAAGAAGGATATTCATATTACAAAACGAAAATAGCGCCATCTCTCCGTGTCATTAAGAACCATTGAGTTTTACATCCCACTGCTTTTGGAGCAGAGTAATATTCGCATGCTTTTAGATGTTCCGTATAGGGTCGTTTGTTATTAATATAATAGATTTTATCTAAGAAGCTTAGAAAGATAATTAATTATTTTCTTTGTTTACATATATTTTGTCAGTGATGGTTGGATTCCTCAGGCAATAACAACATATTATTAAAATAATAAATAATTAGTAAATTAAACACCCCAATAAAATAAATATCTATATATAGTACCTACCTATTTTAAATAACTATATGCAGAGGTGTAATCTGTTTTGAGATTAAGATAATAAACTTACTAGTTTTTTTTTAAAAACTTCTCTATTGAATTAAAGAAAAAAAAATTATCACTTCAAAATGTACATTAGGAATTTCTTTATTTAGATATTAATGTGCGGATATTCATTGTAAGCAATGCAATTCAATTGGGAAAAATCTATGTTTTGATTCAATTTAGTTTCAACTTCTAAGGTTTATCATATCAAAATGAACTCTTAGGATCCTATCAAATAACTAGGCTTTCCAGAATCAATAACTGAGGAGACAGTAAGTTAGAGAACGTTCGATATTTTTATATGTCTTCTTCTAGTTTAGTTATTGTTCTATAACACGAGATTTAAGACACAAATTCCATTTAGGGTTCAATTTACGCTTTACATTATGATATAATACATAAGATGATGATTACATAAGCAGTTGCTATATTCTTGCAATTCAATTCATTAATGAGATTGATACCATTCTTTTAATTTGGCTATAATAGCACAGAAATACGACATGCAAGTCCCTTAAGTTCAATTTAGCAAATTCCAACATTTAAAAAAAAATTGGTTAGTTTCCTATATCGTCTGCTTACTGGTAAAACATGATAAATGCATTTTTTTTCTAAAATGACTTATGAATGCATTTATATGTAATTTTCGATGCTTTATCTACTGGTAAAACAGAATAATCGATAGGACCGTAAATACAAAGATAGCTTAGTTAAAAACATAGTAACCTACAATGAAATAGCAATAATCATTCAGATAAACTGAGGTAAATCATCTTACCATTGATTTCGAGCTAAACTGTACAAGTAAATGATGATATATCACTTTAAGATATTTTCGTTGTAGATGTACCTACACCACATCTACGTAGCTATGAATATTATGTCAGGCTAAAATATGTTAAACTGATTTATTTACGTTTGTTTGCTATAAAATACAGGTAAAAAGATATAAATGCAGTGAAGGGTACTAAAAAGCAACGCCAATTTACAAAAATGTTTCATTTATCACGATGGATCTAAACATCAAAAAAATGTTCAAAAATAATTCTGTTACATTTTATCGATTTCTCCCACCGTTATAAATAGTACTATTGAAAAATGCAACCAAAGTAGTCTGTATGATGCCGACGACCAAAGAGGAAAAAAAGAACCTCCTAACAAAAGTAATGAAGCTGCTGTCGATTACCTCAAAAAGCATATTGAGTCTTTCCCTACCATGGGCCACATAATATGTGATTCATCGAAACGTTTATATTTAGATGCCTCGTTGTCTACTGCGATAATGTACCAGCTTTACCAGTTTGAGTGAAAAATGCACAGGGTGCAAGTAGTATACCAAAAGGACGCAGAATTATGGAACAACCGCATGAAACTAGCCAAGTACGTCTTAAAAAACTTTATTCTAAGGCTTTGCCGATAACTAAAGCAAAGAAAGAAAATCTTCTGACGTTATTTTAATACAGGTGTTATCCCCGAAAAATACCACGGCTGGTTCCAATCTTTAACCGAACCTGCAATTGAAGAAGATTCTCCTGAAGAATGAAATCCTCCATAGTATTAATTTACAATTTAATTTCCTTGATTATACTTCCCTACTCTGATTTCTTTATGATTTGTGATTACGAATGAATACTGTCTGACTTGATTATTAAATTATACACCTTCAGCAACACTTTAAAAGATATTGAACTTATTTGTATGAACATTTTTATAATAAGTGCACAATTTATTTAAAGTCCTACAAGTAAAATCAGATAAATGCAGAGTTTCACCCAATAATTCCACAACTCCATAACATACGCACCTTTTTTCTATTATAATGCCTAGCTTCTACCCTTCGCTTGTTGTTTCCATTCAAATTACTAAGATTTTATGGCAAACATAGGTATTATCTCTGTTTTTTCTATTACAGCTAAAACCAGTTAAGTACATGCCCTGCATCAATATTAACTGATTTATTGCTTAATTTTTTGATACTGATATTGTTTTAAATTAATAGAGATAAAGTGTAATATATTACCTATCAATTAGCATAAATATATTTTACAAAAAAATATTTTAATGAGAGTAATAAATCTATTGAACTTTCAAACCTTGTTATCTCAGTTCAAGGAAATATGCATTTAACACACTTTACCAGTAAGCAGACGATATGTTCCTGCTCGTATGATCATAAATGCTAAATACAGGGCAGCTCATCGCCGCCCGTCCGTCTTCTATAGGCGACAGGCCGCGTAGATGGCGCGTTCGTGTTCCACGCGGGCCTCAAAGAGATGTCAGCACACTGAGGGGCCCCCAGGGAGGGGGCCATGCCTGCCGGGGCTGCGGGACTGTCCGAAAGGGTTACCGCGGCCTCGGTACGTAGCAAGCTCAAAAGAAGGAACACGGATGGTTTTTAGTCAGTAGAAGTCTGACACACCCTCCCGCTCCACCCACAGCGGGAGAAGGTCATTTGATGATTTTCCATCCCAAAAAAAAAAAAAAAAGGGCAGCTCGTGAAAGGCCGAAGTATCCAGCTACAAACAAGCCACTTTAGATGCACTACAATTCAGACTGCAGTCATGCCTGGATTCTCTTTCAGGTGAAAGGCTAATAATGGCAGAAGGATTATCTACTGGAACGTTAATGAACTGAGATATTAGCAATATATTAACAATAAAGTCAGGGAATCCTATATCATGTAAATTTCCAGTTCTTAATCGTATCACGCGCAAATAATATATATAATTTTTTCACACGTTTTTGTTATCAATAAACATTAACTTATCAATAAAAATCTGAAATATTTAATCTTTCGTCTGCTGATTATCTTTGCCTTGATCGACGAAGTGTGTTGTAAGTTTTAGGAATAATACCACTTTCCCTACAAATTACGGAGACTACTTGATAAATAACAATTGAATTAATATAGAAGTAGAGGGATTCTACAATCATCTTAGGATTCCAAGCCAACCTCACCTGCAAGTGGTGCACCTGCCGATCAACGGACGAGGCTCCGGCGAACATAACAGTGCCTAGTTAGCGGCAATAGGTTCGCCACCTATTACGTGGGACTAACTATATCATAAGCGAAGTGTGGGCGTATAATATGCCTCTGCCTACCCCTTCGGGGAAACAGGCGTGATTATATGTATGTATGTATTAAAATTGTTCGAATAAAGTAACTTTGAAAAAAATGCTTTTTCATTTGCTACATCAGTAGTAAATCTAGCACGTGTTAATCTAGGTAACAAATTGTAGCTAAGTCTATCATTAAATATCATTTTTGTAAAACTAGAAGTAAATCACGCAAGTGATAATGTACAGATAGAAACAAAGAGCACAAATCTTATTCATCAAATCCACGAAATTATATTATTAGGTCGGGGAAAAAGTCTTTTCGCATAACGTAGGTATAAACTTATTATAAAATTTTTTTGACTGTACTATTTGTGTCTGGCTGGTTTTGGTAACTTTAAAAAGGTTCCATTATAAAGAAAAGAAAAAAATAAAAAAAAGTTGTTTCCCGCTATTTTTCATTTGTTTTTCTCTCCGTAAAAATGAGTGAATCTAATGAAGAAATTCGATACATTTTAAAATTTTATTATAAAAAAGGCAAAAATGCAACTCAAGCAGTGAAAAAAATTTGTGATGTTTATGGACCTGATGCAGTGTCAGTAAGAGTAGCACAAATTTGGTTCAAACGTTTTCAGTCCGGAAATTTTGATGTTAAAGATGCACCTCGCTCTGGTCGCCCTGTTACGAATAAAATGGACGCCATTTTTGAAAGAGTGGAGCAAGATCGGCATATTAGTAGTTACGATGTAGCTGAAGAACTGGGAATTGACCACAAAACAGATTTGACCCATTTGAAGAAAGCTGGTTATACAAAAAAGCTCGATATTTGGGTGCCACACGAGCTCACTCAAAGAAACTTAATGAACCGTGTACTCATTTGCGATTCATTATTGAGACGTAATGAAACCGAGCCGTTTTTGAAGAGATTGATAACTGGCGATGAAAAGTGGATCACGTACGACAAGAACGTGCGAAAAAGGTCGTGGTCGAAAGTTGGCCAGGCTTCACAGACTGTGGCCAAACCTTTTTTTTTTTTTTGTTTTACGTCGGCAACAAAATGCATTTACGCACTGCCTTCCGGCCAAAGGGGGACCGAAAGGGGGTGTGGGACTCACCACCGGCAGACACGACCGCCGGCAGCAATACCCACTAAAAATCTTCCGACGACGCCCGCCGCTTGTTGAGAAAGAGGCGGGGGCCAGTACCTGGGTTGCAGCTTCTGACACCCCGCCTGCGGCCAACGTCCCCCGGACCAAAACCGGGAGGACCTCCTCAGAGAGGCGCAGTGGACGCGCCCCTCCTACCTCCCCCTGCGACCATAGCGTGTGTGGTCGACTTCCCGGAGGGTCCATGGTTAGACAGCAGGGGCCCCCTGCCCCCGCTGCCTAGACCCTCCTGGCGCTGCTGAGCGGGCCCTCCTGGCCTACCCGCAGCGCCCTCCATAGGTCCCTCTTAGTTTCCCCCCCGGTAGTCAGTACTAAGGGCACCCAGAGTCGTCGGTCTCTGGGTGTTACCTTTTCCCTAGCGCCTCCTGCGCCCTACCGGGAGGTACTCAGCCCCCCCACCACGACAAGATGGAGACCAGTCGGGGGGAGACTGTGGCCAAACCTGGCCTAACACGAAATAAGGTGATGCTGTGTGTATGGTGGGATTGGAAGGGCATTGTTTATTATGAGCTTTTACCGTCCGGCAAAACCATCGATTCTGATCTTTACTGCCAGCAACTGATGAGATTAAAGGAAGCAGTCGAGAGAAAACGGCCGGAATTGATCAACAGGAAGGGTGTGGTCTTTCATCACGATAACGCTAGACCACACACATCTTTAGCCACTCAGCAAAAATTAAGAGAGTTCGACTGGGAGGTCCTAGTGCATCCACCATATAGCCCTGACCTTGCGCCTTCAGATTTTCACCTGTTTCGGTCTCTGCAGAATTCTTTAGGTTCTGTAAGGTTGACCTCAAGAGAGGACTGCCAAAACTATTTGTCCCGTTTTTTTGATCAGAAGTCCCAAAGTTTCTACAGTAACGGGATAATGTCTCTGCCCACAGAAAGTTATTCAACAAAACGGTACATATATATTGTAAATAAATGTAAATAAACTTTGAAAAAAATGTCTTGACTTTTCATACAAAAATACGAAAAGACTTTTTCCCCAATAAATCATCTTAATATTGTGTAATAATAATAAATTTAATTCAATTAAAAATTTGATATGAACACATCGGTGACCATAATTTCTTTATAATCTGATAAAATATTTACGCGACTTTGCAGGTGCAACTTCTTAGATAAATAATAACTGTTACTGTTTCCGAGAGAATAATTTACTATGTTAATGTAAGAACCAAAGGGAAATTCTTTAATTTATTATGCGATTCATTTCATGTTATGGTGAACGAGCATTTTGAGATTTAAGCGTAGTATATTTATGAACTTCGAAACAAAGCCTAGTGATAAACAGATAATGACGGTTTTCCACAAATCTTGATAAAAAAATATTACGATTTACAATAATCGTTTCCTATAAATTACAGATAAAACATTATCATGCAGAAGGAACCCGTTATAGACAATTTAAAGGAAACTTCTGCAAACAATTTAATCTTCCAGGAGAAGCGTTACCAAATTAAATACCCTGTTATAAAACATAGTTCTTCTTATTTTAAGAAATTAACTAGTAATATTTTTATATGCCTTTATATCAGACTTCATTTCACAGTAACACGATACATCTTACAGTTTGGTATATTCGTGTATAACAACGAGTATTATAATATATTTTGACAAAATTGCATAAGTGACGTTGTAGCACCGGGGGTGCGTCTTGCTACTGATAACAAAAAATCAGGAAACAACCTCGGAATTTAAAAGCAAAACACAAAAACCTTTATTTTATAAACTATTTACATAGTACTTACTTGAAAACGTCAAAATTAAATATAAAAAGCAAGCTTAACACGAAGCTCAGATTCAACTACATGCAACAAAACAATTAAAAATAATTTTTTTTAAGTATAAGTAAATATAAGTGCCAGTTCCGAGCCACCGATCTGTAAGAAGAAATGGCAAGAAACTCAAAGACAAAAAGAAATGAATCAAGAACTCTTTTAAATAACCAATTGGTCTTCTAAACAATACACCAATTATTTAGTCCCAAGATAAGTATTATTAAAAGCTTGTGTTATGAATATTAAATGACGGAAAAACATACCTAAATACTTTTTTTTTGTAAATAAATACTTAATATACATAGAAAACACCCAGACCAGAACAAATATTCATGTTAATGCACACAAAGATTTGTCCTGTATAGGAATCGAACCAACGATCTCAGGAGCAGAGGGCTGGTATATTGACCACGCCGTATCCGTCGTCAAATGGATCTAAATAGTTCCGGCAAATTCACTTTTAGCAAAGACATCTCCAGATAAAACGATTCCAATGATGAGAGGTTGATTCTTGGCTGTACATTGAAACTAGACGAGTTCCAATTATCATATTATCCTCTATTGATTTTATATTTCAAGTGGAAAATCATCAAATGACCGTATTCAGCCGTGGGTGGAGTGGAAGAGTGTGTCAGACTTTTAGCCCGTTATGTTCCAGGGCCGTGAATACCTTTTCAGATAGTCCGGAACAATTTCTCTTTATGTAATACTAGTTATCTCTTTTATCGATAGTAGATGAAAGCGAAACGGCTATGCAGCTATTACTAGACCTTGTAATAAAGGTCATCAAATGAGGTGAAGGTTGTCAATTTTTCAAAAGGAAATAAAATTATATTTGCTTACCGTTTTCACTTTTTAATCATATTGATAAAAAGATTAAGTGACGTACTGCTTTATCAAGTTAATCTTAAAAAAGATAATACACGTGTTCATTTGAAAAATAATAAAATATTGCAATAGATTTTTCTATACCAGTATTGCAATAATCTTTTTTTAAAGACTCGTGTGATTCATATTTTATTAAATTTTTAATCGCTATTTACTTAAGCATTGGTAGTGACTCATGCTGAGGTGTGCCCGTTTCAGTCGAAGTATTTAGAATTTCTATGTTCTTAAATTGTTATCCTTTTTTTTATGCTGGAAAAATCCTTCTTAAAATTTTAACCTATGTGTCCTGGTGTTTGGACCTTATCTCTAAATTGGCTAAACGCATTTTGTTATTATCGGGACCAACGGCTTTTGACGTGCCTTCTAAATCTAGGCTCAAAGGTAAATGCCACAAAACGGTCACTTATCTACAAACATTTGGCTTATGAACTTTGCTTTTTATTAATGATTGTTACCAACTTTCTAATATCGGAATCCAAGCGCTTTAATTTATTTATTTAATCTTTATTGCACACACATAAAAATACAATGTACAAAAGGCAAACTTAATGTCATTAGGCCATTAGCCATTAGGCTCTATCAGTCAACCTTGGGGTTAGCAAGAGACACTAAAGGCGGTGCGAGTAAGAGATAATATTTATAGTTATGATATACTAACATGAAATAGTACGCTGATCTACATAAAATACATACACATATATAAACACAAATACATATTTATAAATGGATGATAAGGGGGGAAATTTCATCGATGATCATTCTTTCAAGAAGTAATTGAAAGTAAAGTTTTCCAAATCTGTTTTGCTTTTAGCCAATCTGATATTTAAAGGAAGAGAGTTTCAAAGTTGGATGGCCTTAACGCCAATGGAGTTTGACATGAACCCTGTACTGTTTTGAGGTGTAGCAAGCAGAAGGTTTTCGAGGCGAGAGTGAGTAGAGCTTAGGAATCTGAATTGGGATCGCAAATACTCAGGAGAATTAGGATCATTTAAAATAGAAAACAGGGTAGGGAGAATCCTAGTCTGTCGACGTTGAGGAATAGTCAGCCATTTAAGCTGGGAACGATAAGAAGATATGTGGTCATATTTTCGCAGACAGAAAATAAAACGGATTGAGTTGTTTAAGAGGCGATCCAATTTCAGTAAAAGGTCTTTGTTTAGATCAGAGAAGCACACATCAGCATAATCAATCAAAGGAATTATTTAACTCTGAACTAATAGAACCTTTGTGCTTATGGGTAGAAAATTTTTTAGCCTATAGAGGACACGCAATGTTCCAGTGACCTTTCGATTGACCTCAACAATATGAGTGGACCAACTAAGAGTGGAGTCAATGTAAAGGCCGAGGTCCTTCTCATTTGCACTAAATGGTATGCTGGAATCATTGTAAATCATTGGCGGTATCACAGCATAGTATAATTTGCACAGTTGACGCGAGCTACCTACAATAATGGCCTGACATTTAGAAGGATTCACCATAACACCGAACCGCTTAGACCATTCTGAACTTTTGGTTAAGTTTTTATTCAGATGATGTATAGCAATTGAGATATCGGCAGAACTACAGTCGCGGTACAATTGCAAATCATCAGCATAAAGATGGTGAGGGCAATCAAGGTACAATGTCAAAATGTTAATAAATAAAGAAAATAGTAGTGGAGACAAGATTCCACCCTGGGGCACTCCAGTTTCCACTGCACAACTATAAGATAAGCAATTATTATAAGATAAGGAAGATTCTTTGGACGCTTTAGGTATTTTTTGCGATCTGTCCAAAGCTTTTGATTGTGTTCCTCATGAAACATTGATAAAAAAATTAGATTATTATGGAATAAGAGGCTCCGCATTGGATCTTCTTACTTCTTACTTAAGTAATAGGATTCAAAGGGTTGAAGTTAATGGAAAGCGATCTCAGGGTTCTGTAGTAAAAATGGGAGTACCGCAGGGCTCGATTCTCGGCCCGTTTTTGTTTTTAATTTATATTAATGATTTGCCACATTTGGTAAAGGAAAATCACGAGATAGTATTGTTTGCTGATGATACATCATTATTATTTAAAATAAAGCGATATCAGAACCCAGACGATGTAAACAATGCGATCTCAAAGGTGGTGCACTGGTTTGACGTTAACAATTTATTATTAAATGGGGCTAAAACGAAATGCATGAAATTCGTGACGCCTAACGTCAGACAAGTAAACACCACTATTAAAATAAAGGAAGATGAGTTGACCCTTGTGGATACCACCAAATTTTTGGGTGTTATATTAGATTCTAAGTTACAGTGGGGCCCACATATTGGTGAATTGTCGAATAGACTCAGCTCTGCTGCATACGCGGTAAAGAAAATTCGCCAATTAACAGACGTTGAAACAGCTAGGCTTGTTTATCATTGCTATTTTCATAGTGTTATGTCGTATGGTATTCTTCTGTGGGGTTGTGCCGCAGATATTCAAAATATTTTTGTACTGCAGAAGAGGGCCATACGAGCAATTTATAATCTACCATGTAGACATTCACTAAGGGATAAATTTAAAGAAATTGATATTTTGACAGTGGCGGGTCAGTTTGTTTATGAAAACCTAGTATATGTACACAAAAATTTTGATAAATTGAGTAAGAAAAGTGATATACATAACCTAAACACAAGAAATAAGCATAAACTAGTTGTACCTGCCACTAGGCTCCAAAAAATTAACAAATCTTTTAAAGGTCAATGTGTGCCATTCTATAATAAAATCCCAAGCAATATACAGCAATTAAGCCTAAATAAATTTAAATTAACAATAAAACGCAAGCTGTCTTCAAAGGGATATTATTCTATTAAAGACTATATGGCTGATAAAAATGCTTGGGATTAAACCGCCGTTTCATACAGGCTATTCTAATATGAATGACTTAAAGCATGAATATTGTTATATTATGTTGCATTGTATAGCGTCACAGACAAATGAAGATTGTTACTAACCAATCGATAATTTAAAAGAGCATAGCCTGTGAGTTTCTTGCCAGTTCTTCTTACAGAGCGGTGGCTCGGAACTGGCACTTAGATTCGCTTGCACTTAAATGTTTTTTGTTTTTTTAAATTATTTGGTTGCAAGTGAATCTAAGCTTCGTGATTTTAGTATAGTTATATTTTATTTGTTTTTGTTATTTTTTTATAATTTTGACGTTTTCAAGTACTATGTAATAGTTTATGAAATAAAGTATTTTTGACTTTTGACTTTTGACTTTTATTATCCTTGACAATCTGCTGTCGACCCTAAATGTAGGCTTTAAATCAATCCAAAGATACAGCAGAAATGTTTAATTTAGACAGGATGGCGAGAAGAAGGTCATGGTCAACTGTATTGAAGGCATTAGAAAAATCGATAAGAACCAAAACAGTAACGCTGCCATGTTCCATGCTTCGTCTGATGTCCTCAGTAACTTTTAATAAGGCTGTGCAAAATAATATTATTAAATAATAATATTAAATAAATAAATAAATAAACAGATAAATAAATCACAAAAGAAAATAGCTTCGTTGCTTTTATATAAATAATAATAAATCTAATGAATACATTATAAAATGGCGTAGTTCGAGAATACAATACAAACAAAGATTAAATAAATTTATCAGCAATAGATAAAGTTTTTCTTTAAGTTTGATATTATTAAGCAAAATATTATTAATTTATTTTCAAGGTACTAGCTACTGCTAGGGTTTGTGACTTGCGGATATGGTCCGCAAGTCACAAACCTTATAAGTATACAAAATATAACTTTATATATAAAAAAATACATTGATTTATGTGGCCGGTCAGCTTGAAGTGGCTGAGACGATAATGATGATATAGCCAAAAGCTTTGTTGGTGATTTTAGCAACAATCAAAACGGTTTTATAAGGTCAAATGATAAAGACCGCAAAGCTAAGTTACGAATTTCGGCTATTAAAGTTGACCGTGTGGGATCTAAGGTGGCGCAGTGCACTGCGCTCTGTCGTGTAAAGCAGGTCTGCAAATTTCTGAAGCCCTTCTGGATTATATTATTTAAAAGACCAGCATTTTACAATGCTTTCAAACCAAATTTATTTTCTTTCTCGTACAAATTTCTGCTGTGGAATAACCTCATAAGCTCGCTTTTGCCCCTGTAGTGATTTTTGTTGCCCGTACTTACATTCGCTTACGTCACTCAACATATTTTGTCTACACTAATATTATAAAGAGGAAAACTTTGAATGTATGTTATTTGGTTGTAATGAATAGGCTCAAAAACTGTTGGACCGTTTTTAAAAATTCTTTCAGCATTCAAAGGCTATATTATCCACTAGTAGCATAGACTAAAATTTGTTTTGGAAAAAATAGGGTTCCGTAAGATGTTTGAGTTTTTCGGATACAAGGTGTAAAAAATCAACCAGAAAAGCTCTAAACCAGCATAGCCTAAAACAACGAGTGGCACTCCGGGACTTCCAGCAGAAGTGAAAACTTAGTATTAATAACATTTAAATATTTCCATCATTAACAACTTTAACACTAAAGACAATTTATGCAGCCTGCGGGTCATTACCTAGCCTGCGTCTTCGATGTTAGTGTCGGTGTCTGTGAATTGACATGGGAATCATTATACTGACCGTGTCTTTCCTGGGTAGGCTTTTTGCAGCGATAACCGACATCCACGCAAGCAGACCGGCGGGCGACCGCTAGTGTATAATAAACTAAAAGGAAGACAAAAATAAAAATAATAAGCTAGACAGTTTAAAGTTACAAATGATAATTCATGTAGATTTTATGTGATTATCGACTACACTGCAATAAAATTCGAGATAATATTGTCTGCACGTGTTGATATTCATTCATATATGGCATGCAAGTTATAAACCTGCTATGCATGAAAATTTATTTTTAGATATTTTTTGTACTTGCGGGAGGACTAACGTTACGAGTTCTAATATAGTTCTATATTCAAATCTAAAAAGGTCACCATTAACGATAACTTCTTCCGACGAAAAAACTTCCGAAGACGCCCACCGCTGTTGAAAAGGGCCGTATGGGCCCTCCTGGCCCGCCCGCTGCGCCAATGGCGTAGTCGGTGAGGAAGCAGGTCCCGCTCCCTCTCCCGCTCCGCGGCCTCCTTAGGCGACATCAACACTTCGCAGAAGGAGGCCATTGCCTGCCACGCCGTCTCACTGTCGACCATCTTTTGCATGAAGGCCGGTAAGGGCCGCGACAAGCGTCGACCGCGGCCCCGCCCACGCAGGGCACGTGTGTTGCGCAGTCACAGTGAAAGGGCGATTTGCGGAGCGGATTATCTTGACCACTGTTAGCTCCTGTTTTAAGAGCTTAATATCTTAACACTACCCTGTATATACATATTAGAAATTTATATGTTTGGAAAGAAAAACCCTGATCTGTTTCCCTTACATGAGGCGGTTAATAAAAAAAACAAACACAAATACCTATAAGCATAGAATGTATGTACCAGCAAAGAAACTGAATACAGCAATAATACATTTTGCATACTATTAAGGTTTGTAACAATTGCCTTCTGAATCAAAAGATTTGCCTGTAAATACATTTACACATATGTTAATTAATTTTTTATTACTGAATGTTATTATTAATAAAAAGATTTTTTAGCATATAAATGAAAATGACAATCTTCTTATCTTATGTATAAATTGAGACGCAAAATAAATTGGTAAGCGCATAACTCAACAACGTCTTAACAACACAGAGCGCAGACCAGAAAAGAATATGTGCTCCGAAGCTAGCATATGATGAAGTGGAAATGCAAGCCGTGCTGAGCTGTATTTCAACGTCAGGAAATGAAATGACGCTCTCGGGTGTGCTAGACGCGGAGAGCAAGCGCGGGCGCTTCCACCATATTGACCGGATCATATTGATTTATCGGACCATATTGATTTATCTGCTCAGTCACACCGCTCGTCCGCTTCTAGTAATAACCTCTGTAGAAGAATTAGACATCTTCTTTCCTCTCCGCTCGATGCATTTCCATCGACACTAAACGGAGAAGAGATGTTGAAAAAACAAAATCTGATTGATTACGCAAAACACTATAATTTTGTCTCCGCTCCGCTTTTGTTGATATCGACCCTTATCCTTCATGCGTTATGATTCGCATTTCAGCAGAATGGTATAATATTAATAAAAATATTTCTTGTGAACTTTGATCACAGTTCCAATCAAGATAGGTAATCAATGATAGCAGCCAGTTCACTGTTGAATCATTATTTATTTTCGAGAACTGTGCAAAAGTTGAATTCTTTGAAATATTGAATGTGGATTAGTCGGATTATAAACTCGGCATCAAAAAAATCGCACCTTTGCGAAAATCACTTTCACCTGTCCTTAACTCTTCATAATATACAAGCGCTCGTAGCTCTGCGGTGCTCGGTGGTCGAAAACGATCACCACCGTACCAGCATAGGCAACATTCTTGCAATTTATCTGCGATGTCAAGAAAATGAAGGCTGCCGCGGATGCGCAAGTTCTTGACGCGGTCCTTCCGCGTAATTCCGCACATATAGCGCAAAATTTTCATTTCCGTGACACGCAGCTTATGTTTGTGTCGCTCAAGCACAGGCCTCGCTTTATTTCGATACAAAATGACAGGCCTAATGATGGACCTGTCTCTTAAACTTAACCGGCTTTTTGGGGTCACACCAGATACCTCACGCCATTTAGGCAATGCCGAAAAAATGCGTGTCTTGACGTCGCAATCGATTCCCCCGGACGCGCGAAGTGCAGATCCCTGATACTTAAACTTCTCCATTTGCTCGACCATGTTTCCACCTATGCAGACTGGAGTGGGTACTGTTGTGTTGCAGGCCAGGTATTCGGCCATCGCCACAATAAGTTGCCATTCTCGAGTGACTCCTTCCACTTGTTCGCATCTGCCAGTGCGATGTCATTGGCGTACATGAGTAGCCATTGGGGCTGCTCATCAGCGCCCACTAGATCATTACGCGAGGGACACAGTCGAAGGCTTTCAGCATATCCAAAACAGGAAGGGCAGAGGCGTATTCTGCGTCCTATATTTCTCCATGACGATCCTTAAGAATTGTTTATGTCGCTGTCTTCAAAAGAGTTGGACGCTTGCCACGTATTGTAGACCCTTATTTTCACCCTTGTCTCCCTCTGGGCTGTGTCGTCCCTCCATACACCCAGCATGGCCTTCGCCGCCCCAGTGATAGACGCCTCAATTTGTTCCCAATAGTCCTAGACTGGTTCGCTTAAGCTCTAACACACTTGTCGACGATAGTCGACGCGAGCATCTAGGACTTGGCTTCTTCAAGCATCCACCATCTGAATTGGCGATTTTGGCGCCCCGGGCGTTTGTCTCTGGGCTTCACATAGAGATCCATGACAAGATGTCGGTGTTGCGCAGTGAGATTCTCGCGAGTATGACCTAGGTATGTCTACTTTGCTGATGTTGTGTCTCCTAGTGAGTAGGAAGTCGATTTGAGTGGAGTTCGTCCCGCTCCTATAGGTGCTCAAGTGGTCAGGTTTGTTTTTGAAATACGTATTCCTGGCGGCCATATCGGCCGCGGCACACGTACGTAGGATCTCTTCCCCTTCTGCATTCCGGTTTCCGCATCCAAATCCTCGGTGAACACGCTCAAAATCCAACCCCATCCCACCTACATGACCGTTTAGATCACCACCCAAAATGCGACAACAGAATGCCACGAATGATGTCTTATCGGCATCGCTACAACCGACCTGCGATGCGTATACACTTATCGAGTAAGTTTGAATCCCGAGGGGGTTTAAACTTACTTAATAAGCACCATAACGACCACAAGTCGGTCACTTTGACTCTGAGACATCGTCTTGCAATCCCTCGGCAAGAGCCACGGCTACCCCATTCTCCCCACCAGGTACACCCACGTAGAACAGCAAAAAATCAGACATTACCACACGGCGACTATCTTTAGCTATCCAACTTTACACATGTTGATTTCATACAATAGGTTCAAATATTTTAATATATTTGAAAAGTCGATAGACGTATTCATCTTATAAAATAAAAAGTATATAAAATTCGATTATATTAATATACGATGCCATAGAACATACACACGACAATACTATAACACACGACAAAAGCCAAAAAATTAAATACACTTGACAATTTGGATTTTGTATAATTAGATCGTTTGTTAGCGTTATAGTTATTTGATTTGTTCACCCGCCTTAGCTGAAGTTAGACACAAGAACCGAAACTATAGACAGCAACAATTTGGGACGGCATTAATCTGCTAAAAAATAAAAGCGAATAATAAAATTAGTAACGGAATCAAATAATGACAACCAGAAATTAATTAGAAACGATAAGAATATGTCCTGAGATAACCAACGTTATCAGACTATTATTTTTCACAACTGCGCTATCATTAGGATTATGATTAATTGATTTTCATTGAATAAAACAAAGACATTTACAATACTTACTTATTTGTGATTTTGGATTTACGACGACGAGGTGAACACACTGTGACAATGTTTTACCACAGAATCGCTGTGATATTTCTTCTTAGTTTAGCATCTAGTTACAGTTGGAAAAATGCCTTTGATATAGAATTGTATGAGGAGGTATTAGATGCGGAACAATGTGAACTTCAGCTATCAGCTTTGCTTGAGGACGATCTAAGAATGTTGTGTAAGTTTATTAAACCATTATTTCATATACAATTTAAACTACTATCTCTCATAAAAAATGATAACTTTACTTAGCTAGCACTCCTATTGTTCGATTCCTATAATTCGAAGGCCGATATGGCGTGGTGGCGAGTATACCCGCACTGCACTCTTGAGGTTGTGGATTCGATTCCCACACATGACAAATATTTGTGTGTATAAATATTAATATATGTTCTGGTCTGGGTGTTTTCCTATGTATCTTAAGTATGTATTTACAAAAAAAAAGTATTTATTAATGAATGTTTATCCGTTATTTAGTATCCATAACACAAGTTCTTAATGATACTTATCTTGGAACTAAATAATTGGTGTAAGAGTCAGAAATATTTTATTATTATTGTTATTGTGACACTTGACGAATCTATTTTACGATAGAAACTACTACAATGCCTTTTTTTTTCTTGACTCTTTTAAATTTAAAATATTCAAATGTATGTTAAATAAAGGTAACGTATTTTATTTTAGTTATTGACTACAGTGCAAAGTTACCACATGCTATAACGAGTGGAAACGTGAACGCTTTCGGTGAATATTATAAATGTCTTGAAATTGATGAAGTTGTTGATGGAATGCGCATAGAAGGAAAGTATGCTGCAATTATGATTACTGACATAGAAACCCCTGAAATACCTGAAATACCTGAAATTCCTAACATAACTTGGCCTCCGTTCTTTAATTTTACTATACCTGTACCAGAAACTACAACAGAATCAGAACCAGAAACTGAAGAAAATGTAGATGAGCTGGAATCAGAAGAAGTTGATGATTCAAATTTTAAACACAAAGCAAATTATGAAAGTTTATTATATGAACAAAAATATAATAGGCATATTAGAGATGCCACTATGGACATAGCAGTACAAAGATGGGCTCAAATCATGGCAGGAGTTGAACCAAGTCAATTACCAACACAAAACAATAGAACAAGGTAAAAGTCCAAGCAGTGATGATTCTAAACCAGATTTGCCACAAAATTGATGTAAAATATTGTTTTACTAGCTTTCATTAGCGTTATCAAACAATTGTGCCACTGTTTTTATTAACCCGTATCACTCAGGCTTAGGCCGAAAAGAAACCTATATTCTAGGCCTACGCCTACATTCACTTCATTGCTACCAATGAAACAATTAAATATCTGAGTAGTATTAGACCTAAGTCTAATTCCATTTAATAAAATCACGAGTCAAGCGGACTTGTTTTTACATAAGCTACAAGTAAAAACTGCTAATATAAAAACAAAATTGGCAACAAGTTATCGAAGTAACTAGTGTCACTATTAAATTGGTTTGCCACATTCTTGGCTCCAATATTGCATTTTTTTAAATTTCTTTCATTATATGCTTAAAGAACTGCAAATAAGTGCTTATTTGGCTTGCCACAACGAAATTTTGTTTATTAAATATCAATGTCATGTAAATTAATTACCTATATACCTCCATAAAGCAGCATCTCATGAAAGCGGATCTTAGTAAAGGGCTACAAAAAAGGGAAAGGGGATATACATTTTTAGTAAGGCCTGACTTAATATTTTTCTGTTTCAGAATATTTCCAATAATGTTAAATTATCAAATAGGTACAGTAGCAGGTTTTTGTGTCCCCAAAGTTTGTACAATAACACAAGCATTTGCTGCAATCCAAGAGCAACAAAACATCGTGAATGTCACTTTTAATGAGTATTATTACCGGTTGCCGAACGACAAGCCTCTGGCTCCAGCTGACTATGTTGCATTGTAAGTCAAGTTATGACTATCCTATAACAAAGGTACATCATCTCAGCCCATTAATGTCCCACTTCTGAGCACGAGCCTCTTCTCATAAACCAAGAGAGAGTGAGAGACTGCTTAGAGAGTATTGGGTCATTCTTAACCATGCAAACCCAGTGCGGATTGACAAAGGCAATAGAATTTATCCTCCATTATGTCTTAACGACTACCACATGTAGTGATATACTACAGCTTAACGTGTCTACCGAAGCACGGAAGCGCTCTATAATTTAATACCACCCATCCCACCAAAGATCACCCATTCAAAGACTGATATCTGTGAACTCAGCTTTACCTCGATAATAGTTTTCAACCACCTTTTACCGCTTAGCTACGAGCGCTTCTCAAATTAAAATACTTATTATTTCCTAAAATTTTAGATATGAAATTTAATTGTTTTGTATTTGTTCTGAAATAGAAAGAATCTGTAATTAACTGTATTACGAGTATCATTAACATAATAAATAATATGTCTCTGATTATAGCTCACCCATTTACATTTATTTCTGTATGTTATAAATTATTAATACATTTTTATAATTTACTGATATATGTTTTTATATGTTCCAGTGCTTTGTTTGGATTAATCATATTCTTTGTTATAATGAGCACATCGTACGATATATACCAGAAACTCGTCATTAAGAAGGGTAAGCAAAAACTTTTTAATACGTTGTCATAGTTTGCGTCGTGTGGGGCCGGCCTAGAATAGTAGCACCCCCTTTTATTCCACAGGGAATCCTAAAAGTCGACGAAGATAAATCCTACAGGATGATAGGCAGCAGTGTCATCGTGCGTACTGGCTTGAACTGCGATCACTAATCCAGCCCAGGTGTGGAAATTATGGGCAAATAACCCCAATAGAATGTAATCTGTTAGAAAGATCAATATTCAGCAGTGGACTTTCTGAGGCTGACATGAAAATGATGATGTCATAGTTTGATCAGTGCTGTTTCGAAATATTTTTTTGTCCATTTTCAAGCCAAGAATGGCAATGGCAACATTAAATAATGTTTCGACAACAACTAAGCCAGGTGACATGACATCATTGTGCTCTGGCTAATCATCAAGCTACGAGTCATTCAGGTTGGGCCATGCAAACCTTATTTCTGTTAATAATGCTAATTTGCACAAGTTCTTTTACTTTCATAGTTTTTGTATATAGGGATAGGTGTATAGCGATTCAATCAAAATCGTAAGACTCCAAGTCAACTTTACCTGCAAGTGGTGTATCTGCCGATCAACGGGCGAAGTTGATAAAAGTTCCCAGTAAGCGGCCATAGACTCGCCACCTATTACGTGTACCAAAGATACTTGTAAAAATTGGTAATAGTAGAATTGGCATAATAATATGTTATTGTTGTAAATCAAAAAAATCAAAACCAATAAAATGTTCAAAATTTTTAGACGAATTTGTTTCTTTTCAGTTCCAAATAAAAATTTGTGCTGCTTTTCCGTCTACACTAACACTCAACGTTTTTTGACTTTCAATACTATACCTAACTCTTTGGAGTGTGTCGATGGGATCAGAGCCATTTCCATGTTATGGGTTGTCGTCGGCCACACGTACTCCATGACTTTACTGGGATTCTTACAAAACACTCCAGAAGCCCTACAGGTAAATTATATTATTAAATGTTAGAGAAAAAGAGCGGCGATAGCCATTGCCATCAAATTCAGAGGGTCTTTCGTTCAAACCTTTGCTCACACACTTGGTTTGAGTAATGATCCACTGCTTCGTGTATCGGAAGCACGTTAAACCTCTTGGCAGTCGTTTTTATGAGTCGGGGCCTTAATGATTTAATTTAACCATATAATGGTGTTTCCCTTTGGGTTGTGGAGGTCAGACCACAGTCGCTCCATGTAAGAACTGAATTTAGCCAAATCCGGTTAGACCCTGGACCCTAAGCTTAATTTTACGTCGACCAGGTTAATGCTAGGATACATTTTTTGTGAAATGGTAAGCATGAATTAAGTCTGAATATGTGTAATTAAAATAGTAATTGTATGGAGGTACTATTAAATGAGGATATATTATGCAGCAGTATAGACAATTAGTGTTAATAATAAATTTATACTGAGAGTAGCAGAAAAGTTCGCATTGTCATTATGGTCTACCGGCCCTCCTCCCACAAAATCTATAAAACTTACGACGACTTATTATGCATATTGTTTCACGAACACTATTTCGGTGACATTATGCAGATATTGTGCCGCGTGGTACCGACCTAAAATAGTGACAGGGGGGGTGTGTCTGGTGGTGACTCCGGTCAATGAAGAGAAATCCGACCAGATGATGGGCAGCTGCGTCATCCTGCGTACTGGCTTAAACTGCGATCACCAACCCGCCTGCTCAGCGTCGCGACTATAGGCGAATACCCACAGTAGAATTTAAACTATTGCATTGGCTTATGTTCAGCAGTGGTTTGCATATGGCTGAAATGTTGATGATTTTTAATTGCCTTGTCTCCCGCAAGATAAATGTAAATATAAAACACATGTAATGTCTCGAGCTACACTTCCTTGCTGATACGAACTCAAATATAGCATTACCAGCCAATCAAGAAAAAATATAGCAATTAATTTCAAATCACCAAAAGCATATAACAAAACAGTATTGATTATCGTAATATCAGTATGATTGAAAAAGATTTTAAGATAAACTACTTATAATCCGTTAACTCCATTTTCATGAGAATTCTACGAATTTTGTGTGCACGATAGTAACACAAAAAAATGGCTTATAATTTTTAAGATGTGATTACATTGCGATATTCTATGTCCGGTACAAGCTTTGGTTGGTTGGGGTTAGATGGCGCGATATTAAATTTGCCAATTGCACAATATCCAGGAATATTATTATTATTCACATAATTATGTTTATTTCATTTACACACAATTAATATTTTTCACAATTATTATATACCAAAATAATACAATACTGTAAAAAATATTTTGACGACCGATTTGGCGTGGAGATCAGTATACCTGCACTTCACTCCAGAGGTCGTGGGTTCGATTCCCACACAGGACAAATACTTATCTTGGAACTAAAGAATTGGTGTGATTGTAAGAGTATATTTATTTATTTTTATTTATTTATTTTTATATGAAAAACGGAGACCGCCGGCCGCGAGATAAAACCCAAACGCCTGGCGGCTAGGGCTGCTTATTATCGAAGAATATTAATAATGTTAGGTCATCATTAAAGAAGTTATAACAATACAGGCCAGGGCGACACGAAGAAGCCACAATCACACATATCCA
This sequence comes from Musotima nitidalis, assembly GCA_949126915.1. Classification (NCBI taxonomy): domain Eukaryota; kingdom Metazoa; phylum Arthropoda; class Insecta; order Lepidoptera; family Crambidae; genus Musotima; species Musotima nitidalis. The sequence goes on from OX421425.1 coordinate 16,745,366, forward strand.
TAGGTTGATAAAAACCATAAGGTAGAGCGAAGAATGATAATGCTCAAATTACACGTCAAAATTTTTTATTGCAGTGGATGAGAAAATTTACAAGCACGTGGATAAACTCAGCACCTCTGACCGTGGACACATTTTTCTTGCTTAGTGGAATTCTCGCTGTTTACAGCACCGTCGGAAAGATTTCTAAAGGTAATTTAATACAAATTACATAAACATTTAGAATTAAGACCTTTTGATAGGAGACGTCGATCTGCGAAATACACGAATGACATAATGATGGTCGCAGGATCACGTTGAATTGGCCACCTTCTGCGAAGTGGTGATGTCGCAGAAGAAGGCCGCAGAGTGCGAGAGGGAGCGGGATCTGCTCTCTCTCCGGCTACGCCGTTGGCGCAGCGGGTGGGCCAGGAGGGCCCGATCGGCCGCACCTGCGCTTCTCTGAGGAGGTCCTCCCGGTTCTGATCCGGAGGACGTTGGCTGCGTGCGGGGTGCCAGAAGCTACAAACCCAGGCACTGGCCCCCTGCCCCTTTATTAACAGCGGTGGGCGTCGTCGGAAGTTTTTTAGTGGGTAGTCGCGTCTGCCGCAGTGAGCCCCACACTCCCCTCTCGGTCCCCCCCCCCATAGGCCGGGAGACAGTGCGTAGACAATATTTTTTATCGACGATTAAAAGAAAAGGATAACATTGAAAGATTTCTTTTAATTAGTTTTAGCAAGGTTTCTGATAAGATCCCTCCCCAAATAGGATAAACGAGTGTGAGATTCTGAATGTAATTACATGATTATGATGCACACTAGTGAAATAAAGTCACGTTCACTAAAACGTCAATAATACCACTCTTGTCGCTTGTAAAATTTAGATTTAAATTATTTTTTACAATTTTTTTAACATAAATCGTTCTTTTACTTCCAGCCCGCTTCTTGAGATCTATTCACTTGTTCTATATCAACCGGTTTTTAAGAATGTTTCCACTTCTTGCCACCGTCATCCTACTCCAAGCATCAATATTCAACTACGTATCAGATGGGCCTTTTTGGCAAAACATTGCGATATCCGCTGAAAATTGCAGACAATATTGGTGGTCTGCATTACTTCACGTTCAGAACTACGTGAACCCTGTCAATGTTGTAAGTTTTTTCATAAAATACTTTTTAAAATTTTTTTAAATTATTTTTATAACTTTTCATGGTTCATAAAAAGAAATAATAAAAACCAAATACATGGTAGTCATATTCTTTTTAAGAAAAATTTTAGAGTGAAATTTCTTATATCTTAAATAAGTAAAACAAACGACGACCTAAAACAATTATTATTTTCAGTGTTTGGCTCAAACTTGGTATCTCTCTGTGGACACTCAACTATACCTCGTGAGCCCATTGATTTTGGTCTGGATGTTTGGTAACAAAACACTTGCATGGATCTCTTTGATAGGAATTCTCCTTTTATCTCTAATATCGACTTCGGTTTATTCCTTTACATACAATTTTACTGCTGCTCTGTTACAGCCTAAGTGAGTATTTTAACATTTCTCTTCATTGGGTTTTAAATCATGAAAAAGCTTGTTTGGGTTAAAATAGAAGAATAAAGATTTATGGAAGTTCAGTTCTATGAGTTTAAAATGATTAATATTTTATTTGCCACTAAATTGATAATTTACTTACAATGGTTTCAATATATGTTCAATGATGTCTTCGTTTCTCTCAAAATGATAGTTATTGATTTTCTTTTATATTTCAGTCGTCTCAACGAATTCAGCGATTATATAAGGATTTACTATTTAAACACTCTTACTCGTGCTCCACCTTTCTTTATTGGAATGATTTTTGGATATTTGCTTCACCAATACAGAGGTCAGAAAGCGAGAATCTCAAAGGTAAGACAAGAAAACAATAAAAAATACAGGAAGTAGTATTAGTTAATTAGATGTCAAACTTCTTCGAGAAAGAGGTCAATCGTCAAATTTAGCACGGATGGGCTGCGTGACTATGGGAAACAGCGATATACCTTTTCGTCTAAAATACATCAGTGTCTCAAAAAAGAAAATCTTCGACCAGTCTGTTGCCAGGAATGACGTACGCGACTCAGACTTGATGTCTGACTTTGGGCCCCATAAGAAAGCTCTAAGTCGCCCAGCGTGCAGTGGAGAGAGCTATGCTTGGAGTGTTCCTACGTGATCGAATCAGAAATGAGGAAATTCGTAGGAGAAATGGAGTGCCGGATATAGCAAGCCGCATTGGGCGGGGCACATAGTTCGAAGAGCTGACAACCGATGGTACGTTAGGATTCTTCAATTGCGACCAGGAACCAGCAAACGTAGAAGAAGACGTCCTGCCACGTTATAGACCGATGATCTGGCCAAGCCGTTGAAAAGCCGGTGGATGCAGGCGAATCAGGATCGCTCAATCTGTAAATCCATTGGGGACGCCCACGTTCAACAGTGGACGTCATTGGCGGAGATGATGATGATGATCAGTGTAGAAAAAAGCAAAAGGATCCTGCTAACTAAACAATAAAATTGGCAAAATTAGAGCTCATTATACGCCTCTGCCTACCAATTCGGGGAAACAGGCTTGATTATATGTATGTTCTTGTTACAGATTATGGTTGCGATTTTTTGGTTCTCGACATGTGTCTTCATGAGTTTCTGCGTTTTCTCTATCTACCCAGTCATGCAGCTAGAATGGAGTACACAAATGTTTGACAATTTCCTCAACGCCTATATGAGGTCGCTTTGGGCGTTGTCCGTTGGCTGGATAATTTTCGCTTGCGTGCATGGCTATGGTGGTAAGTTCTTTGTAAATATTTTACATCTAAACCAATTCACTTTGTACTATCTCTTTAGGACCTATGTGCTAGCCGGCCACTCAGGTTCTTCATAACTTTATCAACCGTGGCCGGCTAACTGATCGACGACGCCCAGTGAGCCAACCCCTGTATGCTTATTTGACACAGACATTCCTTATTAACTAAGCTACTAGCTCCTAAAGTACCTACATCTTAAATTACTTATTTATTACATTTACTATCAAGTATTTCTGACATAAAACTCGAATAGTATCAAAAGACTTTAATATTAACCTCACTATAATGATAATTTAATATTTCTTAACATTTGATTGGAATCTTGTCTATGAAATCAAAATATCTAAGTGTTTCATGTTAACGTTATGATACTATTTATATCTTACTCTCTATAGTCGGTCCCTCATGTCTGAGGATCGTGGTTAGCATCGGAGTAACATCTGGAGCGGATGGTCTGCTTCCATCGGTTCCGATCTTACAGCGAGTGTGTAATAAAATAGATTATAGGGTAATTTTTGAATGGTTTAAAACCTGGTATAAGTCGTCCTCTCTCGCCCTTTATTACCAACTGTCGGCGGCCTTAGGTCACTAAGGGCGCCCAAAACAGAATTCACCCATTCTTAAAATTTTTCCGAGTCAGCGAAGTCCCAATATCGGAGATAATCTAAAGCAGCACAAACTGTAAGGTGTGGTTTGTGGAGTAACTATAGGTTGTGTAAATGTTACTGTATAAGAAGAACAATAAACATATTGAATAAGTAACGACGATATGGCGTGGAGGTCAGTATACCTGCACTCCGCTTCTGAGGTCGTGGGTTAGATTCCCACACAGGTCAAATCTATGTGTGTACAAAACTGAATGTTTGTTCTAGTCTAAGTTTTATCCTATAAATAAATAGTTGATGTTATATTTAGAAATTATTTATTTATTTAAGTAATAGAGATATGTCATTATAATTAAAATGCAATCTTAAATAAGCACTTTTGCAGTTTTTTTAAGTTCTTGATATATCATAATCATCATCATCTCAGCCCACTACTGAACACGAGCCTCCTCTCATATACCAAGATGCGAGGGTATTGGGTCATATTCTACCACGCAGACCCAGTGCTGATTGGCAGAGGCAGGTGTATGGCGTCCTGCTGTTAGAATTTTTCAAGCCGCCCAATTAGGCCTCTAACATGGCTTAACGACTACCACATTTAGTGATAACCGGGACCAACGGCTGAACGTGCCTTTCGAAGCACGGAAGCGCTCGATATCAAATGCCACACAAACGGTCAACCATCCAAAGACCGATCTCTGTAAACTAGATTTACTTCGGTGATCGTTTCAGACCACCGAGCTTCGCGGAGCTACGAGCGCTTGATATATACTGTTTACTTATTTCTTTTATGGGCTGGTGAAACTCATTAGCAAAGCTAATTAATAGATTTTGAATAGGTTTGACGCGTTTGTCCTTCATCTTGTAATATGAAAACTCCAATTCAAAGTTTATTTATCAATTGTTTAGTTACAAAAATACAAGTTTGATATTTTTTGTAAACGGATAAGTGAACATTGATTTATAAAAATTATCATGATTCGCTGTAAAATCATAAAAGTAGTTTATCAAATTATTCATTATATTTCAGTGAATAGATAGAACAGTATAATTTTCAAATTTAATAGGGGATTAAATCCATTCTGATTTGTAACAACAACAAAATAGTTTTATCAAATTCCTTAATCAGTTACACCAAAATTTATTACAGTAATAATTACGTATCGATATTATCAAAACTATTTCATTATAGTGATAATACCATTTCCTGAATAATATGTTGTTGTAATTAGTATATAAATAATATTGAGGCACTTCTGGCTCGCCTTGCTCTCTGCGATACTAGGGATCGTCTAAAACGATTACAAAAATTATGAAAGTCTATGATGCTTCTTCGTAACGCCTAAATTAACTTCATGTTCCTTGCTGTTTAGATAAATATTTTTGTCTCAATTGAATTAAGTGAATGTTTCACATTGAACTTGTTTATAATTGTTTGGGTGCCCACAAAACAGGTATCTCCTAGAATAAAAAAATAAAATATACTTTATTGTCTTTAAGATCAACATGATCATATAGATTCGTCAAACATTTACACAAAATGGAAATTCCATATACTTATTTTTAAACAACAATGAAATCCTAGTGTGGGTGAATCTATACGTCTTGTTCTGTTATAATGTCACCTTAAGTTTATTTTGTACTATTTAAAACTCGTTACTACAGAGTACAGAGTTACTGTTTATATAAGTTATTGGTATTTCTGATAGGTGACCGTTTGTAAGCTATTTAATTCCAAGTTTTACCAAGCCACGTTATTCTGTTGGTTTAGTAAAGCCAGGTGGTGTCCCTAATATGCGTTTTGAAATTTTCTAATAGCATTGACACGTTAATGCTATTCACATAAATCTAAGTGCCAGTTACAAGCCACCGCTCTTTAAGAAGAACAAGCAAGAAACTCAAAGGTTATGCTATTTTAACAACTCATCATCAGACATTATAAGACAGAAAAACACTTGTGCATGTGGGGACTAATCGATTTTCCATGTGTCATTCCAGCCATTATTGACCTACTAATTAACACGAATATCCCCTCACAGATCATGGTGAATGGATTTTATGATCATACTCCACCACGCGGATCTAGTTCGAATTGGCAAAACTTGTGGCGTCCTGCTGTTGGAAACCGTCACGACAAATAGGACCCCTAACTTTGCTTAAATACTACCTTATACAGTAATAATCGGGAACAACGCCTTAACGTGCTTTTCAAAGGACAAAAGCAATTTTAAATGTGACACAAACAGTCACCCATCAAAGAACTAACTTCTGTTAACTCAAATTTATTTAAGTGATCATTTTAGACCTACATCCACAGCATCGAGCTGTAATATTGGCTGTATGTTACATTTTAGTTGCTTTTCAGGTCCAGTCAATTGGATACTTTCTCTACAAATGTGGAAATTGCCGGCACGTTTGTCTTTTGCCATGTATTTGATACACTTCCCAATCATTATGATTGCCAACGCCAGCTGGACAGAACCCCATTACTTTAGGAACGGAGATAATGTAAGTATATATCACATACCACAAGATAAGATTTTTATGGGATATTAATTAATTCAATGTCTTTGAAATATGATACTAATGCGTACATTTTGTTATTGATCCATTTGTCAATGATTAAAAACTTCACGCGTCCGTAAGCTTTTTTTGTTTGATGTCTGTAACAAAATGCTTTTACGCACTGCCTTCCGACCTAGGGGGAACGAAAGGGGGTGTGGGACTCACCACCGGCAGACGCGACTGCCAGCAGTAAAACCCACTAAAAATCCTTCCTGGCTTGCTGCGTCTGACACTCCGCCTGCGGCCAAGGTCCCCCGGACCAAAACCGGGAGGACCTTACCTCAGATAGGCGCAGTAGATCTCCGCACCCACCTGAAGCGCCCGCTGCGACTCCCATAGGTCCCTCTTAGGTTCCTCTTAGAGTCGGCAACATCTGGGTGTTATTTTTTCCCGGCCTCCGGGAGGTAACTCAGCCCCCCACCACGCCAAGGTCCTGTCTAGGAGAAGCGTCCATGAGCTGCCCTGACCACTTTACCACTGATAATTATGTGCGAAACAAATAACCATGGCACCCGGCAGCTCTTCCTGGGCATGATCAATCCCCCGGTCATGCCCAGGAAGAGCTGGCTTGACCTTGTAAAGGGTGACTTGCGTGCCAATGATTTATACACAATGGGTGTCTAAAATCGTGCAAAGGGTAACGCTGATATTGATGTTGAATGTCAGCATAAAAGTATCCCATATAGGTAAAAGTGTACATACATACATACAATCACGCCTGTTTCCTGTTGATTATAAACTGCACATTTCTCCAATAATAGGTGGCGTGCCTATTGCCGCGTAACGGAAACTTATATCCGCCCGGGCCTCGACCGTTGATCGACAGGAGCGCCACGTGCTGTCTTGAGCTCCTAAGGTCTTGGTAGAATTACTTCTCATACAACGGTTTAATTTTAATATACTATAAGGAATATATCTTTTCAGATATATCGGTTTATGGCGGATCTGTTGCTCACATTCATTGCCGCCTTCATACTTTGCATACTGATTGACGCTCCGTTCTCAACTCTCCAAAAACTACTAATGAATCGTGGTAAGTTTATTTTTAACTATATAATTTGTTCTTTTCTGTGGTTGCGTCGTTTATAAGTATTGTCTCGTCTTTCAATAATTGGAGAAAGTAAGAGTCTAATACATTATTAGATTGTGACCTACATACCTTTTAGTTCGAACAAAAATTATATTGTGTCTTAAATCATTAGCAACCGTTTGAAATGAAATAAAATGTAGACATTAAGAACAGAAGACATTATCAGCAACTTCCACAAATTAAAAGTATATTATGCTTAAAAGGGCACTCCACTCAGCATGTCCTGCAGATTCTGTAGACAAAATTTTCTGTAGGTACATAGATATCGAACATCGAAAATTATTGAGGAGCCATATTTAATTCTGTTTTTTTTCTGACATTTTAGGTAAACGACCACGGCCGGTGCAGGCTAAAACGGAATCAAAAGAAAATATAGTTGAACCGGAGCCAGTTCACTATGTTGAGAAGACTTCGCTATAGGCATAATAAAAAACGAAAATTTGTAAAAAAAATATATAAAAAGACTGATTTAAATTATGCTGTAGGCAATTGTTTGGCTGACATTAACTAACCAATGATAAATCGGTATTTTATATTAGGTAACTTATGTATATCTCATTTGTACCAGATAATACCAAAAATTTGTCACAAGATATTGAAGAAATGCCAAAATTAAATCAAATCGATTCTTTATACAAATTTAAAAGATAGGTATCATAAGGGTGATAATTGTCGTAATATTTAGTAGTGATAATCTTAATAAATTGCTTTCAACCGGACAATCTAAAACATCTCACAAGAATTTAAAAGCTATAAATTTTTGTTTCATTCATGAAAAAAACGATCAAGTAAAAATTTCTTAAATTTTATAAGTTGGTTTATGAAAGCTTTATGTAATACATGTAACCATAAGCAAAAGATTAGTATCAGCAAAAAAGAAAGGCATTGTATTAAATGGATTGCTGCAGTTATATGATAAGTGTGAAGGAATAATCTGAGATAAATGAGTTAATAGTTAGATAAAATAATCAGTAATATTGTGTAATTCCTACGGATAAATACGCAGGAATAGTGATCGAATATGAATGAATGAAAACATAATTTCAACTTTTACAGCCAAAATAGCAATGAATTAGGTTGAAATAATGCAATTGTACTTCGATAAAGGCAAACGAAACAACACAACCAAAACTAATAAAGTTGTATTTTGAATTATATTAATGTAAATAATTTATATTTTAGGCTTTAGAATTAGGTTAAGAGAAATAAAATACAAATAAGCGAATTTATAAAAAAAAAACAATGCAATACTTATGCAATGCTTATTTTATTTGACCCGTTCCTTGGATATCCTGGCCAGAATATTTATATAATATTCTCGCCTAATATAATCATTATAAGGTCAACGTAATTGACATTAAAAAGAGTTTACAAAGGTAAGTATTTGCACGGGTGGTAAATTCTGTGGAATTTGGCATCAAGCGCTTCTGTGTTGATCCAAAAAATGATTTTGTTATAAAAAAATGTTATAAATTTGCTATCAAAATCGGGGTTCCGCAGGGCTCGATTCTCGGTCCGTCTTTGTATATAATTTATATTAATGATTTGTCATATTTTGTTAAAGAAAAGTACGTGATAGTATTGTTTGACGATGATACATCGTTATTTTTATGTTAAAATTATATCAAACTTAAGACGATGTAAACAATGCGATCCTAAAGGTTTTGTTTGACGTCAAAAAAATGTGATTAAATAGGGCTAACATGAAATGTAATAAATTCGTGACGCTTAACGTCAGACAAGTAAACACTACTATAATGGGCACGGAGGATGAGTTGACCCTTGAGGATACCACCAAGTTTTAAAGTGTTACTTAAGATTCTTAAGCTGCAGTGGGGCCCACATATAGTGTAATGCCAATTAACACGTGACATTATAGCTGAGCTTGTTTATCATAGCTATTTTCATAGTGTTATGTCGTATGGTATTCTTCTGTGGGGTTATGCCGCAGGTATTCAAACTTTCTATATGCTGCAGAAGAGCGCTATTTAAGCAATTTAAAATTACCAAGTAGACATTCACTGAGGGATATCGTGTTAGGTTTAAAAAATATGGCAATCCACTAGATAAACTTGAATTTGATTGTTTAAGATCTGATTGCAGCAGGTTCATACAAAAGTATTATTATAAATATGTATTATCCACAGAATCTGAATTAAGGATTAATTAATGGAAGGCAATACACAGATTAAAAGTAGCTGGTCTGTGGGATCCGTCTAGTAACCAGGGTAAATATACAAGATGTGAGGCTAATTCCAGCCTCAAAAGGCTCATGAGTATGGGGACTGATAAACAATAACCAGTATTCATGTTCAAAAATAAATTCAAAATAAAGGTCCCCACTAGGGATGAATGGGAGCAAGGGCCACCTACTCCTGATGTAAACAGCCTTGTCTGGTATACTGATGGTTCCAAAATGGAATCTGGTACGGGCGCGGGTGTTTATTCCATAAACCATGAAATTAGCCAAAGCTTAGGCGAATATGCTACGGTTTTTCAGGCTGAAACATATGCAATAATCATATGTGCTATGAAGATCCTCGACCTGAACATCAGGGACCGAGTGATTTACATACTCAGCGACAGTCAAGCTGCACTCAAGGCTATCGCCTCAGTGCGAGTAGACTCAAGGCTGGTACTAGAAGCTTCTCAAACCCTTAACAGACTGGGCCGGACAAACAGGGTAACCCTCATGTGGATACCAGGCCACGCCGGATTTAAAGGGAATGAGCACGCTGATAGGCTTGCCAGACAGGGCTCGGAATCGATATTCACGGGACCGGAGCCATGCATTGCACTCTCTATGAGTACAATAGCCACGACGCTAAAAAAGTATATGGTGGAGAAACATCTATCGGAATGGCAGCTGCTACCGGCGCTTAAGCATTCAAAGGCCTTCATCGGGGAGACAGGGAGCAGCTGGTGTAAGGCCCTCTGCGAATCAAGTCACTCGTCACCTGTGACTCGTTGGCTGCTTGCCGAATGAGTCTCCTGGGGGTAGCCTACCCACAACCAAGGGACTATGGGCTCCAATCTGCAAAGACTGTCATAAAGATGATGGTAACAATATTTGGAGATTTGGAGTGATAGGCAAGGGGATGCACAAAAGATCCGACACAAGGGTCAAAGTGCGCCACGGTTAGTCTGTGGCCCCCGCTATAAGATAAGATAAGATAAGGTCAATGTCTGCGATTCTATAATAAAATCCTAAGCAAAATATAGCAATTTAGTCTAAATCAATTTAAACTAACAATAAAACTCAAGCTGTCTTCAAAGGGATACTATTATATCAAAGACTATATATGGCGGATAAAAATGCTTGGGATTAAACTGCCGTTTCATACAGACTTTTCTAATATAAATGACTTAAAATATGAATATTGTTATTGTTATAATATATTACCTATATTGCAATATAATAGCTTCACAGACATATGCATATAGCTATACCTTAATTGATAATTAAAAAAAGCGTAGACTGTAAGTTTAGATTTACTTACACTCAAGTATTTATTATTTTTTAAATGTTTTGCTACATATAAATGAATCTTTGCTTCTTGATTTCAGTGTAATCATATTTTGATTGTTTTATTTCTATAAAAATTTGACGCTTTCTAGTACTAAGTAATGGTATACAAATTTTGAAGTTAAAGTTGTAAGTTTATTCATTATTTTACATTTTCAGGAGGATCAACGGCTGAAATATGCGAATGTACAAATAACTATAGTAAACATACAGCCAACTACAGGTCCCCACTAATAAAACATTAAATATTTAATTTTTCGTAAGACTACAACACAAAAACTTACAAAATATAAAGCACATTATATATTATTAAACAAATTTGGACTTAACATACATCTCATCGACACAACACTTGTACAAAATAAATCGATGTCATATTTATTCGCCGAACGAAAAATTGAAATGCCGTTGTTAATTGAATTGTTGATTAGTGAGAACTGTTAGGCGTGGTTGGCTGGGGTACTATTAGACGGCCCCCCCGACTGGTCTACACCTTGTCGTAGTGGGAGGCTCAGTACCTCCCGGAGGCCGGGAAAAGGTAACACCTAGAGACCGACGACTCTGGGTGCCCTTAGTACTAACTACCGGGGAAGGAAGGGCCAGGAGGGCCCGTCAAGCAGCGCCAGGAGGGTCTTAGGCAGTGGGGGCAGGGGGCCCCTGCTGTCTAACCATAGACCCTCCGAGAAGTCGGCCACACACGCTATAGTCGCACAAGGAGGTAGGAGGGGCGCGTCCACTGCGCCTCTCTGAGGAGGTTCTCCCGGTTTTGGTCCGGGGGACGTTGGTCGCAGGCGGGGTGTCAGACGCTGCAACCCAGGTACTGGCCCCCGCCTTTTTCTCAACAAGCGGCGGGCGTCGTCGGAAGATTTTTAGTGGGTATTACTGCTGACAGTCGCGTCTGCCGGTGGTGAGTCCCACACCCCCTTTCGGTCCCCCTCTGGCCGGAAGGTAGTGCGTAAACGCATTTTGTTACCGACGTAAAACAAACAAAAAAAAAGGGCGCTTTTAGACGGGTCCCCCTGTACTCCAACACGCGCTTACTGGAAGTCACGTGACACTTGATTCAAAATCTCTGATTATTAGTTTACCCTTATTTGGGCAATGGTATATAATGTTTCCACCATGTATTGAACCTTATGGTATTAAGTAAAATAGTAAACCGATTAGTCGTAAGTAACGTCGCTTTGCTTTTTCTTATTATGTGAACATTTAGGCGAAAATTACGTTTTTTGCTTAGAGCCGTTAATGGCAAAGGACTGTCCCAATTGTGTTGTGAACTGTAGTAGGCTCTGTTATATACGCTATTTACATTCATGCTGTGTTATCTTACGCTGTTTTTATTTCATAAGTTTCTTCTTTTTCTCTCAGTCCATTATCTGTAACTATATTTCTATGTTCTACACTATTCGTCTCTTTGTCTGCCTTTTAAAATATTGTATGATTAGACTTGGTTTGTATAGTAAAAGGTATTTAACCGTGTTATCGACTATTTCTTCTTTTCCTGAACTCTCTATCTACTCACGTTGAGATCACCACTGTAGGAAGTGGGTGGTGTGTACCTCACTAAAAGAAACATCTTTCACTAGGCGAATGGATGTGCACGTGCACTAGCCTGATGAATTCTGTTTGCGCGATTCAGGCTTCATTCATCGCTGGCACAGTGTCGCCCACATCTTCGACAGTTTCAGATAGAAATGCATTGATTATGACTTTACATAATTATAATTGGATAAGCGGTATCAAACCTAAATTTGGGAAGTATCCTTAGTATTGAATTTAACCACTTCGTTTCTGTCGAGCTTGCGCTTACCCGTAACCACTGCTATGCGTATGCCAGGCAGCACACTGAACAATCAGATAGTTTTATTTATACATGACAAACTATAATAATACCTTTGTACGTTATTGTGTATAATTTAATATTATAAAGTTTACTTACTGAGATATTATCTAGACTTGTCACTCAAATATTGATAATGCAGAGGCAAAATTAACACTGATTATTATAATGTGCCTTAACAGTGAATACTTGAATGTAATATTTGAATTAAACAATGGAAATTTTTTCTTCATAGTGTTGATTATTTGAATCATTGCTTTTCGAATAGTGTAGCTAGAAGGATAATGGCTGATCAGAAAAAAGGCACCCATTCAGGTTACGAAAATGAAGAAACTAAAAGTAAGTGTTTTTGGAATTTCGTTTTTCGCAAGAATGTATGTTAAGTAGAAATATTGAAACTGAACTAAGCTACACTGAGCATATACTTTGGAAAAGCTTTTAAATGCCACTGTCCCAGCATCAATAAATATTTTGTTTTTAAGACGGTCGGCCGGTTCAGTGAGTTTAATATCTTCTTTGATATTGAGATATTTCAATCGTCAAAAATTAAATTGTTTGTCTGTTTGCAGTCAATCGATAATTGCTGTAAGAACGCAGAACATACTAACTTTAAAGCGTATTGAGATAGAGGCACTTAAAAGGAAGAAAATGGCAAAAACCTTTGCAAAAGCAATACTGGAAAGGGTCTATGAAACTGATTTTCTGTTAGTAAGCTGGTAACGACTTTTGTCGATCGATTTACGTTGTGGATGTGTACAGTCAACAGTGTTTCCACAGGATAGTTTAGACTTAGTTTTAATATAAATAAAAAAAAATAATAATATATTCTCTTACAGTCAAACCAATCGTACCTACGGTTCTACGTCTTGCGCTACGATCACCTCAAAGAAAGATATTCGTACAATGTATCAATCATTTTATCCTATAGATCCCGGCTTCGGTGTTCGGCACATACAAATGGCCTCCACGTTCCTCACATTGACGTCATTGTTCGTCGCCCGAAGTAGTATGGGGGTTGCTGTGCTGGCCATGTCTGATATTGAACGAAGAAACATTTCGTCGGTTTCTGTAAGTATTTCTTTATGTAAGTGTGAACTAGTTATTTGAATTGTTAACATGAATTTATGTTATTTGCTTAAGTACTTTGACATTTTTTTTGTTTTATATTTTTTTCGAAAATTATTAGTTTGTGTTATGATTTTGACTTGTTGGTGTTTTGGGTTTGATCTGTTACAATGTATGTAATATGGAATAAATAAATCTGTTTTCTGTTAACAATTCACTAGCACTTGAAGTAGGAAAGGTAAATAACATAATCACATCAACATTGCATGACTCGCAGTTATTTTATCTGTGTTTTCTATTATACTCTCCAGGGTTTCAATTTTTATAACTTTTTTCCTATAGTTATCTGTAGCAAAAGGTGAAGCTTGTATTATTTTAGTTTTTTATTATGAAGATGAAATCAATATGTATGTCGAGAGACTATTTTTGAACAAAATGCAATTGATAAAGGACGTCTGTCCAATTTTCGGCCTAAAACTATCTTGTTTCTAATGGCAAACAAAGCACACAGCTTCCCTATATCAAAACTACTTGATTAGTCATTAGCTAATTCTAAAATGAAAGAATAAAAAAGGTGTAGGTATAATGTGAACAGGGAAACATTACACATCTGTACATAGTCTAAACTTGTATTTGTGCCTGAATTCTACATTAACCTAAATATTTAACATCCCAGAATAGTATTTTCATAGGCCCAACTGGATTCGCACTATCTGTCTGTACAAAAACGATGTAATATCTATTTCATATTTATTCTAGGTTTACGACTGGGATAAGCAGACACAAAGTATAATATTATCGTCATTCTTCTGGGGTTACGTCGTGATGCAAATACCAGCTGGTATATTGGCAAAAAGATTCGGTGGAAAACTTATTCTTTTAGTTTCTCTGTTAGTAAATGGTTGCCTTTGCATAATGATCCCACTATTTACAGATTTGGTGAGTACTATTTAATCATTTAATTAACTTTACCTTGATCTTTATTTACACCATCTTAGCACATTAAGGTACAAACACTAAGGCCTCTTCCACGTCCAAATATCCTACAAACTGATACAGTACGCCTGAATCTATATTAAACTATATAACAGGAAAAAAAACTAATATTACAATTAACTTCTAATTTTAAACTTTTATAACGTCTGAACGAATTTGGAATTTGGTACAAGTACCAATTCTATCCTCATAATTCATAGTAAGTATCAATAAACAATCTTAGGTGTGCGAGAGGTCTTAGTATGAGGTGTATTCCTACGCGAAACATTGAATTCTGTATAATTGATCTGTTTTGTGTAAAATTATTCATTTACTTTTAGCCTTATATTTCAGGGAGGATGGCCATTTGTGTGTTCTGCTCGAGTCGTTATGGGTCTATCGCAATCATGTTTGTTCCCAGCCATCCACACATTAATTGGACAATGGTATCCACCAAATGAACGAACCAGCTTTACGGGAATAATTTATGGAGGTAAGCAAGTTAAAATACTCTTTCCTTGAGATTCATAGGTTAATCATAATATTTTTATTAATAAAACTATAAAGATGATTAAATATAAAGCATTAAATACGTATGTATCAGTAAAATCATCATTCAAGCATTAAGGCTTACCGCGGTCTTGACCAAATCATAAAACCTTACAACTTCATCGATCACCAATCGTTCGATCTATGTTTCCTGTTTACAGCCACTTCGGCTTGCAAATCCGTCTTATTATTTGGGTTACTTCAGTGTTCTCTTAAAGATTTTCTTATTTCTACTTTCATCTCGTCTTATAAAATAATATTTTAACATTACATCACATCTATCTTATTATCATGATTACACACATTTCATAAGTAATTTTTATCATTACGCAATCAACAATTGTTAACGGTTCGTTGCTCAAATAATTGCTGTAACTGACATAATCTATTTTACTTTTTTATCCAGGTGTACAAGTGGGAACAATATTTGCAATGCCGATATCAGGTGTTCTTGCAGAAACAGCTATGGGTTGGAAGCTCATTTTCTACACAATGGCGGGACTCCTGTTCTTGACTGCGGCAGTATGGTACTGGTTCTCTGCGAGCTATCCTAGTGAGAGTAGATTGATTAGTAAACGAGAAAGACAGTACATTGAGTTTGGACTAAACAGTAGTTCTGGTGCTCAGGTTGGTTCAGTTAGATTTTGTAATCTTGTATTTTGGTTTGGTAGATTGCTTTGATCTCGAGAATCTTAGACAAAGTAAATCGCATTAATTTGGAAAAAAAATAAACACAGTTGTGAGCGTCAGCGTCTTTGCTAAGCTATGTGATGTCGTCTATAAGCATGTTAAAAGCATGCCTAAAATCGAACTTGGGCTTCTATTGCATGTTGCTTTTGCCAACAAATACTATGACCGCAACGCAAAGTGATAGCACTGCGGCGCAACCACTCGTGCTGTTCTTTGACGTCACGGTAATGCGCACTCTGACTCTCAACACCGCTAGTGTGTGTGTCTAAAGCGTTGGTACTCTTGGAGCATTGAATTATATAAACCTAAACCTATATAATTATGAAAATTTTTAAATGCCTTTAACAATTGTTATTTTTTCTATTGCCAGAAATCAATGCGGACTCCTTGGAAAGAAATCATGACATCAAAAAGCGTATACGGCATCCTTGCAAGTAACGTATCATCAGCTGTTTGTTTCACACTCTTCTTTGTTGACATGCCCACATATCTTGAAAAAGGATTGCATATATCGTTGAAAGATGTAAGTGTACAATCTTTTTCTATATTATTATATGAAGCGCTCTTAGGCCTATGATAACTGGGGCTGGGGAGGGCTGTTTCTATTCCATTAGGGATTACTTTGAGGCTAATCGTGTCAATCAACTAATATTAGTTTTTGGAATTTAGAAGTGATAATTTTGTGGAATAATAATCTGACAATGACATTTTAATATATAAAAAAATTGTTACTTAAAATTCAATAAAATAATTTTTAACATTTGCACACTATTTTTTATATTTAATATAAGTAGATTATGACGATACAATAAACCTGTACAAATCTTTAAGGCACGTAAAATCAAAAAAAAGTTAAATCTATTTCATTTCAAAAAATTCTTAATCAGTTGGGGCTACAAACCTCTTCGCCCTCAGTCGTTAAATCAATGGTAATCCAAGACAGAATTCATATAAGACTTTTATTTGCTTTTACTTTATAGAGTGCCTCACTATCAGCTTTGCCATACATCGGAATGTGGCTAGGGAGCACTTGTTCATCGATAATCGCAGAGAAATTATTGAATAGAAATATGTTATCGGTGGGTGCGTGTCGAAAACTATTCAACAGCATTGGTGAGTATAAGCAATATGAGCAAAAAAGAAAAATAAATCCCTATCTAGTAGGAGAGTATTATTTTGCTCAAGTTCGGCAGATGATTTCTTACCCAATTATGTTTTGTTGAAGCTCCTATAAGTAGTGAATGAGCGTGTTCATATGATAGAACCCAAACTATTTTTCACTTACAACTTTACCTCAACTGTTATTTATGTTAATTTGCAGCTGTTGTTGGCGTCGTGTGTGGATTGATTCTGCTTTCTTTCCTTGGACCTTCTAACAGAGCTGTGGCTATAGTTGCTTTAGTTACAACATTAACTATGAGTGGCTTTTACTCTGCAGGATTTACGGTAAGAACACTAGTGTCATATTTTTTCTCCACTAATGTTCGGAAGAGATATACGTCTATGAATGTCTAGCGAGTTCTGAATGAGCTTGTTAGTTTTTAGCTGACATCCATTAATAAACGGAGCGCAAAATCTATGAAGCATTTAATTTATTGCGCTGGACTAGGAATTATACTACAGAGCGAATAGAAAGAGGAGATGGCTTATGATTCTCAATTAATACTCAACGTCATAATTTTGGGCGTAGTTAATTTATTCTGCACTATGCTCACATCATAAACGATAAGCAACTATTTGTGTGTACGGTGTACTATAATGTTGTTTCACTGACATATATTTCTTGGATTGTTACCAGCATTGTATGATTAAATATCGCTTTTGACTAAAGGTAATATTTAAGTTATCAATGCGTTTCTGTCATTCTGACATTAAGCGTAAACCAATTAGCAATGTAGAGTTGGGTGAAAATGTATTTCGACTAATAAATTTGACCACTTTGGCTTGGAAATATATTTGACAAATCTTGTAAGATTGTATTATTAATGTTCATCGCATTCCGGGAGAACGCCGCGGATAGGATTTTTTATGGACAATAAAATAAATGAAATATTTAACAACCTAAGGCCTATGACAATTTTGGTGTGTTTATTTTGGTTTTGTAAGTACCATAAAATGTTTCGGCAGTGATTCTTAATCTATTTCATATTTTTATGTATAAATACATAAAACAGGTTTCAGTTTAAAAGATTCCCACTCAAATCTTATCATCATATTATTTTAACGTCCCACTACTAGGCTTTGGTCTCTTATCATAAACCAAGGAAAAGGGGTATCAGGTTACACTACCACGCGGCACATCACGTCGACACCAGCTTAACAGTACTCCTCACAACAATTTGGGACAATGGTTAAAAATACCTAACGGACAAGGAAATCGCTCGAAATCAAATGCCAAGTACTGACCATACACAACCCATTTAACCGATCATTTAAAATCATCTCCCGCGGAGCAAAAAGCGCTTTAAAGTGGATTTATTGTTGAAATTATGTACTCATTTGTCCCTGTCCTGTATTTTAGGTGAACGGATTGGATTTGTCACCAAATTTTGCCGGTGTGATATTTTCAATAACAAATGGTTTGGCAAATATCATCGGCGGAGTGTTAACACCACTATTGACAAGTGTTATTCTTCAAAATGATTCAGTAAGTATTTTTTCCTAATCCTTTTTCGTTTTGTTAATACCTGGAATAATATTTGGAGATGATATAATATTCAGCTAAATTTTATCGATTATAATACCTGTACTATCAGTACTTTTTGTGGAAAATTAAATTTATTGTATATATTTCAAATATTTCATGAGCGTATAGTACAGTGTATTGTCCTACTTAATTTCAGTCATTTAAAGATGAAGATAATTTGTTTGTCAGAATACTTTACATTAAGGTATTATATAACGATATGGTGACGACCGATATGGCGTGGAGGTATACCAGTATACCTGCACTCAACTCCAGACGTCGTGGGTTCGATTCCCACACAGGACAAATCTTTGTGTGCATAAACATGAATATTTGTTCTGGTCTGGGTGTTTTCCTATGTATATTAAGTTGTTTTTACAAAAAACAAAAAAAGTATGTTTATCCGTTCTTTAGTATCCATAACACAAGTTCTTAGTGATACTTATCTTGGAACTAAATAATTGGTGTGATTGTAAGAGAATATTTATTTATTATTTATTTATTTATTTATATAAACATATTAGCATTTTATGTTCTGCCCTTACTGGCGTTAAAAGTATTCGTGGCGTTAAAGGAAAAGTAATAATCAAGAAGACACTTACACATAAATTATTAACGATTTTGAAGCATCTAAAGATGTCTCGTGTTTTCCAGTCAAGTGTTGGTCGTTGGCGAATTGTTTTCCTGATAACTGCAGGAGTTGCAATATTGGGTAATCTCATCTATGTGGCGTTGGCTACCAGCGAGACACAACCCTGGAACGAGCCCGATTACTTCGAAAAGAAAAAGTGTGACCCAGGTTCGTTCTATCTTTCTTTAGAATTATGCACTAAACACTTACTACAAAGGTTAAATTTTAAACAGCCAAAATATTTGACATTGCTGCATTATCTTTATTTATTGTTGCACTATAAACCATTTATTAACAATAAGATTTATTACATTCTATGATTCATTTTAAGTTTCACTGAACAGGTGGACCTTGGGTGTCAGTGTGGTGTATAACTGAATGTGCACAAGTTAGTCATGAGTTATTGAAATCTATTATTGTATGAATAATGTGATCAACTCTTTGGCGATCCAAGCAAATATATTAATAACATACATACAATCACGCCTGTATCCCTAACTATATATGTATAATTATAAATTACCAAAACATTCCAAATACTACGATAACTTATTGTATTCTTTTTTACATTACAGAAGAGCTCATACCGATCAAAAAAGAAAATAATGCAGTAGAAAATAATGACACAACAAGGGATTAAAAAAAGTTTTAATTATACACTAATTCAAATAATGGCCCAATCATTGTTTTATCCAATAATTCTGCAAATCAGGATCATAACACAGTCACAAACGAACCACCGTGTAACTTTATAATGACTTACACAAATCATGCAGTGTAAAAGTAAAGTAAAAGTTAAAAAAAAAATTATTTCATTAACTATTATACATAGTACTTGAAAACGTCATAATTAAAATATTTAAACAAAATCGAAATATTAGGACACTAAATCACGAAGCTTAGATTCACTTACATGCAACAAAACAATTTAAAAACAAAAAACAAATAAGTGTAAGTGAATCTAAGTGCCAGTTCCGAGCCACCGCTCTGTAAGAAGAACTGGCAAGAAACTCACAGGCTATGCTCTTTTAAATATATCCATTGGTTTGGTACTTATCTCACGGTGAGTTGTAAGAGTCGATGAAGATGAAATCTCACCACACCAGATTATTGGCAGCAGCATCATCCTGCGTACTGGCTCGAACTGGAATTACTAACCCGCCTGCCCAGCGTGGTGATATAGGCAAATACCCCCAATTGAATGTTTTCTATAATACCCCCAATTGAATGTTTTCTATAATACTATAGCAACATGGCAATCCTACGCTTGCACACCATGTTCTTAGTGACTTTTTGCCCCGTTCTTTCATTATGTTTGCGCAGTCAACCATCATTCCTTTACTGAGGACTCAAGAGATTAAGGGGGAGGGCATCTCATTTACCATTGATCATCTTTATAAAGATAAAGATAAGATAAAGATTCATTTATTTGTCAAAACATGAGTTGGTAATAATAAGATATACATATTAATGCTTATATTAGGATGTTAAGATACAGTACATAGTTTCAACATGTTTTACCATAACTGGTGTACAAATAATGACAATAATGTTGCAGTTAGTGACTGGGTACATCAAAATCATGTCAACAATTATTAAACGTTCAAAAAATAAAAATTAAACAAAAATAAAACAAATTTAAACAATACAATTTCATTAATTTAAGCCATAATCATAATAGTCTTTTATATAACACTCACAAAGATTTGTCGTCAAGATATTCATTTAAACTATAGTAACATCTTAGAGTCAACATTTTTTTTAAAGCTTTTTTGAATAACGTCTAATTTAGGGTTTTAATGCTTTTAGGAATTTTGTTATATATTAATGGAGCCCTGCATATGATACTTTTACGCAACAGTGCTGTTTTAGACGAATTAACACATAATCTATCATTGTCTCGTCGACTACGTTGTACATTATCGGAAATGCGATTAAACAAGTATGGGTTGCTTCTAATAAATACAGCTACTTCCAGTAAATACAGAGATGGAACTGTAAGAATGTTGTGCTTTATAAATAGTGGCTTGCAGCTCTCACTACTTTGGATACCAAACATAGCACGAATGCATCGCTTTTGCATTTTGAATACCATGTCCTTGTTTGTTGAGTTGGCCCAGAAAATGATTCCGTACCTGAGCACTGATTCTATAAGACCATAGTAAGCGGAGAGCAACGCTTCAGTGCCAATAGTTGGTGCCAGTTTATAAAGGGCAAATGACAGACTGCTAATTTATCTACACAACATATTAATGTGCTCTTTCCAATTCAATTGGCTGTCTATCATCAAGCCAAGAAAACGAGCAGTGGTGGTTTCCTTTATTGTATAATTGTTGTGTACTACGTTTATATTTAACGGGTTTTGCACTCTTTGTCCGAAATGCATTATATGTGTTTTAGTCAAATTAATCCTTAAGTTATTGTTGTCTAGCCATGAAATAATTGATGTTCATGATTTAGTAATGTCAAATTCGTAAGTATTTATGTCTTTACATGCAATCGTAACTGTGCTATCATCAGCAAATAATGTCATAGGTTGATTCGTTGCGTTAGGCAGGTCGTTAATATAAATGATAAATAGAAGGGGCCCCAGTACACTACCTTGAGGAACGCCATATTTTACAATGCGTTTCAACGACGAAAATGTATCTTCACTTTTTGTTTTCATATTTAATCTGGCTATTTCTGTTATTTGTAGTCTGTCACTTAAATAGGATCGAATTAAATCCAAAACATTACCTCGTACCCCGTAGGCATTAAGCTTATCAAGCAATATGTTATGGTCTACATAATCAAATGCCCGTGACATATCACAGTATATAGCACACACAGGAGTTCTACTATCAACATGACAATAGACATTTTTCATGCATTTATAGATGGCCATATTTATAGTTTTATTCTTTCGAAAGCCTTTTTGCTCATTGCATAATATGTTGTTTTTTTCTAGATAAAAGTTTATTTTATTATATAAATACTTTTCGAATATTTTAGAAAATATTGACAGTAGTGCAATAGGCCTGTAGTTATCCATTAATTGTACATTGTCTTTTTTAAATACAGGTTTTATAACTGCTAATTTAAGGTCATTTGGAAATACTCCTGTAGAAATACACAAATTAATAATATGACTCAAATGGTGACAAACAAACTCATTCACTGCTTTAACTACAATAGTGGAGTTACCATCATAACCCACACTATTCTTGTTTTTTAAGTGTTTTATAATTTTATATATCTGATCAGGTGAACTCGGGGCAAGAAACATTGAATTTATTGGAGAATCGATTAATTTTGTAATATCTATTCCCGCATTCGGAATGGGGTTGAATTTTTCTATAAAATAATTATTAAATGCATTTGCAATTTCTGTAGGGTCATTGATGTATTCGTTCTCACAAACTTTTATATTATAGACAGACTCCTTTGGTATATTGCTTCTTGATTTACTTATAATTTGCCACGCAGTTTTACATTTATTGTTGGAAGTCTGAATTCTATAGGTATTTTGGGAACGTTTTGTTAAAACAATAACTTTTTTAAATAATTTACAATAATTAACATATTTCGATTTATTTTCATTTGTCGTGTTAAATCTGTATTGCCATAGTAAAGCCTTTTTCTTTCGACTGCAAATCCTAATGCCACGTGATACCCATTTAGGCCTACTACATACCTTTATTAAACGGTGTGTTTGCGGAAAGCAAAGATCATAGTACAATTTGAACTCGTCCATAAATTGTTTAAAAGCTGTGTTAGGGTTATTAGTTAAATATATATCAGAAAAAGATATGTTCCTAACGCACATTTTAAACTTATTAATATTGTCCAAACTATATTCGCGTTTAAGTTTACGCCAGAATTTTAATGTCGGAATTTGTTTAATAGGTATTTTAATTAATTGTGCTGTGTGGTCAGAAAGACCCAAATCCAATACACTAGTTTGACATCTTTTTTTCAAATTATGCGCGAAATTGTCAATACAAGTTTGACTAGCCAGTCTTGTTGGTACGCTTAATGCCAACTTAAAATTAAATCTTAACAATAGACATTTAAAATCGAGAGTAATATTATTGTCTTTAAGTATGTCAATATTAAAATCACCAGCAATTATAACATTTTCAAAACTTAACTTAACTATATAAAACAAAAGCCTTTCCAACCTTTCCAAAAAAGTATACAAATTATTTTGTTTAGGGACTCTGTATATACAAACAATCGCCGTTTTATAATCAAGAAGTTCGACTGCACAACACTCAAATACATAATCAAGACACAACTTTTTAATTTTTAATAGTTCCCTAAATTTGTGTTCCCGTTTTAATAATATGCATGTACCCCCTCTTTTAGTCCTGCCTCTGCAGTGAGACGACGCCAAGGTGTAGTTCGGTAATACCAAGTTAAGCTCGTATCCCTCCATCATAAAATGCTCAGTTATACATAATAATATCGCATCTATAATTTTATTGTTGTCTCTGAGCTCTTCTAAGTTTATACATAAAGCATCTAGTTTATTTAATAGTCCTGCAATATTTTGATGTAGTATATAAATGTGTTTTTCAGAGAAAAAACTGAGTTACGTTATTGTTTTTGTATGTATATGTTTCTATTTGACTGTAATGGTCATTCTGATCAAGGGTCGAAATATCAGTCAATATATTATTCATTATACCTCTATATATATTTTTTAGTCCAAGTTTATTTACTCTTCCACTCATCGGGGAAAACATATCAAAAGTCAGGTCGTAGTTACTGTCGAATATATAAGCATAGTTATTATTTTCTATGTCAAGGTGAAGAAGATTGTTAAAAAGTTCTACTTTATAATTATATATTGGTGCTCCTGTAATATATGTCGGCACACAGATGATCTTATTTGTATGAGTTACTTTTTGAAGTTGTTCCTTTATATTCCGTATCATGTTTATATAGTTGCTTTCTGACTTAATATCCTTTTCTCCTATTACAATTATGCAATAATCATTGAAGGTAAAATCTTTCAATTTGTTTTCTAAGTTCACTAAAGTTTCCTTTACAGTTCCATTTGGGAATGAAAAGTGACAGTAATCAAAGTAACTTGTGAAGGTATCATCGATTATAGATGAGATCCCTTTAGGACGGTTACAACTAAAAATATATAATTTGTTCTTCCGTTTTATCGATTTATCATGTATATGATAGCATGCATCCTCAATGATTCGAGAATTGTCACTATTGTTTATAGAAAATTTTGTGGTTGACTTAAGATTTGTCTGTATACGGCTGCAACATGTCTTAATTTGACTCTGTTGATCTTTCTTACAATATTTTTTATTTGATTGGTTTTTTGCCGTCATGTTCTTATTTTGCAGTGGTTGGCGCTTACACGATGATATAGGTGTTGTGCTTTTTCTTTCTGGTGTTGAGCAAATTTTTTTATAGGTTTCGTTCTTTTTAATCATATTTTGCATGTCACGTTTTAGATGAAAGTTTTCACTACTTAAATTTTCTATTTCTTGATGAGCGCTCTGTAATTGTGTTGTAAGTGATTTAATTTGTTCATTTAGAACATTTATTGTAGTACTGTTGTCATGTAAGCTATCTGGTATGCTCACCATAGTAGAATCTAAAACTGTTTTGTCATTGCTATCCATCATATCAGTGAGATCATTCAATGAATTTGTTCTAACGGGCTTGCGATAAGTAATATTAATATTGTCCATACTTATTTGTAATCCCCAAGACGGGAAATCCTTCAAAAATTAAATTGTTTCGGTAGGTTTGAACCCGCGTCCTTTTGAATTAGTCCGCTGTCTTATTGATGCTGTGCGATGACTCCACTGTGCCAGTTGGCTCGTTATGTCATATGTTGAAATTTGTTTATAGTTGGGTCTTGTGATACAACTAATATCAGTTAGGTGCAAGTTGAAGTGTGAGTCATTTACACTTGATATTTGCACTTTTATAACTTCACTGGTAGGGTTGGTGGGTATTTGAACATTTTAACGCACAACAAGTTTTAGTGATTAATATCAGAAACGAACATCTAATAAACACTTTTTTTTATGTTTTCATTTAAATAATCTTTTTATATGTGACACTCCAGAGTTAATTTGTAAAATTAAATTATTTTCTTACATTCTCGAGGAAGATAATGGTCGGGTCACTAGTTCACTGAAACCGCAGTTATTTCATAAATAATATAGAAGATAACACTTTCACTCATGTAAAACGTCAATTTAAAGAAAAATGTGCAATGTTTGATTGGAATAACACATTGAATATATTTTAAGAAAAAATAAACTCAGAGCTTAATCCGAACGTGACGAGTAGCGCCATCTCGAATCCTCATCACTTCTTATCACTTATCACCACTTCATCACTTCTTATGAATTATAGGTTTTGATCTCGACTGTCATGTCAACTGAATAAATCCCGATTATAGTTGATTATCTAGTCAAGAACAAATTACAAAAAACCAAGCTCGGCTCAATAGAGCTCTTGTGAATGTCATACTTATAAACTAACACGCCCATTCACTGCGGGCGGGAGCTTGATCGTAAAA
Source organism: Musotima nitidalis (assembly GCA_949126915.1). Classification (NCBI taxonomy): domain Eukaryota; kingdom Metazoa; phylum Arthropoda; class Insecta; order Lepidoptera; family Crambidae; genus Musotima; species Musotima nitidalis. The sequence continues at coordinate 16,770,934 of OX421425.1, forward strand.
CAACGGGCAAGAAAATCGTCAGGGTTGGTTTTTTCTCCCGCCAGTTACAATAAAAATATCTAATATTAAAACAATTGTGTTCTGCAGTCACAAGATTTAAAAGGAAAGAAGACAAAACTCTTTTTAGCAATATTAAAATAATAACGAATAAACATAGTAGAAATGAGCAGACACGTTTCTCTCAACCATATTTTAGGGAGCGTAACGACCCGACGCATGACGCTACCACCGCGGAAACATATAAGTGAGCGTGACATTCTCAAGCTGCAGGATAAAATAATTTTAGTAAAAATAAATAACATTCATATTACAAGAATGAATGAAATGTGCTGCAAACCACAATTTTCTTACTGTAAAGTAGTATACCATATGGTATCAGTTAAACTATGCAGCCATCAAAACAATTACCATTGAATAGTCTACAAGCATTCTTGTGTAAACTAAAATTATAAAATAACATAGACAATGTATGTAAGTAATCGTTACATTGTAATGAGGGCCGCAAAACACTCTTTTGTCATTGTAAATGTTACATTCAATCGTTTTTTTCATAAACGTAATCTTTAACCGTGTAAAATACCCTTTTTGTGATGTCTTAACGGTTTGCTTAAACTTTTCGAAAGGCAAACCAAGAATATTTTTTGGATTTCTGTTATTATACCCTGCCGCAAAAACGATTTCCGTATTTTTTGCAGGCGTAAAAAATGATTTATTCATTTATTTCTATTCCTAGTATTAAAGCTGTGATTATCACAGCACATGTTATAGGTTCCAATGTTTAGTTTTAAAAATATCGTACTATTATAAATATATGGAGAGGCGACAGTCAAGACACCCATTTCTTTGAAATTTTCTCGTAGAGTTGTTCATGTGCTTAGTCCGTAATAAGATCTTACAGCCCGTATCTTTAAAATAAAAAAAAATTCTATATCTGCTGTCCCCACACAAGACTACCGTAAGACATTAGGCTAAGTATACCATTCTTGCCGTATCAACATCTGTTGATTGGCGTCTTTTGCGTAATAGCATAAGCTCCGGAACTAAGTTTGCCAGCAAGAGTTTCAATATGCAGACCCCACTGAAGTTTTTCATCTATAGCTATGCCTAAGAAAACAGTACAATCTACTAAATCTAGTTTCTGACCGTCAATTATGATATTTGTTTCGAGTTTCCTTACGTTTGGAATAGTGAATTTCATACATTTAGTTTTTTTAGCATTTAGCTGTAAGTTGTTAACAGCAATCCAACGAAGCAGCTCTGCAAGTGCATCGTTTATATCGCCAAAGTCCTTTTTAAGTAGATCAATATTAAATACTAAAGAAGTATCATCAACAAAAAATACCATCGCACAACGCCTACTCATAGAAAATAGCAAATGATTTATGTAAACTAAATAGTACTTGCTATTTTTCATTCATACCTGACGTTGGCAAATATCTGATTGATTCCATAAAAAAATAAAAAGGGTTTTGACTGGGAACGAAGTATTTACAGCCTTAGCAGAATGTATAGATTTTACTAAATAATGTTTTACATTATACTATATAATGTTTTTCTAAAACAATTGTATCAACTGCATTAATTTATTAATTTTGTAAAACCTCTACAATTTAATGATCCTCAAAATATGACCTCATTGCTGATCAAAAATACTGATTGATTATCAAATGCGGGTTCTGAAGCTGAAATAGCAATAAATAGAAATAAATAGTCTGCGTTAAGTACGATCCATTTGTAAATAGTATCATTTTTGTAATTTTAACACTCAAGAAGTCTCGATATAGATTGTGTTGCAGAATCGCTAACTATTACGATAACCAACAATTTAATTGGCGAAATGTGGGCATATAATATGCATCTGCCTACCTCTTCGAGGAAACAGGCGTGATATTATGTATGTATGTATATTACTTTGCAAAAATACATTAATACAATACATACGTACAATCATGTTAAAATTTTTTAGAAATCTTTGAGGAAATTCCCTTGCAAAAGTTTTTTTCCACAAAATCGAGGAACAACTCAACACGAGACGAGATTTTCCCTCACACAAGGCATCTTTAGGTGATATATCAGACTTGAGAGAGTGTTCAAAAGGGTTACCTAGGCTTCGGCACAGGACAGGCTCAAGAACATGTCGCATGCTAATGGAATAGTGACTTAACTCAAAAAAGACAATTTTTGGGACATTATAAAAGAAGATCTCTAGAAGATCTTAAAGAATACTTGTCCTACTTTGTAAGCGCTTTAAATTGATACTGATTTATTTATTAGTAATTCAGCTTGTGCTTTGAACGTTTGATTCACATTGATTCGATCTCGGTAACAAATAGAAAGACTGTATGAGCACGTAACTCAAACCTGACCCATCTATTAATGGGTCGACGTTCCTTTAAGCATGCGATTTGTGTTTAGATTAAGGTGCCACTTTTATATTTGAAATAACATAATTCAGTTATTTATTCGTATTTAAAGAAAGTTTTAAAAGGCCGTACTTGGAATTTGTAGCCTTGTTTTGTTTTTATGTAGTGCCAGAATTATCTGGTATTGTTGCCGTTAGGGTAGTCACCTCTAACTGCATGACTCGTTTTATCAAGAGATATCTGTGTTAAAAGCAACCAGCTACATCTTTAAAAATCTCTTTTGAATTACACAATAATAATATTCTCTTACAATCACACCAATTCTTCAGTTCCAAGATAAGTATCACTAAGAACTTGTGTTATGAATACTAAAGAACGGATAAACATACTTAAATACTTTTTTATTTTGTAAATACATACTTAATATACATAGGAAAACACCCAGACCAGAACAAATATTCATGTTCATGCACACAAAGATTTGTCCTGTGTGGGAATCGAACCCACGACCTCTGGAGTGAAGTGCAGGTATACTGACCTCCACGCCATATCGGTCGTCAATAATAATATATAAGCCTATATAATTATATATTAAATGAAATAAAAGCCCAGTTAATAAAGCCACGAAATGGTCAACCTCGGAATGAGAGATAAATAAAGCTAGCTGTAAAAGATATAAGGCTTGTTTAACCTCGAGTCTATGTTGTAAGATATGAAATAAACAAATGATTCTTATACCATGACACCAATTGTTAAGTTTAAAGATAAGTATCTGTAAGAATTTGTTTTATGGATAGTGAACAACAGATAAACATAATATACATCCTTCTTTTCTGAAAATAACGTACTTGATATTATTATATACAGAAAACACCCAAATCAAATTTTCATGTTTTGTTTGGAAATCGAACCCACGACCTTAGGAGTGGAGTGCAGTTAAACAGACCTCCACTCTATGTCGGTCGTGAAATCGAACAAAAATTCAACGTCTAAGGTCAAGATTTGAAAGGAAGTATTATGTTTGTCCAATATTTTTTTCATGGTCACCGTTCGATCAATTTGTATGGCAATTATGGAAAACAGAATATACTATTAAAAAAAACTTGTCTTTAGGAAAGAACTGTATGAACGTATTGTTGTTTTTGTAACAAAAAAAACTCATTTTCAGTATTTGATATCGTTATAAATTTATCAAGTTACACGCAAATATAATTTCGAAAGCATTTAGATTGAGGTGCAAGCTACCCAAAGATTGGGCTACAATAAAAAAAATGGTTCTCAAATTACGCATCGATTGTACTATTGCTTCTATAAAATAATTACGCCTAAAATTTTGTTATGGAGTGTCACTAATAAAGAGTTTTTTGTTTCGGCACTAACAACCACAAATATTGACTACAATTTTTTCTTGCACCCTACAAAATATTCCTTAATTTTGATAACATTTCATACATAATGTTCCGAGTTCTGAGGTGGCACTACAATCTAACCGTTTAGAATGAGGTTCCAATTATAATTGCATGTAACTATTAAGGCACTCCACTACAAACTCCAAGAGCGGACCTACAAAACTTTCCAAAATACTACGAAATACTATTTTTGTACCCCCACTTCGTTTGAAAAAGTACACTCGAAACTCATTCTTTTTTCGTTCCACCGACATGTATAACAAAGAACTTCACAACATAGATTTATTAAACTTATCACTTGATTCTCTTAAGAAAAGTCTTAAAGCAAATTATGTTTAAATTTTTATTTATTCGTATCTCAAACAGTTATTGTCATTTTCATTTTTTTTTACGATAAGATTATTATTATACCTACCATGTTACTGTTAAATTCTCTTAATTAAGCATTGTCCACATTTGAATACGACTTTGTCAATAAAAAGTATGATTGGGCACTATAGGTCTATTACTTAAGTTAAAATTGTTATAAATTAATGTTCTGTTTTTATGACTGTTTGTTGCCAAAATAAATGAACACCGGAACAATGGCGAGTGTTCTGAGGAGATTTTCAATCCCATCGCACCCTCTCCTTTCCTCTCTCGAACAACACGTGCTGGTCTTAGAAACCATCCTCATACTGTGCAGACTATCAGCACTCGAACCAAGAAAATTGGGAAGTCGTTTCTGAGCAAGACCTCTAAGCTCTGGAATTTGCTGCCGGCTCATGTGTTTCCTATCTCCTATGATCCGGGTCTTTAAAGCGGGCGTGAAACGGCATTTTACCGTGCTAATTTCACGATATAAAGCGCTTTCATTTTTTTGAACTGCATCGGCTGCTTACCGTCAGGCAGGATATAGTCATTATGACGTGTCACATTAAAAAAAACACACATTGTTAAACTGTGCATTTATATACGCATTTCGGAGCATACATTACCGTAATATAGAGCTAAACAGTAACATGGACACTGGTGTGACTATCGCATTATACGCCTTTAAGGAAACAAAACTATACGATCATATGCATATGGCATACGGCATATGCTGAGTATAAGCCTTTTCGGTGCCACATGTGTATATTAATTTTTATTTTTGTATTTTTGTAAACCAATGTATCATGTGTCACAGAAAAAATTATTTACTTTCTTTCTTTCTTTCAATACAATGAGCTACAGTGACTTGAACAGATTGTATGACCCGCCACTTCTTTTTAAAAGTTACAAGTCATAATTACAAGCTTTCGATATAGTCTAAAGACATTGGAGTGCTCTTTATAATGATTATAATAATTCTCTTATAATCACTCCACTTCTTTAAGTTCCAAGATAATATATTAAGAACTTGTGTTATGGATACTACATAACGAATAAAAATACATACGAAACACCCAGCCCAGAAAATATATTCATGTTAATGCATACAAAGATATATCCTGCGTGGGCATCGAACCCACGACCTCAGGAGCGATTTACTGACCTCCACGCCATATCTTGCGTATATATCGTTGGATAAGCACAGAACGAAGCACACACACACAAGCACCTTATTTGCTGAAAATACCTAAGCTGAAAATACCCTAGAATATGATTTGTTTTAACTGTACTATATAAGCTTAAGTTATGCTCTTGCAAAGTTCATTTAAAATTAAATATTTTGTAACATTCTATACCTAAACCACATGTAACGCAATAAACGATTTGAGTATGAATTTGAAGAGTGATAAGAGCACGAAGCACACTGACAACGGCCTTGTTTCGAGCCCAGCTAAAAATACCCTAGACTATGATTTATTTTTACTGGACTATATAAGCTTATATTGGCAGGGTTTATTTGAAATTAAATATTTTGTAACATTCTATACCTAAACCACATGTAACGCAATAAACGATTTGAGTATGAATTTGAAGAGTGATAAGAGCACGAAGCACACTGACAACGGCCTTGTTTCGAGCCCAGCTAAAAATACCCTAGACTATGATTTATTTTTACTGGACTATATAAGCTTATATTGGCAGGGTTTATTTGAAATTAAATATTTTGTAACATTCTATACCTAAACCACATGTAACGCAATAAACGATTTGAGTATGAATTTGAAAAGTGATAAGAGCATGGAAGACACTGTTAGAATTTTTAGACATATTCTATAACGACTTAACCCTTTAACCGCCAGCCTTAATATAAGTTGTCGTGCCCTCAGCGGCAAGCACAATAAAACGAAACATAAATACCTACAGCAAATAGAGATGTTTAATAGTATATCGATAGGGTTATGTCCCCTTCAAACACAGGACGCATCTATGGCGCATTCGGTAGCTATCCTGTCCTATGCGCAAGAGTTGTGGGTAGCCCTCGCATCTCGCATTCATTGTTCTTGTGATGAACATTTGTATTTGGTCTGTGTCTGGGGGTAAATATATTTGTAATATCACTTTTGTTTCTGATATCCGTCACACAAGTGCTTAACCGGTTCTTTGCATAATGAAAATAATAAAACAAAAAGCATTTAAAGATCTTACAAGATTTATTGAAAAAAAATGTATTAAAGAAAACCTGAAAAATTCAAATTACCCGCGCCGAGCCGAACTATCCACCTTAAGTTGCGGATAACCAACTGATACTTGTTTTGACAGATAACCTATACAAATACCTGTAAACGAAGCCTGTAATAATATTTTAAAGTCACTGGTCTAAACTTAAGCTAGGTATTTATTTAATACATTTTAATACAATAAAAATTACCTCTTCATCGATGATGAACTCTTCGTCGGATGAAAATTGTCTTCTTTACCTTCCCGAATACGTATTAGTTCTTCAGCAGTAGCCATACTGAATCAAAGTTATCGATAAGAGAATAATAATAATAATACGCATAGGCACAACAATAATGGAAAATTCCAGAAGGCGGCACTCGCTTATGACGTCAAAATGCGGTCGTCTTTTTCCGACCGTGGCGCAAGGTGTACTAGCAACATCTGTTTCTAAACATGCAAACTAGGGAATTGTCAGTCCAGTTACTGAAATTTTTAAGCTTTATTTATTATAAACAAATAAAATAAACACATTTATATCCATAGCCACCACTGCTTTACTATTTTTTTTATTAAATTAGGAAGCATAAGCAGAAATAGTTTCATTTATGTGTATTTTTCTATCAGTAAATCAATGCCCATCCTTGTTGTCGGATATTTCCGACACTTTTTGAAGAATAATATCAGTAATTTCTATAGATATAATTATGATTACTGTGTTTAATGATTTTAGTGATGAAATATGTTTTTTTTTAAATATTATTTAATGCAATCAAAAAAGGCAGATTAACCGTATAGTGGTATTTGGTCGTAAAAAATCGACTTGCCAAAATGAGCCCAGAAAATTTTGTCGGATTAATCCGTCCTTGGCGGTTAATAGGTTATTACACAAATGAAAGACCAGCAATCAAGAAGCATTTTATTCTTCGATAACTAGCATTTCATTCTGAGATAGCATTAAATAATAAGCATAATGTCTGCATCTACATTTTATTACTTAATTTTAATTGTATTTGTGTTACGGATAATGTTTGCATATAAGTATTATTCTTTAAAGTCTGATATAACAAACCTTTGATAGTGAGGGCCTTGCTCTGCATTGAAAACGTTACCAGCGTTTTCAATACGCAGCGAACACGTTGCGGTCGCGCAACGTCGTTGTTACCTGTGCGTGGCGTACGATATACCCAGTGTCAAAACAAATTCAGACAAGGAAACACTGCCGTTAGCATTAATACTTTGAAGACGCCAGAAACGTAAAAGAATACACAGTAAATAATGAAAGAATTCGTACCTAACCATTCTTACCCATATATATGCAAGTATATTTTATTGCAAAGTAAAAAATTATTTGTTCTGACGCCTGTTTGTGATACGAGTGGGTTATGAATAAATAAATCATTAAGAAGGCCAATAACGAATGAGCTAGGTAAATGAAAAGAAAATACTTATTGCGCCGACTGTAGATATACTGGGATCAGATCAGTAGAATCACGGTTGCAACTTTTAGTACATGATGCACATGTAGTATTACATGTATTCAATAATTGTTAAATACGTGTGATATCGGCCTGGAAAGCCTCCCTCTAATTTCACGGGAAGTCGTGGTCAGATACTCCCAATAGAATGTAATCTATTGAGAAGACTGATATTCAGCATTGGACTTTATAAAGCTGATATGGTAGAGATAATTACAGAGAATACCATTAATCTGCAATATATGCGTGAATAAAGTAAAGACAAATCTACCATTAAATTGAATAACTAGACAGTTCATGTCATGTCTGAATGTCATATGAACGTTCTCGTTAACATTTACATAAATTTCATGACAACGACGAGAGACATCATAAGTCGTTATCATATTTACATTATTTAATTTTTTATTGCGTGATAATAGGAAGCATTAATTTTTTTTGCTGCTGGTAATCATAATGAGGTTGTTTCTCTTAAGAACTGTAGTGCTTTAATTAATTAATTTGTTTTTATACGATGGCAGATTCAAGTTTGACGGAAAAAGAAGAACATGACGAGGTGACAGAAAAACCTAAGTGTGAGCTGTTTATTGTTTAAATTCATATTGCCACCACGGTTGTTAGACCAATATTTATATTTTAAGTTTGTTTGATCAGTGTGTTGTACCGGGCGAGTGATCTGAGATGCATGCGTAAAAAATTTAGAACTTTTTTTTTATTAGTGTCGGTAACAAAATGCACTTACGAACTGTCTCCCAGCCAAAGGACCCGTCCTACCTCCTTGTGCGATCATAGCGTGTGTGGCCGACTTCTCGGAGAGTCCATGGTTAGAAAGCAGGGACCCCCTGCCCCCGCTGCCTAAGACCCTCCTGGCGTTGCTTGACGGACCCTTCTGGCCCGCCCGGTTGTCAGAACTAGGGGCAGCCAGTGTCGCCAATCTCTGGGTGTTACCTTTTCCCTAGCGCCCTCTGCGGCCTACCGGGGGTACTCAGCCCCCCCACCACGACAAGGTGAACACCAAACGGATCGTAGTGCAACAGTAACGGACAAAGCGCCTTGGTGCCGGTGGCAAAAATCTGGTAAATGCAAGCAGTCGCTAATCAAGAGCGTTTCAATGTGCAAAACTCTCGTGAACTGTTGAATCTTTAAATTTATAATAATCACAGCTAGCTTTTGTGCTCGCTGCTGATATATAAATAAATGCAAGAGGGTAAAATTTGATTCAATGTCAGTTAGCGAAGCTTTGATCAGCAGTGGATTTATATAGTTGATGAGCATATTCGTGACTTTTGAAAAGTACAACACTGAATAAATATATAAAAAGAAATAAATTTTTACTTAGAAATAAATACATATAAACATAGAACAGAAATAATAACAGTAAACAATTTGCACAAATAAGTTTAAATATAATAGGCCTATAATGCCTATAATATATAAAGTGGTCAAAAGCGAGTCACATTTAAACGTGAAGGGTTTTTCATAATTAGACATAATTTAACGGTAAACATATTTTTTTTATCACGAGTTCTATACCAAGGTTGTCCCAAAAGAGATTTTAGTGCAGAAGTTTCGGAAACCGTCATGCTCCCTAAAAATGCAGTGAAACGGTTTTTAAACTGCCGACAATGCGCCCGTGGTTCCTCTCTGGGTCGCATGCGCCACTAAACTTCCAATACCAGTTCCCATTCGGTAGGCCGCATCTTGAAAATAATAAATATTAGTTTCTACAAGGTTTTCATGCCTGGAAAATGCTATGCCATTACTGTATATGAACTAAAAAAAAGATAAATTTTCTTACAATTACAACAATTATTTAGTTCATTAAGGACTTGTGTTATTGATACTAAATAACGGAAAAACGTACATAAATACATACTTAATATATATAGAAAAACACCCAGACCAGAACATATAATATACGAGGTGTGTTCAGAAAATAAAGGGAATTTTTAAATTTCGCGGGTTCGGAGAGTCCGATTGTCAATTTTTTTTTTATTATGTTGGTATACATGCACGCCATATTCATCGTCAGAATATAAGTATAATATGTATATTGCATATCATACGCCCACATTTCGCCAAATATGGTGAGGTTGGCCTGGGCTCCTGAATGCTTTTATAAAATTATAGGGAATACATTTCTGTATAATAACCTTCTTATATTTACCAATAAAGTTATTATTAAAATTACTGCAGCATAAGTTGCTCAATAAATATTTGTTTCTCAAGATAATACTGTAAATATTGTTCTCTTAAACTTCCTCTTATGACGTAAATCGATATCATTAATATCTTATTTGATCTGAATGCCTGTAAGACTATATATAGTATTAAGTAATTAGCATTTGCTGTGGTGGTCGGAAACGATCACCGAAGTACAGCAGAGTTTACAGAGGTCAGTCCTTGGATGGGTGACCGTTTGTGTGGCATTTGATACCGAGGGCTTCCGTGCTTCGGAAGGCACGTTAAGCCGTTGGTCCCGACTATCACTAAATGTGATAGTCGTTAAGCCATGTTAGAGGCCTAATGGGCGGCTTGATAAATTCTAACAGCAGGACGCCATGCACCTGCCTCCGCCAATCCGCACTGGGTCAGCGTGGTGGAGTATGACCCAATACCCTCACACCTTGATATGTGAGAGGAGGCTCGTGCTCAGTAGTAGGACATTAATGAGCTGAAATGATGAATTAGCATTTGACCCATATATCACAATAGATGTAATGTACCTACTACTAGTAAATAAATAAATATTTTCTAACAATTACACTATTTATTTAGTTCCAAGATAAGTATCATTAAAAACTTGTGTTATGGATACTAAATATCAAATAATTATACATAAATACTTTTTTTATACACATACTTCATATACATACAAAACACTCAGACCAGACATATTATATACCTATATATAAACTTGTAAAACTTTATTCTTTAGTCCGTACAAAAATGCTTAATTATAAAACACAGTAAGGACTTAATAGAGCGACGATAGCATAGTGGCAAACGATAGTATAGTGACCCAAAGACTTCTAATTCAGAGAGTTAAGGGTTTAAATCCTGGTGGGGCAACCGGGATAATGCTAGGATATGAGATGAGTAAGGACTTAATAAGTTTGCAAAATGTTGTGTGCAGATACTAGATAAGAAAAATATAATAAAAAGACTGCCGCGGTAAAGCTATTGCATAGCATTTTTTATTAACTTATGCAATTATAATTATTTATTTATTTTAATGTACATTTCTATAAATATAATATCATATATACTTTCTCTGCGTGGCATTAATCTGTATTAACTATACATAAAAATAAGACGTGTGGATTGCGGGGCGAAGAAGGAAATTACGCATGCGCAGTAACGCCGATACAACCAATGCCACCTAAAGGCGGGTTGCTGAACTAAAGAGACAAGCGTGATATTTCATAATCATTAAAAGTTCTGCTATTTATCGATAGATGGAAAAACTAAAAAGTATCACCGCTGTGCCGGTCGGAGTGGGGGGGGGGGCTGTTAGGTTTTATAAAAGCTATGCAATCGCTTAAAATAACCCATTACAATTTAATACTGATATATTATTATGTATTATACTGATTCCTCTTTTCAGCTTATGGCATAGGAATCCGCCATTTGCAAATGGTAGCCATGTATATTATGATAACGTGCCTCATTATCACACGAGGGAGCATGGGCGTTGCGGTTCTGGCTATGTGTGACTCGACCAAAAAGAACCTGCCTGGTATACATGTAAGTATATCATTCAATAAAAAAATTTTTATGATATGTAGAGATGAACCGACTAAGTCAAAGTCAATATCATTTATTCAAGTTTGGCTCAATAGTGCTCTTATGAAGGTCAAAACTCAAAAACTAGCGCGCCCATTCACGGCGGGAGCTTGGTCATAAAAAAACGGGCAAGAAAATCGTCATGGCTAGTGTTTGTTCCCGCCAGTTACGAGAAAATGTACTGCAGTCACAAGATTTATAATAAAGATAAAAATATATCTTTTTTAGTTATACGAACATAATTACAAGAACGAACCAGTCCCCACAGCAACACTTGTTCACGAATATAATGCATGAACTATCCATCGTTTCACTCAACCATATTTTCCTATTTAAATAAAAGAAAAGGGCACAAAAAAGTAATATTAAAGCAAGGTTACATGTACATGATGTGCAGTTAAAATATATCTTAAAATTCTTAACGCATACACTCGCTCGCAGGCGGCGTTTGCGACGTTCGCCAAATAAGCATTAAAGGAAGCGTTCCGGGAATCGCCGAAACAATGACTAGTCTGCTTCTTTACAACGACTAATCGGCAAGTCGGCTGGTGGGCCAAAGTCATAATCGGCACATCTCTCCATATATTTTTAGATTTTTGTGCGTAATTATCGCTTGCATTAGAGCATGTTAAGCCGTTGGTCCCGGATGTTATAAACGTCTGTGGCAGTCATCATGCTGTCCTAACCAGCCTCCTTTCTCAAACAAAGATGAAACGGCATAAGGTCATACTTCACTACGCGGACCCAGTGCGTATTAGCGGGGGCAGACCTGTAGCTTCCTGGTGTTAGAAATTTAAACGACTACCTCGTCTAATACGGAAATAACAACTTAACGTGACCTTCGAAGCACGAAACCGCTCGATGTCAAATAACACACAAGCGATCGCCCTTTCAAGGACTGACCTCGATGATCGTGATCGTTTCCAACCACATAGCAACACATAATAACTCCATTAGCGCTACCTGTCTCAAGGCAATAGTCTGACAACTCACAGTCCAATTATCCTCTACCGGAATTCCTGTCTACTCGCAGTAAGTAGTCTGGCACCTCACTGCTGTAAGGGGCCAGAATACCGAAACAACTAACACCCAGAAATTTGTTTTTTTCGTTCTAGATTTACGATTGGGACAAGAAAACCCAAGGCCTCATTCTGTCATCATTCTTCTGGGGCTACATGATAATGCAGATTCCTGCTGGTATTTTATCCAAGAAGTTTGGAGGGAAACCCGTTTTATTAGCTGCGTCTATATCCAATGGGCTGATATATTTGCTGATCCCAACTTTAACTGAATGGGTAAGTAATAATAGATGCATAAACATCTCTTGGTAGCTAAAAAACGAAAGTTATATATCGTCGTTGTTCTGGGAAAACCCTGTAAATAGATGGTTACCTAATTTGAGTTATAGGCGTATATAAAACGTATTAACTTAAGTTTTTATGTTTCGATATCATGCTATTGTATTTCGCAGAAGAAGAGCATGAAAACTGAGTCGATTATTTGTGTTAACTCTTTTTATGAAAAAAAAGTTATTTACTGGGTTTTCTCAGAACATCGACGATATGGTCTTCTGACCTTACAAAAATTATGGTTCACCTCAAAAATGTAATTGTAAGGTTACGTGGCATTCTGAGATCGCCTGGTTTTGTCCAGACTCGACATAGGCCGACCATTCCTTGGTGCGTCCGTCCTTAGTCGTGGGAATGTAAGGTGCAGTAAGAATAAAGAGGAAGCTCTACACTATCACTTTGACGATGAAAATTTATTGATGGCTCTTTAGAAAGGGTAAAGTAACATAAATGCTTTATATGTTTATGATAGTATACTGCCTTCTTGTACTATCCAAATAAAACAAAGACTTGCGTTTCTCTGTAGACAAAAGAAACAACATTTAAAGCCTTTATTTCGGTTTAGATTTATTATCTTCGCACAAAAACAATCGTGTGCTCAGGTTGCTTTTAATATATCCTAATTCATCAAACGTCACTGTCACTCACCAATATGAGGAATAGACACCACAATTAGTATACTATGAGTATTTCTTTATATGTTTATTCTGAAAATTACTTGATTCCTGTCCTACGAGGTCACATGGTCAAAGCCGCGACAGAAAGCTTATATTCAATAACTTAAACTGTTTGCAGGGAGGTTGGATTATGGTGTGTGCTGCTCGAGTCGCCACTGGATTGACCCAAGCTTGCCTTTTCCCGGCTTCCCAAACCCTTTTAGGGCAATGGTTACCTGCAAATGAGCTAACCAGCTACTCCGGACTTGTTTATTCGGGTAAGAATGCACTCTAATATTATAAATTCAAAATAAAATATCTGTCAGTTGGTTTGATACCTAAACTATGAGGCCAATTTGGATGATTTATTTTCTGCCTATAAATTGAACAACGACCTAGAATTCGCAGTAACACATTATCTGATCGCAATCGTAGTGCAGCAGGGGGGCGCTTAGCGTTGTCACGAACACAATAATTGGGAAATTTCAAAGAAAGACATAGTCTTTATCAAATAATGTATAGGTACCACGACCTGAGGAGCCCAAGCCAACCTCATTTGCGAGTGGTGCACCTGCCGATCAACTGCCGAGGCTCTGGCGAACATAACAGTGCCCGGTAAGCGGCAATAGGCTCTCCACAAATTATGTGGGACTTACTATATAACTGGCGAAGTATGGGCGTATATTATGCCTCTGCCTACCCCTTCAGCGCAAAAGGTGTGAATATATGTAGGTATGAATGTAAGTATGCTTATCAAATAACAATTACTAAAAAAAAAACGTGGCTTCGCAAAGATTTAACAGCTATCTTCGCCTTGGGTTTAGAGAAATTATTTATAAATATGTAAAGACTAAGCAGCGGGCTAACAATACAGAAGTAGGATAAATAATCATTATAATCAAGCGACAATTACTAAATCACATTACTTCGCACACATGGTCCATATTTCTCATATTTATTGGGTCATCTTTTCACTTTCAACTCTTACTTTGTTAACTGCATATTGCATTGACGCTCACGAAACAGGCTTACAGTCTAGAGTTATAGCTAGAATGTTATTAAAGCAGATAATATTATTGATCAGCATCATTTCAGCCATTTGAAGTTCAATCCTGAACATAGGCCTCCTCAATTGCTTTGCACATTGATCCATCCTGAGCCGGCTGCATCCACCGGCTCCTCGCCGGCTTGTCCACATCATCGGTCCATTGGGTGTTAGGTCATCCTACGTTTGCTGAACAATAAATAATATTAAAAATTTTAATTCCAGGAATACATATTGGAACTATCCTGAGCATGCCTTTATGTGGAATACTCGCAGAGACCTCATTGGGCTGGATCCTTATATTCTACGTCATATCTGGTCTACTATTCATTAATGCCATTATCTGGTACTTCTTTGCTGCGAGCAGTCCAAGAGAACATTCTAGAACCAGTATAGAGGAGCGAGAGTATATTGAAGCTGGACTTAATGTTCAACAGCAAGTAAGATTTGTATCTTTTTTTTTAGATAAATTATAATAAAAATAAATATTTTAGACACTTACACCAATTATTTAGTTCCAAGATAAGTATCATTAAGAACTTGTGTTATGGATACTAAATAACGAATAAACATACATAAATACTTAATTTTTTTTTGTAAATACATACTTATTATACATAGGAAATACCCAGACCAGAACAAATATTCATATTTATACACACAAATATTTGTCCTGTGTGGGAATCGAACCCACGACCTCAGGAGTGGAATGCGGGTATACGCGCCACCACGCCATATTGGTCGTCAAATATATACTCAGTCGTTTAGAGTATATTCCAGTGACAAGTATTTTAATTAATCACGTTATTAGCGTAAATGAGGCATTAGTTCAAGTCAAGTAAAGTTTACATAGTTGTGTCAAGTCAAAGTCATGTCTCAGTAAAGTAATGGAAACTTTACTAGACTATTCACTATAATATGCCACTGTCCTATTCTTTTGTACATTTCCATAACATTTCCGAAATGTGTTTTTCCGCGTTATCGCCAAAACTCACGATATATTTCATAGTTTTGGATGTACATTATTATTTCACAGACATTCGTACAAATAAGTTAAATCGAGCCTTTTTAGGAGGTCAGAACATCGTAGGCGCCAAATATCCCAAAATTTGGTTTTAATAGGATTTTAGGGTACTTACTCACTTAGTCACCCTTAGCATTTAAATTTATTAAGAGTTGCCGATTAAACATTAAGTTAAATTTTAAAATGATGTTGATAAATATTTTGAGATATAATATATTTAAAAAAAATCCTTTTCCTGTAAATTATGCAAATCGGAGTTAACGATCTAATTCTAGAAAAGGCTCGAAATAGCCCTTGTGATATGCCAGGTTATAGGTGAAAAAATCAATTAATTTACAAATATTCTGATGAAATAATGTCAATTTTAATGTATATTACATGTATTACAATAAAATATAATTATTAATAACTAGCTAACCCGGCCACGCGTTGCTGTGGCTAAATTCAAATTAAATTATAAAGTTTTGATCAATGAAGCACAAATAAGTAAAAAACAGGATTAATTTCACTGTATTATCTTCATTCTAATATGAATTCAATTTACACTTCAGTCTAAGTAACACGTGGCCGGCTATGCTAACACCCTATGAAATATACGGTATTTCGTTCACTACAAAATAAATTTAATTATTTTATAGCGTTAACAACACGTGGTATTGATGCTGTTATATGACACGTTCGTAGATTTACAATAGCAGCGCCATCTATTGATTACTTACTCAACCCAGTCGAAAGGTATCGACATCTGTTAGAATCATTTGGAGTTAACAGATAATTGTGACTGTCAAATAATAACAGACATATAATTAGCAATAAATTAAAATTGCGACTATAATTTGAGATTTAAACTATTCTATCTCTTAAGTTGGATCGAACTGCACATGGTGTGCGAATTTTATTATAATCGGTTAAGTGGTTTAGGAGTACATTGAGGACAAACATTGTGATACGATATATTAAGATTACCAATGAAATTACTCAATTCTATTTGAGCTTGTACAGAAATAGTAATGGTCTCATATATTAAAGTACAACTAATGTTATTATATATTAATCATAAATTATCTGAAAATAGGTTAGAAGTAAAAAATATATGAAAGTAGGTAAGTATACATATATAAATAAAAACCTTTCCTTCTAAAAATCTTATATTACAGAATCGTGTTCGTACTCCATGGAAACATATCCTTCTATCCAAGCCAATGTGGACGATACTGGCACCTCAAATGGGTTTTGCAGTCAGCTTCGTCTTCTTCCTCGTTGATATGCCGACGTATATAGAAAAGGCTCTCAAAGTCTCATTGAGAAATGTAAGTTTTTTTTCTATAGTTTTACTAACAGTTCATGCATAAATAAAACGCAAGTGTTTAGGAAGGTTAATGAGCGCGAATAAAGCTAAAAGTTATCGAAGATTGGCCAGTGATACCAGCCGCTGCAGTGGACGCCCAAAAAGTCGAGAGCCGCGATACGACTCGCGACCACCGTAGGCTTTTGAGTAATTGGTTACTCGCCGCCTCGTACGCCTTCTATAAGTGACAGGTCGCGTCAACGGCGCGTTCATATTCCACGCGCTGGGACACCTCCAGGGAGGGGGTCAAGCCTGCCGGGGTTGCGAAATGTTCAGAAAGGGTTCCTGCGGCCCCGGAATACAAAGAGCTCAAGAATTAATATTGAGGGCTTTTTGTCAGTAAGAGTCTGACACGCCCCTTCCGCTCCACACACTGTGTGGGGCTGTCATTTGATTATTTTCGATCCTTAAAATAAAAAAAAGGTTTCATACAAGTAGTAAGTCATCTGCAAGTTGTGCATCGGGTAATTTATATATTACAAAATTGCGCTCAGGCATAGGGCTCACGTGATAGAAAGTGGGTACCGCATGCTTACGGCATCCAGGGGCATCACTAGTGCATTGCCAATCCTTTAAAAACCGTTTAACGGGTACTACTTAAACTAAATCAATAAGTAAGTACCCATAATATTTTTTATAACATACGAATAAATTTACACATTTTTTTTTCTTTATAACTCTAATAAATAATATGATCATAAAAATACATTAAGGTAAATTAATAAAAAAATACTGAAAAATAAACATGACATACAATATTTGGGCTAGAGGTTGAGGTCCTAAATGTTAATGAAGACGTAAACTGTAAGTCTTCCAAGATTGAAGCCATGAGAATGATATCATCTGCAAATCTCAAGTGTAGATGTATTCGCCATTGACTTTGATGCCTCGTCCTTTCCAGAGCAGAGTCATTGGTAAACAATTGGGGGGAAATGTCATCTCCTTGTCTCACCCCCCGATGTAATAGGATGGGTTCAAACTACTGATTCTATACCTTGCGGCCTCGCACAATGATCTCAGCACTTGGCTGTATCGCCCCTAAGCTTGAAAAAACAGACTTCAGAACAGACCAAGTCTCGATGGAGTCGGAAGCCTTCTGTTAATCCACAAAAGCAAGGCACAAGGGCTGATAATACTCTGTGTTGTGTATAATCTGCCGCACTGCGTGAATGGGTCCATGGTGCCATACCCTCCTCGAAACCTGGCCTACTCCGGGGGCTGCAACTCGTCGAGTCTACTAGCGAGACGGTTTCTGATGATGTCTCTCGAAAACAGTAAGCTGTCTAGTCATTGCTCAAGAGTGGTATGGGTCTGTAGTTATCTAAAAGAGTTTGGTCCCCTTTTTTTAAAAACAGAGTCACCAAACTCTTCCTCAAGCATACGTATTTCACCTGCGTTCAGGAGCTACGTTGCGATTTCGTCCTTATAAGGCTTTTCCGTTTGTAAGCTGCTTAAGAGCCCTCACGATGTCGTCTAGCAGATCTTCGGTAAAATTTCTGTAGTAGAAACTAAGATTATTTTTACCTTGGTCTGTCTATCGTATAAAAGACTAGCAGTTATTGATTAGTACAGATTCTAAGAAAACAAAAAGTTTCTATTGTATTCAAATCGTACTAATTGAATAAAAAAGTTTAATGGGTTGAATAAACAAAGAAAGGATAGGACACGTTTATAGACGCACGAGCGGCGCGATAAGCGGTTTCTCTCGCGATTTAATGTCAAGGTCAAAGTTTCTGATCAGTTTTCATGAACAAAATCGTTTGGTTAATAGCGGGCATATTAATAATCTATGCGCGACAGTATTCATAAAAATATTTATTACAGAAAGACGCATACGAATATTAACAAAAAAGAAGAATTTTTTTTTCTCACACAACCTAGTGAGCTGTGTAGTCTGAATAGTTAAAATGAGCCTTTAGCCGAGAAATTGTTGAAGTGGGGCGTTTTCTGCAGCTTTTGCGCGAAATGCTGCATTTTATCCCCCAAATTGATTGATATCAAATAATAATTATAAATAATTTCTTATCATTACACTAATAATTATATTTAAGTTCAAATTAGATATTATTTAAGAACTTGTTTTATGGATACTAAATAAATAATCATTCAAATAAAAATATGTATATTATTTTTACACACTTAATAGTTAATAAACATAGGCCATATCGGTCATCAAAATAAACAACAAACAAATAAAAGAATCTTACTAATTTATAATATGAATTTTAATATCTTAGAATAATATAGAAGTAAGAGTTATATAAAATGTTTAATTCTGTTTATGACTCATATCTGTTAATCGATTTTTAGGAATATTATAATTATAAAAAATCTGCAACCATATGTAAAAAACAAAATTTTCATATCTCTTTTATAACTATTTTTTTAATAGAATAATTATGAAAGAAATAGCAACGTAAAGTAATATCAACGATAGCCCAGTAAAAGGGACGATAGCCAGTGGCGAGACCCCATAGACTTATAATTCAGAGGGTCTCGGGTTCAAACCCTGGTAACGCACCTATGACTTTTCGAAGGTATGTGCGTAATTATCGCTTGCTTCGTGCCTCGGAAAGCACGTTAAGCCGTTGGTATCGCCTGTCGTGAACATCTATGGCAGTCGTTATTTTGGAAGTCAGTGCCTTCTCAAATTCTAACACTATTTTAACCATAGAATGATGTTTACTTTTGGGTTGTGGAGATCAGATGGCCGCCGCTTCATGTAATAACTGAAGTTCAGCCAATCCTGGTTATACCAGTGAGCAGACCCTGGGCCCTAAGCTTAAAACTGGAGCAACCGGGATAATGCTAGGATATGAATATGATGTAAAGTAATTTTATATTTCTTTTTTTAAATTATATTATATTAGTCTGAAAATAAGCTATACCTTTTTCATATTTTTAAACATACATTTTTTTAATTATTTTAATACATTCAGTACGAAAAAACACCCGCGTCCTTAGTTTCTATAAACATACCCTTAGAGTATTTGTTCGCAACATTTATTTCAAATCAGAAATGATAAACGAGCAATATCTGTTAATTAATACTCATTTAGACTAGACTAAGCAATGAAATACGTTGTTGAATACAAATTTACCTTGATGTTTTTCTTCGGTAATAGGAAAGTAATTAAAAACAGCTGAGTGTTTAATTGCTTGATTGAGACATTATGAGCACTAATTCAGTAACAATTATTGAACTGAAGTTATTTCTCGCAATGAATAATTATTAATTCGTTAAGTTTGCTATGTTTTGTTGTTTCACTTTCACAAAATATTAGCCAATAGGATTGCATTAAAATTTTGCAAAAAGACTTATCGCTTAAGTCCGTGAAACCAATTGGTTAATAGTTCTCCGTTTCTCTTAAACTCGCTTCAGTGGATTAGGCCTTACACCCATTTTGTTTATTAACGCAAATGACTAAGCCATAAAAACCGCTTAGCAATTGGTAAACAAAAGAGGTGTAAGGCTGCCAATCCACTAAAGGGGAGCGACTCTGCGGAGCGGAGAAACGGAGAAATATTAACCAATTGAATTCACGGACTTGAGCGATCAGCCTTTTTGCAAAATTTTAATGCAATTACATCATCATATCAGCCGTAAATACTCCACTGCTGAACAGTTAGCCTCGCTAATATATTACTCTCCATTGGAGGTATGAGCCCATAATCACAACGCTGGACAGGCGGGTTGGTGATTGAACTGGTACATCAAAGCTGTAAATAATATTATATTAGTAATCAGCTCTTTTCTGTCAAGCTACATACATATTAAGAGTATGGCGAGTCAGTGAAGCAGATAAATGAATTACGTCTGTAATTTTGATTGCTTTATATATAACTAGCTGTTACTCGCGACTTCTTCCGCGTGGAATAATATCTTTGGGTAGCATTTACAACCCCCTTTTCGCAATAAAAAGCAGCCTATATCCTTTCTCAGGGTCTAGACTATCTGTATACCAAATTTCATTTAAATCCGTTCAGTAGTTTTGGCGTAAAAGAGTAACAGACAGACAGACAGACAGAGTTACTTTCGCATTTATAATATTTATAATATTATATATATTAAGTAAGGATTATATAAATATATAAATTAAGGATAAGGATTAGTAAGGATACTACCTACATACTAGTAACCACATTAGTGTAAGCTTCTTTTAACGAGAGTGAGTGGTGATAAAGATGATAAATGATATACCCTCCCCCTAAGCCCCTTGAGTCCTCAGGTAAAGATGTGGGACTATATTAAGATCTCACATAGACTTCTTGAGACAATTTAAAAAGTTATGTTGCACTGTGTTGTTTTATTTACGTTGGTTATGCGTGTTGACGCATGTACGTTCACAAACACTTAAAGGTTAATAATCCACCGTTATTACCCATTAATGTTCGAAATATCACAATTTTTTTGAAAATAAAGCAAAACTACAGTTATTACGCTTCACTTTCCCGCCAAGAACTTCCAACCACATTTAATTATAAGCAAACCTTACACTTTCAGAGTGCCCTACTGTCAGCGTTGCCATACGTCGGATCATTGGTCGGAGGGATGGCGGCAACATTTATATCCGAGAAACTCATACACAAAGGCGTTTTTAGCTTGACATTTAATAGAAAACTCTTCCAATCAATATGTAAGTAAATAAAATCAATTTTTATTTTGTTATGTAGACTAGTTAAGAACGAGTTTAAAGTACCAAATAAGAATTATATAGTATTTATATATACACCTAATGTCGTATTTACATTTTCCGATTCTAAATAGAAAGCATTGGAAACAATAAAAATTAACAACGCTAAGAAAATGTGTGTAATATATATTTTTTTTAATATTAACACTTTTTTTGTTAAAGGAGACCTCATAGATCGCGGAACTCAGAGTAATTGTATTAAAGTAACTTAAATACTTTTAAATTTTTATTCTAAGGGGATCTCTTTTACTGTCATTGTGGGCGATGGGTTAACAACCTCTTAACGTTTAACACGTTTAGAGATCTCTATGCCAAAAGTGATCTTAGCTTTTCTGTCTCAAATAGTTGTAGCAAAATTTCTGTCTTCTCTGAATGAGACATGATTATGGGCATTAGCTTCTGTATTTACCTAATTTTCAGCGCTTTTTGGAGTAGCAGCCGGACTTGTGGCGTTATCATTTCTTGGTCCAGAAAATAAATTGTTTGCTGTTGTAATGCTTATATTTTCATTGACAATGAGTGGATTTAGTTCAGCTGGATTTATTGTAAGTGTTTTTGAAAACCTTTACTTATCTAATCATAGACGTTTATTATTTTATTATCCAATGTTCCACTAGAATATCAAACATCGAATCGCCTAAAAAGTTTAGTCCTAATATAACAGGGCCTAACCGTATTAGCTTAAACTTAAAATGAACAATTCTTGTTTTGCCTAACAATTGTTTTGCTACCATTATAATTTTGTCTTAGAACTGAAATTAATGAAATTAGATTTTATGATCTATAATGTGAAATACCCCAAAATATTATTGGCATAATAATATTTTGGCAATACGTAGATTTCGCTTAATATATATAAGCTCTTATATTAGCTTATATTATATGTGCCACAAAATTGTCAACCTAAGAAACGAATCGCCGAATGAAAGGATGTAATTTCAGATTATCTAGAACAAAAACTATTTTATTGAAAAAATTAATTGACCGAATCGAATTGCTGCAGATTCGACTTCACGTAGTCTTGTTTATCTTACCCTAGAGTGTAATTTTAATTCAAGTGTAGGCGGGTATGCGCCGTCTGGCTGTGACAATGACCATGTGGCATGCTTGCTTGCAGCTGCATGCCTGGATGCATGCTCTAAGTTTGCTTGCATACTGCATGCCTGCTTGCATGCTACAAATGCAACTCCTATGTTTAGGCGTTTTATACTTTGTAATTGTTCAATTTATGGGAATTAATATATTTATACATACATACATACATACATAATGTCACGCCTCTTTCCCGTAGGGGTAGGCAGAGATCACATCCTTCCACTTGCTACGATCTTGGCACACACTTTTAGCTTCATTCACACTCATTAACCTCCTCATACACGCCCGTCGGTTAAGGGTACTTTTGACCTGCCCTTTCTCTAACATTTTTTGTATTTGGTCATGGAAGGTCTTACGTGGTCTTCCCCTCCCAACACTTCCATCCACTTGTCCATCATAAATCACTTTCGTTAATCTACTTTCATTCATCCTCTCAACATGACCAAACCATCTAAGCATACCTTTCTCAATTCTTGTCACTATATCTTCTTTTACACCAGCTTTAACCCTTATCACTTCATTCCTTATCCTATCACTCAATTTCACACCAAGAATATTTCTGAGTGCTCTCATCTCTACTGCATTAATCTTACTCTCATGTTTCTTCTGCCATAACCAACATTCGCTTCCATACATTAGTGTAGGTACCAACACACCTCTATGAACTGCCAGACGTGCCTTTTCAGACACTTTCTGACTGCTTACAAAGGCGTGAAGTGCCCCATTCAACATGTTTCCAGCATTTACTCTTCTATCGATATCGCTTTCACACTTTCCATCTCTCGTAAATTTCGATCCCAAATACACAAACTCATTCACTTGTTCTACTTTCTCACTTCCGATTAAAATTTCACAATTTGTCACTTTGTCATCTCTTTCAAAAACCATAACTTTCGTCTTACTAACGTTTACTTTCATTCCTTTCGCTATTAAAGACTCTTGGACTATCGTCACCATCTCCTGCAACTCCTCAGCCGACGACGCAAGCAAAACTTGGTCGTCAGCATATAGAAGGCATTTGATGAGCGACTCGTTCATTCTCAACCCTTTAGCACACTCTTTCAAACCAGTAAGGCAATTGTCCAAAAATAGGTTGAACAGCCAGGGTGACGCTACACATCCCTGTCTAACACCTTTATAGATGTTAAACCAGTCCGTGCACGTCCCATTAATCCTGACACAGGCGCTGGAATCCATATAAAGAGATTTTAACGCCCGTATCAGGACACTGCTCACTCCATTTTGAGACAATGCCGACCACAACTCATTCCTCGCCACTCTATCATAAGCCTTTTCCAAATCTATAAATGTGCAATAGATCTTTTGGTGTTTCTCCAAGAACTTTTGGACTATGCACCGTAAGGAAAAGATCTGATCCGTACATCCCATTCCCTTTCGAAATCCCGCTTGTACATCCCATATTTTATCATCTGTCACTTGTATCACTCTTTTTATCAAAACTTTTGCATATAGTTTTCCTACGACACTTAAAAGGCTGATTCCCCGATAGTTTTTACAGTCTTGCTGCGACCCTTTCCCTTTATAGAGTGGCACGATCACCGCCTTACACCAATCTCTCGGTACTTGGCCACTCGTAAAACACAGGTTAAAAAGGCGGTGCAGCAGACCAGCTACCAGACCCTGTCCAGCCCGCAGCATCTCTAAGGAAATCCTATCATATCCTGCTGCTTTTCCTAATTTCATTTCTTTCATGCCATTCAAAATTTCATTTATGCTTATGCTATCAACCTGAACACTTTCAAACTCTTCATCCACTTCGTGACACGTTGGCTTAAGTACCCTATCATCTGTTTCAAAGAGGCTTTCAAAATACTCCTTCCATCTCTTTAACACACATGCTTCTCCTTTCACTATACTTCCATCCAAACTCCTGATTTTTGACAGCTCCGATTCTGCAGTTTTTCCTCGGGCTGTCTTTATGGATTTCCAGAAAACTTTTATGTTTGTCCGGAAATCGTTAGACAGTCTTCTATCAAATTCATCCTTTTGCTCATCTTTCTTTCTCTTAACCTGTTTTTTAACTAAATCTGATTAAATATAAATATATTTATAGTAGTTGCCAATTTTAGGGATTACGAATTGTTCCGCCAAATGTCACATTTGGTAATTAACAATGTGGCGATCAAAAGTTAGGCGAAGTGAAATTAGACCTAACACGATTATGAAGAGTGCAATAAAGCGAAAATAATTTAAGCTAACCGGTGGTGTTCCATTGCCAATCAATAGTACAAAAAATAGGCCACCGGATATGTACCCGTGCTTTAATAATCACTAAACTGACTCTAGTATACATTTTAAGCAGACTGACAACGAATGAAGATTTGAATTGACTTTATGTTAAAAACGTCTACATAGTTTTGTTCATTAAAGACGTTAATTTTATTCGACTTCTCAAACAGCTCAACACTTTAGTGCCATACTACTTACCTTTTTAAGTTATTTGTTCATTGGCCTAGGGCACAACCGTGAAAGCTGCTAGGATGATGGTGATGAATTTAATTCTATTTTGCCCTAATTATAGATTTTAATTACAAGGTTATAAGTTACTGAACTAGTTTTCAAGTTAGAGTAACATAGAAATAAAATGGTAAGAGGCCGACTGCATTGTACACCTTATGCCTTATATTTTGATTTCATAAAGAGCTTCACGCGATATTGTGTGGAACGTAATTTATAATAGTTTTTAAAGTATGTTACTTTAGTTCTAGTATTTAATATTTATTACGTGTAAAGTTAACTACCTAGTGTTAAATATTATTAGGTTTATTCGGTGTATAGGGATCCTAACAATATCTGAGGAGCCCAAGCCAACCTCATCTGCAAGTGGTTCACCTGTCGAACTACGTACGAGGCTCTGGCGAAAATAACAGTTCCCGGTAACCGGCAATAGGCTCGCCACCTATTATGTGGGACCAATAATACAACTGGCAAAACGTTGGATATAACATGACTCTGCCTACCCCTTCGAGGAAACAGGCATGATATTATATATGTATGTGTGTAAGTATTATTTTACTTTTTTTTTTTCAGGTCAATCAATTGGATTTGTCACCAAACTTCGCAGGAGTGATTTATTCAATTGTAAACTTCTTTGCAAATATTGGCAGTGTATTCGTGCCTATTGCAACAAGTTTACTTTTAAAAAATGATCCAGTAAGTACAAATAAATTTGACCATTAATCCTAGAGTTAAATAAACATATACAATTGTACACAATCCACTCATCACTTCTGTCTCTAAAACTTAGCCTAGCTTGTAACATGGCAAAGAATAGACAACGAAAAATAATTTTGTAAAATTGAAATCCTTACTATATATATATATATATATATATTTATATATAATAATATTATAAATGCGAAAGTAACTCTGTCTGTCTGTCTGTTACTCTTTCACGCCAAAACTACTGAACGGATTTAAATTAAATTTGGTATACAGATAGTCTAGACCCTGAGAAAGGATATAGGCTACTTTTTATTGCGAAAAGGGGGTTGTAAATGCTACCCAAAGAAACTATTGCACGCGGACGAAGTCGCGGGTAACAGCTATAAGATATAAATATTATTACTATCATATGAATCAAATTAAATCTAATAAAATTAAAGCATATAAATTAACTCTCTTAATGAATTAAATGACACCAAATAACACAAATTATTTGTGCCGTGTGGTTTCGGTCCAGAATAGCCACTTTCATCTCACGGGGACCAGCGTCTTTCTGAGTACTGGCTTGAACTGCAATAACCAACCCGCCTGTCTAGCGTGGGGCTTATTGGCTAATACCTCCAATAGTATGTAATTGGGGAGGCCAATGTTCAGCAGTGGACTTTAAAAGGCTAACATGATGATGATAAAATAACACAAGGGAGTAAAGTTTACCTTGCAAGTTTCACGCAACAAACTACAATATACGTTTCTAGCATTGATAATAATCTTTCCAGTCGGACATAAGCAGGTGGAGAGTAGTATTTCTCGTGTTAGCAGCACTGACCTGTTTAGCCAATGTTATATACATTTTGTTTGCGACGAGCGACAGACAAGAATGGGATGACCCTGATTTTCTTAAGAAGAAACTTGGTGAACAAGGTAATGCTCAGCTCTTATATGTTTTATATCTAATATTCTCATAGTATCATCGTATCTCTAGCATTCTCCCTTTGACAACATTCTTGTTTATGGTTGCCCTTGACTTAAGACTAGGGCCCAAGATCTGCTATACTGAGACATTTGACCGCAAAATAGAAGGACGACCATACTGACTTGACTGAATTTCTTATTTTATTTTAAATCTTTTGACTGCAGAACACAGGTGTTTGTGGACTTGTCAAATTGTTTCATAAGACCATGAAAACCAACAACAATAAAGTACAATTTGTTGTGACTGGCGGGAGAAAAAGCCAACCTGTACGATTTTCTTGCCCGTTCTTTTACGACCAATCTACCGACCGCAGTGAATGGACGCGCTAGTTTTTAATTTTGACTTTAAAAGAGCTCTATTGAGCCAAACTTGAATAAATGATTTTGCCTTTGAAGGTGGCACCTATGAAGGAGGTCTGCGTTCTGCAGTGAACGTACTTGGGCTGATGATGATAAGGATATTTACACTACCAATTTTACTAACACGAGAGCCTGTGTGTAGTTTGGATATATCTTAAGATGAAGTATGTGAGAAATCAAAGCGTTCTTGCAACACATCGACAAGCTCAAAGTTCCAGCTACTAACTAAATGAATTAGCAAAGTGTTATTTTGAATAGTTGTAAAATCGACTTTGTAAAGGCCGTACGCTTCTTTTCCAACAAAAAAGAGGAATACCAAAAAAGGTTTTGTGCAATTCCATTGTAAATTTTTGGAAACTTAACATTTCAAACGCTCAAAGCATAGTGAAAAATCATACCAACAGGCCATCAAATTTGAATTAATATGTTAAGTGCTCGCAGACTTCCAGAAAACAAAACAATTTCAATAATTGTGTCTGAATACCCGTGTTTTTTAGGATAATCAGTTGGCATCCCATTTCTAAAAGATTTGTTCCTAATTATTTTCAACCTAATCTAAATGTTGGTTTAAATGAAATCCACTACAATGGGAGTATTTTGAAATTGTAAATTTTGAGGTTTTTTGCTATAATTAAAATATTTTTTGACTTATTTGTAAATATTGTATAATAATTTTACTACCCAAATTTAAACCCATGACTGCATTCTGGCAGTATAAACATTATTGTTTATAGTTTGAACCGGTGTAATATTTCTCTTTTCAGACGAATTGAAACCTGTACTCAAAGAAAAAGATTGCAACTTAGAAATGACAAAAGAAACTAAATGTTAAAATTAAATAATGATAAAATAAACGTTTACCAAAGAAAATCACTATCATTTTATTTATTCCATAAAGCTTTAGGACTTAATTATGAACCGCTGGGCCCTGATATTATTCCTGCACTACTGAAAACGTCAGTTTTATGTTCATTTAAGTAAATAAAAGTACTGAATAAAGATTTTTTAACTATAGAACTAAAATTAAAGAACAGTACCTAACTCCGACTGAAATTGGTCTACTACCTACCTACCTATTCACAAAGCAAAAACATAAAGCTGGCGAAAAGAATGCTGGGCTTGCGAATGAATGTGCTCTCGTTACAAACAAAGCGCAAGGAATTAACAGAATTTGCACGCATTGCAATAGCTCCCGGTAATAATCTGGATTCCCATTCTTTCCAAAAACGCTATATGCGACGTAGAAAATATAAAAACCTCAGCTTATAAACTTTTAGTATAGTGAAAAGCACTTGTAGCTGTTTGTCAGAAGCCACCGATGTAAAGGAGAGGCTCTGCTCTGCTGTTTCGGTAGGTATCACAAGCCATTGGTCCTTATTTGCACTCTGTAAGGTTAGAATGTGTCTCCTTTTACCTACAAATTATATAACTAAACGTGAAATCTGTTATTTTCTGCACTTTTTGGAAAAACAAGATTGTTAATTTAGGATTTAGGAGAATTTCAAATTATTTTCTCAATAATGCAAAAATAATGCCGAATAATATGTCTTTTCCTTGGCATCATTATTAGTGTGTTATTTTATTTATTTATTGAAAATATGGGTCTCCAACAAAGGACATACACGACAAAAATACAATAATATGTGACATACCTGTAACATTATGTGTACTCTCTCAATTATTTGAAAATAGTGTATGCTGTATAAATTTGTATAATTCAATTAGTTTTTTTTTTACTTTCGTTTTTAAACCTTTTTCGTTTGAATAATCATAGTATGAACGAAAACAGTGTAATTTCTATGCTGATCAGAACGACGAGCGGAACTAGGTCACGCGTAATTCGAGAAGGGAATGAAAAAGGAGAAATAACAACACAATGCTTTGTCAACAATTCCCAGCTAAATGGGGTACTAAAAGGAAGAGAAAAAGCAGTAGTTAAACATATATTAACATAACATTTAGCGCTAGTAACTCCGCAGAGAAAGGAAGTCCGAAACGATCACCGAAATAAAGCAGATGAACTCTGCGAGAGGTTAGTCCTTAGACCGGTGATTTGTTGGGCATTGAATATCGAGCGCTTTTGGAAGGCACACAACAGTGTCTTGCACAACGGCCACTAATCCTGATTAGAGCCAAATCTATTTAAAGCATCATTCTGTCCCTTTCAGCTTAAAAAACAAATGACTGAAATGCTATGACATTTTCAATCATATTTAGCTTAACTCAAATTTAGAACTGTTATGCAAGCCGCCCCAAGCCGTTGGTCCCAGTTATTACTATAATATGTGATAGTCGTTAAGTCATTTAAGGGGATTCATTTTACCACTGCCACAAATTGTAAAATTCTATCAGCAGAACGCCTCTGCCAAACTGCACTGGTTTCGTGGGGTGAAGCATGACCCAATACCCTCTCACCTTGGTATGTAATAGGAGGCAAGTGCTCAGGAGTGGAACGATAATGGGCTGAGATGATGATAAATTAATAAAAATCCTTTAGTCGCTCACCGAACGTCAGAAATCCAAGCTCGAAAAGCAATGAAGCGTAGCATACTGGGGCTAAGTAGGCAAGAGCGAGTAGGCAACTCCACCTCACAGTCAAAAACTGGCATAGACAATGCTGGAATAAAATCAGAACTGTTGAAATAAGAAAGTGTGCACGGCATTCATGCCGGAAGACGGCAAGAGACGTGGAGGTAGACCTCGTAAGCGATGGCGAGACGACATTGCCTCTTTCGCCCCAGACTGGGGAAGACACGCCCAACAAAGAGAGAAATGGAGACAACATAGATTAAAAAAAGTCAAGTTTGTCTATAAGCAATTTAGAAATGACAAGCAATGATTGTAGACTACTTACTTTTGCAACCTCCTTTTTATTTCTTTATTTATGGAATTACACAACGTAACATAATAATTAAAGAAAACGCATAACTCTGCTTATAATTTACAGTAAAATAAAATAAAATCACAGCACGCACACAATAAGGAAAGTATTAAGAAATTGTCTTGAAGTAAATTTGAGAAAGTATATTTGACGAGTTTCTTGCTCGATTCTTCTCTACTCAAGTTCCGTAGTGTTGTGCATTAGTGTATAAGGTATCCTTTATTAGAGCAACTACCACCTCAACATCCCCCACTTGTGGACTTTGAGACAATTATTCATCGCATCGCCCACCAGTGGCCTCCCATTGGTGGACATTACGTTTTCAGAGATAAACGTTGAGAATATAATAATTATTTTTTCCACTGTTGTTTTAACTAACAAATCGTCTCAACATCCACCAATGAAATCCGACAACCGCCATAGCGTGGAGGTCAGTAGCATAGTGAAGCGCTCCGCAAATTCGTTGGTTCGAATTCTATACTTAATGCTGAAAACTGCACTAACGTCGGCACATTGATATTTGTAATAAAACCTAAATAATAGTTTGGGAACGCTTAGTAAGTAAACATCAATCATGAAATATAAATGTCTTTATGTCATCATCATCATCATTTCAGCCATCTGAAGTCCACTGCTGAACATAGGCCTCCCCAATTGCTTTCTACGTAGATCGATTCCTTGCCGCCTGCATCCACCGGCTCCCCGCCACACTGACCAGATCATCGGTCCATCGCGTTGGGGGCCGCCCTCTACTACGTTTGCTGATTCGTGGTCGCCATTCAAGAACCTTAACGCCCCATCGGTCGTCGGTTCTTCGAGCTATGTGCCCCGCCCACTGCCACTTCAGCCTGCAAACGCGCTTCGCTATATCGGTCACTCTGGTTCTCCTACGTATTTCCTCATTTCTGATTCTATCACGTAGGGACACTTCGAGCATAGCTCTCTCCATTGCACGCTGAGCGACTTTGAGCTTCCTTATGTCTTTCTGTGATCATCATTAAATATATAATTTCTTTTTGTGAGTTCGTCATACAGGCGCTACCAATGTATAACGGTGGGTATAATAGATGACTCAATAACACGAGAACAATTAAGTAAAGCTTAAACAGAACTGTGATAGAAGGGCTATTTTGTCAGTGCTAAGACAATACAAAGAAACAATTTAATTGGATGATTGCCGCAAAACTACGTGTAAACCTGTCCACTAAAATTGCAATTGCAATGAATTGTCAACTACTAATTACATAATAGCTAGGTAAGTAACGGTACTGTCCTTGTCAAGAAATGTAATTTTAAAAAGTAACATTAAATTTTCCCCAGTCATTTACTTATGCTGATGGTGAACAGTGTGGTGTTTACTGAAGAAATTCTATTGAAATGGAAGTTTTAAATGTAAAAGAGGATAGACCTAAAAGTAATATTTTTGTATCATCTATTTGTTAGATCTTTGCAGGTAAGTATAATAAGGTGTATGTTTGCAATTTAAAATTATATTCGGTAAGGTGGTTGTTCAAAGAGGACTGCACAGAACTGACATGAGAATGTTCAGATGAATGTGTGGAATGATTAGAAGAGATAAGATATGGAATGAGTACGGCAGAGAATAGTATACGCCTACATTTTGCCAACAATAGCGTAATTAATTAAAAATACTTTTTACCACAACACATAGGTTGTATATCCTACCAACATCTTAGGAGCACAAACGAAACTCACCTGCAAACTGCCGATCAATGGACGATGTTATCCTACTAATAATACGTGAAAGTTTGTGTGTGTGGATGGATGTTTGTTACTCTTTCACGCAAAAACTGCAGGAGCGATTGTGATGAAACTTCGTACGTGTAAAGCTGCAGTCCTGGACTAACATATAGGACACTCTTTATCCCGTTATTTCCACGGGAACGGGGACCACGCGGGTAAAACCGCAGGGCGCTGCTAGTGAATTAATAAAAGTTCCCGGTTAGCGACAACAGCGTCGCCAGCTAATACGTGTAGTAGTAGTTGATGTTTAGTTGTAGCTTGAAGTCATATCCTTCTAAGTATAGGTTAAGTAATACTAGTACAAATATCATCAGTATTATTCCAGTTGTTTACACGTGAAAGCATAAAATGTAAAAATATACGTTTGTTCAATAATCTTAAAACGTTCTGGAGTTAGGGCTATTGTTAGACTTACTGGAGGCTTAGGCCCTGTTACTGTAGTGTCTCAGCGATAATAAATGTTCTAAGAACCCCAAGTACCTTGTTTCTTCGCAACAATGCTTTACATGTTTCTGTTTCTCTCAACACGATTCTGAGTATGATCACAAGCAGGCTAGACAGCTCTGAGAATTATTGTGACACTAACAATAATTGGATCGCGTTGTGCTAAATCGTACCAATCCACAAATTGGCCATAATTTTGGCGTCACATCCAATGTGAAATTTGCTCTATATATAGTGACTAGGTTATATTTACATCTGACATTAAGAAGTTACTACTCATCATATCTTAGCATTTTTCCGGTGTTTCTAGACTTAAGCTTAGGGCCCAGGGTCTGCTCATTGGTTTAAGCAGATTTAGTTGAACATCAGTTTTTACATGGAGCAACTGCCGTCTGACCTCCACACCCCAAAGGGAAACATCTTTCTAAGGTCAAACCAGTTGTCAGAATATAAGAAGGTACTGGCTTCTTAATAGCAACTGCCATAGATGTTCATGACAACGGTTTGACGTGATTTCTGAGGCACAGAGCAAGCGATATTACGCACATAACTCATAGGAACCCTAGACCCTCTGAATTAGAAGTCTATAGGTCTCGCCACTGGCCATCGTTACTCCTAAAGAATAAAAAGTTACTACTAAAATTAGAAAAGTAAATGAAGTCGGATCCAACCCAATTACAAAAATCTGAACTTATCTCAAACTTTGATCTCAAGTATTTTGGAACTAGATTGGCGTGGACTGGTAGCTTTTGGCACAACACGGCCCAAAGTAATTACAACATTTCCTTATCTGGTTTCTACTTAAATAACATTTTTATTTTATTAATATTGGAAACAAGAGTTTTAATACTTTCGGCGATGATTGTCAATGTGCAAAATGAAAGTCGGCTGAAGCTATATAAGCAATTTAGTAATGTGCAAAATTACTTCATTTCAGCCTATGGCTTCGGTGTACGCCATTTACAAATATTATGTATGTTGCTGACCATGGTTTGTCTGATCATCAATCGAGGAAGCATGGGAGTGGCAGTGTTGGCTATGTCAGATTCTAGCAGGATAAATTCAACAGAAAGTCAGGTTAGAAGACTATTATAAATATTTGATCTATATCTATTTAAGCGAAAGGTCACTTATACACCCACTTACTCACTCGTAACGATATCTCAGAAATGCCAAGTGCTTGGGGGTCAAATTTTGCATGAGGATTCCTTTCAGGATACAGGTGCTCACTATTACGATATTTTGCAAAGTTCAACCACCAAAGGGGTAAAAGAGGTGTCAACGTTAATTTGAGTTTGTTGTTCTTTTTTTATTTTTTCTTCAAATAACTTTTACAAAGAGGTGAATTCGAGGGTGTAATTTTGTATAGGAAACTTTTATTTATAAAGCCAACTCTTAACTTCCGTCCTTTTTTTTCTGTTTAAAAATGATCATAAACTATTTCTTCTCTTCTATCTTCGTTGGTCTCCGTTATCACATATTGTGTGGTAGTCTTTAAGCTAATGAAGAGACTCAATGGGCTAGAAAAAATTCTAACCCCAGGACGTAAAACACTTGTCTCCGCCAATTTGTACAGTGCGAATTGTGGTGTGATATTACCTGAATACTTTTCACTTTGTTTCTTATGAGAAGGCACGTGGTCTGTAGGGGATATTGTGCTAAAATAATGATGATGTCATATACAATGACTACCCTCGGCAATTCATTATAAACACAGGGTCAGCGTGATGGAGTATAATCTGATTCCTCTTCACCTGTTTTTATAATAATTATTATTTATATAGGATTAAAGATTTATTAATCCCATTCCCGCTCTTCAGTCAGCAGTCTGCCGATGTAGACTACATGATGTTTTTAACTAATTTGACTATTCTAATAAAAAGACCTATATAAACTGTTTTATTTTTAGATTTACGACTGGGACAAGCAAACTCAGAGTATAATACTGTCTTCATACTTTTGGGGTTATGCCATAATGCAAATTCCATCTGGCATACTAGCGAGAAGGTTTGGTGGAAAGCCTATGCTTCTAATGGCTATAATCTGCAATGCAATACTATGCTTACTGATACCAATATTAGCTGATTGGGTAAGTAAATGTTCTTCTTTTTTCAAATTAATGACACTATTTCATCGAGGATAGTGACGACAACTCAGCCAGACTCTTATTATGACATCACATGTAAAAGGAATGAAACAAAGTCCAGCTTTGTTAGGAAATATAGTTTGATGTAATTGTGTCTAATATATTTTATAACTTCCTAAAAAACTTCACGAGAAGAAATTGTAAGTAAATATGAAAAGTTCAAAAGCCAAAATACTTTTAACATCGATAAAGTATTTTAAGTACATGTTGTTATTAACATTTATGTTTCTAATGACAATATTGTCTTGCTCTGTTATCTATGTCGCATTTACAAAATAAAAGCATTTAAGTATAATTTTCGCATCCATTGTCTTGTAGTCATACTTTGATGCTAGATGGCGCTGCTTGAAATAGCCAAAGACATTATTTTTAT
The DNA here is from genome assembly GCA_949126915.1 of Musotima nitidalis. Classification (NCBI taxonomy): domain Eukaryota; kingdom Metazoa; phylum Arthropoda; class Insecta; order Lepidoptera; family Crambidae; genus Musotima; species Musotima nitidalis. The sequence continues at coordinate 16,805,878 of OX421425.1, forward strand.
CAAATATATTTATTTCGCACACTATTACTTGAAAAAGTCAAAATAAAAATCAATCATAAAATGATTACACTAGAACTAAGAAGCTTAGATTCACTTACATGCAACAAAACCATCAAAAATACAAAAAAATACTTAAGTGTAAGTGAATCTACGTGCCAGTTCCGAGCCACCGCTCTGTAAGAAGAACTGGCAAGAAACTCTTAGGCTATGCTCTTTTAACTATATCCATTGATTTGGTACATGAATTACAATCTTCATTTGTATGTGACGCTATACAATGCAATATAATACAACATTCACAATATTCATTTTTAATGTTATTCATATTGGAATAGCATGCAACAAGCGACAGTTTTATCCCAAGCATTTTTATCTGCCATATAATCTTTGATAGAATAGTATTTCTTTGAAGACAGCTTCCGTTTTATTTTTAATTTAAATTAATTTAGGCTTAATTGCTGTATATTTCTTGGGATTCTCTCTTTTTTGGAGCCTATTAGCAATTCCTTGTGTTTAGGTTATGTATCAAGCTCATATAACTATAGTTAAGAAACGTAGTGTGTATATAGATTTTATATGGCAACAGTTGTGTAAATTTTCGAATAAACACAAGATATCTAAGCGTCTGATTTAAAAAGAATATATTGACTAGAATTTGAACTTATCCAATGCGTATAACTTGTAAATTTCTGTATACAATTATTGGTATAAAATAACTGTCGTTAGGTATAAGTCAAATTCTTGATTTTATAACAAACTAATTCAAAGTTATTAATCATATCTCTCTGTTGAACTTGAAATATAAAATAAAATGTGTTAAATCGTCTCTTAGTGATTATTTAAATGTTTGCAGGGGGGTTGGACTTTTGTTTGTGTTGCTCGAATAATTACGGGCTTGACCCAAGCTTGCCTTTTCCCGGCAACACAAACTTTACTAGGCCAGTGGCTACCTGCCAGTGAAGTTACCAGTTATTCAGGATTGGTATATGGAGGTAAATGTTTCTTCATTAATAAAGGATATAGATATTTATTTATTACATATAAAATAAACAAAGAAACAGCTAACAACTTACATAAACTACCTTACTTAAAACTATAAATAAAAGGTGTCTCCCAACTGTTGGCCCATAATGGATGCGGTGCCAAGAACGCTGGCAACATTTCCTCTTTGTATTGCCAGGCTAATACGCTGACAAAAGTAGCTGCTTCTTGTCGCCGGCGAGTACTTAAATGCCTGACAAGTTGTCTCCGGCCCCCATGGACCCATTGTCTCCACCGCAAACGGAATAAATAAATATTATTTCCCAGGTTTTCGTAAACGTATTTGATATAACAACATTGATAAATTAAATCAAGTACCTACAATCGACATCATTAAATTTACTAATATTAATTATTTATGACAAATTTTGCTGATTAATTGTATAAGCCGTTTTTTCTTGCTACTTGCATGTCAATTCTATATGTTTAAAAAAATGTCAGCCATTTTAAAAGAATACTAAGTATATAGAAGGATTATTATACTTCTTGGCGGGAAAGTGAAGCGTCATGTCGCAGTTTGGTTTTGTTTCTGAAATTTATGATAATTCGAACATTAATGTGGAATAACGGTGGATTAATAACCATTAATTGTTTGTGAACGCATATAAGTAAAAAAAAACAAAACATCACTTTTCAAATAGTCTTACATCTTTCCTAAATACTCAAGGGGTTTAGGGGAAGGAAATTCATATATGAAGCAAACATTTTTTAAATTAATTTTAAGAGATTAGTTGAGTGCCAGTTTCCTGGCCGAGTCTAGTTTATGTTGTTCTTTTATATGTATAACCAGTGCGAACAACGTATTAAATGACGGACATAAGTGATTCGAAAAAATGTTAAGTATTCTTTAATCCAAATTAAAATTCGGATTCGGATATTATTCGTATCGCCTTATTTTTTGTACGCCTAATTTGTAATGGCACCCAAACGAAAAGCCTAAATTTTTTTCGCCTAATTTCACTCTTCAGAATCGTTTTTGCCCTAATTTCACTTCGCCTAACTTTTTATCGCCACATTGTCATTTACCAAATGCGTCATTTGGCAGAACAATTCGTAATCCCTAAAGTTTACAATTCCTAAATATTGATTCGCATAAAATTAAAATCATAAAGTACAAAACGCCTACTCATTTTTATGCAAACATGCAGCATGCAAGCAGGCATGCATCATGCATGCAGACATGCAACATGCGTGCAGTCATGCAGCATGTAAGCGTGCAAGCAGGCATGCAGCATGCATAGTTTCCGTCACGGCTTCGGCGCTGCGGGACTCTGGCGGTCCCACGCGAGCTTTTCGTCGCAGATGGTTTTCGCTCACCACCGAGCCTTCGGCTTGCTGGCCGGCAAAGCCGGCCAGCCTCAGCCCCGACGGCGAGCTCAACCCACCTGCTCCTTAGCTCGCGGGCCGCCTCGCCCCTCCGCGCCTACGCGGGCTTATATTGCACTCTAGGGTAGGGCAGACAAGACTACGTGGAGTCGGGTTTGCAGCGATTCGCTTCTATCAATTTATTTTCTCAATACAATTCTATGCTTTTATTTCAATACATTATTGGCACATTTCATTTTAGATATGCTAAAATTAGAGCTTTGACAAATTTGCGAAATAATCGTTATGCCAAAATAAACTTATGCCAATATAGTTTAGGCTATTTTACATTAGACATTCTAAAATTAGGCCTTTCAATTCTTAGGCCAAACTATAATGGTGGCAAAACTATTTTTAGGCGAAACAATAATTGTACGTTTTAAGTTTAGGCCAAAACGGTTTGGCCAAACCATATTAGGACAAACAATTTTAGGCGAACCAAAGGGCACCCTTAAAATTCATACTCATTCTTACTCGAGAAGAGGTTAAGAGAAATTTGAAAGGCATTGCCATAATTTTGTTTTAATTGTTAAATATCTCCTTCGTTGTATTCGTTTTGTTTGTTTTTTTTTTTATATTGGTTACTATTTTAAGATTGTATTCCGTATTTAATTTCAGATGTTAAACCTTATCTTATCTTGATATTTGTGTTGTTTACTTTGATTTGAATTTTATTGTGTTTAACTGTTTATTTCAAAACTATGTTTAAAAGATGATGTCTGCATGATGACATCATTATCCCGGTTGCCCTAGACTTAAGCTTAGGGCCCAGCCCTTATTAATTTTTTTTTGATTTACGTCGGTAACAAAATGCATTTACGCACTGTCTCCCGGCCAAAGGGGGAGACCAGAAGAGGGTGTGGGGCTCACACGACGCGACCACCGGAGTCCTACCCACTAAAAATCTTCTGACGGAAGGGGCCCCCTGCCCCCGCTGTCTAAGACCCCCCGGGAGCGGCCGGACGGGCCCTCCTGGCCTGCCAACGAGAGCGAAAGGTCTGCTCACTGGTTTAACCAGATTTGACTGAATTTCAGTTATGCATGATATGTTCTCTTGTAAATGAAGGAGCACAAATCTGCTGAGGACTTTATTTAATATTTCATGTACTGTGTATCCTTTGTTGGAGTTTCTTAATAAAAAAAATTAAAGAAAATATTATCCACATCTATTTACCAATCAATTGTTTGTAGGTATGCAAATAGGGACTATCATTGCTATGCCTTTATCTGGAGTGCTATCCGATAGTAAAATGGGTTGGAAGCTTATTTTCTACGTCATTTCTTGCATCCTTTTTGTTGATGCCGTCATCTGGCACTTGTTTGCTGCGAGCAGGCCAAGAGATCATCCTAAGATCAGTAAAGAAGAGAGGGAGTATATTGAAGCTGGACTAAATATTTCGGACAAAGTAAGTGGAAACGTGTTGAAATATGACGCCTACGCCAATCCGCACTGTGTCCGCATTATGAAATATGTTCTGAGGGCCTTTTCTAATTAAACGATAAACGAAATTTGGTTACATCTATACATCCCTTTCAGTCGATAATGATATACCTAAAAAGTAAAAGAGATAGGTATAACAAAGTATTTTCGTGGAATCAGAGTGAGCCCTCTAAACCCTCTTCGACCCTTGGTTCGTGAGAGAAGAGCTGTGCTCAGTAGTGAGACGCTAACGGGCTTCTTAGCCCTTCTTAAAAACTTGAAAACTGTTTTGTTATGAGGCGTTTTATCTGGTTATGTATAACTGACTTCGTCAGTATATCATTTATCGTCAATAAATTCAAAGCGTCCTTCAAAGATTGTTTACATCTAGTCAGGACGTTATAAAGGTCTTAACCAAGCACACCTCATGCAATTAATGGGTCTTCAGATAACATTTTAGAACCATCAACTATTTAGTAGTCAAAAGGAATTATATTTCCATCCTAAGCGAAACGTATGAGCTACTCACGTTTTATGCCGTAGAGTCTCTTTTCTTCATTTTAATAAATAAATTGTTTTTATTTATAGAAGTTGCCACCAACTCCATGGAAGCATATTCTTCGCTCAAAGCCTACATGGGCTTGTCTTGCTCCGCAAATAGGATTCAATTTAAGCTTCGTATTGTTTCTTGTCGATATGCCCACTTATTTGGAGAAAGCGCTTAGGATATCACTGAGAACTGTAAGTAAAATTTCAACTCGCTTTATTGTTTTGTCATCTTTGAACCCAATATCCTTCGGGAAAATTTAAAGAGAATAGAGGAACCGAGATGTCAAGGTCAAAAATTATCCTTTTGCCATAAGCAAAAAGTTTATTATTTTTGTGAACACACCTGTTGAAATACCAATTAAACCGTGAAGCACACGAGGAAATTAAAAAAAACATCTTTATTGTCTTTAAGATTATTAACAGGATCATGTAGATTCGTCAAATTTTTAAAAACAAAATGATAATTCCATGTTTTTTAACAACAATGAAAAAGATATGAGCCTATGGTATCGCATATCAAGAAATAAAAGCAAAATGGATTCTATGTCTAAATTTACCAAGGCTTTTTAAGATAAGCAACCAGGAAGCAATTTGTCAACAAAATTAAACTTTCTAGATTGCGTAAGCGTTAATTTGATTGACATTTTTCAGAGTGCAATGTTATCTGCCCTACCGTACGTTGGTATGTTAATTGGTGGATTATTCGCAACGTTCACATCAGAGAAACTTTATAACAAAGGTTTAATCAGCTTGACATGTAGCAGAAAACTATTCCAATCATTGTGTAAGTAAAATATGTTCGTCAGAAAGGGCAAGAATAATTTGCTTGAACTGTGTTCGCATAAATGTTATATTTTTTTCCTTACAATATTGTATTTTAGCAAATATATTTTAATAATTTTGTTTATATTGATATCAGAGTTTCCTTGAATTTGTTATTAGTTTTTAATTATTTTTAGATAAAGTTTGTTGTTCATTGTTTAGTCTTTATTTATCCCCGATTTGAATGGTGGTTTGCTTCGAAGAAATTTTTTTAGTGAAGAAGCCGGCATTGTTTACTTCATTTTTTTTGTATTGTTTTGTTACATAATATTAGGTCGGGGAAAAAGTCTTTTCGCATAACGTAGGTATAAACTTATTATAAAATTTTTTTGACTGTACTATTTGTGTCTGGCTGGTTTTGGTAACATTAAAAAGGTTCCATTATAAAGAAAAGAAAAAAATTAAAAAAAGTTGTTTCCCGCTATTTTTCATTTGTTTTTCTCTCCGTAAAAATGAGTGAATCTAATGAAGAAATTCGATACATTTTAAAATTTAATTATAAAAAAGGCAAAAATGCAACTCAAGCAGTGAAAAAAATTTGTGATGTTTATGGACCTGATGCAGTGTCAGTAAGAGTAGCACAAATTTGGTTCAAACGTTTTCAGTCCGGAAATTTTGATGTTAAAGATGCACCTCGCTCTGGTCGCCCTGTTACGAATAAAATGGACGCCATTTTTGAAAGAGTGGAGCAAGATCGGCATATTAGTAGTTACGATGTAGCTGAAGAACTGGGAATTGACCACAAAACAGTTTTGACCCATTTGAAGAAAGCTGCTTATACAAAAAAGCTCGATATTTGGGTGCCACACGAGCTCACTCAAAGAAACTTAATGAACCGTGTACTCATTTGCGATTCATTATTGAGACGTAATGAAACCGAGCCGTTTTTGAAGAGATTGATAACTGGCGATGAAAAGTGGATCACGTACGACAAGAACGTGCGAAAAAGGTCGTGGTCGAAAGTTGGCCAGGCTTCACAGACTGTGGCCAAACCTGGCCTAACACGAAATAAGGTGATGCTGTGTGTATGGTGGGATTGGAAGGGCATTGTTTATTATGAGCTTTTACCGCCCGGCAAAACCATCGATTCTGATCTTTACTGCCAGCAACTGATGAGATTAAAGGAGTCGAGAGAAAACGGCCGGAATTGATCAACAGGAAGGGTGTGGTCTTTCATCACGATAACGCTAGACCACACACATCTTTAGCCACTCAGCAAAAATTAAGAGAGTTCGACTGGGAGGTCCTAGTGCATCCACCATATAGCCGTGACCTTGCGCCTTCAGATTTTCACCTGTTTCGGTCTCTGCAGAATTCTTTAGGTTCTGTAAGGTTGACCTCAAGAGAGGACTGCCGAAATTAGTTGTCCCGTTTTTTTGATCAGAAGTCCCAAAGTTTCTACAGTAACGGGATAATGTCTCTGCCCACAAAATGGCAGAAAGTTATTCAACAAAACGGTACATATATATTGTAAATAAATGTAAATAAACTTTGAAAAAAATGTCTTGACTTTTCATACAAAAATACGAAAAGACTTTTTCCCCAACCTATTATTTAAAAGTTTAATATTATGATTTGTGAAAGTGGTTATTTATGTATATTCTGTATTCTACCTACTGTTATTTAACACTTTTTCATAATTTCAGCACTGTTTGGAGTAGCATGCGGTCTGATTGTATTGTCATTTACCGGTCCGGAAAACAAATCAATCGCAGTTGGAATGCTGATTGTCTGCCTCACTATGGTCGGGTTCAGTTCGGCTGGATTCATTGTAAGTACTAATTTCTTTTATATTTCATAGGAAGAGAGAAATGAGCTACTGATGACGCAATTCACACGCATCGGCACGACTGTTTCTATTCACTAGAGCCATGTCAGAAATCATCACATTTTACACAAAATTGTGTTTGTCATTCTATGAATTTTAATAAAATCAAAATTTATTTATTCAAGTTTGGCTCCATATAGCTCTTTTGAATGTCATACTTATAAACTAACGCGCCCATTCACTGCGGGCAGGAGCTTGATTGTAAAAGAACGGGCAAGAAAATCGTCAAGGTTGGTTTTCTCTCCCACCAGTTACAATTAAAAAAATTGTGTTATAATTTTAAGTTAGACCTTCATAAGTGACCAAACTTGACGAAAGGAGCATTAGTTTTAACATCAAATAAGATTTAGTACCATTGTTATACAAATGGTACGGAACCTTTTGTGTGCGAGGCCATGTCGCACTTGGCCGGTTTATTGCTTAAAAATTAATTATTTTTTTCTTAATAAGATGCGATGGATTAACATCGTGAATGTTGTTCTAGGTGAACCAATTGGATTTGTCACCGAATTACGCCGGTGTAATTTACTCCTTAATGAACTTTATAACAAATATTGGAACTGTATTAATGCCAATTACAACAAGTTTCATCTTGAGAAATGACTCTGTAAGTATAATTAGACATATATCTGCATAAATCGTATTATGTACCACTTATGAAAGAAAGAAAAAGAAAGAAAGAAAAAGAATTTATTCTGTGACAACATCAAAAGAAAACAGATACATTATATTTAAGTAACTATTTGAAGAGTGTCACAGCAAAGGTATCCACTCAGCATAAAGCCGAAGGGTCACGAAAACGCCTCGACGCTGGTCTTCCGTAGATACCGTTTGTGAGAGCACTGCTATGACACATTCATTCTATACATTATAAAACACAATACATACATACAGTTACAGTAAGACATAAGCATACAAATAAGACATAAGCATACAAATAAGATATAAGCTTGCAGGGAACCTGAGTAGCACAAGTAAGAGGACAGCACAACCGCACACTTATGTACCATATTTCATGTGAAATAAAAAGTCTTTGTCTTTGTCCATGATGTATCGTCGTCACGCCTCAGTCCCGTATGGGTGTGCAGAGATTAAAACCTATTTCTTATATAACATATTTATTGTTTTTAAATTGTTTTGTTGCATATAAGTGAATCTAAGCTTCGTGATTTCAGTGTAAAAATATATTGGTTTTATTTATATTTTCGTTTTCATGTACTTTGTAATAGTTTATAAAATAAATAATTATTGAATTTAAATTTGAATTTGAATTTATTGTTATGATCCAGGCTCACATTTTTACTAAGTCATTAATTCCCGTCGGCTTAGAGTACTATTGACCTTTAATTTCCTATGTATATTAAGTATGTATTTACAAAAAAAAAGTATTTATGTATGTTTATCCGTTATTTAGTATCTATAACACAAGTTCTAAGCAATACTTATCTTGGACCTAATAAATTGATGTAATTGTCTGAAAATATTTATTTGACCAGACTATTCTTTAAAATCTTTTGGATTTTGAAGATGTTACGGATTTCCAAAGTTTTCCTAGATATCCAACCTATGAATGCCTATTACTGTTATATGAAATGCATGTTTTCGCTACAGGCAGGAAATGGAATATCTATTTACAAACACTTATAGCATTGTAATTATTGATTCTGAGTTATATCGTTCTGCGTGAGGAGATAGATAGGTAATACATTTATTTACTCATATAATAACATTATAATTGACTAGCTGTTACCCGCGACTTCGTCCGCGTGGAATAGTATCTTTGGGTAGCATTTACAACCCCCTTTTCGCAATAAAAAGTAGCCTATATCCTTTCTCAGGGTCTAGACTATCTGTATACCAAATTTCATTTAAATCCGTTCAGTAGTTTTGGCGTGAAAGAGTAACAGACAGACAGACAGACAGACAGAGTTACTTTCGCATTTATAATATTATATATATATATATAGTAAGGATAAGAAACATTTATTGCTAACTAGTAATTTAAAAAGCTGACATTCAAGTATAATATTAGTAACAGCTAGAACGCTGCAGTCGTGAAAATGGTAATGAACAAACATTAACATTAAGAGATTGTAAAAATATAAATACACCTGTGGTGTACAGAAGACTGCGTTTCTATTCAAACTGTTTAATGAAGTTGAATTATTCCTTATATTATCATATTTTTATTGATTTTCCTTATTCATAAGCATATTTCAACCTACATAGTGTCGAACCGTTGACAGTCTGTTTAATATCAAGAGGTACATAAATACAAACAAATCATACAATGTTTACTGTCAAAAAACAAATTAATAACAAAAAAAGTGCAAAATAAATGAAATAAAAAAAAGTTTATTTCCCTTCAAATTTCAGAATATGCACTTAATGACAGCTTGAACAGAATTTATACTACCGATTTATGTAAAGCTCAAGCTTTTATATATAATAACGCAGTTAAAACAACTCCCCCCTTTTTTTAATGGAAAATCATCTACTGACCTTCTCCTGCTAAGGGTGAAGCGGGAGGGTGTGTCAGACTTTACTGGCTAAAAACCATCCATGTTCCTTCTTTTGAGCCTGCTACTTACCGTGGCCGCGGTAACCCTTGCGAACACTCCCGCAACAGGCAGGCTTGGCCCCTACAGAATGTACACTACTGGATTGTAAATTATTTGTGTTTCAGTCAGATGTGAGCAGATGGAAAGTGGTATTTCTACTAATGGCTGGCATCACTGCGTCTGCAAATGTCCTATACATTTTACTAGGAACCAGTGAGCGACAAGAATGGGACGATCCTAACTTTTTGAAGAAAAAGCTGGATTCTCCAGGTATGTATAAAATATTAAGCTGTGTTTCTTATTTCCATTACATTACAGTTCCATGCTGCGTCACTAGGTGGTTTAGAATCTCACTCCGCTCTCCCAAAGCCTATATCTCTGAAGGTGTTTTAGGGTTCATACAGACGAACTGCAAGTTGTGAACGGCAGAGGCTACTTCAGCCGTCAATGCGTCGACGGCAGCAGTCAATGCGTCGACGGCTGCCGTTGGCAGGCGAAAACGTTTGCAGTTGGAGTGCCGCGTATTAGCAGTCGTGGTCGGTACGAAAAACGCCACAACTGCAAACGTCGCCACCTGTCGGCGGCAGTCGTCGACGCATTGACGGCTGCCGCCGACGCGTCGACGGCAGCCGTCGACAGGTGGCGACGGCTGAAGTAGCCTCTGCCGTTCCGACTTGCAGTTCGTCTTTATGAACCCTTAGATGAATAGTTTGTGACGAATTTGTTTTTGTATTAATAATATATTGTTTTATTTTATTTTCTGTACTTTTAATCAGTTATTTGTATTTACTAATAGCTACAAGCAGGTATATACTTAAATATCTGAGCGTTTTATAAGATTCCCTGGAAAATTTCATTTTCGTATCGTATTTTTTAAAATAAAAACCTGAATGCTCCAGGTATTAATTAAATAACTAGCTGTCCTGGTATTCAATTACGTGAAAGCAAAAAATTTCTTAAATAACTGAGCATTTTATAAAAGTTTCTCTGTATCTTTTACGTCCACGATTTTAATTATTTTCAATAAAACTCTGAATGCTCCAGTTTTTTATGCTATGTTTCTTATTTTTTACGTGAACGCAGGAAGAAGGTTTTTTATCTGTTACGTTCACGATTTTAAGTTCTTTTGATACATAGCTGGCTTCTCCAGTTATTTATAAAATAACTAGTTTTACTTCCTTTTCTTGTTTCCACCTTTTCTTGAAATTTCTTGAATACCTCTGCATTGTTAAAAGGCTGCTCTGTAAACAACATTTGGTAGGGAGATGCACAGATGGTTTTTATAATACTTCTCATCTAACTTTTTCTTTTTCAAATAATAGTTTTCTTATAAATTAGGTTGCAAGCTTGCACGTAACGTGATGTTTGTACGTTCAACAAATTATGGCATGTTTTAATACTAAATTTTTTTGACAATAATTTAAGGCCAAATCATTAAGAAAGATAAGTAGTGTAGTAAAGAGTAGTAAGTCAACTGCCTTATTGCATGTAAAAGCTTGGCTCAATTGGATTCAAAATCCAGGGGAAATGCTTTGTTGCGGGACTGTTCCAAAGGGCTCCGCGGCCTCGTAAGGCTCAAGAAGGAACATGGATGGTTCTTAGCCAGTAAAAGTCTGACACACCCTCCCGCTCCACTCACAGCGGGAGAAGGTCATTAGATTATTTTCCATCCGAAAAAAAGAGGGAATTGTTTCAACAGCCTTATTGCATGTATAAGATTGAGCTATATAAAAAATGTTAAACTATTGAAATAAACGGTGATGCGTTCCATCAATTTTGACGTTAGTCAAATTAATCCTCCTTTACGCAAACAAAGCTATATCGTTTTTGAAATGAATAATTCTCAAAATAATAATGAAGCTTTTAATATAACCACTTTCTATTTATTTTCAGATGAACTGAAGCCAGTATTAAAGGAATATAAGACAAAAGAGTGATAAATAATGACAAATGCACAAATAAATACAAGCATTATACCTACACAGCATAAGAAGTCCATTAATGAAATATGACCTTATCAACTTCTCATTTCTCGCATTTACCGGTTTGTCACCGTTTGGACTAGATCATCTATTTATTGGAGGATATATTTTAGAAACACCGAAGTCACATCAATGAAAGTGACATCAGAATACCTCGAGTACATTATTTTTTCGAGACGTCATTGTATTTATTTAGGTGGTGGAAAAAATTTACTCTTATAGGGATTGCGGACCGCTAATGCCTTCAAGGCTGTAATTGCTTTCCGAGGCACGGAGCAAGCTATAAGTATACATAACTCACTGTAACTTTGAATAGTCATAGGTGCGTCAACAGGGTTTGAACCCGAGACCCTCTGAATTTGAAGGCAATGAATCTCACCACTGGGTTAGCGCACAACCAATATTTTAAATGTTTTGTGGAAATAACTGACTGCAGTTGAGGTGAATTGATTGTAAGAAAACTTTTAACCTTAATTGTAATTGTATTTATTACTGCTAATTAAAATATTTAGTGCATGCGGTTGAAATAAAATAGGGTTTTTCAAAATTCTATCTTTTTTTTTCTTACATTATTAGGATATATTATTTTCGATTTTTTATAATTATTTATTAACTAAGTATATTGTATTATATATAATATGCATATTTATGTTGATACAGCTGGTCTTATTCTTTCTTTTCACTTATTCTTATACCGTGGTTACTTTTATCTGCAAACGAATAAATGGTTTCGATTTTGTGATAAATAATACAACTGAATTGTGTATTCAACACTGGATAACAAACTGTCAGTTTCAAGTTCATTTGTTGTAACAGTGTACAGTTTACTTAACAATTAGATATCCGCAAAAACTATGGGAAAATATTGCACTTTTATTGTTTTGTCGTAAAATGTACAGTTTCTTTTCAATAAATAATCGATTATTAATGTGACTCCTCCTTTTCACCGTTTTAAATGATTATACCTTCATTGTCAATTATTTTAAAATGATACTTACCAAGCTATTTAGCTTTGCTTACCACTCACATTGTTTGTTATATAAGGAAAACCTGTTATTGGCCATACTAGCTTTAAGTTCTTATATTAATTATTTTACTGCATATGCTGTTGGTTTTCTTAATAAATAAATAAGAACTGGTATTGGATGGGTGCGTTCTGCAGACGACCACGATTGCAGGCGCTGTTTGAGGAGACTTGATGCACTTAGTTCAATAGTAAATAGCAACTGGCTTTGTAATTGATTGATGTTTTTAAAAACATTTTATAATAAGGTTCGCTAATAGGCGTTGGTCTCAGCTGTCATGAACATCCATGGCAGTCGTTGTTAGGAAGTCAGTGCCTTCTAATAGGCTGACAGCTGGTTTAACCATAGAATTATGTTTTCCTTCGGGTTGCGGACGTCAGACGGCAGTCGCTCCATATAATAACTGAAATTAAGTCAATTCTGTTTAAACCAGTGAGCAGACCCTGGACCCTAAGCTTAAGTCTAGGGTAACCGGGATAAAGATATGATAATGATGACATGAATAAGGTTTTATTAGATTTTCAAATTCAAATATTTTATTTCAGATAATAACAATCCATATTTTGTTAGTAGAAGTATGACTTAGCCTAATGTTAGCATGTATATTATTTATTTATATTAAGGTACACGGACAGATTATCATCATTAAAAATTAAATACGACTAATAAAAAAAAGAAAAAATAAGACTAGACAATTATCCACAATTAATGTACACAGCATGACTTATAAATTCACAGTAATAAAAGAATAATGCTTATATCTAACAATTAAATACTAACGGAAAAATATAACAAACAATATAATATAAACAATAACTTCACACGAAAAAAAAAACATTATCAGGAATAAACAATATTAGGATTTATGAGAGGAGGATGCTTGGTCTGTGAAAAAGTTAGATGTCAACCTCTTGTACTACGCAAAATTGGGATCAAATGTATCGATATCATTGCCACCACGTTACCTCATTATATAAACGGCACATTCTGACTAGAGGGACTCTAGATTCTGACTATCTACTACTACTATAAAGAACAAACTTAAGCAACTTTTATAGCATATTATTTGGATAAGTGTATCTGCACACTTACCCAATGTCGTAGGAGGGGAGAGTCCCATCGATCTGAAAACACATTCAGGAAGCCATTGGGGGAAGAGCGCAAGCGCGCCATCGCGGAGGCGCAACGCTTCCGTATGATCGCGGCGAAGCCGTCCACACACGCTTCCGCGAACATCCCTGACGCGCTACATCTCCCTGGCAACCCCAAGAGCACCCTGAATGCGTTGTTGTATTGAACACGCAGGTCGCTGTTTTCCCGCTGGTCGTACTAGATCCACAGACTGCACGTATAAAACGACTGGCGAAGGCCTTAAAAAGCGTTAGCTTTACGGCATCAGTACAGCGTGCAAACCTGCGGGCCAGCATGTTGCAGCGGACAGCCAGCGACCTACGCTCCCTATCTATGTCAACATTGTCTTTTAAGTCATCAGTGACCCAGTGGCTCAAATACTTAAACCTCGAAACCCGACATAGAGGAGACCCAGAGAGGGAGAGTTCAGGCAACTGCTTGTAGGTTAGATTACCTGATTTAAAAACTAACCAATCACTCTTACCGGTATTATATTTGAGCCCGAGGGCCACTGCATAACTTTCACAGATTTTGAGAAGCCTTCTCATTGCACCCATAGATGGGCTCAGCAGCACCATGTCATCGGCGTAGCTGATGTTGTTTACGGAAACACCGTCCACGTGACATCCGATTTTAGTGCTACTGAGCTCACCTATCAGTTTGTTTGCATAAAGGTTTTTCTATCTGTGTAATATTGAACAGTCTGCTTAAGACATAAAATTGCACTTCGCAAGTTCCGTCTAAAACCAAACTGACAGATTTAGAACTAGCTGAACACTTTGATATTATGGTCGCGTCATATATTACATACATAAATATATACATTCACGCCTGTTTCCCCTAAGGGGTAGGCAGAGGCATATTAAACGCCCAGACTTCGCCAATTATATAGTTGGTCCCACGTAATAGGTGGCGAGCCTATTGCCGCTTACCGGGTACTGTTATGTTCGCCAGAGCCTTGTCCGCTAGTTGGCAGTTGCACCACTTGCAGGTGAAGTTGGGTTGGGCTCCTTAGGTCTTGGTAGGATCCCTATAAACCATACAAATCGCGTCATATATTGCATTTGTTAATAAGGCCATCTAGGCCTACAGGAAAGAGACTAGACTTTACGACACAGGGGATCCTAGTGTGAAGGCTAGTGAACAAATTATATCTTGATGTATAGTATTTTTTTTGAACAATAAAACTATTTGTATTTGTATTGTATGGTATATTATAGTATATATTTTAATATTATAGTTTGATAGGTCTGGATTGAGGCAAACTCTAAAATATACGTCACACAACCTTTTTTTATTTTAATAGTATTATTTTTGGAATTACCAAAGGTCATAAGTGATGTAAAAAAAAATGAAACACAATAAACGTCTGAGAAGATTGCGAGTCAACTTGAGAATATTAAAAATCCGATGCTAATCATAAACTAATTCCATCATTTCATCTGCTTCGTATATTGAAGGTCTCAAAACAATGTAAAAAACTCAATGTCTTACAAATGTTTTACTTCATTATTACTTATCTCAGTCTTATCATAAAGCTAATTGTTTTGTTCATATTTACATCTGAATTGATAAAATTATCTGCAGACATTTCATAAATATTAACATTAAAGTTGCTCTCGACGCTACTGAATTAGATCTTATTGCGATAGTAATGAATACGACGTTAGATAGTGTTTCTGATCCAATATACGTGGCTGAGATCTTGTCTCTGAAATAAAAACTGCTTTTTAAACATGCAAGATAAGGAAGCATATTTCAATAACAGAGTATGAGATGTCCTAGTAACTGTGGTTGTTTTTAAAGGAACTGTTTTTTAAAAATAAAAGAGAACAAGAAATGATACAGACGCTATTGCTTGCAAAAATATGGACGTGGAATTCTTGAGATATCAGTATCAGGATCGTCATGATGGCGTTATCACCAAAGGCAGTAAGTGTTTTTTAAATATTAATGAGCGATGAGACGAAAGAGGACTTTATAGTCCTAAGTTACAGTCCTGAGAGGAACAAGGCCAGTTAGGAGTAATGTTACCGGATGGACAAGAAGTGGACGATCAAATTAGAGATGAATTGAGTTTGTGAAGAATGATATGATCGAGAAAAGTTTGGATGAACTGATGACGAATAACTGAAGTAACTTAAAGGAAAAGGCAATATGCTGCGCCAAACACAGGTAAACTTGGAGTAGGGCAGGAAGATGATGATGATGCTTAGTAACACGCCTGTACTTTTAGCAATGATGAATTCATTCTGAAGGTGACGAAAGGTGTTCGTATGAATGGTAAAAAATGTATTGTAAATGGTTCTGGGAACTGGGTCTTTGCGTGGTAATTTATCGCTTTAATTATGAGTTGGTTTATGAACATAGTAAATCGGTGAGGTTTGGAATCAGTGCCGACAAGTTTAATTTAATTATAAATCGATAGTCTTCGACTGTTTTGGTTTAAATACTATGGAACAAAAATGTGTTGTTGTGATGCTTATATCGTAAAAGTTGAAAGTACAAAAGTTGTTTTATAATCAAGTGTAAGTGTACCTTACATTGAACAGGTAACCAGGACCAAGATTTTATCTCTTAACTTTAGTTTCTTTGTTATTTAAAACAAAAAATACTATTTTTCTTTTACAGAGTTTAGAATCGGAATAAGACATGTTCAAGTAATTTATATGATAGCATGTTCCGCGGCGATGGGAGCAGTTCGTGGGAGTATAGGCATTGCTGTTATGGCAATAAATGACGTTGAAAGACGAAATGACACATACATTGAAGTGAGTATTTTGTATCACTATGCACCTTAAGATAGTTAAATGATTGAGAAATATGCCAAATGGTTTCCTTGTTTTTATATTATTATAAAATAGTACATATTGAATTAACGTTCGATTATTTTGGAAAACTGTTGTCACAGTCAAAAATAAAATTTTAACTGTCCCCACACTTTTATTTATGGGGAAAGTTACTTTTAAAGTCTATGATTTCATGCACTGTTAATATTTATATGTGACTTAAATTTCAGATACACAATTGGGATAAAAGAATTCAAGGAACAATTCTTTCGGCATTTTTCTTCGGCTATGCTCTTCTCTTGGTTCCAGCTGAACTGATCCTAAAGAATATTGGCGGTAAAGCAGTGACAACTGCAGTCCTAGCTGTCAACGGGTTTTTGTGTCTTGCTATGCCTACTATTGTAAATAGAGTAAGTATTGTCAGAATTTGAGTTACCAGTCTACATAAATAAGATAAAGTAACATAATATATTATGGCAAATATAATAGAAACAAGTGTTTTCTTTATGACATTAGCAATTGGAAATTTGAAGGCATAAGTTTCTTAAATAAACAGCTCTCTTTTTGTCCTGTGTGCAAAACATTAAAAAAATTGTAATTTATTTTTAGTTGTATACAATCAAAAATGGCCCTGATTTACAAATTCGTTGATTTCAAAAGCAAGTAAAATGATCTCTTACTGCAAAAGGGTTAATGTCTTTGTTCATAGTAAATGTTGTATGTAAATCAGTGTAATTTTTTTGACGAAGCTTGTAAATCACAGCAATTGTTAATTTTAGGGAGGTTGGATTGCGACCTGTAATGCTGTTTTTATGATGGGCATGACTCAAGCTTGCTTACATCCTGCAAATCAAAGTATATTGGCCAAATGGATTCCACCAAATGAGAGTTATATTTGCAACACTTTGGTGTATGGAGGTACGTAGTATTTTTTAATGATGTTATCATATAATTGCGACCTGCTTACCATAAAACGACCACCAACAACATCATCAAAACTGTTTTGATCCTGTTCGAATCAAAATACATCCAAGAAAGTTTTCTCAATTGTTTGATTACAATGATTGTTCCCATTTATACATATATACATTATGTCACGTCTCCTTCCCGTAGGGGTAGGCAGAGATCACATCCTTCCACTTGTTACGATCTTGGCACACACTTTTGACTTCGTTCACACTCATTAACCTCCTCATACACGCCTGTCGGTTTGTAGTACTTTTGACCTGCCCTTTCTCCAAAATTTTCTGAATTTAGTCATGGAAGCTCTTACGTGGTCTTCCCCTCCCAACACTTCCAATCACTTGTCCATCATAAATTATTTTCGATAGTCTTTTTTCATTCATCCTCTCAACATGACCAAAACCATCTAAACATACCTTTCTCAATTCTTGTCACTATATCTTCTTTTACACCAGCTTCGACCCTTACCACTTCATTCCTAATCCTATCACTCAATTTCACACCTAGAATACTTCTGAGTGCTCTCATCTCTACTGCATTAAACTTATTGTTCCCATTTTGTTTTCATCTACCATAATCTCTATTTATTTTATTAAGATGCCCGAAAAGCGTTGCGGACTGTTTGGTGTGCAAGCTCTATGTGAATAACTCACAATAAACTTTACAGGACCTACACGAGTATCTCGAGCTACCTATTACTAATGAGTGCTACCAAATTTGTAAAAACTAAATAGTTCCTAAGTATATGGTTAAATTTGACTTGTATTTTCTTTGATTACAGGCATTTATTTGGGACTTGTAGTATCAATGCCCATAGCCGGAATTCTTGCTGAGGCAGGTCTTGGGTGGGAGTTGGTGTTTTACGCTTTAGCAATGCTCACTCTTTCAATGTCAGTTATCTGTGGTATTCTGACAGCAAGTACTCCAGAGAGTCACCAGGCAGCTGGTGACGCTGAAAAGGAATATATAAAAGAAGCACTGAGCTTGTATAAAAAGGTAATGCAATATTAATTATACAGAGTTTCTCAGTAAGAGTGCACATTATAATTATAAAATAAAAACAAGTATATTATGACAGAGTTGTGATATTTTTATTTTATTGGAAAATTTAATGAAAAGAGTAAGGGCCTGTCATCGGAGCAGTAGGGTTCAAAAAAAGTGCACTCACTGAGACAATCTTTATATGTTTTATAGTTAAAAATAGTAGCCTCCTATATCTTAGTTATGTTGATAAGTAAACACCAAAACTTTTAGATATATAGATACTTTTAGTTCGTTTTTTGTTTCGATAGCCAAAGCCAAAAACGAACTGAAAGAATAATAGTAGAAGAATAAAAATTGATTTGATTTTGTATACGTATTCTCGACTCAGTCGTAAATACCAAAAAAACATGAATAGAATAAAATATAAAACTAATAGGGCCCAAAATACCGCAGTTATTTGAATGGTCCTTTAAACCGGATCTATACGATTAGGCATAACTATTTTTAGATTGCTTGTTAATGTTTTGCTTTGATTATTATATAAAATATGTATGTTTTTGCAGCGTTCAGTAACAATACCTTGGCGTGTTGTTTTGAAAAACCGTCAATTTTGGGCAGTAACAGCCGCACATGCAGCAAGTAGTGCCATATTTGTGTTTTACCTAGCAGACGTTCCTCAGTACTTGCGAGTTCTCAGCGTGTCTATGAAGGATGTAAGTGGGTTTTAGATAATTAAAAAAAAATGGTGTGGCTTACTATCAAAATAAATATATAGATGTCCTGAAAATAAGATCCCCTTTATTTGCGTAATTTTTTTGTCATAAGTGTTTTAAACATACATACACATACATACAATTACATTTTGCACTGTCAGCATTTTGAACGCTCACACTTCGCCAGATACAATCTTTATCCCACCTAATAGGTGGCGAGCCTATTGCCGCTTATCGGGAACATTTGTGATTGCCAGAGCCTCGTCCGTTTTTCGGCAACTGCACCACTCGCAGGTGAGGATCTTGGTAGGATTCCCAAACACCCTATAAAATCTATAAATATCGTTTATCCTATTGTTTTTATTCATAACTTTGATATGCATAGAGTTTGAAGGCAAATTATTCATTCGTCGAATAATTATTTGGCGTACTGATCAAAAATATATTTAGTGCGAGGTTATTTTATTTTTCGAACCCTTGAAAATTGTTTTTGTATAATTAACGCTTAGAGAGTAAATAATTATTTCTTTTTTTTAAATTGTTATGGGCATAAGTCATCATGTGAAAGTTAATTTATGATCCGGGATAGTATGCTTATAGTTGATATAAAAATTATGTCATAAAATTCTATGAGTAAAAGCATCGTAAGAAAGTTCCAACATATTCTTAGACATCTTGAACTGTTTATCATTATGGTTCTGGTTATGTGGTAGTGGTTAAGCCATGTTACAGGCCCTATTAGGCAGCTTGAAAAAACATAACAGCAGCACACCACACACCTACTTTCGCAAATACGCACTGTATAAGATAGGCTCATAATGCTTGTATGCCATACAAGATTTGATTTTTTTATTTGCATTTCTTGGGGCTTAGCATATTTATGCTAGGTGTGAAATTAAGAGATAGGATTAGGAATAAAGTGATAAGGGCTGATGCTGATGTGAAAGAAGATAGGAATAAAAGAGAGGATGAAAGAAAGTACACTAACAAAAGTGATATAATGATGATCGAGTGAATGGAAGTGTTTGGAGGGGAAGACCAAGTAAGACTTTCCGTAAACAAATCCAAAAGGTTTTTTAAAAAGGGCAGATCAAAAGTACCGACTAGCGTGTATAAGAAGGTTAATGAATGTGAATGAAGCTAAGAATGAGTGCCAAGATATGAGCAAGTGGAAGGCTGTGCTTTCTGCTATGTCACTCCTCTTTTCCGTAGAGGCGTAAGATTACGTATGTATAAAAATTAACAAAACAGTTACTGTTGTAGGTATTTATGTAACTTATAAATACATTTTTAGGGTTTTCTATGCGGACTAAGATACTCGTATACACCTTTAAAATCTATGATGCTGCTTATGTGACGGAGCTCGTTGCAGTCGGCAAACCGCTGTGGTATTCATAAATATTACCTCTATTTTCAGTGCGCAATCTACACCTTGATTCCATTTATTGCAATGTTGATGTCGTATAGTATGACGGCACCTACTATAGATTGGCTCAGTGGTTTTGGACAAGACAGCTTTGTTTTCAACACATTTAGCTTTCGAAAATTGATCAACTGTATTGGTAAATATAATTTTATTACTATTTATGATAATGCATATAAGTGGATACAATTGTAATATTTTTTCGTCATAAATATTTCACAATCACATCATTTATTTAGATCCAAGATAAATATCATTAAGAAATTGTGTTTGTATACTAAATAACGGGTAAACATAGATATTTTTTTTTATAAAAACGTACTTACTAGAAATAAGAAAAACCCAGACCAGTACACATATTTATGTTTAAGCACACAAAGTTTTTCCTGTTTCGGAAAAAAACCCACGCTCTCAAGAGCGAAGTGCAGGTAGGTATACTGACCTCCATGTCATTTCGGTTTACAAAATTATACATAGATACTTTGATACATATGAATGACGATTTGATAAAGGTATAAGGATCAAGAATGCAGACCACCTACAAACGGTCCCAATGGAAGTTTATGGGAGAAGCCTATGCTCAGTAGTGGCCGTCATTGGGCTGATCTTTAAAGTTAAACACAATAGACATAATTATCGCTTGCTCCGTGTCTCGGAAAGCACGTTAAGCCGTTGGTCCCGGCTGTCATGAACATCTACAGCAGTCGTTATTAACCCTTAAAAGGGCACTGTCAAATTGATTGACTCTATAAAATAAACCTTATGCAATTAACTTAAGGTAGGCAACAATGAAAATATTTTGTGTGCTCTGCACGCTACAGGGTTAGGAAGTCAGTACCTTCTAACGGACTGGCAGCTGGTTTAACCATAGAATGATGTTTCCCTCTGGGTTGCGGAGGTCAGACGGCAGTCGCTCCACGCAATAACTGAAATTCAGTCAAATCTGGTTGAACCAGTGAGCAGACCCTGGGCCCTAAGCTTAAGTCTAGGGTAACTGGGATAATGCTTATGACACTAGACATGATGTAAGCTGTCGCAAAATGATGTGTTAATTTTGTTTAAGCCTGTAGCACAATATTAATAATTAATATAAGATACAAAATATACAACATGGCACAGAATTAACGCACACCCTCAGACACCCCAATTAGAATATTTAATTATAATTAAAAAACATGCAAAATAATTTTACTTTTATTTAATTAAATATGGTTTATTTAAGTTACTAGTTATACTCATCGAGGGCAAATCGTATGGGCATATTAGCGCTTTAGCCTACCGACCTACACACACAGAGAGACACGCACGCACACATCGCTTAGCACCGAAAAGTGCCGCAAAAAAAAAAACAAAAAACAAAAAATTTTTTTTAAAAAAAATTACCTATTTTTTTAATATTTTTAATCGATTGAGTAGCCGATTTATAACAAACTACTTTCTTGGTGTAACCCTTATTCTGTAACATGTTGTATACTTCAAAAGCTAAGATCGAAAATTACTCGTAACAAGAAACTTTCCAAATTAAACCGTTTCCCATTTTCAGGTGCCTCAGGAGCGATAATAGGGCTCACAATCTTACCCAATTTAGTTCCCGATCAGAGAAATTTCACAATCATTGTATTAACAGTAACGTTGGGTTCGGTGGGCTTCCAATTCTCTGGATTTCTGGTAAGTGTGATGCGATCTTGATTACGGGTTAATTGGCTATTAAAGGCAACAGAAAAGATAAGAGACTTCTTTAATGTTCTCTTATAACCTTTGTGATGGCCAGTTACATTTTACGTGGAATAAATGATAATATTTAAAATTGTGTCACTGCGTATCACTGATCATTATAATTAAAATGAATTTCACCACTGTTGCTGTTGAAGTCCATTAATTCAAGTGCTATCGAACTATATATTTATACATGGAAAATATTATGCTTGAGCGATTTAAAAGCGGATAGTGCAATCTAATATAAATTAAATGAAAGTTATACATTAATGAAATCACAGAACTTCATACAGTGAGGTAATTAATATACTTACAATGCCAAAAACTTATTTGACACGATGACGGTGTCACTGTTGTCTAATGTAGTATTGCTGCTAAATTAAATTTCCACGGTTTTAAACTTAGTTCCAATTTCGGCCACCGGGTCTAAAAAGTTTGTGGCATCCTCCTCTATTTTTACTTTTGTTACTAAACTTCCAAATTAAGTCATCAATATTCTTTTGCCTCGCTTCCGGTATATCAGGGGCCGGCGCAGTATGATTTATCTATCCATTCACATATCTGAAGATCAAAATAGATAGATAGATAGATAAAACGTTTATTTCCTTTAAATAATATTAGTTACATAAAAACATATCCCACAAAACCGTTTGACTGGTTTGTCTGTGGGTCTCAGTCTCTTTTATAATAAATAAAGGAATATAATAAACTGAACCTCTAAAAAATACTTTTTTGATCATCAAAAATACTGAGTGAGCATCTAATGAGGTGATTAGGTGCTCAATCAGTATTTTTGATGCACAAAAAGGTTAGGTTAGGTTGGCAATTTATTAATTTTGAAGACACGTTAAATAACACCCATAAATAAATAAACTACAATTTTTCACTTACACCAATATAGTGTTTTTTTAAATTTGTGTTTTACTTATTTTTGTTTGTTTCCATTCTAATGGCTTCAGGTATACTATTTAAAAGGTATGGAAGCCGTTTTTTTATAGTCCTGTCACCATAATTATTGTATACTCTGGGTACATTGAGCTTATCCGCGGTCATTGAGCGAGTATGAGTAGTGTTGTCAACGCAAGTTAGACCATAATGTATAAACATTTTAGTCTTTAAAGTGGCGGACAAATTTTGAGAGACAAAAGAGGCAACAAAAACTGTTTGCTCCGGGATAACCAGATTGTCGGACTTTCGGGGCAAAGAGGAAAAAAGTTTAAAAGTTTATATTCTCTGTTTTAGAAAACACTTCGAGATATGTCTGAAAACTTTTCCGGTACTCTGCTGATGATGACGAGTTCTATTGCTGGTGTTATAGGAGCCTTGACACCATTAACCACAGGCCTTGTCATTGGAGACGAAATGGTAAGTTACAATTAATATTTATAAATATATAAATATTTTCCAACAATTAGGCAGTGGAGGCAAGGGGCCCCTGCTGTCTCACCATGGACCCTCTGGGAAGTCGGCCACACACGCAACGGTGGCACAAGGAGGTAGGAGGGGCGCGTCCACTGCGCCTCTCTGAGGAGGTCCTCCCGGTTTTGGTCCGGGGGACTTTGGCCGCAGGCGGGGTATCAGACGCTGCAACCCAGGTACTGGCCCTCGCCTATTTCTCAACAAGCGGCGGGCGTCGTCGGAAGATTTTTAGTGGGTATTACTACTGGCAGTCGCGTCTGCCGGTGGTGAGCCTCAAACCCCCTTTCGGTCCCCCTTTGGCCGGAAGTGCCTTAATGCGTTTTGTTACCGACGTAAAACAAAAAAAGGTTTACAACTAGTGCTGTAACTGTAACTAAGATAAGTCATGTGTGGCAATCGAACCCAAGACCTCATAAGCGGTTTGCGTGTATATTCGCTACCACATCATTACGGTCGACATAATGGTTTTATAACCGTAAAGTCCACATTGAGCAAACAGTCTATCGTCAGTCAAATTTTCAAACAGCAAACAAAATAAAATTTCGAGATCTATCGATTGGAATAGCTCTCAACTCCCATAAATTTAATTAGTTAAAAAAAATACTTAATTAGTTATGCTCGAATTAAAATACCTCCTATATTCGAATAGTGAAAAATAAACAGTTTAACTTCCTCCTATAAAGTTTGCTCAAAAGGATATTAGTAGAAATTTGGCTGACGATATCTACCTGCAGTGTAAAGAAGTCCCAAAAACCTTTTTAGATTAAAACTCTATACTTATCCTACAATAAAACAGCCAAGCTATTATCAAAAAGGTTATATGGTTAGTCCAATGAGTTTGATTAGATAATATAGGTGTGCCGCCTGAGTAACTTTTTACGACGCTCTCGTATAAAAACATGCGGTTTCTATTCTTTGGTAGAACCGCTACCAAATGGCATTATTAAATGTTTTGCTCATAATAGATATGAGTCTTAGTCAAAGGCGATTACTGAAAATGGGCAGCAAATATAGTGTAAAATGAAAAAAAAAAATTAAATTGCATATTTTTTCTCTGCGCAATCACCGAGTAAAAGAGACAATTACAGACATATATTTCTATAATTTATCTGTGATGTTTGTTAAGAGATAACTAAGACTGCAAGATTTACTGTCGAAAAAGGTGTGAGATAAATAGTATGCAAACAAAGCTAAAAAAATAATTTCAAATAAACTAAAGAACTTTGTTGAAAATCTTTGTTTTTTTTAACTATGAGTCGTATAACTGAAATTGTTGCAGCCTTTTCCCCCTTACTATTGGGCCTGGCATTAAAGAGAGACAGAGATGTTTATTTAATTTAATCACCATCGTTATCTTAGCTCATCTACATCTCACTCTGTCGAACCAAGGTGAGAAGGATTCTGGTTATACTCCACTACGCGGACTCAGTGAGAATTAGCAGATGCATATTGTCGACCTTCCTCTGTTACAACTTTTACTATATCAAGTCCTACCTACTACAAAAAATATAAACCGGGACCAACGCTTCGACGTGCCTTCCAAAGCACGAAAATGCTTGATATAAATTGCCCAACAAAACATAAGTTACCTATATGAATTTGCTTATAATCAGTGATCTTATTCCACAGAGTTCTCAAAGGAAATGGATGCCAGTATTTCTGCTTCTAGCTAGTTTCTATGTGCTGTGCAACGTCGTGTATACGATACTGGGCAGCAGCGAGAGGCAACCTTGGGACGAAATCAGGGGAAGAAAATTTGGATATAATAACGGTACTGTATAATATAATCTTCTTTACAATTTATGTGTACAAACCCTCCGCCTTCTATTTTAGTTGGATAGTCTGCTTACTATCAAGCAGGTAATGCTTCATATCACGAGTCCATTAAACAACATAATATTGACAACTTTTTTGTACTATTCATTTATTTTTTTAATCAAAAAGTACAATATTTTCTTCTTGTTTAATTTTACGAGTTTTAAACTTACTCAAAAATGTCTAAATCTCATAAATTTGTTTGCAGTTACGACCCAGTTAGAGCATGGCGACACGGACAACACGAAGACTCCTCAAATAAGGAAGATATATAAATAAATTTACTATAACTATCCATGAATCTTTATTATGTATCACCTTTTATTTCACGTCTTCTTATTAATACGGGATTACATATAGATTATTAATACCTAAGAGTCGATGAAAAGAATGGCAGCAGAAAGAAAGAAGCTGATAATCGGCAGCAGCGTCATCCTGCATACCGGCTTAAGCTGGGTGATCGTGTGCAAATATCCCCAATAGAATATTATCTATTGGGGACGCTCATGTTCAGCAGTGGACTTAACAAGGCTACTGTGATGATGAAGTGGCAGAAGACTGCCGGCAGACAGACAGAACACATATAAATTTAATAAAATTTAAATATCTAAGCCTACAAGGTTGGATTATTCAATTACAGTGCAAAAAAAATATACTTAAAATATGGACAACTCGGTTCTTTTTTTAATTTTTTTTAATCAGCTAAGAATTTAGCTTTGTAATGATTTTAGATGTTGTTATACCCTGTAAAAACCAGCGATTTTTACTCCTCATATAAAAATTATTGATTGTTTTGAAATATATGATTGGGTTAGTACTATTTATGTGGTGTTGTAGTTATTTAGTTTGTGATAATTGACAGAAGAAAATAAGCATCATCTTTATATTATCAGCCCATCACCAGCTTCTTTTTTTAAATTTAAGTAAGGCTCGTCCCTTCTGCATTAATCAGATTGGTGAAAGCAGGTACGTGCCATTTTGCTGAAACCTTTTTTGAAGAACTACAGAAAAAATAAAGACATAATAATAATATTATTAGTAGTATAGTTTTAAATTTAGAACTTTGATCAATATATTACATTGATCAAAGTTCTAAATTTAAAACTTCAGTTTCTTTACGTTTAACGATTGTAGTTCATTAAGGAACTACAATCGTTTCAGATGATGATTGCTAAGCCATATTATGATCAAATGTTCACTAAATTATGATTTATATAAATTTGTTTTTTTAATTCTTAATAAAGAACCCACTTTTAATGGTTGGAGGTTGATTAGGTGAACAGCTAAACTTCGAATAATATAGCGACGAAATAACTAGGATAGCCTTCAGCAGTTTGACTAGAGATAAATATTTAATTTGCGTAAGACTACACAAGATATCAGGTCTTGTGAATGTAAATAATATCGTTGCGTATAAAATTTAAATAATTTATTACTATAGTAATCAACAGCCACCGAACTGCACATTTGCCGACTGAAGTCATTTATATATTCAAATGGATATAAAAGGAAGCAAAAATGGATTTCGAAAAGAAAGTGAAGGTATTTTTAGAATAACGTTTATTTGTATTGATATAATCTGATAAAAATATGTTAATAGAGGCTGAATTATTTGTAAAAGAGTAACGATTGTAGTTCGCGAACGTATTTTTAGGAGATATGAAATAAATTTCCTGAATTAAAATGTCTCGGTCACATAAATCATCTCGATTATCTTTTGATTTCAATGTGCAGTGTAGGGTATTGTGTAAGTTTTTAGTTTCATCATTATCCTTGTGCCCTCCTCCCAGTTTATCTGGAGTTGTTGCAGCAAGTTTATCTATTTACCGCCGTCATTTGTCATTGACTCATTCACCTTTCTGACCCGACCACGGCACGGAACGGAGTATTTACTGTTTTTACTTTCACAATTGTAGTTTTAAATGTGTTTTTATGTGCCACTTATCCCAGGAATTTTTGCCTTGTACTTTTTAAGTAATAACAGTATGATTGTGATCGGGCTGGGGATACATACACGAGCATCTATGTGTCATTAAGTCTATAATTAATCTTTAAATTCTATTGGGTCTGACTTAAGCTTTAGCTTCCGAGGTGGCTTTTTATCATACAAGTGTCGACTTTAGGCTTGAGAGGCTGCAAATACAATACTGAGTTTTATTGAAATGATGTATAGAATATTAACAAGACATATTATTCTAAAACATTTATAAAAAATTACAAAAGAAATTTCTTAGGAACTATAAAAAATAATTTAAAAAAAACACTCACAATGAGCGCACTGTAAACAAACATATTTCTTATTTTGTTTGGGTAGACAAGATGCAAATATTTATTGGATTTTTGCTTTTTTGATTTGACCTTGAAATATATCTGGCATATCAGAACCAAATATTCTGGCTAAGCTCATACGTAGCTCACAAGGAAGCGCAAATGGAACACCTAGGGGTGCTCTTCATGTGCTTTAATACTTATTGGCGAGCAAATTTTTTTTATACACAAAAAATATGCGAATTGACTGAACTTATGTCTAAAATTCCATAAAAATGTGTTATAGACAAACGTCTGGATCAGATGCTAATGTATATCGAATATTTTGTCTACTCCGGCATTTGTAGAATTATAGAATTATAGGAATAGTTTTATTGTTTTTTTCGGCATGATTGACTCAATTTAATTTCAATATCAATACCTTCGCTTTGATACATCCAGATAGCTAGTATATTAGCTTTACCTTTCCTAGGTACAGAGAAGTGAGCGTTTGGACTTTTCTAAAGCCGTAAAATGTTGAATTTGGGGGGAAGTTCCCTCATGTTTTTTTACAGTGCCGGCACATTTCAGTCTTCTCAAGCATTAATTAGTTGGATAGAAGTTGTCGCAAATTATTATTTTTATTGCAGCCATGTAAAGGTTGCGTAGAACGTAATACAAGTTGAGTGGACAACAATAACTTTGTCTATTCATCTGTTTGTTTTTCTCCGTCGAAACCTTTTTCACAATATAAATAACAATTATAAAAATATCCATTCTTAGCATCACACAACACATGATTTTCAGTTCAAATTTCGCCGGTTTATTGGGCATAGAAATAGAAAAAAATTAACGGCGTCTGAAAGGTACCAGCATTATATCTGCAGTGGCATTTTGACTTAGATAAAAGACTCTTTGGCAATTTGGAACCTTTCAATATCTTCAAATATTTGAAAATCCTGTGAGTTTTTTGTCACAGAGCTATATTTAGAGCCATCGAGATTTAGATTCACTTATAATTTTTTTTTTCATGTAAGTTAATCTAAGCTTTGTGATTTCAGTGTAGGTAGTAATATTTAGTTTTTTTTATATGTATTATATTTTGACGGTTTCAAGTGTTGTTTTGAAATAACTTTTTACTTTTATATCGTTTCATATTTCTGAAACTTCATTGAAGAATCTTTACTACGCCATCACTTGATTCTTCGAGTTATGTGCCCGCTTATAGGGATATTACGAGGTGTATAGAGATCCTACCAAGACTTTAGGAGTCCATGCCAACCTTATCTGCAAGTGGTGCAAGATGAGGCTCTGGTGAACATAACAGTGGCCGATAAGCGGCAATAGGCACGCCACCTATTACGTGGGACCAACTATATAATAGGTTGGGGAAAAAGTCTTTTCGTATTTTTGTATGAAAAGTCAAGACATTTTTTTCAAAGTTTATTTACATTTATTTACAATATATATGTACCGTTTTGTTGAATAACTTTCTGCCATTTTGTGGGCAGAGACATTATCCCGTTACTGTAGAAACTTTGGGACTTCTGATCAAAAAAACGGGACAAATAGTTTTGGCAGTCCTCTCTTGAGGTCAACCTTACAGAACCTAAAGAATTCTGCAGAGACCGAAACAGGTGAAAATCTGAAGGCGCAAGGTCAGGGATATATGGTGGATGCACTAGGACCTCCCAGTCGAACTCTCTTAATTTTTGCTGAGTGGCTAAAGATGTGTGTGGTCTAGCGTTATCGTGATGAAAGACCACACCCTTCCTGTTGATCAATTCCGGCCGTTTTCTCTCGACTGCTTCCTTTAATCTCATCAGTTGCTGGCAGTAAAGATCAGAATCGATGGTTTTGCCGGGCGGTAAAAGCTCATAATAAACAATGCCCTTCCAATCCCACCATACACACAGCATCACCTTATTTCGTGTTAGGCCAGGTTTGGCCACAGTCTGTGAAGCCTGGCCAACTTTCGACCACGACCTTTTTCGCACGTTCTTGTCGTACGTGATCCACTTTTCATCGCCAGTTATCAATCTCTTCAAAAACGGCTCGGTTTCATTACGTCTCAATAATGAATCGCAAATGAGTACACGGTTCATTAAGTTTCTTTGAGTGAGCTCGTGTGGCACCCAAATATCGAGCTTTTTTGTATAACCAGCTTTCTTCAAATGGGTCAATACTGTTTTGTGGTCAATTCCCAGTTCTTCAGCTACATCGTAACTACTAATATGCCGATCTTGCTCCACTCTTTCAAAAATGGCGTCCATTTTATTCGTAACAGGGCGACCAGAGCGAGGTGCATCTTTAACATCAAAATTTCCGGACTGAAAACGTTTGAACCAAATTTGTGCTACTCTTACTGACACTGCATCAGGTCCATAAACATCACAAATTTTTTCACTGCTTGAGTTGCATTTTTGCCTTTTTTATAATAAAATTTTAAAATGTATCGAATTTCTTCATTAGATTCACTCATTTTTACGGAGAGAAAAACAAATGAAAAATAGCGGGAAACAACTTTTTTTTATTTTTTTCTTTTCTTTATAATGGAACCTTTTTAATGTTACCAAAACCAGCCAGACACAAATAGTACAGTCAAAAAAATTTTATAATAAGTTTATACCTACGTTATGCAAAAAGACTTTTTCCCCGACCTAATAAATGGCAAAGTGTGGGCATCAAGTGAAATGTCAAATGTAAGTAAAGTACTTTTATTCTGCAGGTTAATATTAAGTATTTCTTTTGTTTTAGATGAAAAGGATCTTCAGTTTGAGAGCCCCAAAGGATTTGGGACACGACATGTTCAAGCTCTACTACTGTTCTTAAGTTTAACCGCAGGATACACAATAAGATCACAACTTAGTGTATCATTGGTAGCTATGACTACCCCAAATAGTGTGAATTATAATAATTGCAATGCAACTGTAGAAAATAGGACTTATTTTTCTAATAGTTCAGAATTAGGCAGTGCGTTTGTTTTGGGAGATGACAAAAATGGGTGCAACATTGAAGCTAATAAGAAGAGTAAATGGAACGTTTATCGGGTAAAATATAAATGATTATTTATTTTCATATTATTTAAATTAGATATACAAGCACGACCAATTCTGATAGTAAGCGGGTTTGGTCTATTCTATCGATTTATTATTAATATTAGTAGGCAGACGACAGATAATGACGAATGACGAAACATAATGCAATTCATCTTGCCTCGAAACTTAATTTCTACAGGACTAGTTGGTCAGAATAGATTCCGTCTTAGATTATTTTTCTTTTGACCTCAAGCATTTTCGTGACATGGAAACTGTTAATCGTAGGTGCTGTTGTCACTATATGTAATAGCCGTAAGGCTAAATTCGATTTCCGAATGAGTGGCTAGGAAAGTTATAATAATAAGAAACCACTGCACAGCAAGCAGGTGTACTTTCCTCAATTCGCACTGGGTTCGCGCGTTGGAATATGATTATAAAGTAGTTCATCTAAAGTGGGACGATAATAAGACGAGATGGGAAAGATACATTAAGTACTCTCAATTATGCTATTATACTTCAGAGACCCTTTTTATAAAAATATGATATTTATAAATTAATTTACTTAATAATAATTAGCTTTAAGTTCAAGCAAAAACGATATTCTGGTCCAAACTCAATAACAAAACATACATTGAGACAAATTATTTGTTACATTTAGTCATTGTTTTACTTACCTCACAGTATGACCAGTATGGTTTGACATGTGGCGTTGAAATTGTACAGTTATATTTCCAAAAAACTTTTGCAGTTTGAGATAAAGTGTAAATATTTTTTATTTTATGTTTTTTTTTTCAGACGTACAATTGGGACAAACCGACCCAAGAGATGATATTATTCTCCTTTTTTACTGGATACACATGTATGATGTTCCCGATGGGTATTATTTCGCAAAAGTATGGAGGGAAGCTACCGATTGTAGTAGCGTTGGGTGTAAATGGAGCAATCTCTATAATAACACCATGGGTTCCTATCTTTGTAAGTTTATGTCTGTATTTAAGTTTATTTATTAGTTACCTCTGCGTCCCGTCTCTGATCTGTTTTGTTAATATGCCTCTGCCTACCTCTTTGGGAAATAGGCGTGATTGTATGTATGTTTATATTAGATACCTAAACTAATCTATCATCAAACACCTGCACTGCTCCCCATTTATTCGCGTCGTAGCAGAGGGCCTTTTCCGTGCATTCTCACAGTTATTAGCCAGCGGCTTATTCACCTCTTTCTGGATCATAAAATTATTCAGGAACTCAATTTTTCATGGATAATACAACTTGAATTATTCACCAATCTTTCTTGATTTTAAAATTGGTAAGACTTTTGATCGCTTTCGAAAGTCGCCATCGAAAACTTTTATTCATCGTCCTTGTCACCACTCCGGAAGCCGGATGGTAACTTGGCCCATTGTTCAAAAGAGAAAGCCGACCGACGACGATGGAAATGCCGCTCGACCTTCCATCAAGGTAGCTCAATGCCAGAAATCTCCATTTCACAACGGGATGTTCGGAGTGAACTGGTTTTCTTGACGTTCATAAGTCGAGTGGGCCTGACGACATACGGGCCGTGGTACTTAAACTGTGTGCTCCTGAGTTGTGTCTGTATTAACGCGCTTTTTCACGCTTTCTTTCTCCACAAAGCACCCGTCTTTATGGAAGACTGCTAACGTACATCCAGTTCCAAAAAATGGCGATCGATCTGAACCATCTAATTAAAGACCTATATCTATAACATCCCTTCTTTCCAAGGTTCTAGAGCGTGATTTAAACTTACGTCTCCTTTGTTATGCGGATAACAGTACCGGAGACGCGCACTATTCGGGTAGCGCAAGTCTCCGACAGCTTGCTGTGGACGAAAGTCGGGACGACATACTTGTGTCTCAATATGAGAGGATTCAACGAAAGTATGCGATTGAGGTCGACAGCAAAGACGGAAGAATGCGCGTTCACCGCTAAGAAAGCTTCGTTTGTTATTGATCATCGGTTCCTGGACACACCCCTTACTATCAACAATAGCGTTGGGATTCTTGTTTTGGACATCTGTAGCTCAAAGCTTAGACGTTCCGTTTTGCAGCTACAAGGTCAAGCTGGCATCCAAAAAACTCGAAGACACTTTTTCTCTACAAGTCGCAAATTAGGCCCCACATGGAATACTGCTGCCATCTACGGGCAGGAGCGCCTGGATCAGCTTCGACCTCTTGACGCGGTTCAAAGACAAGCTATGAGAATTGTCCTAAATCCCAGGCTTGCTATCGGTATTAAACTCTTAAGTCTTAGGAGAGATATTTTTCTCCTTGTGTGTTCTACCGTTTGTATCATGGGGCGTGTTCTGAGGAACTATTTGAATTGATGCCAACGGCTTCCTTTTATCATCGCACCGCTCGCCATCTGCAGTTCATCTTCACACCTTAGAAATAATGCATGCGTGTATTGTTGCGTTGCAGAATAAGTCCAGTGACCAGGTGACATTTTCCCAATAGATTAAATTTTTAAATAAAATTAATTACCCCATGCGTAATTAAAAGAGGAGCTTTTCAAAAAGAGGCAGAAGGGGTTTTTTATGGGTCGGTTACGCGCTAGTGATGCTCCTTGTGATGCAGGCGTACGTAGGCTACGATTTAACCTCATTCTATTAGTTGGGCCGCATGCTCAAGTTTATGATATAACAACGCTTTTCTAGTCATCATCCCCATATTCCAGTTAACGTACCCCAATCTTAACCTGGACTCGCTTTTTGCAATGCATCCATCCGAAATGGTGTAACAAACATCGTCTACTTATCAATGCCGGGCACGATCTAGTCCTATCACTCATCTCGTTTAACATATTCGCAAACAATTAAATAAGAGATACATTTTAATAGCTATAACAAAGTATGAGCCCACCTCAAAAGGGATAAATAAGCATTAATTATGAATATAAATTTATATTTTCTAGGCTGGCTGGATTGGACTCTGCATATGTCGAATTCTGCAAGGGTGTACTCAGGCAGCATTTTTTCCCTGTATCCATACCATTTTGGGTAAATGGGCTCCGCTGAGTGAACGAGGACGTCTCAGTACTTACGTTTATACAGGTAAATATTCACCATCTCTCAAGAATGGGCTCAAATACTGTCAGGACCCGGCAACGTGATCTCATAGTTAATCTGAACTCCAGCCGCTACCGCAAAATTTCCAGTCGTTAGAAGTTCAGTGCTAAACAGTTACTTCCCCAAATGGTACACACGTAGATTGATCTCTGACCAGAACCTCGGTAGATCGAAATCAATTAGAAAATTATTCAATACAAATACGAAATATATTAAAAATTAAAAATCGAAAATGCTGTATGAAATTTGATATTCAAAATCGTCGTTAATAAGTTAAAGCAATTTATTCAAGTTTGGCTCACTACAGCTGTTATGAAAGTTAACTTAAAAACTAACGCGCCCATTCACTGCGGGAGCTTGATCGTAAAAGATCGTCAAGATAATTGTCGACAATTTTTCCCCCGCAAGCTACAAGAAAATTTACTATATTAAAACAATTTGTAAAGTCACAAAAATGTATATTCTGCATTCATAAGATTTAAAAGATAATAAAAGATTCTTAGGACCACTTGTCGATTTCGATTGTACTTAATAATTTGGCGCCCATCCGCTACGGGCAGAAGCTAAAGTGGAGAAGAAATTACAGATACAAATTAAATTATTAAAAATATTAAAAGAGAATTACAACTATGTACTCGTACATAGTTTTAAACTACTAAACCGTTTGTCAAGTATTATTTAGGCCCTACAATCCATGGCACTCATGATCGTTCTATCCTATATTTACCTCTATCTAGCTACTGAACAATATTACAAATTCTAACTGTGTCCTCAAGTTAGTTTTGACCCATAAAACTTTTTGGATTCAAAGGACCATTGATTAACAAAGGAGTCCGGAATAAGTCCGTGTTAGTTTCTTAATTTGTTACAAAAAAGTTTTCAGAAATATTATTCAGAGGTTTTGGGACCCTCTTCTTGGCGGGAAAGTAAAGCGTCATGTCTGTAGTTTTGTTTTATTTTCTAAAATTTGTGATATTTCGCACGTTAACGGGTAATAACTGTGGATTATTAACACATGAGTGTTGGCGAATGAAACAAAATAGTGCAACATCACTTTTCAAATTCTCCCAAGAAGTCCATGTGAGATCTCAGTATAGTCCCACATCTTTACCGAGGACTCAAGGGGTGTAGGGGGGGGGGATCTCATTTATCATCACCACTTATTCTCATTTACTGTAATTTATATGTTATTTATATATCTCTTACTTGGCACAGGCTAAATGTGCAACCCCCCCGACTGGTCTCCACCTTGTCGTGGTGGGGGGGCTGAGTACCTCCCGGTAGGGCGCAGGAGGCGCTAGGGAAAAGGTAACACCCAGAGACCGACGACTCTGGGTGCCCTTAGTACTGACTACCGGGGGGGAAACTAAGAGGGACCTATGGAGGGCGCTGCGGGTAGGCCAGGAGGGCCTGCTCAGCAGCGCCAGGAGGGTCTAGGCAGCGGGGGCAGGGGGACCCTGCTGTCTAACCATGGACCCTCCGGGAAGTCGGCCACACACGCTATGGTCGCAGGGGGAGGTAGGAGGGGCGCGTCCACTGCGCCTCTCTGAGGAGGTCCTCCCGGTTTCGGTCCGGGGGACGTTGGCCGCAGGCGGGGTGTCAGAAGCTGCAACCCAGGTACTGGCCCCCGCTTCTTTCTCAACAAGCGGCGGGCGTCTTCGGAAGATTTTTAGTGGGTATTGCTGCCGGCGGTCGTGTCTGCCGGTGGTGAGTCCCACA
Organism: Musotima nitidalis; assembly: GCA_949126915.1. Classification (NCBI taxonomy): domain Eukaryota; kingdom Metazoa; phylum Arthropoda; class Insecta; order Lepidoptera; family Crambidae; genus Musotima; species Musotima nitidalis. Next base: position 16,841,510 of record OX421425.1, read on the forward strand.
CCCCCTTTCGGTCCCCCTTTGGCCGGAAGGCAGTGCGTAAATGCATTTTGTTACCGACGTAAAACAAAAAAAAAAAAAGGCTAAATGTGCAAACCGCACAAAGCCATTATTTATAAGATTTTTTTTTGTACTGGGCACACAATTTGGTGCTGTGATAGATCTTGAACGTGGCCAGTGGGTTAAAAAAACTCATAAATATTCTAATATCGGTGGAAGAGAACCGAGCACTAATTTAGTGCGAAACCTCTAAAGTAGGTATAGCGATCCTACTAATACCAAAGGAGCCTAAGCAAACCTCACCCGCAAGTGGTGCACCTGCCGACCAACATAACTTAGCTCTGGCCAACATAACAGCGCCCGGTAAGCGGCAATAGGCTCGCCATCTATTACGTGAGACCTACTATATAATTGGCAAAGAGTGGGCGAATAATATGCCTCTGCCTACCCCTTCGGGAAAACAGGCGTGAATGTATGTATGTACCTCTAAAGTTACAGACTTGAGCAGTTCTTTGGTTAGTGAAGAGAACCCAGCATCACAGTGAGCAACTTCGAAATAAGATATATTATATAAAATATAACATATTATACGGGTTTCGATCGCTGTTTATGAACTATTTATATCCCGATGTTTCGAATAAGTACTTTACAATATTTCGGTGGCACGGGGAGATAGTAAATAAACTGTACAGTATTAAAAGCCAAGGTTTAAAAATGTAAAAGATTTTTTTCAGAATAGGTGTAACATTTTAACATAACTAAACACAGATTAGTCGCAGACAACAATTAAGTGCATTTGTACTGTGTAGGCAAATGCTCGCTAAGACATGGAGGCCGTATTTTAATGTAACAATACAGGCGACAGTTTTTGGTGAGGAGGCGCCTTAACATGAATAAGAGCGAACAAACGATATTTTAAAAAGTGATTTAAAAATCAATCGAAAAAAGGTTTTTTTGATTTGATCAAAAGGTTTTAAAGACACAGTCAATAGATACCCCTGAAGCATCATAATATGCTGAGGTCACCATTTGCCTTCAGATGGGGCCGTATGCTTGAGTATTGTGATATATAAAGTTTATTTCTATTCCAGGTTCACCAATGGGCACAATCCTAATCTTCCAATTGACAGGATTATTATCAGATACTCCAATCTTCGGATGGCCATCTGTCTATTGGTTCTGTGGGATCGTGACTTTAATATGCTGTACTTTATATGCCTGGCTAGGTTCAGCATCACCACAAGAACATCCTACAATATCAACAGAGGAATTAATATTTATAACTGGTACAGATGCCATTAATGTAGTGGTAAGATTCACTGTTGTACTGCTCATGTAAATATTTTACACAATGCAAGGTGATAATTCTCCTACAAGGACCCATTGCCGAATACGAAAGGCAGGTGTAAGGCGACCTGCGTATAGAAATTTCTATAAAGCCTCGTACTTGATATAATCATTTCTGGCAGGAGATAAAACTAACCTTGACGATTTCTTGCCCGTTATTTTACGACTAAGCTCGCGCCCGCAGTGAATGGACGCGCTAGTTTCAAAGTTTTTAATTTTGACTTTCCTGAGACCTCTTATAGTATCCGGGATGTAATATCGGGAACACCGATTCCCTTAACTTGTCTTAAAAAAAACGAAAGCGAAAAAACTAACCTTTTTGAAATCTACTTTACATTAAGACCAGCTTAGCTTGAAAACCTATTTTTTTAAGTCAGGCGCAACAGTACACATTACATAAAATTATTTTTACCTTTTTCCAACGATTTTCCGAATTTTTACATGAATTCTATATTAAACTATTTGTTCGTTAGATAGGTTGATAATTGGAATGCGCGTGATATTGAAATCAGTTTCTGGGCCGCATTCTGCGGGACCGAGAGAATGTGTTCGATCAGTTTTTTGTTCAGTTGATGTAAATATGATCTCCAATTTAGCCAGCCCAAGCAATACCAAGTAGACTGGGAGTATTTTGTAAAAAAGGCAGTACAATTAACTTGTGATACAATAGTATTTGGTAGTCTTTGTTCCAAGATATATTTCCATATTTTAACTTCAACTTAACTTCTCTCTCCTCCGCCAATCCGCACTTAGCGAAAGTGAAAGATTATCGCTTTCCTTCTCACTTTGATCTCTGCGAGGATGCCGTTGCTCAGTAGAAGATAACTTTTTTTTAAATAGGCACTTCTACTTTTTAAACTTTCAGCAAAAACGTAAAACACCATGGAAGAAAATTTTGACTTCTCCGCCAATTTGGGGACTGATTACAGCTCAAATCGGCAGCACTATTGGCGCCATTATGGTCCTAACACAAATACCTACTTACATGAATAAGATTCTCGGAGTCGACATTAAAAGGGTAAGTTCCGAATTGTTTACCATGGTTTTTGCTTAGTACATTCCGAGTTAGAAGTAGGACTAATCAATACAATGAGACAACAAGATGTTAAAACACATTCGAAATACCGAAAGATTTTTTAAGTTTTAAAGTTATTTTAAACTTGAATCTTCGTGTAGTTTGATGACTTTCAACAATTACTTATTTAGTATAAGGAAGAGGACGACTGCACGAAGCCCAGAAACAATTAAATTTCAACTACAGACATATGTCACAAATGACAAGACATGGACTCAAAGTGCTTAAACGCAAATTTGTAAAGCTTTACTCAATATCGGCACCGATTAAGCACTTTTATGAATTTACATTTTACTTACAACTTATACCACATGAGCTTTAGTAAAAAAAGGTTTCCGTAAAATATTTCTGAAACAGTCAGCATTAACTACAAAGTTTTTAAAACCTGAGAAAAAAGAGTACAAAAAATCCGTGAAAATATGTATTTTTCATCTGTGCTCAGTTTTTAATAAATTGTTACTAACTTCTGTAAAGAAACAGATTCTATTTTTGTCTCCTTGTTTTATTATTATTTTTGTTTCTTTCTCTTTTAGAATGGTCTTTTCTCATCTCTGCCTTATATTAGTATGTATATAATGGTCTTAATATCTGGTTACGTCTCCGATTTGATTATCAACAAGAAGATTATGACTGTAGTTAACATAAGAAGAACAGCAAATACTATTGGTGAGTTCTGTACTTATCGCTATATGTATTAGTAAGCTAAGTTTGAGGCCCTATTGGGCGGCATGAACAATTCTATCAGCAAGATACCTTTGCTGCATTTGCTAGGGCTAATGTGGTGGGGTATTATACTTTTACCCCTTTAAATTTGATTCGTGGGAGGTGCCTGTTGCACAGCAGTAAAACGCCAAAAAATTATTAAAATTATTTTTCATTCCACCTATTCGGAAAGCGGTCATTGGTTTCCCAAAAACAGGGAGCAAAAGAGAATTACTTTTCTACTTTGTGGTATGTGGAACGTTAATGAATATACCACATTCGCCAGCACGCGACAAAAGAGATCGAATCAAAATATTGTATGATAAAGTTACTGGCCGGCTCGACGGCGCGCAGCACCGCCTCGTGTAGCGGCAAATAAAAAAAAGTATTACATAATGAGTTCATCTGATAGTGCAAGCGACGAAGTATTAACACCTGAAAATATCAAAATGAAGGCGCAAAGTGTGATGCAAAATAAATATGAACTCTTCATTTTCATCATAGGGGGAATGAAAAAAGAGTGTATCACTCGACATCAAAATTATTTCCAACTCGGCCAACGCATATTGAATCTCTCGCTTCTCTCAGGATTCCACTCAAGAATGATGCCCCGTGATTCAACCTGATATAGTAAGGCTTTACAAAATAATTCATTTTCTTGCAGGACTGATGGTATCAGCAGTATTCTTGATGGCATTTGTGTTTGTCAATAATACAACACTTGCCGTGATTATTTTGATGATTTGTTTGGGTCTACATTCTGGAGCGCACGTTGGCTTCCATGTGAGTATTTTACATTTACTCTGTCTGTCTGAAGGGATTATCGAACTTAAACGAAGTTTACAGTGGCTTGTCCTAGAGGGGGGCGGACCTTATCGCATGATGTCGATTGTCCTTAAGTCGTTTGTCATACATCAATTGGCATAATCATCAACAGATAATCAAGATAAGTCAGATAATTTTTCCTTCATATAACTTTTAAATGGCATAACTGTCTTAAGACATTATCCCTAACATCATTTGAACAATCAATTAACAATCATTTGAAAAGGTGCCCATCTCTGTGATATTGGAAAATATGCTGAGTGGGCCATTTCAATACAAGTTGAGTTCTTCTTTGACTTAAGTTCTTATTATTCTATTTTTGATTTGTGTTAACTATATTTTGTACTTATTTTATGTATTTTTTTTTTGCAACTTGTATTGAATTAATATTTTTCTTTCTTTCTTTCTTATAAATTTGCAAAATATTAGATAGCTCTGAGTTTTCTTTCTGTATAAGTAGATTATTCTATATTTACTGTACAATTCTCTTTTTAATCCTTCCTATCCCTCGTATCTTCGTGAGCTTGGTGAGTGAGGTTTTCTTTTAATAGGTTGGGGAAAAAGTCTTTTCGTATTTTTGTATGAAAAGTCAAGACATTTTTTTCAAAGTTTATTTACATTTATTTACAATATATATGTACCGTTTTGTTGAATAACTTTCTGCCATTTTGTGGGCAGAGACATTATCCCGTTACTGTAGAAACTTTGGGACTTCTGATCAAAAAAACGGGACAAATAGTTTTGGCAGTCCTCTCTTGAGGTCAACCTTACAGAACCTAAAGAATTCTGCAGAGACCGAAACAGGTGAAAATCTGAAGGCGCAAGGTCAGGGCTATATGGTGGATGCACTAGGACCTCCCAGTCGAACTCTCTTAATTTTTGCTGAGTGGCTAAAGATGTGTGTGGTCTAGCGTTATCGTGATGAAAGACCACACCCTTCCTGTTGATCAATTCCGGCCGTTTTCTCTCGACTGCTTCCTTTAATCTCATCAGTTGCTGGCAGTAAAGATCAGAATCGATGGTTTTGCCGGGCGGTAAAAGCTCATAATAAACAATGCCCTTCCAATCCCACCATACACACAGCATCACCTTATTTCGTGTTAGGCCAGGTTTGGCCACAGTCTGTGAAGCCTGGCCAACTTTCGACCACGACCTTTTTCGCACGTTCTTGTCGTACGTGATCCACTTTTCATCGCCAGTTATCAATCTCTTCAAAAACGGCTCGGTTTCATTACGTCTCAATAATGAATCGCAAATGAGTACACGGTTCATTAAGTTTCTTTGAGTGAGCTCGTGTGGCACCCAAATATCGAGCTTTTTTGTATAACCAGCTTTCTTCAAATGGGTCAAAACTGTTTTGTGGTCAATTCCCAGTTCTTCAGCTACATCGTAACTACTAATATGCCGATCTTGCTCCACTCTTTCAAAAATGGCGTCCATTTTATTCGTAACAGGGCGACCAGAGCGAGGTGCATCTTTAACATCAAAATTTCCGGACTGAAAACGTTTGAACCAAATTTGTGCTACTTTTACTGACACTGCATCAGGTCCATAAACATCACAAATTTTTTTCACTGCTTGAGTTGCATTTTTGCCTTTTTTAGAATAAAATTTTAAAATGTATCGAATTTCTTCATTAGATTCACTCATTTTAACGGAGAGAAAAACAAATGAAAAATAGCGGGAAACAACTTTTTTTTATTTTATTTTTTTCTTTATAATGGAACCTTTTTAATGTTACCAAAACCAGCCAGACACAAATAGTACAATCAAAAAAAAATTATAATAAGTTTATACCTACGTTATGCGAAAAGACTTTTTCCCCGACCTAATATTTATGCACCTGGTTCCTCATGTAGGTCAAATCTCCTTTTACTCCTGAAATTCCCCTCTTATAACTCCGTTTTCGTTTCCTAATCGTTTTCTGTGCATGCGGTTAGGCTGTAGAATGCGTTGCCAGTCGTTATCCGCACTTCCAAAAGTGTTTTCATTTTTAAGAAGGCAATAAAGGAACACTTCCATGCTGCCTTAGCTGTACCGTTTTATCGAATTGTTTAATTTTAGTATGATGTTGTTTGATTTTAGTCCCTAAATATTATGTTATTTTAGCTTGTTTTGATCGTATTTTGTGCACGTGTCTACTTTGTTTATATTTTTTTCCTTCTTCGGTCTGCTGGAAGAAATTCCTTTTAGGGGTAAGCAGTACCGTTTTACATGTCTTTCATAACTTCTGTCTTTGTGTATGTTTCTTATGTGCATGAATTGTTTCATGAAAATAAAATAAATAAATTAATATAAATATTTCAGATCAACCATTTGGACGTGGCTCCGAATTTTGCTGGTCCCATCATGGCTTTCGGGAACATGTTGAGCAACTTAGCAACCCTATTTGTACCAATTTTAGTTTCCAACATAATCAAGAACGACATGGTATGGTGTCTTATTTCACATTTGATTTTCAATATGGTTTCATTGCCATTTTAATTTAAAAACAATTGTATGTTCTACTACCGCTTTACTTTTTAATGAAAAGTTTATAGATTATGACAGACATATCTCAAAGAATCAGCAAGCTAAAGTGGCAGTAGCCAGTACTCATAGCACGACGAACTAATGGCTGTTGGGACAGACAAGTTCTGGAAAGGAATCCCTTAAATAGAAAACGTAGCGTGGGATATCTAACTGCGACGATAGATCAGTGGCGAGACTCATAACTTCTAATTCAGAGGGTCTAGAGTTCAAATCCTGGTGGCGCACCTTTGACTTTTCATAGTTATGTGCGTTACTGTCTCTTGCCCTGTGCCTCGGAAAGGACGTTAACCCTAGAAAGATAATCTTATTTTGACCTACTTTAAAGATAATCTTACGTCTTTGAGACGTATTTGAATTTACAAGGCCCTATTGGACAAGTTGCAATAAATAAACTTTTAAAAAGTGATTGAACAATTAGTTTAGGGTTTTTTACTACATAAAAAACTATATTTACAATAGAAAATTAAATATATTAAAGAAATATATAAAGTTATTTGGAAACCTCTTACAAATTAACTAATAAATATTTAAGTCTTTCTTTATTGAGTAATTATGTTAATTTTAGTATAAAATCAATTTTTTTTTACTTCATACTAAAGAATAATTACTAGTTAAAAGTTTCATATAAAAAATTAACAAGTTTTATGTTTAAATCACATTTAGATACAGCAATTACACTCGTCAGTTTTGTGTTCCCCACAAATGCTTTTTTTTGCATTTATAACATGTCATTTTCGACATTCTTCTTATTTTTGACGGAAAATACGCACAATATCTCTTCTTTTTGTTAACTGGTTCTTCGTTATTGTGACAGTAAATGATATAATAATTCACAAACGATATATTCACCATACCATAAAATATTGCCATGGGCCACCTATTGGTCTTTCTTGAACAAGACATAGACGACCACATTTGGTCAAATGTGTCGACTCCACCTTTTTTCTGGTTTTAGCCATTGCGATAGATTACCAAAATTACCTAAAACATAAAATTAATCGATAAATAAGAAGAATTATTACTACAATGAACGAAGTTCAAAAGTTACACAAAGGATAATCATACGTCCGTCGAACGTAAGCCATCCCTATTTCTACGTAATTATTGTACTTACCGTAGTTACACAGCCGTCTCCCGTAAGCTTTGCTCGGCGACTGGGATAACTGAGAAGAACAGCGCGCTTCGTTGCGAAATTAAAAAGAGATAGCAATATTTGTGTGGGGTTAGCGTCTCAAAGACGTAGATTATCTTTCTAGGGTTAAGCCGTTGGTCTCAGCTGTCATGAACATCTATGGCGGTCGTTATTAGGAAGTCAGTGCCTTCTAATATTCTGACAACTGGTTTAACCATAGAATTATATTTCCCTTTGGGTTGTGGAGGTCAGATGGCAGTTGCTTCATGCAATAACAGAACTTTAGCGAGATCTGGTTAGACCAGTGAGCAGAACTTGGGCCCTGGGCTTAAATCTTGAGCAAACGGGATAATGCTAGAATATAACACTAGACATGATGTAAGCTGATGATGTGTTAATATTGTTTAAGCCTGCTGCACAATATTGATAATTAATATTAGATACAAAATATATACTTCAAAAGCGAAGACACTTTCAAGAATTTCTCGTAACAAGAAACTTTACAAATGTGCGCAGAACCTGGGCCCTGGGCTTAAATCTGGGGCAACCGGGATAATGCTAGGATATGAGTTGAGGGACATCTTCCTGCAAGATGGAAGGACGATCTGATAAACGTCCCAGGGTCCCGTTGTATGCGGGTTGCCTGCAATTAGTCTTATTGGACTCTTAATGGGGGAGGCCTTTGTTGGGCAGTATAAATTCATCAATAAATAATATATTTGTAATTTTATTTCAGACTAATCAGAGTCGATGGCAAATACTATTTGGCGTAGTGCTATCAATTCAAGTTTTGGCTAACATTATATTTGTTATATTCGTCAAGGGTGAACCATTGCCTTGGAACTCTTGTGAAAATGACGAAAACAAGGACTGTAAGTATATTTTTGAAATCTTAAATAATGACTTTGTGCGTTTAGCACATTTTAGCCTGTGTCAAGTAAGTGATATATTAATGATATATAAACCATCGTAAATGAAAATGAGTGGTGATAAAGATGATGAATGGAAAATGAGATACCGAGATACTACACTGAGATCTCACATAGACTTCCTGAAAGAATTTGAAAAGTGATGTTGCACTGACTTGTTTGATTTACGAAAACTCATGTAGGTACGTTCACAAACACTTTACGGTTAATAATCCACCGTTATTACACATTAATGTTTGAAATATCACAAATTTTAGAAAATTCAATCCAAGATGTCGCACAGAAGTTTATTCTTATTAATATTAATATAAGTTTTTTCCTTTATGAAACTAGAACCTTACCTTTTTTGACTTGGTGTTTGAAAAAGGTCTGTACAGTTGAACAAATAATTAAGTGCATATAAATTAATTTTTCATTGATAGATAATGTTTTATATTTTTATTATTATTTTGTTTCAGATTCAGATATTTACAAGTTGAAGGCAAAAAACAGTTTATTAATTCAAGAAATGGAACGACTCCATTTCACATATGAAGAAAATAAAAATTAAACGGAATGCATTACTATATTTGATAGAAATTATTTCAGAATATAATACACACACACATACAGGCTTATTTTCCCACCGTTTGGCGTGGAAATGGTGGGTTTACATTTATATAAATACTAGCGGACCCGACAGACTTCGTCCTGTCAAAAAGAATTGTAATGAGGCAGTTTTTTATTGGGTTTAAAGAATATTTATTTTCTCACTAAAAACCATACAGTCACTTACATGAGAAATTTACAATAAATGTGGGTAATGATTAATCTGACGAGTAGGTGTAAAAAATAAATAAAATTAATTGGGAACAGTCTACTTGGGCAGTGTACTATTCCTACGTATTTTACACATACATACATTCACGCCTATTTCCCCGAAGGGGTAGGCAGAGCCTCGTCTATTGATCAGCAGGTTGCACGCATGCTTGCAGCATGGCTTGGGCTCCTAGGATGTTAGAAGGATCCCTAAACACCCAAGAAGATAATAAAATGTATTGTTAAGTTAAGTATATTTTGTACAAAACGCGCAATAATTTATTGGTAATTTTTTTTAACTACTACGTAATCGCTTTTAAAAAAAATTGTAGCTGCTACGTCTACAATTTTTCATTGTAATTATTTAGAAGTGAACTCATAAACGGATTGTTATAATTCTTTAAAATACTTACTTTTTAAAATAATATTTATTTTTATTAAATTATACTACAGGTAGACTTAGATTTTATAGTGAATGAAACACTGTTTTATTTTTTAACCCAATAACTATCCCTTTGTTTGTACGTGGGTGACGTACAGTGCGCATGCGCATTCTATTCAAGTTTAGCCTTCAGGAATCAGAAGGTCTCTGCCGGCGCATACGCGAGCATCTCCTGTGACGCACTGCACTCCACTCCGATTGAGCCCGACAAGTGTACGTCATAAGTGACAACAGCTGTGCACGAATTAAGATTTATTTGTGAAAATATGTTTACGCCAGAACATGATTGCTTTGATCTAATTTGCTATGAACATAAATTTTTAAGGCATGCAAAACGTGAATAAAGCAAAACTAATTTTAATAAAAAAATTTAAAAAATGGGAATTTACATGTGTATAAATAATAATAAATAAATATTTTCTGACAATTACACCAGTTATTTAGTTCCAAGAGAAAAAGTATCATTAAGAATTTGTGTTATGGATTCTGAATAACGGATAACTAATTATATAATTTTTAGGTAATTTTTTTTTAAATACATACTTAATATATATAGGAATTCATAGTGTATGATACTTTGGTGTTCGTGCTTCTACACACAACTGCTCATATTTTAAACCATCATCATAGCCAATCACCATTTCAGCCATTTGGGAGTCCAGTGCTGAACATATTGTTTTCCACGTTGATCGATCTTGTGCCGCTTGCATCCAGCGGCTTCCCGCCGCCTTGACAAGATCATTTATCTACCAAGTCGCAGGCCGCCTTCTTATGCGTTTTTAGCGGTTTTTGCAATATGGTGCGTTGGTTTTAAAGGGTGTTGACAACAAAGTCTTAGGCCAGCATTTAAAGATCGCAACTAACTGTGGAGTTGCGTTTAGAAGGTCTGGGTATAAATTTTCGTGATACTGTGGTTTAGCATATACATCGTGAAATACAAAATTAGTAAAAATTAACAACGTACATAGGTACAACTTCGAGAGAGAAGTTCGCATAAAAATCTAGCTAGCCTGGACAGCATTCGGAACACTTCGTTTAGTCCTTTCGTTGCCAATGTCGCAAAGATAAGTCTTCGATAAGCGCGTCCTGCCCGTCATGACTTACGGTGCGGAAAAGTGGACACTGACGATACGACTGTTGGCTTAATTCACATGCGCTCTGCAAGCTATGGAGAGGACTTTCCTTGGCATTTTTATTTCTTTGAAAGATCGGATCAAGAATGAGGAGATGAAAATTATGACACAGCTTAATTCTAAGGTGGTTAAACAGTACTGCTGCGGCCCATAGTGACCTGTGGTAGCATTGTATAGTCGCCTCAAGTGAGGATATCTACTTGTAGATATGAGCTCAGTAAGCTACAATGAGCGGCGTGTACATTAGTCTATAGCATTCAAATTAACAACAGCGGCAGCGATAGAGATTGAAAGAAACTTAAATTTCGAGCTCAGTGCTATGATATTGCAAAGGTTTATGTCCAGGAGTGGACGAATGTAGGCTTATGATGATTATGGTAATGATGATGGTGTGAATAACCATCTTTGACTTTCATTACTTTTTTATTTGACATTTTTATAATAATTGTAAGTACTAATCTTTGGAATATAATAAACTAAACCTCTAAAAAAAGCTTTTTTGATCATCAAAAATACTGAGTGAGCATCTAATAGGTGATTAGGTGCTCAATCAGTATTTTTGATGTACAAAAAGGTTAGGTTAGGTTGGCAATTTATTAATTTTGAAGACACGTTAAATAACACCCCTAATCTTTTGCTTTGAAAATAACTATTCTTATTTTATTTTGACATGTGTTCATTGTTACTACATTAAATTATTAGTTATTTTGTTATTGTCACTCATAATTGACCCATTATGTGAACAATTTTAATTATTATTCAACTTGATATTTGTATGCCTAAAACGGTACATTACGGAAGCTATCTATTTATTGTATTGTAAGACCATTATTACTTGTAATGTCAAATAAATTATTTGATTTGATTTGATGATGGTAATGATAATGATTATGATAGGTATAGATTTCCCCGCGAAGTGGTCACATGGAAGCCTTTTAATTACATTTGGTCTTGCGGATTTTACTGTTCACGAACTTCATAAGCGTGGGAGTGTGGTCGGCTTAAAAATTCGATACATTAAAATCTTAATGAGATAAACATTTTACAAAGTGTGGTATTGTAGTAATGTATACCCATTACATGAGGTAAGTAATTTGATGACTTGCTTATTGACGTGACAACGTCTTATAAATTGGTTTGCCACGTGACACTTCAAGAAACTGCGTTACGCTCCGCTCACGTTATGCGCTCACAATGAGAGCGAGTGAGAGGCACGCGTCCCTTCCACTCGGGCATGGTTGTAATTCTCAAATATAATTCTTTGTATAAATAAATGTTTTAAATTGTTACTATTATTTCATCCTTCTTCCTACTATACGAATGAATATTCACAATAAAATTATTTTACCACTCAAAGTCGTTGTCACGTAAAACTTTCGCCCGTATACCGACTTTACAGGCAACCAATTTTTTTGATCACTTAATCGAAATTTCGCATTTTGTCTCAGAGTCAAGTCATGTTTTCTTACAGAGGTAACACTGGACTTTATTGACAAGTCAAAGCCTGATTGAATTATTGTGAGCGATGAGTTGATGTACTGCAATGAGCTTCCAAAAAGTGAAAAGAATCTGTGGTGCTATAGCGGATTGCCGCTTTATAACAGCATCAACTTATGAAAAGAAGCTATGCTGATCGCCTGTAGTCAAAGTCTTTGCTTTTTATAGTGATTAGCTGTCAATGTTAAGATGACGTTCTGTTTATGCGTTCGGTTTGCTTGTGTCTCATAAAGTCGGTTAAACTCGGCGTGATCACTGACTTGAAAGAATCTTTGTGCTTTACAGAAGTCTTGGAAAAGCCTTTATTGTTAAGATATGACGGTATGGGATCGTTCGTTTTATTTGATAATCATACTTCAAACTATTAATTCATTACCATTGAAGTTTGATTTCGAATTTATTTATGTTATAGAAGATTCAATATTCTTTTTCATCAAGAAGGTTTTTGTTAGAAATTCTTTAATGAGACTTATCAAAATTACTACACTTTACTATGAAGGTTACAAACATTTACCTTATTCCACAATGTAAACAGTCATGTTATCATCTATATAACAATCTCCAAAATAAATATGAATATACATATATTCAACATCCGTTTGTTAATATTAACTAGCGAATCGTCAACGATACAAGATATTAACTAGTGTAATAAAATTTAATATGTCTAATAATACAATGAAATTGGACTACATCTCTGTTCCTACAGGAGATAAAGGTTAGTAATTCAATTGTATTCAGTATAACCAACAGTGGTACAATATGTATATTTTCCAGTTTAACAATATATAGCCAACCTATTATACACAAATTACTGAAATAATATTTTCTGCACAGTAAACTTAAGCGCCTTTAGCTGATGTCATTAAACAAATTTAAAGTTAATTTATAAAAAAATGGCTTGTTGATGAGTGTGTTTATTCACTAAATGAGTATTTTGAAGAATAAATTTATGATTGTAATATTAGAATCCTCTGATTACATTTTTGCATACCACTTACTGGTGAAATATTTCATGTGAAATAAAATGTCTTTGTCTTACTAAATTTAATAATAATACCATCCAGTGTCCTTTACGCACTTACTACTCATAAACGAAAGAAAGCAATAAAAATTAACAAGAAAAGAACAGATCAAAACAATCATAAACCAGTAGAAAATTATCTATTGATATAAATTATTGAACAAGCACAGTATTGTTACACGTTTCATAATTTGAGGTCCCATTAAATAGACAAAATAATAAAAAGGTTTTAACTCTTCGACTCGTGAAGTCCTTTTTACACATACGAGAAATGGAACGCCTCAAGTCTAAAAAGGATGAAAACAAACATTAAACGAATTGCATTACTTTATTTAATAAAAATCAGTTAAGAATTGCCATGGCTTGTAGGAACGGCCAACCTGGAGATATAAACACAAATGCTGTCTGTTTAGCCCGCCAAATAGTATCCATTATATAATTATAATCTCTTACAAACTCTTACAGGATAGCTCAAAAGTTTCCCTGATATAACTAATTATAAATCCATAATTAATTACATCAGTTAAAGTTTTCATGACAAAGAAGTGATTGTTACAGGAATGGTTATATTTGTCTAAGACCAGGTTGTCTATACTCTAAATTATACTGATTGTATATACATATTATATTGTTCCGAATCGATTGACTTATAAATTATAGCCACAATCCTAAATAACAATTGAAAATAACATTATAATTATGTCGACATTTTAGAAGTGAAACTCAAAAAGCCGTATGGATGGGGTCATCGACATATACAAATATTTATAGTATGTATAGCTGCAACAGCATGCTTTGGCGCTAGAGCTCATTTCAACATAACAATGGTAGCTATGACTAATCAGCAAACAGTTAAAGACCACGATGTACATAGTTATATAAACACCACAAAGATCATTGATAACAATAGCTCAATATATGAAGATATAAACTATGATATGACAACGAAAGTATACTATGATCTTGGCATAGATAATGCTACAGATATTGAAACACATAGTCAGATCAAAGTAGAATCTTCTTCTATAAGACACAAGGTAAGTTTGAAGACAGTTATTCCAAAACATACAGTTATAAGCAATTACTCATCACAGTTATATGGAATTCTAAATCAACCACGATTATTCAAAGCAAATCGAAATTTTTGTAATTTATCTAAGTTAAGATTTTTCAAAAATGTGCTTCAGCAATAGACATATAACACACAATATACTCTTATTTAGTACAATCACAAGAACTTAAAGTATGGCAGAACATTAAGTTTGCTTCTTGTATAATGAGTGTTTAATTAGGATAGACCGTAGTTTCTGCTTACCTAAGGCTTTCATCCATAACAACTTCTCTAATACAAAAAAACATTATCTTATACCTTTTAGCAAACCAGGAAAAGCTTGTATTTATCTTGTGCCAGCAGTGAAGATACTCACTGAATCCGCTTTCAGCGACTCGATATTTCGATCAAATTTTAAGCTAGCCGTCTACTATATTCTGAAAACAATAATCCATCGGTTTGAGATCAGGCTTTGCAGTGAGCTAATCTCGAGAGGCAATGAAATCATTAATATATATGTCTATTCAGCGTTGGGTTATCTTCGCTTAATGCGCTTTCTGATGACAAAATATTTGGATATAGTTTTGTCGCTTAGTGGATCGATTAGATCTTTATAAATTCTTCAAATTATTTGGATATAGTTTCAAAATATTTGGATATAGTTTTGTCGCTTAGTGGATCGATTAGATCTTTATAAATTCTTAGTTTAATTTAATGGCTTTTGACTGCATGTGTATTTTGTCAGTCTCGATAATCACTGCACATTTTTTTATTTTTTTTTATTTTACAGCCTCGATAGCATCTTGCAAATTTTTGCGCATAGGTTTGACTGTCAGTATATCAACCATTGTTCTATGATTCATATACTGACTAATATACGATAAGTGGCATGTAAAATACATCTGCCGACAAACTGCTACGCAGTTTGGCAGATGTATTTTATTTTATTAAAACTGTACGTTTTTGAAACAATAAAAAAAAAAGAAAAAAAGAAGATTATTGTATATAAAATTGATTGTATTTGATATTTCATAAATACAGAGAAATATTATACGGCCACATTTCCCCAATTATACGTAATGTTCGCCAAAGCCTCGTTTATTGATCAGCTGAGCAGGTGCACCACTTGCAGGTGGATTTGGTTTGGGGTTCCTTAGATGTTAGTAGGATGCCTATACATTGTATTTGACATTTGGTAATGATATGTCTAAAAATCCACTATATTTACATATAAAAACACAAATTCACACTAGTTTTGGAAAATAAAATACTACCGCAATGTGTCCATTTTTGCATTGGCGCCATAACCCCATTATTATTTACTTATCCTACCGATGTTTTATATTAAATGTATATTTTTTTATTGATTTTATGTCAATTAAGTAATCTTTTTAGGGTTCCGTAGTAAACAAGGAACCCTTATAGTTTCGCCATGTCCGTCCGTCCGCGGGTTAGCGCAGAGACTATTAACATTAGACAGCTGAAAATTGGTGTGGGTATACATATTAATCACGTCGACAAACCTGTAGAATAAAATTTTTAAAAATATTGTTTTGTAACGTACCTCCCCGTAAAGTAGGAATGATTTTTTTTTCTCGAGTCTATCTTATCATGTTGGGTATCGTTAGAAAGGTCTTTCAAAAGTAATACGAGTTTCTTTAAACCATTTTTCGATTTAGGGATCCGTTTTCGAAACATTAAGCTTTAAAGTGGAAAAAATTGATAGAGTTCAGTATCCCCCCCCCCCCCCACCAGGTAAACGGTACTTTCAGAGTGGATGAAAAAATTCACAATAGTAGTATATATAATGAAGTTAAAAGGAAAACTATCACGGCTAAGTAGGCTTTACTGGTTTTCGAGTAATGGACGACAATCAAATAAATTTTTGTATTAAATGTATTAAAATTTCATTCATACCGTAGTAGTGATATCTATCGGGGAATAGCTGAACCTGTTCATATAGCGACATTATGGCAAAGGGTGACTACGGAACCCTATATTGCGCGTGGCCCGACACGCACTTGGCCAGTTTTTTTGTCTATTTTAAATTTACATATATACATAATGTCAGGCCTCTTTCCCGTAGGGTCAGGCAGAGATCACATCCTTGCATATCTTTCCTATAATCTGAACACACACTTTTAGCTTAAGTCACTAGTCAACCTTTACATTTACGACTGTCGGTTTAGGGTAATTTTGACCTGCCCTTTCTCCAAAACTTTCTGAATTTGTAGAAAGGAAAACATTAAAAGTTAACTTAATTAATTTCAGACATTCGATTGGTCAAAATCAATACAAGAAATACTTATTACGTCTTTTTTTGTTGGATACGTTACAATGATGATACCTATGGGTATGGTGTGTCAAAGATGGGGAGGAAAAATACCATTGCAAATTGCTTTGTTGGTAAACGGGATTGTTTCATTGATGACTCCTTGGTTGGCTAGTTGGGTAAGACATGCATGACCATAAATACCTAAATAAATATTGTTCATATAATATCCTAGCATTTGCTATCCCGGTAAGCTTAGGCCCTAGGGTCTGCTCACTGGTGTAACCAGACTGTGCTGCTGTCTGACCTGCAAACCCATTATTGGTAAAACAAGCTGTCAGGTTGTTAGAAAACACTGACTACCTAATAACGACTTAGATGTTCATGGCAGACGGGTCCAAGTTCTTAACGTGCTTTCCGAGACACCGAGCAAGCGACCTATGATTTTTCCAACCAGGGTTAAAACCCGAGGCCCTCTGAATTTCAAGGGTATGGGTCTCGACATTGGGCTATCGCCGCACCTAAATATAAATTTATACTTAGAAAATCAAATATTTATGCATGTGTATGCTTTATGTACAATCCGTAACGCAAGTTCTCAATCATACTGATTATGAATCGTTGGTGTGATTTTTGAACAATCAGTTATTTTTATTTCAATTTTCACATACGAATTCACACTCAATTCAATATACATAAGACATTTTATTTACATTTAAGATACTCTCTCATGATATGCCCAAATATCTTTGGGGGCTTAAATTGTTAAGAAGATAGACATCAAACATTTAAGCCCGATGTACAATCAAGACGTATCCTTATCATTGCTAGTGTGCTACATATTTGTAGAGCCCAAAGCAATGTGGTTAATATTTGCGTTGAATTGAATATAACTATATGTATATGTTACAACATTTATCTCCGCGGATGTACACTGGGTCCGCTTGGTAGAAAATATGACCGAAACTCTAGAAGGCCTCGTTAGAGTCACCAAGAGGCTGACATACTGCCGGACATTTCCCTCCCCCTTTCGAATCACAACAGGCTGTCTAATTAACCTCAGAAGAATCAGGCATGGTTGGTTTTTTCTCGTGGTTGCCGCCAGTTATAATAAAAATCCAAAAAAGGATCTAAAGTTAAATCAAGCTTAAAAATAGTGCTGTCACTGTCTCCATTTTATGAAATAAAAGTAACAGCACTAGTTTTAATACCGGATTAACTTTAGATCTTTTTTTGTTCTAAGCCCCACTACGCTTAGGCGCTACCTTGTGATATAAAAGAGTCTCGACTACAAATCAGTTTGCTTTGCTTATATTGTTTCTTCATCACAGGGAGGCTGGAAAGCCATAAGTGCCTGTCGTTTCTTTCAAGGAGTCTCTCAAGGTGGAATGTATCCCAGTTTACAATGCTTTAACGCTAAATGGGCATCGGCCAGTGAGCGTAGTAGGTTTACCTGCTACTCATTTTCAGGTAAGTTTAATGTGAGCTGAGAAAATGTATTTCTTTATTTATTTAATATGAGCTGCGCCACGTGGTGTCAACAGCGTGGTTCCCCGTTTTCGTGGGAATAGCGGGATGAAAAGTATCTTATGAGTTAAGTCAGGATATTCAGATTTCCCCCGCGCATTGGTCTCCACCCGGACGTGGCGTTTGAGTACCTAGTAGAAGGGCGGAGGAGGCCACCGACTCTGGGTGCCTTTGGTACTGACTACCGGGAGGGATACTAAGAGAGATCAGTGGAGTACGCAGCAGGTGGGACCGGATGGCGCTGCTGTTTACCCTCAGAGAAGGTGACCGACTTCGCTACACGCTATGGTTGCACACGGAGGTAGAAAAGGCGCGTTCATTGCTCCTCATTGAAGAGGTTTTTGCGGTTCTGGTGATGTTGCCGTTATGACGAGACATATTGAAAGACATTGTCATCAGCTCACCACTGCTGAGCATAGACTTCCTTATTGGTTTTCTACATAATCGATCTTAAACCACCTGCATCCAACAGTTTTTCACTAATATCGATAATCTTAAAAATGTAACTTTTTTTTTGCAGGACCAACTATTGGCATCATTCTAGCCTTTCAAGTGGGTGGTGTTTTGGCTAATTCCTCATGGGGCTGGCCCTTGAATTTCTGGGTGTCAGGGATATTTTGCTTAATTATTTTTATAGCAGTTACAATATATGGATCAGCCTCTCCTCTCGACCACAAATCTATATCAGAAGAAGAAAAGAAATTCATTTTGGGTGACCAAAGTAACGTAAAGAAAAGGGTAGGTATTTATTCGACCACATATTTTTGATAACTCTTTTCAAGTTACGAATATTTGGACATGATAAAGTTTCTACTCTTTCTAGATCTAAAAAGTCGTCAGATTTTATAAATGTATAGTAAGGCTGCCTGTCCACTGAAGCGGAGCGAGGATGCGGAGTGGAGAAACGGACAAATATTATCCAATAGGAATCACGGACAGGAGAGGAGCGAAGATTTGATGAATTCAAATTGATGAATGAATTCTTAGCATAAAAATTTTAAGCATAAAATAAGTTAGCATAATGTAATTACTACTAATTATAATTTCGCATAATACTAATAAGCACAACAGTTTTTACCATTTTTTTTTTTTGCATAAATGCAATAAGCATAAACATGATTAAGCATGACATAATTAACCATAAATTTGAAAAGGCATAATGGAGTTTTACCATAACTAAAATACCTAATTATTAGAAATATAAAAACATAATTGCATTCATGTAAGGTAATTAAAAAGCGGCTTACGGGTGGCCCTTGGGCCCGCCGCACCTATACCTTTTTTATAATAAAATACTGTTATGCGACTTTCTATTATGCCTAAAAAAATTATGCATAAATGCGTTATGCTAAATAATAATTATGCCACAGTACATATTATGCTTAAACCAAATTCGGCCAAATTAATATTATGCTAAATGAATTATGCCAATTTCATTATGCCAATGAAAGGGATCCCACCTGTAAGACTATGTTGTTGTAAAAATAATTAACGTGATCTTTTTTCAGAGTGGTCTGTTCTCCTCCTTGCCTTACATGAGCAATTCTGTTATCAGTATATGTTTTGGTATTTTATCAGATTTCTGCACTAATAAAGGTTTTCTCAGCATTAAAAACGCAAGAAAGATCTTTAATTCTATTGGTAAGTTTTATTAAATTATACGATCCTTAAATGATGTTTGTTTTGGTTAAAATGAAATGAGCTACAATTTCTATTTAGATACAAATGTCGACCGAGATGGTGTCGAAGTCAGTATACTTGCTCTACGCTCCTGAGATTTTAATGATACTTATCTTGAAAATGCGTAATTAGTGTCATGTACTAATCAATAAACAATAAAAAACGGGAGTAAAATTAACAATTATAGCTACAATAAAATATATTATACCTAAGAAAGTGGTGGTGGAGAATATGTTTAAAAAATTTGATAATTTCTCAATACGTTGTGTTCTTTTCTATAAAAGAACAATCTAATAGAACTTGAAGATAAAATATAGATAAAAGAATTAGAGAAGCAAATATGTATCTACATATTTTCATTTTAATCTTTTACTTTAGTATCTTGAACGCTTTGGTCATAACAATCAAGTTAGGTTGTAGTTTGCGCTAGATACACATAATAAGCTAAATCTAGCTTATTTGTTCTTAATAACAAGAAATGATCAGATCTGTAGAAGAAAAGAAATGCTACAATACGCACACGAAAAAAATTGCAACCTGAGTGGCATTGCGCTTGGAACAAAGCTTGAAGACCACACTAATGATAGGCTAACATAGGGATGGATGGCGTCCCCCCCGAACAGGTCTCCTTGGCGTGGTGGGGGGGCTGAGTACCTCCCGGAAGCCGGGAAAAGGTAGCACCCAGAGACCGACGACTCTGGGTGCCCTTAGTACTAACTACCGGGGGAGAAACTAAGAGGGACCTGTGGAGGGCGCAGCGGGCGGGCCAGGAGGGCCCATCAAGCAGCGCCAAGAGGGTTTTAGGCAGTGGGGGCAGGGGGCCCGTGCTGTCTAACCATAGACCCTTCGAGAAGTCGGCCACACACGCTATGGTCGCACAGGGAGGTAGAAAAGGCGCGTCCACTGCGCCTCTCTGAGGAGTTCCTCCCGGTTTTGGTCCGGGGGACGTTGGCCGCAGGCAGGGTGTCAGACGCTGCAACCCAGGTATTGGCCCCCGCCTTTTTCTCAACAAGCGGCGGGCGTCGTCGAAAGATTTTTAGTGGGTATTACTGCTGGCAGTCGCGTCTGCCGGTGGTGAGTCCCACACACCCTTTCGGTCCCCCTTTGGCCGGAAGGTAGTGCGTAAACGCATTTTGTTCCCGACGTAAAACAAAAACAAACAAAAAAAAAGGGGATGGATGGCGTCCCAATCAAAAGATCGATAATTAGGTGAAACTTGTAAATTGATAAATTTGAACTTGAATTTTTTACTTTCGACTACTATGTTCGAACAAAGTTTAAATCTGGGCTGCATATCGTAGTTGTGCCGTGAATGACGACCTGATAATGGTTGCAGGATCACGTTGGACACAGACCGCATCCAATCGGTATCATTTGAAGCTAATGAAGGAGATCCATGTTCAGCAGTCGACGACTTTGCGCTGATGATGATAATTGTTCCGTTTTTTATATTCACACATTATGTTCCGTTTTGTATATTCATTTCCACTATTGTATTGTTAATAATTGAAAATAATCCTTATAAGTTTTTAACGTATTCTATTTTATGTTGAATATTATGTCACAATTTTCGTTTTCAGGGACCATGGGAATGACGTCCTGTCTTTTACTCGTGTCGTTCACCAATAGTATGGAAATGGCAATGTTTTTCTTTACTTTATCAATGTCTTTGCATGGAGCCGTTCATGTTGGGTGGATGGTAAGTAAGAATAGTAATACAAACATAATATTGGAAAAAAACTTACTACAACCTTTTAAAAGGGTTTGATTGATGAAGAAAAATTTCCTTTTAGCATAGAGAATTCGAAGTGATATATCGTATATATCGTTTGATATCGTATTTTTGATATTGAAAGCTTCAAAGAGTATATCCGGTGATAGCTAGATAGTAAGAACTTTTTTGTGTCTCCTTTACGATTTAACAATTTGCATATACGAGCTATCACACCTAGACCGACGATGTGTCAATTGATGAGACTCGGCATGCCTTTATAACACTACTCCTAACATATTGAAAGCTGTCAAGATTACCAAATTGCCAATTGGGAAGGAAAAAAAAAATTACCAAGAATTATGCTCTATAGTGTATTACTAATCTTTAGCGTCCGCATTCAAACTAAGGGAAGAGTGCTTTAACACATATTCTATCACATAGACCTAGTTGATAAGTAGAAGCATGCGTTAGAAATTTTCAAGCTGCCCAATACGGACAATTACCTGGCTTGACGACTACCCTATAATAATGATAAAATCTTAATTTGCTTTCTGAAGTCAGACAATATCAAATATGTCACACAATAGGATTTGTCATCGATACGTCAGAAGAAGATGACTTACATAAGGGTTTATTACAGGTCAACTATATCGACTTGTCTCCTAATAATTCTGGATTAATGATGGCTGTAGGAAACTTTATTACGACTATTTGCTACTTCACACTCTCAACAGTCATATCCGTTGTTGTAAAAGACGTGGTAAGTATAAGTGCTTATAAACACTGATTTATCTTACACAATTTTTTTTTACTTCTTACTTTTTAGTGCCGTTTGTTATCGGCCCAAAGTAGTGCACACCCTCGCTCATCTTACGAGGAGTCGTAAGAGTCGACAAAGTTAAATTCTTCTACTTGATGGACAGCAGCGTCATCCTACGTACTGGCTTGTACTGCGGTCATCAACCCGCATGCCCAGCGTGGTGATTATGGGCAAATATCCCCATTAGAATGTAACCTATTAGGAAGGCTAATTTACAGTGGTGGATATTATCACATATCATATCAGCTTAGTGGCTTATATGGATTATGATTCGACGCATCCACATTCCGGATACTGTTCTCGCCACATGATATGCCTTTCGTGCCATGTTTTCCCTAAACTATATTTAAATATATAAACCATTTTTTTTATATTTTGATATTTTGCTTTTACATAAATATATGAATAAGTACTGACGACTGATATGGCATGGTAGCGTGTATACTCGTGCTCCGCTCCTAAGGTCGTGGATTCGATTCCTACACAGGACTAATATGAACATGTGTGTGCATGTGTATGAACATGAATATTTGGTCTGGGTGTTTCCCTATGTATGTTAAGTATTTATTTACAAAAAAAATGGTATTTATGTATGTTTATCCGTTATTTAGTACCCATGACACAAGTTCTCAATGATACTTGTCTTAGAACTAAATAATTGGTGTAATTGTTAGAAAATATTTTTTTATTTACAACATCCCTATATATATTAAATATGTATGTACAAAAAAAGTATTACAATATGTTTATCCGTTTTCATCACAGAAGTTCTTAATGATTTATCATGAACTGAACAATTCGTGAATTTATCGGTACATGTTTATATAAATAGGAGACCACCGTATTATTTTTTTTTTTTCAGACAAACTTAATACAATGGCGTATAATGTTTCTGATAGTCACTGGTATCGGCGTACTTTCCAACATTATATATGTGTTGTTTATAACCACAGATACTCAACCATGGGACTCGTATGGCTTAGAAACTAACGGCAAGTACACACACGAATATAAACCACAAAAACATACGCAATTTCATTTAGTTTCTGAAATACCCACTAACTTCACACTTTTTCATTTAATTTATGAAATATCAATTAAATTCACACTATTTTATTTTGTATGTGAAATACCCATTAAAGTCACATTTTTTTATTTAGTTTATGTAATCCCTATTAAATTTACACTTTTTCATTTAATTTATGAAATATTAATTAAATTCACACTATTTTATTTATTATATGAAATACCCATTAAAGTCACACTTTTTTATTTAATTTATGAAATATCAACTAAATTCACACTATTTTATTTAGCATATAAAATACCCATTACAATCGCACTTTTTAATTTAGTTTAAATATGAATATGAAATACCCATTAACTGTTGTTTGCTCTATAATAAATTGTTGTTACTAGTAATTCGCCCGCGACTTCGCCCGGGTGAAATCCGATTAAATCGCGCATATTGTTTAAATAACTTTACATATGATAATTCCAATCAGCGTAATTATCGCTTGCTCCGTGCCTCGGAAAGCACGTTAAGCCGTTGGTCCCGGCTATCATGAACATCTATGGCAGTCGTTATTAGGAAGTCAGTGCCTTCTAACAGACTGACAGCTGGCTTAACCATAGAATGATGTTTAGGGAAACCCAGAGGGCTGGGTTGCGGAGGTCAGACCGCAGTCGCTCCACGTATTAACTGAAATTCAGTCAAATCTGGGTTGAACCAGTGAGCAGACCCCGGGCCCTAAGCTTAAGTCTTACTACTACTCTAGGGCAACCGGGATAATGCTAGGATACGATGATTCCAATCAGCTAATAATAAACCTAACAAACATTAATAAAAATATTTTCATGCATGAAAGCTAGTTCCAAAATGAAGACTTTCCAAATAAACTTTGATGTCCTATTTTTATCACATATAACCTTTTTTCGCATTTAAAAGTACCCTTTTTACTATCTGTGACACAAACCTCATACAAATTTGTTCAGTAGTTTCAGCATGGAAGCGAGTATGAAAATATGAATATTTGTAAAGTGCCAATAAAAACAAGCTCGTTTAATTTTACAATAAATACGGCTTCTCACGGCTCACATCCAAAGCATAAATGATTTGGTTAAGGCGGAGGAAAGCCGATATATGCAGGCAGCTCGAGATTGATAGACGTTCTTGAGGAGGTCAATAGGGGTAGACAATGATCAGTAGTAGTCTTCCAATGGCTAAGATGATAATAATAATAATAATAATAATAATGTTTATTTCTCACCACAATTAAAGAAATTACATGCTTAATTGATACTTATAAAACAATTCACAAAACTTATCTATGATTGTGGGAGACTGGAGTCTGAAGTAGGCAGTAAGTCTGCCTGTATCTCAGAACTCCAGGCCTCCACCCTCCTTAAGAGACGTTATTGTTATCTAGAATATTACATGTAAAACTATAGGTAATAATAATGATGGCAAAACTAATATATAATTTTTAAGTTCCAATATAAACATATTATATCACAAAGTTGGTCCGAAACCATTACATTTACAGTGACGTAAAAGCTGGGGCGGAACTTTCCGCATAATGTCGATTGTCCTGAAGTCGTTTGTCATACATCAAGTGGCATAATAATCATTTAGCATAACACTAATATCACATAATTTTTCCTTAGTAAAACTTTTTAATGGCATTCCTGTTTATAGGCATATTATTATTAAGCATAATATATTAAATCCCTAATTTCATTTGGCATAATGTTAGGTAGTCTTTAAATTATCTAGCATAATTTAATTTGCCATTACTATAGAAAAACCTAATTTAATTTGGCATATGTGTGTCATTATTACTGAAATCCCAAATTTTATAAAGTATTAATTATTTAGTCCTAAATCTAATTGATTAAATCCAATTATCACTCAGATTCGAACAAGCGCACTTGAATCCAGGTGGTCGGTCCTTGCCCTGCACTAGAGTATAATTTAAGCCCGCGTAGCGGCGGAAGGCCGAGGCGACCCGCGAGCTAAGGAGCAGGTGGTAATCGAAAACTATCTGTAGCTGTAAGCTATGCGAGCTTACAGATAGGGTCCGCCGTGTAAGAAGCCACGCATGCTGCGTGCTCGCTTGCATGCTTGATGCATGCTTGCTTGACTAATAAAAATGCTAGTATGCTTTTAAAAATTATGCGTAATTCTATTATTCCTTGTAATTAGTATACCATGTATTCATTATGCTTTAAACAAAACATGGGTTAAGATAGTATTCGTTGTGATTATTATAATATACATTGGATATGTCTTTACATATTCTGCTTAAAGGTATTCTGCGTTTAAACTTTATGCCTTTTCATATATATGATAAACTATTTTAGCCTACGCTATATTATGATTTTTATAATTATGCATCACGATAATGTGCAACGTGATGATTATTGGTATTGAAATTATGGGACATGACATTATAACAATAAACATTATGCTTATAATTAGGGAGCCCGTAAATACGAGTGCTTGAAGCGCAAATCACAACAACATTGTTATCATATTGTAGTGTGATATTAATGCCCGCTAACTATCTCTCCCAATTCAGTTAAGGTTGACTGGAAGAGATTTCTTTTAGAAATAAGTCCACCTTTGTACTTCGTCTTTTTCACGTAAGGCTTTTTTATGTAATTTTTTTTTTCTGCAATAACAAATATTACTATTGGAGAAATTCTCCAGGTCAATCAAAATTCCGCTAGCGCAGTGGTTAGAGTCGTGTATCGGTTATTAAGTGGTGGGTTCGATTCTAATCGAGTCACCGCGAACGGTTTTGTCTAGTATAATAAATCATCTATTTAAAGTAATATTGTTGTTGATAATAAATAATTCATAATTTTTCAGAGACCGAGGATAATGAACAAGAATGCAATAAAAGTATACAAATTGAAGGACAAGAAGACAAGTTGTAAAAAAATATTGACCTGATATTTATAGTGTATTGCAATTGACGAATAAATCAATCAATAATTAATCATGAAATAAATATTCAAATAATTTTAATACGTTTTTTCTTTATCTTACAAGTTTGATGAATTCATTACAAGTACGAAAAGATATTTATTTAGTTTGAACTGCGTTTTTATTTTATGCATAAGTAAAATTACAATTAGGTGCTTTGAACTATATTTTCGTTAAGAGACTGTGAAGGGATGACCGGTGGCTTAGGGACAAAGCAGACTCAAAAAGGAACATGTATGGATTTTAGTCAATAAAAGCCCTTCAGCTTTACCCACAGCGGGAGAGGTCATTTGACAATTTTCCAACTAATATAAAAAAAAGTTTAAACCGCGTTTAAAAGCGGTATCGAGAGATGTTTCAGTGTCTTCATTCGTATTCCCTGCTTAAAAGGAATTAATATTTTCTAACAATTACACCAATTTATTTAGTTCCAAGACAAGTATCATTAAGAACTTGTGTTATGGATACTAAATAACGGATAAACATACAAATACATTTTTTTGTTAATAAATACTTAATGTACATAGAGAAACACCCAGACCAGAAAAAATATTCATGTAATATTTATATTCACAAAAATATTTGTCATGTATGGGAATCAAGAATACTCGCCACCACTCCATGTCCTCACGCATTGATCACTAAACTTGTACTACGTCACTAAAATAGTTTAAGAGTCCTACAAAAAGAGAAGTGGAATACTGGGTGGTATAAAGCCAACATAGGCATGCATCGCATACAAATGAATGATATTTTTTATTTCTATTTCAAATATCATTAAGGGGCAAAAAAATTTATTTCTTAAATAGTTTTATATTTTCTCAAGCTCTTTGAATTTATATACATTTTAATTTTAATAAATTTGCAATACTGCTCTTCACTTTATTTATGTTACATCTTAATTTAATTAACAAAAAAAAACTTTTAATTATATCCGGAGATGCATTTTTTACGTCGGTAACACTGCCCGCTGCGCCCTCCAGAACAGTGTACTGACTATTAAGGGTACCCAGAGTCGCCGGTCCCTTGGTGTTACTGATTCCCTAACGACTTGTCCACCCTACTGGAAGGTACTTCGCCTCCCACCACGACAAACTGGATACCAATCGTAGGGGGAGACTATTCGCGACGATAGCCCTTTGTTGAGAGATAATGAATACGAGTGGACTGTATAAAAATGTAATAAGTATGTAAAAATGGACAATAAGGCAAATGCGTAAGCGCAGCCGTGCGTAGAGGCGTGCAACAGCTTACTGATGTGGCGCGGGGCGCGGGATCAGCCGTAGACCGGCCGGCGAGCCCCCTGCCCCCCGCGTTCCTCATTCACTGCCGCTGGCGCCTGAGCGCGCGCGGCGATGTTGAGACTGGTGCCTCAACATACTCCCCCCGTTGAAGTGTCTTCAACTGTGGTGACCGGCAGCGGGCAGATGGTGTTGAAGGCGCGCCGGATGACTCCCTTCTTGGTGAGGATGTCGGCGACTCTGGCGACGCCATCTCTGCCTGGGAGAACACGTTTGATGCGTCCTAGAAGCCACATAAGAGGAGGTAAGTTGTTGTCCTTTATGACGACCATGGTTCCCTCTTTGAGCTCGCCAGACGACCGGCACCACTTCGTTCTCTCCTGTAGCCACAGAACGTACTCGTGCGAGAAGCGAGCCCAGAAGTGTTGCTTCAAAAAGTCAATACGCTGAAAGCGTTTTAGGCTGTTGACGTTGGCGTTCTGGACCTGTGAATGAGGCAGCATGATTAGAGAACGACCAATAAGGAAGTGAGCAGGTGTCAAAGGAGCGAGGTCGAAAGGATCGTTGGACAATGGAGTTAAGGGTCTTGAATTCAAGATAGCCTCAACTTGTATTAAACAGGTGGCCATCTCCTCGAAGGTTAGGTTTGTTAAACCCAAGACCCGTCGAAGATGATGTTTGGTGGATTTAACTGCAGACTCCCATAAGCCACCGAAGTGTGGAGTATACGCAGGTATGAAGGAAAAGTTTATGCCAGCGTCGATTGTGTTAACATTTAAGTCTTGAGAAAGCAGCTTGGCCAACTCATTGAAAGCGCCGACAAACGTTGTGCCGTTATCGGAAAATATGTTGCGTGGTTTTCCCCTGCGAGCAATAAAGCGATTAAGCGCAGCTAAGAAAGCTTCCTTTGTAAGGTCCGACACAAGCTCGAGGTGAATGGCTCTTGTTGCTAGACACACGAACACACAAATAAAACATTTGATAAGCCTACACCCTCTACCTTTCCGGTCAGCTATCATAATGGGACCAGCGTAGTCTATGCCTGTGTCTAAGAACGGAAACTCTAAGTGTAAACGCTGCTTTGGAAGATTACCCATGATAGGCTGAATAGTGTTAGCCTTGACCCTGCAACATTTAACGCATTGATGTGTGACCTTTTTTGCCAAGTTCCTACCACCAATGGGATAGTAGTGATGACGAACAGTGGCTAATAAAAGCTGAGGCCCAGCATGCAGGAGGCGTAAATGAAACATATTAAACAAGAGAATGCAAATTGTATGTGAACTAGATAATAAAATTGGATGTTTAATATTATAATCGTAAAATGAATTATTTAATCTTCCCCCCACACGAATGAGGTTAGAAATATCATCAAAAAAAGGTGATAAAGACAATAGTTTGTTTTTTGCTGGCAACTGTTTGCCTGATTTAAGTAAGTGATACTCTTCCGAGAAAGATTCCATTTGACTAAGTCTTAATATTAAGTTTAAGGAATTGTTAAGTTCAGTGGAAGTTAATGAACCAAACTCAACTGATTTTTTATTGCATTTTGAGATAAATCGCATGACATATGCCGTCACACGCTGTATTTTATTGAAGTTAGAAAATTTGGACCATAGGTCACTAATAGAATTTTCAATAACATGATGAGAAACATGACAAGAAGTGATGGTTTCTGGTAACCCAGAATTATTATGATGTGATTCAGGGAATTGTGGCCATGAAGACCTATCTTTGGTAAGAAATTGTGGTCCTGACCACCACAATGAAGAAGATAAAAGCTTGTCAGTTCGAAGTCCACGCGAAGCGAGGTTAAGGCGAAGATCTCTACCCAAACGACGTTCAACTGATAGAAATCGCTGTTTAGCTAACATGTATGAATCACCCAACACGTCTGGTGACTCTTTGAAAGGAATAGTTACCACAAATCGCCCATCAGAATTTCGATATGTGGTATCTATAAAATGCTGTTCACAGGATCTCTCTTCACTTGTATGATTATGCATAGATGACACAGAATCTAACTCCCAAAACCGATTTAAATCTACTTGTAAGTTATTAATGTGCATACAAACATGCGAAGAGGAATCCAATTGATGATATGCACCCGAAATGAGCCAACCTAGTTTTGACTCAAGTAAAGTGGGCTTATGAGTACCTAATTCGATACGGCCAGTGCCTATGATACCCCAAAAGACTTCCGCACCGACAAGGACGTCGATCGAAGACGGAACATAATAAGTGGGGTCAGCAAGACGCATTATTCTTATTTCATATTCTTATTCTTGTTTGCATTTACATACTTATTACATTTTTATACAGTCCACTCGCATTTAATTTATCTCTCAACAAAGGGCTATCGTCGCGAATATTGGTCCTCCTCACGCTCTGCATATTGCTCGCTGGGGTCTTCCACCAAGGCCTCCAATTCATCCTGTAATGCATCATATTTCTCGTATAAGCTTTCAAATATATTAAGACGGTATTCGATTTCGATGATTTGTACCTCACTTAACTTTTCGCAAGACTTAGAAATGCTTAAATAAGTATTAAACTGCGTAAGCTTGGCTTTGATTGAAGCTCGCTTCTTAATAAAGCTTTTGATGTCAGCCATGACAGTGAAAATTTAGCAGGTGCAGTAGAAATAAGACGAAGAGGTAACGGAAAAAATTAATGTAAAAAAAAGAATACTTTTACTTTATTAATAGCAATAAATAGTGAATGTGCACAAGAATTTTACGCAGTATGAAGTTTGTTTGCTATTGAAAAGCGCCAGGCGTAAAAAAAAAATGAATTGAATAAATGAAATAATGTAAATAATATGGACGAGATATTGTAATAAATATGAATAATCGTGATTACACTGAAAAAAATATAATGATTAGTCACAATGGAAATTGTAACGGACTTTTTTTATTAAACTTTGGTGTTGCATATAACAACAAAATACTGTTTATACAAATTGATAGGCTGAAGATTATGGATTTATGGAATTAATGATTGAAAGAAAACTACTAAATAAGTTAAAAATGGACAAGCAAATAAGGCAGAATGTTGGAACAAAGGAAATTGGAACGTTCTCACGGTTTTATGTTGTCAACCTCAGATGCTGATGACTGTGGATTCGAAGAGTAGATTGAAGAGTAGACTGAAGCGTAGACTCGATGATTCTTCTTGTTCCGAAGTCTCGATGGATTTTCTTCCGCCGCCCGTTGGATTTGAATTCGATGAAGACGACTGCTGCCGTATCGAAGATCACGATGACCAAATGCAGGCGATGACACGTAGAAATTGAAGACCACTTGCGAAACTTGAACTCGAAGTCGAAATCCTTTGTTCTCCAACCGACCGTTGAAACCGTTGGACCGTTGATTTTTCGAATATGACGATTACCGCGACGACTTTCTTTGTTCGGTTCAAACGTTAACGGTAGAAGGACCAATATTCGCGACGATAGCCCTTTGTTGAGAGATAATTGAAATGCGAGTGGACTGTATAAAAATGTAATAAGTATGTAAAAATGGACAATAAGGCAAATGCGTAAGCGCAGCCGTGCGTAGAGGCGTGCAACAGCTTACTGATGTGGCGCGGGGCGCGGGATCAGCCGTAGACCGGCCGGCGAGCCCCCTGCCCCCCGCGTTCCTCATTCACTGCCGCTGGCGCCTGAGCGCGCGCGGCGATGTTGAGACTGGTGCCTCAACAAGACCTTAGCCCCTGGTACTATGTACTTTTAAGCATTTTCTTTGACTATATCCTGTTTTGTGTCTATTATAAGTAAAATAAAATAAAGCAAATTTCCATGACCTTCCATGACCAAATCCAAAAAAATTTTGAAAAAGGGCAGGTCAAAAGTACCCTAAACCGACGGGATGTATGAGGCGGCTAATGAGTGTGAATGAAGCTAAAAGTGTGTGCCAAGATCGTAGCAAGTGAAAAGATGTGATCTCTGCCTACCCCTACGGGAAAGAGGCGTGACATTATGTATGTATGTATGCAAATTTCTGTGTCTATCGATTACTAGATTTGTGATTAAGCAGATTTGAATTTAAATCTGAGGACATTATTCTTGTTTTATTTTAATCTCCGCGTGAACTATATACCTAGAGCTATGAAACTATTTCCTTTAACCATGGTCTATGTAAATTTTAGTATGGTATTATTACCGGAACTGTAGTACTTTTCATTGGAATCCATGTGTGTATGTAAAAAAACTATTATTTATATAAGTAGTTTTTGTAAGCACATTCTAATCTACCGTTATGAGTATTTTCCATCTTAAAATTTTGCATTAAAAGACATCAGTGCTTGTTTACTATAGAAAATAATTCACACAAGCAAAATAATGCATTGAAAGTTTAAATAGAGCGTATTCTATTCTGACAATTGTTCTAGAAGATTCGTACATAATAGCAAACAGCCCAAAATGGCAGTTGTCCAAAGACCTTTATGAATTTCCCAATTGATTTAAGATATAAACGCTTTCTATGCTGTTACAGTAGTACCAAAACCTTCTCCAAGACGCCATAAAGCGATAAATCTGGCACTATCGCCTGCCTGGCTAATTTATAGCTGTACTATATCACGTTTCACCTGATTTCTACTATTGAGAACCAATTGGCAAGCAGTTTAAGAATGGTGACCTATTCGTTTTATTGAATGAACATTCCATCGTGTCAATCTGAGTAACATGGTTTAAAATAATGGGACATGAATCTGTAAAACAAAATGTGAAATGTACACCATTTACTAGATCTAAGTACAGTTTTGTCTTCAGATAACAATTTAATTTCGCATCCGTCCTGAGAGTCACCGGTCTCTGGGTGTTACCTTTTCCGTCGGCCCCCCTTTCAAGGTGCAGACCAGCGTCCCTGCTCAGCTTACCAGCTGCGGTAATCGTTTTAAACAGTTCCTCAAGAAAATGACAGTTCCTACGTGATAGAATAATAAAAAAAACCGTATGAGAACTTGAGTTACTGATTCAACAAGGCTAATTTGCCAGCTGATGTTTCAATGAAACCATATGTCGAGGGAGCTTTTCCGGTCACATTGAAGATTCATTAAATAAATAAATATAAATATTTCTGACACTTACACCAATCATTTAGTTCCAAGATAAGTATCATTAATAACTTGTGTTATGGATACAAAATAACGGATAAACATACATAAATACTGTTTTTTTTTTTGTAAATACATACCTAATATATATAGGAAAACACCCACCAGAACATATATTCATGTTTATGCACACACAGATTCGTCCTGCGTGGGAGTCGAACCCATAACCCACCTTAGGAGCGAAGAGCGGTAATTCTCGCCACCACGCCATATCGATTGTCAAAACAACGTCATTAGCCAACCAACATTAATATTCTTTCCTTGATTTAAATATTTGCTGACATTATATAAAAGTAACGTAGTGTTCTATTATTTTGGAAGCACTCAGTACATTTCGCTAACAACGTTATCAAACCTTTGCGAATCCCAAAACTTTTGCACGTGACTCACGTAATAAAACGGTCCTCGGTTAGTTCTGTGTGGCGTACTTATCTAATGCCATGTTGCCGAGTAGGCGTAAATATTTTATTATATTGCAAACTTTTTAGGGTTCCTGATGTTAATGGAATAACTGTTACATGAAGTAATGATTTGCCGATAAACACTCGTTGTCATGCAGGGAACATTGTATCGTTAGTTTGTAGGGCTGCCAACAGATGGCGCTATACTTAATTGAATCGCGCAAGTAATGTCACACTCCGTAAACATTATAAATGATTTGTACAATAGTAACTCTGATTGTTGTTCGATAATATATACTCGACTGTGATATTTGTCAGAGGCATAAACCACAACAAACTTCACTGTTAAAACTGAGACGATTATTCGCCTTAAATCGCCTTGTCTCGTAGTTGTAATTGTTGCAACGTGTTACGTGTGCCATAATTCAAACGGCAACTTGCTAGACTAGACTAAGAACATCAATATAGAAAGCAGATCTTTAAATCATGCGTTATTGTATTCAATAGTTTATTGATTCAGATGTTACTTTGCGTACATACTTTGTAAACTAGTGAATATTTAAAATAACTTATTTGACAAATTCCGCGCAACTGTATTCTACAGAATAATTGAGAAACAAACGGACGTGTTCTGCTTCGGTTAGAGCATCTCCGGGTAAGATTTTCGACAGCCCCAGAATAATTACGTCTACTGAAATAAGATAAAAAATGCGAAGAAACATTTCGAGAAAAGGTGAGTAGTGCTCTCACGCTTCGCTTGGGTCGTCATAGTTACCTGGTTCACAAACTCTATTTGACATGAACAAATTTCATACATACATACGTATGTATGTATCACGCCTGTTTCTCCGAAAGGGTAGGCAGAGGCATCTTATACGCCCACATTTCGCCAATTGTTTTTTAAATTCCAACTAATAGGTGGCGAGCCTATTGCCGCTTACCGGGATTTTTTATGGTTCCCAGAGCCTCGTCCGTTAATCAGCAGGTGTACCACTTGCAGGTGAGGTTGATCCTTAGGATATCCTTAGGACTTCAAACCAACCATATGGTAGGATCCCTGTAAACCACAAATTTTATTTCTAGTTGAAAAGCAATCGATGTACCAGGCTAGCGCCAAAACACATGTACAAAGGTGTAAGACAAACATTTCATCAGACGTATGTCAATAAAATTGCTTTACTAAAACCATTCATATTATCTACAAAATAAAGTTTTTTATAGCTGCGATCGTTATTTAATAATGTCGTATGTACTTGTTTATCAACCAATATTAAATTTGATGCATTGTTTTACGGTGCCATTGAGTTTATGGATAATGGAATAATAGTCGTATATCGATAATGATATACGAGCATTTTAGGGATCCGCGTCGAATATATCACATAAATAAAGTAGAATAAGTGTGTAGTGTTTGCCTTCTTGTGCACTATGAAATCTAGGATTCCTGGCTCGGCAACGCACGCGCATATAATTATACCAAGTCCACTCTCGCCGACGGCTCATGTGACACTGATATAGTACACTCGAGTACATACGCATTCATTAGCACATGCACTATAAAAGGTATCTTTCTCTTCAAGCGGGCTGGCGTCCGCATGCTATGTCACCCATGCGTCAAAGGAAAATATTCTATAAGACGAATCAAAATATTTTTTTCAAGTTTGCCTCAAAAGAGCTGTTATGAAGGTCAAAACTTAAAAACTAGCGCGCCCATTCACTCGTAAAAGAACGGGCAAGAAAATCGTCAAGGTTAGTTTTTTCTCCCGCCAGTTACAAGAAAAAATATTAGTAGTAAAACAATTTGACAAGTCTACATAAACCTGTGTTCTGCAGTTACAAGATTTAAAATTAAAGTAGAAAATAACTCTTATTTAAGAAGAAGACCTTATTGCGTTTTTATCAGTAATGCGAATTCGCGGACACAATGCGTATTGGCAGAGGACTAATAAGGGGAATTATGACCTAAATCTTTCTCGTCCTGGTTCATCAGAGGATGCTCGTGCTTAGAATAAGGAACGTGCTTGTTAATGAGCTTAATGATGATGATGATGATGAATCAGTAAAGCTGTTACAATTTAATACTAAAACTAAATAAAACAATGGGACCGCGCGATAGAATATAACCCGAAACCACTCACTTCGCTATCTGAGGGAATAGATACTACCCCTATAATAATCCAACGATTTATTATGTAAACATTCAATTATTTTTTATTTTAAATTCATAAAAGTTTCGAACAACGTTTTATTCAACATGATTTCGATCGCGTGACCCAATCATGGTTATGAAATGAAAGTGACAGCACTAGTTTTAAACCTGGTCTAACTTTAGATATAATAATAATAATAGTAATGTTTATTTTTCTCAACACAAACAATTGGTACATTAGCAGTATGTAGATGATTATAATTATTACAAAGTAACAGTTTGTTTGTGTGAGACTGATGCCTGAGATAGGTATGAGTGCATACCTGTTTTACAGGTCATCAGGCTCCCAAAAACCTAGGATCGCTTTGTTTAACAGGGTGATATCGAGACATTAGCACAATAATTGACACTATACTAAGTACCACAACTGAAGTTGTAGAATCTACTAAGTATAACAATATGTTATTATGTTTTGTAATAAGCCCCATAGACTTTTTTTGCTATAAGGTATGACTTTCATATTTACTCTACTCTTTTCTGCACTTTCACATATTCTGCACTGACTTTTAGATCTTATTATTTTGACATAAAAAAAAACTCATAAATTTTATTTAATTATACAGAATAATTTGCCCGTCAGCCCGTTTTAATGTCACAACATAT
This sequence comes from Musotima nitidalis, assembly GCA_949126915.1. Classification (NCBI taxonomy): domain Eukaryota; kingdom Metazoa; phylum Arthropoda; class Insecta; order Lepidoptera; family Crambidae; genus Musotima; species Musotima nitidalis. The sequence continues at coordinate 16,877,570 of OX421425.1, forward strand.
TAAAGCAAAAAACCTTTCAATGTACTGAACATTTCTTGCGCGTCGATTCAACCTTGACTGATTTTCTGTTGGTTTTAATATTATTTACGCTCAATAGCGAAACACGATATTTGTTCTTAGTAAGTTGGTTTTAGTGAGTGTTTTCTGTTAGTGATAATATATTTCATAAACAATTTTTAGAGTTTAAAACGGATACGTACAATGAACACATTTATTTAAGTTTTATAATGTTTCTCTTTTGTGTTGTAATTATGTAGTCGGTGACGTGTAGTTTATTTTTTTGTAAAAGAGAAAGAAGATTATATTTTTCAGGTAATTTGATAATTATAGTTATATCTTTTAAAATTTTGATAAATAAATTTTTGAAGTAATTTAATAGTAAATAAATTTTTAATGTTTTAAAACATTTTTATTTTTATCTTATTTCTATCATGACATTTTAATTTCGCTTTTTAATGATGTGACTCAATTTGTTCTTGTATGGTATCGTTGTATTATGTATTTAAACTGTAACTTTAGGAATTTTGACTTAAAAATTTTTTTTCGTTTATATTCTTTTAATTGCATGCTGTCTTCGCCTATAATTATAATGACATTGAGCTAAATACTGCTATGGTAAAAAAAAATATTTGTATTGTTAATGTTTATTATGTTGGTGATCATTTAAATAAATAAGTTAACCAACTTTGTTTCAAATACGTTTAATAGACAACTTAATAAAACCTTTTTAGGTAGGTGAATTAATTAGCGACTGAAAGGTGTTGTTTCTTTCAGATATCAATTGGTAGATAATTGGTTGGTGGAAGATGTTAACCAGAGTGTATAACCGTATGACGCGACTTCTGTTTCGAATATGCTTTGGAACACCTCGATCTGGTAAGTCCTTAATGTTATGATTAGAGAATTATGATAAGTACATTTTCTTGTAACTGGCGGGAGAAAAAACTAACCTTGACGATTTTATTGCCCGTTCTTTTACGATCAAGCTCCCGCCCGCAGTGAATGGGCGCGCTAGTTTTTAAGTTTTGACGTTCATAAGAGCTCTTTTGAGCCAAACTTGAATAAATGAATTTGAATTTAGAATTTTTACATAGGTACATATATAATATCACGCCTGTAGGCAGAAGCATATTTCATGCCCACATTTCGCCAGCCTTATGCCGCTTTATCGGGAACTTTTGTGTTTACCAGAGCCTCGTCCGTTGTTCGGCAAGTGCACGACTTGCAGATGAGGTTGGCTTGGGCTCCTCAGATCTTGGTAGGATCTCTATACACCCATAAATTTTAATTGCAAAACGCTAACCTAAAGATAGGATCAAACTATTGTTTCTCGGATAGCGCTATAAAATGAAATAGGTCTCTAATGACACACCACTGAGATTGATCTTCAGCTTTTCTTCTTTATCTTCTTCTTCTTCTCGACTTCAACTAGCTGGATGCCCTTAAAACTTAAGTGGCCAATCGTTTTTTAAAAATTAATGATTTGGCACTCCGGAACTGCCGAAAGAAGTGAAATCCTGAACTTTTGCTCGTGTACATACGAAAAGGCGCGAAATTTAATTTATGAGTTTATTTTTTTAATTTTTTAAGTGACGATGTCGCTAGTTCAATTATTTTTATCGTATTTCAAAAATGATCAATGCACCACTGGAAGTAAGAACTTAAAAATTATTTAGATGGAAATACAAAATAATATAAGAATTGTTATAGAAACAGACATACAGACAAACATTATCAGTGTACCGACATTTGTAAAGCCCTATCAATCAGTATCAGTATATGAAAGATATAAGCTAGATATACAAACATATCTTATCTAAATGATCTGACCCACATATACAGACAGTATTGCCCAAACACATATAGTGAATAAAAACCCGCTTTCCTATAAATAGAGTAATTATAGGGTATGACTAATATAATTAAAAAAATTGTCAGTTTGGTATGACTTTCGCTATGGCAACTTAAATGAATAAAAGAAAATATGAATGAATGTTTGAATGAAAATATGAATAATAGTTTAAGGAAAGAAAGAAAAATATTTATTCAACACAAGTTTAAACAACGAAGAAAATAATAATAGAACATATAATTAACACAAATCAATAACAGAATAGCTTATGAAAGAACTTAACTTGCATTGAAATGATGCCTCAGTATATTGTCGGACATCACATAAATGTCACGGCGTTGGTCCTTTATCTTGTTTATCTCCTAATAAAATTATAGCTCCAGAATTTTAAATACCAGATAAAAATAATACTACTTTGGCATTGAAGGTAAATTCACAAATATACCACCTTTTACCTTTCATAACGACCGATGCAGAGCGATCATATTATAACACTTATAATATGATCGCTCTGCTCTCTGCTCCTGAGGATGTGTGGTCGAATCCCAAATTTTAAATACCAGATAAAAATAATACTACTTTGGCATTGAAGGTAAATTCACAAATATACCACCTTTTACCTTTCATAACGACCGATGCAGAGCGATCATATTATAACACTTATAATATGATCGCTCTGCTCTCTGCTCGTGAGGATGTGTGGTCGAATCCCAAATTTTAAATACCAGATAAAAATAATACTACTTTGGCATTGAAGGTAAATTCACAAATAATACTCTTTTACCTTTCTTAACGACCGATGCAGAGCGATCATATTATAACACTTATAATATGTTCGCTCTGCTCTCTGCTCCTGAGGATGTGTGTTCGAATCCCACACAGAAAATATTATACTTCTTTGCAAGTAGTACGAGTATTTATCTTATACATACATACATACATTCACGCCTGTATTTCCGAAGGGGTATGCATAGGCATATTATACGCCCACACTTCGCCAATTATATAGTTCGTCCCACGTTATAGGTGGCAAGCCTATTTTTTTAAATTTTTTTTGATGATCAATAGCTTTGTTCGTTTTATTTTGTTAGTTTATAAGATCAATATTTGTACACCAGTAATGGTAGAATGCAAGATGCTAATATTTATGTAACACCTTAATGTACTGTATTTTGACAAATAAATTATCTTTATCTTTAAGCCTATATTTGGTAGGACTTTCGCTATGGCTACTTAAATGAATTTGAATAATATGAAATGAGTCAGTTGACTTATCCCTCGGTTTACGCGGCCCCGGGGCATAGCAGGCTCAAGTAAAATTGAATATTATTAGTCAGTAAAAGTCAAACACAACAGCAGGAGAGAACCATTTGACGATTTTCCATCCAAGAAATAAATGCTTATCCCTTTTCCAGCCCCTGGTACAAGCTCTGCTCTGGTTGAAACTAGAAATGCTATGTGTGTTTTCCAAGAACGCTTATTTCAAATGACTTATGTCTTTCAGAATCTATAGGAGTAAGACACGTACAGATGGTACTACTCTTCTTTGGTTTGCTTTTGGCATATGCAATGAGAGTAAACATGAGCATAGCAATCGTCGCGATGACAGACAAAAATGACGAGACCGTAAGTGATTCATGTAAGTAGTTAGATGATTTAGTATAAATAACGTATAGTTTCATTGACAATTGCTTTTGATAAACTTGGTCATCGACTTACCTATATTAAAAGAATTGAACGATCTGTTTATATACTTTTGTAATTTTTTTAAATGTTCGTTGAAGTTTAATATCAAATTACTAGGTACTGTGGAAGTGCAAATAAAATTCTGATTTCTTGTGAATATGTCTGGCCAATGCAATAAACAATCACGCCTGTTTCTCCAAAAGGGTCAGTAATGGTACTTACTATATAACGATCGATGTGGCTTAGAGGTCAGTATACCTGCAATCCGCTCCTAAAATCGTGGGTTCGATTCCCACACAAAATGTTCTGAATGAATATTTGTTCTGATCTGGGTGTTTCCTATAGATTTTAAGTACCTACATATATACAGAAAAAAGTATATATGTATGTTTATCCGTTATTTAGTTTCTATAACACAAGTTCTTCATTATACTTATCTTAGAACTAAATAATTGATCTGATGGTTAATTAAAAAAAAAAAATGAGACTACATATCGCCTATATTATTTTTCGTCCCACGTTTTAGCTGGCGAGCATATTGCCGCTTTCCGGGGACTGTAATGTTCGCCAGAGCCTCGTCCGTTGATCGGCAGGTGCACTACTTGCAGGTTAAGTTGGCTTGGTCTCCACAGATATTGGTAGATATAAGTAGCCCTATACACCCTATAGTTTACTAGACTGTGTTTGTACTAGTATATAAATAAATAAAATAAATAAATATTCTCTTACAATCACACCAATTCTTTAGTTCCAAGATAAGTATCACTAAGAACTTGTGTTATGGATACTAAAGAACGGATAAACATACTTTGATACTTTTTTTTTGTAAATACATACTTAATATACATAGGAAAACACCCAGACCAGAACAAATATTCATGTTCATGCACACAAAGATTTGTCCTGTGTGGGAATCGAACCCACGACCTCTGGAGTGAAGTGCAGGTATACTGACCTCCACGCCAAATCGGCCAAGCCATATGTCTAAACTAAAGGTGCCAGAATTTATCTGTAAGCAATGAGATCACTTGATAACTTATATATACTTACTCACGGAAGTTGCAAGTTAGATTGGCTAGGGCCTGCTAAGATTTTGGTAAGACCCAAATACACCCCCAATACTAATGCAATATGTATACATTATCAATTATCTTAAAGAAATAACTTGTTCTTACTTATCATTACAATTTAGGCAGATAATAAAAAACAAATCCTACTATATACTATTATAAACGTGAAAGTTTATATGGATGGATGTTTGTTACTCTTTCACGCAAAAACTACTGGAGCGATTGTGATGAAACTTTGTACGTGTATAGCTGCAGTCCTGGACTAACATATAGGACACTCTTTATCCCGATATTTCCACGGGAACGGGGCCACGCGGGATAAACCGCAGGGCGCTGCTAGTAGATTTATATATCTGAACAAAAAAAGCTTGTTATGTACAAAATGTCGGAAACTAAATAAATGTAACGATTATTATCTTTCGAAGAAACTTGAATTGTTATAAGTAAACTAGAACTAATATTTAAAATTCCCTATTCAACGAATTTATCAATCTCTGTAAGCAATCTTTACGATATCCGTTTTGATGCTCTGAAAGTTTATTAGGCACCGAGTTTATAGTCGTATTATCATATCAACATGAAGTTAATGAATCATTTGTATTTACATACATACAGTCACGCCTGCTTTCCCGAAGGGGTAGGCAGAGGCATATTATACGCCCACATTTTGACAATTATATAGTTGGTCCCACATAATAGGTGGCGAGCATATTGCCCCTTACCGGGAAAAGTTATGTTCGCCAGAGCCTCGTCCGTGCAGGTGAACTACTTGCAGATGAGGTTAGCTCGACGTGTTCCTTAGGTTTTGATACAATCCCTATACACCCATTTGTGTTTATGGTGTCGATTTTTTTATTTATTTATATATTTATCAACCTATTTAGTTACTCAGCATACTGATGTAGCTCAAAATAATTTGCTTTCATAACGGTTTTCTATTCATTAGTATAGATATACGTCTCTTGCAAATCACAGAGGGTTTTTTTGAGATTTTATTTTCCAAAATAGAATAAATCAGAACATACAGTACTGCGTTTACTTTCGTTAGTGTTTCTTTCGTGAGTAGATGCCACGCTGGATATGATTTTAGAAAATAACACGCCACCAATTTTTTTTCTATTTCGAATGTAACACTAATTAAAAAGATAACAGATTTAGTTAGTTATTGTAATTAGCAATGTCATAGTGAGTCACTTAATATTTACAGACTTTTCAATGGAACATGCAGAAGCAAAGCATTATCCTGTCATCTTTCTTCTGGGGCTACATATGTTTACAAATTCCTGCTGGAGAATTAGCAAATAGGTTTGGCGGTAAAGTGCTATTGGCTTTATCTATTGGAATTAACTCTGCAGTGCTTCTATTTCTACCGCTATGTGCTTATTATGTAAGTACTAAATATCTATAAATGCAAATAAAATATATATAAGAGTTATTAAGTTATAATTTTTTTCTGTGATTGTGGAGCGCCAGATCAAACTAGAGCCCATATTATAAATGATAGCCAGCTGTACTCTTTTCGCGGTGGTCTTGAAGAACTTCATCTTCTGACTCCAGCTGCTGAGAAGTGGCTACGCCAACTGACATTGGAAATTTAAATTTGGATTCAGGCAGCTCAACGCCATACGATATGATAAGAGTTATAGCAAATATGAAGCGCTCGTAGCTCCGAGGTACGCGGTGGTCGGAAACAATCACCTAAGTAAAGCAGAGTTTACAGAGGTCATTCTTTGGATGGGTGACCGTTTGTATGGCATTTCATATCAAACGCTTCCGTGCTTCGGAAGGCACGCTAAGCCGTTGGTCCCGGTTATCACTAAATGTGGTAGTCGTTAAGCCATGTTAGAGGCGGCTTGAAAAATTCTAACAGCAGGACGCCATACGCCTGCCTGCGCCAATCCGCACTGGGTCAGCGTGGTGGAGTATGACCCAATACCCTCGCACCTTGGTATGTGAGAGGAGGCTCGTGCTCACTAGTGGGACGGTAATGGGCTGAAATGATGATGAATGATAGCAAATATTCGCCAATAGGTATAGTTGAAAATGCCAATGTTTGACTGTCTACCTATAATAGACAGAGACACAGTTACATTCATGGTTTCAATCCCTATACTTTAAAAGCGTTTTGAGATAAATATAAATTTGAATTAAGAAATAGGCACCATTTTTTAGACACACCTTCTGTCCATTCATGTGTAGACGATATCTGTAGTGACCACTACAATTAACAGTATGGATAATGTTATATTTAAAATATATGAATTTAAACAATCAAACTAGCAGAAGAAAGTAATTAATCTTGAGGTCAAAAAAGCAATATAATATTTATTTTAATTATATTTCTGATATTTATTTTGGAAAATCTTATACATGTTTAAATTTATGAATGTTTGTGAACATTCATTCGTATGTTGTATGATTTTAGGGTGGTTGGAAAATGGTATGTTTATGCCGTGTAATCCAAGGTGTAAGTCAAGGAGTAATTTATCCGTCAGTCCACAACATTTTAGGAAAATGGGTGCCATCTGAAGAAAAAAATCGTCTCGGGACTTTTACTTATGCAGGTTAGTTTGCAATTTGTTTAAATATATTCGTCTAAACGTATTTGCTCAAAAACTTTCTGTTTATCTGCATTAAAGTAAGACAAAAGAGAATTATATCAAAATTATCCGTTACTTTACTTCATACATGATTTTTCGCTATCATATCCTATTAACGGTTGTCAAAAATCATAGTGCAGCATGTTTTTAAAGGGGTCCATGTAATTGTAGCAATGTTCTTTCTTTCTTTTAAATAATGGCTTCGTGCGTTTAGCACACTTAGCCAGTGTCAAGTAAGAGATATATTAATAACATATGAATCATAGTAAATGAGAATGAGTGGTGATAAAGATGATAAATGGTAAATGAAATGCCCTCCTCTAAACCCCTTGAGTCCTCAGTAAAGATACTTAGATCTCACATGGACTTTTTGAGAGAATTTGAAAAGTTATGTTGCACTGTTTTGTTTCATTTACCAACACTCAAGTACGTTCACAAACACTTAACGGTTAATAATCCACCGTTATTACACATTAACGTTCAAAATTTCACAAATTTTAGAAAATGAAACAAAACTACAGACATGACGCTTCACTTTCCCGCCAAGAAGTACTGTAGCCATATTAGTTTAGCACAATGATCACTAAAGGAAACGTTGAGACAAATGAAGAGAGCTGGCTAACTATAAATAATAAATAAATAATTTAGTGGTTACGGCCACAACGGTTTAAATCTTTATTATCAACAAGTAATCATTATGAAGTAATATTTATTTTTCCATATACAGGCTCATATCTAGGCACAGCATTACAGCTGACAACAGCTGGATTTATAGCAGATCGCTGGGGATGGCCAATGATATTTTACAGTGTTGGTTTATTGGGATCGATATGGACATTTTTCTACGTCCAAATGGGTTCCTCATGCCCAGGGTCATCAAATGTAATCAGATCGGAAGAAAGAGTTTATATTCAAGGCTCTTTAGGTGCAATCGTTGAAACTAAGGTAAATTTATAAAAAAAAAACATATTTCCTTATTTTTATGCAAGTTAATGAAAAATACGAACACGCTTCAACCTTTGAAACAACATTGGTAATGGATTAAGTTAGTTTGAGATCCTGGAATGGCTAAAGGAAAGTTATATCTCGCATTTGAGAATTTTATAAATGTATAATATTTTGTAAAAGATATATTTATAAATACAGCAGATAATATAAATACGAGTTGATTTTAATAAAATTCATTCAAGTGTATCGGGATCCTAACAAAACCTATGGAGCCCAAACCAACCTCACCTGCTAGTGATGCGCCCGCCGATCATCGGACGAGGCTCATATTGTGAACATAACAGTGCCCGGTAAGCGGCAATAGGTTCGCCACCTATGAAGCGACAATAGGCCCGCCACCTATTAAGTAGAATCAAAAATCTAATTGGCGAAATGTGGGCGTAAAATATGCATCTGCCTACCTCTTCGGGGAAACAGATATTAATGTATGTATCTCATAACATGAAAAAGAGAGTGAAAAATATCATAATTTTATGAAATTTTCATTAAAATATTTTTAGTTCGTTACCAAAAGACTTATTTTGAAGATATTAATTTGGTATTGAATTATGCTTTTTATTCCTACCAGTACCAGGAGTTTCTAAATAACATTAATATAGTTTTATTACGATCCAATGAATTTCCGTTTCATAAAAGTTATTATAGGTGCGTTTATAAATTACAACTTATATTTTGGTCGATTTATATATTTGTTTTTTTAATTCTTACAGAAACTTCAAACTCCTTGGAAGGCAATATTGAGTTCGAAACCATTCTTAGCTCTAACCTTAGTCCACTGTGGCCAAAGCTGGGGCTTTTGGACACTGTTGACTGAAATTCCTACTTATTTGAATTTAGTGCATGGCGTTCACATACAATCTGTAAGTAAAATATATGTAAAAAAAAATTGAATATAAGTACGTTTAATTGTAAGCCCAACAAATGTATAATGACACTAATTGAATGATTGACGATAGCCTAGTGGCAAGACCTTTAGACTTTTGATTCAGAGGTTCTCGGGTTCAAACCCTATGGCTTTCTGAAGTTATGTGCATAATTATGGGTTGCTCTGTGCCTCGGAAAGCACCTTAAGCCGTTGGTCCCAGCTGTCATGAACATTTATGGCAGTCGTTCAGGAAGTTTGTGCCTTCTAATATTCTGACAACTGGTTTAACCATAGAAGGATGTTTCCCTTTGGGCTGTAGAGGTCAAATGCCAGTAGATCCCTGTAATAACTGATTTGATATGACAATTGAATGATTTCTGTTTTAGTCCAAAATTTTTTAGTCCTATTCTTATATACTTGTATATTGTATATAGTATATGCTAAATATGATTTGTATTCTAATTTTATGACAAATAAAACTAACATCCAATAATGACCACTACGACATTAATAATGATTTCCATTATGTAATAGTAGTGCAGGAAATCAGTAGAACAACGGTCATAAAATGACGTATTTGCAAGCTGAATAGGCAGTGTGCGAGGCACGTATCTCGAAAACTGACGACTGATGGGGGTTAAGATTCTTCAGAGGCGACCTTGAACCAGTTATTACGTAATAGAACACAGCCTTCTCTAGCCAAGGCGGCTGCAACCCGGTGTATGCAGGCGGTTCAGGATCGAAAAGAGTGGAAATCAATTTCAACAGTGGACGTCACATAGCTGAGATGATGATCATGATACAATAATTATATACCTACGTCAAATAAGAACTACAGACATATACAATCAATAATGCTGATATTTTAACGACATTTCATAACTATAAATTATACTATTACTAACTTTTGCCCGCGGCCTCGCTCTCGTGAAATAGTGGCTTCCGGCAGATTTTTGGTTTTACCCACATAGTCCTCGATCTCGCGGGATTTTTGAGATGTTGCCGCTCCCGCGAGATTTTTGGGATAAAATCTTTTCTATATCCTTTCTCAAGTTTCAAACTATGTCTGTACTAAATTTCACGCAAATCGGTTCAGTAGCTTAGGCGTGAAGAAAAGACAGACAGACAGAGTTACTTTCGCATTTATAATATTAGCAGGATTAACCCTCTCGTGATAATCTTAAAGTGCTTGCTGCTTGAACTCATTGATCACTGGTACACATGGATAAATCAAATGGTTAACCGATAGGTTAGGATTTTCTCGAGTGGTGCTTAATTGGTGCTTAGCTTATGTCTCGTCGACCCCGAACAGAACTGGCCGATTACATCAATTTACATAGTACTCATTCAAACCTTTTCAGAATGGAATTCTATCAGCGCTTCCCTACCTCACGATGTACCTGCTAACATTCCCGTTGGGATTTCTTACTGACTACAGTTTGAAAAAGCAGTGGGTCTCTTTGAGCACATCGAGAAAACTATCCAATTCCATTGGTAAGGTCTCATTTAATAATTTATTCCATAAGTAGAAATAATATGTTTTCTTTAAGAATTTTGTTTAGCTAAGACTTTTCAAAAGAACAACGCGTTATAATTTATTTTAAAAATGGGTAAAGTTACGCTGAAATTCCTCGCAAACTTCGCCAAATTTTTGGCCGAGAAAGTGCACCTCTAATATTCGTACTATTCGAAGAGTGGTCAAAAAATTTGAAGAAACTAGGTGGATTATGGATAATAAGAATCTTTTGCACCAACGTACCGGTCGGTCTCTTGAAAACATTGCTGCTGTAAGCGAGAGTGTCGCCGAAAACATCAATTCAGCATCGCTCTCAACCACTTCAAATTTCAAGAAGCACTACGCAGCGAATTTTGACTCAAGACCTCCACCTTAATGCGTAGGTACAAGATTCAGCTAACTCAGGAACTCAATCCAGCAGACCAAGGAAAGCGCCGGCAATTTGTTCAGTGGGTAATGGAGCAAAGTGAAGTCAATGACAATTAAAAAAAAAAAAGTTTTTTCCGATGAAGCTCATTTCCATATGAAGGTTTCGTGAATACACAATTATGCGAATAAACCCAAAACAATTCCTGAGCTCAAATCGGAAATCCAACGCGTCATCGGTGAGATACAGCAACATCTCCGTGCATAAGTCATGGAAAATTTTATGAAAAGTGTAATGGCTTGTCAGCGGAGCCGTGGGTTTCATTTGACATATATTTTATTCCATACTTAATCGGAACATGTCTTCTTTACAATTCAATAAAAATATCACAACGCTGTCATAAAATACTTGTTTGCATTTTAAAATGAAAAAGTGGACTCTTACTGAGGCACCCTTTAGTTGGTAACATCCAAAAGCTATAAAGATTGACACACGTCTTAACTCTATTGTCAAGAAACAATGGTGTTTCTTGAAAATATAGTCGCGATACTTAATCTTGCGTTAGGGCGTGGCGCTTTAGGTGCTAACAAATTTGACGCTGACTTTACTAAGGTTCGATCTCAGTAGTAGGTCCGAAAAAGTCTGCTTACGCAGTCGAGCACGCCTCGGCAATGGCGTATCCACACATTTCACAGCCTCGGGCCCCGACTTCCCGCCGGCTTCCAGTCTTCTTTTCAGGGAGCTTCATGTAGATTGAATTGCAATTTTCACACTATTGTTGTGACTATCTTTGAAGTTTATAAGCCAGCACTTCCACCAGCTAATTTCTGAATAAATTACAGTTCCAAGATCAGGAGACGAACGAGCATTCAATGCTATTGCGTTTAATTTGCACGGACGCGGACGGTACGCTAGGACGTAAGCAACCGAATTTACGTAATACTAATTTAGCGTGAAACAGGCCTATTTTTACGTCTTCCAAAACTTTTATGTCATTCTGCAAAATATTTCAAATCAATATATCTCATAAATATTAAAATTGACATAATCTTACTTTCAATCTTAATATTTATGAGAAAAATGCTTTCAAATGGTAATACAAACATAATCTACCATAACATTATGTAGCCCTTAATAAATTTGAAGCGTTGGTAATTTTGGGAAATGGACTTTTTGTGATTGGGTCTAACACTTTGTTTGTTTCAACTATATCTGAAATTAATAAAGATAATGATTTTATAGGTTTCTACGGGGCGGCTGCTGCGCTGATCGGCATTTCGTGTATTCCGCAACACAACGTCCATATTGCTGTCATCCTTCTTATTATAGCTGTTGGTGTTAATGCGGGACATATAACTGGCTTTTTGGTAAGTGATATATATTATTACTTAAATTTAATCATATTTTAACACATTCTTGATATGTAAATATTACTTTTTTACATCTGAAAACAATCGCCCCCGGTCATGCGGTGCCATATAACACTGTGACAGCCAGCTGTTTGGCCTAGGACTAAGAATGAGAAAAAGGGGTTTAGCTTTAGCTAAACAGAAGATTTATATGTTTACTTATAAGCGAAACCTTTTAACGCCATGATTACTTGAGGTATATCTCATCTCTCAGCCCATAAATTAGCTAAGATGATGTAATATATTTTTCTCCAAAAGTATTTAGATGACCGACTGCTGCTAGGAGACAGAAAACAATATAATTTAAAATTTAAAAGGACACAAAAAACAATGAATCATTCAATTGTATTTTTTACAGTTGGTGCATCTCGACATGTCTCCAAATTTTGCGGGGACCATGATGGGCATAACGAACTTCACGGCTAACATTATCTCCATCGTGGCTCCACTTGTCGCAGGGACAATTCTCGAAGATGTGGTAAGCATTAGCTTTCTGATCCCTAATTATCATATACTAGCATTGTCCCGGTTGCCCTAGACTTAAGCTTAGAGCCCAGAGTCTGCTCACTGGTTCAACCAGATTTTAACTGAATTTCAGTTATTACGTGAAGCGACTGCCGTCTGACCTCCGCAACCCAGAGAAAAACATGATTATAAAATTCTGACTACTGGTTAAACTATAGAGTTTAACCAGTAGTCAGTCTGCTAGAAGGCATCGACTTCCTAATAACGACTGCCATAGATGTTCATGACAGCTGGGACCAACGGCTTACCGTGCTATCCGAGGCACGGAGCAAGCGATAATTACGCACATAACTTCGAAAAGGGTTTGAACCCGAGACCCTCTGAATTTAAAGGCAAGGGATCTCGCCACTGGGCTATCGCCGCTTTCTTGTCCCTAATGAGACGAAGGAAAATTAGTATCCACTAAATTTTAAACCTTTTTTATGACTGTCTTCCGCTGTGGGCGGAGCTGAAGCGTGTGTCAGACTTTTGCTGACTATGATCCTTTTTGCCTGCTTGCTTCTCCTTGCTTCTTCGAGCCTGTTATGGTCAGAAGCTGCGGTAAACTTTTTAAATAGTCCTTCAACCTAAAAATTTGAACCTTGAGTTAAGATATAGGAGCAAAGCAACACTAAACAATTAAATTAAATTTTCTCCGTCCAAGTAAGAACCGGGTTCCATGTAATCAAATTAGTTTGCACTAATAAAATTGCACTAATGTCAAGCATTGTCAGGGTCATATAACTTTTCAGTGCTTAACAGACACTCAATAAATTGAACTTCAAATTAAATGCTAAATAAAGCTAATCTTTGACTTTATTTACAATAACGACGACCGATATGACGTGGAAGTCAGTATACCTGCACTTCACTCCAGAGGTCGTGGGTTCCAATCCCACACAGGACAAATCTTTATGTGCATGAATATGAATATTTGTTCTGGTCTGGGTGTTTCCCATGTATATTAAGTATATATTTACAAAAAAAAAGTAAGCGGGACGTGAAACAGAAAAATTTTAGCAGGCCGTCATGAGTGGATGCGCTTTGTACCGTGCTTAAATCACGGTTTGATGCGCTTTAATTTTTTTATTGGACTGCATCGGCTGCTTACCATCGGGCAGGATGTAGCCATTATGACGTGTCACATTAAAAAAAAATTGGTGTGATTGTAAAAGAATATTTATTAGTTTTTTTTTTATATAATGTTCAATCATCATCACTGTCTTAGCCACTAGAAGTGTACTGTTTAATTTAGGCCTCCTTATTAAAACAATAAACAAACACGTTGATCGTTTTTGAGCCGTCTGCTTCCTCCGGATTCTCGCCATCTTGACCTGATCAACGGTCCATCAGGTTCAAGGCCGTTTTCTACTACGTAAGTCTATTCAGGGTCGCCATTATAAAATCGTAACGCCCCTTTCCGCCCACTGCCACTTCAGCTCGTAAATCTTAGTATGAGCTATGTCATTGAATTTTATACTTTATTTGTATATAGAAATAGCAAAGTTAAAATATAAGTCATAAACTTAATTATATAAAGTCTGTTACCGTGTTTCTATTTTTATAAAACACAAACTTTTAGAATGTCCTTTTCTATATTACAAAATTTCCTTTGAATTTATGTGTCCATAAGACTATGAAATTGATTTTGGCGGTATTTAATTATGATTGTAGGTATTCGTTGTTGGTTCGTGGTTGTTGTTTTAGTTTGCATATGTATCTTACCTATCCTTGTTATATCTTTATGTCTCCTCATAAGGTTGGCTGGAAGAGATTTCTTATAGAGATAAGTTCGCCCTTGTACATGTCCTTTTTGTGCAATGTTTTGATATTTTTTGATTTGATAAATATTTAAAAGAAAAGCCTCGTATTGACTTTATGGTCAATAAAATGAATACCCCGACCTGGTGCCAGTTTATCTGGAGTCGGCGCAGCTTGTCTTCTTAATCCATTCACCTCGATGATTTGTAATGGACTCATTCAGCCTTTTCTGGATATTACAAACGTTCACACGCTCTATCGGCTGGTCAACTAGGCTGTCCATAATCTATAACTGCACACACAACTTTTGTAGTCCTATCATTCTCCTAAATGATGTTTTTAATTAGGAACGCATAGGTATGGCATGCTCACTTAAATGTCTTTGCGGTGGTGGCGTCATGCGTCGGGTCGTTACGTTCCCTAAAATATGGTTGAGCGAAACGATGGCTGGTTCATGCGACATACTCGTGAACGGGTGCCGCCAGTGGGGACTGGTCTGCTCATGTCTACTATGTTTATTCGTACTCATACTCGTATAACTTAAAAAAAAGAAGTTATTTTCTTCTTTTATTTTAAATCTTGTGACTGCAGAACACAGGTTTTTGTAGATTTGTCAAATTGTTTTACTACTAAGTACATTTTCTTGTAACTGGCGGGAGAAAAATCCAACTTTGACGATTTTCTTGCCCGTTCTTTTACGATCAAGCTCCCGCCCGCAGTGAATGGGCGCGCTAGTTTTTAAGTTTTGACGTTCATAAGAGCTCTTTTCAGCCAAACTTGAATAAATGAATTTGAATTTGAATTTATACTATTATTTTCAAGGAAGTATGATTTGTTTGTGTAGCGTATCCCGGGGCCCGTAAGGTCGCAACGCAATCGGGATAACGCTTGAATGATAAGGAAATATATTTTGTTGGTTTACATTGAAGAAGACACAATAATAATCGATCGATTTTTTTGTGCCTCGATTCTAAAGGTCTTATTACAAAACGATGTCTAAAGTTAGACCAGGTTTAAAACTAGTGCTGTCACTTTCATTCGATAAGATAAAGACAGTGACTGCATTCGTTTTAAACCTGGTCTAACTTTAGACATCGTTTTGTAATAAGCCCCTAATCATCATATCAGCCCATAAACGTCCCACAACTGAGCACGAGCCTCCTCTCACATATCAAGGTGCGAGGGTATTGGGTCATACTCCACCACGCGGACCCAGTGCGTATTGGCGGAGGCAGGTGTATGGTGTCCTGCGGTTAGAATCAAGCCGCCCATTAGCCGCCCATTAGGCTCCTAATAGTTGTAACTGTTGAAGAGCCGAATATAACTCCGATCCTTATGTAGTAACTACCGAAAAGCTACTTATTTGTGCAATTATTTTTTGATACCTTTTTATCTTATATATAAAATTCTCGTGTCACAGTTTTCGTTCCCATACTCCTCCGAAACGGCTTGACCGATTCTCATGAAATTTTGTGAGCGTATTGAGTTAGTCTGAGAATCGGCCCCCTAAATGTTAAAAAGGGGTAGTCCACCCTAAATTTTATTTTTTATTTTTTAGACGGAATTTTTAGTTTTTATTTTTTTATAATGTGGCATTAAAGTATTTTTATACTTTTTACTTTTTTATCACCAACCCCTATTTTTTTATAGCCATTTTAGTAAATTTATAAGGCAAAGCTATGTTTGCCGAGTCAGCTAGTTAATAATTAAAATATTATTTCCAGACGGATCTCAAGGAATGGCGTCTGACTTTCTATATAGCGGCTGCCATCTACATATGCACAAACACCATATTCGTCTTATACGGCTCCTGTGAGAGACAGGACTGGGACCAAACCTCAAATGAAGACATTAGCTGCATAATCAGTCGTAAGATTTCTTTACTTTAGTTTTAGTGTAAAGTAAAGAACAAAAATATTTATTTCATAAACTATTATACATAGTACTTGAAAACATCATGATTGAAAATGAAAAAAAAACAATCGAAACATTATTACACTAAATCACGAAGCTTAGATTCACTTACATGCAACAAAATAATTTAAAAACAAAAAGTAATTAAGTGTATGTGAAACTAAGTGCCAGTTCCGAGCCACCGCTCTGTAAGAAGACCTGGCAAGAAACTCACAGGCTATGCTCTTTTAAATATGTTCATTAGTTTGGTACTAGAATTACAATCTTCATTTGTCTGTGAAGCTATACAATGCAATATAACATAACATTAACAATATTCATGTTTTAAGTAATTCATATTAGAATAGCCTGTATGAAACGGCAGTTTAATCCCAAGCATTTTTATCTGCCATATAGTCTTTAATAGAATAGTATCCCTTTGAAGACAGCTTGTGTTTTATTATTAATGTGCTTACTGTTTATTTTGTCAGCGGTCACTGGCATAAAAGTAAGTCCATACAACATTTGGGCTGACGGTAAACAATTGATCTCGATCTATCGTTTGTTTCACTTACACAATTTAGTACCATTTACACGAACTTGAAAACTAACCTTGACGATTTTCTTGCCCGTTCTTTTACGATCAAGCTCCCGCCCGCAGTAAATGGGCGCGCTAGTTTTTAAGTTTTGACGTTCATAAGAGCTCTTTTGAGCCAAACTTGAACAAATGATTATGAATGAATGAATTTGAGTTTGTGTTGTGGATACTAAAAATCACAGCAGTCTAAGCACTGAGTTTGCGGCGTACCGATTTAGTACGCCCTTCCTTATATTTAAAATGGAGTGTCCACAGTCTGCTAGTTTTGCGCTCACTATACGCAGTTTGCAGCGTCGGTCTCTCAGTCTTGCAACTGAGTCGGCCGCTAACAGTTTGCCTACTGGGGACACGGCCTAAGCATACAAAAAAATGTGAGAGCTCCATACCTAGCGCTCTCATATTTTTAGATGGGGTTAATATGAAAAGCAATTACTTTCATGTCTCCCACCATGAACTGTACATAATAAATCCTAAGAAGTATTATGACTTATTAGGCTGACTGGAAGAGAGAGAAGTCCGTTTTGACGTAAGGCTTTTTTTTGTGCAATAAAAAATATATATATGAACAAAAAATATTTTCTCAGTACCTACAATTAGCTTTTTATTAAACAGAAAATAAAAACTAATATGCAAATAACACATTAAGTCATTATGTTTTACAGATGAAGGCGCTGGGAGTAAAATTGAAAAGGTTGTGTAAATTATATTATTCATTCATTAATTTTAAATTAAGTATTATAATCCGCGGCGCATAAGCTGAACTATGACCTTGTATAACACGGGTCCCAATTGAAGTGCGGAATGGGGGGGGGGGGTGATGCGAAACTATAGCAACGCGACGACGAACAATTGCCTTTGATATATTTTTTTTAATGTTTATAATATATTAGGGGTCCAAATCCTACATGTTACTGTAACCATAGCAACGCAGTGACGATATAATCTCGTGCAATCATATTTTTGGTTAACTTACGTGGCGATTATTATACTTATTTTTAAACAAAGTATTACTATGGTATATCACGTATATTTTTAAACCTACCTACCTCTTTCAGTGTGGACGTGAGTATAAAGAAGTAAACTAAGTTGATAATGAAATGACGATCCTTCTGTAAAATTTGATTTTCGTTAATTATTGTTGTGTGAAATAAATATCTTACAATATTATTTTAATGTTTTATTGATAGCTTTTTTTATACATACATACATTCATGCCTGTATATCCCCAAAGACTAACAGAGGCATATTATAAGCCCACACTTCGCCAATTACATAGTAGGTCCCACGTAATAGGTGGCGAGCCTATTGCCGCTTACCGGGCTCTGTTATGTTTGCCAGAGCCTCGTCCGTTGATCGGGAGGTGCACCACTTGCAGGTGAGGTTGGCTTGAGGTCCTCAGGTCTCGGTAGGATCTCTAAACATCTTTTTACATTAGTACTCAAAATTAGGGTATTTTACTAAAGTGGACATTTTTTTGGGACGACCTGTAACAAGATAACCCGAAGACTTGAGAGGGGAGGCTGATAACGGGAACATCTGCAGAAAACTGGGATTATTGGTGCTCTTTGACAGAGGCCTGACCTTTTGAAGGGAGGAGATATTGAGCTATGGACTTATGGACTGGCTGATCGTATGTTTACTCAGAGTTGCACAGCCAGCACTAAAAAAAATAACCTTAATCATCATGATAAAATAGGTATATTTTTGGGCCGTTCGTTTCGGCCGTAGGACCAATAACCGCTGGGGTAGACGCGTCCTACAGTGGAGACCACATCTTGGCAAGCGTAGTGTAGGACGCCCTTCAGCTAGGTGGAGCGATGACATACGCAAAACGGCTGGCAGTGGTTGGAGACGAAGAGCTGAAGATCGAGCTCATTCGCGTGCCATTGAAGAGGTCTACGTTCAGCAGTAGGCGAATATAGGCTGATGATGATAATGAGGTATTCATTTTAGGAAAGTGATTTACGATGGAAAAGTGTTGGGAGGGGAAGACCTTCCATGACTAAATCCAGAAAGTATGGGAGAAAGGGCAGGTCAAAAGTACCCTAAACCGACGGGCGTGTATGAGAAGGTTAATGAGTGTAAATGATGCTAAAAGTATATGCCAAGTAGCAAGTGGAAAGATGTGATCTCTGCTCAATAGGGTTAGCCCTAAGGGAAAGAGGGGTGACATTATGTATATATGTTATTTTTGGTGTCCACAATATTTATATCAATAGATCGAATGAGAAATAAGGAGATCCGAGATAAACAAACTCAGACTTACTTACTTATAATAATATATAATTTTTAATTATGATTTATTAAATTTTATCAATGATCTTTAAAAACAAAACACTTAAAAATCTCCTGCCGGACTGCCTCCGGATGCCCTTCAAACTAAAAAATCCGGGGAATCCCGGATGGATAGCAGCCCTACTCAGGGATAATGCAGCATTTTAATTGTGAAATAATTATCAGAATTAGTCCAGTAGTATTTGTTTATTTGCAACAAACGTACAAAAATACAAATTATTCCTCTGTATAATGTTAGCAATGCGATATTGGTCGTTAAACTACAAACGTGGCTTTAAATATTATCAGGGTCGCCACAATGACAACAATGAAGTTATTTACTTATAGGAAATGACTACCTTTAAATTAATAACGCTCTTGAAATCTTTATTTTTAGTACTAAATCATTGTTTTACAGTTCTCTCATAACAATTCTATATATACAATACCACTTAACTCAATATTTTTTTTTATTTTATTGCTTTAATTTTAATTTTTTTTCGTCCTTATCTCAAGTACTGCGATACTGGCCTGCGAGCCTAGTGCAGAAGTTGCTGTTTATGTAGAAATTGTAAACTTAAAGTGCCAATAAATATTAATAATTTATATTTAATTTGATACGTATACCAATCAAAGTATACTGATCCAAATACTTCAATTCTGTAGCTTGAGTATGTCGCGCTCGTGATTTTCATGTGACATTCCATGCTTTGCCCATGTACCCTTCAGGGGTAATGACCTTAACGAGATCAAGGTCATTTGTTTGAGTTTAGACTATTAACTTGTCGAGTAACAATGTATGTATGTATGTATGGGTATGAAGGGATCGTACCACAACCTGAGGAGCCCTTTTTTTTTGTTTTACGTCGGTAACAAAATGCGTGTACGCACTAGCTTCCGGCCAAAGGGGGACCGAAAGGGCGAGTGGGACTCACCACCGGCAGACGCGACTGCCAGCAGTAAAAATACCAACCCACCCACTAAAAATCTTCCGACGACGCCCGCCGCTTGTTGAGAAAAAGGCGGGAGCCAGTACCTGGGTTGCAGCGTCTGACACCCCGCCTGCGGCCAACGTCCCCCGTACCAAAACCGGGAGGACCTCCTCAGAGAGGAGCAGTGGACGCGCCCCTCCTACCTCCCTGTGCGACCATAGCGTGTGTAGCCGACTTCTCGGAGGGTCTATGGTCTATGGTTAGACAGCAGGGGCCCCCTGCCCCCACTGCCTAAGACCCTCCTGGCGCTGCTTGACGGGCCCTCCTGGCCCGCCCGCTGCGCCCTCGACAGGTCCCTCTTAGTTTCTCCCCCGGTAGTCAGTACTAAGGGCACCCAGAGTCGTCGGTCTCTGGGTGTTACCTTTTCCCGGCTTCCGGGAGGTACTCAGCCCCCCCACCACGCCAAGGTGAAGACCTGTTCGGGGGGGAACCTGAGGAGCCCGAGCCAACCTTACTTGCAAATAGTGCACCTGTGATCAACGGACGAGGCTCTGGCGAATATATCATTGCCCGATCAGCGGCAATAGGCTCGCCTCCTATTACGTGGGACCAACTATATAATTGGCGAAGTGTAGGCGTATAATATGCCTTCAGGGTAACAGGCGGGTGTGTATGTATATTACAAAATAAATACATACATCATGTCACGCCTCTTTCCCGTAAGGGTAGGCAGAGACCACATCCTTCCACTTGCTACGATCTTGGCACACACTTTTAGCTTTATTCACACTCATTAAGCTTCTCATACACGCCCGTCGGTTTGGGGTACTTATGGCTACTGAAAATAAATTATAGTATATAATACCTACGAACATAATTCCACGTCTATAATATATTCCATTAGGGGTTGGTAGAAACCTTGCCACAACTATTTTAAAGGTCCGCTAGACAAGATCCTGTTCCCTTAGTTGGCTTCTATCAAATTCTCGGGTAAGCCATAGGATGGTAAAATTCCTTGGAGGTGTATATACATATATATCTATATTTTATAATAAATTAATAATAATATAATAAATTAATATTTTAAAATAGATTATAAAATATAAATTTAATTAAATTATCTATATTTAATAATATATATATATTTTAGTATTAGGAATAAATATATTTTTTATATTATATTGCGTTATATAGCTTCACAGACAAATGAAGATTATAACTAACCAATTGATAATTTAAAAGAGCATAGCCTGTGAGTTTCTTGCTAGTACTTCTCACAGAGCGGTGCGCGGTGGCTTGGTACTGGCCCTTAGATTCACTTACACTTAAATAATTTTCGTTTTTTTAATTGTTTAGTTGCAAATGAATCTAAGCTTCGTGATATATATTTTGAATGTTTTTTTTTATATTTGTTATAAATTGGCGTTTTCAAGTGCTATGTAATAGTTTATGAATAAAAAGTTTTGAAGTTTGAAGTTTGTATTAATATTTCTCAATTTGTCTTCATATGCTTTTAAAGATTTACTCAAAATGTATGATATTAATTTGGTTAACCTGTAATTGTATGTGTATTTTTTGTGGGTATAGGATAGTTGTATAGGGATTTTACCAGGTACTGAGGAGCCCAAGCCAACCTCATCTGCAAGTGGTGCATCGTGATCAACAGACGAGGTTCTGGCGGTAATAACAGTTCCCGATAAGCGGCAATAGGCTCGCCACCTATAATGTAGGACCAACTATTTAACTGGCAACATGTGGGTGTATAATATGTCTCTGCCTACCCCTTCGGAGAAACAGTTGTGAATATACGTATGTATGTTTTATTTTATGTTAAATATATCTGTACTGATGTTGGTAACCATGCAAATAAATAAATGAATGATCAGGGTCCAAAATATGTCTACGCTAAAAATAATATAAAAATATACTTAAGAAACAATTTATATAAAGCGTGACTTTAAATAAGATGAACCGCTACAAAGGTATAAATTACTCTGTTGCGGTCAATCACCCGTGAGACTAAATGGAAACTAAAGGTTATTTTTTGTTTAGTACATTTTTTGTATAGTAGGATTTGGTAAACCCTTGTATAATTCGGATGCGCGCTCTGTTTTGGAAACTTAGGTGGTTATTTCAAAACAAAATCTAAAGTGAATATCATATTTTAAGATTATAATACATCTTATTGCATATGTAAGTACTGATTGCTATCATGGTAATTAAAATAGCGATTGCCTATTGCTGATAACAGCTCTTACTTCATAGATTTCATAGCTTGCTTATCAACATGCCTTGAAGTATTTTGACGTGGGATGCAGTTTTTGACGTGACAACGTCTTATAAATCGGTTTGCCGGGTGACACTTCAAGAAACTGCGTTACGCTCCGCTCACGTTATGCGCTCACAATGAGAGCGAGTGAGAGGCACGCGTCCCTTCCACTCGGGCATGGTTAGCCCGCCTTAAAATTATTTTACCACTCAAAGTCGTTGTCACGTAAAACTTTCGCCCGTATACCGACTTTACAGGCAACCAATTTTTTTTTATTATTTATTACATGACATTAGAAATTTTAAATTCTTAACAAATAAATAGATTATGTATCTAATAGTTTAATGTTTATGTTTTCTGTTTTACCCCTATACAAGAATTATTATATGACTCTCCTTGAGTTTAGCTGAAAGAGAACTGGTGTAGAGATAAGTTTGCATTTATACATGTGATGGTTGCTTTTAGATCTAGATTTAGTGATATATATAAAAAAAAAAAAAATATACCTTGTTGTCTTTAAGATCAACATGATCATTTAGATTTGTCAAACATTAACACAAAATGGAAATTCCATATATTTTTTTAACAACAATGAAAGAAATATGAGCGATACCATAATAAAGAAGTAAAATCAAATGAGTTCTTTGTCAGAATTTGTCAAGGTTTGTCAGTTTATCTGTCTGTTGTGGTTTTTCTCAAGATTTGTCAGTCTGTCGGTGACTCTTATCGGGGGTATCTGTCAGTCAGCCTGTCGTGATTTTAAAGGAGGGAGGGGATTGTCCTTCCAAAGGCAACGAGTATATCTTCATGTGGTGCTCTGCAAGGGCCAATAAGGTGTACTTTTTCTGAGCAGACTTAACTTATGAACATAAACATTTAACTCAATATAAAATATATCCTCTAAATTGACGACTACCACGTATTTAACCTGGACCTAAACCTTAATGTACCAAAATAATTTATTAGCAGTTGGCACATTAGGGTTTACGAAAACAAATATGAAATAAACGGTCCAATCCTGATCTTTAAAAATGCTGCATTTACTTATTGCCATTACTTTCTGCATAAAATAATTCTAAGCTAGCATGTACCGTATACTTGTTTATGTGATTTTATTACTCTTTTTTATATTTAGTGTACAATAAAGTGTTCATTCATTCATTCATTCATTCATTCATTCATTCATTCAATCATTCATTCATTCATTTATTCTAGCAATTTTTTCCGAAACATATTTCTGAAACGAATTTTCTACAGTACCCAAGGAGTCATTGCTGAATATAAATCACCCCGATACAGTTTCAATGTTATCGGTTGCAGGTGGCCGATGAACGCAAACTTGCTATCTTCCTCATGTTGTCCATCCATCTTGCAAGTGGACGTCAGCTGGTATGCTCCCCAACAAAGGGTCTTGATTTCAACTCATTTTTTTTCTATTCTTTAAAATAATGGCTTTGTGCGGTTTGTACATTTAGCCAGTGTCAAGTAAGAGATAAATTAAGAACATAATACTTTAAATTATAGTAAATGAGAATGACTGGTCATAAAGATCATAAATGGTAAATAAGATGCCCTCCTCCCTAAACCCTAAATTTGAGTCCTCAGTAAAGATGTGGGACTATACTGAGATCTCACATGAAGTCCATGAGAGAATTTGAAAAGTTATGTTGCACTGTTTTGTTTGATTTACCAACACTCATATACGTTTACAAACACTTAACGGTTAATAATCCACCGTTATTACACATTAATGTTAGAAATATCACAAATTTTAGAAAATAAAACAAAACTGCAGACATGACGCTTCACTTTCCCGCCAAGAAGTTCATTTGAACACATTTCTGCCCCAAAAACAGCCAGATCTTCGTGTTAAGTTATATAATCTGACACTTCAGTTTGCTGATTCTTTGAGCTATGTCAGTGACATTAATAATTCTTGGACAAAAATAATTAGATCACTTTACTATTCTTATTATTTTTACTATAATGACATAATATAAAAAAAAATATTCGGAAATAGAGAAAGACGTTTTTAGTTTTCAGTAAAGAGGTCATGCACCGCCTACAGCAAATAAAATGTAACTATAGAAAACCTGTAAAATGTCTAACAAAGTAAGCATTTTATTGATATTCGTAGTTACAATTTACACGTGACATGACGAAATACTCGTAATCACGACAAAGAGGATAATATTCACAGAAATTCAGCTCTTTAGTCTCGTCATTGACTTTGTCGAGAACAATTGTATCAATACTGGCTGTCGATCAAAAAAAAAACAATTCAGTCTTGCGCGGATGCAAGACCGCGAAACGAGAAGTGGTACAGATAAAACCTTTTTTCTCTCAAAACTATTTGGAGCGTACGATTTTAAATTAAGTTTGTAATAAGTTCGAATTCATATTTATTAGAATAAATAAAAACTATTTTAATTGAAGCAAGTCAGGTTTTGGACTGGGTATCATATTTAAGATAAAATAAAATGGCAGATGATGAAAAACGGACTGCTGTAAAGCCGAGTAAGTTTTTTTTTTTATTTTATAATTTTATACACAATTCTCATATTGAAAGTTACGTATAAAAACAATATTATTTTCTGAATTTCAGACGCAACAATTTCCGACTTTGTGATTACATTCCTTCGTTTTATTGAGAATGTTTGTTATATAACCGCGTAAACAATATAGAACAATAAATTTGTATTTAATCGTTGTTCCATACAAGTCAGTTAGAAACACTTAGAGCCTGTGAAAAAAGAAGTGAATTTCAAAATATTACATAGTAGGTACTTGAAAACGTTAAAAATAAATATAAAAATCAATATAAATATGATAATACTGAAATGACGAAGCTTAGATTCACTAAAATGCAATAAAACAAATAAAAAATATTCAAATATAAGTGAATTTAAGTGCTAGTTCCGAGCCACCGCTCTATAAAAAGAACTGGCAAGAAACTCACAGGCTATGCTCTTTTGAATTATTATTTGGCAATTGTTTAAAGATAAGTTTACGCCTCGTCCTTTAAAATTTATTTGAATTTTTTTTTTATAACTCCTATATATTTAAACAGGCTTAACATATATATAGAGATATATACATACATACATAAACGCTTGTTTCCCCGAAGGGGTAGGCAGAGGCATATTATACGCCCACACTTCGCCAATTATATAGTTGGTCCTACTTAAAAGTTGGTGAGTCTAGTGCCGCTTACCGGGCACTGGTATTTACGCCAGAGCCTCGTCCGTTGATCGACAGTTGCACCACTTGCAGGTGAGGTTGGCTTGGACGCCTTAGGTCTTTATGAAATCCCTATACACACATATATATGTGTAGCTAAATTCGTAAAGAGCATTTAACGAATAAAGCATAGCTTATAGATTAATAAGTCTACCTCGGTGGGCCTAGGAAGAAAGAAGTACATCCTAAGCAACTAGACAATAATCTGTTATGATATTCATATGGATAAGATTTGAACTGAACAGCAATATGACATTGAACAGACTAAATAATCTTTATAATCTGGATCGCTCACGTAATCAAATGTTACAATATAAGGTGATAACGAGCCACTGAAGACTACAGGAGGCTGATCGCGGGGAGTAAAGAGTGTATTTTATGTCATTCAAGTTCTCAGATATGACAGCTTAAGTGCTGATAAGTAGGCATGGCAGCGATAGCCCAGTGGCGAGATCAATACGCAGTGGCGACACCGAGGAAGCAATGAAGGAATCGTACCTACAGATAAATGAAAATCCTGAATCGCGCAAACAGAATTCCTCAGACTCGTCGCTATATATACAACACCAATACATCATAGAGTAGGCTGCGGCCCTTGGGCACATCCAACCGCCCAGTAGAATGTATTCCCTTTAGTGGGAGCACGCCCCGTTCCCCACAAGACTGCAATTCAAAGGTTCTTGGGCTCTAACCCTGGTCGTGCACTATTGTCTTTTCGTAGTTAGTGATAGATTGCTGACAAATACTTGAATCCCTCTGAATTCAATTTTTTTGTATAAGTATGTCATTTCTTTTTTAAATCCTTTTTTATCCTTTTTTTTTTAATATACAGACAATAATTTTTAATTTAATTACTCTTAAAACATATTGTTAATCTACCCGTCTTAAATACGGTTTTTATGTATGAACACATAGTTTGAGGTGTAACTTAGTTTATAAATTTATTTAATTTGTTTTTACTTTGTTAGCATAAGTTGCATTTTGTTTTGTGTTTGAATAAATAAATAAATGGCAGTCGCGCTGATAGGTTGGCTACGTGTCATTCGAATTTATATAATTATTATCAGTTCAAGTCAACTGTATGACATAGACCTTCCCTTCAAATGTCAAACGTACGTACATAGATAAATATTCATGCCTGTTTCAAGGGGAAAATTGCTAAGAGCATACAAAAGGCGATGTTCTTAAATACATTTCAGTTAACCGTTTATTTTTTATTACAAAATACACTTATCTATTGTCGCGTGTCCATCAAAAATATCTTAAGATATATATTTTGTATTGTTGTAAGATTTTGCCGATAATCTAAGATATACTATTTGATCTTTTATATAATATTTAGGTGACAAATGAAGCTGTAAAATACCTAAAATATTAAATCGACTTACAGGACTGAACAATATTATAAATGAAATAGACCCTTTGGCTTTCGAATTCAATGCATTTTGTTTAAACACGCTTGCAGATTTTCTGTGTTCTAAAAACTTATAGTGAGAGCCATTTAGGTTACAAATTTTGGCGGGTCATTTATGACAGCAGAACGTGAAATATACAGATTCTTTATTTGTTGTTCCTGTGACATCCTTGTTTAAGATGTCAAGAGGAATCTTTCATTACTTTTTTAGTCATCATCACAGCCGACGTCCCACTACTGAACAGGAGCCTCCTCTTATATACCCAAATGCAAGGGTATTGGGTCATACTTTACCACGCTGACCCAGTGCAGATTGGCGGAGACTATCTTATTCACCCCCTTATAATTTTGTTGATTTCTTTGCTGCCGCCTTTTTTGGTATGTCGGGACGTGAAAGGGCATTTCTGCAGGCCGTCTTGAGTGGGTCCACTATATACCATGCAACACGACATTCATTGTCATTTTAGGACTGAATTGAATGCTTGCCATCAAGAAAGACGTGCTCATTGTGTCGTAACTTTAAAAAAATATTATAGAACGTCAAATATACCTCCTTAATTGGTTGCTATTAAAGACTCAGCTTTATAAAGCTGGTACTCTTTTTCTGAACTTGCCATCGTTAACTGTTTAAACAGTGGTTAATATAGTGTATATAAAATATGAGAAGGAAGATCATTAAGGTAATCATTTAATTTGTATTTTCCAGAGGCATGCCTAGGAGTGCGACACTTGCAAGCTCTGATGCTGTTCCTAGCCATGGTGCTGGCTTTTGGGATGAGGGTCAACATGAGCATGGCCATCGTCGCAATGACAGACCCTCTGAATGAAAATGTAAGAAACGTGTAAGCATTTCTTTACTTAGGGCCTGTTTCTTATTGTAAGAGATACTCGAAAAAAAAGAAGCGCTCGTAGCGCTGCGGTGCTCGGTGGTCGGAAACGATCACCGAAATACAGCAGAGTTTACAGAGGTCAGTCCTTGGATGGGTGACCGTTTGTGTGGCATTTGATATCGAGCGCTTCCGTGCTTCGGAAGGCACGTTAAGCCGTTGGTCCCGGTTATCACTAAATGTGGTAGTCGTCAAGCCATGTCAGAGGCCTAATGGGCGGCTTGAAAAATTCTAACAGCAGGACGCCATACACCTGCCTCCGCCAATCCGCACTGGGTCCGCGTGGTGGAGTATGACCCAATACCCTCGCACCTTGGTATGTAAGAGGAGGCTCGTGCTCAGTAGTACGTTTATGGGCTGAGATGATGATGACTCGAAAAAAATAGTTTTGTATCGGCTAAAAAGAAACCGGCATTGGAAATTTATTCAGACATTGTCAAGTATCAAAAACAGTATGTTTTTACCGTCTTCCGCTTATTCGTTTTTCTATTTTACGATATAGAACGCTGTGCCACTTAAATTTTTAAAAATGATATTTTTGTTACATTCATCTTTAACTAACACAGTATATTTTAGCAGATTAGCAGATATATTTTCGCTTGCTCTGTGCCTTATAATGTACATTAAGCCGTTGGTCTCGTCTGTCAAGAACATCTATGGTAGTCGTTATAAGAAAGTCAGTGCCATGTAACATCCTGATTGCTGTTTTAACTTTATATTGATTTTTCCCTCTGAGTTGCAGATGTCAGAAGAATGCCATTTCGTATAATAGCTGAAGTTCTGCCACATCTGGGTAGAACAGTGAGCAGACCCTTAGCCCTTATCTTAAGTCTCGTACAACCAGGATAATATTAGGATATGGTGATGATTCAAACAGATTCTAAATAATTATCTTTTTTTATAGTCCTTTGACTGGAGCGCTGGAAGACAAAGTGTGATTCTGTCTTCGTTCTTCTGGGGATACGTCATACTACAGATTCCAGGCGGAGTATTGGCTGCAAGATTTGGAAGCAAGCTCCTCTTTACTGCTTCTATTGGACTCAACTCAGCTATCTCTCTCTTAATCCCGATAGGAGCATATTATGTAAGTGCATTTTGGGATACCTATTTGATATAAGTGTAGACGTTAAAATATGTGACGACCGATGGGGCGTTAAGGTTTGTCAATGTCGACCGCGAACGGGCAGATGTAATAGAGGACAGCCTCCCACGCGATGTACCGATGAACTAGTCAAGGCAGCCGGAAGCCGATGGATGCAGGCGACTCAGGATCACTCAATGTGAAAATCTATTACGGGATGCGTCGGGTCGTTACGCTTCCTAAAATATGGTTGAGCGTAACGCGTCTGCTCATGTCTACTATGTTTATCCATAATTATGTTAATAATTCTAAAAAGAGTTTTGTCTTCCTTTCTTTTAAATCTTGTGACTGCAGAACACAATTGTTTTAATATTATGTATTTTAATTGTAACTGGTGGGAGAAAAAACCAACCTTGACGATTTTCTTGCCCGTTCTTTTACGATCAAGCTCCCGCCCACAGTGAGTGGGCGCGTTAGTTTATAAAGATGACATTCATAAGAGCTCTATTGAGCCAAACTTGAATAAATGAATTTTAATTAGATTTTTAATTTTGAGGCCTATGCTCAGCAGTGGACGTAATATGGCTGAGATGATGATGATGATGATGGTGTAATGACATTATTGAGAAGAATAAACTTGTGGAGATTATTGTCGTATTTTTCTCCATTAAATGTCCTGTCCGTGGTTATCTTGACTTTTATATGTATTCCATCGAAGTGTAACTGAATAGGTACTTAATTGTTTTTTTTAAATTTAACTACTTTTATTTGTATTGCATGTAAGATATGCCAAAGAATGTATTGACGTTAGATTAACATAATTCAATAAAATATGGGGTATATATAACGAGTCATCATAAAAGCTTTGTAGCTCATCCGAAGTACTAACTTAGCTCCCAAACTTCACATTATATGCTAATAATCAAATATTATTAAGGTTCATTATGCTTCGGGAACATTAGGGTAATCAAAGTCAGGATAATTTTGCAAGCTACATCGAAAATAAGTGTGTAGAGGTGTCTAGGGATCCTACCAAGAACTAAGAAGCCAAAGCTAACCTCACCTGCAAGTGGTGCACCTGCCGATAAACGGCCGAGGCTCTGGCGATCATAACAGTGCCCGGTAAGCGGCAATAGGCTCGCTACCTATTACGTGGGACCAACTATATCATTGGCGAATTTTGGGCGTATAATATGCCTCTGCCTACCCCTTCGGGGAAACAGGCGTGAATGTATGTATCGAAAATAAGTTTAAATAATTTTCAGGGAGGATGGCAGCTCGTGTGTTTATGTCGGGTGCTGCAAGGCTTGACCCAAGGATTCTTATACCCATCGATGCACAACATCATTGGGAAGTGGATTCCTTTGGAGGAAAAAAGTAGTTTAGGGGCTATGATTTATTCCGGTAAGTGAAAATGTTTGAGTGTGCACAACTACTTTGAAAACCCAAGAGTTGAACATGCAAATTTTTCTATTTTTTGTTTTTATATTGTTTTTTTGCATATAAGGGAATCTAAGCTTTGTGATTTAGTGTAATATTATTTCGATTATTTTTTTTATATTTTAATTATGACGTTTTCAAGTACTATATATAATAGTTTATGAAGTATTTTTTTTTATTTTATATTTTTACTTTTATTTTTTACAAACATGAAAATTCTTGATAAGCAATACGCATGCCACTGTAATTGGGGTGTATATATGGCGATTGCAAACTCTTTCAAATAAAAAAGCGTGACTGTATGTATGAATACAAAATACTGTTAATAAGGATCTTACACGATCATCTTTCTTTGACGAACGAATGGTATATAGGTCGGTATACCTGCACTTCACTCCAAAGGTCGTGAGATCGATTCCCACTCAGGACAAATCTTTATGAGCATCTTATATAAGTATTTATTCTAGACTGGGTGTTTTCGTATGTTTTTGTATGTACAAAAGAAAACAGTATGTATGTATGCTTATACGTTCTTTAGTATCTAAAACACAAGTTCTTAATGATACTTATCTTGGAACTAATTAAACTGGAGTGGTTGTAAGATAATATTTATTTTTTCTTGTTGAACATTGCTAACCGTCGCGTCGTATAAATAAATATAGAGCGGTCATGAACGTAAAATTAATTAAGGTTGTAATCATAACTGTTACTTAATGAATTGTGTAATATTTTTATAATAAACCCATATAGTTACAACGATTTTGCTTTTAATAATTCCCAGTTATATTAGGAATATTCTATGAAAATTATCAAAGATAAATATACAGCCATCCCTAAACAGCTTTGAAATGTTTTATTGGATTTCTACCATTAGGCATTACATACAAAATTAATTATCCATAGGTGCACAACTCGGAACTGCATTGCAGCTAATGGCTTCGGGGTTCATAGCTAATTATTGGGGATGGCCAGCAATATTTTACGTTAATGGCACCTTGGGCGTGGCTTGGACTGTAATCTATGTATTTGTGGGTGCTACTTCACCAAAGACATCGACAGTAATAAGCGAAGAAGAACGAAGTTATATAGAGGAATCTTTGGGACAAGTCGGTGAACAAAAGGTATGAAAATAAGTGTCTCTTTGGTTATGGTTTGGTTAGCAATATTGGTAATACAAGCCAGCAATACGAGCATTATAATTGTCTTTGAGTGATTGATACAGTTAGTACACAATATTTAATTTAATTAAATTCATTCTAAGGAGAGATGTTCCTTCTTTGTGTGTTTTATACCGTTTGGATGAAATTAATTAAAACACTGAATTTTTTTTCCAAAAACTGTACGCCAATAGCACATTTCTATCCGTACCGCATGCCATCGACACGAAGTTGTAGGCAATTAAAATGAATTGGATTATACCAAAAGCACCCTGACAATGATTTCTTAAGCCTCGTCAAAGATTCCACTTATCGGGAAGGTCTTTTCTCAAGTGCAACCGTATAGTATATTTTTTATAAATTGCAGAGGTTGCAGACTCCGTGGAAGTCGATATTCACTTCTGTGCCTTTCATATCGCTTATCATAGCTCATTGTGGTCACAATTGGGGATTCTGGACGTTGATGACAGAAATTCCGTCTTACATGAAACAAGTTCTCGGAGTCGATATAAAATCGGTAAGAATAAATAGAATCTAAATTCTAGTAGTGTATCATTGGAAACATTCTGTTGTATTTATAATACACATATGCACACTCACACACACACACACACCATAACACACACACACAAACACACACACCACATAACCCACACAAACACACTCACATGATTATTGTGGTTAAATATGTTTCTTTTTCCTGAAATTTTGTTAAATTTTTTACTTATTTCTGTTTCTCTCTGGTTTTACCGGAAACTTTGTAAATATATACATTAATTTATAGTAATTTTTATTTTTTAGTATAAGAGTAGTCCGAGGTGAGGGCCTGGTGATCCGTCACACAGGATTTTCCTAGTATGGACTCCAGTCTCTCACAAAGGATAATGTGTCTTCACTGTCTGTAACTACTGTTTATTTTTTGTAATCCTTTGTGAAGAGAGAAATAAAATATTCATTCATTCATTCATTCATATTCGCCACAAATTCGTACTGGGTAAACGTGGTGAGAAGCGCTCGTAGCTCTGCGGTGTTCGGTGGTCGGAAACGATCGCCGAAGTACAGCAGAGTTTACCGAGGTCAGTCCTTGGATGGGTGACCGTTTGTGTGGCATTTGATATCGAGCGCTTCCGTGCTTCGGAAGGCACGTTAAGCCGTTGGTCCCGGTTATCACTAAATGTGGTAGTCGTTAAGCCATGTTAGAGGCCTAATTGGGCGGCTTGAAAAATTCTAACAGCAGGACGCCACACACCTGCCTCCGCCAATCCGCACTGGGTCAGCGTGGTGGAGTATGACCCAATACCCTCACACCTTGATATGTGAGAGGAGGCTCGTGCTCAGTAGTGGGACGTTAATGGGCTGTGATGATGAAGTGAATCTAAGCTTTGTGATTTCAGTGTATTAATATTTAGTTTTTTTTTAATGTATACTTTGTTTTTACGTTTACAAGTGCTATGTAATAGTTTATGAAATAAAAAACTTTTTACATTTACTGTACTATCAAATTTTACTGAATATACCTACTTATACTGACAAAAATCATTCATATTTGTTTTTGACCTTTGTGAGACCGTTATGCTCCTGGGACGGTAATTATTTTGAACAGTCCCGGAACTATGCCTGATATTCGATCTGGTAATCCTTCCAGCAATCACCATCACTGAATCAATGGTGGAGCTGGCCTGCATTCTTCTAACAAGACATAATAAAAGTTTTATATGATAAAGTCAAGTTTTGGTGGATACGTTATATTAAGTTAAAGAAATGAAGACAACAGCTGCTAATTTTTCCTTTTTTGACAGAACGGAGTATTGTCGGCACTACCTTACCTGGCGATGTACGCGAATAGTTTCCCACTAGGATTCTTTGCTGACTACAGTCTGAAGAAGAAATGGATTAGCGTCACTGCCAGTAGAAAATTATCTAATACAATTGGTAAGCAATGGATTGTCCTGAAAAGGAATGAGTTATGGATGCGCTATATAAGTTACATTCTAATTCTAAACCTCTCGAATCTGTGGTCTGGTTAAAGAGTCTCAATATTGATCGACGTAGCTTGAGGAGAAACTTTTTTTAACAATTTATATACAAAAAGAACACACATAAAGACAAAGTTTTTAAATGACATATACAACAGCACTGCTTATCCCTAAAAATAATGTCTTCCAGCAGACCGAAAAAGAAACATAAATACATAGAAGTATACACGTGCACAAAATTTGTAACAGCACCATTCACAAACATACTAAAACCAGTGTTATGTTTGTTTATGTCTACAAGTGAAGTTCGTGTAGCTGAGAGGATGCTTATGAAAAGAGGAGACCTAAATGACCATTCATATCGCGGGCTACAAGCCAGAGGGGCGTATGAAAAAAAATGCATTTTTTTTATCACGTCAATATTTTGGAATTTTATCGATATAAACAACCTAATTTTTTTCTTAAGCAATACTAATTACTAAGCACATACATTAGAAAAAAAGTTATTAAGTTTATTGCTATTCCTGAAAAGTAAGGGTATAGCTTATACGCCCCTCTGGCTTGAAGCCCGCGATATTATTAAAATCAAAGTCAATGTCAAAATAATTTATTAATGTTTGGCTCTTATAAAGGTCAAACTTAAAATTTAACGCGCCCATTCACTGCGGGCGGAAGCTCAATCGTAAAAGAACGGGCAAGAAAATAGTCAAGTTTGGTTTGCTCTCCCGCCAGTTAGAAATGAGTTTATTGCAATGCAAATTTTCTCTTAGAATAGAAATTCTTGAAGATTACACCACGAATCAAGAGTCCAAATTATACCGAAAATTACACTTGAAAATGTAACATTGGCGTTGTTTTTTTTTGTAAAAAACGCTTCAATAAAATTGAAATCTATTTCAGGTCAATGGGGTCCCGCTCTGGCTCTAATAGGTCTGTCATACGCTCCTGCAGACACTACTATTGCAGTAGCCATTCTCACCGCAGTCGTAGGTTTAAATGCTGGACATTATACTGGATACCTGGTAAGTTTTAAATTAGTGTCAATCTAATATCGAAGATAAAGTCTGCGATTGATTTCTTTCGTGGGGCATTTGACAAAAATTTACTAAAAATTTGAAATAGGATACTATGATATGTATCAGGGTGTATAGGGATCCTCCCAAGACCTAAGGAGCCCAAGTCAACCTCACTTGCAAGTGGTGCACCTACCGATCAGCGAGCGAGGCCCTGGCGAACATAACAGTGCCCGGTAAGCGGCTATAGGGTAAAGTGTGGGCGTTTAATATGCCTCTGCCTATCCCTTCGGGGAAACAGGCGTGAAATTATGCAATACTATGATCGTGTCGCCTACTAATGAATCGATCTTACTTAATCTTCTGCATCGAGAAAGGCATGACTTTTAGAAAGTTGCAAAAACATTACTTCAATATTTATTATCTCGAAAAAATTATATCTATAAATTAACTACTATTTAATTAAAGAATAATATATTAGTAGTAGGTAGGAAACAATAAAATATTGGCGACTAATATGGCGTGGTGGCGAGTATAACCGCACTCCGCTCCTAAGGTCGTGAGTTCGATTCCCTTTTCTGATTCCGATTCTGGTCTGGTTGTTATTCTATATAATTATGAAGTATTTATTTCCAAAAAAAAAATACATATATATATGTTAGTTTTATGAAACGAAACTTAACTTGATCAATTTATAAACATATTGCATAATTTAACATACCATAATAATAAATACAATAATATTATATCTTGGGATACAAAAAGGTTGATAGAATTAGATTTATATAATATACATTTAAAAAACAAAAACAGGAAAAACATTGTGTGCTTTATTCTACTGGTGCCAGTGAAATAATTACATATACTTGATTAAATAATAATAAAAGTACACTGGACTTCGAACTAAGTATTTAATTTTTTTATCCTATTAATTATTTAATTTCTGATGATGGGCAGAAGCCCCACTTCCAGTTTCTCTGGAATCAAAGCGCAGCAGAGTGCTAAAGGGATAGCGATTCAGTACTTAAATGTTCGGAATTACATGTTTTGCTTTTTGCATAAGTAAATTTAATCGTTTCTTTTTTTTGTGAACTTCTTATGTTTATTTGATTGATAAAGCCTATGAGTTTCTTGTCAGTTCTTCTCTCAGAGCGGGGGCTCGGAACTGGCACTTAGGCTGTGTCCCCAGTAGGCAAACTGTTAGCGGCCGACTGTGTTTGCGGCGTACCGATTTAGTACGCCCTTCCATATATTTGAAATGGAGTGTCCACAGTCTGCTAGTTCAGTTTGCAGCGTCGGTCTCTCAGTCTTGCAACTCAGTTGGCCGCTAACAGTTTGCCTACTGGGGACACGGCCTTAGATTCATTTACACCTAATTTTTATTTATTTGCATGAAGTGCATCTAAGCTTCGTGATGTCAGGGTAGTAATATTTAGATTTTTTTATATTTATATTTTGTTTTGACGTTCTTAAGTGCTATGTAATAGTTTATGAAATAAAGAACTTTGTACTTTTACTTTAATTTATTTGTGCTGAATACTAATAATCGCATACTAATAATTACTTTTTTTTTCTATTAATTCTACATGGTTTTTCTACGTAGATACATTAGGTATATTATTCATATTTAACAATAGTTTTAGTGTTTATTCTTTTTAAAGTTTTTGTGCTCTGCCTACTGCTTTCCTGTTCTCTCCTTTGCGTCGGGTTGTCTGGTAGAGATTTTAGTGATAAGACCGCCTAGATTGGCTTTTTCATTGTTTTCAATATTCATTGTAATCTGTACTTTTTAAGTTATTTTGGTCAATAGAGAGTATATCTATCTATCTATCTATCTATTATTTAACATTAAAATGTATCTTTTCAGTTGGTTCACATAGACATGTCTCCAAACTTCGCTGGTACATTGATGGGCATCACCAATATGTTTGCGAATGTCATTTCAATTATAGCTCCTCTGGTAGCCGGTGCTATAATTACGGATCAGGTGAATTACTTATTTCTAATATCATCTTTAAAACCATTCTGTACATACGTTATTTTAATTAGATTTTTTTATTACCGTAAAAACATACAGCGGCAATTTAACTTAACAATTAATTATAAATAAATACTATCCATGTTTTCGCATGTGCATAACTAATATTACGCATGTATTAACATAAACAAATACAATAATTCAGTGAAAACGAAAACGTACGCGAACCATGAAACCAGGGTTTGTTAAGCCAATGTATACTTGAATAAGTGGTATTTTGAATTAAACAAGTATAAATTTATATACATATATATATATATATATACTTGTTTAATTCGGCAGTATACAATATATAATATATATATATAATTGTATACTGCCTTCTTGGACTAGCCTAAAGCCTTTATTTTGGTTTAGATTTATTATCTTCGCACAAAAACAATCGTGTGCTCAGGTTGCTTTCAATATATCCTA
The DNA here is from genome assembly GCA_949126915.1 of Musotima nitidalis. Taxonomy (NCBI): domain Eukaryota; kingdom Metazoa; phylum Arthropoda; class Insecta; order Lepidoptera; family Crambidae; genus Musotima; species Musotima nitidalis. The sequence continues at coordinate 16,914,834 of OX421425.1, forward strand.
ATTCATCAAACGTCACTGTCACTCACCAACATGAGGAATAGACAACACAAGTAGTATACTATGAGTATTTCTTTACATATATATATCTATAATAGTATTAAAGTTAGTAAATATTTATTTGTTTACTGCAAACAGTTTTTTATACAACATGTAACAGAATAAGGGTTACACCAAGAAAGTAGTTTGTTATAAATCGGCTACTCAATCGATTAAAAATATAGGTAATTTTTTTTTTTAATATTAAAAAAATAGGTAATTTTTTTAACTTTTCGGTGCTAAGCGATGTGTGCGTGCGTGTCTCTCTGTGTGTGTAGGTCGGTAGGCTAAAGCGCTAATATGCCCATACGATTTGCCCTCGATGAGTATAACTAGTAACTTAAATAAACCATATTTAATTAAATAAAAGTAAAATTATTTTGCATGTTTTTTAATTATAATTAAATATTCTGATTGGGGTGTCTGAGGGTGTGCGTTAATTCTGTGCCATGTTGTATAGTGTATATACACCAAGAATGTATAAAACTCCTATCAACATCTTAGGAGCCCAAGCCAACCTCACCCGCAAGTGATGCATCTGCCGGTCAACGGACAAGGCTCTGGCAAACATAAAAGTTCCCGATAAGCGGCAATAGGCTCTTCACCTATTATGTGGCAACAAAAATTTTATTGGCGATATGTGGGCTTGTTACATGCCCGTGCCTACCCCCTTCAGGAAACAGGCGTGTATGTGCACCATATTTTACCTGAGAAATACTGTCACAGTCATAATATATTGTATGTACATCTTAATTAGTCGATATTTCCTAACCAGTACAAATAATATATTTCTGTTTTGAAGAAACAAGTATATAGTTTTAATAAGTTAAAAGAATATTTTACAAAACTGTCCAAACAGTTTGACTATAGAATCAATAACTATAAACTAGGATAAACCATTAAACTTTTTTTTTCAAATTGATTATCATAATATTACGGAGAGCGTCTATGTTAGCGTGATGATTTGGTAGTCAAGTCGATTGCGATTTGTACCTCTGTACCACTAAATTTGTGATATTTAGAACAATAATGTGGAATATATGTCAACTTACATGACTGTTGGTAAATAAAATAAAACAGTGCAACATTACTTTTCAAATTCCCTCACGAAGTCCATGTAAGCTCCCAGAATAGTCCACATCTTTACTTGGGACCCAAGGTGTTTAGAGGGAGGGCATCTCATTTTCCATTTTTATCACTACTCATGCTCGTTTACTACTAATATATAAAGTAATATATCTTTTACTTGACACTGGCTTAATGTGAGAACCGCACGAAGCAATTATTTAAAAACAAATTTATTACGATGGTATTTTTTTTTTTGTGGTAAAAGTGGTGTGTAATATTGACTTTGTTTTTTTCTAGACTGACGCTAGTCAATGGAGGATTGTTTTCTACCTATCTTCGGCAATATATTTTGTTTTTAACTTAATATTCATAATTTTCGGCACCAGTGAAATTCAGAAATGGAATGAACCGCAATGTGATGTTGCAGAAAATGAAGGTAATATATTAAAATACAACAAAAGAATTAAAACAAATAAATAATAGTGTTTAAAGTAAGGTTCTTTATATGGAATCTGATAACATTAGTATCCAGGCCATTTGTATAAATAACCACACGTAAGTACCGTTATTAGTTAAACATTAGTCTTGCATTTTATTCCGTTAAACATCTCAATAATCGAAGTACCCGCCGAGCTAGTTTCCTTGTGTTGCCCAAAGAAAGAACGAACTATAGTAAAAAAATTATCACCTTTAAGGCTTTACATCAAAATATCCTCAAACATTAAAAATATAAGTTCGTTTAATGTATTCAAACGAAAACTCGCACAATATTTTATCGATACTTACTCTTAACAATGAAATTAAATACATTGGAGGGGCGAGCGTAATGTTTAAGTGACGACGATGTAATTATTAATTATTCTGTATGTTAATCTAAGTTCTCATCCGAATGACTATAATATGTCTTTTTTGAGGATTAATATCTTTAACCATTATTATCACTCTTCTTGCGCTCGTAGCTCTGCGGTGTTAGGTGGTCGGAAACGATCACCGAAGTACAGTTTACAGAGGTCAGTCCTTGGATGGGTGACCGTTTGTGTGGCATTTGATATCGAGCGCTTCCGTGCTTCGGAAGGCACATTAAGCCGTTGGTCCCGGCTATCACTAAATGTGGTAGTCGTTAAGCCATGTTAGAGGCCTAATGGGCGGCTTGATAAATTCTAACAGCAGAACGCCACACACCTGCTTCCGCCAATCCGCACTGGGTCAGCGTGGTGGAATATGATCCAATATGTGAGGGCACACCTTGATATGTGAGAGGAGGCTCATGCTCAGTAGTGGGACGTTAATGGGCTGAGATGATGATTATTATCATCCCCAGTTCAAGGAATTCTATGTGACCCATTGCGATATAAGTAAAATATATGTATGTTAAGTTGTATGTCCAAACATCTCGTGCTACGTTATAGCCGTTTATCCCGGTTATAGTGCGAGTCTTTAAGCCAAGTTAGAGGCTTCATTGGGCAACTTGAAAAATGACGTTATAAATGAATGGCTCGTATTACAAAACGACATATAGTAAAGTTTAGTATTGACGACTGATTTGGCGTGGTGGCGAGTATACCCGCTCTCAGCTCCTAAGGTCGTAGGTTCGATTCCCACGCAGGACAAATCTTTGTGTGCCTTAACATGAATATTTGTTCTGGTCTGGGGGTTTTTCTATGTATATTAAATATTTATTTACAAAAAAAAAGTATTTATGCATGTTTATCCGTTATTTAGTATCCATAACACAAGTTCTTAATGATACTTATCTTGGAACTAAATAATTGTACTGGTGTAATTGTCAGAAAATATTTCTTTATTTAATAATTAACTGATATTTTAATCAGTTATTTAGCGTTAAAAATACAAGATCTAAATTATGCTAATCTGAGAACTAAAATATTTGGCTCGTTTGTCAATTAATTAAAATGTTTAGGCTATTACCTGGTGGATTAAAAATTATTAATTAGTAATTAATAGTAAGTCTTGAAATAAGGTGTTATTAGGATTAGTGTTTTTCAAATATTAAAATAATTTTATTTTTATTTTCAGACACAAATTCATCGAAGCAAAAAGTCGAAAAAGTTGTGTAAGACTGCGAGTAGTGACTAAAATATTGTAAATAGTATTTATTTAATATTAAATAAAGTTATTTACTAGACATATAATTCAGTTTAAGACTGTGAGATATAGTTATATTACTTATAGTTTTATTTAAACCTCTTCCACTCAAAATGATGGTTTTATAAAAAAAATACTTTTGCTTAGATTTGTTTCGTCTGCGAAACCCTACCTGGACCGTTTATTATCTTTGCTCCATGTTAGGAATATAAAATACCTACTTCTAAGCAATGATCATAATGGAGCATAAAACGGTACGTAACAGTGTCAGCTATCATTCTTCAAAATATAGATAAATAAAAATCGGCAAGTTAATTTAATATATTCAAAAACAATAGGACAATTTATTATTATGGAATATGGGGGTTAATAACATTACAACTTAATAGTGCAATTTAATTTAACTGGGACTAGTTGAGGGTCACTAGGATTAATTCGTATGCATTTTATTTGAGTGTAATGACAGGTATGCATATAATCTAAATCTTCCATATTGATTGGGTTGAATCCATGGTAAACGATGTTTGGTTTGACTAAAAAGCAGCAGCGACACACAAAAATGTCAGCGGTTTTGGGTTGAATGCGTCCGAAACAAGCGCCAGCCCTTGATTAAAATTCAACTATGTCAAAGAAGTGTTTAACTTTAAGCAATCAATAGACAACGTTGTACTAACACTGTAAATTATTATCATACAGTTTTCCCTTGATAGGTGAAAGCAATGACCCTAATATTTTGTATGGCATTTTTTCAGCGGGTTTTGTAGTAGGTACATTTAAATTAATATTTACTCCCAGAACGATTAAGTTAAATAATAATCCTACCTTAAGTAAATAAGCTAATCCTGGGTACATAAATATAGAAAGAGCCTGTATGAACTGTATGACGAAAAAATTGTATGCAATAGTGAATAATTTCATAATTATGTAAGGAAATATTCTAAAATACTTGCTTAACTTCGGAAATCGTTTCCAGCTACCTAGAGACTCGGAGCTACGGTCTTGTTAATTTTATATGCAATGATATTATTGTAACAGCACACCGTACGGCACTGTACATACATTTCGACAAAAGTATCTACACGTTACCGAAAAGTGCTGTCGCGCTGTTTCTTTGTTTGCAACAGAAAAACCGCTGAACTAAGCTACTCGTTAAACATTCGTCTACCTACAAACGTTTCGATCCAGAAATGTGCCAGTTATTTTTACATTTTCTGTGCATTCCCTTTATGTCAGCTTCTCAAAAGTGCAGAACAACTAGGGCGGCTACAGTTTAGGCAAAGTTCGTTAAAAATTGCTTATACTCGCATACAATCAGTTGTTGTTGAGTTTCTAAGATAAGCTGATGCAATTTACTTGAAATTATAATGAGATAATTAATTTTAATAGTTTTTGAAACAATCAGATTTTAGAAATGTCTGAAGGTCAAATTCTTTGAGTTAATACTTCTTAATGGTTGTATAAAAATACTTAATTTAATTTGACTAGTATTAGTGTAAAGTTGCGTTATCATATTACAAACATTAGAAGCAATGTCTTAGAATCTAATATTTGCAGAATCTGTCAATCGAAACTAGTCGAGTAAACTATTAGAAAATAGAATATGCTTGGTAGAATCTAAACATTTCCAGAAACTGACATTATGAGAGAGATGTAGGGCAGGTCAGGGTTTTGCGAGGAATGAACTCTCTATTATTCTCTATAGTGTGGTGATTTTGTTTAATAATAGTCAAAGGAATCATTATCTTATCAGCCTTTTATAGTGCAATGTTGATCAATGGCCTCCAAAATAAATTACATTCCACTGGGAACAATTCACCACGCTGAGCAAGGTGTAGCGGGTTGGTGATCGCAGTTCAAGCCAGTACACAGAATGACGCTGCTGCCTACCATCTCGTAGGATTTCTCTTCGTCGACTCTTACGACTCCAAATGCGATGAAAGAGGTCGGCACTATTTAGTATCATACATTACTACAATTTAACTGCATTTAATAAAAAAAACGTATTATATACAGTTACATCGAATTTGTCAGTTTATCACATACAGTGAATATTATACAGCATGCAAATCAATTCACAACTTAAGAAGCGCCCGGCTTACTCAGTATGATATGAACAAATCAAATATCTTATGAGTTTTAATAAATCTTTGTGGAATCTTTGGTTTTTGGAATCTTGTCATGTGTCAATTAGGGCAAATGCGCAGCCACGTCTTAATATGTTCAATTTAGAGATTTCTGTGCTATAAGTAAATCTACCTAAGGCTAAAAGATCATTTTAATTGTTCCAAGCCTCTGTCCACCCCAAGTGAGATATAAACTATATTTTTTCGTTCCAGAAAACAACACCCTTCAAACAACCTCCCGCACAGTGGGAGGAGGGAGACAATGCCCTCGCATACCACACCCGAGGTGTATGGTAATTTTTGACTAGAACAGGCTGAACCCACCTTGTTTTAGTTTTGCTACTTTAAAGGCGACATCTGAAGCAGTCGGTTTATGGGAAGGTATCGATGCGGCGCGCAATAATCTAGTGCTAGGTGGCGCATGCTGGAACGGGCTTGAACAGACTTCCCTGTCATTGCCTTTAAGTTTTGCTAAATTAAAGGCGACATCTGAAGCAGTCGGTTTATGGGAAGGTATCGATGCGGCGCGCAATAATTGGAGTGCTAAGTGGCGCATGCTGGAAGGCGAGAAGCCTTGACTAATGGGTAGCCATTAGACGTCTTTTACCACACCATATAATAATAATAATAAATAATCAATTCTTTATTTCATAATCAACCTGGTACATTAGAATATCTAGTAGCTGGTGCCTCCTTTTAAGCTTGAATAAGCCTGTGTCAGGAGACACCGCTCTTCAATAACACATAATCTAAGTTTTGGTTTGAGCAACAATTTTATGTTAGTGTTTTATATCTTTGAGTTGACTCCATTTCTAAGCCGGAAACCACACGACTGGGATATAAAGGCTCGATATTGAATATATATATCTCCGCTATTTGTCGTCGACATTCAGTCGGGTTTTCTCTCTGCCATCAGCGACATTTTTGCACCAAACCGAAATTGGTGTCAAATTTTATAGACACACTGTTTGCAGTTATGACAGCTAGTGCTGAGCCAGAGCTGCGGATATCGGTAGTAATATTTTACGGATATTAAAAAATATGCTGTTTATTTGTTCGCCCGGCGTTATTCGGTTTGTCCATGACATCGCTGTTTGGGACAGTGAAATTTTGCAAACTTGGCACCAATGTTACTGAATTTTTCTTTTTTTGATCCTTTCTGGGTTACCGGGGCCGTAAGACATAACAGCCTAAGAAGAAATATGGCTAATTTTTTGGCAGTAAAAGTGTGCACATCATATGTGCAGAAGTGAAGCACACTTTTCGACATGAGACGGTCGTTTAATACTTTTCCAACTGAATAAAAAATGTTTCTAATTTGGTATCGATAACAAATATTCATTACATGTTATTATAGATATATAGTAGGGTGAATAGGGATCAAGATCTTAGGAGCCCAAGCCAACCTCACCACCTTTTGTAAAAAAATGCTGTTAACGTCTCCCGGCAGATGGGGAACCGAGAGGGAGTGTGGGACTCACTGCGACAGTCGCGACTATCACACTCCCACCCACTAAAAAACTTCCGACGACGCCCACCGCTGTTGAAAAAAGAACGGGGGCCAGTCCCTGGATTTGTAGCTTCTAACACCCCGCCCGCGGCCAACGTCCCCCGGATCAGAACCGGGAGGACCTCCTCAGAGAGACGCAGTGTGTCGCGTCCCCCCTATCTCCTTGTGCGGCCATGGCGTAACAGGCCGACTTCTGGGAGGGTCTATAGCTAGACGGAAGGGGCCCTCACCGCCTAAAACCCCCCAGGCGCTGCCGGACGGGCCCTCCTGGCCCAACCGCTCCACCAACGGCGTAGCCGGAGAGAGAGCGAATTAATATCACACTACAATATGATAACATTACACGTATACATATACAAAAATATGATACAAGATACATATCAGATATATAAACCTACTCATATACATAAATAAATACAAGAAAAAAAATATAAACAAAAATCATAATGACTAGCTCGATAGCAAGTGCTTCTTTAAGTTTGTCTTAAAAGACGCAATTGAAGGACTGTCCCGGACATTACTTGGCAACTTATTCCACAACTGTGCACCACGGGCAGTGAATGAATTACGGAAGAATTTAGTATTAAAGGAAGGATACTCAAGTGTTTTAGTAACACAGGAGCGCTTGGGACGGGATGTGGGAGACAGGTAAGTAAACCGAGATCGTAAATAAAGGGGGAGTTGAGGAAAATTCAGAATTTTATAAACGAGACAAAGGATATGCATATCTCTGCGATGCCGAATGGGGAGCCATTTTAGCATTGCGCGGTATTCCGAGACATGATCAAATTTTCTAAGCCCAAAAATAAATCGAATTGGCAGGTTCTGAAGTCGTTCCAATTAGTTAAGTAGCACCTCTATAGCGTCCAGGTAACAAACGTCAGCATAGTCCAGAACAGGCAGAGTTTAAGCCTTTTGCATAATTTTAGGTTTTATTTTTAATTATCTCTGTGTGTACTGAATATATAAATTAAATGTTATAATTTTTATATTGCAGTCAAAAAAACCACAAACAAAAAACAACTCTGTATTTTAATACAGAGTTGCTTTTGAATAAAATAACATATGTTATATTCAATTATTTTAAACACTCTTTGCATTGTTACACTGTTTTCTCCGCTTTCTGTTTTGATGGATCTGAAAAAAAAAAAAAAATATTTTTTCTGCCGCCTTGGCTATGACAACCTTTAAAGTAAAATTAGAATAACATGTACCAATAAAAAATAATACCATTAATAATATTTAAGTAATAACTTTAGATAATATAATTGACATGAAATTATGGATACTGATACAAATTCCATCAATGTCTTTTCAATAATTAATTAATCTGTACTAGTGCGGCTACTAGCTACTACTTGACGAGATTTTTGCCAATTCTTCTGCATAAGGGCCCTTAGTGAATGTGCGCGTTAGTATTAAATTATGAGACATAAATCAGAGTTCAAAATTTATGTGCCGTCAACTTATCCAAGAAAAAAATTACAAGCTCACTTTTTAATTTGATTTACGTCGGTAACAAAATGCCTTTACGCACAGCCAAAGGGAGACCTTAAAGGGAAAGTGGGGCTCACTGCGACAGACACAACCACCAGTGTAATATTTCTCAGCCTACCCCTTCTGGAAACAGGCGTGAATGTATGTAAAAAAAATTGCATCACAAAGCACTCTTGTAGTATATGTAATTAACAAAAAATGCTTAGCACTGGTTAGTTTATAAAATCGCCATTACCTTCAATTTCACTTTCATTGTAGTCCGGTTCGTTCCATTTCTGTTTTTCGCTGGTGCCAAAAATTATGAATGCTAAATTGCAAAAAAAGTACAGTCCCGAAGTTAGGTAGAAAACTTTCCTCCATTGACTGGCGTCTGTCTAGAATAAAGTAAAGCCGATATAAACAAACAATTAAAAGACTTACTAATTGCAAAATGTTATTACAAACTTCACGAATATTTTGACGACAAACTCCATTAAAAACCTATAGCGATTTATTATATTTATTATAAGTTAATGTTATATATAATAATACTTTTATATAAATATTGTCATTTGTTTTTTTTATATTTGTGTAATAATTAGAGTTTATTAGTTTATAGAATATTTAAGTACGTGGTTTTGTAATATGTTTAAGTTCCCTCTCAAATTGCATTGCCCCTACGGGGTATCAATATTAATTGCATTACCTACCTACTTGTTAACTTGATGCAAAAAAAATTATGATTTAAATTTCTGTAAAACAATTACCAAAAGAATTTGAATCGATAGCTCAGTAGTATGATGATAAATTCAATAATGAGTTTAATTATTTGAATTAATATTAATTTCAAATGAAACCACACTGATATTAATTGGCTTCCTTAAAACTTCTCTGCAATTATCGCTGCTATCAAATCAACGTTGATTGCTAAAATATGTCATATTCCCATAAGGGATTCCATCTATCTATTTGATCTCAACAACCATAGAAACAGGCTGTTTGTAAAGGAAAAAGAATGACTCCAGGCATTCAATAAATAAATATTTCTTCACAATTACACCAGTTATTTAGTTCCATGATAAGTATCATAAAGAACTTGTGTTATGGATGATACTACATAACGGATAAATACTTTTTTTCTTTGATGTACATGCTAAATATACGTAGGAAAACACCCAGACCAGAACAAATATTCATCTTCATGCACACAAAGATTTGTCCTGAGTGGGAATCGAATCTACGACCTTAGGAGCGAAGGGCGGATATTCTTGCCACCACGCTATATAGGTCGTCATTGCCTCTCGCTTTTGACATTTTCAAGCGCATCAATGAGATTTCATCATGTCAGCCCATATATGTCCCACTTCTGAGCACGAGCCTCCTCTCACATATCAATTTGTGTGGGTATTGGGTCATACTCCACCACGCTGACCCAGTGCGGATTGGTGGAGGCAGGTGTATGACGTCCTGCTGATAGAATTTATCAAGCCGCCCATTAGGCCTCTAAAATGTCTTAACGACTACCACATTTAGTGATAACCGGGACTAACGGCTTAACGTGCCTTTCGAAGCACGGAAGCGCTCGATATCAAATGCCACACAAACGGTCAATGAGATTTAATAATCATTATTAATGACCTAAATTAATATAAATATAAATAAAGAAATACTCTCTTACAATCACACCAATTATTTAGTTCCAAGATAAGTATCACTAAGAACGTACGAACGTGAAGCGCTCGTAGCTCTGTGGTGCTCGGTGGTCGGTAACGATCACCGAAGTACAGCAGAGTTTACAGAGGTCCGTCCTTGGATGGGTGACCGTTTGTGTGGCATTTGATATCGAGCGCTTCCGTGCTTCGGAAGGCACGTTAAGCCGTTGGTCCCGGTTATCACTAAATGTGGTAGTCGTTAAGCCATGTTAGAGACCTAATGGGTGGCTTGATAAATTCTATCAGCAGGACGCCATACACCTGCCTCCGCCAATCCGCACTGGGTCCGCGTGGTGGAGTATGACCCAATACCCTCGCATCTTGGTATGTGAGAGGAGGCTCGTGCTCAGTAGTGGGACGTTAATGGGCTGAGATGATGAGATGATGATGATGAAGAACGTAACAGTAACAGTAATTTCAATGATAGTTAAGGAATCAATAGTACACTTACCTGGTCAGAAAGGAAGGCTCCAGCCACAAGAGGTGCTAGAATAGAAACTGCAGCTCCAATCATATTGGTAATGCCCATCAAGGTACCAGCAAAGTTTGGGGCCATGTCTAAGTGAACCAACTGAAAAAATCACATAAATAGATAAGAAACAGAAACCTGCGTCTAAGATTCCAAGCAAAGTCGTTGGCTACGGTTTAGCATAATGGTCAAATTACTTGCCGATACCATGTTCTAACCCAACCGATATACTACGGACGTGAACGCACTCTTTACACGTTTGTTTTTTACTTACAAGGTAACGGCAAAAGAGCCAATGTGTGTCTAAATTGTTAGTGAACAATATTTACACACTTTTTATTGAAGTTAATATATACATTATTATTGTTTAATAAAATAATTGTTATATGATGTAACATACGTAATGTGTAATATCTGTAAGAGCCGAGAAGATAATCACTTGTAGCATGACACAAGATAACTTTAACTAAAAATCTCTAGATCGAGAATTAAAGTATGCCACTTTGTAAAATGAATTCTCCCGGAATCCATTGTTGTTTCTTTTTAAAGCTACAGAAGATTAAACTAGGTTGATATATTATATCATGATTAATTATTTCAGATATATGAAGTTCGCTGCTTCACATTGGGATCCCCAATAGTTTATATTATAATGGGAATATTTTCTAATAATCTTCAAGCTGGGCAGGCGGGTCGGTGATTACAGATTAACCTTTAAGTTAATCGGGTTTATCTAAGTCGACTCTTACGAATTCCCATGAGATGAGAGAGTTGGCGTTCTTTTATGCCTTTTATGTATTTTAAGATTTATAACGATTAATGTAAATAATAGAAGAACTCATAAAATTTTCTTAATTTACCACAAATCCAGTGATGTGACCAGCATTTAACCCTACGACAATAGTAAGTATTACTACTGCTTTGATAACTTCAGCAGGAGCGTATGCCATTCCTATAAGGGCAACAGCTGGACCCCAAGCACCTGTAATAGAATTATTGACTTTATCCAACTAGGCAAAGAGTCCAACTTACAATGAACTGATAAATGTCGAAGGATTGCACTGGATGTAGATCACATTAGAAATAAATTGATGTGGCCTATACTCAGCAGAAGACTTTTATGGGCTCACAATGATGATGACAGTATCTTTCATTCATGAGTGTAAACTGGCTGTTTAAGACAGAAGTGACGTTCGCTAGAGCTTCTTAAAAATTTATAAAGGCCGGTTTTGTCACTGGTTGCATAAAATGCGTACTAAATGTAAATAACTAACACACCAAGTATAAACGTTAAAGGTAAAGCATTCAATGACGAATGACAAAGCATTTTTAATTCCTTTATATATTCGAATATGATGAATCAAATTAAAATGGAAATTGAAAAATTGGCCCTTGAATTGATTTTGTGGACTCTGTTAAAGTTTAAATATGCTGTCTGCCGATGCTTACCCAATGTATTAAATAATTTTCTGCAGGCTGTGAGGCTCAGCCATTTCTTTTTAACAATATAGTCACTAATAAATCCTAGCGGCAGATTTAGCAAGTACATAGCCAAATAAGGGACAGCTGACAAAACGCCATTCTGTTGGAGAAACATAATGATTAATAAATGTTTACGAGAAATTAAAATTACCTACCGCAAATTATTTGTAAGGACATACAAATAAGACAGGGTAGCCTCACAACCAAAAACAAGTAGTGCATATAAATAAATAAATATTATAAGTTATAAAGAAGCAGTCTAACGCTTCTGGAAATAAAACGACAGGTGCCCAAAAATAAGTATCAACGTTATCAAACCAACTATCATGATCCTATCTCACGAGCTAATACGCGCAGATTTGGTCCAGATTTTTGCAGGCAGATTTTTGCCCTCAAAAGATAGAGAAATAAGATTGAAGCGAGTGAGTATATTTTGAGAAAAATGCTACATCAACAGTCACCCAACCAAGGATTGACGTCTATGATTCTCTGCTTTATATTGGTGATCGATTTCAATCTCTCTCTTTCTCTTGCTCTCGCAATGCGTCTTCACATATGCCGAAGTTTAGCAGAAAAATATAATTTCCTTAATAGAGAAAGGATCAATTTTACTAACCGATTTTATATCGACTCCAAGAATTTGTTTCATGTAAGATGGAATTTCTGTCACCAAGGTCCAAAATCCAAAGTTTTGACCACAATGAGCCAAGATTAACGCATAGAAAGGAACAGATGTGAAAATTGCTTTCCATGGAGTCTTCAGTTTCTGTAAAAATAACATTTCATTAAAAACTATTTAAGAGGACAAGTGTGATGATAATAATATTGTTGAAAAGGTTAAAATTATGTTCTACAGGCACGTACATATGAATAATGTGTGTTGTAGGAAACGTAGCGTGAGACGTAGAACTGTAAGACGACAGGAGATTATCTTGTGCTTATGCCTTCTGAAGTAAGCATTACTTATTAAAGACTGGTGACGATTATAGATATTAACATAATGCTTTTTTCGTTTATGACGAATACTTTATGCGTTTCAATAAGTAAGCAGTTTTGTTATACCTTCTGCTCTCCAACTTGTCCTAGAGATTCCTCTATATATCTTCGTTCTTCTTCGTTAATAACTGTCGAAGTTTTTGGTGAAGTTGCACCCACAAATATGTAGATCACAGTCCAAATCGCACCCAAAGATCCATTCACGTAAAATATAGCTGGCCAACCCCAATAACTAGCAATGAATCCTGAGGTGATTAGCTGCAATGCTGTTCCAATTAGTACACCTATGAAAGGAATAATATTAAAATGGTTTCCCTTCGGCCATTCTGGAGCCATATAATGCAAATTATGATAAAACATCGCTCGCTGTACAGTGGGGTGGTGTCGAATGCGCAATCTATTTCTTAAGCAATAAATTATTACTATCTGGACCTGGATCTAGACCTGGACATCAAATAAACCTTACTTAACTTGAAATTCGTAAACATATATTTGAAGAAGTAAATTTAAATGCCTTATTTGTTGTAATAACCAAGAAACAGAACAATACTCGTACATGAAAGCAAAACCATTTTTAGACTTAAATAGAGTGAACATATGATTAAGAAATTAATTTTTTGAAACTTATATATGGGCCCGACAACACAAGCATACAATATGTTAAGACATTTTAAGCAAATTCATTTCTTTTTATTATGGCTAGTAATTAGTGCATTATTGACAGAAATTTTGAAGGTAATAGAGAAAAGTGATGACGTAGTACTTAATTGCATGTCATTTCGGCTATTATATAATACAAATTTATCTCCGCTGGTTCGATGACACTTGCTACGTTAAGTTAAATATGGAAATGGAAATATATCTGAATAGGAGAGAGAAGATTATCACAACATCTCAAAAGGGGATGTTAAAGGCGACTGCCTGAAAATTGTATCTCCAAGTGTTCACTGTTCATTCAGAATTTCTAGGAAATTATTACAAAAAATATATGTTTTTTGCTATAAGAAATAATGTTCTTATTACATTGATATTACAAATATTATTTTAAGTTTTTCATCAAAAAATGATGGTTACAACCAAAATATATTCGGAATAGAGTATTCCAGCTTTCCAGAAAAAAAAATAATTAAATATTGATTAAAATATTTAGATTTGACTTGTGTGTACAATAGACAAATAATGTATTAATTATTCTGCCACACTTACCGGAATAAATCAAAGAACCTAAGCTACTTTTTTCTTCCGCAGGAACCCATTTCGTGATGAGATTGTGGGTTGTTGGTAAAAGGAAACCCTGGGACAAGCCTTGCAAAAATCGAAATGCACAAACAGCCTGCCATCCGCCCTGAAATGTTGACGAAACAATATTCAAAGTAGATCAAACCCACATCAATAAATATGTCAAATGTCTTTTGGATCTGTATGTAGGTAGGCTTAGTCAAAATTTTCGATATCAATTCATGGGAAAATGGTTACAGGTACTGTCAATATTATGGAGTAGACGGTACGCTAGGTTTAAGTTTAATATGTATATATGACGACCGATATGGCGTGGTGGCGAGTATACCCACACTTCACTCCTGAGGTCGTGGGTTCGATTCCCACTCAGTACAAATATTTGTGTGTATAAATATGAATATTTGTACTGGTCTGGGTGTTTCCTATGTATATTAAGTATGTATTTACAAAACAAAAAAGTATTTATGTTTGTTTATCCGTTATTTAGTATCCATAACACAAGTTCTTAATGATACTTATCTTGGAACTAAATAATTGGTGTAAGTGTCAGAAATATTCTTTGACTCTTTATTCTTAATATCGCGGGCATCGAGGTGCCAGTTAATTGTTTTATTTGATACTTTGATATGTTGTTTGTAGGTTATTCAGGAGTCTTTATTTAGATGTATCTATAGTTATAAAGATATTATGTAAAACTTTAAAATTCGTTGATTTGTTTCATATAACATTACATGTAACATTAGATGTTCGTGGTGGGCACTTGGCCACAAAATTTATTCAACACTTAACACAATCTTGGCGCGAGGTGAGTGGTTGCTCAAAACTGAGTTACGACCGTGGGAGGTGACCAAATGGAAATAATACCGGCAATATAACACTTACATAAAATGCTCCAATCGGTATCAACAGAGTAAGAGCCGAATTGATTCCAATACATAGTGTAAGGAAGAGTTTGCTTCCAAATCTTGCAGCCCATTCCCCGGCTGGTACCTGCAGCACGATATATCCCCAAAAGAACGACGATAGGATCAAACTTTGTCGCTGTACGCCCCAATCAAAGGACTGTTGATAGAAGAATAGAATTGAAGATAAAAAAAAAATTGTACAGACAGAATTAATAGTTTTACATTAAATTCTTATTGATTTAATAATATGTTAACTTGCTGAGCTGACCTTAGATAAATTAAGGATAATGACGTACTAATGAAATTACAGTAAATTGTTACGCCAACTGTAGTGCCACTACTCTCATCTCACGTGGAGTCGTAAGAGTCGATGAACAAAAATCCTATCGTGTTTGCGATCACCAACCCATAATAATTATGGGCAACTACCCCCAATATAATGGTATCTATTAAAGAGGCTAATGTTACTAAATTATTGAAAAAAAACAAATTTAACTAATAAAATATCCCTTGTCAGAATTTCAATAATCAGTTTAAATTAGTTCGTTACATCGTACCTATATGTTTTATTCGATAAACTTAATTGTATTGATCTGAGTTTTGTATAAACCAATATAATATAACATCATACAATTGTTTTGTCCAATTATTACAACAAATTTGTATATAATTTATTGATTCAGGCGTTACTTTGCGGAAATCCTTTGTAAGCAAGTGATGGATCAGAAATATCTATGTAACAATTCCCGCGCTACTTCAATTTCCCGAAAAATCGAGAAACTATTCAACACGACACGTGTTTCGCCCTTACGCAGGGCATCTTCAGGTAAGATAGGGGCCTCAGAACAACGATGTCTTCATGACTAAATCTCTCTCGATTCAGCGTTGGTCGTGTAGAAAGATATTTTTATTCCATCACTTGCTTAAATTTGTATATGTCTTTTAATTTTTGATATTGTAGCGATTTTATATACGTGTATCCTAGACCCAACCCTACCATCGTTGTTACATATTTCAACTGTGCTAACGCAGCACCGGGTTGAATTGTTCTTCTGATCAGGGGGCCTACCGCCGAGTTCGATAGCAATCGATTATAAGGCAAAATGGATTTCGAATTGATTCTGTCGTACCGCCGAACTCATGGAAATCTAAACAAATTGGCGTTCTCCATTTACCTATTGGTCTGTCACGGACTGAAGGTCATGAATGAGAGGTGGCTGTCGGCAGATTCCCCGGTACGGATAAATGAACGCAAAACAAAGTTTGATCTAGATGGATTACCGGTAATACATCGAATTCGGCGGTAGGCCCTCTGACTGGTTGATATATAACAGGGATCCTAAGTATAGCAGACATTGAGCATACTTTATGTTCCACTTACCATATGGTTATAACTAGCAACGTAAGTATCTATACTAATATTATAAAGAGGAAAGATTTGTTTGTTTGTTTGTTTGTAATGAATAGGCTCCGAAACTACTGAACCGATTTCAAAAATTCTTTCACCTTTGGGAAGCTACATTATCCCCGAGTAACATAGGCTATATTATATTTTTAAAAAAGTTAGGGATCCTTACTAAAAATCCAATAATGTACCACAAGGTGTAAAAAAATGATCTGAAAAATTCCTTACATAGCGTGCGCAGCGAAAACTATTGATGATAGAACAAAATTATGTACTACGACTTTGCAGTACTCATCATTATCTACAAAAAGTGTCGCGACAGCATATGTCTAAATATTATAGTTACGTCACAGTAAGCGGTTTTTTATTCTAAAAAATTAATTTATATGCCGCCGCTTGAAAAGACTCTATATTTATACCTTGGTATTCATCCTTATCAAAAAAAAATAAATACGGCTTCAATACCTTAATATAACTTTTTGAATTATTCAATTCGGACATTTCATTCGGAAGATATCACGAGTTTAAAAATGCAAGTATTAGAAAAAAGTCGCGTGGTTGCCGCTCACCGCGCTCAGCTAGCCAGCATGCGATGTAGGCTCCATGTAAGCGTCACTGGGGTACGGGGGGGGGGGAGGGGGGGGGGAGTCAATGTAATCTATACTAATATTATAAAGAGGAAAGATTTGTATTTTTGTATGTAACGAATAAACTCAAAAATTATCGGTCCAGTAATTTTTGAGTTTATTTGTTAATATTAATTTATTATATTATTTTATTTATTTTATTTATTAATAATTCTTTTTTCATACAATTTTTACTACAAATTTTTACTACAATTTCGAAAAAAATAGGGTTCCGTAAAATATTTGGGTTTTTCGGACACAAAGTGTAAAAATCAACCAGAACAGTTGCGTACGCTGCCTAAAATATTAAAGATAGAACCACAAAATGTATGAATGAATTAAAGATCTTATACCACCTACTAAAAAGTCCGCGACACACTATACCTATATATGTCGAGTGAGGCACAACAACCCATTTTTTTATTTAAAAATCTTGATTTTTTTTGTACTATATTTATACGCATTTATTTTACTTATGCTATTAATCCCTATCAAAATTAAATTAATTTCATCACTAAGTGCAGTTGCTGTAGATAATATTCGGTCTTGGAATGATCAAAATTGGACGTTTGTTTTTGAAGTTATGGCGAACTTAAATTATTACGATTTCTGCTGCACAGCGCCCTATCACGGGTCAGGGCTCCCGACCATCAGTTTATTTTGTCACCTAAAAATAATTTAATGTCAAATGTTGTTTATGGGGAAGATTTACAATAATCGCTTTAGTTATCTATCCCAAAACAACAGGTTGCTCTCCGGGACTGCCGTTAAGAGTAAAAACTAAGTATTAATTAGATTTAAATATTTTTATCATTAACAACTTTAACATCCACATAAAGGCAATCTATGCAGCCTGCGGATAATTGATCTGGAAATCATTTTGCTGACCGTGTCTTTTCTGGGTAGGCATTTTACAGCGGTAGCCGACATCCACGCGGGCGGAGCCGCGGGCGACTGCTAGTAATTCATAAAAGTAAAATAATCAAACCTTACGTTTTCATTCAAAGGGTCCGTCATGGCAACTATGCCTAAGCTCATGTTCCCCCTAAACATGAAGGCAAGCATCATACTTAGGGACATCATCAACACTTGCAAATGTCGAACACCAAAACATATTTCTGAAAACACATTCAAAATAAAAAAAATACATGATTGACATACATTTCTATAGCTAACTTGGCTTGTAAAAACAAATACAATATAAGGGACCATCTCAAGATAGAACATTTTGAACCTTATACTTTCGAGGTATATTCGAGGTACGAGATACTCTCGCACCTTGGTATGTGAGAGAAGGCTCGTGCTCAATCATCATCACAGCCCATTAACGTCCCACTACTGAGCACCAGCCTCCTCTCACATATCAAGGTGTGAGGGTATTGGGTCATACCACCACCACACTGACCCAGTGCAGATTGGCGGAGGCAGGTGCATGGCGTCCTGCTGTTAGAACTTTTCAAGCCGCCTCTAACATGGCTTATCGACTACCACATTTAGTGATAACCGGGACCAATGGCTTAACGTGCCTTCCGAAGCACGGAAGCGCTCGATATCGAATGCCACACAAACGGTCACCCATTCAAGGACTGACCTCTATACGCCGCTTGTTCAGAAAGAGGCGGGGGGCCAGTACTTGGGTTGCAGCTCTGACACCCCGCCCGCGGCCAACGTTCCCCTGATTAAAACCGGGAGGACCACCTCAGAGAGACGCAGTGGAAGCGCCCCTCCTACCTCTTTGTGCGAACATAGCGTGTGTGGCCGACTTCTCGAAGGGTGTATGCTATGATAAGACCCCTGCCACCGCTGCCAAAGACCCTCCGGGCGCTGCTTGACGGGCCCTCCTGGCCCGCCCGCTGCGCCGTCTTTGCTTCCCGCGGTGGTCAGTACTAAGGGCACCCGAATCGCCAACTTCTGGGTGTTACCTTTTCTTGGCCTTCGGTAGGTACTCAGCCCCCCCACCACGCCAAGGTGGAGATCTGTTCGGGGGGGTCAACCTTTTTCCTGCTCAGCTCTTAGTTTATCTGATTTCGACACAGCATGTCTTCTTCCTCCCATCATATCTGTTATTCGTCATCCACACATAAATTCCCTTCTCAATCTCATCATCATTCTTTACACACACAATCCATCTCTTTTACGGCCATCCTCTTCCGCTTAACTTGATAACGTTCATGTATTTATTACGATTCTAGTCATAAACTCTTAGTGCGGCTTGCACCAGTTCTAAATTTGATATATAATGTCATTTTGTTGAGAGGGATAAAAAACCGTATTTAAAATATATAGCTCTAATCAGGATCGTGACCGTTGTGCAAGACACCCTTAGTCATACAAACTCGATTTTGAACACTCAATTCTGGTAATGTAACAAATAACTGTCTAACTACTAAAATACTAGTAAAGTTTATTACTCGTACAATGTTACATTCGCAAATAGAGATTCTTGAGCTACTTTTATATCTTGATGTAAACATAAATGAGTATGCTAAGCAGTATTCAAATAGTAACAGAATTCTAATCTTATGTTATATAATTATTGCGACAATCTTTTACGAGAGTAACGATATAAAAAAAATAGGGAATAAAAGTATAATTATGGAAAAAAGATATAAACATTCTGAACCATTTCCAAGTTGGAAAGAAGGTTGGTTGATTAGAAGGGAATGCATTTTATCGAAAGTGATTTATAAAAAGAAATAAATTTTAATGTCGGGAAGAAAACACCATGAATACTTCCATGAGTTCCCAAGACCGACAGAAGTGTATGAGAAGGCTCATGAGAGTTTACTCATAGCTCCACCCCGACAGGTCTCCACCATGGCGTGTTGGGGGGACCGAGTACCTCCCGAAAGCCGGGAGAAACTAACATCCAGAGGTTGGCGACTCCGGGTGCCCTTAGTACTGACTACCGGGGGGATACTAAGAAGGGTCTATGGAGGGCGCAGCGGGCAGACCAGGAGGCCCGTCCTGTCCTGAGGCGGGGGCAGGGGGCCTTGCTGTGTAACCATAGATCCTCTGAGAAGTCAGCCACACTCGCTATGGTCGCACAAGGAGGTAGAAGGGGCGAGTCCACTGCGCCTCTTTGAGGAGGTCCTCCCGGTTTTGGTCAGAGGGGCGTTGGCCGCAGGCGGGATGTCAGACACTGCAACCCAGGTACTGGTCCCCGCCTTTTTCGCGTCAGCCGGTGAAGAGGCCCACACTTCCCCTTTGGCCGGAAGGCAGTGCATGAACGCATTTTGTTACCGACGTAAAACAAAAAAAATGGGGTTCATTCATAGCTAAAACTATGTGCTTGTTAGTATCATAGCAAGTGGAATGGATGTTATTTCTGCCAAACCGTAAATAAGGCGTGATCACTGTGTACGTAATATTTATATGCTAAACTATTATTGATTGACATCTACATACATACAATCAGGCCTATATATCCGAAGGGGTAGTCAGAGGCATATTATAATAGGT
Source organism: Musotima nitidalis (assembly GCA_949126915.1). NCBI lineage: Eukaryota > Metazoa > Arthropoda > Insecta > Lepidoptera > Crambidae > Musotima > Musotima nitidalis. The sequence goes on from OX421425.1 coordinate 16,935,449, forward strand.
GGCTAGCCTATTGCCATTTACCGCGAATTTTTATTCTTAATTTATTTAAAAATTTATGCACATAAAGAACATACACAAAGATAGAAGTCATAACTTAAAATATGTTTATGTTTGAAGTGCCACCGCAAAATTTGGAATATTGCCGAAAAAAATAAAAAAAATTCTCACACTATACAAAATAATACTCAATTCTGATAACAGTTCATTCATTATGACGACCGATATGGTGTGGTGGAGATTATACCAGCACACTGCTCCTGAGGTCGTGAGTTCGATTTCCACACAGGATAAATCTTAGTGTGCATAAATATGGTTTATTTAATTAATTATTTATTCTTATTCTTAAAATACACGATGATCACACATAAAATCTCGAATGCACACCAGTTTTAAAAACTTACTTGGCTTAACAGCAATTTTTTTTTCATCCACCGTCATTTTATTAAAAACTTAACTTATTGTCGGACCCAAATTTAATTCACAGTATGTCGTCGGAATTTCCCCCATTAAAATCGAAATCGAATGCTTAAGAGTTTTGAAAGTATAAAGATATCTCTAGACAGTTGGCTCGAGCTCACACGTTAGATTAGATTAATGTTTTTTATCACTATGACAAACTTACTACAGAGAGTTATTGAGTGAATGAATGAATGTTTGTGGCAGTCAATTTGTGAAATCCGTTATAAATAAATAAATATATATTCTGACAATTACACCAATTATTTAATTCCAAGATAAGTATTATTAAGAACTTGTGTTATGGATACTAAACAACGGATAAACATACTTAAATACTTTTTTTTAAGTACATACTTAATATATAAATAGAAAAACCCAGACCAGAACAAATATTAATGTTCATGCACACAAAGATTTGTCCTGTGTGGGAATCGAACCCACGACCTCTGAAGTGAAGTGTAGGTATGCTGACCTCCACGCCAAATTGGTCGTCAAAACAACATTACTATAAATAGTATAGTATTATGTGATTTTATATTTGTCATTAAGTCGTGTGGGCTTGGCATCCTGTAAGACAAAATCCTACCGTATGAAGGGCAGCAGCGTCCACCTGCGTACTGGCTTGAACTGCAATCACTAACCCGCCTGCCCAGCGAGTTAATTATGGCCAATGCCCAGCAGGGGACTTGTAAGGGACTTCCTTCACTGCTTACATTCGCGTTCTTTGCGGTCATCAGAGAGTCTGAGCCTTGAGATTCCGTCACATGTCACTTCTTTTTACGATTCTTCTTTTACTGGACAAGCTGCTCGTCTCTGGAATTCTCTCCCAGACAAGCGCAATCACTAAATGTGTTCAAAATTGGAATAAAGAAGCTTTTCCTTTTACATAAGTAATGTCCTGCTGCTCAGTGTTCCTATATCACGTATTATTTTATTATGTATTTTATTTAAGTAATAGTATTTATTTTTGTTTTTGTTTATCAAAATATAACTATATATTTTTATTCTTTTCTACACCCCCGGTTTTCATTCAATTCTAATCACTCTCCATCCTAAGGTTGTTTATTATTATTATTTTATTATTATTATTTATCTATATATGCACGAGGAAGAGGATACATGCACGCCTTATAATCTTGAAATGATATCATTTTAAGATTATAAGACGTGCATGTCTCCACCGCTATTTTACTGTAAGTTCTCTCTTGAATGGTCACGTGATAAGCTGTCTAATGAAATACCACTAGTACTTATTCACATAGTATGACTTATCCGCATGTTTTTCAATTAATCACTACACATATTATAGGACTTTGTGAAGGTCGAAGTTTTCCAAAATAAAGCACTTAATCTAGATCTGTACCAATAGTTTATTTTTTTACAAATATACAGCGCCTACCAACTCATCTTACACATTTTATTATGCACACTTCTCTCTCACACTTGTACAACTTTTATGGAAATCTTATATTTGAAATACTTACTTGAAGAGATCGCTCCTAGCACTAAGCCACCTTTACCAACTTAGTATATAGTATATAGAAGTTTTTATCTATCAGCCAAATTTAAATACTTCTGTATTATAAAATAAAATTCCCAAATTACTAGCCATGTCCGATTCAAAAGTCTTCAAAGTAAATTAAATTTGCAATTGTTTTTTGTAAACGTTACCACACTCCTTAGCAAATCCAAGTTCTTAGAAACAAAAAATAGATGAAATGAAACTCAAAATCATTGTGTAACCTGCAGTGCCGCCCTTGCAAAGAAACATCAAGGTAAGGTCAATTCCGAAAAACTTTACTCTGACGAGAATAATAATTGATAGTAGGTTTAATAGGGCAATAATAACTTTATTAGACTAGGTTAGAGCGTTTTTTTGTTAGTCCATAAAATACATTTACGACCAAATTTTGGCGTCCCATCTCGCGAGGCTTTAGTAAATCTACACTAAACACACTCGAGTTAAGTTTTTCAAAATTCATTTTCAAACCAAACTGTTTCTATATAACGTATTTCACCATTTCAATGCGACATAATCTGATTATTTTATTCCATGCGTGACGTAATAGCATATTTCCTCTGTCGTGAATAAACTTATAATTTACATTATAGTTAATAGTTAAATTATGTAATAATATAAAATAACATCTTCAATATAATATAATTACTAAGTTATTTTGATATATATTATAATAAACTACATAAATTAGAATCTCACTTTAAATTAATATAATAAGATAGATAGATAAACTATGTATTTATTGCAACGAAAGACACACATACATATAAAACAATAATAATAAAATTAAATAATTAAAAATATAACAACGACAAAAAAACTAAAAGTAAAGCATTCGCATAGTGTGCATGTGTGTCGCAGCGCTGCAGAATGGCTACGGCTCAGTGGGTTTTTTGCTCTGAGAGAGCAAAACACTGATTTTCAGCTTTTGTCGAAACAGTAACACGAGACGCGCCCAAAATACCGTGTTTAATTTATAATATAACGTACAATTTTATAAATAGGTATAGAGTTATATAAAAGTAAAAACATTTAAATTAAAACATTATCATGACAATTAATTAGACCATTGATCCTACGTATATAATAAACAAAGTCAATATTACCAAAGTCAATACTACCACAAAATATGACATCACGGCGGTGAATAAGGTAGGTATCTAGGGTTAGTAAAATCTGTAAAATATAAAGAATATCTCATAATTAAAATACTTAAGCAGCAAAGGAGGTTATGATACATTTATTTACTAAAGTTACAAATATTTAAAATCATGGCTTCTAGTTTTTTCTTAGTACTGTAAACTTTTGTTTGTGCAGTTAGGTCGGTCTGGCTCTCATGGCCTCATATAAGAATATATACGTGCATAATTATAATTACTCGCTTCATTATTACACTATTTTTTCTGATTTCTGCTCTGATGATTCTGAAAACAGATATGTTGATTTTTTAATATGATATCCGGAAGCGTGTCTGTTTTTGTGGCATATTATGATATCGATGGTTACCTTCGGAAGGCACGTTAAGCGGACGACTATCACTCTGAGATCAATATCGGAGAGATAGTCATTGTATTAAGTTAGATGCCCTTTAAAAAATTCTTCTTCAACATTCACTGGATCGCAGAGTGAGATATGAACTGAATATCTTTTTCTGGGTTCGTAAGAGTGTTGTTTGCATGTCCAGTTGTGGGAGATCAATTTGGCTGAGATTTATTTTATTTGAAAAGCTTATAGCTGCTTTATGATTAAAAAAACCTAGACTAATAATTATGAGCTCATAATAATCTTAATTTAATAGTTTCAGTAAATTTCAGTGCATATTATTAAAGCATACATCCATATTGACATACATCGACTGATATGGCGTGGTGGCGAGTATACTCGCATTCCATTCCTGAGGTCGTGGGTTCGATTCCCACACAGGACAAATATTTGTGTGTATAAATATGAATATTTGTTCTGGTCTGGGTGTTTTCTATTTATATTAAGTATGTATTTACAAAAAAAAAAAAAAAAGTATTTATGTATGTTTATCCGTTATTTAGTATCCATAACACAAGTTCTTAATGATACTTATCTTGGAACTAAATAATTGGTGTAAGTGTCAGAAATATTTATTTATTTTCATTTATTATTTATTTATATTGCTTGTTAAATTTTCATTACCTTTAATTTCATTTTCAAAATATTCCGGATCGTTCCATTTTTGTCTTTCACAGGTGCCGTAAACGATGAATATTAAATTGCCTACAAAATATATCCCTGATGAGAGGTAAAAAACGTTCCTCCATTGACTAGCATCTGTCTGGAAAAAAAAAAGTAATATATTAGTATTTGCTAGATTATGATATTACTACAATAAATTAATTGTTCGGCATATTTTACCAATGGTATCGGTGTGCAATAATATAATCAGTGTCCAAGTATTACTTTAAAAAAAAGTGTTTAAACATAATCATGACAAAATTTTAATAACGTCAAATTTAAGTTATCATATAATTTAAAATTATGAGAATCTTATCCAAATAAAATAACAATAAAATAAATGAATCTACGTATATACAATTTGTCATTTAAATAATAATCAGACGGGTGTATGTATGCCCTGTTACATTGTACCATGTTTAAATTAATTGAATTCGGGAGATCGTTTATGTAGATCAGAAATAGTAAAGGACCCAGAATACTATTGCATAGCTTCTATCGCGGGCCCTGAGCGTGGAGACCGAATCGAGAAAATCCGTAACGAAAAAAACCTAACACTTCGACCGGCACAGCGGTGATATTTTCCATCTATCGATAAATAGCAGAACTTTTTGAGATATCACACTCTTTAGTTTAGCACCTCGCCTTTAGGTGGCATTGGTTGTATCGGCGTTACTGCGCATGCGTAATCCCCTTCTTTGCCCCGCAATCTGGTGACTCATGCCTGCTTAGAGTTTCAAGTTATGCTTAGAAAAAATATTGCATAAATAATTATAATTGCATAGGTTAATAATGCTACGCTATAGCTTTTTTAACTGTTTTGTTGCATGTAAATTGATGCTTAGATTCACAAGTTTTGTGATTTCAGTGTAGTAATATTTTGATTGTTTTTATATTTCTATATAATTTGGACGTTCTTAAGTACTAGGTATGTAATAGTTTATGGAATAAATGATTTTTTTCTAATGAATTCAGTCCCATTTTCAGTGAGTATTAAAATTCTTATAGGAATCTAAAATAAAAGCGTATTCATGTGATAAGTTGTCCAAATAAAAACTTTTAAAAAAATTCTACGCGTTAATTAAGAATATTGGTAAATCATTTCATTCTATACGTTGGAAGACACAGAATAACATTCAGAGGTTTTCTTAATTCATTACCGCATCCAAAGGGTTTCAAAAAAAAATTAAAGTGTTGGAAACCCGCTAAGTTATGGTAGGATCTACTATGGTATAATATCACAAAAACTTGCCTGTAACTGGCAAAAATAAAACATGTATGCAAATAATGGCTACTGGGAGCAAGACAGGAGGTCGATAATTAAGTTATAGATAGTACGCTTACTTGATCAGTTATCAAAACTCCAGCCACGAGAGGTGCTAGAATTGAAACTATAGCACCACCCATGCTGGTGATGCCCATCAAGATACCAGCGAAGTTTGGCGACATGTCTAAGTGAACCAACTGAAAAACAAATCAAAAAGGATGATTAAATAAATAAAAGAAGAACTTTTCTATCTGTGGGAGTTGAGTTAAAGAAATTTCTAAAAAAATTGATAATAGGTTGGCTAAAGTTCAAATCCAACTGATTTATTAAGGACGGGATTTCACTCCTAACTATCAATATAGCATACGAATAAATTATTTTCTATATTTAGGGTATTATTATTGAAAGAAATAAAGAAAAAACTCTCAAATCACTCATTTCATTTACAATATGTTTATTTGTAATATAGCTACACAAATATGTATTCTTCCTCTTAAGCTTATAACTTACCAAAAATCCAGCTAAATAACCGACATTTGACCCTACAACCACAGTGAGTATCACTACTGCTTTCGTGACATCTGCAGGAGCGTATGCCATTCCTATAAGAGCAACAGCTGGACACCATGCACCTGCAATGGGATTATTTACTTTATTCGAAAAGTCACAGAACGTGTTCCATCCGATTTATTAGCTGTAACATTGTCACTGTTGCAACTGAACTTGTATAGTGCACAAATGCTCATCTAGTGACTAATATCGTTTGTTATAAGACCATTCGCTGATTAAGCACGTAAAGTAGAAGTACTTGGGTAGTTTGACCACTTTCCTCGCGGGATAGCAGATATAAAAAAGAGCGAATATAATTTAAAACTATATCATACTCAATCATCGAATAGGGGAAATAATACAAATATTAACTTGTAAAGCAAAAAGAGAATTATCTCGCAGTTAGGCAAGAATATAAGTCTGAACCCAATTTACATTGTCATATACGGAGTAAGATCTGTATCGTGTCCTCCCTACATAACTTATATTATTAAATGAATACATATATATTTTCTGACAACTACACCAATTAGTTAGTTTCAAAATGAATATTATTAAAAACTTTTGTTATGGATACTAAATAACGGAAAAACATTAATATAAATAAATAAATATTTTCTGACAATTACACCAATTATTTAGTTCCGAGATAAGTATCATTAAGAACTTGTGTTATGGATACTAAGCAACGGATAGACATATTTACATACTTTTTTTTTGTAAATACATAGGAATACACCGAGACCAGAACAAATATTCATGTTCATGCACACAAAGATTTGTCCTGTGTGAAATGAACCCACAAACTTAGGACCGGCGATCGGGTCGTCTCGCCACTACATCATATCGGTCGACATTATTAGGTATAACCATAATTATTTTTAAAATTTTGCTGTTTCTTATGTTGCCAGCTTGAAAATCGGGAAGGACACCTCCTGACCCTCACCAGTTTTCCTTACAGAAACCAAGACTAACCAAATGATTTGATGTAGGATCTATTGCGATGTTCACAGATGCAAATGCTTACCCACAGTATTGAATAGTTTTCTGCAGGCAGTAATGCTAATCCATTTTTTTCCAAGAATATAGTCAGCAAGAAATCCGAACGGAAAAATTAGCGCGAACATCGCCAGGTAAGGTACAGCAGATAATACTCCATTCTGATAAATAAAAAATTGTGCTAATAATGCTATCCAACGCAAATTATGTTGAAGAGCCTTAAAAATGTACATGTTAACATACAAATAAAAACAAATATAAATTGCAAAGAAAACGAAGAGCATTCAAAATGGTAGGACACATAGACATTTTTACACAAAGCAAATTCAGTGCTTATCATAATCATTTTTATGAATTGAACTTACCGATTTAATATCGACTCCAAGAATTTGTTTCATATAAGATGGAATTTCTGTCATCAGAGTCCAAAAACCAAAGCTTTGACCACATTGAGCCACGATTAATGCTAAGAAAGGAACAGACGTAAATATTGCTTTCCACGGTGTCTTCAATCTCTGCAAAAGTGCCATTTTTAAGAATCATTTAAACGAGACGTGTTATTTTAACGATTTGGTTCAAAAAGTGCATGAAATTTTGGGGTTGAATCGGTACCAATATGGCGGATAAATATTATAATAAGACATACAGACTGGTTAAGATTTTTTTATCGACTGCATTATTGATGAAAGCACAGTATTTAGAGTCCGTAATAGTGTGACTTCAATTTTATTATTTGTCTCTATTCTTACACGCTATGGCACTTTCTCAAACTATTGTCGCAGCGACAACAGCGGCAAGTATTGCTATCATTACACTAATATGTATAAGGCATAGCGCGATTCACGGCGATTCTATGTCGGATATCTGGCCGTGACGCAAACCGCTACTTAAACCAGCAAACCATTCAGGTGAATAAAAATATATCATGAAATTAATATGATTTATATACTGTCTATTAATTTTGATATTAAAAATATTATTGTTAATCGTTCCGCTCGTTTTATGAAACTAAAAAACTCCATAGCAGTTATTTTGTTTATAATAACTAACTTTCCATATTTTAATTTCAAAATTGACATTTAAAACGGTTTATAAATATTTGTCTGTGTTTTTAGGCAAATACTTAAGTATAAATGGAAATTTATAAGTATTTATCCCTTTTAAGTATTCTTCTGGTTTAAGCCCCATTTCTATGCGTGACTTTAGATAATTATATTAATAGTGTATGACCTTTGAGCTTGAGACGTAATATTTCGAATACGGTAGAGAAGCATGCGTCTACATCTGCGAGTTTATATGAGATTTTAGGAATAATTTAATTATTGGGAAAATTAATTAAGTGTTGATGTCAATTATTGCATCAAAAACAAGAGAGAATCAATAAACTTCTTTTACAATTCTAAATAATTGTAAATTAGTGTTACAAATTGCAACTGAAAAAAAACAAACAAGCTGTCAGTTTTCATACCTTCTGTTCGCCAACTTGTCCTAGAGATTCTTCAATATATCTTCGTTCTTCTTCGCTAATAAATGTCGATGTTTTTGGTGAAGTTGCGCCAAAAAATGCGTAGATTATAGTCCAAATCACACCTAAAGTTCCAGTTACGTAAAATATTGCTGGCCAACCCCAATAATTAGCTATATATCCTGACGTCAATAGCTGCAATGCTGTTCCAAGTTGTACACCTATAAAAAGGATTAGGTAAGTCATATAAAAGGGGTTTCACGTTATTTAATTCATAGATTTTAATCTATACATATGATCTCTAGATGTATAATCGTTGGTATTAATTGATTACCTTACTTTTTTTTGACGACCTGATATTACAATTTTAATTAATATACATACCGGAATACACTGCAGAACCTAAACTACTTTTTTCATCTGCAGGAACCCATTTCGCGATTAGGCTATGTATTGATGGCAAAAGGAATCCTTGGGTCAATCCTTGTACAATTCGACATGCACAAACTGCTTGCCAACCCCCCTGAAATAGGTTTATCTATAAAAAATATTCAGACTGGAAACAAAGCGTTTATAGCTCCGTGGTACTTTGTATAACCAAAGTAAAGAAGAATTCACAGAGGTCAGTCGTTTGATAAATAACCGTTTTTGTCGCATTTATAATCGAGCGCTTTCGTGCTTAAGAAGGCAAGTCTCAAGGCTCTTGATAAGGAATTTTATAATAGTAATACGCCACAATCCTACCATTGCCAACCTGAACTGTGACGCGTGATGGAGTATCACCTGATTTCTTCTCACTGTGATATGCGAGAGGCAGCCAAGGTTTAATAGTAAAACGTCAGTGTCTGAGATGATGATGACAACGCAAACTAGTCACGAGAGATATTAGAGGCGGTTACTATGCTGATATTCAGATATATATTTATCGCCGGCGCAAGTCGGAAAAATTTTGTTTAATATAATGATAATTCCAAGTAGCAAATTAGAAACACTTACATAAAATGCCCCAATCGGTGTTAATAGAGCGAAAGCTGAGTTGCTTCCAATACAGATAATGAAGAGGAGTTTACTTCCAAACCTTGCAGCCCATTCCCCGGCTGGTATCTGCAGTACCACGTATCCCCAGAAGAACGACGATAGGATCACGCTTTGTCGCTGAACGCCCCAATCAAAGGACTGTGGCAACAAATTTATAGGAATAAAGAAATAATATTAACAATTTAATTTAGGGGCAGTCCTTTTTTAATTTAAGCAATTTCTTGTTTAATAAGTAATGGGTGTAATACTTTCAAGGCCTGTTACCAAAACAATTGTTTTCTCAGAAGTGGCATGTAAAAAAATTACAAATCAATTTATCTTTAAATAATTATCATCTCCTAACCTAACCTAACTAGAATATCACGATCTCAACAGTGAACGCCCATATGATTTAGAGTATTTCACAAACCGCTAGGTGGCTATTAGCTAAGAAATTCGATAGTATTCCGGAAATTTGCAGAAATGGGTAGCTGCATTTACCACTTACAATCGAGTCATATCTGCCCAATTCTGTAAAGTTACTCGTACACAAAGAAAGACAATGAATTTATCACTTTTTGATCACCTCTTACATTTTCATTCAAAGGGTCCGTCATTGCGACGATGGCCAGGCTCATGCTGACTTTTATCATAAGAGCCAGACCCATTCCAAGACACATTAACAGGACTTGCAAGTGTCGCACACCAAAACATGTTTCTGAAAAATATGAATTTTGACCTTGTAATAATTAACGGAAATAATTATAAGAGGATTGATGTTCAAAAACTTTATATTTTTTTCGTGCAATAAAATATCATAAGCAGCTCTGAATTTTGCCGAACTAAACGAAACTAGTACTGATTAAATAAAAAAATATTTTTTTGCTTTTGTAATAACTTTATTACAATGTAAAAGTGAATCCAAATAGTATAATCAAGTTTGTGAGCAATTATGGAAGTAATTTTTAAGCCTTTGTAAAACACGCACTGACTTACTTAAAATCCTATAAAATACCTAATACCACCAGGTATACCGCAAGGCTCCCTACTGGGACCGCTTTTAAAAAACAATTTGTTTAATGACATAATATGCTCACATTTCGGTCACTCAAATGTTATATTCTATGCTGGCGATATGAACATGTTGATGCTTGTCAAATCTTTTCATAACACTAATTTTCATGAAATGTAAAAGTAAATATTTATTTTATTTCATAAACTATTACAAAGCACTTGATAACGTCAAGTTAAAACATAAATAATTTAAGAAAATAAATATAACTACACTAAAATCACGAACCTTAGATTCACTTACTTGCAAAAATAAATTAAGTATAAGTAAAAATCTAAGTGGCCGTTTCAAGCCACCGCTCTGTAAAAAGAACTTACAACAAACTCACAAGCTATGCTCTTTTAAATTTTCAATCATTTGCAATAATACGGAACAGAACACACAAAGTGAATATTTCAGATATTGAAATGTTCCCCAGAAGCACTCATTAAAATAGCACTAAGAGAACCTTTAATCACAGTCAAGTATGTGATATGAGACTGAGCTGTATTTGTTGAATATGTGATGGTCACAATAATAATCTTTATGACTTTTTTTCCAGTTTATAAATATTAAAGTTGAAAATGTTAAAACCAAGCTTGTTTTTCTGATAACTGATTTTGAAAGTCGGAAATGGTACATCAATTATTTCCTGAGGAATTTTGTTTTGAAATTCGATTCTATTACCCAAAATTTAATTCTTAAATTTTTGTAGTCGATAATTTCGCAATGAGAGCTCACTTTTATTTTCAATTTTTCAATTATGCGTCTTTGAATTTATGTCATAGGTTTTATAAAATATCCCTCCGAGAGAATCTCTGGACTAAACATTATAGATAGCACTTATGATGCGCTTTTCTAGTACAAGTATATTGTGTATGTCCAAGGCAGATCTCCATAATAACACGCCATAAGACACAATGCCAAGAAATTAGCTAAAATAGACTAATCTTGCTGTTTCGTCGTCTGTAAGGAGTCTTATCTTTTCAATAGCATAACATGCTGAGCTAAGCCTTCCGGAAAAATTCATTATATGAAGGTTTCACTGCAATTAATAATCTAGCTTCATGCCTAATAACTCAATGTTCTTGCCGTTTATTTTTAAGTTAGTCGAAACTTGTATAGCATTTGACAATGAGAACGTTACACATTTTAAAATAAAATGTCTGTAAGACATAATATGTACTGAATGGGCTTGATCCTAATACATATGTGCAACTTTTATTCTTTCATTTTCAATAACAACTCTCTTACAAATTAAATAAGGTCAAATAATTATATGATTTATTTTCATTAACAAATTCTATCACTTATCATATACAAAAAAAATCTTATCCATAATTAGTAGTACATCACTAATTTGAGACTCAAATATACCTTAAGCGTAGTATACAAAAAATACTTTCATAGAGAAAAAGAATCTGTCTTTATTCTAGGTCTGGCATAAAAGCGAATTCAAAGTGGGCGTGCATGCCAAACGTACTTTTTTTATTTGGCAATAAACATTAGTACAGCTGCAGCACACATGCAAAAAATTTTTGCTGTAGGAATATGTTCCGCAGATTTAATCTTGTTAGTTACTGCATGCAATAAAGTCAGCTTAGCTGAGATTTGATTTAATATCTACGTTACTAATGGTGCTTATTGGTAATATGTGTATAATGAGGTAATTTATAATTTATCTTTAACAACAGGTTAGACCTAGTTTAGGTATTTAAGTGTACCAAATGTATTGTGAAAATGTGTTTTGTTCAATAAACTTTTATTATTATTTATTATTATAATGCTTTATACAATTTGCCTCGATGTCACTGTCCACATAAGTACTTGTAGTTTACATAATATTATTATATTATATATAATATTATTGTAACTAGATGAAAGTCAAGTTACAGAAACTATTGCAAAAAAATATTTTTGACATATTTTTCATTATCGTAGACTTATATAAAAAGCCAAGGGTTTTCTTACTAGCTGGTCTTCTTACTATTTGGCTGAATATAAGTTATAATACAAAGCGATTCCAGAAAGATCCTCGGAAATATATATTTTGTTTTAAATTATCTGTTGATTTTCACTTAAAGAAGCTTTCCAGTTATCTTTCCAGATTCACAGGTTCTTAGATCATTAAGTGGTATTCAAAATTACGCGAACGAAAGTAATAAAATTATTGTCTCATAATTTTCAGATATGGTCATCATAATTTATTATACTACATAATTCGATGTTACGGAATTAAATCATAATTATAAAGTACTAGCTGTTACCCGCGACTTCGTTCGCGTGGAATAGTATCTTTGGGTAGCATTTTTATTATTTAATAAGAATCATTAGTAGGTATAGTAGATATCAGCGGCGGCGATGCAGAGAATTCGTTAAAAGGAACTTTAACTTCAAAAGCCAAAATGTTTTTTAAACTTGATACACCCAAAATTTTGAAATATCATGTTTCTAGAATAGTTTGGCGTCGTAGTTCCCGTGCCGAATCCGTTCCGTTCCGTTCGAATTTCAAGAATTCCGTTCGTAGGAAAACTCTGCACATCCTAAGAGACCTACGTACCAAGTTTCATGGTTTTATCTTCAAAAATGAAGAACACCTATAAAAACATTCAACCCCTATTTCACCCCCATACTGGTAAAAATTTCAAAATGCTAGAACAAACGATTTTTTGTTTATTATTTAGTCCCTAAATACAAAATGTTATATTTTTATTTTCAAAAATGACGAACTTCATACAAACTTGCAACCCCTATTTCATCTCTCACAGGACGAAATTTCGAAAACGCTAGAACAAATGTTTAATTATTTCCTATCAAGTGCTTAAATATTAAGTTACATGGTTTTATCTTTTAAAATTAAGAAATCCCATACAACATTTCACTCGCTCCCCTTTTTAACCCTTTACAACCCCCTTTTCGAAATAAAAAGTAGCCTATGTTCTTTCTTAGGGTCCAGACCATCTGTATACCAAATTTCATTCAAATCCGTTCAGTAGTTTTGGCGTGAAAGAGTAACAGACAGACAGACAGACAGACAGAGTTACTTTCGCATTTATAATATTAGTAAGGAAGGATAACACATTTTCGGATTACACTTACAATTTAAATAACTGATTTTATCTTGACGTTTCAAATAATATACAGTAATTTGTGGTGGAAGAGACTGAAATGAAAGCTGTCGCCAGAGACAAAGTTAAAATGGGTATAAGAAAACATATCCCAGTTGCTGTTTTTTTTTCGGATAAAAAATCATATAGGGGGGAGGGTTTGTCAGTATTTTATGAACTAAAAACCATTAGGGTATGTCCCGAAGCCGTGGTAACCCTTTCGATCAGTCCCTCAGCCCCGGCATACTTGGTCCCCTTCCAGGGGCCCCTCAATTAAGCAAAGGAGGCGGCGGAAAAAGAGAGGCTTTGCAAAAAGAGGCGACAGCACCCTATTACCTCTTGCTTGGACCATGGCTTGCACCGAACGCGATAGGTCGCCGCCGCCGATTGCCACCACAAGGTCACGTCGGTACTACGCCTAAGCGGTGGTGAGCTCCATAGTGACCTCCGGCCGATCCTCACAGTGCTGACACTCGGACGTTTCCTCCCGCCTGGTTCTGTGCAGGATCCTACTTAAACTGCCATGCCCGGTTAGAACGCCATGGCGCCTTTCTAATCACTCCGCAAAAAGGGTACTTAAAACCACGATTGTGGCAAGCCCTGCACGGCGTTGCGACAGTCGTTCTCTCTACTTGGAAACCTTGGCACTGGCCCCCCGCTCTTTTTACGTCGTTGGAAGATTTATAGTGGGTAGGACAGTGGGTAGTTGTGCCTGTCGCAGTAAGCCCCACACTTCCCTTTCGGTCCCCTTTGGCCGGAAGGCAGTGCGTAAAGGCATTTTGTTACCGACATAAATTAAAAAAAAAACAAAAAAGTAGTTTTCTTTATGTTGCAATGAGATCGCGCCGGAAGTCCGTCCGCTGCATAACGAGCTGCCGTGTAAGCGGAGTTTCCCCCCGACGTATTTTCTCCACGCGCCACTCATAGCGGCGTGCAAGAACTATTCCATTTTGAACCCGCGATTCTCTGAATGGGTCTCGCCACTGACCACTCGCCACGGTGAATACAACCAAAGTGAAAGATTTTTTTTTCTTTACTTCTCCACTTCTCCACTATAAAACCAAACGAAATCGCTTGCCGCTGTCAGTCTGTCCCCATGTGTGTTGTACTATGCATCAAATTTTGGTGCGGCTTTCCAAGTATTTCTTGGAGAAAGGTTTATATGTCATGGTCATGCGAAAGAAGTCACGGACGGCCGCTAGGTTTTAACAATATAACCTCCGCGTTCCCTCAACTATTTCGTTTCAACGATTCTGCGTGTGTGACCTTCAACTATCACATATCATGTAGTCTGTCACGATTGTTAGGTAAATGAAAAGATTAAGATTATGTAATCTTTCAAGATACAAAATAGCTTATATAGAGTGCTTTTGACACATAGAGACTGATGGATAGATAAAGCATTTATTGTTCTGTTAAAACACATAATACATGTAATAAGTGTATAGAAAAAAACGAAGTAATAAAATCACAGAAATAATAATAAAATAAATATTTCAGACACTCACACCAATTATTTAGTTCCAAGATAAGTATCATTAATAACTTGTGTTATGGATACTAAATAACAGATAAACATACATAAATACTTTTTTTTTTGTAAATACATACTTAATATACATAGAAAAACACCCAGACCAAAACAAATATTCATATTTATACACACAAATATTTGTCCTATGTGGGAATCGAACCCACGACCTCAGGAGTGGAATGCGGGTATCGGTCGTCAGAGTAAGTAGAAATGTATATAAGCACACAATGGACGTGTACTCATAAACTTAATAACCGCAAATCTAATGATTACGACTATGCAAAACTATTTTATAAAACATTATACAGAAAGCAAAACATTAGTTAAAAAAGGTAAATTTGATTTTTTTTAAGCTTGTCAGAGCTATTTCATCTCAACGATCGTGACTCCGCAATACTAGGTGCTTGGAAATAAACCACAAAAGTAAATTTAAGTTTACATAGGTCAGCTATAGGATACAAATTACATACAAATCGAACATAGCAGCGCCAACTAATATTTTGATTTATATTTTCTAACCAAATTAATTAATTTAATATTGTTTGTTATAATTAGTATGTGTTATTAGATGTCATTCTAAAATCCATGTATTACAAAACATCACTTTCATTACATTCAATAAAATAAAAATTAAAAAATGAATGCTATTTTTATTTAATCTTTTATTATATCACCCAAAATCATATAAATAACAATGAAGTACTTTTTCACAATTTATAGCTGTTAATTTACTAAACATACATAAATAATATCACGCCTGTTTCCCCGAAAGGGTGGGCAGAGGCATACTGTACGCCCACACTTCGCCATTTATATTGTTGGTCCCACGTAATAGGTGGCGAGCCCATTGCCGCTTTCCGGTTTATTTATTATGTCTTCAAAGGGATACTATTCTATTAAAGACTATATGGCAGATAAAAATGCTTGGGATTAAACTGCCGTTTCATATAGGCTATTCTAATATGAATGACTTGAAAACATAAATATTGTTAAGGTTATGTTATATTGCATTGTATAGCTTCACAGACAAATGAAGATTGTAATTGTAGTACCAAACTAATGGACATATTTAAAAGAGCATACCCTGTGAGTTTCTTGCCAGTTCTTCTTACAGAGCGGTGGCTCGGAACTGGCACTTAGATTCACTTACACTTAATTATTTTTTGTTTTTAAATTGTTTTGTTGCATGAAAGTGAATCTAAGCTTCGTGATTTAGTGTAATATTATTTCGATTGTATTTTTTTTTCATTTGTAATCATGACGTTTTCAAGTACTATGTATAATAGTTTATGAAAGAAATAATTTGTTTACTTTACTTTACTTATGCATAACTAATATCGCAAAAACCTTTTTCACACGTTTTTTCATCTAGATCTTTCATCCTACTAATATTATAAACGTGAAAGTTTGTATGTGTGGATGGATGTTTGTTACTCTTTCACGCAAAAACTACTGGAGCGATTGTGATGAAACTTTGTACGTGTATAGCTGCAGTCCTGAACTAATATATAGGACACTCTTTATCCCAATATTTTCACGGGAACGGGGACCACGCGGGTAAAACCGCAGGGCGCTGCTAGTCTTTAATAATACAAATCACATCACATAGCGTCATCGTGCAGATCAGAAACTAATAAACACGTCTCTCACAGATGCAGTGCATCGTCACATTAGTACAAGTTTTACAAAACAATAAAATTTGTATTAGTGAGCAGAGGACTTCCGCTCAGGTGACTTGAAATGGCGTCAACTGGAAGTATGTATATTGCATAACTATTTTCAAATAATATTACAAACGAAAACTGCTAACTAAATTGCAAAACATATAGGTGCAATGTTTTGCTTAATTATACAAGTTTTATTGTTTTGTAAAACATGCAAAAATTGAATGAAGTCTCAAGTCGGATTATAAACAAAGTTCATATACTTACTCGGCTTTACGGCGAATCCTTTATCTTCAACTGTCATTATATTAAAAATAGAACACAAATTTTTGGATGAACCTAATTTAATTAAAAAGAAATTTTACTATCTATTTATCGAACATTGAATTCGACTTTAAATCGAATGCATGAAAGAGTTTTTAAAGAAAGAATAGTTTTAGTAGCACTGATAGTTTCTTGCTTACGCATTAGATTAGATATATATTTTTTGGTCACTATGATACTGTCAATGGTTTTACTAAAACCAGATATTGAGTGAGAGTCACTGTCACTTTGTTAAATTTGTCACACTATATAAATAGCGCATTTTTTTCTTAAGAATTTTGTGTAAGAAATTAGCTGATTATAAATGACACGCAGGATTTTAAAATTGGTTTACCAGAAGAGTTCTTTGCACCAATATAAATAAATAAATATTTTAATGCTGTAATGTAATGTTAATGCTGAGAAAGAACATTGTGCGGATCTACAGTAAACAGTTAACGAAAATAGGTACTTATTTTTTACTAATACAGTAAGTATTTATTGAGTCTACATATCATAATTACTATTAATTTTGTGTATAGGTATATGTAGCTTATTAATAACACATATTTAATTCTATGTAAGTTTATATGTTTTCTTATTCGTACTGCCTCATACTTTTCTGGTAACCTAAAGGTTAACTGGTAGAGAATGCCTTGCAGCATTAAGTTCGCCTTTTGTACATTTTAATTTTAATTTGTGCGATGCACACAAAGATTTGTCCTGTATGGGAATCGAACCCACGACCTTTGGAGTGAAGTGTAGGTATACTGACCTCCACGCCATTTCGGTCGTCCATATTGAACCCACTACTCGTACTAAGTATGGCTTTTTTATAAGCCATTGAGATTTGTTGTTGCAAATACGTATAATAGGTTCGTACCTAACCCAATATATTTGTTGCCATTATTGCAAAGGTCCTTAAAGCAAGTTCATATTCAAAATGTTCAATCTTGGCATTTTCCCGAAGCACTTAAGAACGTCACTTGTCTAGAACCGCCAGATTACGAAGACGGTAGATTGTTATGAGAAAAAGTTTGCAATAAATTCAACTAACCCTGACCATGTGACATGAAGACATTTTTCAGACCAAAAGTATTGTCGGCCGCTTACTGCAAGCGCGTGTTATAAAGTTTTTCCATATATATTTAACTTCTCGTTTACTCCAAGCTGACAATTCGCTTGCAACATGCTAGCAAATTAATTAAATTAGATATAGATCGTTCAAAAATTATCTCAAGGCCAAAACTCATCATTTCGGCCTTATATGTCCACTACTGAACATTGGCTTCCCCAATAGATTACATTCTATTGGAGGTGTTTGCCCACAATCATCATTTTGGGCAGGTGGGTTGGTGATCGCAGTTCCAGCCACTACGCAGGCTGACGTTGCTGCCCACCATCCGGTAACATTTCCCTTCGGCGACTCTTACGACTCCCCATGAGATAAGACATGACACTTTTCTAGGCCACATAGCGTGCTAGGGACATATTTGTAGCAAAGACACTTTCAGTAGAGATCTCTAAATGAAACGCGAAGATAGGTGAAAGGCCCTTAGCCTGCATTGTCACTAAAAGATTATCTTAAAGGGAGCAAAATTAAAGTTGTATTTCTTTGTATTGTTCTTATATTATAAATTACATTATATTGGTTGGTTCAAAACATTATTTACATCGTTTCATGCCAGTATTTGCTTTGTTATACGACTTTCTCGATTTTCTGTTTCGGTGTAGTTGAGTTATCTGAAACAGAAATTATTTTAACTTTGTTTCAATAGATTATCGATATTATACTTTGATTTTAATTTCAAATAGAAATTATTTCATCTTTATTAACGTAAAAATAAAAAATATACTTTAATGTGTTTAAGATCAACAGGATCATTTCGATTCGTTAATTTTTTACAAACATGATGGAACTACAATTTTTTTTTAACAACAAAGAAAGAGATATGAGCGGTACCATAATCAAGAAATAAAAGCAAAATCTATTCTTGGTTAAAATTTGTCAAGGCTTGTCAGTTAATCTGTCTGTTGTGTTGTTTCCTCAAGATTTGTGGCACTTATTGGGGGGATTTGTTAGTCAGTCTGTCGATGACTCTAACGAGGCTTCCAAAAGGCAACGAGATTGAAGAGAATACCTCAAAAAACTCTTCTTCTTCCATTTAAATAATGGCTTCGTGCGTCTAGCACATTAAGCCAGTGTCAAGTAAGTGATATATTAATTATATATAATTTATAGTAAATGAGAATGAGTGGTGATTAAGATGATAAATTGAATATGAAATACCCTCCCGTAAACCCCTTAAGTCCTCAGTAAAGATGTGGGACTATACTGAGATCTCACATGGACTCCTTGAGAGAATATAAAAAGTGATGTTGCACTGCTTTGATTGATTTACCAGCACTTATGTATATTCACAAACACTTAACGGTTAATAATCCACCGTTATTACACATTAATGTTAGAAATATCACAAATTTTAGAAAATAAAACAAAACTGCAGACATGACGCTTCACTTTCCCGCCAAGAAACCTTAAAAAACTCTTAGTGTCCTTCTGTCAAACTTCCCGTGTTAGTAATACCACTAATAAACAAACAAACAAACAAAGTAAGATTTCTTTTATATTGTCTTACTTTAGTAATTTAATAGGTGTATTTGGGTATAGCTATTAACGTTTCACGTGTGAGCAATTAGCGATCGTTGCTCCACGGCACTAAGTGGTCCGAAACGATTACCGATGTAAAAAATAGTTTACATAGTTTAGACCTGGGATGGGTGACCGTTTGTGTAGCGCTTATGTGCTTCCGAAAACACCTTGTAAAAGTCGTTAAGCCACATTAGAGGCCACTTGAAGTTAGAGGATTCTAACAGCAGGACGCCACACACCTGAATTCGCTTATACGCACTGGGATCGCGATCTTAAGTTTGACCTGTACGATGCTAAGATGATGATAATTTAAACACCCAACCATGAATGATAGAAACTACTAAAGAACTATCTTATTTAGCTTACCTCCACTGTCGACTTCTCCAAAATCCGGATCGTTCCATTTCTGAGTTTCGCTAGTGCCAAATATCACAAAAACTAAATTGAAAAAGAAGTAAATTGCAGATGATAAGTAGAAGACTATTCTCCATTGACTGGCGTCCGTCTGGAAAGAAGATGTCAGTAGTGGTAGTCATTGACTGTAGATATATCAATATAATTTATGTTTGAAAACACTGTTTAAAGATACTTAAAATAAATATCAGTTCTGTCAGATCTGACTTACAATCAAAATCAACATTGCTATTTGTATTTTCTCTTATGATTCTGAACAATAATATAGAAAGCATTAGAATCTAACCAAATGATAATGAAAAAGTAATTGCACTGCAATAAAAGTATACCAAATGTTAGATCAAAATAATATGACTGCGTTGATTGTTCATCATAAGAAATAAAAATAGAAGATAAAGATAAAGAAGGAAATAAAGAAATTACCTGATCTGTCAGTATAGCTCCAGCTACAAGAGGCGCTAGTATTGAAATGAAGGTGGCTGACATGTTGGTGATGCCCATCAATGTACCAGCAAAGTTTGGAGACATGTCTATGTGTACCAACTGAAAATGAAATTTTTATATTGCCGGTGAATTGTTTCAATATTCAATATTTGTTCAACTATTCTAAACTATTGAAACGTTGACTTCACAATTTGTTCTAAATCAAATCAAATCATTTATTTTTTGCTAACACCAGCCAGTCTAGTTACATCAAGTTAATCGTACTACTCCTGGGATTATTTTAAAATGACAAGTTAATGTAACTTAACTGAAAACTATTGTAAGAATTCATTGCTATCGGCAACCTGTCCTTTACAAGATGCAGTTATCTCTTTCCATATATTGAGGAACTTTATTATAAGATTAAAACTTTCTTATAAATTTACATCAACTAGTCAGTGGGATGTCCTCTAGCCAGACAAACCGCATTTGGTCTTGGTCTCAGCCCTAGATATAACATTTGGCTCGGAATGCCATCCTCTTCTATCTCCGCGCTTGAAGGCGCCACACCATCATCTTGATACGAATTTATTTGAAGTATCCATATAAGTCCAACGAGTATAGGGAAAACAAAAAGTCCACCCGGGCAGTGCCCCGTTTACCCGGGTAACCCTAATACACCTGGTGGATCGGGTAGTACACCCAGGTCGGCGCTAGCTGGTGGACAGCACTTCGCCAATCACCTCGCACTCCTGTGAAGCTATGAGTCTCCCGCAACCACGGTCCCAGCTACGATGACTTGAGGGTTTATCATGGTGGCTTTAATCATAACGGATCTTAATAATGTTATAAAGATAACCCTTATTTTTAGTACTTGTTTTATGTTATAAGAAGCCGAAAGGAACGATGAACCAAAAATTCGATCGCAGAATTCAAACACTAAAATGATTATGACATGTCTGTGTTAATGACATAGGTTAATATTAACATACCATAAATCCAGTATAATGGCCAGCATTCAACCCCACAACTGTGGTTAGCATGACTACAGCTATAGTGGTGTCTGCAGGGGCATATGACAGTCCTATTAGAGCAAAAGCCGGACCCCATTGACCTGAAACGAGATTGGACCATGTCATTTAAGAACAACAGAGAGACATAGCCGATAAGCATTTGAAAAGTTACACATGCTATTAGTCATTGTGATATATGTTATTGTAATTCCAAAGAAGATTTTTTTTTTAATTTTGTATAACAAACTAGAAATTAAAACATAAGTTAAAATAAAAACAGTGCAACAAAAACTAATCGAGGTTTTTTCGTGCACTACCATTCTTCTATAGGTACATTTCATTAATCTGGTATTATAAACAAGTTATTAAATATACAAATTCAAAACACGAAAGATTCCTACATAATTATAATCAAAGTAAACAAGAGAATATATTTAAAAAGATGGCATATTTATGTTAAGTAATTATGTTTGTAATATATCGGCTATGTTCATCAGCCTTATCCGCAAGCTGACTGGACATTTATCAACTAGTGTGAAATGATAAATCTCTATTCTTCTTACTGTTATCGTCAACGTGAAATCCACTGCTGATTATAGGTATTCTCAGCAGCGTTACGGACATGTATCCACCAGCTACTGGTATTATTAATTTGTGAATATATGGTATGAGTTGGATTGCTACTTATTAAAAACCACTTTCACTACTACTAACGAATATAAATAAGATATGATTAACACCCGCGTATCAATTTCAAGCAATCCATAGCAAGCGCTTACCTCACGAAGTACAGATTTTAACAACATTTGACATTTTTCATTTGTAAACAACAATCAGTGCTTTTGGAGAAGTAACAAAAGCATCTGAGAAGCTATGACATTATTTCCGTTGGAATGGAAACTTTTTCGACTCTAATCTTTTGAACTTAGCGATTAGAATGCTTTTAGCAAAGTCGATGGCAACCCAGTTTAAAAGTGGACTTAAGCGCCCATTGGTTCCTCCTGCGATCAAAAGCCAAGACACAGTGGGTATGCGATAAAGTGGAATTGCTCCACAGTCACAATCAATTTTTCATTGCTCGATGTTATTACGTTTTTGTTATTATATTCAGCAAGCTATTTAATAAAATAGAAGAAATAATTATTATTGGCGAATCACAAGCTTCCACGTACAATACAAAAAATTCATGTAAATTTAAAATAAGTTAATAATACCTATCGTATTAAACAGCTTTCTTGTGGCAGTGATGCTGAGCCATTTCTTCTTCAGAATATAGTCAGCAAGAAATCCTAGCGGAAAACTCATAATGTATATCGCCAAGTAAGGTAGAGCCGATAATACTCCGTTCTGAAAGAAATGTGTTGATTTTATTAGTAACAGCAGCATATTCTTTTGTCTGAGCTACGACATCTACGTTATAAAAGAGTTTTTTGAATGGAGTGAAGAATGATATGATCGTAAAATAGTCGATGATGGTTAACCGAAATAAACTGAGACCAATAGCAGGAAGATAATAAATAACTAAGTCAAAAAAAATTTTATGCTTAGTTCTGCACTGGGACATTATAGTACATTGTCTTAACACCTTTAGAATAAATCCATAACTTCCATTTCTATTTATGGCAATTAGCCCAGCAGCCTAAATTCTTAGACGAACGCAAATTTTATATTATTAAACTTACCGATTTTATATCTACTCCAAGAACTTGTTTCATGTAAGATGGAATTTCCGTCATCAATGTCCAGAATCCCCAATTATGACCACATTGTGCTACTATTAAAGATAAGAAGGGTACAGACGTGAAGATTGCCTTCCATGGTGTCTTTAGTACCTAAAATCATATTAAAAAATGAACACTATTACAAAAACGCCTTGCAAATCTTGCGATGCAAAGTCTGATTACTAACATATTATTATATTCAAATGATTTGACGCCTTGCTAATCTTGCGATGCAAAGTCTGATATACTAACATATATTCAGATAATTTCACGCCTTGCAAATCTTGCGATACAAAGTCTGATAAACTAACATATATTCAAATGATTTGACGCCTTGCTAATCTTGCGATGCAAAGTCTGATATACTAACACATATTATTCAGATGATTTGATGTGGCGACAAGTAAACCAAATCTGCAATCTGATCTTAAAACGATCGATTCCTACACAATATGTACGTATTGCAAAATCAAAAAACTAATGTTGATATCATCAAATATAACATTTCTTTTTTCATTTTTTTTTTTAAATGAATACTGCATTAGTATATAAGTCCGGCAAGAACTATTATAACATAGTGCAGTAAAAATAAGTGCCGAAAACTTAACTTTTTTGAATAAGTTATTTGTTCTGTGCTTTTAAAAAACTTATAATAAAGTGGGTTTATTCGTCGGCTTGTGTCTAGTTTACATTTAGCGATGAATTTATTCCACTCCAATCGATTTCATGTTTTAGAAACGATTAAAAGAGCTTGCACTGTGCACAGAGAAAGCTCCAATAATAACAAAGCATTTGTGTTGCAAATTGCTGTTTAACAATAAGATTAGTTGCAGAATTTCTACCTTTTGCTCTCCAACTTGTCCTAAAGAGACCTCTATGTATCTTTGTTCGTCTTCGCTGATTACTGTCGATGTTTTCGGTGAAGTTGCACCCACAAATATGTAAATCAAGGTCCAAATCGTACCCAAGGTTCCATTCACATAAAATATTGCTGGCCATCCCCAATAGTTTGCTATGAATCCAGCGGCCAGTAGCTGCAAGGCAGTTCCAAGTTGTGCGCCTTGACAGAAAAACATCGATTATATTATTTGCATTACCTCAGCCTATTATTATCCCACTTCTGAAAACGACCTTTTCTAAAAATTCAATAATTCAGCCAAGTCAGAGGATTTATTGGGTGATACGAACAAATCGAACAACGTGACTCCACATAGAAGAAGTTTAGTAACATTATGCGCGCCTATATATATTTACTATTGCGGGAGCCTGCTAGGAGAAGTAGCAGACAAGAATTGCTGCTGACTACCGGGAAAATTGCTTTTTTTTTAAAAGCTCTTCGAGTGTTTTATACATCATTAATATTTCAAAAATACTTACCGGAATAAATCATAGACCCCAAACTGCTTTTTTCTTCAACAGGAACCCACTTTGCGATGAGGTTGTGTACTGATGGCAGCAGGAATCCTTGGGCCAAGCCTTGCAATATCCGACATACACAGACGAGTTGCCATCCTCCCTGCAATAGTTGATTAGATAATCTAATTGTAACATCATTTGTGACACACTCTTGTCTACTTGGTGTACTGCGGACGAGTAAATTTTTTGTAGTACAAATTTGGGATCATAAATTGGTTCATAATTTCCGCTTTCACGATCGTTATGAATTCCTTATTATTTGTTGTTGTGGTTCTAAATGTCAAAATTTCTCGTCGGTGTTTTCGTTCACAGTGGGTACTGAAAACACATTATTAATCCTTCGAGCTATTGCGGAGCTTCTAGAAAACAAAAAAGTTTAAATAATAAGGAATGAGCAATCGATTTTAATTTTGTCCAGCTTCGAGATTTTATTTAGGAAATTAAAACCATTTCTGTGTTATGATAACATAATCTAATTATATATTTTTTTGTCCCTAAATCGGGTGCCTTTCTGTTCGCCCAAAGTGTGTAGTCCTAATAATTATTACATGGGCAATCGTATTCACCTAAACTTAAAGCAAACTACAATTGTTTTGCCTTTGCGGTGGTCACAGAAAATAATCTGCGACAATATTATGCCCGCTGCGTGCCTGCTTGCATGCTGTATGTCTAGCTGAATGCTATTCAATCAATTTGCATCAAATGTTCATCTTTGGCTAATTTACCTAGCCTTATTAAAATTATTTTCATACTTTATGATTTAAAAATTTTGTGCATTTGAAAATTTGGCATTTGCAATCTTTAGGGATTACGAATTGTTCCGCCAAATTTCGCATTTGGTAAATAACAATGTGGGGGATACAAAGTTAGGCGAAGTGAAATCAGACCAAACACGATTATAAGAAGCGAAATTAGGATCCCTATGCAAACCCCTAAATATAACGTTAAAGACACTTACATAAAATGCTCCCATTGGAATTAACAGAGAGATAGCAGAGTTGAGTCCAACACAGAGGGTTAGGGGGAGTTTGCTTCCATATTTTGCTGCCCATACTCCACCTGGTATCTGCAGTACCAAGTATCCCCAGAAGAATGACGATAAAATCACACTTTGTCGCTTTACGCTCCAGTCAAAGGACTGCGGAAAGAAATTAAGAAAAAAAAATACAAAATATTTTACGGGATATAAATATTAGCCATAGAGTTTCGTAGTATGATAATGCTTTAGAAATCTCTAGAACAGAGTGCCTACGAAGCAGATGACTTATTAGATACAATGTATTAGATTTTGCTACACATATTATTAAAGAAAACTGAATTTAGCACAGCAATACAGAGAGTCTTTCATAAAATTTTGATAGAAGTTCATTGATTAGGTACTCAAATAAAATCGTTTTCTTTCTATAAATTTGCTGCATGTCACTTTTTTTTATCCGAAGATTAGATTACAGTTCATTACTATTTGTAGTAATTGGGTGCCTGACTGGTTTTGAACATTTTAGCACATTATTTTTAGTCATACTGAACATTTTAATTATATTAAAATTTCTGGGGTGTGGAAAAAAATAATATTTTCTATGTAAATTTTATTAGACAAGATTTTGCTTACGCAAAATCTATTTAATTAATTCTAATTATCATTATCAGCATCTCAGCCCATTAACGACCCACTACTGAGCACGAGCCTCCTCTCACATATTAAGGTGTGAGGGTATTGGGTCATACTCCATCACGCTTACCCAATGCGGATTGGCGGAGGCAGGTGTATGGCGTCCTGCTGTTAGAATTTATCAAGCCGTAGATTAGGCCTCTAACATGGCTTAACGACTACCACATTTAGTGATAACCGGGACCAACGGCTTAACGTGCCTTCCGAAGCACGGAAGCGCTCGATATCAAATGCCACCCAAACGGTCATCCATCCAAGGACTGACCTCTGTAAACTCTGGTGTACTTCGGTGATCGTTTCCGACCACCTAGCACCGCAGAACTACGAGCGCTTCCTAATTATATCTTATAGGCCTAAATTGTGGAAAATGCTATCGTATTAATAATCATTACATAAAAGTAAGGTTAGTAAATAAATGTAATTTTTCATTTTATAAAACAAAAATTTTACAAAACCTTATTTGTTAATGTTGTGCAATAAAGTTATTTACTATGTATTATTGATTATGAATTGTAGATAAATGAATAGAGAATCTAGATTACCCGTTATTTCTTACAATATATCTTATTATCATCATTATAGGCTTGCTGTTATTTTCATTAAATATGGCAGACCCGTGGATAAAGCATGGACTTATT
The DNA here is from genome assembly GCA_949126915.1 of Musotima nitidalis. Lineage (NCBI taxonomy): Eukaryota > Metazoa > Arthropoda > Insecta > Lepidoptera > Crambidae > Musotima > Musotima nitidalis. Next base: position 16,962,535 of record OX421425.1, read on the forward strand.
AATAGGAAATATTTAAAAGTTATAATAGAACTTACAGGTGAACAACAATTTTCTACACACAAGTCATTTACTTTGTAACATATCTGATGTAATGATAGGTGATAGGTACCCAATTTACGATTTTTAGTGTGTCCAACGTCTGGGAGTCATGAGCGCAGTGCATTTCATGATGTTTCATGAACGAACAGACAGATCACTTACTGTTTGTGCATTTCATTACTCAATGAGTTAAGAAACAATATTTCTTAAAAAATCCAAAAAAATTAAACCTTACATTTTCCATTAGAGGGTCTGTCATTGCGACGATGGCCATGCTCATGTTGACCCTCATTCCGAAAGACAGGAGCATGGCAAAGAAGAGCATCAGCACTTGCAAATGTCGTACACCAAGACATGCCTCTGAAAATAAAAAATATTTTTTTCAGTTTATCATGCATTTTACGAAGGAAAAAAATCTGTTAAAATAAACAATATATATGCTGCCTGCCATCAGTGCGAGAGGACAGGGCTTGTATGAGGAGGTTAATGAGTTAGAATGAAGCTAAACTTTTAGCTTATTCAGCGCATGCCAAGATCGTAGCAAGTGGAAGGATGTGATCTCTGCCTACCTCTACGGGAAAGAGGCGTAACAATATGTATGTATGTAACATTTAATGGGTGTATACCTCACCTGCAAGTGGTGCACCTGCCGATTAACGGACGAGGCTCTGGCGAACATAATAGTGCCCGATAAGCGGCAGTAGGCTCGCCACCTATTACGTGGGACCAACTATATAATTGGCGAAGTGTAAGCGTATAATATGCCTCTGCCTACCCCTTCGGGGACACAGGCGTGAATGTATGCATGTATGTAACATTTAATTTATTGGTGAAAATAAGTTTTTATTTATTACGTGATCAGATCAATCATTTATATTAACATGTATGACGACCGATATGGCGTGGAGGTCAGAATACCTACACTTCACTCCAGAGGTCGTGAGTTCGATTCCCACACAGGACAAATCTTTGTGTGCATGAATATGAATATTTTGTTATTTGTAATTGTCAGAAAATATTTATTTATTTATTTATGTATTATTAATAAAATCAGTCAAAACATAGTAACATTTTGTCAATAGCTATTTCTTAAGTCTACATTTAAATTTAAAATACTTTACTATTACTCGGTAAATTATTATAAGTCGATAAAGCATTTAAATTGTACATCTTGAATAAAATGACTGGGTTCGCCTCATTGTCTTACATTTTTCTTTCTAATTCAAAAATATGTTATTTTTTTTTTGTGTTGTGCCTCTAATTCCAACATGTTCTAGCTGTTTTGATAATATTTTATAATTAACATAGTCAAATGTTTTTTATATGACAATGAATATTAAATATTTCAAGTTGTTTTTTTGTTTATATCCGGTCATATATAGCATTCGATCGTGTGGATCACGTGATCCTGCTTAACAAGTTGAAAGTCCTAGGCATTCACGGTGACTTGCTCCGGTGGACCAAATCATATCTCATGAATCGTTCTCAGGCTGTCGTAATAGGTGGTTATCGCTCGAATTTTGTCAACATCCCTACAGGAGTTCCCCAGGGCTCGCATTTGGGCCCTCTTCTTTATAATGCATACCTTTATGACATAGGACAGTGCCTCGAACATGCTAATTACCTTATGTACGCGGACGACAAAAAGATTTTCTGTAGGATTAATACTGTTTATGATTGCAAACTTTTGCAAGGAGACTTGGATCGTTTATTTGTATATTACAAGGAAAATAATATTATAGTAAACTCGGCTAAGTGTGAGTGTATTACATTTACGCGGAAACCCAAGCCCATTGTACATAATTATCGCTTTGATGGAGTTCAAATCAGCCGTAAATATTGTGTAAGAGATTTAGGCGTTTATCTCGATCAAAAAATGATACTATCCTCTCATATCGATGAAATTGTCTCCAAGGCTTATAAAAATCTTGGTTTTATTATTCGCACCTGTAAGCCATTTTCTGATATCCGAGTCATTAAGATTGTCTACTTTGCTTATGTTAGGAGTGTACTGGAGAATGCAAGCCCTATATGGTCTCCACAGTATAATCTCTATAAAACCCGTTTGGAGCGTATTCAGAAAATATTTATAAACCATCTTGGTTTTCGTTGCCGTAAAAGTCTGGACAGTTATAATGACGGTTGCCTTGAGTTTGATATTATGTCTTTGGAGCATAGGCGTATTGTTTTGGACATGGCTTTGTTATATAATGTACTAAACAGTAAAATTGACTGTACGGATCTCGTTTCTAAAATTATGTTCAGTGCTCCAAAGTACCGCACCCGCGTCACTCCCTTGTTGCAGACTCCGAGACACAATGCTAAGTATCATCGTAACTCAGTTCTCTCTCGTCTGGCACGTACCTATAACGAACTATTTGAACACATTGATATCTTTTCTAATTCTAAAAGTTCCTTCAAACACCATGTACAGACCACGCTAAAGGACAAAATTAAGTCTTTTTAGTTTCCGCAATTCCTTAAAATTGTTTTATCATTTAATCCATAACCTTTATTTTAACATTATTTTATAACCATTACTTTAACATTATTTCATAGCCATTACATTAACATTATTTCATAGCCTCTATTATATTGTTATTTTATTTATGTAATTATATTAGTTTTATAATAGTTTCATGTTCTTTAATTACCACATAACTGCCAGAATTGCCAGGAGTTATTAGCACTAGACAGCAACTGCCTCTTTTATATTTTAATACTTGTAATTGTTTTTTTTGCTTACCACTTACATTGTTTGATATATTAGGGAAACCTGTTATTGGCCATACTAGCTTTAAGTACTTATGTTAATTGTTTAACTGTATACGCTGTTGGTTTTCTCAATAAATAAATAAATAAATATATTATAATGGTGACAATGCAATTATTAGGCAAAACAATTATTATTCGTTAAAAGTTTAGGCCAATACGGCTTGGGCATGTTAGGACTAAAATTTTAAGGCGAACCTTTATACAGTCGTGTATATACGTTTGAGCGTGTGCATACATTCATACAATCATTTTGCCTACCCCTTCGGTATGTGTGTACCCCTAAAATAAAATAAGCTTTTGGGGTGGGTTATATTCAGCAAAGTACCTATCATTAAGAACTTGTGTTATGGATACTAAACAACGGATAAACATACTTGAATACTTTTTTTTCTTAAATACATACTTAATATACATAGGAAAACACCCAGACCAGAACAAATATTCATGTTCATGCACACAAAGATTTGTCCTGTGTGGGAATCAAACCCACGACCTCTGGAGTAAAATGTCTGCTAACACTGGCAAAAAAAAAATGTCATATTAAAGTTTAGGCACAACAAATGGCCTCCTGCAGTTTTGAGTGGTTCTTTATCAACCTTTGATGACTGTTGACGACATATTTGCTACACAAGTTCTTGAGATAACGATAACGTAATCATCAAAATCCATAAAAACAACTTATTTATCTTACTGTCATCTGTCATTATATGCCTATAACTTTGCTTCCATATGCCTCTTACGTGAACTGTAGGTTCATGTTACATAATAATAATAATTCTTTATTTATTAAGAAAATCAACAGCTGTTATAAAAAATATTTCATAATGAAACCGTTTTATATTATAAGCTAGCTAATTATAGGTTTCCCTTATTTAACCAATATAATCAACATCAACCTATTTCTATTATTTAAAACAGTTAAATATAAAAAAGAGTTACATATAAAGTCTATGGTAATTTTAAAAGTTCATTCCCTTTCGTACTATGAGATTTAATAGTTACTTATTATTATACATTTACATATAAACAACAAACATATAAACATACACTTACCAACATTTTTGACGACCGATTTGGCGTGGAGGTCAGTATACCTGCACTTCACTCCAGAGGTCGTGGGTTCGATTCCCGCACAGGACAAATCCTTGTGTGCATGAACAGGATTATTTGTTCTGGTCTGGGAGTTTTCCTATGTATATTAAGTATGTATTTATAAAAAAAAAGTATTTAAGTATGTTTATCCGTTCTTTAGTATCCATAACACAAGTTCTTAGTGATACTTATCTTGGAACTAAGGAATTGGTGTGATTGTAAGAGAATAATTTATTTATTTAACATAAGCAGAATAAATACATGTTACATATAAGTCAATAATATGCGAGTACACATTTGTATGTATGCCTGAGAAGTTAATACGAAACGTTAATAAATACGTTAATAAAAACCTACTTTGGCAAGGGTTTTTTAATTTTTTAATTTTAGGATTGCAATTGCCTGTTTCTGTATGGTGTATTTTTAACATGTAAACAAATCAATATCATTAAATGTCTCTTTATACTCTTTGGATAATCTAGTAAATTAGAATGTATTTAACCTAAATACATTTATTTATTTATTATTTATTTATTAATTAGGTTTGTCAACTGATGTTACAATAATAATTGCTTAAATTTAACATTGTTATGGTTATAATATAATTGTACAACAGATTTACAGGCAAACACAACTTGCTTAATCGTGTATAAAAATTAAGTACACAATTGAATGCGTCCAGGTTAGTAAGATAACATACTTGACTACAATAACCAGTGTAACAAGCGCGACAAAATGAAACCGAAGAAACCAATAGATAAAAAAAAAAAAAGAGACTAACTGTGTACAGATATAATTTAGAACAACAAACATATACATTTAGATATATTTACAATAACATTTTATATATCTGCGTCTGAAGTAGATAACTTAATATCTATGCTTCAGGCAGCAGCGCTCATTCCCATTACATTTACTATCTAAGACATTTTTTTTTCAAAAACCCAACAAATGATACAAGCGAAACATAGAAGAAATAGTTTATATTAAAAAGTAGCTTGAGTGTGGTGTGTCCTCCTTGTGTGTTTCATGATTGTGTGTAAAGAAATTTATTGAGGTATATGAAGTAACTGTTCGGTTTTATCATATATCATCAAATAAAGGATGTAAGACTTTGTAACAATCTATATTTTGGATACTGAGGACCTTAAGATAAAGGATGAATAAAGAAAACTTCTTCATGACTTGAATTTTTCAGAAATTTGATTGTATAACGATTGAATATTCAAAAGCAGTATCTGCAATGTGTAAAGATGAAACTGTATGGTTTGTCTTTTAGTTACCAAACAATAAATACGTTTTTAAATAATTATAAGAATCACACTGTTGAGATAAATAGTAAGGAGTGTAATTGGAATCAACTGTTCTCCGCAACGGAACCCGCGGGCAATAACTAGTTTATCCATGCAGCCTCCCGTTGTTGGTGGAGCGAAAGCAGGCGTGTCAGAGTTTTGCTGACTACAAATAGTTCATGTTTCTTCTTGAGCTGGCTATTATCCGGAGCCGCGGTAACTCTTTCGAACAATCCCGCAACTCCGACAGTCTTGTTCCCTTCCTGGAGGTCCCGCAGTGTTGGCCAACTAATGAAGAACGCGCTTGTCCCCAATATAAGGTGCTTATATTAAGCTATTCATTATTCACCGCCCAAGGCGGCGCTTTTGCGCTTTGAGCGTTAACCGCGGCGGCTGGGATCGTAACATGAGGCTCTGTGCTTCTCTCGTTCCGCCGCCACTTCTTCTGCGAAGCAGTCATGGTAGCGGTGCTTAGTACATTCCATCTCTTATCGGACTATATCATCCACAAAGACCGAATGCGAGAGGTTGCTGCCGGCTATTGCCGCTACGAGGACACGATGGTGCTCCAAGCGGGGCAGAACGCGGTAATTTGGTGCATCGTGTTGTCGGCCCGATCCTCATATACCGGTTGTGACCCCAGGACGTTTCCTCCCGCCTAATTATGTGCAGAAATATACTGAAGCATACTGCCTTTTTTTTGTTTTACTTCGGTAACAAAATGCATTTACGCACTGCCTTCCGATCACAGGGGACCGGAAGGGGGTAAGGGACTCATCACCGGCAGACGCGACTGCCAGCAGTAATACCCACTAAAAATCTTCCGACGACGCTCGCCGCTTCTTGAGAAATAGGCGGGGGCCAGTAACTGGGTTACAGGTTCTGAAACCCCGCCGGCGGCCAACGTCCCCCGAAGAAAAACCGGGAGGACCTCCTCAGAGAGGCGCAGTGGACGCGACCCTCCTACCTCCCCGTATGGCTATAGCGTGTGTGCATTGCCCCCGCTGCCTCAGATCCTCCTGGCGCTGCTTGGCGGGCCCTCCTGACACACCCGCTGCGCTCTCCAAAAGTCCCTCTTAGTTTCCCCCCCGGTAGTCAGTATTAAGGGCACCCAGAGTCGCTAATCTCTGCGTTTCCCTGGCAGCTTCTCCGCTCTACCGGGAGGTACTCAGCCCCCCTACCACGACAAGGTGGAGCCCAGTCGGGGGAGGAAGCATACTGCCTGATTGATAGTGATCAACGCAATCTAACAACGTTACCAATACTATGGGAACCGCAAAAAGATATTAGAGAACTGAAGGGCCCCCGGGGAGAACGGTTGTTTCTAGGCCACAATTGACGTAGCGTTTGTTATTCCATAATCATTGCTCTCATAAATATATTTCAATTAGTTAACAGATCTGTCAGACCTTGTCTTGGTTGTGTCCTAAACGGTCTTGAACTCGAATGAGATGAGAGGGAGTGGCACAACTCTAGACAGGGACCACATGGTGTACTTATGAGTTGATATATTGGTTTAATTCCATCAAAATTATTGGTTGTATTGACTTAAAAATAAAAATGAAGTCTTCGCATTTAGAAAATAAATTTAGAAAATTAGTAAAAATCTTTTTAATAAAATAAAATAGGAAAAAAAAAATACTTACTCGGCTTAACTGCAGCTCTTTTTTCATCAACAGCCATTTTCTTTAACATAAAACTCAATCTGAATAAACCTTTATTTAATGGAAAAAGTATTTAATATATGAATTGAACCTCCCTTACTTAAATTTAAAAAAGGATTTATGTGTTGATTTTTTAAAATACAAATTTTTAAATCAAATTTTATTTTTCGATGGAACAAGTGTAAAATAAGTGATCTTTCGCACTGATCGATTTACACCAAACTACATCAATATTGCTTTTTATCGGCAGTCAGAATCGATACAGTTGATTTTGACAGAGTCAATGATTATAAGTGACGGATGAAACTAAAATTTTAACTAATACACTTTATGAAACAATTGAGTGCATAACTGAGTTTTTTTATATTTACTTTCAGTCGATTTTTTGATAAACATTCTTCAACAAAGTACACAGTCATCATCATCAAAGCCCATTAACGTCCCACTACTGAGCACGAGCCTCCTCACACATATCAAGTTGTGAGGGTATTGGGTCATACTCCACCACGCTGACCCAGTGCGGATTGGCGGAGGCAGGTGTATGGCGTCCTGCTGTTAGAATTTTTCAAGCCGCCCATTAGGCCTCTAACATGGCTCAACGACTACCACATTTAGTGATAACCGGGACCAACGGCTTAACGTGCCTTCCGAAGCACGGAAGCGCTCGATTCAAAAGCCACACAAACGGTCACCCATCCAAGGACTGACCTCTGTAAACTCTGCTGTATTTTGGTGATCGTTTCCGACCACCGAGCACTGCAGAGCTACGAGCGCTTCAGTACACGAGTACACAGTACATTCTTCAAAAACATTCTTTGATAATAAAGACATATTCCCATGAAGTGTGGGTAAAAGAAACTTCATAGAAGCCTCTAGTTCAGTCTCCATTACTTAACTGAGGCGGACTTACTTGACTCTGCCAGTGACTAAATGACAAAAACAGTGCATAATGATTAATTCGGAGTTTTGGCACAAACGTGAAAAACACAGCGGCAGTATGTAATTTTCCAAAACTAGTGCACTCCCGAGTTTTTACTGACTAGCATAGACCTTCTTATAGCGATTGTCAAGGAGGTTCATGAAATGTGTAACAAAAAGGACTTTCTAACTTTAATTTGAGTTACCTTTTAGATAGATAAACTTTTTATTGCAACGAAAGACACACATACTTATAAAACAATAAAAACAAAATTACAATAATTTAAAAAAATATATAACAACAAAAAAACTAAAAGTAAAGCATTCGCATAGTGTGCATGTGTGTCGCAGCGCTGCAGAATGGCTACGGCTCAGTGGGTTTTTTGCTCTGAGAGCGCAAAACATTGATTTTCAGCTTTTGCCGAAACAGTAACACGAGACGCCCCCAAAATACCGTATATAATTTATAATGTAACGTACAAGTTTATAAATAGGTATAGAGTTATATAAAAGTAAAAACATTTAAAAGAAAACACTATCATTACAGTCAATTAAACCATTGATCTTACGTAGGTATATAATAAACAAAGTCAATATTACCAACACTACCAAAGTCAATATTACCAACACTACCAAAGTGAATACTACCACAAAATATGACATCACGGCGGTCCGGGCACTGAGACACCGTCCCCAAAGTGACCATGCAGAAGTTCCGACTTTTGCCTATCCAGTAGTAAAATTTTAATTTTATTAAAAGCCCGCGTCTCAGTGAACGACTGCGTACAAGAGACCCGTACAAATTGTTCGTACCAACGTGTAGTACCAGTTTGTATTAAATAAACTGTGCGATAATATCGATTCTTATTGAGATGAGACAATTACATACTATTAATTTTTTTGCGCTAATTTAGGACCTGGTAAAATAAGTTAACTCTGCCCGCGTGAATTTTGTCGGTTAGAAAAAAATATCAACATTATAAATAACTTTCCCCAGTACGGCAAAAATAAAATAAAATAAAAAATAATTTATTGCTTTTAAGGAATACATTAACATGACAAAATATAAAATTAAAAATAGTTATAATCCTAAAAGCAACTGGAGTAAGCTCAGCTTATGCTGCACAGAGTAGGCTACTCTACGCAGCGCTGGTTTTCAGCCCCCCCGTTTCATTAGGTTCGCAACATAGTAGTGACCACGTAGAAAAAAAATAAACAGAAATTACAAGTTAACACTTCAGCAAAAAGCAAGAATTAAACTGCAAACAAAAACAAACCACAAAATAGAAACAAAAATAATTATAATAATAAATTTCGAGATATCGAAACATAAAATAATAACTAAAAATTTAAAAATTATATATCTTATACATTGATTTTTGCTCAAAAATATGCGGCATAAAAAACTTCAACGACGCCATAAAAAAAATATTTGTATCTGTCATGCATGCATTTCGGAGTAATTTCATATTTTCGATTTATCCGGGTAAAAAAAGTATAATTATCAATTCATATTAATCCTAAAAACAAGCACGCCTTATTACTGCATACTATAAATCTAGCATTTAAATGATATAAACTATCAGTTATTTTTATAATAATGCAAAGTGTGCGGCGCTAGGGATATATCTCTAAACGTCTATGTGTGAATATATGAAAGGAACCCTCCTAGCCTATTGCCTGCATAGACACAAGAAGGTTTTAAAAGGATCAAAATAAAAGTTATATCTCATTTTATCATTCTTATTATCATACATTATAAATGTAATTTACATTGGTAGGTTCAAAAACGGTATTTAAATCGTTTCATGTTACTATTTTCTTTGTTAAAATAGAATAGACTACTTTATTTGCACTTGATTGAGGTACATAACAGTTCTTGTACTATAAAATAAAGCTCTTCTCATTCAGCCCACAACAGTGGCATGCAAATTATAATAAAATTACACATCAGTTTTTAAAAGAAAACTATACTTATAAATCATTAAAATGTCAAAAATGGGAATTAGCAAATAGACATAATTAAATTTTAAATGTGAAAATTGCGAGTTAGCAGCTAAACATTATTGATGTCAAAATACGGATACCCACAAGTCATTCATAAGTACAATCACAAAAATAATAATAATAAAATCGAAATCATGCCACAAATGCGCAAAATATTAGTCAAACCAAACATAGTTATACGACTTTTTCGATTTTCTGCTTCGGTGTAGATGAGTTATCTGCAACAGAAATAATAATCTATATTAACGTGTTAGTGGTACCTATACTACAGGATTTCCTTTACATTGTCTTAATTTAGTAAATGTACGTTTCACGTGGAAGCGATAAGCGCTCGTTGCTCCACGGCATTATGATCCACGTAGTTTCGAAACTTAGGTCCAAAACGTTTTTTTAATGTGACACTTCATAATGATTACACCCTGCCTGATGGAAAGCAGTCGATGCAGTCCAAATAAAAAAAATGAAAGCGCTTCATACCGTGAAATAAGCACGGTACAAAGCGCATCCACTCATGACGGCCTGCTAAAATGTCGTTTCACGCCCCGCTTAAAAGACCCGGGATCATGGGAAACACATGAGCCGGCAGCGAATTCCAGAGCTTAGTTGTCTTGCTCAGAAATAGTGCTGATAGTCTGCATTTATCAAAGTTTGTCTTAATTATTCGCGCCTAAATAGATATTGAGCGCCAATCCAATAATTAATTGCTGTGAATTGAAGCAGCCTTCTGCCCATTAGTGCAGGAGCCTGCTTCAAGAAGAAGTGGGCAAGAGTCTCGTTAAGGTTTTGACTTCTGACTCCTGGCAAAAAAGATTGTGTTTTAGGAAACTCACTTAGTGTTTTTAACATTGTTAATATCCTTGAAAATACTTACCAGAATAAATCATAGGCCCCAAACTACTTTCTTCTTCCACAGGTACTTATTTTGCGATGGACTTGAATACTGATGGTAATTTACTAATAATAGACACAGACTCCCTGGAATAGTTTATTACATAATCTAAATATACCATTTATTTCATATTTTTTAGACAGGTTATACCAAGGTCGTTCGATTTATACTCGGGTTACCGCGGACGAGTAATTTTTTTCTGGTACAAATTTTGTCCCATAATTTCGGTGCATGCCGCATCAGTCTAGGACCGATATGCTAAAGAAACAATATAGGCTATAGAAACTGCTCTAATCATTAGGCAATTGAAAGTATTTTATTGCCAATAACACCAATGTAATCCATGTTACACAATAAATATATTTGATATGATAAAATTGTGACGTGATCTTGTATAGACCCACGTAAAGCATTCAAAGTTGTTAGTTTGAATGAATACTGTGCCAATGTATGGGCAGGAGAATAATTGAGACTTGAGATATAGATTAGTCTAATTTATTCACAAAAACATAAGACTTATATACTAAACGAGTACGTGAATAATACTCGTTTTACTGTCTATGTGACTTATCTTCATTATATAAAAATACGTACAAGAATGTAGCGGGCACAAATACCTTCTAACTTACTGACATTTATATACCAATGAATGCTAGTTTCCCATAGTTCGCTAGTTTAATAGTTAGTAATATCAGCTATAGATTTCAATACACTGAATGTCGATAAAAGGTATTTCGAGAGTACGGCTTTTCGCAAGGGCGTACCTTAGGTAATTTTTTCGCAGCGTGCGTTGCAACAATGTCATTCGGCACCCGGCATGCACCTACTGCTGTTTTAAAGTGAAAAATATTTTGTAGCGGTCATGCGATATCGCAAATGTTTATTCAGCAAAACCCCGAGGTACGCAATTCGTTTTTTTTGGATGGAAAATCATCAAATTACCGTCCCCTGTGGGTGGAGCGGGAGGCTGTGTCAGACTTCTTCTGACTAAAAACCATCCATGTTCCTTCTTGAGCCTGTAACACCAAGGCCGCGGTAACCCTTTCGAAAATCCCGCAACCCTGGCTGGGAGTTAGTCGTCTACGGAGCACTGTCTCGCTAGGTCACTCTTTAATCAAATGTAATAATCTGTTCGTATATAATTAAAAATATAATCAGTTGGTACAAATGTGATTAGATATAGGAGAAGTTAAAGTAGTACTGTCTATTATTTCTTTCAGAACTATTAATTACTTCAATACACAACTTTTTTTTAATTATAACATTGTATATCACGCATACAAATCTATCATTACAATTTAAAGATGTTATAAAAATACATTTGTTCGCCATATTTATCCTTTCTAGGTGTGCAAAAACAGTACAAATTACTATGAAGTTAATATGATTCAAAGCCAAGCCTTTAGCTTTGGTGCAAGTCACCATTACAAAGTAAATGACATAAAACCTCTTGTACGAGTAACCTCGTTCACAGTTTTCTATAAATTTAAGTTAGTGTTGTCGCCACGATTCCGCGCTTCCACGTACGCGTACTATTTGTAAAATAATCTTTTTAATTGTAAAATGAACCAGTGACAATTTAGCACTCTAACAGGACGGTTTTATTTATTATACATGTACCATACCACAATAAAGAAAGAAAGAAAAAAATAAATAAATCTGTGACATTTTATGAATTTTTATATTTTTGTAAACCAATGTATCATGTGTGATAAATTGGTTAACAAAAATAAAAATTAATATACACATGTGGTACCGAAAAGGCTTTTACTCAGTATAAGCCAAGGGGTCACTATGGCCCCGCGGCGCTGGTCTTCCGTACAAGCCTTAAATGTAAGAAGGCTTAAGCAGGTAGTAAGGGCTAGACTCCTATTATATTGTCATATTGATATGAATAACGATAAACAATACTCTTACTACTATCATATAATTTTATCGCCTCAAAATCTTTACATGACAATAGGCACGCGACTTGATAAGAATAGTCATATTAAAATAACAAACATTTGTTATCGAGATAACTTGATGACAGATATGGCGTTAAGATAAGTAAACCTGCACTACGCTCTAGCGCTAGGTAATAAAAAAATGTGCATAAATATAAATACGAGTAAATGGTATACGAGTATATGGACCGAAAGGGCGTGGAGGTCAAGTAAGTATTTACAAAAAAAAGGAAAGGTATTTAAGTATGTTTATCCGTTCTTTTGTATCTATTACACAGGTTTTTATTGATACTTATCTTGGAACTAAATAATTGGTGTAACTGTAAGAGAATATTTATTTATTTTTGTATGTTATGTTATTAAGTAATTGTCTAACACAAGTTCATAACGATACTTAATCTGTAATAAAGTTATTGGTGTCCCACTACTGAGCACGAGCCTCCTCTCACATATCAAGGTGCGTGGGTATTGGGTCATACTCCACCACGCTGACCCAGTGCGGATTGGCGGAGGCAGGTGTATGGCGTCCTGCTGTTAGAATTTATCAAGCCGCCCATTAGGCCTCTAACATGGCTTAACGACTACCACATTTAGTGAAAACCGAGACCAACGGCTTAACCTGCCTTCCGAAGCACGGAAGCACTCGATATCAAATGCCACCCTAACGGTCACCCATCCAAGGACTGACCTCTGTAAACTCTGCTGTACTTCGGTGATCGTTTCCGACCACCGAGCACCGCAGAGCTACGAGCGCTTCCTAATTGTAAATGTATACTTATATACGTTCACGCCTGTTTGCCTGTGTCATTTAAGGGGTAGGCAGAGGCATATTATACGCCCATATTTTGCCAATTATATAGATCGCCTTACGTTACATGTAGCATGACAGTGCGCAACGTGTAATGTAATGTATCTGTCATATTTTGATACCACTTGCGACGTGCGTGCGTGGAATCAACTACACTAAATGATATAAATCGAATCTGATAATATTAAATACAAGCGAATGCTTGTAGGCTACTTTGGGTATAAACACATACACAAAAGCATATACACATATTTACATAAATTATTATTTATTTATACTATAAAATTATAATATTGTTCTGTTTGTTGTTCTTCTGTGACTATTTTATGTGTTAGATTGGAATGTGTATGTGTATATAAAGGACTTGGAAACCGTAAGTTGGACTATTTACTTACTCACACCCTACACAAACCCTATCTACATGCTCATTGCACTCGTTTTGTCGGTACTTCGATGTTTCAGGCGGCGAGTCCCATATATCGAGCATCTAGTTCTTAAAAGACGTAAATGTCAAAATACCAAAATTGGGTTCACTATGCCACAAGTTTCCTTTTATATAGATGCATTGAGTGTTGAAAGATTATTTTTTGTAGTTCGACAACTGTCCGATAGAGGGCGCCAGACACCGAAACGTTGGCCGCAAGCGGGGTGTCAGACGCTGCAACCCAGGTACTGGCCCCCGCCTTTTTCTCAACAAGCGGCGGGCGTGGTCGGAAGATTTTTAGTGGGTATTACTGCTGGCAGTCGCGTCTGCCGGTGGTGAGTCCCACACCCCCTTTCGGTCCCCCTTTGGCCGGAAGATAGTGCGTAAACGCATTTTGTTATCGACGTAAAACAAAAAAACGTCTGCCAGACATGTTCATGGCAGCCTTTTTTAGGAAATCAGTGCCTAAAAGATTTTAATCTTGACACCTGGTTAAACCACAGATGTCATATTTATTGCATAAGTTCTGTAGATAACGATAATGTAATCTTCCTATTCAAAAAAACTACTTATTGATATTTATATTACTATCATCTGCCTCTGGCTTCGCCCTTTGTTTAAGGATGCGTGCACTACTCGCGAATGCGCAGCTTGCGACCGGCTTCCGAGCAGCTGCAATGATTTCGTGCGCCTCATTTGACGCAACTCATGTGAAGAGCTGTCACGATCGTAAAAAGCAAATGCTCATTTGCGGCATATTCACCAGGTTTGCTTTAAATGCTTCTTAAGTAAACTGCAGGTTCATGTTATAGGATAGATGACTTTGTAACGATCTGTCTCGATTGTGGCGGTGATAAGCTCATTTCTTCTTTTACCGAAACATAGACTTTTTTTACGTCGGTATCAAAATGCCTTTACGCACTGCCTCCCGGCCAATTCTAGCGATCGAGCACCCCGCCACTAATTCATAGCCACACCGACGCACTCGGTTCAAACCACCGGTGGTCAAAATGAAAAAATGTTCCAATAAATTCACTTTTTAAATAAAACAAAAAATGTACAAAATTAAAAGAAGAAAACAAATTACCTGCTACCCAGATCATTATTTATTGAAATAAATACACAAAAATGTGCCGGATGTCCGAATGTTCTGAAAGGGATTAATTTTTTACATTGCTGTCGCTGTCCGGATAAGTATCACTACAGTTGCATGAACTTGCCAAAGGGAAACCGAGAGGGAGTGTGGGGCCTACTGCGGCAGACGCGACCGCCAGCAGTCCTACCAACTAAAAATCTTCTGAAGACGCCCAGGGCTGCCGCAAAGAGATATCAGCACACTGAGAGGCCCCCAGGGAGGGGGCCAAGCCTGCCGGAGTTGCGGGATTGTTCAAAAGGGTTACCGCGACCCCGGGATATAGCAGGCTCAATAAAGAAAATGAATGGTTTATTTATCAGCAAATGTCTGACCTACCCTTTTCCTCCACCTAAAGCGGAAAACGGCAATTTTTATCTATTCTATGCTCACTAGTTAATTACTAGTTTTCATAAAACATTATTGTATCAATGGTCATACGCCGAATGGAGCTGCATAAGTGTGAATAGTTCTTTACCCATCTCTCGAGCCTATGCTAGTTCTGATTTTCAAACTTTAAACCTTGTCATGATTGGCTTGCCTCCTGAACGGTTTTTGTAGACAACACAATTATTACATCCCATTTGTTATATTATTTATGATTTATGATCAGTGGGGGTCATTTGACGGATATTTTATTCCATACAATAGGAACATGTCTTCTTTACAATACAATAAAAATATCACAACTAGTTCATAAAAAACTTTTTTTTTTAATGAAAAAGGTCACTTTTACTAAGACAGCCTTTATTACAAGACTTATTTCATATTGCCATAAATTTTGTTGTCAAATATTTATTTGTAGTGAAAGAAACCGGTACCTAAAACAAGAGGAGTCCAAGATTGAGAAACAGTGCACTCATTAAAATTTAATTCAACTCAGTAAAATTGAGGCCATAGAGTTTTACTTCATTTATTATAACCACTTTTTGAATGTTATTATAATGAATTTCTATAATGTATTGTTTAGTTTACGTAAATCTTAAGTAAACTACTTTAATCTCCCGAAAAAATACCCATAAATTTTTTTTATTTGTTTTTATCAATAATTCACCCGCATACTCGGACAAATTGATTTTTTTGGTCATTTCTGTTGCATTTTATAATTAATAACAGTTAAGTCATATTTCTGAAAGCAAATATAAAAATATGCATACATTTTCCCTGAGTCAAGTACAAGATGTTTCTGTACAACAGTGCCATCTGTGTGAAACAGTATGAGTTACAACGCAAAGTCATGGCCAACTTGTTATTTTAGGACCTAGCACTTTCCAAACAACCGTCACTTGAATTTCTAACTGTATGTATTCATGTTTCGGTTCGATAGAGGTCAGCACAGTATATAGTTAAATCCTTCTTTTTTAATAATAGACTAACAGCCATTCTAATAAAAAATGCTCAAACCGCTACTTAACGATAGAATAGGTACCCAGTCAATAAACCTTTAGTAAAGTTATATACGAATTACACTAAGACCCTACCGATAAACATTGTATTAGCTCTGAATAGTTAAGCGTCTGCTTTACATGGCAATTATTCTTTTGGATATATTACATAGTAATTTATAAAAATATTGCTAAACGTTCACCTAAACCTCGTATTGGAGACTTCAAAACGAACGTCATCCTTCCTTGTTTTGTTTATGATCTGTCAATAATTGTTACTTCCGGTGTGTACATCTAGTTATTTTATTGATTTTTCAGTGCTTTAGGTTTTTCATCATAGGGAAATGTAAACAATGGCAAATGAACAAACCAAAAAAGAAAGAGAAACGTAAATGATATTTTTTTTGATGAGTCAACTATTTGTTGTACATTGTCTTTGGAAACTATAATATTGAATTTTGAATCGTTTTATTTGACGAGAAACGTTTTCGTTTGCTCGTAACTTGAGTTCTCCCGCGGGGTTGCTGGAAGTAATTTTTAGTCATTTTTGTATATCTGTCTTATTTAAATTTTGTGCCAAATTATTAAATACTAGCGGTCGCCCGCGTGGATGTCGGTTGCCGCTGCAAAATGCCTACCCAGAAAAGACACGGCCAGCAAAATGATTTCCAGGTCAATTCACAGACACCAACACTAACATCGACGACGTAGTTATTATCCGCAGGCTGCATAGATTGCCTTTATGTGGATGTTTAAGTTGTTAACGATGAAAATATTTTTATATAATTAATATTAAGTTTTCACATCTACCGGCAGTCCCGGAGTGCAACCCGTTGTTTTGGGATAGATAACTAAAGCGATTATGGTAGAGTTTCTCTATAAACAACATTTGACGTTAAATTATTATCAGGTAACAAACTAAACTGATGGTCGGGAGCCCCGACCCGTGATAGGGCGCCGTGCAGCAGAAGTCGTAATAATAAAATTTTGCCAAAACTTCAAACCAAACGTCAAATTTTGATCATTCCAAGACTAAATATTATCTACATAAACTGCACTTAGCGATGAAATAATTTATTTTAATAAGGATTAATGGCATAGTAAAATAAATGCGTTTAAATGCAGTTAAAAATAAAAGAAAAAATTTAAATAAAAAAATGGTTCCTCACTCGACATACATAGGTATAGTGTATCACGGACTTTTTAGTAGATATTTATAAGATCTACAATTAATTCGCACATTTTGTGGTTTTATCTTTTATAGTTTAGACAGCGTACGCAAAATGAGTAACTGTTCTGGTTGATTTTTTACACTTTGTGTCCGAAAAACTTTTATCAAAATATAGGGTTCCGTAATATTTAGCCTATGTTACTCACTGATAGTGTAGCTTTCTAATTAAAAAAGAATTATTAAAATCGGTCTAGTACTTTTTGAGTTTATTCGTTACATATAAAAATACAAATCTTTCGTCTTTATAATATTAGTGTAGATATGAAAATTTACTTTGTTTGAAAATGACGATAAGAAAAGCCTTTTATGCACTCCACAATTATAACTTAGAAATTTCCTAAGTAAATTTGTGAATATCATTTCCATGGAAATTCTAACTCATACAAGTTCAATATTGGGGCAAAATTCAATATTCTAGCAAACACTATCATCTGGAGGAGATATTATTCCTCGGATCCGATCATAATTCCGTTGGAGAAGTTACGTAAAAGTTATACTACAGAAATTCATATTTGGTAAAAAACTTTGCAATTCGTTCACATAAAGCTAACATGATATTACTAAGCTGCTGGATATAACCAAAGTTTGGATTAAAACCTTTTTAGAACATTAATAAATAAAAAGTTTGTGCCTTCTTTGGTTTTGGAATAAAAGTTTTCAAGTTGTTCAAAACATAATAGATGACTTCTTGGCGGGAAAGTGAAGCGTCATGTCTGCAGTTTTGTTTTATTTTCTAAAATTTGTGATATTTCTAACATTAATGTGTAATAACGGTGGATTATTAACCGTTAAGTGTTTGTGAATATACATGAGTGTTGGTAAAACAAACAAAGCAGTGCAACATCACTCCTCAAATTCTCTCAAGGAGTCCATGTGAGTTCTCAGTATTGTCCCACATCTTTACTGAAAACTCAAGGGGCTTAGGGGAGGGCATCTCATTTACCATTTATCATCTTTATCATCACTCATTCTCATTTACTATGAATTATATATTATTAATATATCACTTACTTGACACTGGCTATATGTGCTAGACGCACAAAGCCATTATTTAAAAGAAAAAAAAAAAAAAAACATAATAGATAAGAGGGGACTTCTTGGCGGGAATGTGAAGCGTCATGTCTGCAGTTTTGTTTTATTTTCTAAAATTTGTGATATTTCTGACATTAATGTGTAACAACGGTGGATTATTCAGCGTTAAGTGTTTGTGAATATACACGAGTGTTGGTAAAAAAAACAAAGCAGTGCAACATTATTTTTCATATTCTCTCAAGGAGTCCATGTGAGATCTCAGTATAGGGGAGGGTATCTCATTTACCATTTATCATCTTTATCATGTCTCATTCTCATTAAAATTTACTATGAATTATATATTATTAACATATCTCTTATTTCACACTGGCTAGATGTGCTAGACGCACGAAGCCATTATTTAAAAGAAAAAAAAATAGATAAGAGAGAATAAAAAAAAGGGTGCATTGCAAGTAGTCTCCTATTCAAACCCTGGTCGGGCACTGATGACTTTGCGAAGCTGTATAAACTCATGTCTAAGGAGTGTTTAAAATATTTTTCATAATATCAAGAAACAAAACAGTGCAACATCACTTTTCAAATTCTCTCAAGAAGTCCTTGTGAGATCTCAGTATAGTCCCACATCTTTGTGCTAACCGACGAATCCATTATTTAAGGAATATAATAATAATAATTCAATTCAATTAGTGCTGTGTGGTACCGGCCAGAGTTCTCATCTTATCGTATCAGAAATCATAAGAGTCGATGAAGAAGATTCTACCGGATGATGGGCTGCACCGTCAGAAAGTGAGAAGCAGCGGCTCGTGTTAAAAACCTCTAACGTAAAACACTGTTGTCTATTATTTTGATATGGAATTTAACTTTAGTCCTCTCTTCGGCTTAATAGCAAGAAATCGTTTAGCTTAGGACCCCTTTAACCTCAAAGTTTACATTAGGTTCAACGCTCATCTGGACGATTGATATAGCTTATAAGCAATGATGGTTTTGAGATTGTGGGTCCATTTCCAACACAGGACAATTATCATGACATCGCAACGATCGCCATTAGCTTCATCATTATTTAGGGTTCATCCTCACACCTTAGAAATGGCGAGTGCGCATTTGTTGCGTTTTAATAGAATCTTTCTGCCTAGTTTTTCCGACGAGATTTTCCCAAGAAATTACAGCATGGGGCTTTCCAAATAGACGTGAGACGTTTTTTACAGATCATCATCATCATCATCTCAGCCATCTGACGTCCACTGCTGAACATAGGCCTCCCCAATAGATTTCCACATAGAGCGATCCTGAGTCGTCTGCATCCATCGGCTTCCCGTCGCCTTGATCAGATCATCGGTCCATCGCGTGGGAGGCCGTCCTCTACTACGTTTGCCGGTTCGCGGTCGCCAAATTTACAGATCAAGATACAGATAATTTGTTTGCCATAAATGTAATGCATTACATGTATGACACTACATTTATTGAATAACAGTGCCCGGTAAGCGGAAATAGGCTCGCCACCTATTACGTGGGATCAACTATGTAATTAGTAAAATGTGGGCATATGAGATGCCTCTGCCTACCCCTTCAGGGAAACAGGCGTGATTGTATGTTATATATGTATGTAACATATTTCACGTTGTACACGACGACCCTTATATCCTGTAACAGTTTTCAGGCTATTAGGTTTTATGTAAAGTTGCGGAAAGTAATGTGTAAAGGTAATGTGTGCTTTAATAGGAGATGTTTCCTGTTTAAACATCCCGAACGTTGTCGTTAAGCTGAGTACCTTTTGGTGTCGGGCAAAGCCTTACGTGCCTTAAAACATACACATTTTATTTTCCTTTGAACTTAAATTTGTTTTAAATAGAGTCATTCCGGTATTTTTATACATTTTATACCATTTCACTTTTCTAGACTAAGAACTTTTTTTAATTTCTGAAAAAAAAAACAGTAATAAAATCAGTAAGGAAAACTGAAGTGAGTGACATAGTGAGGCGTATTTGCAAGCTAAAGTTGTAATAGGCGGAGCATATAGCTTAAAGGACCGACGACTGATGCAGTGTAAAGGGTCTCCATTGGCTACTAAGAACCGGCAAACCTGACCTAGTCAAGGCAGCGTGAAATACAATTCAAAATAATGTATTCAAGTTTGGCTCAATAGAGCTCTTATGAAGGTCAAACTTAATATGATCGCCGAAACATTTAGGGAGGCCATTGCTTAGCAGTGGACCTCTAATGAGCTGAGATAATAATAATAAAACAGCGGCAGCGGCACGGTACCGCCACGTTAATGGGACGTTAATGTCACATCACCAATATGATATCTTAACTTTGACTTAAGTTAAATTCAAATCACTTCTTCAAGTTTGGATCAATAGAGCTCTTACGAAATTAAAAAATAAAATAATAATAAAACAGCGACAGCGGCAGCGGCACGGTACCGCCACATCACTTAATGCACTTAATGCCATCCTGGATGCTGCACCAGACTGTGATTTGTTTGCGGATGGATGGCCTGAGATTTTGTCAGTGTGTCTGAGGTATTGTGAGAGAATGGGATAAAAGAAGTTAGATAGATATGTGTGAGATTTTAATATTATATTTAACTTTTACTGTTTTTGATAATTAGTGTAATTGGTGTATTCCGTTCTGATTAAATAAATAAATCACCAGTATGTTATCTTGACTTTGACTTAAGTCAAATTCAAAATCATTTAATCAAGTTTGGATCAATAGAGCTCTTATAAAATTAAAAAAATAAAAACTAGCGCGCCCATTCGCTGCGGGCGGGAACTTGATCGTAAAAGAACGGGCAAGAAATTCGTCAAGGTTACATCATCAACCTTAAAACCTTACACTCATGGTAATTTTTTCCCAAGCCTCAGTTAGATGCCCTAAATACATATTAAGAATGTCGTAGACACTCACTGGAGAGTTAGGCCTAGAGCCAACTGGCATGGAGTACAACTCTCATCAATACACTACAGACGTAAACCCACTCGTAACAACCGCTTAAAGCTTACCACGTGGGCTTAACAGGATTACACAAATCTGTCATCTAACCTGTTTCCAGACATAGTTATTGAAGTCATACTACATGAGTGTCTGCTACAATTGTATCTACCTATGTTGTATGAAACGGCACTCCACTCCTGAGGTCGTGGTTTCGATTCCCACTCAGGGCCAATCTTCGTGGGCATGAACATGAATATTTGATCTGATCTGGATATTTTCTGTGTTTATTAAGTATATATTGACAAAAAAAAGTGTTCAAATATGTTTATTTTTTATATAGTATCCATAACACAAGTTCCTTATGATACTTATGTTGGAACTATATAATGGGTGAAATTCTCAGATAATATTTATTTATTCCTAAGCGCAATGTTAGACGCTCTCCGGCTAGGTGGAGCGACGATATACGCAAAACGGCTGGCAGTGCCATCATCATCGTCATCATGATTAGCTCCATGAAAATAAGATTCTTATAACATAAATGTAATATTTTATGGATTCAAAAATCTTACAGGGTGTATAGGGCCCCTACCAAGATCTGAGGAGCCCAAGCCAACCTCACCTGCAAGTGGTGCACCTGCCGATCAACGGACTAGGCTCTGGCGAACATATGAGTTCCCGGTAAGCGGCAATAGGCTCGCCTACGTGGGTAATAGGTGGCGAGTAATACGTGTACCAACAATATAATTTGCGAAGTGTGGGCGTATAATATGCCTCTGCCTACCTCTTCGAGGAAACAGGCGTGATTGTATGTATGTATTTTAAAATCTTACAACATAAAACAGTAGTATCCCGCGACCCGTACTCTTACGGCATTAACACCATGTTTCGTAGAAACAATTAAAACACATATTTTTGCAATAAAACTATTTACTCTAAAAACCTTCACAGAAAACCTAATCCAGGTGGTAGTAGATTGCCATCATCGGTGTGATCGTGTATTGCAGCATGACATTTGAAATCCCTCGTCGTGGCAGCTCGAACGGGCAGTTCTGCTCGACACCAACTGCCAGCACCGTCTCGTATACCGTACATGATGCGGGCAAAACCTTCAGATGAGCCACCACGCCACCTGGAAAACGCAGTGACATTAGTTACACGCCAACGGTGTTATTACAAAAAATACTTTAAACACTCCTTAGACATGCGTTTACTTAAACAGTGTCTAAAAATTTCAACGATGTGTAAGGTATGTTAAACGTTCTCTATTATAGAACACTGTTTAGCTTGCTTTAGTTAAAACCGCTTCTAAGCGATTCGTTCACTCAACGGGCTTTCTTTCATTCTTTTACATTCCGTGTTAAGAAAATCATATTCGACTTATCGGAGCTCATTATTATTACATACAATATTCTATGTATCAAAAAATGTGTAATGTTAGTTAAGTTATAATTTATGTATTTAAACTACTTTTAACTCAACAAAGGATAATGTAAGGAATATAAAAAATCTACTTCTAAAAAATATGCGTAACGCAGCGAAAAACGGAACGTCACAGTTGTCTGCTGTCATCCTTCAAAATGAAATGTCAAAGTTTTAAGGTTAAACGCGTCCTAAATAAGCGCCAGCTCGTGTTTACATTTAAACTATATCTAAGGAGTGTTTAACTTAGGTTAAAATTAGGCAATCACTAAACAAGGTTTTGTAATAGAGTTCTATTTAAACGCGTGTTCAACATGTGCTTCATTCTTTTAATAACACCGCAAATCTTTTTTACCTTTGTTCGTGAGAGGAAACCTATGCTCAAAGACAAAAGCAAAGTCTATGTGAGGTTAATTAATTCTCATAGCTCTGCATGCCCGTCTTATAACAGGTCAGTCCACGAATAGGTAGCCTTTCGTATCCCATTTTATATGAAGCGATTCCATATTTTTTAACCCAACTAAACGTGTTTTCCATATTTTATGGAAAGCACGTTTAGTTGGGTTAACCGCTTTTAAAGTCTGTGCTTACCCCAATGTTGACTGGTAGAGAATGCCTAATAGATATAAGTTCGCTACAAAAAGCGATATATTATTATAGATTATTGTATTTATATGAGTGCTATAAAGATTAAATAAATAAATGTCTGATGGTAAGGTAAGACATGTAAGTTCTGGCAGCACGGATGGGCAGTTTAGCTAGACATCAACTGTCAGCACCATCTCGTACACCATTCATGACTCGAGCAAAGCCTTTAGATGAGCCTCCATGCCGCCTATGAAATGTAGGAATTTCTAATAAAATAGTTTATTTATATCCTTAGTTAAGCACCAAATCTCTCTCTCACCCAGGTTCCTAAAAGGGGGACATCTATGGGCTAATGTGATACTGATGCCAGTGCTATACAAATTTTAATACTTGTCTTGGTCTTTCAAAGTCAGTCACCGACAGACTGACAAATCTTGAGAAAAAACCACAACAGACAGTTAAACTGACGAACCTTGACAAATTTTGACACAGAATCCATTTGCTTTTATTTCTTAATTATGGTACCGATCATATTCCCTTAATTGTTGTTAGAAGAAAATATCGAATTTCCATTTTGTGTGTAAATATTTGACGAATCTAAATGTTTTTGTTAATCTTAAAGACAATAAAGCATTTTTATTTTAGTCCTTGGATGGGGAGCCGTTTGGGTGCCATTATCGAGGCATTGTCCTGATAAAAGTCCAGGCGTAATCTTAAGACTTTTAGCAGGACGTCCATCCGAATTGCTGTTGAAAAACTTACACTACGTTTTTAGTTAGTAATACGAGTAGTTACCAGGAAATACGAGCGGTTTGTCCAAGGAAGAATAGCGTCGTGACATCCTATCGTGTCCGACAGTGTGCTGAGTGGACACCGTTTCAGTACATATTTTGATGTTGTATTTTGCTTGTGTAAATTTATTCGTTTCTTTTTATGTGTACTTACTATGTTTATTTGTACTGAATTAATTTATTTTCTTTCTTTCTAATTTTAGAATAATTTAGGTTACCCCGTGGATTATCCACGGAAAGAAATCCATTAGCTCACCAGAAGCAAAAAATATTTCATTTCCGAATGTATTGAATTTCAAACTCAATTTCACAACGACTGAAGTTTCATAAATTCATTTTTTTTATTCAACTTTCACGACAGAAATATATATTACACATTATATCAAAAAAGTAAAGCTCCTTTTCTTATAAAAGCATGATTCTTGCTTGGTTCTATAACGTTATATATGAGTACACTCTTAAGGTGTAGTGTGGTATCGGTGTAGAATAGTGCTACTCCCTCTCATCTTACGGGGAGTCTTGTCGACAAACCTCAATTTCTTATAAAAGCATGATTCTTGCTTGGTTCTATAACGTTATATATGAGTACACTCTTAAGGTGTAGTGTGGTATCGGTGTAGAATAGTGCTACCCCCTCTCATCTTACGGGGAGTCTTGTCGACAAACCTCAATTTCTTATAAAAGCATGATTCTTGCTTGGTTCTATAACGTTATATATGAGTACACTCTTAAGGTGTAGTGTGGTATCGGTGTAGAATAGTGCTACCCCCTCTCATCTTACGGGGAGTCTTGTCGACAAACCTCAATTTCTTATAAAAGCATGATTCTTGCTTGGTTCTATAACGTTATATATGAGTACACTCTTAAGGTGTAGTGTGGTATCGGTGTAGAATAGTGCTACCCCCTCTCATCTTACGGGGAGTCTTGTCGACAAACCTCAATTTCTTATAAAAGCATGATTCTTGCTTGGTTCTATAACGTTATATATGAGTACACTCTTAAGGTGTAGTGTGGTATCGGTGTAGAATAGTGCTACCCCCTCTCATCTTACGGGGAGTCTTGTCGACAAACCTCAATTTCTTATAAAAGCATGATTCTTGCTTGGTTCTATAACGTTATATATGAGTACACTCTTAAGGTGTAGTGTGGTATCGGTGTAGAATAGTGCTACCCCCTCTCATCTTACAAGGAGTCTTGTCGACAAACCTCAATCCTACCGGACATTGGGCAGCAGTGTCATCCTGCGCACTGGCTTGAACTGCGGTCACCAACCTGATATGATGATGATGATGAAACCTTCAGAAGGACCTGTTATGTTTTCCATTAACGTCTCATGACTGAGCACGGGTCTCTCATCATATATATTTTTTTTTTCTTTTAAAACTCAAT
Organism: Musotima nitidalis; assembly: GCA_949126915.1. NCBI lineage: Eukaryota > Metazoa > Arthropoda > Insecta > Lepidoptera > Crambidae > Musotima > Musotima nitidalis. The sequence goes on from OX421425.1 coordinate 16,988,296, forward strand.
TTTTTCTATCAAAGGCTATGGCTGATAAAAATGCTTGGGATTAAACTGCCGTTTCATACAAGCTATTCTAATATGAATGACTTAGAACATGAATATTGTTAATGTTATATTATATTGCTTAACAGACAAATGAAGATTGTAATTCAAGTACCAAACAAATGCTTACATTTAAAAGAGCATAGCCTGTGAGTTTATTGCCAATTCTTCTTATAGAGGGGTGGCTCGGAACTGGCACTTAGATTCACTTACACTTATATATTTTTTGTTTTTAAATTGTTTTGTTGCATATAAGTTAATCTAAGCTTCTTGATTTCATATGTCGATTATTTTTTTATATTTAATTTTGACGTTTTCACGTACTATGTGATAGTTTATGGAGCGAAAAGATTTTGAATTGAATTGAATTTAAAAAAAGTTTCTAGAATCAATCATTTAAAACAGCATAAATTTACGCCTAAACTTCAGAGACTTATCAGCAAAGGTGTCGATGTTACATCACTACATAGTATAAAACAAAGTCGCTTTCTCTGTCCCTATGTCCCTTTGTATGCTTAAATCTTTGAAACTACGCAGCGGATTTTGAAGCGGTTTTTTTTAATAGATAGAGTGATTCAAGAGGAAGGTTTATATGTATAACACATGCATAATATAGTAGTGGAACACTGTCAATTTTTGAGATTTCTAATGTGATGTCGTAAATCAACTCACTTTTTTGCGCTTATAATGCAAACGCTGGCCAAACCCTACGAGATTAGTCAAAATAATGTACTACAATATTGTAAAAGTCCGCGATGGTATATGTCTATCTCTCAAGAATATCCCACAATAACCAATTTTATCTTTTACTTTTTACTAAAATTAATGGCTTATTAACGAAGCCATTTTAAGTATGTATAACATTAATTCTTATCTAAATAAACATGTTAGTAAGCTTGGACATTACACATAGATTAAATTTGTCTATTACATCATATAATTTCGATCAGTACTTTACAAGATATCAAACGAATAAACTTACGCTAAATCGAAAAAATATGGTTGCGGCGGTGGTAGGTACTCGCAGCAAATATAGACATTGTGTAATATACGTAACTATTCATATTAGCATACCACCCGTGCGAAGCTGGGGCGGGTCGCTAGTTATTTATAAAGCTCATTATATTGCCAATGCAATAAAGGGTGTATACGGATCCTACTAACATCTTAGTAGCCCAAGCCAACCTCACCTGCAAGAAGTGCACCTGCCGATCATCGGACGAGGCTCTGGCGATAAAAGTTGCCTGTTACGTGAGACCAACATTATAACTGGCGAAATGAGGGCGTTAATATGCCTCTGCCTTCTCGAAGAAATAGGCGTTATTCTATGTACGTATGAAAAAAAACCTTAATTACACTTATTTTGCAAGTAAATAACTGATATAATTGTAAAAGATAAATAAAAAGGTCAAGTGGGAGTCGAAAACGCGCTCGTATATGTCTTTACCATTATGTATAACAATGGTATTGAATTGTATTTGTTGTTGAATCTAATTTCTAATTCTAAATTGTATCCATAATGGGATTTGGTAACTAAAAAGGGCGTTTAACTTAATATTTTGTGAATATTTCAAGCGTATATTTCGAGCTGTTGCCGTTATCTATCTCGCGTCGAAACGAGTAAAAAAAAACGTTTGTTGTATGATAGCCTCATTAAATACTTATTTTATGCTATTTTTTAGTATTTATTATTAAAGCGGCAACAGACATATTATTATATTATCTGTTAAAATTTCAACTATCTGACTATCACGGTTCAAAAGATATAGCCTGGTGACAGACGGACGAACAGACAGCGGAGTCTTAGTAATAAGGTCCAGTGTTTTACCCTTTGAATACGAAACCCTAATAACATAAGATCACTAAAATATTACCTCGAAGTGTATTGGACACAGACACGTTGTGAGCACCACGGCTGGATTCTGAAAACCTTTGGATGCAGCACGAAGTCTGTACTGCCATGCCATTCAGCAACGAGGTCTAGTGTTGAAGTACCTAAAATCAAATGTATCATATTATTATAAAGATAGTACAAAAAATGTTCAATGTTCAAAATAAATATCTTAGCGCTATACGGGGTGTATAGGGATCCTACTAACATCTAAGGAGTCCAAACCAACCTCACCTGCGAGTAGTGCAGCTGCTGATCAACAGATGAGGCTCTGGCGAACGTAATAAATTCAGGTAAGCGGCAATAGGCTTGTCACCTATTACGTGAGACCAGTCATGTTATTGGCAAAATGTAGGCGCATAATATGACTCTGCCTACACCTTCGGGGAACCAGGCGTAATTGTATGTATGTATTGTATGTAGTACTAAAAAGTTTACAATTTTTTGAAAACCAGTTCTAGTTTGTGGTAATTTACACCATTTGCATACGCTTTAGTAACGTATGCACTAATATGACAACTGTTATAAGATTTAATCAATTTTTTATAATTTCTCATATTATTATGTCTTATTATTCCGGTCAGTTGTTTAGAGCTAGTACGCACTGCGACTGATCGTCATCGAAAGAACTTAAACTGGCTTAATACACTATAGTTTACATAGATATTTACGTAGGCGTCTCGATGACTCGCAACGCACAAGCAAGTAGCTGGCGACCAGTCGACAGTGCTTCTTAAATATAGTTTAATATCAGTATAATAACATCATCATCACAGCCCATTAACGTCCCACTACTGAGCACGAGCCTCCCCTCACATACCAAGGTGCGAGGGTATTGGGTCTCTCACCACGCGGACCCAGTATGGATTGGCGGAGGCAAATGTATAGCGTCCTGCTGTAAAAAAATTTCAAGCCGCCTCATTAGGCCTCTAACAAGGCTAAACGACTACCACATGTAGTTATAACCGGGACCAACGGCTTATCGTGCTTTGCACTCGATATCAAATGCCACACAAACGGTCACCCATTCAAGGACTGACCCCTATAAACTCTCGCTTTACTTAAATGATCGTTTTTGACCTCCGAGCACCGAAGTGCTATGAGCGCTTATTCTTCTTTTTATCGATAAATGTTGTTTAATTCAAATTCAAACATTTTATTTCAGATAAAATCAATCCATATTTTGTTAGTAGAAGCATGACTTAGCCTAATGTTAGTATATTATTTATCTACTACTACTATAAAAACAAACGTAAGCAACTTTTATAGTATATTATTTGGATAATTGTATCTACACACTTACCAAATTAGGAGGGGAGAGGCCCATCGTCGGTCTGAAAACACATTCAGGATGCCATTGGGGGAAGAGCAAAGAAATGGTGCTTACGACTTGAATGAGAGACTGTGAAGTATGTCTTCCTCGAATCTCCATCTGTCACGAATCCAAAGTCTATGCAAGAAGGTTCCAGCTTCAAAATAGGATATTCCATCTCCAAGATCAAGTACGCTGTCTGCAACGAAAAATGGCAAAAGTTGCAATTTAATTAAGTGATATTTATTTGGACTTGAATATTGATTTTAGATAACTGTAGCCTGCATGAACGATAATAATATTATTCTAAATGGATATTAATTTATGAATTACTTATTTTTTAACCTTTTTGTAACTTTTTTTTTTTTTTGGGATGGAAAATCATTAATTGACCTTCTCCCGCTGTGGGTGGAGCGGGAGGGTGTGTTAGACTTCTACTGACTAAAAACCATCCGTGTTCCTTCTTGAGCCTGTAACACCAAGGCCGCGGTAACCCTTTCGAACAATCCCGCAACCCCGGCAGGCTTGGCCCCTATGGGGCCCCTCGGTGTGCTGACATCTCTTTGAGGCGCGCGTGGAACACGAATGCGCCATCGACGCGGCTTGTCGTCTATGGAAGACGGACGGGCGGCGAGTTACCCATTATTCGCCGCCCACAAGCCAGCGCCTACGGTGGCCGAGAGTCGTCCCGCGGCTCCCGACGTCTCGGGCGTCCACCGCGGCGGCTGGGACCGAGACGAGTGATATTCTCCCTCTCTCGCTCTGCCGCCTCCTTTGCTAGCATGACTGCTTCGCAAAAGGAGACGACAGCCCCCCATTCTCTCTCGCTCCGGACCATGGCCTCCACCAAGGCCGAACGCGAGAGATCGCCGCCGCCGATCGCCGCTAAAAGGACACATCGGAGCTCTGCCCAAGCAGGGCAGACCGCGATGGTGTGCTCCACTGTATCCTCCGGCCGATCCTCACAATGGTGACACCCGGACGTTTCCTTCCGCCTGATTCTGTGCAGGAACCTACCGAAGCAGCCATGCCCGGTTAGGACCTGCGTCAGGCTGTAGGTGAGCGCGCCGTGGCGCCTCTCTAGCCACTCCTCAAAGAGGGGACTTACCGCCACTATCGTTTTTGTACCTGGAATCGCATTAACGAAAATCCTCAATTTAAAGCCTTCTTAAATTTGCTTCTGGCTGTTCCTAACCTCTTGTGAAGGATTAATTATTATGCTTGTGATTTTAATAGTGACACAATATGTATTTAAAAAGGTGTTATATTCGCCATTAAACAAATATATAGTTTGACGATAGAATAAGTTTAAATCAAATGTTATGTTATTTTGAATAGTCAAATAAAAATAAAAAAGTTGTCTGCTCATTTCATCTTATAGTTAAAATTAATTAGCCAATAAATTTATGTTCCCACCATAATTACATTTAACCTTACAAGGGTAAGTAAAAAAAAAAATGTGACTTGCCCTGCCCTATTAAGGTAAAACAACTTTATTTAAACTCCATTCCATTTAAAGTGTTGTCACAAAAAAGGGCTCCACTCAGCATCTACTGCTATTAATGACATTTTGTCAGATACCTACCATGAGAACGTTATCGTTATCGTAGAACCAAAGAGGAGTAACCGTCTTCTTCTTTTCAGGATATGGTAATGTCTTAGAATTATCTGTAATAAAGCTGGTATTGGGCCATGCTTCAGAAGTCTTGATGCATACTTCGACAGACATCTGTGGAATAAACTAGGATTTAGAATATAAAAATACAGGGTACATCAAAATGCATCATTCAAAATCATGCTACACAAATTCTTTTACGAATTTTCCTGAGGACACGTAAGGACAATTTGAAATGAGTGAAATTAAATGTTTTATATCACTCTCTATTGCACGCTGAGCTACACTCCAGACTCCAAGTTCAAAATAATGTTTAATTTAATAGAAATCAAGATACCTTTTTAATATTTAAAAAGATGAATAAAATAGTAAATAGATAAAAGGTAGTATGTAGTAATAAACAATTTATTGCTATTTTAATCTTTATGTACACTTTCATTAAATTATGTAACTACCCAATGTAGCATGCAATTAAGAATTGAATTGAATCCAATATCATTAAAGGGTATAGCAATCTAAATAATAGGACACTGGAAATGGTATGTGCCAGGTAAAACAATCGGAACACGGTCATGTAGCCAATTTGAAAAGGAACGCATATCGCCAATTTGTGAATTTATGTTCGAGATTGACGTTATTCTTGATCACGGCACAATGATTGTTTGTAGTGAGGTACGATTCAGATATATACGAACGCAATTGGAAAAGTGTTTGGTAGTTTTGGATGCACTGATGCAATACGATACACAAAGTACGCCAGCAATTTTACGCGCGCACTTTACTTCTATTAATATATTATTAAGATTCCTATGGATATAACTAATTATATTTACTTCTAAAAGCTGAACAAAGTGAATGATGTTTATGGTAAAATTCTTTGAATATCAGGTAATATGACATTGCTTATTGTTTCGGAAGGCACATTTAGTCCGCGTGGTTGAAAATGACCCAAAGACCACTCATCTCGGTTCGTAACAGATGGATCTCAGCAGTGGCACATTAAGCTCCTCTGACAGGTCAGCCCTATGGCTGAGAAAAAGAATATAAATTTATCAGGAAATTTTATCTTACCCGTTTACAGCTCCTTGGTTCCAGATGCAGCTCAACACTTTCTGTCCTCTCCCCCCTTTTACCACCAGAGACACACACGCATCCAGTTCCACAAACCCCATCGTTCTTCACGTCCTCCACGATGCTCCATATGTTTCTTGTAGAAGCTCGGACATATAGGTGGCCGTTACCAACGTTTTGAACTGCAATAGACTTGCGTATTCTGTGTCAAGAGCAGACATATTTTTATATTTTATCTGTCGAGTATACTTTGTTTAAGGTGTATAAGAATAAGGCTAAGGAGCCCAAGCCAACCTCACCTGCAAGTGGTGCACCTGCCGATCAACGGACGAGGCTCTGGCGAACATAACAGTGCCCGGTACGCGGCAATAGGCTCACCACCTATTACGTGGGACCAACTATATAGTTTGCGAAGTGTGAGCGTATAATATGCCTCCGCCTCCCTCTTCGGGAAATAGGCGTGAGTGAATGTGTGTACTTTATTTAACTGGATCTGCGATCACCAACCCGCCTGCCCAGCGGGGTGATTATGGGCGAATATCCCCAATATAATAAAATGTTAGGGAGGCCTACGTTCTGCAGTGGATTTTATATGGAACTAGTGTTATGGATACTAAATAACGGAGAAACATACATAAATACTTTATTTTGTAAATACATACTTAACATACATGGGAAAACACTCAAACCAGAATATATATTCATGTTAGTGTACAAAAAGATTTGTCTTGTGTGGGAGTCGAACCCACGACCTCAAGAGCGGAGTGCAAACAAACTCGCCTTCACGCCATATCGGTCATCAAATAGTGTGTTAGTTTATAATGGGTTGGTTTTAAGGTTATTAAAAATTGATATGATTTTTTCTGGTAGACACGGATGGGTTGATATTTAACTGTGCTGGTTATCTACATAACAAAGTTAAATTGGACACACTAGTTAAAAATACTGCTCACTGTAAACAAATCTAAGTGCCAGTTCCGAGCCACCGCTCTGTAAGAAGAACTGACAAGAAACTCACAGGCTATGCTCTCTTAAATTACCAATCAAATATAATTTAAATTAACACCTTCGAACAACCGATTCTATAGCCATACAAAGAAAAGATTACTCTTGACTGTTGCTTACCTAAGGACGTCATCCCGTGGCAAGTCAAGTGCACAAAACTTGACTCGTATTTTACATGGAGAGACTCGGAGTTGACCATCTCGCTCTGTTTGTTGAAGGCGCACTTCACGGGGATCAGGGTCCCGACGATACCAGGATGGTCTTATAAAGGGAAACAGACGGTTATTTCAATAGTTCTTAAGATAATCACAACTTTTTGGCAACGAATACCATATTATATACATAATTCAACCCTGTTTACCCGAAGGGGTAGGCAGAAGCATATTATGAGACCACATTTCGCCAGTTATATTGTTGGTACCACGTAATAGGTGGCGAGCTTATTGCCCTGGGAACTTTTATGTTCGCCAGAGCGTCGTCCGTTGATCGGCAGGCGCACCACTTGCAGGTGAGGTTGGCTTGGGCTCATCAGATCTTGATAGGAGTCCCATACCCCCAGACTATCCAAATACACGTCTTTAGCTTCATTGACGCTTATTATCCTTCTTATAGGAAAAGCAAGCATTTGGGGATATCAGTGATAAATTTGGCAACTTAGTTTAACTTTACGTTACTTTATAATAACTAATGGATACAAAGTTTGCAAATTTTCTGTTTTGTTGAACTACCTTCTTAATTACAATGTCACTTAATTTTGTCCGGAGTAATATAAATTTATATTAGAATAACTTAATGTTTATTTATATTGAACAATTGGTGCACCCTTGTGTCTGTTTTTCCAAGTTTAAGCTAGCGGGCATAATTATTTTACATATTTTACTGTTTTACAATAGGCGGTGCCAAGTACTTTGTCAAGTTGATTTTATTTTAACTGTTTTAATATCACCGGTTTCTCAGACAAACTCGGGCAAGGCATAGGTTCTATATTAAGAAATAAGTTTAATAAAAATGTTATTAATTATTGTTCTTCGTGACTGCATATGTATAATATCGTCTGTAATATAAATAAAAAGGATGTATGTGAGAGTTTAGAAATAGCATTGTTATTTGGTGACAGTCTCTCGGTGAAAAAAAGGGTCATTGTTCATAGTATTGATATTTTCACTCAGCTACAAGCGGGGTCAAAATGTAAATTCATTATTAGTGCATTCCCCTATGCAACAAATCTGACGCGGGAAATAAATTTCAATTTTTTATTATATACCTTGACATATCGTCATAGTGACGTATTATTTTTTGATATAAATTATATACCTATATAAGTTCCGAACTGCTTCTTTGTTAGCATTTAATATTCAGGATTCTGTTAAAAAATCTATAACACAATCCAAAATTAATATTGTACAAGTTAGTAGTCCTACTAATATTTCATTTACAAATAATGCCTTGACATCACCCAGTTTAAACTGAGACAGAAAACAATGGCCAAGCCCTTTGAACTTAAAATTGTGCATCAAAATAGTCAGGGCTTGTTGGCTGGCAAGGTTCTAGAATTAGAATTATATATTAAAATCAGGAATATTGATATTATTTGTATAACTGAGTACTGGCTAAAGAAAAATGATACATCATTGGCTCTAAGCAATCATACTCGTGAACGAGTGCTGCTTGTGGGGACTGGTCTGCTCTAGTAAACTATTTTTATTTGTAATTATAAGTTCAGCTTACTGAAAAAAGTTTTTATTATTATTTTAATCATTAATCTAATAACTGCACAACACTACTTTTGTAGTCCTATATTGCATATCCTTATAAAGGCTATTTGTAGTATTATAATCATCATCATCATCATCATCTCAGCCATCTGACGTCCACTGCTGAACATAGGCCTCCCCAATAGATTTCCACATTGAGCGATCCTGAGTCGCCTGCATCCATCGGCTTCCCGCCGCCTTGACCAGATCATCGGTCCATCGCGTGGGAGGCCGTCCTCTACTACGTTTACCGGTTCGCGGTCGCCATTGCAGAACCTTGACGCCCCATCGGTCGTCGGTTCTTCGAGCTATGTGCCCCGCCCATTGCCACTTCAGCCTGCAAACTCGCCTCGCTATGTCGGTCACTCCAGTCCTCCTACGGATTTCCTCATTTCTGATTCGATCACGTAGGGACACTCCGAGCATAGCTCTCTCCATTGCACGCTGAGCGACTTTGAGCTTTCTAATGAGGCCCATAGTCAGGCACCAAGTCTCAGTACCGTACGTCATCACTGGCAACACACACTGGTTAAAGACTTTTGTCTTAAGACACTGAGGTATTTTTGACGAGAAGATATAGCGCAGTTTCCCGAACGCAGCCCAACCGAGCTGGATTCGACGATTGACCTCTTTCTCGAAGTTGGACCTACCCATTTGGACTTTTTGTCCCAGGTATACATATTCGTCGACAACTTCGAGAGCCGAGCCCCCAATAATTATTGGGGTAGGCTTAACATGGACATTCGACATAATTTTCGTCTTGTCCATGTTCATTTTGAGACCTACCCTTTGGGAAGCTCTGTCGAGGTCTTCGAGCATTGTGCCCAGATCCACAAGCGACTCCGCTATGACCACTATATCGTCGGCAAATCGAAGGTGAGACATATACTCGCCATTTATGTTGATGCCGTAGTTTCCCCAGTCCAGCATTTTGAAAACATCCTCCAGGGCAGCAGTGAACAGTTTCGGAGATATGACATCTCCCTGTCTCACGCCCTTCCGCAGGAGGATAGGATTCGTGTGCTGGTCTAGTACGCGTACGGACATGGTGGCGTTTTTGTATAAACTTCTCAGCACTTCAATATACCGATGGTCAATGCGGCATCGCTGCAGGGACTGAAACACTGCCCAAGTCTCGATCGAATCGAAGGCCTTTTCATAGTCCACAAACGCTAAGCAAAGTGGCTGGTTATACTCCTCGGTCTTCTGTATAACCTGCCGCAGCGTATGTATGTGGTCCATGGTTGAAAAGCCTTTTCGGAAACCGGCTTGTTCGGGAGGCTGGAAGTCGTCAAACCTATGACCGAGACGGTTCGTGATGACCCGTGAAAACAACTTATAGACGTGGCTCAGTAGCGTGATTGGCCTATAATTCTTCAAAAGAGATTTGTCACCTTTTTTGAAGAAAAGTACAACCACGCCACTGGCCCACGCCTGTGGCGTACGTCCCTCGAGGATGACGGTGTTAAAGAGCCTCTGAAGTACCTTTAGTACCGGTGTACCACCCGCTCTCAGAAGCTCTGCTGTCATCCCGTCTTCACCCGGTGCCTTGTTGTTCTTCAGCTGTTTCAGGGCCATCCTAATCTCGTATAGGCTGACGTCCGGGATGTCTTCGGTGTAGTGCCTGGTTAGTTTGGCTCTAGGATCTTTAGCCAAACAAGTAGCGGGATCCTGCGTACTAGTATATAACTGCCCATAAAACCCTTCGATTTCCCTCATGATCTCAGGTTTCGACGTGACCAGATTGCCCTTGTTGGTCTTCAGCTGCGTTAACTGACTCTGGCCAATAGACAGATCTCGTGCGAACACTTTCGAACCCTTGTTCCTCTCTATTGCATTTTCAATACACGTAGTACTGAATCTGCGAATATCAAGTCGCAAGGATTTCGTGATCTGTCTATTGATACGCCGGTAAAAGAATGCATCTGCTGAAGACTGCAATCGCATATGTCGTCGTGCTTCCATGAGATCAAGAGTCTCAGTCGATAATTTTTGGGTTTTATTTCGGGGTCTGGTCTTGTAAAATTTGGACCCCACCGCGTGGACAGTCTCAACTAGCCCGCTACTTAAGTCGTCGACGGACACGCAGTCCTCTAGACCTGCGAAGCGATTTTGAAGCTCGATCTGAAAGTACTCGGGGTTTTGAATATGGGCAACTGAGGGTCGGAGCGTAGACTTCATCAGGCGGGACCTTTCAAGCTTGACATTTATATTCAATGTGCCTCTTACAATTCGGTGATCGCTGCCGGTTTTCACCCTAGCGATTACAGAGACATCATTGAATATTTGCCGCTTAGTGGTCATGATAAAGTCTATCTCATTCCTCGTGAAACCATCAGGGCTCATCCAGGTCCATTTTCTCTGCGGAGGTTTCTTGAAGAAGGAGTTCATCATAAAAAGTCCCTCCTTCTCCATGAAATCCGCTAGCCGCTGGCCCCTTTGGTTCCTTCGCCCTACTCCAAATTGCCCCACTTTCTGCTCGTCACCACTTCGCTGGCCTAGCCTTGCGTTGAAATCCCCCATAACAACCGTGTAGTGAGTTGGTGGGGTATGTATGGCGGCAGAAATGTCGTCATACAATAACTCTACGTCCTCATCAGGGTGTGTCGAGGTCGGTGCGTAGACCTGAATTACCTTCAGCGAATACCGTTTGGTGATTCTGAGTATTAGGGACGCTACCCTAGTCGACACACTCTTTATAGACACGATGTTGTTACGGATGGACTTCCGGACTATAAAACCGACACCACCTTGGGACAGGTGGTCGCCTTCCCGGTGGTAGAGCAGATTGCCGGACTTGAGGATTACCGTATCCTCCCCCTGTCTTCGGACTTCAGATAACCCGATAATGTCCCAGTGCTACTGCTCTATTTCCTCTTCCAGCTCGTCAATCTTCTCATCAGTCCTCAGTGTGCGTGTGTTGTAGGTTGCCAGGTGCAGAAGTCGTTTAGGATGGTAGCCGGATCTCTGCCGGTGATTCTTTGCACCCCCTGCCCCGCCGTTACCAAGACCGCTACCGTAATCTGGAATAGCGGGGCCGCCGGGGACTGGGGGCCGTTTGTGTGTATGTGCCATTCTATTAGGGGTATTTGCCCGTAATCACCACGCTGGGCAGGCGGGTTGGTGATCGCAGTTCCAGCCAGTACGCAGGATGGCGCTGCTGCCCATCATCCGGTCCTATTTCTCTTCGTCGACTCTTACGACTCCCCATGAGATGAGAGGGGGTGACGCTATTCTAGGCCGGCGCCACACGGCACAGTATTATAATAATAAAACCTAATTATAATTGGAAAATGGTATAGAATAACACTGAAATTAAAATTGAACTTCCTAAGAAACTGTATACCACTGCCTCTGAAACAAATCCGTCCGCAGAATAGAAACTTCTGTAGACGATAAGCAGCAGTTGTCAAGAATCCAACAAGAAGTTCCTAATCAGAGCTTCGGAAAGTTAATCCAACACTTGGCTGCTATTGTCCTATTGTCGCCTTGGGCTGCAGAAAAATTTGGCGCGTCATCTTCAGGTAATTCCTAAAGTTTTCCTTACAATAACAATGGTGTGATCGCTTTTTTTGAACTACTCTATAGTTCATTCGCTCAAGGCCTTGTACTAAAAATAACTACGTATCGTAAAGTCTCGTACTTTGTCCCAAAATTATTATCATTTATACTTTTCGCATGAATTTTTCAATTTGTTACACACGATGTCCCTTGTATATAAGTAGGTGATTAGTTGTGAATATGTCACTTTTATTTGATAAAATAAAGTCAGTAACAGCACTACTTTTAAAACTGGTTTAACTTAAGATAACTTTAATAAGCCCCAGAATGTGCTTATTGCAATTGCACCATTGCAATAAGCACGTTCTGGGACCACTCGTCCTACTTAAGTCGATCAGGAATACAACAGTACATCGTCAGGATAATACGTACGATTAATTTATCGATACGATACGAAACAAAATATAAGATACGAGTATGTATTATAATTATATTTATTATGTACAGGATGTATATTTATATTCTAAATGGGTGTACAGGGGATCCCACCACCCTCTTTAGAGCCCGAGCCAACCTCACCTGCAAGTGGTACACCTGCCGTATAACGGACGAGGCTCTGGCGAACATAGAAGTTCCCGGTAAGTAAAATCGGATAAATGTGGACTTATGATATGCTTCTGCCTACCCCTTCGAGGAAACAGGTGTGATTGTATATATGTATAATTATTCTGCATGCAAAATTCCATAACAAATAATACGGATCTGACTGTAGTATTGTGAGTCATTAAATGCGTTAAATGCATACACAATACAATATAATACCGCAAGGTTTTACTACAGCACTATAAGTACGTATGAATATGGAGTTCCATACAATATTTTCTTTATGAGATTTCAACTTCCACTTCTGCTGCATTTATTTTCTTTCTATATTGTACCTCTATTGTTTTGTCATATTAATTTGTACCTCCTTTTATGCCCATTGCACTGACTGTGGTTGCCCTTTTTAGAGGCAAGACACGAGTCCTTTTCAATTTTGCATTAGCCAATCTACGCACGTGCACTAAAGTGCATTAAAATGCACGGTAATTATCAATAAATCAAAATTTGTAAAAAAAAAAAAAAAATATTATTATAAATATAGAATTTTATATTATTCTCCCAACTGTCGCGGCGACCTGGGCCATTGATAGATAGGTCATCATCATGTCAGCCATTTAAAGTCTACTGCTGTACAAAGGCCTTCCCAATTGCTTTCCACGTTGATCGATCCTGTGCCGCCTGCATCATGCCTGTATGCAAAAATAAATGTATGTATGTTTATATACTACTAAGTATCCATATTACAAGATCTTAATGGTATTTATGTTAGAACTGAATAATTGGTGTAATTGACAGAAAATATTTATTAAAAAAAATGGGGCGTTTATAGCTAAAACATTGAAATACTTTATCTTAATTTGCTATAAAACTTTAACGGATAGTTTTTTTGCCGCGCAGTGAGTTAGTTTATGTAACTAAAACTGAACACATACACAAAGATATTGCGATGACATTTAGAAAAAAATGTTGTCATGAAGAAAACATATTTGAAAGTTGAAATAATCTATTCAGCAAGAGCCCCGTTTCCTGGGGGTTTACTAAGGAATTTCGATCGAACAGGTTTTATTACTAATAAATCATATTTTTAATCACAAGGTGGACGAATTTGAAAAGTGATGTTGTATGGTTTTTTTTCATTTACCAACACTCATGTACGTTCACAATCACTAAACGGTTAATAATCCAACGTTGTTACACATTAATGTTCGAAATATCACGTCGTTAACAAACGACATGCATTTGCATTTACGCACTGCCTTCCGGCCAAAGGGGGACCGAAAGGGGGTGTGGGATTTACCACCGGCAGACGCGACTGCCAGCAGTAATACCCACTAAAAATCTTCCGACGACGCCCGCCGCTTGTTGAGAAAGAGGCAGGGGCCAGTACCTGGGTTGCAGCGTCTGACACCCCGCCTGCGGCCAACGTCCCCCGGACCAAAACCGGGAGGACCTCCTCAGAAAGGCGCAGTCGACGCGCCCCTCCTACCTCCTTGTGCGACCAAAGCGTGTGTAGCCGACTACTCGGAGGGTCCATGGTTAGACAGCAGGGGCCTCCTGCCCCCGCTGCCTAACACCTTCTTGGCGCTGCTTGACGAGCCCTTCTGGCCTACAGCTCCCTCTTAGTTTCTCTCTCCTCTGGGTGTTACCATTTCCCGGCCACCGGGAGGTACTCAGCGCCCCCACCACGTCAAGGTGGAGACCTATCCGGGGGGATAGGGATCCTACCAACATCTCAGGAGCCTAAGCCAACTTCACCTGCAAGTAGTGCACCTGCCGATCAACTGACGAGGCTCTGGCGAACTTAACAGTTCCCAGTAAGCGACAATAATCCCGCCACCAATTACGTGGGACCGAATGAGCGTATAATAAGCCTTTGCCTACCCCTTAGGCAAATCAGATATGATTATATGTTATATATATGTAATATATTTGACGTTGTACACGACAATCCTTATATCCTGTAGCTGTTTTCAGGCTGATTAATTTTATGTAAAGTTGCGAAAAGTTATATCTAAAGGTAATGTGTGCTTTAATAGGAGATGTTTTCTGTTTAAACATTTCGAACGCTGTCGTTAAGCTGAATCCCTTCTGGTGTCGGGCATACACACATACATGTAAATATAAAAATAATTTATGTCTGAAAACCGGTGGCTTGGCTCGACGGGTTCCTCTTTACTGAACCTTCTGTACGTAGTGAACAGTCGTGTTAGGATATCTCGACATTTTCAAGTGCTCAGTCAGAGCCCAAATCGAGTAAAACATTTTGGGGCTTATTACAGAACGAGATCTAACTATTGCTGTCACTGTCTTTATCTTATGAAATGAAAGTTACAGCACTTGTTTTAAACCTTGCTAACTTTAGATCTCGTTCTGTAATAAGCCCCTTTATGACTGTTTCATAGTAGACCCTAGGACGTTTCAGTAATAATGTTGTCAAGAACAGATGGTGGACAGTGAATGCGAGATATGGTTAAACGGGAAGAGCAAACGGAAATCGTAATTCAGAACTTTTGACTTTTATTATTAAAGTTTCAATGCAAATTCTGTGAATGTTTAAATACTGAACGATTACACTTAATTTTTGATACAGTTATTTGAGAACTAGCTAACTCGGCAAAATATGCACCGCCATTTTTTTCAACATGAAAATATTTTATCTAATTATATAAATTGAGAAGTTTTCTAAAAACAGTTCATGTATCATTTATAATAACGGATATCCTTACCAATAAAATGAAAAAGTGGAAATGAGTTATTTCGTTTTCCACCCATAAACTATTGATGAAATTTTATTAATTGATGGATTTCACTCTTTAATTTATGGATTCTACCTTAAGGCATATTTTAAAGAATAAAAATTTGCAAAAATGATAATCCGCGGGATTTGAGTGCTGTCTTGTAAATAGCTTTTGTTGATACATGACGGTACGCCTTTCCAGCGAATATCGAAAAATTAAATTACTTCTAATAATGCAAAACTAACCCAGAAGGCTGAGAGGGCACTGGTCTTATAAGAAGGGTGCAGTTCAGTGCCAAGTCTCCATGGTCTGGTGGACACAAAGACACCTGGACGTCAAATGTGCTTTTTGGACCAACTGCCATAACTTCTTGCTCCACCTAACAAAAAAAAACTATATCAGAAGAATCAACAGATGGGATGGAACAGATATTCAGGTCTTACGGCACCAGATAAGCGTATTGCTACCACTGGGAGCGTAAAAAGAGGACGTCTGCTTATTCCTCTGGCTTTCTTGCTAGGATGACCGCTTAGCCTCATTTCCTCTCACTTTGAACCAAGGCCTCCTCCACCAGTGCCGAACGCGAGAGATCGCTGAGAGGACACGGTATTCCACTCATGGGGGCAAAACGCATGACGCCATTGTGATATTAACCGGACGATTCCTATCGTCTGATTATGAGCAGAAGCCTCCCGAAGCAAACACTTTCCCTTTGAGGATCTGCGTCAGGCTAGGAGTCTAGCTTAAGGTCTAGCTTAAGGTCTAGCTTAAGGTTCTTTAATGGCGTTCCTATGAATTCCGAGAAACCCAATTATCTGAATAAGGCGACGGGAAAAAGTAACAATAATTGTGCAGGCCTATGTTTAGCAGTAGACCCCCAGTGGGTGATATGGTGATACTATATTTTATTGTCGTGATATAAAAACACTAAACGAATAAGTGACAAAAGAAACCTGAAAATCTGTGTCTTCCTGGATCCCGTGATCTGCTAAAAGAAGAATCTCTATCCCAGTGTCCATTTCTTCCACAAGAGATTCGTCTGACTCTTCATACGATAGTTCATCCAAAGCTTAAAGTATAAAACAATTTTATTGGAGATTGCTCTTTTTGGATTGGATCTCTTTGAATAATGAGGAGAAGGATAAGTACCACCAAAAATAAAATTAAAGCTACATGGAATGTCATAAACCAAGAATCTGGAAAATACAAGAATAATCATAGCATGATAACTCTTAAAGTCGATGATAAAGATATTGTAGAAGAAGAAGAGGTGGCCAACGCATTTCGGAATTTCTTTGTGAATATACCATTAGAGACAACTCAAGCACTTGACTCCTCTACTCAGCGTGCAGTCTTTCTTCTTGAAGACAATGTACCTCTTTGTAGTGAATTATTTAGTTTTAGACATATTGATGGCTCTACAATAGTTAATACTTTTAATACAATAAATTTAAAATTAACTGAGGATTTATGGGGAATCTCAACCAACATTATTAAATCTATCATTAATATTATTGCTCCTCAGTTGGTAGTTATTTTTAATCAATGTATTGATGATGGTTCATTTTCAAGTTTAATGAAATACATTAAACTATAGACCAATATCAGTACTCCCAGCTCTTAGTAAAATATTTGAAAAAGTTATTTTTAATCAATTACTTTGTCATTTAATTTTCTCTCTGAATTCCTTATTTCATTCTCAGCAGTATGGTTTCACTAAAAGTAAATCCACTACAGATGCTGGTTTAGCCTTAATGAAGCATATATTTGACGCCTGGGAGGACAGGTAGGATGCGATTGGAGTATTTTGTGATCTTTCGAAGGCATTCGATTGCGTTGACCATCCTACTTTGTTAGCTAAATTGACATATTATGGTGTTAATAGTAATTCTTTAAAATTAATTAAATCTTACTTGAGTGACAGAACTCAAAAAGTAGTTATTAATAGAGTCGAGTCTTCTGGCGCGCCATTGTAAAGTAAAAGTAAAAGTAAAAAGTTCTTTATTTCATAAACTATTACATAGCACTTGAAAACGTCAAAACAAAATATATATGAAAAAAAAAATTTATATCAACCCTGAAATCACGAAGCTTAGATTCACTTACATGCAAATAAATAAAAATTAGGTGTAAGTGAATCCAAGTGCCAGTTCCGAGCCTCCGCTCTGTGAGAAGAACTGACAAGAAACTCACAGGCTATGCTCTTTTAAATTATTTTTATTACATGACACACACAGTGTATATTTGATAATACTGAAAGGGTCCCCCGAAGCTGTAACCAATAAAGTAGCACTAAGGGAACCTTCCATCACAGTCAAGTAAGTATGTATTGTGAAACTGAGCTGAGCCTGTACAATAAGGGATGGTCACGACAATGATCTGGTTGACTTTTTAATCTTATATACACATACAAGTTGAAAATGTTAAGCCCAAGCTTGTTTATCCGATAAATAATCATTAACAGCATAATACCCCTTTTGAAGAAACTGCTTTTTAACTACAGTTTTAAAAGTTGCCAATGGTAGATCAATTATTTCCTGCGGAATTTTATTAAAAAATCTGATACTATTGCCCAAAAATGAATTTTTTGTTTTGTGAAGTCGACAATTTGGCAGAGAGAGCTTATTTCTATTCCTAGTATTAAAATTATGTACTTTTGAATTTTTATCAAATGTATTAATGTTTTTGCGAACATACATTATATTATCAAATATATACTGAGATGCAACCGTTAATATGTTAATTCTTTTAAACATCTCTCTAAGAGAATCTCTGGACTTAAGATTATAGATAGCTCTTATGGCGCGCTTTTGTAGTACAAATATATTATGCATGTCCGCAGCAGATCCCCACAATAACATACCATATGACATAATGCTATGAAAATAGCTAAAATAAACTAATCTAGCTGTTTCTTCGTCTGTTATAAGTCTTATCTTTTTGATGGCATAGCATGCTGAGCTAAGCCTTCCGGACAAATCCATTACATGGGGGTTCCACTGCAATTTAAAATCAATATTGATGCCCAAGAACTTTGTGTCATTTAATAACTCGATATTCTTGCCATTCATTTTCAAGTTAGTTGAGACTTTTGTAACATTAGGCAATGAGAACTTTATACATTTAGTTTTACTTGCGTTAAGAGATAGATTGTTAACCGTAAACCAATGTAAAACCTTCGCAAGAGCATTATTTATCACGTCAGAATGATCCTTGCCTCTGTTCACTTTAAATATCAGAGATGTATCGTCAGCAAACAAAACTGTTTCGCACAGATCTCTAGTATAGAAAGGTAGATCGTTAATATAAATTAGAAACAATAAAGGGCCTAAAATCGAACCTTGTGGAACTCCCATAAGCAATGGCGCGCCAGAAGACTCGACTCTATTAATAACTACTTTTTGAGTTCTGTCACTCAAGTAAGATTTAATTAATTTTAAAGAATTACTATTAACACCATAATATGTCAATTTAGCTAACAAAGTAGGATGGTCAACGCAATCGAATGCCTTCGAAAGATCACAAAATACTCCAATCGCATCCTGCCTGTCCTCCCAGGCGTCAAATATATGCTTCATTAGGGCTACACCAGCATCTGTAGTGGATTTACTCTTAGTGAAACCATACTGCTGAGAATGAAATAAGGAATTCAGAGAGAAATGACAAAGTAATTGATTAAAAATAACTTTTTCAAATATTTTACTAAGAGCTGGGAGTACTGATATTGGTCTATAGTTAGTAGGATCAGACTTCTCACCAGCTTTAAAAAGAGGTATTACTTTACTGTATTTCATTAAACTTGGAAATGAACCATCATCAATACATTGATTAAAAATGACTGCCAACTGAGGAGCAATAATATTAATGATAGATTTAATAATGTTGGTTGAGATTCCCCATAAATCCTCAGTTAATTTTAAATTTATTGTATTAAAAGTATTAACTATTGTAGAGCCATCAATATGTCTAAAACTAAATAATTCACTACAAAGAGGTACATTGTCTTCAAGAAGAAAGACTGCACGCTGAGTAGAGGAGTCAAGTGCTTGAGTTGTCTCTAATGGTATATTCACAAAGAATTTCCGAAATGCGTTGGCCACCTCTTCTTCTTCTACAATATCTTTATCATCGACTTTAAGAGTTATCATGCTATGATTATTCTTGTATTTTCCAGATTCTTGGTTTATGACATTCCATGTAGCTTTAATTTTATTTTTGGAATTCATAATTTTATTTTTAAGATGCATTGACTTAGCAGTGGTGCAAACAAGTTTGAACAATTTTGAATAATTTCTAACATATTGAATAAAATTTGAATCTGTTGAAGTACTTTTTTCTCTATATAAATCAAAAAGTTTCTTCCTACTTTTATAAATTCCGGGAGTAGCCCAATCACAAAACTTCCTTTTGTTTGAAATTTCCACACTTTTCAGCTTAAAGTTATTCTTAAATTCTTGTTGTACAATTCCGAACAATTTATCATAATTTATAGCGGAATTGTTTTCTAACGTGGTAAGCTTTTCGTTGACATTGCTTTGAAATTTCAAAACCAGATTCTTTGTTATTGGTCTAATTAATATTTTTTTAGTTACATTTTGAAAATTATATTCAAAACTAATAATCTGTCCACTGTGGTCGGAAGTTACGCCATACTCAATTGATTTATGTATAATAGTAAAATTACAAAAAATATTGTCTAAGCATGTTGAAGACGTAGGCGTAATTCTAGTGGGTTCAAGAAAAGAATTAAGTAAATTAAAAGACTTGAACAAATTCAAAAACCTAACTGATATTGAGGAAGATTCCAAAATATTAACATTAAAGTCACCACATACAATAACTTTTTTATTACTTTTGCATAAGGTTGCTAAAACATCCTCCATTGCAGTTTCAAACTGTTGATAATTGCCACTAGGCGGTCTATAAACACATAAAACAATAAAATGGTTAAGCTCTGTACAAGACAATTCTAAAACACGTTCAACTGAAGATGTTTCAACATCCCTACGAGCCCTATTGTTTAAACTATTATGTACTAAAATAAGTGATCCACCTCTTATAGATTGTTTCCTGTGAAATGCACTAGCTACTTTATAATTTTGTAGTCCCAGTAGAGACTCATTAACATTTAGCCAATGCTCAGTTATACACATTACATGGATATTTAATGACTCTAATAACAAACTTAATTCTAGATCTTTGCCTGAAATGCCTTGAACATTCTGATGAAATAAATTTAAGAGCGGCTTTTCATTGGTCAATCTATTGCAAGAGAACTCCTCTATTGTCTTATGAGTAAATTTAAATTATTTGGAATTGATTCCAAGTTTGAATTATTAATAATGTTCTGCTCAATAAAAGCAGGTTTCACAGCCAAGTTTTTGGCTAAGTTAAAAAAGTAATAATATAGCGTAGAAGCTAATCGTTTTTTTATATATTTAGGTATGTAATAATTACCATTTGTCAAATAGAAATTAATACCTAAGTTATTTATATCAATAACATGAAATTTGTTATTGTAATAAAATGTCAAACTATCAATTGATAGATTTAAATTATATCTAACATAATTTTCTTTTTGAGATAAGCTCTTACTAAAAGGAAAAGAAAAGATAACTATTTTATTACAAGTGACCATAGACAATTTTTCTATATAGTAGGCAACAGTTTGTTTTGTGACTGTACCCCTATTAGCTATACAAATTATGACATTGGTATCCTTTGAAAATTGACTATTGATTATCTTTTCCATAATTACTTTAAATGAAGCCCCTGGCATACAATTGTTTGTTATATGTGATCCGGACTTGTTATAAAATAACTGACCAATGTCCTTTCCAGCTTCATCAGAAAACATTACATACTTTTGTGTATAGGCATAGCTTGAATTGACATTATTTAATTTTATTTCCGTGCTATCAATTTTTTTAAAATCTATATTAGTTGGCTTAATATTAGTTACCGCTAAATCACTGAAGGTGCAAACATGTTCTTGAATTGTTTTTTGAGCAAAGTTATAATTTTCTGTAATACTATCAAGAGAGGCTTGCAAATGCAAAATGTCAGACTGTAATTGTTTAATATCCCTTTCATGACTAGTTCTACTAATGTTTAACTTCTTCGCATATATTTCAATAGTGTCTAACAGGTCTAATCTTTCTTTCTTCCAAGCGACATTTTTCTTAAAACAGTTACTGTTTTTAACCATTCTCTCAGTTTTTCTTATAAATTTATTAACATTAATATACTTTTTAATTTTATTATGACTAAGGTGCCTTAAATTTATTACATTTTTATTGTCAGGTGATGAAGCAAGTTCCTCAAATAAACTATTGGAATGCCTAACCTCTTCATGCGCTCGCTCCTTGGACATCTTTCTAATTGTGTTATTAGCCTCACATATTTCAACTTCTAGGTCATTTATGCGACTCAAAGCTTTTTCATATGTAGCGCTGCATTGGTCAAGATCATTTAAGGTGAGCTGAAGTTGGTCACGCTGCCCCAGTACTTCCTGGTGTTTTATGAATAATGCAGACAACTCAGTTTTTAATTCTGAGTTTTTGTCTACAACCTTTAGTATCTCCTGCTCAGACTCATCCCGGTCAGACAACAACTGTTCACACAGCAGTTTTGATTTTTCTAATTCCTTCGCAGTTTGTTTAAGTTTTAGTTCCATAGTTTGGGTTGTTGCACGCCTAGTCAGCATGATGGAGACTGTAATGAACACAACAGAAACTACTTAATAATGTCCAATGTGACACTGTTAATGTGGTATTAATAATTTGGGACTAAAAGGACTTTATAACTAAAGGCAATGTTTAAACAAACTAGTTACTATTATTTTTTTAAAAATTAAATTATTAGAGTAAAAGTAAAAAAGTAAAAAGAATATTCAAGAATATTGCTGTCTAGAATTAAATATTTTGTTTAGTGTTTTCAATGGTCAGGTCTTAACTTTATTGGGCTTAACCGAGCAAAAAGAGAAACAATTAAGCAAAATTCAGGATTAATTATTAAAATCACACAATGCTTGAGACTTAATAATTGAGATATAATGACTGAATGTGAATCACGATTCTATTTATGACTTTGACATATACTTATAATGAACTAATAAGTATAAAAAAATTAGTTTAATTGCTTATGGGAGTTTCACAAGGTTCGATTTTAGGCCCTTTATTGTTTCTAATTTATATTAACGATCTACCTTTCTATACTAAAGATATGTGCGAAACAGTTTTGTTTGCTGACGATACGTCTCTGATATTTAAAGTGAACAGAGGCAAGGATCATTCTGACGTGAAAAATAATGCTCTTGCGAAGGTTTTACATTGGTTTACGGTTAACAATCTATCTCTTAACGCAAGTAAAACTAAATGTATAAAATTCTCATTGCCTAATGTTACAAAAGTCTCAACTAACTTGAAAATGAATGGCAAGAATATCGAGTTATTAAATGACACAAAGTTCTTAGGCATCAATATTGATTTTAAATTGCAGTGGAACCCCCATATAATGGATTTGTCCGGAAGGCTTAGCTCAGCATGCTATGCCATCAAAAAGATAAGACTCATAACAGACGAAGAAACAGCTAGATTAGTTTATTTTAGCTATTTTCATAGCATTATGTCATATGGTATGTTATTGTGGGGATCTGCTGCGGACATACATAATATATTTGTACTACAAAAGCGCGCCATAAGAGCTATCTATAATCTTAAGTCCAGAGATTATCTTCGAGAGATGTTTAAAAGAATTAACATATTAACGGTTGCATCTCAGTATATATTCGATAATATAATGTATGTTCGCAAAAACATTAATACATTTGATAAAAATTCAAAAGTACATAATTTTAATACTAGGAATAGAAATAAGCTCTCTCTGCCAAATTGTCGACTTCACAAAACAAAAAATTCATTTTTGGGTAATAGTATCAGATTTTTTAATAAAATTCCGCAGGAAATAATTGATCTACCATTGGCTACTTTTAAAACTGTAGTTAAAAAGCAGTTTCTTCAAAAGGGGTATTATGCTGTTAATGATTACTTATCGAATAAACAAGCTTGGGCTGAACATTTTCAACTTGTATGTGTATATTAGAATAAAAAGTCAACCAGATCATTGTCGTGACCATCCCTTATTGTACAGGCTCAGCTCAGTTTCACAATACATACTTACTTGACTGTGATGGAAGGTTCCCTTAGTGCTACTTTATTGGTTACAGCTTCGGGGGACCCTTTCAGTATCATCAAATTTACACTGTGTTTGTCATGTAATAAAAGTAAGTTAAAAGAGCATAGCCTGTGAGTTTCTTGTCAGTTCTTCTCACAGAGCGGAGGCTCGGAACTGGCACTTAGATTCACTTATACCTAATTTTTATTTATTTGCATGTAAGTGAATCTAAGCTTCGTGATTTCAGGGTTGATATAAATTTTTTTTTTCATGTATATTTTGTTTTGACGTTTTCAAGTGCTATGTAATAGTTTACGAAATAAAGAACTTTTTACATTACTTTTAATTTACTTTACCAAAGCTTCTTAATTCTTATATTATTATTATCCTCGTCTCAGCCCATTTACGACCTGGGCTAATTCACATATGAGAGGGATTTAGGCCATACTCCAATACTCTGGATCTGTGCGAATTGTCGAAGGCATTACTTTGTCGAGTCCTGCTGTTAGTATTTGTTCTACTTTACTAGCTTAACGACTATCACAGTTAGTTCTAACTGAGACAATTTTTGCCGAATTCCTTTATAATAATTATTAATTTATTTAATAATTTAAAATAAATTTATTTATATAC
This sequence comes from Musotima nitidalis, assembly GCA_949126915.1. Lineage (NCBI taxonomy): Eukaryota > Metazoa > Arthropoda > Insecta > Lepidoptera > Crambidae > Musotima > Musotima nitidalis. The sequence goes on from OX421425.1 coordinate 17,012,630, forward strand.
TCATCTAATGATGAATAATTATTAATTCAATTAATAAATTTTTTTGTTGAAATTCTTTCAATTACAATAGGTTCCACAAATTTCTGAACATTGTGCCTTTTTAGTTTAGAAGCGCGAGATATAATAATGACACGCATATCCATCGAAGGCCGGTTTCACTTTAATAATCATATAAACAAAAAAGACGTAAACATACTTACAATCCAGTGTATTCACGCACGGGCAAGTGCGCGGGAGTGTGTCGAAAAATCGCAAATACAATCGAAATGGAAGCACATCTTTGGCGTGAGCTGAAATTTGAAAAACATGTCTAATATCAATTAAAAAGGCTAAAATGAGTTTATTTCTTAGGTTCTAATGTCAAAACCAATTGATAAAAAGTTTGGTCTAAGGACAGATGGAAGTTTGAAAATGAACATAATTAATAATTTTTTTTTTTTATACTCAAATTCGATGATTAGCATCCCATAAAGTTTCGCGAAGTTACGAGTGCTTTGTAAAAGTAGCATAAATAAATAAACCTGGTTTATTATATAAGAAGCAAAAGCAAAATGATTGCAGCTAAGTTTAATGCTATCTGAAGTTGTTAAGTCTGTTTTCTTCACTGTACTATCTAAGATTGTATCAAGAAATCTAGACACGCGGTATCGTGTCAAGCCAAGTTCACGAGCAGCTATCGCCAGTTCTGTTACTTGTTTTATGTTAACATTATGCCATATAAGTAGGTTTTGACTTTCAGTCTGTATTGAAAACACGTTAGTTTATTTTACAAAGTTTTCTTTAAATAAATGAAGTGGTGTTGTATATATATGTCGTATGCAGATTGTGGGAGGCGTCGTTTGACAAGACAAGGCAAAATGTAAAGTATGATGAAGTTAGGTTATTATAAGTCACATTGTATTCTACATAAAAGATTCCATAAACAATTTGCCTTGTAATTTTGTCAAATGCAGCATTACTTCAATCTGCTTTCGACATAATATACACATGGCTGACTGTGCCGCTATTAACAACGGGTTAAACAAATGATCATTCAACATGAAAAAGTAAAAAAAATCTAGTTTGGTTAAACGGGAACTTAGATCTTTTTACTTTAAAAATAAAACACTTGAAAGCAAACTTAAATTTAAGAACTACGCTAAATTGCTACGTAAATGTGTCAACAAATCACAGAGCAACTATAATAATGCAATGATAACAAATGCTTCAAATAAATGTCGAGCAACTTGGAACGTTATTAAAGGTAAAGCTGATAGTTTTAAGATCTATGACGAAGTAAAGAGTATACATTTAGATAATATGACAATTACTGATTCTAATGACATAGCTAAATCATTTAATGAATATTTTTTAAATTCAATTAATAATACTAATTGTTCTATGAAAGTTGACAGTGGTGATGTTAATAGTGTGATTTTGAGTAATAGCTTGTTTCTAATGCCTTATTCTGAACAGGAAATTCTAAATATCATAAAATCATTGAAAAATACAAAATCAGTGGGCGTAGACGGACTGCCAACGTTTTTATTTAAAACCTGCGCCGATATACTTGCACCAGTATTGTCATTTCTAATAAATATATCGTTTACTCAAGGCAAATTTCCAGATCTTCTGAAAAGATCAAAAGTTATTCCCTTATATAAGAAAAATAATAGAAATGACATGAAAAATTACCGTCCCATTACCTTGGTTCCTATAGTCTCAAAAATATTCGAAAAAGCAATGTCAAAGCGGGTTACAGGTTTCCTCGAAAAACATAATATCATAGCAAAAGAACAAAACGGATTCCAAAAGAACAAATCAACAACACTTGCGGCATATTCTTTGGTAAAAACTGTTGTCGACCATGTAGACAAGAAAGTCCCAGTAGTATCAATATTTTTTGATATGAGTAAGGCGTTCGATTTTGTGGATCATCAAATATTGTTAAGAAAGTGTGAAAGGTGCGGCATTAGAGGACAAGCTCTAAGCTGGATCACAAGTTACCTCTTAAATCGAATGCAATGTGTAGAAATCAATAAAATTAATACCGACAATGAGTTAGTTTCTTACAAATCAGAATTTTTATATAAGAATCAAGGTGTTCCACAAGGTAGTGTATTAGGGCCACTTCTTTTTCTAATTTATATCAACGATTTGCCAAAGTCGATGGATTATCAGACTGTTCTATTTGCGGATGATATTTCGATTATTATACCAAATCGAAATAAACAATTTAATGATAGTCTAGAAATTAATTTGGCTGTAGAAAATATAAACAAATGGCTACAAAGAAATGGGCTGTGCATTAATATATCAAAAACATCATATATTCAATTTTCAAATTATAAGACAAATTGTTCAAAACTCAACATTGTTTGTCAGGGCCAGGAAATCCACGAGGTTAAGGAAACTAAATTTCTTGGTATTACTCTCGATCATAACTGTAACTGGAAATCGCACATTTCAATATTATGTACAAAACTGAGTAGGTTTATATTCGCTCTTAAACGCTTGAGGTATACTGCTGGGAAAGGATCAGCACTGACCGCATATCATGGGTATGTTGCATCGTTGCTTCGGTACGGACTTATCTTGTGGGGAAACTCTCCTGATATACATAAAGCATTTGTTTTACAAAAAAAGTGTTTGAGAGCAATATGTGGAGTCGGACCATTTGAAACCTGTCGACCTCTGTTTAAAAGGCTGAGGTTACTCACTTTAACTGGTTTATATGTTTTGGAAATGGGCATTTTTGTTAGACACCACTCGGAACTCTTCAAACGTAACGATGTAGTAAATCCAAAGCTACGCCTGAGAGACAAAACTCGGCTTGTAGCACCAACAGGTACCAGTGCGTTTTTCAAGAAAAACTGTAACGCCATGTCTATCAAAGTATATAACAGGATCCCTTTAGATATTAGGCAGTTACCTACCAATTCGTTCATCAATGCTTTGCGGCAGTGGCTGATTGAGAACTGTTTTTACAATTTATCAGAATATTTTCATAATTGACATACAATTTTATATTTCTTTAATTTATTTATTTTCTATCTTGACATGATGACTTGATTATTAATTTGATAAATTTATCTCTTATGTAATGTAAACATTCTTTAATTGTTTTACTTATTGACACATTGTATTTTATTGTTTTTATTATTGTGACTTAAAACCGCTTGAAGCAAATAGTTATTTAAAATTGAATAATTCATAACATTGCATTTTATCATCATTATTTTAAACTTTTGCATGCCACTGTGATGGCGAAACATGCGCTTCTTGTAAATTAAATATATCATCTGTGTATACCATGTTTGTGCAAATAAAAAGTTATTATTATTATTATTATTATTATTATTAACAAAATTTTACGACAATATGTATGGGATTATTACTGAAATGGTGCTTCGTGAACCGATTTGAAGCTTCCATTCGGTACCTGTGTGGTATATTAACCCTTGAAAAGGCTTTTAAAAGTAAAAAAGAAATATCACAAGCTATGGAAGACGACCCATTAGAGTGAGACTATAAGTGGCTTCTTACAAAACTAGATCGAAAGTTGAAACTTGTGCTGTCACTTTAATTTGATAAAATGAAGAAAATGATTTACTAGTGAAGAACTTTAGAAGATTTTTAGAAGCCCCTAAAAGTTACAAATTTATAATATTTAAAGGGCCAAGTATATGGCAATTTAATGTCAAAAAAGTATGTAAAATTAAAGATAATATGTTTTACATAAGACCAAATATAAAATTAAGTTTCGGCATATGTGAAGGCAAATAGGGCGGATAAGAGTGCCGAACGTGTGATGGATAGAAGATTAGCAATAAATTTTTTAACACTTTTTTTCAGTTATTGATAATTTCGACACAGAAAAAAGGAGTTATTGGAGGCTATGGACGGAGGTGATCAAGTATATGCAATATATAGTAAACCGACTTTTATAAATGTTTCCACAAAATTGGTCATAATACACTATTGCGTAAGCTTTAGTGGCTGGGGATTTGTGGCAATCTATATCGTTAGTTAACCTCTTTTACCAGAAGTCGCAACCGGTTTAAGTGGTTTTAAATCTGAATACAAAAACATCTCTTCAGGAGTACCACAGGGCTCTCACTTAGGCCCTTTTTTATTTATTATGTACGTTAACGATCTACATAAGTCGATCTGTGCTTGCAAAAGTGATGCTGCGTCAGTTCAAGCTGACTAGTTTTATAGGATATTTTAAATGAATCAAACAATAAACAACTATAGCTTTGCGGACCCAAACTAAAGCGCTTTATAATTAATGATTTTGGATTCAGAAATGCCCTTTATTCCGCACATCGACAACATTGTTTAAAAATCTTTTATACTCTTCGGTTTTATCTTGCGTGTAGCTAAACCATTTAAACGGACTAGTGTTTAAGGATTGCTTTTTAATACGTTACGTGCGTAGCCATTTGCTTGTGTTGTCTGGAACCCTTATCAAAAGGTACACCAGGATAAATTGGAAAGATTACAAAAAAAACTGACAAAGTCACTGGAGTATCGTACAGGCAACTATGAATTGTCAATAAGAAATCACAAATACATTTTACTGAGTGCTCGCGGAGATCGTTCCGATGCTATATATTAATTTAAAGTATTGAATAATACAGTGGATACCTCTTTACTATTGCAAAGCGTGCCGTTCCATGTAGACATCAAAGAACTAACCGTTCTTAAAATAGGTTTACTATTGAAGTGAGTAGAACTTGTTTTGAAAAAAAAAGTGTTTATAAATCGATCAGTGCCATGAGGAGGTTGCTCCATATTTGTGAGGATTATGTAACAGCTCACGGGCTCAGGTACAACGCTCAAAAAAGTGAGGTGTTGGTGTTTAAAGCGGATAATAAGACGTAAACCAATATGCCTTCATTAGTTCTCTGTGGCACTACTCTCAAAAAAGTAGACCGCTTTAAGTACCTGGGCCATTGGGTTTAAGAGATTCTTACGGACAACTTGGACATACAACGTGAGCGCAGGGCACTGTCCGTGAGTTGTAAAATGCTCCCCCGCAGGTTTGCCGGTTTTAGTGATCAGGTCAAAGTGACCCTCTTTAGAGCCTATTGCCAGACCTTTTAAACCTGCAGCCTGTGGGTGAAATACACCCAGCGCACGTACGGTTCAGTATAACAAAGCATTCAGGGTGCTGTTCGGTTTGACGCGTCATTGCAGTGCCTCTTTAATGTTTGTTGAGAGACGCGTTGACGGATTTCACGCCATAATGCGTAAGCGGTGCGCGTCCATGCTCAAGAGGCTGCAAGCAAGTTCGAACGGCATCCTGGGTGCGTTGGCTGGGACTCACACGCTGTGAAGTCTTGTGTATTCGCGTCCAGTGTAAGCTTATTTTTAATTTAAATTTTATGTATCTAATTTTATTGTATGTTAATTGAATTTGATTGATTGTATTGTGGTGTAATTTATATGGACTTGGTCTGAAATAAACGATAATTATTATTAAAAAGGCTTGCACATTGTATAACAAAAAAAGATTGGACGTTGATGTTTTTAATACTTCATTGGGTAAGTTTAAGCGGGAAGTTATTGTAATTATAAGTAAACAATTGAAAGATACAATTTTAGAGGCAAAAAAAAATTTGAGTTTAGAATTGATAAATTCTGGCTTAGTCGAGAAATTTAATTCCTGGCTTACTGAATACTTTTAAATTTTCAATATGTGACAGTTTAGAAAATGACGGATTGATGTATTCTATAAGTAATCTTATAAGCACTTGTCACCTGAATTCGATATTATATAAACGTATAAAGCTCACATTTTCACACTTCCGAGTGGAAACGAGAAACACCACTTACCTGCATACGGGGTACTCACTTACACTTACAGTTTCAGCAATTCAGCGGAATATGCGACCAAGTTGTCAGACCGCTGTCCTCTCGAAGACAAAGACAAAGACTTTTTATTTCACATGAAATATGGTACATGAGTGGTCTTAAAATTTAATACAGTCCGCATATTTCACCAGTAACTGGTATGCAAAAATATAATTAGAGGATTCTAATATAAGAAACATAAATTTATTGTTCAAAATATTCACTCAGTGAATAAAAACATTCATCAACCAGCCATTTTTTTAAATGAACTTTGAATTTATTCAATGGCATCAGCTTAAGGTTAATGTCGAGCCTACTGTAGTCTTTAATAGACATGACATAGCTGTTCTTCGCATAAGATGCAGTAGACATGATTGGCAGAGTCAGTTTATTTGGATACCTACTTGTATCTCTACGCTCTTTTTGATACAATTCGGGATGTGACCGAACAGAAACACAAATCTCGTATATATATATATATATATAAGGATGCAACAGTTAATATTTTAAGGTTTTTAAACAAAGGCCTACAGGACGTCATGATGTCAACATTATATAAATTAGGGATCTTTATGTTTTCAGCATTTTTTTTTTAATGATTTTTTATGTATAAGGACTGTTTGTATACTAAATAAAATTTGAAAAAGAAAACACTACCTTTTTCATCAATCTCTTACCGTTCTCTCGTAGAATGTACGTATATACAACGAGCTCCGATCGAGATGTATTTTTAATGCGCACCGTGCGTTCTGGGTCTGATGATGATATCCTGAAACAAAATATAAAATGTAAACTTATTAAACCACACAAGAACTATACATCGATACATCTCGCAAAATTATGCAGCTAAAAATGCAACGTTACCCACCCCGCAAAGCTAGAAGTAATGATGGCTGTTGCGTGGATTTTTTTAGTCGCGTAGCATAGACAAGCCCTATGGTAAGCAAATGCTTCTCTGTTGAAAATCATTTTGGAGGAGGCGCTGAAGAAGATCAGAATTCGAAAATAGGGAATTGGACGATAAGTCATTCCTGTTTAATACTGGGTGTGGTAGTCAATAACTTTATATGACACCCTTCGCCAATCGTAATTGGATCTGATCATCAAATACATCTCTCCTTATGATGCCCGAGCCCAGAGAGATGATGGTGATAACGAATTAAAAGCCATATAAAGTATAAGTATATAAAGGAAAAGTTTTTTTACATAACCACGAAAGAAATGAAGCTCAAATCATAGATAATATTTACTTATAACTTATAGTAACCATATATTTTCAAATCATATATTTTTACAATTTATATTTGCATTATATTTATAAGTATAAGTAGATAAAAGACAGTAGTTTTAGATTTTAATCTTTAAGTTGTTTTATTATTTAAAAAAAGTCGACAACGCCACTTCAATTTTTATTTTATTTTTTTCCAATTTTATGTTGTTCAGTATTGATGTTTGTTAATTTTATTTTAGGTTTCCGCAGAATGTCAGCGTCGTGGGTAATACTGCGACACATGCTGAGCGGTAATGTTTTTGTACAGACCAATTAGTATGTGAGTTTAATTGATAATTGTGAATTGTTTGTGTACAAAATAAGCAAATTTTCTTTCATTCTTACCAAATTCTTAAACTACCCTCACATGAATAAATTTTAAGTTTCTATATAAGTACATAAATGAATCATTCTTATTACCATAAATGGGTTTCACCAAGTTTCATATATACGCTCTCCCGTTTCGCTTACCAATTAATACTTTGGTCCTCTCAATTTCTCCCAAAATCTGCGGTGCGTTAACTTTGCTAACCGGCAATCGTGTTTTGAAGAATTTATATTGAATTTGCGATGTTCCATGCGAAATGAATTTGCATCAAGTTTTGTTTATCAAGAGATTTATCGTATATATTTTGTAGTTTTTAGCGCACGGCCTCAAGACAATACTATTCGTAAATGCGAAAATTTTGTATGGGTGTTTGTTACTCTTTTACGCAATAACAAATAAATTATAATAAACCTATACAATCATAGATCGCCTTCCATCATCATCATCATCTCAGCCCATTAACGTCCTTCTACTGAACACGAGCCTCCTCTCACATATCAAGGTGCGAGGGTATTGGGTCATACTCCACTACGCGGACCCAGTGCGGATTGGCGGAGGCAGGTGTATGGCGTTCTGCTATTAGAATTTTTCAAGACGATTTTTCAAGGCCTCTAGCATAGCTTAGGGACTTTCACATTTTAGCGACAACCGGGACTAATAGCTTAACGTGCCTTCCGAAGCACGGAAGCGCTCGATATCAAATGCCACAAAAAAGGTCACCCATCCAAGGACTAACCTCTGTAAACTCAGCATTATATCGCTGGTCGTTTCCGACCACCGAGCACCGCGGAGCTACGAGCGCTTCGCTTCGCCTTTACATAAGAATAACATATAATAATTAAGTAAATTGCGTGAAATACTAATCGTGCATAGACAAAAAAGCGGGCACCACCTAGTAATAGGTAAATATGCTTAGAGATTCACACAGACCCACTTACTTATACTTACACGCAAACCAGAACAAAATTATGTACTCAAAAATCAAAATCAAAATAGTTTATTGCGAATACAGGTTACAGGATAGATGTTACAGTACAGGTTGCGATTTCATATAACACGAAATCAGATTTGATGGATTTTAAAAGTAATACTATCAAGTCGGACTTTGTCAAAAGTTTATAGTTATAAGTCGTTTAAATATTCTTTGACATTATAATAGCATTTTTCTATCAATAGTTCACGTAATTTCAACTCATACTCTCTTACTACTACTAATACTCATTTTATTTGAATCCGTGTGTGGGTATCTAATCCAAGACCTCAGTAGAAGACTATAGGGATAATGATCTGCAAGCCGGTTCGGCCGACAAAGCAAGCCGTCTCCCTTACACCTCTGACTCCAGTTTTTCGTCCAAAACCTTTATTAAGCTTTATGGGCCTATTATTTGTGTATAGGAAAAGTGGTAAATTTTACCCGGCTTCTACCTGTCCTGAATACATCATTATCAGCCTAATTATATTACTATTGTTACAAAAAATGAATCTTAATTTACCTTACGTATTTTTCTTCAAAACAAGATAAGCGATATAAATAGTAACTGCTTCCGAGAGGACCACTTTATAGCTTTCAAGATACCCAATTCAGTATAGTCGTCGGTTCTCTTATGTGTAACCTAAAAACCGTTTATAAATTCTTACCTCGTTAATTATTTTAATAAAATCCGCAAACGTTTTATTTTTACAATCGACTTAATGAAACAAAAAGTAATTTCCTAAATTGATTTCTTTAACATTTCTGCCTCTACAGAAAAATACCTCATAATTACATTTTTGTAAAAATGACGTTGTAAAACAGACTTTCGACAAGTTGTTAATAATATAGATATGTAAATTGTTTTATACCCTTTATGTTATATTTTAATTATAAAATGACAAAAAATATTATACCCTACAATTCATTTTTAAGTGTGACTCATTTATTCAGTGACAAATTCATCCATACACAATCTGGGAGCTTTTACAATTACAATACAAACTACACATTACAACCACCAAAAATTGGTAACGGAATTTTCAGTAAAATAACAGAAGCCCGTACCCGTGGCAACTGATTCCGCAGATTTGTCGAAGACGTCTGATATCTGAGGCAATTGCGTTCGCAAGCCGTATCTCAGTCGTAAAAATGCAAATGGAAATAAACATCTTGACTTATTGGCCACTTTGAATTGCTAATTCTATTTTCAGTATTGACTGAACAAAACTGACGGACACAATCCATTGTATTAAACTCGGCTGAAATATTTGTGTTTTAATCCTAGGATTAAACATGTTTAACATGGATTCAAATCGCGGTATTAAGCTTGTTCTGCGTAAATCATGACAGAGGCCAGTAAACCTTCCTCGAATAAAATTGGTATATTAAACATATATACAAGGTGTATGGCGTACACGCATGCCTAAGTTCAATATAGTGCCACTTCAAGAAATTTGAATGTATTGAAACTGCATTGCGCCCGAGACATTATTATAATGCTTGTATTCTTTATAATGCTTGTATTATATATCTAATCATTCGCCGTTCGGTACTGAGTAGGACGCCACTGTGCAAATTTGCTCCGTAATTATTTTAAAAATAAAGTAGTTTAAAGTTACCAACCAGTGCAAATCTTATCATATTTCATTAGTAAAGTTTGTAAAGAAAACAGTGTTAAAAACCCCATCTTAATAACTTAAGTCTTGCCGAAGATATAGCAAAATCAATTTTCTAAATCATAAATCGCCGTTAAAACAACAACCCGTGACTCATCACTCGCCGCTGCTCGCTGCCCATCGGTCGCGCGCGCCACTCCGCCTCCCGCGCCTCACCCGCGTCACCTGTGTCGCCTGCGCTGTCATCGCTTGTTTACTTTCTGTTCGCACCAATTTTTGAACTTCAAGATGAATACGAATTGCGATGGATGCGGTAAGAAAATATCAAATAAATATTTTATGGGTTGCGTAAAATGTAAAGGAGCATATGACTTGGAATGTGTTAATATGACAAAATTATCCTGGGAAAAATACACCATTAAGTTTAAACAATCTTGGCTCTGCCCTAACTGCGTGTGCTCTCAGCCGAAGATAGATAATACAAGAACTCCTGCCCGGAACCCTACACTAAATAATGACGAGTCTTCGAGTGAAAATGTTAATATGGTGAGAGGAGTACGGGGGTCATCTATGCTAGATTCTGAAACATCTGTTGTTGAGTTGCTTGGCGAAATTAGGGAACTGAGACAAGAAATGAAGGATTTAAAGCAAAATAGTAATGACCTCTACTTACTGAGGCAAGATGTGCAGGACCTTAAAGCTGAGCTTGCTAACCTCTCCCCGAACTTTTCACAACATTTAGCAAAGTTCAATAGCATACTTGAAGCCAAGGATCGGGAAATTAAGGGTCTGAAGCTAACAATAACCGAATTCCAAACTACCCTCAGCGCCTTGGAACAATCCTCGTTGAGAAATGAGATTGAAGTATGTGGTGTTCCCGAGCAGAATGCTGAAAACCTGACTCACATCCTGCTAACCATGTCTCAGAAACTGAATGTGGACTTACGAGAAACCGATATAGATGTTATTTCGAGGGCTGGTCCAAGACCTAAAATTGGAAATGACTTAACTAAGGCCCGTCCTATTGTGGTAAAATTAATTAGGAAGACAAAGCGAGACGAGTTACTGAAAGCTGCAAAATCCAGGAAAAATCTAACTTCGGAAAACATCGTGAACACTACTTCTTCGAACGTCTATCTGAATGAAAGAGTTACCAAAGAAAAAAGGCTGTTGTTTCGTGAAGCCAGAGCAAGAACCCGTACGTATGGATTTCGTTTTTGCTGGTTACGTAATGGAAATATATATATCAGGAAGAATGAGAGCGGACCCAGTGGTCAATTTCCAGCGATACGTATTCATACTATTGAGGATCTGGATGAATTCGTTGGTTCCAGTATGTCTATGGTTACTACAGATAACTCTAAATAATTTTGCTACTTTTACTTCTATTATTAAGTTCTCAGATTTTATATGTTTTGTTCTTCGTTCTCAATATTTTGCAAAAATTTTACTACTTTTTGTTATATTACACATACCCATACACATGGTAAATAATTCTTCACTATACACACACAATATAAAACACACACAAAAGTACATATATTGCATTTACCTAATTTTATTAAACCTACACACTCCACTACACTTTTATTACATAACTCTCTCACTCACTCTTGCTAACTATAGAATGACATACAATACTTTTTGCATTACCCTCCAATTAACTCCAATTGTTAAAAAACCACCATGACTGCTCATGAACTCATTCTAAGTATAGATAATACGCTGTCTATAAAATGTCATTCTATAAACTTAGCAGAGGACTGCCACGACATTATACAGCATCATACATTCAAAACTTTAACATTGAATATTCGTAGCTTAAATCGCAATTTTAACTCCTTCTTACTAGTTTTAAACAGACTTAATGTAGATTTTGACGCTATAATACTAACTGAGTGCTGGCTAAAAAATTCTCCAGCACTTCCACAAATCCAGGGCTATAATTCTTTTCACACAACTAAGCACGTTAATAAAGCTGGCGGGGTTGTGGTTTATGTTGGGAGCATTTGGTCACCGTTGGTTCATGAACCTTTAATTGAAGATGCTGACTGTATTGTTTTCAGCATTCCAAAGATCATCACTATCATGAGTGTTTACAGATCTCCGTCTTTTAAAAATATTGACAACTTTATTAACTCTTTACAAGGAATCATACCCACACTCAAACTAAAACCTTGCACCATTTTCACAGGTGATATAAATATTAACATTAATAACGCGGCCTCTAATGATGTCTCAACTTATCTCTGTACGCTTGCTGAACTAGGCCTGAAACCAGCTGTAAACTGCCCAACGAGAGACGGTTCTTGCATTGATCACGTCTTCTATGCAGGTGAAGTTGATGCAGAAACTATAATCTGTTCTTCAACCATAACTGATCATAATCTTATTATAACTGGCATAACTGGATCAATCGTAAAACCTGTCCCCCGTCCTAGGTATAGACTACGTATTGATTATGATTCTATTTCGGATGAACTGAATAATATTGAGTGGTCATCATTATATAATATTTCCAATGTCTCTGAACAAGTTGAAGTTTTTATTGGTATTATAAAGGATATATTAGATAATAACTCCCAACGTATACGTCTATCTAGATCAAGGATCATATTAAAGCCCTGGATGACACTTGGGTTACTAAAATGTTCTCGCGTAAAAGACAAGCTACACCAGGAAGCTAAAAAATATCCCTTAAGTGATATAAAAGCGATAGTTTATGCTAGATATCGGAACTTTTATACTACAATGATACGGAAAGTAAGGAACCAGTATCAATCCAACCTACTAGAAAAACATAAAGACAATCCTCGTGAACTTTGGAATACTATCAATGACATTACACACCGGAAAGCCACCAAGAAGTCCCAAAACCTTGAACTTATAACCATCAAGAGCTGTCCCAATGAATCAATTAATTTATTTAATGACTTTTTTGCTTCGGTAGGTCAATCGTTTGCTAATGAAATATTGTTAAAATTAGGTACCACACAAAATGAACTTGCTCATAAAATTAATACTTATAACTCTCCTTCCTCTTCTTTCTTTTTTGTACCAACTGATTGTGATGAGATTAGGAGTATCATTCTCAATTTAAAATCTAATACTGCACCGGGTCTCGATGGCTTTTCAGTACAGTACATTAAAGCTATTAAGAATCACATTACTGATCCCCTTGCTGCTATTATTAATAATAGTTTAACTACTGGAACAGTCCCAGATGCTTGGAAATTGGCTGCAGTTGTACCGATTCACAAGGGTGGTGAAACTAATAGTCCCAATAACTTCAGACCAATTTCTTTATTGCCAGTCTTCTCAAAAATATTAGAAAGAGTGGTCAATAAACGTTTAGTGAAATATGTTGAAACTAATAATATTTTATCTCCAAATCAATTTGGATTCAGGACAAAACGCTCAACTGAGGATGCAGTTAACTTACTCACTCATAATATTGTGCATAATTTAGACAATGGCAGGGCATGCGTTGGCGTTTTCCTAGACCTTGCAAAAGCCTTTGACACGGTGTCAATTCCAATCCTTTTGCAACGACTGGAAAGCATCGGTGTCAGAGGTATTGCGCTTGATTGGTTCCAAAGCTATTTGACTGGAAGACAGCAATGTTTAAAAATCGATTCCTGGATTAGTTCCCCCAGAGGATTGTCTTTCGGTGTTCCACAGGGCAGTGTTCTTGGTCCTACATTATTTTTAATTTATTTAAATAATCTTGCCTCATTACCATTGCAAAATGCTGAAATTATTTGTTATGCTGATGATACCGCAATAATATTCCATGAAGCTAACTGGAGTGAATGTTTTAGAAGTGTGGAACACGGAATGACAAAAGTCTTGGGGTGGCTTTCTGATAATTTACTTACATTAAACACTACGAAAACGAAATACGTATGTTTTCATAAAACCGCAATATCATCTCCATTGACCACTGCTGATCTCGTGATTCACGACCGTAATTGCAATAAAATACCTGATGTTGGTTTCTGTAATTGTAACTTTATACAACGAGTCCATACTTTAAAATATTTAGGCGTCAATATTGACGAAAAACTCACATTCAGTGATCACATCGCAGCTTTATCATCTCGGGCTAGAAAGTTAATATATGTTATGAAACAAATCAGAGACGTAGCAAACGCAGACCTTGCTAAAAATATTTATATCTCTCTTTGCCAATCGATTCTGACGTATTGTATCAATACCTGGGGGGGTGTAGCTGCGTCTCATTTAATTTCTTTGGAAAAAGCTCAGCGGTCGGTGCTTAAGGTTATGTTGAAGAAGCCCTTAAGATATTCCACAGCACATATTTACAAAGATACGAACTTGCTAAGTATTCGCCGCCTTTACATAAAAGCTGCTGTCTGTGTTACACATAAGCTTATATTAAGGTCTGAAAATTACAAAGAATTGCTGGCTAATAGAATATTTAGAGTCTCGGTACCCACAGTCAAAACGTCCTTTGCACAAAGATTTTCAGATTTTTTATTTCCTTATTTATACAACAAAATCTGTAAAATTTGCGAATCTAAAGAAGACACTGTGCGCGTAATGCAAACAAAAGCTACTAAATATTTAATTAACTTAACATTCTACGAAGTAGAACAGCTACTAAAACCTGCACTGTAAGAAGCCGACCATTTTGCATATAACAAACACACACACCCACACACGCACACACAAACACGCACACACACACACACGCACACACTCACACGCACACACTCACACGCAAACACTCACACATTAGTTATCTTTATGTTATATAATTTACTTAAGTCTTGTATTTAAATTTGAATTTTGATCTCTTTAGTCCTAAGGAAACCGTATTAATGATGGCCGCGATACAGGCTTCGCCTAGTGCGATTATCATTGTAAATGATTACTGTAAACACTGGAATGCGTAATAAAGATTTATTATTATTATTATTGTTGACTGTTTCGTTTTTACTGAAGTGTTAACTTTTGTAATTTCTGCTTTTTTTACGTGGTCGCTTCTATGTTGCGAACTCAATGAAACGGAGGGGCTGAAAATCAGCGCTGCTCAGAATAGTCTACTCTGTGCAGCATAAGCTGAGCTCACTCCAGTTGCTTCAAGGATTATAATTACTTTTAATTTTTCATTTTGTCATGTTTATACAAGCAATAAATGATTTTTATTTAATTTTTTATTTTATAATGCCCTTACTACTATTTTGTGTAAGTAGTATGTCTTTTAAGACACACGAAAACTTTGCAGTAGTTATATTTGATACTTTTGGGTAAGCAACTATCAAGTTGATAATTATATTTACAAGACTCAGCATATGCTTCCTCAAAACAGTAATGAAACTTTATCATATCGTATAACAGCTGTAGCAATTAGTAAAGATGGTTTAAGGTTTATCCTGGGGCTACATGTATCATGAACGGACCCAAATTCATTACCGAACCCATGTCCGTAGCATTAATTTGTACTTCAGTTTACACGGTAGATACTATTTACTAAGAAATTTCATCTTGTACCTCAGGGGATTATTTAGCATTAATGTTTGACTTGCTTGTGTAAAGCGTAACAGCAAACTATATAATTTTAATATGCGGTTAGCATTGTACAGTTTGGATTTTAATATCTATTCAAAAATTAATATAAATGACCAGTAACGAAAACAAATCTAAAAGAGGTTAATTTTAGTTTACAATAATTTTAATATGCAGATAGCCTTGTACAATTTGGATTTTAAATTATATTCATCAATTCTATAAATGACCAAATTTATTTCATTATTTTTCTATTGATTATCTGGCGATTTCGCTTAAAAATTACCTTGCATAATTAAATAACAGTAAAAAAACTCTTATTTAACGAGACAATATTGACATTTCAAACTCGGTATTTCTGCACGACAGAATTTTCGTGATCTCTTTGCGGGAAAAATGTTTCTAGTAAATGCGCTAGACTCGAGAAAATAGGTGCTCTTACCCAAGCGTTTTTTTTTTAATCAAGGATATGTTATCGTTGAGTAACATTTATTGCGATATCAATGAGAGTAAGATGCAGTCATACATGTATGCTACCTTACACAGTGGCTGGAAAAACTAGCCGATAATTTTGAGCTGGATACAGCTTCAAATGATATCTGGGTTTCTGGCAACTTGATTAAGTGCAGTGACGATCAAAGATTTGTGTCTTTCCTTTTCACTATTTCCAGAAAGCACTGCATGTCATTGGTATTGTAAACCAATCTCCACTGACATCAGTATTCCTAGAATGCAATTTTGCTGTCGCCGCGGTCAACTATATCGATAAAGCAATTACAATACGAATGCTTGTCGGAAACTCTGAATCTTAAACAGAGTATTTAAATGCTAAGCGGCGTTGTGTGCTTTATATGATTTAAATGTGTTCGGGTTTAAAGCAATGTTGTTATCTTTGATTCACTTAGATTCGCTTACACTTAAATGTTTTTTGTTCTTTAAATTATTTGGTTGCAAGTGAATCTAAGCTTCGTGATTTTAGTATAGTTATATTTTATTTGTTTTTGTTATTTTTTTATAATTTTGACGTTTTCAAGTACTATGTAATAGTTTATGAAATAAAGTATTTTTAACTTTGACTTTGACTTTTGACTTTGACTTTGACTTGAATTGAAACGGTTCCGTTCAATATTAGCTGCAGACGATCTGTTCGCATTTTCGTAAATCCTGAAAATGATTCTTAAGAGAAATTCACATTTCTGCGAGATTTGAAACAACTTCAATTCTTTCCTACATTTTACTGGTACTCCCGAAAATGTGAGAAGAGATATTACGGCATTCCTCAATACTGAAACTTATAGACGGGTCGCTAGTACGATAATTTTAAAAGGCCAATAATTAGTCACTTAAGTCGTCAAAGATAACAAAGAAACACTGAAGCAAATAAAAGCTTAATACTTATATTGCTTCTAATTGTAGATTGCATTGAATGATTATTCCTTTATTAATATGATATCATTTTAATATAGTAATTATATGTGCCGTGTGGTAGGTACCGGCCTAGAATAGTGCCACCTCCTCTCATCTCATGGGGAGTAGTAAGAGTCGACGAAGAGAAATCCTACCAGATGATGGGTAGCAGTTATTCTGCGTACTAGCTTGAACTGCGATTACCAACCCACTTGCCCAGCGTGGTGATTATCGTCAAATTGTTCAGCAGTGGACTTCAGAAAGCCGACATGATAATGATGATAATTGTCTATTTGAAGTAAAGGTTTTTTATCTAGATATGAAATTCTAGGCATGAGTTCGATATATCAAAACGTAACTAATAACCGTTTTGAGTTTTATACCATATCATATCGATATGACAGTTATCCGTAACGGTTATTGCAAAAACTATGATATCGAAACGATATCAAAACACTTAGTTATGATGTTTGAAACGATATAACTAAAGATAACCAAAACTGACCAAAACTGTCCAAAACGCAAACCGTGCACAACCGAATGTACTGATATTCGCTTTTTCTCTTTCTTACTATATCGGTTGAAAAGAGATGATGCGAATATGAGGATATTCGCTTCTTCTCTGTCTTCTTATAGAGGTGTAAAAGAGTTGATGCGAATATGAGGATATTCGCTTCTTCTCTGTCTTCTTATAGAGGTGTAAAAGAGTTGATGCGAATATGAGGATATTCGCTTCTTCTCTGTCTTCTTATAGAGGTGTAAAAGAGATAAAGCGATTTTTTTGCTTATTGGATGCAATGCTTGAGAAATACCTATTAGTTTTAGTACCTAGTTATGATTTGTTTGAGAGAGTTTTTTTTGTAATAGTTTTTATGCGCCCTTGACCTTGGTGACACGTGCCGTGAAATTAAGAAAGTAAACATTGCGTTTTGTGCAACTTTTGCATTTGTTATAGTGTTATAAAAAAAGGATTACTTATAAATAATTATTATGATACTTTTAGTGACTCGTTATTTTACGAATTTGTAAATAGGTAAATTAGTTTGAACGTAGTCTAAGGTAGGTTAGTAGGTTTATAGGATCGATATTTTTATTAACAATGTCGCGAAAGACAAAGTAAAAACGCCATAACTAAAAGCGAGTGGGATCTGTATAACATATTTATGCTTATAAATAACTCGATAATATGCGCGTTAAGTTTTGTTATTAGTTTGCCGTAACTAATAAACTAACATAACGCATTTAAGTTATGAAACTCTACCTACTGATATCGATATTTAAAAACGGTTATCCATATTGATATGAAAACTGTATATCGGTTTCAAAACGGTTTTGGTAAAAAAACGAAAACGCCCATGTCTATGAAATTCACGACGCTAGGCAGAATTGTATAAACATAGAATATTGGATAACTAAACGTAAGTATATTCTGTTACAATCTTATAACATTAATATATATAATAAACAAACAAATAATAATAGCGCGAATCAGAAACTGATCACAATAGTACAGCGTCATCTATTGACAAGGTTGTGTCAACAGACATTCAAACTGTAACGAACAAGATATAAACCACTTATATAGTATAATGGTTCAATAAAGATATCTGCGCTATATACTTATGTAAAACATTGTATATTAATATATTAGTAACCAGAAAAGTGCTACAATTACCCAACCCATACATCATCAGTCAAAACACAGCTCCAAATCACGCTAGCACTCTAATTACAGGGCGATTCTCACCAAAATTGACGCAAATAGCTGTTAAGTATCGAAATTAGTTTCCAAATAGCGTGTTAATTACTAGGGAATATTCCACTTATAATTATTTACGCAACAAAATAGGCCACGGCGTTGCTGGTTAGATAAAATGTGAACGTATAAACACTGTCAATTTAGACAGCGCGGCATGTAAGCAATATGCTGCAAAACAGCCGAAAAAAACTTTTTAGTACTTTAAAATTAACAAAGTTTTTTATGGATAAACAAGACGGGTGGGCAGCTGAGAAAAAGTTTTGGAGTTAGGTAAGCTAGGATTAGCGTAGATTTAAAAAGATAAGACTTCACCCCTTGTAGGTATCTAGCACTGGGTCTGTGACCTGAATCACTCTCACAACGGTTCGGGAGATGAGGCCTGCTAAATTGCCAATTTTGGCTCAATAGAGCTCTTATGAAGATCTAACTTAAAATTTAACGCGCCCATTCACCGCGGGCGGGAGCTTGATCGTAAAAGAACTGACACAAAAAAGCAGTGGGCGTCGTCGGAAGATTTTTAGTGGGTAGGACTGCTGGCGGTCGTGTCTACCGCAGAGAGCCCCACACTACCCTCTCGGTCCCCCTTTAGCCGGGAGGCAAGTGCATAAAGGCATTTCGTTACCGACGTATTTAGTTTACAACTGCTAGGGTTGGCTGGTAGAGATCTCTTCTATAGATAGCCCACCTTTGTACATGTTATTTTATATACCTACTGTTATACTTAAAATTATTTTGGGCAATAAAGGATTATTATTATTGAAAAAAATTACAACAAATGTTTATGCCTACCCCAAATGTGATCTATGGGCGTCAGATTATGTATGTGTGTCTACAAACAACGTGTCCCTGACTATCTCTATTAACTTTTTTAACAATAAAATAAAATTTCCTAAAAGCATTTAACACAGCGCCTTCTTTTTTAACTTTGCAGAACTTTGTACCACACTAATTGTATTTTATTGTAAAAAGATTTACGAACGAAGTTGGACACCGACATTATTTCTGAAATCAAAAAGAAATTTGTGAAATAAATTGAATAATCCACGGCTGTTCGTAACGAGTTCGCATTTTTAGACAGTATTCGTGATTATTTCACAATTCTTGAGCCACTGAAGAAATAAATCGAACGGTATTAAATCGGAGCCCGGAAAAAGTAATGATTTGTCGATGTGGGAATGGGCCGTTAGTCAACAGTCACCCCGGTGCTTACTCGTCGTAGGTCGTAGATATCTGTCACTGTATTGAGTCCAAAAAATTGTATATGTAGCAGAGATAACCCGAGAGAGAGTAATAGATTGCAATGTAGAGGGGCCCAGCTCAAATCCTAACTATCGACCTTGGGTCCTTAGTCTTAGGAACACCTACAAAAAGTGCTAGGTTAATGTTAATCGGGTTAAAAAGCTTAAAAATATCTTTTGAGATAGTTTCCTATCTTCACGACCGCTATGGCGTGTAGGTCAGTATACCTGCACTTCACTCCAGAGGTCGTGGGTTCGATTTCCATACGGGACAAATCTTTGTATGCATGAATTTCTGTGTGTTTTCCTATGTTTGTGTTTCCTATCTTTGTGTGCATGAACATGAATATTTGGACTGGTCTGGGTGTTTTCCTATGTATATTAAGTATATATTTACGAAAAGAAGGTATTTAAGTATGTTTATCGGTTTTTTAGTATCCATAACACAAGTTATTAATGATACTTATCTTAGAACTTAATAATTGGTGTGATTGTAAGAGAATATTTAATTATTTGCGTAATGTTAATGTCATTGTGACGTATGATCACCATTCAGTAGCTTGCATCAGACTTTGTATGCAAGTGATGGATTAAAAACTTTTATCTGCGACAATTCCCGCGCAACTATAACTAGTTTTTTAAGATTTCATTGTTACAGCTGTTTGTTATCCCAAATAAAATAAATAAATAAATTATTATTTATCATAAATTTCCGATCAACACAAACAATCACGCCTGTTTCCCCAAAGAGGTAGGCAGAGACATAAAACGCCCACACTTCGCCAATTATGTTTTGGTCCCACGTAGGTAATAGGCGGCGAGCCTATTGCCGGTCAATACACATTTCCTTTTTTATATTTTAATAATATATCTCGTTATCTCTGAATAATTAAAGCCTTTTTCACGCGGCGATGAAATTCACGAAACAAGTAACCGATTTCAAATCAAAATGTTTCAGATCGTCGGATATTTCCATTGAATTAGTGAAATATTACTCAATTAAACCTTCCTACAGTCAAAAGCAATTAAAATATTATTTGCTCACTAAAGGTAAACTAAGATATGAAGTTAATATATATTTTTTTTAATGTGACACGTCAAAATGACTACATCCTGCCTGATGATAAGCAGTCGATGCAGTCCAATAAGAAAATGAAAGCGCTTTATAACGTGAAATAAGCACGGTATAAAGCGCATCCACTCATGACGGCCTGCTAAAATGTCG
Source organism: Musotima nitidalis (assembly GCA_949126915.1). Taxonomy (NCBI): domain Eukaryota; kingdom Metazoa; phylum Arthropoda; class Insecta; order Lepidoptera; family Crambidae; genus Musotima; species Musotima nitidalis. Next base: position 17,033,816 of record OX421425.1, read on the forward strand.
TTTCACGCCCCGCTTAAAAGACCCGGGATCATAGGAAATAGGAAACACATGAGCCGGCAGCGAATTCCAGAGCTTAGAGGTCTTGCTCAGAAACGACCTTCCAAATAATTCTCCCTAATATTTTAAAATTATGTTTTTGATTGTAGTCTATATTTTATTTTTATGAATTTATCTTACTTATTAGTTTAGTTTAATTGTAAGCAAGTGATGGATTAAAAACATCTTTGTAACAATTCCCGCGCCACTATAAATCACGACCAACGCTGAAACGAGAGTAACGCTGAAAGTAGAGTGAGAGTCGTGAAGACATCGTTGTTCTAAGGCTCCTATCTTACCTGAAGATGCCCTGTGTAAGGGCGAAACACGTGTCGTGTTGAATAGTTTCTCGTTTTTTTCAGGAAATTATAGTAGCGCGGGAATTGTTACAACGATATTTTTAATCCATCACTTGCTTACAATGGATTTCCGCAAAGTAACGCCTGAATCAATAAATTATTTAGTTTTGTTGCACTTAAAGGGGCTTACTCAAAAATGATATTACCTAGAGAGTAAAAGATAAAGGTATAAAGAAATTTCGTTTTCGTTGAATTTGAGTAGAATTTCAGGTCTTAAACTCGTGCTGTTATTTTCATTTGATGAGATGAAGACAGTGACGGCACTAGTTTTAAACCTGGTCTAAATTCAGATATTGTTTTGTAATAAGCCCCAAAATTTTAAACTTGTTTCTTCATCCAACAAGTCTGCATACTAACATAATTATTAAAAAAATACAAAATACGTATGTACTACTTCGTTATTATTTATTTATTTACTTACTGATTAAATGCTTGCGGTAAACATGGATCTGTTACAGGCAAGTGAGCACAGGCTAGCCGCAGCCGACGACTTAGTTATATGTAAAGGTAGGTTTCGCCAACCCCGGACGCCGTGTCATTTTTTCTTTTCTTTTTAATAATGGCTTCGTGAGTTTAGCACATTTAGCCCGTGTCAGAGATATATTAATAATATATAAATCAAAGTAAATGAAAATGAGTGGTGATAATAAAGATGATATATGAAAATTGTGATGCCCTCCCCCCTAAACCCCTCGAATCCTCAGTAATGATGTGGTACTTTACTGAGATCTCACATGGACTTCATGAGAGAATTTAAAAAGTCATGTTGCACTCTCTTGTTTCGATTACCAACACTAATGTACGATCACAAACACTTAACAACTAATAATCCACCGTTATTACACATTAACGTTCGTAATACCACAAATTTTAAGAAACAAAACAAAACTGAATAACGCTTCACTTTCCCACCAAGAAGTCTCCAACTGATTCATATAAAAAGGTAAAACTATAAAGATCTCACCATAGAGTAGGGATGTTGTCAGTATCACCGTCTTCCAACTTCATGACCAGTTGCAAAGGAGATCCTACAACCTCCATCCAGACGTCGATTACGATTGGCTCCAACTTTTCGATCTAGAATAAAATTCATTATCATCATAATTATCAGCATTATAAAGTCTACTGCTGAACATTAGCCCTCGATCTGCCCATAACCAGCACGCTGGGCTGGTGGGTTCAGGAAGACGCTGCTGCCCATCATCCAGTAGGATTTCTATCGACTCCCCGTGAGATAAGAGCGGCTCTAATCTAGACCTAACCACACGGTAAAATTACGAAACAGTAATAAAGGTTTGTACATCATCATTATCTCATCCTTTTAGCTTCCCGAGACGACCGATATGGCGTGGAGGTCAGTATACCTCCACTATCCAGCGGTCGTGGGTTCGATTCCCACACAGGACAAATCTTTGTGTGCTTGAACATGTATATTTGTTTTGGTCCCTATACCCTCGCACCTTGATATGTGAGAGGAGGCTCGTGCTCAGTAGTGGGACGTTAATGGGCTGAGGTGATGTCAGTTAATATTTATTTATTATTATTAACTAGCTGGAGGGCGTTTTACACTGACACTTACAAGCTGTAGTATCTACTCTAAAGCACAATAAAAAGAAAAATAATATGTAACAAATAATCCGTATTCTTAAGATGGATATACATTAACTTATTTCACGTTACAACCGAAAAAATATATACAAAAGATTTCGATTGTATTCTCCCATATCTCTATAACATTTAATTTTCGTAGACCCATTCAAGATTTCATTACGCGAGCAAGAAATCTTCGAGCCTTATTTTTCCTGTCGCTAGCAGCACGAAAATTTATTTTTCATCTCGAATTTAATAAAGTACTTTATATTACACACTGTGTAATGCGAATATTCTCTTTAAAGAGATCAGCTTGGGTTTTTTGCGGGATATTAACGTTAAACTTGAAAACTGTCTGGCAATATTCCGAGTCATGTATGTTTTTGCGGTCTTTCGTCAGCCCTTTTGAGTGTAGGCAGAATGTTCAACAAGAGAGAAGTTCGCGTTTATCAAAGTAGAAGTTAGATTAGTTCGGGATTGATGTAAAATGTTATAAAAACTACGGACGTGACCGGCTTTATAGAAGATAGAACCGACCGGATAGAAGATTGGTCCTTGGAGCATACTAGTATGTTTACATATCGCATGCTTAATGGAAAAGTGACTTAACTCAAAGAAGACGATTTTTGGGACATCAGGAAAGAAGATCTTCTAAAGAATACTTATCCTACTTGTAAGCGCAATAAATTGATACTGATTTATTAATTTGTAATTCTGCTTGGGTTTTGAACGTTTGATTAACATTGATTCGATCTCAGTAAGAAATAGGAGACTGTAAAAGTACGTAACTCAAACCTGACCTATCTATTAATGGGTCGATGTTCCTTTAAGCATGCGATATATACTTAACTGTCTGTTACTGTTTTACGCATAAATCGCGGAATGGTTGTATGTTTTGTTGTTAATTTGGTACGCTTATACCAATAAATTATAAAAAAAACTTATTTTGATTGGAATAAAATCGAGTCTGCTTTATCCCAGTTTTAATTAATAAAGACATACTATATCATTAGTAGGTACCGACTTGTACGAGTGATATTTAAAATAATATAAATATAATTAACGTTTATTCGTTATTTAATATATAAAATATAAATTACGAATCCCTAAATAATCGTGGTCGTGGGTTCGATTCCCACGCAGGACAAATCTTTTTTTTTTTATCGTTGTGTGCATAACCATCAATGTTTGTTTTGGTCTTGGTGTTTTTCTATATTTATTTTGTATGTATTTATAACAAAAAAATATGTATGTATGTTTATTTATTATTAAACATAACACAAACTCTTAGAGATACTTTTCTTGTAACTAATCACTTAATATACATAGAAAATTATTTATAAAACTCAGAGCCTTATGATTATTAACAATTTTTGTTTTCACCCTTCAACATCTAAGTAACGTAAAATTTTATTCACAATGAAAGGATGATAACGCCATTACCAGCTTCACAATAAGGTGTATTTGTGAAGGCTGCTACTGTAGGACGTGACTGCTCAGAGTGATTTGGATAATATTTGAATAGGACACCGTTTTCAACCCAACACACTGGAGCTGAAAGTCACTGCCTACATGATGTATTAATGTAAAGTCACGGCATTGTTTGCTTTTCAATCATGGAAAGGCAACCAAATTACATATATTAGGGCTATCTTTCTGTCATTCAATTGTTTTTAAATTTAAAAAAAAAACATGTTAGTTACACTATTTATAACTCAAAAAGGACTTCTTGGCGCGAAAGTGAAGCGTCATGTCTGCAGTTTTGTTTTATTTTCTTAAATTTGTGATCTTTCGAACATTATTTTTTAATAACGGTGGATTATTAACGTTGAAGTATTTGTGAACGTACATGAGTTTTGGTAAATGAGACAAAACAGTGCAACATCACTTTTTAAATTCTCTCAAGAAGTACATGTGAGAATTCAATATAGTCCTACATCTTTATTGAGGACTCAAGAGGTTTAGGAAGAGTGCATCTCATTTACTATCTATCATCTTTATCATCACTCATTCTTATTTACTATAATTATATGTTATAAATATATCTCTTACTTGACACTGGCTTAATTTACAAACCGCACGAAGCCATAATTTAAAAGAAAAAAAAACGCAATAACGGCAGAATCGACTTGGCTGAAAATTGGTGGAGAGGCAGTATGGGACTAGAAGACGGATATAGAAATATATATTATAATATAAACCGAAATAAAAATGTATCCCGGTATATTTAATTAGTATATAAAAATAAGTTTTCTGTTGTCACCAGATCAAACAAAAAGAAAATCACACTTTTTTTAATAAAGCACTGTATTGCTGTGGTTACAGAATTACCCCCCTCAATCTGTCTCCACCCTTCGATTAGCGTTAAATTTTATTCGCAGTAAAAATATGAAAATTCCATTAACGGGTACAAATAAGGCACATTTTGTTTGGCGAAGGCTTTTAAAGGAGAACGTGACTTTTGGAGTTATACCACCACCCACGTTCAGATATAATTGGTTAAATCGTTTATGCGGCTTGAATTGTCTAATGGAGGTATATTGCTAGTTAATCTAGTTAGTTACCTGTTCCATTGTATTGTAATTTTTAAATTTTAATCTTTAGTTTGTCCACTGTTGGTATCTCTTTTAAATAAATAAAATTCATTTAATTAATGTTACGGAAATGGATATATTTACTAGAGTCTCACGAAGGTCAAAAGTGATATACTTTTTTTTAAATCTGCATAAAAATCATAAATAAATATAAAGATGTTCTCAATCCTCACTAAAATTCTAAGAAATCATACAGCTGTTACTATTTTAACTTCATATATTTGTTAACTATTTATTAGTGAATATTATTAATATGGTGCTAGTACCTATATTTTCAAAACATCGTGGTGGATTTATTTACCTTTAAGTGTTTGTGAAAGAAAACGAGTGTTGGTAAATGAAATAAAACAGTGCAACACCAACCCGCCTTTCCAGCATAGTGATTATGGGCTAATACCCCCAATAGGGGACCTCTTCTATAATCTATTTAGGAGGTCAATATTCAGCAGTGAACCTTTTATGAATTTGAATCCGACACCATCTGAATTACAGTCTAATGGTCTCGCCAGTGTTATAATAGTGGAGCGGCGAGCCCAGTGGTGAAACCCCTTGCCTTTAAATTCAGAGGGTATCGGGTTCAAACCTAGGTGGCGAAAAGTAATAGCTTTTCGATGTCATGTACGTAATTATCGCTTGCTCCGTGCCTCGGAAAGCAAGTTAAGCCGTTGATCCCGGCTATCGTGAACATCTATACCAGTCGTTGTTAAGAAGTCAGTGCCTTCTAAAAGACTGACAGCCGGGTGAACCATAGAATGATGTTTCCCTCTGGGTTGCGGAGGTCACACGGCAGTAATAACTGAAATTCATTCAAATCTGGTTGAACCAGTGAGCAGACCCTGGACCTTAAGCTGATGATGATGGTCTTGCCAGTGTAATATGGCTGCAATTTCTTGAATTTAAATTAAATATTTGCAATTCTGTCTAAATCCTCAGCAGATGTCGAATAGTGCCTTATTTCACCGGGGATTTGATTCTTCTAAAATAAAATAGAATAAAACAAAATATACTTTATTGTCTTTAAGATCGATATGATTTAGATTCGTCAAACATTCACACACAAAATGAAAATTCTTATATTTTTTAACAACAATGAAAGAGATATGAGCGGTACGATATAAAAGCAAATGTCAAATGTCAGTCTGTCTTGACTTTATGGAGCCTATACTTGGGCATAGCCAGTTTATTCTTATTTCTTAAGTTAAAATTATGTCTACCACTATATATACTTTTTTCACTATACAACATGTAACAGAATAAGGGTTACACCAAGAAAGTAGTTTGTTATAAATCGGCTACTCAATCGATTAAAAATATTAAAAAAATAGGTAATTTTTTTTAATTTTTTTTTTTAATTTTGTTTTTTTTTTTTGCGGCACTTTTCGGTGCTAAGCGATGTGTGCGTGCGTGTCTCTCTGTGTGTGTAGGTCGGTAGGCTAAAGCGCTAATATGCCCATACGATTTGCCCTCGATGAGTATAACTAGTAACTTAAATAAACCATATTTAATTAAATAAAAGTAAAATTATTTTGCATATTTTTTAATTATAATTAAATATTCTAATTGGGGTGTCTGAGGGTGTGCGTTAATTCTGTGCCATGTTGTATACACTAATCTCTGACACTTTTGCTAGGGTTGGCTGGAAGAGATTTCTTATAGAAATAAGCTCACCTTTGTACATGTTTTTTGTTACTGTGTTTTTTTAAGAATTTTTATGTGCAATAAAGGATATATATATATATATATATATATATATATATATATTTACTCAATCTCTTACTCGCTATATTGCTTGTAAACAATAATTAAGCTTACCATCAAAAGTATTTGATCGTAGTAAAGCCCCCAGCAGTCTGCGAAGACACTGACGACAATTTCGAGACGAGCACGCGGCATGAGGAGACCACCAGATGGCGTTACTTGTATAGCTACGCATGGATACTTGACATCAGCTGACCAGGAATCTGTCCAATAGAAGATAGTTTTACATGCCTATATTCACATATAAACACACACACATATGTCTCTTGATGAAACGTGTTAAATGGTCAGAGGTGGGTGCCACTTCGCTGTTTTTGGGGTTACTGCTTATATAAAAGCAGTAGAAGTCCACTGCTGAACATGAGTCCATGGGGTATATGCCCATAATCACCAGGCTGAGCAAGCCGGTTGGTGATCGCAGCTCAAGCCAGTACGCAGGATTCGTTCGTGGTTATCATACGAAAACCCTTGGCGGGGGGGGTTCGGCGTGGGGCAGTGCCCCCTGGCCTCGGTCTCTTGCGGCGCCCGTGAATACGGGCGCGTCGTCCGGAGGTGTCATATCCGGTAGTGCTGCGATCAAGCCCTGGGGCGATCAGCTAGCATAGTGTTCTGTTTTAAATGGCGTCAGGTCACTCCCTAGGTCTCCCGAGGGATAAGGCTTCGGGCATAGGCCTTGGCGTTCGGTGGTTGAGCGTGCAGCGGCGCTAAGTCACGAAGGTGTTCGTGGCCTAAGGCATCCGCCCGCCCGAACATCAGTCCCGCCAGGCGACCCACGAAGGCTTTAATGTGGTACGCAGGATGTCGCTGCTGCCCATCATACGGTTGGATTTCTCTTTGTCAACTCTTACGACTCCCCATGAGATGAGAGGGGGTGGCACTGTTCTATGCCGGTATCACACGGCACCAATTATTTATATTTATGTAACCGCTTTAATAGGCATATATAGGCATGCAAAATCGGTACATTATAGTAAAGTTTAATTCCGATTTAGTGTTTTTCACATAATTGAATGTCAATAACTAAAGTTTAATAATTAAAATGAAGTTTCCTTAGGTCTCAAACAGGCGAGTTTGCAGGCTGAAGTGGCAATGGGCGGGGCATTAGCTCGAAAAACCGACGACCGATGGGGCGTTAAGTTTCTTCAGTGCCGACCGCGAACCGGCAAACGTAATAGAGGACGGCCTTCCGCGATTGACCGATGATCTGGTCAAGGCGGCGGGAAGCCGATGGATGCACGCGACTCAGGATCGCTTAATGTGGAAATCTATTGGGGAGGTCTATGTTCAGTAGTGGAAGTCATATGGCTGAGATGATGAAAGCAGACGAGAAGTTAACGGGTCTATTAATTTTTAAGGCACGTTAAGCCGGTGGTTTTGGTTATAGCTATAATTATTATCAAAGTTGTTTAGGCAAGTAACATACATACATACATGGAACAATATTCACGTTCTAAAATCTGTCAGTAGGACATCAGCCTAGACCAATCAACACTTAGTCTGCGTGGTCGAGGATGACCTAAAAATCCCTACAATCGCTAGATGTGATAAGTTCAAGTGAATAATAATAATTTTATTATAGGGATCCTACCAAAATCTAAGGATCCCAAGCCAACCTCACCTGCAAGTGGTGCTCATGCCGATCAACGGACGAGGCTCTGGCGTATCCGGTAAGCGGCAATAGGCTCGAACCGCCAATTACGTGGGACCAACAAAATAACTGGCGTAAGAAGGGCGTGACAATTATGCCTCTATGTACCCCTTCGGGGAAACAGGCGTGGTGTATGTATATATAATTCTTACACAACCACTCCAATTATTGAGTTCTAAGATAAGAACTTGTGTTATGGATACTATATAACGGATAGGTATATATTTTTACAAATTTTTATTTTGTAAATAAATACTTAGTATACAAAGAGTAGACCAGAACCAATACTAATATTCATGCACACAAATATTTGTCCTGAGTGGGAATCGAACCCACCTGACCTCAGGACTGGAGTACAGGTATACTAACCTCCACGCCATATCGGTCACTAAAGAAGAAGTGGCGAGGAAGCCCGCCCCGTAGTTTAGTGCTAATATTTGATATTAATAAAAAAATCAGATGGCGTACCGTCGTCGTGACCCCTTATCGCTTTGTTATAAATTCTCTATTCAAATTTTTCAACAACAAAATACTTTTAATTGTCAATATGATCAAAGGTTTGTGAAGCCTTTATGTGACGGTAGTTGGAAATAAACCAGCCTAATTGATGGGCTGGCTTATTTCCAACTACCGTCACATGGTTTTAGCTGATATTCTCCCACAAGCAAAACGTTCCACAGGATGCGTTTAGGGGATTTATCGATGTCGAATACGTCAATCAAGGGGAATCTATTGAACATCCATAGCCTGTACGTCAGTCAGTAGCTGCTTGCAGAATCGAGTTGTTAGCTTTTCTAAAACTTTAGTTTTAATATATAAAGTTACAGTGAGTAATTTTTGTGTTATTAGGGATTACTTGATACAAATTATAAATAAATAAATAAATATTTTCGACAAGTCACAGAGCATTTCTAGTTGTAAACTAAGCAGAGCTTGCGCAAACATACACAAAGCTTTTGATATAAGTAACTACATTTTTACATTTCTAAATAAAGAAAACATCCAGACCAGAATTAAAACTAAATAGTCTCCTTACAAACTTCAAAAAACAGTCAAAACCACGATCTTAAGAGACTGGTTTATCAAACTTCGTGCCACATCAACACAATGAAGGCAATAACAACGTTACATAAACAAATACTAATAAACAAAACTTATTATAGTATTAAAGAATACTTAGATGATAAAGACCTGAAACAAAAATAATGATGATGAAACATAACACAAATTATTGTATAATAATTACATATTTAATACAATAGCATGCTAAGCAAGTGTATCAATATAATATACATTTGATTTAATAGATAGAGAATTAATTTAATTTTTCATATAAATATTACTGTATAATAAACAGAATACAATAATCTAAATTAACGAATGCGATTTATGATGGACAAGTGATTGGAAGTGTTGGGACGGGAAGACCACGTAAGACCTTCCATGATCAAGTTCAGAATTTTTTTGTGAAAGGGCAGGTCAAAAGGTCCCTAAACCGACGGACGTGTATGTAAGGAGGTCAATGAGTGTGATTGAAGCTAAAAATGTGTGCCAAGATCGTAGCAAGTGGAAGGATGTGATCTCTGCCTACCTCTACGAAAAAGAGATGTGACATTATGTATAAATACTAATCTAAATATTAAATGCCAGCATCCTCCTCTCTTCTAAGTTCCCATACCCTACAGGGTACATTGTATCTGTGGTATAAATAATATCTTTGTAACATATGGAGTGCAATAAAGACATTGAGTATTGAGTACAAAAAAGGTATCCAGTATTCGTCCAACTTCAGATTACTTGACACAAATTACCATCTGAAGTTGGTGACACAAATTAGCGAATACCCGCTAAGTTCAGTTGTTTCCGAGCAAAACTTTGATGAAACTAATACACGCGACGCGTTACGATAGAAGTCTCGTATTACACACAAAATGTAAGAAAATACCAAAGTGGGACTGTGACAGGGGACTAAGTGGCGTAAACGGATACATTCCGATTTATTTTGGGAAGACTAAGATTTTTTGGAAATGGATTAACTAGAGGTGCCCGTGAACCAACTATTTTAAGCTATAATATTGACCAAATATAATTAGGAGTGAATGGGCGCGTTAAATATTAAGTTGGACCTTCATAAGAGCTCTATTGAGCCAAACTTGAATAAATGATTTCGAAGATTTTTATTAACTGAGCATAGGCCTGATTCCCCGTACCGTTATGAGAGTGCTGCACGTCACGGACCCAGAGCTAGATACCTAAGTGTTGAAGTCTTATCTTTTTAAATATGAGCTACTTCTAGCATACCTAACTCCAAAACTATTTCCAAGCTGCCCATCCGTCTTGTTTAACCGCAAGAACCTTTGATAATTTTAAAATTAAAAAAAATATATTTTGGGTAGTGTTCAGCATATTGTTTACCTTTTTTTTCTTTTTTTTTTTTAAGGTCCCAAAAAATGCATTTACGCATGCCGCTTTGTCTAGATTTGCAGTGTTTATACATTCACGTTTTATCTAATAAGCAACGCCGTGGCTTATTTTGTTGCGTAAACAACTATAAATGGAATATTCCCTAGTAATTAACACGCTATTTGGAAATTAATTTCGATACTTAACAGCTATTTGCGTCAATTTTGGTGAAAATCGCCCTGTAATTAGAGTGCTAGCGTGATTTGGAGCTGTATTTAGACTGATGATGTATGGGTTGGGTAATCGCAGCACTTTTATAGTTACCAATATATTAATATACAGTGTTTACATAAGTATATAGCGCCGATATCTTTATTGCACCATTACACCACATAATTGGTTTTTATTACAAATAGACATCTTATAATCATCATAATCATCATGTCAGTCTTATAAAATCAACTTTGGAACGTTTATTTTGGCTGCGGCATAAAAGTACGAACATATAGCATTATGGCTGGCAACTGTAAGTGGAAACATCAGACAGGAATAGTCATATTGACGAGAATTGGCATCGTTGAAAGTGAAATCATTGGGCAGATTAAACTAAGATCCAAGTCCCAACAGAATTTGCTTAAATGACGCTGTACTGATGGGCTGGAGCTTTCACTCACAATAAAGACACCAAAGATATATAGATTCTACAACAGTACGTTAGATTAAATTACATTTCTGATGTTTCAAATTGAAACTTATAAATACTAGTTCGTCTAGTCCAACAACAGGTTCAAAAAAGAATAAACGTATGCTCAATAATTTACTTGATAGTGAATTATGCCCAGGTCCACCAAATCAAATATAGCTCATCTCAGACATCTGACGTCCACTGCTGAACATAGGCCTTCCCAATTGGTTTCCATATAAGCGATTCTGAGTCGCCTGCATCCATCGAATTGAATCTGCCATACTTTTATTCTTTCTTATTATTGTAAACAACAACAGCACTACAGCCTCGAGCTATGTTTGGACAGAGATTCGAGTCTGGAAGAGAAACATTTTCACCGAACAATATTTTGACACAAACCCCTATGTAGAGTGGAAATATTGGTAAACACATTTTTTCTAAGAGCTTTCCCGTTTTCCATCAACTTGCAACACACAATCATGAATATGTATCGTATTTGTGGTGACAGATTGATTTTTTAAATTTTTTTAATAAACTTATCCAGTTACCAACTCCCTGCGCATGTGTCTCAATGTTGTTAACATTAATATTGTTAAAGCTAATCCACTTCCGTAATGGATATCTGACACAGAGACGTAGGGTAGGGATGCGAGAGCCGTAGAGGCGCATGTCTGAATAATGCAAGCCATGAATTGTAAGTAACTACGCATGTAAGTAAGCCCGATGCTGTATACAACATTTTTTGTAGTAAATATGAACTGTACAATTTTACATCCATTGCAATGATAGCACATGCCATCAATATAAGTTCATAATTATCATCTCTTCTGTGTCATATATTATTATTTTACCTTTGAGGTACCTAGCGGATGACTGCTGGGAGCTAGGAAACCATTTCAATTTGGAGTTATAGTATATTGCAATGTATAGCGTCACAGACAAATGAAGATTGTAACTAACCAATCGATAATTTAAAAGAGCATAGCCTGTGAGTTTCTTGCTAGTTCTTCTTACAGAGCGGTGACTCGGAACTGGCACTTAGATTCACTTACACTTAAATATATTTTGTTTTTTTAATTGTTTGGTTGCAAGTGAATCTAACCTTCGTGATTTTAGTATAATTATATTTTAATTGTTTTTTTAATTTTTTTTATAATTTTGACGTTTTCAAGTACTATGTAATAGTTTATGAAAAAAAAAAGATTTTGATTTGATTTGATTTGGAGCAGTCATAACCAATCGGAATTGAGTAGTTGGTTCAAAAGCCAGCAACTGAGTTCAAGTTTCACCCACATACTACTATTAGACTATACGTTAATCCACTTGAAAGGTTTAGCATGATAGCTCAGTGAAATAAAATACTGTTCATCTTGCACTAATAATTATAGACGACATTTATATGAGTATCCAGAAAAATAAAGTGAATAGGGATCCTACCTATAACCAAAAAGCCCAAGCTAACCTCACCTGGAACAGAGCGTCCCCGTTTCCCGGTAAGCGTCAATAGGCTCGCCACCTATTACGTGTGACCAACTATATGTTTGGCGAAGTGTGGGCTTATATATGCCTCTGCCTACCCCCACGGGGAAACAGGCGTAAATTCATGTGTATACAGAAAAATATTAAAGTTACCACAAAAAAATATTTCGACACTTTAGATAGATAGAAATGGCGTGGTGGCGAGTATACCCGCATTCCACTCCTGAGGTCGTGGGTTCGATTCCTACACAGGACAAATATTTGTGTGTATAAATATGAATATTTGTTCTGGTCTGGATGTTTTTCTATGTATATTAAGTATGTATTTACAAAAAAAAAAGTATTTATGTAATGATAAAAAAAAAAAAAAAAAAAAAAGATAGATAGATAGAAAATTCTTTATTATACACCAAATTAAAAATAAAACAAGAAAACAATTGCAAAAGAAAAGCGATACAATTGGCGGCCTCTTGTACAAAGTACATTTTTTCGATGTTCGAAGCTGTTCTTACGAAATGATTCGGTTTACCAGGATATAGCACGCTATACGAAGGTAAATCTATAACGGAGTATCTAATCTATTCAGGAAAAAATATGATAAATGATTGAATTTTATGTTTCACCGAAGAAAAGAAATCCGAGTTTTCTTTACTAAAATAAGTTAGCCTGTTTCACTAAAGTAGCAGATATACGTTAACAACATCCACTTCTGTAATGGGTCCCGGAAACAGAGACGAATGTGGGGACTCGAGCTTCGACGCATGTCTGAATAATGCGAGCCATTGAATTGTAAATCAACCCGCGTTTTTACAGTTATAAGTATCTGGGTACATTGTATGGGCTGTGGTGAATAATCCGTGCAGTTCTGTAACAAAATTTCATCCACTAAGTTTGCGAGTGGAAAAATCTAAAATTTGCGTGTATTTATGAATTTATTATAATCCTCCGGGTAAATAGAGGTAAAGTAAAAACACAGGATATACAAACTCTGCGTTCGAGCTCTTTGTTTTGAGGGAATTTGAATTTGCTTGTCTTGCAAAGAAATAATATTTTGAAAGTAAATGGATTGTCACTTGACTTTATACCGAGACTCGTATTTAGGCGGTTTTATTATGCTCTTTCAAACGAGTCTTCCCCTATTTTCAAATTATTGTATTCTAGCGGTCGCCCGCGACTCCGCCCGCATATCCTGCATATAGACCTTCCTTTTGAAACACTCTATCTATTAAAAAGATAGCATCAAAATCCGTTGCGTAGTTTTACAGATCTAAGCATACATACGGACAGACAGAGGAAAGCGACTTCGATTTATATCATGTACCTAGAGATTACCAAAAAAATTAAATTTGAGCTCTCTTTTCATGACTTAGGCTATAGTTTTCACCACAGTGCCTGGGTACATTGTACACTGTCTCTATGATACTGAACTTATATCTACTAAATAAACTTATATCTACTAAAATTTAATTTAATTTTTTTTAATTTAACTAAAGTTCTGATTGAAGCAGCCTGAGATAAAATATGTTTTTTTTAATGAAAATCTTCTAATGACCTTATCCGGCTGTGGGTGGAGCAGAAGGGTGTGTCAGACTTTGACTGACTAATAACCATGACTAAGAGCCTGCAATTTTTCGAGGTCGCGGTAACCCTTTCAAACAGTCCCGCAGCATATAAGGCATACCCTAGCACCTTAAATATGAACAAAAATATAAAATTATCTGTCAAAGTTGTAATTTTTTTATGTTCGATCATAGACAGAGGATTTTACGATCCAAATGGCGGTAGCAACTATTCTGCTATAATCTTTTAAAAGGTAAAAAAACTTATTAATTTGATCGTTGCTATTGATGATGCATAAGTTGTTACATAATCTATCTCTGTAAATAAAAATCAATTGCTACAAGTAAATTATATGAGAAAGTGTCTCTTGAGAAAAAATTGTTTGTTTCAAATTATCACAAGAAACTTTCATGTTTAAAGAAAGAAACAGTTAAAACCTTACACGCACACGATATCATTTTTAGATAAATACAAGAACACAAAGCACTATCCCAAATTCTCCACAACTCATAACATTTCCTTCATAACTCTTGATACTTATTATCTTATAAAATAACTTTATCCGCATCGTAAACTCTCTCGAGTATCGTAAACGGAACGTTATATAATCAGGACCGTCTAGAGATTAATGTTTAGAGCGCCCAATAACCCATTAACCCACATTAAAGGCCTTATAAATTCTGAACCAACCATGAGGAACAGCGCCGTAAATTGACTGATTTACATTATTTTTCAATTGCGTTAGTTACCCTTTAGTTATGAGGATAGGAAGCTTTGCCGTACGCTGGTATCTACCTAGAATGCTTTACTAGCACCAGAGTAAAGCAGTTGTGTTGCACCTTTTATTTATTTATTTAGAGGAAGTGAAAAATTCTGACACAGCACACCTGCCGCTGCAGCATGATGGCAGAGTATGACCTGAAAAGATTGCAGGAGGAGGCCCTTTTTCGGTAGTAAGACATTAATAATAATAACATTATTTTAGGCGAGACCCATATTGTGTTAGTAACGTTAAATTCTTAACCTATATTAGTAAATACAAATAATTAATTAAATGTTCAGGAAACAAAATAAAGCAATAAATTTAAAATATAAAAACAAATTCATCTCAAACTTAATCTGAAACACATTTAAAAATATACGGTGTTATTACTAAAAATACTTTAAACAGTTTAAACAAATGTTAACGTTCTCTATTACAAAACACTGTTTAGCAAGCGGTTAGTTAAAACCGCTTCTAAGCGATTCGTTCACTCAACGGGCTTTCATTCATTCTTTCACATTTCGTGTTAAGGAAATCATATTCGACTTATCAGAGTTCATTATAAAAAACTTTAAATATCTAATAATATTTCTGTTTTTAAACTACTTTTAACTCAAAGGATCATGTTAGGAAAATGAAATATCTACTTCTAAAAAAAATGCGTAACGTAACATGAAACGGAACGTTACAGTTGTCAGCTGTCATCCTTCAAAATATAGATTTATAAAAATGTCAAAGTTTTAAGGTTAAGCGCGTCCTAAATAAGCTCCAGCCCGTGTTTAAATTTAAACTAAGTCTCGTAATAAACTTTTATTTAAACGCGTGTTCAACATGTGCTTGACTTTTTTGTAAAAACATCGATAGGCTTGCTTGCTTCGTATCTCGGAAAGCACGTTAAGCCGTTGGTCCCGGCTGTCATGAACATCTATGGCAGTCGTTATTAGGAAGTCAGTGCCTTCTTACGGACTGACAGCTAGTTTAACCATAGAATTATGTTTCGTTCTGGGTTACGGAGGTAAGACGGCACTCGCTTCGCGTAATAACTGAAATTCAGTCAAATCTGGTTGAACCAGTAAGCAGAACCTCCCCCTCGACTGGTCTCCACCTTGTCGTGGTGGGGGGCTGAGTACCTCCCGGTAGGGCGCAGGAGGCGCTAGGTGTTACCACCCAGAGATTGACGACTCTGGGTGTCCTTAGTACTGACTACCGGGGGGAAACTAAGAGGGACCTGTGGAGGGCGCACCGGGCGGGCCAGGAGGGCCCGTCAAGCAGCGCCAGGAGGGTCTTAGGCAGCGGGGGCAGGGGGCCCCTGCTGTCTAATCATGGACCCTCCGAGAAGTCGGCCACACACGCTATGGTCGCACGTGGAGGTAGGAGGGGCGCGTCCACTACGTCTCTCTGAGGAGGTCCTCCCGGTTTTGGTCCGGGGGACGTTGGCCGCAGGCGGTGTGTCAGAGCTGCAACCCAGGTACTGGCCCCCCGCCTCTTTCTTAACAAGCGGCGGGCGTCGTCGGAAGATTTTTAGTGGGTATTACTGCTGGTGGTCGTGTCTGCCGGTAGTGAGTCCCACACACCTCTCTCGGTCCCCCTTTGGCCGGAAGGCAGTGCGTAAATGCATTTT
Source organism: Musotima nitidalis (assembly GCA_949126915.1). Lineage (NCBI taxonomy): Eukaryota > Metazoa > Arthropoda > Insecta > Lepidoptera > Crambidae > Musotima > Musotima nitidalis. The sequence goes on from OX421425.1 coordinate 17,050,312, forward strand.
GTTACCGACGTAAATAAATAAAAAAAAAAGTAAGCAGAACCTGGGCACAAAGCTTAAGACTAGGGCAACCAGGATAATGCTAGGATATGATGACATTAAGAAATATAGGCTTTGGGAGTGCAGAGTGAGATTCTGTACCACCAAGTGGCGCAACATGGAGCTGACCTTCATAGCTGCGGTGTTCATGGGCTGCGATGATGATGTCATTATTCAAAAGTTTCGAATTCACAAATGTCCTATTCATATTATACACAAATATAATTCATATTTGTACGTATCACATTAAAAATTGTTACTAGCGCAAGATTTTAAGTTTCTTTTAAATGCTTCTATTCAATAACTTAAAACAACATACATAGATAATGTTACGCCACTTTCCTGTAGGGGTAGGCAGAGATCACATCCTTCCACTTGCTATGATCTTGACACACACTTTTAGCTTCATTCACACTCATTAACCTCCTCAAAGACGCCCGTCGGCTTAGGGTACTTTTGACCTGCCCTTTCTCCAAAATTTTCTGAATTTGGTCATGGAAGGTCTTACGTGGTCTTCTCCTTCCAACACTTCCAATCACTTGGAATACTTGGAATCATTTAGGATGATAAATCACTTTCGTTAGTCTACTTTTATTCAACCTTTCAACATGAGCAAACCGTGTAAGCATACCATTGTCTATTCTTGTCGCTATATCTACTTTAACACCAGCTTCGACCCTTATCACTTCATTCCTAATACTACCACTCAATTTCACCCCTAAAATACTTCTGAGTGCTCTCATCTCTATTACATTAATCTTACTTTAATGTTTTTTTGCCAATACCAACATTCGTTGTTGCAACAAAGCAAAGCTGTTTATATTAAGATAGACATAGGATTTTTTGGCGGCAAAGTGAACCATTATGTCTCCAGTTATGTAAAATGTCCTAAAATTTGTGATATTTCGAACATTAAGTTTAGTTTTAACATGTATTTTATATTTTAATAACATTATGTATAATAACGGTAGATTATTAACCGTTCAGTATTTATAAACGTACATAAGTGTTGTTAAATCAAAAAAATCAGTGCAACATTACTTTTCAAATGCTCTGAAGAAGTCCATGCGTTGAATGATTGCATAAATTGTGAGATCACAGTATAGTCTCCCATCCTTATTGGACTTAAGGGGTTTAGTATATCAATAACTCAACTCAAAGAGTCAACTCTGGCTAAATGTGCAAAACGCACGACGCCATTATTTAAAATTAAAATATATATAACCAATGTCAAAGAACCCCTTGTTTCTTTTCATTAAATATCGATAACAGTCAGGGCCATTACTCGCGCAGTCGAGTGTAGGTAAAGACGTATTTTCTGCGTAGGACAGTGACACTCCAATAATAAATAAGGATAAGGATATTGAACACCTTTCCCCGTGTGGAAGGCACTTCCAGAGGCAATCTCTATAAATAAATAAGGAGCTGTGAAGATAGAAATGAGGATGGATTGAGATAAAGAGGTGTTTACCCGTTACCTATAATAATAAAGTAATATATAATTTAGTTTCATGTATTTATGGCTGTGCCGTGTGGTACCGGCCTAGAATAGGGCCACCTCTCACGGGGAGTCGTAAGAGTCGACAAAAATAAATTCAACCGTATGATGGGCAGCAGCGTCATCCTGCAAGCTGGCTGGAACTGCGATCATGTCTATAGTAATGATTAGTAAAGATGAGAGCGTTCTAAAGAACTTTTCGAACTAATCTCGCTCTCTCAACCTCTTTCGAACTACACGTGCTTGTCATAGGAACCATTAATGAACTTTGCAGACAGTCAACAGCACTCTAACTAAAAAAATGGGAAGTCGTTTGTCTTCGACCATTCGGCATTTAAATAATCTGCCACGGTATATCCGTACACAGTATATTAACCAGCTTTTGCATGAGTCCCAAGCATAGAAATCTAAATAATATGACTCTAAAAATGGTATGTGCAGCGTAAAACACATGTCGCCAATTTGAAAGTTTTAGTTCGAGATTGACTTGCATTCACTACGGACTACAAGTTATTCTTGAACACAGTACATTGATTGGTTGTAGTGAGGTATGATTAAGATGTAACGAATGCAATTGGCATATGCAAAGCAACGCAATATGCAATCACTCCTATTTTCCCGAAGGGGTTAGCAGATGCATATTATACGACCACATTTCGCCAATGACAATGATGGTCCCACGTAATAGGTTGAAGGCAATTGCCGCTTACCGGAAACTTTTATGTTCGATAGAGCCTCGTCCGTTGATCGGCACGTGCGCCACTTGTAGGTGAGGCTGACTTGGGCTCCTCAGATCTTGGCATGATCCCAATGTATTTAATAGTTCTGGATACAGTGGTGTCTTACGATGCACGATTTTAGGCGCGCACAGAACTTCAATTGTTATTTTACTAAGATATGATCCCAGGTCTTTTAAGCTTGACGTGATCGATATTTATGCAGACATTCTATGTGAATACGCTTGATCCATGCTTGTTCCATGTTGTAAAGCGCTTTTATTTTTTTGGGCTGCTTCAACTGCTTCCATTACGCAGGATGTGATCATAATGATGTTGTTACATTTAAAAAGTAGGAAAGTTTACTATACCTTCTGAAGAAGTCGTGAAGACCTTGCTCCTAACCCTTGGCCAGTTCCTTACGGCCACCTTCCATTTGGCAGTCAATATGGACTCGTTGTGAAGTATCAGAGTGCGGGTGCGCACTGTAAAGTAAACATATTGGGTAGAGAAAGCTAAGACGCCTTGCTCACTTCGAAATAAGGTGTGCCCTAAATAGACTTTAGGAGCCCAAGGTTTTACAAATAGTAAGCGAATAATATGCCTCTGAAACTAGGCGTGAGTAGGTCCTGGGTCCTGTAGATGTTGGTAGTTTTAAGAACAACTGAGCGGTAATCTTAATAATTTTGTTGATTGTATTACATTTTAAGACATAATTTGAAAAAAAGCTGAGATGAGTTTCTTGAGGCATTCTTCGCAATCTCGTTGTCTTTTAGAAGCCTCATTAGAGTCACGGACAGATTGTTTAGAATCGCGACAGGCTGACTGACAGATCCCCTGATAAAAGTCACCGACAGACTGACAAATCTTAAGAAAAACTAAGTAAGTAAACTAAGAAACCTTGACAAAGTCGGACAAAGATTCAATTTGCTTTTATTTCTTGATTATGGTACCGCTCAAATCCCAAATTTATCAATTTTCAATTTTGTTTGTAAAAATATGACGAATCTAAATGATCCTGTTGATCTTAAAGACAATAAAATATTTTTTATATTTTTTTTTTTTTGCCCTAAGCTTATGTCTGGGGAAGGGCTGCCATCCATCCGGAATGCCCCGGATTTGTCCTAGCTACAAAAGCGCCCGGGGTCCGTCCGGCAAGGGATTTTTAAAAGTTCTGGATGAAACCCGTTCTGAAAAACCATTTCTTTTAAAGATAAACGATAAATTTTAATAAACTTTTATTAAAAAATAATTTACGATTACCTAGCAATTTTAACAATGTTTTTATTTTGTTGCAAAAAATATTTTTCAGAGGTGTCCAATAAATTACGATATTTTTCACAAATGTCCGAGGTTTGTGCCGTGTTAATCCGGCGTTAGCAATTTAGGTGATAGCAGCCCTAGTCTAGGGCAACCAGGATAGTGCTAGGATATCATGATGCACATACCTCCGTTCATATAAAGAACATGCTTGGTACATGGCAACAGTTGTATACTCATCTGCTAGTGTTGGTATTGTAATTAAGTCGACAACACTGATGCCCGGTAAAACTTGAAAGAGTTTATGTTGACATCTTACTGCATAAAATTATATATACTTATTATATAAAATAGATAAATATGAAAAATAATCACACCGAAAAAGCGGTGATTAAATCATACAAAAATTATACTAAAACTATTCCGTCAATTCGTGTTGCTTGAGTTTTAAGTTCATACTATTCTATTACTGTAAGTAAATATCTCAAAACAGAAAAAATATGATTAAACTAGAAATTACCAGTTTTCAATGGAATATTCTTGAACTGCAGACAGTACTTCTCCTCGTGTTCTGGCAGCACTGGTTTTGCGCACACCGAGCAGGGGCAGACTCGGGTGAAAGGTGGAGGCTCCCATACTAAATTAAATTTCATGATATTAAAATAAAATGGGATTTGCTTTTAATGATAAAAGAGGAAAGTAATAAGCGGCAATAAGCTCGCCATCTATTACGTGGGACCAACTATATAATTGGCAAAGTGCGGGCGTATAATATGACTCTGCCTACCCCTTCGGAAAAAAGGCGAGAAGTTACGCTTTTTTGAATATAAGGACGAAAATGCAGTGACTTTGAACGGCATTCGTTATACGAATATGATAACGGACTTCTTGCGGCCTCAACCAGACGACATAAATCTGGACAGTGTGGTTTCAGCAGGACGGCGCAACCTGCCACACAGCGCATGAAACAATCGACTTATTGCATGTTCTTTCCAGAACACATTATCTCACGAAATTCTTATGTCTACTGGCCACCAAAATCGTGCGATTTAACGCCGTGCGATTTTTCTCTTTGAAGTTTTGTAAAGTCACGGCCTTATGCGAATAAACCCGAAACAATATCAATTCCTAAGCTCAGATTGGACATCCAACGCGTCATCGGTGAGATACAGCCACATCTCTGTAAAAAAGTCATAGAAAATTACATGATAACAGTAATGTCCGTGGGAGTCATTTGACGAATATTTTATTACATACTTAATCGGAACATGTCTTCTTTCCCATTCAATAAAAATATCACAACACTGTCATAAAAAAATTGTTTTTATTTTAAAATGAAAAAGTGCATTCTTACTGAGACACCTTTTTATGATAAAGCATTTATATATAACTCGCTTCTTCTCTAACGCACTCATCACAAAATTTGGTGTGACCTAAGGTTCTAGAGCAAACTTTAAAACTTCATCAGCAAGCGATTAAAACTTGAGCAGTATTCGAAATATGAAAAGCAAACTATCCAACCTTATTAACCAAACACGAGTGTAAACTATCATAGAATCTATTTAGCGAACAAAACTATGAAGGCGGTTTGCAATCGCTCGATGTGGAAAACATTTAAGATTTTATTTAGCACCGAGCACATGTCAATAAAAGTATATAATAAGTTACCCAAAAATATTAAATGCATAACTAAAGATTTTAAGTTTTAATTTAATTTAAAGGAACATGTATTGCAAAATGCTTAATACAGTCTGAACGAATGCCTGCATTCTTAAACATATAATTGAACAGTTAAATACATTTAATATAATTAGTAAAAACTTAATGTATAAATAGTTTATTGATTCAGGCGTTACTTTGCGAAAATCCATTGTAAGCAAGTGATGGATTAAAAATATCTTTGTAACAATTCCCGCGCTACTATAATTTCCCGAAAAATCGAGAAACTATTCAACACGACACGTGTTTCGCCCTTACACAGGGCATCTTCAGGTAAGATAGGAGCCTCAGAACAACGATGTCTTCACGACCAACGCTGAAACGAGAGTGAGCAGCTGAGCGTATTCGAGCGTATTTAATCCATCACTTGCGTATAAATAGTTGATTGATTTTTATGGTTGTTTATTTTATAATGTATTTTATTTCTATACATAATATAAGGAAGAAATGTGTTTCTGTTTTAAATTGTGATACCCTTGCAGGGTTCATTTGAGGACAAAATATTATTTTTAAGACCTAATTGTGCACTAAATGAAACAATAAAGAATTATGATTATGATTATAGTTAGCAGAATACTTCTAGTGGCATGATTGAGTATGATTTTTTTTATTTTACTTTATTGGGACTACAACAGTTAAACATTGTATATTACATAACATTATAGTAAGTAAGAACACCAAAGTCAAAACTATAACACTAATAAAAAAATTGGTGGGTCATGGACCTATTATTTATAAGCAAACGCTGGAACCTAATCTACAGGAGATTAAAACTTCAACTGTGGCTGAAATAATGAAGCAAACTAACTATCCATTCTATATTAATACTCAAACTCGAGTGTAAACTAAACCACAATCAATTTAGCAAGATAGAATTCTAATGAGGCGGCTTAGTCGATCGCCCGATACCGGACACACTAGAGAGGCCTGTAGAGCAGTGGACTTTAAGTGCCTGATACGATGATTATGATGATGATGATGATGATGAAGACAGGAACTAGAAGGAAAGAGAATTATTTATTGGCGATAACAAATTAAAAAAAGTAACAACTATATTCTAACTACTCTATTATCGCCAACTAGGTGCCCTCTTCAGCTTAACGTTGCAGCGCGTTTCTGCTACTGCAACGCTGGTATTCTGGAGAGGACTAATTCATGATGAGAAGGTCTCTCTACGCTGCATACATCAATGAATCCTTTAGTTTAGCTAGTATTCTTTGGATCCGGGATTGCTACTCCATTAACAGTGTATACCTTGAAATCGAATTGAGATTATAATTTTAAACATCTATTCTATCATTATTTTGATAAAGTATATGAAGAAAAAAATTATATGATGCAAATTATAAAAATCTATAAGTAAGTATTTATTTATTACATTTTTAGGAGAACCAACAGCTTGCTTAATATAATACATTAAACATATAATCTAGTCAATAATAGGTCCCCACTGATAGAAACAGAATCTCATATAACCTCATAAACATAAAATCACATAAAGACAAAAAGCATGCTAGAAGTTAATCATCAAAGAACCTTCTACTTAACTTAGTCCTTGCCGAAACAATATTTGTGCAGAAAAGATCTAAATCTAAGTTATGACAATTTTCATTAAAAGAGTTGCCGACTCGCCACATAAAAGAATTTTATAAAGTAACAAGTTATAATTATTTAAAGTATAAAGAAATCACCACCTATTAACAATAAGATGGAACTTGATCCTAAAATTTTAATGCACCAACCCCATATTATGAACCGAACACGACTGTAAACTAAACTAAAATCAATGAGACAGAAACGAGAGGGTTCCAACAAACAGCATAAATCAGCGAATCCTTTAGTTTAGCCTTATGTTTTCCCTCAATCCGGCATAGTTACACCATTAACTGAAACAGTACCCGGCTTACGGCACATTGGGATCATCGAATTTTCGAAAAACCAAATGCTAATTTCCATATCCATCAATTATTATATTTATTATTTAACAGAATTTGAGTTCTAAGTATATAATTGTTAAGTTTTGTATTCCCTCGTTAACTATATAATAGAACAATAGAGCTACTATCTGTTTCAATGGTCGATATTTTGCAATCTGTTACCTTGTTTATTATAAAGATTGACTGTGTGATTTAAATTTAAATTGAATGCTTTAAAAAATAAAGTAAAGAAATTGAAATAGAATTGGAAGTATTAAAGTTAAAGCATTTATGTTTATAACCTACAATAACCTTTCTGGGTAACCAGCTATATGGCGGTATGTTTATGCCTCTAGTCAACTTTATGTTTAACTAGCAGTTTTGTTTCCAGTAAGTAAACTGAAGCATCTGAGCCATTAGAGAAGAACAAATTTTAAAAAAATTGCGATTTTTTACCTAAATCCCCTTGAATTTCCCTTACAAATTGTCAATAATAATAAACACAATAAAAAATAATGCAGTTTTCGAAAATTTTTAAGCGTTTTTAAATTTTACATCTTATTTTTGTATATATTATTTTAAGAATTGTAAGAGTGTATTTATTAATTGTACTGACTTGCTACCTTATACCTTTTGTGATTCGAGACCACGTGATAGTCGTAAAAATAGAAAACTTCATCATTAAAAAAAAGTGATTAAACAGCGTCATTTCAATTTAACAACTGTCATTAACACTGACAGCTATTCTCTACAATAAATAGATTTATTTATGTCACGTCAAATCACTTGAGGCCAGAAAATATAAGTTTCTACATGAATATTTCAGCCGACCTTTTAATGGAAATGTTAAGGAAATTTCTGAATGGAGAATGGCGACCCTTGTCCAGTAATGTGTCAAAAAATAACTAATACTAGCGGAGTAAGAATGTAAACGAATCAACAATACAATCAAACTTATCGTGTGACCTTTTTGGAACTCATTTCAGTTTTGAAAATCTGTTCTATCATCATATCCTAGCATTATTCCGGTTGCAACAGACTTAGGACTCAGGGTCTAACCAGATTTGTCTGAATTTCAGTTATCATACGTTACTGAGGTACGCAGCAACCGATAAATACACACATAGTCTTCTGACCACCAGGATTTGAACCCGAGACTCTCTGAGTTTAAAGGCTATAAGTTTCGCCACTGGGCTATCGCTGCTAGTTTGAATATCTTAAAATACCACAAAGGCAGAGTCACAGAAGTCAGGTCTTGGGTGACCATTTCTCTGCTAATGACCGTCAAGTGCTTCCGTGCTTCGAAAGAACTTAAGGAACCGAATAATGACGCGAAATGAGTGATTTCCCGCCTTTTTCAACTCAAATACTCATTAATTGATAATAAAACATTACACGTCACAGAAAAGAAAACATACATAATTATTGGAATTATTAAAATTAAATTAAATTACAATATCACGAGGAACTAATAATTTCAAAATAAAAAATGTCAATAAAAAATGATTCAATAAATATAAATGCAAATAATAAAAATAAACAGTCAATAATTATGAAAATTAAATAAAACAAAATGTCATTACTTCATAAAGTCATTAATGTCATAGAACGTTTGCACAAGAAGATATTTCATTAACCTCCCTTTGAAGGCGGACTCAATTTTATATTTAATTTGTATTGAGTACTTGTATTTAATTCGATGTTTCTGAATAGCCACAATAAATATAAATAAGAACGATTTGTATTATAAAAAATATACTCTTAAAACCTATAAGCTAACCCAGGTAATACCACATCTATAACTACAGCTTTATAATAAACTGTCTCCATAAGGCACACGCATCCAATCAAAGTTATTGGTTCTGTAATTTCTCATACATTACTAAAATATACAATTCCCAAGAGGAAAACCCTTTCAATTTAAATGTACGGAAGGACGCAAAATCACGTAGGCAGTCACGACAGGAAAATCTACACATTTGTGTTGGGGATAAATATTATGAATATTTTATTTTGTTGGCTTATAAGTTATACATAATTTAATATTGTATCATTGGAGGCGACAGCAATTTTTTTGGGGACCCATGGTAACAGTAATGTGTCCCTACGTGATATAATAAGAAATGAGGAAATCCGTAGAAGAACTAGAGTGACCGACATAGCGAAGCGCGGTTGCAAGCTGAAGTGGCAGTGAGCGGGGCACGTAGCTCAAAGAACCGACGACCGATGAGGTTCTTGAATGGCGACCACGAATCAGCTAACGTAATAGCGGGCGGCCACTCACGCGATGGACCGATGATCTGGTCAGGACGGCGGGGAGCCGGTGGATGCAGGCGGCAAAGGATCGATCTACATGGAAAGCAATTGGGGAGGCCTATGTTCAGCAGTGGACTTTAAATGGCTGAAATGATGATGATGACGATTAATAGACATTACATAAAATTAAGTCAGATTTTACCTACAACCTACCAAAAGATTTTTTTTGCAATATATGTTATTATTATGACGACCAATATGGCGTGGAGGTCAGTATACCTGTACTCCAGTTCTGAAGTAGTGGGTTCGATTCCCAGACAGGAGAAATATTCATTTGTATGCATGAACAAAAGTATTTTTTCTGGTCTGGGTGTTTCCTATACATAAAAATAACTTTTTTACATAAAAATCCTATACATAAAAATAACTATTTAAGGAAAAAGCGTTAAATTTACATGATATAATAAAGTCTATGAGATCTCGTTTTGTAATAAGCCCCTAGATGTTTATCCGTTATTTAGTATCCCTAACACACGTTCTTAATGATACTTATCTTGGAACTAAATAATTGGTATAATTGTTAGAAATTATTTATTTATTATTACGTAAAGTAGTCAAATGTATGTGACAAATGCTGTGTTTACATGGGAATATTTATTGGTCTACTTTTTTTTAATTATGAAACACTGATACATACACATTTACATACATTCACGCCTGTTTCCCCGAACCGCTCATGTCTCTTTCATTGTTGTTAAAATAATATATTGAGTTTTCATTTTGTTTGTGAATGTTTGACGAATCTAAATGATCGTGTTGATCTTAAAGACAATAAAGTATATGTTATATTTATTCTTTCAATCCTTACTGTATTGACGTGACAACGTCTTATAAATTGGTTTGCCGGGTGACACTTCAAGAAACTGCGTTACGCTCCGCTCACGTTATGCGCTTACAATGAGAGCGAGTGAGAGGCACGCGTCCCTTCCACTCGGGCATGGTTAGCCCGCCTAAGAGCGAGAGAGACAGACATAAATATAATTCTTTATATAAATAAAAGTTTTAAATTGTTACTATTATTTCATCCTTCTTCATACTATACGAATGACAATTCACATTAAAATTATTTTACCACTCAAAGTCGTTGTCACGTAAAACTTTCGCCCGTATACCGACTTTACAGGCAACCAATTTTTTAATATTATTTTTTATACTTATTGGAGATCAAAATTTGTCAAGTATCTTGTTGCTCTATAAACTTTAGAATCATTAAATCTCTTACAATCTTGAAACTAAATAATGAATGTGCTATTAGTGTTATGCATAATAAGAAACTGAAAAAAGGTTATATACTTTTCATACTTAATATATATAGAAAACGGGTGTTTCCTTATGCATAATAAGAAACTGAAAAAAGGTTATATACTTTTAATACTTAATATACATAGAAAACGGGTATTTCCTATGTGTATTAAAAACATTGATATAATAATAAATAACTGGGTAGTATAGAACATAATATTCATAAAAAAATATATTGGTTTGCTTCTCCTTGCTGTCATATTTTGGTATTATATAACTATACTTATTTTTATGTATTTTATGATAAGTATAGTTTATCTTTTCTTAGGTTAGGTTATGTATGTTTATAAACTACCGCACCGCCTTTAAAGTTTTCTGCTAATTCTAAGATAAACTGGCAGAGAATGCCTTATGGCATTAAGTTTGCCTTTTGTAATACTTTTAAGTGTGCAATAAAGATTAAATAAATAAATAAATTTTCAGGTCAAAACGGTCGCTATTGAAATTGATGAAATAAAATAATATTTACAGATCTCAATGGAAGAATGGTCATCTTCAGCACGTGGTGGCTTTGGTGTTTTCACTTTGGGGATGTACATCATCTTGAACGGGCAGTGGCAAATGTTTTCTGAAAATAAAATAAAATCTTTTATTATGCAATAATTACACATTTAGGTGCAGAATTCCTTGTCTTTTGATTATATTCTTTAAGTTGTATTCAATAAAATGCAATAAAGTTCTGTTCTCTAGATCCGCTCATTTCTGTAGATATATTTTGTTATTTGATAAGTCAATAGGTATGCCATAATTACTTTTTTTTTAAAATAATTATATCAATATCCCTATTAGGATTTCTCCAACGATGATCTCATGAGCCAAAGCCAACCTTACCTGCAAGTGGTGCACCTGCCGATCAACGGACAAGGCTCTGGCGAACATAACAGTGCCCGGTAAGCGGCAATAGGCTTGCCATCTATTACGTGGGACCAATTATATAATTGGCGAAGTGTGGGCGTATAGCGTCAGCTATAGCCTCAGCAGGGCGTCAGCGTGGTCAGCGGCGAGTCGGCCCAGTTGCTGATGCAGACGCTATGCCCATTGTACAAGATGCGAGATATAGACTTGTACATAGCACGAGGATGTTGCAACTGGGCCGACTCGCCGCTGACCACGCTGACGCCAAGTCCAATGTACAAGATGTAGACTTGTACATACTGCCGACTCGGAAAAGAGACACGCCGGGCTGATGATGTCGGCGCGAAATGCAGATGGTGCATGACGACTGTGGTTCAGCGTTGCATGTAGACTTGTATTATACGCATCTGCCTACCCCTTCGGGGAAACAGGCGTGAATGCATGTATGAATATAATAGGTTGGGGAAAAAGTCTTTTCGTATTTTTGTATGAAAAGTCAAGACATTTTTTTTCAAAGTTTATTTACATTTATTTACAATATATATGTACCGTTTTGTTGAATAACTTTCTGCCATTTTGTGGGCAGATACATTATCCCGTTACTGTAGAAACTTTGGGACTTCTGATCAAAAAAACGGGACAAATAGTTTTGGCAGTCCTCTCTTGAGGTCAACCTTACAGAACCTGAAGAATTCTGCAGAGACCGAAACAGGTGAAAATCTGAAGGCGCAAGGTCAGGGCTATATGGTGGATGCACTAGGACCTCCCAGTCGAACTCTCTTAATTTTTGCTGAGTGGCTAAAGATGTGTGTGGTCTAGCGTTATCGTGATGAAAGACCACACCCTTCCTGTTGATCAATTCCGGCCGTTTTCTCTCGACTGCTTCCTTTAATCTCATCAGTTGCTGGCAGTAAAGATCAGAATCGATGGTTTTGCCGGGCGGTAAAAGCTCATAATAAACAATGCCCTTCCAATCCCACCATACACACAGCATCACCTTATTTCGTGTTAGGCCAGGTTTGGCCACAGTCTGTGAAGCCTGGCCAACTTTCGACCACGACCTTTTTCGCACGTTCTTGTCGTACGTGATCCACTTTTCATCGCCAGTTATCAATATCTTCAAAAACGGCTCAGTTTCATTACGTCTCAATAATGAATCGCAAATGAGTACACGGTTCATTAAGTTTCTTTGAGTGAGCTCGTGTGGCACCCAAATATCGAGCTTTTTTGTATAACCAGCTTTCTTCAAATGGGTCAAAACTGTTTTGTGGTCAATTCCCAGTTCTTCAGCTACATCGTAACTACTAATATGCCGATCTTGCTTCACTCTTTCAAAAATGGCGTCCATTTTATTCGTAACAGGGCGCCAGAGCGAGGTGCATCTTTAACATCAAAATTTCCGGACTGAAAACGTTTGAACCAAATTTGTGCTACTCTTACTGACACTGCATCAGGTCCATAAACATCACAAATTTTTTTCACTACTTGAGTTGCATTTTTGCCTTTTTTATAATAAAATTTTAAAATGTATCGAATTTCTTCATTAGATTCACTCATTTTTACGGAGAGAAAAACAAATGAAAAATAGCGGGAAACATCTTTTTTTTTTTTTTCTTTTCTTTATAATGGAACCTTTTTAATGTTACCAAAACCAGCCAGACACAAATAGTACAGTCAAAAAAATTTTATAATAAGTTTATACCTACGTTATGCGAAAAGACTTTTTCCCTGACCTAATATATAAAAATATTATACCGGTTTTGTTACGGATATTGTGTAGATCTTTGACTTGACTTACTTGAATGAGACCAATCTTACTTGACTTTACTGTGACTAAATGACGAAATCGCACATAACTTGATTTATTAAATTAATGAAACGATTCATGGAAGAAGCAATTATTTAAGTTTACATGATATAATAAAATCTAAGGATAAAAAAAAATGTTCGACTACGCCCTATTCAAACCTATACAAAACTGTTATATAAGAATGAGAATAAGAATATTTTTTTATTGACAAAATAACATAACATAACAATTAGATTAAACAGTTACAAAAAAACGTACAGAAAAACAAAACAAAAATATTAAAAAAAATAATAACAAATGGAAATAAATTCACATTCACAGTCACATTTCTGTCTATATGTCACTGTCAGACAATATCGCATCCGGTTACAGTACGGACGGTTTTTTATGTCAGATACCCGATCGTTTCGATTACGGATATGCAGCATCGTAACCACGAATCATCAAACGTAGTAGAGGACGGCCCTCCACGCGATGGACCGCTGATCTGGTCGGGGCGGCGGTTAGCCGGTGGATGCAGGCGGCAAAGGATTGATTTACGGGAAAAGCAATTGGGGAGGCCTTTGTTCAGCAGTGGACTTGAAATGGCATAAATGATGATGATGAACAACGCTGGTTCATACCAAGGACTAAATCTATTACTTACATAAAGTGATTAAACTTAGATATACCTATTTACTTATTACTTTCTTTCTTAAGCCCGCGAAACTATGATTAGCACGAAGCTTTTGCTGATGCTGAAGTCTATGGTCGACTTTCACATGCATACATTCACGATCATATCCCATGTTGGTAAAAATCTCACTATTATTTTTACAAGGGTTCTTTCTGTACAGTTGTAGTTAAGTGTAGTTTAAGATTTTCTCTAAAGAAATAGCGTCAAATGTTGAGGGAATGGTGAGGGTACTGTATGATACCGGCCTGGAATAGTGCCACCCCCTCTCATCTCACGGGGAGTCGTAAGAGTCAACCAAAAGAAATTTACCGGATGATATGCAGCAGCGTCATTCTGTGTACTAGCTTGAAATGCATGCCCAGTTTGGTGATTATGGTAATCTATTGGCGAGACCAATATGCAGCAGTGCCCTCTAAGGCTGATATGATGGTGAGGAAACTTCTATATGCCACATGATAAACGACCCACCTAATTGAAAGTGGTCACTCCACCCTATAGAGGCCTAATGGGCGGCTTGATAAATTCTAGCAGTGTATGGCTACACCTGCCTCCTCCAATCCGCACTGGGTCCGCGTGGTGTAGTATGACCCAATACCCTCGCACCATGTGAGAGGAGGCTCGTGCTTAGTAGTGGGACGTTTATGGGCTGAGATGATGATGATGATGACTCTACCCTATGGTCGCTTGCAATATCGAGGGTATTAACAATTCGACTGGGCATTGCCGATATTATTAAAACCAAGTAATAGGTGGTGAGCCGCTTACCGGGAACTTTTATGTTCAGTAGAGCATCTATCGTTTTTCAGCAGGTGAGGTAGGCTAGGGCTTCTTAGATCTTAGAAGGATCCATATATGTACACCCAAACACTAAGGTCAACTTTGTTGAACCGTTCCACTTTATTATGGGATGTAAACTTGTTTTCTATGCGCATAAAAATATTAGGACTTTACACAACTCGAAAGTTACATAATTTATCAACGTCGTCCTCTTGCAAAGCAATATGTTCTAGCGCAAAATTTATAAAATGAGAATCCGTCTAAAATGGGAATACGTACCAAGTGCAAACACGTCTCTCATTGAAAACTTTTTACGGTCAACGATGTCGTTTGCGGAAATATATATTCCCGACGGTATCCTGCCTTTTCGTCGTAAATTGTTTGGCCGATTATTATTTGCCAACCGACTTATCACTTATTTGACAGCGATTGACATTTTTTTATAACAACGTTTTGTTTTGAAGAATTATTGTTAAGCTGATTATTATTATGATACAAAGCCTCATTTGCCAAATCTTTCACTATCCTTAACAACTATGAGACGAATAACGTTTCATCAGTTCCCTTTTTACATACTGATATCTTTCTGATAAAAAAACTAAATAAATGAATTATTTAAGATTTACTTCTCCCACTGGGTAAGCGTGAGGTAATTTTTTTCTCACCATTAAAAATAATTTATTATAGTAGTTACATTTGTTACTTAATAAAACAATACATTAATAAAAATATTACGCTAACTAAAACAGTCGCTACTTGAAAGTTTGCATTTGGAAAGGTGTCATTATAAAAAGCAGACCAAACATACAGTTGGCAACTGTTAGTCTGGAAAATAAAACAATACAATTAGAACAATATAATTAGAACAGTTGGCAAATGATTATTCCGCAAATTAAAATTCTTCGAAACGTTGGTAGGCATGCAATAATCGGCCGATAATTTTCAGCGAATAGGCAGAGAACCTTTCCCGACGCGTGACAGGCTACAACAAATTATCAATAAACAACTTGTGCCACAAAAGCGTTGTTTGTTACATTTATAGTCCCATAAATTCCATGTTTATTGAAAGGTTTTCACTGTTAGTGCCGAAGGGATGTTTTAATTTTCCTGTCGTATTGGAATTTATTGTGTAACTAGACCACCATTCGGTCGGACTTTTATTACCGTGCGACGATTGTGAGCGGACAGGAAATAATAGAATTCCAATTGTTTCCTTAAATTTTTATGTGATAGCTAATTTTCGTTTTAGGTTCTTATAATCTGTAAAGTGGCGGATCACTTCAGAAGACTAAAAATTATATATATTCAATTTAATCTGCCTGTGACAAAAGGTTAAGTAATTTTAAACTTAGTAAAATTTTAATATGAAGTCCCTTTAAATAGTGTGGTTGCATGTCCACCATCTTCTTTTGTTTGGCCAAAGGGAAACGAGAGGGTGAGTGGGACTCGTCCCTGCCATACCCACTATAAATCTTCCGACGACGCCTGCCGCTTGTTGATAAAGTCTAGTATATGAGTTTCAGCTGGAAGAGGGGCCTGCTGCCATTGTCTCCCAGGCCAATATCGGATGGACCTCCTTAGAGAGGCACGATAGAAGCACTATAGAGGCACTGTGGACGCGCCCCTCCTACCCCCGTGTGCATGGCATTGCATGTGTGGACTACTACTCGAAGGGTTTGCGCCTAGACAGCAAGGTCCCCCTGCCCCCGCCGCGTAAGACTCTTAACGCTGCTGCTACGTTGCCGGAAAGAGCTAATTCCGCTACGTCTCCCGTTCCGCGTCCTCTTTCTGCGACATCAACACTTTGCAGAAGAAGGCGATCGCCTCCTTCGCATGACAATCGGTAGCGAGAGAATGTCTCCTCCCGGGGCCCGGCTAGCGACACTCGCAGCCCTGTCCACGTCGGACACTCTATCAAAGTGTGCTACGCAGTATACAATGTGCAGTTACAATGGTGGGTCAACCATCTCTTAGCTTTACTATCAAAGATTTATCTATAATCGCGCAAAATATTTGTAAGCAAAGTCAATGTTTGGTTGGATATATTTTATAGCTGAATGTCAAATGAGGACATAACTCAAAGAGAGCCAAATGCATCCATGTGCATGCACGTTTAGGTCTCATGTCACGTGCACCAACAGTGCGTGTCCCAGTTGTGACGCGCATGGCTTGAACGCCGTCTGAGATAGCGAATTTACTCATGAGAAGCCTTATCGATAAATATATCTGTTAGTTCATCCTTAAAACCATTATTCTCCGCCATCTTTAAATAAGAACATGAGGTAGATAGACTTGTCTAATATGACTAAGACCAGTCCAGGAAGCTCTCAATGTCATGTCCTAAATTTCCATGTCATGTAATAATGTGGTACATATTTTGAACCGAAAGCTCAGTCGGCTGTTAGAACTATGCATTACGCCCAACAGGGCCTCCTTTTGCTAACAATAAAGGCGAGATTGGGGTGATTCCTAACCACCCTGCCTTTATTATATACTTCACCCTTGCATAACTACTGAATGGTATTTTTGTAAATTTAAATTGATAACTGAAATCAATGACCGACCGATATGGCGTGGTGGCGAGAATACCCGCTCTCCGCTCCTAAGGTCGTGGGTTCGATTCCCACGCAGGACAAATCTTTGTGTGCATGAACATGAATATTTGTTCTGGTCTGGGTGTTTTTCTATGTACATTAAGTATGTATTTACAAAAAAAAAAGTATTTATGTAGGTTTATCCGTTATTTAGAATCCATAACACAAGTTCTTAATAATACTTTTCTTGGAACTAAATAATTGGTGTAATTGTCAGAAAATATTTATTTTATTTATTTATTATTTTTTAATTACATGAACTTCTACAATGTCTTTTTAAGTACTGGAACATTTGCTAACAAATGGTTCAGATCTAGGTTTCCAAAAACTGACCGCTTTGAACGCTTCTTTACTTCAGCAATCTGTTTCAGTCTACCTAGTCTCCCAGTATACACGTACCACGTACAATGTCCATTAAATTAAAAAAATATTAAACACATACCTACTCAAAATTTGTATCAGACATATTAAATTTAGACCGCTTTAATTTAAAAAACCCGAGTCCCTAATACTGGGACGTGATAATAATATGGACCTTCCGTTCGTCCTTAATCCGTCAAGTGCCGGCAAATTTATAGCAATGAATATACATTGTTAAATGGCCACAGGTAGCCGCGGGGATTATAAAGTTAAACGCGCTCGTTATTTATCCAGCCTGAAACTCGACTCTAAATAATTAGTGGATAATGAAGACCGACATCCTTATTATGGTGACTCGAAATGTATCCTGATTTATTTAAACGTTTCTTTTAAAATACCTTTTCATTATGGACCGTCGCGTCAGTAATGATCTGGTCAAGGCGGCGGGAAGCCGATAGATGCAGGCGACTCAGGATCGCTCAATGTGGAAATCTATTCAGGGGGCCTATGTTCAGCAGTGGACGTCAGATGGGTGAGATGATGATGATTATGACGTCGATAACAACATTCTTTGACGCACTGCCTTCCGGCCAAAAGGGGAACGAAAAGGGGTGTGGGACGCACCATCGGCAGACGCGACCGCCAGCAGTAACGACGATGCCCGCTGCTTGTTGAGAAAGATCTCCTTCTACCTCCTGTTGACCATAGCGTGTGTGGTTGACTTCCTTGAGGGTGCATGGTTAGGTAGCAGGGGCCTCCTGCCCCCGGCGCCTATGACCCTTCTGGCGCTGCAGGACGGGCTCTCTTGGTCCGCCCGCTGTTCTCTCTTGATTTCCCTCCCGGTACTTAGTGTTACCTGGGTGTTACCGTTCCCCGGCCTCCGCCCAACCGGATTCAGACCCCCAACACGCCAAAGTGAAGTCCGGGGATGACGACTTTAGGAACTAAGCCATCCTCACCTGCTAGCGGTGCACCAGTCGATAAATAGACAATAAAAGCGTAAAATTTGGGTTTTGTTTAAAACTTTTTGGCTATTGCTATATTCACATATATTTAGACCAATTGTGGAACAAAGACCTTACCCACAGTTTAATAAAATAATACTGCTTTATTTTGCTTTGTTCTTAGTTTTTGGGTACAAACAAATACAACAATGTAAAAATATTCATATTTTTCATCCGTACATGAAGTTCAAGTCGAAGTGAGTACATACTACAGAATAAGTATATTATTCCCAGGTCACGTGTTAGATTTATAAAGGCGATGTAAAGCGATAAAAGTTAAAAGATATTCTGCATTGTTATCGCTCCTCTAAGTTTTTAAGTAACTATGCGAGCACTGCTAACCTTTTTCAAACATTTCATTTTTTTTGAGATGGAATTGGAAAAAGTGTGTACTATAAAATCAGTATTAGTGAAGTGTGGGTATAATAACTAGTTAAGAGATCGTTGTTCTGCGATACTATGTGGTTGGAAACGTAGCAGAGTTCATAAGGGTCATAACTTGGATGACCGTTGGTGTGGATTTGAATATCAAGCGCTTCAGTGCTTCAGAAGGCACGATAGGGTGTTGGTCTCAGTAATCACCATGTGTGCTAGTCGTCAAGCCAAGTAAGTGGCCTTATTAGGCCGCTTGAAAATTTCAGCCAATCCGCAATTGGCCCACATGATGGATTATTACCAGTTCTCCCCCATCTTTGTTTGTGAGAGAAGGCCTGTGACCAGAAGAGAAACGTTAATGGGCTAAGCTGATGATAAAACCAATATGATTTTACACTTATAGCTTTTTTTTAACTTAGGTACTTATGATTTTTCCGTTTATTGCCAGGTATCCTAGGCTAGGTCATTGATACTTACTCTTAACTATTAAATTGAATTCATTGGATGGGCGAGCGTAATCTTTAAGTGACGACGATGTAATTTATAATTATTTGTATGTTAATTTAAGTTCTCATTCAAGTGACTGTATATGTCTTTTTGAGAAAAAATATCTTTGACCATTATCCGCCACATTGCCAATTACAGATCATCACAAATAACACATTTAAAGAACAACAGAAGTCAATATCAAAACTTGATAACAAACTTATTCTCACTTGACTAGGTCTCCACTAAAATTAATAATATTTTTCGTTGAGATAAAAACAAACTTTAGAAATGGCCACCACTTGAGGCACTGTTCTCAGCATATCTTTGGTTAGCGCAGTAGCTTTTGCATTCATATTCCCATTTAACTCGGTCATTCGTGATAGACTCCCACACAAGATATTATTTTTCGTCAAAACGTGAAGTGCAATTCGAAGCGAGTGCAGAATAAGCATGTCATACGCGCGTCACGTATTAGATTTATTGCGACGATGTTGGACGACATGACCGCAGTTTTGCTGGAAAGAACTACCATATTCCATAACTATCTTCGTACTACCGTACAATCTTAGAATAATTACACCTAGACGCCCAGTACGCGTCGTCAAAGTGAGGCAACTCAAACCTAGCCATATTGGCTAAGTTTGTTACGCGGCCCGTCAGTGCTCAAGGTCGTGTCGTATTGAAAACTACTCCTGATATTTTTATTAAAAATTACGGTTTGCGCTATGAACGGATATCACAATACGTCAGAAAAGCACAAGAAACATATTAACATAACATTACACGGGTAAATTATGCGTTTGAACTTAAATTATTAAGTAAAATATTCATTAAAATGAAAAAAATAATTTCAATATTTGTTACGTGACAGTTGATGAAAATGTTGACATTAAGGGGAAAAAATCTCCTTCATTTTGTTACAATTAGACAATAATTAAATTGCACAAAATGTTATTTGACAATTATCTGCTACTACCTTCCGCCCGCGACTTTGTTCGCGTGGAATAATTTCTTTAATATACGATAACACAAAAATCTTTCTTTTTGCATTGATTGATTGATTTCAATTGATATGGCATAAATCACATCTTAAAAAGGTGTAATAGTTTTATTCGATTCTGGTCTATCTACATAAAACAGTTGACTAACTATAACAATTTAAGAGTTTCATAGCTCTAAATATATTAAATAAATAAGTAGTGAAAAATTATTCACCCCAGGCAGGATAAATATAATACATTTTTTATGAAATTATAAAGTAAGTGGTTTTTCGCATAAACTAAATGCAATAAATAGCTATTCAACTTCCCTACTTTTAGGGAAAATTGAATGAAATGACAACATGATTTTTTTCACTGTGTGCGTTTCGTCGAGCGTAAATACAAGTATCTTACGCACACATAGATTTTTTTCTTGCCTCGCTTTTCTAAGCGTACAATATTAATACCGTAAGCAGATTTATGAAAGCGTTAGCGCTTTATTTTAGTTGCGAGTAAAGTTTTTATTCTCTAGTATTTTTAAGGGAGTTTAAATTTGTTGGTATAATGAGAAACGTGCAGACGTGGCAAGACTTAATAAACTACACAGGACTGAGCTGGCTGGCAAGAGAAACATTTTGTGTTTTTATAGGGTTTCGCACGTACAGCAGACCAAACGGAACATTTTTAATTTTGAAC
This sequence comes from Musotima nitidalis, assembly GCA_949126915.1. Lineage (NCBI taxonomy): Eukaryota > Metazoa > Arthropoda > Insecta > Lepidoptera > Crambidae > Musotima > Musotima nitidalis. The sequence goes on from OX421425.1 coordinate 17,071,691, forward strand.
CTACTTGCCAGATCACATATATTATTATATCACGCCTGTTGCCCCCAAGGGTTAGGAAGAGGCACTTTGTACGCCCTCATTTCGCCAGTTATATTGTTGGTCCCACGAAATAGGTGGCGAGCCTATTGCCGATTACCGGGAACTTTTCAAAGAAAGAAAGTAAGAAAGAAAAATAATTATTCAATAAAAAAAATACAATATGTAGTTAACACATATTAAGAATAGAATAATAAGAACTTAAGTGAATGAAGAACTCTGACTGACAGATACCCCCGACTCTTAAGTCACCGGCAGACTGACAAATCTTGAGAAAAACCACAACAGACAGATAAACTAACAAACCTTGACAAATTCTGACAAAGAACCCATTTGCTTTTATTTCTTTATTATGGTACCGCTCATATCTCTTTCAGTGTTGTTAAAAATATATCGAATTTCCATTTTGTATGTGAATGTTTGACGAATCTAAATGATCATGTTGATCTTAAAGACTCAAATAAAATATTTTATTTTATTTTATTTACTCAACTTGTATTGAAATGGTGCCCACTCAGCATATTTATTGTCAAACATCACAGAGATGTCACGACGCTGATCTTCCGTAGGCACCTTTTCAGAAAGTAATATTTACGCACAATATATCAATTTGTTTGAAAGGCTTTTATGTTCGTTAGAGCCTTGTTTGTTGATCGACAGGTGCACCACTTGTAGGTGAGATTGACTTGGGCTCCTTAGATCTTGGTAGAAGCCCTATACACCATACGGACACAATTATAAGAAGCGAATTTGCTCCGAACCTTCTGGCCAGAATAAACTGAAATTAAAATGTTAACAGATATAAAAGTTCCCGGTAAGCGGCAATTGACTCGCCACCGACTACGTGCGGCCAACAATATAATTGGCGAAGTGTGGGCGTATAATATGCCTCTGCTTGCCCTTCGGAGAAATAGGCGTTATGTTATGTATGTATGTTGCTTGTGATAAATTTCCTTATGATAATTTTATGTGAACGAACCGTTATATTTCGTAAATTTTATATATTTAAGCGGTTTGTAAAAATTCAATATATTTTCAGCTTTCCTCCGTTTGGAAGCGTTTGGGTCACGCCAATAATCATGTATTAACATTTCACCTAATAGATTCGATTAATAATTTTCTAAGTCAGACAGACAAATAGTCATACAAGTAATACTATGATCAGTTTTTTTTATTTGAAACGGCCAGAAATTGAGTTGGAAAGTATCGAAAAAAATCACACCAAGTTTATCCAATAATACTATAAGGAGCTGTCTTATTAATCCATGTTTTGGTTTCACCTTGTTTACGGTAATCGGCCAGTTTTATCATGTCCTTGGAAAAATCATTTAATTACCAATACCAATACTATACTCTTGTTTGTAATGTTATATATTAATATCCAAACCATTAAGTGATTAAATTCTATTAGTTTCATTGAATTATGCATGACAGATTATAGACTACATGCTCTACTATTATTGAAATAAAACATAGCTGGTTATGATCAGTTAGTTTGGTCCGTTAAACCAATCCGGGGCGGACGTAGGCATCGCATGGCAGGATTGCACGCTTTGGGTTATTTATATAAAGTACAACCTGTGGCCGTAGTTCCATTTTAATTGTGTATATACTGGTAGGGTCATTTTCCATTTCTTTTTTTTTTACGTCGTTAACAAAATGATTTTCTGCACTGCCTTTCGGCCAAAGGAGGACTGAAAGGGAGTGAGGGACTCACTACCGGCAGACGCGACCGCGGGGTGCCAGCGTCTGACACCCCGCCCACGGCCAACGTCCCCCGGACCAAAATCGGGTACTCCAACTCAGACAGGCTCAGCGGACAAGACCCTCCTAGCAGCAGTCCCACTTAAACCGCTCAGGCTTCTTGAGCCGAGTGCGTAAGAGTAAATCATTCCACTGACGTAAAAAATCGCTATGCCATATACTCATATATGAACAACTAGCGTATTGGAGAAATTAGCAAGCATAGTTCAATTACAATCTTAGTTTTTCTGTTAAGGCTTTATACAGTCTCAATTAAGCCAATATATACATGTATTCTTATCTAGATCTACAATACATACATACATTCACGCCTGTTTCCCCGAAGGGGTAGAGACATATTATACGCCCACACTTCGTCAATTATGTAGTTGATCCCCCGTAATAGCGAGCCTATTGCCGCTTACCGGGCACTGTTATGTTCGCCAGAGTCACATCCGTAGACCGGCAGGTGCACCACTTGCAGGTAAGGTTGACTTTGTCTTCTTAGGTCTTGGTAGGATCCCTATACACCCACCTATATATCTACAATACTAATACAAAAATTTAGATTAAATACTTTCAGCTCGATGGAATAAGCTCTCTGTTCACCACTCAGCTGTGGCTGAGCTCATGTAATCTGATAGCATCACCTGATACGTGAATAATAATTAATGTTATGTGGTTGGATATAATTGAACATAATTAATCCTAATCGGTTCATTCAATCACTAGGAATAGTTCTGTGGTAGTTGATGACACGTACTGAGGTTGTTATGGCCACAAATGCGGCTAATTTTCGATCGGTTAAAAATTGTCATGTTACACACATGCGCATGCTTAATGGAATACTAGCTTTAAATAATTTATTGATTCAGGCGTAACTTTGCGGAAATCCATTGTAAGCAAGTGATGGATTAAACATATCTTTGTAAAAATTCCCGCGCTACTATAATTTCCCGAAAAATCGAGAAAGAGAACTCTCGTTTCAGCGTTAGTCGTGAAGACATCGTTGTTCTGAGGCTTTTATTTTACCTGAAGATGCCCTGTGTAAGGGCGAAACACGTGTCGTGTTGAATAGTTTCTCGATTTATTCACACTGCTTATATTTTAGACAATTGATTAACATTGATGAGAAATCAGTAATAAATGTTGAAACTGTGTACGTAACTCAAATCCGACCTATCTGCTAATAAGTCTACGTGCCATTAAGCATGAAACAGGTTGTATAAACTGTCGATAATAGTCACTACTGAAGAATCAACTCAGACAATGTGCGAGGTTAAGTGTCTGTTGGCAGGGTACACGTGAAACTGACGGCCAGAAAGTTTAACAGAAACGTAGCATGAGACGCCTCAGATCAAAGAACGATCTTATAAAGGTTACAGGAGCACACTGGAAACAGTTCGCGTGCAATTCGTCACAGTGGAAGTTTATGGCAAAAGCCTTTGTTCAGTAGTCAACATGAATATCAACTAGTATAGCATCATAGTCTCTCAAATGCAGAAGAGTGTAGCCGTAGAATATAACAAAAAAAAAATTATACATTACGGGACTTTTTGGCGGGAAAGTGAAGCGCCATGGTGTTTTGTTTTATTTTCTAAAATTTGTGATATGTCGAATATTAATGTGTAATAACAGTGGTTTATTAACCGTAAATTAAATTGTTGAATGAAACAAAATAGTGCAACATCACTTTTCAAATTCTCTCAAGATGTCCATGTGAGATCTCTGTATAGTCCCACATCTTTATTAGACTCAAGGTGTTTAGGGAGAGGCGATCTCATATACAATATTTATCACCAATCATTCTCATTTATTATGATTTATATATCTCTTACTTGAATAAACGCACGAAGCCATTGTGTAAGATTTGTAAATTTTTACAAACAGAATGAAATTTCAATAAATTGTTAAACAACAATAATCATGTCTTTAAGCTTTATGAGACCAAAAGTAGATCTTCTCAATGATATAGTCAGAATTTTAAAGAATGTTTTTTATAACATATTGGATCAATATTATCCGAATAGTAACAAACAATAGCACTGTCTCACTTATAACATCACAAGTAAGCTATACCAGGTTTATTTATTACTTAATATCATTTGAATATTACTTTCTACGACGAGCCTAGGGATTTCATTATTTCATATTGTTGCGGAATTTTCCCCATATTGTTTGCAACCACCAAGCGTATTCCCGGAGGAAATTGTTACACTGTACCTTAATCAAGTCTTCCCTATTTCAGGTGTTTCTACGCTTTACACGGATGAAAACAGGCGACGGAATAAAATTAGGTTATCAGGGACAGAGGTTAATTTATAAGACAGGTGCCACTAATTAACTCATTAATATTTTAGATATTTTCTTATAAGGTCATATTTACCATTATAAGCATGCATAATGGGCATATACCTCTAGAAGAATATAATCTATTGGAGAAGTAATGTTCAGAACTGGACTTAAACGCTGATTTGATGATGAGTGGGACTTTATTGGGTTGAGGGCATGATACATACATACATACATTCACGCCTGTTTCCTCGAAGGGGTAGACTGAGGTATATTAAAAGCCCACACTTCGCCAATTTTATAGTTGGTCCCACGTAATAGGTGGCGAGACTATTGACGCTTACCGGGCACTGTTATGTTCGCCAGAGCCTCGTCCGTTGATCGGCAGGTGCACAACTTGCAGGTGAGGTTGGCTTGAATTCCTTAGGTATTGGTAGGTTCTATATACACTCTTTTTTATACCTGTTTTGTTAAACTATTTACAATTTATTAAATGTTTAAACTCTGACGACAAAATATGAGTGTTGTAAAGTGCAACGTGTGAAGTACGTTGAGTTTTGAGATTTTAGTTTAATGTACTTTGCCACAAACAGTTTTCACAAAAATAAGTACATTAAATAATTGTAAAAGGATCATATTTAACGTGTCTTCAAAATTAATAAATTGCCAACCTAACCTAACCTTTTTGTACATCAAAATTACTGATTGAGCACCTAATCACCTATTAGATGCTCACTCAGTATTTTTGATGATCAAAAAAGCTTTTTTTAGAGGTTTAGTTTATTATATTCCTTTGTAAAATAGGTGGTATAGGTAGGGCATACCAGTGCAAAACAAAATACTTAAAGAAAAAACTAAAGATTATATGAATAAAAAAATTAATTAATACATTAACAAACAAAACGATAATTGAAGGAAAGCACCGATCACAAGTTTTGTTTTAGGATGGGCGACCTTTTGTGTGCATTATATTTCTGACTACCGTGCTTCGAAAGGCATATTAAGCCGTATACTAATCTAGCTAGCTATAACTTATCACTGATGTGGTAGTCGTTAAGCAAATTTAAGCAGCCCTGTAAATGTACGGTACTTTAGATTTTAAGATCTCTGTGCCCAGGTTTCACAACGCATTTTCTGACTTCCTGATAACGATTGCCATAGATGTTCATGACAGCCGGTACCAACGGCTTAACGTGCTTTCCGAGGCACGGAGCAAGCGATAATACAAAATAACGAAGTCAATCCTTTATCCTGTGTGGAAATCGTACTTGCGACCTCAGGAGAGGAGTGCAGCTAAGTACTCTCTTTTATTTTATTGAATGTAATAAAATATTTGTAAGAAAGAAACTCCAAAAAATCCATATAAATTATTCACCTGTTTGCACGGCACGCTTTCTGTCTTCTTCTGCGAATATTTCATCAGCATTCAGACTGCTCAGCTTCAGGTCCTCCCAGGGGGATTGCTCTTTCTGTAAAGAAAATTTCCAAAAATGAATTACGGTTAGAAAGCTTACTGCTTATTTAATATTTATTGGATCATGTTTTCTACAGACAACATATAAATTATAACATTTAAAGATATAAAGCTAGTTTTGCTTGCAATTGATTTCCACTAAGAAACGACTGATTTAATTAATTACATAAATTGACAGCGACAGCCCAGTGGAGAGACCCATTGCCTTCAAATTCAGGTCTCGGCCTCAAACTTTGGCTTATCGAAGTGATGTGCGTAGCTATCGCTTGGTGTTTGAAAGCACATTAAGCCGTTAATCCCGGCTGTCATTAACATATATTTGCAAAGCAGTGCAGTGTACAAAATTTGGCATTAGGTATTCGGTGTTTTGACGTGACAACGTCTTATAAATTGGTTTGCCGGGTGACACTTCAAGAAACTGCGTTATGCTCCGCTCACGTTATGCCCTCACAATGAGAGCGAGTGAGAGGCACGCGTCCCTTCCACTCGGTCATGGTTAGCCCGCCTAAGAGCGAGAGAGACAGACATAAAAAGTGAAAGGCACGCGTCATAAATAAATAAATGTTTTAAATTGTTACTATTATTTCATCCTTCTTCCTACTATACGAATGAATATTCACATTAAAATTATTTTACCACTCAAAGTCGTTGTCACGTAAAACTTTCGCCCGTATACCGACTTTACAGGCAACCAATTTTTTTTTATTGGGGGGGCTTACAGCTTAAACCTCTATATAATATTGTAAAAAATTAAACTTTTGAAAGCGAATAACAAGCCTCCACAGGTAACATAGACTAACATTCACTAGAACTATATATTTAAATATGAATTATCTCTTACTCGCACGGCCTTTAATATCTCTGCTAACTCCAAGGTTGACTGGTAGAGAATGCCTAATGGCATTAAGTTCGCCTTTTTTACATGATATTATGTTTATGTGTGTGATTAAAATTAAAAAATAAATAAATAAATTTACTTATTTATACTAAGCGAAATAGCGTGCAGACAGAATTTTATTAACTATAGACTTATTGCTACAGAAAATATAGAGGGTAGCTGAATGCTATATATGTTTATATTTTAAAGTTTGCTAACGCGAAGTAAGTAGGAGTTACCACAATAAACACTACGTTTGGTTGGAAGGAGGTGTATAGAGATTCTACCATCATCTTAGCCAACCCCACATGCAAGTGGTATGGGTACGTATCATAATATATAATTTCATAATACATATGGGTGGAATGTATAAAGTTAAAATACCGAAAATCAAAATGCATAATGCATCAAAATATATAAAATTATTTGACATAAGTTCAAAATTTCTAAGTTTGAATGCCATAATGGTCGAAATATATAACAAACACAATTCATAATGGTTCCTAGGGCTACGTTTTATAATATATATTTGCAAAATACGTACGGTTGGAATATATGAAGTTAAAATACCGAAAATCAATATTTTTTCAGGGCCGCATATGTGTCATGGTCATAATTGAAAACAATTATGTACAGTTTCATAAACATAACATAATGAAAATGTACTTACGTACGCAGCTTAATTTACTGATGATTAGGTTTTTTTTTTCTCCTCTCATGCTACTCTTTTATGTTTGCGCAGTTTCGGGGATAATTTCAGAAAGTTGAAAGAAAAAAAAAATAACCTCGAACCTAACGTTTAAACTATAAATTATATTATTATTATTTACTTACTTACTTACTTCCCTTTTTGGGTTAGGTTGAGGTTATTTTTTTTTTCTTACCATTAAAAAGTACTTCTGCAAGAAAGGTCATTAACTTCTTCGTACTTAATAAAATCACCCTTTTGTCAGATCCGAAAATTTTGTCTTTAATAACAAAATTATTTCCGCCCTCCAACATAGTGGCATCTTGACTATTATAATTTTTGATTTTATATATTTTGAACTTATACATTGTAAACTTATAGATTTTAAACTTATGCATTATGATATTTATATATAACGTAAGTTATGCATATTGATGATTATTTCTTCTGACTATTATATTTTTTTATTTTATATATTTTGAACTTACACATTGTAAACTTATAGATTTTAAACTTATGCATTATGATACGTACCCAGTGGTATACCTGCCGATTAACGGACGAGGCTCTGGCGAACATAGAAGTTCCCGTAAGCGGCAATGGGCTCGCCCCCCATTATTTGAGACCAATAACACAAATGGCGGAGTATGGGCGGAGCGGATGTTATGCTTCTGCCTACCCCTTCGGGGAAACAGGCGTGATTGGATGTATGTATGTTGGTTGGAACATGAAGCAGATAGCAACATACGTTTCCACACCTAAACCGCAGATGCAGCAGCATTACGCTGATGTATCGCCCTTTTGACGGGTTACACACATTTATTTTATATTTTACTATTTGTTTAATGTTCTTTGTGTTGTTATATTGTATTTTGTTCCCATTGAGTGTGTTGCTTAGTCAATAAAAAATATTCTATTCTATTCTATACAAACCTAAATGTTATACATTTTGTTGCCGCGCGGCAAATGGGCCAGAGGACTAAGTAGTCTGTGTCAGTCTGCGTTTGTTGTTCGTCATATAGTTCCCTCCAAAATAACATGATTAAGGCGTGTGTTTTTTCCAGGTTCAACAGTCCCGGGTTTTATAAGCGAGGCTTGAATCGGCCTTAGTCAAGATTAAATATAAATAAATATTTTTCTGACAATTACACCAATTATTTTAGTTCCAAGTTAAGTATCGTTATGAACTTGTGTTATGGACACTAAATAACGGATAAACATACAAACTATTATATAAATATTTTTTTTAAATACATACTTAATATACATAAAAAAACACCCAGACCAGAACAAATATTCAAGTTCATGCATACAAAGATTTGTCCTGCGTGGGAATCGAACCCACAACCTTAGGAGCGGAGAGCGGGTATTCTCGCTATCACGCCATATCGGTCGTCAAAAGATTATTACCTACTTAAGCCTGCTTACCTGATGAGAAGTAGTCGCTACAGTCTATTGGCGCTGTCAATATCAAGAGCCTCACCAGCGCGTTTCCAACCCTTTAATTAATTTACCAAAAAGCCAAATTGAAATATAACAGTCAAAACATTATTTTGATTAAATAAAGTTTTTTTTTGCTGACCTTACAATCACAACAGGCTAATTCCCCTGAGGAGAGAGCTTATAAGCGCCGGCTGACCCACTCAGCAGATATAATATATCAACTTAAAATTTATTAAAGGAAATTAAATAAATAATAGGTTTATATGCTGGTTAATGTGTTAATTTGTATGGTTTGATCCGTTTAATTTCGGCTTTCGACACAATTTTTTTACTAACTGAACATATTTTGATAGGCACGGCAGCTAAAATGCACGAGTCGACATACAAGAAGTAAAAAACATTTAAAAGACGTAAAAAGATCAAAATATACTTTAGATTTGACGTAAGACCAGCCATGACCAAATCCAGAATTTTTTGGAGAGAGGGCGGGTCAAAAGTACCCCAAACCGACAGGCGTGTATGAGAAGGTTATTGCATGTTAAAGGATGTGCCAGTGGAAGGATGTGATCTCTGCCTACGGGAAAGGGGCGTGACATTATATAATTGATATAATATATTGATCTGTTTATCAGATAGCATTAGAACGAGCTCTCTTCGGCTCTAAGACTGAAAGCTTAAAGCTATATGAAACTCCCACTCAAAAGGTCACCTATCCAAGGCTGGTCTGGACATATTTAATTCTTATTTGACCCAATCTCGTCTCACTATCAACCTTAACACTTTACCAGGCAGTGGTCAATATATGACCACCATAAATTGAACCTTATGCGTGCTCTGCCTGTTAAAGGGTTAAAAAATAGAGGGGATTATTACAAAACCAGATCTAAAGTGAAACCAGGTTCAAAACTGACTTGACATGAAGAAAGTGACAGCACTAGTTTGAAACCTGTTTGAAATTTATGTCTTGTTTTGTAATTAGTCCCAATATGTTTACTTAATAAACACCCTTTCAGTTAATACCTTTTCATATTTTTGTTTTGTTTTTTGAGTTTTAAATTTTTTTTTTGTGTAATATTTTAAGATGATATTCCGTATTTTAATTTTAAATGTTTTTTATCTTGTGTTGTTTACTTTGTTGTTTACTTTATTTTGAATTGTATTTTATTGTGTTTAAATTAACATATTATTATTTAAAAATAATGTTTAAAAGATGATGTATGCATGATGTGTTCTCCTGTAACTGAAGGAGCTTAAATCTTCTGACAACTTTATATAATATTGCATGTACTGTGTATCCTTTGTTGGAGTTCCTTAATAAATAAATATATTTTTAGTTTTGATAAAATAATTAAGTCATGATTATTATGGTGAGTGAGGATAGTCTAGTAGCGAAACACATAGACTTCTAATTCAGAGGGTCTAGAGTTCCAAGTCTGGTATAGGTGCGCATATCTTTCGAAGTTATATTATGACTTTTAAAAGTAACGCCCGAATCAATGAATTGGTTCTTGTATGGTATTTGATCGTAACAACTTTTCAGGCTATTAACGTTCTAGTCTTTTTCATATTATTATGCGTATATATGTCGCAGCCAACTGGTATTGTGTATGTATGAAATCTTTTTAGTCTCATAAATCCAGCAAAATCCTCTATATAGAAAAAAATCTTTTGTCTACTGTCAATCAAGATGAGCCATTCGTTGTACATAAAAATGTTACACATATTTCAATTCGCACAGCATTTTCGCATTCAATATAAGGCCGTAAAGCGTGAAATTCGCATGGCAAGGTTTCGGATTTATTTGCATTGGGTCCGATTCAGACCGTGGAGCTCGATGCGGACGAATTTGTTTTAAGCGCATCGCGACAGGGATCAGCGGGAAACTGGGAATTATTGTACCGTCAGCAAAACAAATGCGCGAAATGTTAAATCCTTATTTATTTATTTGGAGGTTAAGCAGTAGACTTTAAATGGCTATAATGAAGATGCAGATGTTGTTATCACATGGATATAAAGATTTGTGATGTGCATCTTACATATGATACCCTTTAACGGCACCGCAATGTGGTGGATACCACGACTGCGTCCTCTTTTAAACATATAAGTTATAACTTCAATTTTAACAGTAACTAACATAACACTGCATTTTACAAATTTATTTGAGATTATTTAAATACATGATAATTAAAAATTTGCTAAGTGATATGGGCGTTTCAGGTCTTTTAATATAGCAACACTTCATGCAGAATAAGCTTTCCAACGAGGTTTCTCCTTGTTGTAAAGAGACTCGTCGAACTTTTTTAAATGATAGGCAATTCATCAGTTACGATTAACCTACCTCATTCTTTCAATATGACTAAACCATCTAATCATATCTTTCAGTACCAATCACCAATACATGTCCCTCTTTGTGTTAAAGAGTATCTTGGAGATAAAAATCCATTATCATATCCTAGAATTATCCCGGTTGTCGAAAACTTAAGCTTGGGGCCCAGGGTCTGCTCACTGTTTTCATCAGATTTGGCAGAATTCAGTTATTACATATAGCGACATTTGATGGACTGATGTTGGATCATCATCAGGATGGATGCAGGCGGCACAGGATCGATCAATGTGGAAAGCAATTCAAATGGACTTCAAATGGCTGAAATAATGATGATAAATGATTGAGCGACCGCCGTCTGCACTCCGCAATCCACAGGGAAATATTATTCTATGGTTAAACAAGCTGACAGGATGTTAGAAGGCATTGACTTGCTAATAACGACTGCCATAGATGTTCATGACAGCCGAGACCTAGGGCTTATCGTGCTTTCCGAGGCACGGAGCATGCGATAATTACGCACAGAACTTCGAAAGTCATAGGTGCCAGGGCTTATACCCGAAACCCTTTGAATTTAAAGGCTGGCTTATCTGGCCGCTCGTAAATCGCCAAAGTCCAAACTTTTAATAAAATTATTAATACTTTAAATTTTTTATTCTGACGACGTCAAGTCGCATAAATCCCTAAACGAATATAGTGACTTATTGGTATCCAAAACGATTCATTTTTCAAACTCAGATGTATTTTGGCTACAATCAAATAGTTTTAGGTTGTGCAATAAATATCAGTTTTTTTTTTAATAACTTATTCTACCATTGTACTTGAGAAACGTAAATGAGAAAAAAATCTTAAGTCACACTTTTTTAAAACAATTTTGTGTCAAAATTTGAAAAATACGTACTGTTCTAATTTTCATAATATTTTTCTTTGACTATTCGCAATTTCATGGCCATCACTTTGAACAAAACAATAGATATTTTATATTTCTTTTATGACTATTTACAATTTTATAGTCATCCATTTCGACAGCACAACACTTTAAGATATTGTAGTGACTATTCACAATTTTACTGTCGTCACTGTAAAACAATAACGAAAGATTTTGTAATGACTATTCTCTATTTCGACAATGGCTATATATTTAGCACATTTTTTAATCCCTAGCCAGTGCGATCAAAGCCACCCCTGAACTCTTTATGTGGCCAAAGCTGCGTGAACAGCGCCGGAACATTCATAATGTATGCTGCTAAATAATTCATGGCAGGCGGATACTACAAATGAAGAAATATTTTGCTATTTCATTGCTTTGTTTTCGTTACTCCAGCGTTTATATGACCTATTTTCCTAAACAGAGTTGTCTTTTTTGTAGTAAGTCGTTAGTAAATTGTCGGCGCCGATTTTTGGGCCATTATTGAGAGTTTTTTATACCTAGACATATATTTTTGTTCAGAAATATACAGACAGAAAAGAGAAAACAGGTAATACCCACTTATTAATCGGAATAAATTTTAATTGATCTTTTTAAGTTTCCGTATCTGAAAAAAAACAAAGACATCATCCGTGACGAGGGATGTAAAATTTAATCAAACCCTTAGGGCAGTTGGCAAAATGTTGAACGCTACAAATACAAACAGTTACGCAATGCCTACGGTATGAGTCCAAAATGCAGACTAAATAGTCTGCATTTTGGACTCAGTTTCGTCAGGACACACTTAAGAATCATAATCTCTTTTTAAATATTTGCTTCTGCCTGAACTGCTCACGTTCAAACATAAATAAATCAATATTTCTTGGATCAACAACCTAACCTTGTCCAATTTGCCATTTGATCTGGATTTGCCTTCCTGAGCCCGAAATCCTTCTTTGCTTTTAATAAATGACGGCAAAAGGCTCTAGTAATTGGTACACAGTCACCTGATGCTTAATGTGGCATGTGAGATCCTAACGAGCTGTCTCGATGTGTTCAAGTCGATGTGCCGAAAATAAATAACGAGGTGTTTCTGAAGGTGAGTGAAGGCGATTATGGACTAATATGTCTTTAACGTTCTGATATAGAACGTCTAATTTTATCTCAAAAAAATTGAACTGTGTAATGGGGGTTTTACATACGTTTCAATTTGAGCATAGATGAATATATTCATGCCGTCACGCTCATATATTCAATTTGGGGAGGGCAAAAACTATGCTGTCTATAAACGAGACTCCATTTCAGGACAAAGTTAACTTTTAGCATAATTAAAATGAAATATGTCAAATGGAGACAGTGATAGCCCTTTGCCCACATCGACACAAGACGTAATTCTATTTCCTTGTGCGATTTTGTTCACGTCTTCCTACATACATTCATGGCTGTTTCCCCGAATGGGCAGGCAGAGGCATATTATACGCCCACTCTTCGCCAATTATATAGTCCCACGTAATAGGTGGCGAGCCTATTGTCGCTTACCGGGAACTGTTATGTGCGCCAGAGCCTCGTCCGTTGATCGGCAGGTACACTACTTGCAGGTGAGGTTGGCTTGGGCTCCTTATATCTTGGTAGGTTCCCTATACATCCTCATAAACTTTTGATTGTAGCTTTTATTTTTAAATTATCTAAGATATAATATTAGGTCGGGGAAAAAGTCTTTTCGCATAACGTAGGTATAAACTTATTATAAATTTTTTTTGACTGTACTATTTGTGTCTGGCTGGTTTTGGTAACATTAAAAAGGTTCCATTATAAAGAAAAGAAAAAAATAAAAAAAAGATGTTTCCCGCTATTTTTCATTTGTTTTTCTCTCCGTAAAAATGAGTGAATCTAATGAAGAAATTCGATACATTTTAAAATTTTATTATAAAAAAGGCAAAAATGCAACTCAAGCAGTGAAAAAAATTTGTGATGTTTATGGACCTGATGCAGTGTCAGTAAGAGTAGCACAAATTTGGTTCAAACGTTTTCAGTCCGGAAATTTTGATGTTAAAGATGCACCTCGCTCTGGTCGCCCTGTTACGAATAAAATGGACGCCATTTTTGAAAGAGTGGAGCAAGATCGGCATATTAGTAGTTACGATGTAGCTGAAGAACTGGGAATTGACCACAAAACAGTTTTCACCCATTTGAAGAAAGCTGGTTATACAAAAAAGCTCGATATTTGGGTGCCACACGAGCTCACTCAAAGAAACTTAATGAACCGTGTACTCATTTGCGATTCATTATTGAGACGTAATGAAACCGAGCCGTTTTTGAAGAGATTGATAACTGGCGATGAAAAGTGGATCACGTACGACAAGAACGTGCGAAAAAGGTCGTGGTCGAAAGTTGGCCAGGCTTCACAGACTGTGGCCAAACCTGGCCTAACACGAAATAAGGTGATGCTGTGTGTATGGTGGGATTGGAAGGGCATTGTTTATTATGAGCTTTTACCGCCCGGCAAAACCATCGATTCTGATCTTTACTGCCAGCAACTGATGAGATTAAAGGAAGCAGTCGAGAGAAAACGGCCGCAATTGATCAACAGGAAGGGTGTGGTCTTTCATCACGATAACGCTAGACCACACACATCTTTAGCCACTCAGCAAAAATTAAGAGAGTTCGACTGGGAGGTCCTAGTGCATCCACCATATAGCCCTGACCTTGCGCCTTCAGATTTTCACCTGTTTCGGTCTCTGCAGAATTCTTTAGGTTCTGTAAGGTTGACCTCAAGAGAGGACTGCCAAAACTATTTGTCCCGTTTTTTTGATCAGAAGTCCCAAAGTTTCTACAGTTACGGGATAATGTCTCTGCCCACAAAATGGCAGAAAGTTATTCAACAAAACGGTACATATATATTGTAAATAAATGTAAATAAACTTTGAAAAAAATGTCTTGACTTTTCATACAAAAATACGAAAAGACTTTTTCCCCAACCTATTATGTGGAATTAAACTTGTAGTTTTTTTTTTTTAATGTGACACGTCATAATGTCTACATCCTGCCTGATGATAAGCAGTCGATGCAGTCCAATAAGAAAATGAAAGCGCTTTATAAAGTTAAATAAGCACGCTATAAAGCGCATCCACTCATGACGGCCTGCTAAAATGCCGTTTCACGCCCCGCTTAAAAGACCCGGGATCATAGGAAATAGGAAACACATGAGCCGGCAGCGAATTCCAGAGCTTAGTGGTCTTGCTCAGAAGCGACCTCTCAAATTTCTTGGTTCGAGTGCTGATATTCTGCACAGTATGAGGATGGTTTCGAAGACCAGCACGTGTTGTTCGGGAGAGGAAAGGTGGAAAAATTGCAGTAAAATATGCTTTAAGAGGAATATTTGAAGTTATAAAGAGAGCCCTATGCTATAATCTCTTAACATTGTTTATAACAGCTAATCATAATGGCAATTAACAAAGTCCCGAATGTTTGTTTGCAAAATTTTGTGAAGATTCCAAGTTAGCAAAGTGGAAAGTGACGCCCTTGGCATGATTACTTCAGAACTTATCGCTTGTGAGAGTATGCTTTTGGGATTAATACTTAATTTACTGTTGGAGATGACAAACGTTACTTCGCCTACTTTACGTTTGTGTAACTTTGTAGTCACTAATGGCTTAGTAAGATATATCCAATCAAAAACACTTGGCTCTCATTTCAAATTTTGAAATGAGAGCCAAGTTCAATATTATGATAAATGCCTTGGTTGTTGACTTCAACGACAAAAGAAGTGAGATCTAAATGGGTGCCAAGTTCAATGGTCAGTCCTGAAATTTATTTATAAGTAACAGTATAACATATCATATCTTCTTATAACATAAGATAATGTATTGTAGCCTAAAGTCAGTCTTGGCTAGTTTTTATAAACCTACCAACGAATTATTATGTTTGATCGCTAGTTTCTACCAACAATCCAAATTTTCGGAATTATAAAATAAGAACCGACAAATACTTGTAGGTTTAGAACTTGCGAAGGATATAATTCATATATGAATTGACTGACTTCATTGATTGCTTACTGATTCTTACATCTATAGTAGTTAGATACAGGCACTAATTAGGTATTTATGTTAAGCGTTCATAATAGAACCTAATTATTTAAAAATTATCTGCATACCAAATTTTAACTCTTTAAGTCATCTGGAACTGGGTTATAGTTTTGATCTATAGGTCAGCCAGTCAGTCAGTCAATGATAAAAATGAGAATTTTTGGACATTAATATCTAAATAACCGTTTTATGAGGGGGTCAAAAGTGGCTCCAAATGGTTCGTGTAATATTACACACGGTGCGGCTCGCTGGTTTTGTTTCCTGAACTTGGCTTGAGACGCTACCGCGTGTCTAGATTTAATGGACGATATGGCGTGGAGGTAAATATAACAGCACTTTTTAGCGCCTCAAGTCATGTCAGTCAGACAGTTCATTGTGTTTTATTTACATATATAAAGTAGTTGGCCTGTCTTCTTATCTATACTAATGTACATTAATATTATAGAAGGAAAAAAAATATTTAATTCATGTTTTACCCCGGCTTTGTGCGCGACGATCTTTGTTATCGTTTGTGTCAAGTAATATAAGTAATGGAACAGTAAACGTTAGAAAACCACTGCTTTAGTCGTAGCCTTGATTTGAAGAGGAATCTCGTGCTATATCGGACTACAACATATTTGAATACGTAACGACGTGCCAGAATAATTCACTTAGTGCGATTCAGGATTGATTCGCTCAAGTGTAGGGCTATTTGCAAGGACGATGTCTTTAAAGTGACCTTCAATATGTAAAAATAAAAAAAACTTTTCACATATTGTTTATAGAAGAAGCTTATCTTAGAAAGTTTGCTGTGGTTATTATTTAATTTAGAGAAAAAGTAAATTGTTGTCCTGCTGTGGGACCGGCCTAGAATAGTACCCTCCTCATCTCACGGGGAGTTGTAAGAAACAATGAATAGAAATTCTACCGAATGATGGCAGCAGCATCATCCCTCGTATTGGCTTAAACTGCGATCACCAATCTGCCTACCCAGCATGGTGGTTATGGGCAAATGCTCCTAATAGAATTTAATCTATTGGGGAGGCCAATGTTTAGCAGTGGACTCATAAGGCTGATATGATGATGATTAATTATATATTATTATTATATGTTAGAGGCGGGGGCCAGTACCCGGGTTGCAGCTCTGACACCGGCCAACGTCCCCCCGACCAAAACCAGGAGGACCTCCTCAGAGAGACGCAGTGGACGCGCCCCTCCTACCTCCATGTGCGACCAAAGCGTGTGTGGCCGACTTCTCGGAGGGTCCATGATTAGCCAGCAGGGGCCCCCTGCCCCCGCTGCCTAAGACCCTCCTGGCGCTGCTTGACGGGCCCTCCTGGCCCGCCCGCTGCGCCCTCCACAGGTCTCTCTTAGTTTCCCCCCGGGTAGTCAGTACTAAGGGCACCCAGATTCGCCAATCTCTGGGTGTTACCTTTGCTCTAGCGCCTCCTGCGTCCTACCGGGAGGTACTCAGCCCCCCCACCACGAAAAGGTGGAGACCAGTCGGGGAGGAAGTAGGTAATCCTAAGTTAACCTCACCTTCAACAGATTGTCTCCACCACTTAACTGGTTCTTTATTTACTTGACGATTTTCTAGCCCGTTCTTTTACGATCAAGCTCCCGCCCGCAGTGAATGGGCGCGTTAAATTTTAAGTCTGCTCTTCATAAGAGCTCTATTGAGCCGAACTTGAATAAATGATTTGGAATTTTGAATTTTAACAGATTTTTCGCAAACCTACCTAGTACTTAAACTTTTCACGTCCAATGGTCTTACATGTTCTCAATATATTTATAAATACCGGCTTGAATAACTGGACGCCTTCATGATCAATTAGTTCACTCCAAAGACTCTTGTCACAGAATATACCTACTTGTACATAGAATAGAATATCTGTGCCAAAAACCCGTAATGACAGTTACAAATTGATAGAATGGTCCCGACCACTAAGCGGAACTAATGTGGTCCTTTATTAATTTGGTGGTTTTCGGCTAACCATGGGTCTTCCTTTCTTAGTTAATAGCACAAAGCGAGTATAGGGTCAAACATTAATCATCTAATGTATGGACTATTTGGAAATGGAGGTCGATTATTTAGTGTAATCGGCAGTTTTGTTAAAGGCATATATGAACATTATTTCTTGAAATACCAGTATATCCATTAAGTGTAGACACTTTAATCTCCTTTATATCTCAGTGGATTATATGGATTTGTCACTTTAAACTGCGTTTTAAAGTGCCTTTTTGTCCGAAGTGGGTGCCCTTTGGTTCGCCTAAAATTGTTTGTCCTAATATGGTTTGGCCAAACCGTTTTGGCCTAAACTTAAAACGTACAATTATTGTTTCGCCTAAAAATAGTTTTGCCACCATTATAGTTTGGCCTAAGAATTTTAGAATGTCTAATGTAAAATAGCCTAAAGTATATTGGCATAAATTTATTTTGGCATAACGATTATTTCGCAAATTTATAAAAGCTCTAATTTTAGCATATCTAAAATGAAATGTGCCAATAATGTATTGGAATAAAATCATAGAATTTGATTGAGAAAATAAATTGACAGAAGCGAATCGCTGCAAACCCGACTCCACGTAGTCTTGTCTGCCCTACCCTAGAGTGCAATATAAGCCCGCGTAGGCGCGGAGGGGCGAGGCGGCCCGCGAGCTAAGGAGCAGGTGGGCTGAGCTCGCCGCCGGGGCTGAGGCTGGCCGGCGAAGCCGAGGCCTCGGTGGTGAGCGAAATCCAACTGCGACTAAAAGGTCGCGTGGGACCGCCGGAGCCTCGCAGCGCCGAAGCCGTGACGGAAACTATGCATGCTGCATGCCTGCATGCCTGCTTGCACGCTTACATGCTGCATGACTCAACAGAAAGCAAAACGATAAACGTCAACATTTACTTTTTGTTAGATACCTACATACAATGTGATTAAATCAAGTTGCAACAAAATAATGCAATTCTTTTGCCAAGTTATTTTGCCTTATAAAAATGTACGTTTTGTACGTTATGATTTTTAAGTTTGTGCGAATTAATATTTAGGAATTGTAAACTTTAGGGATTACGAATTGTTCTGCCAAATGACGCATCTGGTAAATGACAA
This sequence comes from Musotima nitidalis, assembly GCA_949126915.1. NCBI lineage: Eukaryota > Metazoa > Arthropoda > Insecta > Lepidoptera > Crambidae > Musotima > Musotima nitidalis. The sequence goes on from OX421425.1 coordinate 17,090,630, forward strand.
TGTGGCGATAAAAAGTTAGGCGAAGTGAAATTAGGGCAAACACGATTCTGAGGAGTGAAATTAGGCGAACAAATTTTAGGCTTTTCGTTTGGATGCCATTACAAATTAGGCGTACAAAAAATTAGGCGATCCGATAGGGACCCGTCCGAAGTATGTGTGTATGTATGTATGTTCTGTCCGAAGAATGGAAGGTCACTCATTCAAGACTGACATCTGTATAGGCAATTTTACTTTACGTGATCGTTTCCAAACACATATAACCGCTGAGCTTCAAGTGTACATATAGGTACTTCATTAGAAATCACAACTTTCAATTACCAAGTCCTGTTCAAGCCAATGGGGATACTACCATAAGAATACGATTCCAAGCCAACCTTACCTTTTTTTTTTTTGTTTTACGTCGGTAACAAAATGCATTTACGGACTGCCTTCCGGCCAAAGGGGGACCGAAAGGGGGTGTGGGACTCACCACCGGCAGACACGACCGCCAGCAGCAATACCCACTAAAAATCTTCCGACGACGCCCGCCGCTTGTTGAGAAAGAGGCGGGGGCCAGTACCTGGGTTGCAGCTTCTGACACCCCGCCTGCGGCCAACGTCCCCCGGACCAAAACCGGGAGGACCTCCTCAGAGAGGCGCAGTGGACGCGCCCCTCCTACCTCCCCCTGCGACCATAGCGTGTGTGGCCGACTTCCCGGAGGGTCCATGGTTAGACAGCAGGGGCCCCCTGCCCCCGCTGCCTAGACCCTCCAGGCGCTGCTGAGCGGGCCCTCCTGGTCTACCCGCTGCGCCCTCCATAGGTCCCTCTTAGTTTCCCCCCCGGTAGTCAGTACTAAGGGCACCCAGAGTCGTCGGTCTCTGGGTGTTACCTTTTCCCTAGCGCCTCCTGCGCCCTACCGGGAGGTACTCAGCCCCCCCACCACGACAAGGTGGAGACCAGTCGGGGGGGAAGCCAACCTTACCTGCAAGTGGTGCACTTGTCGATCAATGGACAAGACTCTGGCGAACATAGGTTTTCCACCTGTTAGGTACTTGAGACCAAAGTTATAATTGGCGAAGTAATGTGGGCAAATAAAATGCCTCTCCTACCCCTTTGGAGAAACAGGCATGTTATGTATGTTTTATACCCAAATCTTACAATAATCTACCAAACGATATAAAATGATGCACAAATGTAAGTATTTTTTAAAATAAACTTAAGCAGCATAATTATGATTAATGCCAAACTATAAATTAGTAAGGGGCCAGAGGTATAATTATTATTACCTTATTATACGATAATTATACTAAATGAGCTTCATACAACGCCAATTGAGTTGTCGCGTAAGGTTTCACTATCTTTCTCTCCTCTGAACTCGTTTTTCTTCGAACCAACCGATACCGATGAAATAGGAAACATAATTTCTAGTCTAAAAATTGATAGCGCCCCGGGAATTGATGATTTTACCAATGCTTTAATTAAAAATATAAAACATCAAATATTGGAACCTCTTACTTCAATTATCAATAAAAGTCTAGCTACTGGTATTATCCCACAATCCTGGAAAACTGCCGTAACGGTTCCCATACATAAAAATGGACCATCAAATTTGCCTAATAATTTTCGACCAATATCATTATTACCGGTTTTTGCTAAAATACTAGAACGAACAGTAAATAAACGTTTAGTAAAATACTTGGAACAAAATAATTTACTGTCAAGTACGCAATTCGGATTTCGAAAAGGTAAATCTACTGAAGATGCGGTGAACCTTTTAACTAATGAAATTGTTACACATCTTGATAATAACCGTGCATGTATTGGGGTATTTTTGGACATAGCTAAAGCCTTTGATACTGTAGCTATTCCCATCTTAATAAAGCGATTAGAGAGCATTGGAATACGAGGAGTTGCACTGGAATGGTTCCAGAACTTTCTAACAGACAGACAGCAATGCGTTAGAGTGGATTCCTGGAAAAGTTCCATGCGTTCTCTCTCTTTTGGGGTACCACAGGGCAGCGTGCTAGGGCCTACGCTATTCCTACTGTATATTGATGAGCTAGCCAATTTAACTTTACCTAATGCAAAGATAATATGTTATGCAGATGACACAGCGGTTATATTTAATGACGGTTCTTGGAGGGATTGTTTTGTGAAGGCTGAACTTGGAATGGCAACTATATCCAAATGGCTTCGTCGTAACCTATTGACTCTAAATTCAGACAAGACTAGGTTTCTCTGCTTTCACAAAACGATTGCTTCGTCGCCAAAGTTTAGTCAAGATATTCCCATACATACCTGCGATAGTGATCACTTTACGCACGATAATCCAAGTTGTAAAGGTAATTTGATGCAAAGAGCTAAATCTGTAAAGTATCTGGGGATAACGATTGATGAGAGACTTACTTTTAAAGATCACATTATTGCGTTATCGGCAAAGGTTAGGAAACTTATTTACATTTTTAAGGAACTTAGAGAAATCGCGGACCTAGATCTCTTAAAGGAAATTTATTTGTCTCTCTGCCAGTCTGTGCTCACATACTGCATTGGTGTGTGGGGGGGTGCATCAACTTCACATTTAATAATTTTAGAGAGAGCTCAGAGAGCAATACTTAAAGTTATGCTTAGAAAACCGTTTTTGTATCCAACCACACATCTCTACCAAGAAGCAAGCCTACTAAGCGTACGACAATTGTATATACTAAAAGCGTTGAGTCACACACACAAACAGGTTCTAAATTCCTCAGATTACGCAAGTATGCTAAATTTAAGAGTCTTTCGACTACCTTATACATTCGTAAATACTTCTTTCGCGCACAGGTTCCCAATCCATATGTTTCCTTATTTATACAATAAAACAGTTAATATATGTAATATAAAACATGATACAATGCGAGAAGCTCATCCAAAGTTGAATACTTTTTTACGTAATTTAAACTACCATGAGACCGAAAGACTTCTTAAAATTATTTCGTAGATTTTACACACATAACACACACACACGACAAATTTCTCACTCACGCACACCCTCACCGCATCCACACAGTTAACACACATACACACACACACACACACGCGCGCCCACACACACACACACGCGCGCACACACACACACACACACACACATACAAATTAATATTATGGAAACGCTAGACTAGTTAAGGTTTTAATTACTTTCTGTTATTTGTTTTTTTCGTAACAATACATATTTTGTTTCTGTGTCCTTAAACACGTCAGCTTGATAACCACGATACAGGCTGCGCCTAGTGTGGTTGTCACCGAAATTTGTAAATAGATATAAGTGGACTTGAATAAACTTATTATTATTATTATTATTAATTATGTATCTCATTATAATTAAACTTGTTGTTTTTATGAGAATAAATGTCTTTAAACCTAAACCTAATCGAAACAATTTTCCTTACAGCATATTTATAAAGAAATATATTCGCCATCTCCATACACTTATCATAATATATCTCCTACAAGGCTAACATTAAAGTTATGTAAGACTAACTAACCCCGAAAACATAGTCGTAACCATTTTACTGTCGTACCAGCAAACATTTGCATTTCATATAAGACTGTTTTATTGAATGTTATATCTACTTTCAGCTACTGCTCTATGTTTCAAAACTATGTCAGAGTTTAATGTTAGGATTATATAAATAGTAATCTTATCTTACTTTTAAGAATGTCCTTGATATTAGCTTTATCGTATTACTTTAGTGCAAATGGGACCGTTATCCGCAAATATATAAATAAATATTTATAGAGACATAGAAAGAAAAATTTAAAAGCTTGAAAGTCTGAGAGTGTTTTGCTGTTTCAGCCAACTGGATGCTTCAGCCGCTTCTGAATAAAAAGTGGTGTGAAGACGCGAAGGCTTAAGATTCACTTACGCTTAATAATTTTGTTTTGTAATACGTAACTGAATCTTAGCTTCGTGATTTCAGTTTAATCATATTTCTTTTGTTTTTTATATTAATTTTTGACGTTTTCAAGTAATATGTAGTTAATGAAATAATATATTTTGATGTCAGGAAGGAAGGTCAAATATATGAGACTGGATGTATGAGTAACGTGAAAAAAGCTAAGAGTAAGTGTCAGGATCGTCGCAAGTGGAAGGATGTGATCTATGCCTATCTTTACGGAAATGAGGCATGACAATGTGCATATTAACTAAGCTAGTCGCATTCTAGAATTACCTACAAGTCCTATAATTCGGATTACAATCCGTTACAATATTTTAGAATTGCAATATTGATGTCCATTAATTTTATTGTACTTCTGCAGTATCATTTATTAGTTTCAACGATTCTCTGAATCGTAAACACAATCAATGAATACAGCTGATGTATTCGAATGGCCATTTATTCGGAAACACTCATGCATTAAACAATACTGAACACAACCCCAGACCTTAATACTGTTTAGTAACGAGTGTAAGCTGATGGAAATAAAGGAGTATCTTTATAATAATATAATATATTAGGTTTAGTTGTTTCATTTGTTTATTGAGTCAATTATCAATATCCTAAAACCAAACTTGCCTATGTTGTTGTTTTTATTATTGTAATTTTTTTTTTTTTAAATATTTTTGTTTTTTTCTGTGTTCGTTTTTTCTTTGTAACTGTTTGATCTAATTTGTTTATGTAATGTTACTTTGTCAATAAAAAATATTCTTATTCTTATTCTTATTCTTATTCTTATTCTTATTATGGACATATTTAACTTTTATGGTCACATTAAATTTAAATTTAACTCAATAGATAGTGGAGCTTCATTACGTCAGCCTTAAAAAGTATACTGCTGAACATCCTCGGTAGATCACATTCTATTTGGGGTATTTGCCCATTCTCACCACGCTGGGCAGGCGGGTTGGTGATCGCAGTTCAGTTAGTTAGTTAATTCAACAGCACGTGCTCGACGCAAGCACAACACTGCACAAATCATGTTTTATGATGCCTTGCATCCATGTGGGTGCTTTGTCGTTACACTCCATGCATTTTAAATACGATTTTAATGTAATAATCTTTTTTTAATGGCAATTCGTATATCAAAAGAAGTCCTGTTTATCAGAAAGAAAAAATAATTAACTATTATATCATATTAAAAAAAATACTAATACGGAATCCTATTATTTATGTAACTGCTAACATTATTCAGTGAGGGTCTTATTACAAAACAAGATCATAAGTTAAACCAGGTTTAAAACTAGTCCCCCCCGACTGGTCTCCACCTTGTCGTGGTGGGGGGCTGAGTACCTCCCGGTAGGGCGCAGGAGGCGCTAGGGCCCTTAGTACTGACTACCGGGGGGGAAACTAAGAGGGACCTGTGGAGGGCGTAGCGGGCGGGCCAGAAGGGCCCGTCTAGCAGCGCCGGGAGGGTCTTAGGCAGCGGGGGCTGGGGGCCCCTGCTGTCTAACCATGGACCCTCTGAGAAGTCGGCCACACACGCTATGGTCGCACAGGGAGGTAGGATTGGCGCGTCCACTGCGTCTCTCCGAGGAGGTCCTCCCGGTTTTGGTCCGGGGGACGTTGGCCGCGGGCGGGGTGTCAGAGTTGCAACCCAGGTACTGGTGCCCCGCCTCTTTCGCAACAAGCGGCGTGCGTCGTCGGAAGATTTTTAGTGGGTATTACTGCTGGCGGTCGTGTCTGCCGGTGGTGAGTCCCACACACGTCTCTCGGTCCCCCTTTGGCCGGGAGACAGTGCGTAAATGCATTTTGTTACCGACGTAAATAAAAAAAAAAAAAAAAAGGTTTAAAACTAGTGCTGTCACTTTTATTTGAGAAATTGAAGACAATGGCACTAGTTTTAAACCTGGCTTAACTTTAGATATTGTTTTGTAATAAGCCGCTAAATTCACTAAATAGTCTCAAAAATACATATAATGAGCCAATGAATAAATGAATATTTTTGAATGAACTAATATTTTCTTTTCTCTCTTCACAAGGGGTTACTATAAAAAACATAGTAGTTACATACAGTGAAGACTCATTATCCTTTGTGAGAGACTGGAGTCCATACTAGGAAAATCCTGTGTGACGGATCACTAGGCCCTCACCTCGGACTACTCTTATACTAAAAATGTTACCATACTGATGTATATATTTACAAGGTTTCCGATAAAACCATCAGCTAGTAAAAATATTTTTATAGCTAATAAAAATCTCAAAGCTTCTGAAAGTGTTCTAGTTCATTGTCTATAAAACGATTAAAGATTTCATAATGACCATTACGGGATTTAAAGTGTTAGTTGAAATAGTTTGTCTTAGCTCGCGCAGTAAAGATGTTGAAGTCGATTTAAAACCAAGGCGCGTATATAGGTACATCTGCTTCATTGGGAAGGATCGAGCAAAAATATCTTCTAGTATTTTTAACTTACCATATTAAATATTTATTAGAATATATTATAATTTTATGATTTCTTAGCGTGATCCTAAGCTTTTATGTTGACTTATATAAACATATTAAGCATATTATTATAAAATATAAACCTATTAGTCATAAGATTAAAGACATTAGTCATATTTCAATATCTACAAATATTCACTGTGTGTGTTCCGTATTGTTATATTTGATTGATAATTTAAAAGAGCATTGCCTGTGAGTTTCTTGTCAGTTCTTCTCACAGAGCGGGGGCTCGGAACTGACTTTTAGATTCACTTACACCAATTTTTAATTTATTTGCATGTAAGTGAATCTAAGCTTCGTGATTTCAGTGTTTTTGTTTTGACGTTTTCAAGTGCTATGTAACAGTTTATGAAATAAAGAACTTTTTACTTTTACTTTATGAAGTAAGGGTTATGTATGAAATACATTACTTATATACCGACACTCAAAAAAAAAAATATTCGGCGTCACATGTGGGTTCTAAAGTTTTATAAGTATTCTTAATGTGTAATTAACTTTAGTTGGCAACTTATTAATAAAGCATTAAACACAACTCTTATTTGTTTAATACTAGTGGCCGCCCGCGACATCGTACGCATTACCTATAGGTACTTTTTATTTATTTAATAATTTAATACACAATTGAGCTCGTGGTAACAACATAAAAACACAAGTACAAGGGCTTACTTATTTCAAAAGAAATTTCTTCCAGTTACTCTGCGAGACATAACTAATATACATATTTACTACTTATATTTTTTTTAATTGAGTTCCCTCGGAAAAATAAAACATACATACATAATATCACGCCTGTTTCCCCGAAGGGTAGGCAGAGGCATATTATACGCCCACATTTCGCCAGTTATATTGATACACGTAATAGGTAGCGAGCCTATTGCCGTTATCGAATTTTTTGTATTCGCCAGAGCCTCGTCTGTTGATCGGCAGGAGCACCACTTGCAGATGAGGTTTGCTTGGGCTCCGTATGCCTCAGCCTATTCCTTCGGGGAAACAGGCGTGATAATATGTATGTATGTCTTTGTTATGTGCGTCATTATCGTTGTCTTGAGACAAACAAATCTTGAGAAAAACCACAACAGACAGATAAACTGGCAAACTCTGACACAGAACCCATTTGCTTTTACTTCTTTATTATGGTACCGCTCATATTTCTTTCATTGTTTTTAAAAAAATATATCGAATTTCCATTTTGTGTGTAAATGTTTGACGAATCTAAATGATCATGTTGATCTTAAAGACAATTTTATAAAAAGTATATTTTATTTATTTTCTCTGTGCCTCGGAAAGAACGATAAGCCGTTGGTACCTGCTGTCATGGACATCTATGGCAGTCGTTGTTAGGAATTCAGTGCTTTCTAATATCCAGATTGCTGTTTAAACCACAGAATATTGTTTGCAGAGAGGTCAGGGGGCAGTCAATCCGTGTAATAATAAAAATTCTGGGTCTTAAGTTTAAGTCGGTATGCTAGGATGATCACAATGGTAATGTTCTAGAGAAAAGTATATATTTTTTGGGGAATTGGTTATACTAGGCGCGGCACAGGAAGTATTCAATTCGTTGCAAAACGTTCAATACCAAGTATAACAATTTAAAAAAGCTATTTTAAACTTTAGTCCTATTAGTAAGAAGTGCCACTTTAAAGCGCTCTCATTCCCCCCCCCCCCCATGTTACGCCAATGTTGCTTTGAAAGCTGTTCCAAATGTTATTGGTTGCAGTTGGCTCGAGTACCGTTCAAACTTTAACTCGAAATAAGTTTCACCGGAGTCTGTCTCGGTTCGTTTGTTTTGATTGCGTACTGCACTGCTACCGGTTTCAGTGCATTAAAAGCATTTAAATCCTGCACAATGCGCCAGATTACTGTTATGAACTAGCCTTGGGCTTCGCTTTCACTGGGACACAATGTTGAAACGGAGCATAATAACTATATAGACTAATATAAATAACTATAGATATAGATACAACAGATAACGCTAGTATCTAGATTTATATTGAAACCAAAGCGTGCCGACCTAACACATTTTGTGTCGTCACTGACGATATGTAGCGTCGGGAAATGCAATCCCCAAACACCAAGGCCAGAACAAATGTTCATGCACAAAAAGATTTTTGCTATATGGAAATTGAACCCACGACCTTAGGGGCGGAGTGCTGGTATACTCGCCAACATGCCACATTTGTCAGTAATATAGCACTTCTGTGTATTTTTTTTTTTTTATATTTCAGACACTTACACCAATTATTTAGTTCCAAGATAAGCATCATTAAGAACTTGTGTTATGGATACTAAATAACGGATAAACATACATAAGTACTTTTTTTTTTTGTAAATACATACTTAATATACATAGAAAAACACCCAGACCAGAACAAATATTCATATTTATACACACAATATTTGTCCTGTGTGGGAATCGAACCCACGACCTCTGGAGTGGAATGCGGGTATACTCGCCACCACGCCATATCGGTCGTCAAAACGTCGTGTATACACTTGTGTCAAATCGATATCTACTAAATAATATTGCTTGTAGGTACCTCCTGAGTAAAATTGTTTCGTTGGTTGCTGTGTTTATAAATTTTCGACTTCACAAAACAAATAATAATTTTTTGGGTAATGGTATTAGAATTTATAATAAAATTCCAAAGGAATTAATTGATCAACCATTACCAACTTTTAAAACTGTATTTAAAAAGCGATTTCTTCAAAAGGGGTCTGTCATTATGCTGTAAATGATTACTAGTCAGATAAACAAGCTTGGGGTTGTAGTTGTATAGTAAATATTTGTCTCCCGTTTCAGCGTTGGTCGTGAAGACATCGTTGTTCTGAGGCTCCAATCTTACCTGAAGATGCCCTGTGTAAGGGCGAAACACGTGTCCTGTTGAATAGTTTCTCGATTTTTCGGAAAATTATAGTAGCGCGGGAATTGTTACAAAAATATTTTAAATCCATCACTTGTTGACATTTTCAACTTGTATTTGTCTAAATTAGAATAAAAAAGTCAACCAGATCATTGTCGTGACCATCCCCTATTGTACAGGCTCAGCTCAGTTTCACATTACAAACCTACTTGACTGTGATGGAAGGTTCCCTTAGTGCTACTTTATTGGTTACGGCTTCTGGGGATCCTTTCCATATCTTCAAATATTCACTGTGTGTGTTTAGAATTGTTATATTTGATTGATAATTTAAAAAGGCCTGTGAGTTTCTTGTCAGTTCTTCTCATAGAGCGGTGACTGGGAACTGGCACTTAGATTCAATTACACTTCATTTTTAATCTTTTGCATTTATGTGATAGATTTACAGCTTCGTGATTTCAATCTAGTAATATTTAGTTTTTTCAATTTAAATTTTATTTTTAAATGCTTTGTAATAGTGTATCATATAAAGAACTTTTTATTTTATTTTTATGTTATATATAGCGATATGGAGAGTCCAATGTGCTAATAAAATATTGACATTAACAGTTAAATTTATATAAAAATATGTAATAATTTATTAACGTAAATATTTTACTTGTCAAGTTATGCGTGAAAATATTAGCTAGTCACTCGTCTAAGCACTTCGAAAGCGATTCGGCAGAGCGCTCGATTATAATGTAGACCCCTTTTGCTCTGCAGGCTGGTGTTAATAATGAGGTCACTAGACTTATGAATCTTTATGGAAATGGGGAAAAATATAATTTGAAATTTCAGACTTTAACCCCACTTATAAAATGAAGTAATAAATTAATAAATAATAATAAATATTCTCTTACAATACACACTAATTATTTAGTTTCAAGATAAGTATCATTATACTAAATAACGGATAAACATATATAAATACTATTTTTTATTAAAACATACTTAAGATACATAGGAGAACACAAAACAGAACAGAACAAATATTCATGTTCATGCACACAAAGATTTGTCCTGCGTGGGAATCGAACCCACGGCCTCTCGAATGAAGTGCAGGTATACTGACCTCCATGCTATATCGGTCGTCAATAATCGGAATCGGCCGTCAAGAATCGGAAGTAATTCTTTTGATCCCATGGTTTAATTTTATTTCACGGTGTCAACAAGCCAACCTCACCTGCAAGTGGTGCACCTGCCGATTAACGGACGAGGCTCTGGCGAACATTTAAGTTCCCGATAAACGCCAATAGGCTCGCCACCTATTACGTGGCTCCAACATTTTAATAGGCTAAATGAGGGCGTGTAATATGCCTCTGCCTACCACCCACCCAAGTAGCACCCAAGTACCAAGTAGTAGGTACCCAAATTAAAATGCTCATGTTATGCGTGTGTTAGATACATAGATAAATTATATATAAATATATAAGGCTGAAGCAAATAGACTTACCTATTTAATCAAATATGGTAAGATATATAAGAATAAGTAAATAAAAGACCGATTGAAGATTGGATATCAATATGCTTTAATTTAGACTAAGCAATAATTCATTTTATCTTTAGATCAGGAAGAATATTTATAAAATATGCTAAATAGCTTATGTGTGGAAATAATTAAAGATAATTTAAACAGCAATATTTATAATTCATAACAGTAATATTCAACATTGATTATATTCATTATAATTATATAATGTTAAATTATTTGGCAACGACATAGGTCATAATGTTATATCTATAGAAATGGCCTTATAATAATTTAGGCAGCAACATGAAGCCATTAAAGATTATTTATATATGTGAAACAGTAACTGAAATAGTATATAAATACAGAAATATATCATACCTTAACTAGTACCTAGTAGTGAACCCCTCGCGAGTCAGGCGGCAACTGTCTGTGCTTGCCGTCCCCTGCTCTTTTATACCGATGCGAAAACAAGTGACGTCACTGAGTAAGCTAGTCATAACTCGTACTGATTTATTTCAACTTTTTACTAAAACAACATTTCTTAAGTTATATTTTAAAGTATTAAATCATTTGAAAGTAAATTGTCATTATTTTACATTTCTATTGTATACACAGTATCTATTACGTGCAAATATTTGCGAGTCACTCGTCTGGGCATTTGAAAAGACACTCGGCAGATGGATCTATTAAACTTGGGACCCTTTTTGCTCTGTGCCGGTTTAAATAATGAGGGCACTTTTGTTAAAAGAGCAAAATACCTTTTTTACAGGTTGTTGTTTAAATAAATTGCATTTTCTAGAAATAAAACTGTATTCATTTACCGTAATTATTCTATGAAAATTATTATGCAAAAATAAATTGTTCTGCTAAAGTCACGTATATCATTTCTTTACAAGAAAAGTGTTATGTAAGAAGACAAAAACTATAAACATACGTAAACATTGTAATGTAGTTTTCAAATTAAATATATGTAATTTGTTGTTTTGTATACATAATATAACGCCTATTTCCCCGAAGGGGCAGGCAGAGGCACACAATATGCCCACATTTCGCTAATTATAATGGGGCTATGGGGGAAATCATTTCATTAATCATTTATCATATTTATTACTATTCTTATTTACTGTGAATTATATATTATTAATATATATTTTACTTAACACTGGCTAAATATGCAAAACGCCCGAAGACAGTATTTAAAAAAAAAGTATTAGCTCATTCTAATATAAACACATCAAGAGGGGAAAGTAAGCATATCTGCAGTTTTGTTTTATTTTCTAAAATTTGTGATATTTCGAACATTAATGTGTAATAACGGTGGATTATTAAGCGTTAAGTGTTTGTGAATCTAAATGAGTGTTGGTAAATCAAACAAAGCAGTGCAACATCACTTTTCAAATTCTCTCAAGGAGTCCATGTGAGATCTCAGTATAGTCCCACATTTTTACTGAGGACTCAAGGGGCTTTGGGCAGGGTATCTCATTTACCATTTATCATAACTCATTCTCATGTACTATAAATGACCTATATATTATTATTATATCACTTACTTGACACTGGCTAAATGTGCTAGACGCACGAAGCCATTATTTAAAAGAAAAAAAACACAATAAGAAGCTATAGCGTGGACAGTGTTTAGGATCACTATAAAACTTTATTGCACTTGCCTAGTTTTATGCCAACGGACTCATTTGAAAAGCAATTCCATTTATAAGTTGAATGCACTGTCTCGGTCTGAATGTGTGTGTTATATAAGCTCATAAAAATCCGCTCAGTGGTTCTGGAGATAATTTTGAATACACACATAGAAAAATAAATTATATGTGTTTGTGGCTTTTATGATGGTAAGTGTTCATAGAAGCCATAGACGCTTGCAAACTCAGGAGCGCCACTGGCGCGTTGCCGATCCTTTCAAACCCTATTCATGCCCTTTTTGACAAGCACTATAAGCCCCATCTTTGGAAAATCTCGCCACGGAACTCGTCTCACAGCCCACTGGGAACGCGTCAAAAAAAATCTTTTAGATAATTTCCTTTTATTACTTTTAATAATAATTCTTACATTAGGTATATAAAATAACATGTACAAAGGTGGACTTATCTCTAAAAGAAATCTCTACCAGCCAACCATAGCAGTTGTAAACTAAATAGTTGTACGGGATAAATGTTGGCCAAGAAAAGTGTTACTAATAAAATTCCGCTTATACTTAGTTTTAATGCGACACGACTCCTTAATTTATATAAGTTGTATTTTCTCACATGTTTATGTTGTTCAATGGAAAAGTTGTGTATGATTTTGTGACATATATGTAATTTGTAGACATTTAAAAATGACAACTTATCCTCTTCAATATGCTATGATTTACGCACTAAGGAATGTCGCCCTAAGTACCAACGCTCTCATTCAATTAAAAATACCACTCAACATCTTCCATTATGTTATGAATTACGCTATTAGGAACGCCTCACTTAATACTAACGCTCCCATTTGATTGATAATTACCAATTACTCTCTTCCATGTGTTATGATTTATGCACTTAGGAATTTCTACATTAATACTAACACTCCCATTCAATTGAAAATTACTACTTAAGCTCTTCCATAGAAATAAATAAATAAATATTCTCTTACAATCACACCAATTATTTAGTTTCAAGATATCACTAAGAACTTGTGTTATGGATACAAAATAACGGATAAACATACTAAATACTTTATTTTTGTTGTAAATACATATACATAATATACATAGGAAAACAGCCAGACCAGAACAAATATTCATGTTCATGCACACAAAGAATTGTCCTGTGTGGGAATCGAACCAACGACCTCTGGAGTGGATTGCAGGTATACTGACCTCCACGCCATATCAGATGTTATTAATTACGCACTTTGGATGTCTCACTTAACAGCAACGCTCCCATTCATTACGGGCAGAAGCTTGGGTGAAAAAAAACCGCGCAAGAGACCAAGAGACTCTTCAAGTATGTCCTCCGGGTAGTCAGTACACACCTGAATGCTTATAAAAACACTTACCTGAATGTTCCTCATGATGAGCGAAGAATCTGTAGCTATGTCACCGCCAAGTGGTATTTCACAGAGGACCTCCAAACCCTGACGAAATAAAAAATGTCGTAAGAGTAAGTTAATAATAACACCACCGGAGCAGCACATTGTTATAAGGCATCGTCAAAAACTTGCGTTTCCAAAAACAACTTTTGTAAGTATGCATGCTATATACGATTCGATTTTTTTTGTGAGAGAATCGTAAATACAATTATTTTAGTAATTATTTTATTTGATACTATTATTATAAAGAGGAAAGTTTTAATTGTGTGTTTGTGTAAATTGCATTAGATCTGATATGACTTAACCGATTTAAAAAATTCTTTCACAATTAGAATGCTTCAGTACTGCTGTCCCGAGTACCATAGGCTATATTTTGGGTCATAGTATCAGATTTTTTAATAAAATTCCGCAGGAAATAATTGATCTACCATTGGCAACTTTTAAAACTGTAGTTAAAAAGCAGTTTCTTCAAAAGGGGTATTATGCTGTTAATGATTACTTATCGGATAAACAAGCTTGGGCTTAACATTTTCAACTTGTATGTGTATATTAGAATAAAAAGTCAACCAGATCATTGTCGTGACCATCCCTTATTGTACAGGCTCAGCTCAGTTTCACAATACATACTTACTTGACTGTGATGGAAGGTTCCCTTAGTGCTACTTTATTAGTTACAGCTTCGGGGGACCCTTTCAGTATCATCAAATTCACACTGTGTGTGTCATGTAACAAAAATAATTTAAAGTTTCTGTGAAAAGTCTCAAATACTGTGAGTTTCTTGTCAGTTCTTCTCACAGAGCGGAGGCTCGGAACTGGCACTTAGATTCACTTACACCTAATTTTTATTTATTTGCATGTAAGTGAATCTAAGCTTCGTGATTTCAGGGTTGATATAAATTTTTTTTTCATGTATATTTTGTTTTGACGTTTTCAAGTGCTATGTAATAGTTTATGAAATAAAGAACTTTTTACTTTTTTACTTTACTTTACTTATGACTAGCAAAAAAAAATAAAGATCCTCACGACTACTCCAATAATGTAGTGTAAAATAGCTAACAAAGAGAGGTCGTGCCACTTTTCTTAAATAAAGTTGGACGCTTAACTATAAAATTACAATCTAAATTTCGTGCAAGCACTCACAAAAACACACTATTTAAGTACGCAAACGTACCAATGTGGCCGTAGTTTAAAATGTCACACTACATATTAGAGACTGGCAGGACATTTAGTTAAGGTTCACGTGGTAATAAGTCCCTAAATAGAAACATTCACATTGCAAATAAGTAACAACAGAAGGTCAGCTGCAGACTTGTGGGTAACAATAATGTGCTCATAGGCCATCTATGAATTTGAAACAATAAGGTCATAGTCGCAATATGTGCCAGATTGTTATATATCAGTAAGATTCTTATGGCAAAAAAGATTATTTATACAAACTCATACATTTAAATAAGGCAAAGAATAGGTGAAATAAAATATATGTAAAAACAAATCCTAAAAGAAATATTAAAATATATGCCACGCTAGGTCAGTGTTATGAGCAGATTCTGGTTTCCAAATATATACCCTATTTTTACAACACAGCTTAAAACATCCACGTAATAAAATATAACCGGATTTTTACCTGTCCCTTATCACGTATACGTCTTATTAAACAGATAAACAGTTAAACCGTACTCACGGTTTTGTGGGACTATGTTATAAATAAGTTGTTATAACCTGTACCTTACTGAATAAATAAATAATAAAATTATATAGTCGTATATAGAGGCAAAATTAACGATTACCAGGTCAACTATAAGAACCTGCGAACTAGAAAAACATAAGAATACGCAACAACCAGAAGAAAAAACCATATTCAGCTTAAACTTAACTATATGCACTCGATAATTATTATAAGAGCAGGAAACATAAACTGTTTGCTGGGCCAACCTGCCGAGCTGTTGCACGCTCAAAAGCACCCATTCCACAGACACTCAACGCACTTAATGCCATACTGGATGCAGCACCCGCCTGTTTGCGGATGGATGGCCTGAGATTTTGTCAGTGTGTTTGAGGTATTGTGAGAGAATGGGATAAAACAAGTTTTTATGTGTGAGATTTTAATATTATATTTAACTTTTACAGTTTTTGATAATTAGTGTAATTGGTGTATTCCGTTCTGATTAAATAAATAAATAAGAGTGTTATTTTACAAAGTTCCTTCGAAAAGCTGTTCTTATACACACACCGACGTCAAATTCATCGATTGCCAGTGGCTTACGTTGTTTAGAAGAAGGTGATCTGTTATAATAATAATAATAATGATACGAACAATAAATAGTAAAAACCAAGCCTAGACTCAGACAGCCAAATAGGCTTTCTGCATTTGCCTATATAGTGTGGCAAGTTGCCGTGCAGAAGACCGCAGCCTGAAATTGGGACACGCCCAATGTCCCGTAAAGAGGTGTTTCTGGGCATCAGGGAATTCAGTCAGACATTACCTGCCTTTCCTAATGTCGGGTCAAACACACCTGACACTTTCCAAGAGAATTATAACAGAATATCTACTAATAAAATAGAATAATACCTACTAATAGAAAAATAACTACTAGAAAAATTATAAAAAAATAAAAATAAATTCTGTTAACTTTATTAAAACAATCAAAACGGCCACTCTTGCTTATTGCTTTGCAAGTTAGTGCAGAGGTAAGAAAATAAGCTAAAAATAAAAGTTATTTTCTTGTCATATATACAAGTTTTTTTAGATTTATTAAATCAGCATCTGAACATTATGAAAATTTTATGTAACTGTTAGGAGATAAAATAAACCTTCACGACTATCTTGACTATTTCTTCTACGTTCAAGCGCCTAGTAAATGGGCATGTTAGTTTTAAAATTGACATTCATACATACATACATTCACGCCTGTTTTTTCCCGAAGGTGTAGGCAGAGGCATATTATACGCCCACACTTCGCCAATTATATAGTTGGTCCCACGTAATAGGAAGCGATAGGCGAGCCTATTGCCGCTTACCGGGCACTATTATGTTCGCCAGAGCCTCGTCCGTTGATGAGCAGGTGCACTACTTGCAGGTGAGGTTAGCTTGGGATTCTCAGATCTTAGGATCCCTAAACACCCAACATTCATGACATTCATAAAAGCCTTATTAAGCCAAACTTAAATAAATGAATTTAACTTTTACTTCAAAACCACAGCCAGAATTGGATCACGTCCAATTTCCCGTAAAGAAGTGTTCCTGGACATCGGGGAATATAGTCAGACATTGCCTGCATTCCCAATGTCTGTATAAAAAACACACCTGAGTAAAAAATCTCCTAGAATATGGTTATTTACTCAGAATACCTAACAATTAATTTCTTTTTTTGACTACTTCTTAAGTCTGCTGTGCTTTAAATTAATAATATACTTACATATGCTATGTCAATGCTAAGAACAACAGTATATATATATTGAGATTTTTTGTTGGATTTTTACTCATGAAGTTATATGTCGTGTTGTTAGATAAAAGTATTTTTGGTCTAGTAAAAAACGTGTTTAACGGAATTTGATACATTGATATATAAAAAACATTAAAACAAACATATTAACATAATTTTAACAAAATAAATCAACTATACAAATGAAACATGTTAAACCATATTAAAATCTAATCAAATTATATTGAACCTTTTCAGGAAGAAGATCCTAACCGCCATTTTGCTAATTTAAAAGAAGATTTTTTTTTCACGTTACATTTTTTTTGTATTTTTGGCATTCGAGATGTTCTTTCTGAAAAAGTTTAATATGGCCTATGTTACTAATGTTTTAAAAAAGAGAAAATTATATGGAAAAGGAACCTTTAGAAGAATTAATAAAAGACGTCACCACGTGTAACGTACACAATGTATCACTTCACGGAGAAGATTACTTTTTTCGTGAGATAGATGAGAGCACGGGCTGTGTATTGTTCCACTATGTACTTATGAGATAAGCCCGCTTTATCTTTTTGTCTTAGGATTGTAGGCAGAAGCTTTTTTATTACATGTCTTTATTGTATAAATATACCCATACATTCACGCCAATCCCCACTGGCCGCACCCGTTCACGAGTATGACGCATGAACCAGATAAAATAATTTTAACAAAACAACAATATATAACGGAAATTTGATGCAAACCTCAAGTATTTTTGGTCTTATGAAAGATATTATATTTTACAGCGATTCCGTCTTAACATACCACATATATATGGAATATCAAAACAAACACATCAACAATGCCAATATCAAATTGTCAAACTTTCTTAACCCTAAACGTCTCACGATTATGGGACCCAAAAGTACTCATTATCTGTCTCCATGTTCTTAGCTACTCCCTCACCAATTTTCAGCAAAACTGGATCAGACGTTCTTGAGTTATGAATAGTGGAACTAACAAGACTTTCTTTCATATAATTATACAGATATATAATCACATCCTGAGCAGAACATTTTTCTACACTGGTATGTTATAAATAATCCAGGACATCCCATGCAACATTTCTAGTCTCAAACTAAGCTAAGCAAAAAAAAGATATAAATAGTAATCTGTTATTTTCCCGACATATTATATTAGAAGCAACCAATGCTCATGAAATGGGTTGACATGTCTCCTGAGAGCACGTTTAGGCCTAGAACTGTCGCCACACGAAATGAGGTTTTTCTCCATCCGCGTATTATCAAAGTCATCTAAGATTACTTCATAATGGATGAAGCAATTTTGGTCGCAAAGTAATTGTGTGCCAGAGACTTAATTCATGTTTTTCTTATTCGCCGAATGAATTGTCGTAGATGGAGATAAACTGGTGGACGGAAGCAACCAAGTATGGAGCTACTAGTCTAAGTATTAATTCGCCTTTTGTTAAAACTATGAAAAACATCAACAATAAGATGATGTACTTTTTTTTGCATGTTATCAAAGAATTGCAATTATAGGAACATTTGTGATGTAATTATTTCTTTAGCTTAATATTCATATTCATTTAATCAAGTTTGGCTCAAAAGACCTCTTATGAACGTCAAAACTTAAAAACTAGCGCGCCCATTCACTGCGGGCGGGAGCTTGATCGTAAAAGAACAAGTAAGAAAATCGTCAAGGTTAGTTTTTTCTCCCGCCAGTTACAAGAAAATGTACTTAGTAGTAAAACAATTTGACAAGTCTACAAAAACCTGTGTTCTGCAGTCACAACATTTAAAATAACTCTGTTGGATATGACTAATTGTAATACATACATACATACATTCACGTCTGTTTCTCGAAGGGGTAGGCAGAAGCATTTTATACGCCTACACTTCGCCAGTTATATAGTTGGTCCCACGTAATAGGTGGCGAGCCTATTGCCGCTCACCGGGCACTGCTATGCTCGCCAGAGCCTCGTCTGTTGATCGGCAGGTGCACCACTTGCAGGTGAGGTTGGCTTGGGCTCCTAAGTTTTTGGTAGGATCCCTATATATACTATTTTAAAATTACATTTTAAGACTATTCCAAAAACGCTTCATTCTAACGGCTTACTCGTTGTGAGGTCACATTTTGCTATTTTTTATGGGTCGCGTGGGAACGTTGTTTTATAGGTATATTCCATGTTGCGTTTAAAAAAATAGTTACTGAAAAAAAGTTGCTATAAATTACATATATAAGATGTCGGATTGTTTTCAATATATTCCATACTTTTAAAATGTACATACAAACTTTAAAGACCAGTTTAGCTATACTTTTTCAAAACAAATTTTATTGTGATTTTACAAATTTGTGTGTTTTTAATGATTCTTAGAAAATGTTTAATAGAAAATATAACACAGGTGCATGCCCCATTCTTTTATTTTATCTCATTACTCGACTTACCGACCATAGACCGATGCCATTAAGATATTAAGCATTAAGAGGAAACAACAGACCCCAGGAGTGCGTCATAAGCAGAGGTCGGAATTAGGTAGAGTTATTCATGTACTTACACTGATTTCACACAGCGAAAGAATATAGTGGATATGCCTCAAATCCCGGGATTAATTTTAAAGAATAGAAAAAATCCCGTTACTTTTTAATAAAAAGTTATTTACTTTTACTTTTTTAATTTAGACTACTGCACGCGCGACGTTGCCAAACTTACATCAATGATATTGGATGACCGAAGTTGCAAAATTCCAATACGCACACGCGCGATGTTGCCACGTTTATTGTTCGCACTACATAGCTTGTGAGAACAAAAGAATACAATAGCGAAAATGCGGAGCACTCCCATTTGAAATCCATTTGAAATCCCGGGAAGGTCCACATTAATATCAACATTTCGATGCAAGTACATAAATAACGACCAGTGTGTGTTGCCAGCGATGACGTATGGGACTGAGACGTGGTGCCTGACTATGGGCCTCATAAGGAAGCTCAAAGTCGCTCAGCGTGCAATGGAGAGAGCTATGCTCGGAGTGTCCCTACGTGATAGAATCAGAAATGAGGAAATCCGTAGGAGAACCAGAGTGACCGACATAGCGAAGCGCGTTTGCCGGCTGAAGTGGCAATGGGCGGGGCACATAGCTCGAAGAACCGACGACCGATGGGGCGTTAAGGTTCTTGAATGGCGACCACGAATCAGCAAACGTAGTAGAGGGCGGCCCCCAACGCGATGGACCGACGATCTGGTCAGGGCGGCGGGGAGCCGGTGGATGCAGGCGGCAAAGAATCGATCTACGTGGAAAGCAATTGGGGAGGCCTATGTTCAGCAGTGGACTTCGAATGGCTGAAATGATGATGAAATGATGACATAAATAACTCTACCTAATTCCGACCTCTGGTCATAAGTCATCATTTATCATGTTTCGTCTGGGTTCTGACCCAGTAGCGCCCAGTCTTCCAGCTCAAGGACCTTGATGGATCGGCCTATCCAATATGAGCGGACAGAGCCATTAACTGTCTTCAGGAAATTGTTGCAATTGTCCACAGTGGGTCGCGACAAGATTGATGTGGCGTTTCATTATGTTGCTGAGGCTTTAGATGAATATATAGGACGCAGTAAGTTGGTTACATACAAGAGTAATAAATAAATAATAAATATTTTCTGACAATTACACCAATTATTTAGTTCCAAGATAAGTATCATTAAGAACTTGTGCTATGGATACTAAACAACGGATAAACATACCTAAATACTTTTTTTTTTGTAAATACATACTTAATATACATAGGAGAACACCCAGACCAGAACAAATATTCATTTTCATGCACAAAAAGATTTGTCCTGTGTGGGAATCGAACCCACGACCTCTGAAGTGAAGTGTGGGTATACTGACCTCCACGCCATATCGGTCGTCAATTGCGGTCGTCAAGAGTGAACATTGCGTAAGTCATTTCATTATTAATTTGTAAAGTTAATGGATGTATAATGATCTTACTATGGTTTGACGACGGATATGGCGTAGAGGCGAGTATACCCGCACTCCGATCCTGAGGGTTCGATTCCCACACAGGACTCATGAATATTTGTTCTGGTGTAGTTGTTTTCTAAGTTTGTTTAATACGAATTAACATTGAAAATAAATTATTATTTATGTTTGTTTATGTGTATCCTATATGTGTGTGGGGATCCTACCAAGACCTAGGGAGCCCAAGCCAACCTCACCTTTTTTTTTATTTTTTATTATCGTCTGTTAAAAAATGCTGCTTACGCACTGTCTCCCGGCCAAAAGGGGAAGACCGGGAGGGGGTGTGGGGCTCACTGCAGCAGACGCGACCACCGCAGTCCTACCCACTAAAAAACTTCAGACGACGCCCACCGCTGTTGAAAAGGGGCAAGGCACCAGTGCCCGGGTTTGTAGCTTCTGGTACCCCGCCCGCGGCCAACGTCCCCCGGATCAGAACCGGGGAGACCTCCTCAGGGAGGCGCAATGTGCAGCGCCCCCCCTACCTCTATGTGCGGCCATGGCGTAACTGGCCGACTTCGGGGGGGGTCTATGGCGAGACGGAAGGGGCCCCCTGCCCCCGCCGCCTAAGACCCCCCGGGCGCTGCCGGACGGGCCCTCCTGGCCCGCCCGCTGCGCCAACGGCGTAGCCGGAGAGAGAGCGGATCCCGCTCCCTCTCCCGCTCCGCGGCCTCCTTCTGCGACATCACCACTTCGCAGAAGGAGGCCATCGCGTCCCACGCCGTCTCGCTGTCGACCATCTTTTGCATGATGGTCGGCAGCGAGAGAGCCACTCCACCCAGGGCCGCGGCTAACGTCGACCGTGGCCCCGCCCACGCAGGGCACGCCACCAAAGTGTGCTGCGCGGTGTCTTCCGCGCAGTCACAGTGGTGGCAACACCGGGTCGACTCCCCCCCGGCGACGTCACACAGATACTTCCCAAAGCACCCGTGCCCGGAAAGTACCTGCGTGAGCCGGAAGGACATCGACCCCCACCGACGGCCGACCCATCCCTCCAAGATGGGCCCAACCGCCTCGAGGATACGGCGCCTCGAACCTTCAGCACCCTCGGCACTCCTCAAGAGCTGCCGCCGCCATGTGCCCAGAGCCTGCGTCTGAGCGTCTCTACGCCACCGCACCACAGTGTCCGGTGCAGGGCGGAGACCCTGGCTCCGGGATTACGCGCCACGCCAGAACACCGCCGAGAGAACCTCAGCGTCGAGGTCCCAGGGAAGAGAACCGGCGAGCGCGCATGCCACCTCATGGGAGATGGTGCGATACCCCCTAGCGACACGGGTCGCCATGACCCTCTGCGGCCGCCGCAGGATCCGTCGATGGCGACCCGATACGGAGCTCGCCCAAATTGGGGCCCCGTACAAGGCTTTGGACCGCACCACTCCCATGTAAAGGCGACGGCAAGTGCCGCCACCCCCCCCCGAGATTGGGGAGCAGGCGAGATAGAGCTCCCGCCGTGCTTACCAACCTTGGTCCTAGGTGCCGAAGGTGAGCTTCGAAGTCCCATCTGCTGTCGAGAAGGACGCCGAGATACTTCAGCGTGTTCCCGACAGGGATGGGAGTTCCTCCAATCACAATGCTGGAGCCTGAAGGCGGCCGCCTCCGGGGACCATGAAAAACGATAGCCCCGGATTTGTGCAGTGCCACCTCGAGCCCCAGCCGCCGTATCCTCTGGACCACCGTCGCAACGCCGGCGGTGGCCAAAACTCTCGCATCCCGGAGGTCAGAACCCCGGGATGTTACGAGAGTGTCGTCGGCGTAACAGACCACGTCCACGCCGTGCAGGTTCACACAGCGCAGATCGTAATCATATCCGATGTTCCACAGGAGTGGTCCCAGGACAGACCCCTGTGGAACACCGCACACCATACGTCGACGACAGCCTCCTCCGCCCATCGTTGGGAAGACTACCGCCCTCTCCGACAGGTAGCTTCCCAACAATCTCCGCAGATATGGAGGCACCCCGTGGAATCGGAGCGCCTCCATTATCGTTTGCCAGGGCAGGGTGTTGAAGGCGTTTGCGATATCGAGCGACACCGCAATCAACACCCCACCCCGGGAAACCGCCCTCTCAGACAGGTCCCGCAAGCGGCTGATCGCGTCAATCGTCGATCGGCCGCGGCGGAACCCGAACTGGAGGTCGGACAAATCCGGTCCGACCTCCTCTAGGTGCTCGACGAGGCGGTTGGCGATGACACGCTCCAGGAGCTTACCTGCCTCGTCGAGCAGCACGGTGGGCCGATAACCAGAAGGGTCATCGGCCGGACGTCCCTCTTTGGGAAGGAGTACCAAGCGGCCCTCCTTCCAGCGCCGCGGAAAAACCCCATCCCGCAGACACCTAGCAAATAGGGAGGTCACGCGGGGCAGAAAAGGCGCTTCCTCCCCGCTCAACACCAGGTCCCACGCCCTCGTCGGAATGCCGTCGGGACCTGGGGCCGTGCTCTTGCCCCTCAGGCGTAGCACGGCCCTTTCTACCTCCTCCTGGGTGAGCTCGGGCACATCCTCAGTGCCCGAGTCACCATGGGTGACGTGTGGCGCCGCCATGGCTGGAGGCACAAAGTCGGTTCCCCTGTCTGGGAACAGTGCCTCAATCACCCTACCGAGTACCGCCGGTTCGAGGCTGCTGGAGACGGGAGGGGTCCACGCTCGGAGCTTTTGCCGTACTATCTTGTACGGCCTGCCCCATGGATCCGCCTCAACGGCCTCCAGCAGCTCGTCCCACGCTGCGGCTTTGGACCGGCTGATGGCCCCGCGAAGGGCCCTCACCGCCTCTCTATAGGCGGCGTAGAGCCGGTCCACCTCGGCTTCGTCGCGGATTCTCCTTCCGCGACACCTCTGGTAGCGACGCCGCTCCACCGCACAGGTTCGGCGGAGCTGGGCGATCTCCGGCGACCACCAATAGACCTGAGTTCTGCGAGGGGAGGCGCGAACACGGGGCATGGCCACGTTGCAAATTCGCGTCATGGCCTCGCACACCCTCACAGCCTCCCCCTCCACGTCCACCAGCGGTGGCTCCCGTGGTCACGCCTCGACCAGGGCTGCCTCCCGCAGCAAAGACCTGTCGAGGCGCTTGATCGCCCATCGTGGGCCGTCCAATCGCGGCTCCCCCCCATCTCCGTAGGGCGCTGGCACCGATGCGGAGACACTGAATCTGATGTAACGGTGATCAGACAATGTCTCCACATCCTCCAGCACCCTCCAATCGTGAACACGATGCGCGAGAGAGGGCGTCGCAAACGAGACGACGATGACAGACCCCCCGTTGTGACGCACGCACGTGTTCACCGAACCGCGATTGAGGATAGCCCACACTCTGTCACCCATTCCTCCAGGGCTGTCCCCCTACCGTCAGTCGTCCGGGAGCCCCACGCCGAGGATTTGGCGTTCGGATCCCCCACGACAATGACGGGATGAGAAGGGCCCTGGACTATTGCGCCCAGCCTAACTAAAAACTGCTCAAAGTCGACGAGGGGGCGATTGGGGGAGAAATACACTCCCACAACCACCACCGCGCCGACCCGAGCAGCTACAAACCCACTCCCTCTCCCGACAAGGACGAGAGGGGGGTGCCCGCCGCTGCACGCTGGATTATGGCCACTGAGCCGTCCGCGTCGCAGACCCAATCTGAACGGATCGGGACGCGGTAGGGTTCAGCGGCCACCGCGAGATCGACTTGCCACTCCGCCATGGCCTGAAGAACGAGGTCTTGGGCCGCGGCGCAGTGGTTAAGGTTCGCCTGTAGGAAGCTGAGCTGGAGAGCCATTAATTAATGAGTCTCCATATCAACCTCCTCCGGCCGATCGGCAGCGACGGTAGGGCCCTGTGCAGTAACGCCTCTGCTAGGGCCCTTCTTTTTTGCCTTGGGGGACCGGGCGCAAGCCTTACCCCCAGGGCGATGGTCGGCCACCCTCCCAACAGCCTCACAGAGGGGGCAGTGGGGGGGGGGCCGAGCAGTCACGGGCTCGGTGCCCTGGTCGAGCGCAGCGGAAACAATTTTCACTGCGATCGACAGACGACTTGCACTGGGCCCCCAGGTGGCCCAGTGCAAAACACCGATAGCACCGACTGGGGCGAGGCTCTAAAAGGCTCGTCCCGGCCGACACCCAGCCCACTAACAGCCGCTCGCTGGCTACTTTCTTCGCCACCGCCACGGGGCAGGAGACCACAATGGCCCCCAGCCCCGCAGAGGTAGCCCTCCCGATTTCACCCGGCTTGATGAGGTCGGGGGCGCAGCCGCCCACCGCTGCCACTGCCGACACTACTTCCTCTCTAGAGACAGAGTCATCCAGACCCGAGACGCGGACATCTGCCCGCATCACCGATCTGGAGACCCTGACCTCCTCCGGCTCGTAAATAGCGCGGAGGCGCTCTGCGAGCCTATCGGCCTTGTCTTCCCGGGCCTCCCCTGCCAACTCCAGAACCCGGGCCCCCGTAGCCGCCTTGCGGAACCGCACTGAGGCAATGCCGAGATCGGCAAGGCGTATTTTCGCCTTGGCCTCAGCGATCACCGTCTCGTAGGTACGGCCCCGCTCCACTGCGCCTGGCAGCAGCGTCATTACGACCGCTGCTGATGATGGCGGGCGCAGTGCCTTCTTCTTGGCGGGGGCTGCCGATCGGCCGGATTGTGGTGCTGGCCTGGCAGGAGCAGCGCTCCGCGACACTTTTGCCTGCGCCGCCACTCTCTGCTGCGTTGCGGCCATAGCAGGAGAAGACGAAGGGCCCGGCTGAGGCGAAAGGGCCGCCCGGTCGGCTCGCAACGGGGGACGGAACGATTTCCCGGGCAGAAGGCGGCCAGACACCTCGAGGCCCTCTATGCGCGCGTCCAGGACTCTCATGACCTGCGCCAGGTCGACAGGCGCAGGCCTCTCCAATCTCCGCACCTCCTCGCGGAGAGAAGAGACCTCCCTCAACAATTCTGCATGCTGCGAGAGAAGGCGGGCGTTCTCCTGCCTCAGAGCCTTGTCGCTTGCTCTGAGGCGCTCCAACTCCTGCCGCAGCATGTCATCCTCCGAAAAGAGGAGAGGCCGAGTGCAGGCCAGCGCCCGGCCAGCACTCAGCGCTCTTCTGGCCTCGCCGAGACCGGCCGATAGGCCTTGGGAACAACCGCGGCCACGGGCGCGGCCGCGCTTCGTTGTCGCCCTGGTTGCTGGAGGCTCCTCCGTAGCCAGCTCGGCCTCACTGGATGAGCTCGCTCCGGAGGGCCTCTTTCTCTTCTGGCGAAGGCAGCGGGGCTGAAGCGCAGAAGAGCTGCTCTCTTCCACCTCCGATATCTCCAACGATTCTGCGGGGCCTACGGTGTCCATATTTCCCGCAGAGCTGTCGGAATGAACCTCCTCCGGCGCCGGCGACGAGACAAACTTGCTACGTTCACCTCTCGTCCTCGGTCCTCCACCGCCCCTCAGGCGCAAAACCTCTAATCGCTCGGCAAAATCGGCATCCATGTTTACAAAAGCAGTGGTCGTTGTGGCGGGAGCCAGCAGCCTGCTGACCCCCGAAGCAGCTTGTGCCCCCTCCGTATACACGGGGCAGACACCCGCCGAGGCGGGTGTGCAGGATTCCCCCTTTCGGGGACCTGCCCGGAGAATCTTTATCAAACTACTTTGTATC
This sequence comes from Musotima nitidalis, assembly GCA_949126915.1. Taxonomy (NCBI): domain Eukaryota; kingdom Metazoa; phylum Arthropoda; class Insecta; order Lepidoptera; family Crambidae; genus Musotima; species Musotima nitidalis. The sequence goes on from OX421425.1 coordinate 17,117,499, forward strand.
ATAATGATTCCTCTCCATCTCTTTTTTCAGGGGTGAGCTCCCCTGCACGCTAGCGACTGGACTCCCTCCAGCCATGCATCCCTTCGGCACGATCCGCTCACCTTGGGATTGGGGTAATTTATTATAGTGGTGTTCTTCCACGCGGCACCACTCTCAATGAGCAGCACCTCCGTTCCGCAGACTGCGGGTTACGGATCGCCCGACGGGGAGTCAAGAGACCCACCCAACAGTCACAGCAATGTGACTGCCGGACCCGCCGCGCCGCAGACCTTGCAGGTCTGCCACCCACCGCCGCCTGAAAGCGGCCACTGCCCTCGAAAGGGCGAAACAAGAGGCGCTAGAAACGCCTCGCCACCACTGGGAAAAGGCTGCATCCCCTGCCACCTCAGATGAGCTGAGGCGTGCTGGGAGCAGCCGAAACCCTTCGACCGTAAGGTACAGCCCTCACCCTTTGTAGGCCGCTTTCCGATTGCGAAACGAACAAAGCGAAACGCAACCGGGGGTGCGCCCTGGACCCACCAGTTTTGGTCCGCGCCGAACAAGCCGGTACCACTCATATCTGAGTGGCGTTCCCCTATCCGCCACCTTGGGGACGCGCCCGATGGAAGTCTGGCAACTCCACACGGGAAGCCAACCTCACCTGCAAGTGGTGCACCTGCCGATCAACGGACGAGGCCTCTGGCGAACATAACAGTGCCCGGTAAGCGGCAATAGGCACGCCATCGATTACGTGGGACCAACTATATAATTGGCGAAGTGTGGGCGTATAATATGCCTCTGTCTACCTTATTGGGGAATCAGGCGTGAATGTCTGTTATTTATAGTACCCATAATACGAGATCGTTTTGACACTTATCTTGAAACTGAATTAGTGGTGTTAGAGAAATAATCGTAGGCTCGATATAAAGTCGCAGTCAGCCGTAAGCTCTTATAAAAACACATACTTTACTTTAACGGTAAAAGCATTTCGCTAACACAATGTCGATAATTGAGTATTGAGTGGAGTGAAGCCGTCTTGAACCTCCATCAACTCAAAAATAGATTGTTAAAGGGGCAAGTCACTGAGTTTTCAAGTGTAAAGGGACTTTTGTGAAATGTTACATGGTTCTCTTTTTCATTTTATTTTTATAAACAATTTAATGAGGTATTGTGTTATTTTCTTCAAATATCAATGACTCACTCGGTCTGAGTATTTGTAGTTGTTATATTTATTTTTTTTAGAATTCAACATCATGTATCTTTTCCGTCATCGTGAAAATCAAAGTTAAATAAAGTAATTCAAAGTTAAATAAAGTAAGCCGAAGTTAAATAACGTAATTCAAAGTTAAATAAAGTAAGTCAAAGTTAAATAAAGTAATTCAAAGTGAAATCAAGTAAGTCCAAGTTAAATAAAGTAAGTCAAAGTTAAATAAAGTAAGCCGAAGTTAAATAACGTAATTCAAAGTTAAATAAAGTAAGTCAAAGTTAAATAAAGTAATTCAAAGTTAAATCAAGTAAGTCAAAGTTAAATAAAGTGAGTCAAAGTTAAATAAAGTAAGTCAAAGTTAAATAAAGTAAGTCAAAGTTAAATAAAGTAAGTCGAAGTTAAATAAAGTAAGTCAAAGTTAAATAAAAAACGTTAAAGTTAAATTAAGTATGTCAACGACTTTACTATGAAGTTTTGAAATCCACACGGTAAATTGAGCACGTGCATTGGGCACGATTATAAGCCGTCTTTCTACACTTGTAAAAAAATTTCGAAGAAGTTATATCTAAAAATCCATCGTGAGTAGACATAAAAACAGTTAAACCGTACTCACGGTTTTGTGGGACTATGTTACAAATTAGTGGTCATAATCTGTATTTACTCAATAAATACATAAATAAATAAGAATAAATAAACAAATTCACGCCCTGTTTAAGAAATAAAACACTGCCGCGATGTGTCGTTTCCCGCGTATTATTTCACATATCGTATTTTCGCCTATCGGTAAGTGCAGTGTAGGACGCCCTTCAGCTAGGTGGAGTGGCGACATACGCAAAACGGCTGGCAGCGGTTGGAGACGAAGAGCTGAAGATCGAGTCCTGTGGCGTGCCATTGGAGAGGCCTATGTCCAGCAGTAGACGAATGTTGGCTGATGATGCTGGTGATGATGATGTGGTATTCAGATAATGTGCTAGTATCTTTTAAAGACGTTGCTAGTAAAATTAGCTAATATTTTAGGTTCAGGTATTTTTTCGGTCCAACCTATGAAATAGCTAGTTAAATCTGTTTCCTAAAAGTTAGCACAAAATAAGAATATTAATACACGATTTATGAAAAATTTCATGTTCTACACTGTTTATTTAATTAAATACAGCTAAACAATAAGACAGAGGCTTAGTAGTAATTTTTTTTTTGTGAATTTTACGGAAACCAAACTTGAGAAATCTTCCTTACAAAACACAATAAACTTTTCAATTCCAAACCGCAAACAGAGAAAAAGAAGGTTTCTTCCAATATTTTATTTTAAATTTGGAATCCCTGAACAAGACAAGCCCATCCGTCCACCTTTCTCAACATTGACCCAACACTTCATTCGAAACCTTTTTTACTTCGGCTTCTATTAGTCTTGATCTTTTTGCGTGAACACAACAGACCCTTTACAAATTACACGAGAATTTCCTTTTACAATAGTAGAATAGTACTCTTCCTGCAATAAAGAGGTTTTAGTTGAAAAAGCACTTCAGTACGCGGTTTGTGTGCTGAGAACTTAAGTAATCATAGTTGCAAATAATGTGTCACGTCTTCTAAAAAGGTTTGGGTGAAGTATTTAACCTTTTTAGCCTTTTAGCGCAAAGGAATGCAGACACAATAGAAATTCTATTGTTTTCTGTTTTCCGCCATTCGTCCACCACTTCACAGACAAAGGCGTTATACTCTTAGTTTTACCTAACACGAAATTATTTTTTTGTGGATAAAGTATACTAATTTATTAATTTTGTCGTATATTTCGTTTCGAATCCAGCTCGGTTGGGCTGCGTTCGGGAAACTACGCAAAATCTTCTCGTCCAAAGTACCTCAGTGTCTCAAGACGAAAGTCTTCGACCAGTGTGTGTTGCCAGCGATGACGTATGGGACTGAGACGTGGTGCCTGACTATGGGCCTCATAAGGAAGCTCAAAGTCGCTCAGCGTGCAATGGAGAGAGCTATGCTCGGAGTGTCCCTACGTGATAGAATCAGAAATGAGGAAATCCATAGGAGAACCAGAGTGACCGACATAGCGAAGCGCGTTTGCAGGCTGAAGTGGCAATGGGCGGGGCACATAGCTCGAAGAACCGACGACCGTTGGGGCGTTAAGGTTCTTGAATGGCGACCACGAATCAGCAAACGTAGTAGAGGGCGGCCCCCAACGCGATGGACCGATGATCTGGTCAGGGCGGCGGGGAGCCGGTGGATGCAGGCGGCAAAGAATCGATCTACGTGGAAAGCAATTGGGGAGGCCTATGTTCAGCAGTGGACTTCGAATGGCTGAAATGATGATGATGATGATGATGATTTCGTTTATTATTAATTTATTGGTGGGTGTATAATATGCCTATGCTGCAATGTATGTATGTATGTAGGCTACAAGATGAGGACGTGGTTGCTTGCTTTAATGTGTTGGTTTATGAAGTCCGGAATTGTTGTCACTGTCAAGTGTCAGTTTCAGATAGAGCAACAGCCCAATAAAAGTGTGTGTACGTCTATTAAAATTTTCTTCTTTTTTATTTCAAAATGTAAACTGCAAACAGCCTAAAATTTGAAGTTTATTTATAACTACTTTTTTCTGTGTTTAATTCTGTCTGCGCTACTCATTTGTAAATTGCACTCAATGTTTTTTTTATCCATTATGTCGTCTATAAGGCCCCTCCAGAATACCAGCGTTACCTTTCCTAGCCGTCAGTGCAACGTTATGCTGAGGAGAGGACCTAGTTGGCAATACACATATACATATAGGTTACACGCTTGACACTTTATCAAGAGAATACTCCTTGAAAAGATTTTTTTTTATCTAATTATACGGCGCCCTTCCTCCTTTCTCCTTTTTTTTTTTTTTGATTTACGTCGGTAACAAAATGCATTTACGCACTGTCTCCCGGCCAAAGGGGGACCGAGAGAGGTGTGTGGGGCTCACCACCGGCAGACACGACCGCCAGCAGTAATACCCACTAAAAATCTTCCGACGACGCCCGCCGCTTGTTGAGAAAGAGGCGGGGTGCCAGTACCTGGGTTGCAGCTCTGACACCCCGCCCGCGGCCAACGTCCTCCGGACCAAAACCGGGAGGACCTCCTCAGAGAGACGCAGTGGACGCGCCCCTCCTACCTCCTTGTGCGACCATAGCGTGTGTGGCCGACTTCTCGAAGGGTCCATGGTTAGACAGCAGGGCCCCCCTGCCCCCGCTGCCTAAGACCCTCCAGGCGCTGCTTGACGGGCCCTCCTGGCCCGCCCGCTGTGCCCTCCACAGGTCCCTCTTAGTTTCCCCCCCGGTAGTCAGTACTAAGGGCACCCAGAGTCGCCAATCTCTGGGTGTTACCTTTTCCCTGGCGCCTCCTGCGCCCTACCGGGAGGTACTCAGCCCCCCCACCACGACAAGGTGGAGACCAGTCGGAGGGGTTCCTCCTTTCTCCTACACTATGCTGTGCCCGACAAGGTCCACAGATGCACCAAATTGTAATATTCACCACCTTAAAATACCAATGTGGAACGTAATAAAGTATTGAGTATTGAGATTAGTTAGAATTTAGTCCTTTGTTTCTTTTGTAGTATTTATAAGCTTGTACGGAAGACCAGCGCCGCAGTGCCATAGTGACCCCTCGGCATATGCTGAGTATAAGCCTTTTCGGTGCCACATGTGTCAATTAATTTTTATTTTTGCTTTTTTTTTAACAATGTATCATGTGTCACGGAATAAATTATTTTCTTTCTTTCTTTCTTTCATACGTATACACATTCACGCCTGTTTCCCCGAAGGGGTATGCAGAGGAAAATAAGTATGATATCTTTACACATAGGCACCGAACTGTATGTGTAGGCGAACGTATTCTAAATAACTATACTATAAATCTATCGCTGCTAAAGGTGAAAAAGGTGTGTTAGTCGTAAATGAGCTTTCTTTCTTGACGACCGATATGGCGTAGAGGTCAGTAAACCGCACTTCACTCTAGAGGTCGTGGGTTCGATTCCCACACAGGACAAATCTTTGTGTGCATGAACATGAATATTTATGCTGGTCTAGGTGTTTTCCTATGTATTTATTTACAAAAAAAAAAAAGAAAAAGATGTTTAAGTATTTGTATCCGTTCTTTAGTATCCATTACACAAGTTCTTAGTGATACTTATCTTGGAACTAAATAATTGGCGTGATTGTAAGAGAATATTTATTTAGATAGATAGATAGATAGAAAACTCTTTATTGTACACCAAATTAAAAATAAAACAAGAAAACAGTTGCAAAAGAAAAGTGATACAATTGGCGGCCTTATCGCTTACAGCGATTTCTTCCAGGCAACCTTAGGATGGAGAGTGATTTATTTATTTTTATTCTTCCTTTCTTTATTTTGTTATCGCCAATAATTGCCTTTGTCTTTCTTTCTTTCTTTCTATAAGTAAATATTACGTTGACCTTGCCCCTATCACCATTTTGTACGACAAACTCGTTTGCTGAACATATTAGACCTATTACGTGTCTAATGCGGATAGCCTATGACTATACGTATACGTAAACAGACAATAAATCTCACCGATACAGCGGCGTCTATCACCAAATACAACGGCTTGTGTCCTCGGTCGATTTTCGCTCTGTACACGAAGATCTGGCGGTTGCAAACTTTCCGTGCCTTTATTAGTACCTGCATAAAAATATTCATTGTTCAAAACTATATACACATATTAGTTCGTAAGTATGTCAAAAGATGTCAGTGAACTTATTTAGATCGCGCAAACGTTATTTGTTTTCCGGACTCATATAAGTATTTTTATAATTCATATAATATCATATTCAATTCACTTCAACAATATCTTGAATTGTTTTTATTGGTTTTAATCCATTTTACTGATTCCCTATGTGGACGTATTAGCTCAACTAGTAAGAGTGTGTGTATAAAACTAAAGCCAAATAATATTTAATTCAAATTGGCACTTTTAATCAAAAAGTTTTTGAACTAAAAGTAAACTGGCTACAACTATATACCTACAACCCTATTAAATAGCTGTAGCACTGTTTCAAGAGCGTGATACAATGTTTGTATGTATGTGCATAAGAATACCTACATAAGATAATGAGTGCGATTATTATGGACCCGGTTTGGTTCAAATGTCAAAGGTGCATAGGGACCCTAACAAGGATAAACCGAACCTACCTGCCGATCAACGGACGAGGCTCTGGCGAACAAAACAGTGGTCGATAAGCGGCAATAGGCTTGCCACCTATTACGTGGGACTTACTATGTAATTGGCGAAGTGTGGGCGTATTAATATGCCTCTGCCTACCCCTTCGGGGAAACAGGCGTGAATGTATGTATGCATGTATGTTCAAATCATTGTTCATTCGTTTATGACTCCCCTCGTCAATCGACAAAACACATTTTATCTGACCTGGATGTCTTTTAAGGTGGTGTTTTCTTGAAAAAGTTTATCACTTACGCTTGACTGCGCATATCGTATTAAGAGGCTTTCAAGGAGCCACTTGAAGCAGAGAAAAGTGGGATGTTAGTAGTAAGGAACAACACTTGAGTTGGAGCCTCGAGTAGCTCATTGGCCGAATGTGGAGAATGATTCGTTACTCATTCTTTCTAATGTATATGTCGGAGGCATTTTACAAAACAGCTAGGTAAATTGTGAATGTATTGGAAACGTACTTGTTTATATAGCATAATTATAATGCAATTTATTATGACACCTAACTTGGGGGAAGGGAGGACGTTTTGTATAATTGCACTAGGTAATCTACTATTATTTTCCTTTCTTTTAAATCTTGTGTCTGCAGAACACAAGTTTTTTTGTAGACTACCAATGATTTAATTTAGCGCGTTAGTTTATAAGTATGACATTCATTAGAGCTCTATTGAGCCAAACTAGAATAAATTACTTTAATTTTTTTAATATTAAGTACATTTATAACTGGCGGGAGACAAAACCACCTTGACGATTCTTGCCCGTTCTTTTATGATTAAGGTCCCGCCCGCAGTGAATGGGCGCGCTAGTTTTTATGTTTGACAATCATAACAGCTGTATTGAGCCAAACTGGAATAAATTACTTTAAATTTTTTAATATTAAGTACATCTATAACTGGCGGGAGACAAAACAACCTTGACGATTCTTGCTTGTTCTTTTACGATTTCACGACGCCCGCAGTGAATGGGCGCGCTAGTTTTTATGTTTGACTATCATAACAGCTGTATTGAGCCAAACTTGAATAAATAACTTCGACTTTGTTTAACATTACAAAGCCACTATTAGCTACGGGAGCCACTTTCTTCCAGTGAACGTATTTTTTTAACCATATTTCACATTTTGCCTCGTTTTGTAAAACATAGCATTCTACAATTTGCCGGCGCTATATAAATAATAAATATAAATAAATATTTTCTAACAATTACACCAATCATTTAATTCAAAGTAATATAAGTATCATTAAGAACTTGTGTTATGGATACTAAATGACGGATAAACATATTATTATATAAATACTTTTTTTTTTTGTAAATAAATAGGTACTTAATATACATAGGGAAACACCCAGACCAGAACAAATATATTCATGTTCATGCACACAAATGTCTGTCCTATGTGGGAATCGAACCCACGACCTTGGAGCGGAGAGCGGGTATACTCGTCACCACGTCATATCGGTCGTCATATATAACGTATTTGTTTTCAGTTGCGCAAATTCGCCGTTATTGATAAATTTAAAATGAATTTTAAAGGGATATTAAAGGGATTTTTATATACATACATAATATCACGCCTGTTTCCCCGAAGGGGTAGGCAGAGACATAGGTATAATACGTCCACACTTCGCCAATTATATAGTTGGTCCCACGTATAGGTGACGAGCCTATTGCCGCTTACCGGGCACTGTTATGTTCGCCAGCGCATCGTCCGTTGATCGGCAGGTGCACCACTTGCAGGTGAGGTTGGCTTGGGCTCCTTAGGTCTCTAGGTTTAGGTGTTTTGGTAGGGTCCCTATACACATATACACAAGGAAATTTAAAGGGATTTAAAGAGATATTAGGAATAAACAACTTATATCCTTATTGAACACCAACTAACATGTCTTCCTCATCTAGCCCTAAGAAGCAAAAATGCTCGAAGCTAACCACTCAAAGAACGATATAACCACCACTCTCACGGAAATAGGTTCCCGGGTAGATGTGCTTAAGTGAAACATTGGCTGAATGTGAACAATGATTTTTACTTAATCCTACCTATTATTTGCCTTAAAATTAAAATAAAACGGTTAAGTTGATAGTTGTTAATAATTTTATAACGAAAAGCAGTTACGTTTAATTGTTTAGGCAATATGCACCACCCTCCGACTGGTCTCCACCTTGTCGTGGTGGGGGGGCTAAGTACCTCCCGGTAGGGCGCAGAGGGGCCTAGGGAAAAGGTAACACCCAGAGATTGGCGACTCTGTGTGCCCTTAGTACTGACTACCGTGGGGAAACTAAGAGGGACCTGTGGAGGGCGCAGCGGGCGGGCCAGGAGGGCCCGTCAAGCAGCACCAGGAGGGTCTTAGGCAGCGGGGGCATGGGGCCCCTGCTGTCTAACCATGGACCCTCCGAGAAGTCGGCCACACACGCTATGGTCGCACTAGGAGGTAGGAGGGGCGCGTCCACTGCGTCTCTCTGAAGAGGTCCTCCCAGTTTTGGTACGGGGGACGATTTTTAGTGGGTATTGATTTTTACTGCTGGCGGTCGTGTATGCATTTGGTGAGTCCCACACACCTCTCTCGGTCCACCTTTGGCCGGGAGACAGTGCGTAAATGCATTTTATTACCGACGTAAACCAAAAAAAAAGGCAATATGCACCAGCAGACAATTAAAACGGTAATTTGATATATACTAGTGTTTAACCTTATTTCAAATACAGGTTGGCATCCAACCCGATGGACTGATGATCTGGTAATGCAGGTGGCTCACGATCGATCGACATAGAAAATAATTTATCATTATTATCAGTCTTACACAGTCGACTGCTGAACATAAGCCTCCTCAATAAACCACATTCTAGTGGGGATATTTGCCCATAATCGCCACATGGCACGAACGGAAAACAAGAATGAGAAGGCTTCAGGCTTTCGACGACTGATATGGCGTGGAGGACAGTATAACTGCACTTCACTCCAGAGGTCGTGGGATCGATTCCCACAAAGGACAAATCTTTGTGTGCTTGAATATATATTTGGTCTGGTCTGGGTGTTTCATTTATTTATTTATTTATTTATTTAAACTTTATCGCACAAATTAAAATTAAAATGTACAAAAGGCGAACTTAATGCTGCAAGGCATTCTCTACCAGTTAACCTTTGGGTTAGCAGAAAAGTATGAGGCAGTACGAATAAGAAAACATATAAACTTACATAGAATTAAATATGTGTTATTAATAAACTAAATATACCTATACACAAAATTAATACTAATTATGATATGTAGACTCAATCGGATGATGACTCCTCAAGAAAGTATTTCTTGAGCAACCCTTTAAAAGTAGGCTTGCTTTCTGCCAACCTTATATCAGTAGGGAGAGAGTTCCAAAGTTGAATAGCTTTTATGCAGAAAGAGTTCGACATAAAACCTGAACTGTGTTGTGGAGTGGCAAGGAGAAAGTTGTCACACGAGCGAAGCTGCCTAGAATGAGTAGAAGAAAGAGTTCTGAATTTGGAGCATAAATATTTCCTATGCGTAAAATTTTCCTATGTATATAAAGTATATATTTACAAAAAAAAAGTATTTATGTATGTTTATCCGTTATTTAGTATCCATAACACAAGATCTTCATGATACTTATCTTAGAACTAAATAATGGTGTAATTGTAAGAGAATTTTTCAATATATTTTTTTTATAATCAGCAAAGAACTTCCTGTAGCTGAGATAATGCAACGCGAAAAATCAAAAGTAAATAAGTACTTACACTTATTTCAACTTGACCGTAGCTTGCAACGTCAAAATCATTCGGTATGAACTTCACTTGAATGAATTCTTCCTTATCTGTAGAAAAGGGTGAGTTTAAGTTATCTAATTAATGCAATAACGTTTCTGCTAACCCTAAGGTTAACTGGCAGAGAATGCCTTATGGCATTAAGTTCGCCTTTTGGAATACTTTTAAGTGTGCAATGAAGATTATATAAATAAATAAATAACATGAGTTTTACATCTAAAGAGCTTCAGGGAAAAACAGTAGCCTTTATTTTGGTTACGGGTCAAAGATTCACATTTTTAGAAGTAAAACATTAATTATGATATAAAACCAATTAACTTATAACATTTATAAAACAGTTTTGTTAAAGCTGTGAGGGGGCGGATTAATCACAGAAACTCTGAAACTCTCAGGAAACCTTCACATAAAACAGTAGAATCAAAATTTTAAATGAAGTGATGTTAGTGTAGGTGTAAAATTCACAAAGTAATATATAGTACATAAAAACGTCAACATTTATTATAAAATACAATAGATTATAGGGAGCGAGCACCTATTACATGGTACTAGCGATTTATGTGGCGAACTGTGGGCGTATAATATGCCTCTGCCTACCCCTTCGGGGAAACACGCTTGATTGTATGTATGTATGAAAAGCAATCGAAATTTGATTACACTGAAATCACTAAGCTTAGATTCACTGACATGCCATAAAACAATTAAAAAACTAAAAATATTTAAGTGTAAGTGAATCTAAGTCCAGCTCCGAGCCACCGCTCTGTAAGAAGAACTGGCCAGAAACCATTATTGAGATTTATAATAACGCAAAATAATAATTTGTACCCATTCAAATATAACATCGCAGGCAGAACCCTCAAATCGTTATTTGCTTTTAATTAGTTAAAGAAACAAAGAAATAAAATTCGATTTCAAACGACTCAAATACAATCAAGTTAATAACAATAGCTTTTAAATAATTTATTGATTCAGACATTACTTTGCGGAAATCCATTGTAAGCAAGTGATGGATTAAAAATATCTTTGTAACAATTCCAACAACAACGAGAGAGACTCTCGTTTCAGCGTTGGTCGTGAAGACAACGTTGTTCTGAGGCTCCTATCTTACCTGAAGATGCCCTGTGTAAGGGCGAAACACGTGTCGTGTTGAATAGTTTCTCGATTTTTCGGGAAATTATAGTAGCGCGGGAATTGTTACAAAGATATTTTTAATCCATCACTTGCTTACAATAGCTTTTGTTTTCTAGAGTTCATTATAAACGTTGTAATTTTAGCGCTTTGTCATTTATTTTCATTATGTAACCTCATTTTTATATAGCTTATAACAACCTCAGTAGATTCATTTATGAAATATATTTTTTAATAAGAAAATGAGCCGTGTGTTGACGGCCTAGGATAGTGCTACTCCCTCTTATCTCACAGGGAGTCGTAAGAGTCTACGAAGAGAAATCCTACGGAATGATAGGCAGCACCGTTACTCTGCTCTCGGGGCTCGATCGCAGCCACCACCGGATTTGACACCCTAGACAAAACCAGGCTCTAAGCCACACCTATGACGCGTCTGTCGCGACGGACCCCGCCTGAGACCGACGTTGAAGACCACGATCGAACTCTGCGCGCTGGCTTGAACTGCGATCACTAACCCGCCTGTTCAACGTGACGATTATGGGCAGATACCCCTAATATAATAAACTATATAGAATGTAATCTATTGAGAAGGCCATCGAACGTTGAAGACCACGATCGAACTCTGCGCACTGGCTTGAACTGTGACCAATAACACGCCTGTTCAACGTGACGATTATGGGCAGATACCCTTAATATAATAAACTATGTAGAAGGTTTAGCAGTGGACTTTATAAGACTAACATAATGATGATAAATCATCACAAGCACGTTATTCACAGATGCAATTTGATTGATTGATCTCAGATACAAAAAGGAACTATCTTTAACTCTTTGAGCGCCCAATTACGTACAGCGTTCTCTCAAATGACAGTGGTTGAAAGTGATGTTTGTAAGTCGTAGCAAGGGCATCGGTCGACTTTATACCTATATAAGACTATTGAAATAGTAGGTATCTATAGCTAAGGTAGGTAGGTAAAAGTTGACAATGGTTTTCACCTATAGGTTTCTCCCATATGACAGTGGTGGGCAGAGGAGTGATGTTGGTAAAACGCAGTCTGTAGCAGGAACACCGGTCGACTGTGAGAGCAAAGCTGGGTCTTAGCACCGCTGTGCCTTTAGAACTATCTTCTGCGCCAGGATCTACGCCGCAACCTTCACCTGAACCAGAAATCACTTGTCAGATTAGTACTGTAAGACAATTCAGAAGAAGTTCTAGAATATATTTTCATCTGAAGACGATTGAAGGAAAAGACATGCTGTACAGACCTCAGATGAATTGGGAGCAGGCAGGAGAACATTGACCTGGTAACATAATATGTCTAGTTTCTGTTCAACCTAAGTTTCGGCGTGAGCTGACTTCATTGTGCAGTTCAGCTTTACGCTGAAGGTATAGCAGAGTTAGGTGCTCGCTTTGTAATATGGAAGCATACATTGTTTTCTTCTTTTTGTTTAACTTATATTCGTGTGTGGGCGTGTATGAGGAGGTTAATGAGTGTGAATAAAGCTAAAAGTGTGTGCCAAGATCGTAACAAGTGGAAGGATGTGATCTCTGCCTACCCCTACGGGAAAGAGGCGTGACATTATGTATGTATGTATGATGATATTTGCCTAGAATTTTTGCTGAACCATATAAAAGTTTTTGTCACCTGTCGTCAGTCTGCAAACGTCAAATGACTTACAAACAATAGTTTTTCTATCGTGTCTGGGATCGATGGCGTTCAACATATTAACAATACGGTGAAACAATTTTTAAAACATACGCGACTTACATTGTCCATGCACTTTGTTGCCGTGACAAGGGAAGACACGAAGGACCAATTGTGGAGCGAGAACTCTGTAGAAGACCAGGGTTGCTCGAGCGTCGGTTCCCGCACCACCTGGAACTTTAGCCACGTCTCCCGCAGTACGTTGCACTTGTATTAGTGTTGCCACGCAGCCATCAGTCTAAAAGAGGTAGTAAGAATAACTCTCCTACAATCAAATTAATTATTTGGTTCAACATAAGAATCTTTAGAACTTGTTTATGAATACTACATAAGGGATAAATATACATTTTTTTTGTACACATGGATTCACCCAGATCAGAACAAATATTCATGTTCATGCACACGGAAATTTGTGTGGGAATTGATCAAATGACCTCAGAAGCGGAGTGCAGATATACTGACCTCCACGCCATATCGGTGGTCACCTTTCATTATTCTTTTATACATTGAGTAGAAAAAAAATAATGAAGGTAAGCCAATTAGGTCTGTTTTATGTATGTTCATTTAGTCACAGCATAAAAGGTATTAATTTTATCTAGAAGCGCTCATAGCTCTACGGTGCTCGGTGGTAGGAAACGATCACAGAAGTAAAGCAGAGTTTACAGCGTCCTTGGATGGGTGACCGTTTGTGTGGATTTTATATGGAGCGCTTTTGTGCTTCGGAAGGCACGTTAAGCCGTTGGTCTCGGCTAACACAAAATGTGGTAGTCGTTAAGCCACGTTAGAGGCCTAATTGGAAAATTGAAAAATTCTTACAGCAGGACGCCATACACCTGCTTCCGTCAATCAGCAATGGGTCCGCGTTGTGGAGTATGATCCAATTACCTCGCACCTTGGTATGTGAGAGGAGGCTCGTGCTCAGTAACGTTAATGGCTGAGATGATAATATCTAGGTGACTACATTTGAAGCGTTGTAATATGCTCCTACTTTTTGGACTTTTCTCATGATCAAGCAATCTGAAACTGTACTTGATGTAAATCTTTTATTCCTATAAAACTGTAATCTAGCTAAAGACTAGGATAGGGAGGTGGTATACAAAAGACCACTATCAAAGGAATCACTCATAACCAATCCAAGGAAGGGCAGTGCTAAACATAGGCCCCCTCGTAAATTTCCAGCATGACCTATTGTAGGCGTCCTGCATCCATCGTGCGCCTGCGACATTTATTAAATCGTCGGTTCATCTTGCGGGGGGACGTCCGAGGCCACGCTTTCTGTAGAAGGGGGCCATTCTGGTGCTTTCTGCCTCAACGGCCGTCAGATCTACGTGAATGAATGAATGAATGAATGAACACTTTATTGTACACCAAAATAAAGAGAAATACAGCAATTGAAAAATTACATCAAAATTAATTGTACAATGGGCGGCCTTATTGCTCACAGCAATTTCTTCCAGGCAACCTTGGGATGGACAGGACATGATAAGAAGTATACACGTAGGGTAGCGCAATAGAGTGCTCTAATTAACAATAATTATGATGGTATATATAGCCTTATAAATAACACTTAAAGAGAACCACGAATTCAAATTAATCAAACCGGAACAGCAATAAATATTTACATAAATAAATACATATTTACATACATAAGTATATATATATATATATATATGACACAAATTTGCATTTAGGTACTAGTATATCACGAAATTACAAAGAGAAATTACAAATTATATGGAAAGACCTTAGCTACTGGACAAATAATGCGTCCAAATCCGACTTTTAAAAACATCTAAGGACTTAGCCTTTCGAATATACACTGGGAGTTCATTCCAAAGTCGCACAGCTTGTACAGTGAAAGAAGCATCATAAAAATGAGTGACGTGCATCGGCATATTCAGTATTAAGTTATCCGCTGACCTTAGGTGCTTACAATGATTAAGATGCAAAAAACTGAATTTATCTTTGAGATAGTTAGGTGCCGAAGGGTGAAATAGAGTAAAGTATAAAAGAGAAAGAATGTGAGCATTACGGCGAAGTCGAATAGGCAGCCACTCAAGCCTGGAACGAAATTCAGAGACGTGGTCATACTTTTTTATGCCAAACACGAATCTGATACAGAAATTCTGAAGCCGCTCAAGCATACTCAACTGGTCCTGTGTGATATCCAGATAGCTAACGTCTGCATAATCAAGAATGGGGAGAAGCAATGACTGCGCTAGAGCCGTTTTGGTTGCAATGGGTAGGAAATTTTGGAGTCGTTTTAAAGATCTTGCTGATGCATATATCTTACGACTAACTTCTTGTAGTTGAGAGGCCCACGATAAGTTCTTGTCAATTAAGACACCCAGATACTTGACGACATCAGAAAAAGGAATAACTATATTATCTAAACAAATAGGAGGAACTGCAGACCATACAATTTTAGACCTCATACGCTGGCTACCAATAACTATAACTTGTGATTTAGATGGATTAACACGAAGTCCATACATTTGACTCCAATTAGAGATTCGAACTAAGTCCGCATTGATACTGTTAACAGCGTCAGACAACTGATCAGCAGGGGCTTGTACAAAAATTTGTAGGTCATCGGCATAAAGATGATAGGACGAAAGTAGGCTATTGGAGACGGAGTTAATGAATACAGCAAAAAGTAAGGGTGAAAGTACTCCGCCCTGGGGTACACCGGCACAGGAATCACACCATGTAGAAAAAGAAGTTTCTAATCGAATCTGATGACGCCGTCCAAACAAATAACTACGAAACCAGTTCAACACATCAGGTGACATATTGATTAAACGTAATATCCCAAGCAAGATATCATAATCTACGGTATTAAATGCGTTACTAAAATCAAGAAGTGCCAGAACAGTCAGGTTACCCTTTTCCATACCATCTCTAACGTTTTCCGTAAAGTTTACCAATGCAGTGGTGGTGCTGTGACCTACACGAAAGCCGGATTGAAAAGGATTCAAAAGTTTGTTACAAGAAAGATATGAGCTGAACTGAGAATGAATGAGACGTTCAAGTACCTTGGAAAGGAAAGGCAGAATGGAAATAGGTCGGTAATCGGAAAAATTTGAAGGATTTGGTTTTTTAGGTAGCGGAATTAATTGAGCATATTTCCAAGCAGATGGAAACACAGCAAGTGATCGAGAGCTATTAAAAATGTGGGTTATAATAGGTAAGACTTCATTAAGGATAGGTAATATCATCTTGCGGCTTATGCTGTCACTACCCACAGCATCAGAAGATATGGACAGAATTGCCTTATTGACCTCAGATTCTGTGAAAGTGCGAAAACTAAATTGAGAGTTACTAGAAGCCGTAAGAGAAGCTAAAAAATTTAAAGTGTTATTTTTTGTAGTATTATCTAAAAAAGATGCTGAAGAAAAATGACTATTTAATAGGTTAATATCTAAATATTTAAAGTCAGAAACAACTTGCTGCTTACCCACTCCAAGGGATCTTAAAAACTTCCAAACCTTGGCTTGATCATATTTTTTTACAGAATTGTGTATATGTAGACGCTGAGCATCTCTACACTTTCTGTTGCAACTATTCCTAATGGCTACATATTTTTCCCAGTTATTCGGAGTAGGACGACGTTTGTATCTGGTTTTAGCAGCAGCTTTTTTATTCATTACCAATTTAATACTTTCAGACAACCAAGGCGAAGGAAGGTGCTTCATTTTAATTTTCCTTACTGGTGCATGAAGATCATAAATGCAAAGGAGCCTGCTACGAAAAATCTCAACTTTCTCATCAATAGAATCGCTTACATAAAGATCAGTCCAGTCAATGTCATTGAAATCTTCACGAAGCTTCTCAATGTTGATATTTGCAAAACTACGTTGTAATAAGAATTTCGGTTTAATTTCAGGAGGGCGAATTTTATATGATAAGTACAAAAGGTCGTGATAAGAAAAAGCATCAGCTGAACATTGCCCATGAAATGTCACATGATCTAAAGATGAAGTGAGAATGACATCAAGAAGAGAAGGTGCACAGTTTGGGAAATTATGAGTAGCTTTTAAAGGAGCAATGACTAGATTGTTTGAGAGCACCACCGAACAAAACTTATCCGAGCGTGAATCATTTTTTAGTAAACATGTATTAAAATCACCCATAATTATAACATGATTATAAGAGGGGATAAAGGACTGTAAAATATCATCAAAAGAGTTGAAAAAATCAATGCGCATAGATGGACAGTAGTAAACGCCGAGAAGAACCTTTGAATTATGAAGTGTCAACTCTAAAAACAAATGTTCACCGGCATCCGATCGCGGCGGTTGAGGTGAAACGCTTATAACTGAAAAAGGAATGTGAGAACGAAGGTAAATGGCCACCCCGCCACCACCCCCAGCTGCTCGATCATTACGTATTATTTGGAAACCAGGTAGCGAAAAAGCTGTCGAAGGTAAAGAAGGCTTTAACCATGACTCAGAGACTAGAATGGCATGGATATCTTTACAGTCAAGATTAGCTAACAAATCTGTATAATGAGCCGGAATACTCTGAGCATTAATATGAACAACATTGAAATTTTTGGAAAGAGGAGAACTGTGCCCTCAGAGTATCGGCAAGAGACAGTGCTGGAGCACTGGCGAAGCTGTCTTCACTACCAAAATCCGTATCGCTAACATCACTTTCATACAACATACTAAGTACCACTAAAATATATTAAAATTAATTAATATGTAAAATAAAATTTACAATATGTAATTGTACCGTATTAAATAAAAAATAAACAAAAATAATAACAAAAAAAAAATAAAGAATAATAATAGTATAAACAAAAAATAATAATAATAACAACAACTAAAAAAAAAAAAACAATTTCATAATAGTGACCACCCGCCAGTTACTAAGACTAAAACAATTAAAAAAAAAAATATATAAGTCACTCAAAATAAATTAAAGCAAATCATAGATAACATCACTTAGGTATGTATATTGAAATATGTTAAAATAAATAAAAATAACGTCATGTAACATATTTGCTAAGTAACAGCATAATAAACTGTTATAATTATTACAAAAACAGAATGCACCTAAACGATAATATCAATTTAAGCGATTGAATTGTGACAAAGGAACGCACCCGAACAAAGTATGCAAGTGGGCGGTGAATTGAAATTAATTTATTAACTACTACCAACAATACAAAGTAATTACGCAAGTAAAATAAATAATATATGGAAATCAAAACTAGAGTGTAAAGTACTGAGAAAATAAAGAGGAACAACAAAGTGATATTAAATACTAGTGAATTATAACAAAATACTTAACTAAATAGTTAGAAAGCATAGGAAAGACTACTTCTTGACAGTTACAGCTCGCCTTGACTTGGACGGAGGTTTTGGAGCAGCAGCTGGCTTCTCAATGGCTGTGATTTTGTCCAGCTCAGACAAGTAGTTGACTCGGTGCCTATTATTATCTGCGCCCAGAACGTAAATGCAGCCTTCACGCGTCCAGCACTTCTCCACACCAAATCTTTCACGTGCAGCCAAAAATGTCTCGTGCCGCATTCGCGTTAGGAACTCCGAAACAGTGACTCCAGATCCTTTGAGCTTTGCTTTAGCAAACCAAGTTATGTCCCGCACTTCCACATTCTGAAACTTAACAAGAATCGGTCTTGGCCTATCTCCAGCATCGCGCCCCATCCTGTGACAGCGCTTGATATCGTTTGCCGTGCTGTCTACTTTAAGCTTATCCTTCAAGAGACCAAGGATGACCTTTGATGTGTCTTCGTTACGCTGCTCAGGAATACCATGAAGAAGCATCATCTTGCGGCGTCCGCGAGTTTCAAGCTGGTCACAATGTTGAGCCAATAATTTGAATTGAGACTGCATACTAGTCATGGATTCCACGAAGAGAGTTTTAAAGGCCGCATAATCAGCTGTGAATGCAGCAGAAGTGGAAGCTGGTGTGGGGGCCTTATGCAGCTCGGCCTCGAAACTTGCCATTCGAGTGTTAAAAATGGCCATCATATCCGAAAGTGACTGCTTTAAACTTTCCATATTTCAAAACAGCTGTTGGATCAGTGAATGTGCAAATAATAGGCAGGTGGCACTATTATGATATTAATAATCAAAGGTGTTCATAAATTATTGTAAGTAATACTTTAAATTTATTTATAATTAATTAAATTTTTAAGAGCTCCAATATTACGTGTATCACTCAAAACTACCCGACCCGAAAACGTGCTATGTGCCCAGCCCACTGCCACTTCAGCTTACCAACTCTTTGGGTAACTTTAGTTCTCCTACAGATCTTTTCATTACTTATTCGATGTCGCAGGGAAACTCCGCGCAAAGCCCTCTCTAAGGAATTAGTACAAAATCTTATTTAATTTCCAAATCTTGATGATTTTCCATAATCATTACTATATCAGGAATCAACGGACGAGGCTCTGGTGAACAAAAAAGTGCCCGGCAAGCGGCACAAGGCTCGTCACCTATTACGTGCGATCAACTACATAGTTGGCGAAGTGTGGGCGTATAATATGCCTCTGCCAACCCCTTCGGGAAAACAGGCGTGAGTATGACTATTTTTAGTACAGTTACTAGACCTATCAGAAAGACGGTCACTCGACAAAATTTTATGAACCCTATATATTATAAGATTTACTCTTAGCAATACGTGTATTAATGCTTGGGTGGGTGCTTAACCTTTGCGGCTTTTGAGGTTGGCAAATTAAAGAGGCATACTTCAAACGTAAGGGGTTCAGTAGGTTAGGCATGCCGAACAAATTCCAAAATTAAAGGCATGGGTAGAGTCAAGTTTTCTATAAAATATGTGCATACTTAGCTTGAAGAGAGCACCGTCAAAGACTCGAGAGGGGTTTAAGTCAGAGATACACTAGAGGACAATTAATGTCCTAGGACACCTATCGCCAGAGACATTTAGGCATTTATTTTATTTGTTTATGTTAGGTATTAATATGTTCTGCGAGACTGTTCGAAAATGTTACCGCGGCCGCGGGACGTAGCAGGCTCAAGAAGGAACATGGATGGTATTTAGTCAGTAAAAGTCTGAATCACACCCTCCTGCTCCACCCTCATCGGGGGAAGGTCATTAGATGATTTTCCATCCAAAAAAAAGGTATTAATATGTTAAGAATCTTGGCTAGCATAACTTTCTAGCTATGCCCTTGCAAGGCGTTATATGTTGTCCTATTATTTTTACTATCTATGGATCATCTAATATAACATGCAATAAATGATTTGATTTAAGACGTTGCCGGACTTCAATCGACATCTCTGACAACATTAACTTTGCCTGATGTCTCATCATCCTAGAGTCTGTTCTTCGGAGTAACAAAAATTTGGCAGAACTTCAGTTATTACACGAAGCCATTGTCGTCTGACCCCCGCATCCGAGAGGAAAACATCATTCAGAAAATTAGTACACTGACTTCCTACGAACGACTGCTGTAGATGTTCATGACAGCAGAACCACCGGCTGAAAGTGCTTTCGGAAACATGGAACTTGCGATAATTACGCCACAGGCATATCGACGGTAGCAGTTAACAATGTCGTGAGTGAAAAATAAGGACTTAATACTTATGATATTGTTAAAAGCAACGACTATCTTACGACATTGTTAATTGCTACCGTCCATATATGCGTGACCAGGGTTTGCACTCGAGAACCTCTATATTGCAGTCTACTGGTCTTCCCTCTGGGCTATCGCTGCCAACTTCGCCTGACATCTCTATATACAGAAGTCGCTCAATGTCCCACGATATCGCCCGCCTTCGCTTAATATGTCGTGGGACAGGTGTCCCCTAGTGTATGCCTGGCTCAATCCAGTTGGCTTTGATGAAGCATTCAGGTGTGAGACTTATCGGGGTCACGTGGCGAGCTCTCCACTAATGAGGTGTCCTCGTGAAGGGAGTTAATGTCCCCATTCTTGGCGTAAGGATTGGAACGTGTTGGAACGGGCAGGATTTGACTTAGCCGGTTTTAGCAATGAGCGTCTAGATGCAATCGGCGAACGCGCGCCTTGCTTAGTATTTTCTCGTTAGTATTGATTGATTTGATTCGTTTACTTATCACAATCATAATTCTTTGTTTCGCATTTGTTTGAAATCAATTTTTATGTTAGTAATGAAGTGATATAATTAAATTAAAAAAAAAACTGACAAATACACCAATTATTTAGTGCCAAAAAGAAATTAAGTGGAAACTAAATAACGGGTAATAAACAAATGCTTTTTTTGTAAATACGTACTTGAAACACATAAATAAAATACTCAGACCAGAACAAGTATTTATGTATATGCACACAAATATTTGTGTAGGAAATTTCCTGATAAATATTTTTATTACAATTAAAACTTGTGTAATTCTTATTCCCACTAAATGAACGTCACCTAACATGGACATCGCAATGAGCATACGTCGGAAGTTTGGACAGTGACACGCTTGATAATATTTACTTACATCATTTAATAAAAATTTAAAAAAAGTGTTCAAAATGGATGGAGAGTATATTTAAAAAATTTGCTTAATGAAATTTATAAAAAGAAAATTGGAACTGGCTCAGCTTGTGCTGGCAAGATCTGGTCTTCCACAGCGCTGGTTTAGACACTCCAACTTCTCTGAAGGTGTTAAACATACGTACATAAAGTCACGCCTCTTTCCCGTAGGAGTAAGCAGAGATCACATCCTTCCATTTGCTACGATTCTGGAACACACTCACTCATTCTGTAGCTTCATTCACTTTCTTAATCACTTCTGTAGTTCAGTGTGGTTTAGTATACTTTTAAACAGCCCTTTCTTTAAAACCTTCTTTTCGTATTCTTTTTCATCTTTTTATTCTCTTATATTATGATAAAATCCTATATTTCATGAATGCAAGCTATTTTTAACAACGATATTTACTTTTTGGTGATTATTTTAACAATTTTTCTTATAATTTTCGTTTGGTACAGAAATAAATAAATTAAAAAAACATGCATGAAAAATGCCCACTCGGTAGCAATATATTTTCAGAATGTCTTTACTGCACAACCGCTGCAAGGTATATGCAAAATAAAAAAATACTTTAGTCAATTTGAGCTTCGATATATACTATTAAATGTCAAGATAGCCCATTAAGTAGGTACAGTACAATTAATATTTCATTATCATAAAAGGTACTTTGTAATTATGTTTAGCATACATACATAATTTAACGCCTGTTTCTCCGAAGGGGTAGGCAGAGGCATATTATACGCCCTCATTTCGCCAGTTATATTGGTTTTCCACGTAATAGATGGCGAGCCTATTGCCGCTTACCGGGCACTTTTATGTTCGCCAGAGCCTCGTCTGTTGATCGGCAGGTGCACCACTTGCAGGTGAGGTTGGCTTGGGCTCCTTAGGTCTTGGTAGGAATCCTATACACCCTTATTATATATTTTATTTAGTTCATACTTAAAATCAGAAGCTATTCATAATAAGATTTTGTTTTGCAATTAAAATTTGTGTATATAGGGATCCCACGAATACTTAGGATCCAAGCCTACCTCACCTGCAAGTAGTGCTCCTGCCGTTCAACGCAAATTCCTGGCAAACTAAAATTCCCGGTAAGCCGGTGAGGAGGTTAGACCCTTATTAAGTAGGACCAAAATGGCTAATATGGGAGTGAGTATATGTGTGAATGTACTGAATAATTCAAGATCCCTTTTTTACGTAAGCGACTTTTCAAAGACTAATAGAGTATTTCACTATGTAACAACCTAGATAATGATCAGAACGAGAGTAAAACCTCTTCAGTATAAGTAGGAGTCATTAAATTGCGTTTCAAAAGCCCTTTGACGGATCCCTATGAAGTTTTATATCAAAGTGGTAGGCGTTTGCTCGACCTAGCATGAATGTTCCCGGACTGCTAGACTAAAAAGACTTTTATAAATTGAATAATATATCAAAGAATGCTTGCGTATGCACTCGCTATATTATCTTAAGTTGCCTCGGAATTACCTGCATAATATTAAATAATACGCCTGTTCACACTTTGTACGATGCACACATGTTTAAACCGGTTCAGAGACCTAAATTTACGTATTATTACATTTGGTTTAAGTATTTCTTTTTGTGTCTATTGGTGTGAGTGTATAGGGCCGCTAACAAGATCTGAAGAGCTCAAGCCAACCTCACCTGCAAGTGGTGACCTGCCGAACAACAGACGAGGCTCTGGCGAACACAAAAGTGCCCGGTAAGCGGCAATAGGCTCGCCATCTATGGGACCAACTATAACATTGACGAAGTGTGGGCATATAATATGCCTCTGACTACCCCTTCGGGGAAACAGGCGTAAATGTATGTATTGTAGTTAAGGATGAAATACGAAATATACAAAGGTAGTTTAATTCGAACGGGGCCCATATGGGTTTATGTACCTAAGCTATATGATATTTATTTTATTTTATGTTATTCTATATGTTATTAAAAATTATCTATATTAGATATTATGAAATTGGTTCAGCAATAAGTAAACTCACGTGTACGAATATTGCTATGGTTGCAATTTATCATTAGGAACTGCGTAATTAAGCATATTGTAATACTTCTATTTTATAAGTTTTTAAGAATAATTCTAATAAAATAACATTGAACGAGTAAGACATGTTTCATTAGAACCTCCTGAAACCTCAACATATTACATGGGTGACGAAGTCTTCGGAAGAACAGGCGTGATATTATGTACCCATCCAAGGACAGACCTTAATGAGTTTTGCTTAACTGCGGTTATTGTTTTTAAACCACCTTGTACTGTGAATCTTTGAGCGATTCTTCATTGCGTAGTGTATTTTGAGATAATTAAAAAATATTCACTTTCAGGCGTAATTTTGTTTTTTGCAAATTTGCTTTAATGCAAATTACATACTAGTTTAATAGTGACATCCATGGGCATAGCTAGCGAAAGGTTCACAGGTCCCCACCCAGCAGTCTAAAATAATAAGTAACTAGCAAGCTATAACCGCGTTTTAATACCGGTACTATTTTTCAAAAAAAAGGTATAGTACTCTGTATATGTATGTATCTGTATATGTAAGTATGTATGTATCTATATGTATGATTCAAATTATCAAGAACACTTTCTGCTCTCCTACGTACACCATGTAATCTTATAGGCTTGGTTAGGTAGCTCACAGGTTAGAACCACCGTGGCTGCGCCCTTGGTGACATCTACAATACGAACTATGGCTAGAACTCTACATTACGTACAAATAGAATTGTCATCAATTGATAGATGAAGGGCATAATTTATTAATACAGTGTCAGTACAAAAACCATCACAACACACTAGTAATATTTCTCCTTACCACTACATCCACTAGTTAATCTAAAGTCACCCTAAAGTTATTAGTAACTAAACCATATTAAATACGATTGGACAGAAAAAATTAATCAATGGACAGATTCCATTTTTCTGCTTTTAATATCAAAAGTCATTTATTCAGGTTTGGCTCAGTACAGCTCTGATAAATGTCACACTTATAAACTAAATATATATTAGGTCGGGGAAAAAGTCTTTTCGCATAACGTAGGTATAAACTTATTATAAATTTTTTTTGACTGTACTATTTGTGTCTGGCTGATTTTGGTAACATTAAAAAGGTTCCATTATAAAGAAAAGAAAAATATAAAAAAAAAGTTGTCTTCCGCTATTTGTCATTTGTTTTTCTCTCCGTTAAAATGAGTGAATCTAATGAAGAAATTCGATACATTTTAAAATTTTATTATAAAAAAGGCAAAAATGCAACTCAAGCAGTGAAATAATTTGTGATGTTTATGGACCTGATGCAGTGTCAGTAAGAGTAGCACAAATTTGGTTCAAACGTTTTCAGTCCGGAAATTTTGATGTTAAAAATGCACCTCGCTCTGGTCGCCCTGTTACGAATAAAATGGACGCCATTTTTGAAAGAGTGGAGCAAGATCGGCATATTAGTAGTTACGATGTAGCTGAAGAACTGGGAATTGACCACAAAACAGTTTTGACCCATTTGAAGAAAGCTGGTTATACAAAAAAGCTCGATATTTGGGTGCCACACGAGCTCACTCAAAGAAACTTAATGAACCGTGTACTCATTTGCGATTCATTATTGAGACGTAATGAAACCGAGCCGTTTTTGAAGAGATTGATAACTGGCGATGAAAAGTGGATCGCGTACGACAAGAACGTGCGAAAAAGGTCGTGGTCGAAAGTTGGCCAGGCTTCACAGACTGTGGCCAAACCTGGCCTAACACGAAATAAGGTGATGCTGTGTGTATGGTGGGATTGGAAGGGCATTGTTTATTATGAGCTTTTACCGCCCGGCAAAACCATCGATTCTGATCTTTACTGCCAGCAACTGATGAGATTAAAGGAAGCAGTCGAGAGAAAACGGCCGGAATTGATCAACAGGAAGGGTGTGGTCTTTCATCACGATAACGCTAGACCACACACATCTTTAGCCACTCAGCAAAAATTAAGAGAGTTCGACTGGGAGGTCCTAGTGCATCCACCATATAGCCCTGACCTTGCGCCTTCAGATTTTCACCTGTTTCGGTCTCTGCAGAATTCTTTAGGTTCTGTAAGGTTGACCTCAAGAGAGGACTGCCAAAACTATTTGTCCCGTTTTTTTGATCAGAAGTCCCAAAGTTTCTACAGTAACGGGATAATGTCTCTGCCCACAAAATGGCAGAAAGTTATTCAACAAAACGGTACATATATATTGTAAATAAATGTAAATAAACTTTGAAAAAAATGTCTTGACTTTTCATACAAAAATACGAAAAGACTTTTTCCCCAACCTATTATATAAATATTTTCTATTAATAATTTTGAAGCAACTGCGTACTGATTGCGTGGAATTTGCAATTCTCCCCTCTTGGCATTCAGACCGCGTTCGTCATGCAAGAACACTGAATATGCTATAGAGACGAAAGAGGAGGATTTCAATTGATAATAAATTTAATTTCGGACATCTTATACAGCGCTTTTAATTCGTACTCATACCCATGAGTACTAGACAACAACACATAAACATACATAAATATTTTTATTTCAACATTTAACAAAATAAACAATTCCTCACATTATCTCATCACACTGCAAGTGTTCTCTCACAATAGTGTATAGGGATCCTAACAAGACCTAAGGAGCCCAAGCCAACCTCACCTGTAAGTGGTGCACCTGCCGATCAATAGATTAGGCTCTAGCGAAAATAATGACTCCTGGTAAGTGGCATCAGATGTGCCACATATTACGTGGGATCAACTATATAATTGGCTAAGTGTGGGCGTATTAAATGCCTAGAGGAATATAATTATGTATATATATATATATAAATGTCCTCTCACAAACCAAGGTGAAAGTAAATATAAAAAATAAAATCATACAATTAAACCTTAAAACCTTAGGTACGTCGTATCTGGGTGCTCTGTTATCGTGCTAGTCCTACGATATGGAGCGTTCTCTTTTTTGGTCAACTTCGAAGCAGAATTAGGTCATTACTGGAATTATACCTGGGCTCCCTAACATTTGAATGCATGAATTTATTTTTTTAACATATGTTTATCCTTTGTATTTCACCGATAACACGAGATTAGTCTGGGGTTGTGATGCGATAGCGCTGTGTGTAATTATTATGAACACATTAAAATATTATGCACTGATATATTGACAGGATTCGTTTTTAATATCTATCATCTCTAAAGAGTATGGCCCTCGTTGTTTCAGTGGCCAGTATGAAATTGAGGTTTAAAATTAGCTCCGTATATGGCCCAGCGGCCGGCGTACCTCCAATGTTATTAGGCTAAATTACTGTGGACGTACTGCGTATTTACGGATAAAGTACAGTGGCAGGAACTAAATTAGGTGCTATTTTCAGAGTTTCTCGTGTTGCTGTGATTTTTAGAGTATTATTTATATATGAGCAAATTTGAATTAATATAAAATATGAATATAATATAAAAAATATATAGTATAGAAACGAATGTATATAAATATGCTGTATATTATTTTTATGTTTGACAGAATTAAAGAGATACCTATCTTGTTTATTTAATGCTTCGGCAAATTGAGATATAAAATTAGCTCAGCTTAGTACCCAATGTTATTAGAGGGGGCTAAATTATTGTCAGCAGCGAGAACCTTCTTACAGATAAAGTGCAATCACAGAAACTAAACTAGGTGCTGTTATCACGACACGACCAGAAATTGATTCGTTTTTTTTATTTATTCGACGGAGGTTTCAGAGATAAAGAAAAATAGAATTTTGATTGTATTCTTATTTATAAATTTTCTGATCTATTTTTTCATTAATGTTTCAAATAAATAAATATTTTTTGATACACCAATTATTTAGTGCCAAGATAAGTATCATTAAAAACTTGTGTAATGGATACTACATATACATTTTTTTTTTGCATATACATACTTAATATACATAGGAAAATATCAAATGGATTCTCTTTATAATTATGATACGTACATCAGGAGCAAAAACATTGTAGACCAGTCTTGCTCGCTGTTGTTGTGCCAACGCTCCTCTTGAAGGTCGCAGAAGGTCGCAGGTGCATGCCCGTTCATGACAATTGGTGCAGGACTTCAGGTCAGAACATTTAGCACTTGGCTCGTTCTCGTGGTGCCAACGCCACACAGTGCCCCACCAGCAGATCTAGATGATATATCACAATTAAATAGGAATATATAGGGTGTATAGGGTTCCTACCAAGACATAAAGAGCACAAGCCAACCTCACCTGCAAGTGGTGCACCTGCCAATCAACGGAAGAGGCTCTGGCGAACATAAAAGTGCCCGGTAAGCGGTAATAGGCTCGCCATCTATTACGTGGGACTATCATGTGAAGTGTGGGCGTATAACATGCGTTCGGGGAAACAGGCGTGCATATATATTGTAGTTAAGGATGAAAGTTTCATTCAAACGGTGCCCATATTTCTTGATAGTTACCAAAGCTTAAAAATATAAATAAATTGACTCAATGAGTCATGCCCACAGATATATACAATAGATAAAGCAAATGCATGTGATTCGCGTGTCCGAACCCCGACCTTCTGTTGTTGTTTTTTAAATACTGAAACATGAACGGCTTAATAACACTGTCCTCAACCAGGGTCGACGCGATCATTGTTAAGAGAGTATTGACGCTGCCTCCCACCTGCATGATTAGAGACACATTCCAATGATGGCATCCCTGACGCACTGCAATAACGAGGCAACCCCATCAGCTCTCTTAATTCTTCTTGTATGCTTCTTTGTTCAATATTGTTCACTTGTTGTGTGATTTTTGTGTTCAATTATGACGAAAAGATGCGAATTTACTAATTAAATAAATAAATAAATATCCTTTTACAATTACACTAATTATTTAGCTCAAAGATAAGTATCATTAAGAACTTGTGTGATGTATACTAAATAACGGATAAACATACTTATATATTTTTTTTTTGTTAATACATACTTAATATACATAGAAAACCCCCAGACCAGAATAAATATATGTGTTCAAGCAAACAAAGATTTGTCCTGTGTGGGAATCGAACCCACGGCCTCAGGAGTAGATTGCAGTTATACTGACTTCCACGCCATATCGGTCGCCAAACCGAAATTAAAAATTTATTGAGAAATAATAAATACTTCTTGATTAAAGTAAATTATTAAGCTAGTTCATACATACATGCTGATGAGTGTCGTTGAGGAGCTCAAGTTCGTATGTCAAGTAAGCTCGAGGCGGAACGATACCGAACCAAACTCTCGCCGGTTTCAAGCGTGGGTGACGAGTAGCGCATTGTCGGATGAGTGTAACCTGAGAGTTCCATTCATCATTTGCTGCTTCTAACCTAAAGACAACCATAAGTTGAGGAGTTAAGGCTTATTGTTCACTAGTTTCCAGGCGAGATTTTCGCACAGCAATTGAAGCTATTATCACAGCACCACCATATAATGTGACTGAAAAGGATTTGCGAAGTTATGCAAGTTCACTGTTATGATCTACGATGATAGTTAGATTTTTGATAACCACCTAGTAAGATGGCCTAAAGAGTTCAACGTGTAGTGCTAGTCTACATACTCCACACTCAATATCTTACGACGACTATTCGCTCAACCATCATTGTTGCCAAGTTGCTCAAGTTTGTTGGTTAAATAAACTTGAAGAGGGGTGACCACACTCTCGCCAATCTCAAGCGTGGGTCAAAAGTATTACGTTGTCGAATGAGTGTAACCTGATATTTTCAAACATCGTTTGCTGCTGTTTAGGATGAGCAGTTCATATTCTCTATATTTATATTCTCATAGCACCAAGAAATTGGGTGATTAATAGTTAGATTTAAGCTAGCGGCCTGATGAGGCGTCTTAAATGTATATACAACTATCACGCAATATCCAGAACCATCAGCTCCATGTTCTGAAGCACCAAAGAGATTGTTATTAAATGTCACACAAACGGTCACACATCCATGAACTGACCACTGTGAACTATAAGACATTAAGTACTACTTGCTAAACGATTCGGTCTAAGCAACGTATCTTGTAGGTTTTGCTTCCCCTGCCGAACGGTGAAAAATAAGGCTCTTAAGGCCTTATCTTTTGGATGTGTCAATTTGGAAGCTTAAATTATTTACAGTTTCAATTACCAAAGAGCACCTTCACGCATTCCCGAGTGAAATAGTCTTGACACTTGCCTTCTTACCTTTTGTGAAACTCTAATAGATGGAGTACTTACAAGAATAGCTCAGTATCCGGATGCTCGTTGGGCAAAGACCTCAGAGCCACTCTCAAGGTGACTGCGCATGAGTTGGCAGGCGCCAGCTTTTCAGATTCCTCCAGCAGATGTGTGCCTTCAGGCAACGCCCATGTGGTCTTGATACTTTCACATCCAAAGAGCTGGGTTGCGCGGAACTTTAAGTCTACTTCTTTAATCCTGGCATAGTAAATAGACATGGGATATATGCAAGTAAAGTTATAATTAGTAATGTTAAATCTTACATATTTGTTTTAAATTTGTAAATAAATGTTGATATAATTTGGGAGTTTGGGAATTGTGTCTGTTTTTATTTTCTGTAATTTATTCAATATACGAGTATATTTGTTGTAATTATTTTTAGGTTTTTTAAATTGTTTTAAATATTTCATCATCATCATTATCACCAAATCCCAATTCACCAATTGCTTTCCACGTAGATCGATTTTTTGCCGCCTGCATCCATCGGCCCCTCGCCGCCCTGACCAGATCATCAGTCCATCGCGTGGGCCGCTCTCTACTACGCTTGCTGATTCGTGGTCGCCATTTAAGAACCTTAACGCCCCATCGGTCGTCGGTTCTTCGAGCTAAGTGCCCCGCCCACTGCCGCTGAAGTGGCAAACAAATGAGCTTCGCTATGTCAGTCACACTAGTTCTCCTATAGATTTCCTCATTTCTGATTCTATCACGTAGTGACACTCCGAGCATAGTTCTCTCTCATTGCACGCTGAGCGACTTTGAGCTTTCTTATGAGGCCCATAGTCAGGCACCACGTCTCAGTCCCATGAGATCCCAGATGAGATCTCAGTGAAAAATAAGAAGACTCATCATCATCATATGCTAGCATTATACCGGTTGCCCTAGACTTAAGCTTAGAGCCCAGGGCTTGCTCACTTTTTTGACTAGATTTTGACTGATTTCAGTTATTACGTGCAGCGACTGCCGTCTGACCTCCACAACTCAGAGGAAAACATCACTCTATGGTTAAAACAGCTGTCAGTCTGTTAGAAGGCGCTGACTTCCTAATAACGACTGCCATCGATGTTCATGACAGCCGGGACCAACAGCTTAACGTGCGTTCCGAGGCACGGAGCAAGCGATAGTTACGCACATAACTTCGAAAAGACAAAGGAACATGAAAAATAATAAGACTGTCTGTACGTAACTTAAATCTGAGCTGTCTACTAATGGGTCTATGTTCCATTAAGCCAGCGACATAAAATATACGAACTAAAATTGTGCTTAATTCAATGAATTTTTGCAATCAACACAATTATTTCGCACTGTTCCACAACTAAACTTTTTCAATAAATTTGACTTCAAAGCTTTATCCGACCGAACTTTGAACTTAAACAATTAAATATATCCAGAGACAAACAAATAAATCACTTGACCAGGCAGACACTAAGCAGTGCGGTTAGCTTTTATCGAAGTTCATTATAATCAACGTTCAACGTTTTCACTAACGCATTTGAAATCAGCCGAATGCGGCTTGGAATTGTGTACTAAAAATAAACTTACATACATATAATCACGCCTGTATTCCCGAAGTGGTAGGCAGAGGCCTAAATTCTACGTGGACATTTTGCAAATAATATTTTTGGTCCCACATAATAGGTGGCGAGCCTATTGCCGCTTGACGCGAACTTTTATGTTCGCCAGAGCCTCGACCGTTGTTTGGCAGATGCACCAATTGCAGGTGAGGTTGGCATGGGCTCCTTCGATTTTTATACGATCCCTGTAGTCCTTACATATGGGGATAACTTTATGTAGCTACACAACTGCCTCTGCCAATTTATACAAGGTATATGATGAAGAGGATGACCTGATTCCTCTTTGCTATGGATTTAGAGAGATCTAGCAGCACGATTTCATACAGCAGCAGTGATCAAAACTGTAGCCCTTTTCGACTATTTAAGATAAATAACATGTATCAGTGGTCCATCATAAGGTCGTAGGATCGATCCCACACAGGCTAAATATTTTAAAAAAAAATCTTATATCGCAATAAGTCTATGAACTGAACTATGAATTTTATTAAATTTAAGTTTGTGCCCTTATTGTAAGGAGAGGCCTTGTTAACCCCCTCTGCTTAATTCTGAACAAGTAGGTGCTATGTGATAAATGTTTGGGGATATCGTTTTATTACTTTTATATTAATTTAAAACAAATTAAAATTCCATACCTACGTGAATGCGGCAGGAATAACATAGGGGGATCCAAAACGAATCTGACAGGCACCACCTCCCACCAAACTTCGAGTTGCGAACATACAACTTCACATACTTCACGAGTTCTTTGCTGTAAAAGAACCATAAATTCACTAAAAATGCTACGACATTATAAAAAAAAGCCTTTGGTAAACATTTAGGTGATTCCAATTTAACCAATTTAATGTAACGGATTGGTGACTTAGTTCGATATTAATTGCATTAATAATAATTAGGACAAACTTTTTGTTTGTTTAGACAACTGTTTCACAATAAAGATATTTTTATTTGATTTGACTTAAGAAGAATGCCCCGTGCCTTTAGTTTTTCTTATTGTATATTTCTGTATGTGTTCTCAAAATAAAAAATAAAAAAAATAATCAAGAATTCACTATTCAATTACATGCATACATAAATACATTCACGCCTGTTTCCCCGAAGGGGTAGGCAGAGGCATATTATACGCCCACACTTCGCCAATTATAAAGTTGGTCCCAAGTAATAGATGGCTAGCCTATTGCCGTTTGCCGGGCACTGTTATGTCCGCCAGAGCCTCGTCCGTTGATCGGCAGGTGCACCACTTGCTGGTGAGGTTGGCTTGGGCTCTTCCAGTCTTGGAAGGATCTACTATTAAACTAAGTATAAAAAATCCATCTAATTATTAGCCTATCTTTGTCTACTGCTGGACATAGGCCTCTTCACTGAGCTCAGTCTTCAGCTCTTCGTCTCCAACTGCTGCCAGGCGTTTTTCGTTATTGTCTTTCCACCTAGCTGGAGGTCGTCCTGCTCTACGCTTACCGTGTTGGTCTTCATTGTAGGTACTTCTACCCCAGCGATTATCAGTCTTACGGCAGTTATGACGGCTCACTGACACTTAAGCTTGCTAATCCTAAGGGCTATGTCAGTAACGTTTGTTGTTTGTCGGATAAACACATTTCTGATTCGATCATTCAAAGAAATACCAAGCATAGCCTTCTCCTTAGCTCGTTGAGCGACTTTTAATTTGTGGACCAGTCGTACTGTTAGTTTTCACGTCTCGTGTTTTTTATACTACAATTCATATACACAGTCATTTCCATATTTGTCAAAACGATTATAAAATAAAACAAAAAAAGCCTACTTTAAGTGTATGTAAAAAATAATAAGCCGTGTAAATAGCAACTATGAAGGCAAAGCAAATTAATCTGTGTAATAACTAATTTTATTTAAATTATATGACCTTAAATTTTATTATTGCAGTCTATTAATTTGAAAGGTTATCCAAAAATAATTCTCGTCCATTAGTTTCTTCTGCTTCTTCAGTCATGTCGATGACAAATCAATACCTCTGACTTGTCCTCGTGGTGTAGCAATCGGTTTCACGGCATACAAGTATACCCGAACAGTAGTTTCGCTCTTCGAGAAAGCTACTGCCCCGCCCCGCCGCCCTTGGATAATTTGAAAGGTTATTTTCAATAAAGCGGTTATTTTCAGTTGTCTAGAACTTTCCTGAACTGAGTGGTAAATGTCAATATTAAACCACACAGGTTCACAAAGGATCAAATGTAGTTCTTAAGTGGCCCCTGTGTATTTTAGGGTCAACATACCACAAAAGGGTGATAATTAATATTTTGTACCAACGGATATTCAGAATATTAAATGGTAACGCGGTATTTTTAGAATGAATAGTCATCCAGAAACAATTTAAACTAGATGTCTATCTTGTGTTAGTCTCGTAGATAAAAATCATTTTACAACGTCCTCGACTGATAACTAGCAATTTTATGTATATTTCATGGTATATCATTATTTATGCAAACTTTAACCTTACATCAGTACATGACAAAGTTTAATTTATAAATTATCTTATATATAATGTTACTAAATTGAAAGAGTGCTCAAATGCTGATGAAGTAGGTGAACATTTAGTAAGGACTTGTTTTTCGCTGGTTGTGTGCTTTGGTTTTCATTAAAGTAAAAGTAAAAAGTTATTTATTTAATAAACTATTACATATTACCTGAAAGCGTCAAAATGATATATAAAAACACTGAAACCACGAAGCTTAGATTCACTTACATGCAAAAAAATTAAGTCTTAGTTTACATATATGCTGTCTGATAAAAGTATACATTATTTTCTTTCATAGTTCCCTGCTATGTATTCAAATTGATATGTATATTACTTTTAAGAGTTAACAATAACTACCTATATTTAATAGAGAAACAGCAGTCAATTAAATCCTATACTCGGCTCAGGTCTCCCCCGACAAACTAAGATGAGGGAGATTCAGGTTATACTCGACTGTAAGGACCAAAGTTGCCATTAAAATTGATCCAGAAAAAAACATCTTTATATAAAGTTAATTTATAATGCTACAATTTATTTGTCATAGCACAGGTAGTTACATTAAATGTCAAAGTAAATTAATAAGCGTCTACTATATTTCACCATTCAGGGATATAAATATTTGATTGCTTAACAACAAGTCCCAATAACCAATCAATCAAAATACCAATTCCAAAAAAAGTATACAAATTCTAATGATAATAAATATGTCAAAATGAAATATGAAATGGGAATATAATATCAAAAATTTTAGAAATAAAATGTAATCGAGTACTTTTAGGTACAGATGCCAGGCAGCGTGTTGTCATAGTAGAAATTATTAAGTAGGCGAACTGTAGTCTTGAGGTTTGTTCAGACTAGACCAGTATTTAAGTCCAGGGGCGAGTTATTTAGAAAACCATTCTCATTATAGCCGTGTACACATGTGTACTTTATATCCTAGTTCCAACGAAAGGACATTGGTGCGGCAACTAATGTACTTAACTTAAAATGTACTTGACTTAAAAAACAAGTTCAAACTAGTTTATTTGGTGAGCCAGTTGGGAGCCATTGAGCAGTAGTAGGAGGCTCCATCAGCCCGAAGAGATTGAATAAAATGGATCGACTTCACTTAATTACTTGCTAAACTTCCCAATTTTCATGGTTCAGACACGTTTAGTTACTAAATTACTCGCCACTAGTTCGAACTAGGCTTTATAGTATATTTAATTATCAAAATGCATAGTCATGCGCCAGCGCAGGCGAACCGTACGTAAGCTCGTTTAGTATTACTTACGATGCACTATGACAGACAGTCAACCCAGGATTGTAATAATATTTCCAACTAGCAGCGCCCTGCGGTTTTATCCGCGTGGTCCCCGTTCCCGTAGAAATATCAGGATAAAGAGTGTCCTATATGTTAGTCCAGGACTGCAGCTATACACGTACAAAGTATACCACTATACCTTTTTTACCTTAAGCAGCGATAGATTAATAGTATAGTTATTTAGAATACGTTCGCCTACACATACAGTTCGGTGCCTATGTGTAAAGATATCATACTTATTTTCCACTGCATACCCCTTCGGGGAAGCAGGCGTGAATGTATATACGTATGAAAGAAAGAAAGAAAGAAAATAATTTATTCCGTGACACATGATTGAGTCTACATATCATAATTATTACGATTTAAGTTTATATGTTTTCTTATTCGTACTGCCTCATACTTTTCTGCTAACCCAAAGGTTAACTGGTAGAGAATGCCTTGCAGCATTAAGTTCGCCTTTTGTACATTTTAATTTTAATTTGTGCGATAAAGTTTAAATAAATGATACATTGGTTTACAAAAAAACAAAAATAAAAATTAATAGACACATGTGGCACCGAAAAGGCTTATACTCAGCATATGCCGAGAGGTCACTAAGGCACCGCGGCGCTGGTCTTCAGTACAAGCCTATGAGTACTACGTTAGTAGGACAAACTTAAAACTATGCGCACCAAAGATTAACATTTCAACATATAAATTTTGCATATATAAAACAACAAAACACCACTTAAACATACAATTTGTTACCACTTCAATGCAATTTTGTCAAACCCATAAAATGCCAATTTAGACAAAAAGAGATCATGATTAATGGAGTCAAATGCGCGGGAAAAATCAAGAAGGGCTAAAATTTAACCTTTACCTTTATCCTGTCCAGTCAGGAGGTCATCAACTACATCTAACAAAATAGTATGTATGCATACTCATTTGTATCTACTACGGTATGAAGCGGCCATTACTCAGACTACCAATTTCTAATAAATCATGTTAAGACTATTACGCCATAAAATATTAATGAAGTGTTCCAATCCAAGTCGTTCTCCTCAATCCGATAATTAAGTTCGCCTTATCTCCGCTTTAGTTAATGGCCCGAAAATTGATTAATGTTTATTTCTAATGCGTCTTAGAGGGTATCTTGTACAGTAGACTTTTGCCCGTGTCTTCGTCGGCGTCGTCGCAAGCACATGATTGGTATGTTTATTAATTTTGTTTATAGTAATCTCTCACAGAAAAGTATACAAAACATTGAACTGAAAAAACATGTAAGTAAGTTATTTATATGACATGATAATATAATTTAAACTTTCCGTATAGATCTTAGTCTATTTATATACAAAGGATTTTTTACTGTGGAAAAGGTACAAAATTCAAAACCCAACCACACACAAGCAGAGGCCGAAGTTAATGAATATAGTTTATGGCATATTATATGCCTGTACTTCGCCGAGCCTACTGCTGCTTACCAGGCACTGTTATGTTCACCTGAGGCTCGTTTGGTGATCGGCAGGTGCACTACTTGCAGGTGAGGTTGGCTTGGGCTCCTCAGATCTTGCTCCTACCAAGATGTGCCTTGAACCCTGTACACTTATTTAATTATTTCATTTGAAGTAATACAAATTTATTCCAAAGGTGCCTTTATTCACCGTCAATGATTAAGTATTAATAAAGAAACCCTTCATCTCAGTCATAATAATAATCTGAGAGTAAATTTCTAATTAATTTAAGGCTGTAACAGATGTGTATATAACGACACCTGCAAGGAATAACATCGTAATTAAGTTTAAGCAATTTTCCACGAGAGCGCAGTAAAGATTTAAAAAAACTTAATACCGCTTTATATTGAGTTATAA
Organism: Musotima nitidalis; assembly: GCA_949126915.1. Classification (NCBI taxonomy): domain Eukaryota; kingdom Metazoa; phylum Arthropoda; class Insecta; order Lepidoptera; family Crambidae; genus Musotima; species Musotima nitidalis. Next base: position 17,154,428 of record OX421425.1, read on the forward strand.
CGATTTTCCATGCTGATGTCGATAATTAACTTTGAAATCATATTACCTATCGGAACATAATGAAAGAAGTGAAAGATATATAAATATCGACACGAAAAATAGCAAAACCCGTGAGGTAAAACAAGAAATGTCTTAATGGATAGTGAGAGCTGTTGTCAGTTGTCAGTCAGCTAGGTATAGTAATTTGGGAATTGTGTTTACAAATAACACGCAGCTTTCTTGTTTTTGTTGCTTGTTGACAACCTGAAACCTGACACTACGAATCGCTTGAGGAGCCACGATGTTCGGTTTGAAGTTAACCAGGCGTCTCAAAAATCAATCAGTGGCGATGCATTTGATATCGTTCCGCGCTTTGCAAGACACTTTAGGCTGCCTGTCTATTCTACCACTCGTCACGGTCCCAGCCGCCGCGGTGGACGCCCGAGACGTCGGGAGCCGCGAGACGACTCCTGACCACCGGAGGCGCTGGCTTGTGGGCGGTGGTTAATGGGTAACTCACCGCCCGTCCGCCTACTAAAGGCGACAGGCCCTCAGGGCCAAGCCTGCCAGGGTTGCGGGATTGTTCGAAAGGGTTACCGCGGCCCTGGTGTTACAGGCTCAAGAAGGAACATGGATGGTTTTTAGTCAGTACAAGTTTGACATACCCTCCCGCTCACAGGACCCACAGTGGGGGACGGTCATTTGATGATTTTCCATCCGAAAAAAAAAGACTGCCTGTCCTCTCAAGCGGAGTGAGGATGCGAAGCGGAGAAACGGACAGATATTAACCAATGAGACAAAATCTTCGCTCCTCTCCTGTTCACGATTCCTATTGGATAATATTTCTCCGTTTCTCCACTCTGCTGCCTCTCTCCGCTTCAGTGGACAGGCAGCCTTAACCTGCTGTTAAGAGCAGACCAGGGCACCGAGCCCGAGACTGCTCTGCCCCCCCCCCCCCCCCCCCACTGTCCCCTCTGTGAGGAGGCTGGGAGGGTGGCCGACCATCGCCCTGGGGGTAAGGCTTGCGCCCGGTCCCCCAAGGCCAAAAAGAAGGGCCCCGGCAAAGGCGTGCTGCCATCGGGCCCTACCGCCGCCACGGATCGGCCGGAGGAGGTTGATATGGAGACCCATTAATTTATGGCTCTCCAGCTCAGCATTCTCCAGGCGAACCTTAACCACTCCGCCGCGGCCCAGGATCTTCTTCTTCAGGCCATGGCGGAGTGGCAGGTCGGTCTGGCAGTGGCCGCTGAGCCCTACCGCGTCCCGGTCCGTTCCGACTGGGTCTGCGACGCGGACGGCTCAGTGGCCATCATTCAGCGTATGGCGGCGGGCACTCCCCCTCTCGTCCTCGTCGGGCGAGGGGGAGGTTTCGTAGCCGCTCGGGTCGGCGGGGTGGTGGTTGTGGGAGTCTATTTCTCCCCCAATCGCCCCCTCTTCGAGTTCGAGCGGTTTTTGGTCAGGTTGGGCGCAGTAACCCAAAGCTCTTCCCTCCCCGTCATTTTGATGGGGGATCCCAACGCCAAATCCACGGCGTGGGGCTCCCGGACGACTGACGGGAGGGGGACGGCCTTGGAGGAATGGGTGACAGAGTGTGGGCTGTCCATCCTCAATCGCGGTTCGGTGGACACGTGCGTGCGCCGCAACGGGGGGTCTGTTATCGACATCTCGTTTGCGGCGCCCTCTCTCGCGCATCGTGTCCACGATTGGAGGGTGCTGGAGGATGTGGAGACATTGTCTGATCATCGCTATATCAGATTCAGTGTCTCCACATCGGTGCCAGCGTCCAGCGGAGGTGTTGGAGAGCCGCGATTGGACGGCACACGATGGGCGATCAAGCGCCTCGACAGGTCTTTGCTGCGAGAGGCAGCCCTGGTCGAGGCGTGGCCACGGGAGCCACCGCTAGTGGACGTGGAGGGGGAGGCTGCGAGGGTGTGCGAGGCCATGGCACGTGTCTGTGACGTGGCCATGCCCCGTGTTCGCGCCCCCCCGCGCAGATCCCAGGTCTACTGGTGGTCGCCGGAGATCGCCCAGCTCCGCCGAACCTGTGCGGTGGAGCGGCGCCGCTACCAGAGGTGTCGCGGAAGGAGAATCCGCGACGACGCCGAATTGGATCGGCTCTACGCCGCCTATAGAGAGGCGGTGAGGGCCCTTCGCGGGGCCATTAGCCGGTCCAAAGCCGCAGCGTGGGACGAGCTGCTGGAGGCCGTTAAGGCGGATCCATGGGGCAGGCCGTACAAAATAGTACGGCAAAAGCTCCGAGCGTGGACCCCTCCCGTCACCAGCAGTCTCGAACCGGCGGTACTCGGTAGGGTGGTTGAGGCACTGTTCCCAGACAGGGGAACCGACTTCGTGCCTCCCACTATGGCGGCGCCAGATGTCACTCGGGCACTGAGGATGTGCCCGAGCTCACCGAGGAGGAGGTAGGAAGGGCCGTGCTACGCCTGAGGGGCAAAAACACGGCCCCAGGTCCCGACGGCATTCCGACGAGGGCGTGGGACCTGGTTTTGAGCGGGGAGGAAGCGCCTTTTCATTCCCGCGTGACCTCCCTCTTTGCTAGGTGTCTGCGGGATGGGGTTTTTCCGCGGCGCTGGAAGGAGGGCCGCTTGGTACTCCTTCCCAAAGAGGAACGTCCGGCCGATGACCCTTCTGGTTATCGGCCCATCGTGCTGCTCGACGAGGCGGGCAAGCTCCTGGAGCGTGTCATCGCCAACCGCCTCGTCGAGCACCTGGAGGAGGTCGGACCAGATCTGTCCGACCTCCAGTTCGGGTTCCGCCGCGGCCGATCGACGATTGACGCGATCGGCCGCTTGCGGGACCTGTCTGAGAGGGCGGTTTCCCGGGGTGGGGTGCTGATTGCGGTATCGCTCGATATCGCGAACGCCTTCAACACCCTGCCCTGGTCAACGATTATGGAGGCGCTCCGATTCCACGGGGTGCCTCCATATCTGCGGCGGTTGTTGGGGAGCTACCTGTCGGAGAGGGCGGTAGTCTTCCCAACGATGGGCGGAGGAGGCTGTCGTCGGCGTATGGTGTGCGGTGTTCCACAGGGGTCTGTCCTGGGACCACTCTTGTGGAGCATCGGATATGATTACGTTCTGCGCTGTGTGAACTTGCACGGCGTGGACGTGATCTGTTACGCCGACGACACCCTCGTAACATCCCGGAGTTCTGACCCCCGGGATGCGAGAGTGTTGGCCACTGTCGGCGTCGCGGCGGTGGTCGAGAGGATACGGCGGCTGGGGCTCGAGGTGGCACTGCATAAATCCGGGGCCATTATTTTCCATGGTCCCCGGAGGCGGCCGCCTCCAGGCCCTAGTATCGTGGTGGGGGGAACTCCCATCCCTGTCGGGAACACGCTGAAGTATCTCGGCGTCCTTCTCGACAGCAGATGGGACTTCGAAGCGCACCTTCGGCACCTAGGCCCGAGGTTGGTGAGCACGGCGGGAGCTCTATCTCGCCTGCTCCCCAATCTCGGAGGGAGTGGCGGCAGTTGCCGCCGCCTTTACACGGGAGTGGTGCGGTCCATAGCCCTGTATGGAGCCCCAATTTGGGCGAGCTCCATATCGGGTCGCCATCGACAGATCCTGCAGCAGTCGCAGAGGGTCATGGCGACCCGTGTCGTTAGGGGGTATCGCACCATCTCGCATGAGGTGGCATGCGCGCTCGCCGGGTCCCTGCCATGGAACCTCGACGCCGAGGTTCTCTCGGCGGTCTACTGGCGTGGCGCGCAATCCCGGAGCCAGGGTCTCCGCCCCGCACCGGACACTGTGGTGCGGTGGCGTAGAGACGCTCAGAGGCAGGCTCAGGGCTCATGGCGGCGGCAGCTTTTCGGGAGCGCCGAATTTCGTGCCGAAGGTTCGAGGCGCCGTATCCTCGAGGCGGTCGGGCCCATCTTAGAGCGATGGGTCGGCCGTCGGTTGGGGTCGATGACCTTCCGATTCACGCAGGTACTTTCCGGGCACGGGTGCTTTGGGAAGTATCTGTGTGACGTCGCCGGGGGGGAGTCGACCCGGTGTTGCCACCACTGTGACTGCGCGGAAGACACCGCGCAGCAAACTTTGGTGGCGTGCCCTGCGTGGGCGGGGCCGCGGTCGACGTTAGCCGCGGCCCTGGGTGGAGTGGCTTTCTCGCTGCCGACCATCATGCAAATGATGGTCGACAGCGAGACGGCGTGGGAGGCGATGGCCTCCTTCTGCGAAGTGGTGATGTCGCAGAAGGAGGCCGCGGAGCGGGAGAGGGAGCGGGATCCGCTCTCTCTCCGGCTACGCCGTTGGCGCAGCGGGCGGGCCAGGAGGGCCCGTCAGGCAGCGCCCGGGGGGTCTTAGGCGGCGGGGGCAGGGGGCCCCATCCGTCTCGCCATAGACTCCCCCCGAAGTCGGCCAGTTACGCCATGGCCGCACATAGAGGTAGGGGGGGCGCCGCAAATTGCGCCTTCCTGAGGAGGTCTCCCCGGTTCTGATCCGGGGGACGTTGGCCGCGGGCGGGGTACCAGAAGCTACAAACCCAGGCACTGGAGCCTCGCCCCTTTTCAACAGCGGTGGGCGTTCGTCTGAAGTTTTTTAGTGGGTAGGACTGCGGTGGTCGCGTCTGCCACACCTCCCACACCCCCTCCCGGTCTCCCCCTTTTGGCCGGGAGACAGTGCGTAAGCAGCATTTTTTTACAGGCGATAATAAAAAAAAAAAAGGTCTTAGAAAGTTAGAATAGCGGGACGCTAATTGTTTCTACCCATCCTTACTGGTTTCACTTGGTAGAAATGACATTCTTCCTCTCATTCGGCTCTTTAGAGTTAAGAGCATAATTGTGTGACTAACTTTAATAAAAATGTGTCAGGTGGCTGATGTTACTAAAACACTTAGTAGAAACGTAAAAACACAAAATTTAGTTATTTTGAGAAAAACATAATTCACTGTGAACATATTATATATAGATGAATGGGTAAGGATGAAAGGCTTCAGTTACTAAAGATGTCTACCTAATATTTAGTTCTCGAACAGTTATGTTAATATAATTGGGCCATAACTTTTGCCGCAAGACTCTTTGGACGGTGATTATGGAATCATGTTTCCGGCTATTTTCCTTGTTAACTTCCTCTGTTGGAACGTGTGCCTGCGATAGTGTTATATGTAAACAAAGTTGTATGAGAAGATAGCTTTCTTCTCTAAGAAGTTAGTGAAAGTTCATGATTATGTAGTTGGATATATTAATGACACGCTGTAGGCATTTTCACCGGACGGATGAATTTGGGGAAAACTCTTTTAAAATACTTTTTACTAACCGTTTACACGCAACGCGCATATGACTTGTTTTAAATACACAACGATTATGTTATGACGAGGAATGTGCTGGGGACTTTTGGCTTTACAATTCTTAAGATTAATCACTCCAGAAGGCATAATAAACTCAAATATAATAATAATAATAATAATAATCATTTATTGGTGCATCATAAAATTTGTGGATACAAACTAATTATTACAATAATAAATAATTCATTGTATGATGCACCAAAATGACCCATCTCAGCATTTGCTAGGATAATTTCCCAGCGCTGGTTTTCAGTTGGGCCATTTTGGGTGCAGTGCGGGACATAAGGATTGAAGTTATAAATATTTACAAAATGTTTTTAAAACTAAGTAGTTAAGAAAATTCAAAGTATATAAAAAAGAATAATAAACATCAAAATTATTTAAAATGTGAAAACAGCTGATAAAGTACACAATTAAAAAAACAAAATAACAATAGGAACATAAAATAACAATAGAATAATGCTCGTAGGGAATGGCACGCGCGCCGCGACTAATTAAAATGAAGTTGATTAGATAGTAATATATTTTTGAATTTAAATTTGAAACTTGAGATACTACGCGAGTTTCTCAAAGGTGGTGGCAGATCGTTCCAACATTTCGAGGCAGCGTAACGAAAGCTTCCTCGAAATGCCGTTGATTTGTGTTGCGGGCAAATTAGTCGCGTTGCTCCTCTGACAATTCTTTGTGAAAATGACAACTTTTCATGTAAATATGGCGGTTTTTGACAGTTAATTATTCCAAATAGTAAAGTTGCGTAATGTAGAGTATGACGAGCATTCATTTTTAATAGTTTAGCTTTATTTATAAATGGAGTAACATGTGATCGAGGTGGCACTGGGAAACAAAACCGTATACAGGCGTTTTGTACTCTTTGTATTACGTTTTTGGATCGTTTTAATAAACACGGACTAATTACGTTTTCACCATAATTAAATTTGGATAGTATAAGAACTTCACATAGCTTTATTCGGGCATCAATACTTAAAAAATTTCTCGCACGGTAAAGTACTTTAAGTCTTTAATAACAACTGCGCGCAATCTCAATAATATGGGACTCAAAACGCAACGACTTATCCATAAGTACGCCTAAGTTGCGAGCTTCTTCTACTTCATGTAATATATTTTCGTTTAATCGAATAATAGGGTTGTTCGCAGTAATAATTGCAATTTGATTCCGTGTACCTAATGTCATATATTTTGATTTAAGTGGGTTAATAATCAAATTGTTATTCACACACCATTTCGAAAGGTTGTTTAGGTCTTCATTTAGTTCATTAACAGCTTTATTGGCATTAGAAGGTGAAAATGATATGTACAACTGTAGGTCATCAGCATATAAATGATAATGACAATGACGTATGGTTTTTAATATATCTGCGCTATACAATATAAATAACAAAGGTCCTAAAATTGACCCCTGGGGAACTCCACGTTGCACTGGCATTTTCTTTGACCTAATAGGTAAGCCGTTTACGTCTCTAGTCTCAACAAATTGAGTGCGCCCTGTGAGATAACTCTCAAACCACTTTACAGTAGAACTATCAAAGCCATAATAAGTTAGTTTTGACAGAAGCAGTGTCGTATTTAAAGTATCAAAAGCCCTAGAAAAGTCTAATAATACTAAGAGAGTTCCGAATCCAGAATCTTGTGCAGTTAAAATGTTATCAACAACGTCTATTAAGGCGGTAGTGGTACTGTGAGATTTTCTGAAACCAGATTGCTTTGGCGGTAATATTTTATTGCTTTCAAGATATAATACTAATTGATTGCAAATTTCTCTTAAATATGAATGACGACAGGGCTGGGGTGATAAATAATCACCTTCACACAAAAACTGGAGATATGAGTGAAATTTTACCTTATATCCTGGAATATGTTCGGCTGTTATAGTTTCTGTCTTCACAATCATGGGATCGTAGTCCGGAGGAAAACTCTCACGTGGTATATCTTTCAGTATTAACCTGCAACAATAACTGATCCTATAAGCCGCTGTTGCAATACTAGCTTATTTGTGGTGTATCACAAGGAACTGTTTTGAGACCACTCCAATTCTTTAATTTGCTTATGTTAATCTTCACTTCATTTAAGTGACTTGTATATACTGAACCACTCTGACAATGTAAAATGCATGAAGAGTAATGTGTTTATAGTAAAGGCCTTACGGAAGCGATGACGCTGTATCAGGTCGATCAAAATTATTAGATATGAAACTAAATAACATAATTCTAATGCTATTTACGACAACGCAACTGAATTTTGCTCGAGCCGCCAGTTCACGATTGGTAATGAATGAATAGCAGTTGTTCACGAATAATAATAATATTACATAATTTACAGTAAACAATATCTGATAAAATACATAAATATATAGAATTGAAAGAAGAAGTAAGGAGAATTTGGAAAATGAATACAGTATACATTGTGCCACTGGTGCTCTCTAGTACTGGTGTCATACCTAAACATCTCCTTCACTATTTACGACAAATTGAGTTACCACCAAACATTTACATCACCATGCGAAAGGCCGCTATATTAAACACATGCCGGATCGTACGTAAGTTTTTGCAGGACGATAGTGCCTCTATTATTCACCCAAAGGAACTTCATTTGGCTTAAGCCCGTGGTTTTCATTAGAAACCGATCTAATATTATTTAAATATTATTTCGAGAATGTAAAATAAAGAAAACAAATTATTATATAGCGCGTAAAACTACTAATAATAGTATTTATTAATTTTACTACCAGCTTTCTATTAAATAATGGCTTCGTGAGTTTAGCACATTTAGCCAGTGTCAAGTAAGAGGTATATTAATTATACATAAATCAAAGAAAATTAGAATAAGTGCTGATAAAGATAATAAATGGCAAATGAGATGCCCTCCCCAAAACCCTTTAAGTCCTCAGTAAAGATGTGGGACTATACTAAGATTTCACACGGACTTCTTGAGAGAAATTGAAAAGTGATGTTGCACTATTTTTGATTGATCAAAACTCACGTGTGTTCACAAACACTTAACGGTTAATAATCCACCGTTATTACACATTAATGTTCTAAAAATCACAAATTTTAGAAAATTAAACAAAACTATAGACATGACGCTTCACTTTTCCGCCAAGAAGTCTTCTAAGCACTTACATGAGCACGGCGCGCTGCACGCCGAGACGCGTGCCGACGTTAGGCACACACACATGCAAAAAGCACGACGAGCGCGGCGCCACACGTCCGCGGGTAGGCTCCACGCGTACCAGACCAGCGTTGGACTCCACCACGCCCAGTTTCACCTCAGATTCCTGACGAAAACATACTTTATTACGGTGTATGGAGATTCTATCAAGATCTTAAAGTAAAGTAAATAGCACTTAAAACGTTATTAACCCGAGCCAAACTTTTAATTTGGTGTACAATAAAGAATTTTCTATCTATCTATTTACTCTATCACGGTGTATGGATATTCTATCAAGATCTTAGGAACTCAATTCAACCTCACCTGCAAGTGCTGCGCACCGGTCAACTCTGGCAAAAATAGAAGTTCCCGATAAGCTGCAATAGGCTTGCCACCTATTAGGTGTGTTCAAAATATAATCGGGGAAATTTAGGCGTATAACAGTCGAGAGATTATCGACAAATAATATTATTGAGTCTTTTTTCCTTGCTTTTATAAAAATCTCTTAAAATGAGTTACAGATTCTAATACCAAACCTATCGATAAAATAAAGTCTCAACAGTTATAGTTCATTTTTAATTAATTATAAATTGCAGTTTGGGCTCGCGGCCCCTCCGTTTTATCATCAGGAGAAATTAGGATATTTTGTCGCAGTTAAAATTATATTATACATACATACATGCAATCACGCCTGTTTCCCCGAAGAGGTAGGCAGAGGCATAAGATAATGCCCACACTTCGCAAATTGCATTGTTGGTCACACGTGGCGAGCCTTTTGCTGCTTACCGTGCACTGTTATGTTCGCCTCGTCCGTTGATCGGCAGATGCACCACTTGCAGGTGAGGATGGCTTGGGCTCCTTAGGTCTTCCCCCCCGACTGGTCTTCACCTTGTCGTGGTGGGGGGGCTGAGTACCTCCCGGAGGCCGGGAAAAGGTAACACCCAGAGACCGACGACTCTGGGTGCCCTTAGTACTGACTACCGGGGGAGAAACTAAGAGGGACCTGTAAAGGGCGCAGCGGGCGGGCCAGGAGGGCCCGTCAAGCAGCGCCAGGAGGGTCTTAGGCAGTGGGGGCAGGGGGCCCCTGCTGTCTAACCATAGACCCTCCGAGAAGTCGGCCACACACGCTATGGTGGCACAAGGAGGTTGGAGGGGCGCGTCCACTGCGCCTCTCTGAGGAGGTCCTCCCGGTTTTGGTCCGGGGGAAGTTGGCCGCAGGCGGGGTGTCAGACGCTGCAACCCAGGTACTGGCCCCTGCCTTTTTATCAACATGCGGCGGGCGTCGTCGGAAGATTTTTAGTGGGTATTACTGCTGGCAGTCGCGTCTGCCGGTGGTGAGTCCCACACCCCCTTTCGGTCCCCCTTTGGCCGGAAGGTAGTGCGTAAACGCATTTTGTTATCGACGGAAAACAAAAAGAAAAAGGGCTCCTTAGGTCTTGGTAGGATTCCTATACAAAAAAATATTATATTGTTACGTTAATTCAGTTCTTTATCTGACTTTGCACCAAAGTTAATTCAAATAAGTTAAGAAGATATCGTGAAAGGGTTATAAACAACTATCAATCATAGCATTCGAATTTATATAGATATGTGTAGGTATAAGTAGAATTATGCCTTGAATGATTGCACGAAGTTCAAATGTAGCACGTTTTCCAATTATGATCTGAAAATTAAAAGCTTTTATCGTTTCTGTTTCTGAATTCCAATAAATGGAAATTGTGTTTTTAATATTCGAAAACGTAGGCTTCATAGGCAACCCTCGCAAAAATGTAAAAAGATTTTTTGCAAAAAGGAGTGTGTTGTTTAAAAAAAATATTCTTGTTTCTGTAACAAACGACGCAGGCTGCAAATAACGTTCAAAATTTAAAAAAGTAAATTTAGCTCTATGGTCGTAGATATTTGGACTCGCATCGGCACTAGTTTTTGTGCAGACACTGTTTCGGTAACACTTAATTGTGCCAGTATCGTATAAAGCGAAAGGATGTGATCTCTGCCTACGGGGATAAAGCGTAAATATGACATGTCTGAATATAGGAGTAAATATTTTTCGTTAACATTATATTCTTGTGTGAAATGACATTTATGTATGTCGTCATGAGTGGGATAGCTTGAAGTAAAGTGGCGCCCCCAGACTTCAATAACTTCTTTTTACAGTAGATAATAAATAAAGATAAAAATAATATTTATTTATTGATTAAATGTGACACGTCATAATGACTACATCCTGCCTGATGGTAAGCGATCGATGCAGTCCAATAATTGAAAAAAAAGCATTGGATGTATGTGAGACACAGGCGAAGTCGTGGACTAGTGTTTTGGTTATCTTCACTTTTGTTTTTATTAATTCTAAGATCTCGAATGCTGAGCATAGGCTTGTTTTTCCAATGGCTGATTGTCAGCAGCCTGCATCCACTGTCATCTGCGGCATTTTTCATGTTGTATGTCCTATTACAATCGAGATTCTCTCGCAAAATTTCTTATGAGAGTGTCCCCGTTCTCCAAAACTTTACTGTCCCAAGGACCATCGGTGCCATTGACATAGTGTTGTATATAAATACGCACCGTTTTCACTAACTTCATTTTCCCAACAGAAGAAATGTCGCAAGAGAACTTACATACAATTGAAAGTTGAATAAAATAATCTTCTTTTTTGCTATGGACTTTAACGATTTGAATATGTAACAGTGCAAAGTAATTGGAGACGTCAAGTTTTTTGCATTTGAATTATCAAGCAAAGTCAATTAAATTCGTCTAGTCTTATCCCATTCAAGTAGCAAAGTTTATTGTCCTACGGAGTTAAAATTCAACATGAAAAACACACAATTGTTAAAAAAAATTGAAAATTTATTTTTTTCGTAAACTATTAAGTACATAACACTTGAAAACGTCAAAAAGAAAAATGTGATAAAAAAACGGTATGCAACTACAATAAAGTCACTTAGCTTAGATTCACCTAGGTACATGCAATAAAAAAAATTAAGCGTACGTGCATCTAACTGCTAGTTCCAAGGTATAAGGGTTTGACGAGAGATGAACTGATACAACCGTTAGTTGAGAGTATACTTTAATTAATAATTAATAATACAATAATACATTGGCTTAAATAGGAATACTTAACTAGGTTACATGATGGAACGCATGACATCAGTGTTTCACACATCACATGATTAACTTATGACTACATTACACCATACGCCCACCGAAAAACAAAAAAAAAAGAAAACAATAATAAGTTTTTTTTTTTTTTTTCATTTACAATTATTTATTTTATTCATAATATAATTTTGTTCTATTTTTATGTATTATTTCTTCCTTATTATTACGTAATATTTTTACATTAGGTTCAATGTCTTCTACAACTGTAAAGGGACCAGAATAAACATCACTGAATTTATTTCCTGATTCATTCTTAACCAACAATAAATCATTCTTTTTATACATAACTGGTTTCAAATATTGATCAAATTTACATTTTCTGGTTTCTTTAGATACAATTAAATTTTTTCTAGCATCACTTTGTGCTTTTTGAAGTCTAAATTTTAATTCTAGTGGATAGTTGTCAACATTATACAATGGTTCAACAGTACAATTTTTCAAATTAGAAGGTATATTACATGGTTTACCGAATACAAGTTCATAGGGTGTATACTTAGTTGCTGAATGTACAGAAGCATTGTATGAAAAACACCAGTACGGTAGCCAATAACTCCAATTTCTAGAATTGTTATCAGTTTGAATTCTAAGAAAGGCATTAAGTGATTTCTGTGAATTTTCGAGAGAACCTATAGATTCGTGATGATATGCACATGAAACCATTTGTTTTATATTTAAAAGCTTACAAACCTCTGACATGGTGTTAGAAATGAACTCCGTGCCCCGGTCAGTGGCTATCTCCCGTGGGATTCCATACCTGAGAATGAAAATGTCCACAAAGCATCGCGCCACGCTTACACTATCTTTATTCATTAATGGAAAAGCCTCTACATAATAGGTTGGGGAAAAAGTCTTTTCGTATTTTTGTATGAAAAGTCAAGACATTTTTTTCAAAGTTTATTTACATTTATTTACAATATATATGTACCGTTTTGTTGAATAACTTTCTGCCATTTTGTGGGCAGAGACATTATCCCGTTACTGTAGAAACTTTGGGACTTCTGATCAAAAAAACGGGACAAATAGTTTTGGCAGTCCTCTCTTGAGGTCAACCTTACAGAACCTAAAGAATTCTGCAGAGACCGAAACAGGTGAAAATCTGAAGGCGCAAGGTCAAGGCTATATGGTGGATGCACTAGGACCTCCCAGTCGAACTCTCTTAATTTTTGCTGAGTGGCTAAAGATGTGTGTGATCTAGCGTTATCGTGATGAAAGACCACACCCTTCCTGTTGATCAATTCCGGCCGTTTTCTCTCGACTGCTTCCTTTAATCTCATCAGTTGCTGGCAGTAAAGATCAGAATCGATGGTTTTGCCGGGCGGTAAAAGCTCATAATAAACAATGCCCTTCCAGTCCCACCATACACACAGCATCACCTTATTTCGTGTTAGGCCAGGTTTGGCCACAGTCTGTGAAGCCTGGCCAACTTTCGACCACGACCTTTTTCGCACGTTCTTGTCGTACGTGATCCACTTTTCATCGCCAGTTATCAATCTCTTCAAAAACGGCTCGGTTTCATTACGTCTCAATAATGAATCGCAAATGAGTACACGGTTTATTAAGTTTCTTTGAGTGAGCTCGTGTGGCACCCAAATATCGAGCTTTTTTGTATAACCAGCTTTCTTCAAATGGGTCAAAACTGTTTTGTGGTCAATTCCCAGTTCTTCAGCTACATCGTAACTACTAATATGCCGATCTTGCTCCACTCTTTCAAAAATGGCGTCCACTTTATTCGTAACAGGGCGACCAGAGCGAGGTGCATCTTTAACATCAAAATTTCCGGACTGAAAACGTTTGAACCAAATTTGTGCTACTCTTACTGACACTGCATCAGGTCCATAAACATCACAAATTTTTTTCACTGCTTGAGTTGCATTTTTGCCTTTTTTATAATAAAATTTTAAAATGTATCGAATTTCTTCATTAGATTCACTCATTTTTACGGAGAGAAAAACAAATGAAAAATAGCGGGAAACAACTTTTTTTTATTTTTTTCTTTTCTTTATAATGGAACCTTTTTAATGTTACCAAAACCAGCCAGACACAAATAGTACAGTCAAAAAAATTTTATAATAAGTTTATACCTACGTTATGCGAAAAGACTTTTTCCCCGACCTAATACTTACTTAATTCACACTGAAGAGTGAGAATATATGTATAATTATAATAATCCTTATCTAAGGGCCCAACTATATCTAAGAATACCTTATCAAAGGCTGATTGCGCAGTCGTCGTAATAACCATAGGTTGTTTAGTGTGTAGTGAATGTTTTTGTTTTTGACACTTACTACACTTTTTGACAAATTCAGTAATATCTTCTACCATTTTTGGCCAGAAGTAATATTTCTTAATATTATTGAGCATACGCCGTATACCTGCGTGCCCACTCGTAGGAAGTAAATGGAAATCATTAAGAATGACTCTCTTATCGTCATTGTTTTCTATACTAATTATATTTTTTAATATGTAAATCCGGGGACTGTCCCGATAACAATTATTTTTATAATACTTGTTAGTAATACTATGTAATACTAGTTTTTATTATAAAAACTTCATCGATCGATATTTGTTTACAAATAGAATCCAAATCTCTCACGAAGACGTCTCGCGTCGAACATGATCGAGAAGACGGGTCTATTATAATTTTATATTTTCTTGGTATATAAATAAAGTCGTTATATTGTGTATTCATTACATTTTTGTCGAGTTTACATCGAGAAATGATTAATTCAGTGCAATTCTTAGGTTTTGCAAGAACCTCAAGGACTTTCGGTTGATCAGGCCGATTGTCTTCGTGACTCCTGCTGACTGAATCATTGGCACTTGTGTTATTGTTTAGATTTTTCACCATTTGCCTAGTCATGACATTCAGAACTCCTCTACTCATATTTTTTAATTCATCAGAAGTTAAAATAATGCGAGACAATGCATCTGCAGCCACATTACTCACACCTTTAACATAGTTTATTTCGTAATCGTATTCGTCTAAAGTCAATCTAAATTTAATCAATCTACTAGAGGGATTATTAATACTAAACAAATAAACTAACGGTTTGTGATCTGTATTAATCGTAAATTTTATTCCAAATAAATAGGGTCGGAAATATTTGACAGACCACACGATAGCTAGAAGTTCTTTTTCTATAACTGAGTAATTAATTTCGGATTTATTTAAAGCTCGACTTGCATAGGCTATTGGTAAGTTATTTTCATTACATAGCACAGAGCCTATCGCTAACCCAAAGGCATCAGTGTACAAAATAAATTTATTTTCTTCGTCAAAATTTGGGTATTGTAAAACAGGTGGATTGACCAAAGAGTGCTTAAGCAAATTAAATGCATTTTCGCACTCATTATTCCATGAAAATTGAATATTTTTTCGACACAATTTATTTAATGGTATTGTTATCTCGGCAAAGTGGGGAATAAATTTACGATAATAATTCGCAAATGCTACAAAACGTCTAACTTCGTCAACACTTTCTGGTTTTGGATAACATTTAATTACTCTAGTTTTTTCGGGATCGGGTAAAACACCCTTCGATGATACTAATGTCCTAAATATAACAGCTGTTTAGTTAGAAATTTACATTTTTCGGGATTTATTTTCAAATTGATTTTTCTAAACCTTTCAAAAATATCGGTTAAATTTTTATTATGAGCCGTAAGGCTTCGACCGTGACAAATGACGTCATCGAGATATACTAAACATTTGTCATAGTGTAAACCAGACATGGCTACTGTCATCATCCGGCTAAAAGCACTAGGACTGATTTTTAAACCCATCGGCAGTCTCTTCATTTGATACTGCTTATCGGCAGTGAATGCAGTATATTTTCTACTTTCTGGTGTCAGTTCCAACTGATAATAACTTTGACTAAGATCTAAATGCGTAAAATATACAGCTCCTGACAAAGAATCGAGTATCTCTGTTATATTAGGCAATGGAAACTTATCGTCTTTGAGTTTGTCATTTACTTTCCTATAGTCGATCACTACACGCCATTTTTTGTTACCTTTACTATCATTTTTCTTCGGAACGAGAAGGAGGGGACTAGACCATTCACTCCTACTCTCCTCTATAATATCGTTTTCTATCATTTGTTTAATTTGTTTATCAATTTCCTTTTTCTGACTTTTTGGTAACCTATACGGTTTCGTATATGCCGGAGTGACATTGTCTTTTAATTGTATTGACTGTTTATACAAAGTTGTAACGCTTAATTTATCTCCTGGCAATAAAAATACGTCAGCATATTTGGCACATATATTTTCGATAGAAATTTGTTCTTCTTTATTAAGGTGTTTAAAATTTAATATAGAAAATAACTTCTTTACACGTTCCGCATTGACACTGTTATTTTCAAAATAATACAAATGACTACACTTAAATTAACAATATCGGGGATAAAATAACTTAATTTAACCTCTTCCTCTCTGGTATTTAAAATTTGTAAAGGAATTTTTCCAGAACAAGGCTTTACTAAAACAGATGCTAAGAACACTCCATCGCTTAATTGTTTAGGCATAATTACAAATTCATCTTTTGAATTAGTTTGCATATAAAATGTATATTCACATCTAGGTGGAATCGTTATATAGTTACAACCAAGCTGCCCCATTTGTAATGGTATCTCAATAGGTACATCTAGTTGAAGAGTTAAAATGTTACGTTCAAAGTCTAAAATAGAATTAAATTTACTTAGAAAATCTTGCCCTAATATACCGTCGGTTCTACAAGAAAAGTTTTTTAATACGTAAAATTTATGTTCGAAATAATTGTCATTATATTTTAATTTTAAATAAACAAAGCCATCGCAAAATATATGTCCACCAATACCTTTTATTTTGATACGCTCTATATGGAAAGGTACATTCCATTTACGTATGAAGTCTAATCTTACAACAGATAATGACGCACCCGTGTCAATTAGCCAACTGGATGACTCACCGTTAATGCTAAAATATACTGAGTTACTATTGTAACAATAAAAGTTTTCATGCACGAAAAAACCAATTATTACCTTGGTCATTATTTTCTTGCGTCTCCAAATTTTGATTTGAGTCACTAATATTCATTTCGGCTAAGTTTATCCGATTTTGCCGCTCTTGACTACGAACCCATGTTTGGCCACGAAAACTACTGGAACCGCGATGATTATTACCACGACTAGCAAAATTGCGCCGATTACCGCGATAACCACGACTATAACCTTGATTATAATTATTAGAACTCTGGGAATTGGTTCTACCTCTGTAAGAACCGCTAGAAAAATTTTTAGTAAAATTTGCGCGTGAGTTATGATGACCACGAGAATTTATATAAAAATTTGACTTACTTCTGTTGTAATTGAAGTTCATCACTCGCTCGTCACCACTACTGGAAACTGTCTCGTCTAGTGCTCCTTGAATAGCATCCTTCAATGTGGTGTAGTTCCTTGCTGCTATGATAGTACTAAGACGACTATTTCGCAGTCCCTTGGGAAAATCTCTTAATAGCAGTCCGCTCATTTAATGGCTTCAGTAGCTCATACGAACTCGTATTTCCGTTGGCCTGAGAAACCGTCAAATCAACAAAGAGTTGTTCAATTTGCTTACCGAATTCCTGTATACTCTTATTATCTTGTCGAATGTACTGCAGCTGGGATTGAATCGCTGTGTCAGATTTTTTAGACAACAGTACACTTCGCATATCCTTAAGTAATTCTGTAACAGTTAAGTAGTTAGGGGACATACGTAGCTTAGCACTTTCTGATAATCTGAATTTTAGAACGAATTGTATTAATAGATTTTTACCATTGTCGTCAATCATGGAGTCGTACATTTCGATATTGGAAATTAATTGTTTAGTGACTTTTTCGTCACCCGTCATAACTGGTAGCGGAGAAACTGCAGTTTTTAACTCAAATTTCTCCATGGTGTTTAACGTACTTGAACTACTTTCTGTACCTTCAGAACAAAGATTAATTATTTTTGAATATAATGAATTAATTTTATCAAAAATTTTACAAAAATATTCACCATCTGAACTTTTGATTTTCTCATTTTCTAATTGTGTTTTAAATAAATTACTTATATGACTAAATTTGTCATATAAACATTTCGCTTCAACACTTTTCTTTTCCTTTATATTTGGTGACCTCCTACTAGGCCCCAACTTTGTAAGATAATCTTTAATATGTTGTAATTCGCTTAATATTTCAGTAACGTCATCTGCCATAATATAACGGAATGCCGTTTATAATTAATAAAATTCGCAATTTTAAACATGATACTATGAGTAAAAAAAAATAAAAAATATTTATATTTAATCATAATAATAATATGCGAGTAAATAAAATAAATCAAAACTAAATGTTTTACCCAAACGATTACAGTTAACTTAATTAGTCCTTAAAGAACATTTACCGTGCACTTAGATACACTTACGAGCACTCACACTTTACTTTCACTTGTCTCAGCGTTGTTGTCGCGCTGTTGGCGTCGCAACATACTCAAAGATCTTCGCAGGTGATAGGCATCGACTCCTCGCTGAATCCATTTTGCATGGCATTTCCGATAATATCGGTACAGCAATATAGCTCCTCCAAAAATCAGCAGACCACAAATGATAATCAGGATATAGGTAGAATTGCTGGCGTGCTGCAGCAGCTGGTCTGAGGTGGCCGCGTTTCCCGCTTCGTTTTGAGCGATGATTACTTCTTGTTGTTTCGATTGTTGTTTTCCCATTATTGTAAATAGTATTTAAAAGTTTTATTAGCACTTTTCAATTTTTGTCCAAAGTATGCGGACAGTTTCGATGATGTATTAGAAAACAATGCCACAGTTTTTAATTAAAATCGCACATCACACAATGTTTATAGTAACGATGCCTTTTACGTAAGGCCGCTGAGCTCGCGCATGCCGCTGGCAGGGTCGCCATATAAGGGTTTGACGAGAGATGAACTGATACAACCGTTAGTTGAGAGTATACTTTAATTAATAATTAATAATACAATAATACATTGGCTTAAATAGGAATACTTAACTAGGTTACATGATGGAACGCATGACATCAGTGTTTCACACATCACATGATTAACTTATGACTACATTACACCATACACCGCTCTGAGAGAAGAACTGACATGGGTTCACTGGCTATGCTCTTTTAAATTATGAATCAAATATATAGAACAACACAATGAATATTTAAAGATATGTAAAGTTTTCCCACAAGCCGTAACTAATAGAGTAGCACTAAGGGAACCTTCCATCACAATCAACACTTGTGTACGGACGATATAAAAATAAATCAAACAAAACATCACACACCTTCTTGGTTAAATAACGTGCTTCCATAGCGCCGACGCAGAGGCTGACACTGTCATCAGTATCGTCATGAGTGCTGACCGAGGTTCTACCAGCTTGCTGCTCCTCCCAGCAGGAACACACTCCCCAGGGTCGCACGCTCCAGTAGTACGAATATACTATTGGGCTGGATCAATAAATCTTATATTAAATGACGATATGATTATATTAGAATCGAGGCGCTACTAGGTGATCAGGCACGAGCACTGAAGGAAATCATTGTTCACAGACCATGAAAGGGTGACCGATTGTGTAGCATTAAATATCGAGCGCATTCTTGCTTCGGAAAGCACGTTGAGACGTATATTAATAGGTAGTTGTTAAGCTATTTAAGAGGCCTAATTAGGTGCGCCGAAGCGGCCTAAGCATCTGCAGAACTACCGTTAATGCTTCGAACCTTTCGAACCGAAAAAAAGGTTCGAGTTTATGCCACGGTAATTTTACAATACATACATACATTAACGCCTGTTTCCCCGAAGGGGTAGGCAAAGGCATATTATACGCCCACACTTCGCCAATTATATAGTTGGTCCCACGTAATAGGTGGCGAGCCTATTGCCGCTTACCGGACACTGTCATGATCGCCAGAGCCTCGTCCGTTGATAAGCAGGTGCACCACTGGCAGGAGAGGTTGGCTTGGGCTCCTTAAGTCTTGGATCCTTGTACACTTGTACAATATGTCACAAATTTTTGTCCTAATCGTCCATGACTGAAACGTTTATCCGCTTTTAAAAGCGAGAGAATTTAATGGACCATAGTAATCCATACAACGGGAGTTATCAAAATCAGTGGAAGACATTGTTTTTGTAGAATGGCCGAACAATTCTAACTGGATTCACTCCAAGCAATAAGCTAGCTTCTGTTCATACTATTTTGCCCCTAAACCGTAAATTCTAAATTTGCTTTTGTTACATTTTATGATTTGTATTTTTTTGTTCACAACTGGCTGGCAACCATTCTGAATATATAAATAAGCCATCATAAAAGTATATAACTATGCTCTCTCATTCGACTCACTATAATATATTATTTTGTATCTGCA
This sequence comes from Musotima nitidalis, assembly GCA_949126915.1. Taxonomy (NCBI): domain Eukaryota; kingdom Metazoa; phylum Arthropoda; class Insecta; order Lepidoptera; family Crambidae; genus Musotima; species Musotima nitidalis. The sequence continues at coordinate 17,174,424 of OX421425.1, forward strand.
AACAGCAATTTGGATAATTTGTGGAATACACAGTTGTAAATATTAAACTATTCGTAATAAATATTGCACAACAACTTTTGACACAGAAAAAAATTTCACAGTTCTATCACCGAGGAAACGAAAGTTGACTGAGAATAAACCCCGGTTCCCTCACGGACAGAAATTGGTGGGCGGGCTGAGTACCTCCGGAGGAGGCCGCTGGAATAAAGGTAACACCGAGAGGCCGGCGACTCTGGGTGCTCTTAGTACTGACTACCAGGCAGGGACAGGAGGGCCCGCCAAGCAGCGCCAGGAGAGTCTTAGGCGCCGGGAGTAGGAAGCAACCGTAAACTCTCCGAGAACTCGGCCACACACGCTATGGTCGCACACAAAGGTAGGAAAGGAGCGCTCACATCGCCTCTCTGAATAGGTCCTCCCGGTTCTGGCCCGGGGGACGTTGTTCGGGGGCGGGGTGTCAGACGCCGAAACCAAGGTGCCTGGCCCCCCGCCGGGGAACGGCGGTCGTAGTCGGAAGATTTTAATGCATATTACTGCTAGCGGTGGTGAGTCCCAGATACCCCATCAGTCCCCCTTTGGCCGGAAAGCAGTGCGTAAATGCATTTTGTTACCGACGTTAAAAAAAATTATAAGGCTTGGTTGGGACGGGTATTAGCGTTAGTGTGGCATTTAATATCCAGCGCTTCCTTAATTCGGAAGGCAGGTTAAGCTGCTGTTTCCGGTAATCACTCTAGAAGTAGTCGTTAAGTCATTATCTTTATCTTAATATATATAAATCTCGTGTCACAATGTTTGTCCTCAATTAAACCACTTAACCGATTATAATAAAATTCGCACACCATGTGCAGTTCGATCCAACTTGAGAGATAGGATAGTTTGAATCTCAAATTATAGTCGCAATTTTAATTTATTGCTAATTATTTGTCTGTTATTATTTGACAGTCACAATTATCTGTAAACTCCAAATAATTCTAACAGATGTCGATACCTTTCGACTGGGTTGAGTAAGTAATCAATAGACGGCGCTGCTATGGTAAATCTACGAACGTGTCATATATTATTATTTGGCAAAACAACGTTTGCCGGGTCAGCTAGTATTATATAAATTTGGAGGTGATATTTGAAAGCTTGAATAAATGAGCAATTAAATAGGAGGCTGTGACTCGCTTCCTCCAATCCACAATACGTTTACGTGATCGAATATGATATAAATCCCTCTCTCCTTGGTTTTTGTGAGGAGACTCGTGCTTAGTTTGCTTATTATAATTTACATACGTACATTCACGGCTGTTCCCCCGAAGGGGTAGGCAGAGGCATATAATACGCCCACATTTCGCCAATTATATAGATGGTCCCACGTAACAGGTTTCCAATTCCCGCTTGCCGGGCACTGTTATATTCGCCAGAGCCTCGTCCGTCAATCGGCACGTGGTTTGGCTTGGGGACATTTGTGAGGTTGGCTTGGGCTCCTTACGTCTTGGTAGGATTCCTACACAACGTTATAATGATTTCTGCATTATTATTTAAATGCATATTTAAACTTGTAACAAACATTCTATCTAAATTTCAGACGTATATCTCCATGCGAATACGTTACATAAGACAAAAACACACGCGTCGTATATATCGCAGCGCAAAATTCCGTAAGCTTATAATTATGCAAAATCTAGTTCAAGCCGCAAAGTATGTCACCACACTAAGGTGTAAATTATACAGAGTGGGCTCAGAAATCATGAAACGTAGGTGTTGCAAACTGTTTACTTGTCACGGTTTACGTCTAAACCACAGAGACCACGATTTTGATATTATTTAAATATATGTATACTAATATCACGCCCTTGATAATATATCATATATGAAATGGCCAGACAAATTGCTAAATCTAGATAGTTGTGGGACTTTTTATACCACAGAGATCTTTAGATTAACATACATATATTCACGCCTATTTCCCCGAATGGATAGACACAGGCATATTATACGCCCACACTTTGCCAAATCTATAGTTGGTCCCACGTAATAGGTTTCGAAGCGCTCGTAGCTCTGCGGTGCTCGGTGGTCGGAAACGATCACCGAAGTACAACATAGTTTAAAGGGGTCAGTCCTTGGATGGGTGACCGTTTGTATGGCATTTCATATCGTCCTGGTTATCACTAAAATGTGATAGTCTTTAAGCCATGTTAGAGGCCTAATGGGCGGCTTGAAATATTCTAACTGCAGGACGCCATACACCTCCGCCAATCCGCACTGGATCAGCGTGGTGGAGTATGACCCAATACTTTGGTATGTGAGAGGATGCTCGTGCTCAGTAGTGGGACGTTAATGGGCTGACATGATGATGACGTAATAGGTGGCGAGCCTATTGCCGCTTGCTGGGTTCTGTTACGTTCGCCAGAGCCTCGTTCGTTGATCGACGGGTGCACCACTTGCAGGTGAGATTGGCCTGGGCTCCTTAGATCTTGGTAATACGTAATTGGGTGGGTAGGGATCCCTATACACCCAAAAACGTAGTTGATCATATTTCATAATTATTGTGATTAAGCATGAGAAGTATATTTTAAGTTTAATGTTCAAATATTTCAAAAGTTCATTCTAAACAGTCAACATCTCTCATCTAACAAATCATAAACTATAATAAAGAGCAAAATGAAAGTTTTCTAGCGTTTTTTATTTTTTTTTTAAACGTTACAAGTCATAATGACTACATCCTGCCTGATGGTAAGCATTCGATGCAGTCCAATAATTGAAAAAAAAAGCATTGGAAGTATGTGAAACACAGGCGAAGTCGTGGACTAGTGTTTTGGTTATCTCCACTTTTATTTTTATTAATTCTAAGACCTCGAATGCTGAGCATAGGCTTGCTTTTCCAATGGCTGATTGTCAGCAGCTTGCATCAATTCTTGATTCTGCAAAAAATTGTATGTTGTATGTCATATTACAACTGGAAGTCTCTCGCAAAATTTCTTATGAAAGTGTCCCCATTCTCCAAAACTTTACTGTCCCAAGGACCATCTGCGCCATTGACATAGTGTTGTATATAAATACGCACCGTTTTCACTAACTTCATTTTCCCAACAGAAGAAATGTCGCAAGAGAACTTTATCTTTTTAATACACGGCAATTGCTTTACGAAGAATTAATACGTTTCCTCCGGTAAAATATAAGTTTACTGGAGCACCGCTGAGTGTAATTTAATCTAGTTGCAACCAGTTTGTTCTAGATAAACCCGGTACCATAAACAAATTTTATTGCATAAACAACCTTTTGTAAGGTATCATTTTCATAAGTTTCCTCTCTTAATGGACGTTATAATGTTGGTTTATTTCGCATTACTCTAAGAAATTAAACGCTTGGTGGGTTTCTGTTTAAGCACGAAATAGCTTGAAATTTAAGCCTCGCTTTTGTTGTAATAGTGTTTTATTCTTAAATCGTCGTGAAGGTTTTATACAAGGACAACATGACAACATGAGTACTGTTTTTAATAAATGTAATGCTTGTTTCGATATACGTTATTCAATCACGGTGCCAATTCAATATTAGATTTAACAAGATTATTTTTATTAGCTTTGTTGTGTTAATAATCAAAAAAAATTGTAAGATATAGAACATTTTTGAATTAATATATTCATTATCTACAAAAGGCCTGATGCCAAACATGACTTTCTTGTTAATTTCACTGGACTAGCGTTTTATTTAGATTTCATATTAAAGTATTTTTTTCGTTGAATAGGTACCTACTACAAAATACTTGTTAGTATTTAACCCACGGCCAGCCCGATAAACAGTAGTCACCTGCAGACGCTTGCAACACTAGACTCTATATGTTGCCAACACTTTCAAAGCTGTTTCACATTTCAACCCCCATACCTCTTAAGAAAACTTCGCGAGGGACCTCAATCCATAAATCAAAGGTTCGCTGCGTTTTTGTTAGAGTAACAGGGTACTGAATTCATTTGAAGACCTCGTGCTAAAATGTATTAGAAAAACTTAGCCAGGGTGCTTATCCCACAACCAAAGAAACGCTGTTTTCTCATAACTCATTCATTACTACTCATCATATCATTTGAAAACCCCGAGATGAAATTGAAGGCGCAAAAACGCTGTATAGGGGCAATTTCTAAAATCCGGAATCGAGATAGCTGTGTCCCACATTTTAAAGTCCTAAAAATATTGGTACTGCCTTGTTTATATATTTTAGAAGCTGCAATGTTTGTATAAACAAATAAAAATAACTTTGAAAAGGTAGCACACCTACGACAAAACCCTACAAGAGCACAGTATGCTATAATGTTAGCTATACCGCCATGCAAAACAACTCTCATCCATTTCATCTTTGACAATATTGTTAGCTGACATTCTTGCTTTGAATTTGCTTTATATTAATTTACTAATGTTACTATTATTGTTATTATTATATCTACTTGCATGTAATGTTTGCATGTCCCTTGGGACAAAACATGCTGATCCAACTATTTTACCTCAAGACCATTTATATGTAACTACCATGTTTTTAAAGCAAATAGATTCCACAAAAAGAGAGTTGATTCCACAACGCATACCTGTGTTCTAGTAAAAGTGATAAAGCACTAAAATGACCAGCAACTTCTAAGGACGACTGTACAATAAAACATAATACTGCTCCTCGACAATATAGAGAAATGGTGAAGTAACTGATATTAATGACATTCGACACAAAACCAATTTACGGAGGAGATTACGTAATGGCGTGCAAAGGATAAATCCAAATAGATCTTCAATCCAATTAGGAATGTTTGAATGCTTTCCTGGAAACTTTTGTAAGGGAACTCAATATTAACAATCGGGTCAATGACTATGGTAACTAATTTCGGGATATTTTTTCATTTGGCGGAATAAAAATCATCACCGTATATATTATTCAAAACACGGACATGAACGCGAACACTAAACATGTTATTTTTGACATGATTTGTTATAAATGGATGTGTAGGGCTCCTACCAAGATCTAAGAAGCCCGAGCCAACCTCACCAGCAAGTGGTGCACCTGCCGATCAACGGACGGGGCTCTGGCGAACAATCCGGTTAGCGGCAATAGGCTCGCCACCTATTTACGTGGAACCAACAATGTAACTGGCGAAATGTGAGCGTATAATATGCCTCTGCTTACCCCTTCAAAATAACAGGCGTGATAATATGCATGTATATTATATATGTATATGACTAGCAGCGCCCTGCGGTTTTACCCGCGTGGTCCCCGTTCTCGTGAAAATATCGGGATAAAAAGTGTTCTATATGATAGTCCAGGACTGCAGCTATACACGTAAAAAAATTCATCACAATCGCTCCAGTAGTTTTTGCGTGAAAGAGTAACAAACATCTATCCATACATACAAACTTTCACGTTTATAATATTAAGTAGGATTTGTTACATTAGAGAAACCTGTTATTGGCCATATTAGATTTAAATTCTTATGTCAATTATTTTGTAGGTATATGCGCTATTTCTTTTCTCACACATAAAATAAACAATATGGTATATGTACAGGGTGTTTGGTGCATCGTTTGCCAAATTGAAATGGTGGATTGGGGAGGTCTTCATCTATCATCCAAGGCCCCACAAAGAGTTCTTGGCCAACGAAATTAATTATGTCTATTTTTTAAGATTTTTCATGACAAAATCCAAAATGTGACATTCAAAGCTTAATAAAAAATAAAAAAACAGTATGTACAATAATCTGTTCTTAATTTGCAATAATGTACCAATCCAACAAATTAGTAATTACTTGCCAGCAACATGTAGCTATTTTAGTTTGCATAAATAAAATCGTTTCTAAAAAGATTCGTCAAGCTTAAGACTGTATAAAGACATTTTTTACTTTTTTTTATTTGTGTGCTAATAGTCCGATCAGTATGAGAGTAATTTCTAAGTCTTCGAGGAATTACCTATGGTTCACTAGTTGCACCGTTGCAGATAGGGATTTGTTGGGGAAGGCAGTTCCAAGGTGCACGTAGTATTGGCACGCTGGGTCGTCTTCGCTGCAGATGTCGTAGTTCTTCTCATGAGCCTGTTCCGAAGTAACTACTGATTAAAATATGAGATAACTTGAAGAACTGGCGTTGATAGAGGATCGGTGTCTTCAAAGGCGACCGTGAACTAACAAACGTGGTAGGAGATCGCTTTCCACCTTACGGCCTGATCTCTCTTCAAACGTGAAAGCGGTTGGAAAGACCTTGTTTAAAAGTGGACTTTATGTCGCTGAGATAAAGATAGCGTGAATGTTTTTGGATTGTAGGATACAGAAAATGTCCTACACCCAACTAGACTCCGGCCGGGGATTAGACATGCTACAAGCGTATTAGTTATTGCATTAAAATTGTTAGTGCCGCCTTAAACTATCGCAATGCGTATCGCCAATTTGGTCCTTATTACTTACGCTAGTGCTCGGCTGTACAACTAAAAGTTCGAGAATGGTCAGTCATTATGTTGTCATGGACAACACGTTATTCTTGAACACATTATATTGATTATTTGCAGTTGCGGTACGATTTAGATATAACGAAAGCAAACGGCAATGTATTAAAAATTTTTGCACGTGCCGCTATTGCTCATTGCAAAAGTCCACGAAATGACGAATGTTTTCACCCCCAAATGTGTAATGATAGCACTAACCTCAAGAGTGACGTGTGAAGGAGTGAACATCAAAGAGTCAGCCAGCATGTGAAGTGGTCTCGCAACGCCGGTGGAAGCCAGTACTCTCAACGCTGTGGCATGGAGACCAGCATGAGGCGCACAGCACCAGGCCCCGCCGCGAACAGCACCGCCTCCCTTCCACCAGGCAGGGCTTATTGTGAATGGGCCGGCTATGATCGATCCATCGCTTGTTAAGGTCTGTGAGAAAATAGTCCGATATACCCAGTTCTTTTAGGTCCTTTAAAGCTGCGGCTTAGCAGACCGTCATTAGTGCTATCATTTAATATCAGTGCTTCAAAGGCACCAAAATAGAAATTATGTCAACATTCAACCTCTTTCAAGATAAAAAGATAGAAATGTTAACGTTTTTTAAGAAAGTTGTTATTAAATAAATGGTCACACTCCAGGTCACCGGATATAACTGCAATTCTATTGTTTCTTGTATTCCTGCACTCATATCGCCTGTCTATGACGCCTTTTTTCGAAAATAAACAAGTATTTATTTACACATTTCCAATGTATTTATTATGAAAAGTGTTCATATCGCATAATGAATACATAATGTGAATAAAAAAAAGAAATATTATATTCCATTTATAAAATTGGAGCTTTGATGAATAATAAAAATGTTGCCAATAATGTGTAATGAATATTGAATGAACCAGCGCGTCAGCAGCTCCGTATCACAAATATATTTGTTAAGTTTTTTCTTGCGTACTTTTACAAAATATTTTCCTTATTTCCCTCTGCCAATCCGCACTGGGCCTACGTGGTGTATGATCTGAATCTCACTAACCTTGCCTCAATTCGATTCATTTCATAAAACAGTACTTACATTCTATTACATAGTACTTGAAAACGTTAAAATGACATATAAATATATATAACAATACCATGCGACATAACACTATGGAAATAGCTATCATAAACAAGCCTAGCTGTTGCAACGTCTGTTAATTGGCGAATTTTCGTTACCGCGAATGCTGCAGACCTGAGTCTATCCGACTATTCAATAATATGTGGGCCCCACTGCATCTTAGAATCTAATGTAACACCTAATAATTTTGTGGTATCCACAGGGTCAACTCTTCTTCCTATATTTTAATAGTGGTGTTTACTTGTCTGACGTTGAATTTAATATATTTCGTTTTAGCCCCATTTAATAACAGATTGTTGACGTCAATAATGATGTATCATCAGCAAACAATACTATCTCGTGGTTTCCTTTACTAAATGTGACAAATCATTAATATAAATTAAAAACAAAAACGGTCCGAGAATCGAGCCCTTCGGAACCCCCATTTAAACAGCAGAACTCTGAGATCGTTTTCCATTAACCTCGACCCTTAGCAGATTTCGATACAGACTATTTCAATAATCCGTTCAACAGAAAGAATGACTATATCATGGCGCTTCTTGAATTTAAACTTCTTATATACTAATTAATGATATATTATAATGTATACCACTTTCCCTGATAAACGTACCTGGTGATTGTTAAAATTGAACAGGATCTGGTTATAATCCAATGTTCAGTAATGCAAAAAATATCAATATGTTTACCGTTCATGAACAATTCAATTTCTAGTGCCTTTCCCAATATTCTTTGTATATTTTGAAGCACCAGATTTATTACATTATTTTGTTTAGTAAGTAGGTATTTTGACAGAGTTTGTATCTAAGATATTACTTTATATGATTTTCTATATTGGAAATAGAATTATAATTTTCTATATTAGAAATACAATTATAAGTCAACACAACAATTATTATCTACACTACTGCTTTGCTCAATAGAAGCAATATATTTAGCCAAATACTTGGCTGTTATACTAAAATAATAGGATAGCGAACTTGCTATCTGTCGCTTAAAACTAGATGAAAGGTAATATCTACCTTTAGCCATAAACCTGCCGCCAGCAAAACTGTTAGTATCAATCAAAGTTCGTGAAAGAAGTTCCATGCTCGTCGGATATTGTGGACCAAAATGATGATGATAATTATATTATCAAATCGTATACGGATTGCGGCGGTGTTTCTCAGCGGGAAAGTGATTATTAACCGGTTAGTGTTGGTGAACATACATAAATGTCGGTAAATCAAATATAACGTAACATAACATAACAGTGGCATGTCACTTTTCAAATTCATGCAAGAAGTCCGTGTGATGTGAGAAGATCAAAAGTCATTTATTCAAGTTTGGCTTACTATAGCAAAATAAAATAAAATATACGTTATTGCCTCTAGATCAACAGGATCATTTAGATTCGTCAAATTTTTATACACAAACTGAAAATTCCGTAATTTTTCTTCTTAACAAAAATGAAAGAGAAATAAGCGGTACTATAATCGAGTCAGTCGAGAGTCAAGAACGAATCAGTTTGGATTTCTCGTCATTAAATATCGGCAGTGACGTCACACATTAGGTATTCAAAAGTCGGCACGCTTGATTTCAATACAAGTCGTGGCACTTGCATTATCTATTGCATATCTTTATTACCCATTTAAAATTTAATATAAGTATACTAGGTCATCATATTGGCCTGTTATTGTTGGTTATCAGTCTCAGGCCTCCTTTTACAAGGAAGAGAAGTGAGGCTTCTATGACGAGAGGAAGCATGAGAGAATTCTATCTGGATACCCGTTCCTTGAAGGGTTCATAATAATTATACTATAAGTACATAAGAATAATAATAATTTGCGATATAAAGAATTGCAATTCATACTAGGTATCGATGACAAATAATCAAAAACATAATCAACTCCCAAACCACATCGAAATTATTTTAGAAAAATAAAAGTCGCACAACGCAATCACATCATTCATCTGTACTACGAATGGTCTACTTTCTAGCAATATTCTAAGGGAAAAAATCAGTAACAAAGACGTTTTTACACAGAGCCACATGAATCACGAACGCGTAAAGAACTCAGAAAGAACCCTGGAACAAACGTTCATTCGTCCCTCTCGCCTCTAAATAGCAAATCTTGAATGTGGGTACTCACATAATCTCGAGTCCCATCGTTTTTCTATAACCAGGTAAAGGACATATTTTTGTTGTATTTTTTTGCATTTACAATTTATGTATGTATTTCAGTGTAATAATATTTTGATTGTGTTTTATAGTTATTTTAATTCGATATGACGTCCGATATGGCGTGGAGGTCAGTATACCAGCCCTTCGCTGGTGAGGTCGTGGGTTTGAATCTTACACAGGACAAATCGTTGTATGCATGAACACGAATATTTGTTCTGGGCTGGGTGTTTTCTATGTATATTAAGTATATATTACAAAAAAAAAATTAAGTATGTTTATCCGTTATTTAGTATCCATAACACAAGTTCCTAATGAAACTTATTTTGGAACTAAATAATTGGTGTGATTTTAAGAGAATCTTTATTTATTTATTTATATTAAAATTGGACGTTTTTAAGTACTTTGTCATAGTTTATGAAATAAAAATTGTTTTGATTTGATTTGAGACTATTTTTTAACAGTAAAAACAATTCGGTAGAGCAGTGGACCGATTATACAAGTTTCGATTCCTATCCGGGTTACTCCAAACGAGTTGACTTTTGTAGCAAAGAAATTTCAATTCGGAATTTATTTTTAACACGGTATATTAGGTAGGTAGTCTACATTTACTAGGTACACTAGAAGTATAGTATTTCGATGGTATGAAGTTCGGTTTAACCGATAATTAAACTGTTTTCTATGTAAATTGGTTCGTTTTTATATGTACGGTCTACGACTAGAATAAACTTAACACTTTGTTTATAAACACTTTTGTATTGTATTCACCATTAATTTTGTTCTAACAGCAAGATTTTTACTATCTAAACTAGCCGTCTAGTTAAAGTTACAATATGCTGAAATAATCAAGTACTTCAGAGGCCTACAAGAGGAGACACTAAAAACGGTTTGTTCAAATTACTGCAATGCATATCGCCAATTTGAAAATATATACTATTACTTACGCTAGTGCTCGGCTGATCAATAAAAAATTCAAAAATGGTCAGTCATAACGTTGTTATGGACGATAAGTTATTCTTAAACACATTATATTGCTATTTTGCAGTTGCCGTACAGTTCACATAATAACGAACGCAAACTAATAGAATAAATTAACTATAGATTAATGCTGCCGAAGTATAATCAAACTGACTGCAAAGATAGGGACATGAATTCCATAGTTAATAAAAGGCACTAAACAGTTTATCGCATTTTACAATACCCTTAAAGGCACGTACAGGGTTTTGGTCTGAGACAGCCACCCATTTGCCAGTACTCGACTTGCTAATGATGTACAAGTGAGATATATGCCGCTCACGCGACACTAATATAAAAATATGAGGCCGAAGAGAAATATGAATCTGGTCCTTTTTTATTTCTGTCACAAAACTTTGAGTGTGGCAGGGGATTATTTAGCAACACTTCTATGAGTAGAGCATATATAGTTATTCATATATATTTGTCTAGGTGATACAAACTAGATCACTGTAGAAGGGGCCTACTTTATCAAATCAATAATTTTGTACGACATATAATAGTATATTGCCTTCTTGTACTATCCAAATAAAACTAAGACTTGCGTTTCACTGTAGACAAAAGATTATTTATTTACTTAATAGGTTGCTTTCAAAATATCCTAATTCATCAAACGTCACTGTCACTCACCAACATGAGGAATAGACAACACAAGTAGTATACTATGAGTATTTCTGTACAGACATATAAATCGCTCGTAGCTCTGCGGTGCTAGGTGGTCGGAAACGATCACCGAAGTACAGCAGATTTTACAGAGGTCAGTCCTTGGATGGGTGACCGTTTGTGTGGCATTTGATATCGAGCGCTTCCGTGCTTCGGAAGGCACGTTAAGCCGTTGGTCCCAGTTATCACTAAATGTGGTAGTCGTTAAGCCATGTTAGAGGCCTAATGGGCGGCTTGATAAATTCTAACAGCAGGACGCCATACACCTGCTTCCACCAATCCGCACTGGGTCAGCGTGGTGGAGTATGACCCAACACCCTCACACCTTGGTATGTGAGAGGAGGCTCGTGCTCAGTAATGGGACGTATATGGGCTGAGATGATGATATAAATGGGCTCATTAGTATTAAATACGAGTAGCGCACATGTCAACCTCACCTGCAAGTGGTGCATCTGTCGATCAACGGACGAGGCTCTGGCGACTATTAAAGTTCCGGGTTAGTGGCTACATGGTCGTGAGACCAATAATTAATTGGCGAAATGTAGACGTAAATTGGCGTTATCTTTCCTGGGAAATAAACATGTTTACAAATACAAAATATTTATTGCGTAATCTAAATTTACATTTCATTGGTTCGACCCCTTTTTGAGTATGAAAATACTAGAAAATAAATGTTAGAGGGTCTCGGCCGCTAATTTACCGTCTAGTGCCCGGACCGTAAAGCAAATATTTTCAATACTTTGCCTGGATCGGACGGCAACTGCAAAAAATAAATGTAATGTGATAATTTATTGATTCAGGCGTTACTTTGCGGAAATCCATTATAAGCAAGCGATGGATTAAAAATATCTTTGTAACCATTCCCGCGCTACTATAATTTCCCGAAAATCGAGAAACTATTCAACACGACACGTGTTTCGCCCTTCTTCTCATCCAAATTCTCTTGTTTCAGCGTTGGTCGTGAAGACATCGTTGTTCTGAGGCTCCTATCTTACCTTAAGATGCCCTTTATAATCACGTGCTTACAATGTATTGTGTTCAAGAACAACTTGTGGTCAATGACAACGTTATGACAGGATAATTCTTGAACTTTTTTTCTCTTAATTTTGTTTTTCCTTTCCCATTGGCAATTGGTTTGACGACCGATATGGCGTGGAGGTCAGTATACCGGCACTTCACTCGAGAGGTCGTGGGTTCGATTCCCACACAGGACAAATCTTTGTGTGCATGAACATGAATATTTGTTCTATGTATCTTATGTATGTATTTACAAAAAAAAAATGTATTTATGTATATTTATCCGTTATTTAGTATTCATAACACAAGTTCTTAATGATACTTATCTTGGAACTAAATAATTGGTGTGATTGTAAGAGAATATTTATTTATATTTATTTAATTTGAAATTCGCTAGCGTCAAGTATTTTCTACCTATTAGTTGCACAGCCAAGCACTAGCGTAAGTAATGGTATATGGTACGTCACTCAAGAGAGTGACGCATTTTCAAATTGGCGATTTGCTATCCAATAATTTGAGGCGGCAAACAAAAAAATCTGCGAAATCACCGAAAGCATAAAAATCAAAATTGAGTCATAAATGAGCGGCCAGTAATATACGAGTATAGCGGTAATGATTTCTCGGTTGCGATTCCTGAAGAGAACTTGTAAAAAGGCTATAAAAGCCACCCTTTCACGGCATTAATGCTCCGACTGAACGATGTCCAGAACACATAAAAGTGCTGAATAAAACCGTCAGTGATTCAATATTGTGCCTTTGACCTCAATTTTGTTCGATAACGTAATATCAAGCTGTAGATTGATGTTTTAGCAACAAAGACATGTGTTTTTTTAATATTTTCAGTGCCAAAAGCCTGTGAGTTTCCCCTGCCTCCGCTGCCTTAGACCCTCCTGGCGCTGCTTGACGGGCCCTCCTGGCCCACCCGCTGCGTCCCTCTTAGGTTCCCCCCGGTAGTCAGTACTAAGGGCACCCAGAGTCGCCCATCTCTGGTGGTGTTTTCTAAAATTATATTTCATAGTCCGTGCTTTAATAAAGAGCTTTTGACATAATTTTAGCTCGATAAACCGACTGAGTCGAACAGTAAATTTATGTAGATGTTTTGATAATAAATACATCCTAGTTATTCAAAGGCAGAGTTTGAATGTTGAGTTATAACCTCATTTCAGCCTGATTGCACGACACAATATCTAGCAGTTGATGTTTGAAAAACACAGCCATTCTTGTTTTTCATGATCGTTGCTGTCTCATAAATCCTTACTTCTTTACTATATATATATATATATATATATAATATTATAAATGTGAAAGTAACTCTGTCTGTCTGTCTGTTACTCTTTCACGCCAAAACTACTAAACGGATTTAAATGAAATTTGGTATACAGATAGTCTAGACCCTGAGAAAGGATATAGGCTACTTTTTATTGCGAAAAGGGGTTTGTAAATGCTACCCAAAGATACTATTCCACGCGGACGAAGTCGCGGGTAACAGCTAGTATACTATATATCGAGCAGTAAGCTAGCAGCCTCATAATTTATTGAGCAGTTAACTAATGTTGATTTTTTAAAGCCAAGTACATTATTGTTTTTGTGGGCAGAGCCGTGAGATCCTAACGCTTTGACAGTTTAGAAGCTCAATGCTCAATACTTTATTACATTCTATAATGTTACAAGATGATGACATAAATACAATGGTATCAATTACGGACCTTGTCGGGCACAACATGGTGAAATATACTATGGTATCATTTACGGACCATGTCGGGCACAACATGTTTCTTCGATTTTTCGTGAGTATTTTGATGGTAGCGCATAATTATTTTGTTCGTTTAATTAATTCATTTACTAACTTATACCTATTCTGTAGTTACATGTTACATTTTTAAAGTAATTTTTTATTAAAGTAGTAATTAAATTTAAACTTATTGTAACACTTATAATCAGATAATAGCTTGAAAGCTTTACTTTAAAATTTTTGAGGAGAATGAAAGATCTGAGGAGCGCAAGCCAACCTCATCTGCAATTGCACTTGCCGATTAACGGACAAGGCTCAGGCAAACATAGCATATAGTTCCCAATTAGCGGAAATAGCTTCGCCACCTACTACGTGGGACCAATAATATAATTAGCAGTAGTATAAGGTGCCTCTGCCTACCCCTTCCAGGAATTAGCCGTGATTGTATGGTATGTTATGAGTTATGATATTAAAAAAAAATTGTCTGTGCTTTAATATTTAGCTTTCAAGCTTTTTTAAGGTCTACCTGAGTTATCAGTAACTCAACTCAATATAGCAGCAAATTGATAGCGAGATTTAGGCCATAGTTTACCTAGTGGACCCCGGCAGAGGCAAGTGTAGTCGCCCCGCTTTTAGAAGTATTTAACCCACCCAATACACTGATTGACCTTTTTGAACTATGCACTACTCCGGTTATACTATTATTCCTTGCTAGACATCGCAACATATGAAGCGCTCGTAGCTCCGCGGTGCACGGTGGTCGGAAACAATCACCGAAGCAAAGCAGAGTTTACAGGATGGGTGACCGTTTGTGTGGCATTTGATATCGAGCGCTTCCGTGCTTCGGAAGGCACGTTAAGCCGTTGGTCCCGGCTATCACTAAATGTGGTAGTCGTTAAGCCATGTTAGAGGCCTAAATAGGCGGCTTGAAAAATTTTAACAGCAGGATGCCATATACCTGCCTCCGCCAATCCGCACTGGGTCAGCGTGGTGGAGTATGACCCAATACCCCCGCACCTTGGTATGTGAGAGGAGGCTCGTGCTCAGTAGTGGGACGTTAATGGGCTGAAATGATGAGACATCGCAACATGCTGCGAGACTGTTCGAAAGAGTTACCGCGGCTCACGACGTAGCTGGCTTAAGAAGGAACATGGATGGTTGATCAGTAAACACACAATCCCGCTCCACCCACAGCTGGAGAAGTCATTAGATGAGTTTCAATCCAAAACAAAATACAACGCAACACATTGCAAACAAACCGCTGTCTTTCGTTATACATCTTATGTAAATTAGACCAAATTCTCATCACGAGAAAAGCTCAGGAACCCCGAATGAGTAACAAGACAGCTGATTGACTGGGGATAAAGGGATCCCATATGTAACTTTTGTTTCTTTATTGAATTATTCAAAATGCTAAACAAAAGAACTTACACTAAAAGATGTAGCTATTTTTCTATTTCTATTTGCCGTTAAAGGTTTTGCAATAATTTTATTTTACCACGACTGCCCAACAGAGCGTATTGATTCTGTATATGTTGTATATACTCATATGTTTCTTTATATATAAGACAGTAGACGTTAAACCCGTTTACCAGTCATATTAATACACTGGGCTTACGTCCAAGTTTTTTCAAGGAATTCGTCTGAATTTCTTATGCCTAAGGATAATTGAGAGACGGGTGTGTGAGAGTGAGCCGGATTAGCTAGTGAAAGCATTAAAAACGGAATTCCTTATTTATGTACGCAAGATAGCGAGTACAACATTAAGAAACAGCTGTATTCTTTTGATCCCTTTCAAAATATTCGTGGTTCTTGCAAGATTCAACGCGTGGTTCACGAAGACGAAATAGCGGGATTAGTTCATCGAGTAATTTAATAATAAAAAATATTTTGTCGTTTGATTCATAGACTACTCTCGATTTTTATTGTTTAGTGTAAATAAATACCATAAATATATTCTTACTTTTTGGTGTAAAAAAACACTGCAAATAAATGCACGCAATAAAACGCGGACGCAACAGATCGTGTCTTTCTCATCTCTCGTGCGTTTGCGCATGTGTGCTTGTGCGCATGTGTGCGTATGTGTGCAAATATAAGCGTGTGTATGTGTGTGTGTAAGCCATAACCATACGCGCTCATGTGTTTTCAAGAAAAAATAATTGGAAAACCACGCAGGAAATTTATTTGACAAAAATATTATATTTATATTAGGTCGGGGAAAAAGTCTTTTCGCATAACGTAGGTATAAACTTATTATAAAATTTTTTTGACTGTACTATTTGTGTCTGGCTGGTTTTGGTAACATTAAAAAGGTTCCATTATAAAGAAAAGAAAAAAATAAATAAAAGTTGTTTCCCGCTATTTTTCATTTGTTTTTCTCTCCGTAAAAATGAGTGAATCTAATGAAGAAATTCGATACATTTTAAAATTTTATTATAAAAAAGGCAAAAATGCAACTCAAGCAGTGAAAAAAATTTGTGATGTTTATGGACCTGATGCAGTGTCAGTAAGAGTAGCACAAATTTGGTTCAAACGTTTTCAGTCCGGAAATTTTGATGTTAAAGATGCACCTCGCTCTGGTCGCCCTGTTACGAATAAAATGGACGCCATTTTTGAAAGAGTGGAGCAAGATCGGCATATTAGTAGTTACGGTGCAGCTGAAGAACTGGGAATTGACCACAAAACAGTTTTGACCCATTTGAAGAAAGCTGGTTATACAAAAAAGCTCGATATTTGGGTGCCACACGAGCTCACTCAAAGAAACTTAATGAACCGTGTACTCATTTGCGATTCATTATTGAGACGTAATGAAACCGAGCCGTTTTTGAAGAGATTGATAACTGGCGATGAACAGTGGATCACGTACGACAAGAACGTGCGAAAAAGGTCGTGGTCGAAAGTTGGCCAGGCTTCACAGACTGTGGCCAAACCTGGCCTAACACGAAATAAGGTGATGCTGTGTGTATGGTGGGATTGGAAGGGCATTGTTTATTATGAGCTTTTACCGCCCGGCAAAACCATCGATTCTGATCTTTACTGCCAGCAACTGATGAGATTAAAGGAAGCAGTCGAGAGAAAACGGCCGGAATTGATCAACAGGAAGGGTGTGGTCTTTCATCACGATAACGCTAGACCACACACCTCTTTAGCCACTCAGCAAAAATTAAGAGAGTTCGACTGGGAGGTCCTAGTGCATCCACCATATAGCCCTGACCTTGCGCCTTCAGATTTTCACCTGTTTCGGTCTCTGCAGAATTCTTTAGGTTCTGTAAGGTTGACCTCAAGAGAGGACTGCCAAAACTATTTGTCCCGTTTTTTTGATCAGAAGTCCCAAAGTTTCTACAGTAACGGGATAATGTCTCTGCCCACAAAATGGCAGAAAGTTATTCAACAAAACGGTACATATATATATTGTAAATAAATGTAAATAAACTTTGAAAAAAATGTCTTGACTTTTCATACAAAAATACGAAAAGACTTTTTCCCCAACCTATTATACTCACATCAAGACAGTAAGAAAGCCAGGCATCTTCAGTAAGCACGAAAAATGAGGCGTGTTCAGCGTCACAGTTGAGCAGAAGCCGCACGCAATGCACGTCGCCCAGAAGTCGCGCGCCCAGTTCCAGTATGTCACCTCCGCGACGCACCATGGATGCACTCGGCATGCAGGACAGCGATGACCAGGTCACGTTAGGCACCATCACTGTACAATGAGAATTAAAATTTTGATCCAAATACAATATTAGCTGTGCCCCCGTAGTAGTGGTATTACGTCGTTTTCATTGGAATATTTATTTAAACTTTATCGCACAAATTTAAAAAAAAATACAGAAGGCGAAAATTTGTGGCATCTTTTAGAGTGTGTAGACTCTTTTAAAGCTAACGAAAAAACCTAAATTATTTAGACACGTATATTTTTTAGTAGATTACTAGTTAGCACTATAAGTTAATCGGTTTCATTGGTACTGAATTGGCACGTTGAGAAATATGATAATTTAAACAAATGTGTATTCTGTATTGCTTGAATCTAATTAAAGCACTAGATTTTGAATTCGAAATAGAATTTGCGTTCATATGCCAAGATTTATTAAGTAGTTCATTGCATAGATAGATATTTAAATTTTGCGATCCAGTTAGAAATAATTACCACATGTTTGATTTTGAAATCATGTTTAGGTAATTTATTTTATCTCTTTAATGTCATAGGGTCTTAGATCATATCATTGATCATGCCAGTTTCAGCGTTTTGCATTACCAATAATATTTTTCCACCTAAAAAATGTACATCTGACGATTGTTAGGCAGTAGTTAAAATCCGATTTCCGTAATCAATTTGATGTCCGCTGCAACCGGTCCGGTCATCACCTAATAAGTGATATAGAAATACTTTAACTAACAGCAATATATTATAACTATGCAAGTTTGACGCAATAATTCGTATCACGAACGTCAATTTCACTTAAGTCATTCACTGCGGATATGAGCTTAAATAGAAATGATTCATAGTCAAATCCGAAAGTCATAATGAAATCATGAAATTAAAAACTAACGGGCTCATTTATTGTGGGCGAAAGCTTGATCGTAAAAGAACGGGTAGAAAATCGTCAAAGTTAGTTTCTTCTCCCGCAAGTAACAATTTTTTTTCTACTGCCACAACATTATTAGGGACACGATAATAAACACAGTAAAAATATACCATTTGGGAAGTCTGCAAGTAGTAAATAGGAAGAGTATTGGATTTATTGGTAAGAGCAAGTTGTATCTCGAATGTTCCGTAGACAGTGAACGAAGAATATTCCGTAGAGAACTAATGTTGGGATTTCGATAGAGCTATGATATTCCCCAAACATATTCAATACGTACTAAACAAGACTGTAGGGGAAGTTTATCCATAAAATGTAGTAGGTATTATCCATATCACACATTTTTGCGATGCTTAACATCAGCGAAAATAATTTAATATCCAACTCGTCAGATAAAGGTAACATTGGTCTAAAACAGTTTGTGACTCCTTTTGGTTAAGCTTTGGTAATTTTTAGGGCGTGATTAATTATTTTACGAAAAACCATCAAACTTAGAGTTTTATTCGCTTGATAGATTAGATTATATCCAACTCGTCAGATAAAGATAAAATTGATCAAAATCAGTTTGTGGCCCCTTTTGGTAAAGCTTTGATAATTTTTAGTACGTGATTAATTATTTTACGAAATACATCAAACTGAGAGTTTTATTCGCTTGATAGTTTAGAATCTTAGCTATATGTCACTAGTTGAAACAAAAGCGTCAAAACTGTAGAAAAAAAACTTACCTATCAATAATAACTTAACAAGAAACCTTGAAATGAAATGTGTCAAGTCTGAAGCCGGATTGATTTATTACAACATCTGTGAAACAATGTGAACGAGAAACCAATTTATCATGACAACAAAATCTTTGAAATCTTCAAACGCAACGTGGCTAGGGATTTCCCGGTGTATGAATCTACTCACATAATTAATCTTTCAAATCCATAAAAGCAAACTGCACATGAATCTCTCATTCTGAAATTATTTAACGGGTATGAGGTAAAATGACTTAATAATTTGTCTCTTAGAAAATGTGTTTTTATCAATGATGGTAAAAAATTCGACAATCTAAATTACTTATTGAAAGTATAATGTGCTGATAATGTATATTTTAACGCATCCTGACTGGGGATGTCGCATTGAATGAACCAGCCCGTATAATTAATCTTTCAAAGCCATAAAAGGAATATGAATAAGGATCTCTCATATGGAAAATTAACGTTATTATCAACGTTAGTACCTGCTGTGGAACAGGGCTTGGTAAAGGATTCATATTAGCAATTAATATTCTGATATTATGTTTTTGTTTTATCAATAACTAGAACATCACCCGCGACTTCATCCGTGTGAAATTTGATTACATCGCGCATCTTGTTAAATTACTTTGAATATCATAATATACACTGGACTGCAAATAAACCGGGCCACCCGCTACCTTGGAACTCTGATTCGATTTTCTCAAAAAGTATAAACCTCACAACTATCAAACTTACACCTACAAAAAGTGCGTATCTCTGACGTCGATCACTTCCTTGTAGACTCACCCTGGTCTCATCAGTAAAGAGTACATTGCCCCACTGCTCTAACGTCCAATCCCTATGCTCTCGGGCAAATTCGAGTCGTGCTCTACGGTAGGGTACGGTTAATTTTGGGCCTGTAGCAGCTCTCTTTGGAGCCAGATTTCGTTTAGCAAGTCTCCTTCTAGCGGTATCTGAACTTATGACCACTTGGCGTTCGTCACGCAGACTTCGTTGGACTTCAACTGCGTTGAGGCGGCGATTTCGCAAAACAGTAAGTTGGATATAACGATCATCTGCTGCTGATGTAGCCCTAGGTCTGCCCGTACCTAGAGGGCGATCGAATGCTCTAGTCTCTAAGTATCGTCTGTAAGCCCGTTGTACCGAAGATCTGCTGATTCGAAGTCTCCGAGCGACTTCACGTTGCGAAAAGCCTGCTTGAAGTAGTGCTACAGCTTAAGCTGCTTCTTGAGGCGTCGTATCCATTATTGACCGAAGAAAATAGCAGAAATACACGCGTCTGGAGCAAATAATGGATGGCAACCAAAGAAATTATAGGAAAAATCCGACCATCCTCATTTAGAAAAAAAGAACGCTAATCGCAAACTCTAGTCAAAACAGAGCAAATCGTTGGTATTGTGTTTGTTGCTTGATTACAATGTGAATTGAGGGTACTTTGGACAAATTTGTGGTCATTTCTCAAACAACATGAAACGCACTTTTTGTGGGTGTAATTTTGATAGTTGTGAGGTTTATACTTTTTGAGAAAATCGAATCAAAATTCCAAGGTAGCGGGTGGCCCGGTTTATTTGCTGTCCAGTGTATATCTGCTAATAATGAAAATACCCATACATTAATACCAAATTACTTTATAGTAAAAATTGTTTGTTTTAATATTAATGTTATTTGTGTTAAAATCCTTTATTCTGTAGCCTGAGTATGTCATGCTCACTTAATGTTTCTGCGGTGGTGGCGCCATATGATGCGTCGTAACGTTCCCTAAAATATGATTGAGCGAAACGATAGCTGGTTCATGCGTCTTACTTGTGAACGGATTGCCGTCAATGGGGACTGGTCTGCTGAGGTCTGCTATGTTTATCCGTAGTGACATTAATCTTGCTACAAAGATTTTTGCCTTTTTTCTTTTAAATCTTGTGACTGCAGAACACAAATTTTGGTAAGCTTTGTTTTATATTATGTACTGGCGGGCGAAAAAACTAACCTTGACGATTTTCTTGCTCGTTGTGTTAGAATCAAGCTCCCGCCCGCAGTGAATTAGGCGCCAAATTAAAATAAATGGTTTTGACTTTTTTAAACCGAAAAAAATAGTTATACGCTTTTTGCTCTTACAATGAAGACTTTCCAAAAAGTTCTATGTCCTCTTTCAGTTTCTAGACTATCGGTGCATCAAATTTTCTTCAAATTGATTTAGTAGGTTTGGTTTGAAAGCGAAGCAGACAGACAGAGCCACTTACGCATTTATAATATTTGTATGGATGGCTTAAAATACAAATATATTAATAGATTATTCCAAATATAGAAAAGTATTAAGACCTCTTTACTGAAATAGCCCACATAATTACTCTTCATATTCATATATTTATTACACTTGTATTCACAAAAACATTATCTAATTTTATCATGACAATAACAAGTTACAACCTCATAAAAGGAAGATGATCAAGGAACTCTCATTCAGAAAAGTTACGTTGTTATCAAGATACCATGATAGAAAGAAATTTGTAACTATTTTTGTCTTAGAGTTTGTTATTATTATGGTAGAATATCCCAAATTCTTTTGAAACTCTTTCACATTATACGGCAACTGATTACCCATTTAAATCTTTATTATAGACATATGCTGGATCTCGAAGAATTAACCTTTTTCTGAGTTTAATAGGATGAGTGAGAAGATTGCTAAAAAACTGTCTGTCTTAGCAATGTGCTTTGAATGAACCGATCCACATAACTAATCTTACAAACCATTGGCAAATAAAAATATTTATTTCATTCGGTAAACAATGGTTTTGCTTAAAGGACTTTGTTGAAAATGTCCCTTAGAAAATGTGTTTTAGGATTCCGTACCCAAAGGATAAAAAACGGGACCCTATTACTAAAACTCCGCTGTCCGTCTGTCACCAGGCTGCATCTCATAAACCGCTACAGTCAGATAGTTGATTGATTGTTTTACTGATGATGTATTTATGTTGTCTCTATTAAAATAAATACAATTTTAAAAAAACTGGTTTTGACTTGCTATTATGCTATAACGGAAACAGGTAGACGTTTGACAAATCCACAAAATATTTAGTTATATTCACTTTAAAAATAAATATTTAAATTAATATATAAGGAAGGCTGGCATTCACCGATCGTGATTTTTCATCATTCGGTACCATTGTTATACATAATGTTACGGAACCGGTTGTTATTAATGATAATAAAGAAATTAAGACATCCTATTTATTATTTGAGTTGTTGAACACTTTAATGTGCTGAAATAGCTTTGAAGACATTATGGCTATAGATTTCTCCCTGTGTGAACCCACCCACATAATTAATCTCTCAAACCCATAAAAGCAGGATGAACATGGTTCCCTCATTCGGAAAATTAACGTTGTTATTATACCTCCGCCACACACTCGTCGAGGAGCGAGGGAAGTAGCGAGGGAAGTGGGCAGAGACGTCGTGTGGCAGCGTAATCGTCATGCTCCTCGTATTGCTACTCGTCCTGCCCATCTTTCCCGAAATTGTCGGTAAATGTGGCGCGAGTCAAAGGACCGGCAACACGAGCACGAGTGCCTTGCTACACACTCGCGTGCGCCGATGAATGGAGTAACGAGAAGTCGTTACTGTTTATAGAGTTATTGTCTTCGGAGCCAGCGAGTCTACGTCCATTGCTCTGCAATGGCGAGTAACTAAGTGCGTAGCGTCGCGATTATTCGCGCGAGTAGAGCAGTGTGTGGATGGAGAGGGCAACATCGCGGCAGCGCGATGAGCAAGGCGAGGAGCAGCGCGAGGTGCAGTGTGTGGCGGAGGTATTACATAGATATCTACTGCGTACGAGGACTTGTTTAATAACCAATATATGCTGTGTTATATTTAAAAACAACCTGGCTAGAAATTTTGCGATGATTAAACCAACCCGCAATGTTTTAAACCCATAAAAGAAATATGAACATGGATTTGGAAAATTAACGTCTTTATCAACAAAGGTACTGCTGAAAGTGGATTTTGTAAATATTTTTTTTATGGGAATAATGGTAATAGAAGCTGTAACATTTATTTTTGAAATAATATAAATAAATAAGAATTTTACGACAATTACAATAATTAAAGAAATTTTCACGCGGCGCTGCTAGTGAATATAAACCCACTGGTATCATATCTCATATAGAGATGAGTGAGATTAAGGTCACCCAGATACCCGGCACGGATTGGCGTATACTTGAAAAATATCTAGCCATAACTTCCGAGTTCGCTTTACTGGCAGTAAACAAGGATTTCAAATCTGAGTCAGCAATAAAATACATTCTGCTTGTTTGGAGGATAAGAACTTTGTTCTATTGCAACAAGAACTAAAGTAAAACCGCGCTTTTAGTTTGAGTCAACAAGATGACGAACAATGTTGTTTAACGTAAACAATCTTGGCACAATCATGTTTAACATACATTGTATACTAGCACATCAATTAGACAACCTTGTACTGTATATAACTATTGTTATTCTATTTCAGATATGTAATACAAAACTGTGTCGTATCCTTGGAAGAACAGCGTTGTGACATTCATAGAATGTCCGACTTTTTGCTGAGTGGTTACCATTAAAGTAATTACACACATTCATACAATACCGAGAGATATATTTCGCCCACACTTCGCCGAGCGGTGATAGCTTTTAAATTCATAGGGTCTCGGGTTCAAACCCTGGTGGCGCACCTATGACTTTTAGAAGTTATGTGTGCAATTATCGCTTTGCTCCGTGTCTCGGAAAGCACGTTAAGCCGTTGGTCCCGGCTGTCATCAACATCTATGGCAGTCGTTATTAGGAAGTCAGTGCCTTCTTACAGACTGACAGCTGGTTTAACCATAGAATGATGTTTCCCTCTGGGTTGCGGAGGTCAGACGGCAGTCGCTCAACGTTATGATTTAAATTTAGTCAGGTCTGGTTGAACCAGCGAGCAGACCCTGGGCCCTAAGCTTAAGTCTAGGGCAACCGGGATAGTGCTAGGATATGATATGATTATGACCCTTGGAAGATCAGCGTTCATTGAATTTCCGACTTTTCTCTGAGTGGTTACCATTAAAGTAATTACATACGTCTAATCACGAGAGGGATATACAGCCCACAATTCGCAAATTATATTTTAGTTCCACGTAATAAATAGGTGTCGAGCTTTTTGCCGCTTACCGGGAACTTTAGTGTTTTCCAGAGCCTCATCCGTTGAACGGCAAGTGCACCACTTGCAGCTGAGGTTGGTTTGAAATTATAAGCACAATTTTTTTTAAATTATGTTGCAGACTATAGCTGATTAGACTGTTATAGTAAATCTAAAATCAACCCATAAAATGGAACATACGTTATAATAGCTTGAGTAAATATCATGTGGGTGTAATATCATGATATGTGGGTGTATACTTGTATAGGGATCCTACGAAGACCTAAGGAGCCAAAGCCAACCTCACTTGCAAGTGGTGCACCTGCCGATTAACGGACGAGGCTCTGGCAGGATATACAGCCCACAATTCGCAAATTATATTTTAGTTCCACGTAATAAATAGGTGTCGAGCCTTTTGCCGCTTAATGGGAACTTTATAGTTTACCAGAGCCTCATCCGTTGATCGGAAAGTGCACCACTTACAGGTGAGGTTGGTTTGAAATTTAATCATGTTGCAGACTATAGCTGATTAGACTGTTATAGATAATGTAAAATCAACCCATAAAATGGAACATAAGTTATTTATTTATTTACAAAAAGTACAATTTAAAAAATACATTTTGTTCTTATAACTAATATCCTTGCCAAACATTACGTTTAAAGGCGAGAAGCGCTCTTTTCTCTTTCTTATTAACTTACTAAGAACTATAATTAAAAATAAAAAAGAAAACTAAAATCAAAAACAAAAATAAAAAAGTACATATTTTTAGGGCAAAAAAGATATTAGATTAAAGATAGCGATTGAGTAAATATCATGTGGGTGTATAGGGATCCTATCAAGACCTAAGGAGCCAAAGCCAACCTCACTTGCAAGTGGTGCACCTGCCGATCAACGGACGAGGCTCTGGCAAACATAACAGTGCCCGGTAAGCGACAATAGGCTCCCCACATATTACGTGGGACCAACTATATAATTGGAGGGTGTGTAATGTTTGATATAATAACAAATGCTCTAATTTCACTTGAAATAACGTTCATATTTTATAATTTTCATATGCTATAATAACAAATAACCTATTTTCATATAATATAATATAATATGCGTGCGGCGTAAAATATGCCTCTGCCTACCCCTTCGGGGAAACAGGCGTAAATGTATGTATGTATGGGAAAAATCATTAATTTTTGTGAACCAAAAAGCTCTAGCATTCGATTCTGTATATTGTGGCCGCTGTGAAACCCTACATTCAACCTTATATTCCATGTAGATGTTCCCCTTGTGACACAAGTAGTTTAGGTAAGTATAGCATTAGTGCCAAAGCGCTTTCCACAATACGATGTCCCAATAGCAAGATAAATTACTTGGCATTCATTATATAACAAGCGATGTCTTCGAGAGACGAGCAAAGACAATTTGTATAAGACGAGACGAACGAGACAGTAATTGTTTAAGGCAGTTATTTGTAGTAATAACCTTCGGATGAGCGTACATTCATCTTGAATAATATTTAGTTATCGCATGAGATATTCTTAGTGTTAGCATTCATAATAGTTCAATAATATTTAAAGTCATAGTAATTTATGTTTATTTATTTTTAGTTAATTTATTTAGGATCGCCAGTATTTTCCAGTTGTTAATACTGCTTTACTTCAAAATAACCACACAAATATTATTCAAGTTATTTGAGTGAAACAAATAATTAATGTGAACACCACAAGCAATGAGAAAGAAATAACTTGCAACGACTCAACAAATAAAACATGGAATTATCATACTTACATCATACATACATCATACATACATCTTACAAACATCATACATACATCATACATACATCATACATACATCATACATACATCATACATACATCATATATACATCATACATACATCATACATACATCGTACATACATCATACATTCATAATAGATATATCATACATACATCATACATACATCATACATGTATCACACATACATCATACACCATCATACATATATACATCATACATACATAATACATACATCATACATACATCATATATATATCATACATACATTATACATACATCGTACTTACAAAAATATAACTACTCATTCCTCAATGCTTGTACAATTTTCTTTTGAGCTCAGGAAGTTGTTTGTGTATTGACTTAGTAATAATTGTTGCTTATTTGAATTCTTTTTGCCACTGCCACTACATGGCTATACCACGAGTTTCATTCGTTCGCTTGTTCGACACACTCACTGCTCATTACTGTAGTTAAAAGAGGATTCAACTCGGCATTCTGTTCCGGAAAGTGCTGGAACAATATCCCCCTCCAGTAAGAAATGTTCAGACAAAGACCAACTTCAAAAACAATTTAAACTTTTACTTCTGGATAGGCAAAAGTCGGAACTTTTTTGTGGTCGCATTGGGGACGATATCTCATTGCTTGGACCGTCGTGATGTCAGTAATATGGCCTTTATTTATGATGCATATATTATCTATAGGTATGGGTATTTTTTTGGGTGGTCTCATTAATTTTAATAGTTTTTAATTTTATATATTTTATTGTACTCATAATTATAACATACTTTTAACTTTACGTTAGTGTACATGACTCGGTATCTTGGGCGCGCAGTTTTGGAAAAATCTGAAAATCAGTGCTTGTTTTCTCTGTGAGAGCAACACAGAGCAAAAAACCCATAGAGCCGTAGCC
Source organism: Musotima nitidalis (assembly GCA_949126915.1). Taxonomy (NCBI): domain Eukaryota; kingdom Metazoa; phylum Arthropoda; class Insecta; order Lepidoptera; family Crambidae; genus Musotima; species Musotima nitidalis. Next base: position 17,201,715 of record OX421425.1, read on the forward strand.
ACTCTTCAGCGCTGCGGCAAAGATGCACAAGATGTTTTTTAAATTGTTATTATCATTATTTTTGTCTTTTATTATAACTTTTATTTTATTGTTTTATATGCATGTGTGTTCTTTGTTGCAATAAATATTTTACTGTTGATGTTTACTGACTGTTTATGTGAATAAACGTTGATAACATTATTCCTAGAGTGAATAAATATGTTTTAAGTCTGTAAATGACTTCTCATCACAACATTGAAATTTTATATTCAACCATCTGATCATTTACTAGAACTGGACAATAATTATTCAACAATATCATTAGACAAATCGACTCTCAAAAGACTGAAGTAAGAGATGGGATTTTTATAAGGCATTATTCGTTCCAGTACTCTAGACCGACGATCACCCAGTGGCAAAGCCCGTAGACTTCTAATTCAGAGGGTCTAGGATTTAAAACCTGAAGACCACCTATGTGTTATCGAAGTTACGTGCGTAATTATCGCGTGCCTCGGAAAGAACGTTAAGCCGTTGGTCCCGATTGTCATTAACATCTATGGCAGTGGTCGCTCCATGTAATAACTGAAAATCAGCCAAATTCTATTAGTTGGTAGGCACAGAAACATTATAGTTTTAATGATGCAAATTTTACATGCATAGTGAATATAAATAAACAAAACAGAACCGAATTATTTACAATTTAGTCCGTCGCCATTGAAAATGAATTTGAAATGACAGCTCAACATAAAAATATGTTTCCGCGAAATATTTCGTTTTGCTAAAAAATCCCCAGCGAGCTCAGCGGAGCTTGAAATATTAATCGTAAGAAAGCTTTAATTTAGTATTGTAATTAAAATTAATGACTTTTGGGATTTCTGATTTATGTTTCTCGTGATGACGTTTTCACTTTATTTGATAATTTTACCAGAAAGTGAAAATGTTTTCCTGAAATAACATACCTACAAATATACAAGCCTATTCAGAAAGATAATCGTTACCCCCATTTTGCATATTTAACAGGATTAAAAATATATATATTTTTCAGAATATGCATAACATATTGAAATTTAAACTAAATGTTATATCGGCACCTTCCAATCAAAATGCAATTAAAATACTATTAAGATTTTTCTTAGTACTCGTGCTAAGTACGAGTACTTAGCACTTAGCTACGGCTGTCATGAACATCTATGGCAGTCGTGATTAGGAAGTCAGTGCCTTCTAACAGACTGACAGCTGGCTTAACCATAGAATTATATATCCCTCTTGGTTTTGGAGGTCAGACGGCAGTCGCTCCACATAATAACTGCAATTTAGTCAAATCTGGTTGAACCAGTGAGCAGACCTACCCCCCCGACTGGTCTCCACCTTGTCGTGGTGGGGGGGCTGAGTACCTCCCGGTAGGGCGCAGGAGGCGCTAGGGAAAAGGTATCACCCAGAGACCGACGACTCTGGGTGGCCTTAGTACTGACTACCGGGGGGGAAACTAAGAGGGACCTATGGAGGGCGCTGCGGGTAGGCCAGGAGGGCCCGCTCAGCAGCGCCAGGAGGGTCTAGGCAGCGAGGGCAGGGGGCTCCTGCTGTCTAACCATGGACCCTCCGGGAAGTCGGCCACACACGCTATGGTCGCAGGGGGAGGTAAGAGGGGCTCGTCCACTGCGCCTCTCTGAGGAGGTCCTCCCGGTTTTAGTCCGGGGGACGTTGGCCGCAGGCGGGGTGTCAGAAGCTGCAGCCCAGGTACTGGCCCCCGCCTCTTTCTCAACAAGCGGCGGGCGTCGTCGGAAGATTTTTAGTGGGTATTGCTGCCGGCGGTCGTGTCTGCCGGTGGTGAGTCCCACACCCCCTTTCGGTCCCCCTTTGGCCGGAAGGCAGTGCGTAAATGCATTTTGTTACCGACGTAAAACAAAAAAAAAAAAAAAAAGTGAGCAGACCTAGGGCTTTTTGCTTAAATCTGGGGTAACCGGGATATGATGATGAAGTCTATTCTCTTAGCTGCTTTCTACGACGCGACAGACATGGGGTAGTAAAGTTTATTGGAGTTGTCGCTATCACACGGAAATTCGCTGATATTTATGCATTTCTGTGACTCACCGAATAAGTAAAAACTTTCTGCATTTACCGGGAAACGTAATTTAATCGGAATTTTTAGACGGGTCTACATCATTGAGACATGTACCCGTTTTAAAAGAAAATCGTTTTAACTTGAAAGAACATTGTATATATATTTATTTATCTTGGTGCTTAATAATACTTATTTTGGTACAAAACAATAGGTGTAATTGTCAGAAAACAATTATTTCGGACCTCCTTTATCAAAATCTGATGTCAAAAAGACTAACACTACCAAGTGTATCTCACACAATATAAACTTCTAATTCTTACTGTTCCCGATGACAGATTTACATTTAAGAGATTGCTAAAATTAACTATTTGCTTTCGTAAATACTATGCATTTATTTTTTTATTTATTGGATTACCAACCTAAGACACAGCATTAACTACAATAAAAATAACAACAATATACATTAAACAACTAATTGTTCTTATACTTATAGGTAAACACATTTTGCATGAAAATTCATATCCATATTTTTATGTTTGATTAGTTAAAATGATTAATAAAGATTATTCTTCTAATTAATTAACCAAAACGTTTGCATTGGAACAATAAATTTTCATTCGTAGAAAACAGATTTACTGCCAATTTTAATTACGCAGCTTTCTCTGGTGTGTTAATTGTGATGGACCTGTTTACACCATATTTCCGCTCCCCTTCAATAACAAAGGGAGGCGTTGAAAAATGAAAACCTTAATAATCTTTAGGAGAGATATTCTGTACAATTTTCTCATTTTCTGACTTAATCGTCGTCTTTGAGAAAGCATTTCATTATTTTACTGAAAAGGCACATTGAGGAAAAATCCAATAAAAATATAATCGATCAACAATTTACGAAACGAAAGCAGGAAATATTTTATTGTATATACATTGTTGTTTTTTGTAAATTTGATAAGAATGAGAGTGCTTTCACCCTCTTGTCCTTAATATTTAAGATTACTTTATCAATGAATATTTACGTATGAACATTTGTATGAATAAACAATGATTTCCCGGTCAAGTAATATGCTATTCTGTTTGCTGTTACAAAATTATATAGGAGTGTATATACTTATGAAGAACTTGTGTTATGGATTAACGGATTAATTAACGGATAAACAATCATACATTCTTATTTTGTTGTAAATATATATTATAGGAAAACACCCAAACCAGAAAAATATTCATGTTCATGCATACAAAGAATTGTCCTGAGTAGGAATCGAACCCACGACTTTTGGAACGGAGTGCGGGTAGTATACATATAAATAAGTGTATGGAGTATAAATTCATAAAAAAAGACTTACATATACCTACATGTTTCTCCTATTTTGTAACCTCATCTTGTTGTCTTATTTTTTATAAATATAAATGAATATTTCTGACACTTACACCAATTATTTAGTTCCAAGATAAGTATCATTAAGAACTAGTGTTATGGATACTAAATAACGGACAAATATACATAATTTTTTTTTAAATGTAAGTACATACTTAATATACTTTGGTAAACACCCAGACCCGAACAAATATTCATATTTATACACACAAAGATTTGTCCTGTGTGGGAATCGAACCCACGACCTCAGGAGTGGAGTGTGGGTTTACTCGCCCCCACGCCATTTATGTCGTCTTTAAAACCACTTGTGTCATTGTAAGAGAATTATAATTTGCTGTTTAACTGCAAATATTTATTCCAAAAGCTTTCCTAAGAGTTCATTAGGATCATCCTGTTCACGACTCACTTCTGAATTCCGTTCAATCACAAAGCCAAGTTTGAAGAAATCAAAGAGTCAATTATGTTCTCAAAGGAATTTCCGACTAACTTTCAATAGCACTCAACACCTACCGCACGTCTTCAAAATCAAACATTACGGTGTAAATTCCAATATTTCGCTTGATTATGTTCAAAGTCAGTGCTTTTCCATTCCGTCTTTCCGACCCTGTTATTAGTCCGAGAGATAGTAAACAATTTTGGGGAAGTATTGAGGCAAGATAAAAATTTTCCATAACCTCGCATAAAACCTTAATACAAAACTGCAGACATGCCTGGATAGTGCTGGGTACATTGGTAAAATTATTTTTTTAACTTTAGTAAATAAATAATTATTCTCTGACAATAACATAATTACTTAGTTCCGAGCTAAGTATCAATTAGAACTTGTGTTATGGTATATTTTATTTTTTTGTAAATACATAATTTATATACATAGAAACCCCAGGCCAGAAGAAATATTCATGTTTGTGCAAATAAAGATTAGTCCTGAGTGGGAATCGAACCCCCGACTTCAGGAACGGAGTTCACTCGCCTCCGCGCCATATCGTTTGTCAACGAAAACCACAACTTTTCAGCCAGGTCTGCAGTTTTATTTTGTTTTCACTGAACATTTTATGCTCGGTCTAATTTTTTTGCAATCACAGCTTCATATAATTGTAGTTCATAATTATTTTTAAGTGTAATAACTTCTTTTTGTCTATAAATACTATAACTGTCTACGTAGCAAGGTTTAAATTGCTTCAAATATTTATCACAAAAAGTTCTCCTATCTCTCATACTATATTAATCACAGACTCCTGTTAACTCCAGAACAAAGGAATATTATTCGTATTTTCGCCGAAGTTACGGCGTTGCCGCAGCCGTTTTCGATTACAACCAAGAATTGATAGGTACGATCAGAAAATATTGATGGATTCCATTCGTGAATGGATAATGTTCATTCGAATGATTCATGATGCCTGTTTAGTTTGTTACGTGACGCAAATTGGAAATAAGGGCCACAGGGCTTTGAAAATTGTTTTTTTTTCGACTCGTATTCTTTTTGTTTCAATTTATATGGAAAGCCAGCGTTCAGACATCCTGGAATCCTAGTGCGCTCAATGAAAAACCTAAAATTACTAACAGGGTGCTCCACTGAAAAAATTTATAGGTGAAATAATTTGTCAAATGACTTGCTTTTAGCTCTTTGATACTTTAGGTTTGGAAATGTTTACTGAAGACAGAGTTTACAGATTTTTAATTCCTCGGGTTTGGCCGGTAACATATAATTATATTGTATCTTTGAAAGCTGCGGCTTTACATTGGTATAGATGGTATTGTGCTCGGGATCATACAACGATCACGTTATAAAGCGCTTTCATTTTCTTATTGGACTGCATCGACTGCTTATCATCAGGCAGGATGTAGTCATCGATCGACATGGCGTGGAGCTCAATGTATCTTCAATTACAAATACAAGACAAATATTTGTATGCATGACTATGAATATTAATCTTGGTCGTGGAATTTTCCTTTCAACTATAAATACGGATCACTATTCCTGAATAGTCACACCGCATATCAATAAGTAAAAAAAAAGTCAAAATCATTAATTTAAGTTTGACTCAACTTCTTGGCGGGAAAGTGAAACGTCATGTCTGTAGTTTTGTTATCATTTTCTAAAATTTGTGATATTTAGAACATTAATGTGTAATAACGGTGAATTAATAAGCGTTAATTGTTTGTGAACGTATATGAGTGTTGGTAAATGAAACAAAACAATGCAACATAACTTTTAATATTCTTCCAAGAAGTCCATGTAAGATCTCAGTATAGTCGAGAACATCTTTACTGAGGTTTCAAGGGGTTTAGGGGGAGGGCATCTCATTTACCATTTATCATCTTTATAACTACTCAATCTCATGAACTATAATTTATATGTTATTAAAATATCTCTTACTTGACACTGGCTAAATGTGCAAACAGAACGAATCCATTATTTAAAATAAAAAGTTTGGCTCAATAGAGCTCTTATGAAGGTTTACGGCATGCCGTGCCCGAAGCATTGCTTAAGCAATAAAGCTGCTTTTGATTTATGACGACTTGACGTCAGGTCAGATTTTAGGTCAACTAAAGTTATTTGTCTACAATTATTTTAAGGGCACGTGCGCACGAACGATTTAGAACTCTATAAACGTAGACGTTGAGTTTATTCTTGCTCTTGTGGACATAATGAGCACAGTCTCATTTTTTTTATTAAGTTTTTTTGTAATTTCAGACGTGTAGATATACGTGTAGTTCATAATTTATTCTTTAAAACTATAAGCTCCTGATAGCTTATGTTTAACCCTCATTGGTTTTTCAAGCTGTATCGCATTTAATTTTGACTTTTAGTAATATGAAAAAAATGGGGATTAGAGGGTGTATAGGGATGGCGAAGTGTGGGCGCATTATGAGCCTCTGCCTACCCCTTCGGGAAAAAGGCTTGAATGCATTTAATAAAATATATCTAGAATCGAACCAATCACTATAATGTATTATACCCACTATTTAGCGATACGTTGTCTTGAAAAAATTTCGTGCCTCTTTTTCGTTTACGAGTACGTATTTTCGGAATTACTTACGTTCTAAAATTGGTGGCTGCATATAACAATGTATTGGCACTTCGAATGACTTGCCCACCGACACTCGGACCAGTAGCGTGTCGTTCAACACCCTGACGTCTCTGGGGGTGAACCGCACATCTAGTTCAGTGGCCGCTCCAGCAGTCAGGGAAAGGCCTCTTGGACCACATAACACCACATCCAGTTCGTAGCGGGACGGTGGTCGTAGTGACAGGCGGATCTCATGCTTGGACAAGTTTACTAGGCGGAGAGATTGCTGGTGACAAATAAATAAAGAGAAACTGTTAATTCATTATAATGAGTACAAGAAAAAATACAAAACATATTAACCTACACGGGGTTGTTTGGTTGAATAACTGACAATGTTTCAGACTCTTAGAACTTAGAGAAAAAAAAATTTCGCTACTTGTTCGTGAAAGGCTTTACATTAAATTTGCTATTTTTGAGCACATAGCATTAGATAAGACATAATTACGAATTATAGTCTTTAAAAAAAATTTATTTTAGGGTAAGAAAAAATTTTTTTATTCAGAAATTCTTCTTCGATCTTCGTCGATTAATGAAAGGCATAAGATCGTCTGAAACTTTTATTTATTTATTTAATATTTATTGCACACAAAAAAGTAATACTACGGTGAACTTAATGCCGAAGGCATTTTCTATCAGTTAACAATAGAGTTACAAGAGAGGGTTTAATACGGTGCTACAAGCTAAAAAAAAGAAGAGATATACGGAATGTATATCAAATAGTAACGTGATACTTCAATGATGAATTACTTCTAGTTCACAATGCTTTAGTTTATCGTTCTTTTGCTGTTGCATTCCAAGACAGTAATAGATAATATTGTATAAATATTGTTTTTTGTTGATTTTATATTTGTGTTTTAGTGAGTTTGTTAGTTTATAGAATAATTAAGTCTGTAGTTTTGTAATATGTTTAAGTTCCCTCTCAATTTGCAGTGCCCCTACGGGGTATCAGTATTCATTGTATTACTTAGGTACCTACTTGTTTACTTGATGCAATAAAGATTTATGATTTATGATAGATAGATTAAAAGCTTCCTAGTAGATCCTCTGAAGCCACCCAAAAGCATCTCTAACTTTGCTTTTACACCAACAATATAATGCGATTACCGAAGCACTCGATATCAATTGCCACACTATCGGTGTTGCATCACTGCCCTTTGAGTACACTTCTGAATATCGATGATATTTATTTATTTAACAATTTATGCACATACGGAATATACACAAAGATAGAAGTTATGAAAGACATGTACAACGGCACTGCTTATCCCTAAAAGGAATTTCTTCCAGCAGACCGAAAAAAGGAAAAAACATATACAAAGTAGACACGTGCACAAAATACGTAACAAAACAAACTAAAATAAAACAAAAATAAAAACTAAAATCAAACAATAACATATTAAAATTAAACAATTAGACAAAAAGAAACAGCTAGCAGCAGGCAGCAAGGAAGTGTTCCTTTACTGCCTTCTTAAAAATGGAAATACTTTTGGAAGTGCGAATAATGACCGGCAACGCATTCCACAGCCTAACCGCATGCACAGAAAACGAATAGGAAAAGAAATCGGAAGTATGAGAGGGGAATTTCAGGAGTAAAAGGAGATTTGACCTACATGAGGAACCAGGCGCATGAATAAAAGAAAACCGCTCACGTAGATACGAGGGATAGGAAGGATTAAAAAGAGAATAGTATAGTACAGTAAACATAGGATACGAGAGTCTCTGCGCCTTCGAATGGGAAGCCAATTCAGAGCTTTGCGATAACTCGACACGTGATCATACTTTCTCAAGCCATATATAAAACGAATACACGCATTTTGCAGTCTCTCAAGCTTATTTAGGAGCTCCTCCGTGGCATCTAAGTAACAGACATCCGCATAATCCAATACAGGAAAGACCAGGGCCTGCACAAGGAGTACCCTTGAGGCCTCAGGTAAATAACCCTGAAGACATTTCAGCGAATGAAAAGTAAAAAATACCTTGCGACTTAACTCGCTCACATGCGTCCCCCAAGATAAAGTGCTATTCATCTGAACACCAAGGTTCTTAACGGTACCGGAATACGCAATAGAGGAACCCCCCAAAACCACAGGAGGTAACTTCTGCATAATGTCACCAGTAGCAAAATAACGGCCACTTAATGTTGCAACAGTACGAGGTCTTCACATACGTCAACTTTAGCTAATTATATACAGCATTACAGGCCATGAAAGTTTGTCTAGATTTAGATGCTTTAATATAAGGGAGAAAATAAATAAATAAATAAATAATAAATATTCTCTTACAATCACACTAATTATTTAGTTCCTAGATAAGTATCATTAAGAACTTGTGTTATGGATACTAAATAACGGATAAACATACATGAATACTTTTTTTTTTTTTGTAAATACATACTTAAGATATATAGGAGAACACTCAGACCAGAACAAATATTCATGTTCATGCACACAAAGATTTGTCCTGTGTGGGAATCGAACCCACGACCTCTCGAGTGAAGTGCAGGTATACTGACCTCCACGCCATATCGGTCGCCATAAATTCAGAGATATTTTTAAATATCATTAGGTATTATTCTTATTGTGCTGTGTGGTACTGGCTTAGAATAGTGCTAACTCATTTCCTATCACGGGGAATCCCAAGAGTCTACAAAGAGATATACTAGCGGATGATGGGCAGCAGCTATGCTTGGAGTTTTCCTACGTGATAGAATCAGAAATAAGAAAGTCCGTAGAAGAAGTGGTGTTATCGACAAAGCAAGGCGGATTTGCATTCTGAAGTGGCAGTAGACGGGGCACATAGCTCAAAGAACCTTTTTTTTTACGTCGGTAACAAAATGCATTTACGCACTGCCTTCCCGCCAAAGGGGGACCGAAAGGGGGTGTGGGACTCACCACCGGCAGACACGACCGCCAAGTAATACCCACTAAAAATCTTCCGACGACGCCCGCCGCTTGTTGAGAAAGAGGCGAGGGCCAGTACCTGGGTTGCAGCTTCTGACACCCCGCCTGCGGCCAACGTCCCCCGGACCAAAACAGGGAGGACCTCCTCAGAGAGGCGCAGTGGACGCGCCCCTCCTACCTCCCCGTGCGACCATAGCGTGTGTGGCCAACTTCCCGGAGGGTCCATGGTTAGACAGCAGGGGCCCCCTGCCCCCACTGCCTAGACCCTCCTGGCGCTGCTGAGCGGGCCCTCCTGGCCCGCCCACTGCGCCCTCCACAGGTCCATCTTAGTTTCCCCCCCGGTAGTCAGTACTAAGGGCACCCAGAGTCGTCGGTCTCTGGGTGTTACCTTTTCCCTAGCGAGGTACTCAGTTCTCCCCACCACGACAAGGTGGAGACCAGTCGGGGGGGAGCTCGAAGAACCTACTGATGAGGCGTTAAGGTTCTTCAATCAGCACATATAGTAGAGGGCGGCATCTCACTCGATGAACCGAATAACCTGGTCCAGCCGGCAAGAAGCCGGTTGCAAACGGAAGAAGACCAATCAACGTGGAAAACCATTGGGGGGGGGACTATGTTCAAGCAGTGTACTTCAAATGGTTAAAATGATGACGACAAATTTTTAATGTACGCATATAAATTTACAAGATTCTTAGAACATTTATAGCCTACGTTAATTAGTTAACAATAAAGTTTAAATAAAAACAAATATAACTAAGTATAGGTACCTAACATTTTATTACTAAGAAATTTAATGAGAATAACAAATAATAACTACTCGTAGTCAATAATGAGCAAATGTCTATGAATTATTTAATAAACAAATAGATTTAACTAACAAGTAATTAAACAGCGTCCTTCCTCCTCTCTCCTACACTATGCTGTGCCCGACAGGGTCCACAATTGATACTTTTGTACCTAAACTACCATCCTGTAACACATTGTTGGAACGCAATAAAGTATTGAGTATTGAGTATTGAAAATTACGAAGCATTACGCTGATGTATCGCCCTTTTGACAGGTAATATTACCTATGTTTTTTTTTCTTTAAAATAATGGCTTTGTGCGGTTTGCACATTTAGCCAGTGTCAAGTAAGAGATATATTGATAATATATATAAATTTTAGATGATAAATGGTAAATGAGATGCCCTCCCCTTAAACCCCTTGAGTCCCTAGTAAAGATGTGGGACTATACTGAGATCACAAATGGACTTCTAGTTAGTGCACTGTTTTGTTTGATTTACCAACATTCACGTACGTTCACAAACACTTAACGATTAATAATCCACCGTTATTACACATTCATGTTCGAAATACCACAAATTTTAGAAAATAAAACAAAACCGCAGACATGACGCTTCACTTTACCGCCAAGATGTCAATATTACCTTTGTTGTTGTTATTTGTTTTTTTTTAACATTGGTGTTTTGTTTTTTGTGTATGTGATACTGTTTGATCTAAACGATTGTGTAATGTTATTTTGTCAATAAAAATATTTTTATTCTTATACAATTTTTAGTCAACTTTCGGTCGTGAATTACCATAGGTTGACTTATTTGCGAATCGGTATAATAATAAAGTTGAAGTCATACTTACGACATGTAATTGTCCAACGGTAAAATTGACGAATTCAAGTTTCGGTGGTACGCACAAGATGAATTCAGGTGGCGGTGTGACGGGGGGCAAAGGCGGCGGAGGCGGTTGGCGACGTACCACAAGGTCCCCCATACTGTTGCACAATAAACTAATTTTTAATAAGACAAAGAATAACCATAGAATGATTCATAATTCATTTATTCATTGCTTCATGTGGTTATTAAGATATTTACATATAATTATCCGACACAACAATAGTAGCAAAAACATATAATAGTATAAATTTATATAATTGTCTACATATTAAATTTTATAAAGCTGCCTGAATACACAAGATGTCAATTAGTTATTACGTTAATCACAATAATATGTTAATAGTTTTCAAAAATTATGTCAACACCGAAATAAATAAAATAAAAATCTTAACAAAAAATCAAGACAAGTTCTATATTCATATTAATTTCTATATTCTTATTAATTTCTATTCAGGCCTTTTCATTGAAATACTCTGGTAATGAGGACAAACATTTTGATATTAAATAACATTTAATTTTTTTTTCATTAAATTGAGTATCTTCAGGTTTGTTTCTTAAAATATTTTAATGGACATAAAGTATGTGCTTTTTTTCTGATGGAAAATCATCTAATGACCTTCTCCCGCTGTGGGTAGAGCGGGAGGGTGTGTCAGACTTTTACTGACTAAAAACCATCCATGTTCCTTCTTATGCCTGCTACGTCCAGAGGCCGCGGTAACCCTTTCGGACAGTCCCGCAGCCTCGGCAGGCTTGACCCCTCGCTGGAGGCCATCACTGTGCTGACATCTCTTTGAGGCGCGCGTGGAACACGATCATACGTCGACGCGGGCGGTCGCCAATAGAAGGCGGACGGGGGGCGAATTACCCATTATTCACCGCCCACAAGCCAGCGCCTACGGTGGCTGGGAGTCACCTCGTGCCTCCCGACGTCTGAGGCGCCCACCGCGGCGGCTGGGACGAGAGGCACTCTGCCTTTCTCGTTCCGCCGAAAATAAGCCTGAGTTGCACATTTTTAGAGTGTAAGAAGGTAGTCTGTTTTTGTAACGCAAGCTGTAGTCACTAGAATATTGAGGTTTTGCTTTTGGGTACAAAAAACTATATTTTCTGACAAATTTGCATACTTCGAATATATAGAGAGATGCAAGGGTTAATATATTTTGTTCTTTAAAGTGTGCTCTTACCATATTATTTAGTAATAACCAAGATTCTGATACACTTTTTTTTGCAAAATAACAGGGTCATTAACATCTGCGATATTGCCCTACAAAATTATACCGTAGCTTAACCAAGCGTGAGCGTGGGCGTAGTATGTGAATTGTGATAATTTGCCGTATATTTTATTGATATGAGCTTTCCATTTTATATTAGAGTCTACTTCAATGCCATACAAAAGAGTCGACACATTCAACAATATTACCGTCATATGAGAAATCCATCTGTAATAGAGCTTTTTGATGCGGTCTGAACTTTATTAATCTTGTTTTAGACAAGTTTAAATGAAGATTGTGGTCATCAGGCAAGCAAAGACAGCATGCAGTGTGCTTTTTACCTGACCCATAAAATCTTTGCTTTTTTGGCAGGAAAAAATTAATGATACGACATCAGCATACAATATAGCTTTACTGTTAATACTTTTTGGAAGGTCATTAATGTATATTAAGAATAGGATGCAACCAAGCACACTTCCCTGTGGAATTGAGCCCGAATATCAGTCGGAACTGATGTGTTAAAATTAACTATTTCTACTTGCTGTATGCAGTTTTTTAATTATTTCGAGACCACCTATGAGCTACACCCTAACCCCTAACTCCATATAATTTATCAATAAGGAACTTGTGTGAAACCATACAATAGCGTAAGCTTTGCTCATGTCCAGCATTAAAGCTACCGCGTATTCACGCTTGTTCAAAATATCTAATATTTCGGGAGTGAAAAAAAAAACAGCATAAAATGTCGATCGATTCTTACGAAAGCCGTATTGATTTGGTCATCTATTATATTTCTCGCAAAATGAATTAAGGCGAGTAGCCATGATCATTTCAAATACCTTTGCAAAGGTAGGCAATAGGGCTTTGGGTCAAAATTGACTAGGATCATAGGCATTGGCTTTATTTGGGATATTATCTAAACATGTTGAGCTATTATTAGTTATTCTAGTTGGTTTGTTAACGTTTTGTTTCAAATTATACTGACTATTATATTATATTGACGACCGATATGGCGAGGAGGTCAGTATACCTGCACTTCACTCCAGAGGTCGTGGGTTCGATTCCCACACAGAACAAATCTTTGTGTGCATGAATATGAATATTTGTTCTGATCTGGATGTTTCCTATGTATATTAAGTATATATTTACAAAAAAACAAAGTGTTTTAGTATGTTTATCCGTTATTTAGTATCCATAACACAAGTTCTTCATGATACTTATCTTGGAACTAAATAATTGGTGTGATTGTAAGAGAATACTTACTTATACTTACTTATTATAGCTACAATGATGATGATAATATGATGTTTCATCTCTCTTTCGTCTGCCTTGGAAACCACGTTAAGCCATTGGTCCCGTTCGTGGACAGCTATGGCAGTCGTTATTACGAAAAGAATTCACTGCTTCTTAACATCCTGGAAGCTGGTTTAACCATAGAATTATATTTCCCTCTGGGTTGCGGAGGTCAGACGGCAGTCGCTATATAGAATAACTGATATTCAGCTTAATCAAATTACAGAGTAAAGAGGGCCCAGAGTATGCCCAAAGCGTAAGTAGTGGGCACAACCGATATTATTATAGGATGATACATATAAAATATCACGCCTGTTTCCCCAAAGGGGTAGGCAGAAGCTGCTGCAGATATACTCCCACATTTCGCCAGTTATATTGTTGGTACCACGTAATATGTGGCAAGCCTACTGCCGCTAATCTGGAACTTTTATGTTCCTCGAGCGAACCTCGTTCGTTAATCGGCAGGTGCACCACTTGCAGGTGAGGTTGGCTTATAAATAAATATAAATATTTCTGACACTTACACCAATCATTTACCAAGATAAGTATCATTAAGAACTTGTGTTATGGATAATAAATAACGGATAAAAATACATAAATACTTTTTTTTTGTAAATACATACTTAATATACATAGAAAAACACCCAGACCAGAACAAATATTCATATTTATACACACAAAGATTTGTTGTGTGTGGGAATCGAACCCACGACCTCAGGAGTGGAGTGCGGGTATACTCCCCACCACGCTATATCGGTCGCCAAAATTAGGCTTAGGCTCCTCAGATCATGATAGAAGCCCTATACACGCAACTAGAAATTAAGCATAGTTTTAAAAAATGCAAAAGAACCGTTGCTCATCAAAACTTCACAAACACATCAATGCAACAATCTACATACCAGGCATACGTGATTCATAGATAGAACACGCGTCTCATAATTTGTATGCAAACTAATAAGCGCGCTAGTTTATAAGTTTTGAACTTTATAAGAGCTCTATTGAGCCAAACTTGAATAAATAAATTGCCTCGGTCCGTGTTGGCGGCTCCTAGCCTGCCCGCCTTTAAAGGGAGGTTAAAAAAATATCTTCTTGAGCAAACGTTCTGTGACATTAATGACTTTATGAAGTAATGACATTTTGTTTTATTTAATTTTCATAATTATTGACTGTTTAATTTTATTAATTGCATTTATATTTCTTGATTCATTTTTTATTGACATTTTTTATTTTGACATTATTAATTCCTCATGATATTGTAATTTAATTTAATTTTAATAATTCCAATAATTATGTATGTTTTCTTTTCTGTGACGTGTAATGTTGTATTACCAATAAATGAGTAGGTATTTGAGTAAATAATTTTGACTTTGACTTTAAGCATGAGTGTTAAAAGTTAGTGGCAACTTTGGTCCAAAGCGGTTGTAAATTGTTTAGTGGATCCAGTTCAGTGGGAAAATAATGGGCTCTTGAGAGGTTGTTTTGCAAAATTTTATGTAGCATGTTATGATGAGGGCCTGTGAATATGAAATAAACTTAATTTACTCGGTATAATATATGTAAATGAAGTTCATCGCCCTTCATTTAATAACTGTGTTGGTGAGGTGACGGTAAAATAGTTATATAGAACGGTAAAATAGTAATATCGAACGGTAAAATAGTAAGTGACATAACAATCTGTGTCAAAGACACACCGTCTAATCTAAAAGTATATTATGTAAAATTAATTAGTGCGAATTAGTAGCTTTGGATGTTGGTTGTCTATTTTTAGGTAAGTTTATATTTATGTAATTAGAGAAACCTTAGTATAATGGTTAAATTGTATACAACATTTGTTAAAAATAAACCAAAAGTTTATAAAAACATATTATATATGTATATATATATACTACCCCTTCTCTGCCTACCCCTACGGGGAAACGAGCGTGATATTATGACTAGAATATACTATAGATAAAAAATTTTTTTCCTAAAAACTCGTCGTCATGTTGGACCTTGGATGCTACAAACAATGTTTTTTATTATTATTTACCAATAAATTGATCACCTTCATATTTGCTACTTCACATACTTCGATCTACGTCATTTGATTTTGATACAATGTATCTGACGCTGACTGTACCAACATATAGCATTAATTAATAAAACCGCATCCTTTGTAACCATCATATATAGCTTCGAAACCAGAGATTGCTTTAGAAATATGCTAATAAGTTCTTGAAGTAAAATACCATCAAGTCTTGAAGACCAATACCATAGTAGAAACAGATGAGTACGATATGTTCATAAGCACGCAACGACACAGCTTGTATGTGAGCGCGCCCAAACGTATGCATCGTTGTACGCACACACTGACAAAATTTATCGCTGTTAAAGGTGCGCCAGTCGTTGCTACGTAACAGCACACGCCATTCACCATTTAAGAGCGCCAAAAGCCCAGCGGCTAGACCCACCCCTTGCTTGTACAAGTAACAAATACGTTAGCAGCCGTCACAAATATACTATACCTTAAGGATTCAACAGTATGTTCATCAGGGGCTGGAAGGGATATGGGTGAGTTGATACGTGTACCGAGGACTTCCAGGCAGCTGACATCACAGGAGCTACGATGAAGGATGTTCTTCACCCAAAGGTTTACTTCACCTATAATATTAAAAATAAATTTTTATTATGGAATTAAAAGCATTCATAATAGGCCCCGCACGCACGACCTACATTTTGTTCCGATCATAAAATCACAGGATTTTCTTAAATGTTAATCCAATTATGCACTTTGCACAGACGTATGAATTTTCCCTGAACTACTTCGATAATATCGGGAATAAATGTTTCGTTCTTTTAATCGTTTAACTGACTGCATAGCAATACTTAAAACAAACACTGAGCAGACTCTGCGCACAATCTGGCTAATGCTAGGAAGGAATATTGATTTATGATTTGCCGTGTGGTACCGGCCTCATCACATTTGGAGTAGACGAAAACAAATTCTTTTCAGAATTTCCAGCTGCCCTATCCTGCGTACTAGCTTGAACTGCAATCACCAACCCGCCTGCTCAGCGTGGTGATTATGAGCAAATGTGAATATTTGTGGGTTAAATAATGTAATCTATTCAGAAGGCCAATGTTCTGCGGTGGACTTTATCTGAAATGATGATGATAACATTACCTTCTCCAAATCCAAGTGACATACTCTTACTAATGCAAGCAGCGAATTGTCAGTTTATTATCCTTACTATCCTAAAGTCTACGATATCACTATTCCTCACTCCACTCACATGCAGCATTTTCTTCGAGAAGTGGCACTAGATCTTTCCTCGCAATAAGCCCTCTTTGCACCTTCCAAACTGCCTCCGGTCTTGCATCTCCAGATGAAAGCTTGTACTGATTGACCTTCGGCTGTCTGCCAACCCTTCGGGCATGTTCCTCTCTCAATTCACCTTCTCTGTTGTGGATCTCTTCGCATTCTTTCAAATATTTTGCAGTCTGTTGTTAATAAGAAAATAGTTTATATTGTGAGGTAGCAGATTAAACCAGAAAGCGAATATGAGAATGGAATTACGTCTTGTGTCAAAAACACGAAGATGAAGCATTAGAAGCACTTACAGATGTATGGATGTGATGGAAGTATTTTCATGTCTTGTTTGTATGCTTATGTCTTATTTGTATGCTTATGTCTTACTGTAACTGTATGTATGTATTGTGTTTTACCATGTATATAATGAATGTGTCATAGTAGTGCTCTCACAAACGGTATCTACGGAAGACCAGCGTCGAGGTGTTTTCGTGACACCTCGGCTTTATGCTGAGTGGATACCTTTTCTGTGACACTCTTCAAATTGTTACTAAAATATAATGTATCTGTTTTCTTTTGATGTTGTCACATAATAAATTCTTTTTCTTTCTTTTCTTCCTTTCTTTCTTTCTATATGTGCGATATAAAGATTTATTGTAAATTATCCTACGATAAATAGGTATTACGGTCAAGTTCAAACTATTAGCACACTTATACACCAAAAGCTAACCAAGGCGTGTTCGAGGCTAACATTGACACTTATGAATGTCATTTAAAAATACAGCTATATATTTTTATTCTTTTCTACACCCCCGGTTTTCATTTAATTTTAATCACTCTCCATCCTAAGGTTGCCTGGATAAAATCGCTGTAAGCGATAAGGCCGCCAATTGTATCACTTTTCTTTTGCAACTGTTTTCTTGTTTTATTTTTAATTTGGTGTACAATAAAGAATTTTCTATCTATCTATC
This sequence comes from Musotima nitidalis, assembly GCA_949126915.1. Classification (NCBI taxonomy): domain Eukaryota; kingdom Metazoa; phylum Arthropoda; class Insecta; order Lepidoptera; family Crambidae; genus Musotima; species Musotima nitidalis. The sequence continues at coordinate 17,219,532 of OX421425.1, forward strand.
TTTCTATCTAAGAGTATCTGCAGAAGCGTTAAAAGAAATGTACGCGTATACTTTATTAATAACTAGGTATTCATTCAAAACTCGTCCGAGTAGCTAAAGAGGAAAATTATTACAATTTGTTGTCTGAGCCTACCCTAAAACTAACGATCCCATTCACTATTAGCTGGAGGTGAGTGGAGAACAGTTATTGCAGTTACAGTTATTGTTTGGCGACCGATATGGCGTGGTGGCGAGTATTCCCGCACTCCACTCCTGAGGTCGTGGGTTCGATTCCCACACAGGACAAATATTTATGTGTATAAATATGAATATTTGTTCTGGTCTGGGTTTTTCCTATGTATATTAAGTATGTATTTACAAAAAAGAAGTATTTATGTACGTTTATCCGTTATTTAGTATCCATAACACAAGTTCTTAATGATACTTATCTTGGAACTAAATAATTGGTGTAAGTGTCAGAAATATGTATGTATGTATGTATTGCTCCGCCTTATTTTAGGCGGTATTTATATTGGTGGGTTTTCAGACCGATCAGATCAGATCAGATGAGCTCCAAGCTTAGAAGTATGTTCTTCATATATGGAAATACTGGGTAGAAATCACTCACCCTGTAAAAAATTATCTACCTAAATGTTTGTTTGTTTGTTTGTTGTATCATATCATATCAACGCTGTATCATTATCTCAGAACATCATTGTTTCAGATCATTTATTTCTTAATACTTTGACTGCCATATTATCTACATTTCATAAATTTTCTGGTATTGACCAACGGCGAATAAACTGCTTTAATATAATCTTACCCATTGACTTTTGTGTTGAATAGACTTCGCCTGCGCTTGTGCACCCTCTTCTGGCTCTACTTTGAGAGGTGGCAGGTAATCACGTTCGCGGAAGACCTCCCGAAGAACAGATCTCACGTCGTTGCAGATGGCTCTGAAATAAATACACAATATTAAAAAGCTAAGCTTGTGCAAAAGTCAAGACACAAGCTCATTTTGTTTGAACCTGAACTTATGTAAAAATCAATGTAATTATTACACTTATCATCTCAGTCGCCTTGTTACCACAAGGCAAAGTAAAGTATTTATAATTTTTAAAATAAAAATAGTTGAAAATCCGCAACCGCGGATTCTTTTCAATTTTTTTTATCTAGTATTACACTTATGCACTCCCGTTTTCACACTTTCACACTTACGCAATATTACACGAGAAAAGTTTGTTCTCTCGCCAATGTAGCTTAAAATTTTGTAAGGAGGGCAGTTGCTCAGAAAGTAAACGATTCAACCAGAAAAAACCAAATTTATGTTTATGCACTAAAATAAATAAGTTTTTCAGCAAGAAACGAACCTTATAAACGAAAATAAATCACTACTTTCGAGATCTGTCACTCAAAACTATTTTCAAAAGGTAAACACGGCATACAGACTCAACCAAAAATAGAACATCGAATTTCTGCGCGTTGCCAATAAATACGTCATTGTTCGATTTGTCGCAAACTTTTTTCAATGAACCAAATACGTGACCCGAATAAAACCGCGCACCAATTTGGATCCGCTTGTGCCGTGCAAGAAAGGTAAAGAAAACGACGATTTAAGCAAAAAGTTACGAAACACCGTACGCAATTCGCGTATCTTATCTTATTCATTGGTTTGCTTCCACTAGTCAAAATCAGGTTGGCTGTCTAATTTTCTCAGCTAGTTCACCGCGGACGGTTGATAAAGTAGTTAAAATTTCACATTATATTTTAAAAACCAGCTTTTGCTTGCGATTTCGTTTGCGTGGAATAGTGACTTCCGGCAGATTATTGGTTTTATCCACATAGTTTCCGATTTTTGACAAGTTCCCGCTCCCGCGTGATTTTCGGTATAAAAACTATACTATGTCCTTTCTCGAGTTCCAAACTATGTCTGTACCAAATTTTACACAAATCGGATCAGTAGTTTAGGCGTAAAGATAAGACAGACAGACAGAGTTACTTGCGCATTTATACTATTGGTTTAAATGTTGAAAATTAAAGAGAATGGCCTTAATTTTGTGAACTATTAACACTCCGCGAAATTTTTGTAAAATAAAATATTGATATTTTCACTAGTTTACTAAAATATTATGGGATGTTTTTATTTTACCTGCCCAATCTAACATTTTAACAACTTTCTTAGTTTCCGATCCAAAAAGTTTGGTAGCTCATTTCTCTACAAGATACGACTTAGGTAATTTTACTATTACATTCCCTAAACATCACATATACAGTATTGCATATTCCACTTACAATCAGGCAGTGTGCAGTAATTTTGACGATAAAATAATAAGGAATCATAGTCCGAATAATATGTGGAGCAGTACTGATAATTGCGACTAATGGAACACTATATTCCCTTTCATTTTATTTTATTATATTTAGGACAACAAACAGTTACATAATGTATAATACTAAAAAGTCTTAAACTAAATTTGCTTCATTGCGTAACCAGCGACGTTATCCATGACAGAATGTTAAACATATGAAACGAAACTTAACTTAATCAATTATAGACATATTGCTTATTTTAATAATAAATACAATAATATTTTATCCTGGGATACAAGAATATTGATAGGATTAGATTTATGTATACATTTAAAAATAAATAAAGCCAGTAAAAAATATTGTGTGCTTTATTCTACTGGTGCCTGTGCTTGCAATATCTCCCGCTTAAACTTATGTGGAGAGAGTGCAAATATATCAATGCCCTTTGTGTTATCATTGAAAGAATTGACGATACGTGAGAGAGGTACGCGTTTACCTGCATTCGTATTCGAGCAATCAGTGATAAATAGGCTGTGCGGACGTGACTCTCTAATTCGTTGAGAAAAACTCGATGTGCAGTATTTTATATTTCCTATCAAATCTATAGCATCAAATTCAAATCATTCATTTGTAAGCTATGTCAATACTTTTTTTACATTTATCTGTACGCCCTTATTGAATGTTGAGAAATAATTCTTACATTTCTTACTACAAACTCAATCCCAAGATGGATCTACAAAAACCTACATAAAGTATTTATGTCCAATTTCATTGGGTGGGATTGAAATGAGATATATTTTTTTATTGAAATAAATAAAAAGTTATTGCCCTTGTGTCCTCTTAGTCTACATATAATCTTACTTGTGTTATATAAAATAATATGGAGTTTTGTTGGTAAATCAAATATTTAGGGTCTAACACTGAGCTAAAATAGGGTGAACATTTTGATATTAACATAGCTTCTTAACACAGAAGATTTTTATCTTTTTAATATTGAATATCAAAGTACATATCAATTAAGTTGCGGGAAAAAGGTAATATTAAAATAAATGTAATACGAAATAAGCAAAGCATGTATGTTTTAAATATTTACGTTTTTAGTATTAGTTATTTAATAGTCCTCTTGAAGTTGCAAGCCTCATCAACATAGCGAAATAAATAAATATTTCCTGACAATTACACCAATTATTTAGTTCCAAGACAAGTATCATTAAGAACTTGTGTTATGGGTACTAAACAACGGATAAACATACTTATATACTTATTTTTTTTGTAAAAACATATTTAATTTACATAGAAAAACACCCAGACCAGAACAGATATTCATGTTCATGCACACAAAGATTTGTCCTGTGTGGGAATCGAACTCACGACCTCTGGAGTGAAGTGTAGGTATGCTGACCTTCACGCCAGATTGGTCAGTCAAATATTGGTTCAAAATAAGCAGATCTTGCTATTTTAAGACTTATAAACTTCTTCCTTTTTTTTATCTAGCAGAACTTAAGTTTTTGTGGATTTATCAATTCTTACATAATGTCACGCCTCTTTACAGGATGGTAGGCAGATATAATATCCTTCCATTTACTTTGATCTTGGCACATTATTTTAGCTTCATTAACCCTCTTATATACATCTGTCGGTTTAGAGTACTTTTGACCTGCCCTTTTTCCAAAACCTTTTGGATTTGCTTATGGATGGTCTTACGTGATCTTCCCCTGTGAACACTCAAACATTCACTCGTCTATCGTTAGTCTACATTCGTTCATGCTCTGAACATGACCAAATCATCTAAGCATACCTTTTTCAATTATTGTCACTACATCTTCTTTCACACCAGCATCGGCTCTAGTCACTTCATTTCTAATCCTATCACCTGATTTAACGCCAAGCATACCTCTGAATAATCCTACTAAGTATTACGTGAACTTTATGTAACTGTAGGAAAAAAAAAACATCCTTGAAGAGATTCTCACTCAATTCTTCTACATCAAATCTCCCGTCAGCAGTGAACGAGCGCGTTAATTTTCAAGTAGACATTTATCACAGCTTTATTAAGCCAAACTTGAATAAATAATTCTGACTTTTAAATGATTTGAACGCTTTGCTTTTCCAATTGGTACTTTTGACAGAAAACTCTAAGTTTGTAATACATTTCACGAACGGTCGGTTTATTTTACAGCTTTTTTTCCCCGTATTTTACTATAAGCCACAAAGTTTTTGCAAAGCTCCACGAGTACAAACACTCGACGAAACCTGTCTGAATTGATGAATGCATTTGTATGACTTGTATATGAGCACTAGATATGTTTGATAAATATTCAGAAAAATTTTATATTATTTAATAATTTATCAGCTTATATTGAACTGGCAGTCCTTGTGAACCTTAGAGATGCTACTTAAATGAAATCAAATTATGTGTTTGAATTCTCAGGAGTTGAAGTCTCATATTTTTGCTAGAATGGTTTCTTTACAATACAATGTCAACAATATTAAAGCACGTAATGAACGTTATCTTTATCATTCTGACATCACTTCAATCATAATATAATTTAGTCATAGAGTAAAAGCATTTATTCAGTAACCATTGATGAAGCTTTTACTAACCAAACGTTTACAGTGTAATATGCAATAAATAAGGTCGGACGTCATACGCTTTACTTTATAACTGAAATTAAGCCAAATCTGGTAAAACCAGTGAGCAGACCCGGCAACCGGGATGATGCTAGGTGAATGATGGGGAAATAATTTTGAATTTGATATGCCATAAGACGGCCAAAAGTGGATTGTAACGATAAATCAATGTTGAGCAGCGCCTACTTTGAATAAGTTATTGAGATCAAATGCTACCGTGCTTCGGAAGGCACATTACCCCTGTGAACACTCACACATTCACTCGTCTATAATAAATCACTTCCGTTAGTCTACTTTCATTAATTCTCTGAACATGACCAAACCATCTAAGCATACCTTTTTCAATTCTTGTCACTACATCATCTTTCACACCAGCATCGGCTCTAGTCACTTCATTTCTAATCCTAATATATTAAGCTTCTGATGATATTCTGCTAATAATATTAATCTACATGTGAAAGTATAAAGGCCTACACTTCTAGTGTTCTAAACAGGAGGCATTAAAAATCGCCCTACTTTTACCAATCTACAGTAATATGAGCTACAATCTCTCATGTTGGTTCCTGAGAAGACGCCTGAGCCCAACTTTATCACGGTCGGAACAAATCAAAATCGCCCTGCCTCCTATATTGGTATATACAAGCGTTGGGTTATCGTAGAATAGTTTGCCCTGAATACTTTTCTCTATGATTCCTAAAAAGAGGACCTAGCCCAGTTCTAAGACTTAAAAGAGGCGGCATTCAGACAGCATGTCTCCGCGAATCCTTAATGGGTCCGCATGGTTGAGCATGACATAGATCCTTCCTATTTTGATACCATGGTCCATAAGATTCAGAAAGATGAGACTTGTGATGGTAAAACTTGCATGCACTTACTTTTTCTGTGGAATCAATGGCAAATTGTCTGCCATGATTGAAAACAATTCAGATATCCATACAACGTTTTTGTTTACGTCCAATAATAATAGAAAATTGCGATAAAAAATATGTAAATATCACCAACGAATGTATTTTGATCTTTATTTTGACTTTGATGGTCAAACTGACATCAACAGTCATATTCACCGCCCAAGTTTAAATGTCACTTTAGTCAAGTAGGTACAAAGATATTTAAGGAGTTCTTTTTGGAAATTAATGATGATACAGGTGGAATAATTTATTCCTGTCAATATCTGAAATAAAAATGCCCATCGCTATAAATTCAAAACATAATTAATTTTATTTTCAAATGTTCTGTTCAGGTACCTGTGTAGTTTAATAATTAATTTACTCCGTACTTTAAGTTAAACCGGAGCTATTATACTTAGTTTTTTTACTTTAAACTGTTACTTACTCTTTGACTGCTGCAACAGAGGTCTGCAAGCCTAGTGCAGAAGTCACAGCACATAAAAATTGTTATATTATTTTGCTTAATATACATACATACATTCACGCCAGATTCCCCGAGGCGGCAGGCAGAAGCATATTATACGCCCACACTTCGCCAAATATATAGTTGGTCCCACGTAATAGGTAGCGAGCCAATGCCGCTTATCGGGAACTTTTGTGTTCCCCAGAGCCTCGTTGATCGGCACCACTTGCAGGTGGGGCTGGCTTGGGCTCCTAACATGTTGGTAGAATCCCATATGCACCCATTTTTAATTTATTAATTTCCTATATATTTACCGGGCACTGTTATTATTGCCAGAGCTTCGTTCGTTTGTCGGCAGGTGACTTAGGTCTTGGTAGGATCTCCATACACCCTACTCTTGGTTAATACTTGGTTGGTTCGACGACCGATATGGCGTGGAGGTCGGTATACCTACACTTCACTCCAGAGGTCGTGGGTTCGATTCCCACACAGGACAAATCTTTGTGTGCATGAACATGAATATTTGTTCTGGTCTGGGTGTTTTCCTATGTATATTAAGTATGTATTTACAAAAAAAAAGTATTTAAGTATGTTTATCCGTTGTTTAGTATCCATAACACAAGTTCTTAATGATACTTATCTTGGAACTAAATAATTGGTGTAATTGTCAGAAAATAGTTATTTATTTATTTATTTAATAAAGCTTATTATTAGAATACAAAAAATATAATAGTATAATAAAAGAGGTGTAGTCCGCACTAAAGTTTAACACTGACTTTGGATAGGCAGTAACACATTCCTCATCATATCCTAGCATTATCCCGGTTTCCCTGGACTTAAGCAGGGTCCAGATTGCGCAGTAATACATTATCGGGTCTCAATCAAAGTATGGAATTGGGGTGGCGCGTCAATGTAACGACGTTTCGGGGCTAAAAATTTTGCTAATATCATTGGCGCAAGGACAAAATCCATAGGAGTCGACGTGAGAAAACCTACATAGATACTTTTTGTAAATTTATCATCCTAGCTTGGGTACCGGCTAAGAATAATGCCATCCTCTGTCTCATGAGGAGTCGTAAGAGACGACGAAGAGAATCCTACTGGATGATGGGTTAGCAGCGTCTTCCTACGTACCCGCCTTCCCTGTGTGGTAATGATGAGCACGCACACTAGTTTTATGTAATATAGTTATGAGGTTAATGTTCAGCAGTGTTCTTTATAAAGCTGATATGACGATGAAGGAACTAAATCTCTTAAGTAGCCAAATGAACCGCTTTCGCCAAATAGGCAAAATTCTTTCAATACGGAAGTTAACAAGATTAAATGTCTTGAAAAAACGAGTGTTACTAAGCTGTTCAAGTCGCAAATCATCCAATCAGCACTTCTTAATAGACCTTCATTTTAACTTTCCTACCCTATTAATCTTTCTGATCGTTAAGAGCCGCGGAAATTCCGAGGTTGCGAGGGAAATATTGCAAGTCACAGCTAAATTACTGACTCAGGTAAACTCCGCTTGTATGCTTCTTTTATCACTAGCAAAAAGGATATTATAACATAAATGATATCGCATGCTTAATGGAATAGTGACTAAACTCAAAAAAGATGATTTTTGGGACATCACAAAAGAAGTTTTTCTAAAGAATACTTGTCCTACTTGTAAGCGCATTAAATTGATTCTGATTAATTAGGTAGTTATTCCACTTGTGTTTTAAACGTTTGATTAACATAGATTCGATCTCAGTAAGAAATAAAAAGACTATATAAGTACGTAACTCATTCCTGACCTATCTCTTAATGGGTCGATGTTCCTTTAAGCACGCGATGTTTTGTATTATGAATAAGATAAGCTGGCTTAGATTGTGATTGTGATGTTAACTGAGTAACATACATTTGAAATATAATTTATGGATCAATGTTTTTTGACGTGACTCTCTATAGTCGGTCCCTTATGTCTGAGGATCGTGGTTAGCATCGGAGTAACATCTGGAGCGGATGATCTGCTTCCACCGGTTCCAAACCAGCGAGTCTTTCACGACCGCGTAGAATTTGGAGGACGATGAGTCTTTCACTTGATCGTTCCATCTGGTTGGTGCACGATGTGACAACGTCTTATAATTCGATAGAGCCGGCTGCACGAAAAAACATGACTCAAGCGGCGTTACCTCGCTCTGAGGCGTTCCATATAAGTCTAGCGAGGGTGCGGAACGAGCGACAAAGAAGTGCTTCTTCAATCGGCCTTTGCGTTCGGCAGCGTTCGACATCCGTCTCTCTCTCTCTCGCTATATCAAATTTACTAAAACTCCTGTTGTCTAAAAAGCAAGTTTTGTGGCTGGATATATTTTGTATAACTACGTCCAATTACAATTGGAGATATTGCGTGCCGTGGCTTTAAAAATCTATTTCACATGTTTATGAACAGTCCCATTCTACAAACAAAAGTTACGCGACAGAATGTATCTATCGTATGCATCTTTAATTTTTAATACATACATACAATCACGCCTGTTTCTCCGAAGGGGTAGGAAGAGGCATATTATATGCCCACATTTCGCCAGTTATATTGTTGGTCCCATGTAATAGATGGCGAGCCTATTGCCGCTTACCGGGCACTGTTATGTTCGCCAGAGCCTCGTCCGTTTTTCGGCAGGTGCACAACTTGCAGGTGAGGTTGGCTCGGGCTCCTCAGATCTTGATAGGAGCCCTATTCACCCCAATTTAAGGTTCACAAGGATAAAAATTACACTTTTATGTGTAAAAAACCTTATCAAACTTAAACACATTAATGTAAATCATCAAAGGCGCTTTTATTTTTGATAATTCTATATTTTACCTGGGACCTACCTACTGGAAATATTGAATATTGTTATTATTTTTTTGTACAATATATAATAGGTTGGGGAAAAAGTCTTTTCGTATTTTTGTATGAAAAGTCAAGACATTTTTTTCAAGTTTTATTTACATTTATTTACAATATATATGTACCGTTTTGTTGAATAACTTTCTGCCATTTTGTGGGCAGAGACATTATCCCGTTACTGTAGAAACTTTGGGACTTCTGATCAAAAAAACGGGACAAATAGTTTTGGCAGTCCTCTCTTGAGGTCAACCTTACAGAACCCAAAGAATTCTGCAGAGACCGAAACAGGTGAAAATCTGAAGGCGCAAGGTCAGGGCTATATGGTGGATGCACTAGGACCTCCCAGTCGAACTCTCTTAATTTTTGCTGAGTGGCTAAAGATGTGTGTGGTCTAGCGTTATCGTGATGAAAGACCACACCCTTCCTGTTGATCAATTCCGGCCGTTTTCTCTCGACTGCTTCCTTTAATCTCATCAGTTGTTGGCAGTAAAGATCAGAATCGATGGTTTTGCCGGGCGGTAAAAGCTCATAATAAACAATGCCCTTCCAATCCCACCATACACACAGCATCACCTTATTTCGTGTTAGGCCAGGTTTGGCCACAGTCTGTGAAGCCTGGCCAACTTTCGACCACGACCTTTTTCGCACGTTCTTGTTGTACGTGATCCACTTTTCATCGCCAGTTATCAATCTCTTCAAAAACGGCTCGGTTTCATTACGTCTCAATAATGAATCGCAAATGAGTACACGGTTCATTAAGTTTCTTTGAGTGAGCTCGTGTGGCACTCAAATATCGAGCTTTTTTGTATAACCAGCTTTCTTCAAATGGGTCAAAACTGTTTTGTGGTCAATTCCCAGTTCTTCAGCTACATCGTAACTACTAATATGCCGATCTTGCTCCACTCTGTCAAAAATGGCGTCCATTTTATTCGTAACAGGGCGACCAGAGCGAGGTGCATCTTTAACATCAAAATTTCCGGACTGAAAACGTTTGAACCAAATTTGTGCTACTCTTACTGACACTGCATCAGGTCCATAAACATCACAAATTTTTTTCACTGCTTGAGTTGCATTTTTGCCTTTTTTATAATAAAATTTTAAAATGTATCGAATTTCTTCATTAGATTCACTCATTTTTACGGAGAGAAAAACAAATGAAAAATAGCGGGAAACAACTTTTTTTTATTTTTTTCTTTTCTTTATAATGGAACCTTTTTAATGTTACCAAAACCAGCCAGACACAAATAGTACAGTCAAAAAAATTTTATAATAAGTTTATACCTACGTTATGCGAAAAGACTTTTTCCCCGACCTAATATATATAAGGTCAAGCTTAAAAATCTACAATGTTTATTTTCTATTACGCTTTTTTGCGTACTATTGCGTAATAAAAAATGTCCTAAAAGCTGAAGCAATTAAAAAAAAACACGAATTTCTTATATAATTTTTAAGTACAAAGTGTTATCATTCCATTAAGGTCCATTCCTATGTTAAGTTAGTTCTCAACACAGACAGACGTAAGCGACCGTTAGAATTAAATTTAATATTGAACCTTAGCCAAAAAGTTTCCTAACAAGCTTACCAACCTAAATGACTAAAGGGTTATCTAACTCGAATTGAAACTGACTAACATTGGACTTCTAAGGATTAACTGCAAAACCTTAAGTCAAAAGTTACCATTGGTAATCACTTAACAAAATTTGTATAGAACTTTCCAAGAGGTCGCAGAGGTAAAAACTTTGTCCCTGTCATTAACTCGATTTGAATATATAACAAGCTATTTTTCATGTTCTTTAACCGAATTCAAATGAGAAGTATACACGTCGTTTTTTTCAGAATGGTTTGTAAAAAACACCCGTGTTATGTAGTGAAATTATTTGTGAGAGCGATTGCTCCGAACTGGCATTGAGTATCACTTATACTTATATACATATCGCATGCTTAATGGAACAGTGACTTAACTCAAAAAAGACTATTTTTGGGACATCACAAAAGAAAAACTTCTAAAGAATACTTGTCCTACTTGTAAGCGCTTTAAATTAATACTGATTTATTAATTAGTAAATCTGCTTGTGTTTTAAACGTTTGATTAACATAGATTCGATCTCAGTAAGAAATAGAAAGACTGTATAAGTACGTAACTCAAACCTGACCTATCTATGAATGGGTCGATGCTCCTTTAAGCATGCAATATATATGTCACCGTAAAATTGTAAATAACGTTAAATTATAATCTATCCCGCGATATTGTAATCTGTCGAAAAATTGTGATCCGAAACAAACTGCTCACAATTTAACGCATTATATTTCGATAGATTATAATCAGAAACGAACATGCTCTCATGGGCAAGGATATAAAAACCAAATAATTATCATTAAATCAACTTTTATATATTACAATTACTAAACAAAAAAACAATTAAATTAATCAGAAAACAAAATTAAACTAATCTTATATTAGCTCCTATTGCTTTATACAATTAAACAATTAAATTTACACAATTGAATTTTCCATATTTAATATACTTTAACTTGTTTTGATCAACACAATAACACAATATCGATATGACAACTAAGAGTACCCGACAACTAATAATGATTCATGTGATTACTACCTCCAACAAATAGCAATAGTAAAAATGATAACGCCTGATTAGAAAAGTGTTGCAATAATCATAAAAGATGATTCTTGCTGTAAGCATTATGTGAAATGATGGTTCTACTTTTAAATAGATAAGGATAAGAAATATATGCCAAAAGATGAATCTGGTTTTGAACTTTCTGCGATGTGATGATTATACATTGTGATTATTATGGATACCAAAATTATGCGTACAGATGATTCTGACTTACAAAATTATGGGTTTCAATGTATGCTAAATGAGTTTATGCCAAACGATATTCTGCGAAAAGAGGTTTATGCTATTAGTTGTTATGCAATATAAAATTATTACTTAAAAAGTTCTACCATAATAGGTGTACCCGATCCAAATCCGTCATCCAATCCAGATCCTTTCCCTGTCGGCACTTCCATTATAAATCACTTTCGTAAGTCTACTTTCATTCATCCTCTCAACACGACTAAACCATCTAAGCATACCTTTCTCAATTCCTATCACTATATAAGTAGGCATTATAAAGTAAATCATATCTCAAAAAAGAAAAATACCTGCTTCCAATAATGTTAAAATGAAGATTTCCTCTTCAGCTGGCGAACATACCAATATATCTTCTCCAGTAGCCAATTTATCAGCGTCTGTTCTCAAATATAATATGTACATAAAATAAAGTAGCCGACGATAACAATTTTAAATTGATCTTTGAAACGCGACGCAGTTTTATAGTTCTACAGATTTAAATTATAGTTAGCGACCAATATGGCGTGGTGGCGTGTATACCCGCACTTCACTCCTGAGGTAGTGGATTCGATTCTCACACAATACAAACCTTTGTGTCGTAAACATAAATATTTATTCTGGTACCGGGGGTTTTCCGATGTATAATATTAAGTCTTTTTTTTTTTTTTTTGTTTTACGTCGGTAACAAAATGCATTTACGCACTGCCTTCCGGCCAAAGGGGGACCGAAAGGGGGTGTGGGACTCACCACTGGCAGACACGACCGCCGGCAGCAATACCCACTAAAAATCTTCCGACGACGCCCGCCGCTTGTTGAGAAAGAGGCGGGGGCCAGTACCTGGGTTGCAGCTTCTGACACCCCGCCTGCGGCCAACGTCCCCCGGACCAAAACCGGGAGGACCTCCTCAGAGAGGCGCAGTGGACGCGCCCCTCCTACCTCCCCCTGCGACCATAGCGTGTGTGGCCGACTTCCCGGAGGGTCCATGGTTAGACAGCAGGGGCCCCCTGCCCCCGCTGCCTAGACCCTCCTGGCGCTGCTGAGTGGGCTCTTCTGGCCTACCCGCAGCGCCCTCCATAGGTCCCTCTTAGTTTCCCCCCCGGTAGTCAGTACTAAGGGCACCCAGAGTCGTCGGTCTCTGGGTGTTACCTTTTCCCTAGCGCCTCCTGCGCCCTACCGGGAGGTACTCAGCCCCCCCACCACGACAAGGTGGAGACCAGTCGGGGGGGATAATATTAAGTCTGTATTTAGTATCCATAACATACATAATGATAATTATCTTGGAACTAACTAGTTTGTGTAATTTTCAGAAAATATTTATTTATTTATTTAGATTCTGAATCTTACATTTCTAATTAAATATAATGGATGATGGACATGAAAACAAGCATTTGTTTAGTGCTGATTGGCAATCATTATCATACCTAATCATTATTATCTTAATAAGCAGCGATATCCCGAGTGGCGAGACCTTATAGCATCTCAATTCAGAGGGTCTCGGATTCAAACCCTGGTGTGCGAACCTATGACTCTTTGAAAGTATGTGCGTATTTATCGCTTGTTCCGTGTCTCGGAAAGCCGTTGGTCCCGACTGTCATTAATCCTAATAATGACTGTCAAATATGTTGACAGACACCCTGAAAGCTGATTTAACCATAGATTGATGCTTCCCTTTGGATACTGAAGGTCAGACGGTTCTCGATGTAGTAACTGAAATTCAGACAATTCTGGTTAGACCAGTGAGCAGACCCTGGGACCTTAGCCAAAGTCCAGGGAAACCTAGATAATGCTAGGATATAATGATGATGACTATAGATCACTATCTATTTATAACACTTGAAATTAAAGCTGTCTTAGCCTATTAGTTGAGCGTTCTATTAAGAATCTACGCTTACTACTACCGTACTAGTGGGCACCGAGTTCAAAATCTTGCTACATATCTTTTCCGGAAGAGTCTTATCGCTAAAAGTGATCTCTTTCTTAGGTAACTTAATTGTGTTTTTAACAAATTGCCGAACGGCTACAACTCTAAAACTGGCTGTTTACAAAAATAAGTATAATATCTGCTTAAAAAGTTTAACGATAATCATAAGTGAGTTTGAAATATTATTAGATGTCTTCTCTTGTTTTTATATGTCTTCTTTTCTTTTAAATCTTGTGGCTGCAGAACACAAGATTTAAAAGATTGTTCGTCGATCGTTTGTTGTTTCAATATTAATTACTTTTATTGGAACTGACGGGAGAAAAAACCAACCTTGACGATTTTCTTGCCCGTTCTTTTACGAACAAGCTAGTTTATAAGTATTACTTCTATTAGATCTCTATTGAGCCAAACTTGAATAAATTATTTTAGATTTTTTGTATACTTCATCTTTTAGCATATACATTTCGCCATGAACCTATTCTATAGTTGGCAATGTATAAAAACAATTGTAATATAATGTAAGAAAAAAATGCTTTAAAAAATACTTCTTTTGATTAATACAGACTTACGAAGTGTGTTTACCAAGCACGTGGAAGGTTTTCAGAAAATCTGCTTATGCAAATTTATTTAGTTATAAAAAAGAAGCATATTTTTTCTCTTTTGTTATTTTAACTTACTTAACAGGTTTATTTTGTGCGTGAGCTGAAACCTCCTAATCCACTTTAATACGGGCTTACCGGCCTATTTGGGGTACCTATCCTTTGTCTTCTCATTGCAGATTAATATGTAAATTGTAGCACGAGAACCGAGTGCTCCAAAAATAAAAACGTGTCCGAAATATTCATTACATTTTGTTTATAAAATGTTGGTTTCATTAAGCCGCAGTTAAAGAACGTCCTGCCCTGACCGACGCATGTGGAAATATAAAAGTGTGTCTAATCTCTAAATACTAAAGATGTTATAATATAGTGCGTTTATTTTTTGGGTATGGTACTGCTTATATCTCTTTAATTGTTACATACATAATATCATGGCCTCTTTCTTCAGAGATTAGTTCACACTAATTAACCTTCTCATTCACGCTCGTTGGTTTTATTGCTATTAGAATATTAATCGTCCGTTGATCAGCAGGAGCACCACTTGCAGGTGAGGTTTGTTTAGGCTTCTTAGATCAAGGTAGGATCCCTATATACTCCTAATATCTAAAACGGATTAATCACAGCCTACTATTTGTAAGCTCGTTCTGGATTTGATTATTAACAATATTCTTAGTTAGTAAAGTTAATTTTTCGCTTACTCGAATTCAAGTCATTAAAACAGTATGACACCATCAATCGCTAAGTTTTTTTTATTTGACTGTGTTGTTATTAGCCAGCGCTCGTAGCTCTGCGGTGCTCGGGGGTCGGAAACGATCACTGAAGTACAGCAGAGTTTAACAAAGGTCAGTCCTTGGATGGGTGACCGTTTGTATGGCATTTGATATCGAGCCGTTAAGCCGTTGGTCCCGGTTATCACTAAATTTGGTAGTCGTTAAGCCATGTTTGAGGCCTCATGGGCGGCTTGATAAATTCTAACAGCAGGACGCCATACACCTGCCTCCGCCAATCCGCACTGGGTCAGCGTGGTGGAGTATGTCCCAATACCCTCACAACTTGATATGTGAGAGGAGGCTCGTGCTCAGTAGTGGGACGTTAATGGGCTGAAATGATTATTCGCCAAGTAAAATTATATAGCATACAATAATAATACATACATAAATATATTCACGCCTGTTTCCCCGTAGGGGTAGATAGAGACATATTGTATGCCCACATTTCGCCATTTGCTTTATTAGTCCCACGTTATAGGTGGCGAGCTTATTGCCCTATACACCCTTAAAATACAAATTGAAGTATTGCATATAACAATACTAACTAATAATATTATGTCAATTAGTTAAATATGCATTCATGTCATTTAAAAAAAATTCTACTAGGAAGTCTTTGAGCCTTTTATAAAATAAACAGACTTCCTCTTCGTTGCTGATACCATGTGATACCCAATTATACGAGTATATTCATATTGACATAATTATGATATGTTCCCGAATTAACGATATGCAAATTTATAAAAGGTAAAGCTAGTTATTTTCTATTTTTAACATTGCGAGTATGGGAATTGTAATCCTGGGATTGCTGGTATAAATGTTTGTTCCTACGAACCAGCTTATAGATTTCAAAGACATACATAAAAGTATGAGTAAATACTTTGAGTTTAACAAAATAGGTTCTACACTTCTCCATGTTTATTATATTCACAAATATTCTATTACATCTTTTTTGGAATATTATTAGTTTAATTATATCAGTACTGTTTTCCCACAGGATAATGCCGTAGGTAAGACAAGCATGAGCGTATGCGTTATATGCTATATACATCTTACGTTATATTACGTTACGTTATACGTATCTTACGCTATATATATCTTAGCTATGTATATATCTGTGCATTTTTTAACACAGAGGGCGTATGTAAATTTTGCGAAGTTTGAGTAATATTTTTTTAACATAAGGTTTCCAATTTATGTTTAAGTCAATTTCTACTTCCAATAGTGCACATGAAAATCTATATTAATATTTTTTTTCTCTAATTGCTGCTTTTTGTCTAGGCTTAAAGTGCATTTTTTTTGTTTTATTAATATATATTTCCAAATTGTGGTCTCTTAACTAACTTTTAATATTACACTGAGACTAGAATTCAGTTTTTCTCGTTATTCAGCGCTGTTTTGACACTGACATATAACAGATACATCATCAGCATAAATTATTTATTTTTCTTTGAAGCACTTTGATAAACCATTTATATATAATGAATAAAATACTTCCCAATACACTACCTTGGGGAATAGAACGCTTCATCTTTTCTTTTTGTGATTATATTTTTATAATATCATTACTTTGCTAATTATAATAATTTTAATGTACCAAATGCTCTCTATTTTTCAGGTATGACTTGAACCATTTATATGAAATACCTTTTACCCCTATCTCATAGTGTTTTGAAAGAAGCATCTGATGTGAAGCTATGTGATAAGCCTTACTCATATCTAACGTCTGTCTGTAACTACCTAATTTTGATAAATACTTTTAGTTTGTGTCCTTCTTATATGGATGGTTAGCTCTCTTTGGTGGAGGCCTATTCGGCACCCCCTCGACTGGTCTCCACCTTGTAGTGGTGGGGGGGCTGAGTACCTCCCGGTAGGGCGCAGGAGGCGCCAGGGAAAAGGTAACACCCAGAGATTGGCGACTCTGGGTGCCCTTAGTACTGACTACCGGGGGGGAAACTAAGAGGGACCTGTGGAGGGCGCAGCGGGCGGGCCAGCAGGGCCCGCTCAGCAGCGCCAGGAGGGTCTAGGCAGTGGGGGCAGGGGGCCCCTGCTGTCTAACTATTGACCCTCCGGGAAGTCGTCCACACACGCTATGGTCGCACGGGGAGGTAGGAGGGGCGCGTCCACTGCGCCTCTCTAAGGAGGTCCTCCCGGTTTTGGTCCGGGGGACGTTGGCCGCAGGCGGGGTGTCAGAAGCTGCAACGCAGGTACTGGCCCCCGCCTCTTTCTCAACAAGCGGCGGGCGTCGTCGGAAGATTTTTAGTGGGTATTACCGCTGGCAGTCGTGTCTGCCGGTGGTGAGTCCCACACCCCCTTTCGGTCCCCCTTTGGCCGGAAGGCAGTGCGTAAATGCATTTTGTTACCGACGTAAAACAAAAAAAAAAAAGGCCTATTCGGCAGTGAACGATTATTAGCCGATAGAAAAATTGAGAACAATAAGAAAAAGAATCAGTCACATTATCGAGAAAAACGTCACGCTTAAAACTTTTAAGTGTTAGTCGTCGTTAAAACACGTGGCTTGCACGGACTTAGTTTCTCATTAAATAGAACATTAATCTTATTAGTGTTCTTCAAATTCTATTCTTAATTATTATAGTGAATACAGTGAATCAGGCCAAGCTAAGCCGGCCACCGAACCAGACCTGTCTTGCACAGACCAAATTATTATCAATACCAGTTATGACATCCATGTTTACTCGTGGAGCCATACAGTAAAAGTGAATTCGGTTAGACCTTCCCAGTATTTGACTTTGTGCCAATGATTTATAGTTCAAGAACTGTCCATATCAAAATCGACCTATATTAGTTATAGTCTTACTGGCCTGTCTTGAAGGGATGGACAACATTAAATATGAGAGTGGCAAGATGTAGGTGAAGTCATAGCATACTATGATGATGTTATTTAAATATGATGTAAAATGAGTTCTTGGAGGAATGTTATAGCAGAAGCTATTATGCGTGTTGTATAGGCTGCACAAAAAGGCTAGTTCTTATTGTAATCGGGGATCATAAACTATTCTTAATTTAATCTCACAAGAGTCAGAGACCTACGCTTTTACTTTATAATCTGTCTACAAAAACAATAATATCGCATTGTGTCTAAAATTACCACTTATTCAAAGCGTCTGTGTGTACTTACTAAAGTATTGCTTAAATCAGGGACTCTATAATTATGACTTGAAATGCTTCATTTGTCACGTCATTTACTAAACAAAAATTTCGAGGTGTATTATTTATAGACATTTCTTTAGCTTAATTGCAAAGTCAAAGATAAAGTCTTAATAAAGTTGGAAACATAAAGCTCTTTTGAATGTCAACTTAAAACTATTGAAAGTCATAATACTAAAATTATAAATTTGTTATTATCTGTTTTCAGAAAAAATACTAATTGGTGCATATTCCACTCTCTCAATTCTTGGATTACATTGACGGTTTATCATCAGGCCCAATGGGGTCAATTTAACAAGTCTCATAAAAAAATGTGCAGTCATAAATACTGTAAGCCTCCCAGCAATACCAGCCACATTTACAGTGGACAGCTGTCCAACTATATAGTATTGGCAAATAACTGTAAATTAATATTCAACAAAAATGGGGCCTCACGAAAAAAGACCCTTGCGTTGTTTCAACAAAGTTGGGGAGTTACGGAAGGAAATTGTAATTACCTGGCTGGCTGATTAATAGCGCCGAGTTAAGAACGGGTTTTAACGGTTTCCCATTTTGTTGGGAATTTAAAAACAGATGAGATAAGCAATTAAAAAAGTTTCTTATTGTTTTTTTTTGGTTCTATGGTAATATGCATTTGGTAGGTGTTCAATTCAGTAAAGGTAAAAATTAATGGTCTTATTAATTTGGTAAGTTTGGCCATATATTTTACTAGAAGGTTTCTGTCTCACAAAAGACGCGTAGCTACTACTATAATATATGCTGTGCTAGATATTTTTCCGCAAAATAATAGCTCTTTGTTGAGTTGTACGGGGCCCACCCAAGGTCTTTGGGCTTTTTTTTAAAAAGGTAATGCATTTACGCATTATTTGTACCGCACTATGTTTTAACAAAATGATTTAAATATATCAGTAGAAGAAAATGAAGTAAACCAAGTTTACCGTCCAGGTAAAAATAAGATTGAAAACAAACGTAGGCCTGTGCTATTGTCATTTTTAAACGGATGGGAAAAAGACGCTAAACCCGCTACACAAGAAAAAAAAATACCCTGCAACTTTATCATACCAATCGAAAGGCTTCATCATAAGGATATTTTTTGCTAAATAACAGAGTGTCAGAAATAAAAGAAAAACAATTAATCTTCACATTTTTCGTACAAAACAGTAATTAGTAATGGGAACTTATGATATTTAATGTCAGTTGTATTTCCTTACGGAAATGTTCGCTTTTCATTAATCTGAACGAAATTTCACATCAAATGTTCCAAAGGCCCTATATATAACTTTTTTTTAAATTTATTAAGAAAACATACAGCGACAATGGAACTAAATAGTAAATAAATACTGAGAACTAGTTACAAGTTTTCGCATATGTAAGACGTATTAAAATATTTTAATGTAAATCTTTGTAGGAAATGTTAAATGTTTTAATTAAATGATATATTACCAGAACCTAACTTGTCCTATTCCTTACATTCATTATCATTGTACATACAGAAAATGATGAGTATGCAAGTCTCCAACAGAAATTCAATTAATTTCTGAACCAACAAAGAGGAATTCAATCTCTTCATCATGGTGACATAACGAACTCAAGGAAATTGATTTCAACATATTGTAATAGAACTGTGAATGTGCAAGTCTGTGTATTTAATTTATTTTTTAATATATATTCAGAATCATCACCATATTTTATTAATATTAACAGTACATAAAATAAATATTTCTTGAGATCTCATGAAAAGCTTTTAGACCGAAACAACTTATAGTTTGTCAGCGGGTGTATGTGTTCCTACCTAGATCTTAGGAGCCCAAACCAACCTCACCTGCAAGTGGTGCCTGCCGATCAACTGACGAGGCTCTGGGGAACATAACAGTTCCCGATAAGCAGCAATAAGCTCGCCACCTATTACGTGGGACCAACTATATAATTGGCTAAGTGTGGGCGTATAATATGCCTCTGCCTACCTCTTGGGGGAAACAGGCGTGATTGTATATATGTATTTATGTACGTAATATTAATATGTTAATATATATGTTAATATTAATATGTTATGTTCATCTTGCTAAGGATTGAGAGATTAACATATACGGGTATATATATTTTTTCTTATCTTAAAAATTTGTAACTGCAAAACACAAGTTTTTTTTTGTAAGCTATGTTTTTAATATAAGTAAATTTGTGGGAGAAAAAACCAAACTTGACGATTTGCTTGCCCGTTTCTTTACGATCAAGCTCCCGCCCGCAGTGAATGGGCGCGTTAAATTTTAAGTTTGATCTTTATATGAGCTCTTTTGAGCCAAACTTGAATAAATGATTTTGAATTTTTTGAATAATTATTTGTGTTCAATTGTGTGTGTAGACTTTCTGTATGTACGTAGGAAAATAATAAATATGTTCTATATCTTTTATTGAACTATATCCTGCACGAAATACGCGCGCAACAGCTAGCAGTTTGCAAATAAATTATTTGTATTCATGTTTGAACTACG
This sequence comes from Musotima nitidalis, assembly GCA_949126915.1. Classification (NCBI taxonomy): domain Eukaryota; kingdom Metazoa; phylum Arthropoda; class Insecta; order Lepidoptera; family Crambidae; genus Musotima; species Musotima nitidalis. Next base: position 17,240,461 of record OX421425.1, read on the forward strand.
AGGCGACGACATTGTGTGACGTTTCAATTTCCCCCCATTGTCCCCTTGTATGTATGTTTATCTTTAATTTAAATTAAAATGAGGACATTTGCTCCTTTAAGAACCTTCATTATTGAGTATATTGATTTTTTTTTACATAATATATGTTCATATATTTTTATATTTGACGACCGATATGATATATAGAATGAATAAAATAAAATAAAAGATATGGCGTGGAGGTCAGTATACTTGCACTTCACTCGAGAGGTCGTGGGTTCGATTCCCACACAGGACAAATCTTTGTATGCATGAACATGAATATTTGTTTTGGTCTGGGTGTTCTCCTATGTATCTTAAGTATGTATTTATAAAAAAAAAGTGATTATGTATGTTTATCCGTTATTTATCTTGAAACTAAATAATTGGTGTGATTGTAAGAGAATATTTATATATTTATATTATATTTATATATTATTATTTAGTTATTGGTTATTTTACTTCTGACACCATTGGTCGGTGCATTTATAAATAATTAGACTTTACTACAATCAAACACAGGTTTATTAATAAGACACGTTACGAGTAGTAACGCAGTTGACATGGCAAAGACGCCATCTTAAACAGGACGCGCTAGAGATGTTCTCTATCATTAGTGACGTGACACTTGACAATTCGCATGTTCAATGGAATAGTGACTTAACTCAAAAAAGACGATTTTTGGGACATCACAAAAGAAGATCTTCTAAAGAATACTTGTCCTACTTGTAAGCGCGTTAAATTGATACTGATTTATTAATTAGTAATTCTGCTTGTGTTTTGAACGTTTAATTAACATTGATTCGATCTCAGTAAGAATTAGAAAGACTATAAGTACGTAACTCAAACCTGACCTATCTATTAAAGGGTCGATGTTCCTTTAAGCATGCGAATTGGGAATAGATAGCAAATCATTTAAAAACATACAATCACGCCTGTTTCTCCGAAGGGGTAGGCAGAGGCATATCGTAGGGCCACATTTCGACAATTATATTGTGTATAGGGATCCAAAATCTTAAGAGCCCAAGCCAACCTTAACGGACGAGGCTCTGGCAAGTTTAAGTTCCCGGTATGAAATGGGACTAATTCATGTGAACGACAATAGTCCCACATACCGCGAAACTACGAGTGTCTAACAATACGATCTTTTGTAATGTGTAATAGTCTAGTACACTCACGGTATGTCCTATTATAATTTATCAAATAATTTTATAAGGTAGTTATATTAATAATAAGTTTGTTTTCCATTAAATTCAATTTCCTTTTTTGATTTCATTACATTATATACTGCCAGTATGAAATGGGACTAATTCATTTGAACGACAATACTCCCAAATACCGCGAAACTACGAGCGTCTAACAATACGATCTTTTGTAATGTGTAATCGTCTAGTACACTCACGGCATGTCCTATTATAATTTATCAAATAAGTTTATAAGGTAGTTATATTAATGATAAGTTTGTTTTCCATTAAATTCAATTTCTTATTTTGATTTCATTACATTATATACTCATAATGTTTAGCATACCACGTTATTTTGTTAATTTCATAAAATGTTAACTGTATTATATAAGCTTATATTGCTAGGCCCTTGCAGGGTAAATGTACTGTACTAAATTAAATATTTTGCAATATGAAATTTGACGACCGATATGGCGTGGAGGTATCGTGGAGTATACCAGCCCATCGCTCCCAAGGTCGTGGGTTCGATGAATACTTGTTCTGGTCTGGGTGTTTTCCTATGTATATTAAGTATGTATTTACAAAAAAAAAATTACCTTTGTTTATCCTCTATTTAGTATCCATAACAAGTTCTCAATGATACTTATCTAGGAACTTAATAAGTGATGCAATTGTCAGAATATATTTATTTATTTATATCATTTAGGAACTGGCACTTAGATATACTTACTTACACGTAATTTTAACTTTTTCGCATGTGAATCTAAGCTTCGTGATTTCATTGTAGTAATATTTCGTTTTTTTAATTCATATTTTTCTTTAACGTTTTCAAGTGCAATATAATAGTTTATGAAATAAAGAACTATTTTACTTTACTTTTACAATCAATAGTGTTCAAAATATTGATATTAGCACAATTGCATACTTAAAAGCCTCTTGTGTGTAAAATTACATCATTAACTTCAATTGAAAGCCAGAATTGCTCAAATCAAAAGAGAAAATTGGCCTGATTTCGTTACTTACTTTTATAGAATTAAGGAAGTCTCCACTATACTACCACTAGTCCGAAAGTAATCCATTAATGGGTCAGCTCCTTGTAGTTGTTAACTAAGTTCGTAGTTAGTTCTCCCAAGTGCACTATACAAGGTGCAAATCTAAGTAAAACTTTTTGTTCGGGCAACAAGTTTTTATTTTTAGAAACACCAGCTTCTAGCCAGTGTGTGTTTTGTGTTTTTCTATGGGGTTTCCCTACTTTTAATAGACTGAACGCTTTGTCAGAGCTATTTTTGCGGGACTAAGTGGTCGGCAAGGATAAACATAACTTACAGAGGTAGAGGTAACTTAAAGAGTTATTCAATGGGTGATCATTTTGTGGTATTTTTCCAATATCGACATCGAGCGCTTCCGTGCTTCAGAACGCACGTTAAGTCGTACGGTCGTACTTTCAGTTCAATTCTTCATTGCGTTCCAACAATGTGTTTTACAAGATGGTAGTTTAGGTACAAAAGTATCAATTGTGGACCCTGTCGGGCACATAAGAGAGGAGGAAGGACGCTGTTTAATTACTAGTTAGTTAAATAGATAGATAAACTTTTTAATGCAACGAAAGACACACATACATATAAAACAATAAAAACAAAATTACAATAACTAAAAAAATATATAACAACAGAAAAGCTAAAAGTAAAGCATTCGCATAGTGTTCATGTGTGTCGCAGCGCTGCAGAATGGCTACGGCTCAGTGAGTTTTTGCTCTGAGAGAGCAAAACACTGATTTTCAGCTTTTGCCGAAACAGTTCTAGTTCTAGTTGTTCATTAAATAATTCGTAAATATTTGCTCATTTTTAACGAGTTGTTATTAGTTGTTGTTTTCATTAACTTTCATAGTAATAAAATGTTAGGTATACTTAGTTATAATTTTTTTTATTTAAACTTTATTGCTGTTTTTATATTATTTTTTCGGTTAAATATTCTTTTACTTTTATACTATTAAACTTAAATTTAAGTAATACTGTTTTTTATAATGCACATAACAGAATTCAAGAAGGGACATGCTATTATCTAAATAAACTGATTGTGCGTGGGATATTCATGTTTTCGGCTTTATATAACAGAAAGGATTAAAAATACTAGAACGGATTAATTTACTGTAAAACACCTACCCACTTCAAGTGTTAGCTAAAATAATTTTCAAGTTAACACCTGCGTTCGCAGAGGCCGATCCCCAGAGATTTTACACTTTAATTAAGCAAATAAAGCAATACACTTGAAGCTGGAATGTAGGCCCTCTTATATTGTGTTTATTTACTTATTTATTATTTGAATACACAGAACAAAGAAAAAGGGCGAATGGGTGTTAAAATATACAATAATAAAATCCTGATTATTTTCCAGCAGCCTCACAAAAGGAAATTTAAGAAGACGGAATCAAATTAAATAATTTATTGATTCCGGCGTTACTTTGCGGAAATCCATTGTAAGCAAGTGATGGATTAAAAATATATTTGTACTTTTCCCGCGCTACTATAATTTCCCGAAAAATCGAGAAACTATTCAACACGACACGTGTTTCGCCCTTACACAGGGCATCTTCAGGTAAGATAGGACCCTCAGAACAACGATGTCTTCACCACCAACGCTGAATCGAGATCGCGTGAATTGTTACAAAGATATTTTTAATCCATCACTTGCAATCAAATTAATATTTCAATTCAATTTTTTATAAAGCAAGTACAGAAATAAATAACCTCTTACATTCCTTTACTTAAAATATAAGTATTATTAAGAACTTATGTAATGGACACTACAAAAAGCATACATTAGTGTTTTTAATTTTATTGCAAATACGTACGTAAGAAACACCCAAACTAGAATAAAAATATATAATAATATATGTTTTAATGATTCGTTGGCTGACTGCCGAATGGGTCTCCTGGGGGTGGCCTACCCACAACCAAGAGACTATGGGCTCCAATCTGCAAAGACTGTCATAAAGATGATGGTAACATTATTTGGGGATTTGGAGTGAAAGGCAAGGAGATGCACAAAAGATCCGACATAGGGGTCAAAGCGCGCCACGGTCAGTCTGTGGCCCCCGTGATAAGATAAGATAAGATAAGATCAGATAAGATAAGATAAGATAAGATGATTTGTTCTGTGTGGACATAGAACCCTAACCCGTATGACCTTCCCGCCATAATCGCCATAAGTTAAATAAAACACAGAATAACATAAATATCTATCTATATTATTAAACCCGAAAACTAACAAACTATGGGACAAGAGATAGGTAATGCTTCTTGACTGAAAATATCCTTGGAATATTCCTTACAAAAGTGAAGGCGCCATGACATGGGCAAAATTTCTTCCTCGCAAATGACAAGGGAACAAAACGACTCAAATGGATGCAGTCCCTTGGGTGGAGTTTCTTCGACGAACAATCTTAATATTGACACAGCGTAGATTAGATGCAGATGGCATATTATATTTCTGACACTCACACCAATTATTTAGTTCCAAGATAAGTATTATTAAGAACTAGTGTTATGGATACTAAATAACGGATAAACATATATAAATACTTTTTTTTAATTATATATTTATATACCAGAACAAATATTCATATTTGTACACACAAATATTTGTCCTGTGTGGGAACCGAAGCCGCGACCTCAGGAGTGGAATGCGGGTATACTCGCCACCACGCCATATCGGTCGCCAAATATTAATTTGTTTTTCTTTCAAATAATGGTTTCGTGCGTTTAGCACATTTAGCCAGTGTCAAGTTATAGACATAATATTAATAATATTTAATGCATCGTAAATGAGAATGGTGATGATAAAGATGATAAAGCTCTGGCGAACATAACAGTGCCCGTTAAGCGGCTCTATAGCCGCTCGCCACCTATTACGTGGGACCAACTAAATAATTGGCGAAGTGTGGGCGTATAATATGACGCGACTGTGTGTGAATCTCAAATTCTTCATACTGAATGACGAAAATGCTGCATTAATGCAAATAATTTTATTAGTTATATTACTTGACACTAGCAAATACTCTACACGAGTGAATCCATATCTAAGAGAAAATTTTCATTTTTAAATTCTGGAAAACGGAAAATAACAGTTCACTGCAATATCGTCGGGGATAGTGCAAATCTGCGTAACTAGCATTGGACAAAACCGCGTATCTTAAAAATGTAAGCGTGATTGCCGCAGAACTTAAATTATATACTTGCAGAAATAAATTTATATATCAAAAGTTAGAACATATAACTAACTATATTATGTGTAAAAATGAGCCCAAAATTAGTTGAAATAAGGAACTTATTAAGTTTTTTACCTTCCGCTGTAAAACCAAATCTATTGCAGATACGCGGATTTGCACTATCCCCGACTATATGTAATTTCCCTAAATTAGTGTACATTGTCTAAGAAGTTATGTCTATAAATATACTATATTTACTCATAAAAACTTTAATTTACACTAAATTTGGGAAATAAAATATGGCTGCGATGTGACTTTTCCCGCGTTGGCGCCAAAACTCACGAATTTGGTTATTCATATAATGTTTTGTTTAGCGTCGTTGTTTTTCCAACCATGATAAGGAAAAAAGTGATTAAAACTAGACAATGCGGGGATGGAAACTTTTTTCGCGTTTCGTCTGAAACATGCCTTTGTTTTGTTTACTTCGTTCTATCTTTGCGTTAAGCCTATCCGTAGCGGTACTATTGGAATCAATATAAGTTTTTTTTTATTATATCATAGTAATATTTCCATCGCATCGTCGTGTTACTAAAGATTGTAATGTTCACAATGCATAGGGCAATTCTTTGTAAGGCATACATATATTGTTAAGCGTTAAGCCTATATGTAGCGGTACTATTGGAATCAATATGAGGAGCTATTTAAAAAATTATATCATAGTAATTTTTTCATCGAATCGTCGTGTAACTAGATATTGTAATGTTAATTACGCATAAGGCTATTATGTATCCTTTTCTTTTGTTTACTTTGTTATATATTTGCGCTAAGCCTATCTGTAGCGGTACTATTGAAATCAAAATGGAGCGAGATTATTTTATTATGTATCATAATCATATTTCCGTCGCTTCGTCGAGTAAGTAAATATTGTTATGTTCATTACGCATATAACTACTTGATGTATAAGACTTGCTTATATTTTTTTTGCAAATAAATTTATAAATATTTAAATTTGTAGTTTAATATTCAAAAATTCAAAAAAGTTATGTCATCGAGGGAGCTACTCTAGTGTAAAGTATGTTATATAATTATATATTTACGGAAAAAATATTTTATTATAGTTAACCGTGGCGTCGATTATACCCATAGCATAAGCTATGCTTATTTTTTGATCTAGATTGTGCCTTATAAGATGTAAGTTTATTATGTACTTTTTTAAATGTTTTACTAGAAGTGAAGAAACAAAGATTTTATTAATTAACACAAATCAACAAAACCAATATAAAAGTTATAGAAAAACATTAAGTAGACCTAGTTAAAAAAAAGTGATGCCGATTATTTTTCAATGGTAGACCCGCAAACCCATATTTGCCCAAAGAGTAATCCGTTGACTTTCAATAACAGTTCGAATTAGGTACCTCCTCCGCCAATAAGCATGCTAAAAACGGAGGGTTACTATTTATCGACCTAGAAAAGATTTCCTGCTTTTATAGTGTTGAAAGCTGTTAGTTGTGCAATAAAAATGTTTTATTTGGGTTCAGGACCTCGTGACTGATTGTATTCCTTTATATTTTTCTTAGAATCACACCATTTATTTATTTATACAGTCACATACAATACACATACAAATATGTTCTATATTATTTTGTAAATGCATAGACCGAATATAGCATAGCCTAGTTTGGGAACCTCTGTCCGATGTGTAACTAACTTAAATCTGTCAATGCACAAGTAATTTAGTTTTTTTTTTTTGCATTTTTGTATGTTACTTTTCTGTGCAATAAAGAAAATTATTATTGTTATTATTTTAGGTTCTTCAATATAAAATTGACGTTTACTCGAACTGGCCACTTAGATCTCAAAATTCGGCATTTGGCTAGGAATTTAGAATAAGTAGAAATTTATTTCGATCACATTTCCACAGTTCACCAAATTCAAATTCAATGTGGTTTTAACTCATAAAGTGTAAATCATTTATTCAAGTTTGGCTTAATAAAGCTCTTATGATAGTTAACTTACAAACTAACGTAAAAGAAAGGGCGAGAAACTCGTCAATGTTAGTTTTTTCTCCCGCAAGTTACAAGAAAACGTACTTAACAGATTGATACGTACTTAAATAAATATAAATAAATGTTTTATTGCAAGTGCATAGTTGTCCATTAACCTCGCTTGCTAAGCTTAAAATGGCTTTGCTATAAAACTTTGTATATTCGCGTTCTCAATGAGATAACTAATTTGTTTGTGCGCCATTTAATTTTGTTTTGACATCGTTCTATGCTCAATATGGAAAATTTAAAATACCACATTTTTTTTAAAAATATAAGTTCCATTGTGTTACGAGTGCTGCAGAAACAGCTCAAAGGATGAATGATGTATTTAGAAGCCATTGTAAAAGATAACACAGTATGTTTTCGGTTCCAACGATTTCGATAGAAATTTCCCAGATCGAAACAAATATTCGTGTTCATGAACACAAAAATTTATCCCGTGTGGAAATCGAACTTAAAATCGTAGTGCAGATATTCCTTCACGCCAAATCGTTGGTCAAATACGAACTGTTTACAGACCTAGAAAATATTGTCTGCTTTTATAGTGATAAAAGCTGTTTGTTTCGCAATAAAAATGTTTTCTTTGAGTTCAGGAACTCGTGATTGATTGATTTACTTATCTTCATTGTACGAGGTTGTTTTGTTTACTTTTAAACCTCTACGGAGAATGAGAAGGATTTTGTATGGAAGTTCTACTGTATGACTTATGGAATAATATGATTGTGCAATGCATTATTTTACGTACAGGGTATAGGGAACCAAGGTCTGAGGAGCCCAAGCCAATCTCACCTGCAAGTGGAGCACCTGCCAATCGACAGACGAGACGAGGCTTTGGCGAATATAATAGTTCCCGGTAAACGGCAGTAGGGTCGCCGCCTAATACGTGGGAGCAACAATATAAAATGTAGGCGTTCAATTTGCTTCTGACTACCCCCTCGGGGAAACAGACGTGATTGTATGTAAGTATATTTTGGTTTTTCTTTTAATGTGAAACGTCAAAATGACTACATCCTGCCTGATGTTAAGCAGTCGATGCAGTCCAATAAAAAAATGACAGCGCTTTATAACGTGAAACAAGCACGGTATAAAGCGCATCCACTCATGACGGCCTGCTAAAATGCTGTTTCACGCCCCGCTTAAAAGACCCAGGATTATAGGAAATAGGAAACACATGAGCCAGCAGCGAATTCCAGAGCTTAGAGGTCTTGCTCAGTAACGACCTCCCAAATTATAGATAGTTTCTGCGGAAAAATACATGAAGTAAAAGACAATGGGTGGTTGTAATTAGATATTTCATCTACAATATAGTATGGTTATGGCGACAGATAGTACATACGCTCTGTCTTAAAAAAAACTATTATATAATATTTTATTGCTCACCATAATTAGAGTCAGAACAGGAATAAATGGAGATATTCTTGTTCTAAGATAGAGCATGATTGAATTTAGTCTGTTCCGAGAACGACCTTAGTTATTTTGCTTGCTTTATTGAGAGATCGGCGGTTTTGTTCCGACCGCGCTCAGTTTGCATAAAATCTCAATAATTTGCATTTTATTATGTTCAATAGTTCTATAACTTAATTAATTTGCTATCTTACAGGAAATATTTTGCATAATTTATTGATTCAGGCGTTACTTTGCGGAAATCCATTGTAAGCAAGTGATGGATTTAGAATATTTTTGTAACAATTCCCGCGCTACTATAATTTTCCGAAAAATCGAGAAACTATTCAACACGACACGTGTTTCGCCCTTACACAGGGCATCTTCAGGTAAGATAGGAGCCTCAGAACAACGATGTCTTCACGACCAACGCTGAAACGAGAGCGTTATCGGGAAATTATAGTAGCGCGGGAATTGTTACAAAGATATTTTAAATCCATCACTTGCTTAATATTTTGCATTTGAATGTTTCTGACCTGATTATAAGTGATATAAATATTTTAATGTACCTAAGGTGAACATAAGGTGAGGACTCCAATTTTCACTTAGAATATTTGTGTGCATGTATTTTTGGTTTGTCGATTGTCAATAAATAATTGCAAACTTTACCAAATACAACTTAGTGGTTTTAAGTTTTTAACCGATTAAGTTTAAATAATTTATTCAAGTTTGGCTTATGAAAGCTCTTAGAAACTAACCCATTAACTGCGGCGGGAGCTTGATCGTAAAATAAAGGGCGACATACTCGTCAATGTTAGTTTTTTCTCCTGCAACTTACAAGAAAATGTACGTAACAGATTGATACTTAAGCAATTGTTGCATCATTTATATGGAGTGTCATTTATTTACGGGTTTCATGGGTTTTATTTTAATGTTTTGCTTGCAAGTTAATTTCTAAGCCTTAATTGATTTTGCTATAATTAGGTTTAAATTCGTAGTATATTTACGTAGGTTACAGGTTCCATAACGTCAATTGAACTCGGTCGTTCAAATAGCCTCAGATTAAGATGGCAAATAAATTAAAACGTAAATATATTTTAAAAAAATTAAACTAAAATCATACTTCCTAAATTTGTTACATTATAAGTAATCATGACCTTGTTATTCTTATTTTTCGGTTTTTTTATGTATAAGTAGATATTTTAATGTTGTAAGTTATTTTCTTATTTAGACTTAGCTTTATCAAAATTTTACAACACTTGTAATAAACGAAATGCGCTTTTTTTTTGTTTCAATTAAATTTAAAAAAAGTTGGTCATAATAGTAAACATATTATCGCGCCTGTTTTACCAAGGGGTAGTTAAAAGCATAATTAAATGCCCACAGTTCGCCAACTATGTAATATGTAGTATAAATAAAAATACCCTATTGCCGCTTACCGGGAACTTTATGCTTGCCAGAGCCTCGTCCGTAGATCGGCAGGTGTCCCACTTGCAGGTGAGGTTGGCTTGGGTTCCTTAGGTCTTTCCCCCCCGACAGGTCTCCACCTTGGCGTGGTGGGCTGAGTATCTCCCGGAGGCCGGGAAAAGGTAACACCCAGAGGTTGACGACTCTGGTTACCCTTAGTACTGACTATTGGGGGGAAACTAAGAGGCACCTATGAAGGGTGCAGCAAGCGGGCCAGGAGGGCCCGTCAATCTTAACTAGAAGTCATACTTGTAGTATATTAATGAGAAAATATTTGTATGTTTGTTTGCATTGAATGGGCTTCGGAACTACTGGTCCGGAAAGGTAGGTTATTGTAGTGTCACAAAGTCTATTTTATTGAGCGATATAAACTAGAGTTCCCTACGAAAGCTCGCAGTAAATAAGTGCGCTAGTTTTATCCGTTTTGTAATTTTGACTTTCATAAGAGCTGCAAATTATTCTGACTTTGACTTAATGTGATTTAATACCAGCAACATGTCACAGCTATTCTGAGAATAAAGAAGTATACATTCTGGTTAATATGATATGTGTCTGATTAATAGAATATTTCAAAACTATTCGAAGAATAAAGTAGTTTCTGAGTAATGTTGTAGTGTAACCAACAACGCTTTGCTCAACGTAAGCTCCGAGTGTGCGCGCGCTAAACCCTTAAGGTGCGACTCAATTGCTGCGATCGAGCACGATACGTAGGGCGTTAGTTTTGCTTAACATCGAATTGATGATTTGGTTTCTTATTAGGTACTTGCTGATATACCTAGATGTTCCCTTAGTGCTACTTTACACGCAAACCTTAGTGCTACTTTACCGAAATTAAGAAAAGCAGAAGAAACAATAAAAAACAACAGAACTGCATTTATAAATTTAAAAGACAACTTTTTAGACGATATTTTATACGTATTATATATTTTTATACGTATTGAGCACGAAGGTCGGCATTTTGAAAACTTTCTTTAAGTGGTTGAATAATAAATACTTTAAAAATAACTTTTGTCTTTCATTTATCAAGTAAGAATAAACCATCAAATGTTATGAAAGATAGCAGCAGGAACATTAATTTTGAGCTCCAAAGAATTAATTTTTAGCTTTTCTGTAATGATTTTTGGTTGATTAATAAGCGATTCCCATTATCAACTTAAAAAAAAATATATTTAGATGTCGAATTTATTGAAATTTTCACCTCTCTGTCTTTGATGGCCGATTTATGCCAAAGTAGCCCCATTAAGTACTTCTTGTTTTAAATTATTATGAAAGCGGATAGTCTAGAAAAGTTTTTAGACATACTTAGACACCATAAATTCACCTGTTTAGATTTTTTATTTTAAGTTGAATTTTTAACAAATTATTCACTAACGGTAAAATTTTGACTTTACACTAATATTTTCTTAACTGCCACTAAAGTTTCGAAACTGATTATTATGGACATTAAAGTACCTTTTACGATGATTCAGTAGCAAAAAGAAAAACACTAAAATATGTTCTACTTTTTTTTATTTGAATTTTTGAAATATTTAGACCGATATCTTTAAAAAATCAGAAAAAAAATTAGAACTCGAAAACTACGCATAATCGCAGAACATACATGGGGGTGATTCGTATACTCGGTATTCGTACAATAGGTACAATAGATAAATTGTACGCAAGAGTAAAGTATCACCCTTGTTCTGCCAACACAATTTTCAACGCAGTTAATATAAACAAGCTCCGCCGCTCACATTTTCCTTATTTTCAATATAATAAATTAAGTTATTTAAGATCAAACACTAGTTTTCTAAAAAACTAAGTAAGCGCAGGTGAAACTAAATAGAATTTTAAATTAAAAGCGTATAGGTAGGTTTTAACTTCTCTGCACAATTTCTGTACCAAATTAGGCATGATTAGGCTAAACTAGAGTTTCTCAACAATTTCGATACTAATACAATGGGTGTATAGGGATGTTACCAAGATCTTAGAAGCCCAAGCCAATATCACCTGCAATTAGTGCACCTGTCGATCAACAGACGAGGCTCTGGCAGACATAAAAGTTACGGGTAAGCAGCAATAGGCTCGCTACCTATTACGTGAGACCAACTACATAATGGTCATAATGTGGCGTATAACATCCCTTTAGGGAGACTGGCGTGATTAACATATATGATATTTGGCGACCGATATGGCGTGGTGGCGAGTATATCTGCACTCCGATCATTTGGTCGTGGGTTCGTTTCCCATACAGATCAAATCTTTGTGTGCATAAACATAAATATTTGTTCTGGTTTGGATGTATATCACGTATGTATTTACAAAAAAAAATGTATGTATTTTTATCTGTTATTCAGAATCCATAACACAATAAATAATTGGTGTACATTTTAGAAAATGTTTATTTAAACCAATTATTAGAATTTTTACAATAGTTATCACACCAATTCTTTAGTTCCAAGATAAGTATCACTAAGAACTTGTGTTATGGATACTAAAGAACGGATAAACATACTTAAATACCTTTTTTTTTGTAAATACATACTTAATATACATAGGAAAACACCCAGACCAGAACAAATATTCATGTTCATGCACACAAAGATTTGTCCTGTGTAGAAATCGAATCCACAACCTCTGGAGTGAAGTGCAGGTATACTGACCTCCACGCCATATCGGTCGTTAATGTATATGACATATGACATCAATGTTTAGCTATTTCTGTACCAATACGTGTCAAAGATTTATTTATGAGCACTTTCGTTAAGTTAATCAACACCAAGTCTTATCCACAATTTAAACCACAAGGGCGTTTCCACAAGAGTATAAATTAAGCAGACAATGATATACTTCTTGGCACAGCTTTTCATATCAGCACTGAGCCAAATCTGTGAATATTTACGAGAACTGTTACTGCGAGCCGCATGTATGACACATCGCTTATATGAGGGACACGTGTTACATAATTTATGAACACTTACAATTAATTTTGTAGTTTACTTGGACACGTTTTTTCAGAAAATTTTGGAGCCTTAGAACAACGATGTCTTTACGACCGACGCTGAAACAAGAGTTGACTCTCGTTTATATGTTTATACCTACTCGTAAGTAAGTTTGTGATGTTTGTTTGGTAGTCTATGGTTTTGGCGCTTATTGCACAATTTTAACGCTCCGCTTCGCACAATAATTGTATTATCTTCAGATAACTTTGATTGCATACTTAATTTATTGTAAACTATTTATTTATGTTGTGGATTGACTACCTGACTGGAGTGAATACCAGCGCTATGGTTTCATAGCCACAGCTTCGAGCTGAGAAGGGGCTTTTACTGGTCTACGTATTTTATTTAGGGTTTTCTTTTTTTTTTGTTGTTTTCTTTGTTTTCTGTTGGCATTACTATGTCTTTAAATGTAAATACCTAATTGAGTGGACCAAATAAATAATTTTATTATTATTCTATATTTTTTATTTTAAGTTTAAAAATAGATAAAAATAACGCTAGTACCTAATTTAAATGAAATCTTTCGTACAATCTTAGTATAAAATACAATAGTGTAAGAATGGATCAAAGGGTCTTTCGACGGTTCGTGTCTAGTTTTTACCCGATTCTTTTGTTCTTAAGCTCCAGACAAAGTTTAAATTTTATGTTCTCGTTACTCTTACCATCATTTAGGTAACGTGTTAAGTCTGCCAAATAATATTAAGATCTTGGCTATGCTAGAGATCTCGTAAATGTTTAGTACTAAAAACATTTATGGACCTATTCGCTTTAGCACGAAGGTTATATACTTTTATATAGATTATAGAACATTATTCAACTTATTTAAATGTTATATAAAATTATTATACTTATTTATGTAGCACTACACTGCAACATAAATACATTATACTCTTATTCGGAACTAAATAATTGATGTATTTGCCAGAAAATATTTATATGCTCTTTGCGGCGGCGCATCTTTAAAGCATAGCTTACTTGCCCCGCTCCATAACTTAGCATCGTTAGAGACGGTCACATAGTTAAATAGTTCAGCTTTCTCCCCATAGCTGTGAAGCACATATCAACTGGATAAGTACCCTACCAGGTAACCGCTATGCTAAACTAATTTCACTGCTATAATCCTACGCTTGAAAGTCTAAGGTGTATAGGGATCCTACCAAGACCTTAGGAGCCCAAGTCAACCTCACCTGCAAGTTGTGCACCTTTCGATCAACGGACGAGGCTCTGGCGAACATAACAGTGCCCGGTAAGCGGCAATAGACTCGCTATCTATTATGTTGTACCAACTTTATAATCGACGAAATGTGGGTTCATAATATGCATCTGTCTACCCCTTCGGGGAAACAGGTGTGATTATATGTATGTATGTATGTAAGAGTATATATATTAATTATAGGACCCCATACCAAAGTAAACCTTTAACTAAAACCTTTAAAGTTCCGCTCCTTTAAGTTTAAACATTCAAGTTGACCCGCTGTTTTTACTACAAAAAGTTATAGTGAAAACAGCGGGATTCAACTGCGACCAAGTTGATTAAAATTTACACATTACCGAGAGGGATTTACGAGGGCCTTCATTATATTTGTTTACGTGAGTACTATTACGTGGGACTAACTATATAATTGGCGAAGTGTGGGCGTATAATATGCCTCTGCCTACCCCTTCAGGGAAACAGGCGTGTATGTATGACGACCGATATGGCGTGGAGGTCAGTATACCTGCACTTCACTCCAGAGGTCGTGGGTTCGATTCCCACACAGGACAAATCTTTGTGTGCATGAACATGAATATTTGTTCTGATCTGGGTGTTTTCCTATGTATATTACGTATGTATTTACAAAAAAAAAAAAAAAGTATTTAAGTATGTTTATCCGTTCTTTAGTATCCATAACACAAGTTCTTAGTGATACTTATCTTGGAACTGAAGAATTGGTGTGATTGTAAGAGAATATTATTATTATTTATTATATTATTTATGTATGTTGAAAGTCTAAGTTTAAAAGTGTTAATTTCCGAGTGTAATTAACCAGCGATAAATTTGGTGAAGTGACTCCTGCTTGAGGTTACGGCAATTTATGGTTTTCCAACTCTTAGGTATTAATAGAATTAATCTATGTCTGATGTTGCAGTCTATATGGTTGCTGGTAAAGATCCATACTGTAGCGCCACCATCCAAGCGATGAATCGAATGATGAGTTTAAAGAACGCTTATGCTGCTACCAGCTCCTCGGGGTAGGGCAGGCTCAGGGAATATGCCCGTAACAATGGTTTGCAGAAAACTCCCGAACCATTGGTTGGGCAGCCGGCAAGTCTTCTCTATGGAAGATCTTCCCCTTAGCTGGAAGCACACCGCCGCCCCTACAATACTAGTTTCAGAGACTAGGAAATCTAAGCTCATACACAATAAAAAGTTAATCTTCAGTCTTTACAGATAAGATTTAGGTATAAGTATAAGGAGGTACGTTCGTGACACAGTAACAGCAACACCGTATTTTTTTACTCCGTCGATTTTTATTGGATTTCTGTGAAAAAAATAACTATTTTTACAAGAACTGCACAACGTCAGAAAGCTTGTGAAGTATCCAACACGGTGGTATAAGTGTAAAAGCAGAAGTATTCATGACAAGTGAGTAATCACGAAATTCATTTTTAATAGTATAGTTTCAACGGCTATTCTAGTCGAGTGTAACTGACCTGCGCAACCCGCAGTTCGCCCGCTGCTACTCACACATATAAAAGTTCTACTTATACTGTGCCTCATAATAAAGCGCTTACATCGCTTGACCGCTGAATGCAATTCTATATAATTTTACTAAACAGACGTACATTTTTACGCAAAGAAAAAAAAAAATTTTTTTTTTCTTTCTGCCATTTTTTTCTTCTTTTATTGAAGATTGCTAAGCCGGAATAAGCTAACTGAAAGATGGCTTCTATGATGGGATTATGTGCCGGATGTCGCAATAAAATTCCTAACAAAGGACGATACTTGACCTGTGATTTTTGTAAACATAAATATGACCTTCCGTGTGCTAATATCCTGGAAAAACATTTTTCTGTTATGAGTATTGACCAAAAGAACAAATGGAAGTGTCATGGATGTCGCGCCAAGCTACCGAAAACAGACAATAGTAATACTCCTGTACAAGCTGCTGACCGCTATTTAACTGGCTCACCGGGAAAATCAAGGAACCAGACTGAATCTTCGCATGTAACTGATAGCACTTTACTAAGAAAAAAGACTTCGGTGTCATATCACAGTAGTAATGAAGATTTAGAAATGAAATCGCACCAGCCTTCTCTTACCAAAGACGATATTCGAGAAATAATTAGAGAGGAATTAAACCTCATGAAATTATCTTTAACACAAGAACTTCAAGAAAGTCTTAAGCTAATGGTAAAGACTGAACTTCACTCTATGAAACAGGAAATTTCTACTTTAGAGAACAGCGTTAAATTTATGGAAGCAAGTTACGAGAGCACTAAAACTATTATCACCTCATATCAGGATGTACTGGGAAAGCTTCAAAAGGAAAATGATCAACTGGTAAATACGTCCAAGGATTTACAGATCAGGTTACAGATCATGGAACAACACAACCGTTCTAACAATCTCGAGATACAATGTGTGCCTGAACATAGGCAAGAAAACTTAATTTCAACCGTGATGCAGCTTTCGAAGGTAGTTTCTTGTAATTTGAAAGAAACTGATATCCATCATTGCACTCGTGTGGCAAAGAGCAATAAGGAAGACGGGAGACCTCGCACGATTATTGTTAAATTAGCTACTCCAAGACTTCGGGATACATTTCTTGCTAAGACTATTCAATTCAATAAGGCAAACCCCAATGATAAGATCAATAGTAGTCACATTGGGATTGGAGGCAATAAAACTCCAATCTACGTTCTAGAGCATTTATCACCTATGAACAAAAAGTTACACGCAGCCGCCAGACTAATCGCTAAAGAGAAGGGGTATAGATTTGTCTGGATTAAACAAGGTCGAGTTTTTATGCGGAAAACAGAAAACGATGAATTTATTTATATAAGAAACCAAGAGAGTATAAATAGACTCGAATGAACAAAGATTAATTTAATTCTACATAGTATTGGTTAGCACACTTCTTTTTTGTACGTACCTTTATCAAATTCAATTATTTAAATATATATTACCAAAATGTCAGAGGTCTTCGGACCAAAACTCATCACTTTCTATGCAATGTTGCCTGCACTAACTATGATATAATAATCTTGTCAGAAACCTGGCTTAACAATGGAATTTGTGACGCTGAACTATTTGATAGCCGCTATACGGTTTACAGGAGGGATCGTGAAGACACAGGATTTCATTCGGCTAAGGATGGTGGAGGTGTGTTAATTGCAGTTTCCAATAGATTCTTTTCAACCAGGTTTAGAGAGGGAGAGAGTCAGTGTGAAGATCTTTTTGTTAAAGTTGAAATCAGTAAGCAAAAGTATATATATTTCTGCGCTGTTTACCTTCCTCCTCCTTTAAATCGAAATATTTTGAACCACTTTTTAGACAATTTTAACCGTGTATCAGAAAGCATGGAGAATGTCTGCATTGTGGGTGATTTTAATATAAATGGTATCGCTTGGCCAGTGTACTCGGATAATAATTATACGCCTACAAATATTCAGAGTTCTTCATTGGTTCAACTTTTTTTGGATTTTATATCTCTCAACAGTTTCATACAGCATAACAATGTAACTAATAGCAAAAACAACATTTTAGATTTAGTTCTGAGCAATGTGTCGGGAACGATTGTTAGAGCGTCTAACAATGCTTTGGTTGGGATCGATTTACATCATTCTCCTTTGGATATAACTATAGAGGCTACCAATTCCGTTTCACTTAAAAATAGCAACACCTTACGACATAATTTTTACAAGGCAGATTATGATAAAATTAATTCAGAATTGAATGAGGTACATTGGGGAAGTCAACTTGGCCAATATAATAATGTTAATGACATGTTGCTATTATTTTATACAATTTTAAATAATTTAATTGAAAAACATGTACCCAAAACTAAAACTACGAAGAGAAAGTACCCACCATGGTTTAATAGGCAATTAATTGGTTTATCAAAGGAAAAAATTAAATTGCTTCATAAATTTAGAATCTATAAAAATCCGTTAGATGAAATATCACTACAAATGTTAAATAAAAGATGTAAAAACCTTTCAACTGCTTGTTACAATAATTATGTTGGTAAAACCGAGGACAGTATCAGGAGAAATCCGAAATATTTTTACACATATCTTAAAGATAAACGTAGTAGTACAGTCCAATTTCCCCAGACAATGATGTTTGATAATACTAGTGTATCTGATGGACCTGGTATATGTAATTTGTTTGCTTCTTATTTCTCTTCATCGTCAATCAACTTAGATCAAATTACACCAACAGTAGATTCTTGCTTAAATACGTCAAATGCAAACTATATTGGGACTATTTACGTTACACATGACAATGTCACTAAGCATTTGAAAGGACTTGACATATACAAGGGAGCAGGATCAGATGGAATACCACCATATTTCATTTCGAGATGCGCGGTAGCTTTAAGTTTCCCCTTGTATATTATTATGAATAAATCATTATCAACTGGTATCTTTCCGACTATCTGGAAAGCTGCTAAAGTTGTCCCTGTGTATAAAACTGGCGAAAAGGAAATTATTTCAAATTACAGACCGATTTCAATACTGTCTACTTTTGCTAAAACATTCGAATCACTTATTTATCCCTACTTAAAAAGTCACACCAAACAGATTTTCGTAGACGCACAGCATGGGTTTATTCAATCCCGTTCCACGAGTACTAATTTAGCTACATATCACAACGAACTTGTGAATGCAGTAGATGCCGGTACCCAAGTTAGTGCTGTCTACATGGATTTCGCTAAGGCATTCGATAAGGTTTGCCATAGGGTGTTGTTGGTCAAGTTGTACTCATATGGTGTCGGTGGTTGCCTTTTGAATTGGTTTCGATCTTACTTATCTGATAGATCGCAATATGTTGTAGTAAAGGGCTTTAAATCTGAAATCTACAACGTTGCTTCTGGAGTTCCCCAAGGCTCTCACCTGGGGCCTTGGCTTTTCAATATCTTTATCAATGACATTGTAACTTGCATTAGACACAGCAGTGCGTACCTTTTTGCAGATGACTTAAAGTTGTGTAAAGCTATAACTGTTGCTACCGATTGTGACTTACTTCAAAGGGACCTTGACGCAATAGCCACGTGGTGTACTATCAACAAAATGTCCTTAAATGCAAAGAAATGTTTTTCCATAATGTTTACGCGTAACCGCAATGTTATCGAAACTAAATATAGTATTAATGGAACGCTGCTTCAAGAAAAAACCAAATCAAAAGACTTAGGCATTCTTTTTGACACCAAATTAACATTTACTTCCCACATAGATAATATTATCACCAAATCATCTAAAATGTTAGGTTTCATTATCCGAAATGGGAAACTTTTCCGAAACCCGGCTACTAAAATAGCTATCTACAACACATACGTACGTAGTAGTCTTGAATATTGCTGTGTAGTCTGGTCACCTCAATATAGTGTTCATCAACTTCGAATAGAGCGCATTCAAAAAAGATTCCTAAGGCACCTAGCTTATTCTGGTGGACTTCACAAACAGCTTCCATCTTCTAGCGACAAATTGAAACATTTTGGTATGACTAGCTTGAAAACTCGGAGGCAAATGCATGACATGATATTTCTCTACAAAATCCTGAGAAATGAATTGGACTGTCCATCGCTTTTAAGTTCGATTGGGTTTCGTGTTCCACGCCGGGTGCCTAGACGCACACAGCTTTGTGCAGGATTAATGCATCAGCCGTATGCCAGAACAAATTTAAAACAGTTCTCTTTGATACCACGATTGGCAAAAGCATATAATAATTTGAGCGGAGAGGTGGATATTTTTAAGGATAGTCTACCAAATTTTAAAAAAGTTGTCTTGGGGTTGTTGAGAGATAGAATCTAGTATTTACTTCGTGTGTTTTTTTTTGTTGTGTTGTATTGTTTAAACCAATCTTAATTTTAATTCGTTCTCATCCCATATCTTATTTTTTATTTCTTATAGTTTACTTATAGTTTAATTTGAATAAGCCTGTTAGAGTATTTATATGCATGTTGTGACACCTTCAAATGTTGTACATTTAGCTTGTTATAATGAATATTTACTTAGACATAAGAAAATAATGTCACAGCTACTGGTTGTCCATAATAAATAAATAAATAAATAAATAAGTCCTATAGAACTACAATTAATGATCATCTGTCAGAGAGAACAATTCGAGGAATCCTTGGTTTGTCGGTAAATTAATCCACAGTTGTCAATTTATTTCTTTGTGGGCCTGTGGCACATTGTCCATCCTAGTATTAACCCGGTTGATGGACCCCAGGGTCTGATGACAGATTTATCACATTTGAGTAGGCAAAAAGACCTTTCTCATATCATATCCTGACATTATCCCGGTTGCCCCAGACTTAAGCCCAGGGTCTGTTCACTGGTCTAACCAGATTTGGCTGTACTTCAGTTATCACATGGAGCGACTGCCATCTAACCTCCACAACCCAATGGGAAACCTCGTTCTATGGTTAACCCAGTTGTCAGAATATTACTGACTTCCTAATAACAACAGCCATAGGTTCATGACAACCGCTGATTCGATACACTACGATTTCTCAGGCAAAATTACTACTACATATATATATATATATATATCTGTGCCGTGTGGTACTGGCCTAGAATAGTGCCACCCCCTCTTATCTAACGGGGAGAAATCCTACCGGATGATGGGCAGCAGCGTCATCCTGCATACTGGCTGGAACTGCGATCACCAACCCGTCTGAGCGTGGTGATTATGGTGATTATACCCCCGATAGAATGTAAGCTGATGAGGAGGCTAATGTTCAGCAGTGGACTTTTGAAGGCTGATATGATGTTTAATTTCTACAAGTTTCTAAATAACTGAACTTATACACAAAAATTGTCTCTCGTTTCAGCGTTGGTCGTGAAGACATCGTTGTTCTGAGGCTCCTATCTTACCTGAAGATGCCCTGTGTAAGGGCGAAACACGTGTCGTGTTGTAGTAATAGTTTCTCGATTTTTCGGGAAATTATAGTAGCGCGGGAATTGTTATAAAGATATTTTTAATCCATTACTTGCTTACAAAAATCTCAATTAATAAATAGATAGATAAAACGTTTATTTCTTTAAATAATACAAGTTATATAAAAACATATCCCACAAAACCGTTTGACTGGTTTGTCTGTGGGTCACAGTCTCTTTTGTACTCTTTTATACATTATAACTAATTCAATATATTATAAATAAATTACAATTTTTTACTTACACCAATGTAGTGTTTTTTTTAAATTTGTTTTGTACTTATTTATGTTTGTTTCCATTCTAATGGCTTCAGGTATACTATTTAAAAGGTATGGAAGCCGTTTTTTATAGTCCTGTCACAATAATTATTGTATACTCTGGGTACATTGAGTTTACCGGCGAATATATTTTTGTATTCCAAATGAAACTGTAAAACTTAAAGTTTAAAACACTAACACAGTAGGAACTCAATTAAGACCTAAAACTCAATCGTACTCACTTAAAAGAATATAATGAAGGCCCTCGTAAATCCCTCTCGGTAATGTGCAACTTTTAATCAACTTGGTCGCAGTTGGATCCCGCTGTTTTTACTACAAAAAGCCTTAAAGGTTTTAATTCAAGGTTTACTTTGGAATGGGGTCCTATAATCAATATATATAACTCTTACATACATATAATCACGCCTGATTCCCAGAAGGTGTAGGCAGAGGCATATTGTACGCCCACGATTCGCCAATTTAAAGTTGTTATTAGAAGACATTCCAATCCTAGTGCAGTGTGTGGTCTAGCGTTGTTCTGAAGCAACAGTGGGCAAGAGCAGTTGACCAATCTCGGTTCTTTAACAGCTAGCTTTTCCATCATATTTTCCAGATATTGGCAATACAGATCTGCCGTAATCTTTTATCCAGATCTTAGGAGACTATAGTGGATGCCACCAACGCTGGTCCATCATACACTAACCAGTATTCTTTGTTTTGATCATCTTTAGCTTGGGGCTACTATTAACTAGGTTTAACCATTGTGATGACAGTTTACGATTATTGTATAAGATCCATTTTTCATTAAAAAATAACATACAATTCAAAATCTTCTCGTTATTGTTACGGTTCAGTAACGTGACGCAAACAGCCAATGCGTGTTTGTTGGTTTGCTTCACTTAATTTATATGGTTCGCATCTTTCAAGTTTCTTCACTTTTTCAATTTGTTTTAAATGAAACTGTGTTTTCTGTTACAGTGGCTTCTGAATACAAACCATTAATCCCTCAAGCTATTTCTGCAGCGCTCGTGACACGATGAAAGCCGTATTCAAAAACAATGTTCTATTATTTTAAAAAAATCATATGGCATAGAACGATTTCAAAATAAAATTAAATAACACGAAGACAATTGTATTACCACATCCAAAATAAGAATAGACAAGCTTTCAATTGAATCAAATTTGAATTTGGAATTCCGAGCCAAACTTATGAGTATCAAAGTGGCTATTTCATTAAAACGCCCATTTCATGTAATGACCTAATATATTTCTCAATTTTTAGTTAGAAATAACGTATCAAAACCTAACAGTTGAATCATTGGCACGGATTTAATTATATTTACTATTTTTAATATGACTAATTCCTGGCATTTCGTAATTAATTATTATATTACTTACTTGATTTTTATTACCTAAATAATTGTTTAGAATAGTTTTCTTAAATTTGCTAATGAAGCTGCCTATTTGATTGTAGCTAAGATTCAAACCTCCCGATGTAATTAAACGGTGTAAAAGCTCTGTCGAGTTTCTCTTCTGATTCTTCACGTAACAAGCTCCCGCCCCAGTGAACTGGCGCTGCTAAATTAAATGACCTTTTTAAAGTGCTGCTTAAAGAATTCCAGACAGACTAAATGTTTCAGCTGAGTTGGACGTTCAACATGCATTAAGTTTTCAAGTCACCTTGCCAAATACAATTAAAATTCTATTGTTTTCTGTGTCCCAGCCAAATAGATCTTAATTATAAAACAATTGAAGTGCTGGAGCTCTAATGAATCGTATGGCACTAGTACACAATTTGCCATTTACTCGTTCACGGACCGTCAAGCCGAAATTTTAATTACATTGCCGTTTGCGTTCGATTATATCTTACCACATTCCAACAAACAATTTACCATGTTCAAAAATAACTTAGGTATAGTCTAAGTGAATGACGTACAACTCGTACGAATTAACTGTGCACCTCGCACTGTGACGTTATTTGGAAAGGTACGTTAGCAAAAAAAAAGAGAATTATATTAAAAAAATAAAATTATCATTTTTTAATATGTTAATCAAAGGTCGTTTTAATGATAAGGCGTCACAATACTAGGTCATTTTACTTTTGACGTTTCGCCATAAAATTATACACATGGATTGATATATTATAACAGCTTGACAATAAAGAGACGACATAAATGAGG
The DNA here is from genome assembly GCA_949126915.1 of Musotima nitidalis. Taxonomy (NCBI): domain Eukaryota; kingdom Metazoa; phylum Arthropoda; class Insecta; order Lepidoptera; family Crambidae; genus Musotima; species Musotima nitidalis. Next base: position 17,264,334 of record OX421425.1, read on the forward strand.
GCACTAGATTTTTCATTGTGGTGACATTTTTGATAGTCTAAGATCGTTTTTGTATGTAATAATAAGTAAACGCGACGCTGCTCCTCCGTGCACACAATTTTATTTCAGATGCATGCAATCGTTAGATGCTATCGCTACTGAGCGCTTATGGCGAATGCGGGGCGTTGCGCAGGGAAGCGGGAGAGGGGTCGCTTTCCAGCGGGGTGCACAGTTGATTCGTGCGAGTTGTAATTCCCGAACTCTTCATTGTGCAACCGAACACTAGCGTAAGTAACGTACGGTGAGTTCAAGTACAAGTTAGTGACACATTTTCAAATTGGCGATATGCGTTCCGATAGTTTGAGGCGGCACAAACCATTTCTAGTGTTTTATTATATTTCTGCAGTGTTATTACAAAAAAGTTAAACAGGTGTTGAACTATTACAAAACCTTGTCTATTGGTTGCCTTAAGTAATACACTTCTTACATAAAGTTTAACGTTAAACACTGGCTGGCGCTTGTTTAGGACGCTTTTAACTTTAACCGTTGACATTTTTGTGTATTTTTGCTGCTTTTAAGTCAAAATAAATATCTTTAACCGTGGATAAGCCTTATCGATATGGATGATTCAGATTATATGCATACCTGTCGTGAAACTCAAATAATATGCACAAGAATTCATCCGAGTGACCCTCAAGGTGTGGACTATTTAAATTGCATTGCATTTTAAATAGTCCCACCCATTGTTCCCAAATTATAACATTTATTACGATCTTATACGATCAAGCTCCCGCCCGCAGTGAATGGGCGCGTTAGTTTATAAGTATGACATTCATAAGAGCTCTATTGAGCCAAACTTGAATAAATGAATTTTTAATTTTAATTTTATTAACCACCATATTAAATAAAAATAAATTGTCTCCATTGTTTTTGAATATGATCAATTAATTAACAGTTTTTTATTTATCTATATTTTTTTGATGATAACTGACAACTGTGACGTTTCGTTTCATGCTTCATTACCAGAGGTCGGAATTAGGTAGAGTTATTTATGTACTTGCATCGAAATGTTGATATTAATGTGGACCTTCCCGGGATTTCAAATGGACAATCCCGTGTGGCCAACAATATTACAAATAAATAATAAAAAAAAGATCATAGATAGACAAATAAAACAAAATAAAAAAGTAAAAGTAAATAACTTTTTATTAAAAAGTAACGGGATTTTTCTATTCTTTAAAATTAATCCCGGGATTTGAGGCATATCCACTATATTCTTTCGCTGTGTGAAATCAGTGTAAGTACATGAATAACTCTACCTAATTCCGACCTCTGTTCATTACCTACGCTTATTGTATAGAAGTAGGTATTTTATATTGCTAACATGAACGTTTGTAGTCTTAAAAGTTGTTTAAATACATTAAAAAAATATTTTACAAAAATCACGATTTTGTTAATATGTGAAGTATTTTTATTTTATAATAATAAACTCCCTTAAGCCAAACATGATTTGCTTAACACGGAGTGTAAAAGAATGAATGAAAGCCGGATGAGTGAACGTATCGCTTAGAAAAGGTTTTAATTAAACGTTTGCTAAACAGTGTTTTGTACTAGAGAAATTTAAACATACCTTTAACATCGTTTAAATTTTTAGACCCTGTTTAGAAGTGACTATAAGATTAAAAGGGCTTTTGCTTATAAATAAATCTCAACCAGAACTTTTTACAATGGACACCAGAAAACTTGCCAAAAACTGAGCATGGACCGTACCTCCTTTCACAAACATTCCGCTTATTCAAGTCTACATACAAACTGTATCTATCAAACTCTCAAAAGTTTTAACAGCTCTGTGTGTCTTTGATCTTAATTTAGATTTATATAATTCACCTAATTGTAAACAGATATTTATTTTTTCTTTATAATATATGTAAACAAAGTGCGTGACACTTCATTTAGTCTACGGTAAACTTGTTTTAATCTGTGGAGCTATCTGTCATGTGTACATGATGATAGACAGTTAGAAAACAATTATTGTAATATTTAATTATTAGTGTTATTTGATAAATAAGAACTGGTGAAACATTAGCTTTAAATGTTGTTTCTCTTTCCAGGTAAGTTTAGGATTAATTAATGTTAAAGCATATTTTGTAAAAGTGTTTTCATTGTAAAACCTAACAAAATAAAATTATCTCTTTCCAGAGCAACTCAATTTTAGTTTTATTGTTCATCAAAAGTTATTATAAAATAACACATTATAAAACAACATTTCTACAGCTGATTACCAAGAACAATGGAAAAATTAAAATTCGAGTTCAAGGTTAAAGCCAATGAAGATTTGAAATCAAATATTATTGCTATAACGACAATAACAGATTTAGATGGCCGGACCTTTGTCATCCCAGATAAGTTACAGCCCGTAAAATTACATGATGAAATATTAAAGACCCCAATCTTCCAAAAAGTAAAGTCAACATTGCAAAAACGTCATGAGAAACGACAGGTGTGGATATCCATGAAACCAGAGATGATCGCAGTTTATTGTGATGAAGATGGAAATAAACAATTTATGGGATACCTATTGGAGGAACAGATAAATCCACAAACTTCTACAACAGGAATTCCAGAAGAATCTATAGCAAAAATTATGGAAGGCTTCGCCGAAATGAAGAAAGATTCATCAAAACCTTATAATAGGAGCAAAGTGGTAGAAAAATTTGTCATAGAAAAATTCAATAGCAAGACTTCTAATGTGTCCCAGTGGATGACTACCTTTGAAGCAGAGTGTGACCGTTCAGGAATTGAAGAAGATATCAAAAAAATTGAAATTTTTAGGTTATTTATAGAAGATTCCTGTGTAGACTGGTATAGTTCGATGCTTATAAAGCATACAATAAATTCAGAATGGGCAATGTGGAAAAAGAACTTTTGTGAAACATATGCGGATAGAGGTTGGTCGCCGATCAGGTATGCAATGCTATTTAAATACAGACAGGGCTCATTACTGGAGTATGCATTAAAAAAAGAAAGACTATTATTAGAAATAAATAAATTCATGAATAAACTCACTATAATAGATCTGATTGCCACTGGATTGCCAAATTTTATTGCAGACAGGATTGATAGGAACAGTTTAAAAGAAACTGAAGACCTATTTAATCATTTAAGAAGTTTAGAGCATATAGTTAGTAAAAAAACATTTGATAAAAAGATAGGAAGTTACGAAAGTAAAACTAACGAAAAAAATTTTAAGCCCTTGGTTAATCCGTGTAAAATTTGTGAAAACGAGAAAAAAGGCATACGTTACCACCCTGAATCACAATGTTGGTTCAAAACTAAAAATAATGATAGGCAAAAAAGAGACCAAATAAGGAGTGTTAACAATTCAGAATTGGAGATAGAATTAAATGAAATTGATCCAAAAAACTAATAGTACCGCCATTAATAAAAATTAAAATACTAATAAATGACACTTTGGAAACATCAGGAATCTATGATTCAGGATCAAATGTGTCTTTAATAAATTCAAGGTTATTATCATTAAAAAAAATACCTACTTATGATAAAAATGCAGGTTTAAAAACAATTAATGGCGTTAAAAAATCAATAGGAATTGTAACTTTAAAAATTAAAATTTTTGAAATAGAAAAACATGTTAATATTTTGTTATAGACGAAGACAACTTCGACTATGATTTCCTAGTTGGGTTAGACTGTATACAAAATTTTTATTTAACTCAAAATGAGAATTTAAATATCACTCAAAATGTCTTCAGCAATAACAATGAAGACTACAAAAATAATAAACAAAAGAAACCTATAGGTGCTATAAAAATTCCTGGAAGTTCAGGTAGTGACATAGGGAATAAACAAGATATATATTATAAAAAGAAAGATGTGGATAACACAAAAAAACATAAAAATGAGACTATCACTAAAGAGTATAAAATAAACTTTAATGAAAATATCATAGTTGATAATTTTGATATTTCAGTAAATAATTTAGATTATCAAAAAAAAAATTATATTGACAAATTGATATGCAAATATAATTCAGTCTTCGCTAAAGATAAGTATGATATAGGTACTGTAAAAGGTTATGAAGCGCATATTGATTTGTTAATAGATAAATATTGCAGTAAAAGACCATATAGGTGTTCTATTGAGGATATGAAAGAAATTGAAAATCAAATATCAGCATTACTAAAAAATGATTTAATCGAGGAGTCATATAGTCCTTTTGCTGCTCCAGTAACACTAGCATTTAAAAAAGAAGAAGGAAGGCGATCAAGGCTCTGTATAGATTTCCGTGAATTAAATAAAATTGTTGTACCCCAATCCCAACCATTTCCACTAATTGAGGATCTAATGGTTAAAACAAGGAAATGTAAATTTTTTTCAACATTCGATATAAATTCAGCGTTCTGGTCCATACCTCTTAGAATTGAAGATAGATACAAAACTGCATTTGTTACTCAAGAGGCCCACTTTCAATGGACTTGTTTACCCTTTGGTTTAAAAACTGCTCCAGCGATTTTTCAAAGAGTACTGAGTAGCATTATAAGAAAGTACAAACTGTCAAATTTTACTGTCAATTATATTGACGATATCTTAGTATTTTCTGAAACTTTTGAAGAACACATTGAGCACATATCTTTGCTATTGGAAGCTATTTTAAAAGAAGGTTTTAAATTAAAATTTACCAAATGTAGCTTTGCACAGGACTCTGTAAAATATCTAGGACACATAATTAAAAACAATACGGTCACTCCACTAAAAGATAATTTAATTGCTATAAAAGAATTTCCAATTCCAAAAACACAAAAAAACGTCCGACAATTTTTAGGAAAATTAATTTCTACGGAAAATATGTGCCAAATATTTCAATTACGCTGGATCCTTTACATAATTTATTAAGAAAAGGAGAAAAATTCGTTTGGTCCGATAAATGTCAAGAATCTTTTGATACTATTAAAAAAATACTTTGCTCAAAACCAGTTCTAGCCATCTTTGATCCAGACTTGTTAATTAATATTTATACAGATGCTAGCATACATGGTGTAGGTGCAATTTTAAAACAAATACAACCCAACGGGGATGAAAAACCCTGTGCATATTTTTCAAAAAAATTGAACGAATCCCAAAAAAAGAAAAAAACTATATATCTCGAGTGTTTGGCAATAAAAGAGGCAGTAAAATACTGGCAACACTGGCTTATAGGAAAGACATTCACGGTTTTCTCAGATCATAAGCCTTTAGAAAAAATGAATATTAAAGCTAGAACGGATGAAGAACTGGGAGACCTAACATATTATTTGTCACAGTTTAATTTTGAAATAATATATTCTCCGGGAAAATATAATATAGAGGCAGATACATTAAGCAGAAACCCTGTGTTAGAATCGTATGAAAATCAAGATAGTAGTTTAAAAGTAGTAAATTTTGTTAAATTACAAGACATACAAAATGATCGAAATAAAAATGAACAAATAAAACAAAACATAAACAAACTTATTTTAAAACATAACGTATATTATAAAATGATAGGAAAACATGAAAAGATTGTACTAACTGAGGAATTTAGTAAAAAAATTATAAAAGATGTACACCATTATTACTGCCACATAGGAAGACAACAAATGGAAAACAAAATAAAACCATTTTATCAAGCGAAAAATTTATCGGAAAATATAAAAATTGTTTGCCAAAATTGTGATGTCTGTAAAAAAAATAAATCTAGAGGACAATATAAGTTTGGACTAATGTCTCACTTAGGTCCTGCTACCCATCCGTTCGAAATAGTATCTATAGACACCATAGGTGGATTTGGTGGTGCCCGTTCAACCAAAACATACTTACATCTTCTAGTAGATCACTTCACTCGTTACGCCTATATTTTAACATCCAAAACCCAGAATGCTAATGATTTTATAAAACTTGTCCAACAAGTAACACAAGATTATAAAATTGATCTGATTCTATCAGATCAATATCCAGGTATAAACTCAAAAGATTTCAAATTTTTTTTAGAAAAAGAAGGTACACCTATTGTTTTTACCGCAGTAAATGCGCCATTTTCAAACGGATTGAACGAAAGGTTAAACCAAACATTGGTTAGTAAAATTCGTTGTAAGATTAATGAACGGAACGATAAAATTGCTTGGACAACTATTGCTCACGAATGCACAGAAAAATATAACGAAACTGAACATTGTGTAACAGGGTTCTCTCCAAAATATTTATTGGAAGGGAAAAATGTTGACATTCTACCAGATGAACTGAAACAAAATATAACACATAATCATCTGCTGCAAGACCGAAAAACGGCCTTAGAAAACAGTATAAAATCCCACAACTACAATAAAAAAAGATTCGATAAAAACAGAAAACATTATGAACTAAAAGTGGGAGATTCTGTATACGTTGAAAATGGAAACCGGTTAAACCGAAGAAAACTGGATGAGTTGAAAATAGGACCTTATCAAATTGTAGAAAAAATATCTAATTCAATTTATAAAGTAAACACGGGTCACAAAAAGGCAGAGTCCAATCTCTTCCATGTTACAAAGCTTATCCCGGTAGTAGCGTAAAACAGTAGAACTGTTTAATTAAAAAAGGGGGGGGGGGGGAGATGTAAACAAAGTGCGTGACACTTCATTTAGTCTACGGTAAACTTGTTTTAATCTGTGGAGCTATCTGTCATGTGTACATGATGATAGACAGTTAGAAAACAATTATTGTAATATTTAATTATTAGTGTTATTTGATAAATAAGAACTGGTGAAACATTAGCTTTAAATGTTGTTTCTCTTTCCAGGTAAGTTTAGGATTAATTAATGTTAAAGCATATTTTGTAAAAGTGTTTTCATTGTAAAACCTAACAAAATAAAATTATCTCTTTCCAGAGCAACTCAATTTTAGTTTTATTGTTCATCAAAAGTTATTATAAAATAACACATTATATATATACATCTTATTTTTCTTTTTCTGAATAACGTCACATCGGGTTCATCGATGTTTGACAATATGCTGTTCAATATTTTTATTATTCTATTCTTGATTTGTGTTGTTACTTTGTACTTATTTTACGTTTTTATTTGCAACTTGTTTTGAATAAATATTTTTCATTCTTTCTTTTACGAACTAACGCCCACACGCTAACTTTATGTTAGCAGTCAACTTTATAAGGCTGGTACATTAAATGTACATAATAAACATAAATAAACATTGGCCTCCTCAATAGATTACATTGTATTGGAGAGCTTTTCCCATAATCACCACCCTGGGCAGGCAGGTTTGGTATTCTCAAGCTCAAGCCAGTACGCAGGATGACGCTGCTGCCTATCCGGTAGGATTTCTCTTTGTCGATTTCCCGTGAAGGTTCCGATGAAAGAAGGTAGCACTATTCTAGGCCGATATCACATGGCACAAGACAAGACAGATGTGTATAATGAAATGAGTTGTGTGATTCGTTTAGAATTTTTCAAGCCGACCAATGTGGTCTTAAACTTTGCTAAACCCTACCACAAAATACTATTTGGGAACAGAAGCTCACAGAGCGGTGGCTCGGAACTGGCACTTAGATTTACTTGCACAAAACATTTTTTTATTATTGCATGTCAGTGAATCTAAGCTTCGTGATTCCAGTGTAGTAATATTTTTTTGTTTTTTACATATTTAATTTTGAAGTTTTCAAGTGCTATGTAATAGTTTATGATTAACATACTTTTTACTTTACTTAACTGTGCCTTACGCATCACGGTAGAAGCTTGATAGTAAATGCCACAACAATGGTCCACAATCAAAGGAATGACCTTAGTGAAGTCCGCTTTACTTTAGTGATTGTCTGGACTTTATTAGTTAAAAATGAGAAGGTGTGTAATATAGTAAAACACACAAAAATATATCTCAATTATTCCCTATGAAGCTTACTGTCACATAAAATGTGTCAGAGATCGGTTATATGCCGAATTATTGGGACACGAACTGGGGCCACGCGTCAATGAATACAGTAATTCATTACATATTAATGCCAAGATCTTGAACAGTTCACCTTGTCCTATGTTCTAGTCTAGAATAAAATAAATAAATAAATAAATATTTTTCTAACAATTACACCAATCATTTAATTCCAAGATAAGTATCATTAAGAACTTGTGTTATGGATACTAAATGACGGGTAAACATACATAAATACTTTTTTTTTTTTTTTATTAGAATGTTTGAGTGTTATTGTATAGCTGAAAAGTTTGCACTGCGCTGCTGAGCACGCGATACTCAGAGCTAGTTTAAATTGAAAAATATTTTTTTTGTTGTATGTGTATAGTCTATGAATAGAATATATATATTCTTTTTCCACAAAAAAAATTTTAGCAGTTTTTTTTTCTTTTACATAATGACTTCGTGCGTTTAGCACATATAGCCAGTGTCAAGTAAGAGATATATTACAAAGATATTTCTATTCCATCACTTGCTTACAATGGATTTCTGCAACGTAACGCCTGAATCAATAAATTATTTCACAGAAAATGCCCAATCTGTAAAATTACTTGAGACTGAAATAAATAAATAAACCCGTGTTTAAAGATTAGACCTGTCCGAACACGCGAAACAATCTTCAACTTTAGACACCAATGTTAAGTCGAAAACTTCTGCACTCCTAAAACTTTACTCATTAATTACTTCCCCTACATAGTTCCACTATATTATTTAATTCTGTACAATTTGAGTCTCATCCTTAATCAATGAACTCGACGATAGTTATTTACCTACAACATTCACACAACCCAGTTATTCTACAAGAACTTTGTTTTGTAATTCTAAATAAATTAATGATTTAAGATGAAAGTGAAAAATGATAAGTATGCTGATATTGTTATTCCAGTCTTATTAATCATTGAACTCAACGATAGATACCTACTTACCTACAACATTCACACAACCCAGTTTTAAACAAGAACTTTGTTTTGTTATTCCAAATAAAATAATAATTTAAGATGAAAGTGAAAAACTATAGATTTTTTATTTCTAGTTAGACATTAACAATATTTGTTCTTCATTTCATATTACTCCGTAATTCAGTGGCAATGGTTAAAATATAACCCTATGGAAATGTCCTATTGTGGGAAGTGGACCAATAGACTGCTACCAGAGGGACTTGGGTTCAAATTCTACACTCTACGAATAAATAAATAAATAAATATTCTTTAGTTCCAAGTTAAGTATCACTAAGAACTTGTGTTATGGATACTAAAGAACGGATAAACATACTTAAATACTTTATTTTTTTTTTTAAATACATACTTAATATACATAGGAAATCACCCAGACCAGAACAAATATTCATGTTCATGCACACAAAGATTTGTCCTGTGTAGGAATCGAACCCACGACCTCTGGAGTGAAGTGCAGGTATACTGACCTCCACGCCAAATCGGTCGTCAAACGAATTACCTCTAACTTTTTGAAATTAGGTGCATAATTATCGCTTGCTCTGTGATTCGGAAAACGCGGTAATTCGTCGGTCCCGGTTGCTGATTCGGAAAACGCGGTAATTCGTCGGTCCCGGTTGCAATGCACATCTATGATAAAGCGTTCAATGAATCTTAAGCAGTTATATATTTACAGATACATAATATAAAATAAATATATATAAAAAAATCTGGCATCATAAAGAACCTGTGTTATGAATACTAAATAACGGATAAACATATATAAATAATTTTTTTTGTGGTAAATACATACTTAATATACAGAGACAAAGAGGAGTCTATGGAACACCTGCTGTGTACCTGTGACTCGTTGGCGACTTGACGAATGGGTCTCCTAGGGGTGGCCTACCCACAACCAAGAGACTATGGGCTCCAATCAGCAAAGACTGACATAAAGATGATGGTAACAATATTTGGAGATTTGGAGTGAAAGGCAAGGGGATGCACAAAAGATCCGACATAAGGGTCAAAGTGCGCCACGGTCAAAGTGTGGCCCCGCGATAAGATAAGATAATATACGTAGAAAAACACCTAGACCAGAAAGAATATTCATGTTTATGCACACAAAGATTGGAAACCATGACCTCAGGAGTGGAGTGAGGGTATACTCGCCACCACACCATATAGGTCGTCAAATCAAGTCGCCTACCGCTGTCAGTCTGTCCCTATTCAGATCTTTAAGACTACGAAAAACTTCAAATATTTATTGCGATCATGAGTAGATATATAGGATGTTATAAAAGGTAAAGGTATATACAATTATACATGATACCCTGTTAGACAACACAATTTTAATATAAAATTATTTACACACTATTTAATTAATCTTATAAGCAAGTGATGTATTAAAAATATATTTGTAACAATTCCCGCGCTACTATAATTTCCCGAAAAATCGAGAAACTATTCACACCACAACCACACACACCACGCATTCACAAATGGATTCAACACGACGCGTGTTTCGCCCTTACACAGGGCTTCTTCAGGTAAGATAGGAGCCTCAGAACAACGATGTCTTCACGACCAACGTTAAAACGAGAGAAGTTCAGCGTTTCTTTTTTCGTTAGGATTTCCGCAAAGTAACGCCTGAATCAATAAATTAATCTTATATTATTTATCTTTTTATATATATTATTATTCTCATATATGCCTCTAATATTATCTCCATTATATTTATACTATTTACTTTAACTTATTAAATTATTACTGTGTAACAGTGTAGTTCTGTCCTCGAAAAACTCTTTTATATTGTAAAAAAAATTTTTAGTCAATTATTTTTTAAATTTAATTTTGAATATATTAAAGCTGAAGGATTGTTGGTTCTTTTAAAAGTTGTGGTATTTTAGTATATTTTATTATGCAACGGATTTTGATGCAGTGCTTTTAATATACATTTATAAAGTAATTCTTGAAGATGGTTTATATATGGGTAACGCGGACGAAGTCACGAGCGGCCGCTAGTCAAAAAATAAATAACTGCATAAAGATTTTCATACTATATAGGACTTTAGTATCCCGATAAAGAGATTAAGACGCGGTCTCGAAATGTACAAGAGTTTTAACTTAGTAGACGACTTCAGACTCGCCGTTTTCTTGAACCAACAGGAGTCGGCGGACTTGATTGCGGCGAAAATTCGTTAAAGGATGATATTGTTGGATAGCAATTACTGCAGCTTCAGTAATTATTTTAAAATTATTTTATGAACACTATATTATTCTTGAGGTAGTTGGAAAGTGGTAATAATTTTTCGTGCAAGTAACTTAGACTTGCAGCTAGATTTTAATTGCTAGATAATAATTATGATTTTTATGTACGATCAAAGTTCAAAATTCTTTCATTCATGTCGTACATAAACAGATGTTAACAAAGATTGGAGGAAGCAAGTAATGGATTAAAAATAACTTTGTAACAATTCCATTTGTAAACTTTACTCTCGTTTCAGCGTTGGTCGCGAAGACATCGTTGTTTTGGGGCTCCTATCTTAGCTGAAGATGACCTGTGTAAGGGCGAAACACGTGTCGTGTTGAATAGTTTCTCGATGTTTTAGGAAATTATAGTAGCGCGGGAATTGTTACAAAGATGTTTTTAATCAATCACTTGCTTACAATGGATTTCCGCAAAGTAACGCCTGAATCAATAAATTATTTAAGATAGAAGAAAACAAACATGACCCTGCAATGGCACAGCAAGTACATATTATTATATAAAATTACAAGTAACTTATTATCAAATTAAATTTAAATCGAAATAATACTTTAACATATTCCTAAAAGTCTATATTACTCGTAACAGTCATATTTTATATAGTATTTTAAGATCTTAGTTGAAAATATGTTTCCGTTAATACTTACTTACTGGGTCAGCGGGGCGGAGTATGACCTGACTTTGACCTGAACTCGTGTGCTCAGTTATGGGGATTTAATGGTCTGAGACAATTATTTATCCCCATAATTATTGTTGAAATAATAATTATTCATATCCTTCAATATGTATAAGCTATTCTTGTATCTTGGGATAGGAGATAAGAGGTAGCAGAGATGAGAAGGGAAACGAGAAAGGCTTTCAATCGAGCAAAAGCTACCATGAACTTTGAGGAATACACCATCTCTCTAAAGCTATATAGCAAAATGGTACGCAAAGCCAAGCGTCAGGCATGGCGGGCACACTGCGAAGAGATAAACTCACTTCCTGAGGGAATGAGATTATGTAAGGCTATGGCAACAACCAAGGCGATCCCACTCACGACTGTTAAGAAGTCGAATGGGGAGCGCACGGAGTCCATACATGAGACCCTAGACACACTTTTAAGGACCCACTTTCCGGGGTCAATAGCCCTAGGGGCTAATGATGATCCACTAAGCCTGGAAGACCAGATAAAACATACTTGCAGGGCAGACTGGACCATTGCAAAGAGAATTGTAGACGACAAAAGACTGAGATGGGCAACTGGTAGCTTCCAACCTTTTAAAGCTCCTGGCCCTGACGGAATCTACCCTGCAATTCTTCAAAAGGGAGCCTCAGAATTGAACACTCATCTCTGTAGGCTTTATAAGGCCTGCATATCGTTTGGATATATTCCGAAAGCCTGGAGAAAGGTTGAGGTTATATATATACCGAAGCCAGGCAAACCGGACTATGAAGAGCCACGTGCGTACAGGCCCATTAGTCTTCAATCGTTTCTTCTTAAGACCCTGGAGAAACTAATTGACCGTTACATTAGAGATGGTCCGCTCAGGAAACTTCCCCTACACAAGTTTCAATGTGCGTATCAATCCGGGAAATCAACGGAAACAGCACTACACCTAGTTGTTAAGAGGGCAGAGGCCGCGATCGAGAATAAGGAAGTGTGCCTGGGAGCCTTTGTTGATATAGAAGGCGCCTTCGACAGAACAACCTTTGAATCGATAAGAGCAGCTAGGGATCACGGTATCCCTGACACGATCTGTAAATGGATAGACTGCATGCTTAAGGGTAGAATCATTACCTTAGGTAAGTTTGGTGAGACACTAATGGTAAAGACCACGAAAGGGTGTCCGCAGGGGGGAGTTTTGTCACCCCTCCTGTGGAGTCTTGTAGTGGATTCTATTCTAACCAAACTAAACCAAGGACCATATCAGACAATAGGCTATGCTGACGACCTTGTCATTATGGTCAATGGGAAGTTTCCCAATATCGTATCACAACTGATGCAAAGAGCCCTGGGTCAGCTTGAGGAATGGTGCGACGACAACCACCTCTCTGTAAACCCAGGGAAGACGACCGTGATTACATTCACTAAAATGAGAAACCTGTCAGCGTTGAAAACGCTGACTCTCTGTGGTACACAGCTGCCTTGGACTACAGAAGTTAAATATCTAGGTGTAATCCTAGATAAGGAACTAACTTGGAAGTCACATGTAGAACAGACCCTTAAAAAGGCTCTTAGGAGCTTTGGATTGTGTCGTTTTACTTACGGAAAAACTTGGGGGCTAAAACCAAGAATCCTAAGGTGGATTTACACAGTACTGGTGCGGCCTATAGTGACCTATGGGTGCATTGTATGGTGGCCTCGAGCGAGGCTATCTATTTGTAGAAATGAGCTCAGTAAGGTTCAAAGGGTGGCATGTATGGCCATTACTGGAGCATTCAGATCTACACCAACGGCAGCGATGGAGATCCTACTGGACTTACCGCCGCTGCATACTGTTATAGAGGCGGAGGCCTGGAAGGCAATCCACAGATTGAAAGTGGCTGGTCTGTGGGATCCGTCTAGTAACCAGGGTAAACATACAAGATGTGAGGCTAATTCCAGCCTCAAAAGGCTCATGAGTATGGGGACTGATAAACAATGTCCTGTATTCATGTTCAAAAATAAATTCAAAACAAAGGTCCCCACTAGGGATGAATGGGAGCAAGGGCCACCTACTCCTGATGTAAACAGCCTTGTCTGGTATACTGATGGTTCCAAAATGGAATCTGGTACGGGCGCGGGTGTTTATTCCGAAAACCATGAAATTAGCCAAAGCTTAGGCGAATATGCTACGGTTTTTCAGGCTGAAACATATGCAATAATCATATGTGCTATGAAGATCCTCGACCTGAACATCAGGGACCGAGTGATTTACATACTCAGCGACAGTCAAGCAGCACTCAAGGCTATCGCCTCAGTGCGAGTAGACTCAAGGCTGGTACTAGAAGCTGCTCAAACCCTTAACAGACTGGGCCGGACAAACAGGGTAACCCTCATGTGGATACCAGGCCACGCCGGATTTAAAGGGAATGAGCACGCTGACAGGCTTGCCAGACAGGGCTCGGAATCGTTATTCACGGGACCGGAGCCATGCATTGCACTCTCTATGAGTACAATAGCCATGACGCTAAAAAAGTATATGGTGGAGAAACATCTATCGGAATGGCAGCTGCTACCGGCGCTTAAGCATTCAAAGGCCTTCATCGGGGTGACAGGGAGCAGCTGGTGTAAGGCTCTCTGCGAAGGTAGCAGGAATCAAGCCAGACTGATAATTGGGGCTCTAACAGGGCATTATGCCACAAACAAAATGCTCCACAGGATGCGACTAGTGCAATCACCGCTATGTCGCAGATGTGGTGACGAAGAGGAGTCTATGGAACACCTGCTGTGTACCTGTGACTCGTTGGCTGCTTGCCGAATGAGTCTCCTGGGGGTGGCCTACCCACAACCAAGGGACTATGGGCTCCAATCTGCAAAGACTGTCATAAAGATGATGGTAACAATATTTGGAGATTTGGAGTGATAGGCAAGGGGATGCACAAAAGATCCGGCATAAGGGTCAAAGTGCGCCACGGTTAATCTGTGGCCCCCGCTATAAGATAAGATAAGATAAGATCTTGGGATACCAAGCATAACTTAGTATGGATACCCCTGAAAATACAAGGCTACGTATTTTTAATATGTTTTGTCATTTGTGGTATATAAGATATTTTTGTTACAATGAAATCATTTTTTAATTTTCTTTCAATTGTAACTGCCCCGTAACTGTAAAAAGAACCAAAATATAAAGCGGCTAGACTTGATTACATTAGAGAAATAAATTTATCAGAAACTAAACTGCGGACGTGTGGACTGTGATGCCTAATGATTAAGAAAAAAAAGAGTAATTTATTTCTTAATTATTTGAAACCGTTACAACATACAAACCACTACATGCAGTCAGGATGAGTCAGGCTTGAGAAGCAGTCACATAAAAATATATTTACATTTTCTTATAAATAATGGCTTCTTGCGTTTAGCACATTTAGTCAGTGTCAAGTAAAGGATATATTAATAATATTTAATTAATAGTAAATGAGAATGAGTGATAGAGATGATAAATGGTAAATAAGAGAATGTACAGATGTGGGACTATACTGAGATCTCACATGGACTTCTTGAGAGAATTTGAAAAGTGATGTTGCACTGCTTTGTTTGATTTACCAACAATCATGTATATTCACAAACACTTAAAGGTTTATAATCCACTATCATAACACAATAACTTTCGAGATATCACATATTTTGAAATTAAAACAAAACTGCACACATGACGCTTAACTCTCCCGCCAAGAAGTCCGAAACAAATGCTACAAGATCGACCATCAAACTAATTGTCAACCAGTTTCATTTGTTTTAGTTTAGAGCGTACAAAACAAAACAAGGTTTAATAGCGTCAGTCTTCTAATAAGGCTTTCACGATAGTGATTGTGCGGTATTTGTAACAAATTGTTTCCGACCTTCAATCCAACATGGATCTCAGAAAATCTGGAAGCTTTATTGAGATACAGCAATCGGGATAAATGACGAAACATTATTTTTTATTTGTAAAGATTTTTCTTACGTCTGATATTTCTTGTTTCCTTTCAGCTGTTACCACAATATAAAAGATTATGTTACTATCAATAACTCTCTTCAGGCTCATATGTTTTCT
This sequence comes from Musotima nitidalis, assembly GCA_949126915.1. NCBI lineage: Eukaryota > Metazoa > Arthropoda > Insecta > Lepidoptera > Crambidae > Musotima > Musotima nitidalis. The sequence continues at coordinate 17,280,226 of OX421425.1, forward strand.
TGTTTCTAGAACCCGGAGGTTTCTTATATCGATAAATCAATATAAGGGTGTACAGGGATCCTATCAATACTTGAGGAGCCCAAGCCAACCTGCAAGTGGTGCATCTGCCGATCAACGGACGAGGCTCTGGCGAACATAGTGTTACGCTTCCTTTCTATTCACATAATTGAATAGATTTTGCAATAAAGAATTAAACTGAAAGGTGTTTTCTTTATCACAATATTTAGATGTAAGTACTAAATAAAAGATCAATCAAGTTCCTGTCAGCAGGGAATTGGTGCGTTACTTTTTAAAATGACGCTCATGAGAGCATTGTTGAACAAAACTAGGTTTTTTTTTACTTTGAATGTTGATATACACTACACAACTTATTTATTGAGTCCCGACAGCCGTGATTTAAATCACGGAAGCGCTAGATATTAACAGTCACTTATTCAAACACGGCCTTGAGAAAACTCGCTGAGTTCTAGCGCTTCATTCCTTTCATTGTTACCAATAAAAACAAATGATATCGCTAACATACAGCCATACAGCTCTGATTCGATACAAGAAACATCTATACGTAGAACGTCTGGGCGTCATAAATCCAGCGGTTTCATTACACGCTTCAACTCCAAGCTCAGTGGTTATATAGCTGGTGAACACAAATGGCTCGCCGAGCGCGACCCTGCTCTTCTTGTTTATATGTGAATTGGCATATTATCTGGATTTTCTTCAAAGCTTTTTTATGTCAATTTTAAGGCTTCGGATCGTTTGATGTAAGGCTGTATGAGCTGAACACTATTGCCCTAGTTAGTTAAAATAAAACGATATACATACTTAAATTTTTATTTAGCTTTTTGAACGACTTCTTGGCGGGAAAGTGAATCGTCATGATTGTAGTATTGTTTTATTTTCTAAAATTTGTGATATTTCTAACATTAATGTGTAATAACGGTGTATTATTAACCGTTAAATGTTTGTGAATATACATGAGTGTTGGTGAATCAAACAAAGCAGTGCAACATCACTTTTCAAATTCTCCAAAGGAGTGCATGTGAGATCTCAGTATAGTCCCACATCTTTACTGAGGACTCAAGGGGCTTAGGGGAGGGTATCTCATTTACCATTTATCATCTTTATCACCACTCATTCTCATTTACTATGAATTATATATTATTAATATATCACTTACTTGACACTGGCTAGATGTGCTAGAATCCATTATTTAAAAGAAAAAAATATATATTTAGCTTTTTGAACTGTCAATTTGGCGCATTTCAAGGCTTCGGATCGTTTAAGCTATATGGATTTGAAGTGAGGCTGTATGTCATGAACACTTTTATCCTTGTTAGAACAATAAACAATGGAAATACTTCAACACAGCCATTCTCATTTTGGACGTTATTAACGTATCAATCTATATAAACTTATGTAACGATGAGTTTTTTTTTATATATTTTTAGAGAGTTACCGTTCTATATAATTATAGTTATACATATGCCACGTTATGATGTAAGTCTTGACACACACACACACAAAATTACGCCTGTTTCCCCGAAGGGTAAGACAGAGGCATATTATAAGCCCACCCTTCGCCAATTATATTGCGGTCCCGAGTTGGCGAGCCTATTGCCGCTTACCGGGAACTTGTATGTTCGCCAGAGCCTCGTCCGTTAATCGGCACGTGCACAACTTGCAGGTGAGGTTCACTTGGAGTCCAAAGTTGGTTGGACCCCTATACACTCTTGTAAGTCCTTATTATCACTATATTCGGTAATTGTAAAATGTAAGGCCATATCTGTTTAGACAATTATAATCCTATAACGCTAACAGCTGTCTCCATAGATGTTTTTTTTTTGTACAACTGGTGGAATTTGATCTACTTAATTAACACTTACATTGGTTTGTAAAAGCTCGAACCAATAAGTCTAAATGTAGAGTTTTCAATAAACATTTGTTGAAGCCAAAAAAGATCCTATAAAAGATAAATGCAAATATTTAGGCAACACTTCTGTAACATCTAAATTAGTTGGAATCACGCCAGTCATGTAACTTGTACGTACGATATTTCTTTAGATATTGCCTATAGACTACACATGCCAATAGACATGTCTATCACATAAACATACATTCAAAAATGCTGATCGGACTCAGACTTAGACTCATATTTAAATAAATAAATAAAAAATATTTCTGACACTTACACCAATTATTCAGTTCCAAGATAAGTATCAATAAGAACTTGTGGTATGGATACTAAATAACGCATAAACAAACATAAGTACTTTTTTTTTTATAAATACATACTTAATATACATAGAAAAACCCCCAGACCAGAACAAATATTCATGTTTATGCACACAAAGATCTGTCCTGTGTGGGAATCGAACCCTCGACCTCAGAAGTGGAGTGCGGGTATATTCACCACCACGCCATATCGGTCGTCATTTAATTCATTTTCGACAGTAAAAATAGGTACATACATTTTCTGGTAACTTCGTAAAGTAGGAAACCTTAACACTATAGCTCAATAGACTCAAACTAATACCTACAGTAAATGGTCTCGTTAGTATTTAAGTTGATGTTCATAAGAGCTTTCTTGAGCCAATTCGAAAATAAAGTTTTTACTTTGTCTTTATAGAAAAAAGAGGTTACTCTGTGCAAGTTCAATTATCCATGTTGATCGTCGGAACGCAAAAAATGACAGAGTTTTGGTGGCGACTAATGTTGAAAGAAAGAAAGCAAGAAAAACATTTATTCATAACCATGTACAAAAATAAAAAGGAAAAAGAAAATTAAACTGAACATACCTACATCTCTACATGATTATGAAAAGGTATCTGCTCAGCATGCGCCGCAGCATCTAAGTGAGGCCTCGACGCTGGTCTTCTGTAGATACCTGAACTAAAATAATATGCAAGATACTAAACAAAAATAAAAATATTACAATACAAAGAGAGGGCACTGCTACAAAGAGTATTTATTGCTCGATATACAAATTACAGATAAAAATTGGACTCCAATTGAATATAATATAGCCACGCATAATATGTGTCATTTTGCTTGCCTCAAAATAAAATATTTATGGTCATTTAAATAAATAATATAAGAGAATGAAAACTACTACTTAGCTTTTGTCCTTTTGTTTATTAATAAGATTGTAATTTTCTTTGAAAGCACGTAATGTCAGACCAATAAGACTTGAGTTTTGTCATTGTGTAACGCAATATCTAATCTATTGAAGTAGCAGGTCTATGGCTAGCGTTAGGAACCCCTCAACAATAACTTTCTGAAGATGAAGGCTGTTTCTAATAGCATTCTTATTTGAAACAGCGAACTTGGTGTACATGTATAAGTAATAACATGTATAGACTAATATTATAAAGCTGAAGAGTTTGTTTGTTTGTTTGCTTGAACGTGCTAATTTCAGGAACTACTGGTCCGATTTGAAAAATTCTTTCAGTGTTAGATAGCCCATGTATCGAGGAAGGCAATAGGCTCTATATTATCACGCTAAGACCAAAAGGAGTGGAGCACCAATGAAGAATGTTTCAAAATCGGGTGATATTTCCCTATTGAGATAATTTGTCCTATATAGATATGTCCTATAATGCTCCACGCCATATCTCTCGTAATAGTTATAAAAGTTATGAATAATGCCAAGGAAAGATCTCTTCGATCCGGGAGCTCATGTGGAAACACAGCTAACGTCGTCTCAGCGACGTCTAACTGAATTTAAAGTATCTGCTTTATATTCACGAAGTAAGCCAACATATCATGCTGACCACTTGGCCGACAGCAGGCGAATAGAGATGTTGACTTTGGAATAATAGCTAACACGAGTTAGTGCCCGCGATTTTGTCTGCGCAGGATCTGTACTTTACAATTGAGTGATAGGATTAGGAATGAAGTAATAAGGACCGAAGCTGGTGTTAAAGAAAATATAGTGACAAGAATTGAGAAAGGTATGCTCAGACGGTTTGGTCATGTTGAGAGGATGAATGAAAGTAAACTAACGAAAGTGATTTATGATGGACAAGTCAATGGAAGTGTTGGGAGTGGAAGACCACGTAAGACCTTCCATGACCAAATTCAGATAGTTTTGGAGAAAGGGCAGGTCAAAAGTACCCTAAGCCGACGGGCATGTATGAAAATTGAAAGTTGTGATCTCTGCCTACCCCTACGCGAAAGACGCATTATGCACATGTATGTATATATTGTTACATTGTTATTATGCTTTATAGCCGTTGTGCTATTTTGCTATGATGTATGACTGTGATAAAAGGTTTCTTTAGTGCTATTGGTTACGGCTACTGGGGACCCTTTCAATACTTCAAATAGTCACTGTGTGCGTTTTGTATTGTTAATTTAAATTATATTTGATTGATAATTTAAAAGAGCATAGCCTGTGGGTTTCTTGTAAAAGTAAAAAAGTAAAAGTAAAAAAAATATTTATTTCATAAACTATTATACATAGAACCTGAAAACGTCATGATTACAAATGACAAAAAAAAATACAATCGAAATAATATTACACTAAATCACGAAGCTTAGATTCACTAACATGCAACAAAACAATTTAAAAACAAAAAAATAATTAAGTGTTCTTCCCAGTTCTTTAGTAAGTTAGTTTCAAGTAAGTTTCTTGCCAGTTCTTCTTACAAAGCGGTGGCTCTGAACTGGCACTCAAATTCACTTACACTTAATTTTTGTGTTTTTGCATGTAAGTGAATCTAAGCTTCGTGATTTTATTGTAGGAGTGTTTAGTTTTTTTTTTTTATATAATTTGTTTTGACGTTTTCAAATGATCTATAATAATTTATGAAATAAAGAACTTTTTACTTTTATAAGCTATGTAGATTTTATTTAAACCTTCTTTTAAAAGTTTCATTAAAACCCATTTAGTAGTTTCTACTTTAACAAGTGAGGAACATCAAAGCTTAAACATACAAACATTCGAGTTTATAATATCAGTAAGGACTGGCTCTCGGGGCTGCGGCTCTGCAAACTTGCTATGTACGGTTATGAAAATTGGTTGGTAAACATCATTATTTCACCGAGAATATGTGTCCTATATTCTCGACTATTGCTACGAGTATTTGTACTATTCGTGCATACAAGTTACCCTATTGGACGACTTATGATGGCCTATGAAGCTATGCTATCAAAGATTTGTAGACATTATACCGAAGACACAAGTAATTAAGTTTACTTAGTTTAGATATACAACGCTGTGATTAACTGCATTACTACATACATACATACATTCACGCCTGTTTCCCCGAAGGAGTAGGCAAAGGCATTAATACGCCCACACTTCGCCAATTATATAGTGGTCCCACGTAATAGGTGGCGAGCCTAATGCTGCTTTTCGGGCACTGTTTTGTTCACCAGAGCCTCGTTCGTTAATCGGCAGGTGCACCACTTGAAATTAAGGTTGGCTTGGGCTCTTTAGGTTAAAATCCCTACGCACCTAATTCCAATACGCAACTGCATTACCAACCCAATTTATTTTCGTAAAATAATTTAATTAGGCTAAAATAAAGTGATATTATAACAGCGGAACACCTCTTTCGAAATGATTTCAAATTAAGGCTGCTGGGATCGCAGGATTGTTTGAAAAGAGCGCGGGCAAATGCGGCCCGAAATTAAAAAGGCAGTTGTCCCACCGGCGACGATGAACGAGAAGCGAGGGGAGCTGGAATCTAGAAATTAATTGGCGAGAATCGGGAAGCGAGTTTGTAAGTCTGATGGTTTTGTCGCTAGGCTATAGCGAGTGTGCGAGTGCGTCAGACGATTACTCGTGTAACTCGTGTTACTCGCGAGCAGTCCACAAAAATGACCACTAGTTGGTCTCTCGGCGTGAGTTCTGATTGCCAAGCGAACATCGCTGAGCGAATAATCTATTTAATAGCTCTTGTCACTCAGCGACAAACAAGTGAAGCAAGTCCTTGCCGGCAGTGAGAACAGACAGTGACTAACTATTTTTATATGCATCTCTTTTTAAGAATGTTTAGTATTTGTATGTTTCTTGAGCGAGAAAATAGACGATAGAAAGTCGTTTTCTCGCTGTCAGTGGAATAGCTGCCTTACGAAAGAACATGGATAGTATTTTTGTGCAGCAGACTTCCCCTCTAAAGAAGTAGCGCTCTTAGATTTAAGTGACGTTGGCGTTCATAAGTGCTTCGGATGCTTGTCTTTAAGCTTGAATAAATGAATTTGAATTTCGAGCCAATAAAAGTCTTAACTCATCCTTTCGCTCCTTACATCAGGAGATTGTAAATTAATGAAATAAAATAAAATATACTTTATTGTCTTTAAAATCAACATGATCATTTAGATTCGTCAAACATTCAGACACAAAATTGAAATTCGATATATTTTATAACAACAATGAAAGAGATATGAGCTGTACAATAATAAAGAAATAAAAGCAAATGGGTTCTTTGTCAGAATTTGTCAAGGTTTGTCAGTTTATTCGTCTGTTGTGGTTTTTCTTAAGATTTATCAGTCTGTCTGTGAATCTTATCGGGGGGATCTGTCAGTCAACTTGTCTTGATTTTAAAGGAGGGAGGGGATTTTCCGTTAGTCAGACAGTCTGTCGGTGACTCTAACGAGGCTTCCAAAAGGCAACGAGATTAATGCCTTTTCAACCTGAAAAAAAAATCTACTGACCTCCACGCCATACGACATCGTAAACTATTAAAAGGCGCCATTATTACTCTGGCCCAATACAATAAACCCGATTACAATGTAACCAACCGAAGACCTATTACTACTAAACCTTCAGACATTGAACACTCCACTGATTTCAGTTCGCATAAAACTCTCAAACGCTTAAGAGCTTAACGACCCTTTTTTCTTACGTTCACCAGCGATCCACATATAAAATCCCGATAGAACTTTGGAATTAGTGAAGGGAAACTAAGTGAAATGTCACTGGAAAGGGGATTGTTACCTTTATTTAATGACGCTCGTTCCCACAGAATTTACTGGAATAAAGGGAAAGACAAAAAAAAGTGTTTAAAGTTTGTAGGTTTTTTGTAAGAGATAACTTGCGTGATGCTGGGGGCAACGCCACCGGTTAATTATTGAAAATGATTTTTACTTTTAATGTCAAAAATGGTAACCCTTGACAATAATAATGTACCTTAGTATTCACCGAAACATAAATACATTTGGGTGGCGCTGCCAGGATTCTACTTACAGGGGTGGCCTTACAGCAGACCTTAAAGCACATATTACCTTGAAAAATAATTACAATATTATTATCTTCTGTTACAAGCAAGTGATGGATTAAAAATATCTTTGTAACAATTTCCGCGCTACTATAATTTCCCGAAAAATCGAGAAACTATTCAACACGACACGTGAAGACATCGTTATTCTGAGGCTCCTATCTTACCTGAAGATGCCCTGTGTAAGGGCGAAACACGTGTCGTGTTGAATAGTTTCTCGGGAAATTATAGTAGCGCGGGAATTGTTACAAAGATATTTTTAATCCATCACTTGCTTACAATGGATTTCCGCAAAGTAACGCCTAAATCAATAAATTCTTCTGTTACAGTTTTAAATTATATTAGAAGACTTTGTGTATTACTTATGCAGATTATGCAGGGAAAACCCGCGCAAATGCGCTACAATTTTACTGTTTTTTTGAGTATTACTTAGGTAACTAACACAATAATTTAACGTAAATAAAAACAAAAAGCAGAAAATTAATTTTAAAAAATTAAGCTACTACATTACATAGTATCGTAGCTAATGAGCATTTCGAAACATATACCTATAACCTAAGCTATTTGTATTAACTCAAATATAAAGACAGACGATTGTAAAACATACTGTCTAAAACTAATTTGAAATGAACCGAAAAAAGGAAAAATAAATACCTACTGTTTGTCAGGAAAAAGCAACAAAAAAGTAACATAATTATACATTTCCGGAATGTTATAAGGACTTAATGTAAATGAACGTAAAGTTGAGAGAAATTTAATTAAAATGTATGTTAAATTTAACATGAAATGGGATTTGCAACCACCGAATTTTGGTCATGTCTCTATACCCTTCTTCAAATTAAAGGTTTTGCTCATTTTCAACAGAAAAAAATAGTGGATATTTATCTTATTCTCAGTGTTACATAATAGGTTGGGGAAAAAGTCTTTTCGTATTTTTGTATGAAAAGTCAAGACATTTTTTTCAAAGTTTATTTACATTTATTTACAATATATATGTACCGTTTTGTTGAATAACTTTCTGCCATTTTGTGGGCAGAGACATTATCCCGTTACTGTAGAAACTTTGGGTCTTCTGATCAAAAAACGGAACAAATAGTTTTGGCAGTCCTCTCTTGAGGTCAACCTTACAGAACCTAAAGAATTCTGCAGAGACCGAAACAGGTGAAAATCTGAAGGCGCAAGGTCAGGGCTATATGGTGGATGCACTAGGACCTCCCAGTCGAACTCTCTTAATTTTTGCTGAGTGGCTAAAGATGTGTGTGGTCTAGCGTTATCGTGATGAAAGACCACACCCTTCCTGTTGATCAATTCCGGCCGTTTTCTCTCGACTGCTTCCTTTAATCTCATCAGTTGCTGGCAGTAAAGATCAGAATCGATGGTTTTGCCGGGCGGTAAAAGCTCATAATAAACAATGCCCTTCCAATCCCACCATACACACAGCATCACCTTATTTCGTGTTAGGCCAGGTTTGGCCACAGTCTGTGAAGCCTGGCCAACTTTCGACCACGACCTTTTTCGCACGTTCTTGTCGTACGTGATCCACTTTTCATCGCCAGTTATCAATCTCTTCAAAAACGGCTCGGTTTCATTATGTCTCAATAATGAATCGCAAATGAGTACACGGTTCATTAAGTTTCTTTGAGTGAGCTCGTGTGGCACCCAAATATCGAGCTTTTTTGTATAACCAGCTTTCTTCAAATGGGTCAAAACTGTTTTGTGGTCAATTCCCAGTTCTTCAGCTACATCGTAACTACTAATATGCCGATCTTGCTCCACTCTTTCAAAAATGGCGTCCATTTTATTCGTAACAGGGCGACCAGAGCGAGGTGCATCTTTAACATCAAAATTTCCGGACTGAAAACGTTTGAACCAAATTTGTGCTACTCTTACTGACACTGCATCAGGTCCATAAACATCACAAATTTATTTCACTGCTTGAGTTGCATTTTTGCCTTTTTTATAATAAAATTTTAAAATGTATCGAATTTCTTCATTAGATTCACTCATTTTTACGGAGAGAAAAACAAATGAAAACTAGCGGGAAACAACTTTTTTTTATTTTTTTCTTTTCTTTATAATGGAACCTTTTTAATGTTACCAAAACCAGCCAGACACAAATAGTACAGTCAAAAAAAAATTATAATAAGTTTATACCTACGTTATGCGAAAAGACTTTTTCCCCGACCTAATATGAATAGGGTAAAAAGTAATTTAGTCCAAAACGCAATTTCAATTCCGCTTTCTCCCAGCGAGAATGATATTATAACTAAAAGAGGCAGATGTCGCTCTAGAAAACTGAGGCGTCAAAATTATTTAAAATAACAAATAAAAAAAAATAACAATTGTCGTAATTTGATTTAGCGCTGTCCTTAGCTGTATGATTCGAAATTATCATCTGTCTCATTTATATTTGTTACCATGGATGTATATGTCGTAGAACAATTAAATCTGAATACGGCGAAGTACGAATACGAGTATACCTTTTTTTTTCGGATGAAAAATCATGTAATGATCTTCTCCCGCTGTGTATACAGCGAGTCTGACTCACCCAGACTTTTCTGACTAAAACCATCCATGTTCCCTCTTGAGCCCGCTACGTCCAGCTGTACGCAGCAATACGAGTATACCTACCTCATCTTTAAGTAAAATATCATTGTACATCGATGTCTTGTGAAATATCTGTTTATCTTGTCCCTTGAGTACAAAGTTAATCGTTCCACGTAACCATGGCAACCACAATACGAAGTTTCTAGAACATTTGTTGTTGTTACTTGTCACGGAACAAAACTTTCCGAAAAGAAAAAGTGTGCTCCCGTAAATCTTTTATCGATACCCTAATCCTTTACTCGGAGTTGCTTTCTCTGATTACAAACACAAAACACAAGATAATATAACACATATATATTTTATTCGGTCCAAAAAAAAGAAGAGACAATAATTTATTTGTTTCAAAAACAGATATTTGAATAATAATAAATTACTAATAAGTAATAGACTATAGTATGCTGCGCTTTAATTTCTACTACTGCGACTGCATACCATATATATCGGGGGTATACCCCGACTGGTTTCCACCTTGAGGTAGTTGGGGGGGGCTGAGGGCTGAGGGAGCCAGGAGGGTTTTAGGCAGCGAAGGCAGGGGGTCTAACCCTGCTGTCTAACCATAGACCCTCCGAAAAGTCGGCCACACACGCTATAGTCGCACAAGGAGGTAGGAGGGGCGCGTCCACTGCGCCTCTCTGAGGAAGTCCTCGCGGTTTTGGTCTGGGGGACGATGGCTGCATAATATGTGTTTTTCATTCTCCTGATTGTCTATAGTCAGAATCATATTGTAGTTACCATCCAATGCCACATAAGATCAACCCACGTCGCTATTGTCACGAGCCTTAGGGCGTGTTTTGCGTACCACTTGTTCGTACAAAACTATCGAAAAAATAAACAAAGAAACCTCTTTTTCACTCAGGAATAGAACTTTCTTTTCTTTCAAAGTCGAACGAAAATTGCAACTCATCCAACTGGGACTGTTATAAACAATCTCACACAACAGTTACCAAACTCGGGACCGGCGAGCTCTTTCAAATGCCCCACAATATATGACTTCCATTTGTATACGTCGCCACATCTTGGCTTGTGTCCAAAGAAATATCTATCTGTGAAAGAGATACTTCGTTTCACATTAAAGTTTTCAGTTCAAAGGTTTTCGTGTGGCATACGAACTATTTGAAGACGAAACTGCCACAAATCATATACCGATGTTAGGTTGCTTAAAAACCGGTCTTATACATGGTGGAATATCAAAAAGTATTTTCGTTAAACTATTTATGAGATAAATGAAACTGCCAAATCTGACTATAGTCCGGCAATCTCATGCGCGAACGTCCCGCGGGGTGACAGACGGTGGCGGGGACGAGGTAAACAAGATGTAAGCGGGTAACGGGGAAGGGGAAACTTCTCTTCGTGTGTAGCCGTGTGCTAAAATGACACGCTACCTCGTCCCCGCCACCGTCTGTCACCCCGCGGGACGGTCGCGCACGAGATTGCCGGACTATAGTAGCCAGACTCTGGGTATGATGTAAAGTAAAATAATATACTAGTTTGATTAATGTGAATTCTGGTTCTTTTTAAGTGTAATTTATAAACGTACATATATCATAATAATTATTGTTAATTAGAGCACTCTATCGCGCTACTTCTTATGTCCCCATGACCTGGGGGCCTACCGCCGAGTTCGATGGCAATCGATTAAAAGGCAAAATGGATTTCGAATTGATTCTGTCGTACCGCCGAACTCATGGAAATCGAAATAAAAAAGGCGTTCTCCATTTACCTATTGGTCTGTCACGGACTGAAGGTCATGAATGAGAGGTGGCTGTCGGCAGATTCCCCGGTACGGATTAATGAACGTAAACAAAGTTTGATCTAGATGGATTACCGGTAATCTATCGAATTCGGCGGTAGGCCCCCTGTCCAGCCCAAGGTTGCCTGGAAGTTGTGCAACTAAAACATGGCTTTAGATCAGAAATACTAAATTGTTCCCTTGTTTATATCGGAATGGTCAAATAGTAATTTTATTATTAGTTGCGGGATAAGGTAGATAATTTTGTACAAAATACGTCACTTTTATTAATATCCGCCGCCGGGAAAGGACTTTTTCAATTCAAGATGATATTTCGAGACAGTTAGTTTTTCTTTATTTTACTTTAAACAACTGAACGATACTAAACTGTTTTTAAAATACAATATAACCGCACTCCTATTTCTAAAAAAAATAAGTAGGAACACCACTTGCAGGTGAGTTTGGCTTTAGCTACTCAGGCCCTGGTAGAATCCCTATGTGTGTATACATATTATTAATATACAATTTTTAAATGACGAATTTTATTTCGTCATTTTTAATATCTTGCATGCCGTTTATTGGTAAAATGCACTATCAAAATGCATACGGTAAAATGGACTATCGCTTAAATTGATATCTTAGTAATACCTGCTTTAAGGCAAAAAAAAATATTTTATTTGAATAATAATATTTCTTCACAGCCCTTAGAGAAGACTCATTTAACTTGTATCAATTATTTATAAAATTAGTAGCTCGTTTCGTAGCACTTCATAGTGTCGTAGCACTTTGTAGCTTGGTAAACCGTAGCGCTGTGTAACGCCGTAGCGCTTAACATACATTGCGCATTCATATTAATAATTTGATAGACTTCTTGGCGGGAAAGAAAATCAAGTCCAATATGTAATGAATATCAAGTCCAATATGGAAATAATTGCATTCTAGTAATTTTGCGCATTAAACATTCAATAGGATTTGACAGAGTTTTTTTTATCTTTAATTACACATCGTCCATGCGAGAAACACGTGCTATACCTTGCTTATGTTAAAAACACGTTGAAGAAATGAAGCCACACACTCTTGGCCAGGATCGTAGAAAGTAGGAGTGTGTACCCTACTAGGAAAATGCTTGACAATGCAGGCTGTTAAAAAACCTCATCAAAGCTGAGAGCTCAATATTCTGCCCAGCATGAGGATAATATTTTCTTTTGAGACTTGACCTGGAAATCAAGAGCTTTAAAATTATTTGGTGGTAACACCACCATAATAGTGTATAGGGTTCCTATCAAGATCTAAGGAGCCCAAGCTAACCTCACCTGCAAGTGGTGCACCTGTCGATCAACGGACGAGGCTCTGGCGAACATAACAGCGGCAATAGGCTCGCCACCTATTACGTGGGGTCAACAATATAACTGGCAAATTGTGGGCGTATAGTGTGCCTCTGTTGACACTGCCGGGGAAACAGGCGTCATTGTATGTATGTATGTTTCTACCACCACAGTTTACCGCAAGCCCGACGACAGCACCCGACCTGATTAACGGCCCCGAAAGAGCGACCGCGACCCGAGAGCCGGCGCACCAGCTCGAAGCTCTCAGAGAGAACCCGAGGACCCTCAGACTGCTGCACTGCGTCACATTGTAGTCATGTCCAGTAAAACCGTCACAGTCAAGTCAAAGTCCTGCCCTAGTATAGAAGTGGAGACTTTACTAGAGGTTTCTGTGGAGTTTTGTTTCCTTACTACACTTGTGTATATTAGGTCGGGGAAAAAGTCTTTTCGCATAACGTAGGTATAAACTTATTATAAAATTTTTTTGACTGTACTATTTGTGTCTGGCTGGTTTTGGTAACATTAAAAAGGTTCCATTATAAAGAAAAGAAAAAAATAAAAAAAAGTTGTTTCCCGCTATTTTTCATTTGTTTTTCTCTCCGTAAAAATGAGTGAATCTAATGAAGAAATTCGATACATTTTAAAATTTTATTATAAAAAAGGCAAAAATGCAACTCAAGCATTGAAAAAAATTTGTGATGTTTATGGACCTGATGCAGTGTCAGTAAGAGTAGCACAAATTTGGTTCAAACGTTTTCAGTCCGGAAATTTTGATGTTAAAGATGCACCTCGCTCTGGTCGCCCTGTTACGAATAAAATGGACGCCATTTTTGAAAGAGTGGAGCAAGATCGGCATATAAGTAGTTACGATGCAGCTGAAGAACTGGGAATTGACCACAAAACAGTTTTGACCCATTTGAAGAAAGCTGGTTATACAAAAAAGCTCGATATTTGGGTGCCACACGAGCTCACTCAAAGAAACTTAATGAACCGTGTACTCATTTGCGATTCATTATTGAGACATAATGAAACCGAGCCGTTTTTGAAGAGATTGATAACTGGCGATGAAAAGTGGATCACGTACGACAAGAACGTGCGAAAAAGGTCGTGGTCGAAAGTTGGCCAGGCTTCACAGACTGTGGCCAAACCTGGCCTAACACGAAATAAGGTGATGCTGTGTGTATGGTGGGATTGGAAGGGCATTGTTTATTATGAGCTTTTACCGCCCGGCAAAACCATCGATTCTGATCTTTACTGCCAGCAACTGATGAGATTAAAGGAAGCAGTCGAGAGAAAACGGCCGGAATTGATCAACAGGTAGGGTGTGGTCTTTCATCACGATAACGCTAGACCACACACATCTTTAGCCACTCAGCAAAAATTAAGAGAGTTCGACTGGGAGGTCCTAGTGCATCCACCATATAGCCCTGACCTTGCGCCTTCAGATTTTCACCTGTTTCGGTCTCTGCAGAATTCTTTAGGTTCTGTAAGGTTGACCTCAAGAGAGGACTGCCAAAACTATTTGTCCCGTTTTTTTGATCAGAAGTCCCAAAGTTTCTACAGTAACGGGATAATGTCTCTGCTCACAAAATGGCAGAAAGTTATTCAACAAAACGGTACATATATATTGTAAATAAATGTAAATAAACTTTGAAAAAAATGTCTTGACTTTTCATACAAAAATACGAAAAGACTTTTTCCCCAACCTATTATATCTGCAGAAGTTATGTCTATAAATCCACTACCTTTACACATAAAAACTCAAATTTACACTAGATAAGGAAAATAAACATTGCCGCGATGTGTCTCCGCTTTGGCGCCAAAACTTTTAAGGTCAAAATAGTTCGAACATTTTTTTTAAAAATCTTGTCACGCGCGCGTTGACTACACACAGAGACGCGGTCTGTGGTGCGCGTTTTATTTCGTGCCACTATTTGCAGTTTTTAACACCAAAAAACAAAAAATAATTTACCCTCCAAAAAAGTCGATATACCTCTTTTTATGCCTCTGGGTTTGAGCAGGCTCTTTTTACACCCTGTATGTCTGAATTTACCCAGAATCATTTGTAAAACATTGAATACAACAATTAGCTGGTAACGATACATGCCAATATCCACAGTAATTTGCATACAGAATACGTGTGTCGAGATAATTTGATTGTTGATTGGTAAATGTTCATCACATGTCGCGGATTATAGAATTACAATATATTTTAACAAAGGCCATTGAAATACCGCAATAGTGTGGTTGTACCTCTTTTAGAATAAGTTGATTGAATAACTTATGGTGTTAGTTAGACTTGTAGGTTGATAGGCTGTGACCGATGTCAGAGACCCTATTTAGCGGCTTTTAAAGTTCACAGCAGGACACCATACATATGCCTCTGCCAAACCGCACTGGATCAGCAGTAATAATTATTTCTAAAAAAAAAAGTTTCTTTCTTTTAAATAATGGCTTTGTGCCTTTAGCGCATTTAGCCAGTGTCAAGTAGAAGTTATTATATTAATATATATGTAGAATTCATAGTAAATAAGAATGAGTGGTGATAAAGATTATAAATGAGATGCTCTCCCCAAAACCCCTTAAGTCCTCAAGTAAAGATGTGGGACTATACTGAGATCTCACATGGACTTCTTGAGAGAATTTGAAGTGCTGTTGCACTGCTTTGTTTGATTTGTCTACACTGTATGTTCACAAACACTTCACGGTTAATAATCCACCGTTATTACACATTACTATTGAAAATATCAAAGAATTAGAAAATTAAACAAAGCTGCAGACATGACATAACGCTTCACTTTCCAGCCAAGAAGTTTATATAAAGTTTTAACTTATTTTTCTTGTTTTTACTTTGATTGATAAACCATCAAATGACCATCTCCCGCTGTGGGTGAAGGGTACTCATGTTCTTTCATAATCATGTCCTAGCATTATCCCGGTTGCCCTAGACTTAAGCTTAGGGCCCAGAGTCTGCTCACTGGTTCAAACAGATTTGACTGAATTTCAGTCATTACGTGGAGCTACTGCCGCATGAACTCCGCAACCCAGAGCGAAACATCATTCTCTGGTTAAACGAGCTGTCAGTCTGTTGGAAGGCACTGACTTCGTAAAAACGACTGCTATAGATGTTCATGACAGCCGGGACCAACGGCTTAACATGCTTTCCGAGGCACGAAGCAAGCGATAGTTAAGCACATAACTTCGAAAAGTCATAGGTGCACCACCAACGTTTGAACCAGAGACCCTCTGAATTTAGAGGCCAGGGGTCTCGCCACTGGGCTATCGCCGCTCCAATCCATGTTCCTTCATGAGCCTGCTATATCCCGGGACCGTGGTAACCCATTTGAACTGTCAAAGTCAAAGTCAAAGTCAAAAATACTTTATTTCATAAACTATTACATAGTACTTGAAAACGTCAAAATTATAAAAAAATAACAAAAACAAATAAAATATAACTATACTAAAATCACGAAGCTTAGATTCACTTGCAACCAAATAATTTAAAAAAACAAAAAACATTTAAGTGCAAGCGAATCTAAGTGCCAGTTCCGAGCCACCGCTCTGTAAGAAGAACTGGCAAGAAACTCACAGGCTACTTCTCCTGCAACAAGTTATGATACCTATACCAATTTTATCTTTTATTCATGCTATATCAATGCACTTACAGATATAACATAATGGTATCGCGTGCGAATTTGGCTCGATCTCTGAGTCACCTTCATAGACTCCGTGATGCCAATACTGATTTTGATTTCTCATTTAATAGTTGGTTAATTATTAAACAGGCATTATTGACTTAATGTCAAAATTTGTGGGAACAATAAGATAACATATCGTCGGGAATATTGCAATTTCGCGTAACTGAAAAATATTGCTAACTTAAGTTAATAGGCGTAATTGTCGCAAAGCCTAAATTATGAACTTGCAGAAGACTAGAGATATAACAAGTACTGAATTATATAATGTGTAAAAATCAACTCGAAATTAGTTGAAATAAGAAACTTATCAAGTTTCCCTTGTAAAACTAGATCGATTGCAGATAAGCGAATTTTACGTATGGTAGTTTCGCGGATTTGCAGTATCCCCAACGATATGTAACTCAGATGATATAGATAGTGAATAATGTACCTATTTAATAACATACTTATTTAATTACATAATTTAATTGTATTTGTATTGTATTGTAATTAATCTGGAGCCTCAAAGGCATTGTTTGCTCAAAAGGATACTCCAAACACATTTCGCTGCTTCAATTCAAAAGTACCACAAATAAAAAAAAAACAAAAATGTTTTTATCGCAAAAATGCAATCGTAAGCCTTTATATTTTCATATTTGAAAAAGATTCCCATTGATTTTGCATTCTAAGATACAAAGCACATGCAACCGCTTTTTTTGAATTTTCGTTTTGAACGCGCGGAATATAATCTAAACCGCCATATTGTTAGTTGCGCGTCGACCAGCGAGCTGAAAGCACGTCTCTTTTGTACAAAAGTGCCACATCTCGAAAACTAATCTGTGTTATTAATTAATTTTATAAAGAAAACGACCACATTTAGGAATACTGCAGTTTTGAATAAAGGATTCACGTAAGTACGACATTATTTTTAAATCAAAAGAACCATATTTCAAAACTGATTGTTTTGCATAGAAAATATTCCTAAATTAACTTTATTTTTATAATTAAAATAAACTTATCAGACAATGTGTTCGTTTTGCATTTAAGTTATTTAATATGAAGTACAGTATTTAAAAATGGTTTGTTTTGAATATAAAAAACTACTTTATACTATTATAATTTCAAATAAAGAGGGCTTTATTCAGAAATACACTCCTTTTGCTTTTATTTTAACAGAGTTGTTTTAGTACAATGTATTAAACCTGACCTTATCTCAAAACAAATTATATAATTTTAGGTATGTTTTTACGTATTGAATTACTTTTATTCTGTAGGTACGTTGAACGACCGGCCGGCGTTGATCGGTTGTAGGTTTTTTACGTTAAATAAATGAATTTTATTTAAGCATAATTTATTTTTTTGTTTACTAGGAATTCTTTTTATGCTACATTATTTAGTTTAGTAATTTTAAAAACGCCAGGCTCCTTTATAACCATCATGTTAGCATGATTGTTCAAAAGGAGCCAGGAGGCGGCTTTGATCCACGGATGTCGGTAGCTTAAGTATGATTGTATTGGCTATTAAATTATTATTGATTGCTTTTTTACAGAATGAATAGAAGAGTACATAGAATACTTAATATGGTGAGAGATAACAGTAGAAGTATTGGAGAAAATGTTCAAGACATGGAAAAACATCCGCAAACTGACAATACAATGTTAGAAGAACCAGATGTACTTCTGAATGACTCTTTGGATAGTAATTCTATACCTGACAGTCAGCACAGTGTTAGTTGGTCTCTACTTGACGATGAATGTTTAGAAAAGAGACCAAACGTAGTTGTTCCAGAAAGCAATTATGATAGCGACACTTCAGAGTCTAAGAGTTCGGCCAGCTCTAGTTCAGATTTTTCTTCGGACGATAGTGTCAAAGACCCAGATTTTCTAATGAGGCAGGACTTAGTGAAATTAAGTGATTCAGATTCGGATAATGATTGTATTCAAAATGTAAACCTCTTAACTAAAAACAGACTACAACCATTATCTCCTCAACCTGGACCCTCTGGTTTAAATAAAGATAATGAAGAATCTGGCCGTAGTAATCTGTTAGCAGAAATTTATTTGGACGATGTACCGATGAGACAGGAATCTGAAACTATTGATGCTCAACCAAGTGACTTACAATCAGACAACGACAATATGCCGGTTCCCAGCGTTGGTATCTCAAGTGTAGAAACGGCCTCTCCTTATAATGTAGAAAACGAAAATATTGAAAGAAACGGTCGCAAACGGAAAGCCAATCCAAATTCATGGCACAAAAATATGTCGAAACTATTAAGAAACAGTGGCAAAGCATATACCTCGATGTCGAAGATGAAGAGAAACGTAGAAGAAAAGCAAATGGGGTCGGTTTGTTCTGATAAATGCAAGTTTCAGTGTTCTACAAAAATTAGTTACCAGGATAGACTAATTATTTTTAAAGAATATTGGAATACTGGTGATCTGGAAGCACAAAGACAATTTATTTATAATAACCTGACTGAAATAGAACCAAAATATCGATATACTCGGGTTGGTAGTTCTCGCAAAAATCATAATAATGCCTACTACTTGCCTCTAGACAGCAACCGTACGAGAGTATGCAAAGTTTTTTTCATGAATACTCTTTCAATTTCCGATACAGTCATTAGAACTGTTGTTAAAAAATACCATTCTAACCCCAAAGTCATCCAATTCAAAGAACAAAGAGGAAAACATAACAATCATTATCAGCTTGAACCGTCCCTAAAACACAGAGTCAGGGCCCATATCAATTCTATTCCACGAATTGATAGCCACTACTGTCGTAGTCAATCAAAACGCGAATACATTGAAGGTGGCCTTACCCTAGCGGCCTTACATCGCGATTATATTGAAAAGTGCGTGTCGGAAAATAAACAGCACGTTTCTTATCAAATTTATTATAATATTTTCATGAACGAATTCAATATCTCCTTTTGGCAGCCAAAAAAAGACCAATGCGAAGAATGCACTGCTTTCAAAAATTGCGAAGATAAGTCCACATTGGAAGAAAAACACGAGGAACACCTAAATGAGAAAGGTCTTGCAAGAGCCGAAAAGGAAAAGGATAAAGGAAATGTTAGCGAGAATCTGATAGTAGCTGTATATGACTTACAGGCGGTAATGCCTTGTCCACGGGGCGAAGTATCGAGTTTTTACTATATATCAAAAATAAATGTGCTTAATTTTACTGTCACTGAGCTAGGCTCTAAAAAGACTACTTGTTTTGTATGGCATGAAGGAGAAGGGGCTCGAGGAGTAAATGAAATTGGATCTTGTGTTCTTATGTATTTAAAAGATTTGAATAACAAAGCTACTGAGGAATTTGATGTGATATTTTATAGCGATAATTGCTGCGGTCAGCAGAAAAATAAGTTCATGGTATCGATGTATCAATATGCTATAAATACATTACCAAAACTAAGAAGTATTACGCATAAGTTTTTAATTAAGGGTCACACACAAAACGAAGGCGATGCCGTCCATTCCACTATCCAAAAAAATATAACTCGAGCTTTAAAATCATCGCCCATTTATGTACCTGATCAATATATTACCCTGATTAAAACTGCAAAAATAAAAGGCTCGCCTTACATTGTTAAAGAACTTGCCCATGATAGTTTTGTTGATTTAAAACCTTTGGCTTCCGGTAACTATACTACTAATGAAGACAGAGAGAAGGTTAAATGGTCTAATATAAAAGTACTAAAAATAGATAAATACGTGAAGAACAAGTTCCTATATAAGACTTCATATCAAGAGAAGGAATTTAAAT
Source organism: Musotima nitidalis (assembly GCA_949126915.1). Lineage (NCBI taxonomy): Eukaryota > Metazoa > Arthropoda > Insecta > Lepidoptera > Crambidae > Musotima > Musotima nitidalis. Next base: position 17,300,558 of record OX421425.1, read on the forward strand.
CAGTGTCCACACTTAATAAGGGCAGGCAGCAGAAAACGAATCAGTCTGAAAATATTAGTACACCAAAGAAACTTTATAACCAAAAACTAAATGTTACGCAAGCAAAAAAACAGGGTATTCTTAATCTTATTAATAAAAATATTATCCCCAAATATTATGAATCGTTTTTTGCAAATTTGTAAGGCTGATAATTTAGATTAAGAGAAACGCAGTGACCACTGAGTACTTAACTTGGTCAAGTATCTTATATTACTTAATTTTATAAAGTTTATATTAATAAAATACGGTTGTGATTTTGTGATCTCATAAGTGTTCCTAATTGCATTTAAAATGCTATTATAGTTATAAGATTTTAAAAGTTATTGTTGATTTTAACCTAAGAGTATAATGTTATAGATGTTTTTTCAAAAGTTTTTAATGTTTTCTTTAAGTTTATAAAGTTTTTGTTTCATTTTTAGTTTTGAAAAACTTGCTAATTAGCTTGGTCAATTTCCTTTTTGGTTTTCATTGATTAAATAGAACTTAAAAATAATTAGTGATTGTTTTAACAACAGTTTCGAAGATTTTTATTTGTTATTTTGAAGTAAACTTTGATTTGTTTTAAGTTTTAGATAGCATTTCAATTATTTTATTAAATTGCCAAGGCGATTTTTATTATGTTCCCTAAAAGTTTTATAATAAAACATGATTAATACAATTTTTTTTTTATTTATGGTTGTTTTATTCCATATTTAATATATTTGAAATATATTTTTATATTCGAAAGTAACGTATCTGCTTATAACTCCTCTAGTATTTAGGTTATTATAAAACTGGTTAAAACGTTTGACGCGGCTTAAAAATACGCTTCTAACGAAGTATAATATGTATATATTTGATAAGAAATAAGAAAGTATTAGGCAAAAATTAGTTTTTTTTTTAAATTAGCTCTACTGTAAAAAAATGCTATTTTGATTTGTGGTAGCTTTGTATTGAAGCAGCGATTTGTACAATGATATTTTATATGAAATAATGATATTATTATACACTATTAATTTAATTTAAACATAAATTTAATTTCACAAAAATTATACAAAAATTAAACTTTGATAAGTTCTGATACTGTTAAAAATTTAAGAAACGACTAGAATAATAATACCCCTTTATTATTATTCTTCTACTGACTTAAATTTATAAAAAATGTTGTTCTATGTTCAGTAGTTCTAAGTTTAGTCGGTCGTGTCTGCCGGTGGTGTCTCCCGCACACCTCTCTCGGTCCCCCTTTGGCCGGAAGGCAGTGCGTAAATGCATTTTGTTACCGACGTAAAACAAAAAAAAATGTCTTGGTAGGATCCCTTTACACTCATTATATAAATAATAGGTACGTCATTAATATCTCGTTTAGTAATAGCAGTATGGCGTGATTTCTGAAGCAAATGTACCCACGGTGTTCATTAGAACTTTTTTCCTCAATAAACGACGGCTTCACGATGTGGATATTAATATATGTTCTTCTCCATATTACATTTCTATTTTGGTATTGTTTTATATTGTTTGTACTACTACGAACCAACAGATATAGAAGATAGATTGATGACTTACAAACTTACTTTCATTGACGCCATTGCCTTATATGTAACATAGAAGTATTAAGCTATTTATCTAGACCCCAGTATATGTAAGTAAAAACAATTAGTTTCAGACGAAATTGAAGTTAGTTTTGTTTTGACTAGCTAGCCTTTTTGGTGCAAGGTGTCACAAACTTAATGCTTATAATTTTGAATTAACAGTTTTAAGGATTCTTATCCAACTGTATCTCATTAGCTGCAAATAAATATCTTGTATAAAAATTTGACTTTAAAATTATTTTGAGATATCGAGTTCATAGCTTACGGTTGTTTTATCAACTGACATAGTTATCACACTGTCCTGACATCGCGTACTTCTTGACTCCCTACAAGTTTGTTAAAATTCTACATCTATGTCCCAATCTGACCTTCTTCTCCTTCTGGGGCGGACAACCACACGAACGCCTTCATGAGATGAACAGTCAAAATCGACTTAATCAAATAAAAAAAAACTAAACATAAAATCTCATGAATTTTATTTTTTATACTATACCAACGCGCCCATTCACTGCGGGCGGGAGCTTGATCGTTAAATAACGGGCAAGAAAATCGTCAAAATTGATTTTTAAATAAAAAAACGGCTAAAATTAAAAAACTTTCACTGAATCGCAGGTAAGTGAAGCAAGTTTGAGGCATTTAAGTAAAACCTTTAAATTTAAAATACAATCAATATTTTCTAGTAGTTTGGTTAAGGTATCTGGTTCTTTTACTCCACTACTATTCGTTCTTCTTCTTTCCCATTCTATTCATATATATACTCAATACTTTTTTTTTAACTTTTCATATGCATTATAGGTATTATTCCATTCTTTACACAAATTACTTTGTATACTTTTTTATAATTATTTAAATAGATACGTTTCACAAATGCTGCGCGTAGTAAGAATATTTAACAAAAAAAATACACTAAATTTTAAAACAGAACTAGGAAAAATCGACTGGGAAATAATTATGAATAAAAACAATAACGTAAACACAAAATACGAAGAATTCCACAATATTATAAATAATATATTAAATAAATGTTTTCCTAAAACGCAAATAAAATTAAAAAATAAACGTAAAACCACATGGTTAACATCCGGACTAAAATCATCCTGCAAACAAAAACGTCTACTTAAAATATTTATGACACTTAACGACAACCCTATTCTAAAAAGCTATTACAAAAAATATGAGAACATACTAAAAAAATGCGTAAATAAATCAAAAAGACTACACTATATACAAAAAAGTAATAACGTGTCAAAAACAATGTGGCAAATCATAAAAGAACGTACAAATAAATCAACGAAAAATATAAGAAATAATATTAAACTAAAAGTTCAAAATGAAGTTACAGATGAGCCTAATATAATAGCAAACACATTTAATGACTTCTTTGTGAAGGTCGGAGGTACACCTGGTAACCAGCCAGGGCGCCCAGTCCTAACGCGCTCGGAGAACTCCTTATACTTGGCACCAGTTGACCCACTTGAAATCTTCTCCATAATAACAAACCTTAATAATAAACAGAGTTTCGGTCACGATGAGCTCCCTCCCACACTAATAAAAAAATGTGCCGAACACCTCGTGCTGCCACTGGTGTATCTGATAAATCAATCATTCTCAGAAGGTGTCTTTCCGGACTTACTTAAAATATCAATCATAAAACCATTACACAAGAAAGGCGACACAACTGACTGCACAAATTACTGTCCAATTGCCCTTCTGCCAACTTTTTCAAAAATAATAGAAACCGCAATTTCAAAACGCCTTTATTCATTTTGCGAGAAATTTAACATCTTTGATGAAAACCAAAACGGTTTCAGAAAGAACAGATCTATCACCTATGCAGTATACCGATACATCCAACAAGCTCTCAATTACATAAATGACAGAAAATATGCTATAGGTATTCTGCTTGATATGAGCAAAGCTTATGACAGGGTTTCGTACAGCATTTTGCTTAATAAACTGGAAGGCATTGGAGTTCGAGGTATTGCCTATGATTGGTTCTCCTCTTATCTCAGCTCTCGCACACAATATGTTGAAATTGAATACCAAAATACAAAAACCGGTGAAATATCACATATCCGTTCAAAAAAGAATGATATAAAGAGCTCCATCCCACAGGGCAGTGTGCTAGGTTGTATATTATTCTTGTTATACATTAACGACCTCCCAAAAATCATAGATTCAACAAGTATCCTATTTGCTGACGATATATCGATAATATTTCCCTGTGAAAACATAATAGATTTAAACTTTAATATTAATAAAACCCTTTCCGAAGTTGTAGCGTGGCTCGTAGACCATAACCTTAAAATTAACTTTAGCAAAACCAAGATTATGCAGTTTAAACCATATCAAAAACGTCCAATAGTAATAAACTACACCCATCATAACACAAAAATAGAATGCGTCGACTCTTTTAAACTATTAGGCCTACACATAGACACTAACCTAAATTGGAAATGCCACAACCATAACATAAGCGGGAGGCTGTCCAGGTTCACATATGCTTTACTCCAACTAAAAAAATCTACAGACCTAAAATCAGCAATTGTTGCTTACTATGCATATGCACACTCCTGGCTTGTGTATGGAATAATACTATGGGGTAATAGCACAAACGCAGATGTTCTGTTCAAATTGCAGAAGAAATGTATAAGAATCCTCGCAAACATCGACGGAATGGATAGCTGCAGGCCACATTTCATTGAACTTGGCATACTAACATTACCATCTATGTACATCTTTGAAATCTGTCTTTTTGTCATAAAGCATATTCATCTATTTCCTTTAAATAAAGACCATTACTCACAACCTCGTAACTTAAGAAATAAAAATGCACTCGCTCTACCGACATCTAAGCTATCTATATTTCATTCTGGGCCCTATGTAATGTGTATCAAGATATATAATAAAATACCACAACAACTAAAAGAAACCTCCAGCTTCAATATATTAGGTCGGGGAAAAAGTCTTTTCGCATAACGTAGGTATAAACTTATTATAAAATTTTTTTGACTGTACTATTTGTGTCTGGCTGGTTTTGGTAAGATTAAAAAGGTTCCATTATAAAGAAAAGAAAAAAATAAAAAAAAGTTGTTTCCCGCTATTTTTCATTTGTTTTTCTCTCCGTAAAAATGAGTGAATCTAATGAAGAAATTCGATACATTTTAAAATTTTATTATAAAAAAGGCAAAAATGCAACTCAAGCAGTGAAAAAAATTTGTGATGTTTATGGACCTGATGCAGTGTCAGTAAGAGTAGCACAAATTTGGTTCAAACGTTTTCAGTCCGGAAATTTTGATGTTAAAGATGCACCTCGCTCTGGTCGCCCTGTCACGAATAAAATGGAGGCCATTTTTGAAAGAGTGGAGCAAGATCGGCATATTAGTAGTTACGATGTAGCTGAAGAACTAAGAATTGACCACAAAACAGTTTTAACCCATTTGAAGAAAGCTGGTTATACAAAAAAGCTCGATATTTGGGTGCCACACGAGCTCACTCAAAGAAACTTAATGAACCGTGTACTCATTTGCGATTCATTATTGAGACGTAATGAAACCGAGCCGTTTTTGAAGAGATTGATAACTGGCGATGAAAAGTGGATCACGTACGACAAGAACGTGCGAAAAAGGTCGTGGTCGAAAGTTGGCCAGGCTTCACAGACTGTGGCCAAACCTGGCCTAACACGAAATAAGGTGATGCTGTGTGTATGGTGGGATTGGAAGGGCATTGTTTATTATGAGCTTTTACCGCCCGGCAAAACCATCGATTCTGATCTTTACTGCCAGCAACTGATGAGATTAAAGGAAGCAGTCGAGAGAAAACGGCCGGAATTGATCAACAGGAAGGGTGTGGTCTTTCATCACGATAACGCTAGACCACACACATCTTTAGCCACTCAGCAAAAATTAAGAGAGTTCGACTGGGAGGTCCTAGTGCATCCACCATATTTATTTATTTATTTATCCACTTATTAACTATTTGTCCCGTTTTTTTGATCAGAAGTCCCAAAGTTTCTACAGTAACGGGATAATGTCTCTGCCCACAAAATGGCAGAAAGTTATTCAACAAAACGGTTCATATATATTGTAAATAAATGTAAATAAACTTTGAAAAAAATGTCTTGACTTTTCATATAAAAATACGAAAAGACTTTTTCCCCAACCTATTATTCAAGAATAAATTGAAAAAATACTTGACCCAAAAATGTTATCTATACATAGTATAAAATGAAGTTGCGAAGGGCGCCTAAAATGTGTTTGTTACCTAGGATCTCAAAAACTACTATATCAATAGCTATGCGGTTTTCAATAATGGAAAGAAGACATTCCAGGGATTCTATAGGTGTATAATTTAGGTGTACCTACTTAAGAAATTATTAGAGTAATCGTAACAGGTATCAGACGGACGGAAGAAAAACGAGCTTTTTGGAGGCTTGCATTGCGTGCGCTGCTGAAATAACTCAAAATACAGAATAACAATGTATGGGGGAATTATTCTTCTCAAAAAGTTCTATAAAAAAGTCTGCGATAGCATATGTCTATCCTTTAAGGTTTAGCCACAATAACGATTTTAGTGGTGTTCAAGTTTAATTTCCGAAATATCTTATTTTTCAATTACTCGACGTTCCTACCGACATAGACCAATAAACATAAAACAAAATGGATATCAAATTAAAGCTGATGAAATGAGGATTCCGAATATATACATATCATAACACTTTTATGTTAATATTAATACACAAGATGCATTTACAATGCCGAGGGCAGAGATGGCGGCGGCGGCGGCTGCGTTCCGTCGTTGTGTCAGTCGGTCGGTCCGCATAGCACCAGGGTCTTCAATGTCGGTACAAAAACTTTGAGACTATAATGAAATAAGCCAACTTATTTAAGATGGTCATCGACCAATACTATTTTCTCCTAGGGACGTACTTCTTAATTTAGTTTTTTTTAACTATAATTAGTTTACTTACTTGCGCGTACAGATGTCACTATGTGGTCATAATACTTCTAAAATAAATAAACACGAAGTTTATCTATAACACAACTGAAACAGTGATATTCTAATTTAGTCATGTTATATGCCAAGCAAATTGGCTGCATAAGGAATTTTCTTCCATTTAGTAGAATTATAAGAGAGAAAATAACTAATTTGTCAATAGATTTTTATCCCAAAATTATTTTATGTTTAATTTTTAGTTCATTCTTTTTTTGTTTTTAATACTTTAGTCTTTTAGTTTTGATGATTTTGTACGATATAACATAAAATACGCTTTTTTAATTTTATAGTGGAAATAAATGGTAGGAAACTTTCTATGACTATGAAACACTGTGAAATAGTTACTGTGTCATGGCCGCCTGCCTTCTATTTACATTTTGCTTTTACGTTTTTAGTATTTGTTTTTATTTGTGCCTCTTCTTCAAAATCCGTTAATCCGTTCATCCGGACTATCAGCAAGATTTAGTTGCTTTTTGTGAAGTGTGATTTGAGATGGACTGAATGAAATGTACCTATGTGTTTATATTCTATGTATGGAGCATAAATTTCAATATTTTTTCTTTGATGAACTTTGATGATGACAAGAGCGTGTTGCATTTTATAATTATGTCATTCGTGATTCGTGTAATGTTGCGTAAATGTAATAAATGGTAAATAAAGAAAATAAATTTTATTTAATGAAAGACTTGACAGTGTTGTTATTATTTATAACAAAAACCGTTCCTGCTTCCTAAGACCGTCTTAATTAGGCAGATACTGTTTAAAACAAATGCTGCATTTTTACAAGAGATGCAGTGTTTGTTTTAATCAGTATCTGTCTCTATAAGTTTAAGAAGTCATTGAAGCCAATTTGAGTTTCCCGCTTTTTTCTAAAGTAGTTCCTACTTATGCGTAGAGATGGCGTTGTTTGCCTAGGGTAGTACTAAAAAATCATAAAGATATACCTCTATTTCCTATATATACAAATTACTCTATGCATAGCACGACAGTGGCGGAGAGTGGCGGCACGCGGCGGCGGTGACGGCGGTGGTGGGGGTGGGCTCATGTTGAGGTGCGCGACCCGAACGGGCAGACACGTGAGGGCAGACAACGTTGATGGTTGTGTCGAATTATAAAATTTTCAGTGCGGCACGGATTTTTAAAATTTAATGTATGTGATTCATTTTAAATAATAATTTTGTACAAAGAAACCTTGAATAGGTAAAAAATAGGTAGTTAAGTTTCGGTTAAAATAAATAAGTAGGTACCTACTTAGGTATAAGAAAGGTCTTTTCATTACTTACTGTAAATATTGATGTAATTGTCCAATTCTCTTACTATCTTTAAAATATAAAAAATATTAAACTACATACCGGTAATTTATTAGTTTTCCGTAATTAATTAAGAACCTAGGTCTGTCCATCTGTCAGATATAATAATTGGCAACTTATTATCACTTTGAATTGGAAGGAGTTTCTATTTTCATAACTACAGCTGTAAAAGTCGAATATCCGAGCGAAGCCGGAACCGCGGGCTGCTAGTTACAATATAAAAGAGTTTTTCGAGGACAGAACTAAACTGTAACACAGTGTAAAATATAAATAAATAAATAATAATTCAATTATTAAATGTTAAAGTAAATAGTATAAATATATCGAAAAATTATAATAGAGGTATATATGAGTATAATAATATATAAATAGATAAATAATATAATATAAGATTAATTAAATAGTATGTAAGTAATTTTATATTAAAATTGTGTTGCTGCGCCCTAACAGGGTATCATGTATGTACCTTTACTTTTTATAACATCCTATGTCTACTCATGATCGCAATAAATATTTGAAGTTTGAAGTTTAGTAACACTTCATGCCTAGGTGTCCAAGGAAGATCAGCGTCGTGACATCCTGTGGTGTCCTACAGTGTGCTGAGTGGACACCGTTTCAGTACATGTTTTAATGTTGTTTTTTGCACGTGTAAATTTAATCTTTTCTTTTTTCTGTGTACTTACTATGTTTATTTGTACTGAATGATTTAGATATTCGTTATAGAACCAAAAAGTTCCTAATTTTCTAAATTGAAAACTTGACATCAACCCACAAAAAATCATTTCTCATCTTTGATTGTGATTGTAGATTTAATATTTTCTGTCAATAGTAATTAAGTAAATTATATTTGAGTCTTAAAACAATTTCTTTCCGTTATTCTCCTCTGTCTACATTGATTCTAAATTAAAAATGATGTAATTCCAACAGTCACGTGCTAGCGTCGTCCAATTTAATTAAAACAAAAGCGTAATCATGTACGATCGTAATTTGTTCTGTCGAAGCTCGTACGTAATTAAAATATGGCGAAACTTCGTTCTCTCGACACGTGATTGTTACTGTTTCAATTTATTTCAGTCTCAGGAGGATGGTCATCTTTTTATGTTATATTTTTTAAGCAAGTAGGTAAAATTAATTCAAAATCATCATCATCTCAGCCATCTGACGTCCACTGCTGAGCATAGGCCTCCCCAATAGATTTCCACATAGAGCGATCCTGAGTCGCCTGCATCCATCGGCTTCCCGCCGCCTTGACCAGATCATCGGTACATCGCGTGGGAGGCCGTCCTCTACTACGTTTGCCGGTTCGCGGTCGCCATTGCAGAACCTTGACGGCCCATCGGTCGCCGGTTCTTCGAGCTATGTGCCCCGCCCATTGCCACTTCAGCCTGCAAACTCGCCTCGCTATGTCGGTCACTCCATTCCTCCTATGGATTTCCTCATTTCTGATTCGATCACGTAGGGACACTCCGGGCATAATTCAAAATATCTGTGTAAAAATTGCGCAACTCTCGTTTCAGCATTGATCGTGAAGACATCGCTTTTCTGAGGCTCCTATCTTACCTGAAGATGCCCTGTGTAAGGACAAAACACTTGTCGAGCTGAATTGTTCTCGATTTTTCGGGAAATTATAGTTGCGCGGGGTTCGTTACAAAGATATATTAGGTCGGGGAAAAAGTCTTTTCGCATAACGTAGGTATAAACTTATTATAAAATTTTTTTTACTGTACTATTTGTGTCTGGCTGGTTTTGGTAACATTAAAAAGGTTCCATTATAAAGAAAAGAAAAAAATAAAAAAAAGTTGTTTCCCGCTATTTTTCATTTGTTTTTCTCTCCGTAAAAATGAGTGAATCTAATGAAGAAATTCGATACATTTTAAAATTTTATTATAAAAAAGGCAAAAATGCAACTCAAGCAGTGAAAAAAATTTGTGATGTTTATGGACCTGATGCAGTGTCAGTAAGAGTAGCACAAATTTGGTTCAAACGTTTTCAGTCCGGAAATTTTGATGTTAAAGATGCACCTCGCTCTGGTCGCCCTGTTACGAATAAAATGGACGCCATTTTTGAAAGAGTGGAGCAAGATCGGCATATTAGTAGTTACGATGTAGCTGAAGAACTGGGAATTGACCACAAAACAGTTTTGACCCATTTGAAGAAAGCTGGTTATACAAAAAAGCTCGATATTTGGGTGCCACACGAGCTCACTCAAAGAAACTTAATGAACCGTGTACTCATTTGCGATTCATTATTGAGACGTAATGAAACCGAGCCGTTTTTGAAGAGATTGATAACTGGCGATGAAAAGTGGATCACGTACGACAAGAACGTGCGAAAAAGGTCGTGGTCGAAAGTTGGCCAGGCTTCACAGACTGTGGCCAAACCTGGCCTAACACGAAATAAGGTGATGCTGTGTGTATGGTGGGATTGGAAGGGCATTGTTTATTATGAGCTTTTACCGCCCGGCAAAACCATCGATTCTGATCTTTACTGCCAGCAACTGATGAGATTAAAGGAAGCAGTCGAGAGAAAACGGCCGGAATTGATCAACAGGAAGGGTGTGGTCTTTCATCACGACAACGCTAGACCACACACATCTTTAGCCACTCAGCAAAAATTAAGAGAGTTCGACTGGGAGGTCCTAGTGCATCCACCATATAGCCCTGACCTTGCGCCTTCAGATTTTCACCTGTTTCGGTCTCTGCAGAATTCTTTAGGTTCTGTAAGGTTGACCTCAAGAGAGGACTGCCAAAACTATTTGTCCCGTTTTTTTGATCAGAAGTCCCAAAGTTTCTACAGTAACGGGATAATGTCTATGCCCACAAAATGGCAGAAAGTTATTCAACAAAACGGTACATATATATTGTAAATAAATGTAAATAAACTTTGAAAAAAATGTCTTGACTTTTCATACAAAAATACGAAAAGACTTTTTCCCCAACCTATTATTTAATCCGTCGCTTGCTTACAATGGATAATATTATGGGAGATATAATATATAATTTGACGACCGATATGGCGTGGAGGTCAGTATACCTACACTTCACTCCAGAGGTCGTGGGTTCGATTCCCACACAGGACAAATCTTTTCGTGCATGAACATGAATATTTGTTCTGGTCTGGGTGTTTTCCTATGTATATTAAGTATGTATTTACAAAAAAAAAGTATTTCAGTATGTTTATCCGTTGTTTAGTACCCATACCACAAGTTCTTAATGATACTTATCTTGGAATTAAATAATTGGTGTAATTGCCAGAAAATATTTATTTATTTATTAATTTGCCCATAATCACAACGCTGTGAAGGCGGGTTGGTGATCGCAGTTCAAGCCAGTACGCAGAATGACGCCCATCATCATCAATGATCTAGCCAATTTAATGACAGGGCTACGACATATACATTACTCCGATATTTGCCCGGTAAGAGCACCGTGATGAGTCCTATCTCTCCACTAATAACTATACTAAATGTATATACGTAGTATTTATAGGCTTATATGGAAGACCAGCGCCGCGGGGCCATAGTGACCCCTCGGCATATGCTGAGTATAAGCCTTTTCGGTGCCACATGTGTTTATTAATTTTTATTTTTTGTATTTTTGTAAACATGTGTCACAGAATAAATTATTTTCTTTCTTTCTTTCTTTCTTTCTAAATGTTGTTTGCTTAAAATAATGCTGCCGTGTAGTACCTAGAATAGTGCCACCCCCTCTCATCTCACGGGGAGTAATTCAACGAAGTGTCAACGAAGAGAACCGGATCCTACCGGATAAAGAGCAGCAACGTCATCTTGCGTACTGGCTGGAACTGTGATCACTAACTCTTCTGCCCAGCGTGGTGATTATAGGCGAATACCCGCAATATAATTTAATCTTTTGAAAAGACTGTGGATTATATAAGGCTATTCTAATATAAATGACTTAAAACATGAATATTATTAATATTATATTATATTGCATTGTATAGCGTCACAGACAAATGATGATTGTAACTAACCAATCGATAATTTAAAAGAGCATAGCCTGTGAGTTTCTTGCCTGTTCTTCTTACAGAGCGGTGGCTCGGAACTGGCACTTAGATTCACTTACACTTAAATATTTTTTGTTTTTTTTAAATTGTTTGGTTAAGCTTCGTGATTTTAGTATAATTATATTTTATTTGTTTTTTTTATTTTTTTATAATTTTGACGTTTTCAAGTACTATGTAATAGTTTATGAAATAAAAAGTATGTGATTTGATTTGATAATGCTGTGTGCTCATGGAGTGCCCTCCAGCTAGGTGGAGCATCGACGACGAGCGGAGACGCCTCTCACCTTGCGCTTACCGAGCATTGTGTCTGCATACTCTTTGTTGCATGGTTAACTTGGAGGATAGATTGACCAACTGACCTAACAGATCTTGGACGTTACAAAACAGGCTTTCTAATTTAACATACACTATAATTGACGACGGAAGCTTCATTAAGCCTAAATAAATTTAAATTAACAATAAAACGCAAGCTGTCTTCAAAGGGATACTATTCTACCAAAGACTATATGGCAGATAAAAATGCTTGGGATTAAACTGCCGTTTCATACAGGCTATTCTACTATGAATGACTTAGAACATGAATATTGTTAATGTTACATTATATTGCATTGATAGCGTCACAGACAAATGAAAATTGCAATTTAAGTACCAAACCAATGGATAAAATGGAAAGAGTTATTAATGTTATATTATATTGCATTGTATAGCGGCACAGACAAATGAAGATTGTAACTAACCAATCGATAATTTAAAAGAGCATAGCCTGTGAGTTTCTTGCCAGTTCTTCTTACAGAGCGGTAGCTCGGAACTGGCGCTTAGATTCACTTACACTTAAATATTTTTCGTTTTTCGTTTTGTTGCATATAATTGAATCTAAGCTTCGTGATTTCAGTGTAATAATATTTCGATTGTTTTTTTCTGGTTCCCTATTTTGTCGCATAAAATTTTATGTCATAAATACGCATTGCATATTTTTACCATCCATAATAATCGTTACGCATAATAGTCATTAGGCATAACTGGTAAGGAATAATAATACAACGCATACACACTTTAAGCATAACAATTAAAAGGCATACTATCACAAAGCCGAACTGAAGAAACGCATACAAGTATATAAGCATAAATTAACAAAACAATAATTGCTCAAAAGAAAAACATACAGGGGGGGCTACTGTTGTAATAAAATACTTTTTAATGGTAAGAAAAAAAAAATAACCCCAACCTAACCCAAAAATAAAAGCATGTAAAAAAAAGTAAATCATTAAACTAACATAACATAATTACACTAATAAACAAAGCATGAAATAAATACTTTAAAATAACTAAATAATGTTTCCATTACCTATGGCTTCATATCATACATGACACAAATATTTATTATGCGTAAAACCAATATGCCTAAAACATTATGATACACAAGAATAGGGCAAACAACATTGGGCTAAATAAGCATTATGCTAAGTAATACAGTATGTCAAGTAACCATTATGCGAAAAGACGATTATGACTAAAAAAAATATGCCTAACCGGTTATGCCTAACGAAATTAGGACCAATGACATTATGCAAAAAAAAAGGATCCCTTTTTTTCTATTCATATTTAATATTGTCGTTTTCAAGTACTATGTTATAGTTAATGAAATAAATAATTTTTGATTTTGATTTTGAAGCGGAAAGTCAGTGTACTTGCATTCGGCTTCAAAAGGTCGTAGGTTTGATGCTTGAACAGGAGGAATATTTGTAAACTGCTATCAGTCTTTTAAAACAGTGTAAATTACTTTTAAAATTTAGGTAGGTGGTGCAGTATCCAGCGGTAAATATAACAAAAAGTTGATTACAATCATCGATCATTTATCGTTTATCAGAATTTTATTTCAGAACTAGTACAACTATGTACTTTATTGTTGTTTTCTTCCAATTAACACGTGAATTAAACTATAAAGCTGTACAACTACTCCGTTTTAGATTATTTGCTGTCGGTTAATATTCTAGAAAATTCTCAGCATATTTATATCAAGCAAGGAACATTTTGATACTCACTTTTATAGTTTCGGAGTATTAGTGTCGTTGCTTCGCGAATTTGACTCTAAGCTGCATTGTAATAACGTCTGATATTAGACATGCATTGTTGCACACATTCCCTATATGGAAATGGGTATCGCGCAGTCTGCGTTTAATGTCCCGTTGGATATATACAGGGTGCTCGGACACTACGAAATTCAGGACTCAATATATTTTAGGCTAGAAGAGTCTGGTATGTTATAATTATGACATTAAGCTAGTATATAAGTTAGAAAGTTACTTTCATTAATTATATATCGATAACTATCGATATCGAGTTAATAATAATAGTTAATAGTAAGAGTTAGTTATTAATAATAATAGTTAGTTAAAAATAATAAGAATAATAATAATTTCACCAATATGGCGTGGTGGCGAGAATAACCGCTCTCCGCTCCTCAGGTCGTGGGTTCGATTCCCACACAGGACAAATCTTTGTGTGCATGAATATTTGTTTTGTTCTGGGTGTTTTCCTATGTATATTAAGTATGTATTTACAAAAAAAAATTATGTATGTTTATCCGTTATTTAGTATCCATAACACAAGTTCTTAATGATACTTACAGAAAATATTTATTATTATTTATTTACTACTACGTATTTATTTTTTACTACGTGAAAGCTAAAATAAAATTAACATTAAGAATGCACTTCGAACCAGTACAAATCCAATGAAAGCCTCAGCCATCCAATCTCTTAGTGACGTGGCAACCTGCACAGATGCATAACACATGCCTACTGCCACAGTATACACAAATAAGTAGGCCAACTCGGGCCCCAAGGGGAAATTATAGCCTAAACACGTATGTGTGTTTATTTTTAAATTAGTAAACAATATAAAAACTGCTTATTAATCTTGCGACATAATTACTCATAAAAATATGAAACAACTATTTACATAATAAATCGTCATTAATTCACATGCCTACTGCCACAGTATACACAAATAAGTAGGCCAACTCGGGCCCTAAGAGGATGATTATAGCCTAAACACGTAGGTATGTAAATTTTTTTATTAGTTAACAATATACAAACTACTTATTAATCTCGTGACTTACTTACTCATAAAAATATGAAACAACTACATAATAAATCGTCATTAATTTTAGTCAAAAACGACTATATTATTAAATTAAAATTTAACAGCATTTATTTACCGACGAAAAAAAGAAAAAACGGCGACATTACTTACGCCATTTCACTCTCAACTCGCGCATTTTTAGCAGCGATACAATTTGTCAGTAGTAAGTCGCATACGTTTTGGGCGAGCCCACATATAATCCGTGTTCTGTGCGTATGGTCGAAGATACAATACTTACGTTTTTCTACTATGTCACTACTCGTATATTATTCCATCTTACTTCACTTAGTTTCCTCGCGGTTGAGTGGGTTTAGCCTTTGTAGCTGCGAGGCCTTTTTAAATAACTCTTATTTTGTATAATAAGAAATGATAATTCATATATTGGGTGTATAGGGATCCGAACAAGACCTATGGAGCCCAAGCTAACCTCACCTGCAAGTGGTGCACCTGCCGTTCAACGGACGAGGCTCTGGCGATCATAACAGTGCCCGGTAAGCGGCAATAGGCTCGCCACCTATTACGTGGGACCGACTATATAATTGGCGAAGTGAGGACGTATAATATGCCTCTGCCTACCCTTTCGGGAAAACAGACGTGGATGTAAGTATATTTAATTCATATAAAGAACTTGTTTGTATAAATTGAAAAGTATTTATAGAATACATACGCAAAATGACAGGCAGCAATTGGAGACGAAGACCTAAAGATCGAGTTAGTGTCGTGCCACTAGAAAGGCTTGTGTCCAGCAATTGACGAATGTAGACTGATGAATATAATATTGCAGACACAATCGCAATATTCTCGTGACTACAGCTTGCGTTACAAAGACAGACTGGCACTACCTTCTTACACTCTAAAAATGTGCAACTCAGGTTTATACTTTATGTCCATTAAAACATTTAATAGAATCCCATTTGATATAAGAAACGATCTCAAAGACTCTCAATTTAGTAAACAAAAATAAAGGTTATTTATTATCAAAATGTTATTACTCATTGCAAGAGTTTCTCAATGAATAACCTGAACAATTTTGATTTTAATATGGAAAATGTCTTGACATTTTGTTACGATTTTTTATTTTATTTATTTCGGTGTGGACATAATTTTGGAAAACTCTTAACATATGATTAATGGAAAACTATTAACATTATTACTGACTATAAAAATTTACGTAATAACTAATTGACATCTTTTGTATTCGGGCCGACTTATAAAATTTAATGTTGACTATTATATAAATTTATGCTTTTATGTGTTTTTGCTATTATTTTAGTGCCCTTCCAGGATTCATGGGTCGGATAATTTTATGTAAACGTCTTAATAACCACATTTATAACAACAATGAATAAATGAATTATGAATAAAGTACTATTGTTTCCTGTCCCGGAAAGCTGCAGATTAAACAGTTAGGCAAACACCAAGCGCTTCCGTGCTTCGGAAGTCAGAAGGTATTTGGTTTTAGTTATGAAAATTACATATATTACCTACATCCCTTATACTTTCATAGTGCAAGTCTACATACATATGTACAATAATGCCTGTTTTCCCGAAGGGTTGGGCAGAGACATATTATACGCCCACACTTCACCAATTGTACTGTTGGTCCTACATTAGGTGGCGAACCTCTTGCCGCTTACCGGAAACATTGTCGAAGCCTCTGATCGGTCTGTTAGTCTGTTGATTGACAGGTGCACCACTTGCAGGTGAGGTTTGCTTGGGCTCCGTAGTTGCTGATGGGATCCCTGTACGCCAAACCCAATAATTAAACATCATAAGTCTCCGATGAATGAATGATGTCTAAAAACACAACATTGATTATATTACAAGACCGTAAATCTTCACTGCAGATAGTGAAAGTTTTAATGGCAATCGTAATCGCTGCCAAACTTTAAGACAATAAGGTGCCTGGCAAAAGATCTTGGCGAAATTCTTTCCCTTAACCGACGGCAATTATGAGAAGGATTGAACAAACCTTGGTATTAAATAAATAGGCCAGGAAGGATTTAACCTGTATTGAGATGATAGCATATAATCAACCTCTTCTTCTACGTGTTCCCCTGTTGGGGGAGCATGGCGCGGAATCGGGGCTGGGCCCCCTGGCCGCGGTGTCGTTCAGCGTCCGTAACTACGGACGCGGCTTTGGGGTGGCTGTGTAGCCAGTGTTGTGTCCGGTGTCAATTCCGGTGGGGCGCCGCGATCCAGCCCTGGGCGATCAGCGCCCTGGGGCGATCAGTGGCGCGGGTGTCTTGTCCAGTAGGCTTCGTCAGTCCTGGGTATCCTGAGGGATGAGGCTGCGGGCGTAGGCTCTGGCCTCCGGTGGACGCGCATGAAGCGGCGCCAGGCCTCGGATGTGGTCGTGGCCTGACGCGTCCGCACGCGCGAACATCGGTCCCGCCAGTCGACCCACAAAGGCTTCCACACTCTCAAGCCTCAAATCCCTTGCGATCGTAGCGTTCCTCACGTAGCGAGGGGCCTTGACGATCTGGCGTAGGGTTTGGTTCTGAAAAACCTCCATCTTCTTCCTTGCCTGCTTTCCTGTGAGCGTGTACCAGGCTGGGGCTGCGTAGGTGAGGATGGGGCGGATGTACATCTTGTACACTCCGAGTTTCACTCGTAGTGGTAGCGACGCGCCCAGCACTGGACGGAGCAGGTGCCGCGCCGTCTTGGCTTTGGCGACTGTCGACGCTACGTGGGAATTCATGTTGGTTTCACTCGTAGTGGTAGCGACGCGCCCAGCACTGGACGGAGCAGGTGCCGCGCCGTCTTGGCTTTGGCGACTGTCGACGCTACGTAGGAATTCATGTTGGTTTCACTCGTAGTGGTAGCGACGCGCCCAGCACTGGACGGAGCAGGTGCCGCGCCGTCTTGGCTTTGGCGACTGTCGACGCTACGTGGGAATTCATGTTGGTTTCACTCGTAGTGGTAGCGACGCGCCCAGCACTGGACGGAGCAGGTGCCGCGCCGTCTTGGCTTTGGCGACTGTCGACGCTACGTGGGAATTCATGTTGGTTTCACTCGTAGTGGTAGCGACGCGCCCAGCACTGGACGGAGCAGGTGCCGCGCCGTCTTGGCTTTGGCGACTGTCGACGCTACGTGGGAATTCATGTTGAGCTTACGATCGATCGTGATACCCAGGTACTTGACATGTGGATGCCACGCAATCTCTTGCCCATGCAGGCGGAGTGGCGGTGGGAGTAGTATCGTGTAGGGGACGACTATAGCCTGGGTCTTCTTGACGTTGACCGATAGTCGCCACCTGTCAAGCCATTCTGGCAGAAGCTCCATCGTCTCCTGAATTCTTCTCGCCGCCAGGTGTCTCCTGTACGACGAAGTATAGTAGGCGGCGTCATCGGTGAATAGTGCCAGGAGAACTCTCTCTGAGGTAGGCATGTCATCCGTATACTTCGCGTACAGGGACAGTGAGAGGCAGCTCCTCTGTGGGACTCCGGCTCTTACTCTCTTCTTCGAGGAGAGGGCATCCTCCACCACCACTCTGATGCTTCGATCCTCCAAAAATGAAGCAATCACCTGCGTGATGCGTCTGGGTGCGCTGGACTGCGAGATCTTGTGCAGCAGACCTTCGTGCCAAACACGATCGAAGGCTTTCTCCATGTTCAAGAGTACTGCAGCAGTGTACTCCTTCTTGTTCGTGGCCACCGTGAAGTGGTGCAGTACTCTCGTTAGCTGTAGTGTGGTCGAGTGTTCGGCACGGAAACCGAACTGCTCTTGACGCGGTTCGATGTGCGGGATCAGGTGTCCGAGCAGGAGCCTCTCGAACAGTTTCGACATAGTAGGCAGTAGCGTTATAGGACGGTAACTAACGGGGTCCTGTATGTTCTTCCCAGGCTTCGGGAGCATGATCGCCCTCCCTGACATCCATAAGCCTGGGAAGTGGCCCGTCCGCATGATGCCATTGAAGAGGCGTGTAAGGGCGGCTACGGTTCTCGGCGGTAGGTGCCTCAATGCGACGTTGGTGATGCCGTCGTAGCCTGGGGCCTTCCTGGGCTTCGTCTTCACAATCTGTCTCTGCACCTGGCCGGGGGAGAAGACGATTGGGTCCTCCTCGATTGCCGTAGGTGCAGAGAGGTATCTTACGAGCTCTTCTTTCACCATCCGCTCGTGATCTGGGTTGGACGTCGCGTTCGGTCGAAACTGCTCTTCGAGGTACTTCCGAAGATCTCCGCTCTGTCTGCTGCACGATAGCGTGGCATCCCGTCGGATCCCTTCAGCGGTCTGACTGGGGGTGGGGCCTTGGAGACTTGGCGGCAGAGGCGATTGATCTTGTTCCAGTCCTCGCTGTTCGTATCCCAGTGAGCTAATGGCTGTCTTTAGGTTTTCGGCTGTTCTGTTTAGCTGCGTCTTGATGGTTGGGCAGCGTGTGCGCTGCTAATCCTTCCTGAGGCGCCTCTTGGTCGCGAGTAGGTCCCGGATGCCTGCGGGTAGGAGGGGAACGTCCCCTGAGCGCAGGCATGGTGTGCGATGATGTGGAGAGGGCGCCTTGGATGCAAGACGTTAGGTCGGCAGCTAAACAGTCTACCTCTTCTGGCTTCGTGATGGGGTACGACGGCGTGTCCTTGTGCATCAGCTCACTGAATCTTGCCCAGTCAACGCAGCGCCTTGGAGGTGGCGGCTTCGCTGATATAGGTCGATCCGGTAGTGTTATAAGTACTGGCAGGTGGTCTGATTGGAGGTCCTCTAGAAGGACTTCCTGCGTCGGCTGGCAGTCAATTTGGTTGAAGATGGCTATGTCCAGGATGTCTGGTGTGTGCGCCGCGTTGTGCGGGTAGTGGGTAGGTGTTTTTGGGCCCTGGACATAGAGTTGTACATGAAAGGAAGACCACTACGTGTGTTTGCAGTCTACAAGCCGCCTAATGATCCCATCGACGTGGGAGACATCCACGATCTGATCGACGCTCCGTACCCCACCATCGCTGCAGGAGATTTCAACTGCAAACACACAGCATGGAAATCGATGATCATCAACAACAACGGTCGCCGACTCTTCAACGA
The DNA here is from genome assembly GCA_949126915.1 of Musotima nitidalis. NCBI lineage: Eukaryota > Metazoa > Arthropoda > Insecta > Lepidoptera > Crambidae > Musotima > Musotima nitidalis. Next base: position 17,320,650 of record OX421425.1, read on the forward strand.
TGCAGAGGCCAGGGTCTACTTACCGACCGAGTATAGAGAAGTAGGTGGCTCTTGCCGTGGCGGAATCAACTGGTGCACGACCCTTCTCTTGACTAGGACCGCCAGCCCGCGATATGCTCTATTCGAGGACAAGATCTGATCTTGCCGGTAGACCAAGTAGTGGCTAATCTTCCTGAGGGTGTCGGTAGGTCGTAGGAGTGTCTCTGAGATCAGACACACGTCCACGTTGAAGTCTTGTAACAAGATCTTCAATTGACCGATCTTTTCCGTCAGTCCATGGGCATTAGCATATACGAAAACAACTGCCGGACTTATATGGGTCCGGAAAACAAATAACGCTTGCGCGATCTAAATACGTTCAGTGACATCTTTTGATATACTTACGAACTAATATTTATATACAGTTTGAACACGGTTAATGAGTGTGAAAGAAGCTAAGATACAAGAAAATATGAACTCTGCCTACCTACGGGAAAGAGGCGTGATTTTATATATTTGCACTCGTTCTTCTATATCGTATCTTCGTATTTTTAATTTTTGTAAGTTTTATTTATTTCTTATTTATTTTTTCAAATATTGTTATGGTTTTCTTTTTTATGTTAATGTTTTGTATGTGTGTTCATATAAACGTTATATCAATCTATCTATCTTCTACGCATCTCCTCATTGCTCAATCTCGCAGTGAAATCCCCAACATAGCTCTCTCCATTGCTCGTTGTGCGACTAGAAGCTTCCACATAAGACACATAGTAAGTTATGTATTTATGTATGTGACAATGTTTGACGACCGATATGGCGTGGAGGTCAGTATACCTGCACTTTACTCCAGAGGTCGTGGGTTCGATTCCCACAAAGGACAAATCTTTGTGTGCATGAACATGAACATTTGTTCTGGTCTGGGTGTTTTCCTATGTGTATTAAGTATGTATTTACAATATAAAAAAAGTATTTAAGTATGTTTATCCGTTGTTTAGTATCCATAACACAAGTTCTTTTTGTGTGCATGAACGTGAACATTTGTTCTGGTCTGGGTGTATTTCTATGTGTATTAAGTATATATTTACAATATAAAAAAGTATTTAAGTATGTTTATCCGTTGTTTAGTATCCATAAAACAAGTTCTTTTTGTGTGCATGAACATGAACATTTGTTCCGGTCTGGGTGTATTTCTATGTGTATTAAGTATATATTTACAATATAGAAAAGTATTTAAGTATGTTTATACGTTGTTTCGTATCCATAACACAAGTTCTTAATGATACTTATCTTGGAATTAAATAATTGGTGTAATTGTCAGAAAATATTTATTTATTTATTTATTTATTATTTATGTAACTGTAAGCGTAGAAGGTAAATATTAAGATGAGAATATCCTGCAATCACCATTTTGTAGTACCTCTCAATTCTATCGGTGTATAGAATCTCAATACCTTTGGACATAAGGAAAAGTATAAAACTGTTCGTTTAAACCATTTAGTTGGTAATCCGATTTCGTGACGGCGATCCGGCGACAGACGCCGCCGTACGTGACCGGACGACCGGAAACGGCTCGAAGCGGTGACGGACATCGTCGGAATGCTACATGCTACGGCATGGTAGGGTTGCCAGTTAAGCAGTTCTGGTCACTTCTGGTTGAATTTAAATATGTTAAAAGACTAAGTTGAATATTTGTATAACTAAGTTTATTAGGTGCTTGTTGTCTTTAAACTTGTTTCATAAAGTTACGTGGAATACAAACTCAAGAACGGCGATAGCCCAGTGGCGAGAACCCTTGCCTTGAAATTCAGAGGGTCTCGGGTTCAAACCCTGGGGGCGCATCTATGACTTTTCGAAGTTATGTGCCTTGTAAAGCACGCTAAGCCGTTGGTCCCGGCTGTCATGAACATCTATGGCAGTCGTTTTTAGGATGTCAGTGCCTTCTAACAGACTGACAGCTGGTTTAACCATAGATTGATGTTCCCCTCTTGGTTGCGGAGGTCAGACGGCAGTCGCTCCACGTAATAACTGAAATTCAGTCAAATCTGGTTAAACCAGTGAGCAGACCCTGGGCCCTTTTGTTGGTAACAAAACTCTAAATAAACCTTCAGTACAATCAGAGAAGACTTAAGGTTGGTTAGTACTTTAACTTGACACTAAAAGACTTTATTCGACTTTACATACATTCACGCCTGTTTCCCCGAAGGGATAGGCAGAGGCATAATATACGCCCACACTTCGCCAATTATATAGTTGGTCCCACGTAATATGTGGCGAGCCTATTGTCGCTTGCCGGGCACTGTTCTGTTCGCCAGTGCCTCGTCCGTTAATCGGCAGGTGCACCACTTGCAGGTGAGGTTGGCTTGGGCTCCTTAGGTCTTGGTACGATCCCTATACACCCTTTAACTGTTAGTAAATGACGAAAAATGAATTAATATCGAAATCGATAGATATTTTTTACATATTGCAAATAACATATTGTTCTATTATTTTGTAAACGAATTTCAATTATGTAACTAAATGTACACTCGCTCGTAGCTCTGCGGTGCTCGGTGGTCGGAAACGATCACCGAAGTACAGCAGAGTTTACAGAGGTCAGTCCTTGGATGGGTGACCGTTTGTGTGGCATTTGATATCGAGCGCTTCCGTGCTTCGGGAGGCACGTTAAGCCATTGGTCCCAGTTATTACTAAATTTGGTAGTCCTTAAGCCATGTTTGAGGCCTAATGGGCGGCTTAAAAAATTCTAACAGCAGGACGCCATACTCCTGATTCTGCCAATCCGCACTGGGTCAGCGTGGTGGAGTATGACCCAATACCCTCACACCTTGAAATGTGAGAGGAGGCTCGTGCTCAGTAGTGGACGTTAATGGGCTGTGGTGATGATGATAATGATGATGAACTAAATGTAATAAACAGATATTTTCATACTTTTAAGCACCTACAAGTTATATTTTTAAAGTTGGCTGTAATATTTTTTTCTCTAGTTCTTTACTAGTTTAAGGCTAAAATATATTGCCTTAAACTAATAATGTTGGTTCTATTGAAAAGTATTTCACAAACCAGGTCACGGGTAGAGGGTAGTAGGTAAGTATAGAACAAGTTTCAAAGTTAAGCTTGAGCCCATGAAACTTGTTAAGCTCCCAGTGATCAGTAACTTAGCAAAGGATTTGGGTCCCAACTTTCACTCACTTAAAGTGTTGTAATGGAACGAATACTTTTCCACTGTGGTAACACAGTTTGTTTGACTTATTGGAGAGCAGAAGTTTTACAAGACCCATATATTTGAAAGGGTATAAAAAATACTCAAACATATTTTTAGAATGAGATGTTTATGAGAAACTTATGCTACAATAAACTTCAAATAATTTTTATTTCATAAACTATCTACTATTTATATAGTATTTGAAAACGACAAAATTATACATAAAATTAATCAAAATATGACAGCACTTTTTTATCGTTCGCGGAACATTATAACATGATAAATTAATATTAAGGAAACGTACATAAGTATTGGAAACCAGTAAAAAAAAGTCTTAAATAATTTTGGATATAATCTTTTTTAATTGGGCACACAAATCACCCTGCACACTGTCCAAGCCTGGACATTTTGGCTCAGAAAAAGCTTTCGAAGCTTAAATTTACTTACATGCAAAGACACAATTAAAAAAACAAAAAAATATTGAAGTCTAAGAGAATCTAAGTGCCGAGCCACCTCTCTGTAATAAGAACTGGATAGAAACTTACATGCTTATGTTCTTTTAAATTATCAATTGGTTAGGTACCCAAATTATAAACTTCATTTGCTTGTGACGCTATACAATGCAATAGAATATAACATTAACTGTAATATCAGAGAGTAACTAGTTTAATACAGATAGATATGTAAAGGTAGGCACTTTACGAAAACCGTGCCAACCCTAAGCCAGCCTTTACAATAAAGCTCCGTAACGATAGCAATTCGATTCATATCTTAGCCAGGGGCGGTCTGCAAGGAAAACTTTGTATGTCCTCGCTCAGTGCTTCTGAAATGGCTCTCTTGTAAACGTTTCTTAGGGTAATGGGTGAAACTTGTGTCTTCGGACTCTGGGGCGCTATCCCTTTAAGACATGTAATACCTACGAGAAACTCGCCACATAAACACCCGAAGGGGTCTCACAACCCCTCACGAGGGACATTCAAAACAAGGATATTCCTGTTGTACTGATTCACCTAAATTTTTATGCTTAGAACCTATCATTCTTATCACAGTAACGTTACTCTACTAGTGACGATAAACCCAGGTTTGGAGATTCGGATTATTCTCGAAGCTTTTGAGGATTCGCGAAGGAAGATGTCTGGCGTCTTGTCCAGGAACGGAACTCCTGTAGCCAGAATGAAATTATTGCGGTAAACACATTTAACGCGTATCACTATTTTATGGAATAAGGCCCATGAACTTGTTGTTTTGCTTACACGATTTTGAGTGAATTCGAAATATTAACTCTGAAACTTCTGTGTAAATTTAAATTTTATATACATTATCGTATTAGGAATATACCTATAATGAGAAAAATATACAAAATACAAAAAAAAAATACGAAATATTTTATTTCATCTAACGGTTTCTGTTTACAATTAATAGTATTTGGAGACTCCTTTTAAGCATAGAATGCCTGTAGTAGGAGCATCCGCTCTTCCATAGCCAACAATACATATCTTATCTTTAGCTTTACGTTTAGATACTTTTTAATTTTAATACATTTTATTTTATATACAATTTAATATTTATAACGATACTTTTTAATTTTATTTTACAAAATATTTAATATTTATAACAATTCTTTTAGTTTTTAGTTCTAAGTTATAAGTGTCTTTGAAGTTAATGCGTGTGTGTGCAATGTGCATGTGCAAATGTGTGTGTGTGTGCATGTGTATGTGTAGAGTGTGAGGGTGTGTTTGTCTGTATGTATTTGTTTGTATTACGCTTGTATATGTTTGTGTTTGTACCATGAAGTTGTGCAAATCTATACCATACATAGTTTTTTTTTATGTTTTTAATGGTGACTACAGTATTTAGGTGGTACCAACAGAATTGTATACTAAATAACTCTTTTGAAAATATGTTGTAGATTTTTAAGGGTTCATAAAATTTAACGCCATTTTAACCTAATTTATTTATTAAATCTTTATTGCACACACATAAAAATACAATGTACAAAAGGCGAAATTAATGCCATTAGGCATTCTCTACCAGTCAACCTTGGGGTTAGCAGAGACTTTAAAGGCGATGCGAGTAAGGGGTAGTATTTATGGTTATGATATAAATACATAAAATAGTACGCTGATCTACATAAAAATACACACACATACACATATATAAACACACATTAATGGATGACCTAATAATGCTGTGTAGAAAATAAACTGCCGTCTTAAACCCCTATTATTGTAAGTTGACAAACAAAGTTGTGCGTACCCCTGACTTAATATTGGACCAATATTCCGACTCGAAGAAGAGCGACTCAATCTCGATGGCTCAATATCGTCTGCAATAGTTCCAATATATTTGCCATCTCCTCCTTTTCTGGAATGCAAAGGAACTTAATGTAAAGGCATTCCGATCTATTGGGAATATTCAATGAAAGGTTTTACTCAACCTATTGCTCAATATTACATTCGATTCAATCTAGTTTGTCTATTGTTCTATAGAAGGTATTCTGTTAGTTATTTTTTGTTCCCATTCATTTGTTTTGCCAGTTCTTCTTACAGAGCGGTGGCTCGGTACTAGCACTTTGATTCACTTACACTTTATTATTTTTTGTTTTTAATTTTATTCGTTGCTTTTTAAGTGAATCTAAACTTCGTGATTTCAGTGTAATAATATTTCGATTGTTTTTTTTTTATTTTGACGTTTTCAAGTACTATTTAATAGTTTATGAAATAAATAATTTTTGAGTTTGAGTTTATTTAATCTTCATGGCACACACATAAAAATATAATGTACAAAAGGCGAACTTAATACCATTAGGCATTCTCTACCAGTCAACCTTGGGGTTAGCAGAGACATAAAAGAAAGAAAGTTCGCCTTTTGTACATTGTATTATATGTGTGTGCAATAAAGATTAAATAAATAAAAGTCACAATTCAAGGTTTTATGCCTTTCTTCTAAACAAGTCTCAATTGTCGCACATGTTATTTTTTTAAAAAATCATCATCATCATCTTCATCATCATTTCAGCCATCTGAAGTACACTGCTAAACATAGGCCTCCCCATTTGCTTTTCATGTAAATCTATTGTCGCCTGCATCCACTGGCTCAAAATCATCATCGTTACACTTAAAACATAAATTTATACCAGTTTGAGAAAATGTAACAAAACTAGTCTAATTCTATAAATAATGCTGTTTTGTCTTTATTTGTTCTCTGACTTTAAAACTCACATAACTTACAACTTCTCATCAGGTCGGTTGTATGCTACCTAAGCACCTAACCTGTTAGAAGAATGTTCGCAATTTATGCGGCTAAGACTAGGTAAACCAACCTGCACCTCTTCCAGAAAAACTGTGTTAATTACAAAATATGTACTACGTACATTCATGTAATAGTTGAGTACAGAAATAGTTTTAAAATTTTAACCAGTATCTTAAAGGTTCGACTTAAGGCGACTCACGACTACGTGGTTAGGTCAGAGTCTACTATTTAACAGACGATGAGAGCGCGTTTCCACTATTCTGGTCTGGAAATAGCTATAGCAAATATGATAATAATATGCTCGTACAAAACGAAGCAAACGACAAGTATCCCAAAAATATTATAAACAATTTACTGTATGACTTCGAAATTGTCTTCCAGCTTATATACGAGGATTTTCAACTAAATTTTCAGCTTGGTCTTATAGTAGACCATGGAGCTTCAGTTTTTCAGACCTTAGGGGTTTACATACATGTAGGATGCTATCGTCGAGACCTCTCTCTTTATGAATAGTGTAGTATGCTTAACCTTGGGATGAGCAAAGAGTTTTGAGTGTTTAATTGAATATTTCCCTGGTCTTGCTTTACGAGTATATAAATTGTACACCACCTTGGATTTTCCGGCAGTTTTGTTGGTACGGTGTATAGTGGAAATGCACTCCACTGGCGCCTGATCGGACACTGTAAGCGCCGGCCGGTCATCGCCCGGACGACATTCCTGCTGTGTTTATTAAGTCAGGGTGATGTATGAGGTCCCTTTCAGATTTTCTATCCCATAGCAACTCCATCTAGTAAATAGTTGTATTAAATTGTTATTTAGTAAGTGGCCAACCAACCATAAGGTAATCTCTCTAACCTTCGCTCATGTAAAGAGGCTCATACTCAGAACGGGACGTCAATGCGCTGTGATGATGATGATGAATGTCAGTGAATCCGTTCTTGTATTATCAATTGAAGCATTCGAAGCCAGTTTTTCTTCAAACTGAACTCAAACGCGTTATAACTACAAAGGAACTGTCCTTTTAGGTGCAAAGACAATAAGCGCGATAAATGAATGTCTCATTTTCGCCATCGATTTAGCATATCTGCACTAAAAGTTTAAAAGTGGATCAAAAAAAGCTTGAAGAAGGAAACGGTATTGCGTATATAGATCTGCGTGCTGTATTACGACCGATATGGCGTGGAGGTCAGTTACCTGCACTTCACTCCAGAGGTGAGGAGAGGACGGGCCAGGAGGGGCACGTCCAGCAGCGCCAGGAGGGTCTTAGGTCCCCCTGTTGTCTAACCATGGACCCCTCGGAAAGTCAGCCACACACTATATGGTCGCACAAGTAGGTAAGAGGCAAGTCTGCGCCTCTCTGAGAAGGTCCGGTATTGGTGCGGGGGACGTCCAGAGCTCCAAATAACATTACAGGCGTGAGATTGTTTATGTATGCATATTGCCTAGTGCCACAATTTTGCAACACTTGTGGGAATGCGGTAAGTACCTAAACTGCTTTGTATAAATTATTAGGGCAAGCAAAGTTTGTTTGCATAAACCTTGAAACTGGATAAAATGCATATTATTATGTTCTCCAAGTTTCTAAACCACAATCCATGAAATAGGTACGAGTACCACAATTTTGCGGCACATCTGAGAATTCGGTAAGTACCTACACGTCCTTTGTCACAAATGGAACTACAGTAAACATTCCAGAATTGAATTACCTGGAATGTAGCCAGTTTGATTGACAATCAGCCATTGCTGTTCAAATAGTTCATACAGCCGGAAATACTCTAACATTAACAAAGTCTGATACAGTGAGAGACACTTTCTTGGCAACTTACACTTAAAGACAAAGGTCTAAGTGCGATTGTCCTTTGTAAGTGTCAAGTTAGAGATATGCTCTGTGGAGCAAATTCTAGAAATGCCAGCAGGTAACGTCCTCTGTCGTGGTCCAAAACTCAAGTTATGTGATAAATTACTAGATAAACCTGGATAGAATTGAGTTTGCCAAATATTGGTTGTTCTATCTCAGTTTTGGTTTTGATTTGTGAAATATCCTTTCAAATATTATTATATTGGGAGAGCTAGGAAATGGTAGATTTAGTCTGTAATATGTCACTCTTATTTGCATCATATCTTTATCTACGACAGTGGTTGATTTGTGGGAATTTGAAAAAGTGAACAACAGTGGTATATAAGTAGGTAAATTGTACTGGGAAACTGTTAATGCTATCACTCCTTGTACTAGTGAAGCTTGAAAATAAACGGCAAACTGCATGTTATGTAGTACAAATGTAAGGTTTGGCAGTGCAGGCGTTGCAAAAAAATCAACTATGCATCATGATCTCCATGTACACAATCTTTTGGAGGTAGAAATAAGACATGACCACCAGAACCGATTTCGATTTCAGTGCGGTATTAGATGTCTGCAATGCAAAACAATAGAAAAAACAATTGTAAAATATGAATATGTATCGGAATTGAACCAGACTTCGGGCCATATCAACATACTAGTTAATTTAGGAGTCAAAGTGCGATATTTATTACCCACAGCCCCCATTAAAACATACCAGCAAATTTTTAACGTCCTGAATTCGTACAATGAAACGTTGAACGCATTTTATTTGTTGTTTTATCTGCCACATCACGGTAGGGGCATCATACATCACGATGCAAATAAACGACATTGTCGCTGACATGTTTTTTATGGTCGCGACAAAGAGCGACGCGTCGCGACAAATGATATTTCCGACTCCACCTCTGAGTAGATCATTCATTATTATAGCAATCGGACATAAATGAAAGTTGGGAACGAGGAAAGTGTTACTATTTGCTCAAATTACAAATCTGATTCATGGTAACTGAAGCAGCATTAACAAATTGAAATCAATTTTGTCGACCGATATGGCGTGGTGGCGAGTGGGTAGGTGTAGGTGACGTTTCGTACTTAAAAATAATTTCCTTGGAACATTTCTTATTATTTGTTTTGGATATGTTGTGTTAGGCCAGTAAATGAATTAGCGAGGGGCATTCGCTTTTATATGTGGGATACATACATAAATACAATTACGCCTGTTTTCCCGTAGGAGAAAAGGCAAATTAAACGCCCAGATTTTGCCAATTATATTGTTGGTCCCACGTAATAGGTGAATAGCCTATTTCCGTTTACCGGGAACTTTTATGATCGCCAGAGCCTCGTTGTTGATCAGCAGGTGCTACACATGCAGGTAAGGTTGACTTGGGCTTCTTATACTCCCATATAATCATAATCATATAATCATTTCATTTGGTGTACATCAATTCATTTGGTGTACACTTAGGTCTTAAAAATAATATTTTGTCCTCAAATGAACCATGCAAGGGTATCACAATTTAAAATAGGAATACATTTCTTTCTTATATTATTTATAGAAATTAAATACATTATAAATTAAACAACCATAAAAATCAATAAACTATATATACATTATGTTTTTACTAATTATATTAAATGTATTTAACTGATCAATTATATGTTTAAGAGTGTAGGTATTCGTTCAGACTGTAGTAAGCATTTTGCAATAGATGTTCCTTTAGATTAATATAAAATTTGGAATCTTTAGATATGCATTTAATATTTTTGGGTAACTTATTATATATTTTTATTGACATATTCTCGGTACCCGAGCTCACTATGTGCAACTTTGTGAAAGGTGTGGCTAACTTATTACGGGGTCTTAGACCATGAGATTGAGGAATTTCATCTTGTACTTGAGTATATTTATCGGGGTTCTTACGGACTAATTTACATAATTCAAAAATATATAGGGATGTCAATGTAAGTATTTTTAATACACTATTGCCCCACAGAGTAACCCCATAGCCGAGCCAGGCATGGGCGTATGCATAATAGGCGCTTAGGGCTGTTTTGGCATCGGTACATTTTTTCAATTGGTATAGAGCATATGTAAATCTTGATAATTTTCCTACAAGCTGTTCGATGTGTTGTTTCCAAGTTAAATTGGTATCAATTTTTATTCCTAACAAAATGGAGGTTGTTTCAAAGTTAAAAGTATTATTATTATATGTTATTGTTGTATCTATGTCTTTTGCCGGGGTGTGGTATTTATGTGTGGCATAACTGGATATCAATAGCATAATTCTAAATGTAGGCTCAGATATATAAACATTTTCTCAGTAATCATGGCTCAGTTATCAGTCGATGTGTAGTTAGATTAATTTAATTGCAAGGAAATTCTCTGTGGCTGCTTTCCTACATACAAATTGGCATTGCAATAAATAAAGCGAGGGAAATGGAATATACAAACCAGTTGGTCAAAGAATTTATTTTAGCGCATTAGCAATTTTTTGTTAAGTATACTAATACTTCAAAATTATAAATTGGTCGGTTTGAGAGATATGTTATGCATGCTACAATTAATCAAGCGTCAATGAAACCAGCAGATCGCGAGTAATGTTGCATACAAACAAACTAAAAATAAATAAAAAAGACATTTCTATCAAAGCATTTGAAAACATAAATATCTTTTGCCACATTACTTGTTTTGTGAAACAGTTAAAAATTATTTGATGCTGAATAAATTGATGGTAAAAGACCTAAAGATGATATCAACAATTTCAAAAAGAAAGATCTTATCACATATGAGCTCGTTGAAATTGGGTCAAAAAATGAGAGTTAAATGTTATGCAAATGATTTTGGAAAATTGTTTCATTCTTTGAATTTAGCTTACTCTCATCATTCTCATCTCGTCTCGGAAAACGATCTGTATTTTTTAATACATTCTGCTACGGTATATTTACGCAAGACAGTGCGGTTAATTCTATTTCAAAATCGTCATTAGACGGCAAACAGATCAAGAGCCCGATGGCACTGAAAACAATCTTTAAATTTTTAATACTTACTGATTCAAAACATCATCTTTTTATCACAAATCCTTTAAGGATTTTCAAAAGTATACCTTTGCCACTTCTTATAAGTAGTATGCCTACTAATATTATATTAATTATCTGAAATATAATATCTTCCTTTTACCCCAAATGCGTAAGTGAGTGAGAAATTGTTTCCTTGTTGTTGGGTTGGGCTTAGGCGTGACTGTGTAATTATTTATGTATTTCGGTTCAAAGAAAGACTAAATCCTTCCTAACAGTTCACGAAAAGAGGGTTTTAGATTGGAATCTCCATTTTATACTACAAAGTGCGTGTTCCCTCTTAGGCGCGCAGAGCGCAGAAATTGTACTTAGTGAACGGGTAAATATGTCGAAAAACAAAAAGCATTTAAATGTCTTAAAATAATATCTGTGCTATAAAATGTGACAAAAAACCCATTGCCTAGTTCTACTAACAAAGACAGATTTAATGTTTAGGCCGTAAGATTTTTAATAAAGCATATCGTCAGTCTAATTTTTTAAATTGCGTAACTCCAAAATACAAAATTTGACTTATAATACCACCTAGTGTACTATTTCGGTATCTATCGTTTGGAATATATCTCAAGTCCCATAATTTAATATGTAATTAGTGAGAAATGAATTGGAATAAAACCTATTCAATTAGTGCCTGAACTATGTAAAATAAATAGTTTGTAATTCCTCCTATAAAGTCTGCTTAAAAGGCCATAAGCAGTCTAAAAAATAGACTGACGATATGGAACTACCTACAGCAATAGTTGCTATAAGTAGTTCAATGTTGTAGTTATAGGCTGCAATTTGCAGTTCAACATTCCAAAACATGTCCGTAGGTTTTTTCAGTAAACCTTTGATTGTAATTAATATACTGCACAAACTGTTTCTGCTTCATCATTATCATTTCGGCTTTACATTCAATTACCCGGCGGTTTAGATTGGCAGAAAGGGACGAGTGGCTTTCAGTTGTTCTCTACTTGGCTTACCGACTACTTTAGAATGTTGTAGGCAATAAATGAGTCGACGAATAGAAAACCTACCCGATGATCTAATGATGGCAGTGAATCCTGCGTACTGGCTTGAACTGCGATCGCCGATCCACCTGCCTAGCGTGGTGATTAAAAGCAAATATCTCCAAAAGAAAAAAAAAACTATGGTGGAGGCCAATGTTCAGCAGTGGACTTTACAAGGCTGATATGATGATTTATCTAATTACTGTTTTCAACCTCGCAAACTACATATTTTTTGAAGATGACTTGTGGTCGATTGTAGCTTGATGTGCCGATGCCGTCCTGGCTATCTAAAACGCTAACATTTCTTGGCGACATTACCCTCAAAAGTTTTTTATTACTTCAGACAGATACTCCCAAGATCAATACAAATATACAGAGAGAGTTGTCAATAGCCTTTCTGTGTCAGCTATCAGATTAATACTTCTAGGTTGTAGTCCTTCTATATCTGTAAATCATATGAACATATAAATAGAAGAATAAACAATATTTTATTTTTTTACAACAACAACAGCTAAAAAGCTGCATAAACAAAAGAAACTAAAGCTTTTAATCTCATTAATTGTGTTAGATAAACACTTATCTGGAGATATCTTTCGATTCCAAACCAACGGATTTGAGAATTCCAAGGTGAATTTTCCAAACGTATTTCTGTCCGACTAGTTAAAAGCGGTTCGAGATAGCGTGGCGTGGACTGAGGCTGCTTCCTTGACATTTGCCGGACACTGCACGATATACATCTACATTTCCTGGCGATAAACTTTACAGCTTATTGAAGATCTCGTTACTCCGCTCGTTGGAAACGATCGCCGAAGTTAATCAGAGTACACAGAGAGCAGTGTTTGGATGGAGCGTTTGTCCAGTTTGATATCGTAACGTAATAACTGGCTTAGGAAATTTGAACAGCAAAACGCCGAGCAACTGCCTTCGCCAATCCCCACCTGTGAGCTCAGTGCTGATTGGCCCCAGCTTGACGAAATGAAATGTTGACAAAACTAGCATATCCATATTGCTGGAGTTGTGAGTCTCCTTTGTAAAATACGACAAAATAGGACACATTGGTCCTTATGTTAACAGCATAAACCTGTAAAATGGTCCCTGGTATTATTACGTGGAAACCGTCACCTGGATAACAGTCCCTCATTAGATCGACAACTCCATTCGAGAATTTCTGAATGTTAATTTAGTTTTCTTTTTTCTTTTAAATAATGGCTTCGTGCGGCAAATTTAGAGATATATTAATATCATTTAATTAAAGTAAATGTGAATGAGTGGTGATAAAGATGATAAATGGTAAATGAGATCCCCTCCCCCTAAGCCCCTTGAGTCCTCAGTAAAGATGTGGGACTATACTGAGATCTCACATGGACTTCTTGAGAGAATTTGAAAAGTTATGTTGCACTGTTTTATTTCATTTACCAATACTCATGTACGTTCACAAACTCTTAACGATTATTAATCCACCGTTATTAAACATTAATGTTAGAAATATCACAAATTTTGGAAAATAAAACAAAAATGCAGGCATGACGCTTCACTTTCCCGCCAAGAAGTCCGTTAATGTAGTTATCTTTAAGCCAGACATCTCCTTCCACCACTTTACACTGTGAATGTGTGGGTGAAGTTTGGCAAAAAACATCACCTTTGATTGTGAGAGGAAGCTTGAGCTTATTACATGGAAATGAATAGGCTGAAATGATTATGTAGGACCTGTATAGAGTCTAGCTAAAATGCAACCAACCGCATTTTCAGATGAGATTAGCACTTCAATATTCACGAATTAATTTAGGAAACTAGCTCAGCATACATATTTTCGAATCTAGGCCACAAACGCAGTACTAGCGGAAAACATTTAGTTGAAAATGTTTATACCAAGCTTGAATTTTAAAGGCCTTTTAAATTATCATATGATGATTCAACGAAAGTAACAAAATTATAGGGACTCGAAGAATTTATTTCATGTTGATATAAGTAAGTGTAAATTTTCTTATTTTACGGGAAAATACGATTTGTCCAATACGTATTTATTTTGGGTAAATATTCCAATGAGCAGATGTTCATGTATCGGTCCTGATGACATGATTATAAGATTTGCTCATCCATGTCAGTAATTATTGCTTTGGGTAGCAGCGAAAGCTTAACGCTGGCAGTGTTGTGGCGATAAATTCATATAATTTCCGTATGTAATTTGCGAAGAAGAGATAAAATATAAATTAAGGGAATTCGTTCCAAATTACAAAATGCATTTGTTTCTTTGTTGTCACTCTTCTTCTTCAATTTAAATAATGGCTTCGTGCGTCTAGCACATTTAGCGAGTGTCAAGTAAGTGATATATAAATAATATATAACTTATAGTAAATGAGAATGAGTGGTGATCAAGATGATAAATCGAAGATGACATACCCTCCCCTAAACCCCTGAGTCCTCAGTAAAGATGTGGGACTATACTGAGATCTCACATGGACTCCTTGAGAGAATATTAAAAGAGATGTTGCACTGCTTTATTTGATTTACCAGTACTTATGTATATTCACAAACACTTAACGGTTAATAATCCACCGTTATTACACATTATTGTTAGAAATATCACAAATTTTAGAAAATAAAACAAAACTGCAGACATTGCGCTTCACTTTCCCGCCAAGAAGTCGTCCTTGTTGTCACACAACAACACTGATTGTTTTTTTTTCTTTTAAATAATGGCTTCGTGCGGTTGGCACATTCAGCCAGTTTCAAGTAAGAGATATATTAATAACATATACATTATGGTAAATGAGAATGAGTGGTGATAAAGATGATAAATGGTAAATGAGATGCCCTCCCCCTAAACCCCTTGAGTCCTCAGTAAAGATGTGGGACTATACTGAGATCTCACATGGACTTCTTGAGAGAATTAGAAAAGTGATGTTGCACTGTTTTATTTCATTAACCAACACTCATGTACGTTCACAAACACTTAACTGTTAATAATCCACCGTTATTACACATTAATAATAATAATAATAATAAATAATAAAAAGTTTATTGAACAAAACACATTTTCACAATACATTTGGTACACTTAAATACCTAAACTAGGTCTAACCTGTTCTTATAGGTATCTATGCTCTCTACCCTAAAGGCTGTGTTAAGTTTAATAAATATTAGGCTTAAATAATTACATGAATACCTACAATATACATAAATTGAAATACGAAAATAAATATACATAAATATAATTTACTTTTATGTTAATTAGTTATTATAATATTAAGTAACTTTAATTAAGAGTTCTTCGGTGTCACTGTAATTCTTTAAAAGTAACCATTCTTTTAGGATACACTTACATTCATGTTTAGTTTTATTAAGTAAGTTCAGAATTTTATTTATTTTTTTATATAGGTAAGGACCACTAAATGGGAAAAAGCGCTCTGCAAATTTAGTTTTAGAGTGAGTAATTGACATTTGCGAATATGCACGTCTACAATTTTCTTGTACAAAATTATTCGGGTCATATAAGGCATGTTGTCTAAGCAGGACTTCCAATATATATAATTGTCGAACTGTGAGCACTCCATATTCCGAATATAGGCGCTCAGTCGAATATCTGTAAGGGAGAAAGATTATTACTTTTAGCACTGCACGTTGCGCACGTTCAAGTTGGAGTAATTTGGTTTTTTGTGCCCCTCCCCAAACATTCACACAATATAGCAAAATTGATTGGCCCAACGCAAGATACAGTATTCTAAGAAGTTTGACGCTAGCTACATGTCTGATCTTTCTAAAAACAGAGATAAGCTTACGCACCCGTTGTGTTAAGATATTAATATACGGAGCAAAGCTCAGATGAGAATCTATGACAATGCCTAAATATTTAACTGATGAAACTCTTTCTAATGTTGGACATGCGCATGTATTACTATTATTAGTATTATTACAGTCAACATTATGAGCTTTCATGACAAACGTTTCGCTAGGTTGTGTTTTGCTAGAGATAGAAAAGGTTACCAATTTAGTTTTGTCAGTATTAAATGTAAGTAAGTTAGAGTTAAGTTTATACTGTATGTTGGTGAAACCAAAGTGGGCTTCATTGAAAACTTGTGTCCAATCAGTACCACTGTAAACTAGGGCTGTGTCATCTGCGAAAGCCATAATCCTACCATTAGTTAGAGAGGTGTTAACTATGTCGTTCACATATATTAAGAACAAAGTAGGACCTAAAACGCTTCCCTGTGGTACACCATATTGGACTGGAAGAGGGTCACTGACAATGTTTTCAATTTTGACCGTTTGTTGCCGATCGGTTAGATAGCTCTTGAAGAGATTGAGCTGATCCCCCCGTACACCCATGTTTTCCAGTTTTTTAAAAAGAATGGGGATAGAAACAGTGTCAAACGCTTTTGCTAGATTTAGGAAGATACCTAGACATTTTCGTCCTGCGTCTAGTTCTGTAACCAAAAAGTTGGTTAGCGTCGACACTGCATCGTTTGTTGATCTCCCTCTTCGGAAACCAAACTGGTTAGGCGATAGCAGCCCACTCTCCTCTAGATATTTTACAAGTCTATTGTTGATCAGTTTTTCTAGTATTTTTGAGAATGAATTCAAAATAGATATTGGTCTGTAATTATTAGGAGATCTGGTATCACCTGACTTATAAATAGGAATTGTTCTAGATATTTTCATTAAGGATGGAAAAGTAGAAGTGGCAAAGGAAAGATTACAAATATGTGTTAAGAGTGGTACGAGTATTGTCATGTTGTATTTCAAGAGCTTATTAGAAATATTGTCCCAACCGGGTGAGCTGTCGGTTTTAAGATTTCTAATGATTGATTCTATTTCAGCATCGTCAGTTTCAAACAGTACAAATGATGAACTGTTTGTGGAATAAATCGGATTGGAAATATTATCAGTAGGATTAGTAAGATTATCATTTTGAATTTTTTTGAGCTAAATTTTCTCCAATGCTTGTAAAATATTTATAAATTTCATTTACAGAAAATTGTGGGTTGTTACCGATGGTTAATAGTTCACTACATTTTTGTTTTATAGGTTTATAATTAGAAATTTAATTTATGACCTCCCACGTTTTCTTAACACTGCTAGAACATGCACTCTCTAATTGTGATTTTTCATATTGAGTTTTAACTTTATTAATAGTTTCATACAAATAATTACGATATCTTTTGTAAATAATTTTGTCTACTTCATTTGCCGGTTTTTTTTAAGATTAAGGTGGAGTTTATCCTTATGTCGTACACATCTCATTAATCCCGGTGTGATCCACGGTTGGTGTGGCGTTTTGCGTTTCGAGATAGTTTTTGTTGAAGTATTATTTTCAATTATGGTATTTAGCATAGAGATAAGGCAATCGGTCGCCTTGTTAGGGTCTTTAGATTTAAGTATAGGTTTAGTATCAAGTAGTTTTAGTTCCTCAGATATTTTTATATAATTAATTTTGTTTATGATCATTTCTTCCTTATTTCTCTTAACATCTTGATTTAAAGTAAGTAAAACAGGGTAATGGTCTGTTATATTGGTTTGTATTACAAAAGTATTTGATTGAAAGTTAGTTTTGATAGCAATATGATCTAAGCAGCTATTTCCACGAGTTGGAATATTATGACAGGGCGAGATTCCGTAAGTGGATAGTAGGTTAAGGTATTCTGAAGCATGTCGATCAATGGCATTGCGTTCAATATTTATGTTTATATCACCAACTAATAGCAAGCTAGAGAAATTTGAGAGAGAACAGAGTGTTTGTTCCAAAGAGTACAAAAATTTATCAATGTTTTTATGTGATGGTGATCTATAGATAGATACAATAGCTGTGTTATTGTTGACAGTTGTTACAATACAGTTTGCATCCTCAAAATTTGGTTCGTATGATATAGCCAGAATGTCATTTTTAACAAAGATAACTATGCCATCGTTTTGGTTGTTTAGGTTTTTAGTATAAAATGCCGTGTAGTTTTGAAAAACTGGGACGGAACTGTCCACTGAAAGCCAACACTCAGTTAAAGATATAATATCTGGGAAAAAGTCTATCCTAGACAATAACAATGAGAATTCCCTTATGTTTCGCGTAATGCTTCTAATGTTATGTGTAATTATTGATAGCTTTTTGTCATACTTGTTAATTTTCAGCTTTAATTCGTCAGGGTTACATATTTGTGAATCTGAGACTTCATAATCATCGATATCATTAATAAGTTCTTTAATAGAGCCCACTGTTAAATGAATTATGTTGAACTTCAAAGAAATTTTGGTTAGGATACTTGCACTTATCTAGTAAAAATAAGCAGGTGACTTTAATGACAAAGAAAACTAATATTTTCAATATAGTGTCTGAGTATAATATGTATACTGTCTTAATTGTCTTAATTTCACATATAGCTGTAACTTTTTGTAGTATATCCATGTCAAAATGCGTTTTTTTATGGTACAGAAATAGTTTGAAACAGATACAACTGAAGAACATTTGTAACTTCTGATTATAATATTTCTTATTTGGTGATATAGATTTTATATACATTAAATATATAAATTTACAGCTTTTATTGTGATTTTTAATGTTTGAATAATTTTTAGTATCAAATTGTTTTAGCATGCTGTTATTCGTGTACTGGGGGTATATTTTAGTGTTAATTATATATAAAGGTACGTTAATAAAGTTAGTATTAGGTTGAAATAAACATTTACAAGTAACAATTATGTTATGTTTTTGGGATATCCTGATAGCAACCACCAACACCAGTAGCTTACAACCAAAATAATATGTTAATACAGTATATAATACAGCAGATAATACAGTAACAATTATGTTATGTTTTTGGGATATCTTGATAGCAACCACTAACATTAGTAGCTTACAACCAAAATAATATGTTAATACAACAATATACAATAACAAAACATACAGTAAAAATGTTCGGTCAGATACAACTATCACTTTGTGCACATATATCATTTCTTGATGCTGTTTTTCAATTTCGCTAATTGTTCCAGATTCTGTACAATTACGTAAGGGTATCCTTCTTTTTCTCGAAGAAGGACTCGGCCATTTGATATCCAGCAGTGACTGTAGTTGTGCTCCTTTGCAAAGTTTTTTGCCTCAATAAATATTTTCTTTGTTTTTTTAGACAATAATTCCGACAGAAATATTGGTGTGCTAAACGCTTGGAGTCCAAGGTGCGATGCAGATAGTCTTGGGTTGTTTTTATTTAAGAAATATTTTTTTGAAGCTAGGAGTATTTCTGACTTAGCTAGACTAGTTTGAAATTCCACCTGAATCGCAGACTGTTGACTTTCCTTCTTGCTCGGTCCTCTGATAACATCTTTGATATCATTTTTAGATAGCTCCATGTTTAAATTTGTTGCCAATAACAAAACCATGTCGTAAAGCTGTTTTTTATTTTCATTTATTATTTTGGGTACATTTCTAATCTCTACGCATGTTTTAATTGAATTTTTTTCCAAGTTTTCAATTTTATCGTTTATGAAGCTTATTTCTAGCTTGAGATTTTTACTATCACTGTCTAATTTTTTCATGCTTTTGTCTAAGTCCTTTAGCTGTTGACACACGAAATCAATTGTTTTCTCAATTTCGCGATTAGTAGTGCGTATATCATGGTTTTGGCTTTTAACTTCTTTCATGTGTTCTTCAAGGATATCCAATCGTTGTTGTTGTGCTTGAAATAATGAGTTTATCATGCTTTTCATTTCTTTTCTAAAAGTAGAAAATGAATTTTCCGAATCTTCGTCCTCACGGGGTCTCTTACTCCGTTGGGTAACATTTAGGTTATCGGAGGAAACACTTCCTCGAAGATTACATTCTTTTGTAAATAATGCTTTGCGAGATTTTGGCGAATGCTGCATTTTGTATGATAAATAAATAAGTCAAAGATAGCAATAAGTACGCACCACCAAAACTTGTCTGTTGTTTGTTTACGTTATGAGGTTGAAAAATGTAAACAAAAAAGGTCTCAATAGAACTCTCGTTGTAGCACGCCAGATAGTCGTAGCACACGTAGCAAGTAGTTGCAAATTTCGCCGTGGCCGCTCACTGCTTCCGTAGCCCGATGGTAAGTAGCTCGGGTTTAAAACGCCGTTGCTCCTAAAGTCACCGGTTCAAATCCGAGATGACAGCAAAAAGTTAACTTCGGCTCACCAACTCCTTAGCGCAGGCAAAAGATTGAGAAGCCGAAACTGAGACTTCGGCCGGACACAAGGGTGCTCCAATGCTCAGCAGGGCAGCAACAACCAAAGGCACGGTGAAGGGGCGAAGCACCAGCGAATTTAATAATTGTGGTTAAATAAATACAACACACGTCCGCTCCGTAACACAGCCGCGAGGAAAGAGGATATATATATATAATGTTCGAATTATCACAAATTTTTGAAAATAAAACGAAAACTGCAGACATGACGCTTCACTTTCCCGCCAAGAAGTCCCACTGATTGTTTAAAACTGTATATAATTATATTAGTTCGTAAGTATGTCGAGAGATATCAGTGAACATATTTAGATCGCGCGAGCGTTGTTTTCGTGACACATATAAGACCGGCAGTTGTTTTTAACAAACTTTGCATTCAATATAGGTTAAAAATTATTTCTGACCTTATTATTTAATATTAAGGTTTGTTCAGTCTTCTTTAATATTTTAGCTAGTGAATATTATCGCATTTGGTACCTGTACGTAAATACAATTTTTTTTAGGTAGATAATGAAAATTTCTTATAAAGGGATCCTACCCACATCTTAAAACCAACCTCATCTGCAAGTGGTGCACCTTCTAATCAACCTTGTCCGTTGATTAGAAGGTTACAAATAAACTTTTTCTTAAGCGGCAATAGGTTCGTCACTTACATACGACAGGGCAACAATAAATTTTGGTGAAAAGTGGGCTTATAATATACCTCTGCCAACCGCGCAACAAACGTGTTTATATGGATGTATGTAAGTATATAACATTGAAAATAAACAAAGCTTAGAGAGGTGTTTGTATATTATCTTATATTACAAGATACCCACGAATTTCCTTGAGGTAATATTACGACATGCTCCTGCAAAAACGTGGATAACTTGATCGAGCGAGTCATTAACTAAATTGATAACTCCTTTCGGGTTCTTTACACTTTTTGCACTTTATATAAAATGCTACTCAACAGAGTGAATAGCTCAGACCATATAGTCTCGCGAGTGCCTTTAATGGGCTTAAGGCGCTGCATCCTAGCCAGTGTAGCGTGACGACAAGCATCTACTTTAAAGCATATTTCTCGAGATTTTTCTACGAAATCTAGTTTATATTCGTAAGCGTAATCTAGACACAATTTACTTGCTATTTCAATGCCATTTATCGCAGTCAGTTTGTTTCTTATTTTCCAATAACTTTAGAAAAGATTATTAGTTTGACGACCGATATGGCGTGGAGGTCAGTATACCTGCACTTCACTCCAGAGGTCATGGGTTCGATTCCCACAAAGGACAAATCTTTGTGTGCATGAATATGAATATTTGTTCTGGTCTGGGTGTGTCCTTTATATATTAAGTATATTTTTACAATAAAAAAGTATGTAAGTTTGTTTATTTCCGTTCTTTAGTATCCATAACACAAGTTCTTCATAATACTTATCTTGGAACTAAATATTTATTTATTTATATTTTTCTTTTAAATGTTTTAGCAAGTTTCTCCTGCTGCAAGAATTTGAAAGTGCCTTAACCTGGACTTTCTCTAGTAAAAATATGACATAGAAATTTCCTCTAGTTAAATGAACGTTATGTTCCTGAAAGCTCCTGGTTCCTACCTGTGTAAACGTTGATAGCGAGCGTCACTCTTTGGATCGCAAACACGTTTCGAGACCCTTTAATTTTTATATGTTAAGGTGAATTCAAATATTTGAACAGCAAAACGCCGCGGCACAGCTATGTCATTGAGTGGATTTTAGCATGTGGTTTTGTTCTGCATGCGTGACATCCGCAAGTGTAGCTTTCGTACAAGTATGTATTGCAACGCGTAATAAAAGGCTGAGATGGTGATGATGAAGAACTATCATAAATTCTATATTGTAAATGAAATGGTCCAATCTTATGAAAATATGACACATTAGTCTTCTAGTTATATGAACGGCAAGTTCTAACAAAACGCTTCAGTTTGACTTATTGGATCGACAACTCGCTTCAAGCTACTTTTGATTTATAAATGTGAAATCAATTCAAAGTCAAAAAGGTGAATCGCAACATTTGAAAAGCTAAACGCCGCCGAACAGCTATATTATCGTACGGATTTTATCAAGCACGCGAGTTTCCTGCGGATGAGTGACAGCAGCAGGTATCGTTTTCAAACAAGTATTTATTGTAATGCGTAATAAAAGGCTGAGATGACGATGACGAAAAAACTAGCATCAATTCTCTATTGTAAATAAAATGTTCCAATCCAGTAGAAATATTACACATATGCCATCGTGTTAAATGCGAGTTTTCTCCACATGAGTGACAGCAGCATGTGTCGTTTACTTACAAGTATTTATTGTATGTAATAAAAGGCTGAGAAAAGTAGCATAAATTCTCTATTGTAAATAAAATGTTAGAATAGCCTTATGTAAGAGTAAAATCCATTGAAAATATGACAAATATGTCCTCTAATGAAATAAACGGCATGTTTCTGCAAAACGCTCCTGGATAAACGTTGATTGCTAGTGTCACTTATTGGATCGACAACTCGATTCGAGAACTTTCCACTTTTGAACCAGTTTGCGTCGGCTCTAATTCTGAATTGGATTTTTCGTTTTATGTGAGAGAGAGAGGAGCGTATTTGTTATGTATTGTATGATTTGATGTATGTAGGTCTACAGATATGTAGGTCTTAAGTAGGTACTGTGAAACCCTTTGCAAAATCAGTTGCATCGCTTAGAAGGAATAAGCGGTGAGGCTAATTGTTTCATACTATTCAGAGATGTTTTTTGACTAAAGTAATAGATGGGTCGAAATCTTACTCTCAGGGCGTGGTGGAGTCTTGCGGGACTGTTCGAAAGGGTTACCGCGGCCTTGGTGTTACAGGCTCAAGAAGGAACATGGATGGTTTTTAGTCAGTAAAAGTCTGACACACCCTTCCGCTTCACCCACAGCGGAAGATGGTCATTTAATGATTTTCCATCCGAAAAAAAAAAACAAAAGGGCGACCGACGACCTAAATTGCTATTACCTTGGTTCTTGAGTAAAGCCCCTGCTGATTAGTGCGATGTTAATGTTCTTAGATGATGAGTACCTACTTTAGTAAGTTGTTAAAAAAGTGTAGTGTCGTTTGGCAAATTTATTCTCGTCAAATTTTCCTTCTAAAAAACTTATCGCACTTGATTCATTTCACAAAAGAATTTATAGCAAATTTTGTATTACACGTTTTGTTCACTGGGTCGAATTGTGTGTTCTTTAATATAAAGAATTTATAACTGGAGGAAGAAAAAATATTTTATCAAAATAACCATTTGAAAAAATAATAGTTTGATATGTCTCATATGGTTACATATTATTATAACTAAATACAGTTTAACTATTGTCGATATAACTACGGTCCACCCACATATGTTCATATTGTATATTGGTTGACTTAAGTACTGATTAACTTAAATAATTTTGACTAGACTATAATTAAAAGAACTATCGAACGATTGATGTAATGGTTATGTCAACTATGGGATGTTTCAACTACGTTTGAAAAACCTAATGGACGACTCACCTACAGCACAGTTCTGCGCACCGCCACCGCGCTGGATTAATTGTTTACTAAAATGAGGGTGTATTTACATTTTTTATTTAAGGAGTCCAGCCAGCTGTTGGGATTCACTATGTTCACTATAAAAGGAGGAGAATAACGTGACCAAAGTATTTTCTGGCACTTCGCCGGCCGCTGCCGCGGCACGCTCGCTTCGCTCGCTCGGCTCGTGCATTGTGGTCACGATATAACCTAACCGCTCGTCGCTTCGCTCCTCGCTACCTAATTTTTTTGCCAAAAATACCCACGAAAACAGGTGAGCGAGCGAAGCGAGCGAACAAGGTGGATTCTATACAGAAACGACATGGGTGGTTATAGGTTGAGAAGGCTGTGAGCTGTGAGCTCCCGTCACAGCCTTTTCGTTAGTTGCTATAGTGACCATAAACTGCACGCGAGCGAAGCAAGCGTGTAATACCCAGAAGGGTGTTATATAAATCAACAATAAGTGAATCGTCCATTACTTCAATCAACCTTAGATAAATCAACTGTAGGTATATCAACTGTAGGTGAACCGTCCATTAGGAATTTCATCCATTATTTATTATAAACTTATGTGAATCGATCATTAGATATTTTAAACGTTATTTATTTCAACCGTAGTTATTTCGACAATAGTCGATACAACTTTAGTTATTATGATACGTAACCGTCTCATATATACGCTTTGTGCACATTACTTCAGTCTAGTCCAGTTATATAAATAGGCTTGCTTTTTATGAGACGCGACAAATTATGGTCATGCGGAGATATGCAACCAGGGATCAAATCTAATATATCATAAATGTAAATATCTTAAGACTAGAGAAGATTTATCGGGACAAATATGTACTAGCGAAGGAGCAACTTATATTTGTCATTGGCTTCGAGCCATTACTTATCTGAATAAATTAATGAGCGCCCAACAAATCATGGAACCGAGTGTTCTAGGCACTTCGCACTAAATATTACTTTCTTCAGGTTTATATATAAGATTAGGGTAAAGTATGTTAGACTTACAAGGAATCGGGAACAGCTAAGACTGGGCTTACGTTAATTAATTTAATGAATTATTCAGTTACATAATCGTCCAAAGAATTTGATGTCTCACTTTATTGAACTGCAAAATCAAAGATTGCATTCATGTGGTTACAAATTTACAAAAATTTTGAAAAGGTACAATTTTATTTTCCTGTACCAAAACATGATCCCTGCTCGGGGTACCCTATTGTATGTATTAACGATTATACAATCAAAAAAAGGAATTGAAATAAAAATAAAAATTAACTAACTACTGTAAGTAAATTTTTATTAGCATATCAAATAATTATTTGAAATACACGTTTTTGTTTCAAAAAGGAACATAATTCACACAAGCAAAACAAAATGATTGAACTTAAAAGTAATACATTACAAACTGCACTGAATGTGGGAGTCGTTCAGCCATGTTAAGGGCTTAGTAGGGCGGCTTAAAAACAATCAAACAGCATGACGCCATACACCTACCTCCGTTAATCCGCACTGGGTTCGCGTCGTGGAGTTGTGAGAGGAGGCTCGTGCTTGGTCGTGGGACGTCAAAGAGCTGAATTGGTGATGTCATAACGAGCCACTATAAAAATAAAACATTTTCATATGTCCTTATAATAGTATGTAGTGATCAGCAGTAAGCAAGTTTTGAATTAAAAATATCTGTCGCTTCACTAGTGGGAGGTAGTAAAACACTGAAATAATGTCTCTACATACTAATTCACGCCTGTTTCCTCGAAGGGGTAGGCAAAGGCATATTATTTGCCCACACTTCGCCATTTATATAGTTGGTCCCAGTAATAGGCCCAATAACAGGTAAAAGGTGGCGAGTCTAATGCCGCTCAGCGGGCACTGTTTTGTTCGCCAGAGCCTCGTCCGTTGTTCGGCAGGTGCACCACTTGCAGGTGAGGTTGGCTTGGGCTCCTTTGGTCTTCGTAGGAACCCTGTACAGTGTTGTAATGAGAAGTACAACTATATACATGTGAATTCAAGATTTTAAGTTTACATTTTTAGACAATATCTTTTTAACATTTCCCGCGCAACTATATTTCCCGAAAAATCGAGAAACAATTCAACACTACACTTGTTTCGCCCTTACATCTTCAGGTAAGAAAGAAACCTCACCTCAGAACAACAATCTTCTTTTTTTTTTTTATCGTGACACGTCTTAATGACTACATCCTGCCTGATGATAAGCAGTCGATGCAGTTCAATAAGAAAATGAAAGCGCTTTATAACGTGAAATAAGCACGCTTTAAAGCGCATCCACTCATGACGGCCTGCTAAAATGCCGTTTCACGCCCCGCTTAAAAGACCCGGGATCATAGGAAACAGGAAACACATGAGCCGGCAGCGAAATCCAGAGCTTAGTGGTCTTGCTCAGAAACGACCTCCCAAATTTCTTGGTTCAAGACAAAAGGAGGCTACGACTAAAATTTTTGTGTTGTCAAGTGTATGTTGCGCACCCACTCTTTCAGTGTTACATCCCCTTTCCATTAACCCAAGTGTTAGATAATAAAACTAGTTGGTTGATTGGTTGAGCGGCCCATTAACGCCAGTCGGTCGGAAGGTCAAACTGATAAGCCAAGAGGGTATTATTGCTATCATAATGTTTGTTAATTACTAATTCATAACGTGGAAAGGGTCAGGCTATAATGGCCAATGACAATGGCCTGCAAACATAAAGTTCACACTTATAAAATTGTAATTACACTTATTATTTAGATCCAAGATAAGTATCATTAAGAATTTCTTTTATGGACACTAAGTAAGGAACAATCAGACCAGACAGAAATTTATAGTTATGCACACAAAGATTTTGATTGAGGAAAGATTGTGCCGTGTGGTTTTGGCCTGGAATAGCGCCACCCTCTCTCAACTCACACGGAGTCTGAGTGTCGACGAACTGAAATCCTACCTGATGGTGGGCAACAGCGTAATACTGTGCACTGGCTTGAACTGCGATCACATACCCTCCTGTCTAGCGTGGTGATTATGGGCACTGTTATGTTCGATAGAGCCTCGTCCGTTGTTCGGCAGGTGCACACTTGCCCCCCCCCCCCCTGAACAGGTCTTGCCCCCTCCTAAACCTTGGCGTGGTGGGAAGGCTGAGTACCTACCGGAGGCCGGAAAAAGATACACCCAGAAGTTGGCGATTTTGGGTGCCCTTAGTACTGACCACCGGGGGAAACTAAGACGGACCTGCAGAGGGCGCAGCGGGCGGGCCAGGAGGGCCCGTCAAGCAGCGCCAGGAGGGTCTTAGGCAGCGGGGGCGGGGGGCCCCTACTGTCTGACCATAGCCACACACGCTATGGTCGCTCAAGGAGGTAGGAGGGGTGCTTCCATTGCGTCTCTCTGAGGAGGTCCTCCCGGTTTTGGTCCGTGGGACGTTGGCCGCGGGCGGGGTGTCATAGCTGCAACCCAGGTACTGGCCCCCGCCTTTTTCTCAACAAGCGGCGGGCGTCGTCGAAAGATTTTTAGTGGGTTTTACTGCTGGCAGTCGCGTCTACCGGTGGGGAGTCCCACACCCCCTTTCGGTCCCCCTTTGGCCGAAAGGCAGTGCGTAAGTGCAGTTTGTTACCGACATAAAACAAAAAAAAAAGGTGAGGTTGGCTTGGGTAGGATCTTGGTAGGATTCCTATACACCCTCGTACTTAACTCGGACACTCATACCCCGTACGGGTTATCAGAGATTACGTCCACTTGCATCATTCACACTCATTAACCTTCTCAAAACGCCCGTCGGTTTAGGGTACTTTTGACTTGACCTTTCTCCAAAATCTTCTGGATATGGGCATAAAAGGTCTTACTTGGTCTTCCCCTCCCAACACTTCCATTCACTTGTTCATTCTTAAAATTATCTGTATACATTTATATATGTAATATCAAAAACAGAAGTAATTAAAAAACCATAGTAAAACAAAGAAGCAAGTAGTTTATAACTACTATATATATGGGGTTCCTACCATGACCCTGAAAACCCTAGTCAACCTCACCTGTAAACGGTGCACCTATCGATCAACAGACGAGGCTCTTGCAAACATACAAGCTCTCAGTAAGCGGCTACCTACGTGGGTCCAAAAATAAAATTGGCAAAATGTGGGTGTATATGACTTACTCTGTTTTCAGGTTCATGTTGAACACTTTGTAACTTTTTTGGGTTATATATTATTGAATAAATGTTAATCGATCACGTCATTCGGTGCTTTTCCATCTTGCTGATATGAGAGATTTGTTTAAATTACGTATACCCAAAAAAGTTACAAAGTGTTCAAGCCTTACTCTTCAAGGAAACAGGCGTAATTACTACATAAATACAGCGTGTATGTATGTAATATATAAATATAGCTTGACTAATAAGATCCCATCCCCAGAATATATTCTAATAAATAAAGCACGAAATTCGCTGTTACTCTTTTGTCTATAATGCCGTTGTGGCATTGTCATGCCGATATAAATGAAATTTGATTCACAGGAAGGTTTATTTATTTTAATTTAAATATATTAAAGACATTAAACAGTTACACATTATATAATATTAAAAAGGCAGCTAAGTGTATTGCGTAACCAGCAAAGTTATCCGCGACAGGTTGTAAATCATATAAAGAAACTTAAGTTAAAAATTATGTACTTGTAACATTACTTGAAATACAATTAACAATCACATAATAAGAAGCTTAAAACCCTATAAAAGACAAGCTTCTATGAATCCAGAGAACAAGAAAGCTCCTGTGAGTCATACAGCAAGGATCACTGGTTGTTTTAAACCGATTAATAAAACTTACAATGTTTTGTTAACGCAGTTATAGTGATATTTCAAATAACGCCTTGTTCTAGTAACTGGCATCATGCAGTGTTGCAAGTAAAATGGTATGCCGACTCACTTAACCCCATGTAGCTTAGCAAGACATCTCAGCTGGCTTTTTAGTAAAAAATATTATGTGTCATGTAAGTACTTAAAGTCTTAAAAAGAAATATAGCATATACAGGACGTCCCACGGTATGCCACATGGAGGAAAGTATCTTGAATATTGTAGATGAAACATTTGACTGAAAGAAGACATTATTTTAATTTAAAAAACAATTTAAACTACATTTATAGATTTTTAAATAAATACACTGTTGAAACGGGAATCGAACCCGCTACACTAGAATAAAAAATACCCTGCAACTTTATCATACCGATCGAAAGGTTTCATTATAAGGATTACTTTTTGGTAAAAAACAGATCAATCAATCAATCAAATCATTTTAATGTCAAAACACAGGTTGTTATGATGAGTAGGTAGGTACAGAAAATAATTTCTTGCCGTGTTTTACCCCACGGGCGTACACTATTGTATTAACTTAAAACTAAAAACTAAGTAAACATTTAAAAAAAATATATAATCAAATCTATCATAATTAATTCTACATTATACAAAATTCTAATTCTATTCTATTCTATATAGAGTGTCAGAAACAAAAGAAAAACCATTATTTTTAACATTTGATGTGAAATTTCGTTCAGTTTAATGAAAAGCTAATATTTCCGTAAGGACATACAACAGATAAATTTATTAATATTGTATTAAAAAACTCAAGATACTTTCCTCCATGTGGCAAAGAGCATTGTAAAAGAAAAAAAATATGTAAAAAAGTAACTGTATTTCGTATGTTTTAAAAAAGTGTCGATATGTGTCTTTACTACCAACGAATTTAATTTATTCCAACTCCCCAGTTTATTAAAAGTGAACTTTCTTATGAAGACAGTCATAAAATGCTTCTCATATAAATATTTGAAGGAAAGCTTCAAAGAATTTCTATTCAGACAATGAATTGAATTTCATATTGAAAATCTGAGAGCTCGTCAGACGTCTCTCTTTGTCGACATCGATTCATTCTGTGTTTGATATGAAAATATTTTTCAAGTTATTATTTGTAGCTGTTATTATTTGCAGTGTACAGGAAACCTAGTAAGATCCGAGGAGCCTAAGCCAACCTCACCTGCAAGTGGTGCACCTGCCGATAAACGGACGAAGCTCTGGCGAACATAAAAGCTACCGATAAGCGGCAATAGATTCATCACCTATTACGTGGGACCATTACTTGGTAGGATCCAAGATCTTAATCAAACTCAAAATTCATTTATTCAAGTTTGGCTCAATAGAGCTCTTATGAGTGTTATACTTATAAACTAACGCGTAACTTAGGGGACATAACTCAAGCATAAAGAATAGACAGATTCTTATTTTCTCAAGTTCCCTTCCGTTGTGATGGACGCGTTAGTATTCAAATGATTTGATGAAATGACGACCGATATGGCGTGGAGGTCAGTATACCTACACTTCACAAAGGTCGTGGGTTCGATTCCCACACATGACAAATATTTGTGTACATGAACATGAATATTTGTTCTGTCTGGGTGTTTTCCTATGTATATTAAGTATGTATTTACAAAAAAAAGTATGTAAGTATGTTTATCCGTTGTTTAATATCCATAACACAAGTTCTTAATAATACTTATCTAGGAACTAAATAATTGGTGTAATTGTCAGAAAATATTTATTATTATTTATTTATTTATTATTTGACATTCATAACCCAAATCGAAATTATATGTATCCTTCATCTTCTTGACTTTTTATCATATTATACCAAACTAGCAGTCGCCCGCGGCTCCGCCCGCGTGGATGTCGACTACCGCTGTAAAATGCTTACCCAGAAAAGACACGGTCAGCAAAATGATTTCCAGATCAATTCACAGACACGGACACTAACATCGACGACGCAGTCATTATCCGCAGGCTGCATAGATTGTCTTTATGTGGATGTTGAAGTTGTTAATGATGAAAATATTTAAATCTAATTAATACTTAGTTTTTACTCTTACCGGCAGTCCCGGAGAGCAACCTGTTGTTTTGGGATAGATAACTAAAGCGATTATTGTAAATCTTCCCCATAAACAAAATTTGACATTAAATTATTTTTAGGTGACAAAATAAACTGATGGTCGGGAGCCCCGACCCGTGATAGGGCGCTGTGCAGCAGAAATCGTAATAATTTAAGTTCGCCATAACTTCAAAAACAAACGTCCAATTTTGATCATTCGAAGACCAAATATTATCTACATAAACTGCACTTAGTGATGAAATAATTAATTTTGATAGGGATTAATAGCATAAGTAAAATAAATTCGTATAAATATAGTACAAAAAAAAAATCAAGATTTTTAAATAAAAAAAAGGGTTGTTGTGCCTCACTCGCCATATATAGGTAGGGGAAGGTGAGGTATAATGATCCCCTTAAGGGAAAAACTTAACTGTGACTAAAGTTGAAGGCAAAATCGCAAGATTTCTATTGTTGGAGGTAGTGAATTTACTTAACTTTGTAACTACATACTTATTTTTTATTATATTCATGCAGTTTTTTTCTATTAGAGGTTTTTGTGAAAGTCTAGTAAAGGATCATTTTATACACCCCTATGAATAAAATGATCCCAGGGGTTCGGGTAAAATAATCCCAGGGATCATTTTGTACATAAGTTAATAAATATCAGGAAAAGAAAACACTCAGATGTTTATTTCAATCAAATATGTATTCTTCATAACAATTAAAGTAAGTAAGCTACACAACTTTTACAGTCTTCTAGTTTCATTAGAGATCTTTTTTTTGTAATTCTTTTTTTGTAATCTACTATTCAATCAACAAAACTAAATATTAGATATTGCAACAAACTTCTAAAAAGTTTGCAAAAATAACAATATATCTAGTCTAGCAATAGGTAAACAAATAAACTCTTCTTCTAAATAAAAAAAAAACAGAAATAAAAAATCATAAAAAATCTTCATTTAAATTTTAATTATTATTATTAGGATCTCAGAAATAGAAATATTAATATTTCAATTTCTATTAAAGCTTTAAATTTCTTTTCACACTATCAAATTGGTTAGAAAGGCAAATATCACAAGTAAAGTCACCTTCGTCATCACTATCTACTCCCGCACAAGCCTCATGTCCCCATTTAAGACACACAACGCACTTAATCCACCCTTCGCCTTTATTGTCTTTGGAATAGTTTTCAGTACAGAAAAGGCATTCGGTATCACTCTCCTCTTCAGAAGAATCTGATATGTTTTGCTTTTTTTTTTCTTTTCCCTTTCCGCCCCCTTTTATCCTTATCGTTTTGTTCGTTGGTCATCCTTTTTTTTATTTTATTCGCTTCCTTAAGGGTCCTTCTTTTGTTCCATATCTGTCTTTTTTTTGTCTTCCTCTTCAAGATATATTTTGTAGGGTGTGCTGGTCAGGACTGATGTGTCAACTCTTATTCGTCTTGCAGTCGTTCTTTTTCCAACTATCTTTGGTGTTGGTCGTACTTCTCGGGGTGTAACAATACCAAAAGATGTGGATGGAAGACCAACAGCCAAAGCTGGGGGTAATCTTCCAGAAGATTCCCACGATGTCGTATTTTCTAGGATGGACGGTGAATGCGGCGACGACTGTGGTACTTGTGGAGATTTTTGAGTCTTCGTTGGAGTCGAAGTTTGAAGTGGAGATACCTGAGGTGTTAAATGAAGGAATTCTTAAACATCCACTTGTAAAGGCTGTAGTGTTACAGTTTCTGGATTACTCGCTTGAGAAGAAGGCATTTGCACGGTTTCTGCTAATGGAAGACTTGTCGTCGCAGGGATCGGAATGGGAGGTTCTACCGTGTCATTGTCAACTTCCATTTTAGTCGTTTCAGCTGCAATAAAATTTACAAGAGTGAAAATGTCAGAGTCAAATGGATATATTCCTGTTTTTCTGAATCCATTCATACTATTCAGAGGAACTGCTGCTTTTAGATAGGCTTCTGTAAAAATTTTCGTTATTTGGAACACGGTTACCACTCTTCCAGGATTGTGATTCATCCACTTTTCCAATGCTTGGTTATGATAAACGCTTAGTGGATACATCACTCCAACGTCCAAAGGTTGGAGTTTATGGGTACAATGAGGCGGCAGGCACAGAATAGTGACGTGATTATCCCTGGCTTTCAATACCACATTCAAATTTTTTGTGTGAGATAAGTGACCGTCCAATATTAAAAGAGCCGGATCTTCTGCTGTTGGTTTGACATGACATAAGAAGTGATCAAACCACTGAGAAAACACATCTAATTTCATCCAACCCGATGGATTGCATGCGTTTATAGCGCCTGGAGGTGCACCATCCATCAATTCCATTTTCATCCGTATTCTCCGAAATATTAACATTGGAGGAACAAAAGTTCCAGAAGCTGAGGTACAAATCACTGCGGTCGTTGTTTCACCTCTCTCAGCTAAAGTCACTCGCGCCACCTGCTTACGGCCTGTTTGTGCAAACACTCTCGAGTTTTTTGTTGGGACAGTGCATAGACTTGTCTCGTCAACATTAAATATCCGATGAGGTTGAAAATAATGTTTTTCTTGCAAGTTTTTCAAAGTTGAAAAAAATTTATCCACCACAGGCTTATTAAAAGCTCGCGCTCGAGCAGATGACGTCGATTCTGGGGCACGCATCGTAATGTCTGGATGTCTACGTCTATCCACGAAGCCATTCCTGTCCAGCTTTTCCTTTTGCTGTAGAAAATGGATGCGGTAACTTATTTCTTTCAGCTAGTTGGTAAGCTAAGGTCAAAACATCCTGAGTTGTCAGCCCGTACATTCTAGACTCCATATCTTTGATATAATCAACAAGTTCCTGTTCTTGTTCAAGGTTAAATACTGTTTGTTTGCTACCTAACTTTTTAGCGGAGCCTACAGCTATTTTATTTTTACCTTTGGCTCTTCTTATTAATGTCATCACAGGGACTTTAAACTCTCTACTTGCGGTTTTGTAAGGCATACCATCTTTGACAGCATCTAATGCCTTTTGCATTTGTTCTTCAGGCCAATTTTGGCGATTAGTTTTACGTATATAAAATCTTGGCATGATCTGTAAATACTATACAAGAAATACTATTGGGTAAAATGATTCCAGGGATCATTTTAAACACACAAAAAGGGATCATTTCGCCCCAAACATCAAAATCCAAGATATCGATCAAAACATAACCTTCAAATACCGCGTGCGGTGATCGAACATTGCTTAAATATTAGCTAATTGCTATTATTACCCGCAAATAAAACAACATTTCAATAAACACGAACTTGTAAAAAGTAATGAAAGTTAAAAAACAGGCTTACGTTAGATTACAGCCACACTTTTTGATTTTTTTAAAATAAAATCACGCCAAGCGTTCACACCGCCATGAGACTTGGAGAGGGAATTGGTAGGGGTGCGGGGAATATGTTTCATACGCTTTTAGAACTAGTTGTCTCTGATTTACGACGGGGGATCATTTGACCTACAGGGATCGTATTACCTCACCTTCCCCTATAGTGTGTCGCGGACTTTTTAGTAGGTGGTATAAGATTTACGGAACCCTATTTTTTTCGAAATTATAATATAGCCTATGTTACTCAGTGATAATGTAGCTTTCTATTGAAAAAAGAATTATTAATATCGGTCCAGTAATTTTTGAGTTTATTCGTTACATACAAAAATACAAATCTTTCCTCTTTATAATATTAGTATAGATTACATTGACCCCCCCCCCCCGTACCACCCAGTGACGCTTACATGGAGCCTACATCGCATGCTGGCTAGCTGAGCGGCACCACGCGACTTTTTTCTAATACTTGCATTTTTAAACTCGTGATATCTTCCTAATGTCCGAATTGAATAATTCAAAAAGTTATTAAAAGGTATTGAAGCCGTCTTGAACACAAAGTAATTTTTTTGATAAGGATTAATACCAAGGTACAAATATAGAGCCTTTTCAAGCGGCGGCATATAAATTAATTTTTTAGAATAAAAAACCGCTTACTGTGACGTAACTATAATATTTAGACATATGCTGTCGCGACACTTTTTGTAGATAATGATGAGTACTGCAAAGTCGTAGTACATAATTTAGTTCTATCATCAATAGTTTTCGCTGCGCACGCTATGTAAGGAATTTTTCAGGTCATTTTTTTACACCTTGGGTTACATTATTGGATTTTTAGTAAGGATCCCTAATTTAAAAAAAAAATATAATATAGCCTATGTTACTCGGGGATAATGTAGCTTTCCAAAGGTGAAAGAATTTTTGAAATCGGTCCAGTAGTTTCGGAGCCTATTCATTACAAACAAACAAACAAACAAACAAACAAATCTTTCCTCTTTATAATATTAGTATATATAATAATAATAATAATAATAATCTTTATTAGCAGTAAAATAAATGTGACAAGGATATTTGTAAACTATGGCTTCTGCACTAGGCTCGCAGACCTGTGTTGCAGCAGTCAAAAAGAGAATAACAATTTAAGGTACATAATGTAGTTATAAGAGCTCCGGTTCGACTAAGACTATGAAGTAGTTCGAACAATAAACTAATGAATAATAGAAAAGAAAACACTTAAATAACAAAATTTAAAAACAGAATAAAATGTGTCGTGTGTCTGTTGGGTGTGTGTGCGTGTGTCTGTTGGGTGTATGTGCGTGTGTATGTGTGCGTGTATGTGTGCTTGCGTGTGTGTGTGTGTGTGTGTTTGTGTGTGTTTGCGTGTTTGCTTGTGTGGTTGCATGGGTGGGTGGATCGGTGTCAATTTCTGGTAGGGATTAAATCTTCGGTTTCAGCATAACTTTGGGTCAGTAACCACATTTTAAGATGTTGCTTGGCTTTATTGACAGTAAAGTTTTTGATGGGAATGATACGATTTACATTGTTGTAGATATAGGGATGAGAAAATGTTGAGAGACGTTTTGCAAACATAGTATTAACGGTAGGTGTAGAGATTCGGAAAACACGTTTTTTGATTAAAGTTTGGAATTCCGGGGAATTTATAACTTTCCTATGTTGGGCACAGCACACTCGCCAAATGTATAGTTGTCGATCACGAAGGATTTTTGCTTCATTGTATAGGGCGACAGTGGGGAATCTAAATGGTTTATTGAGCATCACTTTAAGAACGGCCCGTTGTGATCGCTCTATGTCGATAAAGCTGCTTTTACTTGAGCCACCCCACACGCCTATACAATAGGTCAATATAGACTGACACAGCGCGATGTAAACCATATTAAGCACCTCTATTGGAGCAGATCGTCTCAGGGATTTGATAATGTGAAGCAGCTTTCTAAGTCGTGCTGATAAGTATGTTATTTGCTTTTTAAATGAAAGGTTTTCATCTACTTGGATTCCTAAGTATTTTACGAAGCCTGACCTCTTTATTGTCTTGCAGCTGCATGATCCTTGGGAAAGGTTTAGTGATGCAGCAAGTGATGTATAGATATAGATAGTCAGTAGTTTATTAATATATTATGTTTAAATTTATGTCATCTGTTAACAAATACCTTTAAATAGTAAATTTAATTTATGCTATAAACTTAAGAGGATTAAATAAAAATGAATCTCTTTTTGGCGTTGGATCAATTTATATCATAATCTTTTTTTTGTTATATCAAACTTTTCTCAGTCTCTTTCTTTGTTATTTGTATCTTGTGATGTACAAGTTTATTTTCTTTTTTTCTTCATTCATACGATTTGCATGTTTCATGAATTTTCCGCTTTTTTGTTTTAACCTTTGATCAATTTGTAGAAATTATTTCCTTACTTCAACTTAAGAAGATAAAATTAAATACAAGTAAGGAATATGTGCCTTCGTGTGCTTGTGTACAAAGGTTATTTTCCCAAAATCAGCGCTCTCTGAACGATTTGCT
Organism: Musotima nitidalis; assembly: GCA_949126915.1. Classification (NCBI taxonomy): domain Eukaryota; kingdom Metazoa; phylum Arthropoda; class Insecta; order Lepidoptera; family Crambidae; genus Musotima; species Musotima nitidalis. The sequence goes on from OX421425.1 coordinate 17,357,473, forward strand.
CTCTTCGCGTCGTTGATGCGAGTTCGAATGTCGTGTGCCGCAGACGTTTAAGCCTGTTGCACACTGAACGCATTTGTAAATGATTTATTAGTATTTAATGCTTGCAATGAAGACCAATATCGACGTTATGCAAAATAACGCCCTATGGCCAATTAAAGATCCTTACAAATAACACTTAAAGTAAACAATATTCAATTATTTGTAATTGTGCACATACAACAACGGCATATGTATGGGAATGGAATACATACATAAATCAATAATAAAGTAAAAATATAATTTATTTTTCTCATACAAGCAAACAAAAGACATAAACAAATAGGTTATGTACATTATGTACTTGTATGAGAACTAATGCCTGATGTAGGCTTAGAAGAACCTGTGTTACAAGTCACCAGGCCTCAATCCTTAGCAGATAAACCTACAATTTAACAAGACAAAATAATAAGAATAAAAAAGAAAAAATTTAACAATATCGAAAGTATACGAATTAAGAATAATGTTGTGTATGAATTTGTGGAGTGTGGAGAAACCGCTCGGTGTGTATAGTGAAAAAGTGAATGTATGTACGATGAAAAGGTGTGTTAGGCCATCTATGCAAAATATAAACATTACCAAAAATGTAGATTCAATTTTTATGGTAACAATAGTAATGTTTACAATAAAAAATCATACATTACAATATATACGACATTAAACACTTAACTTTATTGCATCAATATTAAAAAAAGTTTTTTTTGAGAACTTTTGTTACAGGTCTACTTTTAGCAGTGAACGGCATTTAACTTTTTACAATTTAATAGAATAGAATATTTTATTTGCACTTGATTGAGATACATTACAGTTCTTGTACAATAAAATAAAGCTTCTCTCAGTCAGTTAACAACGGTAGCATGCAAATTATAATTAAATTACACATCAATTTTTGAAAGAAAACTATACTTATAAATCATTAAAATGTCAAAAATGGGAATTAGCAACTAGACATAATTAAATTTTAAATGTGAAAATTGCGAATTAGCAACTAAACATTATTGATGTCAAAATACGGATACCCACAAGTCATTCATAAGTACAATCACAAAAATAATAATAATAAAATCAAAATTATGTCACAAATGCGCAAAATATTAGTCAAACCAAACATAGATTACTATCTTAACTTTAACCTCTTAGGGTAAAAACACTACAAGTATCACAAAGTTTGTGCTCTAAAAATTGTTAAAACAAAAATAAACAATTTTCTATATTTCATAAAGAAATAAAAATATGTAGGTACATAAAATATGTGAATAACGTAGACAAGATTTATCAAGCAGAAAGTTGTTAGTTCTTATATAAAAATAAGACATTTCACTAATAAAGCCTGCATCACACAAACAGTATACTTTATTGCAATTATATCAATCAAAATTGGTCAGTTAAGCAAATTAGATCGAACTTACATTAACATAGCTTTGAGATGACATTTGTTTTGCAATAAAAATTACTATTTATCTCGTTATTTGTTTTTTTAGCAGTATCTTACGTCATAAGGCTCGGTGTGCCGCCGTCTTAGTGTTTTCTACATGATCGGTGCCCAAATGGAGGCGAAAAAAGACGGCATTACGCCCCAGTGAGCCGCTGCTCGCACGGCTAACAAATAGCTGTTTTGAGGTCATACTGGATTGTGATCCCACGGGGAGAAACGAGGAGTCTTATTACATACCTCCCAACAGAAGCTTCTTCGCGACACAGAGATAGGAATTTTTATGAAACGTTTTATATGAACTGTTATACGTTATGAATTTTGTAATAAATGTATACATAAGAAAGCTACTATTTTACCTATGCAGGTATTTCACTCACCATCTCCATTACCATCAGGTGGGCTTATCTTCTTCTTCATAAATCATAAATAAATAACAATTACACCATACATTTAGTTCCAAGTTTAGTATCAATTAAGAACTTGTGTTATGGATACTAAATAACGGATAAACATACATACATAAATACTATTTTTGTAAATAAATACTTAATATACATAGGGAAACACCCAGACCAGAACAAATATTCATGTTCATGCACAGAAATATTTGTCCTGTGTGGGAATCGAACCGACGACCTTGAAGCGGAGAGCAGGTATACTCGCCAGCACGCCATGCCGGTCGTCAAAATCTTAGCATTATCTGTTCTATGTTTATGCAGTTAGACTGTGGAATGCGATGCCTTCCAATATTCGTACTGGCAAAAAAAGTCGGCTTGTTTAAGAGAGCTTTGAGATGTAATTTTCGACAAGACTGTACATGATAAAAGCTATGGCTCGTAGTAGGTAATTGTCATACTGTTCGTAAATTTTTAGTGTTTGCAAAATATTTTTTGATCTTTTTTTATTTTGATTGTTTTGATACATTCTTTTCAATGTTTTTTCCTTATTCGGTCTTCTGGAAGAGATTTCTGTTGGAATAAGCAGCTCCATTGTACATTCTTGCAAAAATCCCTTTTTTCTATATGTGTATATAACAAACATAACATATATATTTGTTTAATATATGTAATTGTTAAAGAAATAAATCAAGCTTAGGGCCCAGGGTCTGCTAGGCTTAGGGCTGATGGTATAAAAAATGTAAGTAAAGAACTCCAATTAATCATAAGTCGTCAGTCAAATTTTCAAACTGCGTAACTCCAATAAATACAAAATATGACTTTTGATGCCATCTATTGTGAAATTTCGAGATCTCTCAAGTGGAATATCTTTTAGGTGCCATAACTTAATATTTAAATATTTATGAACGAATTGGAATAGCACCTATATTAAATTAGTGCCTTAACTATGAAAATTAAACAGTTCTTACTTCCCCCTATAAAGTTTGCTTAAAAGGACATAAGCAGTTTAAAAATTAGGCTGACGAAATGTAATTATACATAATCTCACGCTTATATAACCCATTCAACAATTATTTAAAAAGCACCTTATAAAGTTTGAGGCAAGTCCACTTTTAGCATGCAGATGTCAAATGCTGAAAGGCGGCAATTATTTGATGGTTGTTGTTTGTAATTAGGTTGGACTAGCCTGGGAAAGCACGTTAAGGCGTTGGTCCCGGCGATGAACATCCATGGCAGTCGTAATTAGGAAGTCAGTGCCTTTTATTATTCTCACAACTGGTGTAACCATAGAATTAATCCCTTTGGGTTGTGCTCTATGTAAAGTAAAAGTAAAATAAAAAAAATATTTATTTCATAAACTATTATACATAGTACTTGAAAACGTCATGATTACAAATGAAAAAAAAATACAATCGAAATAATATTACACTAAATCACGAAGCTTAGATTCACTTACATGCAAAAAAACAATTTAAAAACAAAAAATAATTAAGTGTAAGTGAATCTAAGTGCCAGTTCCGAGCCACCGCTCTGTAAGAAGAACTGGCAAGAAACTCACAGGCTATGCTCTTTTAAATATGTCCATTAGTTTGGTACTAGAATTACAATCTTCATTTGTTTGTGAAGCTATACAATAATAATAATAATAATTAATAATAATTCTTTATTCAGTACCTGATATTACATTTCTGGATTGTGATTGGGGATTTCTTTTAAGTAAATAAATACTTGTAGTAGAAAATCCCCGCTCTCCGTACAATTGATTGTCATTTACAAAAATGGTACATATTAAAAAAAATCAATTCTCACAAATATTTATAATATACTTAAGGATATAATTTAAAACTATGAAAAATCTAATCACAATAATTAACAAACAAAAATGAAACTTTAAACCCATGCGAAATAATATTTTAATAAAAAAATAATAGACGAAATGTATGTGTGTGTGTGTGTGTGTGTGTGTGTGTGTGTGTGTGCAAGTGAGCGTGGTGCGTATGTGAATCTGTGTGTGTGTGTATGTGAATATTGATAACATTAATTTATTAATAAAATCATGCACGTATTCATTTTTAGAAAGATTTGCTATAGGTACATTTTCTATCACATATTAACTTGTTTGTAATTCTAAAAGGAAAGTTCGTTACAAAACTTGGGAAGTTAATTGTTAATAATTTTATCGAAAACTACCACTAGATAAAGTGTAGACGGTAGACTCATAAATATTTTTATCCATATACCGCACAATTAAGTAAGAAACGCAAGCCCGTTCGGCTTGTTACTGTGCAAGTTTGTAAGTATTAAGTTATAAGGTGGTGGTCCAAGTCAGAAGCGATTTGCTCTTTTTTATCTAAATCAATATTAAGATATGTTTGAATCAATTTAATGTTGTAGATTATTTATGTAGGCTTGCACAAATGATTTATATAATTATTATGGAATTAATAGTACGACAGCAGGTGTGTATCATGTCTTTTTTTCATTATTATTAGATTATTAATTAAGATTATGGTCGATAAATGGATAGACAATTTCACAGGACAAATACGAAATATTTAGATTTCTAAAAATCTCTCAGTTTCGTCGTAGCTCCAAGATTTTAATAGTGCTGTCAATGTTAATTTGCATGAATGTTTGCTCATAGGATAGATGTTAACAATTTTGTTTATTTTATTGTACATGTGAGCAGACCGCGAGCTGTATTGCCTTTTTGCATAGACAGTTTTAACTGCAATAACCGGAGCAACATTGTGATTTCTTCTTTTACTAATTTTAGAAGGATTAAAAGGAAAAGTTTTATGGTATTTTAATATGACAGTCAATAGGTAAAGCTGTCGAACAGAGAGAACGTCGCTTATTTTGTATATATTTTCTGTAGAAAACCTGCGGGGCTTAAAGTTGATTACCTTTAAGAGCGCTCTTTGCGACCTTTCTAAATCAAGAAACCTGATCTTGCTAGCTCCACCCCATACTGGCAGACAGTAAGTCAGTAGCGATTGGGCTAGTGAAACATATACTAGGTTTAGGAGTTTCTTATCAGCTATATGTCTTAGTTTTTGAAAAACCCACATGAGTTTTCTAATTCTCCCCATCATAAGTTCAAGGTGGTCATGCCAAGACAACCTTTGGTCAAGCATAACACCCAGGTACTTGGTTTTAGTCACTTTGGCGATAGCTTTGCAAGAACAAGTTTTTTCCCGGAAGTTACAATTATGAATACGGATTTCAAAGTTAGTATCAGGCTGAGATGAGACATAGTTAGTGAATGCTATGTAATTTGTTTTTTCCGTATTTAGTGTTAGAACGTTTGATTTTAGCCAATTGGCTACCTTTGCTAGTCCCATTTCAGTAGAATTTCTTACAGACTCCCAGGTTTTTCCTGTGAACACAATGACAGTATCGTCTGCATATGAGAAAACTTGCCCTCTGTTTATGTTAATATTACAAAGACTGTTAATGTAGATTAAAAATAGAGTTGGCCCCAAGACACTACCTTGCGGGACACCATACGTAACGTCGCTTTCGTTACTAATGTATTGTCCTATTTTTACATACTGTTTGCGCTCACTGAGGTAGTCTATAAATAGTTTTAAAACATCCCCTCTTATACCAATGCTATCTAGTTTTTGCACAAGAACGGGTAAAGAAACAGTGTCAAAGGCTTTTTTTAAATCTAAAAAGACCGCAATACATTTCCTGCCTTTGTCAACATTTTCAACAATATGAGACGTTAGCGCTGTAACTGCGTCTTCAGTTGATAGAGATTGTCGAAAGCCGTACTGGGATTTTGATAGAAAATCAATTTTATTTAAATAGTTTATGAGCCTTTTGTTAATTAATTTTTCAACTACTTTTGATATTGCAGTCAAAACTGAAATGGGCCGATAGTTTGATACCTCTTCCCGATCACCGCTTTTGTAAACAGGCGTAATTATAGCTTTTTTAAGCGGCGCCGGGAATGCAATATAACATAACCTTAACAATATTTATATGTTCAAGTCATTCATATTAGAACAGCCTGTATGAAACGGCAGTTTAATCCCAAGCATTTTTATCTGCCATATAGTCTTTAATAGAATAGTATCCCTTTGAAGACAAGCTGTCTTCAAAGGGATACCATAATGAGATACCACAATGAAACCATTGTTAATTTAAATTTATTTAGGCTCAATTGCTGTATATGTAATAACTAAAGTTCAGCCAAATCTGGTTAGAGTAGTGAGCAGACCCTGGACCCTGTGCTTTAGTCTGGGGCAACCGGGATAATGCTAGAATATGTTTGTATTTAGATGAAATTGTTTTCTAGTTCCTACAACACTGCTAAGTTAGGTGTCATTTCCCCTAAATTCCCGTGACAACCTTTTGCTACTAAAATAGTCATAGTCGTGCAATTTGTACGATTGACATTTTTATTTTATTTCTATCATGACATTTTAACTTCGCTTTTTATGTATTGTATGTATTGTTGTATTTAAACTGTAACTTTAGGAATTTTAATTAAAAAAAATTTTTTTCGTTTGTAATCTTTCAATTGCGTGCTGTCTTCGTCTATAATTATAATGACATTGAGCTAAATACCTCTTTGTATTGTTACTGTTTATTATGTTGGTGACCATTTAAATAAATAAATAGATAAATACTCTGTTGATATTTTCGTCTAATAACCAATAATTAAGGCTTATCTTAATATGAATGTACATAATAAATAATTAAGTAAATAATAAATCCACTTACAATCACACCAATTATTGTACATACATACTTAATATACGTACCCAGACCAGAACAGTATCTTAATACATATATACATTCACGGCTGTTTCCATAAGGGGGTAGGCAGAGGCATATTATACGCCCACACTTTGCCAATTATATAGTATCTTAATAAGCGTTAATAATTGCTTAAATCACTTATACAAGTCACTGACATTATGTCTAAGTAAGCCATTGACTAAATTATTATGTGATGAGTGCTTCATTACTTAGACATCAATAATTTAATGAGACCTAATGGCCAAGTTAATTGCACCGCGACGTTCATAACGTTGAAGCTAATTATAATAATACATTTACTAAGTTATAAAAAATAAAAGAAACCCACATTAACTTATTCATAATAAAACATTGAAGACTCTTTAAGAATTATTTCTTTTAAATTATCTCAATGGTTGTGTTTTTACTACAAGAAAGTTCTCTATCGAATTGTATATTCTTGCATAGGTTTAAGTTGATCTGTATAGAAATAAAATTACGATAATTAAGACCGTAAGTATAATTACGGTAAAGAACAAAATATAATGCATTAACCCAAATATTTCTCAAGTGGTTTTTATTTATATCCCTATATTTAAGACACGCTCTGTATGATGTGAGATGTACGGAATTACTTATGTTGTGATTATGTTTGTTAATCCTCTCGTATAAATATTTAAATAACGTTCGGGTTAAATAACTTTTAAAAAAGTTATGGGAATGAATCTTACAAATAATGTCCCAATTTTTGTTAAGTATAAGATTTGTTTATATAGCGCTGTTAAAGATGTTTAAAATAATATATGGAGCTTTATAATATATTAATATTTTCACAAGAGAATAAAAAGCCGGGACACGAATCACAAACAAGACAAAAGCTTGAGAACTATAGCCCCTTTATTCAAACTTAACATGCTAGAAAAGGGGCCATAAATCTGACAATTTATTTCAGCCCTTTTGTGTAGTATATAAGCTTGTTTTGTTTATGTTGTGCTATGTTATATTTCCAAAATTATTGACATATAATGTGAGTACTTTTGTAGGTAAGTTATCCAGAAACCAACCGCAAGTATCTATGAAAGGAAAACAAAACAAGGACTTGCCCATTGCCCACCTAACATGCCAGAAAAGGAGAAAATATTGTAAATTTACCAAATAATGGCTCCATTTTTGTTAAGTACAAGTTTAATCTATATGTTTAGGGCACTTAAGATGTTTAAAATTATTTATTTCTTAATAATCAAAAAAAAATCAAAGAATTTTTGAGAAAGGGCAGGTAAAAAGTACCCTAAACCGACGAGCGTGTATGAAGAGGTTAATGAGTGTGAATGCAGCTAAAAGTGTGTGCCAAGATCGTAGCAAGTGGAAGGATGTGATTTCTGCCTACCCCTATGGGAAAGAGGCGTGACATTATGTATGTATGTATGTATGTTCTTAGTATTATAGTAGGTAAGTAATAAAGAAACCAGCCGCAAGTATCTACGAAAGGAAAACCAAACAATAACAAGCCCATTTATTAAAACCTAACATTCTAGAAAAGGGGCAATAGATCTTAGAAATAATTTCCCCATGTTTGTATAGGAATTCCTATTTCATCCCGACGACGTTAAGTTTGCATAATGTGCACATAATTTCACCGCTTAACTCGTCGGGGTCGTAAACTCTGCATTTTTACGATGCACTTTATGCCAGCCCTTGCTGCACGAGTGTGGCGGGTTTCAAACTGACGCGTACGAAGAAATAATAGCTTCCAAGAATCTTTTGTTAATGAACATACATACATACAAACATTCACGCCTGTTTCCCCGAAGGCGTAGGCAGAGGCATATTAAACGCCCACACTTCGCCAATTATATAGTTGGTACTATATAATTACCGCTTACCGGGCACTGTTCTGTTTGCCAGAGCCTCGTCCGTTGATCGGCAGGTGCACCACTTGCAGGTGAGGTTGGCTTGGGCTCCTTAGGCCTTGTTAGGATCCCTATACACCCTACTACTATGTTGATGAAGGCAGATTAATTACAGAACTTTTTGCTAGAGTTTATTTCTATCTAGTTCATTCCGTGTTAATAGCTATTTACTTCTTAATAGATCGCCTTGCGATACACGAAGTTAAAATAATACCATACTAATAATAATATATGTACAGTAAAAGCTCCTTATTCGCGCTTCCTTTATTATTTTATTATTAATTAATATTCTTCCTTTATTTTATCCATCTATGGAACGAATTCTTATTTTTAAGAGGCAAGTTGCTAATGCGGCTGCTGTGTATCAGTCTGAATTGAATGAGCTTTTGAAAACTGCCAAACAAGAAAAAATTACAAAATTCTTCAAACAATTGCCTAAGCCGTAAGATAATTAATTAAAATTTTAAAAAACTTCAATAAATTTTTTTTTTTATATATTTGTTGTTTTTTTTGGTCACCTAGGAACGTATCCCCTATAATCCCATATAAATTACCATTCCGTATTCACGGTTTCTGTATTCGCGGCATATTTATGGAACATATACCCCGCGAATAAAAAGGTTTTACTGTACATAGTATAGTTGAATTTATACTGCGATGATTTTAATTGTCGGAATGGTATGTAATTGACAACGACAACAACTATTGTTAAGGAGAGGAGATTAATTATATGGCGTTTTTGCTGGAGTTTATTAACATTTTGTTTATGGGAAAACCACAGCAGGAGCCCCCTGCCCCCACTGCCGAAGACCCTCCTGGCGCTGCTTGACATGCCCTCCTGGCCCGCCAGCTGCGCCCTTCATAGGCCCCTCTTAGTTTCCCCCCCGGTAGTCAGTACTAAGGGCACCTAGAGTCGCCAACCGGCGTTATCTTTTCCCGGCCTCCGGGAGGTACTCAGCTCCCCCACCACGCCAAGGTGGAGACCTATCGACGGGGATTGCAGACGACTGCTAATAACGATATTAGGATGGCTTCTAACATCCTTACTGCTGGTTTAACCATAGAATGATGTTGCCCTTTGGGTTCCTATTACAGTCAAATCTGGTTTACCAGTGAGCAGACCCTGAGCCCTAATTTTATGTCTAGGACAACCGGGATAATGCTAGGATATAATGAATTATGGTTATCGAGCCCATGAAAGACAAAAGCAAAAAGTAATCTCATAAAAGATAATCTTTTTTAAAATAGTTACCTACTACATTAAACTATCGCAGTCCGCTTTAGAACCCACAAGTTAATTCTACCCGCACTTGACCCTCTTTTTATCTGTGCCCGTCTAATCACAGCGCTAATGGAAAGGTTTCCGAGCAACATTAACTAAAATTGAAAGTTTTAATAATACTCGTGCCCTCTGAAAGCGTCCGCCTTTTAGCCTTACACAGCTCACACTATTGTTTCCTGAAAGCGGTCAAATTTAAGAGGTAAGGACGTAGGTAGTAAATTTCATTAGTTGCGAGCCAGCACTCTTTTGCTCGTTGGAAGTTTATGTTTGCGAGACCGAATTATTTTTAAATCTTTTAGCTTTAACTTGACCTGGATTTCGTTTTAAATTCAATTTTAATAACAAATAGCTGTAATGTCCATTCTTTGTAACTATTACCAAATACTTAAATAGTCTGAATTGCAGCTGTTTTTTAAAACTACGTGTCATCATCAATAGCTTAGCTCATTAACGTCCCACAACGTTTATTACAGTTATGTATATAATCACACATTACAGTTTTCTTAAAACATATAAAAAAATATTAAACTATTGAGCATGCACTTCCTCTCACGGATTGTTAGAGACCTTAGTTAACCTTGGTTGTTAGGGAGAACGTTTACTAGACACTTTTAAAAGAACTATATTATCTATGCCTAAGTAATAAAAACGAATATTTCAACCTAAATAGCCCAAAAACATTTGGCAACACAAAAGAAACTTTTTACCATAACCCACATTATTAAATCTTACGAATATGTTTGCATATATGGTCAGTGGGCCTTTTGCCAGAAAAATGAATTCCCATCTGGTATGGAATGCACATGGGGCACACACATAAGTGCAGTTTCATTATTACTTTCGGTATTTACGGTCTTGGCACGTAATCTGGAAACTTTTATTGCGAACTGTTCATAATTTTGTTAGCCGATTCCACAACCTTTACTACTAAAACTTGTATACATACAATCACGCCTGTTTCCCCGAAGGGGTAGGCAGAGGCATATTATGCGTCCACTTTTCGCCTATCATATTATTGGTCCCACGTAATATGTGGCGAGCCTATTGCCGCTTATCGGGCACTTTTACTGTCGCCAGAGCCTCGTCCGTTGATTTGCAGCTGCAGCACTTGCAGGTGAGGTTGGCTTGGGCTCCCCAGATCTTGGTAGGAATCCTATATACTCTACAAAACGTGTATTATGATTATTATTAATGTGGTTGTCATCAGCACAGACCAGATTTGTTTATATTCTTAGGACTGTTTACAAATACACACAGAAAAAAAAGTTTAATGCGGTTGAGCGTTCGATCATAAATAGAGTTAGCGCCGATTCGAAGGTCTCAAACTTGACTATCAATACTCTTTTCTGCAATTTTAGATCCCTTCAAACCTTGAAACTATTATTACAGCTGGCAGCTTTGCAATTGTTCGCCTCTGTGAAATAGTTCTTTTTACCTCTTACATCATTGTCATTCTTCTGTCTAGCTTCTAGTTTGTCTAGTATCGTTGCTAAACCTACTTTCCTTTCGTTATTAATAATCGACTCTTCCATCCCCTTCCTTCCTTCTTCCTTCCTTCCCTTCTCAATCATATAATCCCTTAAACACTCAATGCTGTTTTCCGTTCCTCTTCTCAATACCTTAACATATGGAATATCTCAACTTATAAAGAAAAGTTTAAGCAGTGTTATTACTTGGAAGTGTACTTACACTTGCTCCAAAATAATGAAAGAAGTTGATTTACATTGATTTTGGAATCAATCTTATCGCTTCTTTTACAAAATAAGTTCGAAATAATCAGGCTTATTCCAATTACGAGCGTCAAAAGCAGAAATCGTCACGTGATACACAGACTTCTGCCTAAAGATGTCCTTAAGAGTTTTAAGAACCGTTAAAACATAACATTTTTGAGAGTTTACACAATTAAAAGTTCTCAAATCCGATGCCAAGCCCTCCCTGTAAATAAAAAGTGAAATAATTGACTTTTTTGTTTGTTTCCTTTTTTTATACAAAAACTTGTGTATAGGTATTCTATTAAGATCTAAGGAGCCCTTATTTCTTTTTTTTTTCTTTTTCTTTCCTTTTTTCATGTAATCTCACGTCCATATATCCCATTTGGAAATGGCAGCAAGGGTTCTGCCGAACAACTTTTTTAAAGAAAGTCTATAGACTATAGTATATAGACTATACTGCCTATAGTTGTAGTACAGTTCACTTTTAGCACAGAGATGTCTAATTGAGATGAGTCAAATATTGAGAGAATATCATCATCATCATCATTTCAGCCATCTGAAGTTCACTGCTGAACATAGGCCTCCCCAATTGCTTTCCACGTAGATCGATTCTTTGCCGCCTGCATCCTTTGGCTCCCCGCCGCCCTGACCAGATCATCGGTCCATCGCGTTGGGGGACGCCCACCCACTGCCACTTCAGCTTGCAAACGCGCTTCGCTATGTCGGTCACTCTAGTTCTCCTACTATTTCCTCATTTCTGATTCTATCACGTAGGGACACTCCGAGCATAGCTGTCTCCATTGCTCGCTGAGCGACTTTGAGCTTCCTTATGAGGCCCATAGTCAGGCACTACGTCTCAGTCCCATACGTCATCGCTGGCAACACACACTGGTCGAAGACTTTCGTCTTGAGACACTGAGGTACTTTGGACGAGAAGATTTTGAGAGAATATGCAAGATATTTTTCAAAATGTCAAATTTGATTATCTGCCTGCGACATATTTCAAATTTGTGGCGCGATGACTGAATGCAGGCGAATCGTTAAAGCTTTCCATTGTTTCTATTTCACGGAACTTTCGGTTATTCCAGGTTTAGTAGGGTAAGGTTGTAAAGTTATATGGAAGGATGTTTTAGACTAGTTTTTATATATGTTGAGGTTCCCCTTAAATCCTCATCTACGTACCACTGGAGCGAAACAATTAGATCTTATAGTTTTTGTTATTAATAAATTATGTTTGTTAGTTCGTAAAAAAAACTTACTAAATGTATTCTGAAGTTTACACCGCGAGTTGTGTCGCCAGCGCAGCAAAAGAGTGATCGCGACATTGATTTATTTTTTGAAACTGGTGTAAAGTCATTTATGTGTAAATAGGGTCCATTTTTAGACTGTGACAATCTTTGTGTAATAAGTGTGTGTACTTGTGACAATAAGTGTGAAAACACTATTTATGCATATAACTTGATTAACCAAAATACTTGCTACTGTCAAATACTCTAATCGAATAAGTCCACCGTCATCATCATCTCAGCCCATTAACGTCCCACTACTGAGCACGAGCCTCCTCTCACATACCAAGGTGCGAGGGTCTTGGGTCATACTCCACCACGCTGACCCAAAGCGGATTGGCGAAGGCAGGTGTATGGCGACCTGATGTTAGATTTTTTTAAACCGCCCAATTAGGCCTCTAACATGAACATGGCTTAACGACTATCACATTTAGTAATAACCGGGACCAACGGCTTCACGTGCTTTCCGAAGCACGGAAGCGCTCGATATCAAATGCCATACAAACGGTCACCCATCCAAGGACTGACCTCTGTATACTCTGCTTTACATCGGTGATCGTTTCCGACTACCGAGCATAGCGGTGCTACGTTCGCTTAAGTCCACCGTACTTTTAACAAAAGACTATTTAAGTATCCTGAATAGATTTTAATGGGATTTTCTCTGAAACATCAGCTGACATAATAAGAAATAACATACTATTCCATGCCAATAAAATCACATATCACTAGCAAGAGAAGAGAACGTAGTTTAGTAAACTATTCACAAACACAATCTCCAATGCAATCTAATTGTACATGTACATATTGCTTGTTCTACAGCGCCTTTGTGTCGTGATATTTTACCCTGGTCTTAGAACCTGCTATACCCTGAACGATAATAATTTTGCCCTCCCGTAACGAGCTTGGCCATAACCGTCATGCAGTATACAACTACACAAGATATGTTTTCAAAGAGAACGTGACATAATTGCAACTGATAAAATAAAAATAAAATATACTTTATTGTCCTTAAGATTTACAGGATCATGTAGATTCGTCAAAATTTTTATACGCAAAATGTATTTTACGCGAAACAGGCCGCGTTTCTGAGTGGCCCAACCGTGCTGATATATTTTAGGAAAAAAAGCTAAAGAAATAACGCTTCAAATTTGTCACACAACGCGATACATAAGGGACAATAGTAATATATATAATATACATTTTTACTGCAATTAATTATCTAGATAACCATAAAACTGGGTATACCAACCAAATTATTTGCTGATATATATATATATATATATATATATTTTTTTTTTAAGAAGTATGTTACATTTTTTACACGTATTTCTTAGAAAGCTAGCATTCAAAAATACAAACAGACACATACATTTTAAGTCCTCATAGGTTTTTTAAACCCTAAACGTATGGGGAGATAACCCAAGCCAACCTCACCTGCAAGTGGTGCACCTGCCGATCAACGGACGCGGCAATGTGGTCGCCACCTATTACGTGGGACCAAAAACATAATAGGCAAAGTGTGGGAGTTTAATATGCCTCTGCCTACTCCTTTGGGGAAACAGGCGTGAATGTATGTATATATAAACGTTCCACTACTGAGTACGGGCCTCATACTAACTAATTTAAATTTATTGCGAATCACATAAACATTACAGAAGCACTTCGGTCTAGGATAAAACTTAAGTAAAAACGTTACATTCTGCAAGAGCACAGCTACGTCACGGCTTAATATTTTTATAGTAATATTTATAAGCTTAATTATTTTATATATTTTAAAGGTATTTCTAATATCGCTATAATTGGAATATTTGTGGTTGTTTTAGAGTTAATTTACATACAGTAATTTATGTATGGTATCGTGTTTGTCGAGTTAATGTGTTTTCGAATTTCCACGAAGTTGTTGAATATCAACAATCTGCATTTCCAACTAGTTGAGAGTGTTCGATAGTCTGTGCGATATGTTGCTGTATAAATTACTCGCTGCAATATAGTTTACTTAATATGTACACTCACTATGAGTAAGAAGATCGAATTATAAGGGAGCTTAATGGCGTCGATACCAAGAACCTCGATTTGTTCATAGGTGGCATTCGCGCGTTTAAGAGGTATTTCCTCACTTGACTGCAATTTTTACAATTCACATTTTTATCTTATTTCATTCATGACATCTTTAATTTAGCTTTTGTAATAATGTAATTTAATTTTTTATTGTGTTTTTAAACTATAACTTTTATTAGGAATTTTCGTTTATAATTTTTTATTTGCATGCTGTCTTTGCCTGTAATTGTAATGAGATTGAGCTAAATAGTGCTATAGTTAAGTCTTTTTTTTGATTTTATTTATGTTTGTTATGTTGGTGATCATTTTATAATGTGTCTTTACAGTCGCAAGATATATTTAAATGGCGCCTTTCGGAAAGGTAGCGCCACTGAGGCGAGTAAATAAAACTCGCCTCTTTGCTGCCACGAGGAGATTTTGCTGTTGGACGTCGAAGCGATCACATTAAGAACTTTCCAGAGCGTTCAATTTATAGTCTGATTTTACAGTTACATTTAATTTTTAATAAATCATAGCTTGTGAGTAGCTGTTTTGTTATTTCGTCGACACAACAGTTTCAATTATATTCTTACATTTGAACTATATATTTTCCATTTGAACTCCTTACAGATTTACATAGTTGACCAGTACATTTAGATGTACTGGTCAACTATGTAGGTATTATGAAAAAGACAAGACAAATTGTAAGTCTGCGATTAAAACAACAAGATTCTACCCTCAATACCGTTTTAAGTTGTCTAATCGAATACTCTATTGAAGGTTGTGTTATAATTTAGCATACAATATTGTAATTTATTATTATGATTACAATTAACTATCAGTGACGAGTATCTGGTAACTGTTATATTCTGGCATTAGTATCATACCTGCGATTTATTAGTCCATTCCTTAGTCTATTGGTAGTAATGTTGTTATGACACAGACATACTTGATACTCGTCACTTGCTATAGAGCTGTCATACGGAGCGGAGGTGTTTAGTAAAATAAATAGTTACGGAATTAAATCAAGGAAAATTAGTTTTGAAATTTGATCTTTCACTATCATGATAATTCTATTTCTATCAGATTTCTATTGAATAAATGATTTTGAATTTATAAAGTTTTAAAGAGTCTTTATCAACTTTTTTATTATATATTAAAGCATACTCAAATATCGTCCTCTCTTCTACTTGCCGTGCCCGACAGGGTTTACAATGAATTGCAATATGTAATGACATCCTATTGTAACTGTTTGTGGAGAGAAATAAAGATATTGAGTATTGAAAATCTATCAAACTCCCCGTTTCCAGCGCCACGCGATTGTTCGTCGAGCGTTATTTATTTATTTATAATCTTATGCTTATATAATCTTAATCTTATGCTTATAATGTTATCGATTGATATATCGCTTACGTTGATTGCTGCTTCACTTTTTGCACAATCCACTTTAAATTTTGTAAAATGGTCAGATCTTGCTCTAGTCAGATTTATTTGAACTTCATTAACTGTAATATGAGGCTCTAAGCAGATAAGTGATAGTCGTACTGGAACGTATGTTATACAATGAAGTTTACGATTTTCAAGTAAAAATATCTAAGCATCAAGTGTCGGTTCCTTGGCGGCCATATCGTGTAAGTCAGAATACCTGCACTTCACTCCAGAGGTCGTGGGTTCAATCCACACAGAACAAATCTTTGTGTGCATGAACATGAATACTTATTCTGGTTTAGGTGTTTGCCTACGTATATTAAGTATGTATATAAAAAAAGATATTTAAGTATGTTTATTCGTTCTTTGGTATCCATAATAAAAGTTCTTAATAATACTTATCTTTGGGCTAAATAATTTGTGTATGTGTCAGAAATATTATTTTTTTGTAAAAGTAAATTTATTTCGTCATTTCATAGTGTTAGATGTCTTTAAATTATGATCTACCGTATGACCTACCTTTTAAAGGCATACAATAATAATAATAATCATTACTTTTTAAATCTTACAGTAGTTCATCGTAGAGCTGACTTCTTGGCGGGAAAGTAAAGCAATGTCTGCAGTTTTGTTTTATTTTCTAAAATTTGTGTTATTTCAAACATTAATTTGTAATAACGGCGATCATTAACCGTTAAGTGTTTGTGAACGTACATGAGTATTAGTAAATAAAAAAAACAGCGCAAGAAGTCCATGTGAGATTTCAGTATAGTCACATCTCAACTGAGGACTTAAGGGGTTTAGGCCGAGGGCATTTACTTATTATCATTAACTCTGATTTATATATTATTTATATATCTCATATAGACACTGGCTAAAAGTTTAATTTTTTATAAATTCTTTTAACGTCCATTTCCAGTGTCAATCGATTGTTCGTCGAGTACTATCGAATGATGTACCGCTCACTTTGATAGCTGCTATACTTTTTGCACAATCCACTTTATTTCACGATTGTGTAAGATTTTGTAATTAGAACGGTTCGTTAGGGATGTTTGGGAGGACTGAGTGGAAATAAAGTCTAAAATTCCTGTCTGAAAGGTCGAGTTAACTTGTTTTTTGCAATATGCTGTCATAGCAAATACACGGGTGGGTAAGGTCGTTCCGCGCATAAATTAGATTCACATTCACGCCGTACCTTTTATAATTTACACGTAAAAAGTATTTTAGTATCAAGTGTCGCTATTTGAAGGGCACTGTTATATCTGATCTATAAAAATTAACTACGTATAGCATTTTAATGCAGTTTAATACAGTTTTTTTAATTATTATACAGTTTTATCTATTTTGATACAGTTTTATACATTTTAATACAGTTTTATACATTTTAATACAGTTTTATATATTTTAATACAGTTTTGTACATTTTAATATGATTATGAAAACGCCTAAAGGATATGACGCATATAAAGTATTTGTTCCTAAACAAAACTTAAATGTATTTTTAAATCAGGACTTTTGGCCAGAGGGTATTTCATTTCGTCGTTTTATAGACTTCAACAGAAGTAATGTATATAATAATAAACATTAATGTCACACACGACAAAATTAATTACTTTTAACTGTAGAAATGTGACTCGTTCTATGGAGTGCATCAGGAAACTTAGCCACGTCGCGGATATCATTGCACTACAGGAGACCTGGCTTCTGCCACATGAGATACCAATTCTTGGGAATATAAACGAAAAATTTTGCCTACACCGGGAAGTCAGCGGTGGACACATCAGCTGGGATCCTGCGAGGAAGACCATACGGTGGTGTCGCTTTATTATGGCGAAAGGATGTTTTTACATCAGTGTCTGTGATAGTTTGTGAAAGTGTGAGGCTAACGGCCGTTAAGGTTGTGTTGAGTGACCGGTCTTTCGTTATTTTTTCAATCTATATGCCTACCGATTGTGCTGATAATTTATTAGAATATACGCAGTGTTTAAGCGAGATTAACTCGATTATTGAAGGCAATAGCGTGGAGTCGGTGTATATTCTCGGTGATTTCAACGCACATCCCGGTGAGCCCTTTTCTTATGAACTTTTAAGTTTTTGTACAGATTTGTCTTGGCATTGTGTCGACTTAGAATTATTACCTTCAACTACATACACTTATGTAAGTGATGCGCATGGATGTCAGCGGTGGCTTGACCACTGTGTTGTGACCAGTGCCGCTCGATCATCAATTTTGAAC
The DNA here is from genome assembly GCA_949126915.1 of Musotima nitidalis. Lineage (NCBI taxonomy): Eukaryota > Metazoa > Arthropoda > Insecta > Lepidoptera > Crambidae > Musotima > Musotima nitidalis. Next base: position 17,375,982 of record OX421425.1, read on the forward strand.
GCCAAAGTAATGTACGATGTATACTATTCTGATCACTATCCTATGATACTTGAATGTGATATTAAATTTGTTACGCCTAAGATTGCTATCAGGGATCATGTCTTGAGTAGGGTTACATGGGGGGAACGTGATGACAAACAGATTGTGACATATAATGAATACTGTAATTTTTATTTACAACAAATCATATTTCCCGTTGAATTGTACCATTGCACTAATCAGTTATGTTCTGAATTAAATCATAAAGGTCTCATTGATAGTTTCTACTTAAATATTATTAATGTGCTTACGGAAGCGGCGGAATGTAGTCATAGATTGTTTAAACCAAAAAGAAACAGGAATGTAGTAGGGTGGAATGACAATGTAAGGCATGCCCATGGGGAAGCTCGTTTTTGGTTTAAAAATTGGTATATGTGCGGTAGACCCGGCTCTGGGTATGTATATGACAAAATGAAGGATTCTAAAATATTTTTTAAACAAAAATTGAAAGCCTGTCATAATAATGAACAACAAATCAAAATGGATATTATTGCGAAAAATCATCTCAATAAAGATTTCACAAAATTCTGGAGAAATACCAACAAATTAAATCCGAAGCCGAGTGTTCCCGTTGGCATTGCAGGTGTGCACGAGCCCCTTGATATCGCTAATGCTTTTCGGTGTCATTTCAAGGTCGAATCTCAACCGATAGCGACTCAGGCCCCGTCGCCTTATAAGCAGCCTGCAGGGACGGAGATGCTTTCCGTTACATTCACAGGGAGGCAAGTCGCTAGGGTTATTAGTAAAATGGTAAGGGGAAAGTCGCCTGGTCATGATAGCCTTAGTATTGAGCATCTTAAGTATGCCGGAAAGCATTTGCCGAAGTTATTGTCACATTTTTTTAACCTTTGTATTTCGCATAACTATTTACCGGATGCGCTTATGCACACGATTGTTGTGCCAATTGTTAAAAATAAAACTGCAGATGTTTCTGATATATGTAACTACAGACCTATCTCGTTGGCCACTATAGTGGCTAAGGTACTGGACAGTCTGCTTGACAACATCCTGGGTAATCATATTGTACTGAATGATTCTCAGTTTGGCTTCAGACCAAACTTATCTACTGAAAGCGCTATCCTGTGTCTCAAGCAGACGGTGCAGTATTATACGTCAAGAAAGACGCCTATTTATACTTGTTTCTTGGACCTATCTAAGGCTTTCGATCTTGTATCGTATGATATGTTATGGAATAAGTTAAGATATGAAACGAGTGTACCCAGTGAAATATCATCTATTTTTGAGTACTGGTACAGCAATCAGCGGAATAGTGTTAAGTGGGCAGGCGCTTATTCAGATGTGTACAGGCTGGAGTGCGGGGTGAGGCAGGGTGGGTTGAGCTCGCCCAAGCTCTTCAACCTGTACATGAACAGTCTCATGGACGGGCTGAGCAGCACCGGAGTCGGCTGTCACGTCGATGGGGTATGTATCAATAATATCAGTTACGCGGATGACATGGTGCTCCTCTGCCCGTCTGTGGGGGCTTTGCGTAGGCTTTTGTGTATTTGTGAGTCATATGCGGTTGCCCATGGTCTCAGGTACAATGTATCAAAGAGCGAGTTCATGGTATTTAAGATAGGCCCAAAGGAACGTGATATACCTCCCGTGATGCTCTGTGGTACCCCTTTGAACAGAGTATATAAGTACCTGGGTCACTGGGTCACTGCTAAGTGCTAACTTGTCTGATGATTTAGACATTGAAAGAGAGCGTAGAGCTTTATGTGTGCGCGGCAATATGCTGGCTCGAAGGTTCGCTCGGTGTAGCCCTCAAGTTAAATTAACGCTGTTTAGAGCACACTGTCAGTCCTTCTACACCTGCGCCCTTTGGGCTAAGTACACGCGGCGTGCATATGGGGCATTGCGTGTCCAGTATAATGACACTTTCAGGATATTGTTCGCGCTGCCGCGGCACTGCAGTGCGTCCGCAATGTTTGCCGAAGCCCACGTAGACTGTTTCTACAGCATTATTCGCAAGCGCAGTGCTTCGCTGCTGGGCCGCTGGCGTGCCAGTGCGAACACCATCCTGAAAGTGTTGACTGACAGATGGGACTCGCCACTGCTAGAGCTGTGGCTAAGCCTGCATTCTGCTGTAAAGCCTAGCAGATTGTAGTTTTATAATTTTTAATGACCTACCTATTGTAATACTAACATTAGCAAATAAGAATAATTGTTACTAATACTATGGGCTCTGCCTGAAATAAAAATTATTATTATGTTTGTCTTTTTCCGATCTCGGGCCAATGGTGACCCGGACATTTGGAAGGCATGCGTGGGGCCGAAGCCAACACGTAGAGGCCCCTTAGACAGTTTTGATCTAATGGTTATGTGACACCAACCGGCGATTATCCCTATGTGCATTATAGAAATACACCTAAGGACAATCCCCGGTTTGTGCAGTACTATTAGGATAAGATGGAATCTACTATGGCCGGGATATTGGGTTGAAAGCTGAAGGACTGGGTAAATGGGACTATGGATAGAGGAGACTACCGGACACCTGCCGTCATCATCAGTCTCAAATGATTGTAAATGGCAGGCGGTGACTAGCCAGAGGATTGAATGGGCACTCCAAAATAGCCGTAGTGCAACGGCAGGAGCGCAACATAGATATCCTCGGCTTCAGGGTGTCGAGAGGTGTACACCGTTTTCTACTCACTGCCCAAGAGGACAGTGCGCCAACTCACGACTTATGCACCTTTCACTTCCACCCTGCAAGCATGTAGCTCTTGCGACTCCACCCTGGACAGCCAATGAAGGCAAGCCAGGGGCGAGAGTCCTGCTAGCCTCTTGGGGCCCACTCCGACGAACCGGAGACGAGACCGCAGTCCGACCCTCTGGAGCACTCGGATTTACGCCCGTGGTGTCGCCACTCACCAACAGCTCGCCACAAGCTGCCCTGCGGGCTTATTATTATTATTATTAATACAGTTTTATACATTTTAATACAGTTTTATACATTTTAATATAGTTTTATACATTTTAATACAGTTTTATGAATTTTAATACAGTTTTATACATTTTAATACAGTTTTATACATTTTAATACAGTTTTATACATTTTAATACAGTTTTATGAATTTTAATACAGCTTTATACATTAGGTGCCCGGTAAGCCGCAATTGGTTCGCCAACTATTACGTGGGACAAACTATATAAAGGGCGAAGTGTGGGCGTATAATATGCCTCTGCTTACCCCTTCGAGGAACCAGGCGTGCGTATGTATGTTATACATTTTAATAAATTTTGATACAGTTTTGTACATTTTTATAAAGTTTTGTACATGTTAATACAGTTTTATAAATGTTGATACAGTCCCCATTTACATACAGGGATAAAATCTTTTAAATATCCATATCCAGTGGCACGTGAGTGTTCGTCGATCGCTATCGATTGATATATCGCTCACTTTGATAGCGGCTGTACTTTTTGCACATACCACTTTTTTTCGATTGTGTAACTTGTACGGTTCGTTTGGACTCGATGTTTGACTGCAGGAAAGGACCGTATAGATATTTCCCGTCTGAAAGTCCAGTTTAGGCTTAGGTAACCCGTATTTTTGTATTCGATAGAGTTTTAAAGTGTTTGGTTTAGTTTATAGAATATTAAGCTATGGAATTCTCTGATGTGGCAAGTATTTTCGGACTCTTTAAAGTTTTGTGTTTTTAGTTTTTTTGTATAGTTTTCCTATACTTATAACATTGGTTTTACTCTGGCAAGAAACACCCTTATAAAACCTTGTGCATAATAAATTTGTTTTGCAGTATATTGTTTTGTTATATTTTAAGTATTTTCCCATTAGTATTTAATTGTTAGAAATTAACTTAAGCATGTGTTCACTAATTGTGGATTATTGCCTATTTGGTATAATCGGTTCTACAGCATATATGACAAATGTAATGACGTGGTGACGAGTATACCCGCGTTTCACTCCTTAGGTCGTGGGTCGATTCCTACACAGGACAAGTCTTTGTGTGCATAAACATGAATATCTGTTCTGGTCTGGGTGTTTGCCTGTCTCTTTACAAAAATGAACTGTTTATGTATGTTTATCCGTTATTTATTAATTTATATGACCTGGGCGGTCAAACTTTAGCTTGCTAATTCTTAACTAGCTCATTAACCTCTACAGAACCACGCAGCATTTATATAACGCTGTAACATCACCAATTTTTGACGTGACAACGTCTTAAATTAGGTTGCGGCTGGGAGTCACTTATGAAAAAGTGTAACGCTCGGTAACGTTACGATGAGTCACCGAACGAGAGAGAGGCCCGGCGAATGCCTTGCGTCTCTCTCCCACTCAACTATGATCGGTCTGCCGCGCGCGCAGCACTAGTGTACAATGTTTTAGTAAACAAAATATATTTCTATAGTTAAAATTTGTGCAATTCTTATTTTCATTCAATTCCTTGTTCCTATTGTGCAATTTAATTATATTCATATCAATAAATATTCTACCGAGAAAAAGACGTTGTCACGTAAAATCTTCGCCCGTAAAAACGACTTTACAGGCAACCATTTTTCTCCTTCTTTTCATTTTCCATCGACACTTATTTTTTCACCTTTAATGCATTTACCCAATTTCCCTAAAAGCCCTCGAACCCCGCTATCTTTGAAACGGTCTACGGTAACACGCCTTCAAATACGCCGGATGATTGGAGCAAAATATCTCGATAAACATATCAAAAAGCGTATATAAAAACATGATAAAAATATCGTCAGTTCACTTTACGTAACGCTTTTAAGCTGTATAGCAAAGCTATCAATCTCAATAACTGGCACGTTAACATGAGTCAGAACTTATATTTTGTCGAAATATTTACGGAGTTTTCAATATGAGCCGCTGCTTTCATGCTGCTGACGATGCAGGGAATAAAAGAGATGGGTGGTTTAAATCTGTTTTCATTTTATATGGTAATATAGACGATGTCGATGATATTGGTAGAGTATTCCTTATTAAAAGCTTAAAGAAATATAAATTTCTTCAGTTTGTTTTTTCTATTTATTCCTGGACATGCAGATGATAGTCGTAGTAGGTTTATGGAATTATGTAACACCTATTACTAAAGTGGAACCAAAGAAGTACCAAACGACCGAACCTTTAGCGCGACAAAAAATCGGATTCATAAAAATGCGTATTTTTTTTATACAAGATGAATTGTAAATACATCCATTCATACCTACATAATGTCACGCCTCTTTCCCATATCCCTATGGTATATGGCAAAGATCAAATCCTTCTACTTTCTACAATCTTGGCAAGCTTTCTTAGCTTCATTCACTCGTTAACCTTCTCATACACGCCCGTCGGTTTAGGGCACTTTTGACCTGCCCTTTCTCCAAAATCTTCTACTTATTGCTCACCACAAACAATTACAATAGGATGTTAATATATATTCTAGATCGTTGTGGTTCCTGTCTTATAGAAACTGAGTGTGTGCCAGGATCAGAGCATGTGTTGCGGTTTGTTCGAAAGGGTTACCGCGGCCCGGGATATAGCAAGCTCATGAAGGAACATTAATGGTTTTTAGTCAGTAAAAGTCTAACACACTCTTTCGCTCCAACTACAGTCGGAGACGGCAGATATGTCAACCCGGTAGCTTGTGTAATCAATAACTTAAAAATACTAAAATTACACATAACGAAGGTATATAACATGTACGTATTATTAACAGTAATAATAGATAACATTGTAAATTTGTAACCATTAATCTGTAACCATTTAATCTGTAACCATTAAATCTGTAACCATTAAATCTGTAACTTACAAATCTGTAACCATTTAATCTGTAACTATTAAATCTGTAACCATTAAATCTGTAACTATTAAATGTGTAACTATGAAATCTGTAACCATTACATCTGTAACCATTCTTTCTACAAGTGGCCTACACACTCCGCTTTGCAATTTACTAGCAAACCCAGGACGTACATATTCTTACGTATGAAAAAGGAGGATAAATATTCAAGATTAAATTATACGTGGTCTTCTTTGTTTAGTGGGCTTTAGTGTGTCAAAAAATGCTGAATCAAATACGCCGACCCACTTAAGATTATTGCAATATCACCATTATCTAATCAACCTAATGGTATTATATATAAAAGGATACTAGCACATCGAAATTGAAACATGCAACACACCAATTAGTGTATTTTTACCCCGTTTCTAAGACAAAAAAAAGGAAAGTAGTTTATTCAAGCTTGTCTAAGTCAACATAATTTTTAAAATTTCTTACTATATTTTTTTTGCATTTACTAAGCCATATATATGTAGTTTAGAGACGATTTTTTTTTACTAGAAAGACTCTAATCGACCGCGGTTACCCGGAGAAGAATTAAGTCTCCGACCTTTGGATAAGAGGTCAGACTGAGACCAGATCAATGGACCGGTTATTATACCGGTCCAATTTATGCCGTTATAAAAATTATTATTGTCTCCTAGCCATAGATTACTTAAGATAGTCAAAGACGAAAGAATTCATACAAGATTGGCTTTTTAAAGCTGTTATGGACAATAACATACAAACTAATGAGCATTCATCAAGCTTATTGTTGGATTGACACTGAAAAAATCATTGGATCGCTTTTATCCTGAAAATCTTCCCTTCAGAGAGTAAATCGGGGATCCTAGTTCGAATCGGAAGTCAATAATGTCTCATGGTAGGCATGTAAAATGAACCCTAGTTTTAAAAATTGCCTGTTTGCTGTTGTTATCGATGAACAAGTCTACGATAGGTCACGAGGGTAATACATACATATAAACATTCACGCCTAGGCAGAGGCATATTATACGCCCACACTTCGCTAATTATATAGTTGGTCCCACGTAATACGTAGCGACCATATTGCCGCTTACCGGGCACTGTTATGCCAGAGCCTCGTCAGTAGATCAGCAGGTGCACTACTTGCAAATGAGGTTGGCTTGGGCTCCTTAGGTTTTGGTAGGAGCCCTATATACGAAGGTAATATTTAGCAGTTCAGCGTTGGGTCCGCGTGGTGGAGTATAATGGGTTGGTTTGTGAAAGAAGGCCCCTGCTCAAGAGTGGGACGTTGGTGATGATGATGATGAAAAAACGACTGCATGCATTAGTGGATATGACTGTGTGCGCGCGAGAGAGAATTCATGAATTTTACACTTAAATGCGCACAAAAGAAAGAATGCCCAATTATTTTCTCTGCACGCTCTTGCCATCGCGTTAGTTTTTTCTTGGATGCTCAAAGAGTAGAATGGAACTTCGACATAGACAGTTATAGAATCCATCAAATAGAACTAATTTGTAGAGTGGTATAATGCTAACAACAATTTGTTTTAGCCAAGCATGATAAGAAATATAAGGAGCCAAATAGCAAAGGTGGTTAAATTACAGTGTACTGTAGTTTTGAGTACAATTATAGTCTTCAATACGTCCTACGTCTCCTTGTAAACGTGTTTGAATATCTAGGTTCTCAGTGCCAACAACACTTTAAGGGTTCCCGCACACGGTTGACGCCGGTGGCCGCCACACGCCACAAATCAAAAATAAAAAGGTACAGTGTACTGTAGTTTTGAGTACAATTATAGTCTTCAATACGTCCTACGTCTCCTTGTAAACCTGCTTGAATATCTAGGTTCTCAGTGCCAACAACACTTTAAGGGTTCCCGCACACGATTGACGGCGGTGGCCGCCACACGCTACAAATCAAAATGCATGAAACCTGCAAGAAATATGTCGGTGGCGTTTGTGGTGGTGGCCGGTGGCCCGTGTGCTGAAATCCTAATATGTAGCAAAAATATGTACCAAGACACGAAAAGGCCGTGGTGATATTAATCAGCAAACTGATACAGAAAAAACGAGGCTGGGGATGCATCTTAATATCCACGCCTTGATTAATTGTAAATTATTATTCCGGCATCCGCCATTACGGTTTTTTCTTTCAAACTTTCCTTTAATTATCGGCCAGGCTGCTGCGGCGTTCAGAATATTATAGATACCCGATGCTTTGGCAAATATTTCCAAAAAAAATTCAAGTATTTTGATTAGGAAATGTTAATGTATTTTTTGAAAGCGAAAATATTTTAACATATTTTTTTTACTAAATAAGATCAAAAGCGCTCGTAGCTCCGAGATAGAAGGTGGTAAAAAACGATCACAGAGTTTACTCAAATCAGACCTTAGTTGGGTGACCATTAGTGTGCATTTAATATCGAGCGCTTCGGTGTTTCAGAAGACTCGGAAAGCACGGCTGTCATAATCATCTATAGCAGTTGTTATTAGGAAGTCAGTGCCTTCTAATATTCTGACAGCTGATTCAGGTCAGACTCCAGTTCGAATTGGCGGGGGCAGGTGAGTGGCATTCTGCAATTTTTTTTTTAGTCTTTATAGTATCTCTAATGGGGTGTATAAGGATCCTACCAAGATCTAAGGAGCCCAAGCCAACCTCACATGCAAGTGGTGCACCTGCCGATCAACAGACAAAGCTCTAGCGAACATAACAGTGCCCGGCAAGCGGCAAAAGGCTCGCCACCTATTACCAATTATGTAATTGGCGAAGTGTACGCATATTATATGCCTCTGGCTAGGCTACCCTTTAGGGGAAACAGGCGTGAATGTATGTAGGTAGTATCTTTGATAAGGCTTAAAGACTTCCACATTAAGTGATAACCAAAACTCCTGAGACTCTCCTAAGATGACAGGGGGCGGCACTATTCCAGGCCGGCCAAACGGCACCTAGTCTAACAAGCGCTTTTATATAATTTATTGATTCAGGCGTTACTTTGCGGAAATCCATTGTGGGACTCTCGTTTCAGCGTTGGTCCTGAAGACATCGTTGTTCTGAGGCTCCTATCTTACCTGAAGATGTCCTGTGTAAGGGCAAAACTATAGTATATAAATTATAGTAGCGCGGGAATTGTTACAAATATATTTTTCATCCATTACTTACTTAAGCGCTTTTATAATTCAAAACGTGTGAGATAAAATCTCAAGTCCATATCTCCCTATCAGGACATCGTTAGGATGTCGGCGTGAAAACAGCAGGACCATTTCCCTTATGACTGGCGGTTGCTTAAGTCCCTGGAAACTTTGGGAATAGTATTATTCATAATGAGTGATCCTTACTTAGATTTATCATCATCATCATCACAGCCCATTAACGTCCCACTACTGAGCACGAGCCTCCTTTCACATATCAAGGTGTGAGGGTATTGGGTCATACTCCACCACGCTGACCCGGTGCGGATTGGCGGATTTACTTAGATTACTGTGTGTTAAATATAACCGCTTGCTGCGTGCCTCGGAAAGCACGTTAAGCCGTTGGTCCCGGATGTTATGAACATCTATGGCAGTCGTTATTAGGAAGGCAGTGCCTACTAATAGACTGACAGGTGGTTTCACCATAGAATGATGTGTCCCTCTGGGTTGCGGTCAGACGGCAGTCGCTCTACGTAATACCTGAAATTTAGTCAAATTCTGGTTAAACCAGTGAGCAGACCCTGGGCCCTAAGCTTAAGTCTAGGGCAACCGAGATAATGCTAGGTTATGATGACTGTGTGTTACAGATTTATTTACAATAATCTATCATTGTTTATTGTTTTATTCAGGTAGCAACAGGTAGAGTGGAGACGTATGGAAAAGGAATGAGTCCAACAGTGGACAAAAAGAAGCTTGAAGAGAGAGAGAGAGAGAGATATTTAAAATATTCGCGAGTCGTAGCGATATATCTGATATCGTCGTTCAAGATCTATCCCCGCGTAACTCACTTTTTGACGGTTTTGAGATTTTGCCATTCGCTAGAGAATTGAAATACGACTAATATAAACCTTTTCGATTACAGAAAAGTAACAACACGGAAGCCAGCAGACTGACCAACACACTGGTTTTTCGTCTCTCCTGAAAAGTTCCTAAAAATTATTTACGTGGTGATAGAACTTAAGTTAGTGTTTCTTGTTAGAATAATTTTAACCAAAAGAGGTTATGGTGTCCTAATTTAGCTTAACTATAATTAGTTAAGTTAAATTAAGACACCATAACCGGGACCAACATCTTACTGTGACTTCCGAAGCACGAAAGCGCTCGATATTGAATGCTATAAAAACGGTCACCCGATCAAAGACTTTTGTGAACTCGACTGTGCTGTGGTAATCGTATCCAATTACTTAGTACTATATCCGGGACTCTAGGAGCTGAGAGAGAGAGGACCTCCAAACTCTAACTCCTGGAACGTTCTCGTTCCAGGAGTTGTCACAAAATAGTAGTTCACATTAGCGTCCCTAATAGTTTACATTATGTTAGGGATATTTGCCTATAATCACCATTACGGGCAGGCAGGTTAGTGATCGCAGTTAAACGTACACAGGATGACGTTGCAGCCCATCATCTGGTAGGATTTTTCTACGTCGACTCTTACGACTCCTAGCCATTAATAGATGAGAGGGGTTGGCACTATTCTAGGCGGGTATCACACGGCACTGTTATCCCAATAAAGATTCTATTTATTTGTTGTGTAAGTAAACAGTCCCATAAAGCTATTGTGGCAGTGTATTTTCTTTGCAAACGCAAAAAGACCGCGTACAGCATTAAGAGACATTGAAAATTACGTTGTCAATGCAAACGGAAACAAATGACCGAATTCGGGAATCCCCTAAAGTTAGCTGTCTTATCTTCGAATTATTTTTGCGCGAATATAACTGTCTTAAAAAAGATTTTTGAACATTTTGTTAACGAAAACACGTTGGTCAAATTGTCAAAATTTCAGGTAAAATTTTACATTGTGTATAATTAGAATTAAAAGATATGACGACTTTCAAATTATAAACTGAGCGTATTCGAAAGCGAAAAAAAAATAAAATTTGCAAAAACAAAAACTTGAAACTAACCATTTTCAAATAATGTAATAAAAGAAACGGATTATAAAATTTAAAAAAACCAAATAACCGACCTTTTTCAATAAGCACGTTTATGTAAAGATTTTTATATAAAATTTGATAAGTTCAATTAAGTTTTATTTGACATTCAAAAGATGTACCTGCTGATAACCGATCTGATATGATATTTAAACTATGCTATTGATATTCAGACATAAAGGTTTGGAAAATGATAGGTTACCATCCCATTTACATAAGTTGAAGGCAGCGCGGACGGCGACATCTTGATCCTTATAGCTTCTTGGTTTGGTTGCATGTATATTTCTAAGGGCTTTATTCATATTTATAGGACCAACAATTTTAAATTAATCTGTGCATTAAAAAAGTGGTTTTTGATATGTAATTTATAATGAATTAATAATGTATGTACTCAAGAAATAACGCTTAAAGTAATAGGTCCTAGACCGTCTGAAATAGAAGTCTATGCGTCTTCATACTTATTAATATCACATACATAAAATCACTCCTCTTTCCCTGAAGGAGTAGGCAGAGGCATAAGTGTGGGCGTATAACACTTCGCCGATTGTTCTGTTGGTACCATGTTTGCTAGAGCGTCGTCTATTATTCGGCAAGTGCACCACTTGCAGGTAAGATTGGTCCAAAGCTCTTGGTAGGATCACTATACACCCTTTGTTGATAATAATAATAAATATTCTCTTACAATCACACCAATTATTTAGTTCCAAGATAAGTATCATTAAGAAGTTGTGTTATGGATACTACCAGAACAAGTATTCATGTTCATGCACACAAAGATTTGTCCTGTGTGGGAATCGCACCCACGACCTCTGGAGTGAAGTGCAGGTATACTGACCTCCACGCCATATCGGTTGTCGAATATAATAACACAAAATCCAAAATAAAGCATTTCTTATAAAATAATATCTATTCTAGAAGTCTATTCTCGTCCGACAGCGGTCATTTCAAAAGCTACAACAAAATACTATATCATATATCAGCCAGTTGTCCTTTTCTTCTAAGTGGAAAGTATCATTTTCCCGACACTTTTATATGACACCCGTAATGCCTCACACAAGGTGTCATTAAGGGACATTAGTGGAAGTCTGCAATAAGGGTGATTTTTCAGTGTCCACATCAATTTTGTAGACAGGGATGCTAACGATTTTTGCTAGTGCGATTTTGAACTGTATGAACGACAATATGTCTTTGTATTTTTGGTGATATACTGTGTCAATATCGAATGTTAAATTCGGAATTGCATAATTCTGAATTGAAAAGGAGTGTTCGAGTGGGTGAGCGGTGCGTAGAGCGGTGCGTGTAGCGGTGCGTGGAGCGGTGCGTGGAGCGGTGCGTGGAGCGGTGCGTGGAGCGGTGCGTCGAGCGGTGCGTGGAGCGGTGCGTGGAGCGGTGCGTGGAGCGGTGCGTGGAGCGGTGTGTGGAGCGGTGCGTGGAGCGGTGCGTGGAGCGGTGCGTGGAGCGGTGCGTGTAGCGGTGCGTGGAGCAATGCGTGGAGCGGTTAGCCGCTATCTTATATTCACCTAAATACAAGTACACACAGTACGCAATTATAAGGTGTCACATAAAAATACTCAGACTTCCAACAGGGAGATCTGAAGTTGAAGCCAACTGGACTCGGTTTCGAACTTTCAGTTATTATTGCGACGCATATAAATTGGATATGACAAAATTTATAGAAAAACACAATGAGGAAATAATAATTCGACAGACATAACAATATATAACAGTCTCTCTTGGTAAAGTTGCGCATTACCATAATAATTCATGGCAACGTCACATAAATTAACAGGGCCATTATTTACGGCTTTCCTTTTTGCTTCCATCTGAAGAAACGAATTACAATTTGGTACTTATGTGGGGCCATAAAATTTTAATTCGAATTTGTAGCCCTACTAGGCTAGTAAGATTGGAAATATGTGTCGTCTTCCAAAAGACTGAAGCTATATATTTGATACATAGAATGTAATACAAAACCACTGCTACGCACAGAGAAACCACGATGCGAGGGATCAACTCATACTCCACGCGGAACCAGTGCGGTTTGTTGAAGACAGGTGTTAGTCCTGCTGTTAGAACTTTTCAAGCCGCCCAATGGAGCGTTTGACATGACTTTAGCTTTAGCTTTGAGTAATACGTACATATAATATAATACGTAAAGAGTGTATAGGGATCGTACTGACATCTAACGAACCCAAGCCAACTTCACCTGCAAGTGGTGCACCTGCTGATCAACAGACGAGGCTCTGGCGAACTTAACAGACCCGGCAACAGTCTAACCACTTATTACGACCGCTTTCATTTTCTATTGAACTGCATCGACTGCTTACCATCAGGTATGATGTAGTCATTATGAAGTGTCACCGACAATGTAATTGGCGAAGTGTGGGCATATAATATGCCTCTGCCTACCCTTTCGGGGAAACAGGCGTGAATGTATGTATGTAGTATAAATAAAAAAAATATTTTTGTGTTTTTACTGTGATCCAATAGACAAACTATGAGTGTAGTTATGTTGGACATTATTTCATGTAAGCTAAGTATTCTAAGCGACTTATAATGTACCTCTTAAATACTTAATAATTAAAAAAAAAATGTAAGCCGGGTTTCTTAAGGGCGGTATATTTTTATTGGTTATGTCACAAGTAAATAAAATAAAAAGTACCAATTAAATTCTTGTGCTATTTTATAAATGGACCAAGTCAGCACAATTCGAAATTATCATTCTCAAGTAAGGTCCTTGAGTACGGTTAGGAGTTAAAATATCAATTTCAAAGATAAGTTATTCTAAACTGTAAAACGTTTAATTACAACTGGAGTAATTAAAATAACTTTGAATGAGCCAAAGGCGGTCTGGGGGCGTTTTTAAAAGTTCATCCATCGCGTTAACGAGATTATTCAATTAGAGGCATCCGCGGTCTGCTGGTCCGCTCAATACACAGATGCAGAAGCCCAACTTCCCGGCGGGTGAAGACGTCTTCACGGCGAGCGGTTTTTGGGGATGCTGAAGTTACAGCCTCCCATGAGGAGCTACTGCTACGTAGGGACTTTGCTTCTCTCAGTATCATCTACCGGAATTCCCATGGATAGTGTTCTAAAAAACTATTTGATGTAACCCCGCCTTCTTCTTTCCGAATAACACATGCTGGTCTTAGTTATCACCAGTATACGGTGCAGACTATCAGCAAATGAACCAAAAAGTTTGGTTAGTCGTTCCTTTGTCAATTTCTACATTTGGCTTTAAAAGTCTCTGTCGGGGCATGTATTTCTCAGCATTAATAGTCAGAGGTCTAATATCCGGATGAAAGGCATTTATGCAGGCTTACTTTTATTGTCGTCACTAGCACTGTATTCCATGGTATGGTGGTTCCAGACCTAAGGATCCCAAGCCAACCTCACCTGCAAGTAGGCACCTCCCGATCAACGGACGAGGCTCTGGCGAACAAAAAAGGTCCAAGTAAGCGGCAATAGGCTCGCCACCCATAACGTGGGACCAACTATTTAAATGGCGAAGTGTGGGCGTATAATTTGCCTCGGCCTACCCCTTCGGGGAAACAGGCTTGAATGTATTGTATGTAGTATACATAAATATATATTAATGTTATTTTTACTGTGATCCATTAGACAAACTACCAATAATGTCTACTGCATCTTATGCGAAGAACAGCTATGTCATCATCATCATATCATATGGCGTTGAGCTGCCTGAATCCTAATTTAAATTTGCAGTGTCAGTTGGCGTAGCCACTTCTCAGCAGCTGGAGTCAGAAGATGAAGTTCTTCAAGACCACCGGGAAAAGATTACAACTGGCAATAATTTACCATATGGGCTCTAATTTGATCTGGCTCTCCACAATCACAGGCCGAAGACTTCTTCAATCCCCATCTATAAAGGTGGTGATTGGATAAATAAGCTATGTCATGTATATTAAAGTCTATAATAGGCTCGACAATAACCTTAAGCTGATGCCATTGAACAAATTTAAAGTTAATTTAAAAATGGCTTGTTGATGAGTGTTTTTATTCCCTGAGTGAATATTTTGAATAACAAATTTATGATTGTTATATTAGAATCCTCTGATTATATTTTTGCGTACCAGTTACTGGTGAAATATGCGGATTATTGCGGACTGTATTAAATTTTAAGACCACTTGTCGACACTTTAAGACAAATGTACGATATTTCAAGTGAAATAAAAAGTCATTGTCTTAGACTAAGAGTATAGTTATGTTGGACATTATTTCATGTAAGCTAAGTAATCTGAGCGACATATAATGTACTTTTTAAGAACTTAATCATAAAAAATTAAAGTATAAATGTAAGCCGGGTTTCTTAACGGCGGTATATTTTTATTGTTGGACCCCTTTTAGCATATTCAAGCGAAACTTTAGAGATTTTTCGTGGGCAAAGTTGGCTAACTTATCTTCTTTTCTGGGAAAATTAATGAGCTGCCGAACAGGGAGATG
The DNA here is from genome assembly GCA_949126915.1 of Musotima nitidalis. Lineage (NCBI taxonomy): Eukaryota > Metazoa > Arthropoda > Insecta > Lepidoptera > Crambidae > Musotima > Musotima nitidalis. The sequence goes on from OX421425.1 coordinate 17,391,367, forward strand.
GCAGTGCCCATAATTAGTTTTCTGTACACTGAAGTTATATTTACATTTTATTTGAGGTAGCTCTGTGTACAGAAGGGGTACCTTTTTATATATTTTAACATTCCTTCTGAAAACCTTCACAGACAAACGTCTTTTGTATTAAAAATTTTGTATCTGTATATTGTGAAGCTATTTATTTATTTATATATATTATATCAAAATTGTAAAGCTTATATTTGTAAAGCTATCCATTTTATTTATATATATGTATAAAAAATTGTAAATTAATCTTACTTCTTTATATAACTTGTGAACTCCCACTCAAAAAAAACCATAGTGGTTTAAGTGAGTAGCTTATAACATTAATTATAAAGTTAATTTATTTTGTACAGTAAATTAAAATATATAAATATATAATTTGGGATGGGTAGAAAAATTACGACAACTATTTAAAAAAGATTTTTAAATTTGTAACAAAGTTCACTTCTTTTTGTTTATATATTTTTTCTAAACATTGTTTCATCATCATCACAGCCCATTAACGTCCCACTACTGAGCACGAGCCTCCTCTTACATACCAAGGTGTGAGGGTATTGGGTCATACTCCACCACGCTGACCCAGTGCGGATTGGCGGAGGCAGGTGTGTGGCGTCCTGCTGTTAGAATTTTTCAAGCCGCCCATTAGGCCTCTAACATGGCTTAACGACTACCACATTTAGTGATAACCGGGACCAACGGCTTAACGTGCCTTCCGAAGCACGGAAGCGCTCGATATCAAATGCCACACAAACGGTCACCCATCCAAGGACTGACCTCTGTAAACTCTGCTGTACTTCGGCGATCGTTTCCGACCACCGAGCACCGCAGAGCTACGAGCGCTTCTACGAAACGAAACATTGTTTGTATACAACAAAATCAAATCATGTAATTATTACTTTTGTATGGCCATTTTATTCTTTCATAATTGTATTTTTTGCTAACTTGTCCTTTTTTTTTTTTACGTCGGTAACAAAATGCATTTACGCACTGCCTTCCGGTGATACTTTGGTGATCGTTTCCAACCACTGAACACCGCAGAGCTACGAGCGCCAGGTAATTCCCACTAAAAATCTTCCGACGACGCCCGCCGCTTGTTGAGAAAGAGGCGAGGGCCAGTACCTGGGTTGCAGCTTCTGACACCCCGCCTGCGGCCAACGTCCCCCGGACCAAAACCGGGAGGACCTCCTCAGAGAGGCGCAGTGGACGCGCCCCTCCTACCTCCCCTCGCGACCACAGCGTGTGTGGCCGACTTCCCGGAGGGTCCATGGTTAGACAGCAGGGGCCCCCTGCCCCCACTGCCTTGACCCTCCTGGCGCTGCTGAGCGGGCCCTCCTGGCCCGCCCACTGTGCTCTCCACAGGTCCCTCTTAGTTTCTTCCCCGGTAGTCAGTACTAAGGGCACCCAGAGTCGTCGGTCTCTGGGTGTAACCTTTTCCCTGGCGCCTCCTGCGCCCTACCGGGAGGTACTCAGCCCCCCCACCACGACAAGGTGACGACCTGACATAAACGAGAACAATAAAAAAAGAATTATTCAACTCGATGGAGTCGTTTGAAAGTTATGCGCGTATATACATTTCGGCGATACATTTTTATTCAACTCTAATAATTTCGTGAACTCTTAGATATTAAGATAAATGTTTCTTTTTGGCAGCTGGCACTGAAATCCAAAGATCTTGTAAAGTGATATTACTGAGTTACATTAAACTAATAATTCCGGAAAACGGATTTACATCAATAACCACTTTCTGATAATTTGGTCTTTCGCCAACTTTAGTGTAAGCACTTCAATGTTATACCCTAAGTGCCCATTTACTACGCCGAAAGTAATTTCTTTATTGTTCTTCAGTAGTCTTCTAAATCATGCAATAAATAAGTGTTGAAAGTTATATTTGCCGCAAACGCCAGCCTAATGTCTTACAATTAATTTTTCTTGGTCATTTTTGACATTACAGTAAAACTGGTAATATTGACTTTGGTGGTGTTGGTAATATTGACTTTGTTTATTATATACGTAAGATCAATGGTTTAATTAACTGTCATGATAGTGTTTTCTTTTAAATGTTTTTACTTTTATATAACTCTATACCTATTTATAAACTTGTACGTTATATTATAAATTATACACGGTATTTTGGGGGCGTCTCGTCTTACTGTTTCGGCAAAGCTGAAAATTTGTGTTTTGCTCTCTTAGAGCAAAAAACCCACTGAGCCGTAGCCATTTTGCAGCGCTGCGACACACATGCACACTTTAGAATGCTTTACGTTTAATTGTTTTGTTGTTATATATTTTTTTAATTATTATAATTTTGTTTTTATTGTTTTATATGTATGTGTGTCTTTCGTTGCAATAAAAAGTTTATCTATCTATCTAAACTAGCAGCGCCCCGCGGTGTCACCCCTATTCCCGTGAAAGTAGTTAGATATAAATTTTGCTCGCGGTCGCAACTGAAGAACCTTAACGCCCCATCGGTCGTCGGTTCTTCGGGCTATGTGCCCCGCCCATTGCCATTTCAGCCTGCAAACTCGCCTCGCTATGTCGGTCACTTCAGTCTTACCGATTTCCTCATTTCTAAATCGATCACGTATGGACTCTCCAACCATAGCTCTCTCCATTGCACGCTTTGAGCTTTCTAATGAGGCCCATAGTCAGGCACCAAGTCTCAATACCGTACGTCATCACTGGCAACACACACTGGTCCGTCTAAAGACACTGAGGTATTTTGGACGAGAAAATTTTGCGTAGTATGTTTTTGGTTGCAAGGTAAAGTGTCACTGTATAGTGCTTCTCTAAGCCGGGGGTTCTTCAATAAAAGACTTTAATACTTATTAAATACACAAACGAACAGCGATTCAATTTCCTCAGTTGCGACATCTAAACTCAGACACGGAATGCCCGTTTGAAGCAGGTGGCCGGCTTTTTATAACCTTTCAAAAACTTGTCTATGACTTAAGTACTATTAAATATTACAGTGGCTGGTATTACAAAAAATGAGAAATAATTTTTAAAACTGCTTAAATCAAACAAGAATTTAAAGACTAAGACACTGAGATATTTTTGACGAGAAGATATTACGCAGTTCAACAAAGATCAAATTAGCAAAGATCAACTCGCCCGCAATAAATCTACGATTCATCCAATGTACTTGGTTATTCAGCCGTTCAGTCGATGTTACTAAGGCAGTGCTAAAAAATAAGTTCTATAAATCTTCCTATGTTAATATTTTGGAATCTTCCTCAATATCAGTTAGGTTTTTGAATTTGTTCAAGTCTTTTAATTTACTTAATTCTTTTCTTGAACCCACTAGAATTACGCCTACGTCTTCAACATGCTTAGACAATATTTTTTGTAATTTTACTATTATACATAAATCAATTGAGTATGGCGTAACTTCCGACCACAGTGGACAGATTATTAGTTTTGAATATAATTTTCAAAATGTAACTAAAAAAATATTAATTAGACCAATAACAAAGAATCTGGTTTTGAAATTTCAAAGCAATGTCAACGAAAAGCTTACCACGTTAGAAAACAATTCCGCTATAAATTATGATAAATTGTTCGGAATTGTACAACAAGAATTTAAGAATAACTTTAAGCTGAAAAGTGTGGAAATTTCAAACAAAAGGAAGTTTTGTGATTGGGCTACTCCCGGAATTTATAAAAGTAGGAAGAAACTTTTTGATTTATATAGAGAAAAAAGTACTTCAACAGATTCAAATTTTATTCAATATGTTAGAAATTATTCAAAATTGTTCAAACTTGTTTGCACCACTGCTAAGTCAATGCATCTTAAAAATAAAATTATGAATTCCAAAAATAAAATTAAAGCTACATGGAATGTCATAAACCAAGAATCTGGAAAATACAAGAATAATCATAGCATGATAACTCTTAAAGTCGATGATAAAGATATTGTAGAAGAAGAAGAGGTGGCCAACGCATTTCGGAAATTCTTTGTGAATATACCATTAGAGACAACTCAAGCACTTGACTCCTCTACTCAGCGTGCAGTCTTTCTTCTTGAAGACAATGTACCTCTTTGTAGTGAATTATTTAGTTTTAGACATATTGATGGCTCTACAATAGTTAATACTTTTAATACAATAAATTTAAAATTAACTGAGGATTTATGGGGAATCTCAACCAACATTATTAAATCTATCATTAATATTATTGCTCCTCAGTTGGCAGTCATCTTTAATCAATGTATTGATGATGGTTCATTTCCAAGTTTAATGAAATACAGTAAAGTAATACCTCTTTTTAAAGCTGGTGAGAAGTCTGATCCTACTAACTATAGACCAATATCAGTACTCCCAGCTCTTAGTAAAATATTTGAAAAAGTTATTTTTAATCAATTACTTTGTCATTTCTCTCTGAATTCCTTATTTCATTCTCAGCAGTATGGTTTCACTAAGAGTAAATCCACTACAGATGCTGGTGTAGCCCTAATGAAGCATATATTTGACGCCTGGGAGGACAGGCAGGATGCGATTGGAGTATTTTGTGATCTTTCGAAGGCATTCGATTGCGTTGACCATCCTACTTTGTTAGCTAAATTGACATATTATGGTGTTAATAGTAATTCTTTAAAATTAATTAAATCTTACTTGAGTGACAGAACTCAAAAAGTAGTTATTAATAGAGTCGAGTCTTCTGGCGCGCCATTGCTTATGGGAGTTCCACAAGGTTCGATTTTAGGCCCTTTATTGTTTCTAATTTATATTAACGATCTACCTTTCTATACTAGAGATCTGTGCGAAACAGTTTTGTTTGCTGACGATACGTCTCTGATATTTAAAGTGAACAGAGGCAAGGATCATTCTGACGTGATAAATAATGCTCTTGCGAAGGTTTTACATTGGTTTACGGTTAACAATCTATCTCTTAACGCAAGTAAAACTAAATGTATAAAGTTCTCATTGCCTAATGTTACAAAAGTCTCAACTAACTTGAAAATGAATGGCAAGAATATCGAGTTATTAAATGACACAAAGTTCTTAGGCATCAATATTGATTTTAAATTGCAGTGGAACCCCCATATAATGGATTTGTCCGGAAGGCTTAGCTCAGCATGCTATGCCATCAAAAAGATAAGACTCATAACAGACGAAGAAACAGCTAGATTAGTTTATTTTAGCTATTTTCATAGCATTATGTCATATGGTATGTTATTGTGGGGATCTGCTGCGGACATACATAATATATTTGTACTACAAAAGCGCGCCATAAGAGCTATCTATAATCTTAAGTCCAGAGATTCTCTTAGAGAGATGTTTAAAAGAATTAACATATTAACGGTTGCATCTCAGTATATATTTGATAATATAATGTATGTTCGCAAAAACATTAATACATTTGATAAAAATTCAAAAGTACATAATTTTAATACTAGGAATAGAAATAAGCTCTCTCTGCCAAATTGTCGACTTCACAAAACTAAAAATTCATTTTTGGGTAATAGTATCAGATTTTTTAATAAAATTCCGCAGGAAATAATTGATCTACCATTGGCAACTTTTAAAACTGTAGTTAAAAAGCAGTTTCTTCAAAAGGGGTATTATGCTGTTAATGATTACTTATCGGATAAACAAGCTTGGGCTTAACATTTTCAACTTGTATGTGTATATTAGAATAAAAAGTCAACCAGATCATTGTCGTGACCATCCCTTATTGTACAGGCTCAGCTCAGTTTCACAATACATACTTACTTGACTGTGATGGAAGGTTCCCTTAGTGCTACTTTATTGGTTACAGCTTCGGGGGACCCTTTCAGTATCATCAAATTTACACTGTGTGTGTCATGTAACAAAAATAATTTAAAAGAGCATAGCCTGTGAGTTTCTTGTCAGTTCTTCTCACAGAGCGGAGGCTCGGAACTGGCACTTAGATTCACTTACACCTAATTTTTATTTATTTGCATGTAAGTGAATCTAAGCTTCGTGATTTCAGGGTTGATATATATTTTTTTTCAATTTTTATATTGTTTTGACGTTTTCAAGTGCTATGTAATAGTTTATGAAATAAAGAACTTTTTACTTTTACTTTTACTTTACTTCCTTCAGTTAGTTAGGAAAGTTCTCGACGCCGAGTCATTATCCCTTTTGGAAGGCGAACATCCGTCCTATGTCCGAATAGAGTCGGCCTGTCATTATTCAGACCACTTGCTACAGGTTTTCTGCTATTGGGTATAAAGATCTTACACCAAATTTTATAAAAATCTTGACTGTACGATTATTTGTAAATTTTTCATATGAGTTGTAAAAAAAATTGTAGAGTTTTTATAAATTATAATAAATATAACTTAATATAATACACCAAAAAATATAGAAATGAAAGATATATATATTTTATCATATATATACATATAATCAAACCCTTTAGACTTAACTTGTCTATTAGTCACATGTGAAATTAAAAAAAATATATATATAATTATATATAATGTCACGACTCTTTCAGTTAGCAATAAATATTTTCTGAAAATTACACTTATTATTTCTTTCCAAGATAAGTATAACTAAGCACTTAATATCGGATAAACATTCTTTCATACTTTTCTTTTTTTTTTGTAAATACACTCATAAAAAACATAGGAAAACACCCAGCCCAGAATAAATATTTATGCACACAAAGATTTGTCCTGAGTCAAGGTCAAAAGCGGACTGCGGGTATACGCGCCACCACGCCATATTTGTCGCCTATTACTAAGTACCTACAAAAAATACACAAATAAAAATGTCACCTTTGAGTATACTATATCCCTTCTCTATCCCTTGTAGCTCTATGCTCTATTGCAAAGAGGGTGTAACCTCAAACCTGCTTATTTCTGTGCGAATTTCAATATCCACCAAGTCATTATCCCTTTTCGATATATCCAACCCTTGTCCGAACAAAGCTAGGCCACAATTATTCAGGTACGTTGCTAATAGTCTCCTACCTGTGGGTATGTAATCCATCTCCACTTTAAGTCCTTAAGACGTATATAATAGAAATAAGTGCTACATTAACTAAAAAGAATGTTCTCGGAAAAGAGACACGCCGGGCTGATGATGTCGGCGTGAATTGCAGATGCTGTAAGACATCTGTGGTTGCTTCACAAGCTGTGGCTTGTACATCAATCTTGATTTAAAAGAATTGACTTTGAATTAATGGATCATTAACTAGTAATATTCCTCAAAGTAAAAATTGCTTAACCAAGTTTGACTGAAAAAAGAACTAAACATGCAGCCGTGATAAAATTATCCTATTCGTTATAAACATAATTTAACGAACTATTGCATTATTGCAGTAATTTATGTTCGCCTTACATTTCAATTGCATTCAATCCATTTAAATTTAAAATAAATTAAAAACACATATAAACTACACAGTCAATACTACTCGAAACATTCACAAATGTCCCGCGTTTCCAGTTCATAATGTCAACCCGTTACGGCAACCGGGTTGTATGACGAAGTGATATATCAACATAGTTGAAGTACAAAAATGTTTGGTCGGCATTCGGTGGGGTATTTCGAAATTAATTGACAGTCAAGTGAATCAGGCTTTATGTGACAAAGGCTTTTTTAAATATTTATTGTTATACTTAATAATAAAGTTATTTCTTATGATAAAGAAGGGAATCATTTGTTACTGGTGAATTATAATATAATTGAGGCTCTAAAAGGGCGCTATGCTACCAGCAAAACGCGGAGACCAATAGGAGTCTATTGAATACCTGTGACTTGCTGGCTGCTTGTCGAATGAGTCTCTTGAGGCTGTATTTGGAGTAAAAGGCAAGAGGATGCGCAATATATCCGACTTAACGGTCAAAGTGCGCTGCAGACTCGTTGGCCTCAGTGGAAAGGTAAGATAACATACTAACATGAATTAAAATAAAGTTAAACAAATAAAATAAGAACTCAAATAAATAATACTTTATTGTCTTTAAGATCCATATGATCATTTAGATTCGTCAAATATTCACACACAAAATGGAAATTCGTATTTTTTTTTAACAACAGTGAAAGAGATATGAGCGGTACCATAATAAAGAAATAAAAGCAAATGGGTTCTTTGTCAGAATTTGTTAAAGTTTGTAAAACTCATAAGAGAGATACCTTAGAAGATTTAGAATAGAGACAAAGTATCAAAATCAAGCCTGCTATTTGATGTCTGTGACATGTAGTATGCGTTATTGTTGCGTTGCCTTACCTATTTAATTTTAGTCTAACAGTTTAAAAATGTTCGGTTGATAAAGAGAGAAAAATTAAAAAAAAATCTCAACAGTTTTGAAGGTATAATAGTGCCATATAAAGCTTTATAATCAGTGCAGTGAGTTTGTTCATACACTCACTGCGACTTTTGATATCACGCAACTTGGTCGGGTACACCTATTATGGTAGAACTTTTTAAGTAATAATTTTATATTGCATAACAACTAATAGCATAAACCTCTTTTCGCAGAATATCATTTGGCATAAACTCATTTAGCATACATTGAAACCCATAATTTTGTAAGTCAGAATCATCTGTACGCATAATTTTGGTATCCATAATAATCACAATGTATAATCATCACATCGCAGAAAGTTCAAAACCAGATTCACCTTTTGGCATATATTTCTTATCCATAACTATTTAAAAGTAGAACCATCATTTCACATAATGCTTACAGCAAGAATCATCTTTTATGATTATTGCAACACTTTTCTAATCAGGCGTTATCATTTTTACTATTGCTATTTGTTGGAGGTAGTAATCACATGAATCATTATTAGTTGTCGGGTACCCTTAGTTGTCATATCGATATTGTGTTATTGTGTTGATCAAAACAAGTTAAAGTATATTAAATATGGCTTGCCCATGAGAGCATGTTCGTTTCTGACACTCGCCGGCCGCTGCCGCGGCACGCTCGCTTCGCTCGCTCGGCTCGTGCATAAGAGGTCACAGTTCTAACCTAACCTAACCTACGCATTTTTAAAGAAGAAAGTAACCCAATCTATATTATTCTAATTGAAATTCTATGATCTTCATAGTATGCCTAGTCAAATTATGCCAAATAATCTGTACTCTAAATGAACGTTATGCTAAATGAAATTATACAAAATTTTAACTATGCCAAAGGTAATTATGCCAATAAAAATTCTACTATCTTAAATGTATGCCATTCTAAATTCGGTCATAAGCACATTATGCCTAAAAATATTTATGTCAAATATTTTTTATGCCTAATAAATGATCGACTAAAGAAGTTTCTGCGAAGTCAGTTATCCCAAATAGGTTTCGGAGTATCAAGTTTCTACCAAATAGGGCGCACCCAACTTGGTCGTGTCCTATGTATTGTTCTCTGCCCCTGTTTATGTCAGGCTCATTTTTGTACGTGTTTTTTCATTACATTTCATATAAACAACAAAACAAGTTTCGACGAAAAGAAACTTCTGCCGGATAAAAAGGAACCCTGACGAACATTTTCGAGGAACATTTCCTTAAGAGGGGAAGTTGGTTGTACCCGGAGAGGGCACGAAACAAAGTGGACCTTTGTGTCCGACACGGAACTCAACAGACGAAGGTTAACAGATTTCTGTACAGTACTGATGCAAGTTAGCTACTCCTAATGAGAAATTTTACTGAGAATACACATAATAAATATGCTACCATAGATGGTCTCTGTAAATATAATTCATATATCCTTATTGTAAAAATAAAAATATTTAATCTATAATCATAGTTTATAGTAATTAATCCATCAGTCAAACTGTTTGAACAGTTTTGTTGGACATCTTTTTTAACTTATATGCAATACAATAAACTTTGTAAATAATAATAAATGACAGACAGAATACAGAAACATATAAAAAAGATAAAATATTTATTTAATCCAGTCATTCTCAAAGTGGGCGATAACGCCCCCTTGTGGGCGCTGCAGGTCTCAAGGGGGGCGGTAAGAGACCTAGAAAAAAAAAGGGGGCGTTGTGTAGAGGCCTAGGGGGTGATTTGTTATTTTATTTAGCTAGGAGGCCTCTTAAAAAAATATTTATTCTTAATGTTGGCAGTAGACAAAATAAGTTTGGGAACCACTGATTTAATCTATTTTATAATTATGTTTTCGGATGGAAAATCATCAAATGACCGTCTTTTACTGTGGTTGGAGCGGAAGGGTGTGTCAGACTTTTACTGACTAAAAACCATCCATGATCCTTCATGAGCTTGCTATATTTCTGGGCCACAGTAACCCTGTCGAAATGTCCCGCGAATTTATAATCTATATTAAAAAAAAATGATCATAAATTTTGGATTTAAGTATGAATTTACCGATTATTACTTACTATAACTATACTATACTTACGTAACTATTACTATTGTATAAGTACTATTGTAACTGGCGGGAGAAAAAACTAACCTTGACGATTTTATTGCCCTTTCTTTTACGATCAAGCTCCCGCCCGCAGTGAATGGGCGCGCTAGTTTTTAAGTTTTGACGTTCATAAGAGCTCTTTTGAGCCAAACTTGAATAAATGAATTTGAATTTTGATTTTTTTTAAATTTTATTGGATAATATCAAGCAACTCAGTTCATAACACCCGATAAAATACATAATACATGTCACAAGGGTTACTGTATATAAGATATCTGTACACTTGTACAGTACCTAATGCAATTTAATTACTCCTAATGACTTTTTCGTTATTGAGAAAAAATGAGAGACTTTAGGAATACACAGCTATTGTCACGAGATAAAGTGGACGGCAACCAACAGACGACTACAGACGGCACACAGCCAGATTTCTGCAAAGTACTGACACAAGTTAAAAAGTACAAATGACCTTGATATAAAAGAGAGATTTTTTATTAATATCTAACACAGAAATTGCCTACCGCCTTAAATAGAATAATTATCTTAGGTCTGCAAAATTGGTGTCTAGCAGTTCCTAAAATAAAATCACATTTTAAACATACGCTTGACATATCTACCAAATAGAAAATAGTGTTCAGCAGCTCCCAACAAGCGGGACTCGTTCACGAACTCAAGAGACATACATATTACATATACATTATCACGCCTGTTCCCCGAAGGGGTAGGCACAGGCATAGGATATGCCTACATCTCGCCAACTATGTTGTTAGTCCTATGTAATAGGCGAGCCTATCGCCGCTTACCAGGAACTGTAATGTTTGCCAGGGCCTCGTTCGTTGATCGGCAGGTGCACCACTTGCAGGTGAGGTTGGCTTACTCCCCGACTGATCTCCACTTTGTCGTGGTGGGGGGGCTGAGTACCTCCCGGAGGCCGGGAAAAGGTAACACCCAGAGATTGGCGACTCTGGGTACCCTGACTCTAGACTACCGGAGAGGAAACTAAGAGGGACCTGTGGAGGGCGCAGAGGGCGCCAGGAGAGCCCGTCAAGCAGCGCCAAGAGGGTCTTAGGCAGTGGGGGCAGGGGGCCCCCCCTGCTGGCCCCCCGTCTCTTTCTCAACAAGCGGCGGGCGACGTCGGTAGATTTATAGTGGATATTACTGCTGGCGGTCGTGTCTGCCGGTGGTGAGTCCCACACACCTCTCTCGGTCCCCCTTTGGCCGGGAGACAGTGCGTAAATTCATTTTGTTACCGACGAAAATAAAAAAATAAAAAAAGTATAGTTGGCTTGGACTCCTAAGATTTTAGTTGGATCCCTATACAAGAGATGAAACGTGCCAAACAGTGAGAGGTTGCTAGCCTTTCGCCTACACTGACACATGTCAAGATCCTATTTCCTTAGTCGCTTTCTACGATGCCCTCAGCTAAGACATGAGGGGTTGAATTATTTGAAGGTGTCTCTACCCCCTCCCATAGATTATAATTTTTCAAAAAGAGAGAAAAGTAAAAAATATTCTTTATCAGCTCAGTTACGAAACAATGAAATACTTTTTACGGTGAAAAGATTTTCCATGTCGAAGTCTTCACGAAATTTCAGAGTTTCTTCACAGAACTTTATTGTTTTGGCGAAATTGTAATTTTCTCTTGTTTTCTAATTTAAATGCAGCTTGAATAAAAAAATTTGTAATTACCGTATTACGCAGGGTCAAAAGGACTGTATTATTATTTCTACTTATTTGTTATTACATTAGCAATAATTAGCAAGTTGAAGTGGCAGTGGGCCGGTCATATATTCCGTAGGACCTATATCCGATGGGGTAGATGTGTTCTGCATTGGAGACCACGTCTCGATAATCGCAGAGTAGGACGCCCTCCGGGTACGACATACGCAAAACGGCTGGCATAAAGTAGCTGTAATAATTTATCAATACATGTTTTTGAAAGATGAATTTGTAAATAACAATATAATTATCTATCTTTGCTTAATAATATAATTAAAGATTTGCGTTATCGTATGTATGTTTCCTACAAATAAACTCAAAACTACTGAATTAATATGGATTATTAATTCTTTCACCATTATAATGCTACATTATCCCTAAGAAATATAAGACATAAGCAATATTTTTTACCGAAACAAATTAGAATTATTTTTTATTTATAGTTTTTAGTTTTTATTTTTAATAATTATGTTTCCCTGTTTTAGATTAAATAAGCAATTAAGTTGTACGATTCTATTTCGACTTGTTGTTCTCTCTGGTTTAAATAAGATACGAACCATTCAATTAGGGATACTAAAACTTAAATAATGTAACACAAGATGTAAAATAATGACCAAAGCGAGGTAAGGGCGTGCCAATAATATAGTTATAAATAAAAACCATCGGTTATACGAATATTAGCAAATTCAGATTACGAAATATATTGGGACCGATACATCTATCCCTCACAATCGATCAGACACTCTATCTTCTAACTAGTTTTTGTGTATCTATTTATGGCTCCTCGTGTTATAAGTAACATGAACAGCTGCCAATCATCAGCCATTATTTTCTCTTTGAACTAAAAAAGCTAGTTCGAACAATTACCTTAGTAGAATAAGAAGTAAACATGCAAAATTTAATCAAAATGTCCTATTACTAACTGCCAGCATTCTGGTTTAACCATGATATGATGTTCCCATCTTGGCTGCGAAGGTCAGACAACAGTCGCTCCGTGTTATAACTGATGTTCAGACAAATTTGGTTAGACCAGTAAGCAGAGCCTGGGCCTGGACCCTTAAGTCTAGGGCAATCGGGATAAAGTTAAAATGAAGACTAGCTGTTAACAATCAAGTTACGATCAAGCTCCCGCCCGCAGTGAATGGGCGCGCTAGTTTTTAAGTTTTGACGTTCATAAGAGCTCTTTTGAGCCAAACTTGCATAAATGAATTTGAACATTATTGAATAGCTTTGTAATATTATTTTTTAATTTTCTTTTTTACAGGTTTTGTCAATTCAATTTAGTTCAAGTCCTGTTAATAACGAATACAATAATTACCCAATTTGGAGCCGTTGCTCTGAAGTTATGTTACAAATGGACGATTTAATTATATTTACTATCTTGTACAAAATTTTATCACTGAACATACAAAACTGTTATATTATTAAGATATCTATTGTTATAACTATAACTTTAGTAAATCTTAAGTGAGACAAGACTTCAAAGATCCTCCTACTTACTAACATTAGACTTAATAATTCCCAGAAGTGAAATCCGACATTCAAGTATGTAAACAATAAATTCAGACAAAGCTTTGATCAAACAAATGCAAATCTAATTAACAGTTGAAGAACGGATAACAATACTGATTTTGACTTGAGTAAAGTGGGACTTGCAGAAAGGAAGTCGCCCATTAGCAAATAAGACAATTCGCACACGAGAGCGCCCTCTGTTTTAACAAGTTTATTGGTTCGCTAATTGATTTAATTCAAAGACCATCTTCAATAGATGTGACAAGACACAATAAACGACGAAATACAAAGATTTCCTTTTTAGACCACGTTCTTCAATAGACTTTAGAATACATCATTATAAAAAAAAATGATTGTTTGTTTGCATTAATAAGGCTTCGAGATTTTTTTTTCGGAGGAAAAATCATCAAATTATCGTCTCCTGCTGTGGGTGGAACAGGAAGATGTGTCCGACTTAAACTGACTAAAAACCACCCATGTTCCTTCATTACCCTGCTATGTCCCAAAACCTCGGTAGCCCGCAAATGCCCTGAAACTACTGGAACTGTTTGAAAATTTAATTTACTCATATTTTATTCTATGATGAGCTACAATATTTGCCTGTAACAAAGGCTATATCATTAAGCTATTTAACTTAGGGATCCTTATAAAAACTTCAATAATGTGACCCATGGTGAAAAATATTTTTTAAGTAAAAAGTAGCTAAAGAAGCCAAACGCGGCGGCCATAGCACAGTGGCGAGACCGCTTGCCTCTAAATTCTGAGGGTCTCGGGTTCAAATCCTGGTGGCGCACCAATAGTTTTCGAAATTATGTGCGTAATTATTGCTTGCTCCGTGCCTCGGAAAGCAAGTTAAGCCGTTGGTCCCGGCTGTCATGAACATCTATGGCAGTCGTTATTAGGAAGTCAGTGCCTTCTAACAGACTGACAGCTGGCTTAACCATAGAATGATGTTTCCCTCTGGGTTGCGGAGGTCAGACGGCAATAGCTCCACGTAATAACTGAAATTCATTCAAATCTGGTTGAACCAGTGAGCAGACCCTGGGCCCTAAGCTTAAGGATGTGTCCCCAGTAGGCAAACTGTTAGCGGCCGACTGAGTTTACGGCGTACCGATTTAGTACGCCCTTCCATATATTTGAAATGGAGTCCACAGTCTGCTAGTTTTGCGCTCACTATACGTAGTTTGCAGCGTCGGTCTCTCAGTCTTGCAACTCAGTCGGCCGCTAACAGTTTGCCTACTGGGGACACAGCTAGGGTTGCCAGATGGTCGGGATTTGGCGGGATTCTCCCGACTTTTTGTATGTCCTCCGACTCCCGACAAAGTAAAAAATCTCCCGGCAAAAAGGCAACACAAAATACATGTGGCAAACTAAAAAAAAAAAAAATTAATTTATACAATTTTGTTGATTATTGCTAATATCATAATGATAATGTAGGTAATAAGAAAGCCATTTTCTGATTGTCTGTTTTTTTTTAGAATTTACGTATGTAGAACTTTTCTATTGGCAGTGGACGATGTTAAATGTTGTTATTTTTAATATATTTATTTTAATTTGATTTTATTTTTGTTTCTCCCGACCACAGTCCCAAAATCCCGACAAATGGTTGTGATCTCCCGATAATAGGGTCATTCGATCTGGCAACCCTAGACACAGCTTTAGTCTAAGCCAACCGGGTAATATTAGGACGTAATGAGGACTATCATATCTCCATTATAAAAACACCTTAACCTCGCGAAAAACACAGCAGATACGTCACATTCGCCGCTACATCAAACACATCGGACAACTAATGTCTCAGCGGAATTAGTTTTTACTATAACGCGACGTATCCCAAGTAATATACGAAATAACTTATATTGGGAAAGTTTTATCATAAATAACTTGTAAGTGATCGGTTATTTTTGTACGCGATTGATATAAAGTGTCATTATCATTGTATGTTATTACAACGTTATAGTTCATCATTGTTTTATTTCTATCTAAGCGTATATTCGGTGAAAGTAAGAACCTTAAGCGTTTCATGCTTCATTCTTCTGTAGGTACTCGTTTTTATTCTTCTGCGGCTTTTGCGAAATTTTCTTTTAAAGTACTTTCTAGTATTTAAAACGGCAAGACATCGTTCAAATTGTCACTACATGTTGGAGTTGTTAAAATAAAACCCTTGGTTAGGGTGCTAACTAAGTTTGCTACCTAGTTACAGCGCCATATCGCATGCTTAATGGAATAGTGACGTAACTCAAAAAAGACGATTTTCGTGACATCACAAAAGAAGATCTTCTAAAGAATACTTGTCCTACTGTAAGCGCATTAAATTGATACTGATTTATTAATTAGTAATTCTGCTTGTATTTTGAACGTAATCAAACGTTGATTCGATCTCAGTAAGAAATAGAAAGACTGTATAGGTACGTCACTCAAACCTGACCTATCTATTAATGGGTCGATGTTCCTTTAAGCATGCGATATATTTTTTACAGCAACCGAACAATACTACATAAGAACGAAGATAAGCCTTGTAGCGGGACGGCGCTTTTTTTATTAAACGACCTTTTATTCTGGATTATTGGAAATGACATTATGCTTTATTTTAATTTACATAATTATTGGTCGTTCATTTTTATTAATTGCATTTATATTTCTTAATTCAACTGTTATTGACATTTTTTATTTTGACATTATCAGTTCCTAATAATATTGTAATTTAATTTAATTTTAATAATTCTGATAACCGATATGGCGTGGAGGTTAGTATACCTGCACTTCACTCGAGAGGTCGTGGGTTCGATTCCCACACAGGACAAATCTTTGTGTGCATGAACATGAATATTTGTTCTGGTCTGGTTGTTCTCCTATGTATCTTAAGTATGTATTTACAAAAAAAAAGTATTTATGTATGTTTATCCGTTATTTAGTATCCATAACACAAGTTCTGAATGATACTTATCTTGGAACTAAATAATTAGTGTGATTGTAAGAGAATATATATTTATTTATTTAATTAATGAGTATTTGAGTATTCAAAGTTAAAGCCAATCCGGACACTGATCTTGCTTATTCATAATTTAATATTTTTCATCAAAAGACTATAATTAAATTTTTATGAACAGACAACAAAAAATACACATCTATTGAAACGTTAAAACCAAACCATCAATGATCACTATTTAAAACTGCAATAAGATCGAACACTACCTTACTATGCCAATAGAGTCAGAGATCTCTGAAATTGATGCCGCAATTACTGATGCAAAGGAAACCAATCCCATTTCAGAGCCAGTTCCAAGATGGAAGCTCTTAATGCCAGCCCAGGCATATGGGGATTTATCTAGCTAACAAACGTTTGGAAACTCGGTTAAATTAACTGCAAAATAAATGCGAAGTGTATTTTCCTTCAATCGGTATCACAGAATATAACTGATTCTTTTTAAACTCTAAATTTGGTCAGAAGGCACGTTAAGATTTTGGTTTCGGTTATATGTAAAGAATACGGAGCAAAACATGGCTTAATATAATTATAATTTCACTAAAAGTGAATATTTAATAATTTATTGATTCAGGCGTTACTTTGCGGAAATCCATTGTAAGCAATTGATGGATTAAAAATATCTTTGTAACAATACCCGCGCTACTATAATTTCCCAAAAAATCGAGAAACTATTCAACACGACACGTGTTTCGCCCTTACACAGGG
This sequence comes from Musotima nitidalis, assembly GCA_949126915.1. NCBI lineage: Eukaryota > Metazoa > Arthropoda > Insecta > Lepidoptera > Crambidae > Musotima > Musotima nitidalis. The sequence goes on from OX421425.1 coordinate 17,408,649, forward strand.
CATCTTCAGCCTCAGAACAACGATGTCTTCACGGCCAACGCTGAAACGAGAGTCAACTCTCGATTTTTCGGGAAATTATAGTAGCGCGGGAATTGTTACAAAGATATTTTTAATCCATCACTTGCTTCCTGAATATTTAATCTTTGAGGCCTCTCTTGAATAAAAAATTATGATTCCAGTATTTCATTCAATGGAAGTGACCTACAAAGAGTATCTCATTTGAAATATCTCAGAAACTACCTTTGCGAAGACCTTAGGAATCAGATGGACGTTGAGCGTGAGCAGGGCTCTGGCTGCTAGGGGTAATTGTTGGCCCACAGATTTGCCCACTGCAGTTATGAAGCAAAGATAACGCTCTTTAAGGCATACTGCCAAAACTTTTACAAATTGGCTCTGTGGACCAACTACACCAAGAAGGCTTGGTATACCATAAAGGTGCAGTACAATAACTGTTTCAGGATTCTAATGGGATTCCCTAGGTGGCCGCTATGCGGGAATGCATTGGCGACGTTTGCGGAGGCCAGATTCGATGATTTTTGCGCGATAATTCACAAAAAGACGATTCTACTTACTCATTTGTAAGTAGAATGAGATCAAGTCCTAACAGAATCCTGAACATGTTAGTAAATAAGATTGATGAACCAATAACGAAGCTCTTTGTGTCTGTATTGGTGCATCAAAAGTCGGCACGGTTATAATTTTGTTAGATTTTAGTTTTTTTTATTATATTTTTTTTACTAACACTAGTCTTTAAGTTGTGTACATTACTGACAATTGGACCATTGCTGTCAAATAAATATAATATGGTGTAAACTACTCTTAATATGGTCCCTACACACCTATATGTATGATTCTTCTACATTATTATTATTTATCTAATGTCTGTCTGTCTTCACTATCTCATAACTGTATAATATCCATAAATTTTAACGAATACCAGCCCTGACACTTGCTAACAAGGTTCGCCTTGTTACAAAATTGAGGCAGTATTTCAATTAAACTGCACACAGGTATTAATTAACAGCCACCAATAACAATGTATCTATGTATACTGTTACACAAGGTCAACTGGGACAAGACAGTTTAATTTAATTTTTCATTTTAGAGTCGGTGGGGGACGATAACACAGAATGTTTAAGTAGGTTCGGATAGCTAAATAACAATGTCAGGTCAAATTGACTATTCATCATTTCAGCCTTATAAAGTCCACTGCTGTACATCTTCCCCATTAGATTACATTCTATTTAGGGGTATGTCTCCAACAACGCAACAATAGTTACAACGCAAAAATCTTCAGAATTGTTAAAAGTGAACCATGAAGAAGAATTGACAACAGTTCTATGGAATCTTCTTGATGTAACTCCGGTTCTAGAGAAAGTTAGAGTAAGTAAGACTAAGATTAGAGGTAGAGGGAAGTCATCTAGAAAGCCTAGACTGGTGAAGAAGAAGGAAGAAGCAGCGGTTTGGCCAGTCAAGCATGCCGCAGTGGTTGAAGGGGACATCGTATTAGGAGGTCTCATGATGGTAAGTCTAGTCACTGTAAGGTTAGTCACTTTAAAATATTATATTAGGTACGCTTTATAAGAGATTATCATTATACCAGCCTTAGAAAGTCCACTGCCTAACACTGGCCTCAAAGGATTACATTTTATTAGGGGTATTGGCTCATAATCACCACGTTGGGCAGGCGGGTTGGTAATCGCAGTTCAAGCCAGTATACAAGATGCTGCCCGTCTTTCTGTAGGATTTCTCATCGTCGACTCTCCGTGAGGTGAGAGGGGGCACAATAACTCTTAATATAAGGTGCTGATGTTAATAGATTCATAAAGCTTGTCTTAACGTCACCTTAAAATCCGACGCAACCTTTCTCTGCAGGCAGGAGTTTGTGTAGAAAATCCCCGTTCTTTTCAAAATCTAGTGCAGCACAGGCGAATACAATCCTCAGTTAATTATGTTTTAGTAACCAATTCCTCTCTTTTCGTTCCTTAGTGTACAAACGCAAGGGTTGCATATTATATGTTGGCTGACTGTACCTTGAAAATATGCTCTTCTCTTCTGTACACAAGCTCAATGTTTTTCTTCTTCAGAAAACACGTTAACCCGTTGGTCCCGGTTACCAACCAAGAAACTACGCCTTAGTTTCTTCCAAGACACAAAAATATAATTATTATCCGGTAGGATAGGTAGGAGGTAGGGTAGGAAGGATTTAGGTGATAGCTACACGCGGACATAGTGCGGGTTGGCGAAAATAGGTGTTTGGCGTTCAGCTGCTAGATTTTTTAAAGCTTTCTTTATGTCTCTTACTGGGCTTAACTACTACTCCATTTACAAATGGATTAATGTGATTTATGAAGATTACGTCCTGATATTAAATGCCGCACAAACGGTCACCCATTCAAGGTCTGACTTCAGTGGACTCTATTTCACTTCCATGCTCTGGTTATGACCACCAAGAACTGCTTGTCATTTCTCTCTCAATTCTTTATATCATTCTCAGCAGTATAGTTTCACAAAGGGTAAATCCACTACAGATACTGGTGAAGTGTACTGAAGTATGTTTTTGACGCCTGGGAGGATAGGCGGGATGCGATTGGAGTATTTTGTGATCTATCGAAGAAGATTGAAGGGTTAATGGAATAAAGAATCAATTGTTTTTCAAGATATTATTTTATTGGAACACAAGCAAATTTAAACTTTCTATTAACAAAAAGCTCGAACGCTTTGTATATTCTGCGTTCGAGCATCATATCCTAGCATTATCCCGGTTGCCCAAGACTTCAGCCCAGGGCCCAGGGTCTGCTCACTGGTCTAACCAGATTTGGCTGAATTTCAGTTATTATATGGAGTAACAGCCGTCTGACCTCCACAACCCAAAGGGAAACATCATTCTATGGTTCAACCAGTTGTCAGAATATTAGAACACACTGACTTCCTAATAACGACGAATCTATGGCAATAGATGTTCATGACAGCCGGGACCAACGACTCAACGTGCTTTCCGATGCACAGAGCAACAATTACGCACATAACTTCGAAATGTCATAGGTGCGCCACGGGGGTTTGAACCCTAGACCCTCTGAATTAGAAGTCTATGGGCATGGCCACTTTTTTTTTTTTATTTACGTTGGTAACAAAATGCATTTACGCACTGTCTCCCGGCCAAAGGGGGACCGAGAGAGGTGTGTGGGACTCACCACCGGCAGACACGACCGCCAGCAGTAATACCCAGATTGAGAAAGAGGCGGGGGCCAGTACCTGGGTTGCAGCTCTGTCACCCCGCCCGCGGCCAACGACCCCCGTACCAAAACCGGGAGGACCTCCTCAGAGAGACGCAGTGGACGCGCCTCTCCTACCTCCTTGTGCGACTATAGCGTGTGTGGCCGACTTCTCAGAGGGTCGATGGTTAGACAGCAGGAGCCCCCTGCCCCCGCTGCCTAAGACCCTCCTGGCGCTGCTTGACGTCCCTATTAGTTTCCCCCCGGTAGTCAGTACTAAGGGCACCCAGAGTCGCCAATCTCTGGGTGTTACCTTTTCCCTCGCGCCCCCTGCGCCCCTGCCCCCGCTGCCTAAGACCCTCCTGGCGCTGCTTGACGTCCCTATTAGTTTCCCCCCGGTAGTCAGTACTAAGGGCACCCAGAGTCGCCAATCTCTGGGTGTTACCTTTTCCCTCGCGCCCCCTGCGCCCTGCCGGGAGGTACTCAGCCCCCCCACCACGACAAGGTGGAGACGGAGACCAGTCGGGGGGGATGGGCTTGGCCGCTGGGCTATCTTCGCTCATTTCAGCGTTCTTATCCCACAGTACTCTAAATTAAACGCTGTCAACAAGGGGAAAATATAAAAGAATTCACAGAAGTTTTATAAGAGCTCCAATCCATTGTTTTAATCAAAGTCGATAGAACATTTTCTAAAATATTTATTTGATCGCCTTTTTATAACCGTCGATACCTTTGATTTTTAATCAGTGAGATGGAGTAAATTTTATTCTTTTTGCTTTCCGTTTCAAAGCACTTTTTGAAGAGAAGCAATACTGGATTTATTGAAAGTAATTTATAAGACCGAAAATAAATAGTGACTGTGTAAAATATTTCAATTTAGCAATGATATTCTTTGGAATTTTAACCATAGCTTACTACTTTACCTTTTACCGAAATCCTTGTATCTTTTATGTTAAATCACAACCTAAATGCTGGTGGCGTAAACCTTACGGGCCAGGGGTTCGTTTTCCTGCTTTTTTGCCTCCACTTCGTTTGGTCTTCGGCTCTTTTTTTTCTATCTTTTTGGTCAAGTGTTTTTAAGTAAAGAGTAAATTTATCTATCTGTCTTTAATAATACATCATGAGACGCTGTATTTAAGGTCTGGATGCTACATACTGGCGGGAAAAATACTAACCTTGACAATGGTCTTGCCCTTTCTTTTACGATCAAGTTCCCGCCCACGGTGAATGAGCGCGTTAGTTTTTTAATAAAATTTCATAAGAGCTTTACTGAGGCAAACTTAAATAATGATTTTGACTTTCACAACATTTTATGGAGATAAATTACAAAAGTTACAGGACAAGTTACAAATGGCCCATGTTCTGCAGTAGACTTCCATCCATGGACTAATGATGAAGAAAATTGGTGGAAAGACCATTATCTCACCAATCTAACTAGGTATAATATGTACAAGTACTTTTCTGTTCTCTTAGTCTTAAGTGATCTTTATAATAAGTGTAAGGGCATATGCCTTTACATTTAATGTTGAATGTTAAATGTTAAATTTTCAATTAAATAAATGTTTATGATAGAAAATGTTTAATAAAAGTTGATTATAATAATGTTACAAAAAAATGTTTAAATTAAATGTTTAAAATGTTAAAAGATGTTAAGCGAGCTCGATGATAAACCGATAACTGACGTACTTGCGTACGTGATTTTTCTAAATTATATAAATTAACTTAATGTGCAATAATACAAACTAGGCCAGAGTACAATGTGCGGTTGCTGACCGTACAATAAGTCTTGTATTTGATGTAACGTCTTTTATCCTGTTTTGCTTATTACACACAAATTTGAATTGCAATCTAGATTCTGTACCTTAGTTCTTAAGGTTTTTATTTGTAAAACTGTAATTTGTCGTGTGTATAAATAAATAAATAAATCGATTTCGATACTAATTTAACAAAATTTGAAAAGTGACTTATAGGAAATTTGAAATTGTAATTATCATATAGCTTAGTTATGGCTACCATTTTCATGCAAAATGGGGCCAGAATATTGAAGGTTGTTAGCTCTTAAGACTCGTTCGAGTCAAGTGTATGAATGATGTAAATTGGGTATTATAATTATAAATTCTTATTTATACAGACAATATCGAAGCGCTCGTGGCTCCGTGGTATTACGATCGAAAATGGTTATCGACGTGAACCAGAGTTTTAAAAATCAGTTCAATCAGTTCATTTCAATCTTTAAAACACTTTATTTCCCCTTTTAAATAATGGCTTCGTGCGGTTTGAACATTAAAACGCTTGTAAACGACAAATAATAAGATTGTTTTATTTTGTCGAGGACTACCGTTCGACGTTTTAAATATCGAGCGCACCTTAAACCTGTTGGTTTATAACTGTTGTTTTTTTTTGTTTTTTTTACATAATGGCTTTGTGCGTTTAGCACATTTAGCCAATGTCAAGTAAGAGATTTATAAATAACATATAAATCATATTAAATGAGAATGAATGGTGATATGATGATAAATGGTAAATGAGATGCCCTACCCTAAACCCCTTAAGTCCTCAGTAAAGATGTGGGACTATACTGTAGATCTCGCATGGACTTCTTGAGAGAATTTGAAAAGTTATGTTGCACTGTTTTGTTTCATTTACCAGCACTTATGTACGTTCGCGAACACTTAACGGTTAATAATCCACCGTTATTACACATTAACGTTCGAAATATCAAAAAATTTTGAAAATAAAGCAAAACTACGTCTTATTGTTGTTGTATCTTTATATGTGGTAGTCGTTATGTCATGTCAGAGACTATATTACATGTCGTGCGTACTAGATTCTATCAGCTGGACACCACAGGTGTGGTGTGGCGGATCCAGAAGTACCTACTTTTGCTAATCTCCATTGGATCCGCGAGGTGGACTATGCCCTGAATCCATCACACCTTGGTTCTTGAGATAATGCTGAGTGATAAGACCTTAATAGACAGTAATGATGACGACATGTAATATTATAGAACGCTGGCCAAATATTTATTTACATCGATAACATTTTTTTGAAAGAAAGAATTACTTATATTAACCACACACACAAATAAACAAACACAACAAAATCTAACAATAAACAAAGAACAGAATACAAACATAAATAAATAAATAATATATTTACTTTAGCCAATATGCCTTTTTGAGGAAAATATAGACAGAAAGCAATAGCAGCTAGCATTTTAATAGACCTTGGATTACCGTGTCCGAAAACGATACCAAATACAACTTTTAACCATACATACACTCACGCCTGTGACCCGAAGGGGTAGGCAGGAGCGTATTACACGCCCACAATTCGCCAACAATATATAGTTGGTCCCACGTAATAGGTGAAAGTAAAGTAAAGTAAAAAAAATATTTATTTCATAAACTATTATACATAGTACTTGAAAACGTCATGATTACAAATGAAAAAAAAATACAATCGAAATAATATTACACTAAATCACGAAGCTTAGATTCACTTACATGCAATAAAACAATTTAAAAACAAAAAATAATTAAGTGAAAGTGAATCTAAGTGCCAGTTCCGAGCCACCGCTCTGTAAGAAGAACTGGCAAGAACCTCACAGGCTATGCTCTTTTAAATATGTCCATTAGTTTGGTACTAGAATTACAATCTTCATTTGTCTGTGAAGCTATACAATGCAATATAACATAACCTTAACAATATTTATTTTTTCAAGTCATTCATATTAGAATAGCCTGTATGAAACGGCAGTTTAATCCCAAGCATTTTTATCTGCCATATAGTCTTTAATAGAATAGTATCCCTTTGAAGACAGCTTGTGTTTTATTGTTAATTTAAATTTATTTAGGCTCAATTGCTGTATGTTGCTTGGGATTTTATTGTAGAATCGTACACATTGACCTTTAAAAGATTTGTTTATCTTTTGGAGCCTAGTGGCGAGCCTATTGCCGCATACCGGGCACTGTCAGTTGATCAGCAGGTGCACCACTTGCAGGTGAGGTTAGCTTGGGCTCCGTAGGTCTTGGTAATAAATTACATAAATTTCTTATTTATTTTTGTTAGTTTTGTCTTTTTAAATATTTTACTGATTCAGGCGTTACTTTTCCGAAATCCATTTTAAGCAAGTGATCGATTAAAAATATTTTTTTGACAATTCCCGTGCAACTTTAATTTCCCAAAAAATCGAAAATCTAATTAACACGACACGTGTTTCGCCCTTACACAAGGCATCTTTAGGTAAGATTGGAGCCTCAGAACAACGATGTCTTCACGACCAACGTTCACTCTCGTTTCAGCAAGACAAAGACAAGCAAGTAATGGATATTCCTAACCCGTCACTTGCTTGACTTTTAAAAAAAATTTTTGACTTAAAATGTGGCTTACATAAGGACAAAATTTCATTTGTGCAGTGTTAAATGTTTACTAGTACTTTTACTAGCCTGCCACGACAGAAGACTGACGAAAAAATTCCGTTTAAGCTAGGTGCAGACATGTAACAACTACCAAAAAATATTTTAATGTTTAATATTTCCTAACGAACTAACCTAATTCTGGCGAACATAACAGTGCCCGGTAAGCGGCAATAGGCTCACCATCTATTACGTGGGACCAGCTTAAAATTGGCAAAGTGTGGGCGTATAATATGCCTCTGCCTACCCCTGCGGGGAAGCAGGCGTGAATGTATGTATATATGTAATATTTCCTAGACGTTTATTTCTCTAGATCTCTTATCTTATCACATTTCCTTTTTGATACTTTTTTTGCAACATTTTTTAACGTGCAATAAAGAGTTTAATAAAGTAATAAAATTAATGTTTCCCATAAATTTCAATACTAATCAAATAAATTATTCATTCGTGTATCCCAATTGATTGTGGTGCTGATAGTGTTGGACGATTTAACTGGGCGATGAGCTAAACTGAAATAAATACTAACTACCGCACATCACGTAAATCACCAGTATCAGTGACTATGCGGTGTCGAGTACGTAGTTTCTCGCAATTCGTTTTATCGAATTGCTGGGGCTTGTTCCCACTATATCGTGACCATAGAATCAAAATAACAAGACATTAGAAATGGTTTGTGCCGCATCAAACTTCGAAACGATCAGTGGCACGTACATAGACGTACTGTCATTACGACTACCACAACTTTGATCACGATGCGACAGTATGGCTTTGTCGTGGCACGTACGGGGGCGTACTGTCACACACACGTACATCAAATATCCCGCAATGTACCACGAAGTCTATATACGCGGCAATATAATGTATGGAAAATTTTAGTGTTAAATTGGGAATTCTCACCACTACCCTGTGTCCGTGAAAGTGTCCCCCGTTAGCCACTACCAGCCCTAAGTCGGAATGGTACACAAGCAAGCAAGCAAGGCATGCAAGAAGGATACACGCTAAACCTCTGTTTGTTCAAAATTTTCATGTGACCTAAAAAATAATTAACATAATTTACTATATCTACAATAATATCGCTCTCCTTTAAATTTGCTAAAACTTAGTTACAATGTTATTCCTCACAGGTGACAATTTATAAAATGATTAGCAATGTTATTTGTTGGAGGTATTTATATATATTTTCAGTCTATGTGTGCACAGCTTAATCTCCGTTAGCTACGACTAGCCCTAAAACAGTCGGAATGGGAGCGGGAGGGCCCAGTGACGTCATTCTTATATCTGTCCATTGTCCCAGAAACCTCCATAACACAGTGGAGAAATTCTTTGCTCCCGCCGCGTCTGCCTCTAGAATCTGAAAGCATTTTTATAATAAAAAAACTCATTTTACTTATAAATAAAATTCTTTCCCATATTTCAATTGCGAGTCATTGTGTTTTTATATAAAACTTAACACTTATTTTTATAGAGACGTGCTTGTAGGTCCACGAGAATTCTTAGTTCGAAACGTTTACCATTGTTAAGCAGAATTCACAGAGATAATTTTTTGTTGAGTTTATGTTTTCATGTCATTTCATATATAGCTTTTTTGTACTTTGAAAGGCGCGTTAACCCTTAGTTCTCTGTTAGTGGTGTACCAGCGCTCTCTGGTGTAACATACGTTGGAAACATAACCTGAGCCACCAACTTTTACTCCTTATTAATTTATAATTATTCAATTAATAACTTTTTAATTGGAAATTAAAAACCAAAAACCTAAAATTTTATTAATGTATAATATGAAAAATGTAAAAAAAATTAAATAAAAAATAAGTTTGCTGATAGAGATCATTCTCATTTGTGCTTTTAGTTTTTAATAATAAAAATTAATCTTTATTGCAACAATAGGGAGTTCACAAGCACAATAATAATAATAATAATAATAATAGAGCCCTAATCCTCTAACTAGCGTAAGCTGTATATTAACAGTCAGTTCCTTCCAAATTTAAAAAATAAAGATGTTGCTCTAAATTAATCTGTTAAATTAACCAAGTAGTTTACTAACATAAATTAACGGTAGGTAGTTAACATACATTAACAGTAGACAAATACATAATTATATACTCATATATATAGTTTTAATAATTCTATATGCGTTTTAGTATCATTATTTAAAAAAAAAAGGTTTTTTAAGATTTCATGAAAATTTAATTCCCGGATCGAAATCGCGGGAAGCCGATAGGGCCTATATTTAGGGCCACTTTGAATGTAAAAATGATCAGAACCAGTGGAGTAATTCTACTAACGTAAACAGTGGTTACGTCTTTAAAGACATTTTGCTACAATCCCTTTAAAATAGATGTAGCAAGATTCCTCCGAAATGAAATTGGTCGTTATATTATGTCTTTTTATTGATATAGGCGCTATATTACGGGAATCCATTGTAAGCAATTAAAGTTTATAACTGTTTATAATTAAAGTTAACTTTGCTTTGTCACAATTTTTGCACAATCGATCCGTGTCTCGCGTTTAAATTTTTACAGTTTCTTCTTCGTTGTTTAGAGGTGTCAAATATTCCGATACTCGATCAGATGCATACAAGTTGTTTCTCGATCTTCCCGGAATTTTCGGTTGCACGAGAATTGTACATACATACACATACATTCACGCCTGTTTACCCGAAGGGTTAGGCAAAGGCAAATTATACGCCCTCACTTCGCCAATTATATAGTCCCACGTAATAGGTGGCGAGTCTATTGCCGCTTACCGGGCACTGTTATGTTTGCCAGAGCCTTGTCCGTTGGACGGCAGATGCACTACTTGCAGGTGAGGTTGGCTTGGGCTCTTCAAGTCTTGGTAGGATCTACCAACGGTACCTAGGTGTATGGGAATTGTCTCCTAAATAAATAAACCAAGGTCACAAATAGTATAAACTATAAGTACAAATTAGCATTATTCTCTGAAAGATTATTGCTTACTTAAAAAAATATGGTCGAAACTGTTAAAGTGAGTAGAATTAAGGCCCAGTTAACTGGAGCGGAATGTCAATTTGAGAAATGATGCAAATAATCTCGGCAAGGGCCTTTATAAACGCCTTTTTACTACATAATATATCCGTATAATATAGCCTTTAATTTAGTTTGTCCCTTAACATTTTTGAACACAGATGGTAGGAATGTTTTCGTATAACAAGGGTGTAAATATATCTCAGACGAATTATTTAATCCAACAAGTGAATGCACCAATACGACGGCGCTTTTAGGTGACACACACACATAAACGTTCTGTACGCCTTAAAACCGTCCATAAGTGACAATAGAGATCGTTTTATTTTTTAAATATTTTAAGTTATACTATGAAAAACGTAGCATAGAACAACCTTTCACTTAGTAATTATGAGTTTTTATTTCTCATTAAAGCTCACTTCTGTTCGAGTAAGTCCTCATGCTCTTGCCTATCATTAACTATAAAAAGCAATGGTAGGTATCTCGTCGTTATGATTACTAGCTCTCTCAATTTTAACCTGCATATAATAGGTTGGGGAAAAAGTCTTTTCGTATTTTTGTATGAAAAGTCAAGACATTTTTTTCAAAGTTTATTTACATTTATTTACAAATGTATCGTTCTGTTGAATAACTTTCTGCCATTTTGTGGGCAGAGACATTATCCCGTTACTGTAGAAACTTTGGGACTTCTGATCAAAAAAACGGGACAAATAGTTTTGGCAGTCCTCTCTTGAGGTCAACCTTACAGAACCTAAAGAATTCTGCAGAGACCGAAACAGGTGAAAATCTGAAGGCGCAAGGTCAGGGCTAGGACTAGGACCTCCCAGTCGAACTCTCTTAATTTTTGCTGAGTGGCTAAAGATGTGTGTGGTCTAGCGTTATCGTGATGAAAGACCACACCCTTCCTGTTGATCAATTCCGGCCGTTTTCTCTCGACTGCTTCCTTTAATCTCATCAGTTGCTGGCAGTAAAGATCAGAATCGATGGTTTTGCCGGGCGGTAAAAGCTCATAATAAACAATGCCCTTCCAATCCCACCATACACACTGCATCACCTTATTTCGTGTTAGGCCAGGTTTGGCCACAGTCTGTGAAGCCTGGCCAACTTTCGACCACGACCTTTTTCGCACGTTCTTGTCGTACGTGATCCACTTTTCATCGCCAATTATCAATCTCTTCAAAAACGGCTCGGTTTCATTACGTCTCAATAATGAATCGCAAATGAGTACACGGTTCATTAAGTTTCTTTGAGTGAGCTCGTGTGGCACCCAAATATCGAGCTTTTTTGTATAACCAGCTTTCTTCAAATGGGTCAAAACTGTTTTGTGGTCAATTCCCAGTTCTTCAGCTACATCATAACTACTAATATGCCGATCTTGCTCCACTCTTTCAAAAATGGCGTCCATTTTATTCGTAACAGGGCGACCAGAGCGAGGTGCATCTTTAACATCAAAATTTCCGGACTGAAAACGTTTGAACCAAATTTGTGCTACTCTTACTGACACTGCATCAGGTCCATAAACATCACAAATTTTTTTCACTGCTTGAGTTGCATTTTTGCCTTTTTTATAATAAAATTTTAAAATGTATCGAATTTCTTCATTAGATTCACTCATTTTTACGGAGAGAAAAACAAATGAAAAATAGCGGGAAACAACTTTTTTTTATTTTTTTCTTTTCTTTATAATGGAACCTTTTTAATGTTACCAAAACCAGCCAGACACAAATAGTACAGTCAAAAAAATTTTATAATAAGTTTATACCTACGTTATGCGAAAAGACTTTTTCCCCGACCTAATAGATAGTCCGTCACAGTCAAGTCTAAGTCCTACCCCAGGAAAGAAGTAGAGAATTTATCGGACGTTCTATGGAGTTCTGATTCACTGCAATATATCACTTTAATACACGTGTACATTTCCTAACAAGTTGTATCTAAGAAACCACTATATTTACACATAATAACTTAAATTTACACTAGTTTGGGAAAAATTTAATACTGCCGCGATGTCTTTTTCCGCGTTCCAAAGTACAGGTATACTACAAGGAAAACAATTTTTCTTTTATTAATCCAATTATATTTAAAATTGAAAATGAAGGGGTAAAAGGAATAAAAATAGATATATAGGGTAATTAGGTGTATAGGGATCCTATCAAGGTCTAAGGAGACCAAGCCAACCTCACCTGCAAGTGGTGCCCCTGCCGATCAACGGGCGAGGCTCTGGCGAACATATAAATTCCCGGTAAGCGGCAATAGGCTCTCCACCTATTACGTAGGACCAACAATACAATAGGCGAAGTGTGGGCATCTTATATGCCTCTGCCTACCCTTTCAGAGAAAAAGGCGTGATGAATGTATTTAAATTTAATATATATAATTTCCTTTCAGTACTCGCCTATTTGAACACGTTCATCACTTCAATAACATCCCTGTAGGCAATCACATACTTACACCCCATTACACTAATAGGCTATTTTGACGACCGATATGGCGTGGAGGTCGGTATGCCTACACTCCACTCCAGAGGTCGTGGGTTCGATTCCCACATAGGACAAATCTTTGTGTGCATGAACATGAATATTTGTTCTAGTCTGGGTGTTTTCCTATGTATATTAAGTATGTATTTACAAAAAAAAAAGTATTTAAGTATGTTTATCCGTTGTTTAGTATCCATAACACAAGTTCTTAATGATACTTATCTTGGAACTAAATAATTGGTGTAATTGTTAGAAAATATTTATTATTATTATTATTATTATTTTCGATATCTAGGCCATTGGGCGCTGAATTTATTATTATGTACGTAAACTACATAAAGAAGTATAAAGTAGTGATAGAATGTCCATTCAATATCTCTTCTGGGCGTGGGATTCAGTTTTGTGTATATAAGGTTTTTTTCTTAAAACAATTATATTTTAAGCGAGTGATGGATTAAAAATATCTTTGTATCAATTCCCGCGCTACTATAATTTCCCGAAAAATTAAGAAACTATTGAACACGACACGTGTTTTGCCCTTACACAGGGCATCTTCAGGTAAGATAGGAGCCAAAGAACAACGATGTCTTTACGACCAACGCTGAAACGAGAGTGAAGTTTCTCTCGTTTCAACTATAGATAAGATATTTTTAATCCATCACTCGCTAACAATGGATTTCCGCAAAGTAACGCCTGAATCAATAAATTATTCAATAAATTATCAATTATATTTTGCCATAATACAGAGGGAATATTTAAAGATGTTTTTTTGATATTTATTGAGGTCTTCAAAATTAAAAAACATTTATTCAAGTTTGGCCTAATAGAGCTCTTATGAATGTCATACTTATAAACTTACGCGCACCATTCACTGCGGGCGGGAGCTTGATCGTAAAAAGGGCAAGAAAATCGTCAATGATGGTTTTTTCTCCAATACTATAAAAATACTTAATTTTAAAACAATAAAAACTTGTGTTTCGCAGTCACAAGATTCAAAGGAAATGAAGACAAAGCAATATTAACATAACTACGGATAAACATAGTAGATATAAGCAGACCAGTCCCCACTGGCGGCTTCAGGATGAATAATAACATGGCAGAGCAATTGCGTATTGACGGAATCCGCACTCGGCCAAAAAGAGCTGAAAAGATTTTTAAGAATTATATATTTAAAAAAAAAATGTTTTTATTTCTCAATAAATCATAAATACACATGTTAAGTTTCCCCAGTAAGTAACGCAGTACTTGTGTTGGGGATAACTGAAGAAGATATATGAAGAGATAATAAATGTCTGTCTTCCAAGAATTTAAACATTCTCAATTTATTTTTCATATCAATATCACACCTGTCTAACTACAGTTCAGTATTAACAAACTTTTCCGTTTAATGTAACAATATATTTATTATAATTATTATTTATATTTAAACTGTGTAGGCGTGGGGGCATAAAATATGCCTCTGCCTACCCCTTCGGGGAAAGAGGCGTGACTGTATGTTTTTTTAAAATAAATACAAACATAACATAGACAAACACAATAAGATACAGTTTCAATTACAATCGACAAATATTTGTACGAAAAAGAGGAGTCCTTAGAACCTGAAACATAGCCATATAAAATGAGAGTTGTCAAGGGACACCCGGATGGAACGAAGTTCCTTTCGATTAATTAGTGAAGGAATAGTAATAAAATTTTAAAAATTATATTAAAAAAATATCTTATTTTATTAAAAAACATAAAAAAATACAAACAAATCAATAAATCAAACAATAAAATGTTTAAAAAGAGGAAACAAAAAGTTCCCGTACCGGGAATCGAACCCGAGCCTCCTGGGTGAAAGCCAGGTATCCTAGCCACAAGACCGTGAAAAAGTGTCGTGACATCTTTTTCCGAATTTTTCCGTCTAGCCCCCTTTCACAACGGGCGATAAGGAACTTGTTTCCAAAATTGTATACCGGTACATGTCGCTATTAATGGAATACTAACTTAACTCGAAGAGATGATTTTTGGGAAATTATAAAAGAAAATCTTGTTATGAGGAATTATCATATTTGTAGACTCATAACGATCTACGAAGCGCTCGTAACTCTGCGGTGCTCGGTGGTCGGAAACGATCACCGAAGTGCAGCAGAGTTTACAGAGGTCAGTCCTTGGATGGGTGACCGTTTGTGTGGCATTTGATATCGAGCGCTTCCGTGCTTCGGAAGGCACGTTGATCTCCGCCAATGCGCACTGGGTCCGCGTGGTGGAGTAGGACCCAATACCCTCGCCCCTTGGTAAGCGAGAGGAGGCTCGTGGTCAGTAGTGGGACACTTATGGGCTGAGATGATGAGACTCATAACATGCGAAAGCGACATATTATTTAATCATGCATCTTGTCTTTTGAACGTTTGAATAACATTAATGAAATCTCAGTGAAAAATAAAAAGACTGTCCATACGTAACTTAAATCAGACCCGTCTACTAATGGCTCTATGTTTCATTCCATTAAATTCAAATTCAAATTCATATTCATTTATTCAAGTTTGGCTCAAAAGAGCTCTTATGAACGTCAAAACTTAAAAACTAGCGCGCTAACTTAAGCATTAATTATGTCTTTTTATACCTAACACACAGCGCCAGGTAAGCTCTAAATTATAACCACATTTTCTGTATATAGCATGTATGTTTGGCATGTATGTTTTGAAATAACCTTAAACATATAAAATAAAATTTTATTTGTAGTGTACATTTATTAATACTGCTACTGTGTACAACGCCATAATCAGTTGTTGAGAGCCTGCCCGATTTGTACCGATTAAATTTATATTATTAATCTTCAAGGGCCAACTGTCAAACACAGTGCCAGTGTCAACAATACCCATGGCCTTAACGGAAAAACAGGTTTCTTCAAAGGGATACTATTCTATTAAAGACTATATGGCAGATAAAAATGCTTGGGATTAAACTGCCGTTTCATACAGGCTATTCTAATATGAATGACTTAAAACATGAATATTGTTAATGTTATGTTATATTGCATTGTATAGCTTCACAGACAAATGAAGATTGTAATTCTAGTACCAAACCAATGGACATATTTAAAAGAGCATAGCCTGTGAGTTTTTTGCCAGTTCTTCTTAAAGAACGGTGGCTCGGAACTGGCACTTAGATTCACTTACACTTAATTATTTTTAGTTTTTAAATTGTTTTTGCTGCATTTAAGTGTATCTAAGCTTCGTGATTTAGTGCAATAATATTTCGATTGTTTTTTTTTTCATTTGTAATCATGACGTTTTCAAGTACTATGTATAATAGTTTATGAAATAAATATTTTTTTTACTTTACTTTTACTTTACTTTATTATTTTAACAATACCTCCAAAAAAAATATAAGTAACATTATAAATAATTTTCTCTAATCTTCGTCAGACATGAATGAAATTCACAACGAATCGCTCAAACTAGATCAAAGGAACACTTGAATCCGCAGTAATGCATTTAACATGTCCGGCTGCGTCGAGGCGAAGCTTAGGCACATAGAAAACTCGGGCTTCGTCGGGAATTATCGGGAAATGTCGGAGATGGTCGGGGGTTTGAGAGCAGGCGGCAAAAGCGGCACTTCGCCGAAAAGCTTCCGTACGCCACTCGCGTACAACCCTTACATCCCAACTCGACAACTTAACTCGCGCAAATTCATAAATATGCCGTGATCCAATATCAAAAAATGATTTCAGAAAAAACAAAATATAGTGCAAATTAAAATGTACGGTAACCACGCTAACTTGAACAAAATCGATGAAAATACTAAAAGTTTGAAGTGAAAATGTGATTAAAATTGTGCTGTGTTACGGGAAACATGCTACTGACGGTGTGGGTAATAACCGTGATGGGTCGAGGAGTAGCTTCCTACAATTCCAACAACTCCTCTAGCCTCTCCCTCAACCACAACCCTGATGTCAATAACATTTTTTTTTTAGACAAAGAAGTGAATAACTATCGTCTTAAAAGAGCTAGCCACTCATTGATTTCGCCGTTCGATTTATCTAGAACGTTTAAAAAGAAAAAGCAAAAGATTAAACTTGAATTACACCCTAGTGCTTCACCTCTTCAATCCAACATACTAAAATTCGTCTCCAATAACGCAACAATAATAACAACGCAAAAATCTTCAGAATTGTTAAAAGTGAACCATGAAGAAGAATTGACAACAGTTCTATGGAATCTTCTAGATGTAACTCCGGTTCTTGAGAAAGTTGGAGTAAATAAGACTAAGATTAGAGGTAGAGGGAAGTCATCTAGAAAGTCTAGACTGGTGAAGAAGAAGGAAGAAGCAGCGGTTTGGCCAGTCAAGCATGCCGCAGTGGTTGAAGGGGACATCGTATTGGGAGGTCTCATGATGGTAAGTCAGTTAGTCACTTTAAATTATTTTATTCGGTATGCTTTAAAAGAGGTTATCATCATGTCAGCCTTAGAAAGTCCATTGCCTAACACTGGCCGCAATGGATTACATTCATTTACCGACCGATATGGCGTGGTGGCAAGTATACCCGCACTCCACACTTGAGGTCGTGGGTTCGATTCCCAGACAGGACAAATATTTGTGTGTATAAATATGAATATTTGTTCTGGCCTGGGTGTTTCCCTATGTATATTAAGTATGTATTTACAAAAAAAAAAGTATTTATATATGTTTATCCGTTATTTTGTATGCATAACACAAGTTTTTAATGATACTTATCTTGGAACTAAATAATTGGTGTGAGTGTCAGAAATATTTATTTATTTTTTGGGGGTATTTGCCCATAATCACCACGCTGGGCAGGCGGGTTGGTGATCGCAGTTCAAGCCAGCACGCTGGATGACGCTGCTGCCCATCATCCGATAAAAAAGGGGGACTCAAAACTTGTTAAAACTGTATTGTTTTCGAGAATTAACTTTTGAAAAATTTATATCTTGAAATTAATAACACTTGTCCGTTATTCCGCAATTACCTTACTGGTTTTACTTTTCGCAATTATACAGGGCGTCCCACGGCTTTGCCACATGGAGGAAAGTATCTTTAATATTGTAGATGAAACATATGACTAAAAGAAGACATTATTTTAATTTCAAAAACAATTTAAACTACATTCATAGATTTTTAAATAATTACACGGTTGAAACGGACATCGAACCCGCTACACGTGAAAAAAAATACCTTGCAACTTCATAATACCGATCGAAAGGCTTCATCATAGGGATTATTTTTTGCTACATAACCGAGTGTGAGAAATAAAAGAAAAACCATTAATTTATGTCTACTTTCAGTCAAATGTTCCATCAACAATATTCAAGATACTTTCCTCTATGTGGCATAGCCGTGGGACACCCTGTATAATGTTTTATATTAGCTTGGGTGATCGTTTGTGTCATTTTTCATCGAGCACGGAAGCTTTGATTCGGAAGGTAGATATTGAGATATGTATCTTATTCACCAACCTGCCTGCTCAGCGTAATGATTATGGCCAAATGTCCCATATAAAATTTAATCTATTGGGGAGGATAATGTTCAGCAGTGGACTTTATAGGGCTGATATGAAAATAATATTACTTGGAGGAAAATGTAATATCGTTATTGTTAAAGCGTTGTGTATTAGAATTTATTGAATTCTATATTATTTTCTCAAGTTAGACCATATTAACGTCACTTAAATAAACGACTAAAATTTCACTAGGGCGCAAGCTTAAAAATTAGAAACATGACAATTAAAGAAGCACCATCCTTAGGACACCTTCCGTTAGTTTATAAGTTAATCATCAAAAGAGCTTTGTGGAACCAAACTTAAATATATGATTTTGACTTCCTTGCATGACACGGAACTAATTTTCTTATGAGAATTCAGGTTCCCGTTTTAGTGAAGTGGCGCTGCTATAAGTGACGTTAACAAGAGCTTTGCCAAGCCATAAATGAATTTCATAATAATAATCCTCGCGCTTTAGTATGTAAGAGGAGGCTCGTGCTCAGTAGTGGGACGTTAATGGGCTGAGATGATGATGAATCCTTCATTGCACATAAATCGGTTACAAAAGGTTTTAACAAACAAAAAGTACAAAGAGGACTTATTTCTAGAAGAGATCTACCAGCCAACCCTGGCAATTGTGAATACGTTTGTAGGTACGGACTTTCATTTGGGGCTTTTAATTGAGTTCGGTTGCAATAGTCTACACTTATATTATAAAGAAGAAAGATTTGTATTTTTGTATGTAACGAATAAACTCAAAAAGTACTAAACCGATTTTGATAATTCTTTTTTTATTCGAAAGTTGCATTATCACTGAGTAACATAGGCTATATTTTATTTTGGAAAAAAATAGGGTTCCGTAAGATATTTGGATTTTTCGGACACAAAGTGTAAAAAATCAACCAGAACGGTTACTCATTTTGCGCACGCTGCCTAAACTATAAAAGATAGAACCACAAAATGTACTAATAAATTGTAGAACTTATAAATATCTACTAAAAAGTTCGCAACACATGTCGAGTGAGGCACAATAACCATTTTTTTATTAAAGAATCTTGATCTTGAATCTTTTTTGGGCTACATTTAAACGCATTTATTTTACTTATGCTGTTAATCCTTACCAAAATAAATTATTTCATCACTAAGTGCAGTTTATGTAGATAATATTTGGTCTTGGAATGATCAAAATTTGACGTTTGGTTTTAAAGTTATGGCGAAATTAAAATATTACGATTTCTGCTGCACGGCGCCCTATCACGGGTCGGGGCTCCCGACTATCAGTTTATTTTGTTACCTGAAAATAATTTAACGTCAAATGTTGTTTATAGAGAAGCTCTACAATAATCGCTTCAGTTATTTATCCCAAAACAACGGGTTGCACTCCGGGACTACCGGTAGGAGTAAAAACTTAGTATTAATTACCACGACGCGACTTTGACGCCCGATATGGCGTGGAGGTCAGTATACCTACACTTCACTCCAGAGGTCATGGGTTCGATTCCCATACAGGACAAATCTTTGTGTGCATGAACATGAATATTTGTTCTGGTCTGGGTGTTTTCCTATGTATATTAAGTATTTATTTACAATAAAAAAAGTGTTTAAGTTTGTTTATCCGTTGTTTAGTATCCATAACATAAGTTCTTAATGATACTTATCTTGGAACTAAATAATTGGTGTAAAATATAAATAAATACATTTAAATAAACAACTTTAAAATCCACATAAAGACAATCTATGCAGTCTGCGGATAATGACTGCGTCGTCAATGTTAGTGTCGGTGTCTGTGAATTGACCTGGGAATCATTTTGCTGACCGTGTCTTTTCTGGGTAGGCATTTTGCAGCGGTAACCGACATCCACGCGGGCGACCGCTAGTAATCTATAAAGTCACATAACAAATACGAGTCAGAGAATATGAAAGTATGAAACCCAACAATGCTTATCGAGTTCTGGCGCCAACGCCGAAAAAGCCATATCGAGGCAGTGTTTGATTTTCTAAAACTGTTGTAAACTCGAGTTTTTATTTGTAACAATGGTGGATTTTTGGCCAGAACGTCTTCGAAAGTACACAAGTGAATAAAAGTGCCAAATTATCGTAAAGTGTGATTTTTCGTGTTGATTCGAAAACTCCATGGAAGTCTGTAGAAAATTCTCCTTACTCTAGTAGAACTAGTACATGAGTTTTTTTTTAAATAATAATGTTTATTTACTCTCTTACATAATGGTTGTTACAAAATTAAGCTTACACCATTGTTGCACTTCTAAGTATGTGAGAGACTGATATCTGTACTAGGAGACCTGTATGACTGTGTGTATGATAGTGTGTATGAGGATGTGTGTATGAGAGTGTGTGTATGGGTGCGTGTGTGGATGGGTGCGTGCGTGTGTGAGTGCATGTGCATGGTTGCTGGACACTTGGACATAAGTATGATTACTTCAATTCGACTGAGATTAAATAAAAAACTCTGTTAATGTTAAATTCTGCAAATAACTCGTATCCAAAACTTTAATCGAGTATTATTCTAATTGAGACAAAAATAAGTGTTTATCTGACATAAAATTTAATGTAACCTATAATCGTTTTTAGAACAATACTTACTAACAATGTAGCATATACTGAAAGGTGTTTTTTTCCGTAAACAAATCCAGTAGGTAAATAATGAAAAACGCACGAAAAATTTATGTAATTTTTTTTACAAAGTTTCATAGAACGCAATTCTTAGAGTTCCTTTCAAAAAGATTCAATGCCTACACAGCCCTTTTGACCGATTTCAAAGAGAAGGTTCTCAATTAGACTATTCTGTATGCGTTGATGTATTCGCCTACAGTGAGCAAAATTCAAAGATATTTCTTGAATTAAAGATATTATTTAAACTCAGTAACACCTGAGAGCCTACTCTAAATCAACAAAAACGAACCTTCGTTATACCTATCCCTTTCACTCTTTAGGTATATCGTTATCATATGAAAGGGATGCATATAACAAATTATTATAAAAATATCAGTATTACTTACATATTTAATTTAATATTATAAAATTAAAAGAAAATTTAACCGAAAAAATAATATAAAAACAACAATAAAGTTTAAATTAAAACAATTATAACTAAGAATACCTAACATTTTATTACTATGAAAGTTAATAAAAATAACTACTCGTACTAATAACTCATCATCATCATCATCACAGCCCATTAACGTCCCACTACTGAGCACGAGCCTCCTCTCACATATCAAAGTGTGAGGGTATTGGGTCATACTCCACCACGCGGACCCAGTGCGGATTGGCGGAGGCAGGTATGTGGCGTCCTGCTGTTAGAATTTTTCAAGCCGCCCATTAGGCCTCTAACATGGCTTAACGACTACCACATTTAGTGATAACCGGGACCAACGGCTTAACGTGCCTTTCGAAGCACGGAAGCGCTCGATATCAAATGCCACACAAACGGTCACCCATCCTAGGACTGACCTCTGTAAACTTTGCTGTACTGCGGTTATCGTTTCCGACCACCGAGCACCGCGGAGCTACGAGCGCTTCGTACTAATAACTACTCGTAGTCAAAAAAATTGCAAATATTTACGAATTGTTTAATGAAAAACTAGATTTAACTTACTAGTAATTAAACGGCGTCCTTCCTCCTCTCTATATTATGCTGTGCCCGACAGGGTCCACAATTGATACTTTTGTACCTAAACTCCCATCTTGTAAAACACATTGTTGGAACGCAATAAGGTATTGAATTTTTGTTTTCGTTGAATTAAAGTAAGCCGTCTGGTTTGTGAGATTACCATTATATATTTATTTATTTAATCAGAACGGAATATTACACTAATTATCAAAAATAGTGTAGCGACACCGTACAAGCGATGAACGGAACGTAAAAAGATGAATGAAAATACTGAATCGCGCAAACGAAATTCCTCAAGCTCGTAACTATATATGCAGCACCCAACCATCATCGGTTGGGCCGCGGCCCCCGGGCACATCCATCCGCCCGGTGGAAGATCTTCCCTTTAGTCGGGAGCACGTCATCCGCTCCCTACAGTGGTGACCCCAGTAGAACATCAGCAGTCTTCAACCCCGTCGCATCTCTCATCGCTCTCTCGCCTCTCATCCGTCAGCAGTCTCAACGCCCACAGCAGCCAGCATTCAGCCTTAAAAGGACTTCCACGTGCAGCGCAACCCCACGCTACCTGGTTTCCTCGGCAGCCTCTGACGGCTTCTCGTTCTCCTGGTCCCGCAGCCCACGCCGAAAGCATCATAGTCGTCAGCACTCACTCCAGCGTGGCAGTTTCTGCACTCCAGCAGCTCGAACGATGTCGCAACCCGACGCAGCCCTACCGTCACTCAACTCCAACACGTCTCGACTCACCGCAGACACGGAGCTCCCTTCCTGCATCTCGACTCACCGCAGACCGCAGCAGACAACCCACTTGCATCGCATGCTTGCTGCACACGCGCAGATTGCTGAGCTTCAAAGGATCGAGATCGAAAGGATCAGGGGGCCCCTGCTGTCTAACCATGGACCCTCCGGGAAGTCGGCCACACACGCTATGGTCGCATGGAGAGGTAGGAGGGGTGCGTCCACAGCGCCTCTCTGAGGAGGTCCTCCCGGTTTTGGTCCGGGGGACGTTGGCCGCAGGCGGGGTGTCAGAAGCTGCAACCCAGGTACTGGCCCTCGCCTCTTTCTCAACAAGCGGCGGGCGTCGTCGGAAGATTTTTAGTGGGTATTACTTGGCAGTCGTGTCTGCCGGTGGTCCCACACCCCCTTTCGGTCCCCCTTTGGCCGGAAGGCAGTGAGTAAATGCAAAAAAAAAAAGGCCATCCATCCGCAAACAAATCTCAGTCGGGTGCTGCATCCAGGATGGCATTAAGTGCGTTGAGTGTCCGCGGAATGGGTGATTTTGAGCGGGCTACGGTTCGGTAGGTTGGCCCAGCAAACAGTTTATGTTTATTTAATTTTTTATGTTTTTTTTATTATATATTACCGTTTGGAGTGAGCCGAATCCTTGCTTCAGGTTTTTTTTTATGAGTTTTATAGATATAGCTTATTTACTTCTAGCACATAAATCTCTGTATCAGACGTTTCAAATTAAAATTTATAAACATTTACCTTACTATTTTTTAAACTTTGTTAACTCAAAACGATTCACTAAAAATTTAAAGAATTTCTAAGTAATAATTGCTTTTGGTGTTTTGCCGGTGGATGCAGGTGGAAAGCAATTCGGGAGGCCTATGTTCAGCAGTGGACTTTATAAGGCTGACATGATGCATAAACTTATAGAAAACATAACACATGATTTTTGTAAAGCAAACGTAGACGTAGTAGAAGCAAACGTAAACGTAGTAACGTCTTAAATAGATTTTAGATACATTGGCCTCCCCAAAAGATTAAATTCTATTGGGGGTATTTGCCCATAATCACCACGCTGCACCAGCTTGGTGATCACAGTTCCAGCCAGTACGCAGAATGTCGCTGCTGTCCGTCAGTAGGATTTCCCTTCGTCGACTCTTACGACTCCCCGTGAGATACGAGGGCGTGGTACAATTCTAGATCGGCACCACACAGCAAAAATTAAAAGAGTTATCTGTTTATTTAGCTGTCTGTTACTTTTGCTCTTATATGAAAATTTCTACATTGCTGTAATAATTTTTGTTATAACAACATTATTATATAATTTTCATTTCGTACGTTTCAGTGGTTGATTTTGTGCTTTTATTTTTTTAATTCAGAAATAACTTTGCGACGTACAGTATCAAGTACTACCTACCTTGCTTGTACGGAAGACTAGCGCTGCGGTGCCATAGTAACACCTCGGCATATGCTGAGTATAATCCTTTTCGTTTTCGATGCCACGTGTGTTTATTTATTATTTATATTGATGTAACAAAAGGTTAACTATAGTTTTATATGTGATATGTATATATATATATATATACATAATGTCACGCCTCTTTCCCGTAGGGGTAGATCACATCCTTCCACTTGCTAGGATCTAGGCCACACACTTTTAGCTCAATTTACACTCAAAAACCTCTTCATACACGCCCGTCGGTTTAAAGTACTTTTGCCCTATCTCCAAAATTTTCTTAAATTCCAAAATTATGTGATATGTGATGGAAGGATATGTCACCTATTTCATATACAGGACTTACTTACTTATGATGGCGCAACCCATAATGAGTCTTGGCTTACGGCACTGAGGGTTTAAATTTCTGCTAGTTGTCTGCATGAAGCTCTCACAGATTCAGCAATATGCTCGCATATTTGGGAAAACCTAGAAGACAACGTATAACCCTACAATCTTCTCCCATTCTTTTGAGATGGCCAAGCCTGACGTCTGTAACTCATTTACAGGAAAAAAACTGTGAGCCCATATACAGTAGAGGCAATAAAAGTTAGGGTAGGTGCAATACATTTGTATGAGATCTGGTGCCTAAGGTAGGCTCGGGAATATCGAACATAAAATTTTCATCGACTGAGGAAACTGTACTCGTCGAGAATTTAAAGCGAGCAACAAGCGACAACATGTGGGAATAAACATAAATAATCGTACTGGGTACCGACCGCCTAATTCGATGAATTTCAGCTATTTCATCTAGATCAAATTTTTCTGAGGTCCATCAATCCGTACCGGGGAATCTGCCGAAAGCCATAGATTATTCTTGACCTTCAATCCGTAACACACCAATAGGCAGACTAGTGAAGCGGCTAATTGAAAAAAATATTATGTTTTGCATTTCGATGACACAATTTTGAATTTGTAATATAATAAAAATTAAAACACAGATAAAGACTGTCAGATATCACGTCAATCCATCTAAATGCAGAACGCCATCTTGTATCGAGTTCCATGTGTTTGGCGGTACGATAGAATCAATTCAAAATCCATCCTGCGTAATACTGCGTTTTTATTACCAGCAAGTTAGGCGGTACGGCCCCTGATCAAAATTTAAAATCATTTATTGATGTTTGGCCCAATAGAGTTCTTATGAAGGTCGCATTTCAAAATTTATAATCACTTGCCTGAGTCTCTAAAAAATGAAGATAACATAAAACAATTTACAAAACAATTAAAAAACTTACTGATTGCGAAATGTTATTACACACTTCACGAATATTTTGACGACAAACTCTATTAAAAGCCTATAGTGATTTATAATATAAATTATGAGTTAATGTTATATATAATAATAATACTGTATAAATATTGTTTTTTGTTGATTTCATATTTGAGTTTTGGTGAGTTTGTTAGTTTATAGAATAATTAAGTCTGTAGTTTTGTAATATGTTTAAGTTCCCTCTCAATTTGCAGTGCCCCTACGGGGTATCAGTATTCATTGTATTACTTAGGTACCTATTGTTTACTTGATGCAATAAAGATTTATGATTTATGTTAATTACAGCCCCCAAGCGCCAACCGGTATTCATCTTAAGAGCAGTTTGCTCACTGAATGCGCTTCGTAACTTTGTATGCAAGTACTTTTGGTACATCTGTCCAAGCGGGCTTTCCTCACGTTTCACGAATGTGCAGTCCCGCGCCACGCAACTATTCGCGGTACAGTGGGCAAACCGCCAAATGCGTCCGAAATGTGGTTAATAGACTACAAAATGCCAGGAGTTTCGCAAAATATAAAGTATTTTCCATTGTTTCTTCTTCGGAATCCATTTTGCAACTATCTCCTGTAAGTACCATGCCAGTCTAAACGAAATCTACAACTGACTGTACTGACATGTCGCCGGCTATAGTTGCTTCCGCCTTTTATAACATGCCGCCTTAGATTTAAAGCCTAAACATCAGAGATATAAACCACCTAAACAGCATCAACAAAACCGTTAATAACAAAAGTAAAACTGCCGGATGAAAATGTTAAAAGTTTGACAAAATAACAAACGAAATGTTTATTTTTCGCCACAAAAAGTAAAATAATACTTAAAGCTTAAGCATGACAAGCCAAGCTCAACGCTCGTCGAGGGAGCTTTTAGCTTTCAAGAGAAAGCTCCGAGCTGCTTTGTTTTTGAAACAATTGGACATTTGTTTTGTTATACTGTAAAAAAAAAATGCTGTCATATAGTGCAAATCAACGAAATTTTCTTTGCTGACGCTGTGTATCGATTCTATAGAAAGTATACGAGTTTACCACTTGAAATAAAGGTATTTATTCTGAGGTACAAACATATATTTAATAGTAGACATTAATGATGATGACATATAATATAATAGAACGCTGGCCATATATTTATTTATAATCGCTCACATTTTTTTGGAAGAAAAAATTGCTTATATTGACCACACACTCAAATAATAAAAAAAACAAAATCTAACAATAAACAAAACACAGGATCAATATGTATTAATGAAATACTTTATTCAATGTTTCTCTTTAAGGAGAATAAAGACTACCGTGGATTACCATGTCCGAAAACGATACCAAAGAAAATTTTAAACATTCATACATACATTGACGCCTGTTTCCCCGAAGGGGTAGGCAGAGGCAAATTATATGCCCACGTTTCGCCAGTTATATTGTTGGTCCCACGGTAGCGAGCCTATTGCCGCTTACCGGTAACTTTTATGGTTGCCAGAGCCTCGTCCGTTATTCGGCAGGTGCACCACTTGCATTTGAGGTTGGCATAGGATCCTTAGAACTGGCCCCCCGCCTCTTTCTCAACAAGCGGCGGGCGTCGTCGGAAGATTTTTAGTAGGTATTACTGCTGGCGGTCGTGTCTGCCGGTGGTGAGTCTCACACACCTCTCTCGCTCCCCCTTTGGCCGGGAGACAGTGCGTAAATGCATTTTGTTACCGACGTAACAACAAAAAAAAGGCTTCTTAGATCTTGATAGGAGAGCTATACACCCTTCTGAGGTATCTAAAATAAACAGTTTAACTCAAAATCAAGCCAACTATGCTACAAAATAATCACCATCATAACCTAGCTATGTCGCGGTTGCCCTAGACTTAAGCTTTGAGCCCAGGGTCTGCTTATATTGGTTTAAACAGATTGTGACCTCCGCAACCCAGAGGAAAACATATTTTATTGGTTAAACCAGCTGTAAGGATGTTAGAAGGCACTGACTTCTTTATGTAGACGTTCACGACAGCCGGCTTAACGTGCTTTCTGAGGCACGGAGCAAGCAATAATTACGCACATAACTTCGAAAAGTCATAGGCTTGAACCCGAGACCCTCTGAATTTAGAGGCAAGGGGTTTAGCCACTGGGCTTTCGCCGCTCAACTAAAACCAGATACAAATTAATAATGATATCCTATCCCATCTAGCCTTAGTAATGGGAACCAGATAATGGAGAAACATTTTTTTATGGGCACTCAAACGCTCACCCATTCCAGGACTGGCCTCTTTTAACTTTGGTTAACATCTAACAGTAACAGTATCTAATCGTCATTTGGAGTCATGACCCTGGAGGATTTTTTTACGTCGGTATCCATATGCCTTTACGCACTGTTTCCTGGCCAATGTGGGGCCGGGAGAGAGTGTGAGACTCACCACCGGCAGACGCGTACGTCAGCAGTAATACCCCTAAAAAATTGCGCTGCTTGTTGAGAAAAGGGGGGCAAGCATATGCGTTTTAGCGCTTGACACCCCGCCTGCGGCCTACGTCCTCCGGGTCAAAGCCGGGAGGGACTCTTCGGAGAGGCGCAGTTTACGCATTCCTCCATGTGCGACCATAGCGTGTGTGGCCGACTTCTTGGACTCCCTGCCCCCGCCTCCTAAGATCCTCCTGGTGCGGCTTGGCGTAGTTGGCCCGCCCGTTGCGCCCTTCACAGGTCCCTCTTAATTGCCCCCCGCGGTAGTCGCCCTTAGGACCCAAAGTCACCGGTCTCTGGATGTTACGTTTTTCCCAGCGGCTCCTCAGCCATACTAGGAGGTACTCGGCCCCCCACCAAGTCAAGTTGGAGTCCAGTCGAGGGGGTTGGAGTTATGACCAGCCTTATATGCTATATACGAACGCAACCAAGTTAATTTACATTACGAAGGCCAGTAACTCAGTAATTAATAACCAAGTATATATCAAAAACAAATTAAGTGAAATTGTACGTTGGAAAACAACAGCGAAAGTGATTTAAGTTCCCCTTGAAACTTAAGAAGAGCAAACTACTAAGTTTCTAGTTATTAAATCTTCGTTCGGTTTCCACAAGGAATAAATGCAACTCTGAAATAGAACTAACTTCCGCCCGCGGCATCGCTCAACTGACAACTGGTACTCTTTTAAATTAATGTAATAGGCAGAATGTAATAGACAGGATGTAATAGGTATAATGTAATAGGCAGAATGTAATTGGTATAATGTAATAGGCAGAATGTAATAGGCAGAATTTAACAGGCAGAATGTAATAGACAGGATGTAATAGGCAGAATGTAATAGGCAGGATGTAATAGGCAGGATGTTATAGGCAGGATGTAATAAGCAGGATGTAATAGGCAGGATGTAATTGGCAGTATGTTATAGGCAGGATGTAATAGGCAGAATATAATTGGCAGGATGTAATAGGCAGGATGTTATAAGCAGGATGTTATAAGCAGGATGTAATAGGCAAAGCTGCGTAGCGCCGGCCTAGAATAGCGTTACTACCTTTAATCTCATCGGGAGTCGTAAGAATCCCTACCTAGAGAAGCCCTACCGAATAATGGGCAGCAGCGTCATCGTTTCTTTAACTACTTTTTTTGTTTATATCTTTTAGTCTTTGTTAACTGTATTTTAGCAGTCAGCAGCATCAACATCGCTACTCGTTATGAACCTACATTTATACACTAATATACTTATGGCTTATGAACGATTGTAAGTAAGTAGCAATTACAATAACTAGTACGTGTAATAAGTCTGTGGAATAATTAGCTCGGGATCGGAAAAGAAAAAAATATGTCCATATACGTCTGACATTTATTTATATCGATCCGAAATTGGCTGTAGTGTAGACAACTCAATACTTTAAAATATAGCGTCTTAATAACCAATCCTTGGATTTAAAATTTAGGAACTAACAAAACCAAAATAGACGTCTTGTCTATATAATTATAATTTCGGATAGGTTATTAATTTCAGCCGATAGTTTTAGGGGGCCGTTCATATATTACGTAAGCACTATGAGGGGGTGGCGGGGTCTTTGTTTTGCTTATTTTGGATGACATGGGGGTTAGGGGAGTAAATGAATGAATGAATGAATGAATGAATGAATGAATGAATGAATGAATGAATAAATGAAGGAATGAATGAATGAATGAATGAATGAATGAACACTTTATTGTACACTAAATATAAAAAAAGTAATAAAATCACATAAACAAGTATATGGTACAATGGGCGGCCTTATTGCTAACAGCAATTTCTTCCAGGCAACCTTAGGATGGACAGGAAACAAAGAATAAAAAATAATGATATGACTGATTATGATTACGTCATCGCTAGTTATTAACATTTTTACACGAAACGCAAACCTCACATTGTCTATGCTTGAAAACGAAACGCATTTTTGGGGATTTCCGCAAATTTTGCATCCGTTTAGGCACCGAACCGATTAGGGGAATTACCGCGCATAGCGCGCACTTGTCTAAATTTCCTCTGTCAGTGTATTGTTTCGTTTGGATACTTAGCGAGTAGACGTATTGTAAAGCACTAGCAAATCTATTTTCTTATTTATAAAATTATAATTACAATATTAAAAAATACATTTATATTTGGCAAATGTTTACGTGAGCATAGGGGGAGGGGATAAGAGCTTTGCTGACACGGGGGAGAGGGGGGTAAATAATTATAATAATTCTGCTTACGTAATATTTGAGTAACATTACAATTTTGCTTAGACTGTCATCATCATCAGCCTGCTTCGTCCACTGGTGGACATAGGCCTCTCCAATGGCACGCTACTGAGCTCGATCTCCAGCTCTTCGTCTCCAACCGCTGCCAGCTGTTTTGCGTATGTCGCCACTCCATTTAGCCGCAGGGTGTCCTACCTCCGTTCACTACGCTCACTATGACGCGGTCTCCACTGTTGAATCCGTCTACCCCAGCAGTTATCGGCCCTACGGCGGATATAACCATAGAAATATAAATATTAATGTGACTAAGGCTATGTTAGTATTCAGAATTATTTAAACAAAACACGAATGGACCATCAAAACGTTAAAGCCAGATATTCGACATCCATTATTTCTGGGCTTCTGAATATATGTCCCACTGGTAATTTATTACACTAATTAATCTCTGGCCCACTAGGCGAGCGATTAAATATCATCAAATTAATATTTCACATAATAAAGACCAAAGATACATATTTTTGGTTGTTTGCCAAAATTACAAACATTTATAAAAATTTTGCTCAATAAAAATCAGTACACTTACATATAAGCGATACCAACAGCTTATAATAGAAGTCTTCTTCAGAAGCACGAATAACTCATATTCGTTTAATTATACACTGAATATTATGTCTATTTTGCCAGCGTGTGTACGCCAGGGACACACTATGGGGCCAAATTCAATGTCCCACGAAATGAGTCGGCGACATTTCAAGCAAATCGGTTTCGCTTGACATTCTAGCGACATCGAACGACTATTACGTCGAGCCAAGTTCATTTTACAACGTTCGACGTACAACTTCACCCGACGTCGCTATTGTATCCCTAACTGCACTTCTTCGTCGTATTTGTGTATTTAAATTTTTCCAGATTTTTGCGTGGAAGTGACAATTGCTCCTTTCTCTCTTGAGATGTTAGATTGAATATGATCTTTAGATATTAGATGTTGGTAGTTTTAAGAACAACAGCGGTAGATTTAATATTGTTATTTCTTTGATTGTATTCGATTTTAAGACATTATCTGAAAAAAGCCGATATGAGTTTCTTGAGGCATTCTTCTCAATTTCTTGAAAGACTCGTTAGAGTCACCGACAGACTGTCTGATTGACGGACAGTCCCCTCCCCTTTTAGAATCACTACAGACTGACTGACAGATCCCCTGATAAGAGTCACCGACACACTGACAAATCTTGAGAAAAAAACCACAACAGATATAAACCGACAAACCTTGACAAATTCTGACAAGGAATCCATTTGCTTTTATTTCTTGATTATAATACCGCTCATATTTCTTTTATTGTTGTTAAGATGAAAGTTATCGAATATCCATTTTGTGTGTAATAAAACTCAAAAACTCAAAACTCAAAAATACTTTATTTCATAAACTATTACATAGTACTTGAAAACGTCAAAATTATAAAAAAATAACAAAAACAAATAAAATATAACTATACTAAAATCACGAAGCTTAGATTCACTTGCAACCAAATAATTTAAAAAAAACAAAAAACATTTAAGTGCAAGCGAATCTAAGTGCCAGTTCCGAGCCACCGCTCTGTAAGAAGAACTGGCAAGAAACTCACAGGCTATGCTCTTTTAAATTATCGATTGGTTAGTAACAATCTTCATTTGTCTGTGACGCTATACAATGCAACATAATATAACAATATTCATGCTTTAAGTCATTCATATTAGAACAGCCTGTATGAAACGGCGGTTTAATCCCAAGCATTTTTATCAGCCATATAGTCTTTAATAGAATAATATCCCTTTGAAGACAGCTTGCGTTTTATTGTTAATTTAAATTTATTTAGGCTTAATTGCTGTATATTGCTTGGGATTTTATTATAGAATCGCACACATTGACCTTTAAAAGATTTGTTAATTTTTTGGAGCCTAGTGGCAGGTACAACTAGTTTATGCTTATTTCTTGTGTTTAGGTTATGTATATCACTTTTCTTACTCAATTTATCAAAATTTTTGTGTACATATACTAGGTTTTCATAAACAAACTGACCCGCCACTGTCAAAATACCAATTTCTTTAAATTTATCCCTTAGTGAATGTCTACATGGTAGATTATAAATTGCTCGTATGGCCCTCTTCTGCAGTACAAAAATATTTTGAATATCTGCGGCACAACCCCACAGAAGAATACCATACGACATAACACTATGAAAATAGCAATGATAAACAAGCCTAGCTGTTTCAACGTCTGTTAATTGGCGAATTTTCTTTACCGCATATGCAGCAGAGCTGAGTCTATTCGACAATTCACCAATATGTGGGCCCCACTGTAACTTAGAATCTAATATAACACCCAAAAATTTGGTGGTATCCACAAGGGTCAACTCATCTTCCTTTATTTTAATAGTGGTGTTTACTTGTCTGACGTTAGGCGTCACGAATTTAATGCATTTCGTTTTAGCCCCATTTAATAATAAATTGTTAACGTCAAACCAGTGCACCACCTTTGAGATCTATTTGACGAATATGTATGAGAATAATTTGACGAATCTAAATGATCCTGTTGATGTTAAAGACAATAAAGTATATTTTATTTTATTTTACCTGAATAACCTGAGATCATCATCTACGCTTATTATTACTTAATATCATTGATATTTTTACAAGGAAAAATGTACAGCTACGGCATATCATAATTTTATATGTGAACCATTCCGAATTTGGTTTTGTTTTCTTTCATTGAAGAATTCATTGTAATCATTCAGCGGGCGGTATGTACAATTTATATGCTAATAAGTTTAAAGTGTATTTTATAGCAGTCCCATTACTGAACAGTCACAAACCAAGGTGAGAGATTCACCAGCACAGTGGACCCAGAACGAATTGTTGGAGGCAGGTGTGGCCTGTTGTTCGATTTTTTAGGCCTCTTAAATTTTTTTTTATTTACGTCGGTAACATAATGCATTTACGCACTGTCTCCCGGCCAAAGGGGGACCGAGAGAGGTGTGTGGGACTCACCACCGGCAGACACGACCGCCAGTAATAATATCCACTAAAAATCTTCCGACGATGCCCGCGGCTTGTTGAGAAAGAGGCGGGGGGCCAGTACCTGGGTTGCAGCTCTGACACCCCGCCCGCGGCCAACGTCCCCCCAACCAAAACCGGGAGGACCTCCTCAGAGAGACGCAAATCAAATCAAATAAAAGGTTAGACAGCAGGGGCCTCCTGCCCCCGCTGCCTTAGAGTCTCCTGGCGCTGCTGGACGGGCCCTCCTGGCTCGCCCGCTGCGCCCTCCACAGATCCCTCTTAGTTTCCCCCCCGGTAGTCAGTACTAAGGGCACATAGAGTCGCCAATCTCTGGGTGTTACCTTTTACCTTGCCCTCTGCGCCCTACCGAGATGTACTCAGCCCCCCCCCCCACCCCCACCACAACAAGATGGAGACCAGTCGGGGGGGTAGGCCTCTAACTCGATAATTTAAAAGAGCATAGCCTGTAAGTTTCTGTCAGTTCTTCTCACGGAGCAGTTCATTTTTGTATGCAAGTGAATCTAAGCTTCGTGACTTCAGTGTAGTTTTTTTTATTGACGGTTTTAATAACAATGTAACATATTATATATACGTTTATGAAATTTCTAATTTTTGATTAATACCCGGGACCAATAGCTGAACGTGCCTTCCAAAGCACACAAATAATGATATCAATGCATGCATGCATCAAAGCAATGATATAGTCTCTCTAAAACTTTACTTTTCATATCATGAAAATGACAAGGCTACAAAGTTGATCTACGGGTGAACTCACTCGTCAGTTATAAACTCGCAATGCTATTCAACTATAACTGAACATTTACTGCTTCACTTTGTGAACCATTCTAACTTTTCATTATTTTGTAAAAAAATATGTGTTTTATTTAACATTATGTAGGTATCGTAATATCTTGGGGACTAGTATCCGGCTCGAAGGACCAATTGTTAGTGTCCCTTTTAAGACTTAAAATGAATTACTGTATTATGATTATAAGTATTATATTACTATTAGTACCCAAATAGGAAAAGGCAGACTGTATGGCGTCCTTCTATTAAATTATTAAGCTTACTAATTAGGCCTTCAACAGGGCTTAATAACTACTACTTTTATTGATAAATTAGACCAAGTAAGGCGCGTAGGAACCTTTCGATACCAAATGCCATATGAAAGGAACCACATCCACGGACTTGTGGCTAACTTTAGTGATCGTATCCATCCTTTAAGAACAAGCGGAGCTAAGGAACCAACTAAATAAAAATAAATTGCAGGTGCACAGCCGTTCGGAGGGCGCAACATGCGGTCCAGTGATGGCCCAAGGCGGTGTTCAGGCTCTGGAAGCGATGCTGTTCGCTCTGGATGCGTCCAGACACCTGGCGCCTCCAGGGGTGCGGCTTGGGGCCCACGTGCTGGACGACTGCGACAACGACACCTATGGCCTTGAAATGGCTCTTGATTTTATTAAAGGTATGAAAACTTGTAGGGTAAGTTAATAAAAGATCAATAAACGCTTACTAGCAAACGCTCACACGCAAATGTCCACCAATAGGAAATATGACTGCGGAAGCCGACAACAGGAACAGTAATGTTTTCTGAACTGCTGATGACTTAAGACAATTGATACGGCATGGAAATGAGTATACCTGCACTCAACTTCTGAGATTGTTGGGTCGGTTCCATGTTCTTAATTAGCAGGAGAATTTTTTTAGTGTATGAACGTGAAGATTTGTTCTGGTGTGGTAGTTGCCGATTGTTTATTATTTCCACGTCATGCCTGATGGCAAGCAGTCGCTGTGTAGTCCGATAATAAAATAGGTATAGCAAAAAAGGCACGGCAATAAGGTAGTATGTAACATGGCACTTATGAAAAACTCAAGTAAGTAATAAAATATTTGTAGAAACTCAACTCGCTGGTGAACCGATTTTGGCGGGAGTTTGCAAGGCAAATGTAATAAGGCTTAAACTACTTTTTGACCCAAACGATGTAAATACCTATATATCCCTCTCGTGCTAAATTAAACACATTTACGGATGTAAATCGCGGTTTTTTGTCATAAGTAAGAGAAATATTAATAATATAAATCATAGTAAATAAGAATGAGTGGTGATAAAGATGATAGATACATTGTAAATGCGATGCCCTTTTTTTTTTATTTACATCGGTAACAAAATGCATTTACGCACTGTCTCCCGGCCAAAGGGGGAGACCGGGAGAGGGTGTGGGGCTTACTGCGGCAGACGCAACCACCGCAGTCCTACCCACTAAAAATCTTCCGACGACGCCCACCGCTGTTGAAAAAGGGGCGAGGCGCCAGTGCCTAGGTTGTAGTTTCTGGCACCCCGCCCGCGGCCAATGTCCCCCGGATCAGAACCGGGAGGACCTTCTCAGAGAGGCGCAGTGTGTCGCGCCCCTCCTACCTCCTTGTGCGGCCATGACGTGACTGGCCGATTTCTGGGGGGGTCTTTAGCTAGACGGAAGGGGCCCCCTGCCCCCGCCACCTAAGACCCCCCGGGCGCGGCCGGACGGGCCCTCCTGGCCCGCCCGCTGCGCCAACGGTAAATGAGATGCCCTCCCCTAAACCCCTTGAGTCCTCAGTAAAGATGTAGGACTGTACTGAGATCTCACATGGACTTCTTGAGAGATTTTGAAAAGTTATGTTGCACTGTTTTATTTCATTTACCAGCACTTATGCACGTTCTCAAACACTTAACGGTCAATAATCCACCGTTATTACACATTAACGTTCGAAATGTCAGGACGCTTCACTTTCCCGCAAAGAAGTCCAATCATTTTTTTTAGAACCTTACTTGAGAAAGTTGAAAGCTACTTTTTGGCATCAAATTAATTAGACTGAAAACGATTTTTCAAAAACTCAACAGCATTTTATGTATATACATATTTATGTTGTTGCACTATCGTTAAATTAGCTACATGAGATGCCTAATAAAGTCGCGAAAAATAAATGACTATATAACGTAAACGTAAACATTTTTTTTACTCATAAACAACTGACTGAATAAATGAATTCTTTGTGTATATGGCGAACAAATAAGTTCCCGGTAAGCGTCAATAGGCTCGCCACCTATTACGTGGGGCTAGCAATATAAAATATTACATATATACATAATTGATATACATCGTTTTGTCTCTAGTGAGACGTATTAACATGCTAAACTATAGAGATAAAACCAGAACCAAAACCTCCTAAGTGCTAATGGTCTAGCAAAACGATAAACAATAGCGCTATTTAAAAAGTCACAGCGCCATCTAGTGACAGGTAGTAAAATTTAATGTATCCAGTCAACATTTTCAGCTATAAATAACACCTGAAAACATAACACTTATTATTTGAGAAAAGTAAAATAATAAAATGCTATAGTATCTTTTTGAAAATTAATCTCTTTAAAAGTCAAACGGTGATAAAATTGTGGCGATATTCATTGGATTAAGGAACTTGACACAGGCTTTTCTTTGTAAAGGAAATGTTCATAATGAGCACTGACACGATTTAAGGTTATTCAACTTCCATACTATAGCGTTAACGGATCAGATGCCAAAAATATGTATGATAAATAACGAGACTAAATATACATACTATCACGGGGTACGGACCACCGGGAAGCAAGAGTGTTGGTCACTGTCGGCGTCGCGGCGGTGGTCGAGAGGATACAGCGGCCATTGTTTTTTATGCCCCCCGAAGGCGGCCGCCTTAGGGCTCCAGCATCGTGGTCGGAGGAACTCTCTGAAATATCTCGGCATCCTTCTCGACAGCAGATGGAACTTCTGGGGGCCTACCGCCGAATTCAATGGATTACCGGTAATCCATCTAGATCAAACTTTGTTTACGGTCATTAATCCGTACTGGGGAATCTGCCGACAGCCACCTCTCATTCATGACCTTCAGTCCGAGACAGACCAATAGGTAAATGGAGAACGCCATTTTGTTTCGATTTCCATAAGTTCGGCGGTACGACAGAATCAATTCGAAATCCATTTTGCCTTATAATCGATTGCCATCGAACTCGGCGGTAGGCCCCCTGCTCTTATCTTGGATGGGATGGGATGGTGCCGGAGCTTTATCTCGCCTGCACCCCAATCATGTGAGAAGTGGAGGCAGCTGTGGTTGCTTTTATATGGGGCTGGTGCGGTTCAAGGCCGTGTATGGGGCCCCAGTATGGGCGAGCTCCATCGCGAGTCGCCATCGACAGATCCTGCAGCATTCGCAGAGGGTCATGGCGACTCTTGTGTTTTTATACGAGTGTAAAATAAATTACTTTTCATCCTTTCCAGGATCCATCAGCAATATAGACGACGCGGAGTACGCCTGCAACGCGACAGCAGTTCGGAAGGTTATTTCGGGAGTGGTCGGAGCAGCGTCCAGCGTCACTTCGGTCCAGGTCGCTAACTTGCTGCGGCTCTTCAAAATTCCTCAGGTTGGCATCGATTGAGTTTATTTTCTCATTCCCCTTAAAAAATGTCTTCGTATGGTTAGCACATTTAGCCAGAGTCAAGTAAAAAACATAGTAATAATATTATGCATTACTACTAGATCTTTCACTCATAACTCCGCGGCGCTCAGTAGTCGGAAACGATCACCGAGGTTTAGCAAAGTTTGAGTACTGAGGTCAATCCATGGATGGTTGACCGTTTGTGTGGCATTTGAGAAATTTATATTCTAATAAAGAAAAACGCTATACACCTGCCTGCGCCAATCCGCACTGGGTCAGCGTGGTGGGGTATGAACCAATACCCTCGCACCTTGGTATGTGAGAGGAGGCTCGTGCTCAGTAGTGGGACGTCAATGGGTTGAGAGGATGATAATGATAAATAATACTAACTTCATAATAAACGATAATGAGTGGTGATACATAATATCACGCCAGTGTTCCCGAAGGGGTAAGCAGAGGCATATGATGATAATAAAGATCTTAAATGGTAATTGAGATTCAGAGTTCGAACTTGTTATAAGAATTTTAGCACATGGCTTCGAGTAACTTGGTCGCTGAAAATGGTACATTTTGTCTCGTAGACACGATCAGTATCAACCCTATTACCACAGATAACATAATACGACTAATACTCTCCCATCATAACCTAGCATTATCCCGGTTGCCCCATACTTAAGCTAAGTCTAATGACTAACCAGATCTGGGGGCCTACCGCCGAATTCAATGGCAATCGATTATAAGGCAAAATGGATTTCGAATTGATTCTGTCGTACCGCCGAACTCATGGAAATCGAAACAAAATGGCGTTCTCCATTTACCTATTGGTCTGTCACGGACTGAAGGTCATGAATGAGAGGTGGCTGTCGACAGATTCCCCGGTACGGATTAATGAACGTTAACAAAGTTTGATCTAGATGGATTACCGGTAATCCATCGAATTCGGCGGTAGGCCCCCAGGCTGAACTTCAGTTATTACATGAAGCGACTACGATGTGACCTCCACAACCCAATGGGTTACATCATCCTATAATTATGATAAATCTAAGTCTAGATACGTTCTTATATGTACCACAGCAAATAGGGTACTCTTCTAACAAAGGTTTTATTAAATTTAAAAGATGTAGTACCAACCCATCTAATACTAACCTTTGAAGGACAATAAAGATTTGTTATTTATTTATTTGAAGCGCTCGTAGCTCTGCAGTGCTCGGTGGTCGGAAACGATCATCGAAGTACAACAGAGTTTACAGAGGTCAATCCTTGGGTGACCGTTTGTATGGCATTTGATATCGAGCGCTTCCGTGCTTCGGAAGGCACGTTAAGCTGTTGGTCCCGGTTATCACTAAATGTAGTAGTCGTTAAGCCATGTTAGAGGCCTATTGGGCGGCTTGAAAAATTCTAACAGCAGGACGCCATACGTCAGGTCAGCGTTGTAGAGTATGACCCAATACCCTCACACCTTGATATGTGAGAGGAGGCTCGTGCTCAGTAGTGGGACGTTAATGGGCTGTGATGATGATGATTTATTTATTTATTATTTGGTTAAACCAGTTGTCAGAATATTAGAAGGCACTGTTTTCCTAATATAGATTGCCATAAATGTTCATGACAGCCGGGGCCAAAGTGCTTTCCGAGACACAAAGCACGCGATAATAGGCTATTTGACAGGTTTTTAAAATACATTTTATATTAAGTAGTAGAGTCTAAGGAACCCAGTAGAAGTTGTTTTTTTTTAATTCTGGTATATATTAGCTGAAAAAAATCAAATTAAAAATTCAATATGTAAATAGTGAGCGAAAACGCTACTTTCACAATATGGCGCTGCGATGAGGTCGGTGACGTCACTTGCCTGTATTCTGATCTGTGACAGCTGGCACTTAGACTTGACTTGACAAGTAGGCAAACGAAGTTTATAAGCAGGTGACGTCATGATAAACTCGACCAATCACGAGCGTATTGTGTCACGTGACAATCGTTTAAAAAAAAATATTTTTATTTACGGATTTTTAAATAAATTAATTATTATTTTCAACTTACGATAATATATTTTTTTTTTTAAATCTTAATTTATACTTTTAACAGTAATTGACACTTTATTTTTCGCATTGTCAAAGTGCCCATACGCACATAACTTGGAATAGTCATAGGGTTTGAACCCGAGACCCTCTGAATTTTAAGGCTGTGGGTCTTGCCACTGGGCTGTCACCGCTTTTGTACTTCTAATACTCTATTTAGATACAACTCACCATTGGTTTACCTTCAAACGCAAAAACAAAGTTACAGCATCAGAATAGAGGAGACAAATAGTTTCCTGTCTGAACTTTAACTAAATGGTGTGCCAAAAGAAGTAAAGGAAGATATGACATACGAATCGGAAGTAATATATTGCAGCCCAAAGAAAATGCCTACTGAAGTGGAAGGTTCACGTTTATAAAAAGTTTGAATAGTCACGTATTCGTAAAATATGTATTCATGCGTAGTTTTTGCTTTCCCCGATTGATTTGTATGCAAGTTCTAGCGAAATGGTATCTACGTGAAACATCGCACACTGAGAATGAAAGTGACCCTCAAAATTTAAATTGTCTCTTTCGGTCTCATTGACGATATTCTTTTTATTTTTCAATCATATTTTATTAAATTAACATTAATTTGTATAACATTATTGGAATTTCCTACCTTGAATGCAGTGTACTTTTTTGTTTCATTTTATATATTTAACTCATTTCACTTTCGTTCTCAGCGATATGTGCACAAATAATTATCTTACAATCACAAAAGTTGTGGAATTTTAAGATGAGTTTAATTGAGAACTGGTGTTATGGATACTATGAAACAGGATTAAGGATTATGAAATACTTTTTATTGTAAATAAGTACTTGAGGTACATATGAAACAATCAGATCAAAACTAGCATTCATGTTCATGCATACAAAGATTTGTCCTGTGTGAGAACCTTGGTGTCTGTCTGTCTTTATTGAATTCCATATTAATGAACGATATTACTCATAGTGACGTAGGTTTAATTCTATAAAGGAATAATATCCATGTGTATGAATACAAATTTATCGTAAATCGAGTTCCTGATACCAGTACGTATTGTTTGTGAGGTAAATGAAATGGGCGGAATTAGAGCGAAAAGTTAGATACACCAAAAGACCTAACTTGACCTAAACCTGCCAAGCTGGAGATCCTCCAGATATATAATATATAGTATGTATGTTATATTCAAGCTCTGCTTAGCGTGGGGTTTATTGTACATACATTCATTCTGGTGAGTTTGGATTGGGCTCCCTGTACATTTGTACATCATTGCGAACAACTATTCAGATATTAGGTATATAGTGTCACTTATTTAGCACATTGGATTTGTATCTATGACTTCTAATGGGCGCAACGATTCTATGAAGTATAAGTTATATATTCACAATGGATTCGATTAAGCGGCCCAACGCTGCGGGCTTACCTTCCGCCCCTATAGATAAGACGAGTTTTCAATGCTCGATCGTCACAAAATGAGTCTGACTACCAAACAGTCCTTATAGCCGCCGACTTTTTCAAAGGAATTTGAGGGCATCAAACACCCAACGAATGCGAACATCTAATGACGTCACGTACATAGTTTTACCACTCGTACTATTGGTTTAATTTGCTTTGAGTTTTGTTCTATGATCAAAAGAAACATTGCATTACATTGCGTGTTTTCAGGTATCCTTCTTCTCGACATCGCCGGAACTGTCGAACAAAGCCCGATTTGAATACTTCACACGCACAATACCCTCAGACCTACACCAGGTACGCGCGATGGTGGAGATTGTGAAGAAACTCGGATGGAGATATGTTTCCATTATTTACGAGGAATCTAACTACGGTATTAAGGTTAGTTGAATTGTATATCAATATAAAATTAAGACAACAAGCATAAAGGCAAGAAAATACATTGGTTAACCTTTTTGCATATATCAAGTCCTTCAAAGTCACTATGCACTTACAATATCAGAAACATAAATAAACTATAACAATTATATAAATAACGGTGTATAGAGATCCTACCAAGACCAGAGGAGCCCAAGCCAACCTCACCTGCAAGTGTTGCACCTGTCGATCAACTGACGAGGCTCTGGCAAACATAACAGTGCCCGGTAAACGGCAATAGGCTCGCCACCTATTACGTGGTGGCGAAGTGTGGGCGTATAATGCGCCTCTGCGTACCCTTTCGGGGAAACAGGCGTGAATGTATGTATGCAATTATGTAAATCACGTGAACTAAATACCAATATACATAAATCATTTAACATAACATAGTATAACACAAGCTTTGCTGTTGTAATATTTGGTGTTGATAAACAAGTTAGGTCTGATCTATTCATAAACTTAAGATCAGTAAATATTGTGTTAATATTGCTAAAAAGAGTTTTGTCTTCTGTTCTTTTAAATCTTGTGACTGCAGAACACAATGTTTTAATATTATGTATTTTTTTATAACTGGCGGGAAAAAAAACCAACATTGACGATTTTCTTGCCCGTTCTTTTACGATCAAGCTCCCGCCCGCAGTGAATGCCCATTCACTTTTTAGTTAGTTTAGTTAGTTTATAAGTATGACATTCATAAGAGCTCTATTGAGCCAAACTTAAATAAATGAATTTTTATTTTGATTTTCTTTAATACATACATATTTATACATTTTTTTTTTTTTTTTTTTATTTCATAAACTATTATACATAGTACTTGAAAACGTCATGATCACAAATGAAAAAAAAACAATCGAAATAATATTACACTAAATCACGAAGCTTAGATTCACTTACATGCAACAAAACATTTTAAAAATAAAAAATAATTAAGTGTAAGTGAATCTAAGTGCCAGTTCCGAGCCACAGTAAGAAGAACTGGCAAGAAACTCACAGGCTATGCTCTTTTAAATATGTCCATTAGTTTGGTACTAGAATTAAACATAAATATTGCTTTGAC
The DNA here is from genome assembly GCA_949126915.1 of Musotima nitidalis. Taxonomy (NCBI): domain Eukaryota; kingdom Metazoa; phylum Arthropoda; class Insecta; order Lepidoptera; family Crambidae; genus Musotima; species Musotima nitidalis. The sequence continues at coordinate 17,451,448 of OX421425.1, forward strand.
AATATGTTTTTTTCCTATGGACGACTAAGAATTATTCAGATATTTTAATTGTTTCAGGCATTCGAGGAACTGGAGACATTGCTAGCTCGTAACGACATCTGCATCGCAGTGAAAGAGAGGCTGGTCAAAGACTCTGGAGAAGCAGATGAACACGCCTACAATGCTATCGTTACTCGACTTTTGTCCAGACCCCGAGCACGAGGTTTGTTACATTATGTATGTTATGTAACGAATAGTGCGGAGATATTATTCATCATCATCATCATCTCAGCCCATAAACGTCCCACTACTGAGCACGAGCCTCCTCTCACATACCAAGGTGCGAGGGTATCGGGTCATACTCCACCACGCGGACCCAGTGCGGATTGACGGAGGCAGGTGTATGGCGTCCTGCTGTTAGAATTTTTCAAGCCGCCCACTTTGATAGCAAATGCCACATAAACGGTCACCCATCCAAAGACTGGCCTCTGTAAACTCTGCTTTACTTCGGTGATCGTTTCCCACCACCGAGCACCGCGGAGCTACAAGCGCTTCTCGCGAGATATGATTGCCACAAGTAAAATATTAAATTTACATTATTCATTTGCTCTGCCAATAGCTGCTACTGGGTTCGCGTGTTTGAGTATGCACCCCCCTTCAATCTTAGTTTGGAAGAGAAAAAGTGAAGTTCCTGAAAAGTGGGACATTATTGGAAGATGACAATTTATTATAAATGTATTCTTTACACATTTTAAAGTGTTTATATTAGTACAAGTTAAAAAAAGTTTATGGTCTAGAATAAGCTTTGTTCCATAACATCTATAAATTATTTTATTTATCACGTCTCAGTCTCATGTATATGGAACCCTAAAAACTATCGTGAGCAATACTACAAGAATTAGCAATGTGTGCCTTCTGAAGCACACAACAAAGCTTAAAAAGACTTTTTTAAATATACGTTTAATAATTCAGCATCTCTATATGCAACAAGAGATTGGTAATAATACTCGGTTTAATTAAAAAACAATTTATTTCAGGTGTTATAGTGTTCGGATCTGACCAAGAAGTTGCGGGTGTGATGGCAGCAGTTAGTAGAATGGGCGCTACTGATACCTTTGGTTGGGTTGGCTCTGATGGCTGGAGTGCTCGAGCATTGGTGTCAGATGGAAACGAGGCAGCAGTTGAAGGAACTATCAGTGTGCAACCCCAAGCAAATCAAGTCATCGGATTCAAGGAATACTTTCTCAACCTTACCGTCGAGAACAATTCGAGGAATCCTTGGTTTGTCGGTAAATTTATCCACAGTTGTCAATTTATTTCTTTATGGGCCTGTGGCACATTGTCCATCCTAGTATTATCCCGGTTAATGGACCCCAGGGTCTGATGACAGCAAAATTTATACACAACATTAATTTTAACTGGCAATTATCTTGTAAGCATTGTAAAACAGGCCCTAAATGTTATGCAGTTTTGTTTTTATTGATTTATCAGCTTTAATATTCTTCAACAGAGTTTTGGGAGGATCACTTTCGATGTCGATACCCAGGCAGCCCTCGAACTCCTTACAACGGTCAATACGAACGCAAGTGTACCGGGAAAGAACAATTATCTGCTGAAAATACTGAGTTCGAAGCACAGTTGCAGTTTGTCACAGATGCGGTCTTCGCTTTCGTGTATGCTATCAGGTACAGAACAAAGTTGATCATTCAAGTTTGGCCTAATTAAGCTCTTATGAAAGTCAACTTAAAAAATTACGAGCCCATTTATTGCGAACGGATGCTTGAACATATTAGAGAGGTCAAGGAAGTCGGCAAGATTCGTTTTTTCACCCGCCAGTCACAAAAAAAATTACATAATATTACAATAATACGATAAGTCTACAAAAACTTGTGTTCTGCCGCCACAAGATTTAAAAGAAAAGAAGACTCTTTTTAACAATAACTCTTTTTAACAATAACTGTTTTTTGATCAGCAATTCATAAACGATTTAGTTGAAATCTAAATGCTGATGTTTTCTATTTCCATTTACAGAGACATACACAATGAGTTATGTGGGGGACTGCCGGGATTGTGTGAAGAGATGCGGCCAGCGAGTGGGGCTCTACTACTACGATACTTGCGAGATGTGCGATTTATAGGTATTTTTTCATATTATTTACAATTCTTTATAGTTGTACCTTGAGGACGGTCACCGCTTTAAGACTACTCCTAGTGTGTTGTTGGAACTTGTCCTGACACCATCAATCGTTCAAATAACACTCGTAGAAGTTTTTGGACTATAAATAAGGCATTGCATTGCGTTGTATATATTTGCGGAGCCGCGAGTTCGTGGAGCTCATGCCATCATAAGAAAGAGAGTGGAATCAATTTATTGAACGTATCAACGGCTATCTAGGAGTCAGAGACTTAGGGTGAAAACTCATGTCACTAAGTAATTCAATTATATGAACTGTTATATTTATTTATTAAAATAATCATCAACATAATAAACATTAATAATACCAAAAAGAATTAACCATAACAGTATTTAGCTCAATGTCATTATAATTATAGGCGAAGACAACATGCAATTAAAACATTATAAACGAAAATTCCTAGTTAAAGTTATGGTTTAAAAACACAATAACAAAATAAATTACATTATTAAAAAGCAAAATTAAAGATGTCATGAATAAAATAAGATAAAAATGTCAATCACACAAATTGCGGTCATGTGAGAAGAGACCTCTTAAACCCGCAAATGCCACCCATGAACAAATTGAGGTTCTTGGTTTTATCGACGCCATTAAACTCTCTTATAATTCGATCTATGGGTGCGTTCTGTCCAAGATTGGATCTGCTAATCCTTATCCGAAATAAACGAATAATAACAAAATAACAGTTCGACATAGATGAAATAATTTCTTACATTTTGTTGAAGGTTTGAGTGGCGACGAATTTCACTTCGACAGTAACGGCGATGGACCAGCGCGGTATAATATTTTGCACTTCAAACAAGTGACCCCAGGAGTATACCGATGGATGAAAGTTGGAAGATATCTCGATGGCGAGTTGGAACTGGATATGAATGGTATAGTGTCAGTATACATAAATTAAAATAAGAATCCCTTAATGTAAGAGTTTTGTTTAAAAATTAGCAATATGACTATATTAACCGGATTTCTGCTTCCATGGACGCATGATCCATGGATCTTCAGTAATTCATATCTAAAGAGCAGATACGTTGAAGTTTTAACGAATCTCTTGTTCAGGTTTAACCATTTGTTTTTCAGCAAGGATGATGAGATAAACCATACCATAATCAGCCTTAGCATAGGGAGAGAAAGAATAATTTCAATAATATGTTTCTGCGGAATGACTGTGAAATATCATGCAGTTCTAGTTCTATCTGATTATCTCTATTAATATACTGCAAATTCCAAATTTATGAGTTTAATAATTACTGCTTACTTTTAATACTACTACTAATACTATTTCCAATATTTACTAGGTATCTTTTCCACATTCTCGGGTCTTCAATTCAGTCCATCTGTCTGACCTTTTTAATTATTTTCTGATAGAAAATCATCTAATGACCTTCTCCGGCTGTGGGTGTATCAGACTTTTACTGACTAAAAACCATCCATGTTCCTTCTTGAGCCTGCTACGTCCCGAGGCCGGGGTAACCCTTTCGAACAGTCCCGCAGCCCTTTTGTATGACGTGATTTCAAATCCTTTAACATATTTTTGCAAACTGCAGATTCTTAATTCAATTCCAATTTCTGATTTGAGTGTCTGAACATTTTATAAACACAGAGATCCAGTTCAAATGGGACGAGCGCCGGCCTCCCGAGTCGGTTTGCAGTGCAGAGTGCGAGCTGGGTCAGGCCAAGCAGTACGTCGAGGGAGAGAGTTGTTGCTGGCACTGCTTCAACTGCACACAGTACGAGGTTGGTAGACTGTACATCATTGTGGCGACACCGTACAAGCTTTGAATGAATCCTGAATCGCGCAAACCTGATTCCCCATGCTCGTCGCTATAATACCCAACCACCCGTCGGGACTTAATTTCCATTCGCTCGGTGGAAGATCTTCCCTTTGTGAAGGAGCACGCCTCGCTTTTACATCAACATTAACACTTAAGACTGCCTGTCCACTGAATCGGAGCGAGGATGCGGAGCGGAGAAACGGACAAATATTAACCAATGAGATTTCATAAAGTCTTCGCTCCTCTCCTGTCCGCGATTCCTATTGGATAATATTACTCCGTCAAGCCAATTAAAATCCACTGCTGTACTTGGACCTCCCCTACAATTGTTCATATTGATCGATCTTGTACCGCTTGATATATTTTGCCAACCATATTCTTAATCCGACGAATTGGCTGGCAAGCATATTGGCGTTAACTGGGAACTTTTATTATTACCTGAGCCTGCTCCGTTGATCGGACCCAAGGTTGCTCGGACTAGCAGTGGTGGTGCACTAAAGTTAATCAAAGTTTATAATAAACGGACCAACTCTTTTTAGGTTATCATTGAAATTTCCCAAGCAACACAAACATACTCTATTATTTTATAAACCACCTTTGTTTATAAAAAGAGCTCTGATCAAGGGGATTTAAATGGGCTGAGATAATAAAGATTACCAGTATAGAGGTACATAATTTGGCAACCTTTAAATCTCTTACCATGTCTTTATAACACGATATGTCGCAAGATAAACCTTAAGGGGCTGAAGGCCCGCAAGGTAGGTAAGGCATTGGAATCTTGGCTAATGGGCCTAAGTTACAATAAATTGAAAACCTGTTGGAAGACTAACTTCTGCTGCGCTTAAAACACGTGTTTGTCCCCGCATAAAGTTACATAGACACACGCTTACACAAGTGCACACCCTCACACAAATACACGCTTACACACACACATACACACTCACGTTTTTTATATGTACGTTTTTTAGTTAGGTGATTGACAGCATTTAATATTTTTGTATTTTTCACTACTATAATTTCAAGATTTTTGTAGTTATATCAAAATTATTATTTATTTTTATTTGCTCAAGCTTTATTTTTAAAATCGGTAACTGTGGTCTGGTCTCTGCGATACAAGCTTTTCTTAGTGCAGAGCTCGCTAGATATAAGTTTTTTGTATGTAAACATTATGGCAAATAAATTATTATTATTATTACTTGTAATTGCAGATCCGATCACCGATCTCAGAGACAGCGTGCCTAGAATGTTCGATGGGGACGTTGCCTGATATAACTCGCGTGAGATGCGCGGCAGTACCAGAGTTGTATTTGAGGCCTACAGAACCTGCTGCTATCGGAGCCATGATTTTCTCAGCTATTGGAGTGATCCTTACGACGTAAGTAATCAAAAAATGTTGTACAAAAAAAAGGCTAATTTTCTAGAATAAAAATTAACATTGACTTCTTGGCGGGAAAGTGAAACGTCATGTCTGCAGTTTTGTTTTATTTTCTAAAATTTGTGATTTTTCTAACATTAATGTGTAATAACGGTGGATTATTAACCGTTAAGTGTTTGTGAATTTACATGATTGTTGGTAAATCAAACAAAATAGTGCAACATCACTTTTCATATTTTCAATCAACTCAATGAGTCCATGTGAGATCTCAGTATAGTCCCACATCTTTACTGAGGACTCAAGGGGTTTAGGGGAGGGCATTTCATCCTCGATTTATCATCTTTATCACCACTCATTCTCATTTGCTATAAATTATATAAATAAATAAATAAAATATGAATAAATATTTCTGACACTTACACTAATTATTTAGTTCCAAGATAAGTATCAATAAGAACTTGTGTTATGGATACTAAATAACGGATAAACATACATAAATACTTCTTTTTTTTTGTGAATACATACTTAATATACATAGAAAAATACCCAGACCAGAACAAATATTCATATTTATAACACACAAAGATTTGTTCTGTGTGAGAATCGAACCCACGACCTCTGGTGTGAAGTGCAGGTATACTGACCTCCACGCCATATCGGTCGTCAAATAATAATATATAATTAATATATCACTTACTTGACACTGGCTAGATGTGACGCACGAAGCCATTATTAAAAAAAAAACACATTTCCGAAAGTCTTACCCTGCGCTTTCATTAGTTATTTATCTATCTTTCTAATATTGAACACCGGCCAGGCACCTCTGTGAAGTCATGCTTAGTAGTAGGACGCGAATGGGTAGATTTTGATGGTGATATGAATACCATGCCATATATGCACGCCTGTTTTCCCGAAGAGATAGGCAGAGGCAAATTATGCGCCCACACTTCGCCAATTATATAATTGGTCCCACGTAATAGGTGGCAAACGTATTGCCGCTTACCGTTGATCGGCATAGGTGCACCACTTGCACGTGAGGTTGGCTTGGACTCTTTTTCCTATACACCCTATACTCCTTAAACACCATTGGTAGATTCCCTAAAGCCTGTGAGTTTTTAGTTTTTTAATTGTATTGTCGAATCTAATCTTTGTGATGACAGTGTAATAATATTTCAATTTTTTTTAAATATTTATATTTAATTTCGACATTTTGAAGTAAGTACTATGTAATAGTTTATTAATTCATTATTTAAAAAAAATTATAAAAACAAATATTAAATGGGAAAACTAATATCAAATGTTACACAAAATCTTTTAGGGACATTATTCACTGTGGTTATAGGTTGGTGGCAGCAGTCTGGTTCGCCCACGGTAGCACGCCGGTAGTTCGAGCGAGTGGCCGGGAGCTGTCCTTCGTGCTGCTGGCCGGCATTCTCATGTGTTACATGGTCACCTTCGCGCTGGTCATACGCCCCACTGATTTGCTGTGCTCGCTTCAAAGGTCAGATATTTACTTTTTACGGTTACCGGTCTGACAACTAAATAGAACAAACTTTTTAGTAGTAAAAATCAACAAAATCAGAAAAAAATAATAACGTAAAAGATTTTACGTCTTGGATCATAGCACCCTTCTAAAGTCCACTGTTGAACATTAGCCTCAACAACAGACTAAATTACATTGGTGGTATTTGCCCATCATAACACCCTTCTAAAGTCAACTGTTGAACATTAGCCTCAACAACAGACTAAATTACATTGGTGGTATTTGCCCATCATAACACCCTTCTAAAGTCAACTGTTGAACATTAGCCTCAACAACAGACTAAATTACATTGGTGGTATTTGCCCATCATAGCACCCTTCTAAAGTCAACTGTTGAACATTAGCCTCAACAACAGACTAAATTACATTGGTGGTATGTGCCCATCATAGCACCCTTCTAAAGTCAACTGTTGAACATTAGCCTCAACAACAGACTAAATTACATTGGTGGTATGTGCCCATCATAGCACCCTTCTAAAGTCAACTGTTGAACATTAGCCTCAACAACAATAGACTACATTATATTGGTGGTATTTGCCCATCATAGCACCCTTCTAAAGTCCACTGTTGAACATTAGCCTCAACAACAGACTAAATTACATTGGTGGTATTTGCCCATCATAGCACCCTTCTAAAGTCAACTGTTGAACATTAGCCTCAACAATAGACTACATTATATTGGCATTTGCCGATCATAGCACCCTTATACAGTCCACTGTTGAACATTAGCCTCAACAACAATAGACTACATTATATTGGTGGTATTTGCCCATAATCACCACGATGGGCAGGCGGGTTGGCAATCGCAGTTCAATCCAGTACGCAGGATGACGCTGCTGCCCATCATCCGGTAGGATTTCTCTTCATCGACTCCTACGACTCTCCATGAAATGAGAGGGCGTGACACCGCTTCTTTATCGATTTTTAAATACTTGTAAAAGTGTTTCTTCGACTATAAAGATAATCTTAATTTTCATAGTGTATAGGGATCCTATCAAGATCAAAGGAGCCCAAGTCAACCTCACCTGCAAGTGGTGCACCTGCTTATCAACGGAAGACGCTCTGGTAAACATAATATTGCCCGGTAAGCGGCTATAGGCTCGCCACCCAATACGTGAGACCAACTATATAATTAGCGAAGTGTGGGCGTATAATATGCCTCTGCCAACCCCTTCGGGATAACAGGCGTGAATGTGTGTATGTATGTATCTATGTATGTAAAAAAAGGTAGCGTTCGGAGCTTGTTAGCATACAGACATGCTTTCGGTTTTTTCTGTGAAACTTAATTTGTGGTTTAAGAAAATCGGCTTTATGTATATTTTATTTTTATTTTTTTTCTTCATATTTTTAGTTTGTAAAGACGTGTTTGTTGTTAACCTAGCTCTTAATTTGTACTTTTCTTTTCAATGTTTTACTCGGCACTCGTTGTCCTTTACATGTTTAATATTATGTAATGTACTTTTTTTTTGTAATGACTGTTTGTGCCAGAATAAATAAAAATAAAATATATAAAAAAAATAAAAAAAATCACAGTGAAGTAATAACGCGGGTTTAAACGTAAATCATAAAGATCGCCGCCCCCTGTTATCCGACGTGCTTGCCACTGTTGAATGTAGGAACACAAACATTGTTTTGTAAAATCTTAACAAAAAAGCTGATGCATGATTAAACAGATTGCAACTTGTACGCGCCACTTCATGATAATCTTTTTATTTCGAATTGCAAGGTATTCTTTATTAAAAAAAATCTGGACTATAAGGGATTTGAGGTAGTACTCTGTAATCCGACAAATTCGATAGTCCGACGACAAAGCCCAGCAAAACCTTTTTTGGATTACCGGGGGTCCATTGTAATATTAATTCCCAAGAAATTCTTGCAGAAATTATTAAAATGTATTAGAATTAATTTATTACATTATATTATGATACGAAAAATGAATGATAAATAAAACGTCAATATGCGTCGATAGCGTTAAGCCGTTGGTTCCATTAATTACTTAAGACGCTTTGATAAGATGTGGGTCAATGACTGTTTTATTAGATCTTGATTATATTAGGAGGACATTACATAACTGCCAAGAAACTCTGGACCCTCAAATTTCTCCTACCCTTGTTTTCTAGATGAAGCAAAACCCAATTTAATATTTTTAGTCTGGAACTATATCGCAACTCTCATACTATTGGTGCCCCAATTCGAAAAATCACGATTTTTGGGAAAACGCGTTTAAAGATTTTTGAGCCCCTATATTTTCACAAAATCGATTATAACTAAATTACATTTTTTTTTGAGATATACCCCTATTGTAGGAAAGCTGCGAATTATGTTAGAATTTAAATTAAATATTTCGTATTGCGACTTATCCCAAACATACCCAACTACATTAAGACCTTATCCAGGAATGACATAATCCATTCCCAAACACACCCAAATCCATACAATCTGTACGGTCTCTCTCGTCAAAATACTTTTTATAATAATAATAATAATAATAATAATCTTTATTTCGGAATAACATCCATAAAAGTTTATTAGTAACATTGAAAGACTTAAGATCTAGTGTTAGTAAAAAATATTCTATCTTAACTAATATAATATAACGTACCGATGGTTACTTCACCGCATGTAGATGCACCCAACGCTCTAGCAGCGGCGAGTCCCACCGGTCCGCCAATACGCACAGGATGCTATTGGTGCTGCCCCGCATCCTTCCAAGCATTGAGGCGCAACGTTTACGCATTATTGCAGAAAAGCTATCTACGTTAGCCTCCGCAAACATGCCCGACGCGCTACAGAACCGTGGCAGACCCATTCATTTATGAAAATAATACTAATGTCGTGTTTCAGATTTGGCACTGGTTTCTGCTTCACCGTGGTGTATGCTGCTCTCCTCACCAAAACCAACCGGATAGCCAGGATCTTCGATGCAAGCAAGCAATCAGCTCGCCGACCCTCACTCATATCTCCTAAATCGCAACTCGTAATCTGCTCAATCTTAGTATCCATACAGGTTAGCTTCAACTTACTATAAAATTTACAAATTTTGGGGAAGGGGGGGGGGAACCATAAAATAATTTTAATGACCATAATGATCAGGAGCAATGGCTAGTCAAAAGTAGTTACAGCGGACGAGAATGTTGATTGATTGTGAGTAATTATTTTCTAAAATTTGAGGATATTATTTTGTTATTAACCGTTAAGTGTTTGTGAACGTACACGAGTATTGGTAAATAAAACAAAACAGGGCAACATCACTTTTCACATTCTCTCAAGAAGTCCATTTGAGATATCAGTAAAGTCCCACATCTTTACTGAGGACTCAAGGGGTTTAGGAGGGAGGACAACTCCTTTACCATTTATCATCTTCACTTATTCTCATTTACTATGATCTTTATATTATTAATATATCTCTAACACACTCTCTGATACTGGCTAAATCTGCTAAACGCACGAAGCCATTATTTAAAAGTAAAAAGAAAGTATGCTCAAATATCTGTGTAAAATTATCTATTATTAATTTGTGGCTTATCATCATCTAAGCCCATTAACGTCTCACTGCTAACGTCCCACTGCTAACGTCTCACTACTAACGTCTCACTGCTAACGTCTCACTACTAACGTCTCACTGCTAACGTCTCACTACTAACGTCTCACTGCTAACGTCTCACATGACTTCTCTCATGGGACAAGTTGAGACGGCTTTTGGTCATACTCCCACGCGGACCCAGTGCAGAGTGGCGGAGGCAGGTGTGTGGCGGGGCTTTTAGATTTTTTCGCGCCAGTCTCTTAACATGTCTTAACGACTTCCACATATTCTGTTATAAAAATTGTATCTTCTTCCTGTTCCAGGTAGTCATAGTAGTAGTATGGCAGATAGTGTCACCAGCTCGGGCCATACACCACTACCCGTCCAGGGAGGACAATATGCTGGTGTGCGACTCGTATGTGGACGCGTCGTATACCATCGCGTTCTTCTACCCGGTGGTGCTCATCGTGGTCTGCACGGTATACGCCGTGCTCACGCGCAAGATACCTGAGGCTTTTAATGAGAGCAAACATATTGGTAAGCAGGCTGCATAATGTATAGGGATCCTACCAAGGTCTTAGGAAACCATACCATTCTCAGCTGCAAGTGTTCCTTCGGTTCCAGGCAAACAAAAGATCCTGGTAAGTGGCATTATGCTCGCCATCTAATACGTGGAATTTTAAAAAATGGGGTCATTATACGCACCCTTTTTTTCAAACCGTTACTTAACGAAGAAAAATATTTTTACTGGAGAAGCGATTTATTTGTAGTTTTCATCGATTTAAATAAAAGCGCGTTATTAGATAATTTTCGTAAAAATTTCGTTTTGGAACGGTTTCGAAATAAGGGTGCGATATGTCTGTATGTTTGTAAAAGAAGTCTTAGAAGAGTCTGTTCAACCGCCTGTTTTGGGCTACCACTTGATTTGATGACTACGGATACCTTTATCAATATTCTGCATCTGCATCTAACGTTGATCATAAAACTCTTCTGTACTTAGAATGTGTATCAAAATAAATTTCCCACCCTTGTTGAATAGGCTGTTTAATATAGCATCTTATACTTCTTCAAAACGGCAATCAGGGAGTCGGCTTGCTTTACTAATGTGGTGTTTAATGTGATGGACTATTAAAAACCCCACAGTACTGACATATTAGGTCGGGGAAAAAGTCTTTTCGCATAACGTAGGTATAAACTTATTATAAATTTTTTTTGACTGTACTATTTGTGTCTGGCTGGTTTTGGTAACATTAAAAAGGTTCCATTATAAAGAAAAGAAAAAAATAAAAAAAAGTTGTTTCCCGCTATTTTTCATTTGTTTTTCTCTCCGTTAAAATGAGTGAATCTAATGAAGAAATTCGATACATTTTAAAATTTTATTATAAAAAAGGCAAAAATGCAACTCAAGCAGTGAAAAAATTTGTGATGTTTATGGACCTGATGCAGTGTCAGTAAGAGTAGCACAAATTTGGTTCAAACGTTTTCAGTCCGGAAATTTTGATGTTAAAGATGCACCTCGTTTTGGTCGCCCTGTTACGAATAAAATGGACGCCATTTTTGAAAGAGTGGAGCAAGATCGGCATATTAGTAGTTACGATGTAGCTGAAGAACTGGGAATTGACCACAAAACAGTTTTGACCCATTTGAAGAAAGCTGGTTATACAAAAAAGCTCGATATTTGGGTGCCACACGAGCTCACTCAAAGAAACTTAATGAACCGTGTACTCATTTGCGATTCATTATTGAGACGTAATGAAACCGAGCCGTTTTTGAAGAGATTGATAACTGGCGATGAAAAGTGGATCACGTACGACAAGAACGTGCGAAAAAGGTCGTGGTCGAAAGTTGGCCAGGCTTCACAGACTGTGGCCAAACCTGGCCTAACACGAAATAAGGTGATGCTGTGTGTATGGTGGGATTGGAAGGGCATTGTTTATTATGAGCTTTTACCGCCCGGCAAAACCATCGATTCTGATCTTTACTGCCAGCAACTGATGAGATTAAAGGAAGCAGTCGAGAGAAAACGGCCGGAATTGATCAACAGGAAGGGTGTGGTCTTTCATCACGATAACGCTAGACCACACACATCTTTAGCCACTCAGCAAAAATTAAGAGAGTTCGACTGGGAGGTCCTAGTGCATCCACCATATAGCCCTGACCTTGCGCCTTCAGATTTTCACCTGTTTCGGTCTCTGCAGAATTCTTTAGGTTCTATAAGGTTGACCTCAAGAGAGGACTGCCAAAACTATTTGTCCCGTTTTTTTGATCAGAAGTCCCAAAGTTTTTACAGTAACGGGATAATGTCTCTGCCCACAAAATGGCAGAAAGTTATTCAACAAAACGGTACATATATATTGTAAATAAATGTAAATAAACTTTGAAAAAAATGTCTTGACTTTTCATACAAAAATACGAAAAGACTTTTTCTCCAACCTATTACATAAATATTGACACATCACATAACCGTATGATAATGAAACATTACTAGGGGCAGAAGTTTGTGGCTTGGTCATACTATTAATATAAGCACAGCTAGAAATATATTCAAATTCAGAATCATTTATTCAAGTTTGGCTCAAAAGAGCTCTTATGAAGGTCAAAACTTAAAAACTAGCGCGCCCATTCACTGCGGGAGCTTAATCGTAAAAGAACGGACAAGTAAATCGTCAAGGTTAGTTTTATCTCCCGCCAGTTACAAGAAAATGTACTATTAGATTGTGAATATAAAAGACAGTTGAAAATAAATTTCTAAGCATTCGGTAACCTTGCAGTGAATTAGCACGACCTGCACAACTAAATGTGTACAAATATTTTTTAACTGTCATGGTAATTTTGCGGCAGGGTTCACAATGTACACGACTTGCGTGATCTGGCTGGCGTTCGTCCCGCTGTACTTCGGCACGGCCAGCCACGTGCCCCTACGAGTTACCAGCATGGCCGTCACCATCTCTCTCAGCGCCAGCGTCACGCTAGTCTGCCTCTTCTCTCCTAAGGTATGCTTTATATCTATCATCGCACCGCTCGCCATTCGCATCCATACATCTTATACGGCGGCCAGGAAGCGGCGATAGCTCAGTGGCGAGACCCCCTACCTTTAAATTCAGAGGTCTCGGGTTCAAACCCTGGTGGCGCACCAATGACTTTTCGATATTATGTGCGTAATTATCGCTTGCTCCGTGCCTCGGAAAGCACGTTAAGCCGTTGGTCCCGGCTGTCATGAACATCTATGGCAGCCGTTATTAGGAAGTCAGTGCCTTCTAACAGACTGACAGCTGGTTTAACCATAGAATGATGTTTCCCTTGGGTTGCGGAGGTCAGACGGCAGTCGCTCCACGTAATTACTGAAATTCAGTCAAATCTGTTTGAACCAGTGAGCAGACCCTGGGCCCTAAGCTTAAGTCTAGGGCAACCGGGATAATGCTAGGATATCATGACGACACCTTATACGGCGGCCACTCTTTGCTCTTCACATTGCTCCTCGTGCTGCCACGAATATTGCCTTAACAGCCACACACTCCCCTACTCGCGATGCCCATGTTCGCGCTCTTTTGACTCGCTTTTTAAAAAAAAGCGATCGCTGGGCAGAACGAATGGCAGGATGGCTTGGTGAGTAACGCAGCTACTCTATGTCACCTCCCCTTTTCTCTCGCTATTTCTCTCTACTCTCGTCAGTGTGTTGCCGCCGTATTAGAAATGACACGTGCTTGTACGATGCGTTTCATAAAATATAGTTATGCACCTGGTGTTGTTGGGTCAACCTACTTTATAGAATAATAAAACAAAGTGTTCTGGTGTTATAAAAAAACTGATAGCTAAACGGTTTTAGGGGATCGTTACAGATCACCGAAGTAGATTATAATTTACAAACGTTAGTTTTGGAAGCGACCAAATGTGTTGCTTTGAATATCGAGCGCTTTCTTGCTTCGGAAGACTCGCCGCCTATCTGACTGACCTCATATTGAGCCCTTTCAAGAAGAACATCGTTAGTGCCAAAATCCCAAAAAAACTATTTTAATAGTAACCTTTTAATGGTAGTGTATGTGATTGTAGAGTGCTGAGTCACATCTTAGCAATTGAATTAATATAAATGTGCCGATCTAACATTGAGTAAAAATTTCAAATTGCTGCTATAAATATATCACCAATATATCTTGTAAAATGAGCAAATTGACAGATACGATCTTCCTCCTGAAAATACTTGATATATAGTAGATTGACAACTGTTTTACTTGAAGATCGTTTTCGATCCAGTGTCACATCGCCAATATTCGTCGTCATTTTAAAAACTTCAATATTCGTAACACTAAAGCGAAATACTAATACTTCGTCTACTGAAACCTTGTACATATGTGCTTCTTCCGCAGTTGTACATAATCGTGGTGCGTCCAGAGCGTAACGTGCGCGCGACACTGATGCCGACAAAATGGCGCGCGGGGACGGGCGCAGGGGGTGCTGCGGCGGCAGGGGGGGCGGCGTGCGCGGCCGCATTCGTCGGTGCTACGCCGCTACCTCGCCCCACAGATCTTACGCCTTCTACTGACCTGTCCACTCTCAATGATACAGGTAGGTGATGGGCACAAAAGTTGAACAAGAACGGCAATTGTCTTCGCAATCGCACACAAAAGAATAGAAGAAAGGTACAGAAAGTGACTACACTAATGTCAAACACTCCCTGCCTGCGGAGCAATAAAAAAGAAAATACGTCTCTCTCTTTCAAATCTAAAGGCCTAACCAAGAACCTTTAAAAGCTTCTTCATTAGGCTTATAAGTGCAATGCACTTCGATTGAGACAATGTTTTACCATGGACAAGCCAAAGTCATTGCTGAACTTATGCGCCGCGAATCAAATCGAAAGGTGGAATCCGTAACTATAGTTCCCAAACTCTTTTCAGGTGACAAGAACAATAGTGTTCGGATTATATCTGAGTACTTGTGGCTTGAATGACATTTAAGCTAGCTAGTGTAAGCATTCCGAAGCATGACATTTGAAGATCTATTTCATTTAGTTGCCAACCAAATCTAAGATGTCAATGCAAAAGGCCGTTTATATGATTTCAATTTTGTTGCATACAAAGTAACAGATTATCCGCTGCGGACACTAATATACTATTCTTCTTCACAGAACGTAGCTCTTCCGATAGACAAGTGCAAACAGACGATACAGCGCTCTATCCAAGACTTCGGCTAGAGACCAAAGAAAAAGAACCACGAGAAGAGAATGGTCTTCAATTGAATGCGAAGAAGCTAGCAGAAATGCGAGCTGGTCTACCAGCCTTCCACAGTGAGACCGCGGGTGCCTGTCGTGGGGTGCCGAGTGTTGCATTCGTCGGAACAGAAGTAGCGTTATAGCGCGCCAAGACAAGCTTTGCGAAGAAGCGGACGCAACGACTTCCAATTCTGGTGTAGGAAATAAAAGACATACGTTTGTAACCTTGAATAAGTGGTCCAATAATCGACACGTTACGTGACCATTCTGAATCCCGCTCAAAATTTCTCAAGTACGGTGATATTGTACTCTATATCTAAAGGAGATTGCGCCGTGTCTGACCTTTGAAAAATATGATCTTTCATCCTTTCCTGAAGCGCTCGTAGCTCTGCGGTGCTCGGTGGTCGGAAATGATCACCAAAGTACAGCAGAGTTTACAGAGGTCAGTCCTTGGATGGGTGACCGTTTGTGTGGCATTTGATATCGAGCGCTTCCGTGCTTCGGAAGGCACGTTAAGCCGTTGGTCCCGGTTATCACTAAATGTGGTAGTCGTTAAGTCATGTTAGAGGCCTAATAGGCGGCTTGATAAATTCTAACAGCAGGACGCCATACACCTGCCTCCGCCAATCCGCACTGGGTCAGCGTGGTGGAGTATGACCCAATACCCTCACACCTTGATATGTGAGAGGAGGCTCGTGCTCAGTAGTGGGACGTTAATGGGCTGAGATGATGATATCACAGTGAATCCATCACTCTAGAAAAAAAATTTTTGCAATAAATAGTTCTTTATTTAATCCATGGCTTACACAACATATTTCATGAACTCTTCAATCTTCTCTTTGTTAGACAGGCCTTCTTCATTATATTCAACGCCAGAAAAACTTGATTCGTTTTGGAGCAGTTTAGATAATAATATATCGTCGGGGATAGTGCAAATCCGCGTAACTAGCTTTGGACAATACCGCGTATCTGAAAAATTTTGCTAGTTTATAAGTTAATGCGCGTAATTGTCGCAGAGCCTAAATTATGTAATTTCAGAAAAAAAAACAACAAAAATTAGAACATATAACTAGACTTCTTGGCGGGAAAGTGAAGCGTCATGTCTGCAGTTTTGTTTTATTTTTTAAAATTTGTGATATTTCTAACATTAATGTGTAATAACGGTGGATTATTAACCGTTAAGTGTTTGTGAATATACATGAGTGTTGGTAAATCAAACAAAACAGTGCAACTTTACTTTTCAAATTTTCTCTCAAGGAGTCCATGTGAGATCTCAGTATAGTCCCACACCTTTACTGAGGACTCAAGGGGCTTAGGGGAGGGTCTCTCATTTACCATTTATCATTTTTATCACCACTCATTCTCATTTACTCTGAATTATATATTATTAATATATCACTCACTTGACACTGGCTAAATGTGCTAGACGCACGAAGCCATTATTTAAAATAAAGAAAGAAAAGAACATATAACTAACTATATTATGTGTAAATATAAGCCCGAAATTAGTTGAAATCAGTTATTAAGTTATTATTAAGTTACTTATTAAGTTTTTTTACCTTCCCATGTAAAACTAGATCTATTGCAGATACGCGGACTTTACGTGTGGTAGTTTCGCGGGTTTGCACTATACCCGACGATATAGTTTGAGGTTATCTCAGCCCGTTTACTCTAGAATAGTCCCGCCAAGAAAAGCCTCGAATTAGTATGTGTTACTTGAAACTCACAGACCTATAATGAAATTAAAGCACGTCTTGTGCTATGCAAGACTATATTGACAGGTCATCAGTGTTTTGCTCACTTGGGAAGATGTTCATATGTACGAACTGTCTCACATAAATAACTATTATTTCTTTCACCTTCCATAAGAACTGTCTTACACACACTGGTGTCGCATGAGTGATATTTCAGCTGTAGCCGTCGTATTTAGTGAACACAATGATGCAAATCACAGCATACAGATTGTAAATAATCGGACTTATAGCAAAAATTCTATATTTTATTTAAAAGTTTTTGACAAAAAGAAATTTGATGACGTAAGAACAGGCTATAAATTTTGTTGTTATATGAAATTCTGAAGATAGTCTTATTTTAAATGTAAAAAGTGTACATAATGTTAATGTTGTTGTATTCCTCTTGATTGTAAATATATGAGGAAGAAACGAACCAATTGTGATACTAGTGTAAGTGCTAAATAAAATAAAAAATAATGTTATCTATTCAGTTATTTATTGATTCCTTCATCTCTTCTCCGTTTAAATTTTCATTAGGAACCGAGCAAAGAGGATTAGAAACGCGACTCAAAATAATGTGGACACCGGCCTTCGTGTTCAAACTTTAAACTACTTTCCCCTAATCATTTACATTTTATACCTATTTACTGACGCGGAGTGGAAAGAAACGGAGATGTGCCAATATACTAACAGCATTATACACATCCCCGTTCCGCATCAATCATGGAACAGTTTAAAAATGTATATATTTTGACTTAAAGAGGGCAAGTATTGGGAAGAAACGGGGACTGGGAAGTCGAGCGTGGAATTCAAATCATCAAAAAACAAAACAGCTAGCAGCTGTGCTCTGCTTAAGTCACTCGCAATTTTCCGCTATCTAGCTGTTCATTCACAGCCCGCTTATCCGCTCCGTATTACTTACCCGCTAGTTCCATATCAGTGAAAAGGTATGATAGTATATAAAGCCACTATAACCAGAAGCAACTGCATCTGCGTGTCAGTAGGAATACAGAACACTGATTATAAAATACTACGGAAACAGCCAGCCATATTAGAAGGTTTAAAGATTTAATCTACATGGTTTCGGTAATTCTCTTAGACCTCTTTATCACTCAGTGCCACGAGCGCTTCTATACGATAAATTCTTATTGCACCTTCCATTTGAATAAAATCAGTTTGACTTATCGTACAACAAACATGTGTGAAACAATCGCAGTTAGATTAATAGTTTTATGGGGTGTAGTATTGTTGTGTAGTGCACAGTCTTACACCCTTTTCTATCATATTTATACGAAAATCTGCTTATCAATGTAGCCCGGTCATCAGGACAAAGTGACGATTGCGCAAGTAGATAGACGATGTTCTGATTGACATTAATGATTATTTACAGCTAGTTAAAGAGCAAAAAACAATATTGTGTTTTGACGTTGGATTTGCAAACAAGTGTGTTTTGTTGAGACGCGTAGTGACTTTTTTTAATACTACACAGTGTATGCATGTTTATAATATTTTCTTCTGAGTTTAAGAGCGATTTTGAGTTCTATGAAACCTGAAGAAATTTTTATTTGACTTAGCACTGCGAACTGCGTACTGCTTCTGATGCCAGCGGAGATACCAACACAACAACAGGAGTTAATACTGTATTTACGATCAAAACTTAATATAATTTTTACGTAATAGAAGAACCAAATAGAAATTAATCTAGAAAAAAGACATAAACTTCTAACGTATAAGAAGTAGTAGTAGTAGATATTCGCGGCGTTTATAAATCGGAGCCTAAGAATCAGTCAATAAATTTAAATCAAAAAAGTATTATGTGATATGCTTTTATTTCAAAAAAGATTCTTACAATTACAAAACAGATAAATATTAATATTAAAGACAATGAGATCTAAGCTTACGTTTAACATTCTTAATTATTTTCCTTGACATTTTTCTGATATGAAATCTTAACTTGATTGGTTTATATGTATACGTTTCATATTAAAGTTTATAACCAGTTCATAATATGTAACATTCTATCCAAGTTTTTTTTCCACTAAACATAAATGTTCTTGTTTGCGTTGTCTAAGTATTAAATACTTTGTTTATTATAACTAACTAATAGATCTAACGGCTTTAATAAAAGAATTCCGACAAACTTGCTTTCGACTTGAATTTAGAATATATTTACTAACGCGAAAATAACTATAAAAGATTAGATATTAGTTACATTACTAGCAAATTCTGTATTATATCTCCTAACGCCTTAGTAAATAGACAATGAATTACCATCAAACTAAAGTTTGTAGAAAATAAAATTTCAAACTCGGTTCATTAAAATTAACTTGATTGCGACGATTCATATTATCTGCGTCGCATTTATCTTGTCAATGAATTTTTGTGGTCACATTGATGTCAGTCCAATAAGTTCATATCGTTGTATCGTAGTATCATAGACCATAGCCCTTATCTTACAATTAACAATCAGACGAATGACCTTAAAGGGACTTTAAAAAGGTACTATAAATATCCCTGAGAAAGATAGGCCAGATAAATGAAGAAGAGTTCTTAATGTCTTGTCACAAGTGCGGCTGAAGCGTCTGTGATGATGAGAAGCATTTTGGCCAATGCCATAGTTATGGAACCGTCAGGAGCGGAAGCATTCCTTGCAGCCAGATGTCAAGGTTATTTATGTCTAAGCCGGCGGTCGGAAAGCGCAAAGTTTGAAGTAGCACACCATCTGTGATCCTGTAAAAGAGACAAAGTATTTATATTTCGTGTGAAACAATCGCAAAGACAAAGACTTTTAATTTCACATAAAGTATGGTAGATAAGTGGTCTTAAAACTTAATAAAGTCCGCATATTTCACCAGTAACTGGTACGCAAAAATATAATCAAAGGATTCTAACATCACAATAATAAATTTATTCTTTAAAATATTCACTCAGTGAATAAAAACACTCATCAACAAGCCATTTTTTTAATTGATCTTTAAATTTGTTCAATGGTATCAGCTTAAGGTTAGTGTCGAGCCTATTATAGACTTTAATGGACATGACATAGCTGTCCTTCGCATAAGATGCAGTAGACATGATTGGCATAGTCAGCTTATTTGGATACCTACTTGTATCTTTACGATCTTTTGATACAATTCGGGATGTGACCGATATAAAGTTTATTTCAAATCAATAAGCCAACTGCCATCCATTTCTGAACATAAGCGTCCCTGAAGAAGCAGTAACCATATTGATTTTCTGCAGAACGCTTTCATCTGATACCAACCATCTTTTATTTTCGATTTTTGACCTACATCTTGACGTGCTTATCGCGCGGAGGCGCTCGATATTTGGTGGAACGACTGGCCTGACTGACTGATCATTTCCAACCATTGAGTACCCCATTAAATTACTACGTGCCAACTATACTCACCTATAGCTTTCCCTTTCTTGATCTTCCATTTCGGCTGCTTTAGAACCTTAGCGTAAACCCGGGGTGGCGGATTGGGGCTTCCCAAGTTGGAGAGTCTTTTGAACACCGATCTTTTGAGGTTTAGTGGTTCTGGCAAGTGATCCCACTCGGATAACATATCACCGTTTGAGCTGAAATAATAAATAAATAATTATCTAACACCAATTATTTAGTCCTTACGTACAATTATGCCTGTTTTCCCGAAATAGTAGTCAGAGCCATATTAACGCCTTCATTTCGCCAATTACGTTGTTCGTGGCGGGCCGCTTACCGGGAACTTTTATGTTCGCCAGAGCCTCGTCTGTCTGAAATATTTTTTACTCATACGAATACTTATTCGAAATCTCGTCGGCATAAAATAGTTAAACAAACCGCGATTTAAATCCATAAAGTTTATTTTAATTGCAATGTTCATGTGAATGATGAATTATGAATGACTTTAATTTATAAAACTGAAACCTTTCAGGATTTTTTTTGACTTTCTTATTTTTTTTACAAAAAGTTGTTTTTGCGTTTTAATTGCTATACCTAAGTTCTCAAGTAATGTCCTAATAATATAATGTTTAGACATGCGCAAGACAGTACTCTGTTAAGTAATGCCATATTGCATCCAGTCATGCCAGGTCTAGAGTCATGTGTCGTATATAATTTTGCCGGGTAATAGGTACTATTACAGTACGCGGTCGCGTAATATTACGCGTAATGCATTACTCGCAGTAGTTACACATCTTTATTATTCATCATCATCATTTCAGCCCATTAACGTCCCACTACTGAGCACGAGCCTCCTCTCACATATCAAGGTGTGAGGGTATTGGGATGACCCAATGAACCCCACCACACTGACCCAATGCGGATTGGCGGAGGCAGGTGTATGGCGTCCTGCTGTTAGAATTTATCAAGCCGCCCATGAGGCCTCTAACATGGCTTAACGACTACCACATTTAGTAATAACCGGGACCAACGGCTTAACGTGCCTTCCGAAGCACGGAAACGCTCGATATCAAATGCCACACAAACGGTCACCCATCCAAGTACTGACCTCTGTAAACTCTGCTGTACTTCGGTAATCGTTTCCGACCCCCGAGCACCACAGAGCTACGAGCGCTTCAGTAATCTATAGTAATAACAATATAATACTAACGTGACATCAGTTCTGTAGTTAGCTACATCCTGTGACTGCAGGGCCTGTAAGATCCTGTACAGTCTCATGTCGTCATTGCTGGCCTGGATCTTTTCCGCTATGGATGGTGAATCAATGTTGACGTCTCCCTAAAAATTATAGATTATATTAGGGTCATATTTACATATTCCTATTACTGAATATTGTTCATCAACTCATATCATAATACCATACCTATTACTGGATTTTAATCATATAATAGGAAGCCATTATCCATAATACTGATATCCACATTATCCAAAGCCAAGTTTGTGAGTTGGGGATAAAGTTAGGGATTGAAAATTTTGAGTTTATTTTTCAAATGTGCGATACTAAAAACGTTTGAAATTATTTTATATTTATAATAATTTTATATTATTTTTATATTTATTTGGATACCTACTTGTACTACGCTACGCTCTTTTTGATACAATTCGGGATGTGACCGAATAAAAACACAAGTCTCACATATATATATAAGGATGCAACAGTTAATATTTTAAGGTACATGATGTCAACATTACATATTGCTCTTATACAGGCTTTCTGGGAAATAAATGCTCGCTTTATATAAAAGGATTACCCCAAATAATAATTCCATATCTAAGTAACGATCCTACATAGCCATGATACGCTTGTATAGCAGATGATAAATTGCTAACTTTAACTAGTCGCCATAAGGCATAAGTAAATAAGTGTATTTTATTACAAATCCCGTTATTATATTTTTTCCCAGTTGCATTTGTTGTCTAAAACTATACCAAGAAATTTTATTTCATTCTTTTCTAGATTTTTTTTATCTCGAACTGTTACAGTTAGGGGATGTTTTTTGGATTTTATGTATAAACTGTACGTATGCTATTTTTCTAAATTTAATTTCAAATTATTATTATTACATAGCCAGTAATCTATTTTGCAAATGGTTTCATTAATTTCAAGATTATAATTCTTACTATTGTTTTTAGGTATAATTATACTAATATCATCAGCAAATAGAGTGCACTCGTAATCAGTAACATCAGATCAGTAATATATAATAAAAATAATAAGGGTCCGAGGATACTTCCTTGTGGTACACCTACATTATTGATTTTAATTAAGGATCTATAATACATTCACATTATTATTTACTTCTATTCTCGCAATCTCTACAAATTGTTTTCTATTGGTAAGGTAACTATGAAGCAAACTATGAGCCAATCCTCTAATACCATAAAATTTACATATTTGGAGAAGAATGTTATGTCATACTAGATCAAAAGCACTACTCATTTCAAGAAACATCGCTGTTACTGGCTTTCTGTTATCAGATTGTTGCAGTACTTTATTGACTAGTGAGAAGCTACAGTCGTTGATTTCCAATTTTAAAAAACCAAGTTGTTCTGATTTTGATAATTGAAATTTTGTAACAAAGTCGATTATTCTAACATATATTTCTTTTTCATAAATCGATAAAACTGGTATTAAAGCTATTTGTCTATAGTTCTCTACTTTATCCCTTTTGTTATTTTTATGAATAGGCTTAATAACCGAGATCTTAAGTGCTTCTGGATAAACGCCTGTACTAAACGACAGATTTATCAGATGTGCTAAAAATATTAATGTAATCATTTACAGCATAATCAGTTTCAAAGGTCAAGAAAGTCCTTTTGCAGACCAACATAAAAGGGATTCGGGAATCTAATTAAGTAATGTGTATTAATAATACATGAACATGAATACTTTTTCATATCTGGGTGTTTTCTTTGTATTTTAAGGTGTCTTTGAAAAAAAAAGAAGAATTTAGGTGTATTTATCTGTTATTTAGTATTCATTACACATTAATATGACCTGATTAATGATATCTCTGAACAAAATAATTGGTATGACGTATTTATTTTTTGGGACTTCGTTGGAGTGTGTACACTGGAACGGTACAGACGAATAGTGGCCGTTTCATACAGGCAATTCTAATATGAATGACTCAAAACATGAATATTGTTAATGTTATATTCTATTGCAATGTATAGCGTCACAGACAAATGAAAATTTCAATTTGAGTACCTAACCAATTGATAAATTGATAATAGTTTCTAGCCAGTTCTTCGGCGGTGGCTCGGAACTGGCACTTAGATTCAATAACATTTTTTTTTTGTCATATCAATAAACCTAAGCTTCGTGATTCATATTTCGGTTCATCTTCAGTGTCATCATATTTCGGTTCTTTTTTACATAAAATTTTTACGTTTTCAAAATTTGAATGTTGATCTTTAAAACAATAAAGTTAATAGTTATTATTATTATTTTTTTAATAACCCACCGTTATAACACATTCATCTTCGAAATATCACAAGTTTTGGAAAATAATACAAAAACTGCGAAAATAACGCTTCACTTTCCCGCCAAGAAGTCATGACAGAATTTTTATTTTCTTTTAAATAATGGCTTCGTGCGGTTTGCACATTTAGCCAATGTCAAGTAAGAGATATATCAATAACATATAAATTATAGTAATTGAGAATGAGTGATAAAGATGATACATAGTAAATGAGATGCCCTCCCCCTAAACTCCTTGAGTCCTCTGTAAAGATGTGGGACTATATTAAGATCTCACATGGACTTCTTGAGGGAATTTGAAAAGTGATGTTGCACTGTTTTGTTTTATTTACCAAAACTCATGTACGTTCGCAATCACTTAACGCTTAATAATCCACCGTTATTACACATTCATGCTCGAAATATAATTTGAGAAATTAAAACAAAACTGCAGACATGACGCTTCACTTTCCAGCCAAGAAGTCATGACAGTATTTGGGATATACAGATATTTTTTTATATGTGACACGTCATAATGACTACATCCTGCCTGATGGTAAGCAGTCGATGCAGTCCAAAAAAGTTACGGCGCTGCTTTCCATGTAATATTGATATTAGAATTCCAATTGATATAAGAAACGAACTCAAAGACTCTCAATTTAATTAAAAAATTAAAAGTTTTTTAAAATCAAAATCAGAAGCGCTCGTAGCTCTGCGGTGGTCGGTGGTCGAAAACGATCACCGAAGTACAGCAGAGTTTACAGAGGTCAGTCCTTGGATGGGTGACCGTTTGTGTGGCATTTGATACCAAGCGCTTCCGTGCTTCGGAAGGCACGTTAAGCCGTTGGTCCCGGTTATCACTAAATGTGATAGTCGTTAAGCCATGTTAGAGGCCTAATGGGCGGCTTGATAAATTCTAACAGCAGGACGCCATACACCTGCCTGCGCCAATCCGCACTGGGTCAGCGTGGTGGAGTATGACCCAATACCCTCGCACCTTGATATGTGAGAGGAGGCTCGTGCTCAGTAGTGGGACATTAATGGGCTGAAATGATGAATATCAAAATGTTATTACTCATTGCAAGAGTTTTTCAATGAATAACCTGAACAGTATTAGTTTTAATATGGAACTTGTCTTGACTTACTTGAGTTACTATTTTTATGTTTTATTTATTTCGGTGTTGACATAATTTTTAAGAACTTCTTAACATATGATTAACGTAATAACTGATTGACTTCTTTTGTATTCGGGCCGACTTATAAAATTTAATTATTTAATTATTATTACGTGTTGTTGCTATTATTGTGATGCTCTTTCAGGGTTCATTTGTCGGATAATTTTATGTAAACATCTTAATAACCGCATAAAACAATGAATAAATGAATTATGAATTATAATAAGCACCAATGGTTTACCAAAGACTTCTATTGTCGACCAATGGCTTTTTATAAAGTATAGTCGCTATAATTTACATCCCGAATGCAAGGTGAGTAGTAGTAGTGTAAAGTCTGATCACACCAGATATCCTAAAATAAATAATTTATTGATTCAGGCGTTACTTTGCGGAAATCCATTGTAAGCAAGTGATGGATTAAAAATATCTTTGTAACAATTCCCGCGCTACTATAATTTCCCGAAAAATCGAGAAACGACACGTGTTTCGCCCTTACACAGGGCATCTTCAGGTAAGATAGGAGCCTCAGAACAACGATGTCTTAGACGATTCAACGATTGCTTCCTAAAATAAAATTAAATTAACTGACCTGATACACGATGTCTTCGGCGATTGCGAAGTCATCGCTGTTCTCGTTTGCCAAAGCAACTGCAACCACCATGAGAAACAGGAGACCTCTGCTCCACATCTGGGGACCTGAAGCCATTCTGAGAAGAAACGTGAAGGAATTAACTCATAAACGTTCAAATTTCTAACTGTTGTTGAGTTAATTATTGCTGTGTTCACCGTGCGATAACTGAAATCCTACCTAATCTAGTTGGACCAGTGGGTAATGAGCAGACCCTGAGCAGACCCTCAGCCTTAAGTTGAAGTCTAGGACAAACGAGATACTGCTAAGATAAAATAAATAAAACTACATACATACATAAATTCACGCCTGTTTCCCAGAAGGGGTAAGCAAAGGCATTATACGCCCACACTTCGCCTATGATAAAGTTGGTCCCACGTAATAGGTGGCGAGCCTATTGCCGCTTACCGGGCACTGTTATGTTCGCCAGGCAGGTGCACCACTTGCAGGTGAGGTTAGCTTGGGCTCCTTAGATCTCCCTCCCGAACAGGTCTCGGACGGGAAAAGGTTACACCCAGAGGTTGGAGACTCTGGGTGCCCTTAGTACTGACTACCGGGGGGAAAAAGAAAAGGGACCTGTGGAGGGCGCAGCGGGTGGGCCAGGAGGGCCCGTCAAGCAGCACCAGGAGGGTCTTAGGCAGCGGGGGCAGGGGGTTGCTGTCTTACCATGGACCCCCCGGGGAGTCAGCCACACACGCTATGGTCGCACAAGGAGGTAGGAGGGGCGCGTCCACTGCGCCTCTCTGAGGAGGGCCTCCCGGTTTTGGTCCGGGGTACGTTGGCCGCAGGCGAGTTTGTCAGACGCTGCTACCCCGGTACTAGCCTCCGCCTTTCTCTTAACAAGCGGCGGGCGTCGTCGGAAGAATTACTGCTGGCAGTCGCGTCTGCCGGTGGCGAGTCCCATATTCCTTTTGGTCCCTCTTTGGCCGGAAGGCAGTGCGTAAATACATTTTGTTACCGACGTAAAATAAAAAAGGGCTCCTTAGGTCTTGGTAGAATCCCTTCGCACCTTACATAAATAAAACTAAAAATACTTTATTTTCAAAATCCGTTACAATTATAGTTGACGGTTGACTCTATCCACAGGGTTTTCATCTTGGATTTAATACAGTTATGTAAATAGGTAAATTAATTTCAATCTAGAAAAAACCTTCTGATCTGCCAAATGGTGTATAAAGTAAAGCTTATAAGTAATAAGCACTTCATAAAAGTTCACGCAAAGAAAAATATCACAAAGGACTGAATATAATGGAAAGGTTCGAAATAAGTAAGTACTTATAACGTTACTTAAATATGCATGAATATTTCTTTCATCTGTGAAGCCTTAGGCTTCATCTTTTTTTCAAAAGAAATTTATATCTTATATGAAAAGAAAATTATCGAAATCATGATAGGTAGTTAGGTAGTGTTTAAAACTTCATTCATTTAGAAAATAGCGCCTGAGGCATATTATAAGGGAATATGAAATATGTACAAAAAAAGTATTTATAAATAATTTATTGATTCAGGCGTTTCTTTGCGGAAATCCATTGTAAGCAAGTAATGGATCAAAAATATCTTTGTTACAATTCCCGCGCTACTATAATTTCCCGAAAAATCGAGAAACTATTCAACACGACACGTGTTTCGCCCTTACACAGGGCATCTTCAGGTAAGATAGGAGCCTCAGAACAACGATGTCTTCACGACCAACGCTGAAACGAGAGACTCTCGTCATCACTTGTATTTATAAATGTTTATCCAATCAATCAAATTTTATTTGTAATAAATGTGGTACATAGTAATGATGGAAAAATAAATACAACACCTCACACTTAGCCTTTACAGACATACAAAATACAATCTTGTCATATTATTTAAAAACGAAAAGAAGAAATACAAAGATTAACACAAAATGTGCAAATTAATTGGGTTATCTAAAGTCTGGAACTATTAAAATACTCGTCAATACAGTAAAAACAGTTTTGTATCAACCAAAATTTCAACTTATGTCTAAATGTAACTAATAAATAAGAATAATAATAAATATTCTCTTACAATTACACCAATTATTTAGTTCCAAGATAAGTATCATTGAGAACTTGTGTTATGGATACTAAATAACGGATCATCATCATCATCATCATCTCAGCCCATTAACGTCCCACTACTGAGCACGAGCCTCCTCTCACATATCAAGGTGCGAGGGTATTGGGTCATACTCCATCACGCTGACCCAGTGCGGATTGGCGGAGGCAGGTGTATGGCGTCCTGCTGTTAGAATTTATCAAGCCGCCCATTAGGCCTCTAACATGGCTTAACGAATACCACATTTAGTTATAACCGGGACCAACGGCTTAACGTGCCTTCCGAAGCACGGAAGCGCTCGATATCAAATGCCACACAAACGGTCACCCATCCAAGGACTGACCTCTGTAAACTCTGCTGTACTTCGGCGATCGTTTCCAACCACCGAACACGGCAGAGCTACAAGCGCTCCGAATAAGGTTAGGTTGACAATTTATTAATTTTGATGGCTAGTTAAGACTAGTTGACTAGTTAGTTTGACGACCGATATGGTGTGGAGTTCAGTATACCTGCACTTCAATCCAAAGTCGTGGGTTCGATTCCCACACTGGACAAATCTTTGTGTGCATAAACATGAATATTTGTTCTGGTCTGGGTGTTTTCCTATGTATATTAAGTATGTATTTACAAAAAAAAATATGTAAGTATGTTTATCCGTTCTTTAGTATCCATAACACAAGTTCTTAATGATACTTATCTTGGAACTAAATAATTGGTGTTTGCGGGATTGTTCGAAAGGGTTACCGCGGCCTTGGTGTTACAGGCTCAAGAAGGAACACGGATGGTTTTTAGTCAGTAGAAGTCTGACACACCCTCCCGATCCAACCACAGCGGGAGAAGGTCATTTGATGATTTTCCATCCCAAAAAAAAAACAATAATTGGTGTGATTGTAAGAGTAATTTTATTTATTTATTTTTAGTTACATGCAAGCCTATTATAAGCCCACATTGCGCCAATTTTAATGTTGGTCCCACGTAATTGGTGGCGAGCCTGTTGCCGCTTACCGGGATCTTGTATATTTATCAGAGCTTCCTATGTTGATCGGCAGGTGCACCACTTGCAGGAGAGGTTGGTTGGTTCTTAGCGTAATTGACGTTATGTGAGCGTACAATACGCCCCTGCCTATCCCTTCGGGGAAACAGGCGTGATATTAAAATAAAATATACTTTATTGTCTTTAAGATCAACATGATCATTTAGATTCGTCAAACATTCAGACACAAAATTGAAATTCGATATATTTTTTTTAACAACAATGAAAGAGATATGAGCGATACAATAATAAAGAATTAAAATCAAATGGGTTCTTTGTCAGATTTGTCAAGGTTTGTCAGTTTATTCGACTGTTGTGGTTTTTCTCAAGATCAGTTTCTGTCTTTCGTGTCAGTCTGTCGGTGATTCTTATCGGGAGGATCTGTCAGTCAGCCTGTCGTGATTCTAAAGGAGGGAGGGGATTGTCCGTCAGTCTGTCGGTAACTCTAACGAGGCATGTTATATATGTATGTAATTATGTATCGTATCCGACAACCTAGAACCGCCGAGTCCACTTAAGCTTTCTTGAAACAACGGGTTCC
Source organism: Musotima nitidalis (assembly GCA_949126915.1). Lineage (NCBI taxonomy): Eukaryota > Metazoa > Arthropoda > Insecta > Lepidoptera > Crambidae > Musotima > Musotima nitidalis. The sequence goes on from OX421425.1 coordinate 17,481,125, forward strand.
ATAGAAGCTTAAGTAGAAATAAATGTCTTGAAATCAAAGTCAAAGTCAAAATACTTTTTATTTCATAAACTATTACATAGTACTTGAAAACGTTAAAATTATAAAAAAATAACAAAAACAAATAAAATATAATTATACTAAAATCACGAAGCGTAGATTCACTTGCAACCAAACAATTTAAAAAAACAAAAAATATTTAAGTGTAAGTGAATCTAAGTGCCAGTTCCGAGCCACCGCTCTGTAAGAAGAACTGGCAAGAAACTCACAGGCTATGCTCTTTTAAATTATCGATTGGTTAGTTACAATCTTCATTTGTCTGTGACGCTATACAATGCAACATAATATAATAAAAATCGAAACGTTATTACTAAAAGTAGAAGTTACTCTGCGAGAAATAAGTTTACAAGATGATTAGTGCTCCGGACCAAACTTGTTACGAAGAGATATTGTTTAAAAACATTTTTGATTTAACTTTTGAAAGGAAAAATCTAATATTACGGACCTGTGCCTTGAAAAAATTGCTACCTCTCATAATATTATCATATCCTAGCATTATCCCGGTTGCCCTTGTTTTAAGTTTAAGATCCAGGGTCTGCTAACATCTTATGTATTTTATTCTTTAATTATCGTCTTTAAATATCACAATCGTCTGGCCGTGAGATGGGAAGGGAATAGGCGAATTTTATAGCGGGGCTGAGGTTTGAATAAACAAACCGAAGATTTTATAAATAAGGAGACTCAAAATAGCATTGCTTTTTATTCACGAAATAAAACATAATATTATGTTTATAGCATTTACCTAAGAAAAAGTTCTAATAGGATTAGATTTAAAAGAAACATACATACATACATATTATCACGCCTGTTTCCCCGAAGGGGTAGGCAAAGGCTTACAATACGCCCACACTTCACCATTCATATTGTTGGTCTCACGTTATAGGTGCATACATACATAGGTGCGTACATATTATACGACCGATATGGCGTGGAGGTCAGTATACCTGCACTTCACTCGAGAGGTCGTGGGTTCCATTCTCACACAGAACAAATCTTTGTGTGTTATAAATATGAATATTTGTTCTGGTCTGGGTATATTAAGTATGTCTTTACAAAAAAAAAGTATTTATGTATGTTTATCCGTTATTTAGTATCCCTAACAGAAGTTCTTAATGATACTTATCTTGGAACTAAATAATTGGTGTAAGTGTCAGAAATATTTATTTATTTATTATTTATAAGAAAGAATGCCCGCTACAAAAAGTGTGGGGCTCACTGCGGCAGACGCGACCACCGCCGACCTATCTATAAACTTGCATGACTGTCGGCAACGAGAGAAGGATCTGCTAACTGGTTTAACCAGATTTGGCTAAATTTCAGTTACCACGTGGAACCACAACCTAGAGGGCAACATCATTCTATGGTTAAAGCAGTTGTCAGGCTGTAAGAAGACACTCACTTCCTAATAACGACTGCTAAAAGTTTTCTATCTCTAAAAATTTTTTATTAGAAAATTTTTCTGCACATATTCATTAGATAAAGTAATAATTATATATACATACATAATGTCACGCCTCGTTTCCGTGGGAGTAGGCAGAGATCACGACTTTCCACTTGCTACGATCTTGACACACACTTTAGCTTCATTTACACTGATTAACCTTCTGATACACGCCCGTCGGCTTAGCGTACTTTTGACCTGCTCTTACTCCAGTAATAATCAGTAGTAATAGTAATAATAGTACTATTTGAAATCGCCGCTATTAATAGAATTATAATATATTTACGATTAGGGGGCATTTTATTTTCATTACAATTTTTAGAGTATAGTTAGGTAATTCATGGCAGAAATATAAAATGTTTTTATAGCTTCGCTCGGACGATCCCCGAAGTAGAGCAGAGTTAACAGAAGCCTATCTTCCATGGGTAGGGCTGCCAGATTTGTCCTATTCTGAAGGGTGCGGGGGTCCGGGGTCCGTACGGCCAGAGATAAAACCGGGAGAAAGCCGAACCCTTTTATTGTTAGGGAAGGCAAAACCATATTTTTTTTTTAAAGATAACCGATGTAATAAATCTTAGTTAGAAATTCAATAAAAATACCCAGCAAGCAATTATTAATTAGAACGATGTTTTTGTTGCTAAAATTATTGTCCGGGGAAATAACATTTTTTCTCCTTAATGATAGGTATTTATGTTGGAACTATATAATTGGTGTAATTGTCAGAAAATATTTATTTATTTCTTTTAATTTAAATAAACTTTTTGTCTGGTTTATCCTGGCGTCGGCAATTTAGGTGTTGGCAGCCCTATCCATTAGCGCCCGTTGGAATTGCATATCGAGCGCTTTATCCCAAAATTACCTGCTTAACCTTAAAATTTCCAGAAAGTAGGTAACATTACCCTAACAAAATTGAGGGTGTCCGCTGTAAGCTTATTACATTTTAGAGTGCTATGAATTATAGAACAATGGTATGTATTATAAATACTAATAAGCAATTCTTAACAATATTAGGGGGCTTATTACAAAATGTGATTTAAATTTAGACCGGGCTTAAAACTAGTGCTGTTACCGTCTTCATCTTATCAAATGAAAGTGACAGCACTAGTTTTAAACTCTTGCTCTCTGTTGCGTTAATCAATTTTATTTTCTTCTGCGTTTGTTTTTGAATCAGCTGGCAATTAGTATCGGTAGCTATATAAATAAAATGTTCATTACTGAATGAAATTCCAATTACTGACACCACAAAAGGATAGCAACCGCAAAAGTGCGTCGGAAAAAATACTTTTCAAGGCAACAGGATATTTTTGTTGGAGTACCCCCGACTGGTCTCCACCTTGTCGTGGTAGGGGGGCTGAGTACCTCCCAGTAGGGCGGATAAGCCGCTATGGAAAAGGTAACACCATGAAATTGACGACTCTGGGTGCCCTTAGTACTGACTTCCGGGGGGGAAACTAACAGGGACCTGGGGAGGGCGCAGCGGGTTTGGTCCGGGGGACGTTGGCCGGCAGTTGTTGAAGGCAGGGCGTAAATGCATTTTGTTACCAAATAAACAAATGGTTATTACTGTATACGGTAGTCGTTGAGCTAGATCTAACAGTAGAACGCCGGACACCTGCTTGTATGACATGAGTCCTTCGCACCACGTGCTTTTTCGGACTATTTTTAACTACTTTCTGAAAGGCGTAAAGTTTTTCTTAAGGGGTAGGCACATCTGTCATATTTCCACTTGCTACGATCCTGTCACGCACTCAACTTCTCTCTACTTTATGCTTTCTCTTCCAGAGCAGTTTGTTTGATCGTATAATTAAAATTTTCTCCAACAATATTTAAGGAATTCTCTAAACTCTTATTTAAATGAATCCACTTTCAATTGCAAATCTTGTTTTTACGCAACCTAATTGTATTTTTATATCACAGCTAATATTGGTTAAGAATAAGTCTGTCGTGGAGTCCCTGCGGCATAAGCTCCGTCCTTCGACTCGCAAAATTTAAATTAAATATGGTACGAACATAGAAACAAATTGAGCCTGAACGCCTGTTAAACAAGATGAGAGAATATAGAAATCATTTGTTGGTGACACTATACATGGTCTTAGATGATAGCTGTGACTACACTTTTTGCAACGTATTATAAATATTACAAGCTGTCTTGGCTATAGGTTTGACGACTTGCAGCCTCCCAAACAGGCCGGTTTCCGAAAATGCTTTTCAACCATAGACCACATACATACGCTGCGGCAGGTTATACAGAAGACCGAGGAGTACTTTGCTTAGTGTTTGTGAACTGTGGCAAAATTATCTATAAATACATTTAATAACTACATAATTATAATGTAAATTGCGCCAGAAGGCTTATTATAATGTGAAAGATTTTATGAACGACAATGCTGCCTGGAAGTGACATGAATTGCTCTTTTCCTAGATTTTATTATATTGCATTGTATATCACAGATAAATGAAGATTATAATTAAAGTATCTATATAATAACTATGCTGCCATAGACGCTCTCCGTAATTAAAATTAATATATTTTAATTGTAAAAAAAAAATATTTTTAATGTTTAGTTATAGTTTATAGTAATTGACCCTTCAGTTAAACTGTTCGAACAGTTATATTAGACATTTTTTAAAACTTATATGTAATAATAATAATAACCAATTGACAATTTAAACGAGCATAGCTTGTGAGTTTCTTGCCACTTCTTCTTATAGAGCGTTGGCTCGGAACTGGCACTTATACGATTTTTTTTATTATTGTTTTGTTGCATGTAAGTGAATATAAGCTTCTTGATTTCAGTGCAGTTTTTTTAAATATTATATTTGATCTTTTCAAGTACTATGTATTAGTTTATGATTTATTGTTGAGTATTAGAAACAGATAACTTCTATTAGATCCAGAATTCAGATCATTTTATTATATTCCGATAAATTATTCAAGCACTGGCTAAGATGCGGGCTAGACTTAGAAATTAGCAATAAAATTACACAAATTAATGTATTTCCTCTTTTTAAAGGCTTAAAAGTTCCTCAAAAGTACTTAAGTTCGCTACCTTTGGACAAATTTAAATATTTGACCTTTTCATTTGTACATCTGACAATGGTCCCATATTCCCGCCCTCATATCAATGATCATTATGTGGCTCAGGTGCTCGAATCTAAAGTTGATGCTATTTGGAAACCTGTTCGAGAACTTTCTTCTCATAGTAATTTTCTCTAAGCCCTTTTCTTTGAATAATTTGCTAAATGGCTTCTAAATTCTCCGCTCCTGAGGTCGTGGGTTCGATTCCCATATAGGACAAATCTTAGTGTTTAACATGAATATTTGTTCAAGTCTGGGTGTTTCCCGATATATTTTAAGTATGTACTTACAAAAAAATAGTATTTATGTATGTTTATCGGTTATTTAGTAGCGGCGGCGATATCCAAGTGGCGAGACCCCTTGCCTTTTAATTAAGAGGGTCTCAGGTTCAAACCCTGTGACTTTCGAACCTATGACTTTTCGAAATTATGTGCGTAATTATCGCTTGCACCGTGCCTCGGAAAGCATGTAAAGCCGTTGGTCCCGGCTGTCATGAACATCTATAGCAGTCTTTAACAGGAAGTCAGTGCCTTCTAACATCCTGACAGCTGGTGTAACCATAGAATGATGTTTCTCTCTGGGTTGAGGTCAGACGGCAGTCGCTCTACGTAATAACTGAAATTCAACTGGTTAAACCAGTGAGCAGACCCTGGGCATAGGGCCCGCCCGGTCGAGTCTAGAGCAACCGGGAAAATGCTAGGATATAATCATCGGTTATTTAGTATCCATAACACAAGTTCTTACTTATCTTGGAATTTTAAAAATGGTGTAAATATTTATTTATTTTTATTTTATTTATACGCCACGAATATATTTTTTTTAAATATAAGTAAACGAACAAAGCTAAAATAAAGCCCTTTTTACTATCAACCCTATTATAGCTTACCTTTATTTAAAGTTGTAGGTAGGAATAGATCTTAACCTAAGTTTTTAACCCTAATTTAGTATCCCTAGAATGATAATTTTATACCTATAAAGTCTAGACTTTATCCTTGGGGTAGTCTTAAGCTCTAGAGCTTAAGACTACTACTATGACAACATATTTAATTACTAACTATTTATAGCTTACCTTAATTTGTAGTTGGAGGTAGGCAAAGTCGTTTTCATGTAGCAGGTAGGCAGGTATGCAGGTAGGCAGGCTCAGGATTAGTTGAAGAGAGAGCTATGCAAACCCGACTGCGAGCTCGGCCCGTCTGTCGGCATTTATAAGGCCCGCAATCGGACACGGAGCTAAAATAGATGGAGCTACCACCTTATACCTGAGATTTAAGAGATGTGCTTTTTCTATATATACATATATTCAATAATTAACTTTTTCAAATTGTGTTGGAATGTCTAAAATGTATATTATATAAGATAAATTGTCCATATAAATTTTAAGTAAATGTCAATAAAAAGATTATGAAAATTACACAGAAAAAACCTTATCCATAAATAATTTTCAAACATTTTCATAAATTTTGATACCTTTATAGTTTATTAGGAATAACCCTTCTAATCCTTAAGACTTATTTATTTATATATTAATCATTATTGCACACAAAAAAGTAAAACAAAGGCAAACTTAATGCTGAAGGCATTCTCTGCCAGTTAACCATAGGGTTAGCAGAGAGGTTTAAAGCCCCCCCCCGACTGGCCTCCACCTTGTCGCGGTGGGGGGGCTGAGTACCTCCCGGTAGGGCGCAGATGGCGCTAGGGAAAAGGTAACACCCAGAGATTGGCGACTCTGGGTGCCCTTAGTACTGACTACCGGGGGGAAAACTAAGAGAGACCTGTGGAGGGTGCAGCGGGCGGAAAGTTTTGTGGGGGCATCTAGGGAGAGGGAGGCGGGGGGGGTTATATCAGCACATGGTAGGTAATTAGTGATTATACAAGGATCTACTCTTTATAAACAACGTAGGTGGCATGTTAGACCATGTTAGAGGCCACATTGGGCGGCCCTCCAAATCACTGTAAGACGGACTGACAAATCTTGAGAAAAACCACAACAGACAGATAAACTGGCAAACCTTGCCAAATTCAGACATAGAATCCATTTGACGACCGATATGGCGTGGTGGCGAGTATACCCGCACTCCACTCCTGAGGTCGTGGGTTCGATTCCCACACAGGACAAATCTTTGTGTGTATAACAATGAATATTTATTCTGGTCTGGGTGTTTTCCTATGTATATTAAGTATGTATTTACAAAAAAAAAGTATTTATGTATGTTTATCCGTTATTTAGTATCCATAACACAAGTTCTTAATAATACCTATCTTGGAACTAAATAATTGGTGTAAGTGTCGGAAATATTTATTTATTATTATTTATTTGCTTTTATTTCTTTGAAATGGTACCGGTCATATCTCTTTCATTGTTGTTAAAAAAAAATATCGAATTTCCATTTTGTGTGTAAATATTTAACGAATCTAAATGATCATGTTTATCTTAAAGACAATAAAGTATTTTTTTTTATTTTACTCTGCCAATCCGCATTGGGTCCCCGTGGTGGAGTATACCCTATCTTTATACCCAATACCCTATCTCTCACCTTGGCTTGTAAGGGGAGGCTCGTGTGAAGCCGAAATTGAAGTGAGCTGAAATAGATATAAGGTAGTGTATAATAAAAAAACCAGTCCAACCCATACATAATAAATCTTTATTACGCATTCCAGTATTTACTGTAAAAATTTACAATGACAACCGCACTAGGCGGCCATCAACAATACGGTTTCCTTAGGACTAAAGAGATCCAAATTCAAATACAAGAATGAAGTAAGTTATATAACAAAAAGGTAACTATTGTGTGAGTGTATGCGTGTGTGTGTTTGTGTGTGTGTGTGCGTGTGTGCGTGTGTGTGTGTTATATGCAAAATGTTCGGCTTCTTACTGTGTACATGTTACAATACAACAACAAAAATAAACACACATGCAGCGGCTTGTAACGTCCTCACCATATATTTGCCAATTAGATCATTTGGAAAGCACGGAAGCGCTGGATATTAAATGAAACACAAACGGTCACCTATCTAAGGAGTGACCTTTGAGAAGTCTGCTTCACTATTTTTTTTCTTAGATATGGACTCAATCGTTTAGAGTATTTGCCAGTGTCAAATAATTAAAATAATCAAGTTATTTGCATAAATGTAGTTTACTTCAGCGATAGTTTTCGTTTTAGTACCACGGAGCTACGAGCACTTACCATGAGCTCGTATAGTAAATAGAATTTTAAGTGCCACATCCAGTAAAGTCACAACTTCATCCAACCCTTGATCTCGGGCACACCTGTTGCTTAAAGCCTTTCCAGAAGCTTCCTGCCACGTAACAAACCGTAAATTCGAAACTCCACTCATCTGTGTAACTGCTGGCTGCGACATGGAATGCCTCATCAAACTTAGTCAGGATATTGTATGAACTTAACCAATTTAACTAATGATTGAACTGATGAACTTGTAGTGATTTTAACTGAAGAAAAATATTGTGATTTTGGCTTACAATGGACTTCAGACGACCAGTTTGGCGCTATTGTTAGAGTTAGTTACTTAGTCAAGTCCTAAGATCGCGGAATCCTTTCTCATACAGGACAAATATATATATATTCGTGAATATGTATATTTGTTTTGGTCTTAGTGTTTTTTGTGTTACTAGATAGATTATGTAAAAACACACCCTAAAAAAACCAAACCCACAAGCTCTGCTTAGTTTGAGTCTAGATGGCGATGTGTAAGAAAATTTATTTTTTAATATTTTTAATAATTGTGCCCACTTTTCGGTTGAAAACACGATACGAAGGGCCGATTTTATACTCTTATACTCAAGCTGTGTTTTGGTATGTATAGCATGTGGAAGGATGTGATCTCTGCCTACCAATACGGAAGAAAAGACTGATAATATCATCATTACCAGCGCAAGGGCGTCCAATGTTGGACCTGCAAGATGGAAGGAAGACTTTTTGATGGAAGTGTCCGACTTTGAGCGTTTGGCGTCCATCTTGCCGGTAGACATCAAACGCGTGGGACTAAAAATATATAATTGGCGGGTTGTGGGCAAAGAAAAGACCCTTTGGGAAAACAAGCTTAATTATAACATAATTATAATTAATATATATACATATAATTGCATGTTATATTGCTGCTAATGAAGCTGGTGTAATAAAGATATAGTGACAAGAATTGAGAAGGTATGCTTAGATGGTTTGGTCATGTTGAGAGGATGAATGAAAGTAGACTAACGAAAGTACCCTAAACCGACGGGCGTGTATGAAGAGGTTAATGAGTGTGAATAAAGCTAAAAGTGTGTGCTGAGATGCCCGAGATCGTAGCAAGTGGAAGGATGTGATCTCTGCCTACCCCTACGGGAAAGAGGCGTGACATTATGTATGTATGTATGTATAATGCATGCAATTGTCAAATCACAAAACTGAAAGATCAAACTTCAACTCAATAAAACGATCATTGCTTTGATTTTCTCTGGTTTCATTCCGTAACCATCTACTGATCCAGTTACCAGATACTCATCACTGGTAGTTAAACGTTAATCATAATAATAAATTACAATATTGTATGTTTAATTATAAGACAATCTTACAAAATTAATTGAAATTCATCAAATCAGCCATATAAAGTCCACTGCTGAACAATTGGCCTCCCCAATAGATTACATTCTATCGAGGTTTAAATTAATTCATTAGGAAATGTGCCCATAATCATTGTTTCTTTATAAAGGAGATGGTTTTGAAAAGTCTTTCTATTTTAGATGTTACGAGGTCGTTCAAGTTTACGTAAGCAGATTATTTGAAAATATTTTATTTTTTTAATTTATTGAACACATGATAAGGATAACTGAAATATTTACAATAATTTACCAAAATCACATAAAGCTTTTAAGGTTTTTCTGTACTCCGCTGCTAAATAAAATTTAAAAATTCGGAAATCATTAATATATGTATCTTTTTTTAGTTTTCAAATTTTTCTATCACCCCAAAATAAAATTATAATTTTTAATTTACAAGTCAAAATCTCTTATTCTACTTCTACTCGATAAACCTCTTATGAACGTGAACTTAAAAATAACTCACATTGAATTAATCGCGACTTAAATTAATTTTTTTTTTATTTAACTCCGGAAAAGTATCTACATAATGCCTAATCAGTTCTTAAGTAGGCGCATCATTTTCTTATTAGCAGAGAGGGTTCGTTGTAAAAGTTTCAACTTAAGTAATACATGTTGGAAAAGGAAAAGTATGCTTAGTACTTAAAAACTTAGCATTTTATCGTACAAGCCTTGTAAGTAATATAAGCTACAAGCAATATGCATAGAGCTTTCTTGGATATTAGACGAATTAGAGTAACGGCCTGTTTTACTATGTCTGGAGATTCTTGGCAATTAATTTTAAATCGGCAATTATTTAAAACATGGAATTATGAATGATATAAATACACACACGCACGCACACTAACACACACTTACACACACTCACACTCACACACTCTCTCTCACATACTCTCTCACACACACACACACCACACACTCTCTCTCACACACACACACACACACTCAAACACACACATAGCTTTGTGTAATTGTGCTAGTGTCTAGGTGCTTAAAAACAATCTCCAAACTTGGATTGTCCGTTTGTGTGGCATTTAATATGGAGCGCTCCCCAACTTTGGAAGGTCGTCTGTCCCAGTTATCACTTTTATTAACATTTGACGACCGATATGGCGTGGAGGTCAGTATACCTGCACTTCACTCCAGAGGTCTTGGGTTCGATACCCACATAGGACAAATCTTTGCGTGCATGAATATGAATATTTGTTCTGGTCTGGGTGTTTACCTATGTATATTAAGTATATATTTACAAAAAAAAAGTATTGAAGTATGTTTATCCGTTCTTTAGTATCCATAACACAAGTTCTTAGTGATTATAAGAGCATATTTATTTATTATTAAGTGGTGATCGTTAAGCCATCTTAGACGCCCTATTGGGAAGCTTTGAAAAATCTTACAGGTGGACGACACGTCTGCCTCCGCCATTTCTCACTTGGTAGGCTGTACTTGATTGGTGAGAGGAGGCTTGTGTTCAGTAGAGTGATGTGAATGGCCTGAGATGATTATAATAAAAACGGTATAAGGCTGCCTGTCCACTGAAGTGGAGCGAGGATGAGGAGCGGAGAAACGGACAAATATTATCCAATAGGAATCGCGGACAGAAGAGGAGCGACGATTAGTGAAATCTCATTGGTTGATATTTGTCCGTTTCTCCGCTCCGCATCCTCGCTCCGCTTCAGTGGACAGGCAGCCTAAAAGAGGGGTTTATCCTTACTCCCTTTGCTATTTTTCATAGTCTACATACTTTTAGAGTGTTGTTGGATACTGAATGAGCTTATTTGAAAATACTTTACCGGCTTATCATAATCCTACCCTATACGTATGGATGTACATATCTCCGGATAACTGTAATGGCCTATAAAATATTCAGGATAAAAGCATCTGACGAATAGTGACTACAATGTACAGACGGCACCTATTCAATGGCGACATCGCCAGTGTAAGTTGAGCTCTTCGATCGCTGTTATCGGTCGCAGGCTGAGCTGTGTCTAAGCCTTTAGACTTAGCTCAGCCCATTTACAACATTGCTGCTTATCAGTGGCGTAGCTAGGCGTGGGCGAAGCGGGCGGGCACCCACGACCTCGCCCTTTAAGGGCTCTTTTACTCGAACGTTAATGTATCCAACTACCAACTACCCACAGAACAATAACTAATACTACAAGTACCAATTAAAAGTATTTTTTAGTATCACAAAGGCCAGGCTAGGCTAGTTAACAGCGTGTCTGTTAAGGCGCTGCATTTGCATTTGCTGTTACTTTGTTTTATCGAGCACTGGCAACAATGAATGAATGAACACTTTATTGTACACCAAAATAAAGAGAAAAACAGCTATGGAATAATTTAATTAAAATTAATTGTACAATGGGCGGCCTTATTACTCACAGCAATTTCTTCCAGGCAACCTTGGGATGGACAGGACATGATAAGAAGTATACATGAGTGACAAAACTATTTCTTAGTCGGTTGAGTTCTGACCTTACTCTAGCAAAATGGCAACGCCATCTGTCGACGGCAAAGGAAATAACATATGTTTTTTAAGTACATATGAGGTACCTACATTTAAATTGATGTTTTGCATAGAGAAATAAAAATATAAATGATATTGTAGTTTTTTTTAAATTTAATTGATTATTATCTCTATGCACTTTTGCAATTTTATTGGGAGTTCAATTATTCCTTTGCTGATAAAACTGCGGGAGCGAGAATTAACAAAATCTTTGAAGGCGTTTTTGTTGAGATTTTTTTCCAACTAAGAAATTATTCAAATTCGGAAAACAGTGGTAATCGGTTGGATCAAGTTCCGGGGAGAATCTAGCTCCTTAAGGCATTTGTGCAGTGCGTTGTCCTGAAGCAGCAGCCCACTAGTTGACCAATCTCGGTTGTTTAACGGCTAGCTGCTCCATTATGTTGTCTGGTTGTTTGCGATACAGATATGCCGTAATCGTCTGACCAGATCTAAGGAAGCTGTAGTGAATGCATAAATAATAAATAAAATAATAATAATAAAAACTATTTTATTGTTTTCTTAATATTTAAATTTAAACCTAAACAAATGAAAAAACAATTTAAACATGAGAAAAAAATAACAAAGGAAATAAAAATCAAAGGATAAGAACACACACTTATTAAACTTAAAAGAACAAAAGAAAACAAAAGGTAGTGGCTCAGCTTGTGCTACCCGACGTATGTTACGCCGAGCAACGCTGGTTTTCAGCCGCCCCCGTTCTACACATTATTAAACAAAAACTGTCAGGGCCCACGCCCATAAAATAAAGAAGCATAAAGAAATACAATTATTGAACGGTGGTCCGCTTGCGGTTGAAAGCCGCCGCTCGCCACTCGTACAGGGGGTACCCTGGCCACCAGCGGAGGGGAACGAAGTGCTGTACCAAGGGGTCGCCCTGGCCACCAGCGGAGGGGAAAGGACTGCCGTACCAGGGGGCAGCCCTGACCACCAGCAGGAAGGGAAGGGAATGCTGTACCAGGGGGTGCCCTGGCCACCAGCAGGAAGGACAGGAACTGTACCGGGGTGTAGCCCCGGCCGACAGTAGGAGATGCAGAGAGAGGAATGAGACCCAACACGGACGGTTGAAATCTAATTTATTGCTTATAATTGTATGGTTTATATATTAATTACATGTTGTGTACACATATAAAGATATAAAGAAGTGCAACGTATGTGTAAAGTGCCGACGCTGCACGAGGATGTTGCAACTGGGCCGAATCGCCGCTGACCACGCTGACGCCAAGTCCAATGTACAAGATGTAGACTTGTACATACTGCCGACTCGGAAAAGAGACACGCCGTGCTGATGATGTCGGCGTGAATTGCAGATGGTGCAGGACGACTGTGGTTCAGGGTTGCCTCGCTGCTTCAGCTGCTGATGCAGACGCTATGTCCATTGTACAAGATGTAGACTTGTACATACTGCCGACTCGGAAATGAGGCACGCCGAGTTGAAGATGGAGCATGTGCATCTGTACATACTTGTACATTGTTTGTTTGTTTTTAACGCGACTTCTCAGTACTCTGGTGGAACCCGCTGGTGGAAAGCCAAAGACCGATTCGCTTTTTGATGCAGGTCTGGTTATTCTTCAGTGTATTCTTTAATCTTCATTGTCGTTGTTGCTATTGATAAATGTCGAGAAAGTTTGCTTGTCTTATATTAAGGGTATGGAGGTAATAGGAACGAGCGGACCAGTTATTTCTGTTAGTTGCATAAATTACTAATTGTGTAAGTTGCAAAAAGTGCATAATGGTTAAAAAGTAAAATATGTATAAAAATATTATATTGAAAATAAACATTGCATTAATGCAAAATTCTTTAAAATATAAAAAATATAATGCGTGGGAATCAAACTCATTACCGTAGTAACAAAGAGCAGATCTATGGACCTTCATGTCACACAAGTTGATAAATATAAATGTTAATACCAATACGGAGCTGCATGCTCGGTATCTTTCTTAGATGGTAAGAAGAGATATGGTATTGCAGAACTGAGCTGTTAGCTCATTATCCTTCCTGGTTGATAAGGATATTAAATGTCAAGTCTAAATGCAGAACTGAGCTGTTAGCTCATTATCCTTCCTGGTTGGTAAGGATATTAAATGTCAAGTCTAAATGCAGAACTGAGCTGTTTGCTCATTATCCTTCCTGGTTGGTAAGGATATTAAATGTCAAGTCTAAATGCAAAACTGAGCTGTTAGCTCATTATCCTTCCTGGTTGGTAAGGATATTAAATGTAAAGTCTAAATGCAGAACTGAGCTGTTAGCTCATTATCCTTCCTGGTTGGTAAGGATTTTAAATGTAAAGTCTAAATGCAGAAATGAGCTGTTAGCTCATTATCCTTCCTGGTTGGTAAGGACATTAAATGTCAAGTCTAAATGCAGAAATGAGCTGTTAGCTCATTGTCCTTCCTGTTTGGTAAGGAATGTTATATTATGTTATATTTGAATGTTAAGTTGATGCAGAACAGAGCTGTGTATTCAAATTCCCCAAAATTCAAGTTATTTCTTGGTGCCAGCTCTTGACAACCCAAGGCGACATAACTATATATTGTTAGCAAAATGTTACGAAATTATTTTACTAAACTAACTATAAAACCTAATAGAACTATTAAGTCTATAAGTGTAGAAATATATGTATTGTAAAAATTTTGGGAAATAGAGGACATAACTCAACCACCTACAGACCTCTCCGAGGCCGAGGCCAATTGCGTTAAATATTACCAAGATACAACTACAAGAGACGAAAGCGGGAGATACCATGTGACATTACCATTTAAACCTAACCATGAGAAACTATTGGGAACATCCAAAGCAATGGCTATCGCCCAGTTTTACCAGTTAGAAAGAAGGTTATCTAAAAATAAATCACTTCATTAAGAATATGCAATGATTATTGACGAATATCGCTTACTCGGTCACATGATTCCAGTCGGTGCCGGTAACACGAAACCCGATTGCTACCAGCCGCATCATTGCGTGGGAAAAACCAATTGTGAACCTTATTGCAAGGCACTTAGAGTCGTTTTTAATGCGTCTGTCAAAACATCAACGGGATTTAGCCTAAATGACCTTATGGAGGTTGGTCCTAATTTACAACAGGACTTACAGTATCTAATCTTAAAGTGGCGAAAATACCCATGCGTTTATCGCCGACGTAGAGAAAATGTTCCGTCAAATCGGCCTACATGAAGATGACCAAAATTACCAAAAAACTGCTTGAGGAACTGCTACAAGAATTAAAATTAACCACAGCCACTTATGGCAACAGCTGGCGATCGATGAACGACCAAACTACCAGGAAACCAATGCTACCAAAGTCTTAGAGGAGTCGTTCTACATGGATGATTTGCTCCATGGCAGTTACAGTATCCAAGAAGGTCAACTGTTAAAATCAGACCTCACGAAGCTTTTGAAATCTGGCGGTTTCAATCTTTGTAAATGGAAGTCAAATGCCATTGAATTATCAACTAACCAAGATCAAAATAACCAAGAGCACTTTGAATTCAAGCAGTCCGAAACCACCAAAACTTTAGGCCTTCGCTGGCTGCCGCAAACTGATGTATTCACAATGGATTTTAAGATCAAGTTTGAGGAAACTCCACCGACCAAAAGAAGCTTGCTATCAGATATTTAAAAAATATTTGACCCGCTTGGTTGGCTATCACCACTTACTACCAAATTGAAAATTTTATTCCAACAGGTTTGGCAATTACAGCTAAGCTGGGATGAACAATTACCAAAAGAGATAAATACCGAATGGGCAAAAATAAAGGATGACCTACAAACCGTTGGCCACCTATTCCTACCAAGATGGCTTGGCATGAAAAAACAAGACACCATTGAGCTTCACGGCTTCTGTGACGCTTCCACCAAAGCGTATGCCGCCGTGTTATATTGCAAGATCACCAGAGATGAGACAGCATCAATAGTCTTAGTGGCAGGCAAAGCCAGGTTAGTACCAGCAAGCAAATCCATTCGCTTGCCGAAATTGGAACTTTGTGGTGCCCATCTTCTATCTAAGCTGATGCAAAAGGTTAAAGGTTGCTATGAAGATTGCGAAATCAAAACATATGCTTGGATCGATTCAATGGTCGTTCTAGGCTGGCTCAACGGAGAACCTTCTCGATGGAAGCCATTCGTGGCTAATCGTGTGCGTCAAACCATTGAAACCATTCCACCAAAGAATTGGCAATATGTTAAGTCGGAAGAAAACCCGGCTGATTGCGCTAGTCGAGGTCTAACTGCGTCTCAAACCAAAGAACATCCATTGTGGTGGCAAGGGCCACAGTGGCTACTGACATACAGTGACCATTTGCGAAATGAAGAGAAAAAATATACCACAGATCTAGAAGCAAAGAAATGTAGCCAAACCAAGCTAACAAACTTAGTAACACAAGTGCCCGACGACAACATCGTAATGGATCTAATTACAAAATATAGTACACTCACTCGTGCCGTGCGCGTGCTCGCTTGGATAATGCGATTACGCAATAAAAACAAATTACCATATTTAAACAGTTTCGAATTAAATGATGCTAAACCCATGCAGAAAAGAGAGTTTTCTCAAGAGATCACCAAATTAAATAAGGACAACCAGATTGACAAGAGCAGCAGAATTTATAGCCTAAATCCCATTTTAGACAAAAACGGTGGCAGGCTAAGGAATGCATGCATCGATGCAAATATGAAACACCCTATCATCATCCCACCAAACCACAGATTAACAGAATTGTTAATCAATAACGCTCACCAGCAGACTCTTCACGGCGGAGCGAGGTTAACCCTGGCATATCTCAGACAGAACTACTGGATTATCAGCGGAAATCGTGTAACCAAAAAGTATATTCGTCTGTGTGTACCATGCAGAAGACACGAACCAAGTAAGCACCAACAATTAATGGGTGATCTACCAGAAGCGAGGAGTAATCCTTCCCGCCCCTTCCACCATACAGGCGTTGACTTCACCGGCAGCGTACTTGTCAAAGCTAACAAAGGCCGGGGAGTAAAAACGACGAAAGGATACGTAGCGGTTTTTATCTGTATGGCCACGAAAGCCGTACATTTGGAGCTGGTCTCCGACCTCAGTACTTCTTCATTTCTCGCTGCATTACGACGAATGTCTGCTAGAAGGGGTACTCCACACCATATGTACTCGGACAACGGCACCAACTTCGTGGGTGCGAGCAGAGTTCTAGACCGAGAATTTGAAGATCTGAGGCAGAACGTCTTAAATGAGGAGTTTCTATCAGAAGTCGCGGAGATGGGGATCAACTGGCACTTCAATGCTCCAGCATGGCCTTCCGCGGGCGGCTTATGGGAAAGCGCCGTAAAGAGCCTTAAGCATCATATAAAGAGAGTAGTAGGGGAGCAAAAGCTCACTTTTGAAGAATTCACCACCATTCTGACTCAAATTGAAGGTTGCTTAAACTCCCGACCGCTATGTCCCCTAACCGAAGATCCAGATGACTTAGACTTCCTCACACCATCTCATTTCTTGGCAAGCGGGCCAAATCTTACCATATTTGAAACTGAGAGAGATGAACGCACCAGATGGCAGCTCACTCAGAAAATCTTTCAAGATATTTGGAAGCGTTGGCAAGCCGAATACTTGACTCTATTATCAGCGCGGTCAAAGTGGCGCCGTCCTCAGGAGAATTTAAAAATCAACGACGTTGTAACTATCCACGATAGTAATTTACCTGCGGGAAAATGGGCCTTGGGCAGAGTGCTCGAGCTTCACCCCGGCAAGGATGGATTAGTTCGGGTCGTAACCTTGAAAACCAAGAATGGTACCATGAAACGTCCTATCGTTAAGCTTTCTGTTCTACCAGTGTCGCAAAACCAAGATGCGACAAAATCAGTACCACATTACCAAAGAGAAACCACACTTGTTGAAACCAAACCAAAATCGGTAAAAATAAATAACCCACCAAAACTAAACTATCTGACTACCATATTACTGACGCTATTCTCTATCCTGTTTATACCCACTCAAGGTGCATACAATCTATCACCAATGAATAATAACAACAGTATGTTTTATTTTGACAAAACATCTACTATGTACTTGATACGCGATGAATGGAAGCTTATAGCATATTTAGACCTTAAACCATATTGGCAAGGTACTGAATTATTTGATAAATACGTGACTCATCTTACTAACATATGCCACCAATCTCAAATGAAAACACTGTGTGACGTAGTCCTGCTACAACTAAGTCATGGATATGACGAATACAACCACTACAACGCAATGTTACTTAGTCAGCAGTGTCCGGCTCTCAATGCTCATCGCCGGCGCCGCCGTGGCCTTATCAATGGCGTAGGCTACGTAGCCCATTCTTTATTCGGAATATTGGACGAAGAATTTGCCGAACAATATACAAAAGATATTAATCTAATACACTCCAATGAGAAGCATCTTGAGAGTCTATGGCGGAATCAGACATCGATTGTAGAAGCGGAATATAATTGGTTGAAAAAGGCGAAGACTTCAGTTGAAAAACAATATAAGATATTTAACCAACACTTGAACAGTCTCGAAAAAGCAGAAAATGAGATGAAATCCCAATTGCAAGGAATCGTCACTAGCAACGAATTCGCTATGACGTCTATCATTGCGAATAATATCCTGTTTGAATTACGAAAAGTTCAAGATACATTGCTGGATGCTATAACCAACATTTATTATGGAAATTTTAATGTGCATCTATTAAAACCTGAACAGTTACTACAGGAACTGCAACTGATTGCGGGACGCATCCCTAAAGATTTGTCCTTACCATTAGACAATATCTTTAACCAATTGCCTAAACTTTACCATTTACTAAAGGTAAAAGCGAGAATTACCAAGGAATTCTTATTATTCGAAATTAAGATTCCTCTTGTAAGCAGAGATTTATTCGACATTTACAAGATGATACCAATTCCTCAAGAAACCGAAAACTACATGGTCACCCTACTCCCTATCGCCAGTCTCGTTGCGATCAACTTACAAAAAGATATATACGTACCAATAAGCGACCGTATACTTCAATCTTGTATCTCGTATGACGTCGATGTACACTTATGCCCACTGCAATCACCACTATACCAATTCAAGACTGAACAGAGCCTGTGTGTTAAGGATGTACTCACACGAGGTTGCAAAACCCTAAAAATTCCATGCGAACATTCTTGGTCTCAGCTTCATAAGATAAATTCTTACTTGTACACCTGTTGCTGCGAGTGTCCTGTAAGGATCATATGTGATCAGCAAATCGCCGCGGAGCGACTTCGTAAGTCCGGCGTCATCACGCTGGGGTATGGTTGCGTCATCAAGGGAGACGCGTTTACTATAACGTCGCATAAGCAATTCTTTAATAATGTAAACATTCAGCCAGAAATTATGGCGCCAGAAATACCTCCTATCAATAACGTGATAAATATCACCATACCTAATACCACCATTGAAATTGAATCTAATGGATTAGAGAAAGATCTGAAGGTTATTGGTGAAGAGATCAAGAAAATGAAGTCCACACCAGGAGTATCAGATGTCATTTCATATCATGACATCCACCACTACACGGCCATCTACGTGTTCATGGCTATTGCCGTGTCCTGCGCGCTGGGCTGGCTGTGCTGGCCACGGCGCGCGCACCAGCGAGAGCAGCGCTCGCGCTCCTGCAACGCCCTCGACACTTCATACAGTGCTAATGTGCAATGTGTTAGTGTAAAAGAGTGCGCGTCTAGTGATCAGTGTAAAAGTGTAAGTGATGATAAGGCTCAAGTGCCTAGTGTACAAGATGATAAAACAATATTTCTTAATTCTAATGGTTAGTCAGACGCTTGAAAATGTTTGCGAAAATTGGGCAACGATGCCATGCTAACACGCGTACCTTCAGTGTAGTAGTACCTTCAGTACGCGTGTTAGCATGGCATCGTTGCCCAATTTTCGCAAACATTTTCAAGCGTCTGACTAACCATTAGAATTAAGAAATATTGTTTTATCATCTTGTAAACCACTTTCATCTCATCTTGCACTTTAAATAATATTAATCTAAAATAAATTAGGTTCACCATTGCTTTTTTATCTGCGCCCGGGAGCATGTACGATCTTTGAACATACAGCAAGAAACTATGTCGCGTGTCAGCATTTTGACCCGACTCGCATATTCTAATTCGTGGCGTAATTTTAATTTCCTTTTATTCATTTATTTTGTATTTAGTGTTTTAACGATTATCATACCAATCAGACGTATTCACTCACACCATTTACCATTTAGTCTAGCTCTCTTTCATTGTTATCGTCCAATAAACTCTTAGTCATTCTTACCAGTGATTTTATATTCACCAACCCTTTCTCTAAGTGTACGAACCGTACAAGATGTAGACTTGTATAATTATAATAACTTAATATTGAACAATATATAATTTTAGGTAATTGAAGTGCATACACAAACCAGTACCTTTTTTGGGTCAACTTTCGCTTGGGGCAAGATTTGCCGGTTCACCTGTGTTAAAACTTCTGTGATTAATTAGCGTTTCCGATTATCGTTTAGGATCCATTTTTCAAAACATGTAATGATACGATTCAGAATCCCGAAAATCAATAAGTCAAAAAGTTTTACTGTGACATCAAATAACAAAACAAACAAATTCAATTCAATTCAATTCTTTATTGCATGCTACATTGGGTGGTTACATAATGTAATGTATGTATGTGTATACATAGAGATGTTAATTACAATGTAGCGCCCTGTAAGGACATAGCAAATTGTTTATTACTACATACTATTTATCTATTTATTTACTTTTTCTCATAAATATTTATAAATCAACACTTTTAATCATTGCACATTTGTTATTTCTTCTTTATATCTAACATCAAGATATAGGATATATTATTTCTTAAAATGTTTTTATATAAGTACACCTATTACTATACACATTATAATCAAACAGTTTTTAAAACAAATGGAAATGTACAAAGTAAAATTAAACTAAAAGGTTCGTTATGTTCAAATTCAAGTGACGCATTTGGAATATTAACAATAGAGGAAGGAAATCGAAACGCAAAGGAATTTAAAGTTTGTATGAATTGTTTGCAAGTTGGTCAGGTCATGTAGAAAAAAGTTGTAGATTTTCACGTGACAAGTACTGAGAACGTAGGCATAATACCCTTTTACATTTAGGCTGTGCCCCCAGTAGGCAAACTGTTAGCGGCCGACTGAGTTTGCGGCGTACCGATTTAGTACGCCCTTCCATATATTTGAAATGGAGTGTCCACAGTCTGCTTGTTTTGCGCTCACTATACGCAGTTTGCAGCGTCGGTCTCTCAGTCGGCCGCTAACAGTTTGCCTACTGGGGACACGGCCTTAGATTTTAATGAGGCTCAAGTAGAAGATGCTTTTATTGCTACTTCCTTAAAAAATGTAATGCACTTTCAACAAATATTCATCACAATAACCGTGGTCATGTTTTGTTACCTACAGCGTTGGTGAGCGACCAGAGCGTACAGTGGTACAGGTTCCCATATATCAGGTATTAACAATTTATCTAGTATTAGTAGTCTCTGCAAGACTTGTCATTTAACAACTTTAGTTAAAAAGCAATTTATTTAAAAGGGGTATTCATGCTGTAAATAATAACTTGTCAGATAAACATTCTTGGGTTTAAACAGTCTACTTTTAGCGATTATTCGGAAAATTCGGTTGACATTTATTACAATTGCGACAATATCAATTTGTTATCTATGGGGAAAAATGTTAGCGATTATTCGGAAAATTCGGTTGACATTTATTACAATTGCGACAATATCAATTTGTTATCTATGGGGAAAAATGTAGCGTAATATTAAGTGAAACCAAGAACAAAGGTAATAGTTTTTACAAAGAATAGATTTTACAAAAGACCCAAAGGAGTCACTAAAAACATAACAACAAAAACATTAAATTAGCCAATCAGCGTAGTAGGGGCTCGCTGATTGCCCAGGGTGCATCGGATGTATAACTATGTCGCTCGGGAAGGCTTAAGTAATTTAACTTACCATCAAAACGCATAGAAGAAGACTGTCACATACGGTACTGCCGTGGCTTCTTATATCGCTACAAATTGCTTAGTGAGCTGAGCCGACGTAGCATTACTGTAATAAGCAAAATCAAAAGACTTAAATGGCGATGGGCTGGTCACCTAGTAAGAGGACACGATAAATGGAGCAAAAGGGTGACATGGTGGTACCCAAGGGAAGGCAAAATAAAGAGAGGCCGACCACAGAAACGGTGGGACGATGACGTTAGACAAGTGGCAGGAGTCACATGGAACAGAGTGGCTCAAGAAAAAAAGGAATGGAAAAGGTTGGAGGAGGCCTTTGCAGATTGGCAAACAGATCTAAGAAAGATAACCAAGCAACAAAATATTAGTTGAAATCTGTGCATTGTAAGTACTAAGTGATCTGAATAAAAGACTTTATTATTATTATTTAATGCTATTGTAAAGGCGACCTCTGAAGCGGTCGGCACCTGGTAGGCACCGTTGCGGCGTGCACTAAACGGAGTGCTAGGTAGCGCATGCTGGAAGGCAGGAAGCCTTGACTGATGGGTAGCCATTATCGTCTCTTACGACACTCTAGCTTTGGGTAGGTTCTCTTTTAAGCCGAAAACCACACGGCTGAGGTAAGGTAAGGTAAGGTAAGGTATTCAACATGACTTTTAGATGTATTACCTTTTGAGTGGTTCACAAATAATTCCTAGCGCAATTAAATTATGTAATGAGAGTATCAAGTCAATTTTATTTCGCGCGGAGATAAATCTTGGAAGATAGTGGTCACATAATTCTAATATTTTAATCGAAATAGTTAAAGTTGGAGATCAGTCTAAGTAGTCTTTTTTGGATTTGTCAACAATGTTTTAATTTCAAAAACACTTGGTTTATTTTGGACTTGTTCCTCAGATTTCTTGTCGTACGCAATGAGTTTCGATTCAAATTGTAAAATGAAGAAAAGGATTTTTTTAATTTTATTCCTTCCTTTAGCAATGATTACCAATTTTTTTAATCCTTTGGGATTATTTCTACAACACAGAGATTAACACAGCAATTATTTAAAAGTTTATAGCTCTAAAAGTTTGTGCGTTCCAAAAAAATTGGCAAAAAAACTATACTTGTTGTGCAATATGAGTGCGAATGTTGTTTTTACGCACCGAATGTTCTGGAGAACAGGATCTCCTATTTTCTGCAGGTATTACTTCGACTACTAGTGTAGCATTATATCTGTGCTTCGATGCACTATTCTATACAAATAAATTTGTTGGAGTAGACTACGAATACGTTTTGAAGTTTCATGACACAGGGGGGGGGGGGGGGGGACATTTACATATCAGTAAATTCTTAAATTATTACATAAAGTCCACTATTTTATTTATATCGAGGCACCTTTGATCACACAAAACCCACCGGGAGACCCACTTTATTTAAATTCAAGTAAGTAGTTCTTACCCAACAAATCTTTCGATTTACTAAGTGCTGTCAAACCTCGTAAATATGTTATTGTGTTTATATATAGAATATGAATAAGACAAATAAGAACTCATTAGTATTCAAAAGCTGTTTTTACAATTTCAGCCAGATATTTAGCGTATTAAATATGAGAATCTCTGGGCATACAATAATACATGATTATATTTCTTTCTAACCAATGGTTAGAATGTTACTGGTTTAATATATAATTTTCATTATAATAAACAGCATAAAAAAGCGTTGACAAAAAAATTGTACAATAATAATTTACTATCATATGAAATATTTAATAAAAATTAAAAGCTTAAAACTCATTTAAATTAATAACAAATATTACATTTCTTCTTTATTGTATTTATAAGGAACAAACAACAGTTACACAATATGATTTAAATGTATAAAATAGTTGTACAACCAGTAACATTGTTCACAGATTACTCTAAGCTTTAGAATGCAAAACAGAGCTGTAAGCAATCAAAAAGAGAAATAATCAGAATAAATGAAAAACTAAATAAGTTATATTCTTAAGTTAACAGGTTTATCTAAATGAAAAAAAATGTCACTTCATCATATCCTAGCATTATCCCGGTTGCCCTAGACTTAAGCTTAGGGCCCAGGGTCTGCTTACTGGTTCAACCAGATTTGACGAAATTGAATATGTTCAAACCAGCCGCCAGTCTGTTAGAAGGCACTGACTTCCTAATAACGACTGGCATAGATGTTCATGACAGCCGGGACCAATGGCTTATCTTGGTTTCCAAGGCACGGAGCACGCGATAATTACGCACATAACTTCAAAAAGTCATAGGTACGCCGACAAGGTTCGAACCAGAGGCTCTCTAAATTTAAAGCCATGTCTCGCCACTGGGCTATTGCCGCTTTAAAGAAAACGAATGTAATCCAATAAATTATTTCATTTGATTTCATAGCACGCAAAGTACCTTTTACTTCAGTTAGGCAAAAGATAACGCTATAAATTTATAAATTTGCTTAAAATTTATAAAAAGTGAAATGAGACGAAAATTTCACGCAAGTAATCATATTATAAGGGTATGTGCGTGGGTTAAGGCGAGTCGAGTGACTCCAAGCCTTAATCAATAAAGCCTGTTTTCATTTCATCTTATATTTTCGGCTATAAATAAAAATGCCCAAGCTACAGCCGGTGGGTAAACAACAACAGTATCAAACTTTACAACAATAATATTGTTTCAATTTAATAATACACCCGTCTGAATGGCGCTTGTGGACTGTAACTTAAATAAAAACAATATTGTATATGTACTTCGACTTTTACAAGTAGGAGTGTTTATGTTACAGCCAAAGTAATAAATCTGGATATTATGTATAATGGCTAGCCATTATGCATAATATCTACTCAGTTTGGTTAAAGTGATAATGGACACAAAATTAATCACATTAACTAGCTATTATATATAATATCTTCGATGACTTGGATAATGTAATAAAACACGTAGGTATGCGTTTAAAATTATACTATAGTGATATAGTACTTAATATACCTAGTAATTACAAAATAAAAACAAAAAAAGTCCAAACTAATTTAGGTGGGCTGCAACTATTATAATAAAATGTTTTTTAAAAGTAAGAAAAAAAATTACCTCAACCTAACCCAAAAAGAGATACCTTCTCTTTATGAGTTAGGTTGAGGTTCTTTTTTTTCTTACTATTAAAAAACATTTTATGCAGCCCACCTAAATTAGTTTGGAATAGTATTTATTACTTTGACTAACATTGACACGTTATTATGAATAATGTCCAGACAAAGTGATTAATTTATTACTTTGTCTAGTGAATTTGGCCATTATATATAATGACCAGTCATTATGTATAATAGCTATTTAATCACTATGACTGTAACATTTATGTAAATATCACACTTCTATATACATCATTAATAGTTCATAGTTCATAGTTCTTTATTTGCGTCATGTAGTACATAAAGATCTTAATGTTACATATAAATAGTGGTTCTAAAACATGAACCCTGCAAGGGTATTGCAAAAAACATTATAAAATAGTTGAAATTATTATCCTTAAATTCTACATTACAAATCAACATTAACATTACACACAATATGAAAAACAAAATTACTATAAAAATATATTTACAATTAAAATCAAATCACATTAAATACAATAATTAACGTCAAAAATCATACCTTGTTACCGAAGTTATCCTTATCCTAGGTCTAGGGGTCCTCCTGTGTGGAGTTGCCAGACTCCCATCAGGCGCGTCCCCAGGTGGCGGATAGGGGCATGCCACACATTGTGGTACCGGCAATTGTTATTATAAGTCCGGCGCGGACCAAAACTGGCGGGTTTTGTGGGGCGCACCCCCGGTCGCATTTCGCGGCTGGAAAGCGGCCCAGTGGTGCCGTTGTCACACGGCGTAGGGTGTCGGCTGCTCCCAGCACGCCTCAGCTCATCTGAGGTGGCAGGGGATGCAGCCCATTTTCCCGAGTGGAGGCGAGGCGTTTTGGCGCCTTTTGTTTCGCCCTTTCGAGGGCAGTGGCCGCTTTCAAGCGGCGGTGGGTGGCAGGCCTGCAAGGCCTGCGGCGCGGCGAGTCCGGCAGTCACATCCTAGTGGCTGTCGGGGGGGTCTCTTGACTCCCCGTCGGGCAATCCGTAATCCGCAGTCTGCGGACCGGAGGTGCCGCTCACTGAGAGTGGTGCCGCGTGGAAGAATACCACTATAATAAATTACCCCAATCCCAAGGTGAGCGGATCGTGCCGAAGGGATGCATGGCTGGAGGGAGTCCAGTCGCTAGCGTGCGGGGGAGCTCACCCCCGAAAAAAGAGATGGAGAGGTAATAATGGACAAACGCAGCTTGAAAATTATTCTCCGGGCAGGTCCCCGAAAGGGGGAATCCTGCACACCCGCTTCGGCGGGTGTCTGCCCCGTGTTATACGGAGGGGGCACAAACTGCTTCGGGGGTCAGCATTCTGCTGGCTCTCGCACCGACGACCCTGGCTTTTTATTTATGGATTCCGAGTTGGCAAAGTGTTTTGGTTTTGGCGTGTTGCGCCTTAGGGGCGGTGGAGGGCCGGGCCTGCCGAGGAACGAGCGTGGCAGGTTCGTCTCGACGCCGGCGCCGGAGGAGATTCTCTCCGACGGTTCGGCGGGGACCATGGACACTGTGGGCCCCGCGGAAGCGTCGGAAACGTCAGACGTGGAGTTTGGAGAAGGCGGTTCGTCTGGGGTTCAGCCCTACCGCCTTCGCCAAAAAAGGAAGAGGTCCCCCGGGGCGAGCTCGGTCAGCGGGGCCGACCAGGCCCCGGACGACGTCAGAGCGTCGACGAAGCGCGGCCGATCCCGTGGCCGCGTTTGTTCCTACGGCCTTACGGCCGGTCTCGGCGAGGCCAGGAGGGCGCTGAGCGTCGACCGGGTGCTGGCCCGCCGAGAGGCGAAGATGAGCCCCTCTCGCGTTGGTAGGGAGGACTGCGCGATGGCGTTCAAGGCGACGGCGGCGGCCTGGGAGCCGGCTGCCACACAGGATGTCGCAGATCCTGGCCGCCGTGGAGGAGATGGCGGGCAAATCATCGGCCTTGAAGGGGACCTTCCACGGTGGGTTCAAGACCGCCGTGGAAGTAGGTAGGGATTGCCTGCAGGCCTGGTCGGCCCGTACTCCGGCG
Source organism: Musotima nitidalis (assembly GCA_949126915.1). Lineage (NCBI taxonomy): Eukaryota > Metazoa > Arthropoda > Insecta > Lepidoptera > Crambidae > Musotima > Musotima nitidalis. The sequence goes on from OX421425.1 coordinate 17,507,959, forward strand.
TCGGAGGACAGCATGCTGCGGCAGGAGCTGGAGCGCCTCAGGGCGAGTGACAAAGCCCTGAGGCAGGAGAACGCCCGCCTCCTGTCACAGCATGCGGAGGTGTTAAGGGAGGTCTCCGCTCTCCGCGAGGAGTGCGCAGAGTGGAGAGGCCTGCGCCTATGGACCTGGCGCAGGTGGAGGAGAGGCTCGCGCGCGATGTCAATGCGCGTCTCATGAAGGTGTTGGATGCGCGTATTGAGGGCCTGGAGGTATCTGGCCGCCTGCTGCCCGAGAAGTCGGTGCGTCCCCCGCTTCGGGCCGACCGGGCAGTCCTTTCGCCGCAGCCAGGCCCATCTTCGGCCTCTGCTGTGGCCCCAGCGCGGCCTCCTCCTCCCTCTACCAAGAAGGGGAAAGGAAAGGGGAAGGGGAGGAAGCAGTCGGTGCCTTTTTCGGCGTCCGCACCGGCTGTTCCTTCTCCTCCATCGGAGGATCGTCCAGCGGCTCCCGTTGCCACCCCGTCCCAGTCGGGTGGCCAGGAACGGGAGACCTGGACCACTGTTGTCTCGCGCCGCCCTAAAGGGAGAGTGGCGGCGCAGGCCAAAGGCTCGCGGAGCGCTGCTCCTGTCAGGCCGGCACCACAGCCGGGCCGATCGGCAACAGCCCCCGCCAAAAAGAAGGCGCTGCGCCCGCCATCATCCGCAGCAGTCGTGATGACGCTGCTGCCGGGCGCAGTGGAGCGAGGCCGCACCTACGAGGCGGTGATCGCCGAGGCCAAGGCGAAGATACGCCTTGCCGACCTCGGCATTGCCTCGGTGCGGTTCCGCAAGGCGGTGACGGGGGCCCGGGTCCTAGAGCTGGCAGGAGAGGCCCGGGACGAAAAGGCCGATCGGCTCGCGGAGCGCCTCCGCGCAATCTACGAGCCGGAGGATGTGAAAGTCTCCAGGCCGGTGATGCGGGCAGACATCCGCGTCTCGGGCCTGGACGACTCGGTCTCGAAGGAGGAGGTGGTGTCGGCGGTGGCGGCAGTCGGTGGCTGCACTCCCGACCTTATCAGGCCGGGAGAAATTGGGAGGGCTACCTCTGCGGGGCTGGGGGCCATTGTGGTCTCCTGCCCCGTGGCGGTCGCGAAAAAGGTCGCAAGCGGGCGGCTGTTGGTGGGCTGGGTATCGGCCGGGACGACCCTTTTGGATTCTCGCCCCGGCCGATGCTTCAGGTGCTTTGCGCTGGGCCATCTCGGGGCCCAGTGCAAGTCTTCGGTCGACCGCAGCGGAAACTGTTTCCGCTGCGCTCGACCAGGGCACAGAGCCCGTGAATGCTCTGCCCCCCCCCACTGTCCCCTCTGTGAGGAGGCTGGGAGGGTGGCCGACCATCGCCCTGGGGGTAAGGCATGCGCCCGGTCCCCCAAGGCCAAAAAGAAGGGCCCCGGCAAAGGCGTGCTGCCATCGGGCCCTACCGCCGCCACGGATCGGCCGGAGGAGGTTGATATGGAGACCCATTAATTTATGGCTCTCCAGCTCAACTTTCTACAGGCGAACCTTAACCACTCCGCCGCGGCCCAGGATCTTCTTCTTCAGGCCATGGCGGAGTGGCAGGTCGGTCTGGCAGTGGCCGCTGAGCCCTACCGCGTCCCGGTCCGTTCCGACTGGGTCTGCGACGCGGACGGCTCAGTGGCCATCATTCAGCGTATGGCGGCGGGCACCCCTCCTCTCGTCCTCGTCGGGAGAGGGGGAGGTTTCGTAGCCGCTCGGGTCGGCGGGGTGGTGGTTGTGGGAGTCTATTTCTCCCCCAATCGCCCCCTCGTCGAGTTCGAGCGGTTTTTGGTCAGGTTGGGCGCAGTAACCCAAGGCTCTTCTCTCCCCGTCATTGTGATGGGGGACCCCAACGCCAAATCCACGGCGTGGGGCTCCCGGACGACTGACGGGAGGGGGACGGCCTTGGAGGAATGGGTGACAGAGTGTGGGCTGTCCATCCTCAATCGCGGTTCGGTGGACACGTGCGTGCGCCGCAACGGGGGGTCTGTTATCGACATCTCGTTTGCGGCGCCCTCTCTCGCGCATCGTGTCCACGATTGGAGGGTGCTGGAGGATGTGGAGACATTGTCTGATCATCGCTATATCAGATTCAGTGTCTCCACATCGGTGCCAGCGTCCAGCGGAGGTGTTGGAGAGCCGCGATTGGACGGCCCACGATGGGCGATCAAGCGCCTCGACAGGTCTTTGCTGCGGGAGGCAGCCCTGGTCGAGGCGTGGCCACGGGAGCCACCGCTGGTGGACGTGGAGGGGGAGGCTGCGAGGGTGTGCGCGGCCATGGCGCGTATTTGTGACGTGGCCATGCCCCGTGTTCGCGCCCCCCCGCGCAGATCCCAGGTCTACTGGTGGTCGCCGGAGATCGCCCAGCTCCGCCGAACCTGTGCGGTGGAGCGGCGCCGCTACCAGAGGTGTCGCGGAAGGAGAATCCGCGACGAAGCCGAGTTGGATCGGCTCTACGCCGCCTACAGAGAGGCGGTGAGGGCCCTTCGCGGGGCCATTAGCCGGTCCAAAGCCGCAGCGTGGGACGAGCTGCTGGAGGCCGTTGAGGCGGATCCATGGGGCAGGCCGTACAAAATAGTACGGCAAAAGCTCCGAGTGTGGACCCCTCCCGTCTCCAGCAGTCTCGAACCGGCGGTACTCGGTAGGGTGGTTGAGGCACTGTTCCCAGACAGGGGAACCGACTTCGTGCCTCCTACTATGGCGGCGCCAGATGTCACCCGTGAGTCGGGCACTGAGGATGTGCCCGAGCTCACCGAGGAGGAGGTAGGAAGGGCCGTGCTACGCCTGAGGGGCAAGAGCACGGCCCCAGGTCCCGACGGCATTCCGACGAGGGTGTGGGACCTGGTTTTGAGCGGGGAGGAAGCGCCTTTTCTTTCCCGCGTGACCTCCCTCTTTGCTAGGTGTCTGCGGGATGGGGTTTTTCCGCGGCGCTGGAAGGAGGGCCGCTTGGTACTCCTTCCCAAAGAGGGACGTCCGGCCGATGACCCTTCTGGTTATCGGCCCATCGTGCTGCTCGACGAGGCGGGCAAGCTCCTGGAGCGTGTCATCGCCAACCGCCTCGTCGAGCACCTGGAGGAGGTCGGACCAGATTTGTCCGACCACCAGTTCGGGTTCCGCCGCGGCCGATCGACGATTGACGCGATCGGCCGCTTGCAGGACCTGTCGGAGAGGGCGGTTTCCCGGGGTGGGGTGTTGATTGCGGTGTCGCTCGATATCGCGAACGCCTTCAACACCCTGCCCTGGTCAACGATTATGGAGGCGCTCCGATATCACGGGGTGCCTCCATATCTGCGGCGGTTGTTGGGGAGCTACCTGTCGGAGAGGGCGGTAGTCTTCCCAACGATGGGCGGAGGAGGCTGTCGTCGGCGTATGGTGTGCGGTGTTCCACAGGGGTCTGTCCTGGGACCACTCTTGTGGAACATCGGATATGATTACGTTCTGCGCTGTGTGAACTTGCACGGCGTGGACGTGATCTGTTACGCCGACGACACCCTCGTAACATCCCGGGGTTCTGACCCCCGGGATGCGAGAGTGTTGGCCACTGTCGGCGTCGCGGCGGTGGTCGAGAGGATACGGCGGCTGGGGCTCGAGGTGGCACTGCATAAATCCGGGGCCATTATTTTCCATGGTCCCCGGAGGCGGCCGCCTCCAGGCCCCAGTATCGTGGTAGGAGGAACTCCCATCCCTGTCGAGAACACGCTGAAGTATCTCGGCGTCCTTCTCGACAGCAGATGGGACTTCGAAGCGCACCTTCGGCACCTAGGCCCGAGGTTGGTGAGCACGGCGGGAGCTCTATCTCGCCTGCTCCCCAATCTCGGAGGGAGTGGCGGCAGTTGCCGCCGCCTTTACACGGGAGTGGTGCGGTCCATAGCCCTGTATGGAGCCCCAATTTGGGCGAGCTCCATATCGGGTCGTCATCGACAGATCCTGCAGCAGTCGCAGAGGGTCATGGCGACCCGTGTCGTTAGGGGGTATCGCACCATCTCCCATGAGGTGGCATGCGCGCTCGCCGGGTCCCTGCCATGGGACCTCGACGCCGAGGTTCTCTCGGCGGTCCACTGGCGTGGCGCGCAATCCCGGAGCCAGGGTCTCCGCCCCACACCGGACACTGTGGTGCGGTGGCGTAGAGACGCTCAGACACAGGCTCTGGGCGCATGGCGGCGGCAGCTACACAGGAGCGCCGAACTACGTGCCGAAGGATCGAGGCGCCGTATCCTCGAGGCGGTCGGGCCCATCTTGGAGCGATGGGTCGGCCGTCGGTGGGGGTCGATGACTTTCCGGCTCACACAGGTACTTTCCGGGCACGGGTGCTTTGGGAAGTATCTGTGTGACGTCGCCGGGGGGGAGTCGACCCGGTGTTGCCACCACTGTGACTGCGCGATGGATGATGCGCAGCACACTTTGGTGGCGTGCCCTGCGTGGGCGGGGCCGCGGTCGACGTTAGCCGCGGCCCTGGGTGGAGTGGCTCTCTCGCTGCCGACCATCATGCAAAAGATGGTCGACAGCGAGACGGCGTGGGAGGCGATGGCCTCCTTCTGCGAAGTGGTGATGTCGCAGAAGGAGGCCGCGGAGCGGGAGAGGGAGCGGGATCCGCTCTCTCTCCGGCTACGCCGTTGGCGCAGCGGGCGGGCCAGGAGGGCCCGTCAGGCAGCGCCCGGGGGGTCTTAGGCGGCGGGGGCAGGGGGCCCCTTCCGTCTCGCCATAGACCCCCCCCGAAGTCGGCCAGTTACGCCATGGCCGCACAAGGAGGTAGGGGGGGCGCTGCAAATTGCGCCTTCCTGAGGAGGTCTCGCCGGTTCTGATCCGGGGGACGTTGGCCGCGGGCGGGGTTCCAGAAGCTACAAACCCGGGCACTGGTGTCTCGCCCCTTTTCAACAGCGGTGGGCGTCGTCTGAAGTTTTTTAGTGGGTAGGACTGCGGTGGTCGTGTCGGCCGCAGTGAGCCCCACACCCCCTCCCGGTCTCCCCCTTTTGGCCGGGAGACAGTGCGTAAGCAGCATTTTTTTACAGACGATAATAAAAAAAAAAAAAAAAAAAAAAAAAAAAAAAAAAAAAAAGGTCTAGGGGTCCTACCAACATCTTAGGAGCCCAAGCTAACCTCACCTTTTTTTTTTTAACAAAACGCATTTACGCTCTGCCTTCTGTTCTGGCCAAAGGGGGACCGAGAGGGGTGTGTTGCAGCTCTGACACCCCGCCCGCGACCAACGTCCCCCGGGCCAAAACCGGGAGGACCTCCTCAGCGAGGCACAGTGGACGGGCCTCTCCTACCTCCTCGTGCAACCATATCGTGTATGGCCGACTTCTCGGAGGGTCTATGGTTAGACAGCGAGGCTCGCTGCCGAAGACCCCCTTGGCGCTGCTTGACGGGCCCTCCTGGCCCGCCCGCTGCGCCTTCCTTAGGTCCCTCTTAGTTTACCCCCCCTAGTCAGTATTAAGGACACCCAGAGTCGCCAACCTTTGGGTGTTACCTTTTCCCGGCCTCCGTGAGGTACTCAGCCCCCCCACCCCGCCAAGGTGTAGACTTATGGGGGGGGGGGGCTAAGCCAACCTCACCTGCAAGCGCTTGTACCTGCCGAACAACGGACGAGGCTCTGGCGAACATAAAAGTTCCCGATAAGCGGCAACAGGCTCACCATCTATTACATGTGGGACCATCTATTTCATTGGCGAAGTATGGGCGTATAATACGCCTCTGTCTACCCTTTCAGCGAAGCAGGCGTGATTGTCACATCTTTGACATAGGCTACTTTTCACTTGCTACGATCCTAGCATACTTTAAACTTCATATTTCATTTCATTTCATTAACCCTCTTATGCGCGATCCTATAGGTTTTGGATTCTTTTGACCACCCCTTTGTTTAATTTATGTGTTAGTTTGTAGCGACACAGTACAAGCGATAAATAAAACGTACAGATGAATGACATCCTAAATCGCGCAAACAGAAATCAGGTATCCTCAGGTTTGTCGCTATATATACCACACTAAATTATCATCAGCTTATTCATACGCCCGGGGCCGGTGAAAGATTTATACTTTTGGTAGGAAGTATCAAGTTCGTGGCTGGCGCTCTTTGGGGAAGGACTATGTCCATCAGAGTACGGGAATTGGCTGATTGACTAAAGTCGCTTTTTAAAAGCAGTGTATATCAGCAGGTATATCAGCTTAAACTTTATAAAAATAAATAATGAATACAATATGCGAACACATTGACACTGATGATACTATTTGAAATGATATTTTTTTGTCATCTTCGCATATAAAATATACTTCATTGTATCAAAGATCAACAGGATCATTTAGATTGGTAAATTTTTAACAAACAAAATGGAAATTTAATAATTTTTCTAACTAAAATAAAAGAGATATGTGCGGTTATTAAGAAATAAATGCAAAATGGATGATATGAACTTGTTATAAATTGTTGTTCTTTTAAATAATGGCTTCGTGCGTCTAGCACATCTAGCCAGTGTCAAATAAGTGATATATTAATAATATATAATTCATAGTAAATGAGAATGCGTGATAATAAAAATGATAAATGGTAAATGAGATACCCTCCCCTAAGCCCCTTGAGTCCTCAGTAAAGATGTGAGACTATACTGACATCTCACATGGACTCCTTGAGAGAATTTGAAAAGTGATGTTGCACTGCTTTGTTTGATTTACCAACACTCATGTATATCTACAAACACTTAACGGTTAATAATCCACCGTTATTACACATTAATGTTAGAAATAACACAAATTTTAGAAAATAAAACAAAACTGCAGACATGACGCTTTACTTATAAATTGTTTTCATTTATTGTTCACAGTAGAATAATAAAAACATTTCTCGTTGCCATGACAATAACCACTTATTAATTAGATCTCTTTTTACTGCTTAACTAGGGATGTGACGAGTGTCATGGCGTCACGTATCACGTCATCGTATGAAAATCGCTGAATGCAACCGGCACATTTAAAGCCTTTGTGAATGTTTATATAAATCAGATTCCCCAGATGAGCCCTTGGATTGGTAACTTTGTGTGGCGTGTGATACTGACCGTTTCCGTGCAGGATCCCTGTTTTCACTAGTAATATCATCATAATAGGTTGGGGAAAAAGTCTTTTCGTATTTTTGTATGAAAAGTCAAGACATTTTTTTCAAAGTTTATTTACATTTATTTACAATATATATGTACCGTTTTGTTGAATAACTTTCTGCCATTTTGTGGGCAGAGACATTATCCCGTTACTGTAGAAACTTTGGGACTTCTGATCAAAAAAACGGGACAAATAGTTTTGGCAGTCCTCTCTTGAGGTCAACCTTACAGAACCTAAAGAATTCTGCAGAGACCGAAACAGGTGAAAATCTGAAGGCGCAAGGTCAGGGCTATATGGTGGATGCACTAGGACCTCCCAGTCGAACTCTCTTAATTTTTGCTGAGTGGCTAAAGATGTGTGTGGTCTAGCGTTATCGTGATGAAAGACCACACCCTTCCTGTTGATCAATTCCGGCCGTTTTATCTCGACTGCTTCCTTTAATCTCATCAGTTGCTGGCAGTAAAGATCAGAATCGATGGTTTTGCCGGGCGGTAAAAGCTCATAATAAACAATGCCCTTCCAATCCCACCATACACACAGCATCACCTTATTTCGTGTTAGGCCAGGTTTGGCCACAGTCTGTGAAGCCTGGCCAACTTTCGACCACGACCTTTTTCGCACGTTCTTGTCGTACGTGATCCACTTTTCATCGCCAGTTATCAATCTCTTCAAAAACGGCTCGGTTTCATTACGTCTCAATAATGAATCGCAAATGAGTACACGGTTCATTAAGTTTCTTTGAGTGAGCTCGTGTGGCACCCAAATATCGAGCTTTTTTGTATAACCAGCTTTCTTCAAATGGGTCAAAACTGTTTTGTGGTCAATTCCCAGTTCTTCAGCTACATCGTAACTACTAATATGCCGATCTTGCTCCACTCTTTCAAAAATGGCGTCCATTTTATTCGTAACAGGGCGACCAGAGCGAGGTGCATCTTTAACATCAAAATTTCCGGACTGAAAACGTTTGAACCAAATTTGTGCTACTCTTACTGACACTGCATCAGGTCCATAAACATCACAAATTTTTTTCACTGCTTGAGTTGCATTTTTGCCTTTTTTATAATAAAATTTTAAAATGTATCGAATTTCTTCATTAGATTCACTCATTTTTACGGAGAGAAAAACAAATGAAAAATAGCGGGAAACAACTTTTTTTTATTTTTCTCTTTTCTTTATAATGGAACCTTTTTAATGTTACCAAAACCAGCCAGACACAAATAGTACAGTCAAAAAATTTTTATAATAAGTTTATATCTACGTTATGCGAAAAGACTTTTTCCCCGACCTAATATACTAACATTATCCCGGTTGCCCTAGACTGGGCACAGGGTCTGATCACTGGTTCAACCAGATTTGATTAAATTTCAGTTATTGCGTGGAGCGATTGCCGCCTGACCTCCGCAACCCAGAGGGAAACATCATTCTATGGTTAAACCAGCTGTCAGTCTGTTAGAAGGCACTGACTTCCTAATAACGACTGCCATAGATGTTCATGACAGCCGGGACCAACGGCTTAACGTGCTTTCCGAGGGACGGAGCAAGCGATAATTACGCACGCATAACTTCGAAAAGTCATTGGTGCGCCACCAGGGTTTGAACCCGAGACCCTCTGAATTCAAAGGCAAGGGGTCTCCACTGGGCTATCGCCGCATATAACTAGTAATATGTGTTGTCCTTATGGTAAGCCTCTACGGCTTAATTAAGCTTAATTTCAGAAATATCTAACCGCAGGACGACACACTCACCTGCATCATCCTACCAGCAAGAAGCAGTTTAACCAGTCAGCCTTTCATTTTGGTTTGTGGCGAGAGATACTGCCCCATAGCAGGCATTACTGTACTGAGATCATCCGGAAAATGTTTGTAATAGGTCTTCATAAAATTACGGTACGGTAAAAGACTGATGTATGTATGTGATAAGTACTGATGTACTTTTATGCATTTTAAAGTATGATAATCATGCTTATTAGGGTGAAAAGCTTGGGCCTATAAATAAATTTCAGCCATTTGAAGTCCACTGCTGAACATAGGCCTCCCCAATTTCCTTCCACGTAGTTCGATCCTTTGTCGTCTGCATCAACCGGCTCCCCGCCGCCCTGACCAGAACGTCGTCATTCGGTCGCCATTCAAGAACCTTAACGCCCTATCGGTCGTCGGTTCTTCGAGATGTGTGCCCCATAAATAAATTTAAAAATTTAGAAATAATATAAATTTAGAAACTTTTTCACTGTAAGCCAAAAATCCTTATCAGCCCTATTTTTAACGCCCTTGTCTATTAGAAGTTATATATGTATATATGAAGCCCCTGATGCCCCAATGTCAAGTAAAAAACAATATGGTGTTATTATGTGCGTGCGGGTAACATTCAGTTTTACGATTTTTTAGTACCTTTTATAAGAGGTTCTCGGCTATCATCGTAAAAAAACCTTTTTGTGAACGTAACTATGTCCTTTAGTTACTTTATTGCACTGTTATGATGTTGTAGTGACCGTGTTGTTAGTTAGATATTTTCTGCTATTAGTTCTATGTACGATGTATTCCGGCCGCCTATAATCGGTAAAGCTGGAAATATGTGGGAAGGCCTATGATCAGCAGTGGACTTCCATGAGTTTTTTTTTGCGTTCCAGAAAAACAAACAACAACCTACAAGGAACTACCCCCACGGTGGGAGGAGAGAGATAATGCCCCCGCATACCACACACCCGGTGTGTGTGGTTAAGACGGACTTGAACCACTAACCTCTCCCTGTAATAGCCTTTAGTATTGCTACTGTGAAGGCGACATCTGAAGTGGTCGGCACCTGGGGAGGCAACGACGCGGCGCGCACTAAGCGGAATGCTAGGTGGCGTATGTTAAAAGGCGGGAAGCCTTAGCTGAATTGCGCGCACTAAGCGGAATTCTAGGTGGCGTATGTTGGAAGGCGGGAAGCCTTAGCTGAAGTGCGCGCACTAAGCGGAATTCTAGGTGGCGTATGTTGGAAGGCGGGAAGCCTTAGCTGAAGTGCGCGCACTAAGCGGAATGCTAGGTGGCGTATGTTAAAAGGCGGGTAGCCTTAGCTGAATTGCGCGCACTAAGCGGAAAGCTAGCTGGCGTATATTGGAAGGCGGGAAGCCTTAGCTGAAGGGTAGCCATTAGTCGCCTTTTACAACACCCTAGCTTTGGGTTAAATCTATTCTTGAGCCGGAAACCACACGGCTGTTCCTTGGATTCATGGTGATGAGTTATATATACTTATCAGTAGCAGCTACAGCCCAGTGGTAAGATCAATAGACTGCCATTCAAAGGCTTGGGTACAAACCCTGGTTCGTATAACTTTTAAAAGTTATGTGCAAAACTATTTGCTTCGAAAAGCACGTTAAGCCGTAGGTCCCGGCTGTCATGAACATCTATGGCAGTCGTTTTTAGGATATCCTGACAGCTGGTTTATTTATAGAATGATGTTCCCTGTATTGCGAAGGTCAGACTGCCACTTGGCTTAATAACAGAAATTTAGCCAAATCTGTTTAAACTAGTTAGACTAGCTGACTCTGCATAGCATAGCAGATATATGGTATGTTATTGTGGGGATCTGCTGTGAACATACATAACATATTCGTACTACAAAATCGCGCCATAAGAGCTATCTATAATCTTAAGTCCAGAGATTCTCTCAAAGAGATGTTTAAAACATTTGCAACTGCATCACAGTATATATTTGATAATATATACGTTCGCAGAACATTAAAACCTTTGATAAATATTCAAAAACACATAATTTTAATACTAGAAATAAAAATAAGCTTTCTGTGCCAAATTGTCGACTTCACGAAACAAAGAATTCATTTTTGGGTATTGGTATCAGATTTTATTATAAAATACCACAGGAATCAATTGATCTACCATTGCCAATTTTTAAAACTGTAGTTAAAAATCAAATTATTGAAAAGGGGTTTATGCTGTAAATAATTACTTGTCAGATAAACAAGCTTGGGTTCAACATTTGCAACTTGTATGTGTGTAAATTTGAATAAAAAGTCAACCAGATCATTGTTGGGACCATCCCCTAATGAACAAATTCAGCTCAGTTTCACATTGCATACTTACTTGACTGTGATGAAAGGTTCCCTTAGTGCTACTTTATGGGTTACGGCTTCTAGGGACCCTTTCAATATCTTCAAATATTCACTGTGTGTGTTCTGTATTGATAATTTAGAAGAGCATAGACAGTGAGTTTCTTGTCAGTTCTTCTCACAGAGCGGTGGCTCGGAACTGGCACTTAGTTTATTTTTATTTTTGCATGTATAAGTGAATCTAAGTTTCGTGATTTCAGTATACTTAGTAATATTTCGTTTTTTTTATATATATTTTATTTTGAAGTTTTCAAGTGTTATGTAATAGTATATGAAATAAAGAACTTTTTACTTTTAATTACGTATGTATGATACAATACCGCAATGATTCTTTTCCAGCAATTGCGCCAAACCGCCATTTTATTTTGATATTTGTATTCTTAATAGTAAGGGCGCTTTCAATTTATGCGTTTCTTGACGGCCTGCTGCGGTGCCGAAGCGGTGCGTTAGTCGTACAGCGCACGGACGATCCTTTTTAGGGTTCCGTAGTAAACAAGGAACCCTTATAGTTTCGCCATGTCCGTCCGTCCGTCCGTCCGTCCGTCCGTCCGCGGGTTAGCGCAGAGACTATTAACATTAGACAGCTGAAAATTGGTGTGGGTATACATATTAATCACGTCAACAAACCTGTAGAATAAAATTTTTAAAAATATTGTTTTTTAACGTACCTCCCCTACACGTAAAGTAGGAATGATTTTTTTTTCTCGAGTCTATCTTATCATGTTGGGTATCGTTAGAAAGGTCTTTCAAAAGTAATAAGAGTTTCTTAAAACCATTTTTCGATTTAGGGATCCGTTTTCGAAATATTAAGCTTTAAAGTGGAAAAAATTTATAGAGTTAAGTATCCGCCCCCCCCACCAGGTAAACGGTACTTTCAGAGTGGCTGAAATAATTCACAATAGTAGTATATATAATGAAGTTAAAAGGAAAACTATCACGGCTAAGTAGGCTTTACTGGTTTTCGAGTAATGGACGACAATCAAATAAATTTTTGTATTAAATGTATTAAAATTTCATGCATTAGAAAAGGGTGACTACGGAACCCTATATTGCGCGTGGCCCGACACGCACTTGGCCGGTTTTTTTTCATACAAAACGCGCGGTGCGGCAACAGTGCGTCGCCGGTACCGCGAACGCTCGACAACAGGACGGCAACGTCGCAAGCATCACGTGTTCATTTCGGTGTTGAATAGTGCGGTGAATAGACGTTAGAGCTAATTGCATCAAATTTTCATTTACGTATTTGCTAAAAATGGATGATATAAACGTGGAAGATTTTATTAATGAAATTGAAATACGTCCTGCTATATGGAACTCCAAAAGTGACAAACACAGCAATCGCACAGAAACAAAAAATGCTTGGGAAGGCATCTGTGAGAAATTTGTGGAAGATTTTAAAAATAAAACTACGGGTGAAAAAAATTCAGCAGGTAATTATTTATTCAATCAAATTTTGTCATTTTGCCATGATAATTGTCCTTCGTTAACAAAGTATTCTGCAAATTTATCGCGAATTGATGTTGCTGACAAATTCTGTTCATTTTGAACCTCCTGATCTATTTGATTGGCTTGAATTAAGAGATTACTATTAGAAATTTCTTCACATTCACGTAGTAAGAAATTATGTAAAACACAGATAGCTTGAACAATATCCGTCGCTAACGATATGTCTACATTTATTGGTCGATGTAATATTCGCCATTTATTAGCCATAATTCCGAACGTACACTCTATGTATCTTCGAGCACGTGACAAGCGGTAGTTAAAAACTTTTTGTTGGTCATTCAAAAAATTGCCACTGTAGGGGCGTTGTATGAAATTACTGATGCCGAATGCTTCATCACCGACAAAAACAAACGGTAGTGGTGAACCATTTTCTGTTACTGCCGTAGGACTTGGTATATTTAGACTGTTATCTTGCATTTTCTCGTAAAAATCACTGTTTCTAAATATTTGTGAATCAGAAGATTTTCCATACGATCCGACATCAATGAAAATGAATTTGTAATTGGAATTACAAATAGCCAACAATACAATAGAAAAAAAGTTTTTATAATAGTAATAAAGCGAACCGCTTTTAGGGGGCTTAATTATTCTTATATGTTTACCATCTATGGCGCCCAAACAATTAGGAAAGTTTGCCTTAGTTGTAAAACCGTGTGCAATTCTTAACCAATCCTCCGTTTTCAGTTCTGGTAAACAAATTTCTCGTAGAGATTTGTAAATCTGTTGACATGTATCTTTCACAATTCCGGAAATAGTTGAAATTCCATGTTGATAAGCATGGTGCAATTCTGTCATACTGCAACCAGCGGCTAAGTATCTGTAACAATAATATTTATTTATATTTCAGCAATGGTACTTCAAAAAAAATGGAGACACATAAGAGACTCATTTACAAGAGAGTTGAAAAAACAGCGACAATCAAAAAGTGGATCTGCAGCAAAAAGACATCGACACTATGTTTATTTTGATCGGCTGCAATTTTTGACGGAACTATATGAAACAAAACCAGATTCAAATGAAAAAAATAAACAGGCTGGTGACGGTTCTACTGCGTCGACATCGAAAACTACAGCTAAAAGTTCATCTACTAACGATGCAAATGAAACTAACACGCTTTTAAAAATACTCGCGGAAAGATTACAAAACAAAAAAGATGCAAGTGGAGATGTTTCCGAAGATGGGGACAAATATTTTTTATTGTCTTTGTTAAACGATTTTAAAAGGATCCCAGAAAGTCGTAAAATGGATGCCAAATATGATATTATTGGAATTATCCGAAAATACGCTATGCCACAATCGTATACTCGAGATTATTATAACTTAGACTCGGAATTGTATGAACAACGCTGCTATTTTACGAATCAATCTCCAGGATCCCAGACACTGACAAATAATCAGCTTGAATCCACGTCAGATGAACTTGCAGCAATCTCATCCGTATCTAATTTAAGTGCAGATTCCGATGCTTCCATATATAGTGATCTTTTTACAGATGATACTTCTAAATAATAACTTTTGTTTTGTTTTTTCTTTTCGCTGTTTTTTGTGATTTCTATTTGAAAGTTGTTTGTATTTAATTGTTGATTAACTAACTGTACTAATTATATACTCATCAGTGTATATAATTAGTACAGTTAGTTAATCATGATCTGGATCTGATGATACTGATTCTAAAAGATTTTATGAAAAAATTACTTTAAAAATAATTGTAGTTTAATAAATAATAACTTAATTACAAAATACAATTTGTTTTTTTACTTACCTCAATGTTATCACCAGTCTTTCTTCAGCTGATATAGTATGCTTGAAAACAGATTCTTGCCGCTGAATTTTACTTTTAACTAATTCAAGTAGTTCGTGGAAATATTCTCTAGACATACTTAGATAATTAAAAAAATTGCTTGGATCTTGTTTTAACCTAGGGTAAAGATTATGGAAATCACCAGAATTACATGTTAAGAAAAACATCGGTGCTGCTCTTTTACGGGGGCGTCGTTTTTGTTTCTCTTTGATGATTTTTAACAAGAGCACTAACAATAATGTTTCTTCGTCAGAGTCCATGGCTTGACTGATGTTACATCACTGGGATAAAAACGCACGGCAGTAAAATACGCTTTCAATTTAGGCGTTCGGTGCCGGACTGCTAACGTACCGCAGCAGTCCGACAGCGAGATATAACCTGCGGCACGGCAAGCGTGCGGCAGCGGTCCGACACAAAACGCATAAATTGAAAGCACCCTAACAAAATATAGTGATATTGATTTATTTTATTTACCTTTTATGTGTTGCGTTTTATCGTTACATGCGTAATAAGAATTCCTATAACTTAAAAAATAATGTTTACCCCAGCTGTGTTTTAGAACCCAATACCGCTCACTGGTCCAACCAGAATTAGCTGAATTTCTGTTAATATGGGTGCGCTAGCAAAAAAACGCCCCAATCACTTTGGTGCTCAATCTTTAAACCCCCACACGAATCATACATTGAAAATAGTTCCAACTTCATTCAGAAACCTCCGGAATTAATGTGTCGTAACTGTTTCAAGCTACATTCACGTCACGCAGCCCACGCCTTACAATCAAACACCTACGCCATGGTTACTTACTTACACTATACTAGCTTTTACTGGCTAGTCCGCAAGAAATGTTGAATATTTTTTTGTGTTCTGAAATGTTAGTACTGTAGTGTGACACCAGTCTGGTAGGAGTAGGTGTTGTTTCTGCACCACCGTGACGAGGTCTGCTGCAATTTACAAACAAACCTTGAAAAATATTGACAAGGAAGTCAAATTTTGAGAGCGCACTTTTATGTTTTTAAAAAGATTTATTTTAATATTACAAGCTGATTAAAATTATGGTGGTCGATTTGGAGACCTTAAACTAATTAACCTAAGTGAATAGGTCCGATCGAGTTGGAGATCGAGACGCTAATGTCTGTGGCTAGTCCGTCGTGGGAGCTCTTGAAATTCCCCTCGACGGTTTGTTTACTTAGTCAGTTTCTGGGAAGCACTTGAATATAATACTAGGTAAGCCCTCTCAGCGAAGTGCTGATGGAGCAGTTGCTGGGTCAGGGGGTACCATAACTAGGATCCATTTGCTTTTATTTCTTGATTATGCGATAAGAACGCCTAGATTAGCATTTTCATTTTTTTTTTTTAATGTTGTAATCTATATATAGTCTTTATCTATGGTACCGCTCATCTCTCTTTTATTGTTGTAAAAAAAAATATCGAACTTACATTTTGTTAGTAAAAATTTAAAGAATCTGAATGATCCTGTTGATCTTGAAGATAATAAAGTATATTTTATTTTAATTCATCTCTGGAGCGGACGTTGCCGCTATGCCACAGATCTCGCTCTTTGGCAACAGGTGGCGGGCTTCATCAGTTATTTACATAGGCTGCACAGTGACAGGAGCTTCGTATAAACTCCACCTCCACTAGCTAGGTACATACCTAATAAACGCATTATTCTGACGTTATATGAAAAAATAAGTCCAATAAATGAGGCCCTAATGAGGGCAATTCATATCGTGAAACGGAGCGGGGAAGCGAAGCTGCGAAGCGAAAACATTCTTAACATTGATAAACATTGATTGACTGAACTAACTGTGTTCTAAAGAAGCTTCTGTTATTAAATCACGTATGATCTAACGAAAAAACATAATAATACTTTACATTATAATAAAATAGATATGCTTGCGCGATGTAATAACGTACACTGTCATCTATTGGTGAAATTAAGAACTAAACATTGTATGAATACTTAATGTTTCGATAACTCAAACGCTTACGCGACAGCGACATCTAGTTGCGACCACTTATATTTTTACTACTTAATTATAGTGGTCACAAACAAATATTACCAAACAGGATTGCTTAATCTTCCCTCCTTCCTGTTCGCGAATACCATTGGATAATATTTCTCTGTTTCTCTCTTCTGCTGCCTTACCACGTTTCCGAAATTAATTATAATAAAGGCTCTTATAATAAAGTTCTAACATATTTTTTTTTATCTCATTAAAGTCGTTTTTCGATTTTTGAGTCGGAGATTATTAAACATTTTGAAGTTAAAAAATGTAGTTTATATATACAATTATATTAACATTTTTACAGGTTCTCAATCTCACTAAAATACTCGAGTACTGTAAGGGGAAACGATTTCGTTCATTAGGAGCTGAGAGGGAACAACACAAAGTAATTACTGGCTTTAACGACAGCACTTACACAGACGTAGCGAAGCGAGTTCAATATACTCTCGAAATTAAATAGTTCTTTAAAGAAACATAATTTATTAAGAAACCCATAGCATGAACAGTAAATAAATTAAGTAAGGTAAACTTACGAAAAAAAAACAAGTTCCAACCAAGCAAGGCCCGTCCTAAACAATACTGTGGACCTTCGAGACGCAGTCGTTTGAAGCAATTTTGTTAAACCGAAAAAGATGAAAGCGATTTTCATCATTCATTCATTCATCAATCATTCATTAATAATCCTGCGTCCCATAAAAATGTTTTGAAAATAACTTCAGTATACCTGCACTCTAGAATAGAATAGAATTTATTGGTTTGTTAAACATAGGTATTTTACATTATGGTGTTGCATACTAAATATGTGCGCTATGTTTTGTCGTTGAGACATACAAGCATTAACAAAGAATATTAGACTAATTATAATTAAAATTACAGTAATGTCTTATCATCTAGAAACTCATCTACTTGGTAAAAACATTTTTCAAGAAGTATTTTAATTTAAAAAATATTGAATTCATGCAAGGTCATGCTTTTTATTACATTAGGTAATTTGTTGTAAATTTGTGGAGCAGTGCGAAAGAAACTTTTTTTAAAAAAAGCAGTACTACATATTACTTTACATAATCGGTTCTTATATTGTGTACGTGTTTGATTTATTCTAGCACTCTGATCCTGGGGTCGTGGGTTCGATTCCCCCACAGGACAAATCTTTGTGTGCATGAACATGAATACTACTTCTGGTCTGTATGTTATCTATCTATCAATAAGTATGTATTGTCAAAAAAGTATTAACATTATTTCTATCCGTTATTTAGTAGCCATAACACAAGTACTTAATGATACTTTTCTTGGAACTAAATAATTGAGGTTGTTGTAACAAAAATATACTATGTACCTTAAGGCTTAGATACTACGAGTATGCTGTATTCGTATTAAGTAGATAGAATGCTGCTGTTTTTTCGTTTCCGATTATGATAATCCTGCGTCCAACAGAAATATTTTGAGAATAATTATTGCAGCAGACAGTGTCTGTTCTTTGCGACCTCCTGGATACCCATAGTGGAATATTTTCTTAATAGGAGGTCCGTGTTAGTAGTGGAACTTTAATAAGATGAGATAACGAAATATACAAATTAGATAACTGAAGGTTAACCATTTATTTATGTATTACATTTTGATGCTTTGAACTATGATCTAAATGATCATTAGAGAAATGATGACGAAGATCATTGTAGACGAAGAGCTGAAAATCAAGCTCGGTGGCTACCCATTGGAGAGGCCTATGACCTACAGAAGACGAAGAGAGGCTGATGATGGTGATAATAGACAATGCCTCAATATTGTTTTTTCAACGTTGGCGCCAAAAAATCGAGTCGTGTTAGTAAGATCCATATAGCAACGTACACATGTAGCCAGAAAAAAATCTCGTATATTTCAATGAAGGGCAGATTGGCTGACAGGGAATCCCCTTTAGGACCCTGAAGGGCAAAGCTAAAAGATTGACCGTTTAATTAAACAGTAACAGTTCGGGCAGCAATTCTGCTTAATTTGTCTTATAACGCTCATAAATATAGGACGGTAGTAGATAGCTCATCGGTTGATGAGGTAGATCGAGAGGGCATCTGGTGCTAACACGAAATGTTCGAACTCCGTATTTATTTAACATTTAATATATAAAAACCTAGTATTTTATAAAGATTTTGACATAAGAATTATTTTATAGATGTAATATAAGTGTGGTAGTGTTATCCGTCAAAAACAAAAGCAAAAAATAGTGTTTTGAACCCCTCAAATATTTTTCTGTAAATAAAAACTTAACACACTGAAATCTGCTATAAAATATTAAAAGATTTTTTTTTAAAAATAAATAGCGACAGTGAAGTGAAAATGACAAATTATAATTATAATTTAAACAAAAAAGAAAGTGAAAAGCGGCTTAGTGAAAAAAAAAGAAAGCAATGAATCAGTCTTATCCCATTCTGTGATTCGAATAGTTGCTTTCACACATAACACTGTAAAATTAGCCCAATAATCCTTTCGCATGTAGATGTAAGTGATAAGTATCGGCTTTTCACCTGAGATTTACAAGTTCGATTCTCACTCCGCCCACAGCAGTTTTTGTTCTATGAACATAAAGAACATCACATGTAACGCTAAATAAAGATGTCGAAACGTCCTTCAAAAAATGTCATAAATGTAAAAGTACTCTAGAGAATAAGCAAATAACGACTTTTTCAATATTTACCACATAGACTGAGTGGGTGTCAGCTTTGCACGATTTAAAATATGGACTGTTGAAAATAAAAAGATTTGGGAAAATACACATTGTTTAGGAAATCCGAATAACAAACACAATATTAGTTCACCAATTGGAGAGGACAATATAACGATTCGTCCTCATCGATCCAACGTACACTTAAAGATGTGTATAATACTAGTGTGTATAATACTTCAACTCTTACTACGACTCAAGACAATATGTTTTCTCCACAACGTCCCATTCGTAGATCTTTGTTGTCTATGGACCTTCCAGCAGCCTCACTTGACAGTACTTTTCAGTCGCTAGACGACATATCAAAATGCTTAGAATACATTAAAGATCTTGAAATAGTAAAAGCCCTAAAAGATGAAGCTAATAAACTAAAAATTTAGCTGAAAAGTAGTGAAAACGAGCTATAAAATCAAATATTGGAAAATATAGTCAGTAAAGACAAATAAATAAACTATCTCAAGAGATATGTTTACTTAAAGATATTTGCAAAACTCCAAATGCTCCTTGTGCGAGACCTTATGTGTGGCTGACTTCTTAAAAGGTCTATGTGTAGACAACAGAAGCCCCCTTTTTTTTGACGTGACAACGTCTTATAAATTGGTTTGCCGGGTGACACTTCAAGAAACTGCGTTACGCTCCGCTCACGTTATGCGGTCACAATGAGAGCGAGTGAGAGGCACGCGTCCCTTCCACTCGGGCATGGTTAGCCCGCCTAAGAGCGAGAGAGACAGACATAAAAAGTGAAAGGCACGCGTCCCTTCCAACGAGATTCTTTGTATAAATTAATGTTTTAAATATAATTCTTTGTATAAATAAATGTTTTAAATTGTTACTATTATTTCATCCTTCTTCCTACTATACGAATGAATATTCACATTAAAATTATTTTACCACTCAAAGTCGTTGTCACGTAAAACTTTCGCCCGTATACCGACTTTACAGGCAACCATTTTTTTTGGATGGTAAATCATCTAATGACCTCCCGCTGTGGGTTAGCGGTAGGGTGTGTCAGACTTTTACTGACTAAAAACCATCCATGTTCCTTCTTGTGCCTGCTACGTCCAAAGGCCGCGGTAACCCTTTCGGACAGTCCCGCAGCCAACAGAAGCCCCCTGCCCCAGTGCCAGCGCCTCCTAGCGGTATTCACTTTATTCCACTGTCTTCACTTAAGAACTCCCTCAATATTTTTACTCCCTCGAACTTTAATCTGTCCATCACAAACTGTGCTTTATTTTTATAAAGCACGGATGCCACACAAAAATCTCTAGTTTAACTTCGGTTATTGCAGAAAGTACGTAGAATGCAAGGCTACGAAATGTCTAGCTATGTTCTCCCGCAAGTAGAATAAGGCCCCGGTTTGAATTACATACATGTCACGCCTTTTTCCCGTAGAGGTAGGCAGAGATCACATCTTTCCACTTGCTACTATCTTGGCACACACTTTTAGCTTTATTTAGAAATAAGTGAGTGACTTATTTCTCAATAATTCTCATACACGCCCGTCGGCTTAGGGTACTTTTGACCTGCCCTTTCTCCAAAATTTGCTTTGAATTAGCAGTTGGAAATAACAAAGTGTCTACTACCCTTTACTAGGGTCTCCTGCCGTCCACGAGGTTAGTTTCGACCACTAGGTCAGAATTTTTACAACGAAAGTGTTGGAACCAAAAACAGAGTACACATAATTAATCCTTCGAGCTGTTTCTGCAGCGCTCGGGCCACGATGGAACTGGATTCAATAAGAAAGCGATATTATAAATTTTCCATATTGAGCACAAAACCATGTCAAAACAAAATTAAATGGCACAAAAGCAAATGAACTATTAAAGATAATTCATAAACTATAGAGCTTATAACCTCAAATTGAAATTAATTTGAATTTGGAACTCTTATCCAAACGCCGAATTTTTAAGATATAAATGGCCATTTCGATAAAACGCAAATTTCATATGTAAGGACCTAATAATACACAAACGCAATTACACAGACGCTGAATAAGTAACTAATAGTCAGGTAATTAATAGTAGACTGTAAACTAATCAGCTACATCTATAAGACTGCTTTTAATTAAATTCCTAAAATAGCATCGGGGTGAAAATAACTATCAAGGTCATCTCAAGTGAAACGAAAATGTTCTTAATATTTATCTCAGCCCCTTAAGAGGCGGCTAAGCCTAAATAAGTATATAAATTATATCTAAGGACTGCTTAAACCAAAAAACAAAAATATAAAACAGTCAAAACAAAATATAAATTTAAAAAAAAACTAAATATTACTACACTGAAATCACGAAGCTTAGATTCACTTACATGCAAATAAATAAAAATTAAGTGTAAGTGAATCTAAGTGCCAGTTTCGAGCCCCCCCACTGCGTCAAGGTGGAGTTCACTCGGGGAGGAGGGGAGTAAAAGTCTCGGGGCCGCCTGTGCGAAAGGGCAACCTTTCGCACAGACCCGCAACAGGTGTGTGGCGTCCTGCGGTTTTCTTTGTTCGAACCACACAATAAGACT
This sequence comes from Musotima nitidalis, assembly GCA_949126915.1. Lineage (NCBI taxonomy): Eukaryota > Metazoa > Arthropoda > Insecta > Lepidoptera > Crambidae > Musotima > Musotima nitidalis. Next base: position 17,529,697 of record OX421425.1, read on the forward strand.
TCTCCCTCTCATCTAAGCACTGGCCTAGGCAGGGTCGCCATGTAAGGCGGGGTTCGTGGATAGGTATTGAAACAAGGAATGCTGTAACGATACTAGATTTATTGTACTAAACACATGATTATATAGCTTGATTATACAAAGGTACTTACACACTACACTGGTAACTCTACTTCACTTCGGTAAACGTTTCCGACCATGTTTTTTATTAGATAGATTGATATTCTTTTTTGTACACCAAATTAAAACAAGAAATCGAAAAGCGATACAATTGACTATTGGCGATTGCGAAAGAAAAGCGATACAAATGGCGGCCTTATCGCTTACAGCGAGTGGAGAGTAATTAAATTAAAATAAAACCGTGAGTGAAAAAAAATAGACCAGTACGTAAATCGTTACAATAATTGTTTAAAAACTTATGTTGATAAGTTTTAAATTAATTAAACCCTTAATTAATCGCTAAATAGGGCTTCCTCATTAAGATGGCATGCGTCAATTAGCTATTGTTATTGCTTATGAATAGAAGCAATTAAGTAGATTCAGAAATTTATTTTGGTACTAAAATTATGTTATTAATTTGGTGCCTACTCGTGTGGAATTTAATAACATGTAAGGAACCTCTAGTTTATTTAATATAACACGTAGTTATACACGTGCGAAGTTCGACGCCCTCCGACAATGTAAAATTTGGCAAACGGTGCCCAAATTCAAGTAAAAAAGATTATTATATCACATATATTTATTTTATTTACACATAACTTATATTTTTCACAATTATTATATAACAAAAAAAAAATACAATACTATAAAAAATATAAAAAACGGAGACCGCCGGCCGCGAAGTAAAACCCAAACGACTGACGGCTAGGGCTGCAGAGAGAGAAACCTCCTGGCAATGCGCGCCGTATCGAGCAAAACAAAAGGCAGTCTTTTGTATCTGACCCTTAACCCAGCTACCTAGCTTGAGCTTCTTAAGATATTGGTCGAAGCTCTTCGCTATCAACCCGTTGACCGTAACCACTATCGGAACAATCGTCGCTGAGTCCACATCCCACATGGCAGAAATCTCGTGGGCCAAGTCCAGATATATAGTTAATTTTTCCTTTTCTGCCTTCACGAGATTTTCGTCATGTGGAACTGTGATGTCAACAACAATTTCCCGGCGCTCTGATCGGTCCACCAAAACAATATCAGGCTTATTGGCGAGAACAGTTCTGTCCGTGATGATGGATCGATCCCAGTAGGGCAATGCATTAGATTATTATTATTATTAATGAACAATAATATAAATCATAACTAATTATTATTAGCATATAGTAATAATCGATACATTAAATTATTTTAAAATAACCAAACACGATATCTTATTAGTTATTACAGTTCCTTTCTTTCATGCCTTTACATTGTTATATTATTATTTTTGTTTAGTATCTTGTATATTATTTTAGTTCAGGTATCTACGGAAGACCAGCGTCGAGGCATCACTTAGATGCTACGGCACATGCTGAGTAGATACCTTTTCATAATCATGTAGAGATGTAGGTATCTTCAGTTTTATTTTTGTACATGGTTATATAAACGGTTTTCTTTATTTGTTTCTCTCAAATCATTACAGTAAACCAAAGCTCGACTTTCGCGCCCAATTTGACCATACGAGTATAACCAGGAAGTGATCTCAAGTGGCAGGATTTGTTTCTAGACAAACTAAAATGTTTAGAGACCTAGAGATCCTCTTATTCTATTTCCCTATGTTCCCTTAGTGCTATTTTATTGGTTACGGCTTCTGGGAACCCTTTCAATATCTTCAAATATTCACTGTGTGCGTTCTGTATTTTTCTATTTGATTGGTAATTTAAAAGAGCATAGCCTGTGAGTTTCTTGTCAGTCTTCACAGAGCGGTGGCTTGGAACTGGCATTTAGATTCACTTACACATTTTTTTTATTGTTTTACTTGTAAGTGAATCTTAGCTTCGTGATTTCAGTATACTAATGTTTAGTTAAATTTTTTTATATAATAGGTTGGGGAAAAAGTCTTTTCGTATTTTTGTATGAAAAGTCAAGACATTTTTTTCAAAGTTTATTTACATTTATTTACAATATATATGTACCGTTTTGTTGAATAACTTTCTGCCATTTTGTGGGCAGAGACATTATCCTGTTACTGTAGAAACTTTGGGACTTCTGATCAAAAAAACGGGACAAATAGTTTTGGCAGTCCTCTCTTGAGGTCAACCTTACAGAACCTAAAGAATTCTGCAGAGACCGAAACAGGTGAAAATCTGAAGGCGCAAGGTCAGGGCTATATGGTGGATGCACTAGGACCTCCCAGTCGAACTCTCTTAATTTTTGCTGAGTGGCTAAAGATGTGTGTGGTCTAGCGTTATCGTGATGAAAGACCACACCCTTCCTGTTGATCAATTCCGGCCGTTTTCTCTCGACTGCTTCCTTTAATCTCATCAGTTGCTGGCAGTAAAGATCAGAATCGATGGTTTTGCCGGGCGGTAAAAGCTCATAATAAACAATGCCCTTCCAATCCCACCATACACACAGCATCACCTTATTTCGTGTTAGGCCAGGTTTGGCCACAGTCTGTGAAGCCTGGCCAACTTTCGACCACGACCTTTTTCGCACGTTCTTGTCGTACGTGATCCACTTTTCATCGCCAGTTATCAATCTCTTCAAAAACGGCTCGGTTTCATTACGTCTCAATAATGAATCGCAAATGAGTACACGGTTCATTAAGTTTCTTTGAGTGAGCTCGTGTGGCACCCAAATATCGAGCTTTTTTGTATAACCAGCTTTCTTCAAATGGGTCAAAACTGTTTTGTGGTCAATTCCCAGTTCTTCAGCTACATCGTAACTACTAATATGCCGATCTTGCTCCACTCTTTCAAAAATGGCGTCCATTTTATTCGTAACAGGGCGACCAGATGGAGGTGCATCTTTAACATCAAAATTTCCGGACTGAAAACGTTTGAACCAAATTTGTGCTACTCTTACTGACACTGCATCAGGTCCATAAACATCACAAATTTTTTTCACTGCTTGAGTTGCATTTTTGCCTTTTTGATAATAAAATTTTAAAATGTATCGAATTTCTTCATTAGATTCACTCATTTTAACGGAGAGAAAAACAAATGAAAAATAGCGGGAAACAACTTTTTTTTATTTTTTTCTTTTCTTTATAATGGAACCTTTTTAATGTTACCAAAACCAGCCAGACACAAATAGTACAGTCAAAAAAAATTTATAATAAGTTTATACCTACGTTATGCGAAAAGACTTTTTCCCCGACCTAATATATTAGTTTTTAAGTACTATGTAAAATAGTTTATGAAATAAAGAACTTTATACTTTTACTTCAATTGTTATGTTCGTAGCTTACTAGAGTATTGTAGTCAAGCGTGTAGTTGATCACATTAACAGAACGGAATGGTTGCAGAAGAAATTCTTATGTCTTTCTACTTACGCCAATAATCGCTGTCGCACCCTGACTTCCTACGATTCCAGGCTCAAACATTATAGGACCATTTCCCTCGACCTTAGACGTAAGGGGTCATCCATGAATTACGTCACACGAATTCCGTAATTTTTTGACCCCCCCTCCGTTCTTGTCACAGTTGGTCACACTTGTGGGACTCCTTCTTCCTTAGTGTGATGTCAAATATTTTGCAATTGTACAGCAAGAAATAATTACTTCAAAACAGCTGTTCCAAAATGTTCATAGGACCTGGGTTTTGTGAAGTGACCTCACGAAATTTAGGATCTCTCCCATCCCCTTGTCACACCATGTCACACTACGTCAACCCTCTCCCACCCCCTTAAAGTGTGACGTCATTTATGGATAGCCCCTAAGATCTCTGACATTGTCTATCTGATTAAAATCATCAATGGCTATTGGCTCAGTGAAAAAGGCACCGTTGGCTGTTCCTCGTCAAAACAGTCGCCTTCATTACCGAAAAACCTTTTACATATCTTCATGTCTTATCAACTACTTTCGCACTCTTCCACCGTAAATTTTCTTCGTACAATAATGTAAGTCTAGACATCGTCAATACATCGGTCCTTGTATGTATATTTAAATACATATATATATTTTTCTATAATTTAGGTTATGTAGAGTATTCGTTTATTGATATTTTGTTTAATGCATTTCCAATAAGATTTAAAATCATTTATTCAAGTGTTGCTCAAAAGAGCTTTTATGAAGGTCAAACTGAAAATTTAACGCGCCCATTCACAGCGGGCGGGAGCTTGAACGTAAAAGAACGGGCAAGAAAATCGTCAGGGTTGGTTTTTCCTCCCGCCAATTCAGAAACATGTTTATGCTAATCTTGTATTTGTATGTATACATATATTTAAAATCTTGTTTTTCAAGCACGCTGTATTCGCATTGAAAACTGTGTTCATCAGAGTTGTGATTACTGTGTGGGCCAATAGTGGCTAATAATGTTTGATAAATTTAGTTTTGCGAAATTTGGGGAAAGGGCAGGTAAAAAGTATCCTAAACCGACGGGCGTGTATGAGGAGGTTAGCGATTGTGAATGAAGCTAAAAGTGTGTGCCAAGATCGTAGCAAGTGGAAGGATGTGATCTCTGCCTACCCCTACGGGAAAGAGGCGTGACATTACGTATGTATGTATGTAAAAATAAAAAATATTACAGTATTGACAGCAAGACTGCAATTTATTTTTAGTTTGCGAGATTGTTTGTAATTATTATTGTCTCCGCGGCCCCGGAACAAAGCTCAAAGTAGAGATCACATCCTTCCACTTGCTACGATCTTGGCACACACTCTTTTTTTAACCATTAATTATCTTATTATTATTTAATATTACATACATATATACGTATTACCACGCCTGTTTCCCTGAGGGGGTAGGCAGAGGCACATTACACGCCCACACTTCGCCAATTATATTGTTGGTCCCACGTAATAGGTGGCGAGTCTATTGCCGCTTACCGGGAACTTTTATGTTAGCCAGAGCTTCGTCCGTTGATCGGCAGGTTATTACTTATTATTACATACATATTATTTAATATTGCATTATTATTAATGATATTTTTTATTATTATTGTGTTAAATGGTTTGAATTGGGAATTTTTTGACAAAGGCTACCACTTACATGCGAGAAAAACCTTAGGCGAAAACTATTTATAAATAAAACACTGAAAATAAAGTAAAAATAATTTATTGATTACTTCACAAATACGAATCTCATGGCACCGCTTCAAGGCACGACCGTTTATCACTCAATTACTTTTAAATAATATAACATTATGTTTTAGTATAGGCATCATAAAGATATAACGAAGCATTTTTTTTAATATTTCATTTAAAAACTATAACGAAAGAAAACGTTTTCATATTTAACTTTGTTATGGACTTCGTGGCGGGAAAATGAAGCGTCATGTCTGCAGTTTTGCTTTCTAAAATTTGTGATATTTCGAACGGTAATGTGTAATCACGGTGAATTAATAACCGATAAGTGTTTGTGAACATACATGAGTTTTGGTAAATAAAACAAAACAGTGCAATATCACTTTTCAAATTCTCTCAAGAAGTCCATGTGAGATCTCGGTATAGTCCCACATCTTTACCGAGGACTCAAGGGGTTTAGGGGAGGGCATCTCATTTATCATCTTTATCGCCGCTCATTCTCATTTACTATAATTTATATGTTATTAATATATCTCTTACTTGACACTGGCTAAATGTGCAAACCGCACGAAGCCATTATTTAAAAGATAAAAAAAGTGAAGAACATGACGTCTGCAGTTTTGTTTTATTTTCTAAAATTTGTGAGACTTCAAACAATAATGGAATAACTTATAGGTAGATTTATATGGTTGTGAATTAAGGATTTATTTGACCCTTGAATTGTTTTTAAGTATGTTGTTCGTTAAAATCATTATGTTGCTGACAGTAAGTACATTGTACATTCATTACCAAGATAAATTTTATTTTCACGTTTTAGGAGCCACAGAAATCTAGCACATCTTTACTATGGGTTTCTATGTTTATAAATAAATAAACCTATCATCTTTACAATACATTATAGAGACAATATGCGTAATTATTTCAAAAGAACGGAAAAAACAGGAATAAAAAATATTACATTTTCAAAGTAATGTTGGGAAAACGTTCCCTAACGTAAAAGTTAAGTCTTTAAACGCCAAGTGAACGACAAACAATAGATTTTCGGCTAGGTCTAGGTATTTTAGGACTGGGACCGCTATCGTTCAAAGTGTTAATATTTTGAAGAATTTTAGACATAGTACTTATTTCAATCAGAAGTTCATATAAAATAAGTAAAAGTTATTAAAAAAATTACTTGACTAGATATTTAGAGAAGCGACCAAATTTATTATTGTCTCTGATAATAAAACTCCCTATATTATTAAATTTCAGGACCTTACGTACATTATTCTGCGGTAAAGGTATTTAAGTATAGTACGTATTTGTTCTACGTTTAGAATCAAAATGATGTACGTCATTCCAGCTCGACCACCTTGAGTTTGCTTTGAATTGTATAAATAATAATTTTTACAATACATTTACATACAAAATCGCAACACAACTTTGCCGAGCTGTCAAGACTGAAACTTCAACGAACGAACTGTTAGAAGATTAAACTAAATATTTCCGCCGATCATACGAAGAAAATTTAATTAAAATAAACTGAATCGTATAAAATATCAATAAATAGTTAAATAATATTATTTTACGATTAGCACTTAATAACTTCGTTGTTTAAATGAACATTACCCTAATACTGACACAAAGAAATAAATATTATACATTATCGTAATCACTGTATTCTGGTACGGTCCAAAAAGTACCTAAACATTTAAGTACTATGTCGTACTAATGATTGCATTCAAAGAGTAAAGTTGTAATTTACTGAACTGATATTTTTATTGAGTGACAAAGTATTAAAAAGGTCAGCTACTTCTGAGCCCGACTGTATGTAGTTTCTTAAAAAAAACAATACGGCATATTTACAACCCAAAGTAGATAAATTCATTTTGATGTCAACATCAAAATTAGTAGCATACGGACACTAAGATCGTAACAATATGGACATCATCAAAGATATGCCACGTAAATTTACAGATCTTTAAACGGTTATCTACAAGACTGCCCAGATATTAATAGGACACATCAGCGACAGTAGTCCTCTATAAGCACCACAATAAATTAATATTTTACAGACAACGTCAAAATAATATTTTGGACACTTGCGCCATTTTTTTAAAGTAACAACATTACTTTGTCACAATGTAGGTACACATATTTACACGATGACTGTACCAGTTCTTTATTCATAAACGAAACAGAGTTGCGTTTCAGTAAATCCTTTTTTGAATGCTCAAAAAATTTAAATAACATTTTTTTTTTTTAATATTTCAATATTGCTTCACAATTATATCAGTACATTTTACTATTTGTTAATTTATTAATTACGTTGTGCGTTACTTAAATGTCCCTTATTTATAAACAAACATATTTTTTTAATTTTTACAATTCTTTACATATTTAATTAAAACTGTTTCAAACATAACCATAACTATTGATTTATATTTTATTCAGTAAATTAACAAAAATGATTTGTATAAAAATCAACAACATAATTATACTGTTAGATTTGTTTGTACATTTAATACAATTTTTTAGATAGTAGTTTATCAATATCAAGACTTTGGATAATATTGTCATAATTTAACTCTATTTTTTCTAGGATTTGAATAACTTATGCTTTATATTTTATCTCAAAATCTTTAAATCATCGCCTTCAAGTTTATAATATGGGATTCGTAATATAAAAAAACACAAAATAAATATAATAAAATATACTTTATTATCAACCGGATCATTTAGATTCTTCAAATTTTTATAAACATATTGGAAATACAATATAGACTTTTGACCACAATGAAAGAGATATTACTCATTCATTGGTCCTAGTTGAAGTGAGCAAATGAAAGCGATAATTATAGATAACTAGCTTTTGCCCGCGACTTCGTTCGCGTGGAATAGTGACTTCCGACAGATTTTCGGTTTTACCCACATAGTATCCGATCTCGCGGGATTTTTGAGAAATTCCCGCTCCCGCAAAATTTTTGGGATAAAAGCTATCCGATGTCCTTTCTCGATTTCCAAACTATGTCTGTACCAAATTTTACACAAATCGGTTCAGTAGTTTAGGCGTGAAGAAAAGACAGAAAGACAGGCAGACAGAGTTACTTTCGCATTTATAATATTTATTATTATATATATTATATTATAGAATAATAACTTACGTAATATGGCTATCATATCTCTCAGCCCTTTAAGGTATCACTACTGAGCACAAACCTTCTTTCAATAACCAAGTTAAGGTTTTAGGTCACACTTCACCCCGCGAACCTAGAGCGGATTAGCGGGGACAGGATTGTGGCGTCCTGCCTTGAATTTTTTGAAGCTACTCAATAACTTGGATATAACCGGTCTCGGTTTAATGTGCCTCCTGAAGCACAAAAGCAGTGTATATTAAATGGACCTGGACAGAAAACTGACCATTGTGAACTCTACTTTATTTCGGTAAAAAAAATCTAACTACCTCCTATTGCGGAGCTACAAGCCCGTCTAAAATCTTTGAACATTTATTTTATACGAAATAAAATTACCAGTTAATCGTTCACACATAATTAATAAAATATATTAACAAAATCCATTAACGTTAGCATTTGTAAGGAACCACTTAAAAATAAATTAACAAACTATTCTAATTATTATTATTATTATTACAAATTCTAAAACTAGCGTAATCACTCGGGAATAAATTAAATTATTTTATGTAAATTACTATTATTATTATTAAATAATCACATACTGTAACAATACTATTTAATTGTATGAAATTGGAATAAAATATAATTACAATGAATATACTCCGTTTTAAAACCATTTTCATTTAAGGCACAATGTATCACTGTTGTATATTATTATAACGTGTAAAACACATCTTGCTACACAAATATAGTGTTCTAAAGCCATGAACCTTAGAGTCGAATTTTCAATCTCCAGTAAAATTTTTGTTTTATTACTATTTTCATTTGCCAAACAGTAGCATAAAATATAAGATGGCCGAATAAGAAATGCCATACGTTTGGTAAAAAGTCGTAAAAATACATTGAGTCGTATTATATTTAGTGAAATATATAAAACCCTTTAGACGTTTGAAAATTTGCCCTAATTTCATAGAAATAATTTAAAGAAACAATGAAAATATTTGTTTTTAATATGGCTGAACTATATACGAAATAATGCAAGAATTATGTGATAGACTAGTAAAAAGAAAGAAAGAAGAAAAATAACTCGTTATTTTACACAATAACTGTAAAAATATGCCACATCGAAGTATTAACATTTTTGTTTACAATCCGTACATTGTAACTTATTATGAACCTTAATATTTAGGTACTATATAGCTTTTAGATAATTATACAAGTATATCAATTCGTGTACACATATAAATTGACAGAATTGTGATGTAATTTTTATTATATTACAAGGTCTTTTATTGTCGTTACTGTAACCCGCGTGGTCACGAATATAATAAAAGTTATTTATACATATTTATATATTCGTGCGAATGATAACGAATGTTCGAAAATATACTAACCAAATCACACGTAGCAGCGACTGACAACGAGCTTACAAATTTGGTTACATTCGCGCGAAATTTTGCTTTTATCCATGACCAGATAATAATCCGCGGCGTATAAGTTGAACAATGACGTTGGATACGCTGGAACACATTATGGGGTCTCAAGAGAAGTGAGGCATGGGGGGTGACGCGTCATTATAGCAACGCAGGGATGCTACACTGGCGCGCAAGCGTTTAGTCACTTTCGGTCCCTTTTGTCTACGATTGTAAAGTTCAATTAGTTGATAGCACCCAAAGAATATATTCCGGAACTCGCCTTAATGCTCTTAAAAATAGAGACCTGTGATGAATTTTATTGCTCTTGTAATGTTAACAATATATAAAGCTGACTGTACAGTCGTAGACTAAAGGCACCGAAAGTGACTCATAATTATTACTATTGACAATAGAAACATGTGTCGAACATTATAGCACTTCTAATGTTACCAAGTACATGACGCTGACTGTGTCTGCGCAGATGACCGCCATTTTTGTTCAACTTACGCGCCGCCGATTATAGACTACAGTAGCAGTTGTACTACGCTCTAGCCGAGGCAGGGTGGTATGTGATGACGTTGTGAGCGTGTGTGAAGGCGGCAGGCGAGGGGGCCGCGGGGGGGGTGGCCGCGAGGGGGGTGGCGGGGCATTGAAGAGCGCGCGCTCGGCCGCCCAGCGTACAACGCGTGCTGGCTCCGCTCTCCACTTCTACTGGCAGGTCGGTGCCTTTTAACCTGGATGGACATAACATTATAATAATAATTTAAAAAAAATTATTGGTGCACCATACAATTAAAATTAAAACTAAAAACAATTTACAAATGTTTATATGATGCACCAAAATGACCCAACTCAGCATTAGCTAGTCCAATGTTCTAGCGCTGGTTTTCAGCTGGGCCATTTTGAATGTTCAATGGTTTAAGAAGGGCGACCACTCATGCAAATTAATTTATTCAACGTCGCTTTATATATTATACCTATGCTCATACCCAATGTCAGCATGTCACATTACCAACATTTACCTTTTTTTTGCTGTGCAACTCAGTATTAGCTAACACTATGATTTGAGTCGAGAGAGGTAACCAGGACGGAGAATCCGTCTCCTGCTTTCACTTGTCATTTGATAAAAATAACTAGATTGTATTTCACAACTAACCAGATAAATCGATCGACGTCGACTAAACCATTCTCAAGTCGACCGATTAGTCCGGGAACGCCTTAACACGCTCTCCAGTAACTACCATCCCGGTGTACTCACATGTGGTGGCGGTTGAAGAGCACACCGATGAGTTCCCCCACGAGGTCCTGTTTGGGCGCGGGCGGCACCAGCCCCACCACCAGGTCGTTGTTGGCGGCTGGTATGCTGATCACTACCAGTTGAGCGTCGCTGCTCATTACACGCACTGCTCCCACCTGCCGGCATCAATCAATCAATCAATACTTTGTAAAGGGATCGCTTATGAGAGATGAGTAAAACGACAGAATGCTGGATATACACTGAATATATTTGGTAAGGTACCATATTTATAAGATAGGTTACAGTTCATGTTATCATATCTATATTACAATGTTAGTACTACATCTCAACATCAATACCAACCACTCAAGGCTTAATACTTTCATAGCACCCATTTCACAGTTCATCTTCACACGTACGTAATCACAGACATAAATATGTAATAGATCCCTTAGTGCTACTTTATTGGTTACGGCATCTGGGGACCCTTTCAATATCGTCAAATATTCACTGTGTGTGTTCCGTATTGTTACATTAAATGTAATCTAATTTTGATTGATAATTTAAAAGAGCATAGCCTGTGAGTTTCTTGTCAGTTCTCCTCACAGAGCGGGGGCTCGGAACTGGCACTTAAATTCACTTACACTTAACTTTTATTTTTTTGCATATAAGTGAATCTAAGCTTCGTGATATCAGTGTAGTAATATTTAGTTTTTTTTATTTATATTTTGTTTTGACGTTTTCAAGTGCTATGTAATAGTTTATGAAATAAAGAAGTTTCTACTTTTACTTTTATAACGCAATTGTATGTAGGGTCGAGTTGCCTAAATTGGACCGGCTAGTAATTTGTACCACTTCCAGATCTACCAAACCGTAATGTTTAGTTTTGAATTGGCAACACTACAAGGCAATGCTACCAACATGACGCAATTTCTGCCATTTTGCATTCGATGACACATAGTAATAAAAAACGAACACCAATATAATAACCGTTTTATTTCTAATAATATAATCCTCTTAAGATATATAGTTTTTGTGAAAGCTGGTAAAGTTCGTTAACTGGTACAATATAGGCAACCTTACCCTACTTCGCGTGCCCGAACCCTGACCAATCGTCGAAGTTGGCCGGAGCTAATTACAGTCCGCTCGCGTCCGTTGTTGTTTTTTAAACACTGTTTATGAACTATTTCCCGTATGTTATATTTATCATTAGCGGCATCAGTGTCGATGAATTAGTTTGTATTTCCCCTCACTAAATATCGGCAGTGACGTCACAATAGGTGTTAAAAAGTCGGCACGCTTGATTTCAACACAAATCATGATACCTGTATTTACAGAAAGTGATGGATTAAAAATATCTTTTTAGTTCTCTCGTTTCAGCGTTGGTCGTGAAGACATCGTTGTTTTGAGGCTCCTATCTTACCTGAAGATGCCGTGTGTAAGGGCAAAACACGTGTCGTGTTGAATAGTTTCTCGATTTTTCGGGAATTATTACAAAGATATTTTTAATCCATCACTTGCTTACAATGGATTTCCGCAAAGTAACGCCTGAATCATTATATTACTGTATTTTCTATTGTATATCTATATCTGTGTACGTAATGCTCATAGTAGGAAATATGGCAGACATATTTAGTTTTTCCGGAACAGGCATATTATAAGGGCTATAAATGCGCGCGAGGTTTGATAAAAATGATTTATGATTCAGTTCGCTAAAACAATATAAGATAAGATAATCTTATCTTATCTTATATTATTATCTAATAATTTATTTGAATCACAAAAACACACATGCAGAAATATACAATATAGACATAGGTAATAATCAAATTTAAATTTAAAAATAAAAAAAATTATAAAAAATAAGATATTTGATGGAAGTATATTTATTTACCACAGTCGATATAAGAAATTAAAATAATACGACTTGAAAACCCTCGAGCAAGTGCAAACTTTAATTCATCAACAGAACCCGTTACCTCAGTGATATGCGTGGGCTTCTTCAAAGGCTTGAAGGTGTTAGCATCGAGTTTGTAGATGCTGGTTTCCGTGAGCAGTAGACACCTCTCCGCTAGCTTATTGTGGCGGTTAAACTTGTGGATACGACACGAGAGGAGCGCCTTCCCGCAGTGCTGAGTTCGCTGAAGATTCGCCAGCGCGGCTTTGTATAGTGCTAGGAACAATATTGATACTTTATAAATGCTAGTTCTGTATGAAGCCTACATAGGTAGGAAACATGAATGGAATAGTGACTTAACTCAAAAAGGCGATTTTTGGGACATCACAAAAGAAGATCTTCTAAAGAAAACTTATCTTACTTGTAAGCGCATTAAATTGATACTGATTTATTAATTAGTAATTATGCTTGTGTTTCGAACGTTTGATTAACATTGATTCGATCTCATTAAGAAATAGAAAGACTGTATAAGTACGTAACTCAAACATGATCTATCTATTAATGGGTCAATGTTCCTTTAAGCATGCGATGTGTGTGTTGCGTCATGTTTGTAGATGCTGGTTTCTGTGAGCTGTACACGCTAGCTTATCGTGACGATTGAACTTGTGGATACGACACGGAAGCAACGCTCTACCACAGTGCTGAGTTCGGTGAAAATTCGCCAGTGTCGCCATGTTTAGTCATATCAGCCTTATGACACCACTGCTGAATTTTAGCCTCCCCAATAGATTACAGTTTAGGGGTATTTGCCCATAGGCAGGCGGGTTGGTGATCGCAGTTCAAGCCAGTACGCAGGATGACGCTGCTGCCCATCATCCGGGAGGATTTCTCTTCGTCAACTCTTACGACTCCCCGTTAGATGAAAGGGGGTGGCACTATTCTAGGCCGGTACCACACGGCACCTTTGTTTAGTGCTGGGGATAATAGTAAATAAAATAAAAAAATCTGACAATTACACCAATTATTTAGTTCCGAGGTAAGTATCATTAAGAACTTGTGTTATGGATGCTAAATAACGGATAATCAAAAAAATCAAAAATATTTATTCAGTAACAATATAACAGTTAGGTTAACAGTGTTTGGGGACCCCTTTTAAGTAAACATATACCTGTGTTAAGGGATAAACATACATAAAAACTTTTTTTTAAATATATACTTAATATACATAGGAAAACACCCAGACCAGAACAAATATTCATGTCCATGCACACAAAGATATGTCCTGCGTGGGAATCGAACCCACGACCTTAGGAGCGGAGAGCGGGTATTCTCGCCACCACGCCATATCGGTCGTCAATATTGTTGATACTTTACCTCCAAATAATTATATCACCCCATTTCTTTACTGAGGGTTTCGTAAATGACATCTAAGGGAATGTGTATCTTGTCTAGTGTAGCTAGTTGGCTAGTTTTTATACATTTATTTAATCTTTATTGCACACTTAAAAGTATTACAAAGCGAACTTAATGCCATAATGCATTCTCTGCCAGTTAACCTTAGGGTTAGCAGAAAACTTTAAACACTTACTGGTGCGGTAGTTAATAATCATATATATAAACTAACATATAAAAAAAAGGCGTGTGGCACTCGGGACTGCCGCGGTAAAGCTATTACATAGCACTTATAATTATTTATTTTTTATTTATGCAGTATTTTTTTCCTTTGTTATTAATTCAAGTTACACTTTGAGCGTGGTGACCGATAAAAAAACAAATTTTAGCCACCCGAAACCAATGCCACCTAAAGGCGGGTTGCTGAACTAAAGAGACAAGCGTGAGATTTTAACTCATTTAAAGTTCTGCTATTTATCGATAGATGGAATAACTAAAAAGTATCACCGCTGTGCCGGTCGGAGTGGGGGGTGTTAGGTTATTTCGTTACGGAATTTCTGGATTCGGTCTCCACCTACGCTCAAGGCCCGCGATAGAAGCTATGCAATAGCTTAAAAGATAAACAACACTTATCATAAACTACATAAAAATATAAACATATAATACTAAAACCTTTCGCTATCATTGGCGAAGTGCTAGCCACCTTTTACTACTTAACAGGTTTCATCTAGAGATATGTGTTAAAAATAAACTTTGCAGCAGCTACCGGTCACATTGGAAGCTAATTAGGAAGCCTACGTTCAGCAGTAGACGTCTTTGGGCTAATATACAAAAATAAGTGCGTTTTTTTTTACGAAACTAGCTAGTATTGGTATTGTAATTAAGTCGACAACACTGATGTCCGGTGTTTTACGACTCGTCGTTTACTGTGCGGGCAGATCGTCTTTGGAATGAGCTGCCCGTCGGTATACGAAAATTATATACAATAGATTTATTTAAGAAATCAGTCTGGGAGCATTATTTGTCTTTGTAATTTTAAATATGTTATATTATGTATGTAACTTTAAATTATATATTTCATGTAATAATATGTATGTGTGAATTTATTATTTACTTATAAGTAAGCAAGAGCACTCTGTTGTGCCTACTCTATATCATTATTTTTTATTCATTGTTTCCTGTACATCCTAAGGCTGCCTGGAAGAAATTGCTGTTAGCAATAAGGCCGCACATTGTACCATATATTTGTTTACTTTTTTTATATTTATTGTACAATAAAGTGTTCATTCATTCATTCATTCCGATAAAACTTGGAAGAGTTTATGTTGGCATCTTACTGTATACAATTATAAATACTTTTTATTTGAAATCAATAAAGAAAGATAAGTATGTTTATCCTATCTCCGCCCTTTTGCGATATATTGAATATGTTATATGTAGTGAAATCTATAGTTGTGTGAGACTGATGTCTCAGTCTCTTTTAATGGCATTCTAATTAATATGGGCAGACGTGAAACTTGCCATCAGGCAACGTCTAGTTTGTCTTAAAAAATTAAAGACGACCGATATGGCGTTGTAGCTAGTATAATATACTCCACTTCTGAGGTCGTGGGTTCGATTCCCATACAGGACAAATATTTGTGTGTATAAATATGAATATTTGTTCTGGTCTGGGTGTTTTCCTATGTATATTTAGTATGTATTTACAAAAAAAAAAGTATTTATGTATGTTTATCCGTTATTTAGTATCCATAACACAAGTTCTTAATGATACTTATCTTGGACCTAATTAATTGGTGTAAGTGTCAGAAATATTTATTTATTTACTTTATTCATCGCGAAATTAATACATAGGTGTATAGGGTTCCTACCAAGACTCAAGGAACCCAAGCCAACCTCACCTGCAAGTGGTGCACCTGCCGATCAACGGACGAGGCTCTGGCGAACATAACAGTGCCCGGTAAGCGGCAATAGACTCGCCACCTGTTACGTGGGACCAACTATATAATTGGCGAAGTGTGGGCGTATAAAATGCTTCTGCCTACCCCTTCGAAGAAACAGGCGTGAATGTATTTATGTATGTTTATCCGTTATTTAGTATCCATAACACAAGTTCTTAATGATACTTATCTTGGAAATAAATAATTGGTGTAAGTGTCAGAAATATTAATTTATTTACTTTATTGATCGCGAAATTAATACACGTACCTCAACTCACCTGAGAATCATATACAAAATTTTACCTGCTTTGGTATTGTAGGCGTCGTCCGCCAAATAATCCCCGAGCCACTGTCTAGAAGCGCCCCATTCCGGCCTTCGCCCCCTTAGCGCACTGGCGGCGCTAATCTTCATCTTGAGCTGGGGCCACTGAGCGCGAGGTATGGGCTTGAGCGTCAAGTAGGCGCGCCAACGACGGTACGCGGCCTGCATGAGAGCGGTGTTGACGCGGCGGGGCGGGACCGGCCACTGCCTTATGACGCCGCGGTTGCGTTTCAACTCCATCTGGAGCTCCACTATGTAGCGGCGTGTTCTGTAGCGTCTGTCGTGAAAAACTTGCGTTATAGATTGGTATCATATTGGATTGGACTGCATCTTATGCGAAGAACAGCTGTGTCATGTCTATTAAAGGCTCGACAATAACCTTAAGCTGATACCATTGAACCAATTTAAAGTTCAACTTAAAAAAATTGCTTGTTTATAAGTGTTTTTATTCACTGAGTGAATATTTTGAAGAATAAATTTATGAAATTTATGATTGTGATATTAGAATCCTCTGATTATATTTTTGCGTACCAGTTACTGGTGAAATATGCGGACTTTATTAAATTTAAGACCACTTATGTACCATATTTCATGTGAAATAAAACGTCTTTGTCTTTGACATAACAGACGGGGAGATGGAAGGAAAAGTTAAGTTATTTTAAATGTCAAACTCTCAAGTAAATCTCGTTTTAGCGTTGGTTGTTCTTAGGCTTTCTGATATCTTACTCAAAGATGCTCTATCGCGATCTCAAGGACGAAACACGTATCATGTTGATTCTCGATTTTTAAGAAAAATACAGATTCCCTTTTTAAAGTTGATTATTGATTAAATACGAAGATAACGTTACTATAAATAAACCTTCTTCACCGCCAAAATCTAAGTCTATTGCAATGCTTTGATTGACATAAACACCTAGATTGGCTTTAAATTTTATTTTGTTTTAATATTGTAATTTTAAGTTTCTTAGTCAATAAAGAGAAATATATAATATAAACAAATAAAATTACTAGTCTTTTCAAATTTAGAAATTGGTTGTTTTTTATGACCCATCGCTTACGGTATAAGGATCAAAATATACAAAATGTATTAATATATACGTTTTTTAAGCAAAACAACAATCATCAACCAAAATAATTAAACTTTAATAATAATAATAATTAAACTATATATTCAAGTATTGCTCAATAGAGCTCAACTTAGAACTAACGCGACCCCTCACTGCGGGCAAGATGTACTTACTTCCACGCATTGTAGATAGTGCAGGCAGCCTTCATCTTCTTGTATCGCATGCGCGCGAGTGTCCCTCGCCATAGCTTCTGTAGCAACGTCACTATCGAAGGCAGGAGGTCAGCCCGAGCCGCTTCTAAGCTGTGCAAGCTGCGTGCTGATCTGTCGAATTACAATGTATTAAGTTATTTTTAGTTTTGTGATATGATTTGGGTTATGCGTATATGTGCCCGTGGCTATGCGAGCTAGAAGGGTCGTTAGAAATTCTTGAATTACCATTTATATGGCATGCAATATCGTCTGCTTATGATAAGCCGCTGGTTCCGGTCATGTATATGGTAAGCATCATTTGCCTTTCGAACTGTCCACTGTTGAACATAAGCCTTTTCGATTGTTTTCACATCGAGCGATCTCAAGTCGCCTGCATCCACCGGCTACCCGTCGTCCTGACCAGATCACAGGACAAGGCGGCACAGCTCAATTAATTCTCACAGCAGGACGCCACACTAACGCCACCACAAATTCTCACAGCAAGACGCCACACTAACGCTACCACTAATTTTCACAGCACGACGCCACACTAACGCCACCACAAATTCTCAGAGCAGGACGCCACACTAACGCCACCACTTATTCTCACAGCAGGACGCCACACTAACGCCACCTCTAATTCTCACAGCAGGACGCCACACTAACACCACCACTAATTCCAATCCTTCTGACCTACATTTGTGATGGGATGTCCTTGTCTGCGGGTTTTAGGGAATTTGGGTCAGAGGTCGTGTTCTTTGGGTTGGTATCTAACCTGATGAAGAGCTTGGTATGTCCGAACTGCACATCTGTGAGCTGTAGATCTTTCAGCAGCACCATGACTGCATCCTTGTCTGCGGGTCCGCGGAAGTTTGGCCACGTGTATTGGCTCAGCATCTTGTATCGCTTCAGGAAGCGGTCGTAGCGCTGTCGACTCGCGAACCCGGCGCGACGAACGCGAACGTTCTCTACCAGACCGAGGTATGCCACTTGGTGACGGACCTTGGTACAATAGTAAAAAAAAGTCAACAAATAGATAATATGGACCGAGATTTCGGTATGTATATTTGCCAGTTTCAAGTAAATTGAGAAATCACGTTATATGCATCATCATCATCATAGCAGCCATTTGAAGTCCACTGCTGAACATAGGCCTCCTCAATTGCTTTCCACGTAGATCGATCCTTTGCCGCCTGCATCCACCGGCTCCCCGCCGCCCTGACCAGATCATCGGTTCATCGCGTGGGGGGCCGCCCTCTACTACTCTTGCTGATTCGTGGTAGCCATCCTAGAACCTTTGTTTTGCTTATTTTGGATGACACGGGGGTAGGGGAGTCTAGATTATAATAACATAATCGCTAGTTATTCACTTTTTTACACGAATGGCAACCCTCACATTGTCTATGCTTGAAAACGAAACGCATTTTTGGGGATTCTCGCAAATAATGCATCCGTTTAGGCACTTGCTTTAGAACCGATTAGGGGAATTACCGGGCGCTATTCACTTGTCTAAATTTCTTCTGTCAGTGTATTATTTATAGTTGAATAATGTTTACGTAAGCATAGGGGGAGGGGGTAAGAGCTTTGCTTACTTTTGCTGACAAGGGGGAGGGGGGGATATATAATTATAATAAATCTGCTTACGTAATATATGAACGGCCCTATACAGCGTTAGTCAAAGTCAAGTAAAGTCCGCCATAGTGTCAAAGGCTTCTATGGAGTTATGAACCAACATGAAAAAACCCATTTCAGTTCTTACCCATACAACAGAAGTTATGTCCAAATATTATCATATCTCGAATTCTCTAAAACTTGAATTAACACAAGGGTTATAAATAAATAAATAAATATTCTCCTACAATCATACCAATTATTTAGTTTCAAGTATCACTAAGAACTTGTGTTTTTTTTTTAAATACATACTTAATATTCATAGGGAAACACCCAGACCAGAAAAAATATTCATGTTCATGCCCACAAAGATTTGTCCTGTGTGGGAATCGAACCCACGACCTCTGAAGTGAATTGCAGGTATCAATCGCCACCACACCATATCAATCGTCAAAATTGGTTATAAAAAGGAACACTACACTAAACGCTATATCTTTTTTCGCGATGACGCCAAAACTATACTGGGACTGAGATGATGAAGGTAAGGTTCCTTAGTAAGTAATGTCCTTACCAACTGGTCGTCCCAAGTGGTGGGCCCCTGCAGCTGGTTTGGTTTGACGCATCGCACGTAGAAGGGGTCCCGGGTCTGAAGTCCCGCCGCCAGAGCCGCCATCGAGCTCCGGAATAGCGACGCAGCGGATGGCGGCCGCTTAGACGTCTGCAAACGGAAAATAGTAAAAATTAATAAAGCGCTATCATTGTCAAAATTTTATGAAGCGTTATATTAGACCACCCCTGGTACTGCTACTCTAATTGACTTGATAATGATATACCTAAAGAGTGAAAAAACTAGGTATAACGAAGTTTAGTTTTTCGTTGAAGTTTCGTCGTAAGCTCTCAGGAGCGCAGTACGAGTTTATAGCCGCGTTTTAAATTGTATTGCTCGTCATTAAAGGCCTAGTCACCGCAGCGCAGCAACGCCCACGGCGAACTTTTGTCTCAGAATGTTTATTCCCATAGAGCATTTTAATAAATTTTCGAGTAAAAAATGTTTGCACATCGTGTGCGTTAAGCGAGTTTGCGTTTACGTAAGCGCTAAAACGCGTTTGTGACATATATACATAATATTACGCCCATTTTCCCAAAGGGATTAGGGCAGAGGCATATTATACGCCCACATTTCGCCAGTTATACTGTTGGTCCCACGTTATAGGTGGCGAGCCTATTGCCGCTTACCGAGAACTTTTATTTCCGCCAGAGCCTCGTCCGTTAATCGAAAGGTGCACTACTTGCAGGTGAAGTTGGCTTGGGGTCCTCAGATCTTGGCAGGAGCCTTATACACCATCACCATTTTTGTGACATCCAGCGCCAAATCCACTGTTTTAAGAGTTAGGGATATTTTTCCTCCACTGACAATAATCCTTCGTCTGCGCAAGAGTACTTGTTTATACATGTATGTTTATATAATAATAGCTTCAAATGCTAGTAAACTGACCTTCTGAATGTTAGCGCCGCCTTCCGGCCACATGTTGGACAGTGATTTGTTAGTAGACGAGTGAAGTAACCTCTTCAGATCCTGCCACAGGGAGTCCTTGTTCTTGTCCATGAAGCCTGTTATGGAGTATGTCACGTCTCCAGCATAATGCCTGTGATACAAGAACTTATTTTTGAATAATTTCTTTATTTTGTCATACAACATGGTGCAAGCAAACGGCGCACCTAAAATTAAGTGGACACTGCAGCTTGCGCGCTTGCAATAACATCACTAGCCTGTTCCCAACCTTTTAAAAACCACTTCACGCCCAATATGAAAAGCATCATTTTCTAATATTTTGGGAAATAGCATGGCTTATTGACACGGATATGCCACGCAAATCGGCAAACCCGATCTTTACTTTACAGGATTGATTCCCACACAGTAAAGTATTTTTATGCATGAAAATAGACATTATTAGGTTTAGGTTTGGGTGTTCCTGGTGTGGTAATAATGTTTTAACGACAATAAATAAATTTCAATTATCAATAAAACGCAAGCTGTCTTCAAAGGGATACTATTCTATGAAAGACTATATGGCAGATAAAAATGCTTGGGATTAAACTGCTGTTTCATACAGGCTATTCTAATATGAATGACTTAAAACATGAATATTGTTAATGTTATATTATATTGCGTTGTATAGCTTCACATACAAATGAAGATTGTAATTCATATACCGAACCAATGGACAAATTTAAAAGAGCATAGCCTGTGAGTTTCTTACCAGTTCTTTTTACAGAGCGGTGGCTTAAATCTGTTACTTAGATTCACTTTCACTTAAACATTGTTTTGTTGCATATAAGTGAATCTAAGCTTCGTGATTTCAGTGTAGTAATATTTCGATCGTTTTTTGATATTTATATTTAATTTTGACGTTTTCAAGTACCATGTAATAGTGTATGAAATAAACGGTTTTTGATTGATTGATTGATTGAATAAAAGTAGGTAAGATTACCCCTAATCAAGTACCTATAGCAAAAGCTTTGTTTAGCTTCAATCAATCAGCCAATCGCCGTCCACTGCTGAACGTAGGCCTCCCCTGAAGATTGCCAACCATTATGGTCCTCTGCAGAAAGCCCCCTGTCTCGAGTCGTCGGTCCACCTTGCGGCAGGTCGTCTTATAGAGTATAGGACCAGATAATTGTATGGCATGGTTTCCCCGTCGTGTCTCTACTTATCCCTCTCTGTCGCGTAAGATCTCATAAAAATCACGTTACATTCAGTATACAGTAATTTTCTATAGCATAAAAATATTACAAAATTTGGCCAAAAAAATAGTTCTTACGTTATTCTGAAGTCGACTCCATGCTTGAGTTTCTTGTCGGTGGGCGCGAGCTGGCGGGACGTGTAATGTTTGTGGCCGTTCAGGCGTTTGTCCATCGCCTCCAGTAACTGTTTGTCGGATATCTAGGAAAAATACAGATTACGTTAGTTGTAGCGACACCGTACAAGCGATGAATGAAACGTATAGATGAATGAAATCCTGAATCGCGCAAACAAAATTCCTCAAGCTCGTTGCTATATATACACCACCCAAAAATTTACTGTTGGGCCACGGCCCCCGGGCACATCTATCCGCCCGGTGGAAGATCTTCCCTTTAGTGGGGAGACTACCACCCACTCCCTACACTTAGTAAAGTAGTACCTAAGTTACTTTTATCATATAGCGTAGCCCATATTATTCACCACCATATCACAAAGGAGTGACATACATACATACATACATTCACGCCTGTTTCCCCGCCAGGGGTGAGCAGAGGCATATAACACGCCCACACTTCGCCAATTATATAGTTGGTCCCACGTAACAGGTGGCGAGTCTATAGCCGCTTACCGGGCACTGTTATGTTCGCCAGAGCCTCGTCCGTTGATCGGCGATGCACCACTTGCAGGTGAGGTTGGCTTGGGCTCCTTAGGTCTTGGTAGGGCCCCTATACACAAAGGAGTGAGACAGGTAGGTAAATACTGTGAGATAAATTACAATTTTCAAACCATATTGCCCTGTAAAAGGTTAATAGTCACTTTATGTCAATGATCATGATTAGAATAATATCATCATCATCATCATCTCAGTCATATGACGTCCACTGCTGAACAAAGGCCTCCCGAATAGATTTCCACGATCGCGATCCTGAGTCGCCTGCATCCATGGGCTTCCCGCCGCCTTGACTAGACCATCGGTCCAATACTACGTTTGATATACGGTTATATGGGCAAATATTTAATCTTACCTTACTATCGAACAAGTATATCAATTAAAAAAGAAATAAGAATAAAATTTGCTATATTTATATTTTGAACACTTTCATGCTTGGTTCATGTAAGAAACTTCAAGTATCTTGGTACACCAGAATACCAAACATCTACCTCCGCCAATTCACATTGGACGCGTGTAACGTGAATCCTTTTCAATTCGGTTCGTATGGAAATCTTTCGTCTTTTCTCGTGGTGCGTGTTGCAAGAACTAACTGTTTTTAACCCCAACCGTTCCTCATTCACCTTTCACTCATAGTTCACATCCGTCTCGGTCACTGTATTCCATTTCATGCATAACACTTACATTCCTACAAATATGAGGATGAAAGATCTCAACGCAATTAACCATTATGTAGCTTAAACTCCATTTAGCTCTTACCTTAGTGGGATTAAGTGCTGCCTCATCCATGATAGCGATGATGCCTTGATGCGACGCATCCACAAGCTCGCAAATCACGCGGTTATTGAAATATTTGACTGGAGTCCATTGAATGCCTTCCCTAGCATACTCTTCTTGCTCTTGTTTTAGCACCAATTCTAATAAGAAATGTGTGATTTATTTTAACAGAAATAAAGAGCATTCAGAAATACAGAAACAATTTTGCTTTACTCATTGCCCACTGCCATGGAACTAAGCACGGAAACTGCCTACACTAACATAGAACAATTTTATTTAAATGTCTTAATAAATAACACAAGCTTTTGACAAAGCTTTTGACAGTGTCTGATCACGCCATTTAATACAAAATTATATTTTTTTTTTAAAAGTACATTGAAAGCATGCAAGCAATACGAAGTTCTTTTTCCAAAATTTCATAAATGTAATATTTGCTTAGAAGATTTTATCTGTGAAGCGTATGCTCAAAGTAATGGTGTATCTCAAGGCTCTTTATTGGGACCTATCCTACTCACACTGCGCACAGGTAAATTACGGAATGATTTTTTTTTTTCATATATTCGTTAGAAATATGTGTATATGTATTATAATTATTCACCTATGAATAGTTGCTGCAACTTCTCGTTGCAGTAGTTAATGCAGAACTGTTCGAAGCTATTGTTCTCAAATATTTCGAACCCATAAATGTCCAGCACTCCGATCATTGTGTTTTTATACGTATCTTTTGGTACGTCGATTGCTTTGTTTATCTGCAACAAAATAATAGTTTCGGATTAAATAATAATCCCTTATATGAGCGATGATGGTGGACAAACACGTGTAATAAGTGACTTATAATTAAGGAACATCTTTTAGGCCAGGAATTGCCTTCGCCACTGATATATAAGAGCTCTATTTATCGGTGGCGAAGGCAATTTGACGTTTATAACTTGTTTCATGACATGGCATTACGGTGACTGACAATTACTGTAAAGAGTTGCTAGTCAAATCACTCAGTAAAATAAACGAAATAACAAAACTACTGTTAATGGCACTTTTTGGAAGAAGTATAATATACTCAGTGTGCTAGAATGGAGTGGTTGTTGATTGATACTCATTCAGAAGTGGGATGGAAAGGGCTGTTCATTTATTATTACCTAAAAGCGTAATCTACTGATTGCTGAACTACCATTGTAAAACAGAACTAGGTAAGGCATAGTACCTTCTGTCTGATGATTTAAGTGTTGGAGGGCTAATAACTTGAGATACAGGTCAAACCTAGTTCAGGTATCAGCCCGCCATAATCTGATTGGTCTCATAGTACTATTGTAACAGATTTCATTTACATGTTACAGGTGATAAATAAACGTTTTATTATTATTATTTCATAATTTAAATTGTTGTTTGTCTGATCTTGTAATATGTTACATGTTAAGATGCATGAGATGGCCAAAACCCCAATGTAGACTTGCCTTCGGTCAAAAAAGCTTTCGATTTATGGGTCTAGCAGTCGTGTTAGAAAGTTACTCCACATCTTTAAAAAACTAAGATATATTGCAGATAATAAACTACTTAAAACGTTGATGAAACGGGGAACTAAAGAGCTTGTTGCATGCGCCTGTATTGATTGGAATTAATGAAACAAAGCGTACTAACCTGTTGCACTATCCACGTAAAAAGCCTGTCATAGGCGGCTTTAGCGAGCGCCAGCCTTGTGTAGTGTGCATCGGAGAGCGAATGTTTCTTGCTAACGAGCTCTCCGCCGGCAGCCAACACGCGAGCCGCTAGTGCCGTCCGCAGCGCCGCCTCGCCCACTCCGAGGCAGCCCACGCACTGCCGCACCGCCCCGCTTACAACCAGCTCGCCCTCCGCCGGCTCCGAAAATGTCAGCTCGCCCTGTCATACAAAACAAAACTTCTTATACATGGTAGAGGTCGCTATGGCCTATATAAGAAATATATTATTCACTGCAAACCAACTTTAAAAATGGATGGACATCAATCGCTACCGTGCTTTGTATGCAAGTTGAGACATGGTTCTGGTTATTACCATATGGGGTAGTCGTTCCGTTTACAAAGAGATGCATTAAGCGTGTAAAGAATGACATAATCGAGAAGGGTTTGAGTTGATGACGAATGCCCAAGGTGAATAAAAGGACAAGACATGCTTTTTTTTTTAAGTCGGTAACAAAATGCCTTTACGCACTGCCTCCCGGCCAAAGGGGGACCGAGAGGGGAGTGTGAGGCTCACTGCGGCAGACGCGACCGCCAGCAGTCCTACCCACTAAAAATCTTCCGACGACGCCCACCGCTGTTAAAAAAGGGGCGGGCCATTGCCAAAGTATAAAGCTTCTGACCCCGCCCGTGGCCAACGTCCCCCTACCTTCTTATGCGGCCACCGGCGTAAGTGGCCGACTTCGTGGGGGACGCGCCATGCTGCGCTGACCCCAGCTAAGCATGGCTAGAGGATGCTGTGGTAAAGCAATGTCAGAAGAGCTGTTTGGCGGCTTGAATAAGTCCCACACACTTGCATCCACCACACCATTCCGCACTAAGACCGGGTGAAAAATTTGACCTAATTCTCTCGCACCTTGGTTTATAAGAGGAGATCGGAGTTTAATAGCTGGACGTATTGATACAAGTACGTATATACCTTTTTGGGTTATACCTTCTAAAATCGGGCAGGAAGCCCCGAAAAAATATACTACTCAACCTACAAAAACAGCATTAAATTAAACCAAACTCACCAATAGAATAACCCCAGCGACAATACTCCAAATATCCTCAATGACGGAGCTTGAGAAGCCCAATGCATTGAATGCACTATTGGTGAGCGCAAACAGCTTAGAATCCTGTGAAGTAGCCCGCTCGCTGCCTAAGAACTGGTACGTCGCGTTAGAAGTGAGGCCCGCCTTTTTGGAGTAAGGATTGGCCGTGCTCAGCAACTGTACAACATAAAGGGTCTTATTAACATCTCGATACCTCCTATACCTCCTACGTATAATATGTTAACTAAGAAAATGGCATTTTTGCTTTTTTCCATAAAAAAACCTCTTTCTGCAGCTTACAAGTGACGGCATAGTGCTGAATCTTATTATTTTATGCCCTTTTATCGTTCTAGATAGGTGCCTGATGGTTCAAATGACCCATATTTTTTTTTACATGAGCCTGTAGTCTATGAAATTTTTTCAAGAGATTACAGCATGGCGCTCTTTAAAAAGGGCCTGAAACAGTTTTTAAATGGTCAGCAACGCGCTAGTGACACCCCTGATCTTGCAAGCGTACAAATGTTTGTCTTGTGTGAAAAATAGCACCCACACATCTCAGCTTATTTTAAATATAGATAGCTTTCTTGTGTAATTTTGGGGACATTATTAAAATCATAAAAACAAACCGTTTAATCCTTTTTTACAACCTTACGTATCTATATTTCCCTAAAATCAAAATAATGCCCATAAATGCATACTAACTATAGTGTTGTTCTTAAAGCAGTTATGAAACATGTGTCCGTTCCTGATCGGCACGCGACATATTTACAAACACACATCTATCAATAGTTTATATTTAGCGACAAAATGGAGTTAACTACCAAACATACTGAATTCATACTCTACTTTGAGTCAAGTGTGTTATAAGTTTGACGTGCCTGTGTTTCTGTCTTTGGCATCTCCTAAGCAAATTAATGAGAGCAGTCATAAAACCTAACAGGCACCTTTACAGGTTTACTTTAAAAATAAAACACATTTACCGTATTTAAATCGCGGTTTATTTAACTATTTTATCCCGAATTTTCCACTCCATAGACAAAGTTACAAATATAAAACTACCGTCATTAAAACACTAATTATTGTGCAGTTTTGGATTCACACAAATTAAGCTTACTACGTCTTGAGATCTTGTATTATTTGGTTGAGCTTTGTACTTCACCTTGGTTGAGGTTTGCTTTATTCAGAAAATTATGGGACGGACATATTTCAAACTACAAGGAAGACTTTTTGGCGGGAAAGTGAAGCGTCATGTCTGCAGTTTTGTTTTATTTTCTGAAATTTGTGATATTACGAACATTACTGTGTATTAACGGTGGATTATTAACCGTTAAGTGTTTGAGAGCGTACATGTGTGTTGGTAAATGAAACAAAACCAAAAGAAAGTAAAGAAGTCCATGTGAGATCTCAGTATATAGTCCCACATCTTTACTGAGGTTGAGTCCTCAGTAAAGATGTGGGACTAGGGAGAGGGCATCTCATTCACCATTTATCATCTTTATCACCACTTATTCTCACTTACTATAATTTATATGTTATTAATATATTGCTAAATGTGCAAACAGCACTAAGCCATTATTTAAAAGAAAAAAAGCTACAAGAATTACATAGTTCGGACTATTGCCAGAAAACTACCAGTAAGTCCCCTTTTACGAATATATTTACGTGGATAGCCACCGTCTTATTGCCAAGTCATAAAAACGGGACTACCACTACCATTAATAATAATAATGTTCCTAATGTTAAAGCGGGAAATTGGAACGATTTAATGTGATATCGTGACCACGGGTAATCATGACCCCGACTGTCGTAAACCCACACAGCTACTGGCTAGATAATGCTTTTATTTGTCTTCTATTTTTGTTGGCTTATAATATAATTTTCATTGGATAAAATTAATAATTATTTAAAATTACCATGAAAATAAATAAATATTTTCTGACAATTACACTAATTATTTAGTTCCAAGATAAGTATAATTAAGAACTTGTGTTATGGATACTAAACAACGGATAAACATACTTAAATACTTTTTTTTTGAAAATACATACTTAATGTACAAAGGAAAACACCCAGACCAGAACAAATATTCATGTTTATGCACACAAAGATTCGTCCTGTGGGGGAATCGAACCCACGACCTCTGAAGTGAAGTGCAGGTATACTTACCTCCACGCCATATCGGTCGTCGAAAATATATAATAATAATTCTAATTAAAACAAACATTAGAAATATTTAATACAAAACATTCTTTAAATAAACCAGCTGATTCTTATAGCACGGATAGCCCGAATTTGTAAATATAATTATAGGATTACTAGAAGCAAAATGCACAATTTTATAGCAAAATTACGAAACTGTTTTAGTTATGTTTACAAAAGTGTAATTCTTTTAACTCCTAAGTTGCCACAGTATGCAAAGCATCTATATATTAATGTTTTTAATAGTTGTATAGATAGAACATTGTATGGAAATATATTAAATTGAAATTCAATTCAATTCAAATCTTTATTCAAAATATGCTTACAATGTAGATAAACATGGTGTATAGGAATCCTATCAAGACCTAAGGAACCCGCGCCAACCTCACCACAAGCAAGTGGTGCACCTGGCGACTAACGGACGAGGCTCTGGCGAACATAACAGTGCCCGATAAGCGGCAATAGGCTCGCCACCTATTTCGTGGGACCAACTATGTAATTGGCGAAGTGTGGGCGTACTATATGCCTCTGCCTACCCCTTCGGGGACGTATGTATGTATGTATATGTATGTAGATATATATTTTTTTTAAATCGAGCGTAAAATAAGCAACATGTGGCATGTCGAAGCAGCGATTACTGTTAACCCCGCACTATGCACTGCCTGTCTGGGGCGGTCAAGTGTACGTTAACAAATGTTTTAAAATGGTTTAGTGGACAACTCGTCAGAATATTTAAATTCCACAACTATAACACAATACGATTAGTAAAGATGAAATCATATGTATTATTAGTAAAAAAAACCGATAGCAATGACATACAAAAGAATATCAAACACACCTTCGATTGTTCACCAACAAAGCTTGTGTACCTACTGTCCTGTTGTGTAGAATCATGAAACGCTAGCTGGCTTTGGCGTAATATTTAGGTATATTGGAGCGCTCATAACCCGAAGATGACCGAAGAGTTTACAGATCTCAATCCTCTGATGGAGTGACTGATTATGTAGCATTTAATATACCTTGTTATTTTTTATCGTCGGTAAAAAAATGCTGTTTACGCACTGTCTCCCGGCCAATGGGGGGACCGGGAGGGGAGTGTGGGGCTCACTGCGGCAGACGCGACCACCGCAGTCCTACCCACTAAAAAACATACGCCGACGCCCACCGCTGTTGAAAAAGGGGCGGGGGGGGGGGGGGGCAGTGCCTGGGTTTGTAGCTTCTGGCACATCGGTTGGAGCCTAGTGGCAGTTACAACTAATTTATGCTTATTCCTTGGGTTTAGGAACTGATTTTTTAATATGTAACGGCTGCCGTAGACGTTCATGACAGCCGGGACCAATAGCTTAACGTGCTTTCCGAGGCTCAGAGCAAACGATAATTACGTACATAACTTCGAAAAGTCATTGGTGCCATCGCGGTGACCAGAATTTGAATCAGAGACCCTATGCACTGGGCTATCGCTGCTACTACCTAGACTTTATTACCTGATAGAAGGCATGGAAGTTCCTCTCCCCCGGCTGCAGGGTAACCACACGACTCTTCTCCAGCAGATAGTTGCTGATATGGCCACCGACCGGGTCCCCTTTGTAGTCGAAGTGGATATCCATGTACTTCCCGAATCGGGAAGAATTGTCGTTCCTGTTAGTCTTGGCGTTACCGAATGTTTCCAGTATTGAATTTGACTGGATTAGCACGTTTTTTACCCTGGGAAAAAAAAAAGTAAGAAGATGAGAAAAGAGAACGAACACAAAGTAAATTCAGCTGGTAACACTAAGTTCTGGTCTCCATCATTGAAACCTAAGGCCTAATGCTGGAAGCCTTCTCATTTCCTCTCTCGAACAACACCTGCTGGTCTTAGAAACCATCCACATCTGAGGGCCTACTCTAATTCAACGAAAACGAAACTTCGTTATATCCATCCCTTTCGCTCGATAATGATATACCCAGGGAATGACAGAGATAGGTATAACGAAGTTTCGATTTCGTTAAATTTGAGTAGGCCCTCTGTGCTGTGTGTATCTACACTCGAACCAAGAAATTTGGTAAGTTGTTTCTAAGTAAGACCACTAAGCTCTGGAATTCGCTGCCGGCTCATGTGTTTCCTAGTTCCTAAAATCCCGAGTCTTTTAAGGGGGGCGTGAAACGGCATTTTATCGGACCGTCATGAGTGGTTTCGCTTTGTACCGTGCTTAATTCACCGTATGAAGCGCTTTAATTTTTTTCGACTGCTTACTTCGACTGATGTAGTAATTATGACGGGAATGAATGAATGGATGAACACTTTATTGTACACTAAAATAAAGAGAAATACAGCAATAGAAAAATTACATTAAAGTTAATTGTACAATGGGCGGCCTTATTGCTCACAGCAATTTCTTTCAGGCAACCTTAGGATGGACAGGACATGATAAGAAGTATACACGTAGGGTAGCGCAATAGATTGCTCTTATTAACAATAATTATTATGATATATATATATATACCTATATCAATTACACTTGAACAGAACCACGAATTTACGTGTCACATTAAAAAGTGGTGCCTGACTATGGGCCTCATAAGGAAGCTCAAAGTCGCTCAGCGTGCAATGGAGAGATCTATGCTCGGAGTGTCCCTACGTGATGGAATCAGAAATGAGGAAATCCGTAGGAGAACCAGAGTGACCGACATAGCGAAGCGCGTTTGCAGGCTGAAGTGGCAGTGGGCGGGGCACATAGCTCGAAGAACCGACGACCGATGGGGCGTTAAGGTTCTTGAATGGCGACCACGAATCAGCAAACGTAGTAGAGGGCGGATGAGGATGATGATTAAAAAGTGAAAAATAAAAAATGCATAACTTTCGGCCTATAAAGTTTTGTTTAATGATGGCTTGACTGAGTTGTTCTGATAAATTTCGCTAATTTGCTATGGAGGGATAAAGTGTAGACGTGGAATTATTTCCTTATACATGTAAGGTCGAATATTTTTTGACAAAAGAAATGATAATTGGTTAGTAATGGAGGCAGGAGCCAAGTAGTATAGATGATGACTAAACAAGAAAAGAGGATATTTTGTTAAATAATTTTCAATTAATTTACTACAAATTTATATTTACTTAAGCAGCATTTGGGAAGACGTAAACTATAACGACTCGGACATAAACAAAGAATCAGACGTTAATTGTAATATGAGATATTGTTTATGGTTAGTGCAACAACAGGTCCACCTACATAGTTCAGTCGCAGAATGTCCATTTCGAAAAATGTCCACCGTTTTA
Organism: Musotima nitidalis; assembly: GCA_949126915.1. Classification (NCBI taxonomy): domain Eukaryota; kingdom Metazoa; phylum Arthropoda; class Insecta; order Lepidoptera; family Crambidae; genus Musotima; species Musotima nitidalis. Next base: position 17,561,430 of record OX421425.1, read on the forward strand.
AAAATCTAAAAAATACCCAGTAGGTTCAAGTTTTTTTTTTACAAGCAATTAAAAACAATTTAATTTTCAAAATTTACTGATATTCTCGTAAAATGCAGGCTATTTGGGCAGAAACCTTGCTTGGATCTATATAATTGTAGCAAAATAGTTGTAAATGTGTCAAAGGGAGCCGCAATCACTCTATGTACATACCTGTTTCCCCGAAGGGGCAGAAAGAAGCACACCATACGCCCGCACTTCGCCAATTATACTTCGGTGGCTCGGAACTGACACTTAGATTCACTTACACTAAATTATTTTTTGTTTTTAAATTATTTTGTTGCATATAAGTGAATCTAAGCTTTGTGATTTCAGTATCAATAATATTTCGATTGTTTTTTTATATTTATATTTAATTTTGACGTTTTCAAGTACTATGTAAACGTTTATTAAATAAATAATTTTTGTTTTTTTATTTTTTGTATATAGTTGGTCCCACGTAATAGGTGACGAGCCTATTGCCGCTTATCGGGCACTGTTATATTTGCCAGAGCCTCGTCCGTTGATCGGAAGGTATACCACTTGCAGGTGAGGTTGGCTTGGGCTCCTTAGGTCTTGTTTATCCTTTGTGTATCCTACCTATACACCCAATCACTCTACAGTGTAGAGTCTACACGATAAAGTATGAGTTAAATATAATTGCGGCAGATTATGTAAATGTTGAGGGACTGTTCGAGAGGGTTACCGCGGCCTCCGGATGTAGCAGGCTCAAGAAGGAACATGGATGGTTTTTAGTCAGTAAAAGTCTGACACACCCTTCCGCTCCACCCACAGCCGGAGATTGTCATTTGTTGATTATCAATCCAAAAAAAATAATTATGTAATTTAAATTAGTTTTTACTAGCAGTCGCCCGCGGCTCCGCCCGCGTGGATGTCGGCTACCGCTGTAAAATGCCTACCCAGAAAAGACACGGTCAGCAAAATGATTTTCAGATCAATTCACAGACACGGACACTAACATCGACGACGCAGTCATTATCCGCAGGCTGCATAGATTGTCTTTATGTGGATGTTGAAGTTGTTAATGATGAAAATATTTAAATCTAATTAATACTTAGTTTTTACTCTTACCGGCAGTCCCGGAGAGCAACCTGTTGTTTTGGGATAGATAACTAAAGCGATTATTGTAAATCTTCTCCATAAACAACATTTGACATTAAATTATTTTTAGGTGACAAAATAAACTGATGGTCGGGAGCCCCGACCCGTGATAGGGCGCTGTGCAGCAGAAATCGTAATAATTTAAGTTCGCCATAACTTCAAAAACAAACGTCCAATTTTGATCATTCCAAGACCAAATATTATCTACATAAACTGCACTTAGTGATGAAATAATTAATTTTGATAGGGATTAATAGCATAAGTAAAATAAATGCGTATAAATATAGAACAAAAAAAATCAAGATTTTTAAATAAAAAAAACTGTTGTTGTGCCTCACTCGCCATATATAGGTATAGTGTGTCGCGGACTTTTTAGTAGGTGGTATAAGATCTTTAATTCATTCATACATTTTGTGGTTCTATCTTTTATAGTTTAGGCAGCGTACGCAACTGTTCTGGTTGATTTTTACACTTTGTGTCCGAAAATCCCAAATATTTTACGGAACCCTATTTTTTTCGAAATTATAATATAGCCTATGTTACTCAGTGATAATGTAGCTTTCTATTGAAAAAAGAATTATTAATATCGGTCCAGTAATTTTTGAGTTTATTCGTTACATACAAAAATACAAATCTTTCCTCTTTATAATATTAGTATAGATTACATTGACTCCCCCCCCCCCCCGTACCACCCCAGTGACGCTTACATGGAGCCTACATCGCATGCTGGCTAGCTGAGCGCGGTGAGCGGCACCACCTGACTTTTTTCTAATACTTGCATTTTTAAACTCGTGATATCTTCCTAATGAAATGTCCGAATTGAATAATTCAAAAAGTTATAAAAAGGTATTGAAGCCGTCTTGAATACAAAGTAATTTTTTTTGATAAGGATTAATACCAAGGTACAAATATAGAGCCTTTTCAAGCGGCGGCATATAAATTAAATTTTTAGAATAAAAAACCGCTTACTGTGACGTAACTATAATATTTAGACATATGCTGTCGCGACACTTTTTGTAGATAATGATGAGTACTGCAAAGTCGTAGTACATAATTTTGTTCTATCATCAATAGTTTTCGCTGCGCACGCTATGTAAGGAATTTTTCAGGTCATTTTTTTACACCTTGGGTTACATTATTGGATTTTTAGTAAGGATCCCTAATTTTTTTAAAAATATAATATAGCCTATGTTACTCGGGAATAATGTAGCTTTCCAAAGGTGAAAGAATTTTTGAAATCGGTCCAGTAGTTTCGGAGCCTATTTGTTACAAACAAACAAACAAACAAACAAACAAACAAACAAATCTTTCCTCTTTATAATATTAGTATAGATATACGACGTTGCCCGGACGTTGCATTGACAAGATCGTAATATGCTTTATAAAGTCGCGTCAAAAATACTAGTTAAATAATCTGACCACCTTAGTGATCGGGCAATGACATATATACAACAAAACGACTTGACGATTTTCTTGCCCGTTCTTTTACGATCAAGCTCCCGCCCGCAGTGAATGGGCGCGTTAGTTTATAAGTATGACATTCATAAAAGCTCTATTGAGCCAAACTTGAATAAATGAATTTTGATTAAAAAAAAAAAAATAAAGCAGTACTGAATAATATAAAATATACCTGTCAATATATTCTCTGTGAACTTGTGTGGTATTCGCCGCTATGTATTTCATTATGAACTTGGATGCTTCTGTCTTCCCCGCGCCCGATTCGCCCGATATAAGGACGCATGTGTCTTTACCCTGGAAATTTACACAATATATTAATAAGATTATTTAACATGGAACTACGAGCATCTCGGTGATACCACTGAACCACCTAGTCGGAAACGATTATCGAAGTAAAGTAGAGTTTACAAAGGAGTTTGGATGAATGACTGAAAGGGCGGCAGGTAATGACTATAATAAATAATAATAAATAAATAAACAAATATTTCTGACACTTACACCAATTATTTAGTTCCAAGATAAGTATCATTAAGAACTTGTGTTATGGATACTAAATAACGGATAAACATACATAAATACTTTTTTTTTGTAAATACATAAGTACTTAATATACATAGAAAAACACCCAGACCAGAACAAATATTCATATTTATAACACACAAAGATTTGTTCTGTGTGAGAATCGAACCCACGACCTCTGGAGTGAAGTGCAGGTATACTGACCTCCACGCCATATCGGTCGTCAAATGACTATGTACATGAGTTTGCATTTGCAGTCCCACTAAAGTGGTTTGCGAGACTTAATTATTGTTGTATTTACTGTAATGAATAAATAAAATTACACAATATAGATGGTTCGGATGTCACGTAACGTCGTTCGTCTCAGTCATCCATCACTATAGTTAAGCTAAGTTCTCCTCTATAGGGCTGTATGTAAATTTCTAACTCCCCGCGCCACCCACCTGTTCCCACCAATACCCTAATTCCATCTCACATTTTTTCGTTAAGGAGACCCGAGCTCAGTAGTGGAACGTTAGTGGGCTGGGATAATCATTTGAACGCGACTTACAATTGTATCACAAGCAATGCTAGTATGATTATTTTAAGTCTATTGCCTCGACCACTACACTAAGTCAATATATTGCCACTACATACATTTAACATAAGAAGCTACCCATAAATTACGTCACTCATTAATGCGGTGGGAGGGGGTGGACGAAGTGTGACATGGTGTGACAAGGGATGGATCCTAAATCGAGACGCCACATTTCAAAATTCAGGTCCTATTAAACATTTTGAAACTGCTGTTTTCATGTAATCATTTCTTGCTGTACAATTGCAAAATATGTGACATCACACTAAGGAGGAGGGAGTCTCACAAGTGTGACCAGCTGTGACATGGACGGAAGGGGGGTCAAAATTCACAAAATTCAGGTGACGTAATTTATGGATGATTCCTAAGCACCTAACGTCAGGTAAGAAAAAATTAACGCCGTCGCATTAGTACTAGGCGCTGGACATTATTTTCTGTGAAAAGAAGCAATACAAGCAGACTTAAACACAAGCAGAATTACTAATTAATAAATCAGTATTAATTTAATGCGCTCACAAGTAGGACAAGTATTCTTTAGAAGATCTTCTTTTGTGATTTCCCAAAAGTCGTCTTTTTTGAGCTATGTCTATATTCCATTAAGCATGCGATATGTCCGCGATTCGTCTGCGTCTTATGGCTTTTCTGTGTGTTCAAAGCCTTAGAATGTTCAATCAAGTCTGACCTTAAATAAGTAGTTCGTAGCAAATCTAATTGGATGTCTGGCTCGTTTTGCCGTTAATATTATCAGCTGAAATTGTTTCAAACCATTATGCTGAAAGAGTTTTATCTTTGAAATTCATTTATTTTAAATTTTTAGTACTATATTTAAGTCTTTTTATTCTTCAATCATAATTATTATATTTACAGTTTTTTACAACTTTACTAAGGTCAATACTTTATGAAGTTTTGTTACGGTAGGAAATATCTAAACATTTTTTTAGTATTTACATACATACATACATTCACTCCCGTTTCCCGTAGGCTATAACATAATTAATGTCACGCCTCTTTCCCGTAGGGGTAGGCAGAGATCACATCCTTCCACTTGCTAAGATCTTGGCACACACTTTTAGCTTCATTCACACTCATTAATCTTCTCATACACGCCCTTGGGTTACTTTTGACCTGCCCTTACTCCAAAATTTTCTGAATTTGGTCATGGAAGGTATTACGTGGTCTTCCCCTCCCAACACTTCTAATCACTTGCCCATCATAAATCACTTTCGTTAGTCTACTTTCATTCATCCTCTCAACATGAACAAACAATCTAAGCATACCTTTCTCAGATTTTAGTATATATTTGTAACAAACAAAACTCGGGTATATTTAATAGTTCTTCAATTGCGACCGCGAACCAGAAAACGTAGATGGCGGCCTCCCAAATGGACCGTTGATCTGGTCAAGGCGTCTGGAAGCCGGTGGATTCAAGCGGCACAAGATCGATTAACTCAGAGTACTTTTTAACTATTTTCATTGGACTTAAAAATTATGAACGAGTACTCATTCTTTAAAGAACACATTGCCAAAGCGTTTACGAATATTATATTGTAAGTATCGATGTCGATCCAACATTGAACAGTCATAATATTATTGTGAACTAACAGTCAATACCTCTAGCTTTAAAAACATTTCTTTGAGATATGTTAGGAAGCTTAAGGTCTTATTACAAAACAAGATCTAAAGTTAAACCAGGTTTATAACTAGTGCTATCACTGTCTTTATGTTATAAAATGAAAGTGACAGCACTAGTTTTAAACCTGGTTTAACTTTAGGTTACTACTTAGTCTTTATATGAACTTGCTATTTAATCTTCAAGGACTTTTATCTTATATCCACCCACATAGCACTCGGCTTCTGAGGTCGTGGGTTTGATTCTCATATAAGACAAATCTTTACGTACATGAATATTTGTTCTGGTCTGGGTGTTTTCCTATGGATATTAAGTAAGTATTTTAAAAAAAGTATTTATATATGTTTATTCTTTTGTTTCCATAACACAAGTTCCTAATGATACATATCTTAGAACTAAATAATTGGTGTAACTGTCAGAAAATATGTATTATTTTATGATCGGCAACATATGTAAAGTGAACAATAAAAGCTTTTTCACGACTTAACTATCCTTTTTTTAGCTTTTATATGAAATGGGTTCAATTATTTTCAGATTGAACATATTTCAATCAAGCCATGGAGAAATACTACAAACGAAAAAACATCTTTCTAATAAAACTACAACGGTCAAATTGAATATGTTAATTCAATCACCATAAAACGTATTTCAGTCCTGGTTTTATATTTAGAATGCAAAATAAACTTGGTGATAATGGTAAATGGCTCGTAAATCGAATCGATTAAAAGAAGGGAAATAAACTTTTGACGGTAAGCGTTGACTTTTTTTACCGCCTTGGTATTAGGGACGTAGCACTCGTCTCAATAAGTAAGCCCTCTTACCATGGTTTTAGTGGGACTTTAATGGGCTGGCTGAAGCGCTCGTAGCTCTGCGGTGCTCGGTGGTCGGAAACGATCACCGAAGTACAGCAGAGTTTACAGAGGTCAGTCCTTGGATGGGTGACCGTTTGTGTGGCATTTGATATCGAGCGCTTCCGTGCTTCGGAAGTCACGTTAAGCCGTTGGTCCCGGTTATCACTAAATGTAGTAGTCGTTAAGCCATGGTAGAGGCCTAATAGGAGGCTTTAGAAATTCTAACCGCAGGACGCCATACACCTGCCTCCGCCAATCCGCACTGGGTCAGCGTGGTGGAGTATGACCCAATACCCTCACACCTTGATATGTAAGAGGAGGCTCGTGCTCAGTAGTGGGACGTTAATGGGCTGTGATGATGAATGGGCTGGCTGGTGGTGACTGGTTTTGAAAAGAGTCACATCATCTCAAAATTTATTTTTTATGAAGAGGAAATCACATAAGGTGCCTTCTCACATATACCTCAGTATCTTTTGGTAGGCATGAGCGACTGCATACACATAAGGCTGGACCACGAATCTCCCTGTCCCGGTACTGCGCCATCTGTTGCGGCCCATAGATGTTCAGGTTCGTGTAATTACGTAAATAGATCTTCTTACCTGCTGTCTCAGCACATTTTGATAGGCGTCAGTGAGGGCATACACATGATGCTGGACCCGTATATGTCCAGGTCATAGTAATTAAATAAACAGATGGATCTCCTCACCTGCTGCCTCAGTACCCTTTGGCAGGCATCAGCGACGGCGTATACATGGGGCTGGACCTCGAACATCTCCCTTCCCCGGTACTGGGCCATGTGCTGCGGCCCATAGATGTCCAGGTTCTTGTACGGATTCACGGACACCAGCACTTCGCCTATGTATGTGTAGATTTTGTTGTGTTGAAATCTGTGAACAAATAAGACCAAATACATAAGCAACTATTTGTTAAAAACATAAGTGGAAAAACTGACACAAAGAGTATGTGTCCAGGAGAGTAATTACTGTGAATGTAATGGTATAAGAATAATAAAGGTCAGCGATCATTCGGACCGAAAAAGAGTCATCTCTTAATCGATCTCATGATTCATCATATCCTAGCATTATCCCGGTTACCCCAGACTTAAGCTTAGGGCCCAGGCTCTGCTCACTGGTTCAACCAGATTTCACTGAATTTCAGTTATTACGTGGAGCGACAGCCGTCTGACCTCCGCAACCCAGTGGGAAACATCTTTCTATGGTTAAACCAGCTGTCAGTCTGTTAGAAGGCACTGACTTCCTAATAACGACAGACATAGATGTTCATGACAGCCGGGACCAACAGCTTAACGTGCTTTCCGAGGCACGGAGCAAGCGATAATTACGCATATAGCTTCGAAAAGTGAAAGGTGCGCCACCAGGGTTTCAACCCGAGACCCTCTGACTTTAAAGACAAGGGGTCTCGCCACTGGGCTATCGCTGCTCCTCGATTGCATCGATCTTATGATTGATGGATCGAAAAGAGGTAGGTGACTCGATGACCAATAATCATATCAGAGCCTTATAAAGTCCACTGCTGAAGATTGGCCTCCCCGATAGATAACATTCTATTGGGGATAATTGCTCACAATCATCACACTGGGCAGGCGAGTTGGTGATCGCAGTTGAAGACATTATGTAGGATGACGCTGCAGCCCATCATCCGGAAGGGTTTCGCTTCGTCGACTCTTACGACTTCCGTGAGATGACAGGGTGACATAATATATGTGGGAGCCTCAGAACAACTCGTTTCAGCGTTGGTCGTGAAGACATCGTTGTTTTGAGGCTCCTATCTAATCTGCAGATGCCCTGTGTAAGGGCGAAACACGTGTCGTGTTAAGTAGTTTCTCGATTATTCGGGAAATTATAGTAGCGCGGGAATTGTTACAAAGATATTTTTAATCCATCACTTGCTAAACATTACATGGTAATTATTAAGTTCATAAATAAAAGCCAATTTGAGTAGGAGAACCCACGCTGCTAGACTTAAAAATATTTGACCCACACGTTGACCGTATCAGGAATCTGTTCAGGGTCAATGCTGAAGACAATTGTACAAAATGGTGTCATCGTAATAACAATTTAACAGAGGAATATGATAACTAATAATACTGTCTTCTAATTTTTCCTGAGGGGCCTTCCGCCGAACTTGCTGGTAATCGATTATTAAGCAATTGACTTTGTCGCACCGCCGAACACACACTCGACACAAGATGGCGTTCTTCATTTAGACTCCAATTTTGAAGGATTGACGTAATATTTGACGGTCTCTGTGTTCTGTGTTTTTTTATCAGTGTTTATTTTTTAAATTATTAATATTTAGGTAAAATGTGTCACCGAAACGCAAAGAATAATAATTTAAATAATTAATCGCTTCACTAGTCTGCCAAGGTCATGAATAATCTATGGCTTTAAGCAGATTCTCCGGTACGGATTGTTGAATCTCAGAAAATTTAGATCTAGATGAAATAGCTGAAATTCATCGAATTCGGCGGTAGGGTTACCCTCGGTTACCATTACATGTGATATTCATTAAGCCAAGTTAGAGGACCTACTGGACGGACTGAAAATCTTTTAGAATCAGGATGCCGCACCTGCCTCTGACAATCTACACTGTGTGCACGTAGTGGAGTATGACCTGACCCGCTCTCACCTTGAGCCTAAAAGTAGGACGTTAGTAAGCTAAGATAATGACATTTTATGGTATTACTTTCAATTATTATTTATACATACATACATACAATCACGCTTGTTTCCCCGAAGGGGTAGGCAGAAGCATGTCATACGCCCACACTTCGCCAATTATATAGTTGGTCCCACGTAATTCGCCAATGGTCGCCAGAGCCTCGTCCGTGGATCGGCAGATGCACTACTTGCAGGTGAGGTTGGCTTGGGTTCCTTAGGGTCTTTTTAGGATCCCTATGCACCCCTATTTATTATTATTAATTCTTAAAGAGTTAAGGGCCTGACGTGCCTAACCAGTTGTCTGGTAATGCCGCCTGATGGAGTCGTAGTTCAAACTGTAGTAAACAGAGGGCGGCACAAATCTACAAAGCGCAAATTCAATTCCAATAGTTAATCACTCCACCTCACTTGATTGCCTTCAACCACGCCTCTTTAAACAAATCGGTGTGAAAATCGATTCTATTACTAACTATACCAGACCTATTAAATGAAATAATTGACTTATAATTACTATTTTATTTAGACAATTGACTTCGGTTACTTTGATTTGGTTGGTATATTTATTTATTGATCAATTGCCAACATTACAACACATAAACGGCAGTTTTCCTGTGTAGTCAGATGATTGTAGATCTTGACAGCAATAAGTCTTCAGCGATTCAGTACCCAGATTTCCTATTATTATTGCTTTGCAACTTTTTGGTATTAAATTTTTTTGAAATTATAATATTCCGGATAAGCGTTCCACGACACATATTAAAATTATAAAAGCAAAGAGTCAAAACGTACTTATTATTATATTAACGTATTTTCATACCATTTTATAACATAAATAACCAATTGTTGAATTTTTCTTCCTCCAGTGCTCTTTCATCATCATATCCTAGCATTATCCCCGTTGCCCTAGACTTAAGCTTAGGGCCCAGGGTCTGCTCACTGGTTTAACCAGATTTGGCTGAATTTTAGTTATTACATGGAGCGACTGCCGTCTGACCTGACCTCCGCAACCCAAAGGGAACCATCATTCTATGGTTAAACCTGCTGTCGGGATGATAGAAGGCACTGACTTCCTAATAACGACTGCCATAGATGTTCTAAACAGCCGGGATCAACGGCTTAACGTGGTATCCGAGGCACGGAGCAAGCGATAATTACGCACATAATTCGAAAAGTCATAGGTACCCGGGACTCTCTGAATTTAAAGGCTTTGGGTCTCGCCAATTACAGACCGACAATTATTAAGTATTTGGACATCTCATACAAATAAACCTCATCTTCACCTTCCCTGTCCTGTGCGTATGCAATGACATTAAAAATGGTTACATACATACGACGTTATTTGTTTCATTGTTGCTTGTATGTAGGTATTCAAATTCAAAATTATTTATTCACGTTTGGCTCAATAAATCTTTTATGGCAGTCAACTTAAAAAAGTCGGGAGCTTGATCGTAAAAGGAAGGGCAAGAACATCGAAGGTTGGTTACAAGAAAATGTATTTCATATGAAAACAATTTGATTAGTCTATAAAAACTTGAAGCGCTCGTAGCTCTGCGGTGCTAGGTGGTCGGAAACGATCACCGAAGTACAGCAGAGTTTACAGAGGTCAGTCCTTGGATGGGTGACCGTTTGTGTGGCATTTGATATCGAGCGCTTCCGTGCTTCGGAAGGCACGTTAAGCCGTTGGTCCCGGTTATCACTAAATGTGGTAGTCGTTAAGCCATGTTAGAGGCCTAATGGGCGGCTTGATAAATTCTAACAGCAGGACGCCATACACCTGCCTCCGCCAATCTGATACTATGTTATTGTGATATTTAATCATATTCCAAAGGAAATCACAAGATTATAATACCTACTTATGTTTATACTTACTTTCACTAATAATCATTCGGTCTTGTCTACGGTCTTAACGCCGAAAGTGTATTAATTAATTTCTGTACTACAGAGCCACTCATTAATCTGATTACACATTGTTAATATACGTAATTACACCATAACGCGTGTTTCGCACTTAGTTAATATATTTCGTGGTTAAACATATTTTAAATAACTTCATTTCTTGTTTATTTTTCGGAAATATTTACAAAACAAAAACTAATAAGTAAATATTTTCTGACAATTACACCAAATATTTAGTGCCAAGATAAGTATCATTAAGAACTTGTGTTATGGATACTAAATAACGGATAAACATACATACATACATACTATTTCTTTTTGTAAATACATACTTAATGTATATAGGAAAACACCCAGACCAGAACAAATATTCATGTTCATGCGCACAAAGATTTGTCCTGTGTGGGAATCGAACCCACGACCTTAGGAGCGGAGAGCGGGTATTCTCGCCACCACGCCATATCGGTCGTCACAATATATTTGACAATTTCCTAGGATTACTATTACTAGTACTGGGACAATAAAAAACTTTTATTAAGGCATGTGTCCTTACAATACATGGAAAACATCAATACAACCTCCATAATCACTCTCAAAAGTCTTAACAGCTCTGTGTTGTGTCTTTCATCTTAATTTAGATTTAAATAATTTACCTAATTGTAATTTTTTCTGTTTATACATCTTATTTTTACTTTTTCTGAATACCTTTATTGAATTAACATATTTCAACAGAAATTATTTATGTCTTTCAAACATATTGAAATATTGTGCGTCGCGACATCTCTGTGATGTTCGACAATATGCTGACTGGGCACCATTTCAATACAAGTTGGGTTCTTCTTTCACTTAAGTTCTTATTATTTATATTCGTAGGCGCGTTAGTTTATAAGTATGACATTCATAAGAGCTCTATTAAGCCAAACTTAAATAAATGAATTTAGATATATTTTTTTTATTTTTGATTTGGTGTTTAACTATATTTTGTACTTATTTTATGTTTTTTTTTTGGAAAATTGTATTGAATAAATATTTTTCTTTCTTTTCTTTCATGTTCTGTGTGGGAATTGAGGAAGATGGATAGAACCTTTGGAGCTAAGAAGATTTTTTAACAATAGTATGCAGTAATCTTATTTAATATCCATATAGCACAAGCTATGCCTTCCACTGGGATTCAAGCTTTATTCCTAAAAACCTTTCATCAATATCGCCCATAACAAATAATTTCAGTTCCGCGTTCAAAAAATATTAGGAACGTATTATTAGTCTACATTGTAGACTAATAATACAACATCTACAACAACAATAAATTATGATTACACATACATAAGGTCGCATCTTCCATAAAACTTTATATAAGCGATACGTGCCTCTGCAAAAATTCGCCTTAAGCATCATAAGACCACATTGCGTGGCATAAAAACAAAAGTTTATTCCGGTCGATGACCCCCAAAAGCAAGTACAACAGTCGTGACCGTGCGACGCGGAAAGCTGCCAATCCAGTATGAGCTATACTTTTAAATTTAAATACAAACAATATTTACTGATTTCGCAAAAAGATTAATTATACCTGTGTTGTGTCATTCGTAGTTTATCACTGTCTTACTTCGATTTGGTTAAGTTATCTGCATTTCACTACTATTCGTTCTTCTTTCTCATTGTATTCGTATGTATACTCAATACTTTTATTTAAACTTTTTATTATAATATTCCCAAACTACTTTATAATTATATTTATGATAATTTATTTTTAATTATTTAAATAGATGCATTTCACAAATACTGCGCGTAGTAACACTTCATGCCTAGGTGTTCACGGAAGATCAGCGTCGTGGCATCCAATGGTGTCCGACAGTGTGCTGAGTGGACACCGTTTCAGTACATGGTTTAATGTTGTATTTTGCTTGTGTAAATTTAATCGTTGCTTTTTTGTGTACTTAATTTCTATGTTTATGTTTCCATGTTTATTTGTACTGAATAAATTTATTTTCTTTCTTCTTTCTTTCTTTCTATATAGCAGCTCATGTTCCGCAGTTCTAATCTAAATTCAAAACCATTTTATAATTCAAATTATATGTCGAACGATGCATTTGTGAATTACAGTTAAATTTAATAGGAAAAAGATAAAGTTGACAGAGTTCAGCCATTCTTTTAGGTAATATATTTACTTTTAGGTATAATATATTTGTATATGTTCAATAGGGTTTATAGGGATCCTACTAAGACCTAAGGAGCCCAAACCAACCTCACCTGCAAGTGGTGCGCCAATCAACGGACGAAGCTCTGGCGAACGTAACAGTTGCCGGTAGACGGCAATATATTAGGTCGGGGAAAAAGTCTTTTCGCATAACGTAGGTATAAACTTATTATAAAATTTTTTTGACTGTACTATTTGTGTCTGGCTGGTTTTGGTAACATTAAAAAGGTTCCATTATAAAGAAAAGAAAAAAATAAAAAAAAGTTGTTTCCCGCTATTTTTCATTTGTTTTTCTCTCCGTAAAAATGAGTGAATCTAATGAAGAAATTCGATACATTTTAAAATTTTATTATAAAAAAGGCAAAAATGCAACTCAAGCAGTGAAAAAAATTTGTGATGTTTATGGACCTGATGCAGTGTCAGTAAGAGTAGCACAAATTTGGTTCAAACGTTTTCAGTCCGGAAATTTTGATGTTAAAGATGCACCTCGCTCTGGTCGCCCTGTTACGAATAAAATGGACGCCATTTTTGAAAGAGTGGAGCAAGATCGGCATATTAGTAGTTACGATGTAGCTGAAGAACTGGGAATTGACCACAAAACAGTTTTGACCCATTTGAAGAAAGCTGGTTATACAAAAAAGCTCGATATTTGGGTGCCACACGAGCTCACTCAAAGAAACTTAATGAACCGTGTACTCATTTGCGATTCATTATTGAGACGTAATGAAACCGAGCCGTTTTTGAAGAGATTGATAACTGGCGATGAAAAGTGGATCACGTACGACAAGAACGTGCGAAAAAGGTCGTGGTCGAAAGTTGGCCAGGCTTCACAGACTGTGGCCAAACCTGGCCTAACACGAAATAAGGTGATGCTGTGTGTATGGTGGGATTGGAAGGGCATTGTTTATTATGAGCTTTTACCGCCCGGCAAAACCATCGATTCTGATCTTTACTGCCAGCAACTGATGAGATTAAAGGAAGCAGTCGAGAGAAAACGGCCGGAATTGATCAACAGGAAGGGTGTGGTCTTTCATCACGATAACGCTAGACCACACACATCTTTAGCCACTCAGCAAAAATTAAGAGAGTTCGACTGGGAGGTCCTAGTGCATCCACCATATAGCCCTGACCTTGCGCCTTCAGATTTTCACCTGTTTCGGTCTCTGCAGAATTCTTTAGGTTCTGTAAGGTTGACCTCAAGAGAGGACTGCCAAAACTATTTGTCCCGTTTTTTTGATCAGAAGTCCCAAAGTTTCTACAGTAACGGGATAATGTCTCTGCCCACAAAATGGCAGAAAGTTATTCAACAAAACGGTACATATATATTGTAAATAAATGTAAATAAACTTTGAAAAAAATGTCTTGACTTTTCATACAAAAATACGAAAAGACTTTTTCCCCAACCTATTATTTGGCAAAGTGTGGACGTAAAGTATGCCTCTGCCTATCCTTTCGGGGAAACAGTCGTGAATTTATGTATGTATGTTTACGAGTAGGTACAATTTAGAGCACTACATCACTCTACCATAATTTGCTTACTACCGGCATGTCACGCTAAGGCATACCTACGTGTGGGCGCACACTTATGGTGTATCTAAGGACCTCTCAGCAATAATACCCGACCTAATGGGGCCGCGTCTTACACCTTCAGCCCACCTAACAGAACGTAGAAACTACTGTCTACTCTATGAAGTTCTTCTAAATCCACATGAAGTACGCTTAAAGTTCCATACTTTAGGATTCTGTGCTGCTAAAGCCTCAACTGAAAGATATATTATAGTGGTGACTATATATACCAACATAGCATGGTTATCATCACAACACACGTCATCTTCTTCAACTTAGCGTTATACCGGTCGCTGCCTTACGGGCCCGGGGTCCGCTTACCTACATCTTCTTCTCCACTTCGCACGGTCTTCGGCATCCTTGGTCGATATGTTATTGGCACGCATGTCATCCCTTACGACGTCAAGCCAGCATTTACTGGGCCTGCAAAAATTTACCTCGGCGGTGCCATGGCCAGACATTTGTTCCCCACGTAGTTTGCCGGTTTTCTTAGAACGTCACAACACACGTCATATTGTCTTAAAATATATTAAATTAAAAAAAACACGCTCAACTGCGTAGTTTGCCACCGCTTCACACTGGAACAATGCCTTTGCAATTCTCGTCCAAAATCAATCATAAAACATTGCAAGCTTTGCTGAAACCATAAACATGAACTCGGAACGAATATTCTTTTGTTGTCTTGTGCCACACGTGCTCAATGACGTTTCACCTAAGGGGGTGTCCATAAACAGCATTTTGAAGGCAATAATCCTTTTGTGCTTTCAGTCGGAATGCACCGGTAACTCACTTACACGGGCCTGGAATACTATTCTTGGGGAGCTTTAAAAAAAGTTTTACGAGTCATAAATATTATTTTGAATTTCATGCTTTCAAGAGAAATGGAAGAATTGAATTTCTGTCAGAGTGAAGGGTCTTTTTTTATGATGATGATGATGATTGACAATCACTGATAATATTACTGTATTATCAGTAGTTCTCACTGTATGTGGTAGTCGTTAAGCTAATAAAAAAAGAGACAATAAAAAGAACTTGGGGTTTCGTCAGTAAATTGAAAACAAAAAAAACTGACAATTACACCAATTATTTAGTTCCAAGATATAAGTATCATGAAGATGTTATGGATACTAATTAACGGATAAACATACTTACATACTTTTTTTTTATTTGTAAATACATACTTAATGTATATAGGAAAACACCCAGACCAGAACAAATATTCATGTTCATGCACACAAGATTTATCCTGTGTGGGAATCGAACCCACGACCTCTGGAGTGAAGTGTAGGTATACTGGACTCCACGCCATATCGGTCAAATGGGTTCGTAGTCGCAGAATGTCCTTTTCGCAAAATGTCCACCGGTCTAAAAATCTAAAAGTAGCGTACCTAGTTGGGTAAGAATTTTTTTTATAAACAAGTGAATGCAAGTCAGTTTTTATAATTTACTGATATTTCTACTTAGATTTCAGAATTAGGGTGCGTTTCCACCAGAGATGTGCGAGGTAGCGTTACGAGGTAATTTGTTTGTTTAGAAGTTTTAGTTTAGAGGAATGTGTTTGTTTAGAACCAATAGAATCGCTGCGCTGTGCGAAGCTAGGTTAATGTAGCGATTCTATTGGTTCATAAAAACACATTCCTCGCAACGCTACCTTGCACAGAAGAGCATAGCCTGTGAGTTTCTTGCCAGTTCTTCTTACAGAGCGGTGAATCGGAACTGGCACTTAGATTCACTTACTTATTTTTTATTTTTAAATTGTTTTGTTGAATATAAGTGAATCTAAGATACGTAATTTTAGTACAATAATATTTCGATGTTTTTTTATATATATATATTTTGACGTTTTCAAGTACTATGTAATAGTTTATGAAATCAATAATTTTGAGTTTTAATTGCACATCTCTGGTGGAAACGCACCCTCAGAAGGGTTTTAATTTCATACGGGGGTCATTTTTCGAAAAGGCCATTCTGCGACTAGACCTTTTAAGCTGACGTTTATAAGAGCTTTATTGAGCCAAACTTAAATTAATGATTTTGATTTTTCAAGGATCATTCACAGCTAAAACTGAAGTTTAAGAATATTTTGCCGTGAGTGTAAAGTTTTTAAGCCGACTGATGTAATATTTCGACATAAAACTTTGTACTTATAAGTTATCTACAACCATTAAGAAGCTCCTAATGTTTCTATGCCTAATGCTGTAAGAGGCGACAAAGAGAATTCCTACCGGATAATGGACAGCAGCGTCATCCTGCATACTAGCTGGAACTGCGATCACCAACCCAGCGTGCTGATTAAGAGCAAATATCCCCAATAGAATGTAATCTATTGGGGAGGCCAATGTTCAGCAGTTGACTTATAATGCTGATAATTGAAATTGGTTTTAAAATCCTTACGCAAGTGCTAAATAAAATCGGATCATATTTAACGTGTCATCAATAGTCATCATAATTAATAAATTGCCAACCTAACCTAACCTTTTTGAACATTAAAAAAATCTAACACCTAATCCCCTATTAGATGCTCAATTAGTATTTTTGATGATCAAAAAAGATTTTTTTAAGAGGTTCAGTTTCTTATATTCCAATAAATAAATAAAATAAATAAATAAAAATAAAATATACTTTATTGTCTTTAAGATCAACATGATCATTTAGACTTCAAAGATCGCTATCAAGATCATTTAGATTTAGAATAAAAACTTCCTTTCCTTAAATAAATAAATATTCTCTTAAAATCACACACATTATTTAGTTCCAAGATAAGTATCACAAAGAACTTGTGATATGGATACTAAAGAATGGATAAACATACTTAAATACCTTTTTTTTTGTAAATACTTAATATATATAGAAAAACACCCAGCACAGAACAAATATTCATGTTCATGCACACAAAGATTTGTGTGTGTGGGAATCGAACCCACAACCTTAGGAGCGGAGAGCGGGTATTCTCACCACCACGCCATATCAGTCGTCAAAATGATGTCCTTGAAAAACAGTTATAATTGTTATAAAAAATAAAAACAGTAAAGAGTTCACACGTAAATATTTATTAGTCATCATAAAGAGCGAGAACCTTGACGAACCTTCCGAATTCTCGTCTGGTTTCGTTGATCGAGTCGTAATGACGAAATCAAACGTATACTCGTAGACGGTATTAACTAAAATAACCATGCCTTAGCCTCAACCTTGGACCAGAAGCTGAAGCCGTAAAATGATGCCAAGGTCAATATTACAAATGCGAAAGCAACGGCCTGTCTGTAAGGACTCTTACACTTAAACACGATATAACATTGTTACATTGTATAATGTACAAATTTATGTTATTCCCATAAAGATTACTAAAAGGAAATCTATACAGCTCATCGTAAACTTTTTAAGCACTAAGAATAGCTTGTAATATGGGTACTAGACAATGGATAAACATATAATAAATAAATATTTACTGACAATTACACCAATTATTTAGTTTCAAGCTAAGTATCATTAAGAACTTGTGTTATGGATACTAAATAACGGATAAACATACTTAAATACTTTTTTTTGGTTGTATGTTTGTATGTAGGATGTATTTATACTTAATATATATAGGACAACACCTAGGCCAGAACAAATATTTTTAAGCACAAAGATTTGTCTGGTTCGAACCCACGACATCAGGATCGGCGTGCCGGTATACTCGCATCCACGCCATATCGGTCGTCGCATATATATATCTCTATATATATCGGCGGATTTCGATAATTGTATCATCGTTAGAATACTACATTATTCTTTAATAATAAAAGCTATATTTTTTTAAGAAAAACATACAACACAGAATCACGCCTGTTTCACCGAAGGGGTAGGCATACGCCCATATTTTGCCAATTGTATTGGGTGGTCCCACGTAATAGGTGGCGAGCCTATTCCCGCTTACCGGGAACTTTTGTTTGCCAGAGCCTCGTCTGTTGATCGGCAGGTGCACCACTTACAGATGAGGTTAGCTTGAGCTCCTTAGGTTTTGGTAGTCATAAAACACTTATACTGCCTGTTGACTGCAATCAATTCAGTCCAAAAAATATTAAGCGGAATTTAAATGAATATGTCTACAAAAACTTATTTATGCTTTAATACTTAGTCTAATACCTATAATATATAATCCTGATACTCTCTACTCTGCTCCCAGTTTATATAGGCTTTGTTTAGTTTATTTATTTGTTACATTTTTAGGAGAACCAACAGCTTGCTTAACATAATACATTAAACATATAATCTAGCCAATTATAGATCCCACTGATAGAAACAGAATCTCATATAACCTCATAAACAAAAAAACACATACTGACATAAACATGCTAGAAATTAATGCCCAAAGAACCTGCTACTTAGCTTAGTCCTTGCCGAAACAATATTTGTGCAGAAAAGATCTATATCTAAGTTATGACTATTTTTATTAAAAAAAGTTACCGGCTTAGTTTGGGAGTATCGAAAGCTCTAAATCCAAAAGTGTATGAGCTCTGAACTGAGTATAATATTGATAAAGGAAACTTGTGGAGTGACGTCATCCGCCAACCAGCTGCCCAGCCGGTTTGTAGTTCAAGAGCAGCGGAGGCCATGCGGCTAATCCTACACAAATATCGATGCCTTAGTTCACAATTGCACTAACTACGAAATTTACATTTTTGAGGAGAGAGCTTTAAAGTTTTTTAAAGTTTAGACGAGAACAGTAGAAAATCCAAGTAAAATAACAAAAAAATATGCATCAGACTCATAAGACTAGTCCTTTTACTCCATCATATATCAATATTGTAATATTAGTTTAAACGTAACCTTTTCAAAACGGCCAAATAAAAAGAAAACCTCCCCTTTAATACATTTGTGCACTAAGATTGATTATGCTGACCGGCATTAAGTGAAAAACTCAAAAATATTTAACAGCTTTACCAGGCCGGTTCAAGGTCCAAGAAGAGGGATAATAATAGTTTTGGATATTGCATTAAATAGACAAAATAATAAACCAGTGATCCATATTCATAATGTTTATTTTTATTATAAAACACAAACAGTCTTTATCCACAATCAAATAAAATAAATTTCAAAATCACAACAAAAAAATTAAAAGAACTGAAGCCCAATTATAGGCCAATCTTTAGCTATTTCACAAAACAATTAGTTTCTGAATCATTAAAATAAGATTTTTTATAAGAAAATTAATAAAGTCAGTCTTCAGTTTCAGGTAATAATTATTCATTTTTACTATTTGGTAATTAAAAATTGAATCAAAAATTAAATTTCTTCAACAATGGACTCTTCATCTGGATCATCATCAGACGATTCAGTGTCATCACAATTATTGTTAACAATAGTCGCAGAAGTGGATGGAATATCTTTGTAATAGTGCTCATATTCTGGTGGTATAACCCCATCATTTAAAAGTGTTATCAGATCTTTCTTTTTAGTTTGCGACACTGCAATCAGTGATTTATATGCTCCTTTCAGAGGTTTCTTTAGTTTGCTTATACATATGTCTTTATTTTTTTTCATTGTTTTTGTCTTACAAATGTTTATTTCTTTGAAATCTGGATCGGTCAAATCGTATTTGTAAAAAATTGAAATGGGGGATTCTTTCTGCAGCCGCAGCCACTTAATTTTCAGCCACTGTACTTGCTCATTTTTTGTATTTTTTGTTGTATTGGAATTCAAAGTTTTTTCGAATCCCTTCAAATCATAGAATTCCCCGTGTTTCATAATAATAACATCGTAGGGTTTCGGCTTGATTCTAGCCGACCCTATCACCAATGCATATTCACGCAAAGTGAATATGGTTTTATGCTTTCGCGCTCTTTCAATACACGCGTGAATTGAATCCACTTCTAAATACGAATGCCCCGATTCGATGAATTTCAAATCGATCGTATCTAAGTGAAGTATGTTATTGACAGCGTATAAAGCCGCTAGAGTAACATATTTATTGCGGTTCTGACCACCACAAGTGTCAGAAAATGATGCGACATGAGTAACAGTTTCGGGTAAACTACTAAGATATTTTAACAATATCGATCCGATTTCAGTAGAACCTTTTTTGCCATTACACTCGTCCCATAAATAGCAGTAGCCAGTGTTAGCATAACAATCTAGGATAGTAAAATTGTACATCGATAATTTACGTAAATAATAGATTTTGCAGTCTCCGGTAAAAGGTACCGATAGGATAGCTTGAAGGTCAAATGTTATAGCCCGGAAAGCTCCATCTGAATTCAAGCATCTTTGCTTATCTTCTTTTTTCATAGTCAGTGCATCAGTTTCGCGTTTTTTGTGGGCATCATAATCTTCCTGTAAGGGAGCTCTATTGTCGGATCGTTTATACACGTTGCATTTGGTGCACTGGTCTTTCTTTGGCTTGTAAAATGCTAGTCTTGGATTATAAGAGTGGAAAATCTTTTGATACACATAATGCGATACAGGAGTTATCATCTTTTCGGGGCAAAAAAAATCTTTGTACATTTGATATAAGCGACTCAAGTTGAGATCACCGTCTAAATACTGTTTTTTAGAACTTTTTCGGCAATAGTGGGATTCAACGCGAGGGTACAGGTTAATATGCTCTTTAACAAAATTAGTAGACTCCACTGAAGTAATGTTTGCGGGCATTTTTCCTATTCGTTTGTCAGTGCCCATAAATATGCCGTTGAGCCCTCTATTTTTTGAACAATTATTAATGATGCTTGAACTAATGTTGAATGTATTACAAAAAAACTTTTGGCAAACTCGTTTTTTACCTACAGATTGATGAAAAAGCCAATACTGACGTGACATAGTGCGATTTTTTTTTGCCTTCGTATAAAGACGTAAGACTTCAGCGTGAGAAATCAGGCTACTGAGCATCATTTTTTGTTGTTTTGTATCACCTAGGCTCCAGTACTCTTCAAAGATATCTTGTCTCAGATTTTCTGGAAACAAAGAATTGCACTGATATCGACATTTAGAGCAATCTGTAGGCTTGCATTCTTTTGGTTCCATAAATTTTCCATTTCTACTTGTGTACCCTTTACCTGTTTGGCGTAAATTTTTAAGAACATTTCTTTTCCATGCTTCGGGCATTGCCTTTTTTCTTCGTTTTGGTTGATTTTCCTTTGTAGCTTCTACTGAGTCACTTACGTCAGTTAAATCGCTATCTAATGATAATGGTAGATGGCGTGGTTTAGATGGTGAAGGAGCATAAGACGATTCTGAATCAATATATGGAGATATTTCGTCATCTCACAAATATAGATCTTGGTGTAATAATGTATTTTCACATGTTGATGTACTCGGCTTTGGTGAAATATGATCAGATTCGCTGGGAACAGGCAGGTCTTCTAACACCTGTACGTTGAGAACAGATGGGGAAATTTCTTTTGAAAGATGATCCGAATCAGATATTTTAGAGGCAGATTCTACATATTGCAGAGACTCAACGTCGTGACCTAAGACTGCATTTGATTTAGCAGACTGTGATGGATCTCTTTTTTGATCAATAGCATTTATGGGAGCAGAGGTGATTACATCGTTTTCTGTAATGTCATAAATGTCAGGAGATGCTTGTGAAGTTAGAACTGACTCGGATTTGTCACAGTTGTTTATATCTTCAAGTGAATTATTGTTATCAAATTCTGGAACTAGTACTTCATTGGCTGTGCATATAGGCGATGTCGTTGAATTTTGAATGAAAGCTTGACTTTTTGCAGCAATCTCATTAGATATTTTGTCAAATAGAGTATTTAAATTCTTTGCAACTTTTGACCGTGGTGTTTGAGTGACGCTAACTTCATTTATAGCTGGCGATTTGTAGATCAAAGTTTTGTTTGAATTTCTGTCCTCATTTTTCTGCTGAGATTTGTAGCTATCTGCCAATAACTCTGCAGAAGTCACATCTGTAATAAAACATTGACATTTGAGTGATATTCAACTAGTAAAAGATGGCGAAAGGTTCGCCTTACGTGCCAGTAGTCTGAAGAAATTAACACACAGCAGTACCTACAGTAAAAGCTCCTTATTCGCGCTTCCTTAATTCGCATTTTAACTATTCGTGGATTTTTTTTTTTTTATTAGATTCCAAAGTTTCAAATGAAAGGCGAGCTCTAATAATAATTGTGTGTATACACACACACGCGCACACGTCACGTGTGATTAACAACAATGCTATATTTTTAATTTAATGAATTATAATTATTATTTTACATTCCATCACGTTAGCAAGATGAACAGTAAACTTATGTATTAACAGCACTTATGGTTATGCACAAACACATTAAGTGCCTTTAGTTTTCTCTCTGAGAATATATGGTTTAATGCACAAAAGTATTAAATACGTTTAATATGACTGACTACTTATATGGTTGAATAGTTAATTGCTAATAATAGAATTGTAGTCTTAATAAACTACGCATATAAATAAATATACAAAAATAAGGTACAAAAGATCTTAATAATTTGTTTAGCTATAATAATTAGGTCAGTGGGTAGCCTTAGGGGTGGATTTATTTCAGAATAAGACGTAAGTAATAAATAATTTTAACTACAACGTATCGCAAAAGTACGTGAATTACCAACGTCATCACAAGTCGTGAGCACAAACATCGCGATCAAACGCTCCACGCGACCGATCCTACAGACGGACTAATCAAAAAAACCTAAAAAAGAACCCAAAAATCAAAAAATAAACTTGACATTTGTACTCACGACTAGTGACGACTACTATACCTATAACACTTGCATACGAAACACGGGCGGTCTCAATATTATTAAGCTACACTTGATGCCCTGTCTTTTATTTATACCATCCCTCAAAAGATTAAACTGTCACTCATGTTAATCATTATGGTGTTTAGGTACGATATTCAAAGGCAGTGGTAGGTAGCCGTTTGAAGTTATTTAAAAACGAATGACAAGTTATTTAATTAATGTAACACTTATTTTACTTACTTTTGGCTATTTTATGTGATGAACTCTTCACTTCTGCTTTTTGGCCGGACACTGATGGTGGCACGTCTTGCGAGTCCGTCTTGTTCTATCAGTTTGAATCACTAAATCGACTAGTTTACGTCCTTTACTAAACATTATGGCATTTAACTTAAACACAGTAAACTTCTTAAACCTTCAAACGTCTAAATTATCTCACTTTCCGCAGAGCAAACGAATATTCTGCACGTATAAACTTGTTTACGTTTGTGACGTTTGCGGCATACGCTGGACCACGCGGTCAAGCGGGGAAGCGGAGGGCCAACGCCCCGCTACCCCGCACGCAATCCCGAACGAACGAACGAACCATGACGAACTAAAGTCAGTACACCACACAGCGCAGAGTACTTTAGTCAGTAGTCAATCGTAGCTTGCTCCTACCTGGTACCTAGATCGTCTTTCACAGCGCGTACACGCTGCTTATTGAAAATTACGCGCCAAAATCAATCTTTAAAACACAAATGTCTTAAATGTAAGTAATACGCTTGAGTATTCACACTACGAAATAAACATTAAATTAAATGGGCTTAGTTTATTTCCGCTTTTCATTTATTTCACATGTACACTGGTAATATATCTCAAAAGGATTAAATGCATTTGTGCACTTCAAAATTTGTCAAACCCCTTCAAGTAAAAGTACTTAATACACTTGTACAATTCGGACTATATCTCAAAACGGTTTAATGTATTTATGCATTTAAAGAATTGCCAAGCCCCTTCCAGTAAAAGTACTTAGCACACTTGTGCATCAAACTTTCTTGATCCTTTTGTACTACCAACACATAATTCACTCTTGAAGCACTGCTAAAAAGTATGAACAGATATTGCAAATGTATATAATACGTTTGTGTTTTGAAATTTCCTGCAGTTGAGAAACTTAAAATCAGTTAAAGTATATCTTGATTGGTTTTACAAAAATAAAGATCATTAGTATAATACCACATTCATGAAACATTAAACGAACTCATTTAATACAACTGTGACCCACGTTTTTGGTAGAAAGAGACGGAATAACGGTATTTCGATGCGCGGAAACGAAAGAGCATGAAATTTAGAGTATTTGGCATTAAAAAAGTAAAAATTGAAAATTTTGTAGTTAGTGCAATTGTGAACTAAGGCATCGATATTACATCAATTTATGAATATATCAATATCAACTTTATATAAGTCTCAGATTGGACTTCTTGGCGGGAACGTGAAGCGTCATGTCTGCAGTTTTGTTTTATTTTCTAAAACTTGTGATATTTCTAACATTAATGTGTAATAACGGTGGATTATTAAGCGTTAAGTGTTTGTGAATATATTATATATGAGTGTTGGTAAATCAAATAAAGCAGTGCAACATCACTTTTCAAATTCTCTCAACAAGTCCATGTGAGATCTCAGTATAGTCCCACATCTTTACTGAGGACTCAAGGGGCTTTGGGGAGGGTATCTCATTTATCATCACTCATTCTCATTTACTATGAATTATATATTATTAATATCACTTACTCAATGGCACACTGGCTCGATGTGCTGGACGCACGAAGCCATTATTTAAAAGAAAAAAAAGTTTCAGATTTTAACGACCGATATACCTCCAGGTCAATATATCTGCATTCCGCTCCTAAGGTCGTGGGATCGATTCCCGTACAGGGCAAGCTTTGTGTGTTGTGAATTGTAATTATGGGTAAATACCCCCAATATAATGTAATCTATTGGGGAGGCCAATGTTCACCAGTGGACTTTATAAGACTAACATGATGATGACGATGATAACAATATTTTTCTACGTTTAGAGACAAAACATTTGTCTAATCATAATTAGATCGAGGTAACGTAGAATTAATATTATCGTTCATTAACACAACCATAAACTAAAGCGCAGTTCAGCTACGCAAAGAGGAAAACTTAGAAGTTAATTCGAAAGAGGACAGCCACTTGGTTGTACAAATAACCCATTAAAAAAGATATCTTAAAGATAAAAGAGAATCGTATTATTCGTTACTTACAAGTGTTAATGGCCATGAGTTTTTAATGTATAAGTGTTTAAAACAAATACGAGTTATAAATCAAAAACCGTATAAGCCGTATAACCGTATAAAATTGATACATTAGTAGAATAGACCTTCGTTTTTGGTATCACCGTAATCCACATGCTAACTCGATTATAGCACCCGTACAAAAATACCACCCACACTTCCGTATTGTCTAAACTGTTCTTAATTTTTATATGAGACTAACGCGCGTTTGCGATTTCTGTGATCAAAGATGTGAATGAAGAATGATGAAAAATAATTATTATGATCGAAATAAAAATATTATATGAATAGAAATAGTGACAAGAATTGAGAAAGGTATGCTTAGATGGTTTGGTCACGTTGAGAGGATGAATGAAAGTAGACTAACGAAAGTGATTTATGATGGACAAGTGATTGGAAGTGTTGGGAGAGGAACACCACGTAAGACCTTCCATGACCAAATTCAGAATATTTTGGAGAAAGGGCAGGTCAAAAGTACCCTAAACCAACGGGCGTGTATGAGGAGGTTAATGAAGCTAAAAGTGTGTGTCAAGATCGCAGCAAGTGAAAGGATGTGATCTCTGCCTACCCCTACGGGAAAGCGGTGTGACATTATGTATGTATGTAATATTATATGCAATTAACCGACATAGACTTAGCCCTACACTAGGCTAGTCTGTCCTATACGAAGGTGGCACTTATATACAAAGTAACAAATTCATTACAATATTAAATACGTGAAGGATTCAAATATACATACATACATTCACACCTGTTTCCCCGAAGAGGTAGGTAGAGGCATATTACACGCCCATATTTCGACAATTATATAGTTAGTCCCACGTAATAGGTGGCGAGCCTATTGCCGCTTGCCGGGCGGATTCAAATATACTCGCAACAATTCCCCTGCAACTGTAATCTCCCGAAAATTCGAGTACCACAACACAATACGTAAACATATTGGTGACAATTCTAGCTACACACGCGCCTTGTTTCGCGTGAGTGGGGACACAGAGCACGTAATCTTCAGCTAAGAATATTAGAAAACTTACAACAAAGCCTCAAAGACAAACTCTGAAACGAAAGTGAAAATTATAACATTGACAGCTGTGTAGTTTTTGCTTAGCTTCGAATCACCTGATTCTAAGTATGCAGTTAGAACTCTTAAGTAACTAAGGGGTCATCCATAAATTACGTCACACGAATTTCGTGAAATTTTGACCCCCGCTCCGTCCTTGTCACAGCTGGTCACACTAGTGAGACTCCCTCCTCAGTGTGATGTCACAAATTTTGCAATTATACCGCAAGAAATAAATACATTCAAACAGCAGTTCTTTAATTTTTAATAGAACCTGGATTTTGAATTGTGACGTCACGATATTTAGAATCCCTCCCATTCTCCTTGTCACACCATGTCACACTTTGTCGACCCCCCTGCCACCCTCTCAACGTGTGACGTAATTTATGGATAGCCCCTAATGCAGTAGCAAATTAGATTGTATCATTACAAATATCGATTAATTACCCAATAAATGTAGAACAATGCCGGTGACTCACCGAGTTATTGAGATAGCTATAAGCTAAGCTGTTGACAACAACAATGAATCATTCTAGGAACATGGCGTCATCCTTGAAAATATTATGTTTAACTGCTAGATTTAAATGAGATATTAATTGCCCTCATAGTCTGTTGTTGATGAAGAGATTTTGCTCCGTTAATTATACCAATTTATAAATTTTATTTATGTACGGAAACCAAACCAAACTTCACGATTTTCTTGCCTGTTCTATTACGATCAAGCTCCCGCCCGCAGTGAATAGGCGCGTTTAATTTTAAGTTTGACCTTTATAGGAGTGCTCCTGCTCCTGCTATTAAGCCTAACTTGAATAAATGATTTTGAATTTTGAAAGTTATAGTGTAGCCTTATTTATTTAACATAAATTCACGCCTATTTCCCCGTAGGGGTACGCGAAGGCATATTATACGCCCACACTTCGCCAACTATTAAGTTGGTTCCACGTAATAGGTGGCAAACCTATTGCCGCTTACCGGGCACTGTTATGTTCGCCAGAGCCTCGTCCGTTGATCGGCAGATGCACCACTTGCAGGTGCGGTTGGCTTGGGCTTCTTAGGTCTTGATAGAATCCCTATACACCCAACACGACCCTTGTTATTTAATGATTTATGCAATTACTATTATAAAACATAGAAAAAGACAGAAGTTACCATAGACATGGTTATGCATAGAACGAATGTCTTTCAGCAAACCGCACAAGCAAAAATATAAATTGAAAGTGTCTAGTGCACAATATACGTTGACAACACTACATAAAACAAACTTCACTACTTCAGGGGGCCTACCGCCGAGTTCTATGGATTACCGGTAATCCATCTAGATCAAACTTTGTTTACGTTCATTAATCCGTACCGGGGAATCTGCCGGCAGCCTCCTGTCATTCATGACCTTCAGTCCGTGATCTGTCAATAGGTAGTCTAGTGAAGTGACAAATTTAATAAATGATTATGTTTTGCGTTTTGCTGACACATTTTTATTTGAATATAAACAATTTGTAATATAATGAAAACAAAAACACAGATAGAGTTTGTATGTGGCTTTTGTTAAAACAATGTTATTTTATACTAATCACTTTGTAAAGTCTATAAAACGTAACAGTAACGGATAACGAAACGCAGTTTAGATCTCTCTCTAGTCTCAAGTTTAAAAATAAAAAGTAAAGAGGTTATGAAAAGTAAACAACAATAAACCGACGGCGTATTTATATACTTGTATTTTACTTATTTGAATACATATGACTTCAGTAACCAGCAACACATAAAAACAAGTGAAATTAGACGCCGCATAAAGAGTAACAATGTACTTAGGTACCAATAAATGATACGCAACATTTCGGCGACGCTATAAGACGGAAGACTAATATGTAAGGAAGCTATGTTATTGTGTGCTTCATCACTAATCATCCCTACACATGAGGATCTAGACCCTGAGTCATGAGGAATACAAATAAATAGAGATTTAAACGAGCGAACTTAACAGTACTTCATATTTCCATAATGTCGCACCCATCGCTAATTTATTTGGAAAACCCTATGTCCACAAATAAGTTTATTGAAGTAAGGAGTTGGACCTATTTAATGTTGTAAGTAATCGTTTTTTGTTATTATTGAACCATTTAATGAACATAGCTGAATAGTGAGTTGGTGTTTGAATCGTCATGCTTGATTTGTTTCAGATGCCAGTGCAATAACATGAGTCAGTTGAGTAATGAAGAAGTTCACTTGCAACATAATTTTGATTTTGCCACCAGTTGCTTGAGATGCCAAGCTCAGTTATTACCAAAGCATTTGGACATCTATCTGGGACTCTGTGGGATCCCAACTAAAAAGGCTTGATGTAAGTACTTACATATTGTCAATTTAAGAATACAGAAAGTGAAAACAACACATACACTTTTTTTAATTTAATTGATTTGACTTCAAAGGACTATTACAGACCTTTTGCATACATCTAAAACTAAACATCATAATTTTGTTTCATTATCTTACTCGACTGCAATGAAAACTCAATAATCATACAAATATGGTGCATGAAGTCACTGATCAATTTAAACAGAATGAAAATATGTGGTGAGGCAGAAAGTAATTATATAGGTGACTAAGCATTGAAAACCAACATTTACTATATGTGACTTGAAGGATCATAGTGTTCTATGCCTTATCACTTTATCATGTAGTGTTTAGCATTTTTAATTTTACTTATTTTTAAAATATATTTAAGAAGCATAAACATCTTGAATAAGTTAACAAGTTTAACACCAGCAGTCCCAGTCCAGCCCAGATCAGCAGGACCAATCTTTCTAGTAATTCTATTGTTTGTCGATCACTTACTGTTTAAAAATTTAAAATTGTTTTTTTCTTTTCAGAAAACCGACTTAAAATGCATGCCCCTTCTTGGTCTTTTCATAGAGATGGAGCAAGCACTTGAACCTTGGAAGCCGTTAACTTTTCGCTTCAAATAGAAAACAAGAGAAATATTATACGGGTTGTATCACTAAATTGATTGTATCTTAAAGGATCTTTGACAATAATAATAAGGCAGATAAAATGTAATTACTATATTAAAGAGCATACCTATGTTATAAAATATAATACCAGACTTTTATTTGAAATGTTTAGTGGTACCTTGTTTAAGTACAACAATTGAAATAAAACACAAAATAATTTGTTTAATTGTTAATATCAAATTAGCAAGAACCTTCTGGAGTTTGCAATTATTTACTCCCATCCAAGTGAGGTTTTCAAATGGAATTTGTTGTTTGGAGTTTTGACATAACATGGAGCCATGAGTAAATCATAAGTATTGAAATACATTCAACATTAACACCATATACATAGGAGCTTAATACATAGATACATTTTCATAGCAATATTTCAGAAATATTATAAAAAATTACATTTGACGTGGCTTAAATACCAGAATTCACCTAAAATATTTCATCCTAATTATGTACAGACAAGCTTAATAAATAGCAACATTTTTAATTGAAACATTACAGGATCATTACTTACATACAAAATCTTGTTAATTAACATAATTCACCTGAAGTATCTCAGCTTAAATATTACATAAACTTATTAAATACATAACATTTAACTTAATTATTTTAACTTGGATCGTTCTGCCTTCTTGGTATTTCATGAAGGTTTGTAATAATTCTTTAACCTGTAAGATAGCACATAATCAGACATATAATTTTATATTTGAAGCTTGATATAGCATGGAACTATAAATAAATTGTTTAATATGAAATTAATAAATAAGCACATAGCCATAAAAATAATTCTGTACTTGAAACTTGGTATAACATAGAACTATAAATAAATAGATTAATTCGAAATTGATAAATAGGCACACAGACATAAATATAATTTTGTACAGGAATTTAGGTTTAACAAGGGGCTGTGAGTACATTGTTGTTTGGAATTTTGACATAACCTGGAGCCATGAGTAAATTATAAGTATTGAAATACATTCAACAATAACACCATATACATAGAAGCTTAATACATAGATACATTTTCATAGCAGTATTTCATAATTATTATAAAAAATTACATTTGAAGTGGCTTAAATACCATAATTAAACCAAAATATTTCATTTTAATAATGTACAGACAAGCTTAGTATAGAAAAACATTTTAATTGAAATATTTCAGGATCATTACTTACATACAAAATCTTCTTAATTAACATAATTCACCTGAGGTAATTCAGCTTAAATATTATATAAACTTATTAAATCCATAACATTCAACTTAATTATTTCAACTAAGATCGTTCTGCTTTCTTGGTATTTCATGCAAGGTTTGTAATTCTTCTTTAACCTGTAATATAACACATAATCAGAAATATAATTTTATATTTGAAGCTTGTAAAAGCATGGAACTAAATTGTAGTATGTTAGTAGTAAGTAATTGTAGCATGGAAATAAATGAACTGTTTAATATGAAATTAATAAATAAGCACACAGATATAAACACAATTTTGTACAGGAATTTAGGTTTAACATGGTGCTATGAGTAACTTGTTTAAAAGTACATATAAAAAGTTCTCCCTATGTGTAACATTAAGTGGTTCATTTGTGAGAATTTAAAGAAATAATGAAAACTTACATACGTAGTCTTACATTTCTATTGGTCCTGAAACATATCCTCAAGTCTTTTGGCTCATTTAGGGCATTTGTTATCTCTGCTAGACCATTAGAAACTGTCAGCTTAGTTTATAGTTGTTGCTGACTGTGTGTTTCTAATTACTGAACAGATAGTACTGGAGATCAGCCAATATCTGCAACAAACACACACAGGTATAATATGTTATAGTAGCACATAATTTTATTTACAAGTTTATGTATCACAGGTGTATATTGAATTTAATTTACTATGATACCTTGATCTCTAGTTGCATTGCCGCAGAAAGTTGGCCCTATGTCAAGTATGGCCCTAAATCAAAGCATTATGTGCGAATTGCATCTTTACTTAAGCGAACATTATGTATAAACTTACCTCTAACAAAAAACAATAAACTTGGAATACAACGATCAGAAGGTTTGCTGGCCAAATTAATGTTACAAATCTTATTAGGAATAGCTGTGTGTTTACCTGTGACTCATGTGGTAAGCATAGGCTAGATAATATCTTGCAGTATTCTGCGATTGATTCGCCCGAGGTTTTGAAGATGGTCTTCTTCAGCAGGAGCCCACAAATTGTTATAGTGAATCCTCACACGTAGAAATGATTGAATAGTTAAAAATGTTATAGTTTTAACACAAACAGCAACAAAATACAGCAGAAAACATGAAAAAAATATTGAACTCGACTACTACAGAACGCTCGATAACAACTGTCAGATCGCGCGGGCGTTTTTTGCTAAAAACGAAACCCATGTAACTCGGCGGTACCGATGTACTGTCAAATATCACGTAAATCCTTCAAAATTTGTGTCTAAGTCGAGAACGCCATTTTGTTTCGATTTCCATGAGTTCGGCGGTACGACAGAATCGATTCGAAATCAATTTTGCCTTATAATCGATTGCCATCGAACTCGGCGGTAGGCCCCCAGGAAGGGACACTAATTTCATAGCTTGTCAAAGTCAAATTTGTCTTAATAAAGCGCTCAACTTAAACTCTAACAAGTTTTTCTCTAACACGTTCATTCATTTATTTTTTTGCGTTCCAGGAAACAACTACCTATATGTACTACCCCCCACGGTGGGAGGAGGGAGATAATATCCCCGCATACCACACACCCGGAGTGTGTTTATGTCTGACTTGAACCGACTAACCTCTCCCTGTAACAGCGTTTAGTATTGCTAGTGTGAAGGCGACATCTGAAGCGATCGGCACCTGGGGAGGCACCGACGCGGCGCGCACTAAGCGGAATGCTAGGTGGCGCATGTTGGAAGGCGGGAAGCCTTAGCTGAAGGGTAGCCATTAGTCGCCTCTTACGACACCCTAGCTTTGGGTTGGTTCTATTCTTGAGACGAAAACCACACGGCTGCCGCTCATTCAGAGCGAGCAGAAGCTTAAGTAGCGAAGAAGGCAAGGGACTTGTCATGTTTCGTCCTCTGACCGTAGGTTTAGGATTTGATAACACTGTAAAAAGTTGTGTTTTGCAGTCAATACATTAAAGGAAACAAAAGTACGCTTTAAAAACATACATACACATACGCAATGAACTAGTCCTCACTGGGAGCATTCATTTACAAGTATGACGCATGAACCAGCCATGCTTCGCTCCTATATTTTAGGGAACGCAACGACCCGACGCATGACGCCACCACCGCAGAGACATTTAAGTGAGCATGACTTGGAAGCTCAAAACCTAGCATATTACAAAAAAACACAAACACTTCGTACAGACGGGAACGCGTAAGGTATAAATGGCTGTTCAAAATATAATCTTATTACAAGGTATTAGGGTAAGGAGGAAAGTCAAATTATTACCGTTGATCTTTGGCCGGCTGCACATTTTAACATTTGTTCTGCGAAAAAAATTCCTACTATCTTACTGATCGATTGATAAAATTCTGTCTTATATGCTGGTGGAAAAACAAAGTTCAAGCATCATACATGTCAACTATAAAACCATAGCACCAACTTTTTTTTAAATTTTGCAACAATTTTGTTTATCCCACATATTAGCTTATTCTCTAGGAACCAAAATTAGCTTTAAAGGAATTTTAAAACGGTGTATTATAACTTAACACCTGCAAAGTTTCTCAGGGTGTATTATACATATCATTATATCAGCCTAATATTATCTACTGCTGAACATTGGTCACATAATCACCACGTTGGGCAGGTGTTGATACCATTTCAAGCCCGTGCGCAGGATGACGCTGCTGCCCATCATCCGGTAGGATTTCTCTTCATCGACTCTTATGACTTCCCGTGAGTTGGGAGCGGTGGCACTATTTGACATACATTGACATACATATATTTTTGAATAATGTTACTTTTTGTAGTAATCTTCAACGTTTAAAATATGCATATTTTAAGATTATATTATAATAATACTGTTTTTTTTTCGACAGCCGTCCCAGCAATAAGCTGCTGTCTTGTTAATATAATTATTGCACAGAGGAATCATTGGAATGTTTTGTCACAAACAGAAACTATAAAAATATATATTTATGACAATATAATTATGTTTTGTAAATACATACTTAATATACATATGAAAACACCCAGCCCAGAACAAATATTCATGTCTATGCACACAAAGA
The DNA here is from genome assembly GCA_949126915.1 of Musotima nitidalis. Taxonomy (NCBI): domain Eukaryota; kingdom Metazoa; phylum Arthropoda; class Insecta; order Lepidoptera; family Crambidae; genus Musotima; species Musotima nitidalis. The sequence goes on from OX421425.1 coordinate 17,595,228, forward strand.
TTTGTCCTGTGCGAGAATACAATCCATCCACCTGAGGGCGGGTATACTCGCCACCACGCCATATCGGTCGTCAATCAGCTATTTTCTTTTTCAGTAACATAGTCTACATTATACCGCGAATCAAATTAGGGATCCCTAAGAAAACTGAAATGATGTAACCCAAGGTGAAATAATATTGAATAAATTGAATACCATAGACTATAAAATAGATAGAATCATTTACACAATGAAGTAACCATGTACAACAATGCTACAGACATGGCTGTTATCAATTCTATTGAGTGTTTATCAGCTGATAAATATGATACTTCAGATATAAGAACCCAGTTTCATAATAAAAACAGATAATGTTATTATTACAATATTACATGAAAAGTATTTCTTTATGTTCGTTATACATACAATACATTTATACATGAAATAAAATAAATTATAAAATAAAATATACTTTATTGTCTTTAAGATCAACATGATCATTTAGATTCGTCAAACATTTACACAAAATGGAAATTCCATATATTTTTTTAACAACAATGAAAGAAATATGAGCGGTAACATAATAAAGGAGTAAAAGCAAATGGGTTCTTTGTCAGAATTTGTCAGTTTATCTGTCTGTTGTGGTTTTCTCAAGATTTGTCAGTCTGTATCTGTCAGTCAGCCTGTCGTGATTCTAAAGGAGGGAGGGGATTGTTCGTCAGTCAGACAGTCTGTCGGTGACTCTAACGAGGCTTCCAAAAGGCAACGAGATTGAGAAGAAGGCCTCAAGAAACTCAACTCGGCTTTTTTTCAAATTATGTCTTAAGATCTAATACAATTAAAGAAATAAATAAATTACCGCTGTTCTTAAAACTAACAAAGTCTAATATCTAAAGATCATATCTCATCTAGTCTTAAGAAAAAAAGGAGCAATTCATGTCACTTCCAGGCAGACTTGTCGTTCATAAAATCTTTCACACTATAATAAGCCTTCTGGCACAATTTACTCTTTATATAATTTTTAAATTTAGTTATAGATAAATTTGCCACATCATCTGGCAGCGTATTGTACATGCGAATACTGTTCCCCGCAAAAGAATTTGTAACTTTATGGAGCCTATACTTGGGCATAGCCAGTTTATTCTTAGTTACATACATACATACATACATAATGTCACGTCTCTTTCACGTAGGGGTAGGCAGAGACCACATCCTTCCACTTGCTACGATCTTGGCACACACTTTCAGCTTCATTCACACTCATTAACCTCCTCATACACGCCCGTCGGTTTAGGGTACTTTTGACCTGCCCTTTCTCTAACATTTTTTTAAACATTATTCTTAGTTATTCTTAGTTCTTAGTTCTTCTTAGTTATTCTTAGTTCTTAAGTTAAAATTATGTCTATCACTATTTTTACTCAACTTACTTTTATTTTTATGAGTATGCAGTAAGTTTTTATAAATGTACTGTGAATATACAGTCATTATGCCTATCTCCTTAAACTTATCCCTCAATGAGTCGCGAGATCTCATACCATAGATAGCACGGACAGCCCTTTTCTGCAGCACAAAGATACATTCAATATCTGCAGCATTATCCCACAGCAGTATGCCATATGTCATAACAATGTGGAAGTAGCTGAAGTAGACTAGACGAGCTGTTTTAATGTCCGTTAGTTGTCGGATCTCCTTCACGGCATAGGCTGCAGAACTCAGTCTGCCCGAATGCACGCCTGCACGCCTGATCCCCCGAAGGGGTATTATACTCACTTCGCCACTTATATAGTTGGTCCCACGTAATAGGTGGCGAGCCTATTGCCGCTTACCGGGCACTGTTACGTTCGCCAGAGCCTCGTCCGTTGATCGGCAGGTGCACCACTTGCAGGTGAGGTTGGCCTGGGCTCCTTAGGTCTTGGCAGGATCCCTAAACATCATTCATGTTCAGTTTTGAAATTATACATACACGAAAAAATATTTGTAGTACAATTAACCGGTAAAAAGCCATGAAACGATTTTTGAAGGGTCAGCTGTGTCAGTACGCTACGGTGAATTATGGTCGATCTTATCCCGCCCTCTTCTTTCCTCTCCCGAACAAAACGTGCTGGTCTTAGAAACCATCCACATACTGTGCAGACTATCAGCACTCGAACCAAGAAATTTGGGAAGACGTTTCAGGGAGGGACCATTGAGCTTTGGAATTTGTTGCTGGCTGGGGTTGAATGTGTTTCCTTGTTCCTATAATCCCGGGTCTTTTAAGCGTGGTGTGCAACGGCATTTTAGCAGGCCGTCATGAGTGGGTGCGCTTTGTACCGTGCTTATTTCAGAGTAAAAAACGCCTTATTTTTTTTGGACTGCATCGACTGCTTACCTTCAGGCAGTATGTAGCGATAATGACGTGTCACATTAAAAAAAAAGGAACCTGAAGTATGAAATATAGTATGAAAATACAGATAATTTCCACAATATTATTTGCTTTATTAGTTTTTTGTCAACTTCTGCAATACAAGCTTAAAAATATCTGATACTATAACCTAAGGGTTAACCAAACATAACCTAATGACTCACTCTATCGAGATTAGAAATCTCAAAAATTGACAGTGTTCCACTACTACATTATACATGTATTATACATATAAACCTTCCTAAAGAATTACTCTATCTATTAAAAAAACCGCATCAAAATCCGTTGCGTAGTTTTAAAGATCTAAGCATACATAGGGACATACAGACGGCGGATAGCAACTTTGTTTTATCCTATGTAGTGATATTCAACTTCAATATTATTTTTCAACACAGCGGCCGTCACTGCACACGTTTCATCAATCAGTCATTACCATTAGCCGAGTTGGGTCAATATTGTTATAGGTGCGCCGGCGCAGTCATCGTGCATACCAACGACTTACAAACTCTGCATAACACGAGAAAGCGTGTCAGACGACTCATCCGACCTAGCCGTTACTTCAGTTATGGCAGGTAAGCCTTGGAGTTACCTTATTTACACAACATAATACTATAAATATTGTTTTATTATGTTGTGACCTTTAAATAACTATAGCTTTAAAATATAAACTATGCTTAAGTTGGATATTCCAAGATAAGTATAATTAAGAACTTGTTAATACAAGTATTAAAAAAAGTATATCCATAATTGGAAAACATATTTTTTTTTAAATATATTACATACTTAATATACCTACATAGGAAAACACCCAGACTAAAAGTCCCTCAATCTAAATCATCATCATATCCTAGCATTATCCCGGTTGCCCTAGACTTTTAAGCTTAGGGCCCAGGGTCTGCTCACTGGTTTAACCAGATTTTAACTAAATTGCAGTTATTACGTGGAGCGACTGCCGTCTGACCTCCGCAACCCAGAAGGAAACATCTTATAACGGCTGCCATAGATGTTCATGACAGCCGGGACCAACGGCTTGAAGTGCTTTCCGAGGCACGGAACAAGCGATAATTACGCACATAACTTCGAAAAGTCATAGGTGCGCCACCAGGGTTTGAACCCGAGACCCTCTGAATTTGAAGGCAAGGGGTCTCGCCACTGGGCTATCGCCGCTCATTGGTGAAACTTAATTAAGATACCTTTTCTCTCTTTCTTTCAATATTCTACCACTATTGATAGATTAAGACATATAAAGCCAATAAGTACCCGCGTAACAAATGTATTCAAAACTAAATCAACTACGTGACATATCAATAGTATCGATATCACGTTTTATAAAGATAACCTGTATCTCGGTCACCAGTTCCAAGGAAATAATACTTTACTAACACACAAATAAGCGAAGACTGTCACACTTCACAAAAGATTGTAAGAAAAATTTTGATCACGTGATTTAAATTGACTAAAATCAAATTAGATGTTTTTATTAAAACTGACACGTACCTACATATTATTGTTGTGTAACAAATTTTAATAATACGATATCTGAGCGAGATGAAAATCTATAAAAGAATTGAATACAAAGCAAAGACATAAAACTAATTATAATAAATATATAGAAACAAATAAATAATAAATAATTTCTAACAATTACATCATCAGTCCCAAGATAAGTATCATTAAGAACTTGTGTTATGGATATTAAATAACGGATAAACATTTTTTTTGTAAATACATACTTGATATAAATAGAAAACGCCTAGACCAGAACAAATATTCATATTCATGCACACAAAGATTTGCCCTATAATATGAGAATCGAACCCACGACTTCAGGAGCGGATTGCTAGTACCTCCACGTCATATAGGTCGTCTAAGTGTAACATAATTATGTATACTTAAATAAATACTTTTGGTTAAAAATATTGTTTTCCTTCTGTGTGTCATGCATGACACTTCTGAACCAATCCCCATCAAGGTCCAAGGCAAATTATCGAGTTAACAAACGCTCAGGTGAGAAGGTTAAAACTTTTGACTAGTTTAGACGATTGTAACGGAAATAGAGTGAGAGTACGAGTTATTTATAAAGGTGAAGATTTCATTCATTGCGACATCAGACGCCTCTGAATAGGGTTGTCAACTTTTACTGGGATTAAAAAGTTTTTTCATTTTATTACATAAATATTTTCTGAAAATTACACCAATTTTTAGTTTCAAGATAAGTGTTAACAACCTGTGTTATGGATACTAAATAACGGATGAACATATATAATAAAACATATTTTATACAAAATACACGTTACGTACACACACGAGTGTTGGTAAATGAAACAAAACCGTGCAACATCACTTTTCAAATTCTTTTAAGAAGTCCATGTGAGATCACATTATAGCCCCACATTTTTACTGAGGACCAAACGGGTTTAGGGGGAGGGCATCTCATTTACCATTTATCATCTTTATCACCACTCATTCTCATTTACTATCATTTATATGAATATGGTGTTAATATATCTCTTACTTGACACTGGCTAAATGTGCAAACCGCACAAAGCCATTATTTAAAAGTAAAAAAAAACGAATAGCAAGCTAGAAAAAGTCAAAGTTAAATAAATAGGTTGTTTAGCGGACTTTATTGGTCTCGTCGTGTGTTCTAAAAAAAAGAATACGGTTGGCAACCCTACTCTTAATGGAATCACACTACGACAGAAATAAACACACTGGAAGAGATACAAACTGAATAAACTTAGAGTGAGACACTGACAGTGAAAGATAATAAAATAAGAATTACTTAAAATATTTGTCCCTTTCGGTGTTTATAGTAATTCAGTGAAAATTTGGTTGGACCAGTAAGCAGACCCTGGGTCTTAAGCTTAGTCTAGGGCAACCGGGTTATTGCTAGGATATGATGGAGAGTCAGATGTTTATCTCATATCTTTTTGAAGTTCTGCCATTAGAAAATGGTGCTCTAAGATATTCTCTTTAACATATCACCCCTCGTAGTAAACTTCATGTTTCAGGACCTCACGAATCAGTTGTCCATTGTGTTTTATATGCAACATACGTTACATACCAATAGAATAGAGCATTCATAGGAATCTAAGCAAGACGCTAGCCACTATTGTCACGTCATCATACATAAATAAAACTAATAAATAAACATTCTCTTACAATCACACCAATTCTTTAGTTCCAAGATAAGTATCATTAAGAACTTGTGTTATACTAAACAACGGATAAAATATACTTATATACTTTTTGTTTTGTAAATATATACTTAAGATACATAGGAGTACACCCAGACCAGAACAAATATTCATGCACACAAAGATTTGTCCTGTGTGGGAATCGAACCCACGACCTCTCGAGTGAAGTGCAGGTATACTGACCTCCACGCCATATCGGTCGTCATACATACGAAGGAAACCGGGAAAGCAAACTATTTCCGTGCCAAGGAAAGCGAAATTGCGTCGTGTGTGGCGTCATGGTGGATGACGAAGCTTCAGTGAACAAGCAGGAACTTCGTATGCGAAATGGTTCGCTTACTAAGTGTTAGGTGCCGCATTTTCCTGTTACAATCATGTGGGGACATATAAGAAATAATATGATGAAGACCTCTTTCAATTTAAATACTTGGAGGATATAAGGTTGACCTTCTAGCTGAATCATAATGTCATGGCTCGCTCCCATATATCCGATTTAGTTTGAACAGAACATTATGCTACAACTATTTAAACATTCTAACATTATCCCGGTTGCCCTAGACTAAAGCTTGGGGCTTAGGGTCTGCTTACTGGGGTAACCATATTTTGGCTCAATTTCAGATATTACATAAGAGTGACCTCGGCAACCCAGAGGGAAACATCATTCTTTGGTTCAACTAGCTGGCAAGATGTTAGAAGGCACTGCCTAACTAATACCGACTGCCATAAATGTTCATGACAGTCAGGACCAACGTCTTGACGTGCGTTCAGAGGCACGAAACAAGCTATAATTACGCACATAACTATTGGATATACACACACATAATTATTGGATTGTACATCATTCTTAAACTTCAGGATAATTTTTGGATCGTGAATAAGGCCACCTTAATGGTATGTTGTCCAGCTTTAGTATAAATAACTTGATGATGAGTATAACAGAAAAGGAAACGGAACATTCGTACTGACATTACATTTCATCTTGCTGTTAACGCATTGAACAAATGGAGACATAACTGTTATCATCAATCAACGGGCCTAGACACCGGAACGACAAGCTGCGTTTGTCACATAACGCAACAAAGACAAGAAAAGTATGTTATGTACCTACGTACGACATATTGTCGTATTTTTAGTTGGATTCTTACTGACGGACAAGTAGCGCTCGTAGCTCTGCGGTGCTCGGTGGTCGGAAACAATCACCGAAGTACAGCAGACTTTACAGAGGTCAGTCCTTGGATTGGTGACCGTTTGTGTGGCATTTGATATCGAGCGCTTCCGTGCTTCGGAAGGCACGTTAAGCCGTTGGTCCCGGTTATCACTAATTGTGGTAGTCGTTAAGCCATGTTAGAGGCCTAATGGCCGGCTTAAAAAATTCTAACAGCAGGACGCCATACACCTGCCTCCGCCAATCCGCACTGGGTCAGCGTGGTGGAGTATGACCCAATACCCTCACACCTTGATATGTGAGAGGAGGCTCGTGCTCAGTAGTGGGACGTTAATGAGCTGTGATGATGACGGACAAGTTGATATTGTCTAGTAAAAAAAAGATTTTTTTTTATAATCATGTCACATGTCAGTAAAATATCCTCATCTCAGCCTTTAGAAGTCCTCTTCTGAACTTAGGCCTTCCCAATTATTATCTAGGACGAGCAATCTCGAGTTGCCTGCATTCCACTGTCTTCCCGCCGCTTTGACCAGGTCATCGGTACATAATGAGTAATGTCATACGAGAACCAATATGGAATAGAGGTCACTCTAGGTCCTGCTCCTGCACGTAGCGGATGGGTGCGTTAATATAAAATTGCTAATTTGTATAGCGTAAAAATCTTTCATAGTAACTTTTTATTACATTTATTAATACTACTAAACTAAAATATACACACAAACTTCAAAGCCTTATGAATCTTATAAGCATGTAGAGCAAAACAGCAAAATTCAAAACAACCTTTTTTTTAATTTTATCTCTAAATTTACATCATTACAATAATTCAGACAAACCTATTAAATAATTACAATACTTGTGTCTCGCAAAATCCCAAGATACGTTGACACCTGTAGATACTTTTTTTTTTTTTTTTTTAAGGTCCCAAAAATGCATTTACGCATTCCTCGCCCCCCCGGGGGGGAGAGACGAGGATATGTGGGACTCGCCGCCCCCACCGACCAACCAATCGGGCGGAATACCCACTAAACAAGGACCCACACCCACCGCTTATCCACAGGAAGAACGGGGTCACGGTAAACACGTGTCGTCCGCGACCCCGCCAGCGGATGCATCCGCCCACCAAGATGTTGTGGAGGGCGGACCTCCCCAGAGGGGAGCAACGTTAGCGCCCCTCGTACCTCCGCACTGGTGTGAAGCGCCCCGAGGGTCCCGTCGTTAGACGGCAGGTGCCCCCGCACCCGCCGCCCGAGACCCTCCAGACGCGGCAGCTCGCCGGAGGGTATCACCCCTCCGGGCGCGCCCGCCGCGTCCACGACGAAGCCGGAGAGAGAGCGGGTCCCGCTCCCTCTCCCGCTCCGCGGCCTCCTTCTGCGACATGACGTCCTCGCAGAAGGAGACCATTGCCTCCCAAGCCCTCTCGCTGTCGACCATTTTTCTCAAAACGGTCGACAGCGAGAGGTCGCCATCCCCCAGGGCCGCGACCAATGTCGCTCGCGGCCCTGCCCACGCTGGGCACTCCACCATTGTGTGCTGAGCAGTGTCCTCTGAACAGCCACAGTGGTGGCATTCCCGGGTCGGTTCCCCTCTCGTGACATCACACAGGTATCTCCCGAAGCAGCCGTGCCCCGAGAGTACCTGCGTGAGACGGAAAGTCACCGACCCCCACCTCCGTCGAGCCCATCTGTCTACGATGGGCCCACCTGTAGATACCTAATTTAACTTTAACCCCTATTATCGACACTTAAAACATAACATCATTTCTGATTTTCATTTTCAATGATCTTTATTTGTTTCTTTTTAATTATAAATTTTAGACTTTTTTTTTGGAACTTACAGCAAATGACGGTTTTTATTTACACAGTCTATTTTAAGCGATAACAATCAGAGTAGTTTTATATGCACATATTAATTGATTAAGATTTTTAGGAAAACAATTAAGAAACACACTATAAAACATTACACACAAATGCACATAAAAAGTACGTTAAAAAATATATAGGAAATGCATAAATAAATAATTAAAAATGGGTGTATAGGGGATTCTACCAACATCTTAGAAGCCCAAGCCAACATCACCTGCAAGTGGTGCCTGCCGATCAACGAGGCTCTGGCGAACGTAACAGTTCCCGGTTAACGGCAATAGGCTTGCCACCTATGGAACCAACAACACAATTGGCGAAGTGTGAACGTATATTATGCCTCTGCGTACCCGTTCGGGGATAAAGGCGTGATTATATATGTCGCATGCTTAAAGGAACATCGACCCATTCATAGATAGGTCAGGTTTGCGTTACATACTTACACAGTCTTCCTATTTCTTACTGAGATCGAACCAATGTTAATCAAACGTTTAAAACACAAGCAGAATTACTAATTAATAAATCAGTATCAATTTAATGCGCTTACAAGTAGGACAAGTATTCTTTAGAAGATCTTCTTTTGTGATGTCCCAAAAATCGTCTTTTTTGAGTTAAGTCACTATTCCATTAAGCATGCGATGTGTATGTATGTAATAAAAAAATGAAATGATGATTAAGGCAATAAGTAATCATTAGAAGGTTGGCGAGAAAACAAGGTAGGAACGGAACGTATCATTGAATCAGTCACCGACCGGCTCTTGCGTCACTGCGTGAATCACCACTCATGTTATACTAATACGAGGACTATTCTAAATAATAGCGATTGTTTTCGTCTAAATGTGTTTATTATCTCATATTATAGGTATCGTAATGTTTGAGATGAATTCATTTTCAAAATATCTTTGATACAAGGAAAATGGGTTTAAAACTGTGAAAATAAATCACGATTTAAAAGTATTAATTTAGCATTACAATCTACACTTATAAAAAAATACAGTTTCAAAGGGCCGTCCTTCCCATAATTCATTAGTAATTCTATGCTTATTTCTTGTACTTATCTTGTACCTACAGCCCCTGCATGCTATGAATATGACACGCCGTTGATTCTAATTGTGGCGAAGGACAATACAAATGTACTACAGTTACTTGTTGACATTTTTGTAGCCGTGTTAGTAGGTCATGTAGGACAAAGGGTTAGGCGTTGTGTTGAGTCGCGTGCTTAAAGTTTTGCTTTCGATTTTTTTCTTATTTTCTCACCGATATATTTTTTTACTTGACTTACTTTACATGTATATTTTTATATCCCTAAATAAAGTTATACGTTGCTAGGATGGACCACAGGGCGTTGGGCGAGGAAAATTTTGGAGTGGAGACCCCTTGCCAATACCCGGGGCAGAGGCAGACCACCACGGAGATGGGTGATGACATCCGTCAGCAGGCGGGTGTAAGCTAGATGCAGGAGGAGATTATCGACTCGCGTGAAGAGCTGGAGAGGAGACCCATGGTCGAAGACGGGCGCAAAACGGGCTGATATAGATAGAAATGAAGTTATAGATTATTAAAAAATAGTGCTGTTATAAGAAGCTGCAAGTGCTCCGCGCGAACAAGTGCACGGGAACTATAATTAAAATCAAGCAGAATCAAGTCCGTGGATTGGTAAATTTGACATCGAGAGCTTACGAGCTTTCACCCTTGCTACCAGCCTGAGCGCAGAAGTGGGGCGTTAATTAGGAGTGGATAATCACGTGCGTGAGATAACACAAAATATAGTTATAGTTATAATTATCACTATTGACGGGAACATAGGAATAAGTAACTGTATTTAATATATGCAATTTTATTATAATTTACTTCTTGTCTTTGGTATTACTTATCGTCTTGTCAACTTTTTTGCAAGTGACTGTGGTCAAAAAGCACTATACGATCTACATCTAAATACTTAAAAATAAAAAGTTCATTCATAAACATATTAGGTCGGGGAAAAAGTCTTTTCGCATAACGTAGGTATAAACTTATTATACAATTTTTTTGACTGTACTATTTGTGTCTGGCTGGTTTTGGTAACATTAAAAAGGTTCCAATATAAAGAAAAGAAAAAAATAAAAAAAAGTTGTTTCCCGCTATTTTTCATTTGTTTTTCTCTCCGTAAAAATGAGTGAATCTAATGAAGAAATTCTATACATTTTAAAATTTTATTATAAAAAAGGCAAAAATGCAACTCAAGCAGTGAAAAAAATTTGTGATGTTTATGGACCTGATGCAGTGTCAGTAAGAGTAGCACAAATTTGGTTCAAACGTTTTCAGTCCGGAAATTTTGATGTTAAAGATGCACCTCGCTCTGGTCGCCCTGTTACGAATAAAATGGACGCCATTTTTGAAAGAGTGGAGCAAGATCGGCATATTAGTAGTTACGATGTAGCTGAAGAACTGGGAATTGACCACAAAACAGTTTTGACCCATTTGAAGAAAGCTGGTTATACAAAAAAGCTCGATATTTGGGTGCCACACGAGCTCACTCAAAGAAACTTAATGAACCGTGTACTCATTTGCGATTCATTATTGAGACGTAATGAAACCGAGCCGTTTTTGAAGAGATTGATAACTGGCGATGAAAAGTGGATCACGTACGACAAGAACGTGCGAAAAAGGTCGTGGTCGAAAGTTGGCCAGGCTTCACAGACTGTGGCCAAACCTGGCCTAACACGAAATAAGGTGATGCTGTGTGTATGGTGGGATTGGAAGGGCATTGTTTATTATGAGCTTTTCCCGCCCGGCAAAACCATCGATTCTGATCTTTACTGCCAGCAACTGATGAGATTAAAGGAAGCAGTCGAGAGAAAACGGCCGGAATTGATCAACAGGAAGGGTGTGGTCTTTCATCACGATAACGCTAGACCACACACATCTTTAGCCACTCAGCAAAAATTAAGAGAGTTCGACTGGGAGGTCCTAGTGCATCCACCATATAGCCCTGACCTTGCGCCTTCAGATTTTCACCTGTTTCGGTCTCTGCAGAATACTTTAGGTTCTGTAAGGTTGACCTCAAGAGAGGACTGCCAAAACTATTTGTCCCGTTTTTTTGATCAGAAGTCCCAAAGTTTCTACAGTAACGAGATAATGTCTCTGCCCACAAAATGGCAGAAAGTTATTCAACAAAACGGTACATATATATTGTAAATAAATGTAAATAAACTTTGAAAAAAATGTCTTGACTTTTCATACAAAAATACGAAAAGACTTTTTCCCCAACCTATTATGACATAGCATTTGAAAACGTCAAAATAAAATATATGTAAAAAAAAACAAAATATTACTACATTGAAATAACAAAGCTCTACATGCAAAAAAATGATATTAAGTGTAAGTAACCGCTCTGTGAGAAGTACTGATAATAAACTCACAGGCTAAACTTACATGCGCCAGTAACGTTTGCGTGTATTTATATTATATCATCTACTGGAAACGAATAAGCTGACCGAGTAAAACAAAGCGACAAATTGCAATAGGCAATATTTGTTTACAAGCATCGACGCACACGCGGCATAACTGTTAATAATATTGCCGTATTAGCGTTCATTGTTGGCCTAAATTCCGCAGCCGGCGCATCCATATGTCGCAGGCAGGTTTTAGAATCCGGCGACTTTAAAAAAGAAGGAGGTTCTCAACTCGACTATATTTTCTTTTATGTTTTTTTGTTACCAAATAACTTTCGACTGGGCCTTTAGGTGTAACTCTGAATTAATATCTGTCTGACACTGAGGTCAACTGATCACTGCAAATATTTTAATAATGTGTGTGAAATAAGGAAATGTGTTATCATAAAATTTTCGGTCACATTTTTCAAAAAGGTTTTAGTTTTTTTATTTAATTTTCACCGTGATAGGCAGTACTCTTTCTACTCTAAGACACATCTTGCAAAATTGTTCTTATAGATCTTATTGCTTATCCTATTAAGAAACTTTTCTTTTAATATTTTTTAATGCAATTTTATATAAAAAATATATAATCTCTTTATTATTTTACGAAACCCATGAAGAGCACCAATATTATGGACATTTACGTCCGTAGTATATCGGCGAGGCTAAACTAGAGGCCACCTGTTTCATGAACCTAACGCTCAACCTATAATAACCTGATATAATAATAATAAATAAATAAATATTCTCTTACAGTTACACCAATTATTTAGTTCCAAGATAATGGATACTAAAGAACGGATAAACATATACACTTTTTTTTTTTGTAAATACATACCTAATTTACATAGGAAAACACCTAAACCAAAACAAATATTTATGTTCATGCACACAAAGATTTGTTCTGTGTGGTAATCGAACCCACGACCTCTGGAGTGTGAATTAAAAATATTAAAGATTAATTTACATTTATTAATTATATAATTAATAAATGTAAATTAATCTTTAATATTTTTTATTTACAATTTGCGTAGCTGATTTGAAAAATGGCAGATCCTAATAACTCCCTGCGACATTACACTGTATGTTAACGACATTGTTACGTCTATTTTGTCATTCAATGGTATTTGTTTTGGTACTTCTAGATTTAAGACTCAGTATTGACTGCACGTTTTGTTTAGAGACAATGGTGAAAGTATCAGGAAATTTATTCAAAATCTAAATTAATTAATTCCGTAGCTTGAATTTCTTTTCGAAGCATTATGATGTCATACATAATGATAATTAATGATGATGCCTAAGATAAAAGTAATATAATTTACATATGCAGACTAAAATTTTATTAGAACTAAATTTTATTTATCAACCATCATTCAGGTCTCCCCCTTAGGCCGGGAAGCCGGGACGTAAATAAAAAAAGGTGTATAGGCATCCTACTAAAGTCTAAGGATCCAACCTGCCAACTGCTAATGGTGCACTTGCTGAACAACGAGCAAGGCTCTGGTGAATATAGAAGTTCGCGGAAAGCGGCAATAGGCTTGCCACCTATTACGTGGGACCAATAATATAATTGTCGAAATTTGGGCGTTAAATAAGCCATTGCCTACCACTGAAACAGGCGTGATATTTTGTATGCATGTTAGATCTAGAGATATGGCTGAATTGCAGTTATTTCACGGAGAGATTAACTTTATAAGATTAGCAACCTAGAGGGAAACATCATTCTATGGTTAAGCCAGCTATCAGACACTTTAACTATGTAGCTAAACAATAAAACTATGAATACTAATATGTTTAGTGAGTAGTTAGTTACAATTTACAAGTCAGGTGTAGAGAAGGTTATTTCACTGGCCATTAGTGAGGTGGCTAGGCGTTTAGTCATAACATTACGTCATTGCTATCTTAGGTATTTCGTTGGATCTTATCATAACAATGGTTGAAATAAGTAAGCATTCTTACTGTTTGTAGTACTGTTAGGTTTTGCTTCTTCGTTATTTTTTCCATTTAGAGACGACTGAGCCGTTTAACTGATGGCAAGTAATAGATTCATTTATTCAACCATTATGGTCAGGTGATTTTATATAATTAGGTATATAACAAAGACTGCCATCACTAAAATTGCCGACGCCGGATAAACAATGCAAAAACCCGGACATTTAAGCGAAATATGGTTTTATCCCCGGACATTTCTGTAAAAATATTGGTTTCCCACTTATCGCCTGACAACAATAGTGCCCGGGTTTCGCACGGCCCCTTTTAAAAATCCTCTGTATCGCAGCCCTAGGTACTCAATACTTTATTGCGTTCCAACAATGTGTTACCATGTACACAGGTAGTTTAGGTACAAAAGTATCAATTGTGGACCCTGTCGGGCACAGCATAGTGTAGGAGAGAGGAGGAAGGACGCTGTTTAATTACTTGTTAGTTAAATCTTTTTGTTTATTAAATAATTCATAAATATTTGCTCATTTTTGACTACGAGTAGTTATTCTCATTAAATAAAGGTATAACTAACACAAATTGTTATTAAAATAATTACAGTCAGAACTAAAAATCTTCCTAATCAGAGGGCCAAATCTAATGCAACGAAAACGAAACATATCCATCCCTTTCATTCGATAATGATATGCCTAAAGATTGAAAGAGATAGATATAACGAAGTTTCGTTTTCGTTGAATATAAGTCGGCCCTCGGATATTGAAAAACAGGCCTCAAAGGAACATCTAATCAAGACTAATAAAACATTACTGTCACATTTTAATTAAGGACACAACTAGAAAAACGAATTAATTTATTATATGATAAAAAATCTACTACCTATTTTCATAAACTTTATCAGCAGTCTTATTTGATTACTATCGGACAATTAAATGATGATTTTCCTGTTTCATGCGAAACATTATATACTCACATTACATTACAACAAGAGGCCACTATCTACCTACCAAATTTCATCAAATTATTCCTAGTGGCTTAGAAATGAAAGCGAAAGGAAGTGGTGAAAAGTATCGTATGTAATATTTATTAAAAATAAATACAAGTTAATATCTATCTGCAAGCCAAATTTCATTCAACATAATATGCAAATGCGTTCAGTAGTTATCGCGCGACAGATTAAGAATCTTATACATCCTAAATTTAGTAGAGTTATGAATAAGGTATAATTTCAAAATCTATTTCTTCAAATCTATCTATCTAATCGCTTTGTGACGACTGATATGGCGTGGCAGCGAGTATACCCGCACTCCGATCCAGAGGTCGTGGGTTCGATTCCCACATAGGACAAATCTTTGTGTGCACAAACATGAATATTTGTTCTGGTATGGGTGTTTATTTATACGTTATTTAGTATCCATAACACAAGTTCGTAATGATATTTAACTTAAAACTAAATAATTGGTGTAATTGTCAGAAAATATTTATTTATTTATTTGTGAATGGGCCGGGCCTCACACAATAATGTACTTAAACACGTAGGTAATTGTAATTAAAATCTTTTGAACTAATCGAAGAAGTCATCAAAAAATCACACGCTCATGCTCCAAGAAGGTTCCTATTCCATTTGGAGGTGCCATACACAAACTTTCCTTCACTCTTATACCTAACCCAATTATAACCAGCCAGCATAGCGTGGCCGTCTTAACAGCCATCCACCCAAGCAGCGAGGGGTCAAGAGTCACCAGTTCTGACCCAGCGGTCGTTCACACCACTAATGCGACTAACACTTATTGTTCATTAGCAGCACATAAAGCTAATTCTACTAACATTAGCATAAGCAGTGGTTTCGTATTGGTGAAACATTCACGGAAGTAAAGCAGTTCCATTGAGTTGGTGATTGTATATATGGCACTTAATAAGCGCTTCCGTGCTTTAGAAGAGACGTTAAGCTGGTCCTAGTTATCATATATGTGATAGTCGTTAAGCCAAGTCAGAAGCCCAAAGGCGGCTTGAAACAATCTAACAGCAGGACGCCACATACCTGTCTTTTTTTTTTTTTTTTGATTTACGTCGGTAACAAAATGCATTTACGCACTGTCTCCCGGCCAAAAGGGGGAGACCGGGAGGGGGTGTGGGGCTCACTGCGGCAGACGCGACCGCCGCAGTCCTACCCACTAAAAATCTTCCGACGACGCCCACCGCTGTTGAAGAAGGGGCGGGGGGCCAGCACCAGGGGATTTGTAGTTTCTGGCACCCCGCCCGCGGCCAACGTCCCCCGGATCAGAACCGGGAGGACCTCCTCAGAGAGGCGCAGTGTGTCGCGCCCCTCCTACCTCTTTTTGCGGCCATGACGTGACTGGCCGACTTCTGGGGGGTCTATAGCTAGACGGAAGGGGCCCCCTGCCCCCGCCGCCCAAGACCCCCAGGCGCGGCCGGGCGGGTCCCGCTCCCTCTCCCGCTCCGCGGCCTCCTTCTGCGACATCACCACTTCGCAGAAGGAGGCCATCGCCTCCCACGCCGTCTCGCTGTCGACCATCATTCGCATGATGGTCGGCAGCGAGAGAGCGACTCCACCCAGGGCCGCGGTAAGCGTCGCCCGCGGCCCCGCCCACGCTGGGCACTCCACCAACGTGTGCTGCGCAGTGTCGACTGCGCAGTCACAATGGTGGCAACACCGGGTCGACTCCCCCCCGGCGACGTCACACAGATACTTCCCGAAGCACCCGTGCCCGGAAAGTACCTGCGTGAGCCGGAAGGTCATCGACCCCCACCGACGGCCGACCCATCGCTCCAAGATGGGCCCGACCGCCTCGAGGATACGGCGCCTCGATCCTTCGGCACGAAACTCGGCGCTCCGAAAAAGCTGCCGCCGCCATGCGCCCAGAGCCTGCCTCTGAGCGTCTCTACGCCACCGCACCACAGTGTCCGGTGCGGGGCGGAGACCCTGGCTCCGGGATTGCGCGCCTCGCCAGAACACTGCCGAGAGAACCAAGGCGTCTAGGTCCCACTGCAGCGACCCGGCGAGTGCGCAAGCCACCTCCACAGAGATGGTGCGATACCCCCTAACGACACGGTTCGCCATGACCCTCTGCGACTGTTGCAGGACCTGTCGATGGCGACCCGATACGGAGCTCGCCCAAATTGGGGCCCCGTACAAGGCTATGGATCGCACCACCCCCATGTAAAGGCGACGGCAACTGCCGCCACTCCCCCCGAGATTGGGGAGCAGGCGAGATAGAGCTCCCGCCGTGCTCACCAACCTCGGTGCTAGGTGCCGAAGGTGAGGTTCGAAGTCCCATCTGCTGTCGAGAAGGACGCCGAGATACTTTAGCGTGTTCCCGACAGGGATGGGAGTTCCTCCTACCACAATACTGGAGCCCGCAGGCGGCCGCCTCCGGGGACCATGAAAAACGATAGCCCCGGATTTGTGCAGTGCCACTTCGAGCCCCAGCCGCCGTATCCTCTGGACCACCGCCGCGACGCCGACGGTGGCCAAAACTCTCGCATCCCGGAGGTCAGAACCCCAGGATGTTACGAGGGTGTCGTCGGCGTAACAGATTACGTCCACGCCGGGCAGGTTCACACAGCGCAGAACGTAATCGTATCCGATGTTCCACAGGAGTGGTCCTAGGACAGACCCCTGCGGAACACCGCACACCATACGCCGACGACAGCCTCCCCCTCCCATCGTTGGGAAGACTACCGCCCTCTCCGACAGGTAGCTCCCCAACAATCTCCGCAGATATGGAGGCACCTCGTGGAATCGGAGCGCCTCCATAATCGTTGGCCAGGGCAGGGTGTTGAAAGCGTTCGCGATATCGAGCGACACCGCAATCAACACCCCACCCCGGGACACCGCCTTCTCCGACAGGTCCTGCAAGCGGCCGATCGCGTCAATCGTCGATCGGCCGCGGCGGAACCCGAACTGGAGGTCGGACAAATCTGGTCCGACCTCCTCCAGGTGCTCGACGAGGCGGTTGGCGATGACACGCTCCAGGAGCTTGCCCGCCTCGTCGAGCAGCACGATGGGCCGATAACCGGAAGGGTCATCGGCCGGACGTCCCTCTTTGGGAAGGAGAACCAATCGGCCCTCCCTCCAGCGCCGCGGGAAAACCCCATCCCGCAGACACCTATCAAAGAGGGAGGTCACGCGGGGAAGAAAAGGCGCTTCCTCCCCGCTCAATACCAGGTCCCACGCCCTCGCCGGGATGCCGTCGGGACCTGGGGCCGTGCTTTTACCCCTCAGGCGTAGCACGGCCCTTCCTACCTCCTCCTCGGTGAGCTCGGGCACATCCTCAGTGCCCGAGTCACGGGTGACTTCCGGCGCCGCCATAGTGGGAGGCACGAAGTCGGTCCCCCTATCTGGGAACAGTGCCTCAACCACCCTACCGAGTACCGCCGGTTCGAGACTGCTGGAGACCGGAGGGGTCCACGCTCGGAGCTTTTGCCGAACAATCTTGTACGGCCTGCCCCATGGATCCGCCTCAACAGCCTCCAGCAGCTCGTCCCACGCTGCGGCCTTGGACCGACTAATGGCCCAGCGGAGGGCCCTCACCGCCTCTCTGTAGACGGCGTAGAGCCGATCCAACTCGGCTTCGTCGCGGATTCTCCTTCCGCGACACCTCTGATAGCGGCGCCGCTCCACCGCACAGGCTCGGCGGAGCTGGGCGATCTCCGGCGACCACCAGTAGACCTGGGTTTTGCGCGGGGGGGCGCGAACACGGGGCATGCCCATGTCGCAGACACGCGCCATGGCCTCGCACACCCTTACAGCCTCCCCCTCCACGTCCACCAGCGGTGGCTCCCGTGTCCACGCCTCGACCAGGGCTGCCTCCCGCAGCAATGACCTGTCGAGGCGCTTGATCGCCCATCGTGGGCCGTCTAATCGCGGCTCTCCAACACCTCCGCTGGGCGCTGGCACCGATGTGGAGACACTGAATCTGATATAGCGATGATCAGACAATGTCTCCACATCCCCCAGCACCCTCCAATCGTGGACACGACGCGCGAGAGAGGGCGCCGCAAACGAGACGTCAATGACAGACCCTCCGTTGCGGCGCACGCACGTGTCCACCGAACCGCGATTGAGGATGGACAGCCCACACTCTGTCACCCATTCCTCCAAGGCTGTCCCCCTCCCGTCAGTCGCTCGGGAGCCCCACGCCGTGGATTTGGCGTTGGGATCTCCCATTACAATGACGGGACGAGAAGAGCCTCGGGTTATTGCGCCCAACCTAATCTCCTGCCCCGTGGCGGTGGCGAAGAAGGTCGCCAGCGGGCGACTGTTGGTCGGATGGGTGTCGGCCGGGACGAGCCTGTTAGAGCCTCGCCCCGGTCGATGCTTTAGGTGTTTTGCACTGGGCCATCTCGGCGCCCAGTGCAAGTCTCCGGTCGACCGTAGCGAAAACTGTTTCCGCTGCGCTCGGCCGGGGCACAAAGCCCGCGAATGCTCTGCCCCCTCTGTGAGGAGGCTGGGAGGGTGGCCGACCATCGCCCTGGGGGTAAGGCATGCGCCCGGTCCCCCAAGGCCAAAAAGAAGGGCCCTGGCGAAGGCGTGCTGCCATCGGGCCCTACCGCCGCCACGGATCGGCCGGAGGAGGTTGATATGGAGACCCATTAATTAATGGCTCTCCGGCTCAACTTTCTCCAGGCGAACCTTAACCACTCCGCCGCGGCCCAAGACCTCATTCTTCAGGCCATGGCGGAGTGGCAGGTCGATCTGGCTGTGGCCGCTGAGCCCTACCGCGTCCCGGTCCGTTCCGACTGGGTCTGCGACGCGGACGGCTCAGTGGCCATTATTCAGCGTGTGGCGGCGGGCACTCCCCCTCTTGTCCTCGTCGGGAGAGGGGGAGGTTTTGTAGCCGCTCGGGTCGGCGGGGTGGTGGTTGTGGGAGTCTATTTCTCCCCCAATCGCCCCCTCGTCGAGTTCGAGCGGACAATGGCCCCCAGCCCCGCAGAGGTAGCCCTCCCTATTTCCCCCGGCCTGATAAGTTCGGGAGCGCAGACTCCTACTGCCGCCACCGCCGACACCACCTCCTCCTTGGAAACAGAGTCGTCCAGGCCCGAGACGCGGATGTCTGCCCGCATCACTGGCCTGGAGACCCTGACGTCCTCCGGCTCGTAAATTGCGCGGAGGCGCTCCGCGAGCCGATCGGCCTTTTCGTCCCGGGCCTCCCCTGCTATTTCGAGGACCCGGGCCCCCGTCGCCGCCTTGCGAAACCGCACCGAGGCGATGCCGAGGTCGCCAAGTTTGATCTTGGACTTGGCCTCGGCGATCACCGCCTCATAGGAGCGGCCTCGCTCCACTGCGCCCGGCAGCAGCGTCATTACCACTGCCGCTGATGTTGGCGGGCGCAGCGCCTTCTTCTTGGCTGCGGGGGCTGCCGATCGGCTCGGCTGTGGTGCCGGCCTGGCAGGAGCAGCGCTCCGCGAAACCTTCGCTTGCGGCGCCGCCCTCCCCTTAGGGCGGCGCGAGACCACAGTCGTCCACGATTCCCGCCCCTGGCCGCCCGACTGCACCGGGGCGGCAACGGGAGCCGGGACGACCGGGCGAACTCCGGATGAAGAAGGAGCGGCCGGTGCAGGCGTCGAATCAGGCACCGGCCGCTTCTTCCCCTTTCCCTTTCCCTTCCCCTTCTTGGTAGGGGAAGGAGGGGGCTCCGCCGGGGCCGCAGTAGAGGCCGAAGATGGGCCCGGCTGCGGCAAAACGGCCGCCCGGTCGGCCCGAAGTGGGGGACGCACCGACTTCTCAGGCAGCAGGCGGCCCCCCACCTCCAGGCCTTCGATGCGCGCGTCCAACATCGTCATGACGCGCGCACCCAGCTCCAGCGAAAACCGTTCTTCCCACTGCGCAGGCCTCTCCACCCTCCGCACCTCCTCGCGGAGAGAGGAGACCTCCCTCATTACCTCCGCATGCTGCGCCAAGAGACGGGCGTTCTCCTGCCTCAGGGTTTTCTCACTCGCCCTGAGGCGCTCCATCTCCTGACGCAGCACGTCATCCTCCGTCGTCGGATTGCGGGTTGACATGACCCGCATAAATTCCCTGCCGACTTCCACGGCGTTGAGGAAACCACCGTGGAAGGTTCCTTTTAAGGAGGACGACTTATTTGTCATCTCCTCGATACCGTCGAAGACCTGCGACATCCTGTCCGCTATTGTCATCGAGGAGGTGGCGTCCGCCTGGTCCCAGGTCGCCGTCATCTCGCGAAACCTGGTCGCACAGTCGGGAGCGCGAGAGATGCCCTTTGTCGCCCTCCTCTCATCCTCCGCCTCCCGACGCGCCAGCGCCCGGCTGACGCTCAGCGCCCTCCTGGCCTCGTCAAGGCCGACCGTTAGGCCATGGGAGCACCCGCGGCCATGGGGGCGGCCGCGCTTTGTTTTGGCCCTCGCTGAAGAGTCGTCCGGAGCCAACTCGACCTCGCTAGCCGAGCCCGCCTCAGAGGGTCTTTTTCTTTTCTGTCGACCCGAAGAACCCTCGTCCACCTCCGACATCTCCACCTCCGACATTTCCGACGCTTCCGCGGGGCCTACGGTGTGCATAGAAGCCGCGGAGTCGTCGGAGAGAACCTCAACCTGCGGCACCGGGGTGGTGACAAACCTGCCACGCTCATCACGCAGCGGCTTGCCCCCCCCCCGGAGGCGCAGAACTCCAAATCGCTCAGCAAGACTAATATCATAAAAACAAAAGCCGTGGTCGTCAATGCGGGAATCAGCAGCCTGCTGACCCCCGAAGCAGTTGGTGCCCTCTCCGTATACTACGGGGCAGACACCCGCCGAAGCGGGTGTGCAGGATTCCCCCTTTCGGGGACCTGCCCGGAGATTCTTTTCCGAACTACTTTTTATCATTTTTCCTTTTCTCCTTCTCTTTTTTCGGGGGTGAGCTCCCCCGCACGCTAGCGACTGGACTCCCTCCAGCCATGCATCCCTTCGGCACGATCCGCTCACCTTGGGATTGGGGTAATTTATTATAGTGGTATTCTTCCACGCGGCACCACTCTCAATGAGCGGCACCTCCGTTCCGCAGACTGCGGATTACGGATTGCCCGGCGGGGAGTCAAGAGACCCACCCAACAGCCACAGCAATGTGACTGCCGGACCCGCCGCGCCGCAGGCCTTGCAGGCCCACCACCCACCGCCGCATGAAGCGGCCACTGCCCTTGAAAGGGCGAAACAAAAGTCGCCGAAAACGCCTCGCCGCCACTCAGGAAAGGCTGCATCCCCTGCCACCTCAGATGAACTGAGGCGTGCTGGGAGCAGCCGCTTCCCTCCGACCAAAAGGTCCCTCAGGTCAGGTCTCAAGAGTCTATATCAGGCGCGCCCGCGCGGGAACCCGTACTAAATTGCTCTGGCTTATCCTAACTATCCCAGCCCCACCTAGCCTAGTCTTAAGTAGTCTAGCCCTAACCTAACCTACCTATCCTACCAGCCCAGCCTAGCCTTACCTACCTAATCCTAAGCAAAGTTACCCTAGGGTACCTAATCAAAGCCAAACCAATCTAGACGAGCCCACCGCACAGCCACGCTCAATACGACTCCCGATTCCCCACCCCACTCGCCAGTTTTGGTCCGCGCCGGACTTAAAAGCCGGTACCACAAAGTGTGGCTTTCCCCTATCCGCCACCTGGGGACGCGCCTGATGGGAGCTCTGACCTGTCTGCGTCAAGCCGCGATTGGTTCAGCGTGGTGGAGTACCATAGGTTATGAAAGGTAGCTCGTGCTCAGTAGTAGAACTGGTTTTCGAACAGTTTGCAGTTGCAGTTTGGTAGTATGGTCTTGCGCTCACTGGTAGCATCGCATGACAAAGGTTTTGTTTCAAATTCATTTACACATAGGAGCTTTTTACAAAACGAGATCTAAAGTTAGACCAGGGGGCCTACCGCCGAGTTTGATGGCAATCGATTATAAGGCAAAATGGATTTCGAATGATTCTGTCGTACCGCCGAACTCATGGAAATTGAAACAAAATGGCGTTCTCCATTTACCTATTGGTCTGTCACGGACTGAAGGTCATGAATGAGAGGTGGCTGTCGGCAGATTCCCCGGTACGGATTAATGAACGTAAACAAAGTTTGATCTAGATGGATTACCGGAAATCCATCGAATTCGGCGGTAGGCCCCCAGGTTTATAATTAGTGCTGTCACTTTCATTTGATAAGATGAAGACAGTGACAGCACTAGTTTTAAACCTGGGGGCCTACCGGCGAGTTCTATGGATTACCGGTAATCCATCTAGATCAAACTTTGTTTACGTTCATTAATCCGTACCGGGGAATCTGCCGGCAGCCTCCTGTAATTCATGACCTTCAGTCCGTGATCTGTCAATAGGTAGTCTAGTGAAGTGACAAATTTAATAAATGATTATGTTTTGCGTTTTGTTGACACATTTTTATTTGAATATTAACAATTTGTAATATAATAAAAACAAAAACACAGATAGAGTTTGTATGTGGCTTTTGTTAAAACAATGTTATTTTATACTAATCACTTTGTAAAGTCTATAAAACGTAACAGTAACGGATAACGAAACGCAGTTTAGATCTTTAGTCTCTAGTTATTATATTTCTCTATGGTCTCAAGTTTAAAAATAAAAAGTAAAGACTAAAGAGGTTATGAAAAGTAAACAACAATAAAACGACGGCGTATTTATATACTTGTATTTTACTTATTTGAATACATATGACTTCAGTAACCAGCAACACATAAAAACAAGTGAAATTAGACGCCCCATAAAGAGTAACAATGTACTTAGGTACCAATAAATGATACGCAACATTTCGGCGACGCTATAAGACGGAAGACTAATATGTAAGGAAGCTATGTTATTGTGTGCTTCATCACTAATCATCCCTACACATGAGGATCTAGACCCTGAGCCATGAGGAATACGAATAAATAGAGATTTAAACGAGCGAACTTAACAGTACTTCATATTTCCATAATGTCGCACCCATCGCTAATTTATTTGGAAAACCCTATGTCCACAAATAAGTTTATTGAAGTAAGGAGTTGGACCTATTTAATGTTGTAAGTAATCGTTTTTTGTTATTATTGAACCATTTAATGAACATAGCTGAATAGTGAGTTGGTGTTTGAATCGTCATGCTTGATTTGTTTCAGATGCCAGTGCAATAACATGAGTCAGTTGAGTAATGAAGAAGTTCACTTGCAACATAATTTTGATTTTGCCACCAGTTGCTTGAGATGCCAAGCTCAGTTATTACCAAAGCATTTGGACATCTATCTGGGACTCTGTGGGATCCCAACTAAAAAGGCTTGATGTAAGTACTTACATATTGTCAATTTAAGAATACAGAAAGTGAAAACAATACATACACTTTTTTTAATTTAATTGATTTGACTTCAAAGGACTATTACAGACCTTTTGCATACATCTAAAACTAAACATCATAATTTTGTTTTATTATCTTACTCGACTGCAATGAAAACTCAATAATCATACAAATATGGTGCATGAAGTCACTGATCAATTTAGACAGAATGAAAATATGTGGTGAGGCAGAAAGTAATTATATAGGTGACTAAGCATTGAAAACCAACATTTACTATATGTGACTTGAAGGATCATAGTGTTCTATGCCTTATCACTTTATCGTGTAGTGTTTAGCATTTTTAATTTTACTTATTTTTAAAATATATTTAAGAAGCATAAACATCTTGAATAAGTTAACAAGTTTAACACCAGCAGTCCCAGTCCAGCCCAGATCAGCAGGACCAATCTTTCTAGTAATTCTATTGTTTGTCGATCACTTACTGTTTAAAAATTTAAAATTGTTTTTTTCTTTTCAGAAAACCGACTTAAAATGCATGCCCCTTCTTGGTCTTTTCATAGAGATGGAGCAAGCACTTAAACCTTGGAAGCCGTTAACTTTTCGCTTCAAATAGAAAACAAGAGAAATATTATACGGGTTGTATCACTAAATTGATTGTATCTTAAAGGATCTTTGACAATAATAATAAGGCAGATAAAATGTAATTACTATATTAAAGAGCATACCTATGTTATAAAATATAATACCAGACTTTTATTTGAAATGTTTAGTGGTACCTTGTTTAAGTACAACAATTGAAATAAAACACAAAATAATTTGTTTAATTGTTAATATCAAATTAGCAAGAACCTTCTGGAGTTTGCAATTATTTACTCCCATCCAAGTGAGGGTTTCAAATGGAATTTTGACATAACATGGAGCCATGAGTAAATCATAAGTATTGAAATACATTCAACATTAACACCATATACATAGGAGCTTAATACATCATAGCAATATTTCAGAAATATTATAAAAAATTACATTTGACGTGGCTTAAATACCAGAATTCACCTAAAATATTTCATCCTAATAATGTACAGACAAGCTTAATATAGAGAAACATTTTAATTGAAATATTTCAGGATCATTACTTACATACAAAATCTTCTTAATTAACATAATTCACCTGAGGTAATTCAGCTTAAATATTATATAAACTTATTAAATCCATAACATTCAACTTAATTATTTCTACTAAGATCGTTCTGCTTTCTTGGTATTTCATATAAGGTTTGTAATTCTTCTTTAACCTGTAATATAACACATAATCAGACATATAATTTTATATTTGAAGCTTGTAAAAGCATGGAACTAAATTGTAGTATGTTAGTAGTAAGTAATTGTAGCATGGAAATAAATGAACTGTTTAATATGAAATTAATAAATAAGCACACAGATATAAACACAATTTTGTACAGGAGTTTAGGTTTAACATGGTGCTATGAGTAACTTGTTTAAAAGTACATATAAAAAGTTCTCCCTATGTGTAACATTAAGTGGTTCATTTGTGAGAATTTAAAGAAATAATGAAAACTTACATACGTAGTCTTACATTTCTATTGGTCCTGAAACATATCCTCAAGTCTTTTGGCTCATTTAGGGCATTTGTTATCTCTGCTAGACCATTAGAAACTGTCAGCTTAGTTTATAGTTGTTGCTGACTGTGTGTTTCTAATTACTGGAGATCAGCCAATATCTGCAACAAACACACACAGGTATAATATGTTATAGTAGCACATAATTTTATTTACAAGTTTATGTATCACAGGTGTATATTGAATTTAATTTACTATGATACCTTGATCTCTAGTTGCATTGCCGCAGAAAGTTGGCCCTATGTCAAGTATGGCCCTAAATCAAAGCATTATGTGCGAATTGCATCTTTACTTAAGCGAACATTATGTATAAACTTACCTCTAACAAAAAACAATAAACTTGGAATACAACGATCAGAAGGTTTGCTGGCCAAATTAATGTTACAAATCTTATTAGGAATAGCTGTGTGTTTACCTGTGACTCATGTGGTAAGCATAGGCTAGATAATATATTGCAGTATTCTGCGATTGATTCGCCCGAGGTTTTGAAGATGGTCTTCTTCAGCAGGAGCCCACAAATTGTTATAGTGAATCCTCACACGTAGAAATGATTGAATAGTTAAAAATGTTATAGTTTTAACACAAACAGCAACAAAATACAGCAGAAAACATGAAAAAAATATTGAACTCGACTACTACAGAACGCTCGATAACAACTGTCAGATCGCGCGGGCGTTTTTTGCTAAAAACGAAACCCATGTAACTCGGCGGTACCGATATACTGTCAAATATCACGTAAATCCTTCAAAATTTGTGTCTAAATCGAGAACGCCATTTTGTTTCGATTTCCATGAGTTCGGCGGTACGACAGAATCGATTCGAAATCAATTTTGCCTTATAATCGATTGCCATCGAACTCGGCGGTAGGCCCCCTGGTCTAACTTTAGATCTCGTTTTGTAATAAGACCCATAGACTTTGGTCTTAATCTTAAGGTAAGAGATGATCATATAGAGGCTCCAACCTCCGCGCTACTCATCGTCAAACAATCGTCATTAGGACGTTTTTCTTCTTTGTTACGTGCGACGAAATAATGACACTGCAATGGAATATGTATCAATAATCATCGGCACAGATCTTTAGAAAACCACTGGTTCCCACACTCAAATCCAACGTAAGACTAGTTTGCTCTACACGAGCTCACCGCCACCTTAATGTGAACACACAAATGTATCTACTTCACATTTCCTACATTATAATTCAGCTCGAAGTAGACCGAATGTTAATGAACCACGTTGCATCCAGCCATCTAACCACGACATAGTGTCGCAATGTTAGGTAACGCAAAGCAATTCTCTTGGTTTTTTGTTAGGATATTTTGTTTTAATTGGTGGAAAATATCGACATGGAAAGCCCATATATATTTAGAGGTATAGAAAACAATAAAATGTCATATTGGAATATAAGGTACGTATATAAAATTATTCCTTATAGATTAAGTCAAAAATAAAAATAGCAAATATGATACGGTACAACTGAGTCAGGAAAAAAAATGCAATTAAAATATTGATTCTTAGATATTAGGATTAATGATAACTATATATTGTCAAATTATCATATAATTCTACTAAGTTAATACAAAATGGTTCTATGGAGATGTCTAGTACTGTTTCTCTTTGTTGTGGGCATCGACATCGCGGCATTATTCAATATTCATTACGTAATTTGAATAAAAATATGTAACCCCTACATGGCGCTTAAAGATAAGGCCCGCTTGAAGGATAATAGCCATCACAGCCTAGCTATACGACTGTTTGGTGTAACTTCCCGTAGATCTTATGAGGAATAATGAAACTATTGTTTTCCAATCGAGTACAAGCATAATTTATTTGTCTAAAACCCTGTTAAATCACAGCAAATCTTAATATCGATATGTAAAAATAACGACGCTATCAAGTCTGTTATGCAAGCGTCTATGGGGTGGTCGTGACTTTCAATTGACATCGCCTATGGTTCAGATCACTAAGCCTTAATTTAACAACTTGAAATACAGCAATAACTAGTAATATAATATATAAATATTTTCTAACAATTACACCAATTATTTAGTTCCAAAATAAGTATCATTAAGAACTTGTGTACTACATAACGGATAAACATACATAAATAGTATTTTTTTTGTAAATAAATACTTAATATACATAGGGAAACGCCCAGACCAGAACAAATATTCATGTTCATGCACACAAGTATTTGTCGAATCGAACTAGTACTAGTAGGAATCGAACCCACGACCTTGGAGCGGAGAGTGGGTATACTCGCCACCACGCCATATCGATCGTCGGACTAGTGTTTACAGTCAGCTTTTATATTTTAAGTCCCACATTAGGACCCTATCAGTGGTGTTTGGGCAAACAAGTGTAGTGTTATGTCATGTTTCATCTAATCAACATAGGTTTAGCTACTGAAAGATAATGTGTATGTGCGTATTTATTATACTCAGAATAGATTAATAGTTACCACGAGGGAAAGTTCTTAGTAAAGAATCTAATCAAATTTGATTCTCCCGCCAAAATTAACCGTTACCGCTGAGGGATGCCGGATGTCATAACATTATTCGAGTTTGAAAAAATGCGCATAAGGTAATGAAAATTATAGTAGATATAAAGGTAGATATCAAAATTGCTAGGCTTCACAACATCAATAAAAAATTTTGAAAGAATTTTTCAATGTCTGCCTCCGGCCGGAAATCTACGGATTTGTCCTAGTTTTAAGGACACTTTTGTTGTGAAGAAACGATTAATTTAAATAAATATTAGTTAAAAATTTATAATTTAAACAATTTTTTGTGGGTTTTATTTTCTTGCAAAAAAATATTTTGAGGTGTCCGGGGAAATAACCATAAATATCACAATTGTCCGAGATTCGTGCCGCGTTTATTTGGCGTTGGCAATTTAGGTATTATCAGAAAGCCCTAGGTATATACACCATCATATCAGCTGTATAAAGTCTACTGCTGAACATTGGTTCCCTTAATAGATTATTTCTACTGGGGATATTTGCCAGTAACCAACACTTACGACTCCCCTTGAGATAGGTACCACACGTCACACATTACATACATATTTACCTACTTATAATACATATAATACACCCAGACCAACACAAATTACAAAATAGCCATTTTCATGCATCGATTTCACTATTCAAAAGATTAAGACGTAAAGTCACATTTATTCTGATCTTCCGCTTAATGCGAGCATTTGATAAGTATTTAGCCTAGCCTAGCCTAGGTGTCGTTTTATCCAGTATAAGATTAATGCACAGGGCGAAAATAAGGTTTATAAAAAAGCGTTTTAATTATCTTCAATTTCTAAAACTTGAAATTAAATACAGAATATCAGTATTTAAGGACGACAATCTCACTTTCACAAGTTTCACATAACAAAAGAATTGACTTTTACACCGGACATTTAGCTTTTAAGATATTCATGTCATGACATTATAAAGGGAAGCACTGAATCCTAACATACTACAGGAGAATTTCGAAAGAATGTCGGTGTGTTGTTTCTCACTGAGATTTTTATTATTAATGTTAACGTAATATTTTGAATATCGTTAATAACTTATCTGTAATTAGCTCGTTCGCTTCGGTACCTATTTCTTAAATAATTAACACCTTGGTTTATTTTTTATTATTGAAGAAAAGGTTACTTATTATTATGTTTGCCCTTTAGACAGTATAATTGTTGAAAACAGTGATTCTAAAATATTCATATTGATTAACAGTAAAGTGTATAGGTACCTTACTCATAAACAATATTAATATTATTTACGCAACTAGTAACTTCTAGTTAGTGTAATAATAAGGACTAGTGGTCACTGTAACGTATTGTCGTAGTCGGGATAAAATACATTCAAACCGCGATTGCATCCGCTGATTTTGTATAAAAGAAGATGTACTGACAAGAAATGAGAAAGGTATGCTTAGATGGCTTAGTCATGTTAAGATGCATGAAATCAGATTGGCGAAAGCGATTTGTGATAAACGAGTGATAAATAGAAAAAAACATAAATGTTAGAAGGGGAAGACAGCGTAAGACCTTCTATGACCGTATATAGAAGGTTTTGGAGAAAGGGCAGGTCAAACGTACCCTAAACTGACGGGCGTGTATAAGAAGGTAATAAGTGTGAATGAAGCTAAGAGAGTGTGCTAAGACCATAACAAGTGTAAGAATGTGATCTCTGCTTACCGTTACGGGAAAGAGGCGTGACATTATGTATGTATGTAGATTTTGTAGGGATCCCGAAATATTTGCTACTACATAATAATGTAGCTTAAGTTATTCAGGGATAACGTAGCATTCTAAAGTATTATCTATATCCTTTTAGTACATACTTTTCAAGTTTATAAGTTGTAACAAACATACATATACGAAAATGAAGGCAGGCGGCGATAGCGCAGTGTATGAAGTGGTGAGACCCATTGCCTTCAAATTTAGAGGGTCTTGAGTTCAAACCCTGGTGAACTCAAGACCTATTACTTTTAAAGTTGTTTGCGTAATTATCGCTTGCTCTGTGCCTCGGAAAGCACGTTAAGCCGTTGGTCCCGGCTGTCATGAAAATCAATGACAGTCGATATTAGGAAGTCAGTACTTTCTAACATCCTGACAGCTGGTTTAACCATAGAATGATGTTTTCCCTGGGTTGCGGTGGTCAGATGGCAGGCGCTCCAAGAAATAACTAAAATTCAGCCAAATCTGGTTAAACCAGTGAGCAGACCCTGGGCCCTAAGCTTAAGTCTAGGGCAACCGGGATAATGCTAGGATATGATGATGATATATACGAAAATGAAACGATTCTTGTTTCAGCGTTGGTTCTGAAGACATCGTTTTTCTGAGGTTCCTATCTTACCTGAAGATGCCCTGTGTAAGGGCGAAACATGTGTCGTGTTGAATTTGTTTCTCGATTTTTCGGGAAATTGTTACAAATTTAATCCGTAACTTGTTTATTTCTAGTTATTTCTCATATTATTGTTGTTCTTGTTCAGCTATGACCATAGTAAGCGTTAAGGCATTATACTAGCAGGAACTTTATCAAAACTATAGACATCTCCCAACACATTCATACTGTGAATGGTTTAGTTAAACCAACACAGAAACCACAAAGCGCACTAAAGGCCAGGAACAATTCCCAATCATTGTTCATGATATCTCGAATATTACCATAGAGTATTACTTCATTAGAAACTCCATACATTTAAGACGGTCCTAATGGTGGTACTCTGCTATTGCGGTTTGCGTCTTGGTATTTTACCACATTTCTGAGCAGGGGCCTTTTTCGATATCATGCAACCTTTTAAGTGTCCTATGTATTGTATTATTTCTTTATTATGTTGTGTGATGTTGAAATAAATAATTTTTCATTTCATTTTCGTTTCATTCATTTCATTTCCCGGTAAAAGTATATTAATACCACGAGTACCTACAGACGTAACAATATTCTTAAAGGTTTTAGAAACTCCGACACAGAGTATTTTGCTTGTAACTAGGAACCAATACTTCCTAACATGGTTTAAAGTTCCGACTGCAGCTTACTGAAAGTGGACATATTTTCTTAATCATATCTAAAGACACGACCAAATTCAATGTCCACTGACAGGCAGAACTCAAGCAAATAAACCTTTTTGATTGAGAAAAAACAGTTTTCGCGGTTTTAGTGTAGTGATTCGAGCGCTTTTTCCGTAACAGAGAGGGCGCGTGTTCGAATCCCGCCTCGGACTAGCTCATACCTGACGACCGCTATAGCTTGGAGGTGAGTATATAGTCCGGTCCTGAGGTCGATTCCCAGACAAATCTTTGTGTGTCCGAACATGAATATTTGTTCTGGTCTGGGTGTTTTCTATCTATATTAAGTATGAATTAACAAAAAAACATGGGAATAAGTATGTTTATCCGTTCTTTAGTATCCATAACGCAAGTTCTTAATGATACCAATCTTGGAGCTAAATAATTGGTGTGATTGTATGAGTATATTTATACATAACCCTTTACCAGGCAGTGGTCAATATATGACCACCGTAAATTGAACCTTATGCGGTTAACTTAAGGTCGAAAGCCTATTAATATTTTAAACGTGCTCTGCCTGTTAAAGGGTTAAGCCGACACAGCATTAAGGATAAAGGTCATTCTTTTAGTTGGGGAGCTTAGAAGCGTAAACTATGTCGCGTACTATATAAGGAGAAACTAAATTATACTAAGTAGAGTATTATCCATATCTACCAAAGCTTAAATGTAATCCACATTTATCATATAAATACCTTGATAAAGAATGTTTATCGGAGACTTTTTCGCCTACAAAGATAGTATTGTACCTAGCTACAGAACTAATTAGGTAATTATTACAAATTCTTAAGTCATCAATCGCACATTATTATATAACAATAATTGTTTGTCTGAACATTCCGAATAACAAAAGACACGTCTGATGAACATTAACAATGAGGTGGAGGAAAAAAGTATAAAAGGACGACTCAGTGGTACCTTGGGCGATGACATCATACAATCGCTGTAATATTAGTGCCGCCTAGGGTTACCAACCACCGGTTAATAATAAATTAAATTAATTACATTGTATGGATTATAAATACATATTCTCATGCGTCATAGAGCGGCGAGACCCCTTGCCTTTAAATTCAGAAGGTCTCGGTTTCAAACCTTGGTGGCACACCTATAACTTTTCGAAGTTATGTGCGTAATTATCGCTTGCTCCGTGCTTCGGAAAGCACGTTAAGCCGTTGGTCCCGGCTGTCATGAACATCTATGGCAGTCGTTATTAGGAAGTCAGTGCCTTCTAAAAGACTGACAGCTGTTTTAACCACAGAATGATGTTTCCCTCAGGGTTGCGGTGGTCAAACGGCAGTCGCTCCACGTAATAACTGATATTCAGCCAAATCTGGTTAAACCAGTGAGCAGACCCTGGGCTCTAAGCTTAAGTCTAGGGCAACCGGCATAATGCTAGGATATGATGATGATTCTCATGCGTTATTTACGTAAGACCTTCCATGACCAAATTCAGAAAATTTCAGAAAGTGCAGGTCAAAAGTACCCTAAACCGACGGGCGTGTATGAGGAGGTTAATGAATGTGAATGAAGCTAAAAGTGTGTGCCTAGATCATAGCAAGTGGAAGGATGTGATCTCTGCCTACCCCTACGGGAAAGAGGCGTGATATTATGTATGTATGTTATTTACGTAGGGGTAAATAGGAATCACATCCTTCCACGTGCTACGATCCTGGCACACAGATTCCGCTCTATTACCTTCTCGTACCTCCCGTCTTTTTAGGATACTTTTAACTTGTTCTTTCTTTAAAACATCCTCATAGATCCTATCGAAGCGCTCGTTGCTCTGCGGTGCTCGGTGGTCGGAAACAATCACCGAATTACAACAGAGTTTACAGAGGTCAGTTCTTGGATGGGTGACCGTTTGTGGCATTTGGTATCGAGCGGTTCCGTGCTTCGGAAGGCACGTTAAGCCGTTGGTCCCGGTTATCACTAAATGTGGTAGTCGTTAGGCCATGTAAGATGCCTAATTGGCGGCTTGAAAAATTCTAACAGCAGGACGCCATACACCTGCCTCCGCCAATACGCACTGGGTCAGCGTGGTGGGGTATGACCTAATACCCTCACACCTTGATATGTGAGAGAAGGCTCGTGCTCAGTAGTGGGACGTTAATGGGCTGTGATGATGATGATGATAGATCCTATTTGCACCTGAATGTTTAAAGAAGTTTAATTTGTTCAATTTAAACTTGAAGGCTAATAAAACTTTATTTATTTTCATTATATTTCTTCCTGTGCAATCATTAGTGTCACCAAAATTATTTTATTTAATATTTCTGCATCATATCTTTGTTAATGGCGATGATGACACCTTTTTGCCTTCAAACTAAAGTTTAGTTGACAGCCCTAGCGTGAATGCCTTGTGCAGGCATAAAAATTAAGCACATACATGAACATATCGTCAGGGATAGCGCAAATCCGCGAAACTGCCATATGTAAAGTTCGCGTATCTGCAATAGATCTTTTTACAGAGGAAGGGTAAAAAAATTAGTAACTTTTTTATTACAACTAATTTTGGGCTCATTTTTACACATTATATAATTTATTAGATTAAGTTCTATCTTGTTGTATAAAGATTTTTCTGAAAATACATAAGTTAGGCTCTGCGACAATTACTTACCTACATGCATTAACTTAAATTAGCAAAATTTTTTATTTATGAGAAATTATCCAATGCTAGTTACGCGGATTTGCACTATCCCCACGATAAGACATGATAGTAAGAAGTACCTACTACTCCCTATGTTTTGTATCAATGGACTGAGATTATGCATGTAACAAATATGACTGTAAATAATAAATATGTATTTATTGGTTACATAAAGAAGCCATGAATAAAATCTATATTACAACATTGCTTAGTTTGTGACTTAAAATTTTGAGTTATCACTCAAAATCCAGTCCAGGTACATACAAGTTTTTTAATCAAAGTTTTTCATGATTTGATTTGTTACTAATAACTCATACTAATCAAGCTTATTGTGAAGACTGAAATTACCATAAAGAAATCCAGCCCAAGACAAATATCCATGTCATATGAATATTTGTTTGTGTCGGAATCAAACTCGGCTACAGATAGACTAAACTATATGCCTATCTTTCAGTATAGAATTTAATTACTTGTCATCAAAGAGCAAAAGAAGTGTGTACCATTCTCCCAAAAAATATTATAAACAATATAATGACAATAAATAATGTTAAAAGTATGTTCTCTGATATTAAAATGTGCCATACCCTCAAAGGGCTACTAAGTTGTAAGTGCAATAATAATTTAAAACTTAGCTTAGCTAACTTAAATTGTGATTCAAAGGAGGTCTTGTTTAAATAAAAATTTAAAGAAACAATTCCCTTTTTAAAAAGGTCTAGTGTTCAAATAAGTGAAGCTCACTACATCATTCAGCTGGCTAACATAAATTGTGATTCAAAGGAGGTCTTGTTTAATTAAAAATTAAAAGAAACAATTTCTTTATTAAAAAGGTCTAGTGTTCAAATAAGTGAAGCTCACTACATTTAGCTTGCTAACATAAATTGTGATTTCACCTAGGGAACTCTGTGCTAAAAGTTAAATTTCCTACAACAATCTTTCCTATTAAATCTCTTGTAACCAGTCATAGCAAAGTTTCTGACCACCCCAAATGTTATATTACACAAGTGTTAATAATTTATATGGCACCAAGGAAACACCAAATAATTAAATCTTAATGCCTAGCTAGAGATAGAGTTTCACTGATGAGTTTACAAAGATACTTAATAATTCAGTTCATGAAGAATTTTACATCTTATTCATAGTTGATTTTGACAAGAAAATGGTTTAGTGGAATCAATAAATAAGTAATTTACTATTATCAAAGCCTGCCTCCTAAAAGTATATACCCCCCAGGATGTGTACAAATTTTATTATAAAGCTAGTTTACTTGTATTCCAATTGTTTACTTTTACAACAACCAATGTTTTATTTATTCAAGTGATATTGTTAATGCAAGGCTGTCCGGCTCAATACGGCCGGGCTTTGGTATTACAATTAGCATGTGTGTAAGTTCCTATTTAGTAATAGTTTAGGCTAAAATATAATCTATTCATTTGCTGAGAACATTTAATTTTGTGAATCATGCTTTTTGGGACTTTCAAACTGATTTGTAACATAGCGTTAAGATTATCCAATCATCTTACTCATCACAGTAACTAAATAAAGGTGAACACTTACCGCAACTGCAAATTTTGTATAAAGTTGTCTGTCGTGAGATTGTCCAGCAGGACGAAATCGGACAACCCGACCTCCGGTTGCGTCGCCATTATCACTGAACCACTTTGAGTTCCACGATGTCAATAATTGTTACAATTAATTCACTGTTGAAACAATAATACCTTACGGTATTTTTAACAATGTCAACAAACCGTTAAAAATATATAAACATGCAACGCGACTTAACTCCCGGCACATCTCATTCAAACTGAAAATGAAATTTGACAGCAAAACCGATTAGCGGTATTCGGTTTTGATTGGTCGATTGGAACTCAAAAATTGTATTGTATTTTATTGCCAGCACAAATTTTGTATTTAGTTAAAAAATATTGTAGATGACTTACATATACTTACTTCTTTAGATATATTAATAAAAAATACTTTTTTTCACAAATATAAAAAGCGTGATTCTCAATAATTTTAGATAACCTAACAAAAGTTTCTGTTTAAGTTGATCGAAACGCTAGAAGTGCCCTCGCCGCCATTTTCCTTGTTGTAGGTGCATCAAATGTCATAATAATTTCAATTTTCTGAAAATTATATTTTGTGTTGTTCTTATAAGTTGTAGAATTATATTTTTTTAAGACTTTCTTTGTATACATTACTCTACAGTTTAGAATATTTTGTGTGGTTTTATGTAAACTTATTAAATCGTCATTTCTTTGAAGTCGTCATTTCAAGGATCCTTCATGTTCTTCAAAGAGGATCATCTTCATAAAAGGTAGTGAGATAAACGCCCACTGCAATGTCGCATCGTCTGCATACGAAGTAGGCAAATTGTGAATTGTTTGTTCTGTGAAGGAATGAAAACTGTGGTGAAGTGTGTTGGTAACCTCAGGCGAAGAGTTTGATATTTTCATGTGACAATGAGTGATTCGCCAGGAGTAGAGTGGCTCCCCGCGTACAGCCCCGGGCCGCCTCGACACAGCCCATTGGGGCCTATACCCAGGTTTCTGTATGAGGATGTACAACCTTTATCACTGCAGCAGGAAAATAATAACAAGGAAGGAGATCAGAAAGAAAACGCAAATAAAATAAAGCACGCAAAGCCTGCTTACAGGTAAACAAGGACTTATCCTTATTCCAATAATAGTAGTAATAATAGTATAAGTGTTATTCCATGATTATTTGTTAGAATCTAGGAGCAGTTTTCTTTTGTATCTAAATCACAAACAACATTTGAAAATAATATTTTTTTTAATGAATCTTTTCATTTATCTTGATTTTATTACATATATTGGTACATATATTTATAAATTTTACAATAATATAAAATGTTGAGGCAGTTTCTATTTATTTCAAAGATCTTGAAAGTGTGTTTCAAAATCCTTCGCCTAGTTTTCATGGAATGGTGTAGAAACCTTGGTATTAGGTACCCTGTACCCTAATACCTAGGTTATTGGTGAATACTATTATGAAGCATGTACTGCTGTATCTAAAAATGCCATTGGGCCCTCAGTTTTACGGATCTTGTAGTGATGAAATAATTATTTTATGTGTACTCCATGAAGGAGTTAACTGAAGAGTCTAACATAGTTATAAAAGCTCATTATAGACTTCATTCAGCCTCAACATATTCCTTTTTATGCTACATTGACCTTACATCTTGACCACATGCCATACCTAAGGAATTTCTATTTATTTAAAAGAAATTTGTGTTGGGACAGGAATGCAAATATATGTAACTATTTTCTTGAAACACAAGAAAATTATTTACTCATATTTGTCACTATTTTATAATACCTATCTGTTGATAGGAAATAAGCTTTGATAAGATTAATCGCACATAGCAAATTTTCAGAAAACCATTTGGTGATTGTAAATGAGATATAATCCAATATTTTATCAAGTAATATACCTATAAAGTGTAATGTCCATTTTTTACACTTTTTAAAAATTGTTACAATTCTATAAACAAGAACAGTTCATATTATATAAACAAAATAGCTGTATTACATATACAGCTATTTTGTTTACTTTTATATTTTATAAACTTTTTACACGCTGATAAAAACCAGAAATTCTTCACTTCATAAACTATTACATAGTTCTTGAAAAATTATCACTTGTATATACCAGATATGATCCAGTAACAAAAATGAGTCGATTTGCAGGTACTAATAGAAATTTTCTGGATAAAGAGTAGCAGTATTCCTTTTCTCTGGCTCAAGTTCATAATTGCAATACTAACAACCAATCAGCCAATTACAGTCTACTGGTAAACATAGGGCTCCCCAAGAGAGCACCATCTTTTTGCTACCACCACTAATCTTAAGTCATTGGTTCACCTTTATGCTTGTCATACAAATGTGAAACGTCAAACACTCGCCAGTTCTTTGACTAAGCCAACATTAGCAGCATAATTATTTTAAATCCATTTATTTATGAAACAAAATTACTGGTATTGCGGTGAGTATTAAGTAAAAGGTTTGTACAAAAGGTTAAAATAGGTGTTTTTTAGATGCATAAAAAATTCCCTTCCAGGCAATTATTTATATCTAAATCTATAGACCTATAATCATAGACTATGAAGTGGTGGAAGTCCAATTGTGTATTAAAACTCTTGAAAACTTGAGGGTTGAATCATGGTAATCATTATTAAATAGATATAAGGTATTTTACATATATACATACATACATAATGTCTCTCCTCTTTCCCTTAGGGGTAGGCAGAGATCACATCTTTCCACTTGCTAAGATCTTGGCACACACTCTTAGCATCATTTGCACTCATTAACCTTCTCATACACACCCGTCAGTTTAGGGTACTTTTGACCTGCCCTTTCTCCGAAAATTTCTGGATTTGGTCATGGAAGGTCTTACGTGGTCTTTCCCTCCCAACTGGAAGTGTTTACTTGTCCATCATAAATCACTTTCGTCAGTCTACTTTCATTCATCCTCTCAGCGTGATTAAAAATATAAGGTATTTTAAGTCATGTAAATTGATGTATGTAATTGTTTATTTGTTTCAGTTATGCCAGTATGATTAGATTAGCTATAAGCAGTTCACCCAATGGGAAAATGACTCTAAATGAAATTTATAATTACATATGTAATGCATTTCCTTACTACAAAGAAGCAGGGAAAGGGTGGATGGTAAGTAAAGTGACTATAGATGTCAAGAAATGATTGCTTGTACTAGATGATAATCAACAAGAAAGGTATATCACAATAATATTAGTTAGGGATCATAGGGGACATCCTTTCACTTGCTATGAATCTGACATCCAAGTACTGCACAATAGCAAATAATCTTTATGACTAACAGCTTAGATTCCTATTCTGTTGCGGTATCACAGAAACATTTCTTAATGTAGTGGTCTCATCCAGCCGAAACAGCTCGCCCTTGACGAATCGCTGAAGATAGTATATTTTTACGACATAAATATTTCTATATAAAAATGAAACATCATCAAATGAACATAGCCCACTTTTTACCCAATTCTACTCAAACTACCCTTTAGATAAGTAGGTATCTTATGTTTATTGATCAACAAAATATGCAGCTCAGATCTATGCATTTGGAATGCTGGTACAGTTTATTTTTTAAAAGAAACTTGAGACATTGACAGTAATTGTACATGTCTCTGAATATTTAAAGTTTAAAAGACATTATGGCACGCTAGTTTTTAAGTTTTGACCTTCATAAGAGCTCTTTTGAGCCAAACTTGAATAAATGATTTTGACTTTGACTATGGGATCAATGTAGAAATGACCATGGCAAACACTTATATATATGGTTTACTTTGGGATAAAAAGAAAGGGTTTGCAGAAAAGACTTGACCTAGGGGTCAATATGCGCTACAGATCCCATGATATAATAGGTTGGGGAAAAAGTCGTTCTTCGTCGTCTTTTCGTATTTTTGTATGAAAAGTCAAGCCATTTTTTTCAAAGTTTATTTACATTTATTTACAATATATATGTACCGTTTTGTTGAATAACTTTCTGCCATTTTGTGGGCAGAGACATTATCCCGTTACTGTAGAAACTTTGGGACTTCTGATCAAAAAAACGGGACAAATAGTTTTGGCAGTCCTCTCTTGAGGTCAACCTTACAGAACCTAAAGAATTCTGCAGAGACCGAAACAGGTGAAAATCTGAAGGCGCAAGGTCAGGGCTATATGGTGGATGCACTAGGACCTCCCAGTCGAACTCTCTTAATTTTTGCTGAGTGGCTAAAGATGTGTGTGGTCTAGCGTTATCGTGATGAAAGACCACACCCTTCCTGTTGATCAATTCCGGCCGTTTCTTTCGACTGCTTCCTTTAATCTCATCAGTTGCTGGCAGTAAAGATCAGAATCGATGGTTTTGCCGGGCGGTAAAAGCTCATAATAAACAATGCCCTTCCAATCCCACCATACACACAGCATCACCTTATTTCGTGTTAGGCCAGGTTTGGCCACAGTCTGTGAAGCCTGGCCAACTTTCGACCACGACCTTTTTCGCACGTTCTTGTCGTACGTGATCCACTTTTCATCGCCAGTTATCAATCTCTTCAAAAACGGCTCGGTTTCATTACGTCTCAATAATGAATCGCAAATGAGTACACGGTTCATTAAGTTTCTTTGAGTGAGCTCGTGTGGCACCCAAATATCGAGCTTTTTTGTATAACCAGCTTTCTTCAAATGGGTCAAAACTGTTTTGTGGTCAATTCCCAGTTCTTCAGCTACATCGTAACTACTAATATGCCGATCTTGCTCCACTCTTTCAAAAATGGCGTCCATTTTATTCGTAACAGGGCGACCAGAGCGAGGTGCATCTTTAACATCAAAATTTCCGGACTGAAAACGTTTGAACCAAATTTGTGCTACTCTTACTGACACTGCATCAGGTCCATAAACATCACAAATTTTTTTCACTGCTTGAGTTGCATTTTTGCCTTTTTTATAATAAAATTTTAAAATGTATCGAATTTCTTCATTAGATTCACTCATTTTTACGGAGAGAAAAACAAATGAAAAATAGCGGGAAACAACTTTTTTTTATTTTTTTCTTTTCTTTATAATGGAACCTTTTTAATGTTACCAAAACCAGCCAGACACAAATAGTACAGTCAAAAAAATTTTATAATAAGTTTATACCTACGTTATGCGAAAAGACTTTTTCCCCGACCTAATATTTTATTAATGATAATATAGTTACCTATATAGTACACAATAGGCTAGCCACCTATTACATAGGACCAACTATATACTAGCGAAGTGTGGGCGTAAAATATGCCTCTGCTTATCCCTTCGGGGAAACAAGTGTGAATTACGTATGTATATAGTAACCAAACCATTGTAATATAAGTGATATAGTCTTTACGTACATAAATACAGTCTTTAAATTGTAAATCCTGATTAGAACCCTAAAAGTTTACCTTTGATGGAATAAGAAATAAAAATTTATATGCTAAGTTGCTTATTTCCAGAACTCAATAAGACATAACTTATCGCTGAATAAGTGTTTTATGAAAGTGGCTCGCAGTAAAGACGACCCAGGCAAGGGTTCGTACTGGGCAATGGACACCAGCTACAAAATGGCTGAGGTGACGCCGCGGCGCCGGCGCAGTCTTAGGGTAAGCTTTAGTGGTGTATAATATAAAGG
Source organism: Musotima nitidalis (assembly GCA_949126915.1). Taxonomy (NCBI): domain Eukaryota; kingdom Metazoa; phylum Arthropoda; class Insecta; order Lepidoptera; family Crambidae; genus Musotima; species Musotima nitidalis. The sequence goes on from OX421425.1 coordinate 17,636,501, forward strand.
TACCATGTTGCATAGTGCCACCTCCTCTCATCTTACGAGGAGTCGTAAGAGTCGACGAAGAGAAATCTTATCGAATGTTGGGCAGCATCGTCATCTTGCGTACTGGCTGGAACTGTTGAGGGAAAATCAGGGGAAAAAGTAAAATTTTGTCAAAAATCCTCTTTTAACATATCATTGTTATTAAGTGAGGCTGAAGTTGCAGTTGTTCACCTCTATGTTCAGTCTCTAAAAGCAACCATCTTCACAGCCCTGTACATACTTATCACTATTTTCCATCAGGTGATGGTTGGGGTATTGTATTATGTGTGTGTTGTGTTGGGTATTTAAGTATGTCAGCGTGAATCAGAATTGATACATTAGTATAGATACTTCACATATTTTTACATAGAATTAATCGTTGTGAATATAAAACTTTCGGTAGGATCCCTACATGATGATAATAGTATAGCGTTGTGTAAAACCATCGTCACCGTGTCTTCAGATGGCGCCCTACAGCCCCGAGTGCAGCTCCAACAGTAGCGGCGAAGCGCCCGGGGCCGCCGACGCCGCGCCCACGCCGCCCGCCACGCCCACCACTCCCACCAGCCCCACGCCCAGCGCCGGACAACCAGCGCCCAGCGCCGGCTCCGGCACGGGTCAGTATATACCACCACTATTTCGCAAGGAACCTCTACAGGCTAATTGTAACCGGCAAAGACGCATGGCTCCACGCAGCCCATTACTTCAGTCCGACCAGACCCACTCTGGACTCGTTTAAAACAGATGTAGAAGAACCATAAAGGAAAAAGTGATGCAGAAGGGACCCTTCACACTGCGGAATACGACGCAAGAAGCAGGATTTCTATATACCTATAATCCGTGCCATATAAATCTGGATAAAAGTTGATATACACCTCAGACCTCACTGCTAATGTTCACAATATTTGGATAAGATACGATTTCTAATCCTAAGTATAGCTAAACGCGCCGCACCTTCTTTTTTTTTATCGTCGGTAAAAAAATGCTGTTTACGCACTGTCTCCCGGCCAATGGGGGGACCGAGAGGATAGTATGGGGCTTACTGCTTCAGACGCGACCACCGCAGTCCTACCCACTAAAAAACTTCCGACGACGCCCACCGCTGTTGAAAAAGGGGCGGGGGGCCAGTGCCTGGGTTTGTAGCTTCTGGCACCCCGCCCGCGGCCAACGTCCCCCGGATCAGAACCGGGAGGACCTCCTCAGAGAAGCGCAGTGTGTCGCGCCCCCCCTACCTCCTTGTGCGGCCATGGCGTAACTGGCCGACTTCTGGGAGGGTCTATAGCTAGACGGAAGGGGCCCCCTGCCCCAGCCGCCTAAGACCCCCCAGGCGCGGCTGGACGGGCCCTCCTTGCCCGCCCGCTGCGCCAACGGCGTAGCCGGAGAGAGAGCGGATCCCGCTCCCTCTCCCGCTCCGCGGCCTCCTTCTGCGACATCACCACTTCGCAGAAGGAGGAAACGCGTCGCACCTGCTGTTATAGTAGAGGTGAGGTCTACACGTACCTTGGCAGAAGAAGATACTTCATCATTAGCCTATTTGATACTGAGACGACCGATATGGCGTGGAGGTCAGTATACCTACACTTCTCTCCAGAGGTCGTGGGTTCGATTCATACACAGGACAAATCATTGTGTGCATGAACATGAATATTTGTTCTAGTCTGGGTGTTTTCGTATGTGTATTAAGTATGTATTTACAAAAAAATAAAAAAAGTATATAAGTATGTTTATCCGTTGTTTAGTATCCATAACACAAGTTCTTAATGATACTTATCTTGGAACTGTCTATACTTATCTTCGAACTTAGCAATATTAACATAATTACGGATAAACATAGCAGACGCGTTTCGCTCAACCATATTTTAGGGAGCGTAACGACCCGACGCATGGCGCCATCACCACAGAAACATATGAGTGAGCATGATATACTCAAGCTCCTCCAAATGGTGGAACGACGACATACGCAAAACGGTTGGAGACGAAGAGCTGAAGATGGAGAGGCCTATGTTTACCAGTCGATGAAGATAAATAAATATTTTCTGACAATTACACCAACTATTTAGTTCCAAGATAAGTATCATTTAGAACTTGTGTTATGGATACTAAATAACGGATAAACATACATAAATACTTTTTTTTTTGTAAAAACATACATATTTGTCCCGCGTGGGAATCGAACCCACGACCTCAGGAGTGGAGTGCGGGTATACTCGCCACCACGCTATATTGGTAGTCAAAACGTCGTATTTGCGTATAGCTTTTCTTTGCTTGCCACCGTTGACGTCGGTGGCAGACATCAGCAGTGAGCTGTAATTCTGCTGAGAAGATGATGAAATGGATGACTTTTTAGTTGTTTCAGATTCGAAGCACACAGACGACGCGCTATCAGAGCTCATGAACGAAGAGCTGATGGCGGACGTCGACATTAGCAGAGGTAACAAATTCAAACAGTTTATAAACCCGTAAATAATATTTAAATGCAACTTTAAAAACATATAAGTTCTGTATGAAAACAATAAATAAGAAGAGAAATTTATGGACTATGTTAAAGTATATCTATATGAGTCAATTTCAATTCTTTTAAATTAAGTTGTACCCAACAGTGTGTGTATTATTTAGATTCTGGAAAGCAATGAACACTGATATAAAAGGGGACCCTTTTTCGCGTTCTATGTCCGACGATATTAATATTTTATCTTGCTCGCGCCGTCTTCAATAACCTCCTAACCCCATGGTTGATTGGTAGAATACCCTTTCAATATCTTCAAATATTCACTGTGTGTGTTCCGAATTGTTATATTTGATTGATAATTTAAAAGAGCATAGCCCGTGAGTTTTTTATCAGTTCTTCTCACAGAGCAGGGGCTTAGAACTGGCACTTAGATTCACTTACACTTAATTTTTATTTATTTGCATGTAAGTGAATCTAAGCTTCGTGATTTCAGTGTAGTATGTTGTATCATAAAAAAATAATAACGAATAATTTTGTCTAAAAAATAAAAAAACAAGTTTGGGGTGGACTACCCCTAACATTTAGGGCGATAAAAATAGATGTTGGCCGATTCTCAGACCTACTCAATACGCTCACAAAATTTCATGAGAATCGGTCAAGCTGTTTCGGAGGAGTATGGGAACGAAAACTGTGACACGAGAATTTTATATATAAGATTGTTTGCAGAGCGACTGTGGTCATCGTGCGGGAGGCGGCACGTCTGCTCGCTGCGACACGCCGCGCTCACTGACGACTACGGCAACTTCGTGGGCAGCTGGCACGACGACTGCGACTGCCCCGACGACCCCGCGCCCGCCCCGCTGACCCCACTGACCCCGCTGACCCCACTGGCCCCGCTGACCCCACTCACCCCCGCGACCCCAGTCACGACGCCCTATTGGCATCCCGACATATTATAACGCGCCCGCATACACTATCAACCATACTAACGAGCCATATTTTTAATAGGCTCCCAAGGGCAGAGCCGTTAATGTATACTTTTGGAAGATGAAGAAATAATTTGTACGTATTCCTCATATACTCGTCCAAGCGGTATTACAAGGTGGTTGCGTAAATTAATATAAATAAATAAATAATTGTGACATTTATATACCTATTTGATAATTATATGCATAAAATAGTGAAACGATATCTACATCGCAATAGTTTTGTACAGTGAGAGACTAATTATTGTATCTGATTTGTTTTTACTAAACGTTTAAAATCACTGTTATATCAACTAAACGGTAACATATCTGCCAACTAAACTAATATAGTGTAGAATTAGTTACCTTAGAGGGCGACGACCACGGGTGTTATCAATTCGAAGGACCACGGAGCGCGCGAGCCGGACATTACGAGAATGCACGTTACATGTTATGAATGTTTCATGTAAAATATATATATATATATAGAGAAATCGGTGTAACAGTATTGGAGCCAGATTGGTGACGTACAGATCTCAGAACGACCAGTGTAATGTAAAAATATATTCATAGTATGCTTATAATTTTAGCTACGCATAATGATATATAATTGTTTAGTATCCATATTTTTTTCGTTTAGTTTAATGTTATAATACATATAAAAAAATAAATATATGAATTAGTTGATACGAATTTATAATTTAATGAGAATTATATATTATTAAAAAAAGTCGCACCCTATATACGTAAATTTTGCTTTTTAGGTTATAGTGTAATTTGGCCTATTGGATATAGAGTGATTTATTTTAGCTTGCCTACAAATATATATTTAAAATGTTTTACGTTTGAAATGAGTAAGGACTTTTTTAATTTACATTTTGTGCCATAGAAGAATGGGAACGGATTTAGAAAGTGGTTAGATGTTAACTGGGTCCCATATCTTATTAAAAATGTGTTCAGAATTTTTAGAAGTTGTACCTACATACATTACGGATAGTGTTAGGTGTTATTTTAATATAACTAATTTCAGAGGTGTCTATGTAATGGGTAAATAAAATGTTTACCATTTTTTTTCGAAGTGCAGGTTTATATGATATTGTTAGGGTAGAATTTTATTTTGTATTCCTTCTTATTAGTTAAGCTTTTGTGTCTATTGCACATTTACATAAATATTTCTTTTACGTAATAATCTTGTAAAATATCCCCCTTGTTCTGCGTGCGTGTATTACGTACGCACTTACGAACCATTACGTAGTCGTGACGTCACTTGACGATTAAAAGCGTCGTAGATTACCTTCGCACACCTATCTCACGGATTATAGGAATATATTTGCTTGGAAATGGATTTGCTAAATAGATATTGTCTAGTTTTGAGTCTTTTTTTATAAGTTGCTTACAATGTGCTGGACTCATTGTAAATATTCTAGTAATTTGCAACACGGGACTTATGTTATTGATATCAGTTTGCAGACCTAACTATCCGATATTGTTCAGAAAAATAGTCGATATTCCTTACGGGTGAAGTCGGTATTTGGACTCTCGGTTATGATGATCATAGCCAACTGACTAGATCAGTGAGATGCAATTCGCTTAGTTGTTAAATTTAATTTCAGTTTTTAAATATAACACAAATTAGTTTAGCTATTCCATTGCAATGCAATGTTACAAAAAGGGGGATAATGTACAGTTGTGCATGTTGAAATGTATGCATAATATTTATAAAAGGAAGTGTATCATATAATTGAAACTTAACTTAATTCATACACAGTTTTTTTATAACTTCTATAATTTGTATTTTTGCTGATTTATTAAATAGCAGATAAGCAGCGTTTACAGAGGTCAGTTATTAGATAGGTATATGTTTGAGTGGTATTATATCTCAAGGTTACTCGTTGATCCCTATTAAAAAAATAGAAATAAACTCCTTTTCAGCAACAATTATATGCATATTTTCAGTATATGATACACTCAATAAAATGGCAGTACTTAAGTGTTACCAGTGTCCTTTAACCTAGTAAGCATTTTATTGTGGAACTACTTTAATCTATTTAAATATAAATTGAATGGGGTCATAACATAACAATAAAATTATAACAGTTTGCTTAAAAAAAATTTTTTTTGGTATGTTTCGATATTTTTTGTTATAACAATTGGTCAATTAAAAAGAATACATGCAAATTTTAGTCCTTTTAATATCTTAATAGTTTGTGTAAAGTACAAAAAAGTAATAATTTTTACCTTATAGTTATTTATAACGTTTCAGTTAGTGCCAGTACATTACTAGTATATGTATTGTATAAACCTGTGTTTTAATAACATATTGACGATTATTTATAGTAAGAAATAATATTCGTTAGAAAGTACATATTAGATTTCATAAACTGTATCGGTTCACCACATTCCGTAATTGATTATTTAATTAAAAAAAATTGAAATTTACATAATTTTAAGTTTTTAACATATTTTTGTACTAAGATAAAATGTATAAAAGAATTAAGTATTTATATAAATGCTTGTATGTATATTTAGTTTAAAACATTTTAATAATTAGTGGATTACAATAGTAGTTATGTATTTTAGTAACATTTTAATTTTTTTTTGGTGCATAATAAGTTGCCATCTTTAATTGTTTGGTAGTATTTATTTTTTCTGTGATAATCTTAATTTTAAATGACTCGACAAGTAATTGCTATTAATTTCGTAATCGCTTTAAACGTTTCGTCTTGAGTAATACTTATTCAGAGTAATATTTCATCGTAAGGTTTTATATATAACAATAAATCTCTTTATAAAGTGGTCATAAGCATGAGACAATTTTGACAGTAAAATGTAGATGAATGCTTGTCAATAAGCACAATAAGAAGAGCATATTTTTATAGTTCACTTTCAAATGACATGAATGAAATACGTACATTAAAAAAATGTGTCAATAATATAGATTTATAGTTGAGCTAGTTATTTATAAAGAAAAAAAAACATTTTAGTTAAAAGTGATAACAAATATGGCAACTGGCAGTGATAATATTGATAATGCTAACTACTACAGAATGTAAAGAATGTGCACGAGCACAAAAAATACATGTATTCCGTTTGCATTAGTCCGTATTAGGTGTAAATTCTAATAAAAGTGTATACAAATTTATTCATGCTTTTGACTGTACCGTTGAATAATTTGCATACTAAGTAAATCGGTAACTTTTATTGAAATAAAAGGAAAAATTATATTCTTTTAGTAATAATTTTTCTAATGACCAATTTCAAGGACGAATCGTTTAAAAGCGATGTTAATATACAGTAAAACATTGTAAACACTTTGTGTATTGATGTTGTTTCGGTTACTCAATCCGCCTACGAATGATATTAACGCGACGTTCGATACGAAATTAACTAATTTTATTATTATAATCACGTTAGCCGTTTAATTTAAGAGTAGGATGTTCTACCTCTAAACAAAATCATAGTTGATGTACAATATAAACTTTTAACAAAGTTTTGACTTTTCTTTTGTCCTTGTATGGATCCTTTACTAATTTAATGTTTGAGATTGCGAAAATTTTCGTATACTGACAGAATTATCTAGTAGTCCCCGGTACAATGCTTAAATTAAATTTTGCTGACACATACAAATATATAACTTTATGTATAAGACTGCTACCAAGATCTGAAGAGCCCAAACCAACCGCACCTGCAAGTGGTGCACCTGCCGATCAACGGACAAAGCTCTAGCGAACATAACAGTGCCCGGAAAGCGGCAATAGGCTTGCCTTCTATTACGTCGGACCAACTATATAATTAGCGAAGTGTGGTCGTATAACATGCCTTTGTCTACCCCTTCGGGGAAATAGGGGTGGATTGTATGTGTATGTATTAGGTCGGGGAAAAAGTATTTTCGCATAACGTAGGTATAAACTTATTATAATTTTTTTTTGACTGTACTATTTGTGTCTGGCTGGTTTTGGTAACATTAAAAAGGTTCCACTATAAAGAAAAGAAAAAAATAAAAAAAAGTTGTTTCCCGCTATTTTTCATTTGTTTTTCTCTCCGTTAAAATGAGTGAATCTAATGAAGAAATTCGATACATTTTAAAATTTTATTATAAAAAAGGCAAAAATGCAACTCAAGCAGTGAAAAAAATTTGTGATGTTTATGGACCTGATGCAGTGTCAGTAAGAGTAGCACAAATTTGGTTCAAACGTTTTCAGTCCGGAAATTTTGATGTTAAAGATGCACCTCGCTCTGGTCGCCCTGTTACGAATAAAATGGACGCCATTTTTGAAAGAGTGGAGCAAGATCGGCATATTAGTAGTTACGATGTAGCTGAAGAACTGGGAATTGACCACAAAACAGTTTTGACCCGTTTTTGAAGAGATTGATAACTGGCGATGAAAAGTGGATCACGTACGACAAGAACGTGCGAAAAAGGTCGTGGTCGAAAGTTGGCCAGGCTTCACAGACTGTGGCCAAACCTGGCCTAACACGAAATAAGGTGATGCTGTGTGTATGGTGGGATTGGAAGGGCATTGTTTATTATGAGCTTTTACCGCCCGGCAAAACCATCGATTCTGATCTTTACTGCCAGCAACTGATGAGATTAAAGGAAGCAGTCGAGAGAAAACGGCCGGAATTGATCAACAGAAAGGGTGTGGTCTTTCATCACGATAACGCTAGACCACACACATCTTTAGCCACTCAGCAAAAATTAAGAGAGTTCGACTGGGAGGTCCTAGTGCATCCACCATATAGCCCTGACCTTGCGCCTTCAGATTTTCACCTGTTTCGGTCTCTGCAGGATTCTTTAGGTTCTGTAAGGTTGACCTCAAGAGAGGACTGCCAAAACTATTTGTCCCGTTTTTTTGATCAGAAGTCCCAAAGTTTCTACAGTAACGGGATAATGTCTCTGCCCACAAAATGGCAGAAAGTTATTCAACAAAACGGTACATATATATTGTAAATAAATGTAAATAAACTTTGAAAAAAATGTCTTGACTTTTCATACAAAAATACGAAAAGACTTTTTCCCCAACCTATTATAATTAAGAAACTTTGGGACTTCTGATCAAAAAAACGGGACAAATAGTTTTGGCAGTCCTCTCTTGAGGTCAACCTTACAGAACCTAAAGAATTCTGCAGAGACCGAAACAGGTGAAAATCTGAAGGCGCAAGGTCAGGGCTATATGGTGGATGCACTAGGACCTCCCAGTCGAACTCTCTTAATTTTTGCTGAGTGGCTAAAGATGTGTGTGGTCTAGCGTTATCGTGATGAAAGACCACGCCCTTCCTGTTGATCAATTCCGGCCGTTTTCTCTCGACTGCTTCCTTTAATCTCATCAGTTGCTGGCAGTAAAGATCAGAATCGATGGTTTTGCCGGGCGGTAAAAGCTCATAATAAACAATGCCCTTCCAATCCCACCATACACACAGCATCACCTTATTTCGTGTTAGGCCAGGTTTGGCCACAGTCTGTGAAGCCTGGCCAACTTTCGACCACGACCTTTTTCGCAAGTTCTTGTCGTACGTGATCCACTTTTCATCGCCAGTTATCAATCTCTTCAAAAACGGCTCGGTTTCATTACGTCTCAATAATGAATCGCAAATGAGTACACGGTTCATTAAGTTTCTTTGAGTGAGCTCGTGTGGCACCCAAATATCGAGCTTTTTTGTATAACCAACTTTCTTCAAATGGGTCAAAACTGTTTTGTGGTCAATTCCCAGTTCTTCAGCTACATCGTAACTATTAGTAGTATATTAGTATGCCGATCTTGCTCCACTCTTTCAAAAATGGCGTCCATTTTATTCGTAACAGGGCGACCAGAGCGAGGTGCATCTTTAACATCAAAATTTCCGGACTGAAAACGTTTGAACCAAATTTGTGCTACTCTTACTGACACTGCATCAGGTCCATAAACATCACAAATTTTTTTCACTGCTTGAGTTGCATTTTTGCCTTTTTTATAATAAAATTTTAAAATGTATCGAATTTCTTCATTAGATTCACTCATTTTTACGGAGAGAAAAACAAATGAAAAATAGCGGGAAACAACTTTTTTTTATTTTTTTCTTTTCTTTATAATGGAACCTTTTTAATGTTACCAAAACCAGCCAGACACAAATAGTACAGTCAAAAAAATTTTATAATAAGTTTATACCTACGTTATGCGAAAAGACTTTTTCCCCGACCTAATATTTTCCATTATATATGACAAAATAACATTACACAAATAATTAGATCAAGCAGTATCGCATAAACAAAAAACAAAACAACAATAATAATAACAACCACATAGGTAATGTTACCTGTCAAAAGTTACGTTTTGCATTGAAATAAGCCCAAAAAATAAATAAATAATAAGAATAAATATTTTCTAACGATTACACCAATTATTTAGTTCCAAGATAAGTATCATTAAGAACTTGTGTTATGGATACTAAATAACGGATAAACATACATAAATACTATTTTTTTTGTAATTACATACTTAATATACATAGGGAAACACCCAGACCAGAACAAATATTCATGTTCATGCACACAAATATTTGTCCTGTGTGGGAATCGAACCCACGACCTTGGAGCGGAGAGCGGGTATAATCGCCACCACGCCATATCAGTCGTCAAAAAAAATTGTCTTATGCGAAAACTTTTAGCGCTGCTGCGTATTCGATTATTCGGTCGATATGATGTCAATATGACAATAGTATAGTATTATATTATCTGTGCTATGACTCTCCGTTTATACACGTTTGATATTTTAAAATAGTGGTTTACTTGTCCGACAAAAATCATGCTGCATATGGTGTGTCCAAAAATTTTTGATATTTTATTTAAAAATTCAAAAAAAAAATTCATATTCATTTATTCAAGTTTGGCTCAAAAGAGCTCTTATGAACGTCAAAACTTAAAAACTAGCGCGCCCATTCACTGCGGGCGGGAGCTTGATCGTAAAAGAACGGGCAAGAAAATCGTCAAGGTTAGTTTTTTCTCCCGCCAGTTACAAGAATATGTACTTTATGTACTATATGTACTATATGTACTTTATTTATTTGTATTAGTTACACGGGTCTGGCCCAATTACAATAACTAACTCAGTGAGTAATTTTACATGCATATTTAATTAAAGAGGACATTTATATTCACAAAAAGACGACAATTCCCAGCTATCTACGAATATGTCACAGTCAGGGTACTGACACAGGAATGCATTAAGGCCGATGAGTCGGCACTATGACCCCCCGTATATACAAGTTTGTTTTTTTTCAATAATGTTAGTTAAATTAATTTAAAAATAGTAGTCAACTTGTTCGGCAAAAATCATGCTGCGTATGGGGTGTCCACCACCACGAAAATGTCGACGTGTGTCATAGTGACGTCATAACGACAATTCCGGGAACTGGGCATTCGAAAGGGCTGCAAACTCTCACTCGCATTTAAAGTCGTTGTACTGGGGATATACTGTACTATATAGGGATCCTACCAAACCTAAGGAGCTCAGCCAACCTCATCTGCAAGTGGTGCACCTGCCGATCAACGGACGAGGTTCGGGCGAGCAAAACAATGCCCGGTAACAACAAAGCAGCAATAGGCTCGCCACCTATTACGTGGGACCAACTATATAATTGGCGAAGTGTGGGCGTATAATATGCCTCTGCTTACCCTTTCGGGGAAACAGGCGTGAATGTATGTATGTATTGGGGACTATATTACATGGGTAATATAACAGATGTTACACGGTCGAACATTTGGGTATAGGCTTTACAGGAAGTTCTAAAATGCGTTGTTTTTATTCAATGAAGTGGTATATAACGTTTTGGTCGTTGATACGGAAAAGTTTCGAGTTAAGACCACACTTAGACATTTCTCACAGCGCCGTCTAGTCCACCTAGTTAGCACCTAGTAGAAATAGCTCGGAACTTTTTTCATTTCTGACGAGAAGTATTAAGCTAACATGTCCGACAATATGCTGTGTTCACCATATCGATACAAATTAAATTCTTTTGATTATTCTATTCTTTTTTTGTGTTTTGTATTTATATTTTGTAGGTACTTATTTTATGTTAGTATTTTCTGCAACTTGTATTGAATAAACATTTTTCTTTCTTTCTATGAGGAGGGTATACAATTTCTGCACACCCGTGACTTGAAAGGTTAGTTTACAAAAAATAGATTCTCAGATCATGATCCATAATACATGACAGTCTGTGCTATCAAGGTCATCATGGTGCTTCAGGTGCCTGTTGTTGTTCAGGTGCCTGGACTTTTACTCCAGGCAATGCAACGGGGACAATATAATTTTCTTCCAGACATTTTTTTATAATAGGTTGGGGAAAAAGTCTTTTCGTATTTTTGTATGAAAAGTCAAGACATTTTTTTAAAGTTTATTTACATTTATTTACAATATATATGTACCGTTTTGTTGAATAACTTTCTGCCATTTTGTGGGCAGAGACATTATCCCGTTACTGTAGAAACTTTGGGACTTCTGATCAAAAAAACGGGACAAATAGTTTTGGCAGTCCTCTCTTGAGGTCAACCTTACAGAACCTAAAGAATTCTGCAGAGACCGAAACAGGTGAAAATCTGAAGGCGCAAGGTCAGGGCTATATGGTGGATGCACTAGGACCTCCCAGTCGAACTCTCTTAATTTTTGCTGAGTGGCTAAAGATGTGTGTGGTCTAGCGTTATCGTGATGAAAGACCACACCCTTCCTGTTGATCATTTCCGGCCGTTTTCTCTCGACTGCTTCCTTTAATCTCATCAGTTGCTGGCAGTAAAGATCAGAATCGATGGTTTTGCCGGGCGGTAAAAGCTCATAATAAACAATGCCCTTCCAATCCCACCATACACACAGCATCACCTTATTTCGTGTTAGGCCAGGTTTGGCCACAGTCTGTGAAGCCTGGCCAACTTTCGACCACGACCTTTTTCGCACGTTCTTGTCGTACGTGATCCACTTTTCATCGCCAGTTATCAATCTCTTCAAAAACGGCTCGGTTTCATTACGTCTCAATAATGAATCGCAAATGAGTACACGGTTCATTAAGTTTCTTTGAGTGAGCTCGTGTGGCACCCAAATATCGAGCTTTTTTGTATAACCAGCTTTCTTCAAATGGGTCAAAACTGTTTTGTGGTCAATTCCCAGTTCTTCAGCTGCATCGTAACTACTAATATGCCGATCTTGCTCCACTCTTTCAAAAATGGCGTCCATTTTATTCGTAACAGGGCGACCAGAGCGAGGTGCATCTTTAACATCAAAATTTCCGGACTGAAAACGTTTGAACCAAATTTGTGCTACTCTTACTGACACTGCATCCGGTCCATAAACATCACAAATTTTTTTCACTGCTTGAGTTGCATTTTTGCCTTTTTTATAATAAAATTTTAAAATGTATCGAATTTCTTCATTAGATTCACTAATTTTAACGGAGAGAAAAACAAATGAAAAATAGCGGGAAACAACTTTTTTTTATTTTTTTCTTTTCTTTATAATGGAACCTTTTTAATGTTACCAAAACCAGCCAGACACAAATAGTACAGTCAAAAAAATTTTATAAAAAGTTTATACCTACGTTATGCGAAAAGACTTTTTCCCCGACCTAATATATTATAAAAGTCCTCCCAAAAATTAACGAACAACGCTTTAAAATCACGAGCATTATATATATACTAATAACTACAGTTGCTTAAACTTCTAAGGATTACGGCAGCGGTGAAGGCTAAAATTGTTGTTACAAAATAGGATTCAAAAGATAGCCATGACCGTGATAATAATCTGCAACCAACCAAAAGTTCATAGAAAGATAGAGAGAGATAGAAAAGATGATTTAATAACATTCGGGCCAAAAGGCCGTGGTCTTTAGTTTTTACTTTAAAAAAATGACACAACTTGAATGTACATACCGTTATAGTCTGAGAGACAGATAGTGGGGTAGGTATTTGTGGCAAACTGAATTTTTTTCCTTCTTAAATAGTTTAAATGTAAAAATAAATAATCTTGATTGTTTTAACATAAATTACCCACCCAAAAAATTCTCACAAGCCATCCCTTGTCTAAATAAAAAGATAGTAGAATTTTTTGGAATATTTATTATATTTATACAGTGGACCCCCGGTAAACCGGCCCCAGTCTAATCCGCAGCCCCCTGTAATCCGACGTGCTTATCACTATTGAATGTAGGAACACACTCATTATTTTGGAAAATCTTCACAAATAAAGCTGATGCATGATTAAACAGATTGCAACTTGTACGCGCCACTTCATGATAATCTTTTAATTTTAAGCTGTAATTCGTCGAATTGCAGGGTATTCTTTATCAAAAATCCGAAAAATAATGGATTTGGGGTAGTACTCTGTAATCCCTCATGGGGTAGTCATCTGCTCAATTCTCATTGGTCAATCGTTGCGAATCGCGGGCTGCGGCACTCATTTACTTTCGACTTACTCCACGCCGTAGTCCACGTGGCAGACGTTGTTCGGGTTTTGATTTATGAGTTTGTTTATACATATTAATATCGCCTTCTTGTAACAGCCTGTATTTATATATTAGTTCTAATGGGAATTTCCGCGGTACAAGGTAGTCGAAAACAATCAGCGAAAAGTATATAGTGTATAGTCCACAGAGATCAGTTCTTAGATGGTGAACCAAAGTTTTGAGGCATTCATCATCAGCACTTCCTTGCTTCGGAGGGCACGTTAATTCACTGCTCCCGGTTGTGTGGTAGCCGTTCAGGTCAAGTTAGAGCTCCGCGACTCTCACACTGGATAAGCGTGGTGGGCCATGACCTTGGTTCGTGAATAGAAGCCTTAGTGCTTAGTAGTGGAACGTTAATAAACTGCGATGATGCAATATTTTTTTTTTATGTAATGCACAGTTACAAAAAAACATGTACAAAGGCGAGCTTATTTCTATAAGAAATCTCTTCCAGCCAACCCTAGCCGAAGTGTCGGAAATTAGAGTGTGGGATCACAATAAGAAATGATTAATTAATATATGTAAACATTGGGGGAAAAAAAGGTTAGGATAATTGGAACAGTAGATCAAAAAAACAACATATTATGAAATATCAACAACTTTAATGATCGGATATAATACAAGAACAAAATTATAGATAAAGTTAACAAAATATTTTTCGGATGAAGCGAGCGTTCAGGACGTAATGTAGTGAAGTATTATAATAATACAAAATCGTCAATTTCTCATAATAACAAAACATATCAAAAATACATTTAAGTCGGGACCAAAAACATAAACATTCGATTGTCATATATTTTTGATACTGAAACTTCAACAATAATGGGGGAAAAAATTTATATGTACTTTTATTAATTCACGAGAGAAAATTTGTCTTCCATGAAATAACCCCAATTCGTTGTTATAAGTAAACTAATTCTAGAAAGCTACATGAACATTAATACATAATTATTTATACATGAAATCACAAACTAATACGACTAATTTACATTTTGTTGAATAAAACATAAAACACTTCACTTCTGAGATAGACAAATAAACAAAATATTTAAAATTAACAGTGATTCTAAAAAGGCCACTTAATTTGCACTCAATATATTTTATATGACTAAAATAGCCACAAGTTGGATGTGACACTATGTTAGTAGTTGCTTGTTATTGGCCAATAAGCGACTGGGGGTTTAACCGAAGTATTGGCAAGTGTTGGAACAGCCAGTGATCTAGATCACAGCGCGGTGTTAAACGGCATTTGAGAGCCATATTTTGGTATGAATTAAAAACGACAGCGACTATGTGCTAATATATTCGTTATACAGCGTTATTTCTATATTAAAAAAACATGAAAAAATAAAATAATAATTTAATATTATAAATCTAGCTACATATCGTCAACCGCATAACACAGAAGTAAATTTACATATTCACAGCCCTATCAACACTGTCTTCCAAGAATTGACGACTACTATATAACTATATACACGGACCGGGGTCCGACGGTCGACACTCTAAATAGTCAAAACATTGATAACTATAAGCGCCTACGTACAACTTCAAACCTTAACGTCTTTCTAAATGTTTTATAATTTCATTCAAATACTTTTAGATGACGTAAGTAAGAGCGATTTTCAACATATTACTTTATATAACCAAATTTAATGCACCGTTGACTACATATAACAAACCAACAACGTGTAAACGTTACAAATTAGTTCTATTTCTTGCTTACAATTATACTGAAAGAAATTTAAGCAAACTGTAAGGTTTATATGGGAAATAAATTTCTTTAACCTAATATAACGTTACCATGTTATCTGTAGATGACTTTTGATGGCACCACCCCCCTTATACTAACGAGGCACGCGTGAGCTGGAATTATTTAGTTCCTATCTGAATATTTCTAAAGGGAGTGACAAAGGGATGGTGCCCGGATCTTTACTAACTAAGATTACAATATTAATTTTATATTCACTAAATATATCATAACAATATCATATTATAATAGTGGTTTTTTAGTAAACAGTAAAAGTTTTGAGTAACGATAAAGTATCTTAGATTATTATGGGTTTGGTGAAATAAATTTTTGTGATGTCATGTCGTTATATAGGTTGCATGTTGCAACATTGGGGGGTAGAATGACAAAGACAGACTTTTTTAAAAAAAAACTTAAACTTTGTAAAGAACGGGATAAATCTGTAATTAGCAATTAACAACGCACACATTAAGTTATTGAATATTAATTAATTTCTGTTTCATTACGAATGGGAAATAATTATGTGGCGTTTTGCTGATGTCTCAAATTTTCTTCTCAAGTTACTTAATGCACTTTACTTGTCGCCTTTTGTCAGTGAAAATTATAGATTTGAAAAGAATGTATTTTATTTAGTACAAAAATCACATTTATTGGAGTGTTGAATATATAAGTACATTACTCGATAATCATTTATCAAACAATTTAAAATAAAACATTGAATGAAAATATCTAAACAATAATACGGTTCCCAATAACATGGACTCAACTTATAAGATGAAACTATAATTTCACATCTTGTAAACATTTATCATGTTTCCAATGTAAAATAACAAAGATCACGAAAATATGAGGTAAATAATTTTACTTCCATAACTTAAAATTTTTTATATTATAAAAAAGAACTATTTTTTATTATACAAACAGACAACACTACGCTATAGAACATTATTGCAATTATTTATACAATAATCTAAGCACTAGAAAATGATTTGTGATTAAAGGTAAAGTCTAACACAGTATTAGGGTGCGCTAACTAACGTCAAAGTGTTGCACCTTAATGCTCTGTAATAAGAGTTAATTTTGAACAGACATGTTATGTCATGATGAGGCAGCGGGCACACTTTGCATGATTGAAAACTAGATAATATGTAAGTGCTGAAGCTTGTTAAACCATCAACTTTATGTAGGATGTTGATTTGATTTGATTTTATTTTAATAATCAGTGTCAGTGTCAGTGTGTAATAATCAGAGGTAAGTCAGCTAAAATAAACGCGAGTAAAATAGAGCAAACATTTTAAGTAGATCCAATTTTCAAATTTTAATGACAATCACAAGTGAACCATCCAAAAGCGTTACTTAAAACCCAATTATATAACATAAATCAAGCGCTTAATTTGACCCATTTCAATATAGGAAGTGGAGAAAGAGGTTATAATACTTGAGAGCAAGATTATCGATCGCTCGAAGCCGTTTAAAACCGTTAAAATTACTGTTCCGAGAAGATTTAAACAGTCAAAGTCTAACGATTGTTTATTTCAGATGTTTTCGGAGATATCAGCAGTTTCCGAGTTTTCCCGAGGTCATCCGACGCCGGCCGAGCGTCCCCGACGACAGCCGAGTGGGGCCGCCCGCTCAGAGCGAGTCGCGATGCCACACCCAGGTGCGCTTGGTGTGGTCGAAGCGGTGCGCCAGCCACTGAGCCTGGAGTAACTCAAGCCGGTCTTGGGATAGGTATAGAGGTTTACCGCGTCTGAAAAACATTCGTCATTTATTTAAAACCAAATCTCATTTAAGTCCGAATAATGGGCACACACCGAGGTTAGATGAGAGGGATCAGGTCAAACTCCACTACACTAAGGCTAGGTTTCCACCAGAGTATGTGCTAGGATGCGTTGCGAGGGATGTGTTTGCTAAGAACCAATAAAATCGCTGCGCTGAGCGAAGTTAAATAAATAATACAGTACAAACATACAAACGCAAATTTAAGGAAGCAAAAAAGTGGAGAGCCCTATGGCAACTCTAACTTGGATTAAGGAGTCCCACAAATCAAATTGAGCCTTTCAAAGCACATAAGCGCTTTGTATCAAATGTTATAATGAATACTACTTTGGTGAATCTTGCTTAACTTTGTTCGCGGAGTTAGCAGGAGCGCTTGATTCGAAGCATGATTTGACGACCGATATGGCGTGGAGGTCAGTATACCTACACTTCTCTCCAGAGGTCGTGGGTTCGGTTCCCACACAGGATGTGCATGAACATAAATATTTGTTCTGGTCTGGGTGTTTTCCTATGTATATTAAGTATGTATTTACAAAAAAAAAGTATTTAAGTATGTTTTTCCGTTGTTTAGTATCCATAACACAAGTTCTTAATGATACTTATCTTGGAACTAAATAATTGTGTAATTGTCAGAAAATATTTATGAGTATTTTTAGGTTTTTTTGCAGCGACTTACAAAAAAGCTGTGGCGAGTTACTATTGCTAGCTTGCTAATGTTACTATAAGTCGAAGGCAGACGCTAAATGCAATTACGAACGCCGCCATTGGGACCAGTTAATTTTTTGGTTGCCAACATGCCTGTCTTTTAGCACCTGTTGGTTGAAATTTTACTTTTGACCGATCTGGTATTGGTGAAATTTACCAAAAACTGGCGGTTGCCTGCGCAGCTTCAATCGTAGACAAAATAAAGAAATCGGCAGGTAGTGACTTAGCGCATAAGCGCGAGCGAAGCTTTGCCGCGTTTCTACAGTTTCGCAGAAACTCCCCCCCCCATGCCGCAGTTTGGTTGAGACCCGATGTGTTTCTGCGCATCTAAGATGTATGTATATTTTAGGACTATCATTTTATCTTATTTAAGTTACTTTCAATTTAAGCTGAATTATTTTGTAAACTAAGTTACTCAATAACCTGTTTTTTTATGTAATGGAAGAGCGGGGCTTTCTAATATAGACGTTTTTGTCTAAAACGAGACTCCATCTACTAGCTAATTTGTACTGTACTTGAAAAAGTTTTTTTTTTTTATTTTTGTTTTTGCGGGCTGTACTCACTTGAGGTCCCGATCCTCCTCGTCGTAGTCGTCCAGGTAGAGGCTGCCCCAGAGGCAGGCGCGGCGCCCGCGGATCACGATGATGTACGTCGACGTCACCACCAGGAAGATGCCCGTGCCGCCGCCGCATTCCGTCGCGTGCTGACAGCCACAGAGGGTTACTCATTAATACTGCTATCGGACTTCTTGGCGGGAAAGTGAAGCGTCATGTCTGCAGTTTTGTTTTATTTTCTAAAATTTGTGATATTTCTAACATTAATGTGTAATAACGGTGGATTATTAACCGTTAAGTGTTTGTGAATATATATGAGTATTGGTAAATCAAACAAAGCAGTGCAACATCACTTTTCAAATTCTCTCAAGGAGTTCTTGTGAGATCTCAGTATAGTCCCACATCTTTACTGAGGACTCAAGGGGCTCAGGGGAGGGTATCTCATTTACTATTTATCATCTTTATCATGTCTCATTCTCATTTACTATGAATTATATATTATTAATATATCACTAACTTGACACTGGTTAGATGTGCTAGACGCACGAAGCCATTATTTAAAAGAAGAAATACTGCTATCGAGTACTTCCGACTAATTGAAAAAAATATATTTATAGGTAATAGTTTATTATTGACGAATGAAAAAAATAATAATTATATAATGTTATACAAATAGTAGCTACACCTCAATTTCACGACCGATATGGCGTGTTGGCGAGTATACCTGCTCTCCGCTCTAAGGTCGTGGGTTCGATTCCCACACAGGATAAATATTTGTGTGCATTAACATGAATATTTGTTCTGGTCTGGGTGTTTCTCTATG
Organism: Musotima nitidalis; assembly: GCA_949126915.1. Lineage (NCBI taxonomy): Eukaryota > Metazoa > Arthropoda > Insecta > Lepidoptera > Crambidae > Musotima > Musotima nitidalis. The sequence goes on from OX421425.1 coordinate 17,656,011, forward strand.
TATGTATATTAAGTATTTATTTACAAAAAACAAAATAGTATTTATGTATGTTTATCCGTTATTTAGTATCCATAACACAAGTTCTTGATACTTATCTTGAAACGAAATACAGTGGACCCCCGGTAGTCCGACAAACATTTTGCAGGGCAGTGTCGGACTATCGAATTTGTCGGATTATAGAGTACTGCCTAAGAAGACCCCCTATAGTCCGAATTTTTAGTCCGAAGAGTACCTTGTAATCCGACAAATTACAGATCCAATGATAAGATTCTTTATATTATATATATGTACTCTGAAGTACAAATCATACTTCATTATGTATGTAAAATTTAGTAACCGTAAAGCACCGCTATCCTCACGTAGTCAAATTCAAACTAAACAATCAGACTCAAAACAATAGCCTACGCGTCGAGCGCAATAGTGATGGTGGGTACAAGTTGTAACTTGTTCAATCATGAATTAGCGAATACATATTATCAAAAAATATTCAATAATAAATAAGTAATAGACCATGTCGGATTACAGGGGGTGCCGGATTAGACAGGGGCCGGATTACCGGGGGTCCACTGTAATTGGTGTAATTGTTAGAAAATATTTATTTATTTATTGTTTGCTTTCTTCTCACTAACGCTATGAAAGATACAATGACAGTTAAAACAAACTTAAAAAGACACTTTTTTTCTGTCATTATGACAGTGCTAAATCTGATTGATGGGGGGTTACTTATTACAACATCTAAACATTTCGAAGATACGATTCTGCTCGAGACACACGAGCGTGCCGCACAGCAGACACACTACACACGACCCACCTGCACCGCCTCGGCGACCTGCTGCCGCCGACAGCACGCCTGCTTGAGACACACGAGCGTGCCGCACAGCAGACACACGGAGGCCTCCTTGGGCACGGCGCCGCACTGGCTGCAGACACACTACACACGACCCACCTGCACCGCCTCGGCGACCTGCTGCCGCCGACAGCACGCCTGCTTGAGACACACGAGCGTGCCGCACAGCAGACACACGGAGGCCTCCTTGGGCACGGCGCCGCACTGGCTGCAGACACACTACACACGACCCACCTGCACCGCCTCGGCGACCTGCTGCCGCCGACAGCACGCCTGCTTGAGACACACGAGCGTGCCGCACAGCAGACACACGGAGGCCTCCTTGGGCACGGCGCCGCACTGGCTGCAGACACACTACACACGACCCACCTGCACCGCCTCGGCGACCTGCTGCCGCCGACAGCACGCCTGCTTGAGACACACGAGCGTGCCGCACAGCAGACACACGGAGGCCTCCTTGGGCACGGCGCCGCACTGGCTGCAGACACACTACACACGACCCACCTGCACCGCCTCGGCGACCTGCTGCCGCCGACAGCACGCCTGCTTGAGACACACGAGCGTGCCGCACAGCAGACACACGGAGGCCTCCTTGGGCACGGCGCCGCACTGGCTGCAGACACACTACACACGACCCACCTGCACCGCCTCGGCGACCTGCTGCCGCCGACAGCACGCCTGCTTGAGACACACGAGCGTGCCGCACAGCAGACACACGGAGGCCTCCTTGGGCACGGCGCCGCACTGGCTGCAGACACACTACACACGACCCACCTGCACCGCCTCGGCGACCTGCTGCCGCCGACAGCACGCCTGCTTGAGACACACGAGCGTGCCGCACAGCAGACACACGGAGGCCTCCTTGGGCACGGCGCCGCACTGGCTGCAGACCCGCTCGTGGTAGTACGTGAACAGCCGGTCGTAGTCCCGCGGCAGCGCCAGCAGCGTCGGCGGCGCCCACGACACGTGCAGCGACCGCAGGATGCGACGAACCTGCGAGCACACAGCACGACCACTTTATAATCTACCACTTGAGTCTTCTTGGTGGGAAAGAGCAGCGTCATGTCTGCAGTTTTGTTCTATTTTAAAAAAAAATGTTATTGTTCAAACATTAATGTGTAATAACGGTGGATTATTAACAATCAAGTGTTTGTGAACGTACATGAGTGTTGGTAAGTCATTTAACATATAGACTCGCTGCAATCTCTATACTCAATAAATACACCTTGATAATAAATAAGAGCTTTTTATCAAATTAATTTGAAAATAATACGGTAGTCATAAAAATTTATATTTTATAACGCATGCTTAAAGGAACATCGGCTCATTAATAGATAGGTCAGTTTTGAGTTACGTACTTATACAGTCTTTTAATTTTTTTACTGAGATCGATTCAATGTTAATCAAACGGTTAAAACACAACAAGAATTACTAATTAATAAATCAGTACCAATTTAATGCGCTTACAAGTGGGACAAGTATTCTTTAAAAGATCTTCTTTTCCCAAAAATCGTCTTTTTTGAGTTAAGTCACTATTCCATTAAGCATGCTATACCTATATCATCTTTATTACCACTCATTCTCAATAATATGAATTAAATATTATTAATCTATCTATGACTTGACAATGGCTAAATGTACAAAGCCATCCCTTTAAAACTTTTCAGTTCAATGAGTACACAGTTTCATATATTATAATGGAAAAAAATTACAAAGTGCTACATTAAAGAAGAAAGACAAATGAAGGAAAATTTTAAGAGAACGCCCAATGAAAATTTCCTAAAAGTATTAAAAAAAAATGGTTTCGAAAAAGCTAAGATTCGAAGTAATAGCGACTGTGCGTTAGTGTTCGTTTCTACAATAAATCCCAAGCAATATTCAGCAATTAAGCCTGAATAAATTTAAATTAACAATAAAACGCAAGCTGTCTTCAAATACTATTCTATCAAAGACTATATGGCAGATAAAAATGCTGGGAATTAAATTTCCGTTTCACACAGGCTATTCTCATATGAAAGACTTAGAACATGATTATTGTTAATGTTATATTATATAGCTTCACAGAAAAATGAATAAGTACCAAACCAACGGTTAAATTTAAAAGAGCACATAGCCTGTGAGTTCCTTGCCAGTTCTTCTTACAGAGCGGTGGCTCGGAACTGGCACTTAGATTCAATTACACTTAATTATTTTTTGTTTTTATAATTATAATTGTTTGGTGCATATAAGTGAATCTAAGCTGCGTGATTTCAGTGTAATAATATTTCGAGTATTTTTTGTACTTATATTTACCTTGTATTTTGACGACTTTTGACGTTTATATTTACTTTTGACGTTTTTAAGTAAGCTTACAAGTAGTATACTCAATAAATGATATTTGATTTAGATTTTGAATAATATGTACTCTACACATGCAAATAAGCATTGCATTATCTGTCGTCAATTATAACGTCAGCGCGCGTTATTTCTAAGCGCTATCAAGCTTGTTATCATTGGCCCTGCGGAATTGACGGCCCTGTCCTAGCTAGCTAGCTCCTGCCCTGTCCTAGATAGCTCCTGCCCTGTCCTAGTTAGCTAGCTCCTGCCCTGTCCTTGCTAGCTCCTGCCCTGTCCTAGCTAGCTAGCTCCTGCCCTGTCCTAGATAGTTCCTGCCCAGTCCTAGTTAGCTAGCTCCTGCCCTGTTCTTGCTAGCTCCTGCCCTGTCCTAGCTAGCCCCTGCCCTGTCCTAGCTAGCCCCTGCCCTGTCCTAGCCCCTGCCCTGTCCTAGCTAGCCCCTGCCCTGTCCTAGCCCCTGCCCTGTCCTAGCTAGCCCCTGCCCTGTCCTAGCCCCTGCCCTGTCCTAGCTAGCCCCTGCCCTGTCCTAGCTCCTGCCCTGTCCTTGCTAGCTCCTGCCCTGTCCTAGCTAGCTAGCTCCTGCCCTGTCCTAGATAGCTCCTGCCCTGTCCTTGCTAGCTCCTGCCCTGTCCTAGTTAGCTAGCTCCTGCCTTGTCCTTGCTAGCTCCTGCCCTGTCCTAGCTAGCTAGCTCCTGCCCTGTCCTAGATAGCTCCTGCCCTGTCCTAGATAGCTCCTGCCCTGTCCTAGTTAGCTAGCTCCTGCCCTGTTCTTGCTAGCTCTTGCCCTGTCCTAGCTAGCCCCTGCCCTGTCCTAGCTAGCCCCTGCCCTGTCCTAGCTAGCCCCTGCCCTGTCCTAGCCCCTGCCCTGTCCTAGCCCCTGCCCTGTCCTAGCCCCTGCCCTGTCCTAGCTCCTGCCCTGTCCCAGCTAGCCGTTGCCCTGTCCTAGCTAGCTGCTGCCCTGTCCCCGCCCCCCGCCCCCCCCCCCCCCCCCACTGACCGCGAGCTGGCCGCGATGCGCCGCGCCGGCCAGCTGGCGCGCCCAGCCCCAGGCGCGCGCGGGCGCGGCGGGCGCGCGGCGCTCCACTCGCTCCACTGCATGCTGCTGCCCTGTCCCCGCCCCCCCGCCCCCCGCCCCCCCCACTGACCGCGAGCTGGCCGCGATGCGCGGCGCCGGCCAGCTGGCGCGCCCAGCCCCAGGCGCGCGCGGGCGCGGCGGGCGGCAGCGGGCGCGCGGCGCTCCACTCGCTCCACTGCATGCTGCTGCCCTGTCCCCCCCCCCCCGCCCCCCCCCCACTGACCGCGAGCTGGCCGCGATGCGCGGCGCCGGCCAGCTGGCGCGCCCAGCCCCAGGCGCGCGCGGGCGCGGCGGGCGGCAGCGGGCGCGCGGCGCTCCACTCGCTCCACTGCATGCTGCTGCCCTGTCCCCCCCCCCCCGCCCCCCCCCCACTGACCGCGAGCTGGCCGCGATGCGCGGCGCCGGCCAGCTGGCGCGCCCAGCCCCAGGCGCGCGCGGGCGCGGCGGGCGGCAGCGGGCGCGCGGCGCTCCACTCGCTCCACTGCATGCTGCTGCCCTGTCCCCCCCCCCCCGCCCCCCCCCCACTGACCGCGAGCTGGCCGCGATGCGCGGCGCCGGCCAGCTGGCGCGCCCAGCCCCAGGCGCGCGCGGGCGCGGCGGGCGGCAGCGGGCGCGCGGCGCTCCACTCGCTCCACTGCATGCCGTCGGTGACCAGCTCCAGGTAGTAGACCAGCCGCACGAACTCCTGCCGCGGCGCCTCGATCTCCGGCAGCTCCATGCTGTACAGGTGGTGCCGCAGCAACGCAGCCACCCGCAGGAACGGCAGCAGCAACTCCTGCAGCTGGAACGGAACGTCCCATTATTCGAATACTACTTCCGACTATCACACATAATTGTCATCTAGATGTATCATTAAATTATAGCAATCCAAAAAAGGTGTGAGCATAATAGTGTACGAAAATCCGCAAAAGTTCAGTCTATAGCTATAGGGGTATATAATAATTATAATAATAATTATTATTATTTATTTATTTCATAAACAAAAATACATTTGTGTTGAAATGTTACAATTTTTGGTACCACAATAATACTTGTCATTATTAAATTAAAAAACAAACTCAGATTACATTATACTAATGTCCAAAATTAATACGTCATTCTCACAAAAATATATAAACAACTAATAATTTCAACTGTAATTATCTATTTACTTCCTTTTGTCACTCATATATCGCAGTAAACAATAGTATATCGCAGGTAGACTTTAGAACAATCCCTTTTACGAAACGTGATAACAATATGATGACCATGTGAAACATACCTGTGCCTCCAATTCATGTTCCGGCGGGGCCACCGCAGCCGCCCCGGGGGCCGCGGGACCGTCTTCGGTGAACAGCTCGGAGCCAGCCAGTGCGCCCAGTAGAAGCCGGGCCGCGCCCCGCAGCGAGCCCCCGCCGCCCCCCGCGCCCGCCCCCGCCCCCCCGGCCGCGGCCCCGCCCCCTCCCGCGCCCAGTGCCGCGCGCCCCTCAGCCGTGCTACTGGCCAAGAGTTGACACACCACTTGGTAGTATGACAAAGCGTATAGCGTTTGCACAATGCGGGTGAAGTGTTCTGTAAACAGAAATTCATTATATTATTTTCTGTTATATTTAATTGGCACAACTATAGCCTGCAACTTCAACCTTTAAATTGAATATGTAAAATAAATAATCCAGATTCCTTAAATTTGTGGTCTTACAAAACAGTATAACATAGAAGTAAAGAAAAAAGTGTGGCTTTAAAAATTCTAAAAAAACAGCCAGGTCCTCATGCATTAGGGTACTTTAGGAGAAGCATAGGACAAGTTATCAGCTACAAATACTTGTCAAAAAATGTCCAGCATTTCTCAGACCAATTTGTCACAAAATGCTATACTTACGGATAAGGGGTTGCGGCTGTATAAGCAGCAGCAATTGCAGTAACAACGCAGTAGGATCCCTCAACAACAGAGGCACGATCCGCGTCCCCGTCGAGGCCAGCACGGGCTGCGCGCTCTCAGCTGACCCCTCGGAAGCTTCGGCCTCCTCGTCCTCTGGTACCAGAGCCGTCCATGTTTCGGCCGCGCCGAATTCCGCACCCGCCGCTTGAAGGGCACGCAAGTGGGTACCTGCGACTACCATCAACGGTACTGGAAAGAAATATAATTCAATTAGTTTAATTCAAATAAATATTTTTCTAACAATTACACCAATCATTTAGTTCCAAGATAAGTTTTATTACGAACTTGTGTTAATATCCATAATACTAAATAACGGATAAACATACATAAATACTATTTTTTTGTAAATAAATAATTAATATACATAGGAAAACACCCAAACCAGAACAAATATTCATGTTCATGACACACAAAGATTTGCCCTGTGTGGGAATCGAACCCACGGAGCGGGGAGCGGAGAGCGGGTATACTCGCCACCACGCCATATCGGTCGTATAAACCCGCGGCAGAGGACCACCGCTCTAAAGATGGACAGATGATACGGCAGCAAGTCGGTATCAATTAGATGGGTGTGGCGGCAGACCGAAGACGGAATCTTCAAGAGCTGCGATAATTGAAATAATAAATGCCTTCTTTTTATGGCTTCTGGTATTTTTAATACCATAATGAAATTTTGTGCTAGCGTCATTCGTCACACTAAAAGTATATGGTCCCGTCTATTTTACACCAGTTGCAGTAGTCACCTAGACAGGCGTTAGGCGACTTGTATCGCAATTGAGGTTGGTGCGCACTAGAGAGGCCCCGAAGGTGCCGATAGAGCTACAGCTGCAGTAGTCACCTAGACAGTCGTCTCGCGGCTTGTACCGCGGCCTGTGCGCGGCCAGTAGTGCGCCGCCCCGCTGCAGCAGTTCGCACTCGAGGTTGGTGCGCACTAGAGAGGCCACGAAGGTGCCGATGGCGGCGCCGGAAGTGCCGTATCGCTGCCGGAGCTTGGTTCCCGCCGTCGACGTCATGTCCTCCATCGCTTTGCCCATGGCCTCTGATAGTCGACTTGGAGTCTGTGGAATATAATTATTCTGAAATATTATACATACCCACACCACATAGCAGATAACTACAATGTAAAGATAAAAAACAATTTTACAAATGTAGACAAATGTGATAGTTATTGACGTTTTTTCACTGTGGTGCTATAAAAATGATTGATGACTGAGTTAACAGTATCAACTGAGACGTGAAGCCATAAATCATCAAATCAAAATAGTTTATTGCGAACACAGGTTACAGGAGAGGTGTTACAGTACAGGTTAAGATCTAGCTGTGGTCTGCCTCATGGGCGTACAATAGTTGCGATTTCATATAACACAAAAACAGATTTTATGGATATTAAAATAATTTTCCTAAGGTATGTCTCATTGAAATCTACATAACGTATTCATGTCTTCTTTTTTTTTTGGGACGGAAAATCATCAAATGACCTTCTTTCGCTGTGGGTGGAGCGGGAGGGTGTGTCAGACTTCTACTGACTAAAAACCATCCATGTTCCTTCTTTTGAGCCCGTACGTACCGAGAACAGTCCGGCAACCCCGGCAGGCTCTCTGTGTGCTGACATCTCTAACGTATTCATGCCTAGGATGGACTCACCGGCTGCGGGCCCCGATCCCTCAGTAACGCCAGTATCGCGGGCACCGCGGGCGTGGCGGCTGCGGCGGCAGGTCTCGGTGGCGGGGGGGCGCGGGGCAGCACGGTGTTGGCGAGCTGCCGACACACGGGGCAGAGGAACTCCCCGCGGTCCACGTGCAGGTTGTGGGGCCGCTGGGGCGCTGCCAGCGACCGCAGGTACAGCTGCAGGCAGCGCAGGTGCAGGTGGTGGCCGCACGACGCCACGTGCACCCCTCCTTCCCAACCCACGTTCACGCTCATCAGCCAAGACTCCTTGCAACAAACAAACGACTCATTTTATTGCTTGGTACACATATATCGGGCAAAAGATCGATGTAATTTTCTTCACAACCTCTGGAGTGAAGTGCAGGTATACTGACCTCAACGCCATATCGGTCGTCGAAATAACCTTCACAATAATGTCACAAAAGTTAGTTGATTGTGTTGTATATTAATTTGTCGGTAATCTTAACGAAAAAATAAATATATAGCGTGTAAAATATAATATGTTTTTTTTTTGTAAATACATACTTAATAATATACATAGGAAAACACCCAGACCAGAACAAATATTCATGTTTGTATACACAAAGATTTGTCCTGCGTGGGAATCGAACCCACGACTTTAGGAGCGGAGTGCGGGTATAATCCCCTCTACGCCATATCGGTCATCAAAATGATCATGTTGACCTTAAAGGCAATAAAGTATATTTTATTTTATTATTTTATACAACAGCATGTGAAAATGGGCATGTTCCAGTGAGTGTTACCTGGTCAAAGTGTGCGTGCAACTCGTCATGAAGTCTGTAGTGATGTGCGGCGGCGGCGGTGTCCCGCTGGGCCGCCAATCGAGCTCGTTCCGCTTCGGACAGCGCCAGGCGAGCGGTCCCACCGCCGGCCCGTCTTCTGTGGCCCAGCACCGATGTCGACTGGCGATACAAAACAACTCATTGAAGATCCTAACTAACTAGGCAGCGGCACGTAAGTGTAGCGATTAACAAAATTTGGAAGGGATAGCTGCGCATAGAGTGAGTGAGAGAGTACGACTGGAGAGCCAATGAGCGCTTACGCACGCCCTTTCTCTCCCTTGCGATACCTTATTTTCGACTACTGCGCATAAACGGTCAGCGCTAGACTTTCGTGCCGCCTACTATATAAATGCGAAAGTAACTCTGTCTGTCTGTCTTTTGTTCACGCCTAAACTACTGAAACGATTTGAATGAAATTTGGTACAGACATAGTTTAGAACTCGAGAAAGGACATAGGATAGTTTTTATCCCGAAAATCCCGCAGTAGCGGGAACTCCTCAAAAATCCCGCGTGATCGGAAACTATGTGGGTAAAACCAAAAATCTGCCGGAAGTCACTATTTCACGCGAACGAAGTCGCGGGCAAGAGCTAGTACTAAATAAAACTTTGACGCCAACAAAGAAAAGACATGTCGTTACTTCGATTTTCCCAGCTGATTATTCATTAAATAAAAAATCTGGGGTAAAACTTTTGACACACTTAACGATGACTAAATAAGAGAAACGCTGCATAATTACACGTTTCCCGCCTTGGCATTGAAATTATTAGGCTGCGTTAGCAGTCATGACGTAGTGCGTCAGGGGGGGAGGGAGGAATGTGTCGGTACCTGAAGCAATGCCACCAAGCCGATGGGGTCGTGTGTGGAGGCAGGCGCGGTGGTATTACAGATGACGCAATCGTAATGCCTCTCCGGCGCGGCGTCATCGTCCCAGTCCATGGCGTCATGGCTGGTGGCCTGGACGTGGGACATGAACTGCTGTTGTTTGCGCGCGAACTCTCTCATCACGGCTGCCTGTCGGTCGCGCGCCTTCCTCGATCGCTCTTCTTTTTCGCGACGTTCTCTGTGAAGGTAATAACAAATGTTTGCAAAACTACTACAATATGCTAACTTGTGAAGTAACCATGCTTAACCTTTAGTTATAGCTATATTTATCTTTATATTTAGTATGTTTATCCGTTCTTTAGTATTCATAAAACAAGTTCTTAGTGATAAACTAAATAATTGGTGTGATTTATAGAGAATATTTATTTATTATTATTATTTATATTTTAGGAAAGAGTACTTTTGTTGCTGTAATAAAGATTTATAGTAATTTACCGAGAGATATTAAAGGTTTGGAGAGTTTTAAGTGTAGGAAAAATGTTACTATAGTTTGAAAATGTTTTTATATTATAAATGGTGACATAATTGATTGATCTGATGTCGTATTAATAAAATCTTAATGTAACCAAGCAATTAAAATGTTTTTTTAATTTCTCAATGTGTTACCGGCTATATTGTGTGTTCGAAATGGGCACCTGTTGATGTACCATAATACTTGATAATCTTATGTTCACAATTATGACAATAAACAGATATTCTATTCTATTTGGACGACCGATATGGCGTGGAGGTCAGTATACCTACACTTCTCTCCAGAGGTCGTGGGTTCGATTCCCACACAGGACAAATCTTTGCGTGCATGAACATGAATATTTGTTCTGGTCTGGGTGTTTTCCTATGTATATTAAGTATGTATTTACAAAAAAAAAAGTATAAATGTATGTTTAGTATCCATAACACAAGTTCTTAATGATACTTATCTTGGAACTAAAAAATTGGTGTAATTGTCAGGAAATATTTATTTATTCTAGTGAAAAGTGTTCACAATATTGCCATCATAAACTAATCCTTATGCAAAATAAACATTAAAGGCAGCAAACAAAAAAAATACTGCTAAACCAATACCATACTTTCATATATCACTAGAGGAAGTTTTCGGATGTGAAAACATCATTATCTTTTCAGCCATATCAAGATAAGCTTTTAGCTTTGAACGTTGATGTGCCGCATCAGACATGCAGGCTCCCCGCCGCCCTGGCTGGGCCATCGGTAGGCGGTCGGTTGGTAAAATGAAGATTTATACAAAAAATAAATACAAACCTAGCCCGCTGCTCCGCTTGCCTCTCCCTCTGGTCGGGCCATAAATTCTGCCGGACGTGTTGGATAGAGGCGGCGCACCTCGCGTCTAGTTTCGCCAACGAACGTAGGACTTGGCCGATGAAGTGTGGTCCGTCTCCTGTATACAACAGATACATTAGTTTTAAGCAAGTGATGGATTAAAAATATCTTTGTAACAATTCCCGCGCTACTATAATTTCCCGAAAAATCGAGAAACTATTCAACACAACACAGGGCATCTTCAGGTAATATAGGAGCCTCAGAACAACGATGTCTTCACGACCAACGCTGAAACGAGAGTCACTTGCTTACAATGGATTTCCGCAAAGTAACGCCTGAATCAATAGATTAATAAATTACATTAGTTTTACTCTAATACACACACATACGCCCTGTAATATTAACAACTCTTGATGCTGTAACCTCCGAGCTTTTATAATTTAAGGTTCACCAAGAATGCGCATCTCAAGTAAGACTAGTCAGAGTAGCTCTTCAAAGTGGAAGAAGAAATGAACAGGTTTAGCTAGGACGTAATGGGCGTACTTTGTAATAAACAAAATAAGATTTAAAGTTAGACCAGGTTTTAACTAGTGCTGTCGCTGTCTTAATTTTATCCAAAAAAAGTAACAGCACTAGTTTCAAAGCTTGTTCAACTTTCGATATTGTTTTATAATAAGCTCCAATGTGTCTAATAGACAAATTATAAGGATCCTACAAAGACCTAAGGAGCCCAAGCCAATCTCACCTGCAAGTGGTGAACCTGCCGATCAACGGACGAGGCTCTGGCGAGCATAACAGTGCCCGGTAAGCGGCAATAGGCTCGCCACCTATTACGTAGGACCAACTATATAATTGGCGAAGTGTGGGCGTAATATATGCCTCTGCCTACCTTTCGGGGAAACAGGCGTAAATGTATGTATGTATGTGTCTATTAGAATATAACGATTTCGTATATAGGACATGATAACTTTAAAATCTGGGTACATGTTTTTATATAAGAAGAGCGTTTCTCGATGACTTAACGCTTGAGGCTAATGCCAGAGGCGCAAAGTAGTATATGCCTCATATATGTCACAAAAAATACTGTAATATTTTCTTGGATCCATCGGTGTAGTTAGCGAAGAGGAACGGGGGGCGGGGTTAAATCTAGAAGATTTTTACAATACTCTATAGTAGTTCCCGTGAAAGACACTTTTCATAGCAAACGACGACGTTTCAGTGTAAAATACTTAATATGTTATCTCGGCTTAAAGTGCCCGACAATTAAGTTCGACAAAGGGCTTGTCGCGAACGCCGCTTGCTTGCACCATCACTCCCCGATCGCCCGAATGCACATCGGCCTTAATGCTTTCCTGTGGAGGGACCCTGACTGTGACATATTCGTAGATAGCTAGGAATCAATCCAGCCAAAATTGTCGTCATTTTGTGAATATAAATGTCCTCTTTAAATTATATTTTTAACTTTAAATTCATGTAAAATTACTCACTGAGTTAGTTATTGTAATTGGGCTAGACCCGTGTAACTAATAAAATCTCGAAAAGTCTTTCGTTTCAGCGTTGGTCGTGAAGACATTGTTATTCTGAGGCTCCTATCTTACCTGAAGATGCCCTGTGTAAGGGCGAAACACGTGTGGTGTTGAATAGTTTCTCGATTTTTCGGGAAATTATAGTAGCGCGGGAATTGTTACAAAGATATTTTTTATCCATCACTTGCTTACAATGGATTTCCGCAAAGTAACGCCTGAATCAATAAATTATTTACAAATAAATAAATTTTAAAAAAAATATTTACAATCGTTATACATCCTAACTAAAACCAATTTCACTACAATAAAACTAGATATAAATCTGCAATCGATGCTTCATTAAATGTAAGTTACTACAATGACTCACCGATAGGCTCGTGAACCTCCGGCGCGGGCTCGTCGAGTGAGAACGAGTCAAGTTTCCCGGACAGCTGCGAGTGGAGTTTCATCAGCAGCGAGATTATGGACTCGTTCACCGGGATCGAGTCATCCGCCTGTTGGGTGTGTAATTCAACCTGTTCAATAAACGCTATGTATTACTAACTACACATCATCATTATCATCACAGCCCATTAACGTCCCACTACTGAGCACGAGCCTCCTCTCACATATCAAGGTGCGGATTGGCGGAGGCAGGTGTATCGCGTCCTGGTGTTAGAATTTTTCAAGCCTCCAATTAGGCCTCTAACATGGCTTAGCGACCATTACATTTAGTGATAACCGGGACCAACAGATTAACGTGCCTTCCGAAGCACGGAAGCGCTCGATATCAAATGCCACACAAAGGGTCACCCATCCAAGGACTGACCTCTGTAAACTCTGCTATACTTCGGTGATCGTTTCCGACCACCCAGCACCGCAGAGCTACGAGCGCTTCTCATACATACTATTAAATATACACATATAAATCTTATCACCATATTGATATGCGCTATAACTAGACTTGACTGAAATTAGGAGGTAAATATAATAAATTCGCAATTTTGACATTTCAAATTTAATTATATCTTATTATATTATGAATTATAAATGTAGTTCTCTTTTAAAAATGTATGTGTAATTTAATTAAAATTTGCATGCCACCGATGTTAGCTGAATGAGAGGAGCTTTATTTAATTGTACAAGAACTGTAATGTACCTCAATCAAGTGCAAATAAAGTATTCTATTTTATTCTTATGCAAGGCTAGGACAATCTCCCAACTCAATCGTAGGGTTTAAATAAAAGAAATTTTTGACATTTGTGGCTTTTGATATCTTTGAAAGCTTATTATTACTGTATGATTTTTATTTGGAATAGATCAGAGTTCTCTCAAGAAAGAGATTAGAGCTTTTACCCAGTCAAACATGCCTGGAGATCGCGGCCCAACCTGTCGTTTATGTCGTAAGTCATAAACAATGCACTACATTTAACACCGTTATCAGCAGGTGTAAAGGGATCCTCCTACCAAGACCTAAGGAGCCCAAGCCAAACTCACCTGCAAGTGGTGCACCTGCCAATCAACGGACGAGGCTTTGACATAAAAGTGCCCGGTCAGCGGCAAAAGGCTCGCCACCTATTACGTGGGACCAACTATATCATTGGCGAAATGTGGGTGTATAATATGCCTCTACCCACCCCCTTTGGGAAAACAGGCGTGAATTTATTATGTATGTATGTTATCAGCAGTCTGAGGACGTTTATTGCTAAACAAAGTACTCCCGATTTTCCAATAAGACCGATTCTAGGCAGCTTGCATTAATCGTGATTCTGCGACCTTATCAGATGTATCAATCATTGCTTGTCCATCTTGTGGTGCCCATAATTAATTAGACGAGAACTATTCTTACAACATAGAAACTTGAAGTAAGTAATTACCTGAGTGCTAGTGGAGGGCTGCGGCGCCAGAAGGGCGGGCCTCCTCGTCACCACGCACCATTCGCCTGTGGCCGCTTCTGTTACCAATAAACTTCATATTTAGACATGTAAACTCATTTGACATGACGTAAGCGGCTTGGTTATACGAAATGAAAACAATAAATCAGTTATACAGAGAAGTTCGACTTAATTCCCTGTTATTTTATTCCATTGTTGGTATAAAAAGTGTAGGTCCTTCCTTACAAAATCGCGGCAATCCACTACTACCTTGTCTCACTAATTTTAGATCCACGATATTTTTTTATGAACCCATAAAATACTAGCTTAATAATATTTAGTCTAAGATTAACAAAAACACTACATAGACAAAATCTAGCTCAATCAGGGTGTATAGGGATCCTACCAAGACCTCAGGAGCCCAAGCCAACCTCACCAGCAAGTGGTGCACCTGCCGATCAACGGACGAGACTCTGGCGAACATAACAGTGCCCGGTAAGCGGCAATAGGCTCGCCACCTATTACGTGGGACCTACTATATAATTGGCGAAGTGTGGGCTCATAATATGCCTCTGCCTACCCCTTCGGGGAAACAGGCGTGAATGTATGTATGTAGACAAAATCTATCGAGAATAAAAAGCGTCATTTTACGAAAATCCCAATCTATCACATTCTGCCTGATATAACGAACATTAGAATATTGAGTGAACGCATATCTGTAAAGGCATAAAATATTCAAGCAAGCAAGGTGGCAAGCCTTGCCCACATTGTCACCAGACGAGATCCTATTCCCTTATTCACCTTCTACGACACCCCCGTACAAGACATGGGGGTGGTAGAATTCTTTGGAGGTGCCTCTACCACACTGCACATCAAAACTAATATTATAAATGCGAAGGAAAGTAACTCTGTCTGTCTGTCTGTCTTTTCTTTACGCCTAAACTACTGAACCGATTTGTTTGAAATTTGGTACAGACATACTTTGGAACTTTAGAAAAAATATAGAATAATTTTAATCCCGAAAATCCCGCGGGAGCGGAAACTTCTCAAAAATCCCGCGAGATCGGGAAGTGTGTGGGTATAACCAAAAATCTGCCGGAAGTCACTATTCCACACGAACGAAGTCGCGGGCAAAAGCTAGTTCAATATATATGAAAACAATATAGCAATAGTTACCGAGATCTAGTGGTGGGGGCGGCGTGGTGGGCGTGGTGGGCGTGGCCAGCGAGTCGTTCGGCCGCAGCGCCAGCGCCTGGCTGTCACTCACGTCCTGCGCAAACGCAACGAACGCTTCATCAATCAGTATATAGAAGTGACGTCAAAATTACCTACTCATTGTTGCGACCATTCACGAGGCATATTTTCAAGATTGCACAGCAACAAAAATGCAGTCAATGTTTAATATAGTTCTTATTTAGGTTCATAAGTATAACTTTCTTCAAAGTTAAATAGTTTTAGATAAGATTGATTATTATAAATGTTAAATACTACATAACTACATAATATTTTTTGTGTGTTAGTTGTCAGCTTTTCTAAGATCTAAGAATCCTAAAAGCGATGATCTTGGTACTAATAATGTTTTTTAGTCAGTCGAGACATACCTCGAGAGCTCTCATCTGCGGAGCGTCGCCCCCTGCATCCGATTGGTCATCAGGTACAGAGTCCTCTCTTTGCACCATCTACATCATACATATCATTTTAGCCTAAGATACAGGCTGTGTCTAGATCAAAACGAGTCGTAGGGTGTCTTGTCAATGGACACTTAACTCTGATTAGAGCAAAATCTACTTTAAAACTTCGTTCTATTCCTCTTATCTTCAAACAAATGACTGAAATGCAATGAAATTTTAAATCAATCAAATTAAGAACTGTTTTGTAAGCAGCCCTTAGACAGTAACATAAATTTTATGTTATGCTAATTTCACAAAGCACAATGCGATCCCAAGCTAAATGCGTACGCAACAAAAAAAAATCCTAAGGTAAATCTAAATTGTTGACAGTTAAAAGATTAAAGAAACAAATATTATTATTATCATTATTTATTTATTATATAAATAAATATTTTCTGACAATTACACCAATTATTTAGTTCCAAGATAAGTATCATTTAGAACTTGTGTTATGGATAATAAACAACGGATAAACATACTTCATGTTCATGCACATCATGGATTTGTCCTGTGTGGGAATCGAACCCACGACAGTCAGTATACCAGAGGATTGAATCCAGAGATACTTCAATCCAGAGGATTGAAGTGTAGGTATACTGACCTCCACGCCATATCGGTTGTCAAATAATTTATTGATTCAGGCGTTACTTTGCGGAAATCCATTGTAAGCAAGTGATGGATTAATAATATCTTTGGAACAATTCCCGCGCTACTATAACTCTATACTCTCGTTTCAGCGTTGGTCGTGAAGACATCGTTGTTCTGAGGCTCCTATCTTACCTGAAGATGCCCTGTGTAAGGGCGAAACACGTGTCGTGTTGAATAGTTTCTCGATTTTTTTGTTACAAAGATACTTTTATTATTATCATCTCCAAGTCCACTGCTGAATAATATAAATAAAGTAAAACATTCAGGTGTTTGTTACCTGTAAAGGCGGTGGGACTACCAAAGCTGTGCTGGTGGCCGGTAACGATACTGATTTGGTAAGGGATGGCAGTCTTGGAGTTTCCGCTTCGGACGGCTCCCATTCTGTGTCGCCTGTTAGAAGATAACGTACAAATTTTATGACTTGTTAGTAACTTACATCACTTGTATTTAATAGGTAAATAAAAAGGACATATGTAATTTTAATTTAAAGTACTACTTTCTCCTACTCGTGGTAAAAACTTCGCTAAGGATCTCATTCCACATCTCAAGGGAACGCGGCAGATAGTTTGTTTCGAAACATACCTTACGCGCCCCTGTTATAAGCTCGTCTTTAAACCGCGTCAAAGATGACAGCAGTACTACATCATCATCACAGCAAATTAACGTCCCACTATTGAGAACGAGCGAGGGTATTGGGTCATACTCCACTACGCTGACCCAGTGCGGATTGGCGGAGGCAGGCGTATGGCGTCCTGCTGTTAGAATTGTTCAAGCCGCCCATTAGGCCTCTAACATGGCTTAACGACTACCACATTTAGTGATAACCGGGACCAATGGCTTAACGTGACTTCCGAAGCACGGAAGCGCTCGATATCAAAAGCCACACAAACGGTCACCCATCCAAGGACTGACCTCTGTAAACTCTGCTGTACTTTGGTGATCGTTTCAGACCACCGAGCACCGCAGAGCTAGGAGGGCTTACTACATGTGTGGCCTTATTTCAAAATTATAGAGTTGTTGCTTTGGCAAGAAGTATCGCTTTGCTATGTTGAGCACAATAGGCTTGATGCCAGCTTGGGCCCTTTGACGCGTTTCAAAGATGAGTAACAAGTTACCACTTTAGCTTGACCTTAAAGCTGCGTAGGGATAACGCGTTCCTGTGCTAAGCGTTACGTTTTCCACGTATACATTGGATACGCGTACAGCTCCAGTACGGACCGTCGCAAACCTGAACGCGAGTCTCATCTGGCAATATTTTCATTATTGAAACTCGACGAACACGATTTGTCGAACCATATTGCGTTCCAAATATAGCGTACCCAGGATTTGGGCGTCCTCGTTGATGCACGACCAATAATTGATAGATAGATAATAACGGTTATTGCACTAAATAAACACACATACAAAATATGAACATAAAACAATATAAAAAAAATTTGCAATTACTAATTAATTATTTTTACGTGTGCTGTATTCATGCGAAAAGTTCACAGCTCAACGTAGTATTGCTCAGCGAGCAAAACGTTGATTTTCAGCTTCAACTTAGAGAGCCGCGACCACGGTAAAAATACGACTCAATTTACGCGACTCGCGTCATCCGAGAGTGTACGCGTAGCTGCTAGAATGGAGAAGGCGTTGCCAGGACACGCGTATCTATGTACGCACTCTCCGTACGCGACTTTATAGTTTTAATGACTGTGGTACTGAGCATAATAATTAACTAAGAAAATGGCATTTTTGCTTTTTTCTTAGTTTACATATTATACGTAAAGAGGTATTTTTATAGGGCTCCTACCAAGACCTAAGGAGCCAAAGCCAACCTCACCTGCAAGTGGTGCACCTGCCGATCAACGGACGCGGCTCTGGTGAACATAACAGTGCCCGGTAAGCGGCAATAGGCTCGCAACTTATTACGTGGGACCAACTATATAATTGGCGAAGTCAGCGTTGTGTATACGTACTGTCGGAGTGGTAGCGCGCGGGCTGCGGGGCCAGGCGGGGCGCGGGGGGCGCGGGCGGGGGCTGCGTTGTGTATACGTACTGTCGGAGTGGTAGCGCGCGGGCTGCGGGGCCAGGCGGGGCGCGGGGGGCGCGGGCGGGGGCTGCGTTGTGTATACGTACTGTCGGAGTGGTAGCGCGCGGGCTGCGGGGCCAGGCGGGGCGCGGGGGGCGCGGGCGGGGGCTGCGTTGTGTATACGTACTGTCGGAGTGGTAGCGCGCGGGCTGCGGGGCCAGGCGGGGCGCGGGGGGCGCGGGCGGGGGCTGCGTTGTGTATACGTACTGTCGGAGTGGTAGCGCGCGGGCTGCGGGGCCAGGCGGGGCGCGGGCGGGGGCTGCGTTGTGTATACGTACTGTCGGAGTGGTAGCGCGCGGGCTGCGGGGCCAGGCGGGGCGCGGGGGGCGCGGGCGGGGGCTGCGTTGTGTATACGTACTGTCGGAGTGGTAGCGCGCGGGCTGCGGGGCCAGGCGGGGCGCGGGGGGCGCGGGCGGGGGCTGCGTTGTGTATACGTACTGTCGGAGTGGTAGCGCGCGGGCTGCGGGGCCAGGCGGGGCGCGGGGGGCGCGGGCGGGGGCTGCGTTGTGTATACGTACTGTCGGAGTGGTAGCGCGCGGGCTGCGGGGCCAGGCGGGGCGCGGGGGGCGCGGGCGGGGGCTGCGTTGTGTATACGTACTGTCGGAGTGGTAGCGCGCGGGCTGCGGGGCCAGGCGGGGCGCGGGGGGCGCGGGCGGGGGCTGCGTTGTGTATACGTACTGTCGGAGTGGTAGCGCGCGGGCTGCGGGGCCAGGCGGGGCGCGGGGGGCGCGGGCGGGGGCTGCGTTGTGTATACGTACTGTCGGAGTGGTAGCGCGCGGGCTGCGGGGCCAGGCGGGGCGCGGGGGGCGCGGGCGGGGGCTGCGTTGTGTATACGTACTGTCGGAGTGGTAGCGCGCGGGCTGCGGGGCCAGGCGGGGCGCGGGCGGGGGCTGCGTTGTGTATACGTACTGTCGGAGTGGTAGCGCGCGGGCTGCGGGGCCAGGCGGGGCGCGGGCGGGGGCTGCGTTGTGTATACGTACTGTCGGAGTGGTAGCGCGCGGGCTGCGGGGCCAGGCGGGGCGCGGGGGGCGCGGGCGGGGGCTGCGTTGTGTATACGTACTGTCGGAGTGGTAGCGCGCGGGCTGCGGGGCCAGGCGGGGCGCGGGGGGCGCGGGCGGGGGCTGCGTTGTGTATACGTACTGTCGGAGTGGTAGCGCGCGGGCTGCGGGGCCAGGCGGGGCGCGGGGGGCGCGGGCGGCGCGCGGGCCGGCAGGCGGCCCACGGCGGTGGCTGCGTTGTCACAAACGCTAGCGGTTTTGAAGGCTCCGAGCAGAGGCACGCCGGTCACCATCGACCCATAATCAGTCTCCGCTACGCACACATCGCTCTGTAATTAAAAAAAAAACATAAATAAATACAAACTGTAAAAACGTAGTTCGATGTGTTAAACAAAAGAAGCAGTACTTGAAACAAGAGGGAAAGATTTCTGCTTTAGAAGTTGCGAAAGAGCGACGACATTCTATGCACAACTACACCCCCGTGCCACAGCAGTTAAAAAAGCCGCTAGATTTTTTATAGGATCGCTACTTCTGTTAGCAACGACGAAAGTGCGAAAACGGCGTAAAGCCATAGATCTATTCGCGGGAGTACTTAATGAGCGCTTCCGCCCGTGCTATTCTATTGCTGCGGCAGTATATTGGCCTGACAAAATACAGGCAAATGAAGTATTGACATAAAAACCCTTAACAAAGTTTTTAATGTATATAAATTTTCTCGAAACAATTTTGTCTGATCTCGCTTTTGCGCTTGGCACGGCAAAAAAGTACTCTATTTTCGGCTTAATTTGCAACTTCTTTCTTGTCTTTGAATTAGCCTGTATTTTGTCAGGCCAATATTGCACCCCCGGTGCTACAACATCACTTCTGCAAACAATTTAATCTTCCAGGAGAAGCGTTTCAAAATTAAATATCCTGTTATAAAACATAGTTCTTCTTAATTTAAGAAATTAACTAGTTATATTTAAGCCTTTATTTCAGACTTCATTTCACAGTAAAACGAAACATCTTACAGTTTGATATATTCATAATTTTTCTCATAATCAGATTTATTTGGACAAAATTGCATAAGTGACGTTTAAGCACCGGGGGTGCGATATGCTGCCACAACATGCTCACACGCTGCCATCAGGCAGGAGCGGCTGGATAATAATAATCATTTATTTGCATAAAACATGGTACAATAGTTGTTGTTACATTGATGTATATAGGCGTCTCACATTTTTGCCAAAGTAGCGTGCAAATATTTTACAAATATAGGTCTAAGAATAAAATTGAAATCAAGAATATAATGTCAAACAGTCTAACTAACTATTCTATTATTATTTCAGTCATAAAATTCATTAATATAGTAGAAGCATTTGTCTAGCAACCATTCATTAAGTTTTCTCTTGAAAAAGACCAAAATGAGATTTTTTAAACTTTCAGGAATATGATTGTATACCTTTACTGCCATAAAATTTGCATTCTTTTGAAGGGACAAACTACACTTAGGCACACATAAACGATTGTCAGTCTTACTACGAAGGCTCTTTACTCTAACGTCTTTGTGGGTTTCAAAATATTCGTTGTGCTGTTTTTACAAACATTGCCAGCTGCTCGATATATAGACCAGTTAGCGTTAATAATTTTAACATTCTAAATAATGGGCGACAAGATTCCAAGTAGTGAGCACCACATATAGTTCTAACACATTTTTATATATATATATCCTTTATTGCAACATTCTTAAAAAAACACAGTAACAAAAAACATGTACAAAGGTGAGCTTATTTCTATAAGAAATCTCCAGCCAACCCTAGCAGAAGTGTCAGAGATTAGTATGTGGGATCATAATAAAAAATAATAAATTAATATAATAATATTGGGGGGAAAAATAATAATAACAACTAAACTAAGAAAAAAATATATACATACAATTATAATGTAAACATATACAAAAAACATATATATACAAATAAATACATTCTAAATAAGTGTTAGCTCTGTTCTAAAAGCAACAGGTAGTGATTCTTTAGTTTCTGTTTGAAAGACGCTACTGATGGGCTATTGGTAATGTCGGACGGTAACTTATTATAGTGGTACCGGGTGCGCCTGGGTTCGTTCGCTGGCTACGCTGCAGGCAGTCTGCAGCAGATACACGCAGAGCGCCAGCACGTGGTCGGGAGGCGCGTGCGGAGCCCCGGGGCACGCGCCGCCGCCGCGCCGGTGCACCCCGCGGTGGAGCACTGACAATAGCGCGCCGTGGAGTACGCCTGCAGCAGAAATTGTAAAGCTTTCATCTCAAAAAAATTACAATCTTTATTTCATACCTTGACACAATCTTAAAATATTTATTTTATATCTTGTGATACTCTTGTGTTTTTACCCTAAAAAGTTAAAGTTCCTGTCTATGTTTGGTTTGACTAATATTTTGTGCATTTATTTATCTAAAAGAGATACCAACAGTGGATATCCTAAAGATGAAAATTAAGAAATTACAATTGAACAGTTTCTGGTATGCACACCAATAGTATCTACAGCATTCAAAACAAAACAGACAATTATTATAAGCTTAAAACTATGTTAGGTTAAGTCATCGTTAGTATATAATCAATATAACAAATTTTAAAAAGAACAGTTGAAGATGTTTTAAATTGTTAAAACCTAAAAAGAGCCTCAATAAACTAACTGATCTTTGGAGGTTCCGATACAGTCAAGATAAATTTACTGAGTGAATCATTAAAAATATCGAGGTCATTCGATAGAGCACACTGTCTATCATTTGTGACATGATTTCGATTTTATTAATGTTATTTTTGTGATTGTACTTATGAATGACTTGTGGGTATCCGTATTTTGACATCAATAATAATATTTAGTTACTAATTCGCACTTTTTACATTTAAAATTTGATTATATCTAGTTGCTAATTCCCAATTTTGACATTTTAACGATTTATAAGAATAGATTTCTTTTAAAATTAAAGTGTAATTTAATTATAATTTGCATGCCACCGTTGTTGGCTCAATGAGAAGAGCTTTATTTTATTGTACAAGAACTGTAATGTACCTCAATCAAGTGCAAATAAAGTATTCTATTTCTTTTCTATTCATAAACTATTACATAGTACTTGAAATAGTCAAAATTTTAAAAACAAAAAACAATTGAAATATTATTACACTGAAATCACGAAGCTTAGATTCGCTTATATGCAACAAAACAATTAAAAAACAAAAAAATAATTAAGTGTAAGTAAATCTAAGTGCCAGTTCCGAGCCCCCGCTCTGCAAGAAGAACTGGCAAGAAAGTCACAGGCTATCTCTTTTAAATTTATCCAATGATTTGGTAATTGAATAACATCATCGAGATGTACCGAAAACGGTGTTCCGTGTAAAGGCCATAGCCCACTTACAGGCCACCGCTTCAACACCGCCCTTAACTGAGGCGAGCGCTCATAGTCCACGCGGCTACAGCGAGCGAGCATTCAGCGGTCTACATGCCGCTTTTGTTTAGATATTGCAAAAAAGACGTGTACCCCCGTGTCGAATACCGACCGGCGATCACTAGACGCCGCGGAGAACGCATGGTAAGCAAGGCTTCAACTACGGAGCCGACAGTAACTCCGTGAAATTAATTATCTTATTAAGGCGAAATAACTGAAAAAGTTGTTATCGATCTGGCGC
This sequence comes from Musotima nitidalis, assembly GCA_949126915.1. Classification (NCBI taxonomy): domain Eukaryota; kingdom Metazoa; phylum Arthropoda; class Insecta; order Lepidoptera; family Crambidae; genus Musotima; species Musotima nitidalis. The sequence goes on from OX421425.1 coordinate 17,679,248, forward strand.
CCAATTGCTAATAGGAGTTCCTCAGGGTTCGAGATTATGTCCCATATTGTTTTTAGTTTATACTTCTTTTTTTCTAAGGATAGCTTTTATACTGAACATATTAAAAGATAGTTAAATATAAGCTAATAACCAGCTATTGTACATATATTAATGATATATTAGACGCATACCTGAAGCGCACAAAGCCCTCGGGTCTCCAGCGGCTTCGGGAGCAGGCGCCGGCGCACGGAGCGGCGGCCACAAAGCCCCGCTTTTCGTCCCGCTCGACGCATTGTTAGTCGCATCGGTTGTCGCATCGCTTGTCGCTTCGCTAGCCGTTTCACTAGTAGCGCCCGCTTCGCCTGCGCCTGCATTGCTTGCGGAGGGCGGCGAGTTGACTTCTGCTTTTTGTTTGTCTCGCACGCTGTAAGACAAAACAATTTTATGATATGATAGCGTTAAAGACCATACAACATTAATTATACATAATTACTTTCCATGACTTCAGAACGGATTGCCGTTATACTAATATACATCTTGTAGTTGTTGTCGTCAAATATTTGTACACACCACAATTATTGCTTGCTATAATTTTTTTTGCTGTTTTGTATTTGCAAACTTCAAGCACAAGACAATCACAAATATGGGTATCCCTAGTTACACCAAAAGAAAATTGACAAATTATCACTTCCCAAATATTGTTTTGTAAAATTTCATTTGCCAAATTATTACTTGGCAAATAAACTCTTCACAAATAATTGTATCGTAAACGTAATGCTTTCCAAGTGAACGTTTCGACAATAACTCAGTTAGTATTACATATTTTACGCAAAATAAAATAAGCCAAATAATTCGTCTCGAAACTTTTCAAATAACCATTTCTATTTGCATCTTTACTATTAATACTAATCTACAAATATTGGCCATACATAAATCAACAGTAGTATTTTCTGGCGCTTCGCCGGCCGCTACCGCGGCACGCTCGCTTCGCTCGCTCGGCTCGCGCGCTTTGTGGTCACTGTTCTAACCTAACCTAACCAATATGTATCTAAGCCTCACTCATCATCATCACGTTAATTTAAAATTATGAACACATATTAAACAAACATTCCTTATACTATTTTATTTTTAGTATATATTTAGTATTAATATCTTAGTTTGTGATTATTTAAAATAATAAACGTAAAACTTTATGTCCAAACAAATCATTTGATTAAATGTTATTTGTCTAAAGTTTGTTTGCCGTAATAAATTACTTGTTAAAAAACCTAATGCCATAATGTCATTATCCGTAGTAATATACTGCCGAGTAAAAATTTGACCAAATGAAAATTTGCGTACTAAAATAATATTCGCAACGTTGCATTGGTGTAAAAAAAGTTTGCTAAAATTTGTTTGGATTATAAATTTTTGTCAAAATAGTTTTGGCAAAACGGCAGGATCCCCACAAATATCAACTACAATATTATGTTAAATTACATACATACATACATTCACGCCTGTTTCCCCGAAGGGGTAGGCAGAGGCATATTAAACGCCCACACTTCGCCAATTATATAGTTGGTCCCACGTAATAGGTGGCGAGCCTATTGCCGCTTTCCGGGCACTGTTATGCAGGTGAGGTTGGCTCAGGCTCCTTGGGACTTGGTAGGATCCTTATACACATGTTAAATTATTATATTAGAGAAGTAACATAGGTATCCACAAAGTCACAAGGTTACCGCGGCCTCCGGACTTAGCAGGCACAAGAAGGAACATTTATGGTTTTTAGTCAGTAAAAGTCTGACACACCCTCCCACTCCACCCACAGCGGTCATTAGATGATTTTCCATCATAAAAAAAAAAAGAAGGTATCTACAGAGTAAAAAGTGGTACTGACTAGGCCGTGAACCTCTCCATGGAGGCGTGGAAGTCTCTCCGGTGGACCGCCCGCCGCAGCACATGCAGCGGCTCGTAGTACTTCTCCCACACGATCGGCTGCGGCACGAACAGCCCCTGCTCCAGGTTCTCGGAGCCTTTAGGTGGTGGCCGGTATGTGGAAACCTGCCGAAGTTCGAATTAGATTAATATTGTGTATACGAAGTAGTTAAAATATTCTGGTTCTTTTAAATATTAATATTAAATTGGCAAATAACTTAGTACATTCTGGATCTTGTCTATAACATATTATCGTAATAATAATATATTTGTCAGCAATGTCAAAACTATGTTTGATACCTTAAGTCGACAACGACCGAGAGCCGTACCCCTTAAGTATATCAGTTTATTTGTACTTATGACAAAAAATATAGCAATATTTTTGATAAAACTAAAAAATAAGTAAAGTATATGGAATAATAAAAACAAAATCTGTGCAAAAGAAAATTTGAGAACAAATATATAATTAACCTAGGAATATTAATAATTAAAACTACAAGCAGTATAGTTAACATATAATTATATCAACAATTAGTGCAAAGAAACAACTGAAGGTAAAAAAACAAAACAGTTTACAACTCGACAACTTGCTCGAACCTGATAGTGGGCATCAGCCATGTTGAATACTATAGTCCACAAACCTCCTTGAGCACGGTCTCGAAGTTCCTGGTGTGCGCGTTGCCAGATCGCTCCGGCATCAGCTCCAGCAGCTGCGAGTGAGTCTTGTCTCCGGCCGCCAGCAGCGTCGATACTTCCAGGCGGGACTGAGTCAGTTCATCGTTACCTGTCATTCAGAAATTTACTATAATTTTCTCATAATCCCAGCTTAGTCTCAATATCACATACTCCTTATCACGCGAGAAAGGAAGCTTTGAGCCTCCACAAGGGAGTTTACAGAGGTCAGTCCTTGGATGGGTGACCGTTTGTGTGGCATTTGAAATCGAGCGCACGCTAAGCCGTTGGTCCCGGTTATCTCTAAATGCGGTAGTCGTTAAGCCATGTTAGAGGCCTAATTGGACGGGTTAAAAATTCTAACGGCAGGACGCCATACACCTGTCTCCACCAATCCGCACTGGGTCAGCGTGATGAAGTATGACCCAATACCCTCGCATCTTGGTATGTGTGAGGAGGCTCGTGCTCAGTAGTGGGACGTCAATGGGCTGGGATGATGAAGAGCCCGCAAAATCAACGAACATGCCAGTCGCACGTTACAGCCAGGCAGAGTTTTTTTTTCTTCATACCATAAGTTGGCACTCAAACATGCAGCTTTGATGGAAATCAGCATACAAACGCTTACAAAACCTTTATACCCTTACAAAGCATCTTTAGCGCGTTGTTGATCCTTAAAAACTTCATGTTTTACGCCTTTTTTTAAAAGCCTCTTACCAATCACAGTTGTAATGTAAATTGGCTTGAGGGTCTTTTCTGATGTTAAGATAAATAATTGGGGCCCTACCGCCGAATTCGATAAATTTCAGCTATTTCATGTATATAGATCTAAATTTTATGAGGTTCTCAAAAAACTCAAAACTCAAAAATACTTTATTTCATAAACTATTACATAGTACTTGAAAACGTCAAAATTATAAAAAAATAACAAAAACAAATAAAATATAACTATACTAAAATCACGAAGCTTAGATTCACTTGCAACCAAATAATTTAAAAAAAACAAAAAACATTTAAGTGCAAGCGAATCTAAGTGCCAGTTCCGAGCCACCGCTCTGTAAGAAGAACTGGCAAGAAACTCACAGGCTATGCTCTTTTAAATTATCGATTGGTTAGTAACAATCTTCATTTGTCTGTGACGCTATACAATGCAACATAATATAACAATATTCATGCTTTAAGTCATTCATATTAGAACAGCCTGTATGAAACGGCGGTTTAATCCCAAGCATTTTTATCAGCCATATAGTCTTTAATAGAATAATATCCCTTTGAAGACAGCTTGCGTTTTATTGTTAATTTAAATTTATTTAGGCTTAATTGCTGTATATTGCTTGGGATTTTATTATAGAATCGCACACATTGACCTTTAAAAGATTTGTTAATTTTTTGGAGCCTAGTGGCAGGTACAACTAGTTTATGCTTATTTCTTGTGTTTAGGTTATGTATATCACTTTTCTTACTCAATTTATCAAAATTTTTGTGTACATATACTAGGTTTTCATAAACAAACTGACCCGCCACTGTCAAAATACCAATTTCTTTAAATTTATCCCTTAGTGAATGTCTACATGGTAGATTATAAATTGCTCGTATGGCCCTCTTCTGCAGTACAAAAATATTTTGAATATCTGCGGCACAACCCCACAGAAGAATACCATACGACATAACACTATGAAAATAGCAATGATAAACAAGCCTAGCTGTTTCAACGTCTGTTAATTGGCGAATTTTCTTTACCGCATATGCAGCAGAGCTGAGTCTATTCGACAATTCACCAATATGTGGGCCCCACTGTAACTTAGAATCTAATATAACACCCAAAAATTTGGTGGTATCCACAAGGGTCAACTCATCTTCCTTTATTTTAATAGTGGTGTTTACTTGTCTGACGTTAGGCGTCACGAATTTAATGCATTTCGTTTTAGCCCCATTTAATAATAAATTGTTAACGTCAAACCAGTGCACCACCTTTGAGATCGCATTGTTTACATCGTCTGGGTTCTGATATCGCTTTATTTTAAATAATAATGATGTATCATCAGCAAACAATACTATCTCGTGATTTTCCTTTACCAAATGTGGCAAATCATTAATATAAATTAAAAACAAAACCGGGCCGAGAATCGAGCCCTGCGGTACCCCCATTTTTACTACAGAACCCTGAGATCGCTTTCCATTAACTTCAACCCTTTGAATCCTATTACTTAAGTAAGAAGTAAGAAGATCCAATGCGGAGCCTCTTATTCCATAATAATCTAATTTTTTTATCAATGTTTCATGAGGAACACAATCAAAAGCTTTGGACAGATCGCAAAAAATACCTAAAGCGTCCAAAGAATCTTCCCAAGCATCAAAAATATGTTTCAAAAGCTCAACACCTGCATCGGTTGTGGAGCGACCCTTAGTGAATCCAAATTGTTTTGAATGCATTAAGCCATTTTTATTAAAAAATCTTAACATTTGGTTGTAAATAAGTTTTTCAAAAATTTTACTAAAAGTAGGCAGCACTGAAATAGGTCTAAAATTAGTTGGGTCTGCTGTACTGCCCGATTTAAATAGTGGAATGATTTTACTATTTTTCATTAAATCTGGAAACGTGCCGCAATCTATACATTTATTAAATATTATAGCTAAACTGTGCGCCACCGAAACAATGATAGGCTTGGTAACTACGATGGAATTGCCCCAGAGGTCTGCAGTCTTTTTAACATTAAGAGTATTAAATGTCTTAATTATATCTATGGGTGTTACATGATTAAACATAAACTCTTCTGTACAAATGTTTACATTATCTCTTAAAATAGCCTCCGCTAAAGTAGGCGAGGAATTTAAAGTTTTTGTAGTAGACACTGGAATATTAGTAAAGAAGTCTTCAAAAGCATTGGCAATATCTAAGTCAGATGTAAGCGTCTTGCTATCAATGTTGAGTTTAAACTTATTATTATAATTCTTATTTCTTCCCGTTTCACTATTAATAATATTCCATGTCATTTTAATCTTATCATCACTATTTTTAATTTTATAGCTCAAATAACAAGACTTTGCCGTATGACATGCTTTTCTAAATATTTTAGAATATTTCCTTACATAATTATGAAATTGTTCACTATTGTTAACATTTCTTTCGTCATACAGTTCATACAGTCTCTTTCTACTTTTATGTAGCCCAGGAGTAGCCCATTCACTAAAGGCAGCATTATCATTTACCTTAATCGTTTTGGGAGTAAATGTTGATTGAAAACTACTACAAAAGTCGCTAAAAAACATATTATATAAAATATTAGGGTCATTGCTTTTATCTACCATGGGTAAACTAAATGATAATAATTTATTGTTAAACCTCTCAAAACGATTATTGGTTTTTGGTATAAATGTTATTGTTCTTTTAGCCACAGTTTTATTTCTACAAAGCAAAGATATTTGTTGACCACAATGATCTGAATCTAATTGATTAATAATTTTTTTACTGTCATCACTCAGTATAATATCTGTAAATATGTTATCCAAGCAAGTGGCAGTAGTGGCTGTAATTCTTGTTGGCTCTAGAAACACATTTATCAAATTATATGATTTAAAAAGTGCTTTTATTCTTGTACATGCACTCGAACACTCTAGCAAATTAACATTAAAATCTCCACAAACAATAACATTTTTGTTAGCATTATAAACTTTTCCCAGCACTTCATCCATAATACTTTCAAATAAATCATATGAAGCTGATGGAGGTCTGTATACACTCAATACAACAAACCGCTCCATTTCGATACAGGCTATTTCAATAATCCGTTCGGCTGAGAAGCTTACTATATCATGGCGCTCCTTGAATCTAAATTTCTTATTTACTATAATTAATGATCCACCATGTATAGCACCCTCCCTGCAAAACGAACTACCTACCTGGTGATTATTAAAATTGAACATGAACTGGTTACTTTTAATCCAATGTTCAGTAATGCAAAAAATATCAATATGATTACCGTTCATGAACAATTCAATTTCTAGTTCCTTACCCAATATTCCTCTAATATTCTGGTGCACCAGGTTTATAACATTATTTTGTTTAGTAATTACTATGCCAGAGTTTGTCTCTGTTGTCTTAGATCTTAATTTAAATGATTTTCTATATTAGAAATAGAATCAGAATAATTAATGTCAACACAATAATTATTATCTACACTACTGCTTTGCTCAATAGAAGCAATATGTTTAGCCAAATTCTTGGCTGTTATACTAAAATAATAGGATAGCGAATTTGCTATCTGTCGCTTAAAACTAGATGAAAGGTAATATCTACCTTTAGTCATAAATTTGCTGCTAACAAAACTGTTAGTATCAATCAAATTAATACAATCATGATATGTACTTATAGTATGTAGTACACAGTTTAACTTATATCTAAAGTTCATCAATCCGTACCGGGGAATCTGCCGAAAGCCATAGATTATTCATGACCTTGGCAGACTACTGAAGCGACTAATTAATTAAATTATTATTATTTGCGTTTCGATGACACATTTTTACCTAAATAATAATAATTTGTAATATAATTTTAAAAAAAAAACACAGATAGAGACTGTCAAATATTACGTCAATCCTTCAAAATTTTGTGTCTAAATGTAGAACGCCATTTTGTATCGAGTTCCGTGTATTCGGCGGTACGACAGAATCAAATCGAAATCGATTGTGCCTAATAATCGATTACCAGCAAGTTCGGCGGTAGGCCCCCAGTACTCACCAAGGTTAGTCCGCGAAGAGACAAGTATAGCGAGGAAGGTGAGAAGCCCCTCCACCATGGCGTCCTGCTCAGCCGCCTGCGCAGGCGTCATGGGCAGCATGCTTAGCCATTCGCGGACACCGAACCTGCAATCAAACCAGTAATCATTTAATAGGGAATAAATTATACAAATTGATCCCCCTAAAATAGACATGAATGTGCATCAAAAATACTTAGCATGTCATGGGAAATTTAATTATTAAAATTAAAAATCTTTATTTACTTTTTCATGTAAGTACCACACAGCTAGTAGATGGAGTCTCCTTTTAGACAAAAACGTCTGTATTAGGAGGCATTTGGGATTGAGTTATTATTTTCGATAATAAGGTTGGTTTACGTAGGAAATGTTAAATTAATTAATTAAGTTAATGTTAAATGCAACCCATGTTGGTAATATTTTTATTTGCACAAGTAATTACTGTCATTTGAATAATGTAATCAACTCTTCATATGAGTCCTTCTATAATTCATGGTAGATCAAGCAATCGATTAATGTATTTGAATAAACTTTTTATTATTCTATTAAAAAGCCTACATTGTCCACAGGTGGACATAGGCCTATCCAACGGCACTCGAACAGAACTCGATTTTCTTCTTCGGAAAAAAGTATTACTATTAAAGTAAACTTATACATGTGCACCGGAGCTATAAAAACTGAAACTATTATAACATGGAATATAATAAACTGAACCTCAAAAAAAACTTTTTTGATCATTAAAATTACTGAGTGAGCATCTAATGAGGTGATTAGGTGCTCAATCAGTAATTTTGATGCACAAAAAGGTTAGGTTAGGTTGGCAATTTATTAATTTTGAAGACACGTTAAATAACACCCTTATAACATTAATAATTTTACCTGATCTATGGTTATTGCGATCCAGGTCTGCGAGTCTAGCTTGTGTAGGCACTGTAATTCATTACTTTATTCATATTCTAGCCTTATTCCGGTTGCTTAGGGCCCAGGGTCTGCTCACTGGTTTAACCAGAATTGACTGAATTTCAGTTATTACGTGGAGTGGCAGTCGCTCCACATTCATTATTCTGTAGTTAAACCCGCTGTCAGTCTGTTAGAAGGCACTGACTTGCTAATAACGACTGCCATAAATGTTCATGATAGCCGGGACCAACTGCTTAAGGTCTCAGCACACATATGGGATCGGAAAGGGATCGTAACCGTAACGCCTTTCGCCTCGCTGTCAACCAGGCGTCAACCTGCCGTATGCACGTAACGAAAGCGTATTAGCAGCGCCTGTACATCAACTCGGCTACGGCTAGGCGACACCGCGCTTACGCCTCGCCGCCCCCTGAAATACTCCTTGCGAATGGCGGCGTCTTTAGCAGGCAAGTCGCGGGAGGGGAAAGGGGAAAGGGTGGACGAAGAGATGTGAGCTCGGGTACGGGGACGGAGAAACGTAAGCGCGGGGACGATGAGCCGTAAGCGCGGGAATTCAAGTTCGGAGCCTGTTCCGAGGCGAGGCGATTACGTTATAATTCCGATTAGTGTGCGTTGCAGTAGGGAGTTTAATACAAACCATTCTGAACGGCTCGAGGCGATACGGTGACGATCCCTTTCCGATCCCATATGTGTGCTGAGACCCTTAACGTGCTTTCCGAGGCACGGAACAAGCGATAATTACGCACATAACTTCTAAAAGTCATAGGTGCGCCACCAGGGTTTGAACCTGAGACCCTCTGAATTTAAAGGCAAGGGGTCTCGCCACTGGGTTATCGCCGCAATTCATTACTTTATTACATGCTATAATGGAAATAATATTATTATTATGTAATACAACGTACATATCAATGCACATGTCGATGAACTGGTCGGCGGGCAGATGCGCTGCGCATATTTGCAGCCAGTAGATGTCCATGTCTACCATGGAGTTGCAGAAGTTGGCCTGGATGTATGTCATGGCCTGCCCCTTGATCTGCAGCCCGTTGCGCACCCACACGCCCGCCAGTATCTCGTAGAACAGGCTCTGCAATGAAACGCCACCATATTATTACAAACTAAAACACTTTTTTTTTCTTTTAAATAATGGTAAATGAGACACCCTCCAATGAGCCAATTGAGTCCTCAGTAAAGATGTGGGACTATACTGAGATCTCACATGGACACCTTGAGAGAATATGAAAAGTGATGTTGCACTGCTTTGTTTGATTTACCAACACTCATGTATATTCACAAACACTTAACGCTTAATAATCAACCGTTATTACACATTAATGTTAGAAATATCACAAGTTGCGACCATAGCGTGTGTGGCCGACTTCTCGGAAGGTCCATGGTTAGACAGCAGGGGGCCCCTGCCCCCCCTGCTTAAGACCCTCTTGGCGCTGCTTGAATGGCCCTCTTGGCCCCCCGCTGCGCCCTCCACACATAGTTTCCCCCGGTAGGCAGTACTAAGGGCACCCAGAGTCGCCAATCTCTGGGTGTTACCTTTTCCTGTCCTCCAGGAGAACTCAGCCCCCCCACCACGCCAAGGAGAGAACTGTCTGGGGGGGAGTTGTATCTTAGCTCACTGGCAACTGGCACTGGTTGTATCTTAACCATTGCAACGCCCTTACAGGATTTACCATACCTACCATACATTTACCTTATTTCCATGTGACAAGCAATAAACATTTACAAATTTGAACTCAGCCTCTTATGCTCCGCCTGGACTACGCCTACTACGGCTATCGCTCTAAGGAATAAACGAATTCAGTCAAATCTGGTTGTACCCACTGGTCTTACACTGATAGTGGTCTAGCAGGCTCTAGGCCCTAGGCGTATAGGCACTTTAAAAAAAATTTTTTTCAGAGAATTTCGTAGACAACAATGTCAACAAAGAATTTCTCTTGCAACTTTGTAGCTAACAACAAGGTTTTGTATTATTATCATCTGGTTATTAATAAAATTAGTTAACACACAACAATGCTTCATTCATAATTTAATCATCATTTATTCGGAAGACTTCCTGAACGGATCGTAGTTGTTTTATTTTAAATACCACAACCTTAAATCGTGCCATATACCATAGGTATGCAGATTAATATTACAATCACAGTATATAAATAGATGCAGTATGCCGATTCCAAATCCTAACGATAACAACAGCTAGGATTAAAACTACACGAATAGCAGTCAGTTGGACTTAACAGCCCATTCTAACTCCTCATTTTTATCTCACCTATCGCTGTCTCCGAATTTTAAGGCTTGTAAAGTATTTTTTGCCAAGTGGTATCGGCCTAGGAAAGTGCTTCTCATCTAATAGGGAGCCATAACACTCAACGAAGAGAAATCCTACAGATGATGGGCAGCAGCGTCATCCTGCATACTAGCTGAATATGCAATCACCAACCCGCCTGTCCAAGGTTATGATTTCATGGGTAAATACGCCCAAGACTATAAACAATGAAGGGAGGCTAACGTGCAGCAGTGGACTTTATATGGCTAAAACGATGACGATTATGAATGTAATATGTGTATAGGGCTCCTACCAAAATGTGAGCAGGCCAAGCCAACCTCACCTGCAAGTGGTGCACCTGCCGATCAACGGACTCTGGCGAACATAAAAGTTCCCGGTAAGCGGCAATAGGCTCGCCACCTATTACGTGGGACCAACAATATTACTGGCAAAATGTGGGCGTATAATATGCCTCTGCCTACCCGTTCGGGAAAACAGGCGTGATATTAGATATGTATGTACTACTACTACACTGTGATCGAAATTACACCTACCTACTTACATTATTACAAAGCCGAGAAAACATTACACACTCGAGTCACATGTAATTTACGTGGTGTCAAGCGGTATATTATTATGTATTATTATATATAGAGCTGTAAACTATCCTAAGATAATAAATGAAAATTCGATTTGCGTGCAAGTTTACCTCCACGGCATATCTCTCCAAATATTAAAATATTTCTGAGTACGCATCACATTACTGTTCTTATAATTACGAATGTTCCCATTTCTCAGAACCCCTTAGCCAACAATTCGTTCCATGTATTCGACGGATCAACAACACAATGGCTGTTATCTCATTACAAATGATTCACAACGGACAAAAGTATCGTTAACTGTGTGTCAGTTGCTAACTACAATATCCGTATTTGCGTATCTATACTTCTTTTATGTTTGCAATGACCAGGCTCCGAAAGTACACCAATTATTTAGTTCCAAAATAAGTATCGTTACGAACTTGTGTTATGGATACTGCATAGACATTGTCACGCCTCTGTCCCGCCTAACCAACTATATAGTTAGCCTATTGCCGCTTACCGGGTACTGTTATGTTCGCCAGAGCCTCGTCTGTTGATCGGCAGGTGCACCACTTGCAGGTGAGGTTGGCTTGGGCTCCTTAGGTCTTGGATAGGATCCCTACTATATTACGTGGGACCAACTATATAACTGGCGAAGTGTGGGCGAATAATATGCCTCTGTCTACCCCTCCAGGGAAACAGGCGTGAATGTATGTATGTATGTAAATAGCTACCAAAGCGAAGCGAGGGCGTGTCGCTAGTACTTTAGATATAACTAGTTAATGGTCATAATCGTGCGTATCGTCATTAACAATAATTATTTAAGGTCCAACTTACAACAATGGATTTATTATTATTATTATTATTTAGTTACACATTCTATTTGGTGTAGCTAATTACATTAAGGTACGTTGTTTTTCAGTAGCATACTATGTGACTGAAAATGAAACCGTTTGTCATGGTAGGGGTATGTAATGAAAACGAGACAAAGTGCATGTGACGAAAAGAATCATCATTACAGTCTGATAAAGACCACGGCTGAACATTACCCTCCCCAATCGATTACATTTTATTAGGGGGCATTTGCCCATAATCCCCACACTGGGCAGGCGGGTTGGTGATCGCAGTTCCAGCCAGTACGCAGGATGTCGCTGCTGCCTATCATCCGGTAGGATTTCTCTTCGTCGACTCTTACGACACCCCATGAGAGATTAATAGGAGGGCACTATTCTATGCCGGTACCACACTGCACACATCGAGTGAAACTGCTTGGAATGTATGTAATGAGAAGAGACGAAGGGTATTTGACAAGAAGATTCATAATTGTGAGTGAGAAGGCGGGTGTAGGGGAATAATGAATTGATCTGAAAGGGGGTGAATGAATCTATGACAAATTACCGAGGAGAATAGCAGAATAAGACAGTCATGCTGCACCGACCCTTGATCCAGGTACAGGAAACGATAGGGGAAGATAATGAATTACATTATATAAAATTTAAAGTAACAGTCTCGTACTTTTTGAACACTAATTTTGATACAAGCGAAGTCACGGGCAGGCCCTAATTAAACTTGTTTTAATTGTTGGTTAAGAGTCAGAAACAATCTCTCGTTTATCCATAGTCATTGAAAGTTCATTAAAATTTTAATTGGAATATAATAAACTGAACCTCTAAAAAATACTTTTTTGATCATTAAAAATACTGATCTAGCATCTAATAGGGGATTAGGTGCTCCATCAGAATTTTTTGATGTACAAAAAGGTTAGGTTAGGTTGGTAATTTATTAATTTTGATGACACATTAAATATGAGCCATTTTAATTGACTGATACAAATATTTACTGATTGTGTTAAACAACAAATGTATGTAAATGTGTTTAAATGTTAAGGGGCTTATAAAAAAACAAGATCTAAAGACCAGGTTTAAAACTAGTGCTGTCACTGTCTTTATCTTATCAAATTAAAGTGATAGCGCTAGTTGTAAACCTGGTATAACTTTAGACCTGGTTTTGCTATTAGCCCCTTAATGTCAGTACAATTTATCAGTTAGCATTTTTCTTAATATTTGAAAATAATGTAAAGTATCACTCTTAACAACAGTGTAAAATATTATAAGGACTCCTTATCGACATTGAACGAATCCAACAACAAAAATCAATTTGTAAAACGAGGGGAATACATTATAGAGGGCTGGAATTTAGTGTTGCCAGCGTAACAAATTACCCAGCTTGATAGTAGTTTGAGATACATACACGCCACCAACATTACAGTTTTCATAGGTTTACTTTTCGATTTTACTTTAATACAATCTAGATTTTGTAGAGAGAAGTGTAAAGCTGTACAAGTGCATGAAAACTAGCTAAACTAGTTGCTAGGAATAGTACAGTTGTACGGAATCTCAAGTAAACGCAACACGTAATTAACGAAGTTAACTTGTTTGATACTTTTGCAATTGACGTACGTAAGAGGAGATTTATATAAATATAGTGAACAATTTGTTTATCCGAACTAAGCAAAGGTAGTTTAATTTAATAATATTGGAAATTCAATAATTGTAGGTTTGCTTTTAAATCTTGTTAACAATATAATGTTTCTTTCGCGAAAATCTGACTTGTCATCAAAATGAGGTAATAATGCTTTGACTTAATTTTGGTACAGTAGAAAGTGGTAATAAGTGAGAGCGCGGTATAGGCACCCCGCGACCTCGATCGAGCGCCGCAGTGGCCTCGCGTCCTCCGCCATGTCCGACCGACGCCTGCGAGCGCTCTGCGCGCTCCTCGTCTGCGCGATCGCCTTCGCCGTGCCTGCGCACGCGCTCATAGACGAAACACTCGACGTCTTATTCCTAAGCAAGGAAATCGGAGAGAAGATCCTCAGCTCTTGGGATATTATCGGAAAACCTTTCAATGCGACCGGCGGCGTGGAACTCCCGATTCTCAAGCGGAAACGGGAGAGGGAGATTTTGGCGGGACTGGCCGAGGTGACGAGGAAGATAGAGAGAATCGAGTTAAGTTTGGAGCAAATTAATTCGGTGACTTCGTATTTGGCGAAGGCGGGGCGAGACACTAGACTGGAGTTGCGCCTGCACGAGATGGCGGACTTGGTGAGCCGGGTGTCGGAAAAGAGCAGGCTTATGCGGGAGTACGTGCGGCTGCAGCAGGATCTGGAGCGGAGTACGCTGGTGGACTTCGCGCAGTGGTGCGTGGCGCACGAGCCGGGCGCGTTGCCGGGGCTGCTGGAGCGGCTGCACGCGCTGGTGGCGCCGCCGCACGGCCACTACCTCGGCCGGGATATACTCGACATGATGGTGAAAGATTTGCATAAGGTTGGTGTCATACTTACAATCTGTCAGGCACAAAGTCGCGGCAAACAATCAACAACGTTCCGATCGACTGTCATTCCATTGTCTATAAAAGTGGCGGTAATAAACAAACTACAACACAATCATTTGACTTTTCATCTTTCGTACTTGCCATGAATGTTAGCATTCGTAGTGTTTTTAACGCAAAGAATTATATTATAGTGATTTTATACCTAGGAAATCTGGCTAGACAAATTTGTGTTAAAATCATATTATGCAAATTAAAATTTCAAGGTTATGGTCAGGCAACGCCAATTATATGTATATGATACAATAGTTGCCGGGTTCCAGACAGATGACAATTATTTATATGTAACATGGTTATCTCGTGAATACTAGTTGTTACAAACAACGCCCCCGCAATGTCGTTCGCTACGCGTTTCCGCTGTACGTTGATTGAATACACTCAATGTTGAGTTGAGGTAAATTATTCGATTGAATTGAATATCAATCTAGCGGGAACTTAGCTTGAGTTTGATTGCTTGATTCTTTTGCACTCAAACTTCAGCTGTTAGTGAATGGGCGCATTAGTACTAAGCGAAATTGACTTTTAGAAGTACTACATCGGACCTCAATCATAATTTAATAATAACTTTTTTCATTAATTAAAGTTAATGTGACTTATGATAGATTTTCCTTTTGAATCAAAAGAGCTTGAACAATGAGACTCAGCTGACTCTTGTTCCTAAAATAAGTACATAAGATAATTAATTAAGTAATGTTTATCGTAACATAACAAACAAAACCACATTTATCTGATAACAGAAAGGAACTTAGTTATTCACTGTCTAGTCTGACATACTTTTAACTATACTATTATTTTTTTACTAGACAAAACCCACCCGTCCTTGGTCGCCTGAATGGGTTGGGATTTTTTAACTTAACCCTTTAACAGACAGAAGATGTTGAACTTTTTTATTGATTTTATACCTTAACTCAGTTGAGTTGTATGGAGTTCGATACGGTTCAATTTATGGTGGGATTCTTTTTACCGCTGCCTTGCAAAGGCAGAAAGGGTTAGAACACAAATTTTGAATAACCAAAAAATAGTAGACATCACGATTTAAATCAGTTAAATTTATAATCAATAATGCGTAAATTATAGGCATTTTTTTTAATTAGGCACACCAACAGCACAGCCGAAAGCACCTGAGGCTTTTTACAAAACAAGATCTGAAGTTAAACCAGGTTTAAAACTAGTGCAATCACTGTTTTTATTTTATCAAATAAAAGTTACAGCACTAGTTTTAAAATTGGTTTAAATTTTTATCTTGTTTTGTTATAAGCCCCTCTGTATTTTAAAATTACAAAAGTACTTTTACAACAAACAAATACGTTAGTAAATAACTGCCTAATTGAATAGGTATACACAGATGCGCTAAAAATTGTTCAATGAGATCATCAAAAAATTACTGGTTTTGATTTTCAATAAACGAACCAACTGTCGAATTCAGTTTCTTAAATAAAACAGTTACAATACATCTAGTTAATAAGACCTCGCACGTCATTATCGCGTCGCAAGTGGGTGTAATGAAGACCTTGCGGACAATATGTGCAAACTAGTAACTGTACACTTTGACGCATGTTGTTTAAGTGCTATATTACATACATAGAGAGTTAGTGAGACAGTGAGTCATGCGAGGCGGGTCAAAAAACTTGCAGATCGAGCGAGCAGGATGCCGGGATTGTGGCAATTTGTTGTGCGATCCTTATTTCGTGATCGCTACACAATCATTGAATTGGGTTAAATGTATCACATATAAATTTCACTTCAAATTGTCAATATCCTTTCTTCGGTCAAGTTCGGTAAGTATGGCGCATAATCTCATTCATTGGACTTATTTTGAAAAATATTGTCGTGAAATAAAATTAAAAGTTATCTATCTTTTTAAAATAAATTACATACTCCCCTTTGCATATTTGCTGTATCCAAAAAAAATTAAGTAAACACATTTAAAGTAAGTATATGTAACATAACTAATTTGGTTGCCGGTACATGTGGATCAAAATCTTCGTATTAATTTCTGAGATTAATTTAAGTAGACGTATGACAAGGAGTGATCCTATTTTTAATATGAAAGGATTCAAAATAATTTTATTTTTACCATGTTGATTTTATTCAGAGACAAATATATATTTGCTTTTTCGCTATTTCCAAAAAACCTACATTAAACAACTATATTCATGTGCTAGAAAACTGAAAGTACATCTACACAACAACTATTGAATCTATTGTTGCGATTATGCCTATAAATAGATCGTGCAAAAACAGGCAGGGAACAAGCCGAATCTTACGGGTAAAGTACGGAAAAAATCAATACGTATTGAGGTCTCCCTTATAATTCAATCTGTCTACGAGTAGGTAGACAGAGTAGATACTCCTTTGTTTGTGGGGTCTTAGACAAAGTGACATTTCGTCGCTGTCAAACCAAAATCCGATATTTGTTTCGCTCTGGGTGTTTGCTATGGATTTATAAGTTTACATGTATTTTCTGAAAAGCATTGAAGTATGTTTATCTGTTGTCTATTGGTCTACCCATAACACAAGTTTTAGTTTGAGTCTAGATGTTATAGGTTGATTACAGGGTGCTTTCTGTACACAAGGAGAGGAACTTGAGTCAACTGTACACCAGGAGAGAAACTTGAGTCAATCTGTAACCAGATATTACTCTTGAATACTGACTAACTGGTATCAGATAAAAACCTATGTTAAATAGACTTTTTATTTTATACTTTTAGCGCGAACAGGACTGAGCCTCGAAAACTTGTTCTCTCGCTGACTGAGATCATTCGCATTAGTGATTCATCGTACACACAACAAACTGTAAACCAAACAATGAAACAACGATATATCCACACATTATTAAAGTTGTTAGTAATGGTTTTTGGCACCGAGAGAGTACGCTTAGATTTCAATTAATATACAGTATTTTGATATTTAAAATTGTTTTTTTGCGCCTTTATTCATAGTTTTAAAATGCTGAATGAATCATAGCGGATAAGCCAAAAAACTTATAAAAAAGACAGTAGTTTTTTTGGCACAAGGTGGCGATAAAGCACACGGCCCACGTCGGCTGTCCAAAATCAAAACCTAGCAAGAGACATTTTGTTTAAACACGATTTGTAAATTACTACTCGTAATCATTTTGGAAATAATAATTTTAGAAAACGTGTCTTAAAAAATATGTCGCACGCTTGGTTTTGGTTTTGGACAGCCGACGTGTTGCAAGGTGGTCACAGCAAACAATTACACTTGGCAAATCAGGGGTATCACTATTTCGCATTTGTGGCCCTTTAAAAACTGTTTCACACCCTTTATCATTCTATAATTACATACATAATACGCCTATTACCCCGAAGAGGTAGGCAGAGGCATATTATACGCCCACATTTCGCTCTGCAAGAAGAACTAGCAAGAAACTCATAGGCTATTCTCTTTTAAATTTCTAAAACAACACTATTATTCTGCATTCGGATCAACATCAAACGAGCTTACTACGTCTTGAGATCTTACAACACATGCTTTTCTTTTGTGGTTTACTTAGTTAACATGTATAGTTTTAAAGAATAAGGTTTACCTATTGATGGTCAAATAGAAACTACAACTAATTCCATTATTTCTTAAGAGTGGTCTTAAAAGGCCAGGCGTAAGATCAGCTTCGTAACAGGTATAACATGTCTGTTCTATACCACGTGACAGATATAACATGTTATTAATGTAAGTATTAAAGAATAGAGTAAATTTAATTAAATAAATATTCTCTTACAATCACACCAATTTTATAGTTCCAAGATAAGTATCACTAAGAACTTGTGTTAACTTAAATTGTTCCATAAAACACAAATGCACCATTTATAATAACTTTTATTTCCGAAAAAGATTACGGTTCCTTGTAAGAATAATGCATCCCGACTTACTCCAACTTACTTATTGAAATAACAAGTCTGGACAATAACATGTCATTAGGTTTTTTTTTATACCTTATATTGTTTACAAAGATACGTCACTAGTCTTGAGTATCTGATTTATGAAGTCCGGACGCCTGTTATAGAACACAAAGATTGTTTCTAGTCATTACGCAAATTACGCCTTACTCGTTATATCATGACATGAGACACGTTCGATACGAGAGACCCGACTCTGGAAAATAGTACTACACTAAAGCATACTTGTTTGTCTGCTTGATATAAAATACTGTTATAGTACTGTAAATATATAAAGATGCCTATAAATAGTTTATTGATTCAGGCGTTCATCATTTAAGCCCATTAACGTCCCATTACTGAGCACGAGCCTCCTCTCACATATCAAGGTGTGAGGGTATTGGGTCATATTCCACCACGCTGACCCAGTGCGGATTGGGGGAGGCAGGTGTATGGCGTCCTGCTGTTAGAATTTATCAAGCCGCCCATGAGGCCTCTAACAGGGTTAAAAGACTACCACATTTAGTGATAACCGGGACCAACGGCTTAGCGTGCCTTCCGAAGCACGGAAGCGCTCGATATCAAATGCCACACAAACGGACACCCATCCAAGGACTGACCTCTGTAAACTCTGCTGTACTTTGGTGATCGTTTCCGACCCCCGAGCACCGCAGAGCTACGAGCGCTTCGTCGTGAAGACATCGTTGTTCTGAGGCTCCTATCTTATACCTGAAGATGCCCTGTGTAAGGGCGAAACACGTGTCGTGTTGAATAGTTTCTCGATTTTTCGGGAAACTATAGTAGCGCGGGAATTGTTACAAAGATATTTTTAATCAATCACTTGCAAAGATGCCTACGTTTAACAGTAGACGATTTGGGTTAGCCAATATGGCGTGGAGGTCAGTATACCTGCACTTCGCTACTGAGGTCGTGGGTTCAATCCCCACACAGGAAAAATCTTTCTGAGCGTGATGTTGAATATTTATTCTAGTTTTGGTGTTTTCTATGTATTTTAAGTATGCACGTATTTATAAGAATAAGAATATATACTGATGATTATTCATTATTAAATTTAGTATCCATAACACAAGTTCTGAATGATACTTATCTCGTGGTGGTACTTATATATTGGTGTGATTCTAACAGAATTATAATAGAAAAAAATCAAAATATAAACTTTACTAGTTTTAAACGGTTTAAATCAATAAACCGTTTCCTCGAAGGGGTAGGCACTAGGCAGAGGCAAATTATATAGTCCCACGTAATAGGTGGCGAGCCTATTGCCGCTTACCGGGCACTGTTATTTTTGCCAGAGCTACGTCCGTTGGTCGGCAGGTGCACCACTTGCAGGTGAGGTTGGCTTAGGCTCCTCAGGTCTTTTCGGTTCCCCCATTGGCCGGGAGGTAGTGCGTTAACAGCATTTTAATACCGACGATAAAAAAAGGTCTTGGTAGGATCCCTATACACCCTAAACACCTCAGTAAAATATGCCAAATTTATCATCATCATCATTTCAGCCCATTAACGTCCCACTACTGAGCACGAGCCTCCTCTCACATATCAAGGTGTGAGGGTATGCCAAATTTATAATTCAATAAACAAAAAAATATTAAATCAAACTACGGAACCCAGAAGTATAGAGTACAAACACGCACTTGCCGGTACTTATTATATTAAAAGAAGCAATAAAAATTGTAGGCAATAAAAGGACTGCGTTGAAAATAAACACACCATGCGTGTTCCATTTCAATCAACAGTTCATTGAAAACACTTAAGAAGATATTGAAGTCTTTTGTACACAATTCTAGGAATAAACCATACAAAACATAATTTACACACGGCCGCCATCAGCTGACGCGACACTCGAGAGTGAGCAGCGAATAATAACAACATAATATATTCCAAACTAACCCGAAGCTAAATATGACAAAGTGAGCCTTGTTACAACAGAATAACAATCATGCTATCCGCAGAATATAAAGACAGCTGGATCAGTATTAAAGTGCGAGACAGTAGTGTTGCGGCGAACTTACGACGAGCAATCGATGGCGTGGCGACACGGTTCGTATGCGGTGGAATGCCATTTAGAAAGTATATAACCAACAAGGCGTACCTGAGTAATCGAGATTCAATGTCAAATGATATGTCTTAATTAGTGTGAAGAGAAACATTGTCAACAATTTGCAACAATGCACATAATCTTTCCTTACGGAAACACCGATACTCGAGAACAATGTATTTCGGTACGTGACAAAAGGCAGACACGAGGCCGCAAAACCGATAAATAACATTGTTTAGATAGTAAGCTAAAAGGCTGGATGTCGATGTTTAAGTAAATACAGTGTCGCGTCACTAAAGCGACCCCACTCGCTCGAAGGCTGCGGCCCCTCGCCCCTCGGCCGATCACGTCGCAGCCAGTGAGCCAGCCAGTGTGGCTCGCGGCGCGCATCGAAGCGTTCTACTCATACAATATGCGATTTGTGACGCTATTTGCGTTGCTCGTACTAACGCTGGCAGAGGATCTGTCCCCAACCGATCATGTTCGCAAAAAGTTCTACACCCTAGAAGAGGATTTGTGGAGAAACGTAACGGATCCACTATGGAGAGACACCGGAATGGGAGGTGATGTGGAGCTAACAAAGGCGTTCGTCGTGTTGGACAATCAGATAGAAATGCTGCCGACGTCGCCGAGGCCTCCTCTACAGTCGTGGCTGTGGTCGAAAGCGACGGAGAAACTGCAGATAATTGACGGGTTGTACAAGACTTTTGTGCAGTTCGCGAGGAGGCAGGCGGTGCCCGGGGCAGTGCCGGCTCCCGTCAAGGATTGGCTGGACATGGCCGAGAGCGTGTTGATGGATCCGAAGACCTCGGCGGCGCAGGCAGTGAGGAAGTTGCACGACCTTCTGCAGCACGGGGACTTGTTCCGCTCTATACTGCAGGTAGGGAGAGGATGTGAACAATTTTGCGTGTGACCGGGATGAACTGAGTGAATCTCCGCCGGCGTGCGAGCCCGGGCAGGTATCGATTGGCCGCCTGTCACCGCCGCGAACGTGCCCAACCGGCCCGTGTTTGGCAACAACGAGTCCACTGACCCGCTGTTTATATTAGCACACATTAAAACATCATTGTTGAAATCCCAATTGGATAATGTATTAAATTCGTTAATGACACAAACATCGTAATTGTGACTTAAATTAAATTGCACACGTTCAAATTAAGTCAATATTCGTCATACAATAAAACGACCATGATCAATTTCGTAAATAACAAATGGTAAAAGTTATCAAAACAATTTGAACAAGAACTGTCATCAATAACAATTTATCTTCAATAATAATTAATGTTGTGGCCTAATCTTAAAATTATACGGACGAATATATATTCTTAAATCAATTCGTGTCAATAGGTCAACGAAAGAATGAAGTTATTTGAAATTTTAATTCACGCAGAATGTAGAACTACTAAAACGAATGTATCCTTAGTCAGCATCATACAGAACTTGTGTTATAGAACATGTGTCCAGAACAAATATTCATATTAATGCACGCTAGATTTTTCTCTGTGGAATAGAACACCAAAGCGGAGTACAGAATTCCACTCCATTTCGATCGTCAAGTAGAAGGATGTGATATCTGACTAACCCTACGGGGATATGGCGAGATGATAATAATGCAATGTGAGCATGTAAATAGAATTAAATAGTTCACTGACTTCCTACACAGGTGTCGTGCTGTGTCATCGTTTATGTAGCTGGTATTTTAGATATACCTTTGTCATTAATTGCTTCTATTACATACATAAATAAATAAATATTTTCTAACAATTACACCAATTATTTAGTTCCAAGATAAGTATCATTAAGAACTTGTGTTATGGATACTAAATAACGGATAAACATACCTACATAAATACAATTTTTTTTTGTAAATAAATACCTAATATACATAGGGAAACACCCAGACCAGAAAAAATATTCATGTTCATGCACACAAATATTTGTCCTGTGTGGGAATAGAACCCACGACAATGGATCGGAGAGCGGGTCTGCTCGCCACCACGCCATATCGGTCGTCAAATACATATTGAACTATTTTTAATATTCTACTTTAACATAATATTCTTGCCAAGATACTATTGGATTAATTTGCGTTCGGATTAATTTGATTTAATTTCGTGTGTGAAATTAAATCTTTCTTTGTTCTTTGTCTGAGTCTACCTAGTGAACAATACAAAATTAGTTAAAGCGTAGTCGACGTGTGACGTTGCATTTGCTCGAGAATTTTTCCGAGTGTTCTAAGGGATTTGAAAACAATGTAAAATCAAATTAAACGTAGACTAGTAGTATATTTTCTAAATAATTTCATACAAAATACTTCTACATTCATATGAGAAATTTGTTCTACTGACCCTTGTGGTGAGAGCAAGTATTATATAGACACCTAGCTACGTCCATACATTGCAATATGAATAAAGGTTACTTATTTGCTAACGGATTAAATAGTTAAAAGGGAAATTATTTTTATTCAAGTATATACACATAACAAATAAACCATACAAAGGACTTAAATATTGTCAAGTACAACGCGCTGTGTAGTGTTATTATTGTCCGCTACAATGTCCTAAAAGGGGGTCCTGTTTATTACTATAATCGTATTGGTGCTTATTACAAAACAAGATTAAAAGTTAAACCAGGTTTGAAACAAGTGCTGTCACTTTTATTTCATAAAATTAAGACAGCGACAGCACTAGTTTACAACCTAATCTTGTTTTGTAATAAGTGTAATTATGGCTAAATGTATTTTTTCCTATTTCTTTTAAATACATACTACTAGTGTGAATTTTACCACTTATATAAACACATAAGTTTTTTTTCTATTTGTTGTAATAGGAATTTAGCTTTAGAGAAAACTTTGTGATTTGGAAATGGATCCCATACATCTTAACCAATTCAACACACACATACACGCACAGTTTTAAACACACACAAACACAGTTTTAAACATCACCAACGATGTCCCACATCACGAGAAAGCCGAGAAAAGAATGACTACGGAATATTAAAACATGAAAACGAACATTGTGATAGATTACTAGTACATATATGATATAACCAAATTGTGTCATAGGAGAACCATCAAGACCTGTGCGAGCTGCAACTGTCGCCCCACCAGCTGATATACGACACCTACAACACCATATCGCTCACCGAGATCAAGGGCTACGCCATGATGCAGTTCTCTTGGATGCTGCTTAGGATTTATGGCAAAGGTAAATTCAATAAATACTTATGGACATCTAGCCTTGGGGCCAAACTAAGTATTCTTATTCATTTATATAATATTTATTCAGGGTGGGAATCATAACTACGACTTTAGGAGCACAGTGTAGTCGAATCGACCGTCAAACCAATTAAGTGCCTTCTATTCTTTTTGTATTGTTTTAAACGCGTCTGTAGCGGTTCATTGGTGTCTTTAGTACTACAGTTGTATAATAAGAAAATTTCAAATGCGTTATTAAGAGTAAATAATCGAGATTATTATTATCTTAGTGATACTTATCTTGGAACTGAAGAATTGGTGTGATTGTAAGAGAATATTATTATTATTATTATTATAGATTTTGAATTTTGCACTTAGAAAGCTATACATAGATATAGGCGAATCTTTTATTTGAAAAAATTAACCCGTCCGCTGTAGCCTGAATCGCATTCCATCATAAGATTATAGATGTTGGACTAGCAATCAGGGGGCCTACCGCCGAATTCGATGGATTACCGGTAATCCATCTAGATCAAACTTTGTTTACGTTCATTAATCAGTTAAGAACGCCATTTTGTTTCGATTTCCATGAGTTCGGCGGTACGACAGAATCAATTCGAAATCCATTTTGCCTTATAATCGATGTCCATCGAACTCGGCGGTAGGCCCCCAGGGGGCGTTCTCCATTTACCTATTGGTCTATCACGGACTGAAGGTCAAGAATGAGAGGTGGCTGTCGGCAGATTCCCCGGTACGGATTAATGAACGTAAACAAAGTTTGATCTAGATGGATTACCGGTAATCCATCGAATTCGGCGGTAGGCCCCCGGATTGGGCATACACGTAGGGCAAGAAGCTGGTAGCTAATAACAAATCAAACTGCCATCATTATACCGTGTCTATGCTCCATTAAAAGGAATGAGGACTATAGTGCTAAGATGTTGATATAAATATAATAATATATAAATTCACAAGAGAATATATGGGAATCCGTTAGCTTTATACTATTCTATTTCAAAAAGTGCAATAATAATGTGTAGGTATGCATTATTCTAATACAAATTATATAAAATAATGATGACATACCAAATAGGCATCGATCGTGACCCAAAGTAATAATCAATCATATATAAATAATAAATAATAATTACGATGGATCAATTTGCACGTATATGCAGCTGCTCGCTGAAATTAAGTCTTCATAACATCTTGAAGAATGTGTTTGTTTATTATGAATTATGATTATAAAACAAACGGAAGTATAACAATAAATAGTTATGATATAATGTAATTGAGTGAGCGAAACGGTGATGTAGATCGTGAATTCAATACTTATTGAATAATCCGAATTACAAAAAAAAGATTTGTCATAATTTGTTAACAGTTTGAACTTTTAAAAAAATCTTTAATTTAATATTAATTTATTGCAAAAAACTATGTAGGTACCTATCATATTATGATTCAAATTATCAAGATTTTTTTTAATTTATTTATTTTACATATTTATTTATTGAACTTCCAAAGAGAGTTAAAACATACTTACATCTAAATACCAATAACTATAAATAAAACTGCTAAAAATAACCTTCTATTTATGAAAACCACATCATTTATATAAAAACAGGAACAATTAAATTCAATAAACGGTTTACGGGAAAATTTGTATATCTTTTTGGTATATAGAAAAAAGTATTTTAGTACTTTACAAATATTACAAGTGTGACAGTTTTAAATATTGAATTTTAAAAAGAAAGATTAGGAATATTTTGATGCTCTCAGCACCAGTGTATTATTTTTGCGCCATCTGTACCAAAACATACATTTGACATATGGACATTATGCATTGTGTTTCATATTTTCATATATATCTTTTTGGTATATAGAAAAAAGTATCTTAGTACTTTACAAATAATACAAGTGTGACAGTTTTAAATATTGAAATCACTGTTATCTGTTTACGCTACAATCTTCCGTAGCATAACGAGACCGATTTAATCGAATCTAATTGCAAAATTGACCCCAGGTCGCCATGGGGCACTTATGCGTCTCATAATTAGCTTCTTCACTTCTAGCCGTTAGAAATTGTATATATTTATAGTGTAATTTAAACGATAAGCAATAATTAGATTTTCATTAACAAGCCAAGTCGGTTATTCAAGTCTAAACATTGTTTAACCGGAAATTTAATTAGAATTTGCAGGCTTATTAATTTTCAAGGCATTGTGATAACGAATTTAATTTGAAAAGTCTGAATAGTTTGGAATTTGATACCAATTTTTTTTTCTTATAGGTACGTTTGTTAGTAAGGTGAATCCGCCTCAATTGTTTTTGAGATATCATTATACTTGGTTTTCTTTTTCTGTCTTTAATTTTTTATTAAATACTTTTTGTATCAGCTGGTGTCTACGCAGGATTAGTATTTCACAAAATATCTTTATAATGTGTTATTCACATGTATAATAATATATGTATGTTATTATGTTGTAATGTTTCATTAAAACAAATTTATTATTTTCTGCGTAAAAGAGTAATAAACATACATACAAACTGTCGCGTTTATAATATTATTATGATGGCATAGAATACTACTAATAGCAGATGTTTCATGTATTTCTAGGCAATTTCACTCAAGAAGCAAGTCTGACGCGCCAGAGGTACGGCGAGCGCACCGCGCAGACTGCTACAGCGGCGCGCGCTGCTATGGCCGTCGCCAAACGAGGCCTGTACCGCTGCGATCCGCCTCACCACAAAAAAGGTAAGCATCATCATCGCTGCCCATTAACGTCCCACTACTGAGCACGTGAATCTTCTCACCAACCAATAAGTACCACACCCAATGATTAGTATTACTTCTCGCGCCATTCCGTCTGAGGAGACTTATTATTTTTTCTGACTACCCTACTATTTCTAACTTTTTAATTCGTTTTTTGTTAATAAAGAGAACTAGTGTTCTTGAACGCTAATAACTAACTTGTATTATCTTTACTCTTTATATAGACGTAAGGCTGTCGTTTTAGGTGAAATGTACTTAAAGTTACCTCTTTAAAAACTCCCATGATACAGGCCTAGCTTAGTATGGGAGTTTTATTTTTAATTTCTCCAGTGTACTTTTGTCATATAATTATTATTATTATTATAACCAAGGTTAAAGAGATAACATGGTAATTCTAACGGCCAGATCACCAAACACCTCGACCAGTTAGACAACTACTGTAAAGGATGAACAGCAGACTATTTATACAATAACACAATACAAAAATTTATTAAACAAACAGCGAGTTGGCCTTGGAAAATACAGTAGACCCACAAAACTATTTGTACAGTTTGTCTGTGGGATCACGAGTTTCTAACTCTACAAAACAAAAGCTTAAATGTTAAGTCAATGTCTAAAAAATACTTCTTATCCAGAAATTAAATGTTACTCTATTCCAGGCGAAACCTACGAGGAAGTGACCCGCCTCCTCCAGGGCTACATCGAGAACGAAGTGGACATGAACAAAGACAACACGTGCCGAGACAACTGCGCCTACTACACAGTGGCTGAGAACCACGGCTGCAAGTACGAGCAGGAGTACTGCTCGCAGCAAACCGCCTGTAAGGGCCGCATATTCGACTGTCGGTATGTGGACTCCGACATGTGGATATGCCCTGCGGTGAGTCAGGTTACCTTATGGTTTTAAACAGAAAAAGCTAATTCCCTAAGAGTAAGTGTCAATCAGAATTACCACTGTTCATTTCATAATATAGAGACTTAGCAGTACATATGTTACCGGCCAAACTCGATTTTAGGACAAACTAGTATAGCCTAGTCCAAACTAGTTTAGGTGGGCTGCATAAAATGTTTTTTAATAGTAAGAAAAAAAAACCTCAACCTAACCTAAAAAGAGATACTTATACTTCTCTTGTCTTTGACTTTAGCCGAGAATCTAAATACAAATACACATAAATATAACGTTGTAGAATCTAATGACTATCACTTTACTTCAACATAAGGTTGAGTTGTCGATATTCCATCAGTATTTTTCATTCGATTGTATCATTCTGCATTCATTTGCAATTAACTATGGTAAATCACTAAGTCTTAATAGCTTGTGCCTAGAAAGAGGGTAATATGCTTATAAATTTAAGCGTTGTCTCGAATAAACCAACGGTGAATAATCTCTAATGATATCGTGACTCATGAATGTTTTTCAGGATTTTTATGAAAGTCTATGAACAAAACATGCTATAACATCATAAAAATTATAATTACAGAGCCGATCGTCCACCCGTAGATATGAATGGATCGAGTTTGAAAACGGGCGGACCTTTGGACGGGTCGGCAGTTGCACACGTGGCTCTACTAAGGTGAGGATTAACATTCTACATACATAATGTCACGCCCCTTTCCCGTAGGGGTAGGCAGAGATCACATCCTTCCACTTGCTACGATCTTGGCACACACTTTTAGCTTCATTCACACTCATTAACCTTATCATACAATCCCGTCGGTTTAGGGTACATTTGACCTGCCTGACTACACTTATCAATGAACTTAAAGCAACAAAAATGCTTAATTTGGCAGAAATTTATTTATTTATACCCTTTACGCTGACTAGCTATGCTATAGCACGTCACTATCTATCTTTATATGTAACATCTATCAATACCTAATCTTAAATATGTAACATCTCAAAAGGCAATGTGGCATGCAATTATTAAATACATAATTTTGGCAGATAGTATACTGCTATTTAGTTATAAGCAAAATTTTAACAACAAGATATTTGCAAATTCGTAAACAACCTGTAAAAACCGTCATCCGTAAGACCACAATTTTATGTGAAAAGATTAAAGCTCAAGTAGATTTATGTATTATTTTAAAACGTAATATTAATACTCAGATAAGTACGGTAATATTAGAAACTGTAAAAAATATACCTTTGATAATTAAGTCTCGATAATCTCTCACTACGTGCTCAACGACAAGTTGACTCTCATTATATATCAAACTCGTTACAACTTAAAGACTACATTGCCAACCATTATTCATTTGCATATAACTGCATTTTATGTAAAGCATTAAAACCGTTTGGATATTGTAGGCCACTTAGACATTTATCTGCGCCATAACGTCTTATCTAAATAATATTTATTTTGCTTTATCTAGTTGACCCAAGAATATCTGTGTCAGTTGTTTTTATGGGAACGTACTAAAATTATTTGCTTTGATTTTTTTGTACATATTATCTGAGATTGATATTTGTGCTTATGCTAGTATAAGTCTAGACATCTAGAAGAAGTTTATAGTTTAATAGGGATCAACTAAAGCATTTGGCATTTTAATTCAAGATTGAAAAAGTATATGAAAACAATTCATTATGTGGATTCCACGTAAGAAGTGGTAGGAAAGAATAACATGGTGAGCATCCTCAGGTGGACTCCTGGTGGCGGTGGTTGTTCTGGCACTGCTCCTACTGCATGTGCCTCTGTGACGACGCCACCGAAGACTCCGACCGATACTTCAGCCTCTGGTCCTCCACATCAGACGTCAAGAACAACAAGTTAGTCCCTTCTCTACGAGGGACACCCGCACACCACTCTATCTAACGTGATATTTTCCTTTGAAGGTCGATTCCTGGTGGAAATGGAACCTCCTCCACTGCTCATACTGCATTTGTCTATGCGAGGACGACGCCAATGAGGCGGATCGCTTCTTCAGCATTAAGGAAACCTTGGCTGACATTGAGAAGAACAAGTCAGTACTAAAATGAGGGGGCTTTATTGGGCGCGTTTATAACATTGGTTTTTAGGTGGTAGTATAATATATTTATGGAACAACATGCAGGATAGTTCGTATATGTCACTAATAGCATGGGTGTGCGGGTGAACCATACAGATAAATTAATGGGTATAATAGCACAATGATGTTTCATATTGTAAAAAATTTACTTATTCTCTAGGGTAGTGACTGGATTACGTCTGGTGAAGCTCGACCGAGTATTCCACCTACAGATAAGCGAGGGAACTTTAGGAGAACGAGGAACAGTGACACCTGGCGACTGGGTGCCAGTGCAGAAGTTCGACCCCACTGATTCAGGAATGAGGAACGGCGTCGAGTATCACAAGTTGACTTATGAGCAGAGGGCTATTGATTTGGATGAGCTGGACTCGCCTGCAGGACATGTGCTGACTGGAGTCAAGTAAGTTACAGAACTCTTTCCTTCCTTCAAACTGCCATTACTTCCTTTGAATTTAAGGATTGATGGAACTTAGGTTTCCGTCTTACCACCTTCAAGGCTTAAATATTGCTTTGCCATTAAAGCATGATAAATAGTAATTATTGAAATGGAGCACAATGAAAAATGATAAATTATTATCATTCAACCAACTATTGTAATTAACTGTTTGGTTAAAGCGGTGCTCCAAAATAATGACTGCTATGTAAAACATTACAGATTCAAACTGCTGGGTGCCCACTTACACTTCGAGATTAGGACGACTCCGTTCAACTACGCGACCGGTCGGCTCCAGCCAGAGAAAAGTCAATGGATCAGCAACGACAACACCGACGTAGCCGAGGAAGTGCCAAGGTAAACTATATCCTAGCATTATCCCGGTTGACCTAGACTTAAGCTTAGGGCCCAGGGTCTGCTCACTGGTTCAACCAGATTTGACTGAATTTCAGTTATCACGTGAAGCGACTGCCGTCTGACCTCCGCAACCCAGAGGGAAACATCATTCTATGGTTAAACCAGCTCTCATTTCTTGATAGTTCAATAAGTTTCAAATATTCAACGACATAAGTATTAAATATTAAGTAAATAACCATTACTATACTTCGAGAACTAGCGTTATTTGGGGGAGGTCTTATTCAGCAGTGAACGGAATTGGATGACTGATTTATTTAATTACTAATTTCAGAACATAGTTTTATTGACAGTTGTTGTGTCAAAATGATATGTATCATTTTCAAACACAAATAAAATGCTTGTCAAATAAACATTTTGATAGGTATTAAACAGGTTCTGGAAAAAAAGACTAGTAGTATGAATCTGCATCGAAACCACTTAATGGTATTTTTTGGGCTAACTAGTTTGTCGTTGATGTTAATTTGAGAGTATTAATTTAGATGACACGCTTAAATTGTTGTTTCAGGAAACGCCTGACTTTGTTCCGGCCAGACTTGCCCACTCGCAGCCCCACTCCCCTGCCCGTGGACTCCGAGCACGACCAATACGTAGAGTTCACCAACACAGACTTCGAAACTGACGTTGCCCAGAGCACCGTGCCTTTCGTCGATGTCCAGCCTGTCATGCCTAGCAAAGGTATCATATCACTCACTGTCTAAATCAAAGCCAGTAATCGCTTGTCCCATATCAACACTAAACAGACTTTAACTATGTAACAATGTACCTTTTTCTTGGACTAGCCAAGTATCAACTTAAATATGTCATATACATAGTATACACATAGGCCTTCGACATTAAATGAAGAACTAAAGTCGACGACTTGTTATTTAACTATAATTTCTTAAAGACAGAGGTTTTTTCTTTTTTTATTTCCTCTTGTCATATTAAACTGAAAATAAGAGCAATTGTATTATTCTCCTCTATCATAATTTGCCTTGAACTTCATGTACACAAATACTTTTTAGGTGATTTTAGTAGTTAAAAGCGAAATGACAGAACATGATGAAGCGAAATGAAAGTTTTTCAATTCTATCTGTGACCGAAGGCGTTCAGTGTTGCCATAATTTATAACAATTTTTAATAAGCATATTATTTTCTCTCTTTCTTAGGAGGTGCGTTGCTTAGCGGTGCGGGTATCGTGCACCGAGGCGCAAAAGGGTCAGGGGGCTTCATTGGCATCAAGTTATTCACGTACGACTACTCTCCGCACGTACACGCCGAGCCGCCCGTTAGCGAGTTCGACGAAGACAGCACAGAGTTCGTCCCCATTGTCAATTAATTTAATACTAGAATAATCGGCGTAAGTTGAACAATGATCTTGGATGCGCAATTAAATATCAGGTCTCAATCGAAGTGAGGTATGGGGGGTGCAGTTACTATAGAAACGCGACGACGCATTGTTACATAGTGCTCACTCACTCCCTGTATTTGTTTTTGTCTACCTTCGGTTGATTGTACCTGCGGTTGTCTGAAATCTTCATTTTTGTTCAACTTATGTGCCGTTGACTTTATACTTTTTAAGTAGTGCTAAACATCGAATCTGGAGAATGTTTTGTCTTTTTCACAAAAAAAAAAAAAACTCGAAACATGTATTAAATAATTCAATGCTTGGCAAAATTTCTTGTAATAATATATTTAACTATCAATCTTTTGTACACTAGTCTTAAGGTATCATAGACATATTATGTAACGATTTTTTCTCAAGTAATATTATTTATTAGGTTTAGATTAAAACAAATATTCGAACAATTTTGTAAATATTAAATAAGATATTTGTAATAATTGTAGTTTTATTTATTAGTCAATAATCGGACGTAGTAATTTAATTTCAGTCACGGAAGAGTGAAATAAAATTTGAAAAGTCATAATATATGGATATCAATCAGGATGTAGTTATTTTAAACTCATTCGCGAGATGAGAAAGTTTCAAGTTTTTTAATCTAAGAAAATCTGAGATTAATATTTTACTTAATAATAATAATAATAAGGTTTCGGGTTGTTCGCATCTTGCTAACGGCGAGTATTTGCACAGGCATAACCTTGTAGCCAGGATCATCCATTAGCAACTTGCTCTTCGATATGGCCTTGTCGGACCAGAAGTGCCATACTATAGATATGAACCGGTGCCAGTTCTTGAAAATGGTCATGCATTGCTCTACTGGGATCGATCCATCATCACTGACAGAACTAGTCTCGCCAGTAAGCCTGATATTGTGTTGGTGGACCGATCAGAGCGCCGGGCAATTGTTGTTGACATCACATTTCCACATGACAAAAATCTCGTGAAGGCAGAAAAGGAAAAATTAAGTAAATATCTGGACTTGGCCCAAGAGATTTCTGCCATGTGGGATGTGGACTCAGCGACGATTGTTCCGATAGTGGTTACGGTCAACGGGTTGATAGCGAAGAGCTGGGTTAAGGGTCAGATACAAAAGGCAGTGCTTCTCGATACGGCGCGAATTGTCAGGAGGTTTCTCTCTCTGCAGCCCTAGCCGCCAGTCGTTTGGGTGTTACCTCGCGGCCGGCGGTCTCCGTTTTTTATATTTTTTACAGTATTGTATTTTTTCTTTTTTGTTATATAATAATTGTAAAAAATATAAATTATGTGTAAATTAAATAAATATATGTGAATAATAATAATAATGATGATCACCGAACGAGGCTCTGGAAAACTTACAGGTTACCGGTAAGCGGCAATAGGCTATAGGCATAATTGGCGAAGTGTGGGCGTTTAATATGCCTCTGCCTACCTTTTCGGGGAATGCATGTATTTACTTTATTTGGCAACAAAGATCAAATTGAGCTTAAATTCAGTTTATTATTATATAAAAATATTTTAACACGATTTACGTAATGAGATATAAACAAGGCCACAAAAAAGTGCTTTTGTATAATAAATAACCTCCAAAACTATAAAAAAAGTTCCATCTTTCAGATATTACTATCTAGAACATCATCAGATTTTATCATAGACATCCAAAGTTTTTTATAGTAAGAATTAATTTATATATCTAACCGGCATGGTAAATTCGCACGGCATAGTCAGATTTTCTCTCAAACTAGTTTCCGCATAGCAGACCCATACTCAATTCAGTCTTACTGCACTCGTAAAGTGATTTTATAATGTTGTCTGAAGTTTATATTCATTTAATTAGAACATACACAGAAAGGTGTATAGGAATCCTACCAACATCCAAAAAAACACACCTGCAAGTGCACCTGCCGATCAACGGACGAGGCTCTGGCAAACATAAAAGATCCAGGTAAGCGGCAATAGGCTCGCCACCTCTTACGTGGGACCAACAGTCAAATCGGCGAAATGTGGGCGTATAATATGCCTCTGCCTACCCCTTCAAGGAAACAGGAATGATTGTATTTATGTATATACAGAAATAGAAAAAAACTTTTTTTTTTTAAATGTGGGTACATGATTCCTTTTAGATGTGGCTTCCACCTGCCTCGTAAATAGAAAGCATCATATTATCATAACATCAAAGCATCATAGTGTCGTAAAACATAGCGAGAGGCAGCAGAATCATATCGTTATGGCACAATCCATAAATTGAGGTATTGGAATTTTATTTAGCTATGCTGTAATTTCACGGTATGAAGGTGGTTTAACCCTTAAATGCATCTTGTTGCCAATTGTATACATACAACGTTTCACGTTATTTTATTGAAGGTGTGTGGTATGTTTTTCTGAACGCACTTTGACGACCATAAAAAATACATATATTGAGTGTCAAAAAAAAAATTAAGCAAGTTTCGGCGGAAAATCCAATTTTTTTGACTTTTCTATTTGGCGGTCGGCTAAGTTTATAGAGTTATAGGAAGCGTCTCCGTAATTTTTTATTTATTTATATACGAGTGCTATTTCTTATATAAAAAAATATATATTCTCAACTCTTATTAGGTAAGTTATTGGTTTTTCATATTTTAGTTATAGATCGTTTCTCCGTTAAACGCAAAGTTCATAGAGGTCTCTTTTTGGATTGGTTGCCGATTGTGTGGCATTCAATATCGAGTTTATGTCCTTACAAAGCCACACGTACTGCCTCATACTTTTCTGCTAACCCAAAGATTAACTGGTAGAGAATGCCTTGCAGCATTAAGTTCGCCTTTTGTACATTTTAATTTGTGCGAAAAAGTTTCCGTGCTTCAGAAGGCACGTTAAGCAGTTGGACCCGGTTATTAGTAAATGTGATAGTCGTTAAGCCATGTTAGAGGCCTTATGGGCGGCTTAAAAAAATCTAACAGCAGGACGTCATACACCTGCCTCCGCCAACCCGCACTGGGTCCGCTTGGTGGAGTATGACCCAATACTCTCTCACCTTGGTATGTTAGAGGAGGCTCTTGCTCAGTAGTGGACGTTAATCTATACTAATATTATAAAGCTTAAGAGTTTGTTTTTTCGAACGCGCTAATCTCAGAAAGTACTGGTTTGAATTGAAAAAATATTTTTGTGTTGAATAGACCATTTATCGAGAAAGGCTTTAGGCTATATAACGTCACGCTGCAACTATTAGGAGCGAAGAAATAATGGAAAATAATAAAAAAACGGGGAAAATTATTCATTCTTGAGGGCTATCGTTGCGTGCGCTGCGAAATCGGTTCAAGATACCAAAAATATATGTATGAAAAAATTATTCCTCTTGAAATGATCAAAAAAAAATGTCCACGACAGTATATGTCTATCTTTTAAGATTAACTCACTAGAACCATTTTTATGGTAATTACAATTTTAAAATAACACCGATATGAAATTCACCCGCGCCGCATGATGTGCAAAACATGACGCTGCAAGGAGGAGAGAGTAACAGCTATAATTTATAAAGCTGAGGAGGTTGTTCGCAAAAAATAAATGAAGTCCAAAATAACTACTCGTCGGACTTCTTGGCGGGAAAGTGAAGCGTCATGTTTATTACTATTCTTATTTACTATGAATTATATATTATTAATATATATTTTACTTGACACTGGCTAAATATGCAAAACGCCCGAAGACAGTATTTAAAAAAAAAAGTATTAGCTCATTCTAATATAAACACATCGAGAGGGGAAAGTGAAGCGTCATGTCTGCAGTTTTGTTTTATTTTCTAAAATTTGTGATATTTCGAACATTAATGTGTAATAACGGTGGATTATTAACCGTTAAGTGTTTGTGAACATACATGAGTGTTGGCAAATCAAACAAAACAGTGCAACATCACTTTTCAATTTTTTTCTCAAGGAGTCCATGTGAGATCTCAGTATAGTCCCACATCTTTACTGAGGACTCAAGGGGCTTAGGGGAGGGTATCTCATTTACCATTTATCATCATCATCACCACTCATTCTAATTTACTATGAATTATATATTATTTATATATCACTTACTCGACACTGGCTAAATGTGCTAGACGCACGAAGCCATTATCATCACTACATAGTATAAAACAAAGTAGCTTTCTCTGTCCCTATGTCCCTTTGTATGCTTAAATCTTTGAAACTACGCAACGGATTTTGATGCAGTTCTTTATAATAGACAGAGTGATTCAAGACGAAGGTTTATATGTATAATACATGCATAATATAGTAGTGGAACACTGTCCATTTTTGTCAATCAACTTACTTTTTTGCTCTTATATTGTAAACGCTGGCCAAACCCTACGAGATTAGTTCAAATAATGTACTACAATATTGTACAACTTACAAAATTCTTCAAAAAAGTTCGCGATGGTATATGTCTATCACTCAAGAATAAATACCCCACAATAATCAATTTTATCTTTTACTTTTTACTAAATGCTAATTTTACTACTGGCTTATTAACGAAGCCATTTTAAGTATATATAACATTAATTCTTATCTAAATAAAAATGTTAGTAAGCTTGGACATTAGACATAGATTAAATTTGTCTATTAAATCATGTAATTTCGATCAGTACTTTACAAGATATCAAACGAATAAACTTACGCTA
Organism: Musotima nitidalis; assembly: GCA_949126915.1. NCBI lineage: Eukaryota > Metazoa > Arthropoda > Insecta > Lepidoptera > Crambidae > Musotima > Musotima nitidalis. Next base: position 17,715,513 of record OX421425.1, read on the forward strand.
AATAGAAAAATTATGGTTGCGGCGGTGATAGGTAGGTACTCGCGGCCTATATAGAGACATTCTGTAATTATGTAATATACGTAACTATTCATATTAGCATACCACCCGTGCGAAGCTGGGGCGGGTCGCTAGTTTAAATAAATTTATGTAAAGAAATAATATTTCTTTAATTTTGAATTTTGCCGTGCATACTACATTACCAACGACATAGACAACTGACAGGTGCTAGAGTCTATGACATCCTTGATCTGAAGTCAATTGTCAGTTGAGAGGTTATGAAAAAATAGCATTGTAAAAGAAACTTATTGTGATAGATTTGTTAATTATAATAGATAAATAAGAATAATTGGTGGAAGAATAGACTTTAATTGTCGTTTCTTCGTTTTCAGGTAAAGTTGTAATAATAGTGTAGTTAAATAAGTTACCTATCGTATTTGTAAGAAACTAACGAAATAAAACTTCGTTTTCAGAAGCAACGCATGAGTTTATTTTTAACCTAAATTTGAGGGATAGATGTTATAAAACGACAATTTTGTTTGTTGAAATACCAAGAAAGCATAAACGATGGAACAACTACGATTCGAATTTGCATTATTACCGACGAGTGATGGGAAATCAAGCATATATTGTGTAACGTCAATAACAACAAAGGAACAAAAAGTGTTTGCTATACCAGAAGAACTACAGTCAGTTGGCCTTCACAAGGAATTGATAAAGACCTCTGCATATAATAAAGTAAAAAATAGTTTAAAGAAAAGATACCAGAAACGAAAAGTTTGGATTTAAATGTCAGATGAACTGAGTAAAATTTATGTGGACGAAGATGGTAATTTGCAATTCGGAGAGCAATATCTTGAAGAAATTGAACAAAAAGTAACACCTGGAGAACAAGTAGCTGATACACAGTCATTGGAAAAAATATTTTCGAAACTAATTGAAAGCACACAAGAAATAAAAAAACAAAATTTAAAATATATTGCAGAGAAGTTTGTGATTGACAAATTTACAAGTAAAAACCCGAACGCAAGTCAATGGATTGAAATGTTTGAAAAGGAGTGTGCTCGTTTTGACATTACGGAAGATAAAAAAAAAATTGAGATCCTACGACTATTCATGGACAAAAGCTGTGTTGATTGGTACAGTTCAATGAGTATCAAATTGACCCTAGATTCAGACTGGACAGAATGGAAGGGAAAGTTTTGTGACACATTTGTCAACCAAGGCTGGAATCAAGTGAGTTATGCACTGTCATTTAAACATCGGGAAGGTTCATTAGTGGACTATGCCATAAAAAAGGAAAAACTTATATTGGATATGAGGAGAACAATAGACACAGGTACACTAGTGGATCTTATTGCGGCAGGATTGCCAGCATCTGTACTTGAGAAGATAAATAGAGAAAAGATGAAGGATACAGTTGACTTATTTAATGAGGTGAGAAAGTATGAACAGTTGGTAAAAAAATATAAAAATGGACCCTATAGAAAATATGACAATAAGAAGATAAATACCAGAATTGAAGAGCGGACTCCATGTAAAACATGTGAAAAATTGAATAAAGGCGTCCGCTATCATCCGGAATCTGCATGCTGGTTCAAGCTTAAGGAGGATGACGGGTTGAATAGAAAATTTATCAGACATGTAAATAATTCAGTGATTGAGGCAGAGTTGAATGAAACGGAACAAAAAAACTAATAGTGACACCATTAATTAAGATCAAACTACTATTAAATAAAGAAATGGAAATTGATGGAGTATATGATTCAGGTTCCAATGTTTCTCTCATCAATTCAAAATTACTAAAAATAAGATCAAAAAGAAATGGTCAAAACGAAGAGAATTTAGTAACAATTAATGGTGTCAAAAAGACAAGTGGTTCGACAAACCTAAAGATAAAGATTTTTGATATAGAAGAAAATGTAGATGTATATATCATGGATGAGCCAAATTTCAGATATGATTTCCTAATAGGACTAGATATAATAAAGAAATACAAGCTTATACAAAATGAGGACTTAAAAATAAGTCAAAAACAATACTTACTACAAAACAATAAAAGGTCAACTGGGAAAAAAGAGGAAGAGATAAATGAAGACAAAAACGAAGATACCAGATTAGGAAAAGTATATGAAATTAATTTCAATGAACATATTAAGGAAGAAGACTTTAAAATAAAAGTTGATCACTTAGATGAAAATAAAAGGGACGAAATAAATAAACTTATACAACAATATAAATCAGTTTTTGCCAAAGACAAGTATGATGTTGGAACAGTTAAGGGATATGAAGCAAGAATAGATTTATTGATGGATAAATACTGTTGCAAAAGGCCATACAGATGCACAATGGAAGACAAAAAAGAGATTGGGGAACAGATAGCAAGATTATTGGATAATGAGCTTATAGAAGAGTCTTATAGTCCCTTTGCAGCACCAGTAACTCTAGCATTTAAAAAGGAGGAAAATAAAAAATCAAGACTATGTATAGATTTCAGAGATTTAAATAAGATTGTAGTACCACAGGCACAACCCTTTCCATTAATTAAAGACCTGATGATAAAAACAAGAAATTGCAACTATTTCACAAGCCTAGACATAAATTCCGCATTTTGGGCAATACCGCTACGAATAGAAGATAGGAAAAAGACAGGCTTCGTCACACAAGAAGGACACTTTCAGTGGACTTGTCTACCATTTGGTTTGAAGACATCTCCGGCGATATTCCAAAGAATATTGAGTAATATACTTAGAAAATATAAACTTACAGATTTTAGCGTAAACTATATAGATGACATTTTAATATTCTCCAAATCTTTTGATGAACACATAGGTCACTTAAAACAGTTACTAGAAGCAATCTTAACAGAAGGATTTCGATTGAAATTTACAAAATGTACGTTTGCATCAGCACATGTTAAATATCTAGGACATATTATACAGAACAATTCCGTCAAACCAGTGAAGGACAACCTAGTTTCGATAAGGAATTTCCCAGTACCAAAGACTCAGAAGAATGTTCGACAGTTTTTGGGTAAGATAAATTTTTACCATGAATACATTCCAAGAAGTGCAATAATACTAGACCCACTTCATAATTTATTAAGAAAAGACCAGAAATTTTATTGGTCAGAAGAATGTCAAATAGCATTTGACAAAATTAAGAGCCTGCTATGTTCACAACCAATACTAGAGATTTTTGACCAAGATTTACCTATACATATTTACACTGATGGATCGTTAGAAGGCGTTGGAGCAATTTTGAAGCAAGTACAACCAAATGGTAAAGAAAAACCAGTTGCATACTTTTCAAAGAAACTAAATGCAGCGCAAAAGAAAAGAAAGGCTATTTATATTGAATGTTTGGCTATCAAAGAAGCTCTGAGATACTGGCAGTACTGGTTGATTGGCAAATCATTTACTGTTTACTCAGACCACAAACCATTAGAGAATATGAACCTAAAAGCAAGGACGGATGAAGAGTTAGGTGATTTGACTTATTACCTTTCACAATATGACTTTCAAATCAAATATTCTCCAGGAAAGAAAAATGTAGAAGCCGATAGTTTGAGTAGAAACCCTGTATTAGAACCAGAGGAAAATAAAGAAGAACAACTGAAAATAGTGAACTTAATTACATTAGAAGATATTATAATGGATCAGAATAAAAATACAGAGATACAGACCAACAAAGACAAAATAATACAAAAACACAATGTATATTATAAAAAAGTAAGGAACAAAGAAAAAATAATAATAACAGAAAGATTCAGTATTAAACTTATACAACAAGTACATAAAGACCTGTGCCATATTGGAGTTGGACAAATGCTAAAGAGTATTAGTTCTCTGTATGCGACAAACAATTTAACGAAGAATATAAAAGATGTTTGTAGAAACTGTGAAGTTTGCATAAAGAATAAAACAAGAGGACAGCACAAATATGGATTAATGTCACACTTAGGACCGGCGAGAAAACCTTTTGAAATAGTATCAATAGACACAATTGGTGGTTTTGGTGGATCAAGATCAACGAAGAAATATCTACATCTTTTAGTCGATCACTTCACTAGATATGCATTTATTATTACATCTAAAACCCAGAGGCCACATGATTTTATAAAGCTGGTAAGCAAGGTTACCGAAACAGATGATATTGGGATACTCCTCACCGACCAGTACCCGGGTATAAACTCCACAGAATTTAAGAAATTTCTTAATGACAATCAAATAACAATAATATTTACAGCAGTTAATGCACCTTTTTCTAACGGTCTAAATGAAAGACTAAATCAAACACTTGTAAACAAGATAAGATGCAAAATTTATGAATATGAACAAAAAAGAGCATGGACAACAATTGCACATGAATGTGTAAAGATATACAATCAGACCAATCATTCTGTAACTGGCTTCTCACCAGCCTACTTGTTATATGGAACAGATGTTACAATCTTACCAAAGGAACTACGTCAAGAACGCGGAAAAAGTGTCTGGATGAGGGATAAAGAAACAGCGTTCAATAATACTTTGAAATCACATGACTATAACAAAATGCGTTATGATAAAAATAGAAAAGATAGAGAATTTAATGAAGGAGATATGGTTTATGTTGAAAACGGGAATAAGCTAAATAGAAAGAAACTAGATCAACTAAGAATAGGACCATATAAAATAATAAATAAAAGAACAAATACTATTTACGAGATTGATACAGGACATAGAAAAACGGAGTCAAACCTATTTCATGTTTCAAAATTTATTCCAGTACAGATAAAAGAAGAGGAAGAAACGAGTAATGAAGATATAAGAGAAGACATGGAAGAGACCTAGAGAAAATCCACGGGTGAATTTTCTTCCCCACGGGGGGGAGATGTAAAGAAATAATATTTCTTTAATTTTGAATTTTGCCGTGCATACTACATTACCAACGACATAGACAACTGACAGGTGCTAGAGTCTATGACATCCTTGATCTGAAGTCAATTGTCAGTTGAGAGGTTATGAAAAAATAGCATTGTAAAAGAAACTTATTGTGATAGATTTGTTAATTATAATAGATAAATAAGAATAATTGGTGGAAGAATAGACTTTAATTGTCGTTTCTTCGTTTTCAGGTAAAGTTGTAATAATAGTGTAGTTAAATAAGTTACCTATCGTATTTGTAAGAAACTAACGAAATAAAACTTCGTTTTCAGAAGCAACGCATGAGTTTATTTTTAACCTAAATTTGAGGGATAGATGTTATATTTATATATAATTTCTGAATTTTGTTTGAATTTTTTATGTTTTAATTTTTTATGTTGTAATTTTGCTCCTAGATTTTTTAATTATTTTATATATTTTGTACACAATTAATTACTAATATGACTTGACTAATATTTCCACGTCGAAAAGCGACAGAATATGTTGGAATAAGAATCCTGAACATGTATACGATAGCCATATGAAATAATTAATTAATTAATTATTGAAGTTCTTATTAAGTTTTTCTTGAGCATTCATTTGGAGTTTAATTAGCCCTTCCATTTTAGAATAACACTTAAGCGCACTAAAAACGTTAGAGTCAATGACAGATTAATGGGTGAGTGAGAATCCGCAATTAAAACACAAGTGTAAGTCAATGTTAAACTGAAAAATTATTTCAAGTGTTTTTAGTAGGTGAAAATTTTATAAGTCTTTTTTCACTTTGAAATTCGCTAAGTTTTCTTTTTCTTTTCGCTAATTATTTATTATTATTATTATTATTAAAGAAAGATACTATTCGTCGCGGGCAGAGCTAGTAAATAAATAAATACCTGAACTCGGAGCGGATGCACGGCCAGTAGCGCTAGCAGGTCTGGCGGAGGCAGCACGTTCTCGGCACGCACGCCCATACAGCGCACGGCCGCGCACAGGAACGCGCCCAGGTAGCGGTGCAGCGGGAAGTGGAACGACGCCTGCATCACCGACGACTGCCGGGAAACAACAAGCTCCTTACTACACATACTATATATCTCCGCCACACACTCGTCGAGGAGCGAGGGAAGTGGGCAGAGACGTCGTGTGGCAGCGTAATCGCCCTGCTCCTCGTCTTGCTACTCGTCCTGTCCATCGCTCCCGAAATTGTCGGTAAATGTGGCGCGAGTCAAAGGACCGGCAACACGAGCACGAGTGCCTTGCCACACACTCGCGTGCGCCGCATTACGCATCGAGCGCTCGCGCATGCAGCACGTAGGTAAATCGCGAATCATAACGTCTTCGCCGCGCGCCGATGAATGGAGTAACGAGAAGTCGTTACTGTTTTAGAGTTATTGTCTTCGGAGCCAGCGAGTCTTACGTCCATTGCTCTGCAATGGCGAGTAACCAAGTGCGTAGCGTCGCGATTATTCGCGCGAGTAGAGCAGTGTGTGGATGGAACGGGCAACATCGCGGCAGCGCGATGAGCAAGGCGAGGAGCAGCGCGAAATGCAGTGTGTGGCGGCGGTAATACATGCGTCATTACGACACTCCACTGCTTAATAGAGAAAGGCACTTCTTGGCGGGAAACTGAAGAGTCTGTAGTTTTGTTTTATTTTCTAAAATTTGTGATATTTCGAACATTTATGTGTAAAAACAGTGGATTAACAGTTATTTGCACATGAGTGTTGGTAAATGAAACAAACCGTGCAACATCACTTTTCAAATTCTCTTAAGGAAACCATGTGAGATCTCAGTATAGTCCCAAATCTTTACTGAGAACTCAGGGGGTTTATGGTGAGCGCATCTCATTTACCATTTATCATCTTTATCACCATACTATAATTTATGTGTTATTAATATATCTGTTACTTGACACTGGCTATACCGCACAAAGCCATTATTTAAAAAAAAATAGAATCAAAGAAGTACTTCCATTGACCACACAAACTAATAAAAATCCAAAAAAAAATCAAGATGCCCAACTAAGCTCAGGCTCAGCATAATACCACAGCGGCAGTAAGGCTGCCACTGCAATGCTGATTTTCTGGTGTGATTTAACAAACATAGTTTATTACGACGTGTGCGACTACTAGGGGGGGGGGACATAGATAGCGTACTTATACTGTCCTTCTATTTCTTACTGAGATCGAATCTCAGTAAGAAATAGAAGGACAGTATAAGTCGAATTATTTTATTTTATTTATTTGGAACAGCAAACAATTACATAATATTTGCTTAATTTAATCTTAAGGTATACGCTTACTTATTATGTAACCAACGTTATTCACAAATCTTCTTTAATCAGTGTATAGGGATCTTACCAAGATCTAAGGAGCCCAAGCCAACCTCACCTGCAAGTGGTGCGGCTGCCGATCAACGGACGAGGCTCTGGCGAACATAACAGTGCCCGGTAAGCGGCAATAAGCTCGCCACCTATTACGTGGGACCAACTATATAATTAGCGAAGTGTGGGCGTATAATATGCCTCTGCCTACCCCTACGGGGAAACAGGCGTGTATGTATGTTCTTTAATCAATCTTCTTTTATGATGTTCCAAAAATCGTCTTTTTTGAGTTAAGTCACTATTCTATTAAGCATGCGACATGTGGCATCGAATTACAGCAGAGTTTACAGAGGTCAGTCCTTGAATGGGTGACCGTTTGTGTGGCATTTGATATCGAGCGTTTCCGTGCTTCGAAAGGCACGTTAAGCCGTTGGTCCCGGTTAACAATAAATTTGGTAGTCGTTAGGCCATGTTAGATGCCTAATGGGCGGCTTGATAAATTCTAACAGCAGGACGCCATACACCTGCCTCCGCCAATCCGCACTGGGTCTGCGTGGTGGAGTATGACCCAATACCCTCACACCTTGATATGTGAGAGGAGGCTCGTGCTCAGTAGTGGGACGTTAATGGGCTGAAATGATGTGGCATCGAAAACATACGAAAGAGGTTACTTTGAGTACATGTACTGACCCGCTGCTGGTGCGGCTGGGTATAGTGCACTGCGTCGAGCCAGTCCTGCAGGCAGGTGAGCGCGGCCGCGATGATGCGGCGCGCGAGCGGCGCGTGCGCCGGCTCCGACAGGTGGCTGAGCACGGACCACATGGGGTACGCAGCTGCCTCCAGCTCGCACGAGAACGCCGCGTAGTAAGACGAAGGTTCGAACTCGATGTGTCCGCCAGTCTCGCGAACGTTCACGTTCATACCTAACGAACAAACAAACCGACATCAGTCATTTAAGCCACATTCAGCGATATCATTATTAATATAATTTAAAAATCAAATTTTCATTCCAAACCATCTTTTTTTAAATCTCATACATACATAATGCCTCCCTTTTTTCCGTAGCGGTAGGCAGAGATCACATCCTTTCACTTGCTATGATCTTGGCACACACTTTTAGCTTAATTTACACTCATTAACCTTCTCATACACGCCCGTCGGTTTAGGGTACTTTTGACTTGCCCTTTCTCCAAAACTTTCTGGTTTTGCTCATGGAAGGTCTTACGTGGTCTTCCCCTCCCAACACTTCCAATCACTTGTCCATCATACATCACTTTCGTTACTCTACTTTCATTCATCCTCTCAACATGACCAAACCATATAAGCATACCTTTCTCAATTCTTGTCACTATATCTTCTATTCCACCAGCTTCGATTTAAATCTCATGTGCTCAGAAATGTTACAGTTAATTCACAAAAAATAAACATAAAAATCAGCGTGGATATTCGTACCTGAACTGAAAATAAAGCAAGAGAGTGAGTCGACAAGCGCGTCGTCTCATATAAACAGCAGCTCTTGGGTGAGAGCACATTTTTTAACCCGTTAACTTAAACACAATGTTGTATCTTTAAGAATTATGTCTCTACATACCTTGCAGCATGGACAGGAACTCGAACCACATATCGACGAGCGCGTCATCTTGTAGGAACAGCAAAGCCACGCTCTTATGTGACAGCACGTTGTTGAAATCGGAAACCAGCGGCCAGTAGCAGTGTTCCTTCATGACTCGTCGCGTGCAGTCTATTACGTAGTGGAAGTTCTGCTCTGGCTCGTGGAGAGTATTCTGCAAGTGTTCATTCATTTCTTATTGTAATGTGATAAAATTACACACATTAATTGATAAAAATTATAATGAAAAAAGAACCCAAACTGAAACCCTGCGGTAAGGCACATCTAGAATAATAAACAGTGAACTCAAATCTTTTTATGAAATAAATATGTAGACTTGGTGCAACGGGGATTTTCAACCATTAACATCAGACCTTTGAAACAAATTTTATACGATTTTCGATTTTGTGTTATAAAATATGATGGTCAACTTTGTCGAAAGCAGTAAAGAAATCAGTGAAGTCATATTGTATCTATTTACTGTTTATTGTCCACCTCGTATGATACGGATATTTTTACGAATACTAGATTGGAGTGCAGAGAGTACTTGAGTACTCTCTGCACTCCAATCTGCACTACAAACTATTATTGGCATGATTTTGGGATAGATTGGAACTTGAGCCATTGATCTAGCAATGTCTTTCATAACGAAGTTCGTGAAGAGTATGCGTATGAATAATTATTGATTCAGACGTTAATTTGCGGAAATCCATTGGAAGCAAGTGATGGATAAAAAATATCTTTGTAACAATTCCCGCGCTCACCTCTCTCGTTTCAGCGTTGGTCGTGCAGACATCATTCTTCTGAGGCTCCTATCTTACCTGAAGATGCCCTGTGTAAGGGCGAAACACGTGTCGTGTTGAATAGTTCCTCGATTTTTCGGGAAATTATAATAGCGCGGGTATTGTTACAAAGATATTTTTAATCCATTACTTGCTTAATTGAGTGTGTTTCATATGGAGTTCCGTTAACAAATATAATAAGAAACACTAACCTGTACGAGTATCTTGCCCATCATGAGTCTGAGCGATAGCACCATCACGTGCAAGAGGTGGAGTTGTTGAACGCAGCGCAACGCCAGTGCCTCGTTGGAGAAGAGTTGCACCGACATGTGAACCACGCGGTTAGATAGCGTGTCTGGGTCTCCCGCAGCCTCCAATACTAGCGGGATGCGCGCGTAGTGCATCACAAATGTGCGCGTCAGGTGTTCCTGAAACCAAAATACCACATTAGCGATAGCTTAACAACAAGTGCTTCAGTTGGTTATAACTCAAACATCAACAGTCTTTTTATGTAATTTTTTTTCTTGCAACTTGTTTTAAATAAATATTTTTCTTTCTTTCTTTTTTAAACAAAAAAGTTATTTTTTTCCAAATTTTTAATTCTTGCCTGTTCTTCCCATTGTTATGAGAACGACTGACTTATTTATTGAAGTAGATTGGTTGAGTGTACCATCGTATAGCGTCACGCGAACAGCTCAGCTAGACTATTGTTTATGTGAGCGACGAATCGTTCACAAGTTATTCTTTTACGGTCAGAAATTTTTGTACGAATATCTGTAATTGAGTAGATCCTAAGTTGATTGGATGCAGGAGATGATGACGACGATGATGATGATGAACTCAGTCAAATAGCATTAGACAAGAGAGCAGACCCTGGGCCCTTAGCGTGAGACTAGGGCACAACCAGAGTTAATGTTACACAAGAATATTTTTGCCACTTCAAAAACAAACCACATTTATCGCCTACCTTGTAATCCTGATCCGGCAGCATGTTCAGCAGGAAACATACTACGTTCTGTGGGAACTCGTATTTGAAGGTCCAGAATATGAACTCGTCCAATAATGTGTTGTGTTGTAGCCGAGGTGACAAAGCCGGCAGATGTCGATATCTAAAACAATACGATTGCCCTTAAGTATTTTATATACGTTGTCAAATTGTCAAGTTTCTAAAAAAATAATATTTATTTCTTGATGTTAGATTTTTCTAGATACTATGAAATTTCCCAAAAATGTCTTACATCTGAATTACACAAAGCAGTTTTGCGTAGGTAACATTAATGCTGTTAGAAACTCATTTAATGGGCTTTTATAATTTTCCATCCAGACTTCAAAGAGTACGGGAGGAGGAGTACTTTAAGGAACTCCATGCAATATGCAGACTTCGTTTTACGTTTGTCTTCTTTTGTTCTTATAATACTAAAAGGATTGGCATTTAATAAAACGTGTATATTATGTATTGTATTATATGCTTAATGGTGTAGGGAGCGCAAAAGTGCAGATGGACCATTTTCCATCTTAGGGAAAATACATCCATTCCATCGGGTGGATAAGAGATGGAGAAGTAACGACCTTAAGTATTACGTATGCGCGATTCAGGACTGATGTAACGTTTGTACGGCGCACCGCAGTAGAAAAAATAACCTTGAACCTAATCAACAGTAATGTAACTATCTGCGAACGCGAGACGATGTGCCTTCAAAGATAAACTGGACACCAAGACGTGGACAAGAATTTTAAAGCGGATTAACCCGCAAACGTGTGGGTGTAAGAAAATTGTGTCAATAAAGTTACATACTCATCAGGTGGTTCTGGCGCTGGAAACGCCTCGATGGCTTTTTCATACATCTTGTTGGACTCCGCCATATAACAGCCGTACTCTGTTTCTGGGAACGGCGGCTCTACCAGGTTTCTGTACATCTGTAACATTCATAATTTAATAATTAATAATTTGTCTGTATATAATATGTTAAAGTGTAAAGAGATGACGTTGTGTTGGGTGATAGATAGTTTGATTTTATTCGATTAAATCTCTTAATCCTTGGCCAATAAAAAACTATTTAGAAGAAGACCAACATCTAAGTGTTTTCCGTGCTTCGGAAGGCGTTAGGATGATGTAAGTGGCCTTATTGGGTGGTTCAAAAAACCATTACATTTGACGACCGATATGGCGTGGTGGCGAGTATATCCGCATTCCACTCCTGAGGTCGTGGGTTCGATTCCCACACAGGACAAATATTTGAGTGTATAAATATGAATATTTGTTCTGGTCTGGGTCTTTTTCTATGTATATTAAGTATGTATTTACAAAAAAAAGTATTTTATCCGTTATTTAGTATCCATAACACAAGTTCTTAATGATACTTATCTTGGAACTAAATAATTGGTGTAAGTGTCAGAAATATTTATTTATTTATTATTTATTTATTTATTACAGCAAGAAGCCACACACGTGTCTCTGCCAATTCGCATTGGGTCCGCGCGTATGAGTGCGACCTGAATCTCTCCTTGGATCGTGAGAGGAGTCCGGAGTTCAATAGTAGGACGTTACTGGGCTAGACTTATGACGATGATGGATGAGTATTTGGAGTCAACGCTTCCTATAAATTAATTATCATCATCATCGCAGCCCATTAACGTCCCACTACTTAGCACGAGCCTCCTCTCACATATTAAGGTGTGAGGGTATTGGGTCCATACTCCGACACGCGGACCCAGTGCGGATTGGCGGAGGCAGGTGTATGGCGTCCTGCTGTTAGAAATTATCAAGCCGCCCATTAGGCCTCAAACATGGCTTAACGATTACCACATTTAGTGATAACCGGGACCAACGGCTTAACGTGCCTTCCGAAGCACGGAAGCGCTCGATATCAAATCCCACACAAACGGTCACCCATCCAAGGACTGACCTCTGTAAACTGCTGTACATTGGTAATCGTTTCCGACCACCGAGCAACGCAGAGCTACGAGCGCTTATAATAATTAATGCTCTTCCGATGATTTATGAAATCATTTTATTTACCTGTGGGTTGATGAGTGCCTTCGTCATGGCGGAGCGCATAAGGTCGCCCATGTTGTTGAACTCCATTAACATCTGGACGTAAAACTCGCAGTCGTGGACGGCGATCCGGTATCCGTCTGACTTGGACTGGGCGCCGGCGTTCGAACTCATGTTGTCACTGTCACAGAGACATACACATATTCAAACTATTTTAAACCTTATTTGATAAGCTTTTCCCTTTTCCCCTCGAGTTTTCCCGAATGGTTTCTATACTATGCTAACTTTATGTATCAGAACCAGAAGTTTCGGTACATCGTTTCTTTTTCAGACGGTACAACTTCAGAAACTCATGTCATGGCGAGCGGTTCGCATTATAGAGGATGCTAAGGTAACCAGCCTCACTCGAGGATCTACAGCTGCGTAGAGACATTGCATCTTCAGTGTCTTCTACCGGAACTACTATGGCGAGTCATCTGAGGAGCTTTTCGATCTCATCCCGCCTTCTCCTTTCCTCTCCCAAACAACACGTGCTGGTCTCTGAAACCATCCTCGTACTGTGCAGACTATCAGCACTCGAACTAAGAAATTTGGGAAGTTGTTTCTGAGCAAGACCACTAAGCTCTGGAATTTGCTGCCGGCTCATGTGTTTCCTATGATCCCGGGTCTTTTAAGCGGGGTGTGAAACGACATGTTAGCAGGCCGTCATGAGTGGATGCGCTTTGTACCGTGCTTATTACACGGTATGCAGCGCTTTCATTTTATGTTGGACTGCATCGACTGCTTACCATCAGGCAGGATGTAGTCATTATGACGTGTCACATTAAATAAATAAATAATGTGTTCATAATTGCTCCAAGGCAAGCCCTAAAAAGGCAGTTCTGCCGATCAAGGTGTGAGTGCTTCGGGTTATGTGCGGCCATTGTCCACTCATGACGTCCTCGTGCAATATGTTATTACGAGTCAGATCAAAGACAAGATTGAGACTGAAGATTTGACTGGCAGATGGCAAAAATCTGTGGTCTAGAAGTTAACTTTGCAAAAATAATATAGATATATCGATATAAGCAATCGATTTTCTATCGTTCAACGTTTTAAATACATAGTTACATACATTCAAATGGTAGCAACTTTCTGCCCACCTCAAACTATATTGGCGTGAGATTATGTTTATAGTTATTTCAGATTTAGTGGTGTTAAGTACAGTACTGACCTATTTTCTCTGAAGTGCTGCAGAAGCCGCAGAATGAGCCGCGGCATCATGGCCTCCGCTACGCACATCAGCTCCGCCGGCGCGGTCCCAGGTCGAGGGCATTTGTTTCCGTGGTTACTACAGAATCTGTAACAATACAATTAAGTCATTTAATTTATTATAAATTAGGCATCAATAATGTAGCGCTTGTACGACACGTGTTTCGCCCTTACACAGGGCATCTTCAGGTAAGATACGAGCCTCAGAACAACGATGTCTTCACGACCAACGCTGAAACGAGAGTCAATGAGTTTTCTCGTGTTTCAGCGTGTTGAATAGTTTCTCGATTTTTCGGGAAATTATAGTAGCGCGGGAATTGTTACAAAGATATTTTTAATCCATCACTTGCTTAAATAAATATTATTAGTAAATAAATAGTTCATGCAGACGAAGTCGCGAATAAAAGCATGTACTCAAATGTAGAACATAAAATTGTTTACAACTACAATACAACCATATTACGTAATCGGTAGCACAAAAGTAATACAGCACACGCATATCACTGGCATTAAGTTCAAGATCAACACCGAAACCATTACGAATGACTGTTGCGTATAACCCTGTTACGGTGTGGAAGTGGGCACTAGGCGGTCATTGTCAAGTGCAGCACGCGCTTAGTATTCCGTTCGCATGGCCTATGCGCTTGCGCCGCGAAAACTATGCGCGCCTCAAACCTGTTCCGTTTATAGAAATTTCCGCAAACAAAACTATCGCGAGGTTGATTTATCATACTAATGTATTTACTAGTGCTTGAGAAATTTCTAGTATTCAATTATTCAATGAAAACGTTGAGAAGAGTTGCACTTAAAGGCTTTCTCGAGGATAAACATTGAAGAAACAACTGTATAAAAAGATTTCGGGTAGGGTATGTATAAGTATAAGTATATTATAGTGGGTATTGATGTAAATAAGTATGTATCGGATTTTAAGGGGAAAAGCCTCTTTTTGAAATAATACATGGGCAAAACAAATGTTACATAATTCTGATAAATTTTAAGTATTTACTTAAATTATGGTTTTTCTGCGTAATTTTATGTAGCATCAATTAAAAAAAACGTTAAAACAAGAAGAGTCCTTAATACCATAAATCTTTAAGCGTTATGAGAAAAGGTTATCATTATATACTAGCATTACATCCGTTGCTCAAGACTTCAGCCCAGGGCCCAGGGTCTGCTCACTGATCAAACCAGATTTGGCTGAACTTCAGTAATTACATGGAGCTACTCTGACCTCCACAACCCAAAGGAAAACATCATTCTATGCTTAAACCAGTTGTCAGAATATTATAAGCCACTGACTATCAATAATGACTGCCATAGATGTTCATGACAGCCGGGACCGGAACGGCTTAATGTGCTTTCCGAGGCACAGAGTAAGTGATACTTACGCATATAACTTTGAAAAGTCATAGGTATGCCATCAGGGTTTGAATACGAGTCCCGAGACCCTCTGAATTTAAAGGCCACTGAGCTATCGTCGCGTGTCTAAGTAAAAGTACACTTTGAAACATAAAAATATTGATCACATAAAATCCTGTTTTGTGACTATCCTTGTTTCGCCCCTGTACCGTTCATTTAGAAATACAATTTTTTTATTGGTTAGAATATAAATTTGGAAACAAATTACTAATCATGATGTGTTTTGAAACAAATGACCAGTGAATTAAACAATATAAATGAGACCAGTAGATTTCTAATTGGATAATACAAACTACCATGCCCTCGACTGAAGGACATAGAATAAATTATATCCAAAGACAAGCTAGATTGAATAAGACACAATGATATGGAGGACTTATTTGCAAGTGGGAAACCCCAGTATCTATATTCTGAAGACTATCAGAAATTCTACATACAGTAATAAATTGTTACTACTTATTCCAGTAGGATTAGGCAGAGATCACATCTCTTCACTTGGTACGATCCTGGAACACCTTCTCATACGCTCCCGTCGGTTTACCTACCAACTCTCTAAAACCTTCTGAGCTAGTTCGTGGGAGGTCTTACGCGGTCTTCCCCTCCCAACATTTACATCCTCTTGTCCATCATAATCGCTTTCGATAATCTCTCAGCAATTCTCTAAAGCATTTATCAAAACCTTCTTCAACACTACTTTCGGTTTACCTGCTCTTTCCACGTTCTTCCCCTCCCTACACTTCATCCATCATAAATCGCTTTCGGTAATATACCAAAAATTCCCTCAAGTCCATTATCATAGCTCAAGATTCGTAAATGTATGTATGCAGAGTTAGATGTCGTCGATTACGTCACCGAGGCGAGGTCGCCTCCGCGAATGTCAAGTTCAACCCATTAGGGACGGGACGCCATCTCTCTCGCACGCCGATATTAACAGGAAGTGTATCCTTCTCTATATTTAAAGACAGCCAGTGATTTCGTAGAAAATTACCCATTAGAACCTGTTTGCGAGTTAATTCTTTTTGCTCTCCGTTGGTGGCTAATGGACGCGTTCGGGTATATAGGGAGATGGAACGTGACCCTGAGACTGCAGGCGAGATAACTTTGTAAGACTGTTCCGTCTCTGGAATGCAAATAGACGTGGTATACCAGAGCGGCATTTCTGAACCACGTAACAAAGAATGGAGTTATTCCACTAAATAACTTCTTCTACGTAACAAAAACGAAACGTGACAATGACAAAGGATAATGTCCTCAAAAATGTAAAGCAAATTTAAAATAACATTTATTTATAATTCGAACGTCGAAATTTCTTTTAAATATTTCAGGTAATCGCTCGTCGTAAGCTTTAAGTCAAAAGTGTATATTCAATGAACTTATAATTCTTTTCAAATATAAACTCCTCGAATAGAGTCACATTAATAAAGCAATAATATTCCACGTAATATCGTTATAAACACATCGCATGCTTAATGGAATAGTGACTTAACTCAAAAAGTACGATTTTTGGGACATCACAAAAGAAGATCTTTTAAAGAATATTATACTTGTCCTACTTGTGAGCGCATTAAATTGATACTGATTTATTAATAAGTAATTCTGCTTGTGTTTTGAACGTTTCATTAACATTGATTCGATCTCAGTAAAAAATAGAAGATGGAACTCAAACCTGACCTATCTATTGACATGACATCACCTAGCTACATGTATCATAAAAAGTTTCACGCCTATCTGTAGTACAGACAACTAACCAAAATACTATCAACATTAATAAACCGTCCCTATATTAATAGCAATAATAAGAGCAATAGTCCCAAAGCAATAATCATTTTGGCACTCGCTAATTATGCTACACTTAACTTCATACATACATAATATAACGCCTGTTTACCCGAAGGAATTATACGCCCACATTTCGCCAGTTATATTGTTTGACCAACGTAATAGGTGGCGAGTCTATTGCTGCTTACCGGGATCTTTTATGTTTGTCAGAGCTTGTTATTGTTTCGTTTTTAGGCAAATGCACCATTTGCAGGTGAGGTTGACTTAGGCCTCTCAGATCTTCCCCCCCGAACAGGGGAAATGCCGGGAAAAGATAACACCCAGAGACCGACGACTCTGGGTGCTCTTAGTACTGACTACCGGGGGAGAAACTAAGAGGGACCTGTGGAGGGCGCAGCGGGCGGGCCAGGAGGGCCCGCTTAGCAGCGCCAAGAGGGTCTAGGCAGTGGGGGCAGGGGCCCCTGCTGTCTCACCATGGACCCTCCGGGAAGTCGGCCACACACGCTATGGTCGCACGGGGAGGTAGGAGGGGCGCGTCCACTGCGCCTCTCTGAGGAGGTCCTCCCGGTTTTGGTCCGGGGGACGTTGGCCGCAGGCGGGGTGTCAGAAGCTGCAACCCAGGTACTGGCCCCCGCCTCTTTCTCAACAAGCGGCGGGCGTCGTCGGAAGATTTTTAATGGGTATTACTGCTGGCAGTCGTGTCTGCCGGTGGTGAGTCCCACACTCCCCTTTCGGTCCCCCTTTTGCCGGAAGGCAGTGCGTAAATGCATTTGTTACCGACGTAAAACAAAAAAAAAAGGCCTCTCAGATCTGGGAAGGATCCCTATACACCTTAACTTAACTTCAGCACATAATTTATCTCACACATAGGGTTACATCTATAGTAATGTCGTAAGTGATAAGTCGTTACTTTACACTTACGACATTGTTTAAAGTATTGACTTTTCACTTACGACATTGTTAATTGATATAGTCAGTATAGTTTTTATTTAAATGTTGTATACTTTTACTTTAAAGAAAAATTTTGTATGTAGAGTTAGCGGTTGACTCGATTTAGTTGCTCGCGTAGTATATATTATATAGATCACAACTATCCTGTCTCGATTAACAATATCTTTTATGGATTCCAAGAGATATTTCTGTGCCTACATCATACAAACGAGTTAATACAAATAGTCGGAGCGTTCAATACAGGCGCCTGTGCCAGTTAGCCCAGGGTGAAGTGAAGGTCGTGAAGAGGGTCAAGTTCATATCAGTTTGTAATACTTGCGTAATTAATCACTTACGGTTCATAATATTTTGGAGATTTCTTGTAACAACACAAGCTTGAAGCCCTTTGCTTTGCTTACTATAACAAAACTTGACCGATATGGTGTGGTGGCGAGTAAAACCACATTCCGCTCCTGAGGCCGTGGGTTCGATTCCCATACAGAACAAATCTTTGTGTGCATAAACATGAATATTTGTCCTGGTCTGGGTGTTATCCTACGTATATTAAGTATGTATTTACAAAAAAGAGAGTATTTATGCATGTTTACCCGTTATTTAGTAACCATAACACAGGTTCTTAATGATACTTATCTAGACACTAAATAATTGGTGTAACAATACAAAAAAATAATTATATACTAATAAGTATACTTTAGTGAAATATCGATTAAGAGCCACAAATAAATTAAATTGTCTATATGTTACGTCAATGTTGAAGATCGAATCGCGAGGAGAATAATTGGGGAGTCTGTGTTCAGCAGTGAACTTTAAACGGCTAAATGAATTATAATTAAAAAGAAATGAATTATTATTAAAGATTACTTTAAATGGCTAAAATGATGTCAATGTACGTTAAGCTGCTTTTTATCTCGAAAAATAACAGAATATTTAACATATTGGTCACGTGAACGATGTATCAGATGGCAGCTGGTCATACATATAAATAGATACGTGACTATTACCACAGTTCCAGTCATCACACCATCACTACAACATGTACTTAGTTTCAAGATAAGTGTACAATTTTCACCATACATCAAACCATAGATTTCATACGGTAGGTAGGTGACGTTTAATATTTATAGTTAGCAATATAGATGTCGCTGTACACTTTTGAATCGCGCAAGTATTATGTTTTTACGTTCGCATATATACCTCGGCAATGCATGGCTCACTAAGTACTAGCAAACACTGCTTCCCACCTCAATTAATGGCTCCGTGTAAATTGGCCTTTCATTTATGACTCTACTGGGTTATACAATAAGTATATTTAGGAAAAAAGGCAGGTCAAAAGTACCTTAAACCGACGGGCGCATATGAGGAGGTTAATGAGTGTAAATGAAGCTAAAAGTGTGTGCCAAGATCGTAGCAAGTGGAAGGATGTGATCTCTGCCTACCCATAGTGGAAAGAGGCGTTACATTATGTATGTATGTATCATTAAGAACCTATGTTATAAATGCAATTTTATTAGCATACAAGGGAAACACCCAAACCAGAATAAATATTACGTCGATTTATCTCCAGTGGGCACTGGGCACCTTCACGCCATATCGTTGTCAAAAGTTATTCATGTATAAAAATAATGAAGTCTATTATTAGAGTAATATTTATAAGCCAAGGTCAATCGAGGAAGGTCAAGTTCGAAGCAGCTCCAATACCAGAGGTCCACCCCACGCCTTTTGTTTATTTCCTACGGCTTAATGGCTTCTCATTATTGCCCGTTCACGTGTGTTCAAAAACCGGACCTACATCCTATTATAATAATAGCGAAAGTAAGTCAGTTATCCGCTAATCCACACTGGGTTCGCGTAAATAAATAATTTCTAACAGTTACCAATTGTTTAGTCTTAAGATATATATACGAATAACGTATATAAGTACTAAAATATATTTTTTGTACACACATTTAATATACATAGAAAACATGAATCTTTGTGTATAAACACACAAAGATTTGTCCTGTGTGGGTATCGCACCCACGACCTGAGGAGCGGAGTGCTGGTATACTGACCTCCACGCCATATCGGTCGTATATAACCGGAATCCCGAAAGGAGTACTCAGTTGTAAAACGTTGATGCGCTAATTTTGAGCTTGTAAACCAGAGAGCTACATTTGAAATTTATCCTTAAACAGGCAGAGCACGTTGAGAATATTCATTGGAGAACCACCTTAACTTAACCGCATAAGGTTCAATTTATTATATATTGTGGTCATATATTGACCACTGCCTGATAAAGGGTTAATAAATCTCACAGATCTTTGGGCTTCAAAGTGAACCTTACTACCACTATATATATGCCTTTTAATCGGTTGCAGCAACCTGCGCACAAAAATGGAATATAAAAGTCAAAGTAGATGTATTTATTGCCAAAACTATGTTGTATATACAGATGTTTTATAAAAGGTAGTATCAAACATAGACCCGGATAGTGCATAGCAAAATAAATAAATTACTAATATTATCAACAAATTTAATTAAAATAAAATATGAAAGAAAAAAAATATCAAAATTAAGAAATTATAATTGTCATGCAATTAAAATAATCTAATATAAATCAAAACAAATTATCATTTTACTGGAAACTAATCATTTTACTGAAAAAACTCTTCCAATGTATAATACCCTTTTTGAATTAAATGTTCTCTTAGAATCTTTCTAAATATAATTAAATTATCCTCCTTATCATTCCTCCTCCTTCCTCCTTATTATTATAAGCGTGAATTCATGTATGTATTTATTTAAGCTTCTGGGTTCGCGTGGTCGAATATAACCGGAATCCGGATAGGAGGCCAATGCTGGGGCGTTGAAGCGCCGAGTTCGAACCAGAGAGCCAAAATATTTTAAATTTATCAATCTCAGAGATCTTTGGGCTCAAAATGAACTTTATGCCTTTTAATCGGTTGCAGCAACCTACACACCCAAATTGAATATACAAGCGTGAGATCATGTTTAATCTAGGTTCTATCCGAACCACTTGTTGTTGAACGTGTTGCTGAAAATGTAATCTCGGAATTCCCGAGACTGCTGTATGTGAATAAGTTATATGCTGCTAGTTTAATAAGCGATAACAGTACATAAAACAGAAAAAAAAAGATCGGAATCGAAAACCAATGTTAAGCAAACTTTACAGATACTATACAGGTACTGTCTTACATCTGCAATTCTGTTTTAGCCTTAAAGTGTCTTGGACAGTTGTGGGACTGTTCGAAAGGGTCACCGCAGCTCCGGGACATCATAGGCAAGAAGGAACATGAATGGTTTCTAATACTGTTTAGAGCTAAATCTATTTAAAACAGGTATGGGATCCTACCTAGACCAAAGGAGCTCAAGCCAACCTCACCTGCAAGTGCTGCACCTGCCGATTAACGGACGAGGCTCTCGCGAACGTAACATTGCCCGATAAGCGGCAATAGGCTCGCCACCTATTACGTGGGGCCAACTACGTAATTGGCGAAGTGTGGGCGTATAATAATTATGCATCTGCCTACCTCTTCGGGGACACAGGCGTGAATATATTTACACATCGTCCTGTCCTTCGCCAGTTTAAACAAATTACAATGACATTTAAAATCAAGTTAGGAACTGTTGTGCAAGCCGAACTAAGTCTTTGATATATATTCCAATGTTTATTTTCTAATAATTGGTTATTTAATAATAATTTTGGTTTGTGTAATCATTATAATTTGTTGAGATTCGCTTAAGTTTGTATTTTATCCTCATTTCACACATGACATTCAAACACATTTGTGAAAATTTGTTTTGGAATAAACAAATGTAAAAAAATATATACAAATACTAGTGTTTAGAGACAAGTATCTGCATTTGTTCTGACAGGTTTGACATTTGTTATGAATAGTTTAAATGATAAACGTGTGTTACATGAAAGACTTCTATTTAAAACTTAATTGCCCAGTACAATGTAGTACAATGCAATATAAGGTAATACAGTGTACGTAAGATTAACAGTATAACGTAGCTCAAGGTACTATTTCAAGGCGGTCCTACGGTTGCCGCGCGACTGTGCAAGTAAAGACGATGAAAGATTTAAAATTAGAAAGAGACATCTATTTATAGATTACATACAACTTAAATTAAACCATCATATCAGCCTTATAAAGATTACTGCTGAACATTGGCCTCCCCAACTCACCAAGAAGAACATTCACCAAGTCATTCACTCGGTCGGTGCTGGAAGTGCTATTATAAGTAGGATGCTACGATGCTAGTTCTAAAACAAAATATCCAGCCAGTGTGCACATTCAAGACACGGATCAACTCAAATTCTCGGTCTGCTAATGACGTCACACAATCGCTATCTTCTCATTATCATATTTATTATTATCGGGATCAGCGTGGAAACACTTTATGCGATATGATTAATCCGACTGTAGTTATAAATATATATGTATTATTGTTGAGGAAACCTAAGATGTATTGGATCGCGTCAAGTAATAAATAATTTAGGAGTCAGTCAACGTAAGCTGACAAAATGCTGATTTGAGATTACTTTTAAAAAATGCTTAAATACAAATGGATTGACCGGAACTTCGAAGTAATTTTATAATCCCCTCGAGATAACTTCGTTCTAAAGAGATAGGGTCCTTCCCACTTACAAAATATTTTTAAAATGTGTCTTAATTAGGTCTTAAAGCAGGACAAAGTAATAGCAGGAGATATGGTAGAACATTTTTAGGTAGATAGTTGAGCCATTTTGGGTACGTAGTTCAGTGGACAAAGTAATAGCAGGAGATATGGTAGAACATTTTTAGGTAGATAGTTGAGCCATTTTGGGTACGTAGTTCAGTGGACAAAGTAATAGCAGGAGATATGGTAGAACATTTTTAGGTAGATAGTTGAGCCATTTTGGGTACGTAGTTCAGTGGACAAAGTAATAGCAGGAGATATGGTAGAACATTTTTAGGTAGATAGTTGAGCCATTTTGGGTACGTAGTTCAGTGGACAAAGTAATAGCAGGAGATATGGTAGAACATTTTTAGGTAGATAGTTGAGCCATTTTGGGTACGTAGTTCAGTGGACAAAGTAATAGCAGGAGATATGGTAGAACATTTTTAGGTAGATAGTTGAGCCAGTTTCGTTGGTAGCCATGTAGCACGGTCTATAATAGTGCCATCCCTCCTCACCCCATAGAGTGTCGTAAGTCGACGAAGCAAAGTCCTATCGGATGATGGGCAACACTCGGCAGAAGCGTCACACTGTGTACTAGTTTAACCCACCGGCCTAATGTGGTGATTATGGGAATGTAATATCAACTATTGGGGTCGCCAATGTTCAGCAGTAGACTTTAAACAGCTGAAATGATAACTTGGACCAAGCAGGGCTTCAGTTTTATGGAAGAGGCATATGCAAAGCTTTCAGCTGCCTCAAATATCTACAATCACTCGCACTATAAGCGAAGGTTTGCAACTCACCCGTCTTCCTTCATGACGGACTTGTCTCCGCAGTCGCAGGCGCCGCCAGCTTGGGACAGGAACATGTTGAAGTCGTGCGTGGAGTGGTCTCCGCGGTGGAAGCACTCCCTGCAGATCGACATGCAAGGCGAAATGCCGCAGGTGCGACATCGGTACGCCACCACGCGAGGTATCCACACCAGGCCACATTTGTCGTGTTTGTCGTAGCTCCGGACTGGAAATAAAGAAATCCATATTTAATAATTGCATGTACCCATAACCCGGGACAAGTTCAAGCTGTCGTAGCATTTGTTGCAGAGGAAAGAGAACATTTTATTTTTTAATCGTCAGTAAAAAAAAAGATGTTTCCGCACTGCCTCGCGGCTAATGGGGGGATCGAGAGGAGAGCGTGGGGCTAACTGTGGCAGACGCGACCACCGCATCGACCACTAAAAATCCACTAGCATTCACTAAAGAAATCCGACGAAGCCCACCGCTGTTGAAAAGGGGCGAGGGGCCAGTGCCTGGGTTTGTAGTTTCTGGCACCCCGCCCGCGGCAAACGTCCCCCGGATCAGAACCGGGAGGACCTCCTCAGAGAGGCGCAGTGGACGCGCCCCTCCTACCCCCCCCCCCCCCTATCTCCTTGTGCGGCAATAGCGTAATTGGCCGACTTCTGGGAGGATCTATTAGCCGTTAGTGTGACATATAATGTCCAGCGCTTCCGTGTTTCGGAAGGCACGTTAAGCAGTTGGTCCCGGTTATTATGTGTTAGTCGCTAATCCAAATTAGTAGCTCTATGTGGCAGTTTAAAACGGTGACACTTCAAAACGCATACAATTTATTGCTGTAATTTCAAAAGACATACATCATAGGGCATAAAGATCCAAAAGCATATTATTCTTTTTCATAACATATAACAACGCATAACCATAATAATGCAGAATTGTTGAAAGGCATTATTATGAATGAATGAATGAATGAATGAACACTTTAGTGTACACTTAATATAAAAAAGTAATAAAATCACATAAACAAATATATGGTACAATGGACGGCCTTATTGCTAACAGCAATTTCTTCCGGGCAACCTTATTAATAAAGCCATAATCATATAAATCTATATTTTCATTTGCTATATTTTTAAGAATACTTTAAAAGCTTACTTCTCTTTTTGGGTTAGGTTGAGGTTATTTTTTTTTCTTAGCATTAAAAAGTATTTTCTTATAATAGTCATATACAATTTGCCTACCTTACTATTATTATTGTAAATTTTTATAAATAATAATAAGTATAATTCAGTATAATAATGCCCAACAAAAAATATGCCTTTCATTACCTATGCTTATCTTAATTATGCCTTTTAATGATTCTGTGTTTCAGAATTCGGCGATATGATGTTGTGCTTTATAGCGCTATGGCACGTGACGATTATGGTAATCAACATAATAAATTTTCAGTTTATGGCCATAAACGTTATGCGCTTCAATAGGTAACCGTTTAAAACATTACAACAGTTCATCTTTTACTGTACAAGCTGCTTGTCTCTGGAATTCTCTCCCAGTTACTATAAGACAAGCGCAATCACTAAATGTGTTCAAAATTGGAATAAAGAAGCTTTTCCTTTTAGAGAAGTAATGTCTGCTCAGTGTTCCTATATCATGTACGTATTTATGTATGTACGTTTATTTTATTTAATTAATAGTATTTATTTTTGTTTATGTTTATCAAAATACAACTATATATTTTTATTCTTTTCTACACCCCCGGTTTTCATTTAATTTTAATCACTCTCCATCCTAAGGTTGCCTGGAAGAAATCGCTGTAAGCGATAAGGCCGCCAATTGTATCACTTTTTTATTTTGCAACTGTTTTCTTGTTTTATTTTTAATTTGGTGTACAATAAAGAATTTTCTATCTATCTATCTAGCAGTTAGATGCCACACACCTGCCTCCGTCAATCGCCACTAGATCAGCGTGGAGTATGACCAAAATCTCTTTCACCTTGGTACGAGGGCGTGGTCAGTAGTGGGACGTTAAAGGGCAGATTTGTGATATTATTAAAGTTAGTCGTTTCAAGCAACTTGTCCGTTTGACAGTTCACTACTGAGATTCTAGTTAGAACCACAGATTGAAGTGGTTCCTTATGGCATTGCAGATTATATTTTAGATGAAAAATTAGCTTGAAAAGCTATAATTAAAAGTAGTTATGAATCCATTCAAGAACAGTTGATTCAGTACGGAGTTTGCTGATCAGTCATACAGATCCCATTGTTCCGATCGATAGACGATGAGAAATAATTATAAATGGAGAGATAAAAAAAAGCAATTAACTATAAGAGTACACCTGCCGATCAACGGACGAGGCTCTGGCGAACATCACAGTGCTTGATAAGCGGCAATAGGCTCGCCACCTATTACCTGGGACCTACTACATAATTGGCGAATTGTGGGCGTATAATATGCCTCTGCCTACCCCTTCGGGGAAACAGGCGCGAATGTATGTATGTAGTGTTGAAGTGTGACTAAATAGAAGTAAGTACTGTTTTGTTGGTTGCCCTTAATAAATAAATAAAATATGTAACAAATTAGTTGTGCATACTCGTACATAGTCAATACTGGAAGCTCGACATAATAAGCAATAAAAATGCAAAAGTTAATAAGTTAAGAGATCGTCTTTAAAATTCATAGAAGTAGTCAAATTTGTCCGGGATGAAATATATCGAAATATAAATATTAACTTTAAATCTAACGACGATAGCCCACTGGCGAGACTAGACTTCTAATTCAGAGGGTCTATGGTTCAAAACCTATGACTTTTGAAATGAAATGAAATAAAATTTATTTAGACATAAATACACATAAACAAAAAACAGAATTCAAATCAGTAAACAATTTTTACACATAAGTTTACATATAGTATGCCTAAAAAGGACTCCACTCAGCATGTGCTGCAGTGGAGGGCCACAACAGCGCTGGTCTTCCGTAGAGACCTTATAACTTTCGTGTGCAACAGCCACACAAAAGGCAGAAACTTAACAATAAAACAAAATATTTAAACCACAAAATACAATTAAATGAAAGTTAAAGTAGTAAAAGTAGTGAGTTGCAGCAGAATTACACTTACTTATGTATATCATATGAAATTTTCTAACTTAAGATTAAATAACATAGAACAAACACAGTTTGATTTGAGTTGAAAGGTTTTTCATTTTTTATTTTTATTAAAGATAATAGAGAGATCGACAGCATTAAGCAATACGTAAATATTTTTAAAATTTATATTTAAAAGCACCAATAGAAACTGAGTTACGGACGGGTGGAGGTAAATTGTTCCAACATTTCGTGGCGGCGTAACGAAAGCTGCCACGAAAAGCGGCCGTTTTATGTGAAGGACAGGTTAAACGCGTTGCAGATCGAACCAGAGACTGAGAAAACTTGAGCTTTTCAAACAAATAAGGGGGTTGCTTGTTTATAATTATACCAAAGAGAAGAGATGAAAAATGTAAGTTACGTCTAGCAGTCATATTAAACATGTCGTTTTTGTTAAGAAAAGGCCTCGGAAAGCACGTTAGGCCGTGTCTGACTGAGAGACTGTCTGTCAGACTGAAAGTACCGGATATCTGAAATAAATAACTATCCATAACTGCAACCGAGTCCGATATAAATGTTTTGGATAAAGCTGAGTCTAACAATAATTAAGAAAAATAAAAGAAACCGGTATCATATTTTACATATCCGGAACTGGAATGATATATCCACATTATATTTTTTTATGCCACATGGCATCTGATGAAAAGTGTTTACCGTTGCGTATGAACGAGTGCAACACCGGGCCATCACTAGCGTGTTGCCTACTCACTAAAAACCGTTTCACGCCCTTTTTGAAAATCCCTTATAGTATGAATGTTGGTTATGGCAGAAGAAACATGAAAGTAAAATGAATGCAGTAGAGATGAGAGCACTCAGAAGTATTCAAGATGTGAAATTGAGTGATAGTATTAGGAATGAAGTGGTATAAGCCGAAGATGGTGTTAAAGACAATATAGTGACATGAATTGAGAAAGGTATGCTTAGATGGTTTGGTCATGTTGAGAGGATGAATGAAAGTAATAAATAATAATAAATAAATAAATATAATAATAAATATTTTCTGACATTCACACCAATTATTTAGTTCCAAGATAAGTATCATTAAGAACTTGTGTAATGGATACTAAATAACGGATAAACATACATAAATACTTTTTTTTTTTGTAAATAAATACTTAATATACAGAGAAAAACACCCAGACCAGAACAAATATTCATGTTCATGCACACAAAGATTTGTCCTGCGTGGGAATCGAACCTTAGGAGCGAAGAGCGGGTATACTCGCCATCACGCTATATCGGTCGTCTAAAAGTAAGTAAGAAAGTAGACTAACGAAAGCGATTTATGATGGATAAGTGAATGGAAGTGTTGGGAGGGGAAGACCACGTTAGACCTTGCATGGCCAAATCCAGAAAGTTTTGGAGAAAGGGCAGGTCAAAAGTACCCTTAGCCGACGGGCGTGTATAAGATGATTAATGAGTGTAAAAGAAGCTAAAAGTGTGTGCCAATATCGTAGCAAGTGGAAAGATGTGATCTCTGCCTAGTGGAAAGAGGCGTGACATTATGTATGTATGTTGAAAATCCCTCATAGTATGAATAGACTATAGGCGTTTACTATAACCGCAACATATTACGAAAATACCGCAACAATTAAGGCATACACATAAGTAACAACAAATTTATATTGAAAAAGAGGAAAAGGCATTAAATAAGAATTATATCTTAGACTTAGAGTTGGCTCGACTCATTGGCTGCGAACCAAATATCAAAATACACATACATACAAGTAAAATGCTTTTATCTTTAATATAAAAATATTTTTATACGAATCTACAAGATTTACGACTCAGACAATAATACTCGTAGCTGTTACAAAAAATTACAGACGGCGTTTCAAAGTTTCTGGTGAAAATGTACCACAATTTCCGGAGGTTTCCACAACAACAACCAGCTAACTTCTCTAGAAGCCAATCAGCAATATAATAATACACTGGACAGCAAATAAACCGGGCCACCCGCTACCTTGGAACTCTGATTCGATTTTCTCAAAAAGTATAAACCTCACAACTATCAAACTTACACCTACAAAAAGTGCGTATTATACTCTCTGACGTCGATCACTTCCTTGTAGACTCACCCTGGTCTCATCAGTAAAGAGTACATTGCCCCACTGCTCTAACGTCCAATCCCTATGCTCTCGGGCAAATTCGAGTCGTGCTCTACGGTAGGGTACGGTTAATTTTGGGCCTGTTGCAGCTCTCTTTGGAGCCAGATTTCGTTTAGCAAGTCTCCTTCTAGCGGTATCTGAACTTATGACCACTTGGCGTTCGTCACGCAGACTTCGTTGGACTTCAACTGCGTTGAGGCGGCGATTTCGCAAAACAGTAAGTTGGATATAACGATCATCTGCTGCTGATGTAGCCCTAGGTCTGCCCGTACCTAGACGGCGATCGAATGCTCTAGTCTCTAAGTATCGTCTGTAAGCCCGTTGTACCGAAGATCTGCTGATTCGAAGTCTCCGAGCGACTTCACGTGGCGAAAAGCCTGCTTGAAGTAGTGCTACAGCTTAAGCTGCTTCTTGAGGCGTCGTATCCATTATTGACCGAAGAAAATAGCAGAAATACACGCGTCTGGAGCAAATATTGGATGGCAACCAAAGAAATTATAAGAAAAATCCGACTATCCTCATTTAGAAAAAAAGAACGCTAATCGCAAACTCTAGTCAAAACAGAGCAAATCGTTGGTATTGTGTTTGTTGCTTGATTACAATGTGAATTGAGGGTACTTTGGATAAATTTGTGGTCATTTCTCAAACAACATGAAACGCACTTTTTGTGGGTGTAACTTTGATAGTTGTGAGGTTTATACTTTTTGAGAAAATCGAATCAAAATTCCAAGGTAGCGGGTGGCCCGGTTTATTTGCTGTCCAGTGTAGATGAAAAGGACACATAATAATAGTAAAATAGCTCTTTAATACACAACTAATAATTATAAAGACAATAATAAATTTCAATGTCGAAAATTTACTCTAATGAATTGTGGATATAATCGCTGGCCGGCGATAAACGCCGCAATTAGGAGTCGTAATGTCAACTACTTAAAATGAATGACAAACGGACGTAAAATGTCCATATCTCCTATAGTTTACGGTCTTTTTATAATCAAGTTAACGCATTTCTTATTTCCGTTTAGTTCATATATTTATGATTGAACTGAGTTAAGGCGTTGCAAATAGGTTTCAGGTAGGGTATACAGATTGTAGCACTATAATTAATTATATATTAGCTTCGCCAGACCAGGTTAAGCTAAATTAAAGTATCGGAATGGTAGCTTGGCTAAAGTATACAAACATACATACATACATAAATTCAAGCCTGTATCCCCGAAGGGGTAAGCAGAGACATATTATACGCCCACACAACTGTCTTTAAAGGGATACTATTCTATCAAAGACTATATGGCTGATAAAAATGCTTGGGATTAAACTGCCGTTTCATACAGGCTATTCTAATAGGAATGACTTAAAACATGAATATTGTTAATGTTGTATTATGTTGCATTGTATAGCGTCACAGACAAATGAAGATTGTAACTAACCAATCGATAATTTAAAAGAGCATAGCCTGTGAGTTTCTTGCCAGTTCTTCATACAGAGCGATGGCTCGGAACTGGCACTTAGATTCACTTACACTTAAATATTTTTTGTTTTTTTAAATTGTTTGGTTGCAAGTGAATCTAAACTTCGTGATTTTAGTATAATTATATTTTATTTGTTTTTGTTATTTTTTTATAATTTTGACGTTTTCAAGTACTATGTAATAGTTTATGAAATAAAAAGTATTTGATTGATTGATTGACACTTCGTCAATTATATAGTTGGTACCACGTAATAGGCGGCGGGCCTATTGCCGCTTACCGGGCACTGTTATGTTCGCCAGAGCCTCGTCCGTTGATAAAGTATGCAGTGCTTATTTGCATTTATGGTACACGCCATTGATTATAAGACAAATCGCAATCATACAGCCAACGACATAACTGCATCTACTTAATCTGAACCGAAGCCGCAACCGAGGTGATCGTTGAAACAAGTGTGATGAACTCTGCAAAACCGCGAGTTGACAACAGAATTCAACATGTAATAGACCTATTAACATCAGCAACGAAGCGATCAGCGAGGCAGTGCATTACGCAACACTAGCCGGCAACTGTACGCGACGCATCAATAACTGCTCAACGGAATAGGGCTGTTGCTTACTAGACTAGACCATTGACATTTGGCACCCTTGTAGTCGAATGGATAGTTATAGGGTCATAGTATAACACAGACTTCGTTTACTGTTAACTTTGCAAAATTTCCTGACCGCGACACATCAATAACTGCTTAATGATTAGGGTTGTTGCTTACTAAGACCATTGACATTTGGCACCCTTGGAGTCGAATGGTTATATGGTTTATGGACCGTTAACTTTTCAAATGCAGCTGGTTTTTTACGTCAGTCCTGGACACAGTTAAAAAAAACTGCCAGTTGGTCATTTCACGTTCAAAGACTTAAAACAAATAAACTTAATTAAAGTGTTGACAATTTAGGAATTTGAGGTCTTAATAAATCTTTATAGGTAATCTATGCACTATCATAAAATCTAAACATAAGTGTCATAGACATATTAAAGAATGCGACGTTTTATAAAACGACTTGCAAGTTAAAGTGAACAATTTTGATGTCAGAAAAGGGTGTGCGCAAATTTTTATTTTTTTTCACTTACATCAACTCTTTAGTTTCAAGATAAGATAAGTATCATTAAGATCTTGTGTTATGGATACTAAATAACGGATAAACATATATAAATACTTTATTTTGTAAATAAATACTTAATATACATAGGAAAGCACCCAGACCAGTACGAATATTCATGTTTATGGACAAAAAGATTTGCCATGTGTGGGAATCGAACCCGCAACCTCATGAGTGGAGTGCGGGTATACTCGCCACCACGCCATATGGGTCGTCGAAATATCAGTCGTTATGTAAAAAGGCGCAACCTTTTACTAACCTGCCTACGACATAAGCATCAATATAATGCTAATGTGATTAGGGTTTTTACTTACTAGACTAGAACACTGACATTTGGCACCATTGGAGTCGAATGATCATTTGTGGGGTCATAGGGTTTTCGTGGTTTACCGTTAAAGTTGCTGCTTTCTTACATCGGTCACATACACAATTAAAAACCTGTTTGTTCGTCATTTAACGTTAACATACTTAAACAAATTAACTTATCATTGAAGCTTAGAAATTTAAAGGTCTTCTTTTTTTTTACGTCATAATGACCACATCCTGCCTGATGATAAGCAGTCGATGCAGTCCAATAAGAAAATGAAAGCGCTTCATAACGTGAAATAAGCACGGTATAAAGCGCATCCACTCATGACGGCCTGCTAAAATGCCGTTTCACGCCCCGCTTAAAAGACCCGGGATCATAGGAAATAGGAAACACATGAGCCGGCAGCGAATTCCAGAGCTTAGTGGTCTTGCACAGAAACGACCTCCCAAATTTCTTGGTTTGAGTGCTGATATTCTGCACAGTATGAGGATGGTTTCGAAGACCAGCACGTGTTGTTCGGGAGAGGAAAGGAGAGGGCGGGATGAGATCGAAAAGCTTCTCAGAACACTCGCCAAAGTAGTTCCGGTAAAAGACACTGAGAGATGCAATGTCTCTACGCAGCTGTAGATCCTCGAGTAAGGCTGTTACCTCAGCATCCCCTATAATGCGAACCGCTCGCCGTTGCAGTTTCAGTGTGATGCAGAAATACAATAATTTTAATGGGCCCAATCTGGTCAATGGTGTGAGTCAGACACCTGTACCATGTAAAGTCATATAATTGACACAGGCAGTTTGTAGGAATTATTAAAGAGGGCCGTAAACATTTGAATCCACGAATCCACGAACACCAATTATTTACCTCCAAGATGAGTATTATTAAGAACTTGTGTTGTGGATACTAAATAACGGATAAACAAACACACATAAATACTTTTTTAAATACTTCATATACATAAATAACACCCAGACTAGGACAAATATTCATGTTAATTCACACAAAGATTTTTCATGTGAGTGAATCGAACCCACGACCCCAGAAGCGGAGTGCAGATATTCTGACCACGCCATATCGCTGGTCATGTATGTTTACAGGCTGAACACAGTGACTACTTAGGCGTAAAGGCACTGCCCTGTAAAACTGATGTATTTTAGTAAATATACGATAGAAATTGAATCTGATAAACGACTCACAATCTGCCTGCGACATCAGCATTATTGAACTTTTGAACAAGTAGTAGTCTCAAAAACATTATCATAAATAATTAGGGTTGCCAATGAAATGGTCTCATTTGACATGATGAGGATCCTTCAAAGACCTAAGGATTTCAAGCCAAGCTCTCCTGCAAGTGGTGCACCTGCCGATCAACCGACGAGGCTCTGGCGGACATAAAGTTACCGCTAAGCGGCAATAGGCTCCACCTATTACGTGGGACCGAGGACATAATTGCAAAGTGTGGGTGTTTAATATGCTTCTGCCTACCCTTTCGGGGAAACAGGCGTAATTATGTATGTATGTTATAGTCTCAAAAACATTATCATAATGTAATTAGGGTTGCTACTGACTAGACCATTTGACATTTGGGACCCTTGGAGTCAAATGATAATTTATCGGGTTCCATGTACCGTTAACGTCTGGTAGAGAATGCCTTCGGCATTAATTTCGCGTTTTGTATCACTTTTTTTGTGTGCAATAAAGATTAAATAAATAAAATAAGATAAATAAACGTCGCAAATGTCGCTTAGTTTTTTAAACCAATTAACTTGTCATTGTGTTCGTGTGGTTAAGTACCACACACATCAATATAACATTATGAAATTAAGGAACAAAACTTTTTAATCATTTTAAATAAATTGGTAGAAACAAATGTAAGCGCAAAGCTATAATTGCGAACTGATATAGGACCCACTAATGGCCAAGAAGAAGAAGAATAATAAGAATCGTACAATAATCCTTTCAAAATGCGCGCGCGACGAATAGGTGGAGGAGGTCAATGTCCTTACAATCGTGTCAAACTTCCCTATAGCAAACTCCTGAACTCGTTAAACTCAAGAAGATAAGCAAACTATACCAAAACGCGCACTTCGTATAGGTAACATCAGGAGTTCAATACCCTAGCATTCGAGTCAAGCATCCCAAAACTTTAACTTTAACGAAGATTTATTGTAATCACCGAAACCCAAGAAGATAAGCTATGTGGAAGTGAAGCCCTATCGCATATTATGTCGTAATAGGTTAATCCATAAGATTTTGGATCAAGGGCAAGTCAAAAGTACCCTAAAAGAACGGTATACCCAGGATCGTAAAAAAAGAAGATTGTGGTCTCTGACTACCCTTGGAGAAAAAGGCCTTTAAAGTGTATGCAATGTACGTTAGTGTCAAGCGCTCCTTCTAACTAAATCGCTTTAAAGGCTCTGAAACCCAAGAAAATAGGCTGTTTATTTAAATGGTATCTGCATTACTAGTGCTGTCGCTTTAATTTTATGAAATGAAGACGGTGACAGACTGTTTCTTTGAAAGAAAGATAATAAGTAGAACCTACATAGTAAACATTAGTGTTATTTAGGTATTGTTACTAAAACCGAAGAAAATAAGCAGTTTATTGAAATTGTATCTGCATTATACCAGGGTTAAGGCAATCTGTGTTTTGACATACACTTTGTCGAATAGAATCTCATTTTGTGCTCTCCGATCTGTTTGTATTGTCGAAGCGCTCGTAGCTCTGCGGTGCTCGGTGGTCGGAAACGATCGCCGAAGTACAGCAGAGTTTACAGAGGTCAGTCCTTGGATGGGTGACCGTTTTTGTGGCATTTGACATCGAGCGCTTCCGTGCTTCGGAAGGCACGTTAAGCCGTTGGTCCCGGTTATCACTAAATGTGGTAGTCGTTAAGCCATGTTAGAGGCCTAATGGGCGGCTTGATAAATTCTAACAGCAGGACGCCATACACCTGCCTCCGCCAATCCGCACTGGGTCAGCGTGGTGGAGTATGACCCAATACCCTCACACCTTGATATGTGAGAGGAGGCTCGTGCTCAGTAGTGGGACGTTAATGGGCTGTGATGATGATGATCTGTTTGTTTATACATTGAGGCATAAATGGTCTATTTATTCATTGGTTCAATGTGGAAGCGTCATACAACCAGCAACTCTAAAAACGTGCGGACGCCGATTACGTCTATGCCACCAGGCAAAGACGCGCGCTGCGTTGCTCCGTCTGGCCGGAGTCGGACTAACACGTATCGTTGGTTATTGCCCCGGCCGTCACGGCCGCGACTAAACAACTAATTAGTTGACATTTCAAATACCACCGCGCCCCACTGGCCAGCCGCGGGGTTCAAATAGGACTTTTAATTGAAGCGCCTATTTATTGGATTTGAATAGCAGCCAGTAACAAAAGTCATTTAAACACATAATTTGGTTAGGTGCATTTCTCTTATTAATTGTGCACTAACGGCACACAGAATCCACGCAAGTTCATACTTTATATACCTATGTACACTTTTCATCAAAATTTATAAAAGATGTAGGCGTGACAGCAAAACAAGCATATTTTATATTTATATAATCAAACAGAGGTAAGAATTATTATTTAATACTATTAAAATCTCATTATAACCACAAGCTTCCGCTTAGAAACCAAGATATAGCCCCAGTGCGGATTCTCTCAAAGTTTTTTCCATAATAAATCATTTAGCTTCAAGATCATATGTATACAGTGCTCGATGAAGTCAGAAGCAGTCTAGCAATAATCAAATTTCTAGCCAAAAGTCAACCAATGTTATGTCATGTTATGTTATCCAAACTAATATTATAAATGCTAAAGTAACGCTGTCTGTCTGTCTTTTCTTCACGCCTAAACGACAAAACCGATTTGGATGAAATTTGGTACAGACATAGTTTGGAACTCGAGAAATGACATAGGATAGTTTTTATCCCGAAAATCCCGCAGTAGCGGGAACTTCATAAAAAACCCCCGAGATCGGGAACTATGTGGGTAAAACCAAAACCTGCCGAAAGTCACTATTCCACGCGAACGAAGTCGCGGGCAAAAGCTAGTTTTTATAATTTGGCAGGTAGCGCTTGGATGCTTTCTGCAGATGCCAGGGATGGTAGCCGCTCTTGGGGGAAGCCTACGTTCAGCAGTACGGACGGCGATTGGCTGATTGAAATAATTGCCCTAGTATTTCATGAAAACTATCCCTGTTGATCTATGAAGAGGCCAAAAGACTAAACGTTATTTTAGTCATACTTAACTTCTTACAAAAAAAATGACGATCCCTCGAATCCTACACAAGTCAGCCGTAAAATGCCTACCAAAACTAATCGAATCAGTAGTGAAATGACCAAAAAACATACAAGTTCTCTCAAGGTGTTCTCAACTTCCAGCATTATTGGATATAAAAAAATAACTTGGAACATTATTGGCTTATTACTAACTAGTGGCCGCCCGTTACTTCATCCGTGTAACCTGTACTTATTTTTAGGTTAAAAAGTAGCATGAACTTACTTCTTATAATGCCGTTTGGTATCGGCCTATAATAAAAAATAAAATAAATAAATAAATATTTCTGACACTTACACCAATTATTTATTTCCAAGATAAGTATCATTTAGAACTTGTGTTATGGATACTAAATAACGGATAAACATACATAAATACTTTATTTTTTGTAAATACATACTTTATATACATAGAAAAACAACCAGACCAGAACAAATATACATATTTATACACACAAATATTTGTCCTGTGTGGGAATCGAACCCACGACTTTAGGAGTGGAATGCGGGTATACTCGCCACCACGCCATATCGGTCGTCAAATGCCACCTCCTCTCATCTCACGGAGAGTCGTAAGAGTCGACGAAGAGAAATCCTACCGGATGATGGCCAGCAGCGTCATCCTGAGTACTGGCTTATACTGCGATCACCAATGATATTATGGCTTACGCGTGAAAATTGGTACAACTATTAAATTATTGTATGTATGAGTGGTTTCAAACTTCAAAACTTTTTATTTCATAACTATTACATAGTACTTGAAAACGTCAAAATTTATAACACATAAAAAAACAATCAAAATATAATTATACTGAAATCACGAAGCTTAGATTCACTTGCAACCAAACAATTAAAGAAACAAACAATATTTAAGTGTAAGTGAATCTAAGTGCAAGTTTCGAGCCACCGCTCTGTAAGAAGAACTAGCAAGAAACTCACAGGCTATTTTTTTTTAAATTATCGATTGGTTAGTTACAATTTTTATGGTTAGGTACACAAAACTACTACAGCAAATAACATGGATTATTATTTACATCACACAATATTATATTTATATGATCACATTGATCACTAATGATGAGATGACATTCATTTTTTATGTATATTTAAAAAAAACTAGGTTTTCAAATTGAACTCCGGTCAGACGATTCACTTGGACAACGGCCAGATCAGTGATAGGTTTCTAACGCTTAATTATTAATACCCAATTAAAATCTGTAATTTAAAACCAATCATCGGCAGGTCACAGGTTTTCTAATGTCACGTACTATTTGAATTGATGGATTAGTTCATCAATCTTAAGTTCGTAGATCGATTTAGATAAAAGATTATTATGTGCAGTCAAGCATAGATAAGTACCATATATCTTATAGAAAAGTCTGAAAATACGCTTTGTCGATGTCTTTGACCATCATTATCATCATCATCGTGGCGTTA
Organism: Musotima nitidalis; assembly: GCA_949126915.1. Lineage (NCBI taxonomy): Eukaryota > Metazoa > Arthropoda > Insecta > Lepidoptera > Crambidae > Musotima > Musotima nitidalis. Next base: position 17,752,882 of record OX421425.1, read on the forward strand.
TTTCAGTTGCGACCCTTATTGCGAATATCATTTATTTCATAAACTATTACATAGTACTTGAAAACGTCAAAATTAAATATAAATATAAAAAACAATCGAAATATTATTACACTGAAATCACGAAGCTTAGATTCACATACATGCAACAAAATAATCAAAAAACAAAAAATATTGAAGTGTAAATGAATCTAAGTGCAATTATTTACTAGCCCGAGGTCCGCTTTCCTGCTGTTTTTTCTCTACTTCGCATGGTCTTCTGCATCATTCTTTGTTAATAAACTATTGGCATCATAAGATAATGATACTTCTGCTAAAGTCGCGAAAAAGGGGGTATTGCTGCTATCTTTGCCAAAGATTATTTCACCAGGAGAGCCTGGATACTTTTGACGCGGTTCTAAGACAAGCTGTGAGAATTGTCGAGGATCCCAGGCTTACAACTGATATTGAACTCTTAACCTTTACCTTCTGAAAAGGTGCCGACGGAAGATCAGCGTCGCGACATCTCTGTGATGTTCGACAATATGCTGAGTGGACACCATTTCAATAAGAGTTCTTCTTTAACTTAAGTTCTATTCTTGATTTGTGTTATATTTTGTACTAATTTCTTTTTTTTTGTAACTTGTATTGAATAAATATTATTTCTATCTTTCTTCTTTTAAAGATACTTTTCCCCTATCGCTTGTACAACGAAACATGTCCAGAGAAATTGTCTGAACTGAGATTCTTTCTAACCCTTTTCCAGAAAAAATAAAGAATTCACCATCTCGTTAAACATACACTGCAATAGGTAGAAACTTAAAATTTTGAATACATAAAATCAATGAAGCCACTCAGACATTTAACGTTATTTGGTTAACATAAATGATGTACGGTAATAAAAAGCGAGTCCAACTAGAATATAGTCGGATTTAATTTGAAATCCATATTATGCTTGCACAAAATGAACACAACCATAGTATCATTCCTCCTCTCTCCCACACTGTGCCCGACCGGGTCCACAAATGTACCAAATTGTAATATTCACCACATTATAAACCCAAAGTATTGAGTATAGATTAAGAATTAATCACTACATGTTCCGTGATCACATCTGAACCGTAACCAACAAAAAAAAAGTTTTCTTGTCTGGAAGCGCATCGACTACCCCCAGTGCAATAAGTCTAAGAGTACGACGTGTATCAAAATAGCTGACAATTAGCACAGGGTGTCCATAATCCATAACGGACGGAGTGAGATCAGCTGAGTCGAGGTCGGCGACCGGGCAATGACTAACGCCAACCAAACAGGCGAGTCAATGCACCACAGACTATACGAGAACTCTGTCTCTCACTGCTAATAGGAGTATACAAGGATAAATTACTAATTATAAAGATATACGGAAGAAAAAATGCAATTAACTTTTATATTAAGTAATTTTTTTTTTTCATTAAATTATTATACATTGCAATCATGTAGGTACAGTAAAACAATAAACGCGGATGTCTTTGCCTTTTATGAGCAGGACAGATAAAAAAGGTTTTTCTACCTTATAACCATAAGGTTCAATTGAATATAATTCATTCCTTTATTCCTTCATTACTTTATTAACGATATTATTGGAGCTGTGTCCATAGTTGTGCAATTTTCAAATTAAAGTCCGTCTATTATCGCAAGGGTATATTTGCAAGATAATACGGGTTAATTTATCTTATGATGGAAACTTAGAAGCGAAATCCAAAAGTACTGACCGCGACGCCTTATCGGTTGTCAAAGTTATTTGATTATATTTCTAAATCAGTAATTAAATAAATGAATGGATGCAGGCGGCACCGGATCGATCAACGTGGAAGGCAATTGTGGAGCCCTATCTTCAGCAGCAAACTTCAAATGGGTAAAATGATTAGGAATATAATAAACTGAACCTCTAAAAAATACTTTTTTGATCATCAAAAATACTGATCTAGCATCTAATAGGGGATTAGGTGCTCCATCAGAATTTTTTGATGTACAAAAAGGTTAGGTTAGGTTGGTAATTTATTAATTTTGATGACACATTAAATATGAGCCAAATGATTATGATGAAGAAAAGAAAAAAATATTTATTTAGATCACTAATAATTGTTACTTACAGCAATACTTGATACCGCATTGTATGAAGGCATGTACAGATGCACAATAAAGAACAGATTAACACAACAAGCTTACAATTATTAGGTTCTGTAATTATGATATGGGCTAGCAATAATAGTTATGCCAATAAAATAAAAAAAAACATATTATAATTGAGATTGAATTTCACACGAGTCACCGTTATATCTTTCGCCAGTAAAAAGTAACCATCCCCAAAAGCGATGAAACGAGAAGCAATGCGTGTATGTTGTATAAATTTATTGTCAACTTTCAATAGATACTCGTATCCTAAGTTTACTGTACAATTCTCTTTTTAATCCTTCCTATCCTTCTTATCTTCGTAAGCGGTTTTCTTTTATTCATGCGCCTGGTTCCTCACGTAGGTCAAATCTCCTTTTACTCCTGAAATTCCCCTCTCATAACTCCGATTTCTTTTCCTATTCGTTTCCTGTGCATGCACTTAGGCTGTGGAATGCGTTGCCAGTCATTATTCGCACTTCCAAAACTATTTCCATTTTTAAGAAGTCAATAAAATCTATACTGTTATAAAGGCGGAAGCCTGGAAGGCAATCCACAGATTGAAAGTGGCTGGTCTGTGGGATCCGTCTAGTAACCAGGGTAAACATACAGGATGTGAGGCTAATTCCAGCCTCAAAAGGCTCATGAGTATGGAGACTGATAATCAATGCCCTGTATTACTGTTCAAAAATAAATTCAAAATAAAGGTCCCCACTAGGGATGAATGGGAGCAAGGGCCACCTACTCCTGATGTAAACAGCCTAGTCTGGTACACTGATGGTTCCAAAATTGAATCTGGTACGGGCGCGGGTGTTTATTCCATAAACCATGAAATTAGCCAGAACTTAGGCGAATATGCTTCGGTTTTTCAGGCTGAAACATATGCAATAATCATATGTGCTATGAAAATCCTCGACCTGAATATCAGAGACCGAGTGATTTACATACTCAGCGACAGTCAAGCTGCACTCAAGGCTATCGCCTCATTGCGGGTAGACTCAAGGCTGGTGCTGGAAGCTGCTCAAACCCTTAACAGACAGGGCCGGACAAACAGGGTAACCCTCATGTGGATACCAGGCCACGCCGGATTTAAGGGGAACGAGCACGCTGACAAGCTTGCCAGACAGGGCTCGGAAACGATATTCACGGACCGGAGCCATGCATTGCACTCTCCATGAGTACATTAGCCACGACGCATAGTATTAGCATATAGTGGAGAAACAACTATCGGAATAGCAGCTGCTGCCGGCGCTTAAGCATTCAAAGGCCTTCATCGGGGAGACAGGGAGCAGCTGGTGTAAGGCCCTATGCGAAGGTAGCAGGAAACAAGCCAGACTGATAATTGGGGCTCTAACAGGGCATTATGCCACAAACAAAATGCTCCACAGGATGCGACTAGTGCAATCACCGCTATGTCGTAGATGTGGTGACGAAGAGGAGTCTATGGAACACCTGCTGTGTACCTGTGACTCGCTGGCTGCTTGCCGAATGGGTCTCCTAGGGGTGGCCTACCCACAACCAAGAGACTATGGGCTCCAATCTGCAAAGACTGTCATAAAGATGATGGTAACATTATTTGGAGATTTGGAGTAAAAGGCAAGGGGATGCACAAAAGATCCGACATAAGGGTCAAAGTGCACCACGGTCAGTCTGTGGCCCCGCGATAAGATAAGATGGCAAGAAAGGACACTTCCTTGCTGCCTGCTAGCTGTACCTTTTTGTCTAATTGTTTAATTTTAGTATGTAATTGTTTGATTTTAGTCTTTTAATGTTGTTTTGTTTTTATATGTTTTTACTTAGTATATGTTTTTTCCTTTTTTCGGTCTGCTGGAAGAAATTCCTTTTAGGGATAAGCAGTGCCGTTGTTCATGTCTATCATAACTTCTATATTTGTGTATGTTCCTTAATTGCATAAATTGTTAAATAAATAAATACTATGGCGTCTGGTAGCGGCATCTCCAGAGAACTCTACCACCCCATATCGTTCCCAAGGGTATCGTGGAAAACCGTAGTGTCATCGACTAAGGAAATGGAATCTCTTCTACTCTCAATGTGGGTGAAGGTCTCTGTGCTAAAAGTGCACTTGGCCACAAACTGTAAAGATCCCTTTTAAACAGTTTTTAGTAAAAAAGTTTCTACTCACTCCTAATGGATTTTAATGGGCGTGATATCATGTATGTATTACTTGTTGTATTTCTACCTCAAAAATAGGTAATAAATTTATTGGTCATTTGTGTTTGAATATGTTGCCGCTGTAAGTAGAATTAAGAAACGCGATTTAAGAAATATAAAAATTTGTAATAGTAATGTAAGTTTGATAAGCAAGAAATAATTAAAAAAAAAAATTATAAAGATCCCTTTAAAACAGTTGTGAAAAGGTTTCTACTCACCACTAATGGATTATCAGAGCGAGATATTATGTATATATGTTCAATAAAAACTCCACTCCCAGTAAGGATATGAGACCTTTACTTGGCTAATCTCAATAACAATGAGGAATTTTATTTGCTGCTATTAAAAGCATTATGTACAAAGTATATTGTATTGGGTGTGAATAGTTGTTTAGGTGTAGGTAGACCCTACCAAGACCTAAGGAGCCCAAGCCAACCTCACCTGCAAATGGTTCACCTGCCGATTAACGGACGAGGCTCTGGCGAACATAACAGCTCTCGGTATGCAGCAATAGGATCGCCACCTATTACGTGAGACCAACTATATACCTTCTATGTTACACGCTCTAGTTCCCTGTTTTATAAATGCTACAACTTACAATTACTGTACTTGAAAAAGTGACAACAATTTTAAGAAACTGTAATAATGTGTTGTCATGTCAAGGTCATGAACTTTACAAGGAATATGTACTTGTAAAGTTCATGACCTCGTGTAATTAACACGAACTTGACGAACTTCTAGATTAAAGCTCCTGCCTGCAGTGTTTAGTTTTAAGTTGAGTTAATTAAGCAAACCGTGAAATAAAACTAGTAAGAGAAACGAGAAGACAATAAATATTACTAAATAGAATAATGACATAAATAAGTAGAAAACTTAACATAATTTGTATACTTATAACATCATAAATAAATATATGTTTACGTCTACTGTTTTAATTAACAGCCCATCCCCCCCGACTGGTCTCCACCTTGTCGTGTTGGGGGGCTGAGTACCTCCCGGTAGGGCGCAGAGGGCGCTGGGGAAAAGGTAACACCCAGAGATTGGTGACTCTGGGTGCCCTCAGTACTGACTACCGGGGGGGAAACTAAGAGGGACCTGTGGAGGGCGCAGCGGGCGGGCCAGGAGGGCCCGTCAAGCATCGCCAGGAGGGTCTTAGGCAGCGGGGGCAGGGGGCCCCTGCTGTCTAACCATGGACCCTCCGAGAAGTCAGCCACACACGCTATGGTCGCACAAGGAGGTAGGGGGAGGCGCGCCCATTGCACCTCTCTGAGGAGGTCCTCCCGGTTTTGGTCCGGGGGACATTGGCCGCGGGCGGGGTGTCAGAGATGCAACCCAGGTACTGGCCCCCCGCCTCGTCCTCAACAAGCGGCGGGCGTCGTCGGAAGATTTTTAGTAGGTATTACTGATGGCGGTCGTGTCTGCCGGTGGTGAGTCCCACACACACCTCTCTCGGTCCTCCTTTGGCCGGGACACAGTGGGTAAACGCAGTTTGTCACCGAAGAAAATCAAAAAAAAAAAAAAGGTCTTGGTAGGATCCCTATTATATTATATATATTTAATTTTTTTTAGGTCATAAATGCCACTAACATACTTAACGTCAATCACCAGAACATTATCCATCAAAATAGTTAAACGCTCAGGTCCAGTTTCTAACTTTTTTGAAGAATCCCGAGCAACAATTTCGAAAACTTTTTTTACCATTGTGACTAATTGTGATTGACAGACAATTAAATAAAATTTTCTGACATTTACACAAATTATTTAGTTCCAAGTTAAGTATCATTAAGAACTTGTGTTATGGATACTAGATAACGGACAAACATACATAAATACTTTTTTTTTGTAAACACATACTTAATATACATAGAAATACACCCAGACCCGAACAAATGTTCATGTTTGTGCACACAAAGATTTGTATGAGTATTTGCACTTGTGATTGTAAAAAGTTGTTTTTTAAGTACACACACAAGATTAGCATACAAATGTATAAAATAGATATAGGTATTATTAAACAGTTTTATTTAGATTAAGAAGCGCTCGTAGCTCCGCAATGCTCGGTGCTCGGAAACGATTATCGAAGAAAGCAGAGTTTACAGAGGTCAGTCCTTGGATGGTTGACCGTTTGTGTGGCATTTGATACCGAGCGCTTCCGTGCTTCGGAAGGCACGTTAAACCGTTGGTCTCGGTTATCACTAAATGTGGTAGTCGTTAAGCCATGTTAGAGCCCTAAATGGGCGGCTTGAAAAATTCTAACAGCAGGACGCCTACACCTGCCTTCGCCAATCCGCACTGGGTCCGCGTGGTGCAGTATGACCCAATACCCTCGCACCTTGGTATGTGAGAGGGGGCTCGTGCTTAGTAGTGGGACGTTAATGGGCTGAGATGATGATGATGATTATTAAACAAAAATAGATACGTTACGATAAATCCTCTTGAAGATGTAATAGCAGTCAAAACATAAGGTTATTCATAAAATCCTCTGCAATGCCGCCGCGCCGGTGGCATTTACACAAAAGTGTTAATTTACCGGCTCACGAGTACACGAGGCATTATGAGGAACCGAGCCGGTATCAACGGGCGCGGAAATAATTAGTGCACCCTGTACATCGTATTATGTGACGCAGCGATAGGAACCGGTTGCTATGCCTATGCAAAGGTGAATGTCATATGATATTGTTTACTGTGTAATGGGAGTGCATTGATTTTCTAGGAATTGATGCATTCCTGGTATTCTGATTTATTGAACTTAGTAATAAACACAGTTTGATTAAATAAATACAATGGAAAATAAATGTGATTATAACTATAAATTAATAATGAAGGATTATTGGTTTTCGATATAAATGCGGTACAAATAGTTCTTCTAGCCACAGTTTTATTTCTACAAAGCAAAGATATTTGTTGACCACAATGATCTGAATCTAATTGATTAATTACTTTTTAAATTGTTATCACTTAGCATTATATCTGTTAGTACGTTATCTATGCAAGTCGCCGAAGTGGCTGTAATTCTTTTTGGCTCCAGAAACTATACGATTTAAAAAGTGCTTTTATTCTTGTACATAATCAGGAATTTATAACAAAATACCTTCAGAATTTCGTTCCACCAACAGTGTAAGTCTGTTTAAAAACAAACTACGCAACTTTCTTCTGAAGATAGGTTATTATAGTATCACAGACTTTTTAAATGACAAAATCATATGACATGACTACTAAGCCAGGTTCCGATTTGTTCCATAGGTTAGTATTGTCAGTTTCAGAAGCATGAAACTATTCATTTTATGCCGATGTTGGAGAAAAATCGACCTTAGGATTCTGATCCATTTTTACCCCCCCCCCCCCCCCTCACTAAGGTTAATGACAAAAGGACTTAGTTCATTAGAAGGGCATTAAGAGACTGAGATGACAATTGTTATTATTTATTAAATTCTTAGGGCATATACTACATTATAGATTAAATTAGCTAAACACAACAGTCCTGCCAAACTCAGAAAGAGCATAATAATATAGCGCCACATAGGCGCCATCCTGTTATTTTCTCGTGTCACTCGAAATGACGTAAGGATTGTAAAGATACTTGACTAGCATACATCAAAATTTATTCAGATAGTTGCCAATACTAAAATTTAAATTTTTACATATCGCACCCCCGGGGTGCCGGTTAGCTCCGGAGCTACAACGTCACTTCTGCAAACAATTTAATCTTCCAGGAGAAGCGTTTCCAAATTAAATATCCTATTATGAAACATAGTTCTCCTTAAATTAAGAAATTAACTAGTAATATTGAAGCCATTATTTCAGACTTCATTTTTACAGTAAAACGAAACATCTTACAGTTTGGTATATTGGTAATTTTTCTCATAATTTGATTTATTTTGACAAAATTGCATAAGTGACGTTGTAGCACCGGGGGTGCGATATTGTGTTGTGACATTCACTTACAGAAATGAACTCGATCATTTATTTGTATCAGTCCTGTAGAAGGTAAAAATACTTTTTTATTGACGCGGATCTTCTGCATGATTGCAGATAGGAATCAGGATATACTCTACAGTCTTCAGTAGGTGTAAAGATTCACATGAATACTTGTAAGCCATGTTTCTGGAACTATGTCTCTTGTAACTATAATGTATAATTTGTATGTGTACTAAATGATAAAAACTAAATAGAAACTGTAACAAACAACTGCCGGAAGAAAGGAATAATTTGAATTTCAATTGTTTCCAGATAGCCAGCCAGCTTGAAAGGTAGTGAGTAGTAAAGGGCGAAATAAAATGCAGATACTTTACGAAGATCAGTATTAAATGCACTCAATAAATACTCTGTGACGGCCTTGCTCCACAACTGAACGCACATAGATACCTAATAAGTGTACAGCCTAAGGTCTCCTTTGTTCTCAGAAACATCTCAGCGGACTCATTATATGCAAATGTCATCTGTCGTAAACGCAAGGAGACTAGTTATTCAATAAATTTGTTCTTAAAAGTTTTTAGTTGCCATACTTGCCAGCTTAGGTGAATCATCGAATGTTTTTGTTTCTTGCTATTTATTACCTAAGATTTAAGACATTTGACCCATAGTTAGTTAGTTATTTTTTTAAAGGTTAATATCATGTTAAGACTACAAGTACAAATCTTATTAACTAAGAGTTAACAAAGCAATTGATACCGTATGAGAAAGGGCTTACCACAGTTGGCATACAACAGGTAACAGATATCGGATGCTTAAAGGAACATCGACCCATTAATAGATAGGTCAGGTTTGAGTTACGTACTTCTAGCTTTTCTATTTCTTACTGAGATCGAATCAATGTTCATCAAACGTTCAAAACACAAGCAGAATTACTAATGAATAAAACAGTATTAATTTAATGCGCTTACAAATAGGACAAGTATTCTTTAGAAGATCATCTTTTGTGATGTCCCAAAATCTTTTTTAAGTTAAGTCACTATTCCACTAACATGCGATATATTTCGGATGAATTCCCCAAATGAGAGATAAGGTGTAAGTATGTTTTTAAGTTACAAAACTATATGAACTCATATCTTGTCATAAAGGCCTACTCTAATCCTATTTTATTACAAGCAAGCAAGTAGCAGTTAAATTATTATTTAAGTTTTTAATCGTCCCTAGCTACATGAAAGTGTGCGCTGTTTCAAAGGATTTCATATAAAGAATTCTAAGGGCCTGTGTCACAACGTTCAAGTTAGTTCCCATTAGCGTTAACTGACGGATAGCCAAAACTGTGAGTTTATATGCCAAGCATCTTCTAATCAGACAGGCACCAAAAATCCTTTAGTTCAGCTCGTTCGACGCTTACTGTTCGAAACATCATCATATGCTAGAATTATCCCGGATGCACTAGACTTAAGCTTAGGGCCCAGGGTCTGCTCACTGGTTCAACCAGATTTGACTAAATTTCAGTTATTACGTGGAGCGACTGCCGTCTGACCTTCGCAACCCAGAGGGAAACATCATTCTATGGTTAAACCAGCTGTCAGTCTGTTAGAAAACACTGACTTCCTAATAACGACTGAAATAGATGTTTATGACAGCCGGGACTAACGGCTTAACGTGCTTTCCGAGGCACGGAGCAAGCGATAATTACGCACATAACTTCGAAAAGTCATTGGTGTACCACCAGGGTTTGAACCCGAGACCCTCTGAATTTAAAGGCAAGGGTCTAGCAGTGGGCTACCGCCGAATAAGAGTTTACTTAATTGCGACAAAATAATAATCAGCTGTTGTAAAAATTTAAAAATTTATAAAATTCTGCTTGCTACTAGCTTGCTCGTTCACCCTAAGTATGCACGATGGATTCGGCGCCGTCCATGTTGACATTTAGGTCAAGCGCAGCAGGCGAGTCTCGTACATGGCAGGGGCAGGTGGCGTTAAAGGCAACTTCGATAATAAGCCCCTACACAACGTGCGATGTTCTCTTATGAAATAGCAGCGTTAATTTGTACCGACTGCTTGCCAATTTGCGTGGAAATTATTTATGAAATTAATAGTCAAAAGGGTGCAAAATTATAGCTTTTAAATTGAATTAACATAAACACATTACATATAATAATATGTTTTAGAAAACAATCGTTTGAACTAATATGTAAACATTTTTCAATAGATTTATAATTATAAGACTTTCGACTAATAACGACGACTTAGTTAGACGAAATTAATATGCCTCTGCCTACCCTTTCGGGGAAACAGGCGTGAATGTATGTTGTACTGTGTATTTTGCATAAAATAATGTCAAAAAACCAGTATACACAATTTGTCTGTTGGATCACAATAAATATAAAAATTACATTTAAGGATTCTCCGAGTTAGTAATTACAATAACTAACTCTTGACAATGCAAACTGTCACAGACGTTTTCAGTGCTATGTGATAGTTTATGAAATAAAGATCTTTGCCACTTGGCGCTGGCAAATTTTAAATTGCCAATTGGGGAGAAAAATAAAAATAGATCTTTGACCTGACTTGAATCTTGTGACAAATTATTCAGAGTTCTGTGACTCATCATCATCATCTCAGCCATCCGACGTCCACTGCTGAACATAGGCCTCCCCAATAGATTTCCACATTGAGCGATCCTGTGTCGCCTGCATCCATCGGCTTCCCGATAGGTGACTAGTTCACATAAATACTTTGCTTATGAGAAGATAATTATTGCTGGGCTACGAGGTGAGAAGCATGTACTCACGTTAATGGAAATTAACTTATACCAATAGTTTTTTTTCTTGAGTATAATTTTGTCTGGCATACCAATATATTGTGATATTTACCAGTTCAATCAGGTACTTCAATAGTTCAGTATTTTCTGACAAATCGCATAATTAAAGGAACATCGACCCATTAATAGATAGATCAGGTTTGAGTTACGTACTTATGCAGTATTTCTATTTCTTACTGAGATCGAATCAATGTTAATCAAACGTTCAAAACACAAGCAGAATTACTAATTAATAAATCAGTATCAATTTAATGCGCTTACAAGTAGGACAAGTATTCTTTGGTGATGTCCTAAAAATCGTATTTTTTGAGTTAATTCACTATTCCATTAGGCATGCGAAATGACATTTGGCACTATCCGCACGCTCTATACTATAGGTTCCTTAAAATCTTCCCGAATTTGCTATAAAGCACCAATGGCAATGGAAACACGACAGGCTGACTGACAGATCCCCCTATAAGAGTAACCGACAGACTGACAAATTTTGAGAAAAATCATAAACTGACAAACCTTGATAAATTCTGACAAAGAATCCATTTGCTTTTATTTCCTGATTATAGTACCGCTCACATCTCCTTCATTGTTGGTAAGAAGAAAAAGTATGGAATTTTTATTTTGTGTATAAAAATTTGACGAATCTGAATGATCCTGTTGGTCTTAAAGAAGATAAAGTATATTTTATTTTAATCGTCTTGCCCATGTTTGGCGAGTCCATATGATGGAGCGTGAGTTGGCGTGTCTTCTAGGAGCGAGCACCCGCGCGGCACTCGCTCGTCCGCATCGAGGCCAAGGCGCACGAGTCGATAAGGTGGCTATTCAAAATATTTACAATGCTTTCTCGACTGATATCGGACATTACAGCTGTTAAAAAGTTTAAATTAAATAGTTTCTCTTTAAGATCCCCTCCCATCTCAAAAGTTATATAATTTGCATACATACATACATTCACGCTTGTTTCCCCGAAGGGGTAGGCAGAGGCATATTATACGCCCACACTTCGCCAATTATATTGTTGGTCCCACTTAATAGGTGGCGAGCCTATTGCCGCTTACCGGGCACTGTTATGTTCGCCAGAGCCTCGTTCGGAAGGTGCACCACTTGCAGGTGAGGTTGGCTCGGGCTCCTTAGGTCTTGGTAGGATCCCTATACACCCACCCACCATACATTTCTATATAAAATCATATGCTGAATAAGTGTGTGCCTGTCCGGTGTAGTGATTACAGGCAAATAATACTCCTAGTATAACAATCAATCAACTTGGAAAACTTTTAGGATGGTCTATGTTCAGCAGTGGACTCTGGATAAATGATGATGATGAACTGGATATTGGCGGGAACATAGCGTTAAGAACCAACGACTGAAGGGGGCGTTGAAGTGATCGCAGAATAGGGTAGCTCGACAATGGACAGTTAATCTGATCTCAGAGGCGGGAAGAATGGACTTTGAAGGAACTGCTGCATATATCTTGTTGGAGTCCAGGGTTGTGGCAAACTACCGGGCGAGCTACCTGGTTCCGGAAGTTTTCAGTGAATTCAAGGCGCTGATTAACTTCTATGAAGAGCTATCTTGGCTAGATTCATCGGGACAAAACATTTGCCAACGCAAAAAAGGCGCATCTGACGTCGAGTTGTTAAGGGGCGGTCTTCACAATTCGACGTCAGGCGAAGAAGAATCGAATATATCAATATTATGATATTGGTAGGAGCAAGAATACAAAAGTATTAAATCTTAACTATTTTCTTTGTACCTATTACAAATTTGAATTAAAAAAAAATTGTCTCTAAGAAGTAAGTACTCCTATAAGAAATTGATGTGCATCCAAAGAATTCAACTAACGAGACATTTATAAAATGTCACATTCTGCAATTTGACTGCAACATAAATTCATTAATTATGACTCACAAGGTCAGCTGCAGCACAAATTAATATATGTTTATGACATTAATAGGTATTGCGAATATGGAGGAGGCTGAGGAATGTATGTCTTTAAAATATTTCATTTTAAAAAGGAGATTATTGATAAGATACTTCCTTTTACATACGTACAATCACGCCTGTTTCCCCGAAGAGGTAGGCAGAGGCATATTATAAGCCCACATTTCGCCAAGTGCGCAAGGATTCTATCAACATCTTAGGAGTCCACACCAACCTCACCTGCAAGTGGCGTACCTGCCAATCAGCGGACAAGTCTCTGGCAAACATAAAAGTACCCGGTAAGCGGCAATAGGCTCGCCACCTATTACGTGGGACCAACTACATAATTGGCGAAGTGTGGGCGTATTATATGCCTCTGCCTACCCCTTCGGGAAATCAGACGTGAATGTATGTATGTCTATTAGACATAAGTAATAATTGCCTTTATCAGTTACATTATATGATTGTACCTATGATATGATTATAACAAGCAGCCTAGGTTATCAAATAACAAATGGCTTATTACTGTATCATTGCTAGTGTATGTATTGGTTTAATAAAATGATGTTTCCTTCTGGGTAGTAAAGGTCATAAGGCAGTTGCTTCGTGGAATAATTGCGTGTAACCTGTGAGCAGACCCTGACAGCTGGTCTTAAGTCTAGAGCAGGACCCGGATAATGCAAGGATGATGAGGATGCAGGCAGCGCATCTACTAACAGTACATCCTTATAGTACAGGCATAAAAGACTTATGCTGTGGCAATAGATATATTAGATTAGTTAGGGAACCACTGGTTTAGATAGACAACATGATTTACAAGTAAATGTTTGTGACTAATGACATAATGAATGATTCTTCAGAATACAAGATACTGGATGTATAAATTTTGTTCATTGTGTATATAAAGTATAGTGAGTTTACAACACATAAATACAAACACGCTTGTTTTCTCGAAAGGGGCAGGCAGAGACATATTATACACCCACACTTTTATTGTGTTATTGGTCCCACATATAAGTGGTGAGCCAATTGCTGCCTCCCGGAACTTTTACTGTCTGCCAGAGTCTTGTATGTTAGTCAGAAAGTGTACGACTTTCAAGTGAGGTTGGCTTAGGCTCCTCAGATGCTGGTAGGATCCCCTAGCATGTGGACTATGCGTATGTATTTCTATATAAAATCACATGCTGAATAAGTGTGAGCAGTCCCTTAGATTGTCATACTTTATACACCCAGACATCCCATATCAATCTTAAATGTCGTTAAAGTGAGACTATTGTTTCATCAGAAACATACATCTTTATGATCCTGGTCAGACAGAGGGACTTGGCACATATAACAGTAATTTTTCTAAGATTGCATTTCAACCTCAGGCACTGACTATAGACCACATTTACTCTATTGAATATAATATTTGATTTAATTTAACTTGCCTCTTTAGATAATTGTATATAAAATAATGACATTTCATCCCCAAAGACTTTGTCTTCAGTTGCAATGTTCAAGTTGCTTTTTATTCAATTAAGTGGTGTAGCATTAGTTGAGGGATGCTGCAATTTATATTAAGTACATGATAAGTTTTCATAATATGCAAGCATTAGTAACTTATTTGGTTTCACCTTTCAATGGTTGGTACAGTTGTGATGGATGCGTTCTAAAGTACCAAGATCTTTGGCACTCTTTGAGGAATGCCAATGTTCAGCAGTGGCCGGAAATTAGCTGACTATTGATAAATATTCATTGTATATTGTAATTTTTTATAACTAATATTCAGGTACACTCTCTTTTATTCCATATCATACAACGAGATTAAATTCCAGAATAGACACAGTTGTTTCTATTTTTATGGCAGACATTATTAGGAAGCCAGTGCTAGTCAGCTGGTTAAATCATAGGCGGCAGTCGCCTCATGTAATAACTGAAATTCAGCTAAAACTGGTTAAAATGTGAGCAGACCCTGGGCCCTAAGCTTAAGTCTAGGGCAACCGGGTTCATGCTAGGATGTAAGGTAAGAATATAAATTGTTGAAAGATACCTTAAAATTTTCATACATCAGAGGAGTGAATGTAAGTATTTTTGGTATAATAATCAAAAATTTAAGAAAAAATCCCTTCCATTTTTCAAATCCCCTATGAACCTCTACAGTTTAACTTATATAATTAGGTCTAAGTTAGTCACATGTTCCACAGGCAGAAAATTAAAAGGAATACACCTTCCTAAGCCTAGTTCAGTGTTCTCTCTTTTATGAAAATGAAGGAATACTGTTTTTTATACAACACTTGTCAATAAAACAAAGTTATCTATTAAATTTTTATAGATAACATCTTGCTAAAGCAACAAACAGAAGTACTCTAATAGGACTTCTGTTTGTTGCCTTGTTTTTAACCTAGAAACCTCGCGAAATAGAACTGTATTTATGTACAGTTATGCTAATAGTAGGTACTCACCTATTGTGGCAAACTCGTCTGGGGTCCTTCCGCCGGCCAACAGCCAGCGGCACCAATCTATTGTCTCCCACTCGTCTATAGCCTTGCTGGGGTTCAGTAGAACATCCAGCAGTGGTCCCAAGTACTCCGGAGAACCGCTGGGCCTGGCGCAATCCGCGTGTATGTAAGCAGCTGCACCACGTTTGCCCTTTTTCATCAAAACTTGCGCCGTTGAGTTAGACATTTTAACACTTTTCTAACCAGCGCTTGTCTACATTCACTTTACACTATTCACATAAGTCACCGTATATTTTAGTCACTCACGGAAGAAACACCATTTCGAGTTTTACATAAGGCAATGAACTGTAGTTCGTAACGCCTTTACAGTGTAACATGATTGATCAGTACTTAATTAAACTAACACAAAGTAAGATAACGTGACTACAACGTTATTGCCAAAAAACCGCATGTATTTAGAAGAATAAAACTATTATTCAATGTAATTTTAATGAAAGAAGTCCAAAATGCGACTCAGACAGTAACAACTCGGCCATTCGATGGGGGTTAACAGCATTGATAAATCATAATAATCTACTAAGTTTGTCGTCAATCATAGTAGAAAATAGTGGAGTTAAAAACTATCAAATTTCTTTTTATGGTCTTCCAAATTAAAAAATGAATGATATCGACTCATAAATGTTTTGAACTTATTCGTATTTGCCAACATGACAAACTTCATGCAAAGTTAAACACAAATCGTGTGTTGACCGACTTTTACTAGCTTCTATAAAACAATACAATGTAAGTTAACACATAATTATTATGTCAATGTCATATTATTTTGTTTCCTGTGACCTATAAACAATGATATTTTACATTATAATATTATTGCCTATAATCATTTATTGTGCGAGTCTTAAGGGCGTACTATTGGAGAGAGCTATATACAGTAGTGAACAAAGATAAGCTGATGACGATGCCATGTTTTAAGAGATAACATTGAAAACAATTGTTCTTAAAATCATGTAAAGTTAGTTTTTCCATAGTTTATCGCCATTACTTTTCTGTTACCGTCTAAAAAACAAGTTAATTCTAAAACATTTGATAACCTTCTTTGATGTTATCCGCCAAATGACCAAATTCTTCAGCCCGCTAACAGGAACTCATCAGTATTGATAATATTGTGTGTGCTGAGCTGTGTTACAGTAACAGTATTGATGCCTCTGCCTACCCCTTCGGGAAGACTTTTTTAGTATAACAAGTTGCTCTATGCAGGAAATAAGCGTGATTTTGTTTTATTACAACAACCAACAACAATAAACAGTTGTACAAAATATGTTACTATACAGAAATATATAATTAACATAATTGGGATGAATGTTCAACTAACAAAATTGTTCACAATATGGATACTAACATTTGGTGTACATATTAGGTAAAAAATGAATAGAAATAGGTTTGCTAGGCGTAGAAAATTACATGCAATAGTTGCAGACTGATGTTGTTATAGTTTGTTACTTTATCAATTTTCATTTACGTTTACCTGCACTACTTTGCGACATAGTTTGAAGTGCAATGTGGATGTTACAATATATTTAGGATTCACGTGTGATTGCATGTATAATATAATTATGTGAGCTGAATGTACTAACAAACTGACTGAACTAACTAAGTACTTTTTTTTCTATTTTTATCAATATTTTTCCGTTGATAACAAAACACATCTATAAAATGCGCGGCATTCCAGCCAAAAGAGGACCAAAAGAGGGTGTAGGACTCACCACCGGCAGACGCGACCACCAGCAGTAATATCCACTTAAATCTTCCGACGACGTACAAGCAACAAAGTCCGATTCTAGCTAGGCACAAATTGTAAACATTTTCGTCATATTTTAGTACAAGCTACATACTTGTAACAATAACATTGAATTATATACATGCCTTTACCTAATCAATGATATATTTTGGTATGCTATACATATGCATGTGAGAATTTTTTAAGTTTGCCGTAAGCTTTTGGTTGGAACTTATATCCGTACTCAATGCATTTGAAGAATATTATTACATAATGTAAAAAGAAAAAAAACACATTGTTTTCTTAAGTACTCTCTTGTTCTACAGCTGATCTAACTATGTCTCCACAATATATTTCCACATCGAGCGATCCTATTGAGGAGGCCTAAGTTCAGCAGTGTACGTCGTATGTACGTTTAGCTTAAATAATGCAACTCCAGGCCAGTACAAATAAAGCTTCAAGCTAATGTCACGTCACATCATTCCGCTAGGAGTAATTGTGACTTGTGTGTGTTCTGTGCATGTCATAATGACTGACATGACAGTTCCACACACGTGTGGGTCGTGTGGTATCTTTTGGTAAATTATAAATAATACCATTATGTTTTTTGGTTTTACTGCATCGAAATATTAAAGTATGTAAAAACAATCCAGATTTCGATTTAGTTGCTTTCTCAAGACTAATTCAAATAAATAATCATTGTGTTCGTGTTTTATGTAAATAAAACAATATTAGCTTATACCTAGGCACAACTTGGAGCTTAAGTAAAAAGAAATACGGAAGCTGCACACAATGGAAGACGAAAAAAAGATCTTGTTTCATGAAATGGAATTAGATGATAGAATATTAAAGGTTAGCAGAAACTACGCATTTAAATGTACTATCTTTATTCGTCGTGATTTTTTCCTGTAATGTTTTGTCTTAAACTATATCTACTTTCTAGGCTATATCACAATTGTCTTGGCCTGAGCCGACTTTGATTCAAGAAACAGCTATACCTCTACTGTTGGAAGGTAAAGATGTTCTAATGAGAGCCAGGACGGGTTCGGGAAAGACAGCGGCATTCTCTATACCAGTAATACAGAAAATCTTGCATTTGAAGAATACAAGCAGGCACCAATGTATAAATGCACTTATTTTGTCACCCAGCAAAGAACTATGTGGACAGGTAAACATCATAATGTTTTATACATACATACATACATAATGTCACGCCTTTTTCCCGTAGGAGTAGGCAGAGATCACATCCTTCCACTTGCTACGATCCTGGCACACACTTTTAGCTTCATTCACACTCATTAACCTTCTCATACACGCCTGTCAGTTCAGGGCACTTTTGACCTGACCTTTTTCCTATCCATATCAAATTTTAATTTTAAGTCAAGTTAGCTAATTTGTGTTGATAACATAATATGTCCTTTACGTCCTTTGAGATCGCAGGTATCGATATGTTAAGTGAATTCTAGGCCCCAAAACAGCAATCAACAAACTATGATGATTATGGGAAAAGCATTTTTGTGACAGATGGCCCTTACTCTTATCCTATCTTATCACAGAAACCCTTCATTCGGATCTCTTGTCCATCCTCAATAGTAAGATGTAAATGAACTGAAATGATGATGATTACTTATTCTGTTCTCTAACTAATCATTATATCTACTGTAAGAACTCCTCTACTCTTTAGGAACACATGGGTAGCACACAGGTAGCAGAAATAATAACACCGATGCTTTCAGCTTCACTCTTTATTTCCGAAGACTAATACTTAGACTAACGAATACAAAGTTAACAACTGTACGTCCGGTAAGCTCGGGTTCCAAAATCAGAATGTCCCAACGTGGCTTGCTCTTTACAAAGTAGACTCTTTCATAACTACGTCACTACCGGTAACGGTCGCCTGGAAGCATTCGTTCAGAAACGTATATTGATGAAAATGTGCAAACTGCAGTTTAAAACAATTAAAGCAATGCATTCACAAAATTATAATACAATAATTTACTTATTTTTAAAAACCTAACACTACCTTATTCTGTTCTATAATTAATCAATATATATTTTCTAGATTGCATCTGTAATAAGTGACTTGACAATAAAATGTGCAAGAGAAATCCGCTGTGTAGATATATCAGCAAGTGGAGATATGCAGTCACAGAAATCCCAGCTGTTAGACAAGCCTGATATTGTTGTAGCAACACCATCAAGAGCTTTGGCACATTTGAAGGCAAACAACATGAAGCTGAAAGATGACTTGGCCATGCTAGTGGTAGACGAAGCTGATTTGATATTTTCATTTGGGTATGAAGATGAAATTAAAGAATTGTTGAGGTGATTATAAATCTTCTTTATTTGTTTAATGCACAAAAATATGTTTGGTATAGTGACTATATCCAGACATTATTTAAATGCTTGATTGATATGGACTGGTGGCCAGTATCCGTGTACTCTTTAGGGTTTTGGGGTTAGTTCACACACAGGACAAATACAAATGTGTGCATGGGTATGACATATATATGCATAAATATTTGACTTGGTGTAATTGTTTTATTATAAGAATATTTACGATTAAGATTGTTTAAAATACATAAAGTTATATTTTCTGACAATAACACAAAAAGAACTTGTTGGATTTGAACGTGATGGATATTCAATAACAGATCAACATTTATAAATACTTTTGTTTATTGTAAATATGTACCTAATATACATAGGACAACACCTAGGCCAGAAAAATATTCATGTTTATGCACACAAAGATTTGTCCTGTTTGGGAAAGGAACTCACAACCTCAAGAAAAGCCAGTATACACGCCACCACGTCATATCGGTCCTTAATTATATTAAACTTGTTTTTGGCTTGCAAACCAGTTTAATATTATTCTTATATCTTGCAGCCACTTACCAAAAATCTACCAAGCAGTGTTGGCATCAGCAACGCTTTCAGATGATGTTCTTAGTCTGAAGAAAATAGTTTTACGTAACCCAGTAACCCTGAAGCTTGAGGAGCCGGAACTAGCACCCTCGTCACAGTTGCAGCATTATCACCTGTTTGCCGAAGAGGATGACAAAGCGGCAATTCTTTATGCCTTGTTGAAGTTGAACCTTGTAAGAGGGAAGAGCATTATTTTTGTAAGAACCGTTGATAGGTGTTACAAGTAAGTCTGAAGATCTTTATGAATTTTTTGGGTAATAGGATGAGGTTCTATAATGGATTACCACAAGAAATAATAGATCTACATAAAATTCAAAACTTTCTTAAAGGAAAAATAACTTAATACATTTGTTATTCTATTAATTATTATTTCTCAGATAAATATTTTATGTAAAGTCTTTTAAGTCTCAATCAAGATTCAAAATTGGAAGGATTAGGAATCAACTTTTTATAACAACAATAACTGCATCATAAACATTTTAATTATAGTACTTATGATAAATCAGCCTTATAAATTTCACTGCTAAACATTAACCTCCCCAATAGATAACATTCTATTGCCAGTACCTGCCCATATCACGACCCTGGCAGGTAGTTTGTTAATTGCAGTTCAACCCAGTATGCAGGATGACGCTGTTGCCCATCATCCCGTAGGATTTTCTTAGTCAACTCTCACAGCTCTGTGACATGAGAGAGGGGAGAGTGAGAGAGAGACTATGCCGGTACCACACAGCACATACAATAATATGTATATTAATATATTTTTCATTGTTTGGTTGCGTGTAAGTGAATCTAAGCTTCGTGATTTCAGTATATTTATATTTTGATTGTTTTTTTACATTTGTAATAAATTTTGACATTTTCAAGTACTATGTAATAGTTTATGGAATAAAAAGTTTTTGAAGTATGAAGTATAGATATTCCATATCTGAGTAGCTTGAATGAATTTGTATATTTTTTCAGACTCAAATTATATTTGGAGCAGTTCAAAATAAGCTCTTGTGTATTGAACTCGGAGCTACCAGCTGCAGTCCGGTGTCTATCGGTGGACCAGTTCAACCGAGGCCGATACCAGATTATCATAGCTTCTGACGAAAAGGCCCTCGAGAAGCCAGATGGTGGAATACTGCCCCTCGAAGAAAGGGGTACAAAGAAAAAGGTACGTTGGTTAATTTGTAAATTCAATTATATTTGCAACTGTACTGTATTTGTAATTTATGGATCAAGGCCATCTGCTATTACGTACTTCATTAGAATAAAAAAAAAAAATGGTTGCCTGTAAAGTCGTTTTTACGGGCGAAGATTTTACGTGACAACGTCTTTTTCTCGGTAGAATATTTATTGATATGAATATAATTAAATTGCACAATAGGAACAAGGAATTGAATGAAAATAAGAATTGCACAAATTTTAACTATAGAAATATATTTTGTTTACTAAAACATTGTACACTAGTGCTGCGCGCGCGGCAGACCGATCATAGTTGAGTGGGAGAGAGACGCAAGGCATTCGCCGGGCCTCTCTCTCGTTCGGTGACTCATCGTAACGTTACCGAGCGTTACACTTTTTCATAAGTGACTCCCAGCCGCAACCTAATTTAAGACGTTGTCACGTCAAAAATAATAGGGACATTTATATTCAGCAGTAGACATCCTTGACCTGATGATGCTAATATTATAAATTAAACTATACATGTTATGTCCCTTGCTACAGAAATCATTGTAAGAATAATTTATTGATGAAGGTGTTACTGAAATCCCACGTAAGCAAGCGACGGAACTGTAACGAAAGTAACTTTACTCAGCATTGGTCGTGAAGACATAGTAGTCTCGAGGCTGTGTAACATCTTGAATATCCGATTCATTGCGGATGACGCCTTATTATTATGCATATGACGTATAATTTTTTTGTCCATGAAGTATATCTTAATAATCATAATTCTATATGGTTTCATTTGGTATACAATTAGGTCTTAAAAATAATATTTTGTCCTCAAATGAACCCTTGCAAGGGTATAACAATTTAAAATAGGAACACATTTCTTCCTTGTATCATATATAGAATAAATACATTAGAAATTAAACAACCATAAATAACTTATTTTATCTTGTACCATTATCCAGCAACAGTCAAAACGCAAACGAGACCGCGAATCTGGAGTATCGCGCGGCATTGACTTCCAGCACGTGGCCAACGTCATCAATTTTGACTTCCCACTAGACATCACCTCGTACGTGCATCGCGCAGGCCGGACCGCCAGGGGGACCAACCAGGTGACTACATCTCTCTTATTGCATGTATTCATAAAAACCTATTCTAGCATTATCCCGTCTGTGCCCTTTTTTTTTATTTACGCACTGTCTCCCGGCCAAAGGGGACCGAGAGAGGTGTGTGGGACTCACCACCGGCAGACACAACCGCCAGCAGTAATACCCCACTAAAAATCTTCCCACGACGCACGCCGCTTGTTGAGAAAGAGTAGGGGGGGCAGTACCTGGGTTGCAACTCTGACACCCCGCCCGCGGCGAACATCCCCCGGACCAAACCGGGAAGGGTTTGAATAACCGAGTGGTCGCTATTGGGTGGCTTAAAAGAGATAACAGCAGAATGCTACACATCCGCTTTCGCCAATCCGCACTGGGTGGAAAATTGCCGGAATCCTTCTCACCATAGTTTAAGAGAGAAGCATAGCCTATGAGCTTCTTGCCAGTTCTTCTTGCAGAGCGGTGGCTCGGAATTGGCACTTAGATTCACTTACACTTTTTTCTCTGATTTTATCATGCGATATTACTCATGAATGTTATGAATACACTTACACTTAAATATTTTTTGTTTTTTAATTGTCTTGTTGCATGTAAGTGAATCTAAGCTTCGTGATTTCAGTGTAATAATATTTTTTATATTGAATTCTGACGATTTGAAGTACTATGCAATAAATAAAATATTTTGAAGTTTGAAGGTCCTTGCTTAGGTCTGTAGTGGGCTAAAAAGATGATGATTACAAGGATTTGGCTTTACTTATTAGCTCTACGCAAGTCACATATTAGCATAGAGATAAATATTATTGTTTTTTTACAGGGATCAGTGCTATCGTTTGTGTCGATACGCGAGAAGCCACTGATGGACGCTGTAGAAGAACATCTCTCGAAAGGATTTAACAGCCAGAAAGTCTTACAGTAAGTATGTTATGTCTTAGATAAAATAGGCTTACTTCATCAAGTTAGCGACTAGCTTGAAGCTTTGTTCACTGTTGGCTTATATTTAAAGGAGCTGAACCGTCAATGAAACTACTCAGTACAAGACTGACTTTTATTGGTTGGTCCACAAAACATACACTTATTTATAATTACCTTCCACTATATATTCTAAGAAGGAATTTATTCCAATCTTAATGTAAGTATATACCAACTGTATATCTTTATCTATAAATAAATTAAGGTAATGTCATCTCTTGCTAAAATGCAATTTTTTAAACGCTTCACTTTGTCCTAATGGTGACTTTACTCTCAATTTAATGCTTAAAGGTACTATATTTTTAACGAATGAGTCTTAGACCGCCTTGATATAATAATTAATAAACATACACATTGTCATACATTATTTTCGTAAAGATAGGCAGAGATCGCATTAGTGTTGCAAAGGACTCGAGTCTTTTAGTCTTATTCGATAGACTCGACTCAATTTTCTAAGACTCAGTGAACTAACTGAACTCGGAGTCTTGAGTCGAGCCGAGTCTGAGTCCTGTCATGAAGACTCGAGCGCCATTATTGAACTCGAAACCTTAAATAGAACTCGAGAGACTCGAGTCTTATAAAGAGCTTGAGCCTTAAAAGAGCTCGAGTCTTAAAAGAGCTCGAGTCTTCTTCAAACTGGTCTTCGAAATGCTGACAGTGATTTATTTAGAATAAATGTCTATACTTATATAATAAAGCTGAAGAGTTTATTTGTTTGGTAGTTTTGTTTAATTAATGTTTTCTTTTGTAATAATTTTCATGATCATAATTAATTAAACTGATTTTTCATGTTAATTAAAACTTTAATTCTTTCATTTATTTTTCGACATCTCTTTCTGGTTACACATGATTATATCTCACAAAAATAGCCTTTTATTGGCTGCTTTAAAAAGAATGACTCAAAGCGGAAAAGAACTCGAGCGCGACTCGGCGCGTAAAAATGACTCGAGCGCTAAAGAAGGCTCGAGTCTCGAGTCTCGCGTTCAAGAGCTCATATAGACTTGAGTTCTTTATTCTTAAGAGTCTTATTGTTATGAGTCGAGTCGTGTAATGCCGAGTCGAGCTCTAAATTTAGGACTCAAAGACTCGAGTTCTTTACAACACTAGATCGCATCCTTCCTGGCACACACTTTTAGCTTTCAATTACTCTAATTAACCTTCCTCATTCACTACCGTCGGTTTGGGGTATTTTTGACCTGCCCTTTCTTCTTGATTTAGTCATGAGACCTTCCATAACCAAATTTAGAAAGTTTTGGTCATTTAATTAAATTATATTTATATGTTTTATTGAAGGTAATGATGACTAATAAATAAATTTGATGTCTTTTTCCAGGAAATACGAATTTGCTCTAGAAGAAGTGGAAGGCTTCAGGTATCGGTCCAGAGATGCGTGGCGCGCTGTCACTCGCATCGCCGTGAGGGAAGCGCGTCTCAAGGAGATCAAACAGGAACTGCTCAACTGCAAGAAGCTGCAGGTTAGTAATGCAGTTCATACATGCAGACTTGTAGAGGGATGATGTTACAAGAAGCACATCGCTCTGACTCGCATCGTTGTGCAGAAAGCGCGCCTCAAGGAGACCAAACAGGAACTGCTCAACTGCATGAAGCTATAGGTTGGTCTAGCCATCATCGTTTCAGCCCATTAACGTTCCACTACTGTGCACGGAACTCCCCCCCGGAACGGAACACGGAACTAAGGCGATACGAAAACAGGGGGTACTCAGTGCGGATCAGAGAAGGGAGGTGCGTGGCGTCCTCCTTTTAGAATTTAGTTCAGACCAAAAGGCTGATAGGCTAATTATTATTTATTTATTATTTATTCAGTAAGTACAGGTTATAACATATTTATAACATAGTCCCACAAAACAAAAAAAAAAAACAAACAAAACCACAAAACGGTTAATGATAGGATAGAGGTCGTAAGAGTCGTCGATAGCATTAGACCAACAGCTTGTCGTGCTCTCTGAAGCACGGATGTGCTCCATATTTAATGCCACACAAACTGTCACAACTTTTGTGTTTTAACAATTAAACCAATTATTATGTTCCAAGATAAGTATCATTAGGAACTTGTGTTATGGATACTTAATGACAGATAAACTTTCATAAAGGTTTTTATGTTATATGTTTATGCACACAAAGATTTGAACTGTGGGAATTGAACACACGATCTCAGGAGTGGGGTACTCGATAGCGGAGTGGAGAGTGGTATACTCGCCACCACGCCATATCTGTCGTCAAATATACGTGTTACCTCTTAACTCTTGGGTAGTCGTAAGAGTCGACGATGAGAAACCCTACCAGATGATGGGAAGCAGCGTCATCTTGCGTACTAGCTTAAACTGCGATCACCAACCCGACTGCCCAGCGTAGTGATTATGGGCAAATACCCGCAATTTAATGTAAACTTTTGGGGAGGCTAATGTTCAGCAGTTGACTTTAAAAAGCTAATATAATGATAATGATTATCGCTTCCTCTAATTCTTACTTACCTTAATATACCCATCCCTTTCACTCGATAATAATATACCTAGAGAGAGACAGAGATAGATACATCGAAGTTCCGTTTTCGTTTAGAATAGGCCCTCAGTTAGTTCCGCAGAGCTATGAGCACTTCACCAGCGGTTATTAAAATGATGAAAATATAATAAAAACATAAGACATTTATGAATGTCTTATTGATGAACGTCTAATCTTCTCTCTGAATTTAATTTCAAAACCCTCCCAAATACCCCATAACTTCTTCCTATGTCAACCCGCTTTTATACTTCCAGGGTTACTTTGAAGAGAATCCCACGGACCTGGTAGCGTTGAAGAGAGACAAAGCCCTGCACACGGTGAAGTTGCAGCCACATTTAGCTCATATCCCCGAGTACCTGCTACCGGCCGCGTTGAGGAACGAGGAACCAGCTGATGATGAGCAGGAGACGCAGCAGCCAGCCCCGGTGAAGAGGAAGAAGCAGCACGGGCAGTATGGCAATGCGAAGCGGTTGAAGTATCAGGTGAAACATCTATCTATTGCAGCTCTAGAAGTCTTTTGAAATAGGCTTTCTCTCTGCTTCTCCACTCCTAACTATTTGCTCCGAAACTTATCCAATTGATGCCAACTTGCTGCCGGATATCATCTGCCCGGTTATAATCTGTCCGGATATAATCTGTCCGGATATCATCTGTCCGAATATAATCTGTCCGAATATAATCTGTCCGGATATCATCTGTCCGGATATCATCTGTCCGGATGTCATCTTGAAGGCGATCTTATCGTCCTTCAGCTAGGTGGAGCAACGACATATGCAAAACGGCTCAGTGGTGTGCTTTTGGAGAGACCTATGTTCAGAAGAGGTTGAAGATAGTCTGATGATGATGCAATATAATAATGAATGAGATTTTGTAAAAAATCCTGTGACTGTCAAGTTTAAGTAGAAATAAAATGTTAGTTTATTAAAAACTTAACACTCACAGTTAATCTTATATATCACTAGCTTTTGCCCGCGACTTCGTTCGCGTGTAATAGTGATTTCGGCAGTTTTTGGTTTAACCCACTCGCGATCTCGCGCGATTTTTGAGAAGTTCTGGGGATAAAAACTATCCTATATCTATTCTCGAGTTCCAAACTATGTCTGTACCAAATTTCACACAAATCGGTTCTGTAGTTTAGGTGTGAAGAAAAGACAGACAGAGTTACTTTTGAATTTATAATATTAGTTTGGATTCCGTTCATTAAATGAGTTATGTTGCCTCCGATTATTTCTTATGGTGTTTTTCCTAACCGCAGGCTCGCCAAAAGGACCCCCTTCGCAGCATGGACAGCAAAGCTTCTAAACAGGCAGTCGTAACCACATAGCGGCTTGTTAGTATTGCATCGGGGGATACTCACACTACCGACAAAACACGCTGTTTATTTACTATCGAATACATTTTTAGTTACATCTATTAAGGATTTCTTACAAAAATATCTATGTCAAAAGATATCAGATACAAAAGTATCAAAAATACCGCCATTAAATTTTGATATTATATACCAATGTAGCAAATTGTAAATATCAAATAATATTGATTCTTTTATAAATAGATATACTAGGATCGATATACATAACGGTACCTACATAAAGTGTAAATGATTGTTAAGTCTAAATGAAATAAAGAAATATATCTAAGCTTGCTTTTTTATTACACATACTCGCTTTGTTTCTGAAATACACTGCCCAAGTAAACTGTTCCCATTTTAATTTATTTTTTATACTTATTCGACAGATTAATCCTTACCCACATTTATTGTAAATTTCTCATGTAAGTGACTGTATGGTTTTTAATGAGAAAATAAATATTCTTTAAACCCAAATATATAAGACTGTTGATATCACAAAAACACGTTAAAAAGAAAGATGGATGAAATGTACCACCTGCTTGAGATCCGAACAGACACCCCGTGTGGCACTTTGTGTGTATAGGGCTCCTACGTAGATCTAAGGAACCCAAGCCAACCTCACCTGCAAGTGGTGCGGACGAGGCTCTGGCGAACATGAAAGTTCCCGGTAAGCGGCAATGGGCTCGCCAAATATTACGTGGGACCAAAGACAGAAATTGGTGAAATGTAGGCATATAAAATGTCTCTCTGCCTACTGTCGGGGAAACAGGCGTTATTATTTGTATGTTAACGTTTTAATTAGTACACAGTGGGATTGTATATGAACAGTTCACAAGCCAAAATAATCGTACGAGCTTGAAGAATCGTATACGGTAAATCCTCATACGCGAAGGTTGTATATGTCAATTATTTATAAGTGGCACTTGGTACCTCTCTAAGGGGAGCGATCTGTAAATTGAAGGACCCGCGCTAGCCGCAAGTCCAACTACCAAAAATTGTACGTACGACATACTCCGATAGGAATAGTCACAGACTAGTGCTCCCCAATCGCAGTGCAATGACTGGGACCAGCCTGGGGCAACCGCCTACTTGATCACGGTACACCCTACGCAAGGTTAGTATGGTAATATCTCGAGCTCTGACCTCTTATATACTTTTGAATAATATTTTTAACATCGCGATCTATTGTACAGTTAGTGACCTCTAGGAACGGGAGGAGAAATTACTACAATTTTCCTTTTTTGAAATTTGTTTGACGCTTTGATTTGACCAACCTTTTTTGACTATCTGTGGTTTTTTACGTCACATTATTTAAAATAGCATTTACAACGTAGGTTTAAAAAGTTCTATATAACTTAAAATAATCTAATATTTATTTGAAGTTTTCACGCGTTAAAGATTTTAATTGTTTCCTATAAAAAAGCGTTTGGGTGGCGTCATTTAATTTTGATTAAGTAATTTAACTTGAACTAACAAGAATGAAATGGTAGTCCATTTGGAATTACTTTGTAGACACGCTACTTATATATTGAGTAAGTATAGTACTAATGATAAAAATATTCATACTGATAACATAAAACGGTTGTTCGTCAATTACGTCACACTGGGCACAGGGCTCCTTTCAAGAATCTTTCATTCAGATTTCAGATGCTCTAAATACATTTGTCTCTGATGACCAAGCTCTCGTTAAGTTTCTAGAGGCCCTCTGGGTTTGCATGAAAAATTCAAATAACTATCTTAGGATCTGGCACGCATATCCAGCGTAGATTGACAGTATGTTTGATTAAACTTTAGCACATAAATCATTTATAATCTGCTTTTTGATCGACGAGGCGAGAGAACAGGAGAATTGAAATCGCGCCGGCCTATCTAACGTTTCGCCATTTCAATAGATATGCTGGAAACTAATTAAAATAATATTTAGACTCATTCGTCTCGGCAGTTAAAAAAAATGTATCTGTCGGGAGAAAGAACTAACCTTTACGATTTTCTTGCCCGTTTTTTACGATTAAGCTCCCGCCCGCAGTAAAAGGGCGCGCTATTTCTTAAGTTTTGACTTTTAAAAGAGCTCTATTGAGCCAAGCTTGCATAAATGAATTTTTTGACTTTGATAGTCTTTTCCACGAGAAATTCCTACTCTTAATATTTTTCCCTGAAAATGGGGATTGTAAATAAATAGTTATTAACTCACAATGACGCAAAATCTTTATTTTGAAGCAGATATTTTATAAAAATTACAACATTAAACAGACTTCGAGTATCGCTTCTTTTTGGGCGGTTCCTTTATGAGGATTTTGGAATCGCTGAAGGCTCTTCGGAGGGCGGCGCGCGGCCGAGGGTTGGAGGCTGTGGCGGGTTGCAGCGAGGTCGGCGGCCGGTTCAGGTAGTAGCCATAGGGACCCATCTCGCGGCGCTGCCATGGGCTCGTTGTAATCCTGTTCAAAATGCATTAAAAAAGTGACATCCGATAGTCCGTTAACATGAGATCAAATCAGAAATTAAGAGAGTCTTAGGAGAACTGAAGATGACATTTCTCAAATAGTTAACTCAAGTGACAGTGGGCTGGGCACACTGCAGGTAAAACTGACGGCTCAGCTGTGTGTGACGCTGTCTGATATGTATTCGAATAATAATTTTCCTATGTATATTAACTAAGTATGTATTTACAAAAAAAATGTATTTATGTATGTTTAACCGTTATTTAGTATTCATAACGCTAGTTCATAATGAAACTTATTTTGGAACCAAATAATTGGTGTAATTCTATTTTTTTTTGAAATATTTTCACAAACAAATATCTTAAAAATAAATTAGTATTCTAATTTTAGAAGTCAGTTATTTCGTCTTCATTATTTATCAATTATTGTAAGTTTTAATTATTTTACTTTTTTTTATATTGTTTTTTTTAATGTTAATATTTTGTTTGTGTGTGTTTTTGTTAGTGCAATAAACGTTATCTATCTATCTATTTATCTGTTAGATAATAAATTTATAGATAGATAGGGAGACCCCTTGCTTTTAAATTCAGAGGTTCTCGGGTTAAAACCCTGGTTCGCTTCGTGCCGTAAAAGCACGTTAAGCCATTGGTCCCGGCTGTGATGAACATCTATGGCAGTCGTTATTAGGAAGTCAGTGCCTACTAACAGACTGACAGCTGGTTTAACCATAGAATGATGTTTCCCTCTGGGTTGCGGAGGTCAGACGGCAGTCGCTCTACGTAATAACTGAAATTCAGTCAAATCTGTTTGAACCAGTGAGCAGACCCTGGGCCCTAAGCTTAAGGCTAGGGCAACCGGGATAATGCTAGGATATGATGATCGTCATCTCAGCCACATGAATTCCACTGCTGAATATAAGCCTCCCCAACTGCTTTCCATGCCGGTGGATTCTCAGTTAGTTAATCACTAATTTGGACAACATAGGCAGCAACAGTTATAAAACTGTCTGTCACTAACAGCTATGACTGCTGAAAAAAATAGCTGGTTAGATTACTACCATATCATAAGAGGCGGGGGCTCCGGCCTCGGGCGCGTGTGCACGAAGACCGCGAGAGGTGCCACGCTCAGCATCCACACCACCCACTGCTGCATCACGAGCTTGGCGTGCTCGTCTTCCTCAGACAGTGGTAGGGGAACCTGTGTATTTACCAAATGGAGCCATATTTGGGAGAGGACTTTTGGGAAACAAGTATAGTATGGTTCTTAGGCCACAACAAAAAGTTTTCATTAATTTTAAATTGTACATACGAAGGGGTAGGCAGAGGCATATTACACGCCCACACTTCGCCTATTATATAGTTGGTCCCACGTAATAAGTGGCGAGCCTATTGCCGCTTACCGTGCACTGCTATGTTCGCCAGAGCCTCGTCCGTTGATCGGCAAGCGCACCACTTGCAGGTGAGGTTGGCTTGGGCTCCTTAGGTCTTGGTAGGATCCCTGTACACTTGTACACATACTACATATTATAGTCAGTATTATTATAGACAGAAGTGTTATCCCAGTGGACACACCCATAGACTTCGAGTTCAGAGGGTCTCGGGTTCATACCCTCGTCGCGCACTTTTGATGGCTTCTGGAAGATATGTGCGTAATAATAGCTTGCTCCGTTTCTCGGAAAACTCACGTCACAACACGCGTAGCGCGAGATAGCAGACTTTACCGTTGTATTCAAGTATTTTGGTTTAATTGGAAAACTTGCTTGGACTAAGGACGGTCCCGTAATGCTAGACGAAATCCCGCTTTGAAATAAATAGTAGAATAGTCCCGTAAAACGTTTTATGCGTCCCGCATTCCTATTTTTCTACCACAGACCACACTTCTACACAACACCCTCACGCGCGCACGGTCAACAGCGCAGGAACACAGATTATAATAGCATCGTTTTCTTTCTCTACTGAACTACTAGACTTTAGGTTTTTTATCTATTCACCAACAGTCCCGCATTCAGTTTTTAGAAAGTTGGCCGCCTTAGCTTGGACAAGACAATGGAAACGCGAGTTTTCTATATGTTGCTTCTATATGTCGAAGCAAATACACTTTCATTTGTCGAATATATTTTTACTTTTTGGAAGAAGACCCAAAGACTTCTGATCCTGAACATAGACTTCAAACTTGACCGAAGAAGAAAATATATAGTTATTAGGTGTTATAAAAGCCTTCACCTCATCGTAGCAATATTCGACGACCACCTTGATGACCTTCACCAGGAGAGTCCAAAAGTGCAGGCTGTATATCACCATCCAGACGAACAGCAGGTTCTGGAACATTTAAATTATTTTTATGCTTATGGGGTCATGTTTTTAGATCCTATGCGTTTTTATTAATCTCTTTCTTTGTTTCGTACAAAGTAATACAAAATACAAATACAAAATAATTTATTTGCTCAAACATGTGTACTTAACAAAATATGGTATTACAATAAAGTCTTTCGACCAAGTCTCAACATATTTACCATTTTGTGGTATGCAAATGTCAGTTTTATGATTCCCCATTAAATGTCAGTATAATTGTTTATGATCAAAAATTAATTATCTAAAATTACACAATAACAATAAAATTAAAATATATGTATAATAAATGTATGTATAAAGTAATCTTTAGTAATATTAGTTAAGAATCTTTTCTTTGTGTATGTCAACTTACATAATATGCTCAATAGCAGGCGAGCTTTGTTCAAGAAAAATCATGCTTAAGGTTGTCTGTCCATTAAAGCGGAGCGAGCATGTGGAGCGGAGAAACGGACATAATTACCTAATGGGAAGGCTCCTGTCCTGTCATGTAATTATGCATGCTGTAATTACCTATAATTGTAAAAACAGTTAGCCTATTTATGTATAGATTTTACTTGTTACTTGTTTATTCTGTTTCTTATGTTGGTGATTTAATAAATAAATAAATATTTCTCCACTCTACTTCCCAGCTCCGCTTCAGTTGACAGGCAGCCTAAAAGTTGAAAGAAGTTGTCCTTATGTTAATTGCTTCAAGGAGTGTTTATAGATAGTTAATAAAAGTCTTAAGTCAATCGCCCATACGTGTCATCCAAGATGTGCATACACGTCTCTAATATATACCTGCAGCACGAGCTCCCACATCGGAACTCGCCGGAACAAGAACCTCCGGAACAGCGACGATAGCAGTCGGTGCGCTAGGGCCGCAGTCCCCGCCGCCCACAGCGCCGTGGGGACCGTCGACATGGCACTGTCCCCACATTTTGCCCATTCAACTGTCTGAAATGATATATATATATAGGTGTGAGGTGTGCGTCCTAACAACGATTCTACCGGGCGGATGGATGTGCCGGGGGCCGGGATGCAACCGATGATGAATGGGCAGGGGGGCCGCGACCCAACCGATGATGGTTAGGCATTGTATGTTACGATGTCTTCGCGATTAAGGATTTAATCATCTGTACGTTTCATTTATCGCTTTTACTGTGTCGCTGCACATACATACAATCACGCCGGTGGCCCGGTATATTATACGCACACATTGCGCCATTAATACTTTTGGTCCCACGTAATAGGAGCCTATTGCCGCTTTTTGGTCAGAGTCTCGTTCCCTGACAGGCAGGTGAGGATTCCTAAACGTAAAATGTTAAATATAGGATCCTATCAAGACCTAAAGAGCCCAATCCAACCTTACCTGCAAGTGGTGCACCTGCCGATCAACGGACGAGGCTCTGGCGAACATAAGTAACAGTGCCCGGTTAGCGGCAATTGGCTCGCCACCTATTACGTGGGACCAACTATACAATTGGCGAAGTGGTCCTATTATATAGTTGGTCGCACTTCCCCTTCAGGAAAACATGCGTGAATGTATGTAAAATGTTAAACCATAAATTACTGGTATCCATGGGCCTGATTTTATCATCCACATATCAATTGTACAGTTTATTTTCAGTGCCGTGTGGTAGTGGCGCCTCTAAAGAGTTCTACCGCCCCATTTCTTGTCCAAGAATGTGGGATTCACTGCCCCGGATACATAGACCCCAATTTATCATTCACATGTCAATTGTTCATACTCAATGTAACGCTACTACTGAGCACGTAAACTCCTGAGAGTTTGTGTGTTCAGTAGTAGGACGTTAATGGGCTGAGATGATGATGAAGATGAAAGGCATATCTCAAACTCTTTATTCCATGCTTCCCCGAATATGTTTGACCTCTATTATCTTAAAATTACCTTATAACTTTCTGTTCGGATCCAGCTCCATATACCTAGCCACATTACAAAATTTAACTACAAAAGGTGCATCCACAAGTTTTATCATTTGGCTTTCGGGCACGGAGGAAAAACAGACAATTTGATTTTCTTGATGATTATCACAAAATTTTTATTATACCTCGCTATGTCACCATTTTCGCTTATTCCGTGACATAATGTTGTCAACCATGAAGTTATTTATTTTTTTTGGCAACGAAATATAATTGGGAATGACTTAGCTATATTCCGAGATTAAATCCACCTGAAAAATTGTAACACCATCACGCCACGCAAATTCTTCCGCCAATCAGCAATGAGTGCGTGGAGAGTTCATTTAATATAATACCTGTCATCTTAGTTCTTAAGACTCCTCTAGCCCTTGCTCAGTCTGCAGCGACCTATCGCGTTTGGCCCTGGCGGAGGCCATGATCCGAAGCGAAAGGAATTGGGTTGCTGTTTACGAAGCAGTCATGCTGCACGCAAAGGAGGCGGCGGAACGAGAAAGGCAGAGTGCCTCTCGTCACGGTCCCAGCCGCCGAGGTGTATGCCCGAGACGTCAGGAGCCGCGAGACGACTCTCGGCCACCGTAGGCGCTGGCTTGTGGGCGGTGAGTAAGTAATGGGTAACTCGCCGCCTGTTCGCTTTCTAGAGGCAACAGGTCCCGTCGACAGCGCGTTCGTGTTTCACGCGCGCCTCAAAGAGATATCATCTCAGTTACAACGGTAAAAAACGTAATCAAGTTTGGTTCACTAAAGCTCTTATGAATTATAACTAAAAAACTAACGCGCCCATTCACTGCGCGCAAGTGCTTGAGTAATGAAAAGGCAAGACAAAAGCTCGTCTTTTTGTTGACCCGCAACTCTATTTGTACTAGGACTAGAAATAAAATACAATTTAAAATTAAACAGTATACATTTCAAAACTATGAACATTTATTAATCAGTTAATTGTTGAATATAAACTTTTATTATTATTTATTTCAAGAAGACATTTCAAAAGAAAATATATGTTTAATGGCATAAGTGATCTTTTCTGGGCCGAATTTTCACTGAAGCAGTAGAGAGGCCATGAGGTCTTTTTTTTTTTCACCTTTTTCATATCAGCCATTAAATGCTACGGGTTTGAGCCAAACCCTTGCCCGCTCCACAGCCGCTGCCAGGGTTGGGCATGCAAGAGTCTTCTACACTGCAACAGTTACATCTTGTTGCCTGTAAACAATCGTGTAATTTTTATCACGAAAAAGATTAAAAGAATTCAGTCAAAAAAAACCTATTAACTTCTACATTATATCTCTAATCAATTAGTGGAAACTCGTTAGCTTCGTGCTTAACTGCTTAATTTAACGACGCCGTCGATATAGAAATTTAGGGCTTATAACAAAATGAGATCTAAAGTTAGACCAGGTTTAAAACTAGTTCAGGAGGGCCCGTCAGGCAGCGTCCGGGGGGTCTTAGGCGGCGGGGGCAGGGGGCCCCTTCCGTCTCGCCATAGACCCCCCCCGAAGTCGGCCAGTTACGCCATGGCCGCACACAGAGGTAGGGGGGGCGCTGCAAATTGCGCCTTCCTGAGGAGGTCTTCCCGGTTCTGATCCGGGGGACGTTGTCCGCGGGCGGGGTACCAGAAGCTACAAACCCGGGCACTGGTGCCTCGCCCCTTTTCAACAGCGGTGGGCGTCGTCTGAAGTTTTTTAGTGGGTAGGGCTGCGGTGGTCGCGTCGGCCGCAGTGAGCCCCACACCCCCTCCCGGTCTCCCCATTTTTTAATTACGTCGGTAACAAAATGCATTTACGCACTGTCTCTCGGCCAAAGGGGGACCGAGAGAGGTGTGTGGGACTCACCACCGGCAGACCCGACCGCCAGCAGTAATACCCACTAAAAATCTTCCGACGACGCCCGCCGCTTGTTGAGAAAGAGGCGGGGCGCCAGTACCTGGGTTGCAGCTCTGACACCCCGCCCGCGGCCAACGTCACCCGGACCAAAACCGGGAGGACCTCCTCAGAGAGACGCAGTGGACGCGCCCCTCCTACCTCCCTGTGCGACCATAGCGTGTGTGGCCGACTTCTCGGAGGGTCCATGGTTAGACAGCAGGAGCCCCCTGCCCCCGCTGCCTAAGACCCTCCCGGCGCTGCTTGACGGGCCCTCCTGGCCCGCCCGCCGCGCCCTCCACAGGTCCCTCTTAGTTTCCCCCCCCGGTAGTCAGTACTAAGGGCACCCAGAGTCGCCAATCTCTGGGTGTTACCTTATCCCTAGCGCCTCCTGCGCCCTACCGGGAGGTACTCAGCCCCCCCACCACGACAAGGTGGAGACCAGTCGGGGGGGATGTAGTTTTAAGCCTGGTCTAACTTTAGATATCGTTTTGTAATAAGACCTTTAGGTTCTTGATGTTTTTAGTACAGTACTGTTTCAAGACTCGGACAGGTGAACTGATGGTGGGACCAGTACAAATAAACGAAAAAAAAAAAAAAAGAGATCGAAGTAATTTCACAACTACATCTCACAGGTTTGCAGTACTTGAACTAAAGCAAGTTACCGTGACATAAGCTCGAAGCTTCTCGATGGCATCGGCGGTAGTTTCGCTGGACTGTCCGAGAAGTCGCACGCAGAGTTCCCTGCCGACGGGCGAGTCGGTTCCTCCGCCCCGGCTGCCGCAGCCGCTCTCATTGCAGCTCGGGGGCCGTGTCTCGCAGAACGAAACGGATGATGCAACCTTCGGCGCCGGGCTCTCACTCTAGAAAGCAACATTTTGGCCTAAAGTAACCTTTTTATGCTTAAACATTAACAAAACGTAAAAGACCTTCTGATAGTAACAGATACGCTTACACATACTCTTTGAAGGCATAGAAATCAGCGCAATGCATTCATCAAACATCAAGATGACGAATAAACGAATGACTGTAAGATATATTAAAATATTATATCCTACCTAAAATGTGCAGCAAATACAAATAAATAAATAAATATTCTCTTGCAATCACACCAATTCTTTAGTTCCAAGATAAGTATCACTAAGAACTTGTTTTATGGATACTAAAGAACGGATAAACATATTTAAATACTTTTTTTTGTTGTAAATACATACTTAATATACATAGGAAAACGAACCAGAGACCAGAACAATTATTCATGTTCATGCACACAAAGATTTGTCCTGTGTGGGAATCGAACCCACGACCTCTCGAGTGAAGTGTAGGTATACTGACAAATACAAATAGTTTTATTGTTCAAAAAATATTATACATCAAGATATAATTTGTTCACTAACCTTCACAATGTGTCGTGAAGTCTAGTCTCTTTCATGTAGGCACAATGGGTAGGTAATTCTTTGAGTGTCGTAAAATATAAAGCCAGAGCAGTAGCACGGGCGGAAGCGCTCATTGAGTCCTCCCGCAAACATGTTTCGTGGCAAAGTTGTTTAAACGTACATACATATAATATAATCACGCCTGTTTTCCCCAAGAGGAAGTCAGAGGCATATCATATGCCCACACTTTGCAAATTTTGTTGTTGGTCCCAAGTAATAGGTGGCTAGTCTATTGCCGCTTACCGGGTACTTCTATGTTTGCCAGAGCCTCGTCCGTTAATCGGCAGATGTACCACTTGTAGGTGAGGTTGGCTTTGGCTCTAAAGATGATGGTGGGGTCCCCTGTACACCCTGAACCCGGTTAAAACGTAATAATAAGATAAGTGAGTGAGCGAATTACGTTAATTCATAAATAAGGGTATGTGAGAGATAGAAAAAATATGGCGGAACGACGATCGCCGGCACAATTATTACCTAATTAGTTAAAGATATAAAGACAGATAGAGTTACGTGTTAGTGTTCTGTGTCTGTGCCGCGAGCGGCGCGAAGCCACGCAGCCGACGATGGACGCAGTCGACGAAGCTGTTGACCTTCTCCGCGGTCCGGCGTACTCCACGCCTGGCGCGCTCGTGCAGCTCGGTTTGCCTGGCCCCACCAGTGGAAGGAACATTACATAGTCGCGCATTGACTTATGCACATAGATCAAAGATATTTTTATATCCCTATGTGTCACTTAAGCTTAAGGAAAATTCGGTAGCAACACCGTACAAGCGATGAACGGAACGTAACAGATGAATGAAAACCTGAATCGCG
Source organism: Musotima nitidalis (assembly GCA_949126915.1). Taxonomy (NCBI): domain Eukaryota; kingdom Metazoa; phylum Arthropoda; class Insecta; order Lepidoptera; family Crambidae; genus Musotima; species Musotima nitidalis. The sequence continues at coordinate 17,790,895 of OX421425.1, forward strand.
CAAACGAAATTTCTCAAGCTCGTAACTATACAACATGTAACAGAATAAGGGTTACACCAAGAAAGTAGTATGTTATAAATCGGCTACTCAATCGATTAAAAATATTAAAAAAATAGGTTATTTTTTTTTAATTTTTTTTTTTTTATTTTTTGTTTTTTTTTTTTGCGGCACTTTTCGGTGCTAAGCGATGTGAGCGTGCGTGTATCTCTGTGTGTGTAGGTCGGTAGGCTAAAGCGCTAATATGCCCATACGATTTGCCCTCGATGAGTATAACTAGTAACTTAAATAAACCATATTTAATTAAATAAAAGTAAAATTATTTTGCATGTTTTTTAATTATAATTAAATATTCTAATTGGGGTGTCTGAGGGTGTGCGTTAATTCTGTGCCATGTTGTATATACAACACCCAACCATCTTCGGTTGGGCCGCGACTCCGATCCCGCGGCCGAAGATCTTCCCTTGAGTAGACCATTCGCTCTCTATAGATCCATTCTAGACGGAACATGCAACATATCGAACTTAGCAAATAAAATCCATGCAATGCTATCTTACAAGCATATACCACGACTGCATCAAAAGGATTATATTCAATACTTTGTGGGTTGCTAGATTTAAAAATGAATAGTAACCTGTGGACTTTATTTGTCGGTCGACACCAAGCTTTGTCCATTTTCTACCAGTGGAAGAACCGTACTTGCACATTAATTTATGAGCAACAAATATATAAGTCACTAAAAGCATTAACCAATTAAAATAAATGTAAAGTTTTTCATTCAGGGTCCCATTTTCTCAAAGACATATACTTAAATGATCAACAAGTTTTTTAAAATTAATTAATCAGGCTCTACGTATGTATGTCTCTTTATTAGCAAAAGGCCGTTTTCAATAGCAGAAATCGGACAAAAATAATTGTAAAAGACTTACCACTGCTCCAAGTAAGGCATGTTGAACCTCTGGCAGTAATGTTTGCGCACGTAATCGGCGTAGCAGAGGGAGAGGAACCAGCACACCGTGATGTGGATCTGCGGTTGTTGCTGGCGGAGGAACTTGGTGAGCGGCCCGAGAGGCACCATCTCAGCCTGCCCGCCCAGCAGGCCGGCCGTTGTCATTTCCAGCAACATGTTTGGACTCTACGAACATTGAATTTGTTTGTACGATTTTATGACTTCACCAGTCAGAGCCCATTTAAATTGCCAATTATTTGTTAAATGCTTTCAAGCTTATTTGTAACAAGATTTAAAGACTAGACGACTACCACGAGTCACGTGAGCTTCATTCGTTTTTTAATATATCGTTTAAAATTGTAAAAATACTCACATCCCTAATGAGTGTGTCCAGATAGTACTGAAATAACCGCATGGAGCAAACCCAAAGGTGTATCATCAGAGCAAGCATTCCCAGCACCATTGACGACTAGACAAGAAGAAATAACTACAGTTAATTACTAAAAGCAGCCGACGAAGGCAGGCACCACTACACACTATACACACACTTTCTTCAAAAGGGGTATTATGCTGTTAATGATTACTTATCGGATAAACAAGCTTGGGCTTAACATTTTCAACTTGTATGTGTATGTTAGAATAAAAAGTCAACCAGATCATTGTCGTGACCATCCCTTATTGTACAGGCTCAGCTCAGTTTCACAATACATACTTACTTGACTGTGATGGAAGGTTCCCTTAGTGCTACTTTATTGGTTACAGCTTCGGGGGACCCTTTCAGTATCATCAAATTTACACTGTGTGTGTCATGTAATAAAAATAATTTAAAAGAGCATAGCCTGTGAGTTTCTTGTCAGTTCTTCTCACAGAGCGGAGGCTCGGAACTGGCACTTAGATTCACTTACACATAATTTTTATTTATTTGCATGTAAGTGAATCTAAGCTTCGTGATTTCAGGGTTGATATAAATTTTTTTTCATGTATATTTTGTTTTGACGTTTTCAAGTGCTATGTAATAGTTTATGAAATAAAGAACTTTTTACTTTTTTTTTTACAGGATTCGGTTTACAGGTTCCGCTATGAATAACCGCAAAACCAGGGTTGGTTTTCAACATTTTCAATAAAAAAAACTTTATATTTTATATTAGTCACTCTCATTGTTTTATGTAAGTACAGTGTTTTTTAGTATTTAGTTTGCTATACCTTGTAATTTTTTAGTATGTAAATGTCGTGGCAACTTGTAATAGAAACTGCACTATTGTTTGCTCCGTTAACTTCTGTGTTTGATCCATGTCTTTGTGTGTGTTTTGTAAGTTGTCCTAATTATAAATAAATATATAAATAAATATGTAGGGCATAAAAAAGTTGTTTATTTTTAGCTGACCAATTCTTCCAAATAGTAGTTCTATTATTCTACTAATATATACAATGATAACGTCTTTCATGTCATAAAACTTATTAGCGTAAGTTTAGGAGTCGTTTTATTGTAGTGTTAGAATCAGAATCAATTTTATTGCCAAATGTGGGTACAATATCAGATGGTACAGTCAAAATGTTATAAAAGTTCCATATAATATTGTAAACAATTAGAGAAAGACATTACATTTTTTTACATTGAAAGATTTTAAATAACATATGAATTTTTAATAGATTGCACCAGTTAATAAGTAAAATGTCAAATTAAAAAGAAATAATATATATGTATGTCAATGTAAAAAAGATATAATGTCAATGTAGGACATAGTAATTCAAAAACTATTGTCTTTTAAAAAACGTTAGTTAGATATGATGATCCAAAGTCTAGTATACATAGTACAAGTTTTGTTAGTTTGGTACATACTACAATTGCTGTGTGAGAGGTCCAAAAATATTCGTCTATTACTGTTATAGCGCATTTACACAATCGTGCTCGCCATTCGCCTCGGCACTCGACGAACATTCGACGAAACATTCGTATACGAGTGCCGTCGCGAACTATACTGTTCACACATTCGCTGGGTGAATCATTTTGACATTCGCACACGAACATGGAGGACGTGAAAATAATAGCGGCATGCGCGCTACATTTATTGAGTTTATACAATTATTTAGATATTCTGCGTAAAAAAGAACCGTCGACGCAGACGATGGTGGATGATAGCGTGTCATCGCAATAGAACAATGTAAGTACCTATTAAATCTGAAATGTTGAACAAAAAATTTATTGAATTACACATTATGGTAAATAATTCATATCTTCTACTATGTTTGTTGATAATTAATTTTGTTTTAGCCAAACTATGGATTTTATGATTTTAGCTCTTCCTTTTGAAAAAGTTCTAGGAATACGCACTTCACTCCACTCCATTTTGTCTACACGTCTTGTTGGGTCGGGCGCTAGCTGTCAACTGAATGCAGGCGAATGTGTAAACAGTAAGTTCGTGTTCGCTATTCGTGCCCTTTGATTCGCGTCCGAAAAACCGCTCCCAATTGTGTAAATGCGGTATTAAACATATGTATTGTGAACATATAGTAATTGTTAAATCGCAAGGTGCCGTGTGTTACCGGCCTAGAACAATGACATCCCCTTTCATCTCACAGGGCGTCGTAAGAGTCGAAAAGAGAAATCCTACTGGTTGATGGGCAGTAGCTTAAACTGCGACCAGCAACTCGCCTGCCCAGCGTGGTGATTATGGGCATAGACCCCCAATGGTAAAACTATTGGGGGTCTATTGGCAACTGCCCTAATTGTGGATTGTATTGCGACAATCATTTTCTAATTTATTATGTACAATGAAGTCACGTGATGGATTAAATATATCATTGTAACAATTCCTGCGCAACTATAATTTTCAGGAAAATCGAGGAACAATTCAGCACTACACGTGTTCGCCCTTATATTATAGTATATTATATTGAATATAATATAGTGGACGTTATAAGGCTAATATGATGAAATTACAAGGGAAAACATACAGTATTTTTGAAACTCAAAAATAATTTACAGTATAAGAGGTCATCATACCAAAACAGTTTCTTTAAACCATTTTTTTTAAATTTTTTATTTTATTTTATTAAATCACAAGGGAAAACATACAGTATATAAGTAACACAAAAGTAATTAACAGTAAATAGCACACAATACCAAAACAGTTTCCACAGAAAACATTAACAACTTAAATTGATTTTCTGAAATAAATATTTCAGGTAATTAAATATGACAAGTACTAACGATAAGCGACTTCTCCATGGCCGTGACATGAGCGTGGTCTCCGACGAGGACCACAGTGGCCTCCAGCTCGTTATACAGGAACAGGGCTGCTGCGCTGGCGAACACTGCCGTGGGCCCCACGCCCCACACCTCCCCGTTGCAGCTCAGCCATTTGGCTAGCGTCTCTACGTGGGAGTCGCTGAACACCTGGAGCCATCCAGGAAGGCACATCAGTTTAATGTATTATGTTTTGATTGCTGTTACATGTTTGCTAAAGCATTGAGATGTCGTGACCAACTAAATGACAGTTTAATTTGTACATACTTAATACCTAACCAGTTATTATTATTTAATTAAGTCTGTGGCGGGAATTTTGCTCATTGAGGGTAACACATGACCATAATTCCCATTACAATCACAACTGTACCCAGAATGCAGTAAGTATGAAGCCTTCGCTGTTTAACTGATTGCTTGTCAACTGGCTGTATCTTAACATACAATCACGCCTGTTTCCTTGAATGGGAAGCAGAGGCAATTTACACGCCCACATATCGCTAATTAAATTGTTGGTCCCACGTAATAGGTGGCGAGCATATTGCCGCTTGCCGGGAACTTTTATGTTCGCCAAAGCCTCGTCTGTTAATCGGCAGGTGCTCCATTTGCAGGTGACACTCGCGTGGGCTCCTAGGATGTTGGTAGGTCCTTTAGTCCCCAATTATGTATATATTAACCAAATAATTGGTGTAATTGTCAGAAAATATTATTTTATTTATAGGCCAATTATCTGGTCGATGCAGGCCGCTCAAGATCGATGGACGTAACAAAACCGCCTGCAGACTTCTTGTAGCTGAGATGATGGTGTTTATAAAAGAACGTACAACTAAGGATAAAAAAAATATATATATATATATATATTGTTGTTGCTGGTATATCTACTTTAGTAAGGCGTTCTACACGGGCTTTGTCTGTTTGCTGCATTAACGCTGCGTCGACTGAGCGGTAACGCTCCGTCGTTTTATATATAAATCTGTACGACATGCTACACCATGCGAACGATACACGGTGACGCAACGCACAAGAAGAAAAGGGACACCGTCGGGGAAGGGAGCCGGGATGAAACGATGGAGCGGCAGCAGCGTAGTATTTATAGCATAGAGAACGCCGGAGATCGTTAGCTACGTTGACGCGCAGGTATCTCCGGCGTTCCACCAGCAGCGCTCGCGTGGCAATCGTTCCACCAGCAGCGCTCGTGTGGCATTTAAATCGTAGCGTTGCGACGACGCTGCGCAGCCGCAACGTCTTAGTGCCACCTCTCTAAGATCATCATGTCAGTCTTAAAAAGTCCACTGCTGAACATTGACCTCCTTCATAGATTAAAATAATATTGTAGATATTTGCCCATAATCACCACGCTGGGCAGACGGATGGGTGATCGTAGTTCAAGCCAGTAGGCAGAACGACTTTGCTGCCCATCAGCCCGTAGGATTTCTCTTCATCGACTCTCACGACTCCCCGTGAGATGAGAGGGGGTGCCGTATGGCCGGTGCCCCAAGGCACCTCTTTAAGGTACCATTAGGTAACTCACTTTTGAACATCCAGAAAAAATGACGCTTTTGTCCGCCATGCCAGTACGTGCTGAGGATTTTCACCACCACACCGCCCAGCACACAGCATCGTTACAACCTGCTCTCATTATCATTACTTCAGACACTCATTAATTTTACTATAAAACATTTTTGTTAGGTTAGTTCATATATTTTTCATTGTTGACAGGTCTGAAAGGTTTTGATGGATTGTGTCATAGGGTTTTAGTTCTTATGTATGCCGCTTGGTGGCTGGGTATTTAACCTTTTTTGATGACTGACATAACTGCTGTGTCATATCGGCGGTATATCGATGCAAAGTCTTTGTGTGAACGCACACACATAAAAAAAGAATCAAAAATTTTTTTATTTAAGAAAATGAATATTTAAAAAACTGTAGCTATGTTTAGCTGAAAGTGATTTGTTTCTAAGTATAGATATCTACTTCTATAAGTGTGTATTTTTTGTTCCATTATGCATATAAAATAAATCATTTATAAAATGTAAGTGCAATTTTCCAGTTCTTTTGTACTCATTATGCTTCTTAAGTTAGTTATTATTTTAACTCACAAAAGTATATCGTAGCCCGTAGCATAACCGTAGACGCTTCTATTATGTGCTACGAAATCGCTACGATTCTCTTAAATTGTTGCTAATGACAAACGCAGTAGTAGTAGAGCAGATACCTACGGTATACCTAAGTACTATAGTACTATGTCGTTAAAGATTAATTAAACATAATTTCATTGATAAATGCGCTTAGTCTATAGATTGATTAGATAGAATGATCATACATACATATATATATACATACATTGACGACAGATAAGGCGTGGTGGCGAGTATACCCGCACTCCACTCATGAGGTTGTGGGTTCGATTCCCACACAGGATAAATCTTTGTGTGCTTTGTGTGTTAAACATGAATATTTGTACTGGTCTGGGTGTTTTCCTATGTATATTAAGTATGTATTTATATTACACAAAAAAGAAACAGTTGCCCCGAAGAGGAAAATTATACGCCCACATATCGATAGTTATATTGTTGATCCTACGTTATAACTTATAGGTTGCGAGTCAATTGCCGCTTACCGGGAACTTTTAGGTTCGCCAGAGCCTCGTCTGTTGATCGGCAGGTGCATTACTTGCAGGTGATGTTGACTTGGGCTCCTCAAACGTTGATAGGAGCCCTTTAAACCTATAGAATAAGCACTAAGCAGCTACATATATGTAAAGTTGGCCTCTTCTCCAACGTTTAATCTACCTCTGTATAGCATTTCTTGAGAAGCTTTGGTCTGAATACAAAATGTCGTGGGTTACCTAACCCTTCCCGTGAAAGAAACTTTTGAACTTCTACTAAAAAAAAATTCTTTGCTTACCCTAAGATATTTGTTTTCATCTGGGTATGTTTGTGAATATGTGTGTATATATATATGTTGTGGTTGTGAATATATATATATATATATGAATTTTACCTTGCAATATACCTACTTAAATTAATTATTTAAGTATGTTTATTCGGCTTAAGCTAAATAGCCCTGTGTAAAATGTCCAAAGGGTATAGGTATATTATATTAATATGTTATATTATATTGCATTGTATAGCGTCACAGACAAATAAGATAGAGACAGGCAATTTGAGTACCTAATCCATTGATAATTTAATAGAGCATAGCCTGTGAGTTTCTTACTAGTTCTTCTTACAGAGCGATGACTCGGAACTGGCGGTTAGTGTGTTACCTGTGTTTTGTTGCATATAAGTGAATCTAAGCTTCGTGATTTTAGTGTAATCATATTTTGATTGTATTTTATATTTAATTTTGACGTTTTCAAATGCTATGTAATATATACATACATACATAAATTCACGCCTGTTTTCCCGAAGGCAGAGGCATATTATACGCCCACACTTCGCCAATTATATAGTTGGTCCCACGTAATAGGTGGCGAGTCTATTGCCGCTTACCGGGCGATGTAATGTTTGCCAGAGCCTCGTCCGTTAATCAGCAGGTGCACCACTTGCAGGTGAGGTTGACTTGGGTCCTTTGATCTTGGTAGGAACCCTATACACTTATACACCCATACAAACAATTTATAATATTATACATACATACATAATGTCACGCCTCTTTCCCGTAGGTGTAGGCAGAGATCACATCCTTCCACTTGCTACGATCTAGGCACACACTTTTAGCTTCATTCACACTCATTAACCTCCTCATACACGCCCGTCGGTTTAGAGTACTTTTGACCTGCCCTTTCTCAAGATTTTCTGGATTTGGTCATGGAAGGTCTTTTTTGTTCTTCCTCTCCCAACACTTCCATTCACTTGTCCATTATAAATCAATTTTATTTGTCTACTTCCATTCATCTTCTCAACATGACCAAACCATAAAACCACAATGTTTTGGTAAATGTAAATAAAACAACATATTTTTTAAACAAATACATAGTAAGACCTGTAATGGCTGATACTGGCCTTGACTAAATATTTGATATTTATAATAAATCTAATACATCGACAACGCATACTAACACGTTAACAGGCGTAAACACGAAAAGTGAAAAAAAATATATAATAGGTATTAACATATAATCACATTTAACGGTGGGTATATGAACTACGATTTTCTTACATTTTTTTTTATAAAAACACTTAACATGAACAGTCACTACTAACTACCTACATATTATTATATAACTTATATGTTTATTAATAATGCAGTACAAATATGTGACATAGCAGCGAATAGGGTACATATATTAAAGTAAGAAGGGCACATAATTATGGGCTAAGAACATTCCCTTGCGATAGAGTGGTCGTTATACTGTATAGATAAGTACGAAGGACTATTTCTATAGCTCCATTGAATTCTACGACTGCTATTCTTAGATATTTATTTTGGCTTGGCCATGGAAACATTTAAGCTTTGTTATGCTCAAAGCAACATCGTATAGAGCAGAATTAAAATATATGCAATCGATGAACTTGACTTGAAACATTCTAACATATATTTGATTACAATAGTATTTGAACAGCTACATTAATATCTTCTAAAAAATTTCCCCATCAATATATTTATTTAAGTATATTTCTAAACACTAGTACATAACATATATAAACATTAATAGATATATAGTGAAGCTACAAGGACCACTTCTTCTAAGACGATTATATATTTTAAGGAAGATTTTTCTTATTGTCCCTTTAATATAAAATTACGAGAAAAATCCTAATATTCTTTTATAAATATTGGGACGTTATTCTACGTATGTTAAGGTACTACGACTATATATTTTACTCTACAAAAATAATAATTACCTACATAACTACACACTAACGAATATTAAGCATTTATTATAATTAAACTAAGATCTCTATGTGTGTGTTCTCTTAAAATGTTTAATACTCATTATATTTAATTAATATATGTAAGATTTCTGTATTAATTGCCCTAGAATACAGAAATGTACATATAGTATTAATAATTAAATTTTAAATATTTTTTTATTTTTTATTTTATAGCCAATATAATCGTAGTCTAATATAATATGTAAACACGGGGTTTGCTTAGTGTCTACACATATCAAATTATGTCGTTATATGTATACGTTATATAAAAGAAACAACTATATGTGTCTCGAAAGTTATAGTCCGTTCAGCATTATTTTTTATATACAACATATATTTCAGTTCATATTTCTAAATAAAACCCTATTATATATATCCGTTAAATATTTTCGTTGTATGCATATATATGTATCACGTAAATAAGAGTATACATTTTTTATATGTAATATTAATATGCAACTGGACTTTATAAATGGAATAATTTTTTTGAATGAATATTACTATAAAACTTACGTCGATTTGTGCTACATAATAGTTATATACTTATTTTTATAAAGATTATTAAGATTAAGTAAGTACATAGGAAGAATTAAACTGTTTTAATAATTACACTTATACTATTGAAGTACTAAAATTACATACTATGTATAACTATATTCATGTAATATTCTGATTATTACTGTAAAGGTACTTTCAAAGTTCAATACTGTATGTAAAGTTCATACTAGAATCGTGTCAGAATTAACTGATTATATTTATTTGATAGTTATGTATACAACAACCAAAGTTAGATATATAAGATACATTTTAGTATATAGCTAAAGACATATTTCCAATAACTGTATTTATATAACCTCTTATTATTAAAATCGTATAATCGAGAGTTATTGCTAAAGACTACAGGTCTTATTACAAAACGATGTCTAAAGTTAGACCAGGTTTAAAAGTAGTGCTGTCCCTTTCATTTGATAAGATGAAGACAGTGACAGCACTGGTTTTAAGCCTTGTCTAACTTTGAATCTCGTTTTGCAATAAGCGCCTACACGTATAATTTCCTAAAACTAGTTTTGTTTAAAGAAAACCTATACATATTGAAAAGGTTTCTTTGTCTTTTACATTTTTGCACAAATTAATAAAAAAAATAATCTAGTTATTATAAGAGTAACTATAAAACGAATGAATATATGTTTAGAAAGCTTAGTTGGTTATCCTAATGCACTGCGTTTATGTCGTGGCGATGGTCCTCAGATTTTAACATCATAAGTAAGTATATCAGTTTATATGCTTGGTATAGCATACTGACTTTGTATTTATTTCATAATTTGGTATACAATTATGAACCCTGGCATTAAATTATAAAAGAACACTAGTACGGGGGTCTACTTATTTTAAGACACTTGTTTCAGTAGCCCCACGAAATTAAATTAAAAAAAAACTAACCAAAAACTAACATAAAAAGTAGTGTACAGTTAAATAAACTATCGCTTGAAATGTAATTTTCGGGTCTTTTAAGCGGGGCGTGAAACGGCATTTCAGCAGGCCGTCATGAGTGCACGCGCTTTGTACTATGCTTATTTCACGGCATGAACATGGCACATTAGAAAAAAAAGTTGAGACACTATCTTACTCCTGGTATAGATAACCTGTTTGGAATACGACAAAGCGGTTATTCCCTATTTAAACTTCTTTACGTTAAAATCTGCGGACCCGCGTAAGCCGGCGTTTTCACCAGAGATGTGTGAGGATATTTTTGTTATTATTGCGATTAATGTATTTGTTAAGTCTTTACACGCCAAGTAACCGAACAACAATATAAATAATAATAAATAAAATAAATATTTTCTGACAATTACACCAATTATTTAGTTCCAAGATAAGTATCATTAAGAACTTGTGTTATGGATACTAAACAACGGATAAACATACTTAAATACATATTTTTTTTTGTAAATACATACTTAATATACATAGGAAAACACCCAGACCAGAACAAATATTCATGTTCGTGCACACAAAGATTTGTCCTGTGTGGGAATCGAACCCACGACCTCTGGAGTGAAGTGTAGGTATACTGACCTCCACGCCATATCAATCGTCAATAGGTTTTCTGTTTTGTGTGGGATCGATGGCGTTTAACGAACCACGCTTTATTTATTTGGCTTCGCTCATCGCTGCGTAGTGAAGTCTCTGGTGGAAACGCAGCCTTTCACGATTGAGTGCTGTGCAGTAGGCTGAACCGTCTTAGCTTTAACAATTCACCAGACAATATAGAAGTGGCTAAACCAGCCATTCAATGGCAGGTGCTTTGGCGGTAAGGATGACCGCGGAAGGCTGGGTTGGTCACAGGTTGTACAACGTGGCGTCTGGCGGCGGGACCGTTATCACCTCTGGTCGTGTTATTGTTCTTATACGCTGTGGTAACAAGAATAAGTATGTTTAATATATAGTGATTAACATGCCATTATTTTCTAAAATTTGTGATATTTCTAACATTAATGTTTAATAACGGTGGATTATTAACCGTTAAGTGTTTGTGAACGTACATGAGTGTTAGTAAATGAAATAAAACAGTGCAACATAAGTTTTCAAATTCTCTCACGAAGTCCATGTGAGATCTCAGTATTGTCCCTCATCTTTACTGAAGACTCAAGGGGCTTAGGGGGAGGGGATCTCATTTACCATTTATCATCTTTATCACCACTCATTCTCATTTACTATAAATTATATGATATTAATATATCTCTAACTTGACACTGGCTAAATGTGCAAACCGCACGAAGCCATTATTTAAAAGAAGAAGAAGTTTTAGTCTGTGACTTCAAGACCGGGTTAAATTTCCAGATGGAAGTCTTTAAAATGAGTCAGTATAATATTTTATAAGCCGCAAGGTACGGTGCGTACGTAATGTATAAATAAATAAATAAATATTACTGACACTTACACCAATTATTTAGTTCCAAGATAAGTATCATTAGGAACTTGTGTTATGAATACTAAATAACGGATAAACATACATAACAACTTTTTTTTTTGTAAATACATACTTAATATACAGAAAACACCCAGACCAGAACAAATATTCATATTTATACACACAAATATTTGTCCTGTGTGGGAATCGAACCAACGACCTCAGGAGTGGAATGCGGATATACTCGCCACCACGCCATATCGGTCGTCATATAAGCACTCTTTTTTTTGGTTTACACCGACTACTTACTATTAGCCAGGATGAGATGTGGGCATTAAAAGCACAGACCAATTTTTAGCGTAAACAGTAAAAATGTATAGTATTTACATGAACGAAGCTCCCAGGTGTGATAAGCAGCTTGTAGACCATATAGAGCGGGATGCAGGAGACGGTGGTGCCAGTCATGATCCAGCCCACGTTGATGGACCACTGAGGGTACACGTACTCTCCGCTTAACATCTCTTCGTGGGAGAGGAGAGAGAACACGAAAAGGACTAGCAGGAACACTGGACTGTGAAACATTAAACAACGATTTACTATTTATTATTTCCTCTAATTATTGAAAAAAACCTCTTACTACGGTATTCACTCCCACCAATACCTAAGGACTCCAAGCCACCTGCAAGTGGTGCACCTGCCGATCAACGGACGAGGCTCTGGCGAACATAACAGTGCCCGGTAAGCGGCAATAGACTCGCCACCTATTACGTGGGACTAACTTTATTATTGGCGAAGTGAAGGCGAATAATGTGCCTCTGCCTACCCCTTCGGGGAAACAGGCGTGAATGTATGTATGTAAACAAATAATTCTCTTACTATCACATGCATCCAAACTAATATTATAAATGCGAAAGTAACTCTGTCTATCTGTCTGTCTTTTCTTCACGCCTAAACTACAGAACCGATTTGTATGAAATTTGGTACAGACATAGTTTGGAACTCGAGAAAGGACATATGATAGTTTTTAATTTAATAAAACTATGTGGGTAAAACCAAAAATCTGCCGGAAGTCACTTGCAAGATAAGTATAATTAATAATTTGCGGTATGGTTACGAATAAATATAAAATGTTTTTATATAGGAATCAATACTTCGTATATACGGGAAACACCAAGAACTAAACAAATCCCCGTGTTCATGCACAAAATATTTTGTCCTATGTGGGAATCGAACTCACGACCTCAGAAGCGGAGTAAAAATGTAACAAATATATGACATAAGTTAAGTTGAAGATAAGTGTCGTGCGTTCGACTTCCATAAAGGTACTTGACCTTTATGTATATAAATATAAATTGTTATCTAGAACTTGATTATATAAGAGTATGTGTCTTATAAATTCAGTCGTTTGAACATATTAATCATGTTAAAAAAAAATTGTAATGTTTTAAAACAGACGAATAACAAGAAAAAGAAATAATTTTAATAGTGTAACCAACATCTCTTTTGACTATACTTGTTACTTGAAATCTAATACATGGAAACCGACACAACCTCGACATCTGCAGGATCCCCTCCATAAACACAACAGACACAAATGACCCTTCGAACCGGATACATACCTGATGTAAGTCCAGCAAGCCCTCCAGAACAAGCCCGGCGTGTGACCCAGCATGGTCTTGACGTCAGCAGAGAACCGGTCCACCCCATACACCCAGCAGACCCCAGCGGCCTCGGCGAACACCACGAAGAGGATGGCCAGCCCGGGCCCGTACACGTTCAGGAAGTCTACCAGGTATACTCCACCCTGCGATATGTTACAGTAATATTTGTTAAGCAATCTTTTAAGACATCGAACAGGTTATACTTTAGGGGTTCTCGTGCTCGTAAGGTAGCAACTTTATGACGGTTGCAAATATTAAACACATAATAAACACCAACACAGTACAAGTATATTACACACAATTAAATTCTATTGCTAAATGTCATTACAATTATAGGTGAAGACCACAAGTGTTAAATAAGAAGCAACAACCTAGAAATAAGTTGAAAATTACATATAAAATTAAATTATTAAGTATTAAATTAACTAAGTATAAAACTAAATGAGCATAAAATGTCAAAAATCAAAATAAAAAAAACTGAAAATACATATAATGAAAAATTTAACAATACTTTTGCAAAATAAAAAAATAACTATTTTCTTTCAATTACACCAATCATTCAATTTCAAGATAAGTATCATTAAGAACTTGTGTTATGGATACTAAATAACGGATATACATACATAAATACTTAATATACATAGGGAAACGCCCAGACCAGAACAAATAATCATTTTCATGCACACAAATGTTTGTCCTGTGTGGGAATCGAACCCACGACCTTGGAGCGGAAAGCGGGTATACTCGCCACCACGCCATATCGGTCGTCAAAGAAAAGACGCTATAAACTTTCATTGTTGCAAAAACCCGGACCGAAGTTGAATATGAATATTGAATATTCAATTTAAAATATATATATTTAAGACTAGTTTTTGTCTCCTTTCATAATTATTTTATAATACTCTAATATTCTCATGGACGCGCTCGGGTATGACCAGTATAAGTGAAAATATAAGTGGAGTTGTTAAGATCTGTTAGACGTCCTATTGGGCGATATTGGCTAAAAAAAATTTAACAATAAGAGCTAACATTTTAGCCAATCCTTGTGGCAAACTGATCATCCATTTGCTTTTATTCCTTAATTACGGTACCGCTGATATCTCTTTCATTGTTTGGTAAGAACAAAAATATCAATTTTCCATTTTGTGTGTAAAAATTTGACGAATCTAAATGATCCTGTTGATCTTCTTCTTCTTTCTTTTAAATAATGGCTTCGTGCGTCTAGCATATTTAGCCAGTGTCAAGTAAGTGATATATTAATTATATATAATTTATAGTAAATGAGAATAAGTGGTGATAAAGATGATAAATCGAAGATGAAATACCCTCCCCTAAACCCCTTGAGTCCTCAGTAAAGATGTGGGGCTATACTGAGATCTCACATGGACTCCTTGAGCGAAAATATGATAAGTGATGTTGCACTGTTTTGTTTGATTTACCAACACTCATGTATGTTCACAAACACTTAACGGTTAATAATCCACCGTTATTACACATTAAAGTTAGACATATCACAAATTTTAGAAAATAAAACAAAACTGCAGACATGACGCTTCACTTTCCCGCCAAGAAGTTCTCTGTTGATCTTAAAGACAATAAAGTTTATTTTATTTATTTATCTTACTGCATGACAGAACCCTCTCTGACTCTGTTTATGCCGAAGTGTAAAATGTGCGAGGATCATTAATATTTCATAATTAACTGGTAGAGAACGCCTAAATTCAAATTCATATTCATTTATTCAAGTTTGGCTCAAAAGAGCTCTTATGAACGTCAAAACTTAAAAACTAGCGTGCCTATTCACTGCGGGCGGGAGCTTGATCGTAAAAGAACGAGCAAAAAAATCGTCAAGGTTAGTTTTTTCTCCCGCTAATGGCATTAAGTTCGCCTTTTGTAGTACACTAGATTTTTATAAGTGTGTTCAATAAATATTATCACTGCAGCTAAGAGTTCATATATTATACCACAAGGAAACTACAACATTCATCATTCATCGTGCGAGGAGAGGCGATACCCGCGAATTGCACTATCACTCGACACGGCATCGCGGCCCGGTCATCTCCCGGAGTGGCCATGAATTATGCAGCACCAGATAACGAATACGATTCATTTATCGAATGACCTCGGCGTTTAGTGCTAGTGGGGTGAGAATCCATCCCTTCACAAGTGATTCCGACCCGTACCTTACAGAGACAAGATGGGATTTATTTGCTGGTAATTTTTTTATTTCGCTTCTCGGGAAGCGCTTGTAGCTCCGCGGTGCTCGATGATCGGAAACGATCACTGAAGTAAAGCAGAGTTTATAGAGGTCAGTCCTTGGATGGGTGATTTGATATCGAGCATTTCCGTGCTTCGGAAGGCACGTTAAGCCATTGGTCCCGGTTATCACTAACTGTGGTAGACGTTAAGCCATGTTAGAGGCCTAATTGGGCGACTTGAAAAATTCTAATGGCAGAACGCCATACACCTGCCTCCGCCAATCCGCACTGGGTCCGCGTGGTGGAGTATGATCCAATACCCTCACACTTTGATATGTGAGAGGAGGCTCGTGCTCAGTAGTGGGACATTAATGGGCTGAAATGATGATGATGATTTTTTTTATTTTATAAGTTTTGTTGGACATTGTTTTACTCAAAACATGCAATGTGTCTTATGATGATAATTTCATCATCTCGGGCCTCGTACCACAAACCAAGGTGAGACGGTAATAGAAGTACCTTTTATGTATGAATAAATAAATACTAATAAAAAAATTGCCTCTTCTAAAGGTTATTAAGAAAAATTATCGACCTGTTGACCTTGGGCCTTACATGCATTTATTTACTTTTTAATAATTTCGTTAAATAAAAATATTAATACCACCAATGAACACTACGTAAAGTAAGGTAAATCTAAATATTAAGAGCTAGTATTCTCCTCTCTTCTAAGTTGCCATACCCTACAGGGTCCATTGTATCTGTGATATTATAAATAACATCTTTGTAACATATGGAGTGCAATAAAGACATTGAGTACTGAGTATTAAATTTTGGTCAAATATTTCCTTTATTTAAAGTGCATTTTCAAAAAGTTCATTTACGTACAGGTTTTATTTCTTTGTTTTTTTATATTGAAAAGAAATTTCAAATTAAAAGAAAAAAAAACCAATAATCACTCCGCGTAGAGTTCATTAGTGTTATCGATTAAAAGCTAACACAATGTAACATCAAATTTTGAAAGAAAGAAAGAAAGAAAGAAAGAAAGAAAAATATTTAGTCAATTTTGTAGCTCAGGAGTAATATGAAAATATTTGTACAATTTTAGTGTTGTATATTTACGTAAGTTGTGGTCGGAAGAGCGCAGATGTAGATGAACAAACATAGGAAGGCCACGAAGATCTCTCGATGTCGGCCCAGCAGCCGCGGGTACTCGTCACACAGGGCTGTCGTCACCGCTTCTAGACCTGGGGGATAGTATTCAGATGCCAATTGGTGGTGCCAATTGCTGGTTGTATATATAATCCTTAATTGCACATAAAACATAAATAGATTACAAAAGGTATTTAAAAACTAAAAGTACAAAGGTGGACTTATCTCTAGAAGAGATCTCTACCAGCCAACCCTAGAAGTTGTGTATAAATTTGTAGGTTTTTGTTAAAAAAAAGGAAAAAAAAACTTAGATATACCATACATACTTACATACATACATATCAATATTATGATTAATAACTAAAAACATACTATCAAAACAGTCCGGTAGACTTTACTTAATTTTCTTAAATAAGTACGAAATAATTTTTCGTCGCGTTATCGATGTTACATCAAGTTGAACAACACTAACTATTATTCCTGTTAATTCTTAAAAAAATCGTTCACATGCGTTCACGCTTTTGTCGACGTAAAAAACTACTAATGTAGGAATTCTGTTTCTTAGAATTGGCACTCGGTGGCGCTGTTTCAATCCTCAATTACGAGTGGGTCATTTAGATAATAAAAAAAAAAGAGGCGCTGTTTCAATCCTCAATTACGATTATTACGAGTAGGTCATTGAAATAATAAAATATACGCAAGAGTATGCCTTATAGGCCTATCTTCTGAAAATCACAGAAACATTAATAATATAAAAATCTTACCTCCAAACGTGCTGTCCAGCCCCAAAGTGATGAGCATGAGGAAGAAGATGATGGCCCAGAACACGGAGCCGGTCATGGTGGCGATAGCCTCGGGGTAAACGATGAACACCAGTCCAGGCCCCTCCAGGCCTACCTCCTCTATACTCTTGTTTTGCACGTGGGCCATGTAACTGGAGCAAATTGTTAGAATTACGTACTGGCAGCATTATGTCCTTGTTGCATGAAAAGAGGATTGATAGAATCCTCCCATTTTCTCTTCTAAACTACTCGAACTGTTCCTGAAAACTGTACTACCATCATACTGTGGATACAGTCGGTGCTTAAAGAAAAAGAAAATCGTTTCTGCTTCGGAATTCCCTGCCGGCGAATGCTATGCTCTTTTAAATATATACATTGGTTTGGTACTTGAATATTGTTACAATGCAATATAATATAACATTAACAATATTCATGTTTTAAGTCATTCATATTAAAATAGCCTGTATGAAACGGCAGTTTAATCCCAAGCATTTTTATCTGCCTTAAAGTCTTAAGGAATAGTATCCCTTTGAAGACAGCTTGCGTTTTATTGTTAATTTAAATTGTTTACCAGAGTCCATTTATGTGTGAAACATTTCTGCTGGCTATCATGAAAGTTGCGTCTGTGTTACCATTAGGTAGGATGAGTTCAGTGAGCATCTTTGTCTTAAAACAAATTCCCATGCAAAATTTGAGACTTCTACCACTTTCTGAGTTTTTGTGATGAGTGAGTGACATTTTCCTTTAATATATGGATTAACTGCGATTCAAATAAGAGTGCATAACAAGACCTAAGGAGCCCAAGCCAACCTCACCTGCAAGTGGTGCACCTGCCGATCAACGGACGAGGTTCTGGCGAACAAAACAGTGCCCGACAAGCGGCAATAGGCTCGCCACCTATTACGCCACCAACTATGTAATTGGCGAAGTGTGGGCGTATTAATATGCCTCTGCCTACCCTTTCGGGGAATCAGGCGTGAATGTATGTATGTATATAATATAAAACTCACCCCAAAACGGAGAAGATGACAAACCCAGCCAGGAAGCTGGTGAGGCAGTTTATGGAAGATGTGATGAGCGCGTCGCGGTAGCAGTTGTTGTTGAACTTGTTGTAGCTGGACAGCGCCAGCAGCGTGCCGAACCCGGGCCCCAGGGAGAAGAAGATCTGGGAGGCCGCGTCTATCCATACCTAGGAGGATTTGCAAGATGTCTGTGTACTGTTGACTTATCAACGGAAATTCTATGTATTTATTTACTGTCTAGCTTATCAATACAACATAATGTAAATAATTCTAGTGAAATCTGACCGCAATACATCATAAAATGTCTTTGCCAATTCGCACAGAGTCATCATATCCTAGCATTATCCCGGTTGTCTCCCGGCAAAAGGGGGACCGAGAGGGGAGTGTAGGGCGCACCGCAGTCCTATCCACTAAAAATCTTACGACGACGCCCACCGCTGTTGAAAAAGTTAAATAACAAATATTTAATTACCTTAGAATTAAGAAGTTTATGCCATTCGGGAGTGAGATAGTATCGGATGCCTTCGGTCGCGCCGGGTAGAGTAACTCCTCTGGCCAGAAGAATCAGCAGCACTGCGTAAGGGGCCAGCGCGGTCACCCACACCACCTACGCGTATTAAGTCTATACGTAAATATAATTATATTTCCCTTGACGCTCAGCTTAAAAAATTGTCCTCATTAAGCAGCCTATCTTGCCATAGCACTTAAAATTCGTGAAATTATTTACGAAATAAACCCTTTATTTTACCAAAAAGTAATAAAATTTTTTGATGGAATTATACATAGATATCTGTAATCGTGGTCGTTGTGGACATTCATTAGATATAATTTTTACTTCAAATGTTAATTTTATTAAAAAAATGAATATTGCATTATTATAATATAAATACGTTTTTTTTTGATTTTCCATATAAGTTGAAAATCTCCATACTTGCTCAATAGAAGTTAATAATTTCAATGCTTTGTCACTTGAGCTCTCCTTGTAGCCCCACTATTTGAATGCAATATTAGCGTAATATACTTAAAGTATTCAAAGAATTCGGTCTAAAGCCGACCGTACCAGGATTTCTCAACAGTACTTTTTCTTACCTTGCCAGTACTGCGAACTCCTTTCCAAAGTGAGAAGTAGACGAGAACAAACACGCTGACGACGCAGATGGCGAGGGATGGCTTGATGGGCCCCATGTCGTCGAGGCCGTTCGAGAGCTGCTGTTCCAATACGTTGCGTCTGTCAGGACATGGGAAAACGAGCACATGAGTTGCATGGTAGAACACATTAATAGATTCATCGATTTGAGTGCTGCTTATTCTGCTACATCTCTTTTCTGCTTTCATCTAGAATGAACTCTTTGGGTTTGCACTATATTTTCTGTTATATTTAAAGAATATATAAAATAATGAACTATCCAGTTCAATGAAAATATATTTATATATTGGTGAAAATTATATATTTTTTGCGTAATTTGCTTCTACTGACATCTACCGTCAGTTATCTATACCATGTAGAAAAGAAGTAGCAATGTATCAGCGCAGTGTCACGCATCTATTAAAATACTGTTTATTAATGTCCGCCTAACTTAGATTCACTGGCACATAAATTCACTTACACTTAATTATTTTTTGTTTTTAAATTGTTTTGTTGCATGTAAGTGAATCTAAGCTTCGTGATTTAGTGTAATATTATTTTGATTTTTTTTTTTCATTTTTAATCATGACGTTTTCAAGTGCTGTGTATAATAGTTTATAAAATTTTTTTTTTTTTACTTTACTTTACTTAACTTAACACCATAAATCCAAGACCGTTGTTCAACTTATGTACTAGTTTTACCTTCTTGTACTCACTCAAAAAACTCCTTAGCTGGTGTGGTGG
This sequence comes from Musotima nitidalis, assembly GCA_949126915.1. Classification (NCBI taxonomy): domain Eukaryota; kingdom Metazoa; phylum Arthropoda; class Insecta; order Lepidoptera; family Crambidae; genus Musotima; species Musotima nitidalis. The sequence continues at coordinate 17,811,558 of OX421425.1, forward strand.
CGTTGGCGTGTATCTGCGGAGACGTGACCGGGGAGCACAGCGGGGTGTTCCACTCGTTGTTGCAGGAGGTCCAGGGCAACACGGAATTGATGGAGGCCAGTGACGCGATGAGGTAGTACACCGCCCAGCCGATGATGGTGTTGTAGTACATTCCCATGTAGATGTCGATCATGCATATCGCGTAACCTACACCTGTGAAAGGTAAGCCTAATTTAATTTACTATAAATTGGGAGCAGTACAAGAGGATTGACCGAGAAAACACGTGCGTCGGCTCCAGATAAACTCGGAGCAGGGAAGGACGATGATGATAATAGAGAAACCGAGGACATGGTCCGATTTCATGTAACCTAGGAGCATGGCAAGAAGAAACGATTATCGAAGTAAGGAGAATATACTGTAGTTTTTCAGTTAGTTCGCAATGTTAAAGGCTCTATTGGGTGGCCTGACAAATTCAAAAAGCAGGACACCAAATATCTGCCTCTGCGACTTGCTCCGGGTGGTGGAGTATGACCATAATCTGTCTTATCTTGGTCGGTAACAAAATGCGTTTACGCACTACCTTCCGGCCAAAGGGGGACCGAATAGGGGTGTGGGACTCACCACCGGCAGACGCGACTGCCAGCAGTAATACCCACTAAAAATCTTCCGACGACGCCCGCCGCTTGTTGAGAAAAAGGCGGGGGCCAGTACCTGGGTTGCAGCGTCTGACACCCCGCCTGCGGCCAACGTCCCCCGGGCCAAAACCGGGAGGACCTCCTCAGAGAGGCGCAGTCGACGCGCCCCTCCTACCTCCTTGTGCGACCATAGCGTGTGTGGCCGACTTCTCGGAGGGTCTATGGTTAGACAGCAGGGGCCCCCTGCCCCCACTGCCTAAGAGTGTGGAGATCCTACCAAGATCTACGGAGCCCAAGCCAATCTCAACTGCAAGTGGTGCACCTGCCCTATTGACATCAGTAATTATCCTATTGATGAGATGCATTATGCCTTAAGTAGAGAAATAATATTGGGTTGCTACTCAACACAATGGTAGTTATAAAACAAAGCGTGTAACCGAATCATTTATGACAAGTAATCACCCCATTGACATCGCAGTTTGCGAATAAAGCGCATTCTAACAATTCTCACAATAAATCGTCAAAGGCTCCAAATTGGATTAGTCAAGCTGTGTCGTGCCAATTTGCCGTGTAAACTCGGCTCAAACTTTTGACGTTTGCATCCGCCATATCTGGAATCGAATCAGCACCATCTGGCGGGTAATCAAATAATATCGTATCGCGTCCTAATTAGTTTACGTACCTACTACAAGATGGCGCGAGACGTATATCGATACGCGAATTGAAATGGTTTTCATACGGCTCTTTTACAAATAACGATTTTAGTTGCTGCTTGCGAATATTTTAATTGTTAGATATTATTGTCATCTTGTTTAGCTACCTAAAGTACTCAATTAATATAAAATATGAAAAGCTTACAAATAATTTTGAATTATAACGATAAATCATTAATGCAACCTATTTTGAAGCAAAAAATCACATAGAAACAAAATGAAGAATAAAGACCCAATGTAGAACAAGGATGTATTTGCATGAATACATGTATTTGTTCAGGACTGGGTGTTTTATAAATAGCTCTCTCTAGCCTTGGCCTGCGGCTACCAGCGCTTAGATCTCAATTTAATGTTATAACCACAGTTCCTATGAGAATCAGCAATCGGCAAACGACAAATTTATCTTAGACTTCTCAAAATTCATGACGTGTGCTGTTACACTACCAAATTACGTGCCGTGAGTAATTTATATTTAAAATCTTATTTTGCACAAAATGAAATAGACTTATTTTCAGTATGTGTGAAATAGACTTACTTTCAGTGGCGAGACCCCTTGCTTTTAAATTCAGAGGATCTCTGGTTTAAACCCTGGTGGCGCACCTATGACTTTTCGAAGTTATGTGCGTAGTTATCGTTTGCTCCGTCAAAATTAAACAAATATAAAAAAACGAAATATTACTACACTGAAATCAAGTTATCCAATCTGATGAAGCACTTAAGTCAAGTTAAGAAGTCAAGACAACTTAACAACCACATAACGCTTCAATACCTAAAATTACATACACACTACGTAGCCTTTCATCATGTCAGCCCATATACGTCCCACTACTGATCACAAGCCTCCTCTCACATATCAAGGTGTGAGGGTATTGGGTCATATTCCACCACGCTGACCCAGTGCGGATTGGTGGAGGCAGGTGTATGGCGTCCTGCTGTTAGAATTTATCAAGCCGCCCATTAGGCCTCTAACATGGCTTAACGACTACCACATTTAGTGATAACCGGGACCAACGGCTTAACGTGCCTTCCGAAGCACGGAAGCGCTCGCTATCAAATGCCACACAAACGGTCACCCATCCAAGGACTGACCTCTGTAAACTCTGCTTTACTTCGGTGATCGTTTCCGACCACCCAGCATCGCAGAGCTACGAGCGCTTCACCGAAGCGTTTATTCCATAGTAGCCTTTACTTACACGGAAATGAAGTCGGGTAATGTCGAGTTGTTTATTGGTCTGATCGCACTTACTTGAGGGGAGTGTGCACATCAATCCTCCTGATAAGGCCTTATCTTGCACCAATAATATAGTATGCTATTTCATGAGCTTTGTGATCTTGTTTTGTATTGTTAGTGTAATTTTATGTTGATGTGTATAAACGATTCACTCGTTCAAAGTCAAGAGAGTTTTGGCCTCTTTAAGAAAGTAATCAAGATGTATTTTTGACGTGACAACGTCTTATAAATTGGTTTGCCGAGTGACACTTCAAGAAACTGCGTTACGCTCCGCTCACTTTATGAGCTCACAATGAGAGCGAGTGAGAGGCACGCGTCCCTTCCACTCGGGCATGGTTATAATTCTCAAATATAGTTCTTTGTATAAATAAATGTTTTAAATTGTTACTATTATTTCATCCTTCTTCCTACTATACGAATGAATATTCACATTAAAATTATTTTACCACTCAAAGTCGTTGTCACGTAAAACTTTCGCCCGTATACCGACTTTACAGGCAACCAATTTTTTTTTAATATTTTTGTTTTGTTTTTGTGTAACGTTTTTTTGTATCTGTTTAATCTAATTGTTATGTAATGTTATTTTGTCAATAAAAAATATTCTTATTCTTATTCATTGTATACCTCATTTAATTTTCTTTTATGAAAGTCACAGTCAAAATCATTTATGCAAGTTTGGCTCAAGAAAGCTCTTATGAAGGTCAACTTAAAAACTTACGCTTCTATTTACTGCGGTCGGGATCTTGATGGGAGTAATATGTAATTGTTATATAATATATTAATTCTGGTTTCAAGACGACGATAACCCTGTGTGCGATAGTAAAAAGCCCGACAAATTTGAGTAAAACTCAATATCAGCAGGACTGGATCTTTTAAACGGGGCGTGAAACGGCATTTTATGGGGCCATCATAAGTGGTTGCGCTTTGCTTACCGTGCTTATTTCACGGTATGAAGTGCCTTAATTTTTTTTGATTTGCATCACGTAGAATGTAGTCATTATTGCGTGTCACATTAAAAAAATTACTAATTCTCTGAATGAATACACAAGAGTAGCGCTTTATTGTTTGTGTAACTTTGTTTAGCCTCACCTGCAAGTGGTGCACCTGCCGATCAACGGACGAGGCTCTGGCGGACATAACAGTGCCCGGAAGCGGCAATAGACTCGCCACCTGTTACGTGGGACTAACTATATAATTGGCTAAATGTTGGCGTGTAATTTGCCTCTGCCTACCCCTTCGGGGAAACAGGCGTGATTGTATGTATGTATGTATGTACTTTGTTTAGCTTTTTCTGTTGCATTAGGTTAACGACTTGTAATAATAGATATAAACTTAAGTAAATAAATGTATTCGAGCCATTTCAGAAAGACGACCGTTAACACCATTTTTTTACATACCTTACAGAAGAGGATTTTTTAAAAATATTTCTCAAAATATGCATAGCATTAATATGAACCAGTTTTGACAATTATTGGCGCTTACGTTTTTCTTCCTGAAAAGAGGCTCGATATGTGCAAGAAAAAACAGCAGCAGCTTGTCTTTTCATTATCCCCAAAAATTGTTTCTTGCCACAAACGAAACCATCCAAGATAGTATCCCAAAATCTCGTAACTTTCCGATAATAATTCGTAAAGCAAACTTGGATTTGTAAGAAAGTATCCGAGTAAAAGACGATAAGTTATAACGTCTGTGATTGGTCAAATCAGTGCGGAGCAAACCCCTGGATCACGGGGCGTTGATACCGCTAATAGAGCACGAACTCGCACAATTTTTTGTTATTTTGACAGTTAATGGGACAAGGTGAGATTTTAAATATATATAAGAAAAAAAAAATATTCATGTTGATTGCGGTGCAAGACAGGCAGACAACAGACAACAGGCGCTATAATATTGATTTTATGCCTATTGATTTTAGACTTGCACAGAGTAAAAATATCTTTAACACTATGTTGCATGATTGCTATTTAAGTGAGTCCTCGTCGGTTTAGGTCTCCCTACTATCATCTTTCCTGTATTATGTATATTTATGTATATGTAGTGTAATTTATTAGTATTTTCTTAAGTGTGTTGATTTATGTAAGTTTATTAATATTTCTTTTTTTTACTTTGTAGCACCGCCTTTAAACCTCTCTGCTAACCCTATGGTTAACTGGCAGAGAATGCCTTCGGCATTAAGTTCGTCTTTGTATTACTTTGTAATTTTGTGTGCAATGAAGATTAAATAAATAATAATCTTTATTATTTATTTCAGAGTTTAAGCCATATAAAGTCCAATACTGAACGTTAACCAACCAAATATATTAATATAACGATCACCAAAGTATAGCAGAGTTAACAAAGGTTAGTCCTTTTGATATCGAGCGCTTCCGTGCTTCGGAAGGCACGTTAAACCGTTGGTCCCGGTTATCACCAAATGTGGTAGTCGTTAAGCCATGTTAGAGGCCTATGGGCGGCTTGAAAAATTCTAACAGCAGGACACAATACACCTGCCTCCGCCATTCCGTACTGGGTCAGCGTGGTGGAGTATGACCCAATACCCTCACCTTGATATGTGAGAGGAGGCTCGTGCTCAGTAGTGGGACGTTAATGGGCTGTGATAATGATGATGATTATTAATATAACTTACCTATTTAACCTACGGCTTATAACTCATAGAAATATAATCATTTATGCAATCTAAATATTGCCAATGACATAATAATGATTTGCTTTGGATTTTACACTAAAAATACAACAACATAAAAAGTTTATTTAACTACTTCATACATAAAATTTCCTTGACCATTACTGAAACCTATTCAAAATATCGTGATATTAATTAATAACCGCGATTTTAATCCCTAAAATATCAATCATTTCAGTTTGCTTACAACAAACACCTAAAAATAAAAATAAACCATAATATACTTACGTGTGATTAGTATATTTAAACGACTTATCACTATAAACTTTTTGACAAAGTCTGACTTGTTAGTATTATTTTTAAAATCCATAAAATCTGATTTCGTGTTATATGAAATCGCAACTATTGTACGCCCATGAGGCAGACCACAGCTAGATCTAAACCTGTACTGAAACACCTATCCTATAACCTGTGGTCGCAATAGTAATAGGTCGCAAGACTATATGGCAGATAAAAATGCTTGGGATTAAGCTGCCGTTTCATACAGGCTATTCTAATATGAATGACTTGAAAACATAAATATTGTTAAGGTACATAACCTTAACTTATTGCATTGTATAGCTTCACAGACAAATGGAGATTGTATTTCTAGTACCAAACTAATGGACATATTTAAAAGAGCAAAGCCTGTGAGTTTCTTGCCAGTTCTTCTTACAGAGCGGTGGCTCGGAACTGGCACTTAGATTCACTTACACTTAATTATTTTTTGTTTTTAAATTGTTTTGTTGCATGTAAGTGAATCTAAGCTTCGTGATTTAGTGTAATATTATTTCGATTGTTTTTTTTTTTTCATTTGTAATCATGACGTTTTCAAGTACTATGTATAATAGTTTATGAAATAAATATATATATTTTTTTTTTAATAAACTATTTAGATTGATTTAGTGTGTATCTAGAAAAACATTATACAGTTTTTTGCAAGTTAAGCTCAAACAGAAGTCAACTTAGAACTAACTTGGTATACTAAGTATAGAGAGTATTAAAATCGTGAGGATTTAGTAAAATCGATTCTAAGAGGCGAGTGACATTGAATGACGGTGAGTAGGAATGGAGAACGCTACTAATGTTTGCGTTTGGGATCTGTCGCGACGTTCGAGGCGAGGACTGAGAGCCGCAGCGGTAGTGATTATTACGGGGTATATATCTCACTTTCTACATCATTTAGGGAAACAAAATGTATGAAATGTCTCATAGCATACTTAGCAAAAACACGAACGAGGACTGAGATCCGCAGTGGTAGTCATTATTACGAGGTATATATCTCACTTTCTACATCATTTATGGAAACAAAATGCATGAAATATATTATAATAATAACATTGCATTGAAGCGCTCGTAGCTCTGCGATGCTCGGTGGTCGGAAACGATCACCAAAGTACAGCAGAGTTTACAGAGGTCAGTCCTTGGATGGGTGACCGTTTGTGTGGCATTTGATATCGAGCGCTTCAGTGCTTCGGAAGGCACGTTAAGCTGTTGGTCCCGATTATCACTAAATGTGGTAGTCGTTAAGCCATGTTAGAGGCCTAATGGGCGGCTTGAAAAAATCTAACAGCAGGACGCCATACATCTGCCTCCGCCAATTCGCACTGGGTCCGCGTGGTGGAGTATGACCCAATACCCTCGCACCTTGATATGTGAGAGCAGGCTCGTGCTCAGTAGTGGGACATTAATGGGCTGTGATGATGAACATTGCATAATTAGCAAAATTCGTCAAAATAGCGTCATTTTACAAAACAACAATGAAAATTGTGATTTTTTATTAAACTTTCGGAGTTTTATTATATATACCATTTATGTTGTTGATAGCCTGTTAGGCCTATAGCACACGGCGTATTTTAAACGCGTCGACGACGCGCGTTTCAGGAACGCGCGTCTTCGGCGCCGTGGACGCTGTTTGTTGCGTTTACATTGATGAAACAAGCGCGCGCATGAAGCTCGTATACTCGCGTTTGAAGCGATACAAACGCGCTTACAAAGGAGCAGAGTAGGGGCAGGGGGTGGGGCGCTCACGCCACCACTGCACCGCCGCCCGCGCCTCAGTTGCAATGATAGTTTATATTGTGCTGCGCGTGTATAAGAAGAGGAGTCTCTGATAAAAACGCAAAAGCTACGCGCGACTACTGCACGTATACGCGCTGTATCTGCGCGTATAAGCGCTGTAGAGGCGCGTTTCACGATCGCCCCGTGTGCTTAGGATTCTAGGTTGCGTTCGGATTGCGTTTGAAGCGCGCATACGTGCGTCATCTGCGCGTCGTCGTCGTCGGCGCGTTTAAAATACGCCGTGTACTATGGGCCTTAGAGGCCACACGTGCTATGATAATTGAATTTATTAGTGAGACTTGGATTCCTTTGTAGACAGATCTTATATGCAGAAAAAATCATATCTCAACTTCTAAGGCATTTTCAAAACTGGCTTGGGTCTCGAATATTCGAAAAAGTATTCCAAATGTCTTTCTTTTGCATAAGTGCATTGCTTGGAATCAAATAAGTGGTATTTATTTGTTTGTTTTCGGGATGCTGAGGTAACAGCCTCACTCGAGGATCTACAGCTGCGTAGAGACATTGCATCTCTCAGTGTCTTTTACCGGAGGAGCTTTTCGATCTCATCCCGCCCTCTCCTTTCCTCTCCCGAACAACACGTGCTGGTCTTCGAAACCATCCTCATACTGTGCAGATTATCAGCACTCGAACCAAGAAATTTGGGAGGTCGTTTCTGAGCAAGACCACTAAGCTCTGGAATTCGCTGCCGGCTCGTGTGTTTCCTATTTCCTATGATCCCGGGTCTTTTAAGCGGGGCGTGAAACGGCATTTTAGCAGGCCGTCATGAGTGTATGCGCTTTATACCGTGCTTATTTCACGTTATAAAGCGCTTTCATTTCCTTATTGGACTGCATCGACTGCTTATCATCAGGCAGGATGTAGTCATTATGACGTGTCATATTAAAAAAAAAAAAAACATTTGATAACGAATTTTTTTTTGGTGTAATTGTTTTCCTTTCCATTGCATACTATCTGCAGTTGTTTTTAACAGAAAGATCAAACGAGACACAACAATAATTTTTGGGCAGGTCACTTGTTATGATGGGTAGGAGACGTAGCCTGCATTGATCAGGGTTTTTTGCATCCTATATGTTGACGATCGACATGGCGTGGAGGTCAGTATACCTACAATTCACTCCAGAGGTCGTGGGTTCGATTCCCACACAGGACAAATCTTTGTGTGCATGAAGATGAATATTAATTGTTCTGGTCTGTGTGTTTTCCTATATTAAGTATGTATTTACAAAAATAATGTATTTAAGTATGTTTATCCGTTGTTTAGTATATAGATACTTGTCTTGGAACTAAATAAATGGTGTAATTGTCAGAAAATATTTATTATTATTATGTTACATCTCGCAGTATGTATTATATCCCGCAAATGAGCTTCACAATTTAAGATATATGTTTGTCAAGTATTTTCTGCGCTTGATTTTAATGCAGTTTAGTAAGCAATACGGACACAGCGTAACGGTGGGCAAAATCTATATATATAAAAGAAAGTCGTGTTAGTTACACCACTTATAACTCAAGAACGGCTGAACAGATTTAGGTAAAAATTGGTAGGGAGGTAGCTTAGAGCCAGGAGACGGACATAAGATACTTTTTATCCCGTTCGACAGCGTTCCCGTGTGACTTGAAATGAAACGTCAGTCACTATAAAACGTGGTATAACAAAAAAGAATCAGACGGAACAAAGTTCGCCGGGACAGCTTGTATAAAATATAATTTTGTGACATATCGCTCAGTCGATCAGAGAAATGTTTATATCTCTATATATATGTAATATAATTATTATATGTATGTATATATTTTATTATATAATTTCATCGAATGTTTATCTCTTAGTGTAAAGCCAGCTTTACGGCACGTTTGGTTTTCCGCAAAGATTTCCTCCGCCCCTTAATTCCCAGTCAATTCGAACTCGTTTTCATACATTTTAAGGAGCCGATCCACTTTACCCAGCATTTGTCTTGCCGCTAAAAGCATTGCCTCCTGTATATTTATAAAGCAGTGTCCGGCCACATGTAACCTACATACCTATCTACAACCTACATAAAACCTTTTCAACGCACTTGGAGCGGATGGCCGACGAACTACATTCTATCTAATAGCATTGTGTTTGGGGTTAATAAAATTGTTATAAACTTTTGCGGATATTAAGTTTATTTCTGCTGGTGGTGCAATTATACTGTAATATTATTTATAAAACAAATTGTCATAAAACAACATCTCCATTCTACATTTCAAAGAGAAGCAACAAACCTTTCGACTATTGACTTCTTACCTCGATGATCACTTACGTCCATCCAAAGAGATTTAATATAGTAATAGAGCGGATATTAGAGACTATTTCATACAAACACTTTAAGCTGGCGCGGAAGTAGCGCCACCTAACGTTGGAAAGTAAAACAGCATATTTTTTATTTTATATTAAATAATGGCTTCGTGCGTCTAGCTTTTTTTTGCTTTTGCTTTTCACCGCTAGAGGTCGGCAAGGGGCATAGGTAATGTTCTAGAACAAATTATTGGATATTATTATATAGTCTTGATTATTGAGTAAATATAAAATAAAGCGTAATCACGTTCAGCCATTTTACCATAACGGGATTTGCAATATCGCAATACGCAATTTTTGCATATTTTCTATAGAATTTGTCAAATCTGTTCACGCACAAACACGACTACACTCGAGGGCGCATAAAATCAAACTGAGCGACTTGTTACCACTTGGTAATAAGTGGTGGATTACAGTTTTGATCTCAATGTCCTGTCTATAGTAATAGTTAAATGTTTTTGCGTCCATCAAATCTCATAGAGCTATCTATTTTATCGATATAAATATTTTGATCGATTAAATTTATTACCGATTTTACAAATCTTTTAGTATTCCCAATACAGAATAGCCAATACAATATTTGGCACATCCAAATACAGTATACATCCTTCAATAGTTGGAATCGTGGCGTTCTTAAATGATTTCCCTGTTGACTTATTTTCCGATCGTTGGACCACAATGGTAACCCTCGGCCGTGCACACAGACGGGAACGTTCCCGAAGGACCTACATTGTTTACATCCACGGCTCACGATTATTGGGCTCTTTAAGTGCTCTTTCAATTTGAAAGAAAACGGTGACGACTGTTGTGATTTCTGACGAAGATTTCGATTCTTAATACTCGTTGTAAAAAAAATTAGGGTTTCAAGTGACATTGTACTTTATTAGACTTCTTGGCGGGAAAGTGAAGCGTCATGTCTGCAGTTTTGTTTTATTTTTAAAATTTGTGATATTTCTAACATTAATGTGTAGTAACGGTGGATTATTAACCGTTAAGTGTTAATACATGAGTGTTGGTAAATCAAACAAAACAGTGCAACATCACTTTTCAAATTTTCTGTCAAGGAGTCCATGTGAGATCTCAGTATAGTCCCACATCTTTACTGAGGACTCAAGGGGCTTAGGGGAACCCTCCCCTAACCCCCCTACCTTCAATGAGATGAGATGGGTATCTCATTTACCATTTATCATCTTTATCACCACTCATTCTCATTTACTATGAATTATATAATTATTATTAATATATCACTTACTTGACACTGGCTAAATGTGCTAGACGCACGAGGCCATTATTTAAAGTAAAGAAAGAAGAAGAAGTACTTTATTAGCTACGTTTTTGGGAAATTGTAGGTTAACTTAAGGAAGGATGTTGATGCAATTACTAAAAATATATTACTTACTTATTACCAAGATTACTAGATCAAGAAAGAACTGGACTCTCAAAACACAGCTTACGCTAGTTTAAGAGTGAGGGTTCTCATTTTACTTCAAGGTTACATTAAAGATTTAATATTAATTCATTTATACATTCAATGACCGATATGGCGTGGGGGCGAGTATACCCACTCTCCGCTCCTAAGGTCGTGGGTTCGATTCCCACACAGGACAAATCTTTGTGTGCATGAACATGAATATTTGTTCTGGTCTGGGTGTTTTTCTATGTATATTAAGTATTTATTTTTAAAAAAAGAAGTATTTATGTATGTTTATCCGTTCTTTAGTATCCATAACACAAGTTCTAAATGATACTTATCTTGGAACTAAATAATTGGTGTAATTGTCAGAAAATATTTATTTATTTATACACGCTCGCTCAGATACCGTTTGAGGTATGCAGAAACCGTAGTTTAGTTGTAGACTATTTTAGTTGGATTTATATTGTAACTGTGTGAAACGGTGAGAGTTGGCTAGCCCACATTGACACTCCTATAAATTTAATATAACTAAATAATGATGCAGCTGAAAATAATTATATATTATTACTCGAGTGTATAATAGCACGCTACTGTTATTGCGGGGAATCAACGTAGGCAGTAAATCATCAAACAAGTAAAAACTTCTACAAACTGCCTTCAAGTGATGGATTAAAAATATCTTTGTAACAATAATGTAATATGTAACAACAAGATTTTCCAATACACACAACCGTAGACCTTTTTCATGTAAATGTAAAATTTCAAAACTATGATTATTACTAAAGGTGTGTCCAGAGTCGATAAGGTGTTTGGCAAAATGAGATTTGTCTGGACAATTATGCCTGTAAGCAGCTATATGCTCCTTATATCTGGTTTCAAAGTTGCGTCCAGTTTGCCCTATATAGACACTGGGACAAACCTCACAAGTTAAACCTGTGTTTCGCCTGTGTCGAAACACGTGTCGTGTTGAATAGTTTCTCGACTTTTCGGGAAATTATAGTAGCGCGGGAATTGTTACAAAGATATTTTTAATCCATCACTTGCTTACAATGGATTTCCGCAAGGTAACGCCTGAATCAATAAATTATTCAAACTGCCTTCACCAATTTTCACTGGCTCCGGATGGTAAGATAGGACCCAGTACCCTTTCACCTTGCTTTGTGCAAGGAGGCCCGTGCTCGGTAGTAGGCCGATTTTGGGCTGAGAGGATAGACCCATTTGAGATTTGCACACATAGTCTATCTACTACATTCATACAGCTCGTTAAGAGGCAGACGGAGGTGGATGGATCTCATGGGCTTAGTAATAGGTCAAATTGTCTTCCTGGAAAACTACTACCTATGTTTTTTTTAAACGTCAGAAAAATGCATTTACGCATACCCAGCCGGTCGGGGGTCCGGACAGCGGTTATGCAAGAACTATTCAGCCTACCCACTAAAAACTACTACCTACCTTTAAGTGCCGGACATATCCTCTTCCACAGCGTCAGGCAGCCGCAGCGATGGTACTGCCCCAGGGCCAGCTCCAGGAAGAACAGCGGCAGTCCTCCGAACAGCAGCATCACGCAGTACGGGATCAGGAACGCACCTGGTGGAGAAAGACTTCAGGATAGTACTGAATACAAGAACTATCTTACTCATACTTAGGAGTCTAAAAAAAAGAAATACAGAGAGTCTCTTTATAACCTTGTAAATAACCCATGACCTGTATCAGGAGACATCAAAAGTATTACAGTGGTCAATTTCCTTTTTGTAGAAGTACAAGAACAGACGCAAGTAAAATGTTTGCAATCGCGTATGCTTACTTGCATGTATGGAAAGCGCACCACTGTTAAAGATAAAGATTTATTTATTTGTCAAAACATGAGTTGGTAATAATAAAACATACATATTAATGCTTATTTTAGTATGTTTAGGATGTACATAGTTTCAACATGTTTCACCATAACTGGTGTACAAATATGACAATAATGTTGCAGTTAATGAGTGGGTATATAATGCATCAAAATCATGTCAACAATTAATAAACGTTCAAAAAATTAAACAAATTTAAACAATATAATTTCATTAATTTAAGCCATAATCATAATAGTTATTTATATAACACTCACAAAGATTTGTCGTCAAGATATTCATTTAAACTGTAGTAACATCTTAGAGTCAACATTTCTTTTTGTTGTACATAGGATTTAAATGTTGCTTCAAAATTGCCATTATGAACGGATACCGTAAGGCTAAAGAAATTCTTATCTGATGGACCATCCACCACCATCTGTGCGAGGGTGATGCAATATTTAAATATTGCATTGGTATTTGTGTCTAAGTATGTATACCTACGGGCGTATAGATAGCTGTGTGCATATATGTATGTATGTGTATGCACTTGTATGTAATGTTATAATTATCTAGTTTTTATATAATTTCGAGGAAACTCTTTATTTTTCCGTTTAAGTGCCTTAGATATGAAACTATAGGTCTAAAACTATGTTTAATTTTAGTACTAATCCCTTTTTGTATATGACTGTTTGTTTCTAAATATAATAAATAAATAAATAAATATTGACCGCGACAGGTAATAACAGTTTAATGTGCGAAATTCCTCCTGCTACGCGACCGCACTACAGAAAGTTTTTACTCACCGCCGCCATTCTGATAGCAGATGTAAGGGAACCGCCAGACGTTGCCGAGGTCGACGGCGAACCCCACCACGGCCAGCAGGAACTCCGCCTTCTTGGCCCATGTCTCGCGCTCCCGAGGTGGCGTCAGCGACACCACCAGTGATCTGGTCTTCACTGGCTGACACTGAAGAGAGATTTATTTTGTTTACGTGGCCATTACATTACGGGTCTATAAAGATTGAGTTGAGTCACCCATCAAAATCTTTACTGAGGGAAAAACACCAACCCTGACGAGTTTCTTGTCTATTTCTTCTACGATCAAGCTCCAACCTGCAGTGAATAGACGCGTTAGTTTTTAAATTAACATTCCCAAGAGCTTTATTGAGTGAGCTTGAATTAAAAAAAATGTACTTGGCTCAGTTATTGCCTAAAAATAGATTCAAAGAATGTTACCAGGACTCTATTCGTGAATCTGTATTATTTGTATCTGTCGATTTGTTTTGCATTTGCTAGTATTTTTGGTATTTTAGTTATTTGGTTATATTTTGTTTTAGGACATTGTTGTTGTGAACTAATTAATGGAACCTTTATGTAAAAATGTAAAGAAAGGACCTAGTATGCTTCCTATCTTCTAAGTTTGCCGTGCCCAACAGGGTCCATATTTGTAACTTGTGTAGATGAGACCTTATATAAATCACTAGCGACCCGCCCCAGCTTCGCACGGGTGGTATGCTAATAAGTTTATTCGTTTGATATCTTGTAAAGTACTGATCGAAATTACATGATGTAAAAGACAAATTTAATCTATGTCTAATGTCCAAGTTTACTAACATGTTAATTTAGATAACAATTAATGTCATACATACTTAAAATGGCTTCGTTAATAAGCCATTATTTTTAGTAAAAAGTAAAAGATAAAATTGGTTATTGTGGGGTATTTTTGAGAGATAGACATATACCATCGCGGACTTTTTTGAAGAATTTTATAAGTTGTACAATATTGTAGTACATTATTTTGATTAATCTCGTAGGGTTTGGCCAGCGTTTGCAATATAAGCGCAAAAAAGTGTGTTGAATTACGACATCACATTAGAAATCTCAAAAATTGACAGTGTTCCACTACTATATTATGCATGTATTATACATATAAACCTTCCTCTTGAATCACTCTATCTATTGGAAAACCGCATCAAAATCCGTTGCGTAGTTTTAAAGATTTAAGCGCACATAGGGATATAGAGACAGAAAAGGCGACTTTGTTTTATACTATGTAGTGATTGTGGAGTGCAATAAACATTGAATTGAAGTATCGCCAAGTCACGAAGCCACATGCCACAAATACATCATAAGAAATATTCTCGCACAAAGCATTAAGACGTACAAGACGAGATTATGAAACCTTAAAAATGAAAAGTTCCTTTACAATGATATTTCATTAACTTCATTACGGTGACTTAGTGAAAAGAAAATGAGAAAAAAAGAGATAGGAGATAGGTTTTGTGACTTGGAGGATGTAAGTACTAAGATACGGTCAAAGGCATATCAAGCTTTATTATTAGCAAGCCAGAGTTGGAAAAATGTTGATCGAATCCTTACTTAATAATATTATAAATGCGAAAGTAACTCTGTCTGTCTGTCTGTCTGTCTGTCTGTTACTCTTTCACGCCAAAACTACTGAACGGATTTAAATGAAATTTGGTATACAGATAGTCTAGACCCTGAGAAAGGATATAGGCTACTTTTTATTGCGAAAAGGAGGTTGTAAATGCTACCCAAAGATACTATTCCACGCGGACGAAGCCGCGGGTAACAGCTAGTTAGTTATAAAAAAGTTAAGCACAGTTTATAAAGATCCTTGAAGGAGTGACCGTTTGTGTAGCATTTGACTAAAAACGATTTCATGCTTACGTTACGTACGACACTTTAAACTTTCCCGTGGATGACCTGACCATATAATCACTAAAATTCAGCCAAATCTGGTCAGACCACTGATTAGGCCTTGGGCCCTGAGCTTAAGTCTAGGGTAAACAGGATTAATGAAAAGATATGATGAGGAGTATAAATCATATTGGTTTGTAAGAGAAGGCTTGAACTTTTTGTCCTCTCCAAAGCTCTTTAATATGTACGTCGATGATCTTATCGTGGAGCTGAGCAGCATGCATGTTGGTTGTCGAATAGATGGCATTAGCGTACACAACATTAGCTATGCGGACGATATGGTGTTGCTCAGCCCTACGGTGGGGGGTCTCAATGAAATGCTGAAGGTTTGCGAGTCTTATGCATGTTAGTCATCTTAGTCATGGGCTAACGTATAATGTAAAAAAGACAGAATACATGGTCTTTGAGGCCGCTGGTATATGTCCCGACAACAAAACTAATATTACACTAAATGAAAGTAAAATAAAACGTGTGAAGAAATTTAAATATTTGGGACATATCTTGACGAGCGACCTCAAAGATGATGAGGATATTGAAAGAGAGCGGAGGGCTTTAGCGGTTCGGGGTAACATGTTGGCTCGCAGATTCTCTCGATGTACAGAGGACGTAAAGGTGACGCTCTTTAAAGCATACGGTCAAAACCTGTACACGGGAAATCTGTTGGTCAAATACACCAAAAAATCGCTGGAAACCCTGCGAATCCAGTACAATAATGTCTTTAGGATGATGTTGGAGCTGCCTCGTTTTTGCAGTGCGTCAGGGATGTTTGCCGAGTATCAAACTGACGGTTTTGATGCCGTCATACGCAAAAAAACGAGTTCCCTGATCACTAGAGTGAGAAACAGTCCAAATAGCGTCCTGAAGACATTAGCGGACCGATTCACATCGCCGCTCTGGTAGTGCTTTGTGCGGAGAGTGGTGAACACGGGAACATACCCTCTCACGTGATCATCACCCTTAGCACTTTGCATATAATTTTTATTTTTTATGTTTATTTTTAATTTAAATGCCTATCTTGTTACTAACTATAGAAATTAAGCAACCTTACTAACACAATATGGATTTATGGTCTGAAATTAAGAATATTTGATTTTAATAATTTAATTTAATAAACACATCCATGGCTACGACCTCCATATGAGAAACGGAACACTGTGGGGAAAGCCTTTGAACTGCAGGACACTTGTCTTCTCAATATCAGAAACGCCTTCTTCAATAATGTCTTAGTTATGATGATAAATATATCGCAATACTTCGCTGCACACCGAGTAATAAAACATGCGAGCGCAGTGAACTATATTGCTCGGCCTTTCCCACTTATTGCTCGGTCTTATGGCAACGCGCAGTGAAACATAACGATCGTATCGACATAATATCGGTAAATGTTAAAAAATTTAAAACAAACAGTAGGTCTTATTTCTTGTTTGTTTTATCGCATGTACAGTGTTTTAATATGACCGTTATTAACACATTAATACTAAAAGTGACCGTTGTCCCTTGATCGTCTTGTAATTGAAGAGCATCTTCTCAAATATGTTCACGATTTCGAGTGCAGCGCGATGTTGCAACAAGTATAGGTACTATTAAATAAGCTAGATGATACGGTGATTGTCTTACGGTGGTGGGGGTGGTCGCTGGTGGGTCGGGCAGCTGCGTAGCGAGCGCGGATGGGGCACCGGGCTCGTCCGGGCCGGCGGAGCCGTCCGGACCGTCCGGCTGCGGCATGTCGCCGGACGGCTCGTCCTCGCCGTGGCGCCGCTCCGGCCCCGGGCTCTCGCCCTGTGGGAAAGTAATTTATAATTAGTACCTTAAAATGTAAATATATTGAGGATTAAATGCGTAAACCGCCACATTACGGTACAGTACGAATACATAGTCACGTGTCATAAAAAAAAACAAATGGAGATTAAATCGAACACTTGACAAACGACTGAATCATGACCTTTTTTTTTTGATCTAAAATCATGTAATCACCATCTCCCGCTGTGGGTGGAGCGGGAGGGTGGGTCTGACTTTTACTGACTAAAAACCATCCATGTTCCTTCTTGAGCCTGCCGTATCGCGAGGCCGCGGTAACCCGCAGTAGGACTGGGCTGCCGTACGAAATTATAAATACAAATAAAAAAACATTTCAATATCAATTTAAGCGACCTTACCTCAACAATTTTCCTTAGTTTAAATATTTTTTTCAATTAATTAGTATTTCTATATACAACAGATTTAATCATTAGTGTTAAAACTACTTAAAACTAATAAGGTCGCACTGTCAGTTAACTACGAAAGTGGTTTCCAAGGCTTTTTAAAGGATATTTTTTGTTGTCTTGGCTGTAATAGACTAATAATAATAAATACTCACACATGGGCACAATTTTTTAGTGTACCATAAATACACACATAGAGTGAGGTTGAGGTGACCTCTAAAGAATTCTACCAAGTCTAGCCCGAGGTGTCTTAAGCAGGCGACTTAACGAATGCCAATAAATACTAAAATACTACAAATACTCATTTATTGGTAATACAACATTACATGTCACAGAAAAGAAAACATATATAATTATTAGAATTATAAAAATTAAATTAAATTACAATATTATTACAAAATTGATAATGTCAAAATAAAAAATATCAATAACAGTTAAATTAAGAAATGAAATAAAATTTCATTTAGACATAAATACATATAAAAAGCGCTCGTAGCTCTGCGATGCTAGGTGGTCGGAAGCGATCACCGAAGTAAAGCAGAGTTTATAGAGGTCAGTCCTTGGATGGGTGACCGTTTGTGTGGCATTTGATATCGAGCGCTTTCGTGCTTCGGAAGGCACGTTAAGCCGTTGGTCCCGGTTATCACTAAATGTGGTAGTCGTTAGTCATGTTAGAGGCCTAATGGGCGGCTTAATAAATTCTAACAGCAGGACGCCATACACCTGCCTCCACCAATCCGCACTGGGTCAGCGTGGTGGAGTATGACCCAATACCCTCACACCTTGATATGTGAGAGGAGGCTCGTGCTCAGTAGTGGGACGTATATGGGCTGACATGACATATAAACAAAGAACAGAATTCAAAACAGTAAACAATTTTCACACATAGGTTTACATATAGTATGCCTGAAAAGGACTCCACTCAGCATTGTGCTGCAGTGGAGGACCACAACAGCCCTGGTCTTCCGTGGAGACCAATATAATATAAATGTGGGCGAGGGGCTAGCTTGGCCATCTTTAGCCATTCGACACGTTTCAGGCAGCAGTCTAAAATAAACTATAAAGCAAACTATACCCGCGATTTACTCCGTTTAATTTCATAAAAAAAGTTTACACTCTATAGCATTCTCTATATGTATTATGTGATATTATGTATAATTTTAGTTAGTATCTAGTACTTTTTTTTAAATGTTTGGTTAGGTAGCTTACAGGTTAGAGCCAGGGCAAACGCCACACTCTGCCTCCCCGTGGCTACACCCATACGTAGATTCCATTCAAACAGTTAAAATAAGCAAGTGATGGATTAAAAATATCTTTGTAACAATTCCCGCGCTACTATAATTTCCCGAAAAATCGAGAAACTATTCAACACGACACGTGTTTCGCCCTTACACAGGGCATCTTCAGGTAAGATAGGAGCCTCAGAACAACTTATTTAGAAAGTACTCAATGATATGGAAAGTCTTTGAAGCGGTCAAGTCAACAAGGCGACGGTGTGACCTTGTAAACACGCATAAATCGACTATGTTTGTCGGGGGGCGCGATTGCTTGGCAAACAGAAATACCTACACAAACAGGCTTTTGAGGTATTGGTTGAACACATACGAAACAAAAAGACAAGCACTCAGCATTACAGATGTCGCAATATGGTACCTCTTCGACTCAGGCCTTCCGAACAAGCCTATGAATTGAAGTATTGTGTTGTAGCTACAATGCCTACAGTATCGACCAAAAAAAGTGCCACACTTTTTTTAATTTTATTCATTTACGTCGGTAACTAAATGCCTTAACGCACTACCTCCCGGCCAACGGGGGACCGAGAGGGGAGTGTGGGGCTCACTGCGGCAGACGGGACCGCCAGCAGTCCCACCCACTAAAATTCTTCCGAGAACGCCCACCGCTGTTGAAAAAGGGGCGGGGGGCCAGTGCCAAAATATGAATCTGACACCCCGCCCGCGGCCAACGTCCACCGGATCAGAATCGGGAGGACCTCCTCAGAGAGGTGCAGTGTGTCGTGCCCCCCCTACCCCCTTATGCGACCACCGGCGTATTTGGCCGACTTCGCGGGGTGTATATAGTTAGACGGTAAAGGCCCCCGCCCCCGCCGCCTAAGACCCCCCTGGCCCTGCTGGACGGGCCCTCCTGGCCCGCCCGCTGCGCCAACGGCGTAGCCAAAGAGAAAGCGGATTCCGCTCCCTCTTCCGCTCCACGGCCTCCTTCTGCAACATCACCACTTCGCAGAAGGAGGCCATCGCCTCCCACGCCATAAGAAAAGTGCCACCCCCTCCCATCTCACTGGGAGGCGCAAGAGTCGATGAAGAGAATTCCTACCGGATGATGGGCAGCAGCGTAATCCTGCGTACTGGCTGGAGCTGCGATCAACCGAACCGAACGGGTGATAAATCTTATATGTACCATACATATATATCAATATTATGGTAAATAATGTAATAAAAATTAAATATTTTAGAATTTATAAAAAGTGTTAACTAAGTGCCTTACTTATGAACGACACCACTGATATCCCCAATAGAATGTAATAAATTTGGGAGCCAATGTCAAAATCAGCAGTGTATTTAATAATGCTAATATTATTGTAGCTGCAGTTGCAAAAAAACATTGTATGTAAGAATTTATATTTTTACAATAATTGAGGCTAACAGGCTAAATCAGAAGTAATAACACATTGGGATTAGTGATTATATAAGTGTGAACATAAAATCTTATCCTATATCTCATTTAGAAAGTACTCAATTATAAAAAAAAGTCTTTGAAGCGGCCGAGTCAACAACGACGATGTGACCTTGTAAACACGCACAAATCGACTATGTTTGTCGAGGGGCGCGATTGCTTGGCAAACAGATACAGGCTGCTGAGGTTTGGCGGCGGTTGTCCAATGTATACATTCCTTGTATTTTTAGACTTTTCAATTGGATTTGTTTGACTTTATTTCTTCTATTTGAAAAATACTTATTTTATATTGTTTACGTAACTATGTGACAAGTTTTACGTTGTCTATTTTATTTTTCTCTTAATTCGAAATAGATAACTACGACATACAAATACAAATACAAATTATTTATTCAATATCTGTTTTTTACAATTTCTGTGTTATGATTGAGGATTTCTTTTAAGTAAACAAATACTTGTGTCAGATAGCCCCGTTCTCCAGTGATGTACTCAAAACAGACAATTAAAGAAAAATAATATTAAAAAAAATATATATAAGTAAAATAGTATCGAAATGTTTAAAGTTGCATAAAATAATATTTATTTTATGTAATAAGGGATTTAATGTACAAATAAACAAACATATATTAACAATTTTGAGCTTAACTTAAACTATCTGACGCGATTACCAGTTAAGCAACAATAGCTGATCTTAAGTACATAGTTAAGAACAGACAGCAGCAATTAGATACAAACAGCTACGTTATAGCTAGTACAGTAATATATTATCTGTGGTTATGAACTTCAAACTTCAAAATTATTTTTTTCTAAAACTATGACATAGTAGGTACATGAAAATGTCAAAATTAAATATAAATAAAACAAACAATCGAAAATGATTACACTAAACTTACAGAGCTTAGATTCACTTACATGCAACAAAAGAAAAAAAAAAGAAAAAATATTTAAGTGTGAGTGATACTAAGTGCCAGTTCCGAGCCACCGCTCTAAGATAAGAAGAACTAGCAAGAAACTCACAGGCTTTTGTAATTTATCAATTGTTTAGTTACTTTAATTAAATTCATCATTTGTCTGTGAAGCTTATACAATGCAATCTAATATTAATAATATTTCCCCGAAGGGGTAGGCAAAGGCATATAATATGCCCACATTTCGCCAGTCATATTGTTGGTCCCACGTAATAGGTGGCGAGCCTATTGCCGCTTACCGGAAACTTTTATGTTAGCCCCGTCCGTTGATTGACAGGTGCACCACTTGCAGGTGTGGTTGGCTTGGTCTCCTTAGATCTTGGTAGGAACCCTATACGTAATATATATGTTAATATACGTAATATATATGTCCAGACGGCGATATAACGTTTAGCCAAGTGGTTGGACGTTGTGTTCAACTAAATGGCTGACTGAAATAATTATAGCCCTTTACTAGAAGCCGGCGTTTAATAAGCGGCTAGCTGCTTAATTAGCTGGCTGATTTAACCAGTTGGCTGCGATAAAGATATATCAAAAATATAATCCCATTTGTACTGCTTATTTTGCAATAAATAATCTATCAGTATTGTTAATTCTATTGTTATACTCCCAACCAACTCTAAACAAAATAATGTAAATCAAAACGTTATACTGGAATAAATGTGTTCATTGTTTAAAGAGCACTTAAATACGTTTGAGTAACTTCTTCGTAACTAATCTTATATCTAAACGAAGGGAGTAAATATAAAACCTTCTTGATCCCACGTTAACTAGCGCATTAAGAGCTGATAGCTTCTGATAGAACCTGTTTTACTGCCACGCGCTAATTAATTTGGTTACTCACTCACATTTAAGAGGTACTCTGGCAGTAATGTGGATGGTACACGGTTTTGTCTTTAGAAAGGTTCTAGTTAAAATGAGAATGGTTAAAAACCAAAAACTACACAGAAACAGAGTACTTATTATTGGTTGTTAAGTAGTACGATAGTCTATAAGTAATATAAATAACGCTACATAGAATAAGTAAAATGTTGCAAAAAATAAGTTGAATTGCGTAAGCAAACTCCATTGTTATTTGTAAGGAATTTTGTCAAATAAGCACTAACACGTATTTATTGAGAATACCTAAGACACAAGTAATTAAGTTTACTTAGTTTAGGTAGATAACACTTTAATTAATTGCATTACTAACCCAATTTATGTTCGTAAAATATTGTAATTAGGCTAGTTATCACACAGAAATAAATTATTATTATTATTATTAGTTTTATGTGTTACTGGCTACCTATTAGGTAAGAAAAATGTAATTAAGTCTTTTGGGTCTTATTACAAAATGAGATCTAAAGTTAGACCGGGCTTAAAATTAGTGCTGTCACTTTCATCTGATAAGATGAAGACAGTGACAGCACTAGTTTTAAGCCTTTTTTTTTTTTTTATTTACGTCGGTAACAAAATGCATTTACGCACTGTCTCTCGGCCAAAGGGGGACCGAGAGAGGTGTGTGGGACTCACCACCTGCAGACGCAACTGCTAGCAGTAATACCCACTAAAAATCTTCCGACGACGCCCGCAGCTTGTTGAGAAAAAGGCGGGGGCCAGTACCTGGGTTGCAGCTTCTGACACCCCGCCTGCGGCCAACGTCCCCCGGACCAAAACCGGGAGGACCTCCTCAGAGAGGCGCAGTGGACGCGCCCCTCCTACCTCCGACTAGTTTTAAGCCTGATCTAACTTTAGATCTCGTTATGAAATAAGCCCCTTTTATTTTGCCTTGTTTCTATAGAAACTGTTTCGCTAGAAGCTATACTTTAAGCTAGGAAATTTTGCGTTTAAAATTATGTAATCCCATAACTATGAGTTAAAAATATGAGGGAATCACTTCACCATTTGCCCTTATGAACGTTAACTTCGACTTATCGAATCGGTTGTGCTGTCCTCTTACTTGTGCTACTCAGGTTCCCTGCAAGCTTTTGTCTTATTTGTATGCTTATGTCTTATTTGTATTTTTATGTCTTGTTTGTATGCTTATGTCTTATTTGTATGCTTATGTCTTACTGTAACTGTATGTATGTATTGTGTTTTACCATGTATATTATGAATGTGTCATAGCAGTGCTCTCACAAATGGTATCCACGGAAGACCAGCGTCGAGGTGTTTTCGTGACACCTCGGCTTTATGCTGAGTGGATACCTTTTCTGTGACACTCTTCAAATTGTTACTTAAATATAATGTATCCGTTTTCTTTTGATGTTGTCACAGAATAAATTCTTTTTCTTTCTTTCTTTCTTTCTTACTTATCCAAGAATTTCACTCGAACATAAAATTTTTAATAAGGTTGGTCAGAAGATAGTTATAACTCTAAAAACATTAAAACCATGTGTATTTTTACCAAGAATCTATTTTTATTTATTTATTTAAACTTTATCGCACAAATTGAAATAAAAATGTACAAAAGGCGCACTTAATGCTGCAAAGCATTCTCTATCAGTTAACCTTTATCAGATAATCATTCGTATAAACGGCGCTGTGCGAAATTTCATTTACTTCCTCTTGATGTTCGTAGAAACATTTTTGATCTGCGTTATTTATTGAAAATTGCTCAGTCCAAAGTTAATTGTCCTGAACTTCTGTGTCAACTGTATATTAATGTACCTCCCCGACATTGTCGTCCGAGATATCTACTCCATGTTCCAACCCACCGTAGTATTTATCGTGGCAACTCCTACTTAATTCGCGTTAGCAAGCTTTTTAATTCAACTCAAAATAATCATTCTGATACCCTCGATATCTACTGCAGCAATATATCTATAATTAATAAAATTCTGTCTGCAGACTACTTCACTTAGTATAGGTTAGTAAATTTTTATGTTAACTGTTTAAATTGATTATTAGTCTAAATTAAAATGTACATTTCTAGTTAATGTTAGCCAATTGTTATATGTGGAGGCTTGTTATTGGCTTTTAGAATATATGTTTTAAAATTATATAGCAGTGTTAGCTGTAAGCACCCCAAATAAAATAAAATAAAATAATCTATAAAGCGACGTGAAAACCATTTTTGTGTATCTTGCTGAAAACTAAGACTGAAAAGTACTAACACTAAATCATATATTGGATTTGTTTGTTTGCATTGAATAATGATGCCTTCGTGCCTCATCTCACGAGGAATCGTAAGAGTCGACGAAGAAAAATTCTGCCGGATGATGGGCAGCAGCGTCATTCTGCGTACTGGCTTGAACTGCGATCACCAACCCGCCTGCCCGCCCAGCGTGGTGATAATGGCCAAATACCCTCAATAGAATGTAATCTATTGGGGAAGTTGATGATGATTAAAAAAGCATTCGAAAATACTGGAATGATTTGAAAAAAACTCTTAAGGCAATGAAAAATTTACATTAATTAGGCTATATTAATTGATCAATCAATTTACATTTCTTGAGTTTATATTATTTAAATATTTTACTGATGCAGAGGCGTTATTTTGCGGAAGTCCATTGTAAGCAAGTGATAGATTACAAACCTTTTTAGTGATAATTTCAGAGCAATTTCACTCGGCTTCAAAAAAATCGCACCCTTTAAAAATCTTTTATTAGATTTCTTAAACCTTATTTGTGTAAAGTATTGTTTCGATTATTCAAGTTTTCTTAGAGAACTTAGGCTATATTAATAATTAATTTATACAAATAAATATTTTAAATCGATTGATTTAACAAAAGTACACCATATATCTAAAAACATTAACGACAGTATATAAATAGACAAACTTACGCTACTTATGTATTTGTACTAAGAATCTTTAGAGCGTCGTGCAAACAAAATTGCTGTAATGCCGTAAATCTAAGAAAAGCTTTATAGTTCCAACAAAATGCAAAATGTCCTACGTGAGGCACATTCCTTGACTCTGGCGTCCTGTTAACGGCACACTCGCGGGTTACTGCCGATAAAAGTGGTATTTATAATCACCCTGTGTTATATGTTGCTGTTTACAATGTTAATTGTTGGACTTCTTGGCGGGAAACTGAAGTGTCATGACTGCAGTTTTGTTTTATTTTCTAAAATTTGTGATATTTCTAACATTAATGTGTAATAACGGTGGATTATTAACCGTTAAGTGTTTGTGAACATACATGAGTGTTGGTAAATGAAACAAAACAGTGCAACATCACTTTTCATATTTTCTTTTAAGGAGTCCATGTGAGATCTCAGTATAGTCCCACATCTTTACTGAGGACTCAAGGGGCTTAGGGGAGGGTACCTCATTTACCATTTATCATCTTTATCACCACTCATTCTCATTTACTATGAATTATATATTATTAATATATCTCTAACTTGACACTGGCTAAATGTGCAAACCGCACGAAGCTATTATTTAAAAGAAGAAGAAGAAGAATGTTAATTGTTTTATACAACTTTCATAATACTATTGCAAATGCAAAAGTTATTCTGCCCAGATAGTCTACCTGAGAAAGGAAGTGATGGATTAAAAATATCTTTGTAACAATTCCCGCGCTACTATAATTTCCCGAAAAATCGAGAAACTATTCAACACGACACGTGTTTCGCCTTTACACAGGGCAACTTCAGGTAAGATAGGAGCCTCAGAACAACGATGTCTTCACGACCAACGCTGAAACGAGAGACTCTCGACTCTCGTTTCGTTCTTCTCGTTGGATTTCCGCAAAGTAACGCCTGAATCAATAAATTATCTGCGAAAGGCTCAATAGAGCTCTTATGAAAGTAAGAATTACAAAAATTTAAAACTAGCGCGTAAGTGATACTATCTGTCTTTTTTCTTATTTATTCATTATCTGATTCTATTAATTTATTCCAGTTAACATTTAACAGCAAGGACAATGCATAAAAGCGGTGACTTATTTTCAAATCGTCGCTATCGATAAAAACATAAAAAAGTCGCGTATAATGAAATTGTATAACAAGCAAAGGAAACCCATTTGGAGTTGATAAAAGTTGAAGCCAATCTCACCCAATTCCGATGTTTTACAAAGTTGACATTATTGCTATGTCAATATAATCTTTAAATGGAATAATTCGAGAGTTCTTTTAATGTCTGTTACAATTTGAACTTTTTTTTGTCAGTGGGGATTTTGGAATATTTAAAAAACGAAGTTTGTTGGACATTTAAATATTTTAAAATGCGAATGGATCTATAACAATGTGGGCGAAGCTCTGGCCACCTCTCACCATTTGATACGTTATTGAGAGTTTTTGAGAGTTTTTGAGAGTTTTTGAGAAATAACTGTGCTAAAGGTGAACTTTCCTACAGCTATATTCCCCGATGTCGTTTAAATAGTTGTAGCACGGTTTCTTCCCATTCTTAGTGGGTTAAATTAGCGTGAGATTATAATGTATGAGTTTTGATATATGTTGTGCTGTGATTGCATGATCGGAAGCGATCAGTAGTTATGCAGCGATTGCAAATGATATTTGGAACTTTTGTGTAGCAGTGAGGGTCCAGGGCTCCTACCAAGATCTTAGGAGCCCAAATTTACCTGCAAGTGGTGCACCTGCCGAACAACGGACGAGGCTCTGGCGAACATATAAGTTCGCGGTAAGCGGCAATAGGCTCGCCGTCTATTACGTGGAACCAACATTATAAGCGGCAAAACATGGGCGTGTAATATGCCTCTATGATAGTATGTAGGCGTGATGAATGTTGTGTAGCATTAATAATTTATCACTTTAATTGACATGAAATTGTTAATTTGCTGCAAACATAAATTGCATGATTTGCAAGACATGATAATATATAGCGCGTAAATAAAGCGCTTGTAAAAAGCGTGGATTCTCTTCTCTGGTATAATGGTGAGGTTTTATCTCGGTGCCCAATAGTTCTAAAGTCATTCTCTTAAGCAATGAGTTCCAACCACTTTAGTTCAATAGTTCAAACTATTAAAGACAGATCAAATCAGTACAGTAAAGTCGAATTTATAGAAATTCTACCCACATTAAGATAAAATAATTAACGTAG
Source organism: Musotima nitidalis (assembly GCA_949126915.1). Taxonomy (NCBI): domain Eukaryota; kingdom Metazoa; phylum Arthropoda; class Insecta; order Lepidoptera; family Crambidae; genus Musotima; species Musotima nitidalis. The sequence goes on from OX421425.1 coordinate 17,838,996, forward strand.
ACAAAGCCATAAGCATTCGCTAGTATTTTCATTGAAACAAACTGATAGTGGCTACTATGAGCGTTAAAAGCCAGGAAGTCGGGATGGAACAAAAAGGTCTATAGTATAGGATTGTGTTGACTCTCCCCTCGGAGCGCGGGCTGGCGACTTGTTGCGGCTAGGGATGAGTGTGGGAGAACTATCACAAAGAAAAGATATCGAAGTCCTATCGTTAAATTTGCCAAATTGTATGACATCTATATATATACTATCATACGAATAATATTATAAAGAGAAAAGATTCATTGGATAATTTTTTATAAATAAACTTAAAAGCTGCTAGACCAAGTTCAAAAATTCTTTCACTATTAGAATGCTACATCATACCTGAGTAACAAGGGCTAAATTGATTGCTAGAAAAAATTGTGATCTAGAAGAGTAAAGTGAAATTCTATATTTCATAAACTATTACATAGCACTTGAAAACGTCAAAACAAAATATATATAAAAAATAAACTAAATATTACTAGAATGAAATCACGAAGCTTAGATTCACTTACATGCAAAAAATAAAAATTAAGCGTAAGTGAATCTAAGTGCCAGTTCCGAGCCACTGCTCTGTGAGAAGAATTGACAAGAAACTCACAGGCTTTGCTCTTTTAAATTATCAATCAAATATAACAATACAAAACACACACAGTGAATATTTGAAGATATTGAAAGGGTCCCCAGAAGCCGTAACTAATAAAGTAGCACTAACGGAACCTTCCATCTACATCCCAGAGCACTAAACTATAATGTTCATTGTATTTAAATTTAATTTTTAAATATTTTTTGACAATTACACCAATTATTTAGTTCCGAATAACGGATAAACATATATAAATACTTTTTTTTGTAAATACATACTTATTATACATAGGAAAACACCCAGACCATAACAAACATTTATGCTCATGCACACAAAGATTTGTCCTGCGTGGGAATCGAACCCACGACCTTAGAAGCGGAGAGCGGGTATTCTCGCCACCACACCATATCGATCGTCAAACGTGTATTACGTTACAGTCTGATTGGATGTTAATATGCTTTTCACTGACAAGATTCCGCCCTAAGTAAATGAAGTGGGGGCACGTAAGTTTTTAAGTGGACATTCATAAAAGCTTAATTGAATCAAATATGAATAAATGAGTTGGACTTGACTATTCACGATCTTGATGGATACTTCTCCATTCGACTATTTTTTTTTTATAAATGTTTGAACTATCTAATTGCAACCGCAGTTTTAAAACAATTATAGGATTACCAACGCCCTATGCAATATCGACAACATACAGCTAGCACATCACTAGTCACTGCGGAGTAGTGGAATTTGTCGGATAATTGCTTTTTCGGTCAGGCAAATATTTCGCACCGTTTTTACTCGCGGCAACTTCCGGGCGAAGAGTTGACAACTTTTTATTTTTACTTTTGTTTACAGGAGAGTGCCAATTCATTTTTGAGTCATTTTGTAAAGTATGTGGGTGTATCGGGATCCTACCAAGATCTTAGAAACACATGCCAACCTCACCTGCAAGTGGTGCACCTGCCGATCAACGGACGAGGCTCAGGCGAACATAACAGTGCCCGGTAAGTGGCAATAGGCTCGCCACCTATTACGTGGGACCAAGGTGGCCTCTATAGGTGAGACAGATTCAACGGGGAATTATAACACTGACTCGACACAACAAACCAGCTCGACATACCCAGGCATGCGGTCCTACGTTCTTTCATTAAAATCCGAAATTAAATTGTTTTATACATATTGGCTAAATTGCTGGCCTTGGGTCACCTCTATAGGTGAGAGAGATTCAACAGGGAAATTTAACACTGACTAGACACGAACCAGGTCAACCTTCCGTGGCATGCGGTCCTACGTTCTTGCTTAAAATCCGCAACTTAATTATTATGAACATATTGGTTCAACACGTAGGAGATAGCGTTTGGCTAGTTAGCTTCAATTTTGGTCCTTCGAATCTAATTGGCACATGATCTGCATTAAGTAACCAAAAGAAAAGTACCAAAGGCGTTTTACTTTCCTGCCTTATATAATGTTAAGCAGAACTGTTGTCTATTTTATAGCGATATGGCACTCCTAGATTAAAAAGTTTACAAATGCTTTGGATTTAAGCGTACAGATTTAAATGAATTTGGAATTTGAAAACAAAAAGTACTTCTAAATGAGGTATGATTAATGTATTGCCGTCCTACGGAGATGGTACAGCCTAACTGATGTTCAACTGACTTTCCATATACATAATAATGATTTTTGTTTGCAACTTTTACAAATTATTGTATTTAAATTGGGAATTAATAAACGACAGACTATTATCTATATCACACAAATAAACACATTTCATGTTATTTTAATGCACAATTGTCTGGTCGCTTTATTAAGTATTTTGTTTATACAACGTTTTAGTCTGTACAAATTAACGTATTTCTTTGATCTTATCATCCGATGCGTAGTTCCTGAGGCACTGCTCTTTTGAGGTTCAATCGCCGTGAAAAGAAGCTCTCTTGAATCAGAATTTTTATATTTCTTTTAAATAATAGCTTCGTGCGTTTAGCATATTTAGCCAGTGTCAAGAAAAAAAATATTATAAATCATAGTAAATGAGAATGAGTGGTGATAAAGATGATAAATGGTAAATGAGATGCCCTCTTCCTAAACCTCTTGAGTCCTCAGTAAAGATGTGGGACTATACTTAGATCTCACATGGACTTCTTGAGAGAATTTGAAAAGTGATGTTGCACTGTTTTGTTCCATTTACCAGCACTCATATGCGTCCACAAAAACTTAACGGTTAATAATCCAACGTTGTTACACATTAATGTTCGAAATATCACAAATTTTTAAAAATAAAACAAAAGCAGACACGACGCTTCACTGTCCCGTCAAGAAGAATTAAATGATCAAAGTATTTTTAATTATCAACGTGACCTTTTAATGTAAAATAAAAGATGTGGCTGATGACTCTGCGAAGCCATTCCTTCAATGATTTCATTGATATAAACTTTACTTATTTTGAATTTAAAATATAAATAATCACTATTATCCACGTATAAATATAATAATAGCATTTATTACACAACATGTCCAAGTAGTGTTAGCAACAATTTCACTTAAACTACCTTAATACAAAAAACACACAAAATGGAAATGAAAATATTGATGATATCATTAAAAAATTATATGAAACAATAAAGCCCACTACGGACCCCTACACCATACATTTGCCAACACACCCTTGCCCAGTTTTTCTTTTTAAATTGTTAAGCATGACCTTGGCGTTTTCGAGATATTCACTTCAAACAAAAAGTCGATTGTTGCCGAATTGCGGGCGTAACTTGGACTCTGGTTTGAGATTCCTTTGTGGTTGGTATACCAGTAAATATAAGGGCACAGAAGGTCTTTTTTCAACGAACGACTTTGTAGTCGAGTGTGGAGTATTGTTTCTATCTTTGGGACAGTTCCGCTAAATACCTCCTCGTCGCACTTGATAGACTGCAAAGGCTCGGTACGCATTATTGGGGAAGCTGAGGTTACAGCTCGTCTTGAGGACCTGAACTATGAAGGGACATTGCTTCTCTCAGTGTCTTTTAGTGGAACTACTTTGGTAAGTCGTCTGAAAAGCTTCTCCCTTCTCATCCTGCCCCTTCTTTCCTTTTTCCGAACAACACGTGCTGGTCTTAGAAACCATTCACATACTGTGCAGGACCCCAATCCCTTGGTTGCCTCCTACGGCACGTTCGGGCAAGACATGATCAGGTAACACGGCACGTAGTAAAAAAAATAAACAGTCGTCTTTCTGTTCTTATCTATTGAGTGGTACAACACTGTCTTTACGCATTGAAACGTGCGTCCGTCAGGCTTCGCTTGAAAGGATTCTTCCTTCAATATTTCGAAAACAACTTTTTATTTTGCAAGGCGACTAGTGTTTTTGATATTTTTTTTTAATTTTTTTTATCTATTATTTTTTTATGTGACACTACTACTTCCTTTATGATGGTAAGCAGTCGATGTAGTTCAAAAAAGTGAAGGCGCTTAAGCGCTCCTACAAACGGCTTGCTGAAATACCGTTTCCCGCCCTGGTTAAAAGACCCAGGATTATAGAAACTAAGAAACACATGAGCCAACAGCGAAATCTAGAGCTTAAAAGTCTTGCACAGGACCGACTTACTAAATTTCTGGGCTCGAGTGCTAATAGTCTACACAGTATGTGGATGATAAGACCAGCACGTGTTGTTCGTAAAAGGAAAGGAGAGGGCCAGGATAAGATCGAGAAACTCCTTATAAAAAAAATCCTATATCATTCCGCACTGGGTCAGTGTGGTGGAGTATTACCTATTACCCTCTCTATTTTATAATATGCTGTTGCTGTTCTTACAGATGCAGCTTAAATGGCCATAATTAAATCATCAACAATTGGCAATTATTTTGAAAATTTTATGAGGGATGCACAGTAAGTTTTAGTTATAGCATCTAATGTTAGGTCACACCTAACTTGACGCAGAGAAAGTGTAATCCAAAGTTTGATGCAGTTTGTAACTGCGTCAATATTCGATCGAGATTTAGACCCTGAAGTACTGGGCGAGACCATCTGACCTTACCCTGCATAGGAAAATTATATTGCACTAGATTTTAGTGAGATTAACCTGAAAATGACGCAATCTAGTTCTGTTACATGTAACAGGGTTTGAAATAGCTGTCCATTTCGTTACATACATACATACATAATATTAGGCCTGTTTCCCCGAATGGGTAGGCAAAGGCATATTATACGCCCACATTTCGCCAGTTATATTGTTGGTCCCACGTAATAAATGGCGAGCCTATTGCCGCTTATCGGGATTTTTTATGATCGCCAGAGGCAAGTCCGTTGATCGGCAGGTGCACCACTTGCAGGTGAGTTTGGCTCGGGCTTCTTAGATCTTGGTAGGAACCCTTAACATCCGATATCGCTATATTTATGTAATGACCGTCGATACAATCGTTTATTGAAATATAACATACGGGTGAATTATTAACCCACAAAAGAAATCAAGCTAATGTCAATAAAGTCATGAATGACAGATGACAGTGCAGTTTGTATGTATATTCCACTGACTTAGAAACCCGTGGACTGGCCATACCTACAGAAACAACGTGCATACCTACAAATTTTTGGCGAATAAAATGGCTGCCTTTTCTAGTGTTGTAACATATTTTTCGAAATAAACCGATATCGATATCGGTTAAATAAATAATAAATATGTTCAGACATTCACACTAATTATCTAATCCCAAACTAGGGTTTCCCCTGTACTATGACAATGATAGTAATACTTATTATACACACTATATATGTTAAATATATACAAATATACACCCAGACCATAGAACAAATACTTATGTTCATCACACAAATATTAAGGTAATTATTTGAATCAAATGAACTGAACTGAAAATATTTGATTTCTTATTATCTACCTTATTGCTGCATTGCTTATTATTTACAAATTTTAATTTTACATATACAACACAACCAAAACTTTAAAAAAAATCAATAATTATATAAATAAAGAATTTTTATTTTCATAAATTCAAATGTGTTCTTGTTATTGAGTTTATCATTAAATTTATGCACCCTATTAAAAAAACACCCTGTATAGATGACGTCAAAGGTCTGATGATACTAATAAAGAACTTGAAATAAAACACAGGGTCGATTCGATGTTTTTAATTTCATTTTAAATAATATGTACAGCTATTCATTTCTGAACAATGTTAATTTGTTAAAATAGGTTCGAAACGAAACTTTATCCGTAACCTTAGTGTAATATCGAAACCTTAAATCAATAAAGGCTTTAATAATATCCTTGATAAGTAGCAACCTGTGATTTGTGTTGTGCTCCGGATCAGATTCCATATATAAAATTTTTTCGGAGTTATAAAATTCCGTTAAAAATTTAAATATATACAAATAATAATTTTCAGGATGTTTCTGGTTTATGAGGTGCGGTTTTAACAAATTTTCAGTTTTTTTTATGACATCCAGAACTCCATTTGATGCATAGACAAGGCCACCTCTAGTCTTTTGAAAAATTAGGCTCTCTGTGTTTTGTTCTCCGAGTAGCAACGATAAACACAAATCACAGGTTACCGCTCGCGACAACTTTCGAGCAACGAAACCTGCGACGTACTCAAGTACACTTTCTGTATATTCATCTACATTTGCCTGCAAGTATTCGATGTAATGGTCGTATAAATCACTATGGTCTTCGGAGACTTCCACGAAATCATTTCTGTCGGTCTTTAATTATGTTGGATATGAGGGCAATCTTTTTATCACGTCTTCGGACCTTTTCAAAAAGACTCTTAATTTTTCTTTGTTTCACTTTGCACTTCTCTTTTAGTTCCTTAATTTCTTCATTTAGTTGTCGATTCTGAAAAACCATAAAATATAAATGAGATTCCTTCAATGTATATCTACATAATTGTAAACATCAAACTAATTTCCCTATAGATATAGCTAAAGTTCAGACATTTCTAGTTAAAAATTAAATCTAACTAATAATGTTAACTCACCATCTCATGAGCACGATCCAAATTCATTTGCAATTTCCCATCTTGGTGCGCTAAAGCTACTGCCTGTAGAATTAGATATTTCTTGAGTTATTTAATGACTGATATTGATTATTACATAAATAACAAAACAAAATAACAACACACAACAAAAGTAAATGCTTAGTAATAATGTTTCATTATTGTATTAACACAAATATTATTTTAGTTGACAAAAAAACAAATTACCTTTACAGATGGTGCGTTTATGTTTGACATATGATCGGGTGCCTGTACTGGACAGATGTCTTCAATATTTTGTTTTTCGCGTAAAACATGTATGCGCGCTTTATCAGGGACCTGTAACTGAAATACATTTTCTATATCAGACTTATTTGTAATTAAAAATCTAAACTGTGCCCTTACCGTCTCATCGGAACGACTGGGCTGTGATTTATCAATGGGCTCAGTGGGCTGGGTTGTAATTGTCCGTTGGAAAGGCTGAAAAGAAAATATATATATAAGTACATATTATTGGTTAACATCAACCGGAACCTAATAAGCAATGTGCATGGTATTAAATTTTTATTGAGACCTAGCAAATTCTTTCTATGTCAGATGGGTAACATTATTGTCTTATCTTTGTTTAAATATTTTTTATTAGAAAGCTGTCACTATAACATAAATCTATTAAAAATACCTACCATTAAAGAAGACGAGGGCACGGCGTAATCACGTAATCTTGCCACTGTAAGAGTTCTGTTGAAGCACGTTTCGTCGAAGTGCAGCGAACAGACATACCAGTTTTTATGTCGCGCGTTTATATTTTCAGTGCCTATAATTTAGAGCCACTTCCTCCTCATAACTTCATTTCTAGGAAATCTGTTGGATAAATAAATTATAATTATCGCTACTAAGTGTTATCGATACTTCGATATAAACATTTCATCCCTATTCACATGTGTTATTTGTAAGTAAACAATTGTTGGTGAAATATAGAAAAATACCATGCCAAATGGAAACCAAGACTAATACTCATCACCATACGTTAAAAATAAACCAATATGTAACAATAAAATAGACAAAAGCCTTTTGAATACGACATTAACAATGAAAATTGGTTACTTACATATGAAGAGTCAGTTGTGGTTGATTTATGTTTTTTCTCGCACCGCACCCTATTACACAACACGAGGGCATGATTTACCTTTATAAGGGAAAGCCCTGAATACTTAAAAACACTTGATAATAGCGTATTTCTTAAGAAATTCACAATAAATATAAGCACAAACGACGATTTGACAGTTCATCTACCACCAGACTCGGCGAACAAAATGGCGACTCGGGCCACGCACAGCTGAGTGGATGACGTCACACAAAAGTGCTGCCAAAATAAATATTTGCAAACATTGCTCATCTCTCATTGCATATGCAGGTCACCAGTAGTTAAAATGAGACAACACGTTGTTTGGTATTTTGGTATCAATTTTACTGATATTTGTATAACTATCTATGCATATAGTAAAATAGGGCGCCTCCATAGGATTCTTTACTCATTGGTATATTCAAATATCGGATAAATTATTTTTTATCCGTTATAATAAGTTTTATCCAGAATAAGGTTCCTACTAATATCTAAGGAGCCAAAGCCAACCTCACCTGCAAATGCATAGTTAAATATATGTCCGTAATTTAATATTTAACCTGTTTTTTGGGTTAAGTCAACTAAAGTTCTGTGAACTGGTTCAGTAAACTAAGGTTACTGAAATTTTATCAATTCCTTTTTTCTACCTTTCGGAGACAAGTTTGTGGTATGATGTGCTGCTTTAACAATGTTTTAAGCCATCCAATAGGGCTTCTAACTTATCGTTGGGATTACCAATCAAAATTAACATCAAAATCATTTATTCAAGTTTGGCTTCAAAGAGCTTTTATGAAAGTCATACTTATAAACTAAACGCAATTATACTGATACCCCGGATACCGACGGTTTAACGTACCGTCCGAAGCACAAAAGTGCTTGGTTTTAAATTCCATTCAAACGACAACCTGTCCAAAGTTTTTTTTTGTTTTACGTCGGTTATAGAGGGGGACCGACCACCGGCAGCGGCAGGCGCGATTGCCAGCAGTAATACCACTAAAAACCATCCGACGACGCCCGCCGCTTGTTGAGAAAAAGGCGGGGGCCAGTACCTGGGTTGCAGCGTGTGACACCCCGCCTGCGGCCAACGTCCCCCGGACCGAAAGATGGAGACCCTGGCTCCGGGATTGTGCGGATTTGGAACGAATTAGGAACACAAATTAGGAAACACCCAGACCAGAACAATTAAACATGTTCATGCATACAAAGATTTGTCCTGTGTGGGATTCGAATTCTCAGGCGCGGTATGCAGGTACCACTACGCCATATAGGTCGTAAAAGTAAATATAAAGAGAAGCAAATTAAGTTCTAAAGCAGCAGAGCTAGTTAGCTTAAAGTTATGAATTCAATTAGGTTTAGTTTAAATTTGGTGTTTTACTTTTAGAAAATGGGTTACAGTCGTGTTGGTAGTCAACTGCTATTCATAAGCGGCGTATCTTCGCAGTTCGCATTCCGGCGTCGCAGTGAATTGAATTGTGTTTGCGGACATTTTACTGACAAGATTTGTGAGTTGCTCCTTTCTTTCTTAAGATAAGATGAGATATGTATGATCTTTAGATATTAGATTTTGTTAGTTTTAAGAACAGCGGTATTCTTAATATGTTATTTCTTCAATTGTATTAGATCTTAAGACATAATTTGAAAAAAGCCGAGATGAGTTTCTTGAGGCATTCTTCTCAATCTCGTTGCCTTTTGGAAGCCTCGTTAGAGTCACCGACAGACTGACTGACTGACGGACAATCCCCTCTCTCCTTTAGAATCACGACAGGCTGACTATCTGACAGATACCCCCGAAAAGAAGCACCGACAGACTGACAAATCTTGAGAAAGCCACAACAGACAGATAATCTGAGAAACCTTGACAAATTCTGACAAAGAACCCATTTGCTTTTATTTCTTTATTATGGTACCGCTCATATCTCTTTCATTGTTGTTAAAAAAATATATCGAATTTCCATTTTGTGTGTGAATGTTTGACGAATCAAGTTGATTTTAAAGACAATAAAGTATGTTTTATTTTTTTTTAATTTATTTTGCGACTAGCTTTGATCGCGGCTTAAAATGAAAATTTTTAAAAAATGTCACCAATGAAATACTCGTATGTGATTATTTAATTTACTGACTGCAGAACACAAATTTTTACAGACTTATGACATGACTCTGTCTTAAACGATTAAATTTAATACAGTGAATAATGTTTATGATAGTAATATGCTTTCGTATTAATACTTCATTGCAATACTGATACAAGCCTTTTAGAAAAATATTATATTTTTAGTACCAGGAATTAGTCAAAAGTCAAAATTCAAGTCAAAATACTTTTTATTTCATAAACTATTACATAGTACTTGAAAACGTCAAAATAGTTATCCAGTACTTTGTAAATTGCGTCCTGGTGGCTCAGTGGTTAGAGCAGTGAACCAAGTGTTATTCAAAGGTCGTGGCTTAGATTCTCAACTGGGCCAACGTTGACAAGTTGTTTTTTTTTGTAAAAAAAATATCGTATTTTCTAACATTTTTGAATGCTTTCCATAAGACAAGTAGGTTTCCAGCTAGGTCATCTGTTCTAATCCTTGTAGAAGCCCATGACAAACGAAAACACGTGTACGCTTAGTTACTGTAAATCTGAACTTAATTAATACTTTTTATGAAAATGTGCATAAGACTTATAGCCAGAACTAAAAATAAAAATATTTTTTTTTCTTGTAGCAAAATTTTAAAGGTATGTAGAGTAATTAAAACATTGCTTATAAAATTATCAATTAAGCGTTGGCACCGAGTTCAAACCTATAATGCAGACGTGAAGTTACTTAAAACAAAGGCGCTTTAAATAAATAAGTAAATAATAGATAAATAAACGATTTTTTGTAATAAATAAATAAAATAAATATTTTCTGACAATTACGCAATATATTTAGTTCCAAGATAAGTATCATTAAGAACTTGTGTTATGAATACCAAACAACGGATAAACATACTTGAATACTTTTTTTGTAAATACATACTTAATATACATAGGAAAACACCCAGACCAGAACAAATATTCATGTTCATGCACACAAAGATTTGTCCTGTGTGGGAATCGAACCCACGACCTCTGGAGTGAAGTGTAGGTATACTGACCTCCACGCCATATCGGTCGTCAAAGAAGCTTCATAGAAGTTAACGGGACCATTAACAATGGGGCTTATTACAAAACTAGAAGTTAAACCAGGTTTCAAACTAGTGCTATCACTGTCTTCATTTTGTCAAACGAAAGTGGCTGCACTAGTTTTAAGCCTGGTTTAACTTCAGATCTTGTTTTGTAATAAGCTCCTATGTGTTTGGAATTAAGACGCGTCGGTTTTAAGTTGGTGTTTGAAAAGAGCTTTATCAACTAAACTTAAATTAAATAAATAAATTTAATATTTTCTAACAATTACACCAATCATTTAGTTCCAAGATAAGTATCATTAAGAACTTGTGTTATGGATACTAAATTACGGATATACATACATAAATATTATTATTTTTTTTGTAAATAAATACTTAATATACATAGGGAAACGCCCAGACCAGAACAAATATTCATGTTCATGCACACAAATATTTGTCCTGTGTGGGAATCGAACCCACGACCTTGGAGCGGAGAGAGTATACCCTCGCCACCACGCCATATCGGTCGTCGAATAAAAAATAATGACTTTAACTAAGATTATTAATAAAATTGTGTTAATGAAAAATGCGAATACCTTGAAGTGAACGACTTAAGATAGGTATAATAAGCTAGCATTAGAAAAAAACTTTTAAAATCTTTTTTTATTAAATTAATAAACTGCATATACGATTAATAAAATTAAATAAAAACTATTTTGTTAATTTGTATAAAACCAACATTATGGAAATATTATGTAAAATTATAATATATGTTCTGACGTAAACACTTCGTAAATGATTTTAAAAGCAATTCATAATATCGTATTTTAGTTTTGAAGTTTAGCTTTGTTAAGAAATTTTTAGAATTATTATATAAATAGTTCCAAAGATCTAATAAACCTCAAAATTTAACCTTTACAATTTACAGAGTTTAAAAACTACCTTCGATAATAGTTCATATAAGGAAATGATTGTAAAATAATTTTATTTCATTTCAAATTTGTAAAAAATATTGCATTAATTTTATAAAAGTAACTTACTCTACAACAGATTTTTCTTTTTCACAAGGAAAAAGGTATACGGGAAATCGATGAATACTGCAAATTACTCCAAAAGAGTAAATCTAAAGTTTTTTTTAATATAAAATATATCGATATTTTCTTTAAACAAAGTATTATGTTTATGAACAGAAAGTTGAAATTTTAAGTATTAAGTAAATACGAAAAATAAGTTACAAGTTAGAAGCTTACCTTCCGTTTCAGTAGACGTCAGCGTTCCGGGGACAGCATCCTCATGTCGAAGCGTAGGAAGTGCGTCATGGTGCTGGTGCAGGGCGGCGGCGACTGAGGCAGCCGGCCGCGAGAGGCGGGTTGGTGCGCGCTCCGCCCATCGCGGGCTGCTGGGGGGCGGGGAATAGATAGGTTCCTAGGGTAGGTGTAGACTTGGTAGTGGTTTTGTTAATACTAGTCTTGGCGTACGTCTTTGTCTGTGTCATCTATGCCTAGTATCGGATCCCATCGGTGAACAAATTAATTAATTCAATCCTGTAAGTTTTCTTTAACTCTTAGTTTTGTTAAGCGCTATTCTTCGCCGGCATCTTTGCCTGAGTTGCCTATAGTGTGGTATCCCACAGGTTACATTATGACGAGATAAAATAAAGAATTCAAACATAGCAATGTCCTTTTTAAAAGCAGGTCAGTGGTTTAGGCGTTTAACTATTTTTTTACGATACGCCATCACTCTTTACCCAAAACAATTTATTTTATGGACTAAATTTAAACTAGGCTTTATCACGAAAGTATTTTTGAACCCTTTTAATAAAGTGCTTCCTAATTAAACAAAGTTTGAATAACATTTTCGGAAATGGAATTTCATCATTATAAATTCTAGTATGATTCTGGTATTGAAGAAAACTGAATTTAAACACATAGTTAAAAAAAGTCCCATATCTTATTTGTATTTTAAAAAAATAATGATGTATTAAATAAAACAATTGGTAAAACAGATTCATCAACACGTTGCTGTGACACTGCCGTGTTTGTTACTATTTTGCAACATTTAGAAAACTTTTCGCAAAAAAAATTATTAGAAACTAAAGAAAATTAATAAAGCAAGGATTTAGCTTTCAAAATCGACTTAGTGGAAATGAACATTACCTACTTGTATGTAAAACTCGAATAAAGAGAGATAGATAAAATATTTATTGAAACAAAAAACACACATGCTTATAAAACAACAAAAACAATATTACAATGATTAAAAAAAAAAACTAAAAGAAAAACATTCGATTGGTGTGCAGGTGTGCTGCAGCGCTGCAGAATGGCTTTGGCTCAGTGGGTTCTTTGCTCTGTGAGAGCAAACCTCTGATTTTCAGCTTTTGCCAAAACGGTACTACGAGAGAATCACATAAATGGAACGAAATAATAAACATACAATCACGCCTGTTTCTCCGAAGGGGTAGGCAGAGGCATATTATATGGCCATATTTCGCCATTTATATAGTAAGTCCCATGTGGCGAGCTTATTGCCGCTTACCGGGAACTGTATGTTTGCCAGAGCCTCGTCTGTTGGCAGGGGACCACTTGCAGGTGAGATTGGCTTGAACTCCTCAGATCTTGGTAGGATCTCTTTGCACCCGAACACTACGAAATAATAAACTCCACTCCATTCACAAGACAGAGTGGTCATATAATAGAAACACAGTTTATAGTGTTCATCTTAATACTTTATGCGCAATTACACATTATGCGTGGCCAGGCCCCTCTTCCCCACTGGGCACTATGGGCACGTGCCCAGGGCCCCGCGATCTAATGGGGCCCCCTAATTCCTGCCAGATTACCAAATGATAACCGATATTTAGGTATTACCGAAAAACATTAATTTTCAAAAATCTAATGATAATGACTTACTCCAATACCTACTTGCTTATTAGCTTTAGCTTGCTGCATGCGCATAGCTATACCGTGTACAACATAGCATGAACTTTTTGACAGATGGAAGTGAGTGAGCTTTTCTCAAGGTCATAAAGGCCCCATGATCCTAACGTGCCCAAGGCCTCAAGTAGTTTAAAGACGGCCCTGTGCGTGGCTATACTATAATACTAACTTGGATTCAATTTTAATCTGTTATGTATATATCTCATAATAAGCACTCTTTGTATCAGTGCCCTCTGTTCATATTGTAATATTTTTGTTTAGTTTACTATATGTTATTTTAGTTCAGGTATCTACGGAAGACCAGCGTCGAGGCATCACTTAGATGCTACGGCACATGCTGCGTAGATACCTTTTCATAATCGTATATAGTATCTTCAGTTTCATATTAAAGAAAGAAAGGAAGAAAATATTTATTCAATACAAGTTGCAAGAAAAAAAATAACAGAAAATAAGTACAAAATAATAAAAACACAAATCAATAACAATAAGAACCCAAATGTAAGAAGTACTCAACTTGTATTGAAAAGGTGCTCACTCAGCAAATTGTCGAACATCACAGAGATGTCGCGACGCTGAATATTATTATTGCCTTTAATTTTGTACATAGTTACGAATAAACGATTTTCTTTCTTTCTAAAATTAAAGTGATTTTAGAAGTTTTTCTTCATATCTTTGGACACGGCTAATTCTAATTCATCTATATGACGTCGTCCAAACGTTCCATACCTGTCAGATTGTGATAGGTCTAATGAATATGTAGATTAATTAACTAGTGGTTTATTTTAAATAAACCTAAATTTTAAAGATAGTTCTGCTATAAGTTCTCATAATTCCATTAGAAGTTCAGTGCTGAATATGGGCCTTCCCAATGCGAGCGATCAATTGCAGCCTGCATCCACCGACTACCCGCTGAATTGACCAGATCAGCGGTTCATCGGGTGAAGACAAAGAAGACTGCGAACTTGGAACGACCTACACTAAGTTTCCCAGTTCGGGGTGGCCATTGGAGAGCCCACGAGTCATCGTATTGCACAAAAAACACCATACCGTGTATCGTTTGTACCGTGTTTATTTCACGATATAAAGCACCTTTATTTTTTTAGACTGCATTGACTGCTTACCATCAGGTAGGATGTAGTGACGTGACGACGTATTATGACGTATCAAATTAAAAAAAAAGAAACAAGGGCATAGAATTAAAAGTAAAATGGTAGACAGACTGAGCTCTAGAAAAGGTTTGCACCAGCCAACCCTGGTAGGTGTAAACTACATAATTTGTTAAAAAATAATGTAAATAAAACATACATAAAATCACGCCTGTTTTCCCTAAGGAGTAGGCAGAAGCATAATATACGCCCACACTTCGCCAATTGTGGTTTTGGTCCCACATAATAGGTGACGAGCCTATTGCCGCTTCCGGGCGACTCTATGTTCGCCAGAGCCTCGTCTGCGGGTGCGGTGCGGTTAATCGGCAGGTGCACTACTAGCAGGTGAGGTTGGCTTGGGTTCCAAAAAATGATGGTTGGATCCCCGTACACCCAAACACCCCTCCGTAAATCAAAAAAAAAAAACAATATAAGTTAAATATACTTTATTGCAGTATATGCAGTGGAACATCTGCACTCAGCCTTATCAATAGTCGTGCGAATAAATAAGCATCTCAGCCCTCCACGCCTGGAGCCTGGCTGTGCTGTTCGCAGATTGGACCAATCCCGGCTGCCACCTGATCAGTGCGAGCGGGGCTAAGTGATACCAGACCACTTGTTGGATTATCCAGATATATTTTTTCAGCAAAGTGTTTATCTGCTCTACAAGTATAGGATACGAAATGTATAATTATTTATATTACAAACGCAAACGATATTCTGCCATTCTTTACTGTTTGTACAATAATATGTTCATATCAAAGCACTTGGCACTAAATCAGAAAGAATTTCTATAGGTACATTTTGTTTTATATCTATGACGCAAAAAATAGAAACAGGGATTGTACTGATACACTTCTAAATATACCTTCTTGTGTAGGTTTTAAGAAAGAAAGAAAGAAAATAAATTTATTCAGTACAAATAAACATAGAAATTAAGTACACAAAAAAGCAACGATTAAATTTACACAAGCAAAATAAAACATTAAACCATGTACTGAAACGGTGTCCACTCAGCACACTGTCGGACACCATAGGATGTCACGACGCTGATCTTCCGTGAACACCTAGGCATGAAGTGTTACTACGCGCAGTATTTGTGAAATGCATCTATTTAAATAATTAAAAATAAATTATCATAAATATAATTATAAAGTAGTTTGTGTAAAGAATGGAATATTATAATAAAAAGTTTAAATAAAAGTATTGAGTATACATATGAATAGAATGAGAAAGAAGAAGAACGAATAGTAGTGAAATGCAGATAACTTAACCAAATCGAAGTAAGACAGTGATAAACTACGAATGACACAACACAGGTATAATTAATCTTTTTGCGAAATCAGTAAATATTGTTTGTATTTAAATTTAAAAGTTTTAACCTGCATATAATGCACAAAACGAGGGTGATTTCTAAGAACGCATGTACTGCGGAATATCAGCCCTCACACGACAAGACTTGGTAACTCATTTGTATATGGAAGATCATACAGCATTGGGATTCCCTTCTGGAGCATGGGTTTCCGAGCTCTTATTGCACAGATCATTTAAGCGGGATTACCATGCTTATCCCACAGTATAGAGCTCTGTTTTTTGGACAGCATCAATTGAGATAAGACAGAAGTCAAATATAAAGACTTTATGTACTATTGACGAACAATCTCAAGTGGGTATAGACCTGTGGCGAGGCCCCATACACTTCAAATTCAGAGGGCCTGTTTGTGCACTTATGACTTTTTGAAGTTATGTGCATAATTATCGCTTGCTCCATGAGTCGAAATGTCGTTATTAGGAAGTCAGTGCCATGCTAATACGCTGACAGCTTGTTTATCTATTTAATGATATTTCCTTCTGGGTTGCTAAGGTTAGACGGCAGTCGCTCCATGTAATAACTGACATTCAGCCAAAATCTGGTTAAACCAGTGATAGGACCCTGGGCCCAGCTTAAGTCTGGGGCAACCGGACTAATAGCAAGGTATGATGGGGAGAAGGCAGAAGACACATATTGGAAAATATTAAGCAATGCCTACAGATCAGCCTAAGAAGAAGATTAGATCCACTAAACAGAATTACAGTTCATTATTATTGTGTTACCAGTGGCAAGACCCCTTGCCTTTAAATTCAGAGGGTCTCGGGTTCAAGCCCTGGTGAAAAATGACTTTTCGATGTTATGTGCGTAATTATCGCTTGCTCTGTGCCTCGGAAAGCACGTTAAGCCGTTGGTTTCGGCTGTCATAAAAATCTATGACAGTCGTTATTAGGAAGTCAGTGCCTTCTAACAGACTGACAGCTGGTTTAACCATATAATGATGTTTCCCTCTGGGTAGCGGAGGTCAGACGGCAGTCGCTCCACGTAATAACTGAAATTCAGTCAAATCTGGTTGAACCAGTGAGCAGACCCTGGGCCCTAAGCTTCAGTCTAGGGCAACAGGGATAATGCTAGGATATGATGATTATCATATAATATCAATAAATTTTATGAATTTCATTAATTTTTGAAGTTATATAATGTCTAAATTCTGCGTAGATAAATAGTTTTTATTATTCATAAAACTCACTAAGACGCTTAAATTCTGTGCACGCGTTAATACTTCCTGATATAACAAAAAATAAATATCTACTGCTATTAAATATCAAATTTTAGTAATATATTTGTTAAAATGGATTTTATTTGTTTGTTTATGTGATGTTAACATATTATTATATTGTACACGTCTCTACTGATTTGTTATGACCTTTTCGATTTGCTTAAAGAAATTCTTTTAAGGCATAAGCAGTAACTTCTGCTTTCGACCTTCGACTTGACGACCGATATGGCGTGGAGGTCAGTATACCTACACTTCACTCCAGAGGTCACGGTTTCGATTCCCACACAGGACAAATCTTTGTTTGCATGAACATGAATATTTGTTCTGGTCTGGGTGTTTTCCTATGTATATTAAGTATGTCTTTACAAAAAAAAAGATATTTAAGTATGTTTATCCATTCTTTAGTATCCATAACACAAGTTCTTTGTGATACTTATCTTGGATCTAAATAATTGGTAGGATTGTAATATTTAATATTATTAGTTAATAAAATAAATACGAACCCATATGTAGGGGATGGGTAAAACAGTTTCTTTTCATATATACTGTAATTATTTGACATGACATAACCCTGCAGATAAGGCCCGTATGAGGATGTCATACCCAGTAGACTGGCCTAAGTGATGTAGGAAAAGATTAACCAATTTTTGTATAATAATTCATTGTTATTCAACTTTGTACAAAAAGATTTTAGTCCTCAAGAGACCTACTCGCTTGTAGAGTCTTTTATGTCGTTTGGTAAACCTCGCAAGTTGCTTCATATTTTACCATTTTGTTGACTTTAACAAATTCTGACAAAGAATTCATTTGCTTTTATTTCTTGATTATGGTACCGCTCATATCTGTTTCATTGCTGTTAAGAAAAAAAAAATAGAATTTTCATTTTGTTTGTAAAAAATATGACGAATCTGAATGATCCTGTTGATCTTAACGACAATTTTTTTTTTTTAACTTTTGTTACTTTAGCGTTAAATATTGTGCTTATACGAAAAGGTGGAACTTTACTAAAAAGCGTTTTAGTCAGTATGATACAGTACTAAAATGTGTAGCTACTTTGGTGCCAAATATTCAGCAATTAAGTTTATAAAAACTGCTTTTTACATCCTCTTTTGTGGTAATTGATGCAGTTCAAACACTAAATCTTTCATATCATACATACATACATTCATGCCTGTTTCGCCGAAGGGGTAGGCAGAGGCATATTACACGCCCATACTTCGCCAATTATATAGTTGGTCGTAATAGGTGGCGAGCC